>JAZHRO010000080.1:10000000-14800000 GCA_037157565.1 Thalassia testudinum
TCTCTCTCTCTTTCTCTCTCTTTCTTTTAGTCTGATAGCTCCATTGTAATTATATCGCCTTGCTTATCAAAAATCCTAAAAAAAATATAATTGCGAATATAGATCAACGTAGCCTCCCTGTGTTCGACCCGGAATTCTTTTCGGTATAAATTTTATTTGTTGAACAAGAATTTTTCGCTTTCGAACTACAATGACAGGTTTTCCAAAATCGAACACGTTAGCGTAGCGTTCGTAATCGTTCAACATGCAATATGTGTTCTGTAGAAGATGTGTCAAGAAGGGTTTCGGGTTTTTCAACAAGATGACGGGTTGCCTCTTGTTAAGCACTGAGTTTAACGCCATCGGCCGGGCGCAATGAGCTTAGGGAGAATGGATGGCAAAAGATACCTCGGCCAAGTTTTAGTCTCTGACCGTTCACGACAAAAGGTGTAGAATCATGGCTGAGTTCGCTAATTTCAATGGCTCCATTTCCAAGGATTCATCTCACCAAGAATGGTCCAATCCATTTTGATCTGAGTTTTGCTGGGAACAGTTTGAGTTTGGCATCAAAGAGTGGAACTTTCTGACCAGGGTGGAAAGATTTTCGTACAATGTGCCTGTCAAGGAAGGCCTTAACCCGCTCTTTATAGATACGCAAGTTCTCATACACATCATTGTGTTGTTCCTCAATCTCGCTCAATTGAAATCGATGGTGTATTCCAGCCTTCATTGGATCCAGATTGCACTTCCGTACTGCCCAATAAGCTTTGTGTTCCATCTCGATGGGAAGGTGACATGCCGTTTCGTACACTAATATGAAGGGAGACATGCCTAATTAGGTCTTGTGGGCGGTCCTATAGGCCCACAAGGCTTCCGGAAGGTGAGTAGACCAATCCTTCCTATCCGGCCGAACAATGACCTGAAGGATCTTTTTGATCTCTCGATTTGACAGCTCTACCAGTCCATTGGTCTGGGGGTGGTAAGGAGTCGAGATATGATGCAACACCCTGTAATTTTTCATAAGAGACTAGAAGTGTACATTGTTAAAATGAGACCAGCCATCGCTGATGATGGCCTTAGGAACCCCAAATCTGGTAAAGATGTTCTCCTAGATAAATCTGAGGATAACTTTATGATCACTAGTTCTTATGGGAACGGCTTCAATCCATTTAGAGACATAATCAACAATGAGTAGAATGTACTTGAAGCCGTTAGATCTGGGAAAGGGTCCCATGAAATCCATTCCCCATATGTCGAAGATTTCACACACAATAATCGGGTTCAAGGGCATTAATGGGAACGCTATCATGAGCCATAACTAGCTAAATTTGATCCGATTAAGTCATTAAATGCTCCTACATAACCGCCAGAGGACTGTAATTCGTTGTAGAATCATTCTGAGAGAAATACAAGAAACCAGGGCTCAAACTATAATTTTACCATCATATCATGAATGAAGTACAACCATGGGTTTTCCCAGGGGGTGATTAAGGGTCAAATGGTCCTAAAAAGCTAACAAGTGGGTTAGAACTGACATAAAAGGGTTTTCGCGTGTTTTTGAAAATAAAATGACTTTAGAAACCCTAAAAATAGACCCACTGAATTAACTGAGGTTCTAGTTAGGATGAAATTCACTTAAACCCTCTAAAATTCATATAAAAATATTCTCTAGGGTTTGGTACCTTCAATTTGACCATTAGAACCTATCTTGACCCAAAATAGTCTTAGACTGACATTTGCCGTAATTTGGATTTTACGTAAATTACCGAGTCAAACTTGGTCAAAGCCTAAATCTAACTTCACCACTGGATTCCTTGGGTCCAAATTAGGTTTGCACCAAAATTTGGGTCCAATCTGAGATCATCTTGACGAAGTTTGCATTTTGGTTCAGTGAGACTCTTTCTATCTCATTCAGACCCTTAACTTTCGAATTCTTTGCAAATGGCCCCCTAACTTTGTCATCAATTTTGCAATCAGGTCCCTCCACCATTATCGCAAAGGAACTCTTACTCCGGCAACCTTCGACTAGGGATTTCTCCCTGATTGATTGGCGAATCCCTTCCAATTTTGGAGGGAAACTCTTCAGAGATTCCTTTACAATTTGAGCCGCATCTTGGGCTCCAATCCTTGCCCAAATCCTCATGCGAATCACTTGAAGGCTTGGGACTCCTACTTGTGCGTAAGCTCCAAGCTTCCAAGCTTGGAAGGCCTCCTTGAACCCTATATAAGGATCCCCAGGGTTCGGCCGAACTCTCACGCTCGCTTTTGGCCGAAAATCCCCCTCCTTCCTCCCTCCTCTCCGGCTGAAAGACTCCACGATGTCAAGCAACTCCTCCTGATCCTTCTTGTCGTCCAACTTCAATATTGATGGTGTATTCCTCCCCCTTAGCTTCTTTCGGGTCACGCCATACCAGCGGGTGCCTCCCAATCTCCGTCGTCGTTGTCGTTACCACCCACCGGAGAATTCATCTTCCCCGACATCGGTCGATCAAAGCCGGTGTCATCCTCCCCCTTTCATCCACTTAGAATAGGTAGTTAGGTCTCTCTAGGTTCCTAGGTTAATTTCCTACCCAAAACACCAAAAGCAACCCCTCACTACCGCCGTTCACCCTCATCATCTCCATCTCCGACCGAACCTCCGACGAGGCACCTCCATCGCTACAACCCTCCATCCGCCTCGCCGACCACCTCAAGACCTCCGCCTTACCTTCCCGCACAAAACCCCTCTTCTATTTCATCCTCTCACTCACCCAAACTCACCCCCGAACAAGCCACCTTCACGCCACCTTCTCCATCATCGTACACCTTCCACACACACTCCCACACCACGAAACCACTACCACCACATTCCACGACCCATGATGACTCACCTAAAGTGTTTTAACAGAGACGAGAGGTCATTTTGCTTGTTTCAAGTGTCGAGCTCTGGCCACCATTAGCAGGCATGCTTCAAGCTTGCTTGAAGCCTTCTTCAGCTCCTAAAGCTCCAGGTAGCCATCGCAGGTGTCGCGGACACCTCCTAGGTTGAGATCCAAGGTCTCAATTGGAAGCCGCACCATCAACAACTGCCTTGATTGGAAGAGAGCTCCAACAGCAGACGCACGCAAGAGAGAGCCATGGGATTTAGTCCCACATAGTGAAGCGCATCGTCTCTGCAAGCGCATAAGAGGAAAAAGTGTTGAGGGCTTATCGCCTCAACACTTGGGGGGTGAGGTCCCCTGCACCCTCACACGTGCCTCGTCCGTGACACTACCCCTGCGGGCCTGGCGCAGATCCGACTACCCGCTTACGCTATCCACTCCTCGCTTACCACCCACTGCCGGTGAGCCTAGTCCTGGGTGCGCTCTAGACCGATTACCCAATAACTCAGTACTGTGCATGGCCTTGTGATGGTGGAAGAAAGGTGGAAACCCAGAGAAAGAGGAGAGAGAGAGAGCACGGGGGTAGGGGGGTTTTGCTTTGAAAAGGATTGACCAACACTTAGCCAATTTCATAAGTTTCTCCCTGTGCATCAGAAGGACTGAAGAGGAAGGAAGAAGGCCTGGACAATAGAAAGAAAGATGAGGAGGAGGAGGACCGTGAAAGAGGAGAAGAGAAGAAGAGACAGAAACCAAAGGAAGGAGAAGGAAGATGCAAAGGAAGAAGAGAAGAAAATCAAAGGCAGACATAGAAGTAAAAGAAAGAAGGAGCACGTAGCAATGCATTTTAAGTCGTCTGATTGTAAAATTAGACGTCTGATTATCTGTTCCTTCATTTGATTATATTTGAATAATTGTTTTATGTGTTAAACTGATAATTGGTGATCCAAATCACCATTATTTTGTCTAGAATTCTTTTTATCTCTTCATATACTCATGTTATACTTTGCATATTAGTTTTTGAGTAATTAATTGTGCTCATTTATATTATCTATTGAGATTAGTGTGTGAATTCCGATTTGCTCCCTGTGTTCGACCTCGGACTTCAAATTCGAGTAATAAATTGTATTTGTTTTTAAAGCGATTTCGGCTATACTACAATGCAGCATTCATAAACATCGATCTCGCTTTGTTAACATGCATCATATCCCGCGGGCCCATGTTGCTGAGGGTCTGACAATGAGCGCATGCCCTACAATACATCTATGCGTCTTTGAACAAAGTGGGCCAAAAGAACCCACTCTGGAGAATTTTCGCTGCGGTTTTACGCCCAGAGAAATGGCCACCGTAGGCTTGGTCGTGACAGAATGATATTATGTTATTGACCTCGTCGTCAGGAATGCATCTCCGGATCACCTGATCACTGCCAATGTGGAAAAGGTGTGGTTCCTCCCAAATATAGTACTTGGCCTTAGCAATCAATTTGTCCCGCTTAGGAGTCGGCCAATCTAGCGGAACTTTCCCTGTAACCAGGTAGTTTACAATATCAGCGAACCATGGGAGATTGTGAATGGCTAGCAGGTGCTCGTCCAGAAAATGCTCGATGATTGGGCTAGACGGGTCGATGACGGAAGAAGGAAGATGGGACAAATGGTCTGCTACCACATTCTGTTTTACTGCTTTATCATGAATCTCAAGATTGAATTCTTGTAACAGCAAGATCCAGCGGATTAGTTGAAGTTTCGCATCCTTTGCGAGGAGGTGCCTCACAGTAGTGTGATTCGAGTATATGATGATGTGAGAACCCAAAAGATAAGATCTGAATTTTTCCAGGAGAAATACGACGGCTAGCAGCCCTTTCTCAGTAACTGTGTAGTTACGCTAAGCCTCTTCAAGTGTCTTGCTAGCGTAGTAAATGACCATGGGTTTCCCGTCTATTTTTTGCCCAAGTACTGCACCCACAGCGTAATCAAATGCATCACACATGATCTCAAAGAGTTGAGACCAATCAGGGGACTGCAAGATAGGTTCTTGGGTAACTCGATCACGTAGGATCTCAAATGCCTGAGTGCACTCCTTGGAAATTTCAAAGGGGATATCCTTAGATAGAAGATTAGTCAGGGGGCGTGCGATTTTCAAAAAATCAATAATGAATTGACAGTAAAAACCAACGTGCCCCAGAAAGGATCGGATGTCTTTGACCGAGCTTGGCATAGGGAGTTTGGAAATCAGATTTACCTTGGCTCGATCAACCTAGATGCCTTTTTCAAAGACGAGATGTCCTAGGACAATTCCCTCAGGTACCATGAAGTGGCTCTTTTCCCAAGAAAGAACCAAAATCACGTCGATGCATCGCCTGAGGATTTGGACCAAGTGCAAGAGGCAATCATCAAAAGATTCACCAAATACCGAGAAGTCATCCATGAGGACCTCAAGGTATTCACCTACCATATCTGAGAATATGGCAAGCATGCACCACTAAAAAGTAGCAGGTGCATTGCAGAGACCAAATGGCATCCTTCGGAATGCGTACGTTCTGAAGGGGACGGTGAAGGTGGTCTTCTCTTGGTCCTCGGGATGGATTGCAACCTGGTTATAACCGGAGTACTCGTCCAAAAAGTAGAAGAATCAATTTCCCGCTAGTTTCTTGAGAATCTGATCAATGAAGGGTAGTGGGAAATGATCCTTCTTCGTGGAGGAATTGAGTCTTCTGTAATCAATGCAAACTCTCCACGAATTCGCTATGCGGGTCGGTATGGTTTCTCCAGTTTCAGTCGTGATGACGGTGAGCCTTGCCTTCTTAGGCACAACTTGGATTGGACTCACCCAACGATTGTCGGAGATCGAGTAGATGATCCCTGCATCTTACCACTTGATGATCTCATTTTTCACGACATCCTGTAGATTTGGATTTAGGCGTCTCTGCATTTCACGGGATGGTCGTGAGCCCTCTTCTGTATAGATGTGATGTGTGCAGTATGAAGGGCTGATACCAGCCAGATCATCGAGAGTCCATTCAATGGCTCTCTAATGCTGCTGGAAAATAGAAATCAGGCGTGTTTCCTGATCAAGTTTGAATTGAGAGTTGATAATCATAGGAAATGTCTGATTGGAACCCAAAAAGATGTATTTTAGATGATCGGGAATAGGCTTTAATTCCATAACTAAGTTATCAGCAGCAGTAGGTGGTTCAAGGTGGGTGTCGGGAGCAAAGGAAGGAGTTATGGGAGTATCTATGTTAGGTTCAGACTCCTCTAATTGCTGGTTTTGATCTTCTTGTGGTTGATCAAAAATAGTTGATAACGCTACATTTTATGGTGATAATTCGACCATTGGGGGTTTATCTTAAGGGCACATGCATAAAGAATGCACCGTAAATGGGCACGGGAGCATGACATGCATCGCACATCAAGATTGCTTGTAATTCAATGTTAATAGCCATTTTGTACAAGTTCATGTCGAAATAGGCCTCAGATGAGTAACCGGACCGCATAGATGGATTCATAACGACGAGCGGAATCCAACAGACTCAAAATCAACCAAATCTGACATTCGGGGCTCCTGCAATTGGCCCAAGAAGTTCTGACCGTTGATCTAATGATCAATGGCCATGAAGCTGCCACGTGTCGTGAGCTCAACGCATTCAATCCACTACCCCACTTCCTCCGTCGTGCGCAAGATCAATCTCATTTGACGATCTTCGATCGAACGGTTGAGAACCCATGCCCACCTCTCCGCATCCACACACTCGAGCTCTTATAAGAGATTCGACCATTGGATCTCCATCCAACGGTCGGCAGCAGCGAAACCTGATCTCCTCTCCGTGACCAGCAACGGAGGACAGCGCAGCGGTCGATGCTCTTCCCATACCACGCAGCCGCAAGTTCGAATCACGGTAAAATGAAATGCAGCAGCAAGATCGCGTGCGGGCGAAATGGAGCCGTTGTTGCACACTCGGACGGCAGAGATCACGGCTATGTGGCGCCTGCGGATGCGAGCGATCGCACATGCGCTCTCTGGGCGTGATCCACAGCGCGCCATCTACAGCATCTCAACTGTTTTATCTTTGATCGAATGGTCCACAGCAACTGCACGCAGATCACAAGCACAGGACGAGAAGAGGAAGCACGAGCACGCGTTTTGAACCGGCAGGCAGAGGGGCTTCGCCGAGATTTTAGGAAGGGTTTTAGCGACGTCCCGGACGTCGCTAAAGCCCCTACTTCATTTAGAAAGCCCTTTTTCCTATATAAACCCCCTCCAACTACCTATGTAAAGGCATTCAATTCCCTTGCAAGTATTCTACCTTACTCCTAGCTATCCTTAGCACCCTTTTGTAATCACCGGAGTCGACGAGCCGCCGACGGAGCCCTCCTCCATCGTCGTGGCTGCCTCATCATCTTCTCTTTCTCTCTTTCTCTCTAGCTTAGCTTTACTTTACTTGTGCTTAAGCATTTAGGTAGCATTGTATTTGTAAAACTTAAAGTTGCATGATTAAATGGTGATGTTCCTTATCTAGCTATTGTCTCTCTTTTGCTTGAGTCTTCTGTATCTTGAATTGCCTAAATGTTGTGATCAAAAGAACTCTAACCCTACTCCCTTACTCGCTTACTCTCATTTCTCTCTCTCTTTCTTTCTCTCTTACTCGCTTTTCTCTCGCATTTTCTGGCAAGCAAAACCCGCCATTTATGTGACAACCAAGTGAAAGAAAAATACGATTTCACGCCTCCGTATGTTCGACACTCGGACTCACATTCGTTTCTTTATTTAAAACCAACGCAGCGAACGCGAGCTACAACGACCGATTTGAACAAACGCGTCCGTAACACGTCAGGTTTTGGTGTCGTTGCCGGGGAGGCAACAGATTTATTTTGTCACTTCTATTTTGCATCCATGCTCACATCATCTAACGCATTTTCTCCCTCTACTTGATGGTTGCAGGAACTCAGCGTATGGATGGCAAAGGAATGCGACTCGTGACGGTGGAGATGGAGTAAGCGTAGTAAGGATCGGTTGTGAGTATTTCTTTTCCCATGGTTGTTTGCTTCCTTTAAAAAAATCTAAAAAAATTTAAAATCAGAAAAGAAATTGGCGTGGTGAATGATTGCCTGATCCTCATCTTTAACTCATCACCCAACAAAAAAATATACACCTTAACATTCTCAAAGACCTAATCTTTTTGGAGTGTTCCTTTTTCCTTTTGAGTGGTGTTTGCGAAGCCACCATGACTTGATTTGGGCCACACCACTCACCCCTAAAATGGACTCACCTAGTAGAAATTGCATGAACACTAGAGTGAGCACATTAGGGTTCTAGGGCCACATCACATTAAAGGAAATTCACTCTCACCCGTTGTGTGCAAAACTTGGCGTGCCCACTTGAAACTTGTCTGAAAATACTAAGACACGTCAACCCTAAACGACACTAAAGTGAGGACAAACGTTAAAAGACACCTCATCTTAAATCCTTGCTTGAAAACCATGTCTTGATTAGGAGCACACACATCTGAAATGGATAACTAAGAGGTACCACCCCAATTAACGCCTCATCACATAACCTGAGCACAAGCATTGCCCTAGCCCCATTAAAATAGAGTAGACGTGCCCTAAGTAGGACTGGGTTAAGTCTCAAGAGGCGTGGTTTTGTTTGCTGGGCACTTGGTCTTCATTCCTTTAGTAGAATCTGGTGGCTAGGCTACGGGGAAGTGTCAAACAATCGCGGTTGTGGGATCTACGGAACTAGCGGCGCAAGCCAAAGGAGGAACCTTTCTCACAATCCCCTCGTTATCAACCTGGCCAGATTAGCTTTGGGAAGGGCGGTCCCGTGCCTACAGACTTGATCGTTCCTTTGGAGATTTCTAGGTCCCCTAAGGAATACACTGTAAGGACTAGGCTTGTCTGCTTGGTTGTGCACAAAAGATAATACGTTGTAGTATAGCCGACAAAGCGTTCAAACAAATAGAGAATTTTATTACTCGAACAACTAGAGTATCCGAGGTCGAACACAGGGAGCAATTGGAATTTACTGGTAATCAAAATGTAATTGAACACTCTAATTTACTCAAAACTTAAATTCAAACATGAATGTATGCGGGTAAAGAGTAATTAGGACAAAAGAGTAAAATTGGACGTCTGATCTTGTGATCAGACATCTTAAAATTATTTTCCCTTTTTCTTTTGCTTTCTGCAGTCTTCACTTTGCCTTTCTTTTTCTCTTCTGTCTTCTTCTTCTCACTTTATAGATTCTGCTTCTACTTCCTTGATCTTCTGCCTTGGCTTTTCTTCTTCTTTCTCTGCCGTCTCTCCTTCTTCTTTCTTGGCTTCTGCGAAGGCTTCTTCTTCTTCCTTGGTCTTCTGTTCTTCCTGCCTTTGCTTCTCTTCTCTGCTTTCTTCTCAGCAGTCTCTCTTCTTTTACTTCCTCTCTTCTTCCTCGCGGCTAAGTCTCTCCTCCTCAACGTTCAGCATGCCAACACAGAGAGCAAAACCTACCCCTTTCCCTCTACCCAAACGTCTCTCTCTCTCAGCAATTCGCTCAAGGAAGCTCTCCCAGAGCCACATGGGTAATCGGGTCGGATTTCGCACCCGGGACCAGGCGCACCGGCAGGTGGGTGATGCGCGAGGTGTGCTCAGGATGGGTCGGGTCGGATCCCGCCAGATCCGTGAGGTGAAACCGCGGACGAGGCGAGTGGGTCAGGTGAGGGACCTCACCCCTGTGCGTTCGGAGGCAACTAAGCAATATCACAAATTCAACTTATAGCATACCCGCGCTTCACGTTTCAACGATGTGGGACTAAAGTCTCTGGCCCGCTCTCGTGCGCGCCCGCAGATCCTTCGTGCGATTGCCACAGCTGCAGACTTCGCAGTGCTCCTTGCTGAGCCAGACCTCTTCGCACCGCTCGTGCGAGTTTGCTGCGCTTGAAGCCTGGAGGACCTGACGCCTGGAGCTGCTGTGAAGCTGCTTCAACCTTCGTCAATGGCGGCAGGAGCTTTGATACTGTCAAGCACAAAACGAGCCTCTCGGCTTAATCAGACCAGCTGGGGACCTTTGCAGTGGCACGACGAAGGTGGTGAGCCATGCGGCAGGCCGTGGGATGGCCTAGGCGTGCGTGCCTAGGTCAACCTGTGGCCGGAAGTGTGGGGTTGTTTGGGGGACTGTGGTGGAGGTGTGGAGTGGCAGTGGAGGGGCGGAGATTGTTCCTTGTGGTGAGGTGGAGCTTATGAGTCGGTTGGCGAGCTGTGTGGAGGGGCGGAATGGTGGGAGCGGCTCACCGGAGGTCGGTCGAAGGCGAGGAAGATGGAGGTGGTCAGCGTCGGTCGAGGAGCAATTAAATGAAATAATAGGGGGAAAAGAGAGAGGGGAATATGAGGAGTAGTTCTAACCTAATTGTAGGGACGAAGGGGGACGGAGGGCGGACAGCTGTACCTGCTGTCGCCAGAGAAGACGTTGGCCAGTGGAGGAGGACGGCAGCGGCGGCGGGGCTGAGGCGGCGTGCGCGGGTATTGCGCGACACAGAGGAGAATCAGGAAGATGTCTCTGCCACTGGTTTTGTGGTAGAGCGAAGAGGGAGGGGAGGGGGGCTCACCGGAGCTCGCTGGGTTCTTGGCTGGAGAAGAAGAGACGAATTGGAGGTGGACGTCCGGCCAAGTCAAGCTAAAGATGAGCGGCCGGAGGTGTAGGTTCTTTTATAGGCACTGGGCCGTGCTTTCAGAGCGTGGAGGGCACGCCATTGCCTTTGATGGCTCGCCGGAGTAGGAAAGAGGTTGAGATACCCAAATCCCTCGTGCGTTCGCACGAAAGATTGGGTTCACACCAGAGATTGTGATTGGCCGTAGATGGAAGGGAATTCCTCAGAGAATCTCCCTTCCATTTCTGGGAGGGAATCTCTGAGGAATGAGAGAGTAATCCCTCTATAAACCTCGCCGGAGGTGGGTTCTGCCCTAACAATGGCGATAGGACCTGATTGCAAAGGTGGTGAGGAAGTTAGGAGGCTCTCTGCAAGGATTTTCAAAAGATAGGGACCAAATTGTGATTTGGGTGTACTAAATTGCAAAGTAGGTCAAGATGACCTCCCCTTAGGTCCAAATTTTGGTAAAAACCTAATTTGGACCTAAGGAATCGAATGGTGAGGTTGGATTTTAGGTTTGACCTCGTTTGACTGGATATTTTGCGTAAAAACCCAAATTAGGTTACTTGAAGAGCTAGGTCCCTAATCTAGGTCAAACTGGGTTCCAAAGGCCAAATTAAGTGTTCTAAACCCTAGAGGATATTTTTCCATGATTTTTAGAGGGTTTACTTGATTTTTATCCTGACCGAAACCTTGTTAATTTAAGCGGGTCTGTTTTAGGGTTACCAAATGTCATTTAATTCCTGGATTACACCTAAACCCATTTCTGATTGACTCAACCCACTTTTTATCTTATTTAGACCATTTGACTTATGTTTTGCCTCTGAGAAATCCCGTTTATGTACTGCAATGGTAAAATTACAGTTTTAACCTTTAATTCATGTTTTCTTCTCAGAGCACTTATTCCTTCATTCAGGCCTTCTTCTAGGTTATGTTGGAGCTTTTATCTTCTTGATTGGGTCAAAATGAGCTAGTTATGGCTCATGATGAGGCTCTCATCACCTACAGACTTGATCGTTCCTTTGGAGATTTCTAGGTCCCCTAAGGAATACTCTGTAAGGACTAGGCTTGTCTGCTTGGTTGTGCACACACGCTTCTCGCATCTGTCTCTCTTCGCATCCCTCCCCCTGTTCTTCTCTAGTGTATACACGGGAGATGATCACTTCATCCCACGTTGTTTGTTTTGGGATGGGAATCTAGGAGACTTGACCTTGCTAGAGATATGGTCGAACCTAGAGTAGATGAGGTTGAGGACCAACCTCCACCAGATACTATGGCCATCATCCAGGCCCGGATCAATGCAAACCACCGGCTTCAGCAGCAACAGATCCACACTATCATGAAAGCTATACACTGGTTGCAGAACCCGCAAGGGCAAACAGCACCACCTTTGCAGGACCCGCAAGGGCAACCACCACTTGATCCACCACAATTCCAGTGCCAACCTAGGCCCGTCCGCGACTTCTACAATCCTTCTGCGATTCGGAATGAACCACATCTTAGGGTCCCCGAGGGGGGAGATGATTTTGAGCTGAAACTAAATGTCCTATGCCTGATTCAGAGCCACTTTCGTGGGAGCTCAAATGAGAACCCCTTCCAACACTTAAAGGATCTTGATCGGATTGCCCGGACTGTAAAACCCAGGAACATTAGCTTAGACATTGTTTTGATCAAGATGTTCCTCTTCTCACTGAGAGACAAAGCGTCTCACTGGCTTAGGACTTAGGAAGACCTGTCTCCACCTGGGAAGAACCGAGGTATGCATTCCTAAAGAAATTCTTCCCCATAGGAAAGACCAATGCCCTCAGAAGAGCCATTACCGCCTTTACACTCTAGGGAGGGGAATAGTTCCATGAGGCGTGGGAGAGAATCAATGAATTATTGAGGAAATGCCCACACCATGAGGTTCCAGGATGTCTCATGTGCTCCCTTTGGATTCGTCAATGCACAGGCATTCGTCTGGTTGAGCATGCCCATGGATTCATTATTGATGGGGTTCTCACACATATTTTCGAGAATCTCCTACACGGTATCTTCGTGTTGACCGATAAAGTTTCCTCCGCAGGTCGCATTGATGAATAATCGAATATCCTTACGGAATCCCTGGTAAAAAGACTGGACTTGTTCCCATTTAGGAATTCCGTGGTGGGGGTACTTTCACATGAGATCCAGAAAATGATTCTATGCCTCGTGAAGCGGTTCTCCTGCTTGTTGTGTGAAATGCATGATCCGATGTTGTAAAGCATTTGTCTAACCAACAGGGAAGAACTTTCTCAGAAACTTAGGTTGAAGTTTCGTTGGGTTTTGATTGGATGCATTTGGGTTTGGTACCACTGAGCAGCCTTATCCATGAGAGAGAAGGAGAACATTTTCATGAGTAAGATATCTCAATTTTGAGCTTTTGACCCGAAGGTCTAGGCCAGATGCTTGAGTTGCTTAATATGATGGAAAGGATCCTCGGAATTACGCCCATAGAATTTGGGAATAGCATGAATCATGTTGGGCTTGAGGCCAGTATTAGGACCTCCAGCGGGGATTTGGACTCGAGGTTCAATTTCCACCGCAGTGGAATTGTAGTGATCTCGCATCATAGGATGCTATGGTGGGTTCACAAAGGCTTGGAATAGATCATTGAGGTGCTGAAGCTGATTTTCAAGATTATTTTCTTCTGTTGGTTGCTCCATGATGATGGATGAAGGAGAATTATGTTCAGATGAATCAGAAGAGATATCGATTGGGTTGGGTTGTTGCACAAACAAGGTGGTCGAGGCTTGGCCTCGACGGGAATGAGTAACTAATGGAGGCCTCAAAGATGGTCTTAGAGACCTCCCGAACATGCACCGATGGAGTAGATGAGAGGTAGAATGTGATGGACCCAATCAAGACACCAAAAAATTTTGGATGACTATAGAGGTTCGGGGCGGATGATACCCCTTAGTCAGAAAGTCGTCCACCTGAGAATTACCTGGGCAGCCAGAGAGGGAGAGTCCCGCAAACACCCCGACACGGTAGAGTGCCCCCACGAGTTATAGAGTTTCCCCCACCCGACCTCTCTTGTCATTGATGATCAAGATAGACCAGAATGGGGACTTGACCTCATAAGTCTACATTTTTTAATTAAGAGCAAGGGTGCTTATGATTTCACTTGAACTTTTAGATGTTTTTATGCAAAGTGACCTAATTTGAAGATTGGTTAACCCAACAAGGTGGGTCAACTTCACCTGTATTATCCTTTGAGAATTTTAGGTCCCTCTTTTAGTGTTGAAATAAATTTAAGAGCCCGATTTTAGGGTTTGTTTGAATAGATCAATTCAATCAAGGCTTAGGCACACACTGTTTGGGAAGATTAATTCTTGATTAAGCAAGTGTGTCTCTAAAACCCTAAATTGGAAATCTTAATTGGGTTTGATTAGTCTAATTTAATTTGTCCAAATGTGTTTCCTAGGGCTTCAAGCAAGAATGTGATAGCCCTAGATATCTTAAGCTTCAAGTTGGTGCATAAATCAGGGTTTGAATGTTGTCTAAATAGAATGTATCAAATTAGACAACTTGATGATTTGTCTAAGAATAGAATGCAAGTAGCCCTAATTGATTTTATCCTCTTTTAGCTTTTTCAGATTTAGGGGCTTAGAAGGATTTGAATGGAGTTTACCTATCCCTGGAGTGGCTGATGTGTGGTTGATCTTCTTTCAATGTATCCCCCCTGAAACAAATCATAGTAAAGAGATATAAAGCAAGTTAGTACCAATTCAGATATTACAATCAAGAGATCTAAATTGCACGTTGCTCCTCGACAACGGCACCAAAATGTTAGTTGCTCTGAAACAGGTTTTAAAATCGTCGCATTACAGTATAGATTGAGTCAGTGCGAAAAATAAATATAATTTATTACTCGAATTTGAAGTATGAGGTCGAACACAGGGAGCAATATGGCAATTTAAGACTCAAGATCACAATTAAAGATGTAAGAATTTGCAATCAATAAAGATAGATAAATGAGATCCAATGTCAATAATGCAAAAGGAAGAGAGGGTAAAATGGTGATTTGAATCACCAAATTACCCTACAATATTAAGCAAGCTACTCAAAGTAACATATCAAATAAGCCAAGCACAACTCAAATTAACCAATATCTGATATCAGAATGGGCTCAGATGCCTGAACAGAGGCAAAGGCCTCTTCTTCAAATTCTTCAAGCCTCAGGGAGAGGCTTCTCTTTCCTCTTCCTTCTCTTCTTCTGCTTCTTTCTCTTCTTCTTCTTTCTCTTGTTCTCCTTCCCTTAACTTCAGAGAAGTTGCAGCACAGGACTTAGCACACCAACAGAGGCAAAGGTCTCTTCAAATCTCACAAGTCAAGAGGAGGGCGACAGAGCAAAACCCCCCCTCTCCTCTCTTTTTCTCTTCTTTCTTTCTCAAACCAAGTGAACAAGACCAAACACGGGTATCTGGGTAGATGGATCAAGCCCAGACTCGCAGGGCATGAGCGCGGGTGAGGGCGTGCGTGGGCACGTGCGAGGGGACCTCACCCCGTGCTACTAAGGCGAACAGCCTATAACAAGAATTCAATTTATGCGCCTGTGCTCAACTAACGAGGTGGGACTTAAGTCCCACCCTTCTTCACGCGTCCGTAGCTGCAATGAAGCCTTTACGTTCAATTGAAGTGCTGCTGCTTCTCTTCGATTGACGCTGCAGGTGGATTCGGGGGTTTAAGCCGCAACTGTTGGGGGTGACCGTGGAATCAGTGGTCGACGATGAATGGCTGATGGAGGTGGCGTGAAGCGGAGATCCGACGAACACCTGCAATCCAAAATACAGGCTCATGGCCCTAATTAATAAGTTCACAAGCTTCACCTAGGTCTAAGGAACGTGATGGTGGAGGTTACGTGGAGTTTGGTGGTGAATGGTGGTTGGACGAAGTTGGACTGTGCAAGTGGAAGGTGGGTTGTCCAATAGGGTGGAAGGGAAGTCAAATCTCGAAGTAATGTTGGGGCTTTTACTCGTGGAGGTGTGGCGAAGTTGGTGGGGGTGGTAGCGGCAAGTTTCGAGCAGTGTAGCAGTGAGTAGGCGTTGCTGGAGCGTCGCTGGAGGCGGAGAAGATGACGGCGTTGAGGGAGAAGCAGTGGTCGTGCGTGTGTTGCAAGTGTGAGAGAGCAAAATAGAATGAGAGAGAGAGAGAGAGTGATAGAGTGACTTAAGGATGATGTTGGGAGGCGGAGGGCTCCGGTGTTGATCGCCCAGAGACGGAAAAGGAGGAAGAAGTGGCGAGGTGGCGACGCTGACTCTGACGGAGGAATGCCCTCACTTTGGATGGGGAGGATCGTGACGAAGAGAGGAAGAGCTTAGGCCGTCCAATTTGATGGTTGGACGGCCGGAAGAGGGGGACCCAAGGAGGTCGCCAGAGCAAAGATTTTTGGTAGCCGAAGGAGGGGGATTAGGGTAATTTGGCGCACCAAAACTTACTGAAGAGCTTGGCCGTGCAACATGGGATCTTTTATAGGACATAGGATGCCCTTTCTAAGCTTGGAAAGAAGCTTCCAAGCTCGGAAGGTATTTGTGAAATAGGATACCCGAACGTCTAAAAGGTTCACATGACCTTTTGGGAAAGAATTAGAGCCCAAAGAATGGCTCAAATGGAAGGCAACTTCCCAAGGAATCTTTGGTTCAAATTTGGGAGAGATTGATGGAGAATCGAGCGAGAAATCCTTGCTCGAAACTCAATGGTGAAGGTTTAACCTTCCAAAAATAGTGCGGGGACTTGCTTGTGAAGAAGACAAAGAAGTTGGGGGGCTATTTGTAAGAGAATTCAAAAGTTAAGGGTCTAAATGAGATAGAAAGAGTGACTGGATCAAAATGCAAACTTGGTCGATCTCAGATTGGGCCCAAATTTTGGTACAAACCTAATTTGGACCTAAGGAATCCAATGGTAACATTGGATTTTGATTTTGACCATGTTTGATCAGGTAATTTTTGCAAAAACCTAAATTAGTGCAAATGTCATTCTGGGACTCTATTTTGGGTCAAGATGGGTTCTGATGGTAAAATTGAAGATACCAAATCCTAGAGAATATTTTTATATTAATTTTAGAGGGTTTAGGTGAATTTTATTCTGACCAGAACCTCAGTTAATTAAGCAGGTCTATTTTTAGGGTTTCAGAAGTCATTTAATTCTCAAAACACGCGAAAACCCTTTTTTGTCTATTTTAACCCACTTGTTAGCCTTTTAGGATCATTTGACCCTTAATTAACCTTTGAGAAAACCCATGGTTATTCTGCATTCATGATATGATGGTAAAATTACAATTTTAACCCTAGTTTCTTATCTTTCTCTAAGAATGATTTTGCAATGCATTACAATCCTTTAGCAGTTATGTAGGAGTATTTAATGACTTAATCAGATCAAATTGAGCTAGTTATGGCTCATGATGGTATTCCCATCATAAACTCAAAAGCAAATGTTAAATCACAAGTGTTTTGTTCTCCTCAAAATTAACGATCGTGGTGCCCTTGCACCAACAATATCCCCCTTTTTGATGATGACAAATCATAAATATTAGTCAAAAGTTCTCCCCTTTTTGACATTATCGAAAAGGTTTGATTTTATCCTATGCTCCCCTTGAAACATGCTCTTCTAATTTTGGGTTAAATCCCCCCATAAGAAAGGATGAATAATATTTTCTTCCTTTTGTTGTAACAAGATAGCTATTTAATTATCTCCAACTTTTTAATTGAAATATAGCTATGTCATTAAGATCTCCCCCTATCTAAATGAAGGAAAGCTTTCTCCTTAATGATTATCATAAAGCTTATCAAGAATTTTTTCTGAATGGTCACCAATTCTTGTCTTTCTTGTGATTGCTTGCTCGTAATTTGTTGAGTCAGATCCTTTGATTACTTAGGAGATCCGATCAATTGGCGCTGTTTGTGGGAAGTGATTATTATTCGATAACATCCCCAGCCTACTGAGCCAAGTAAGGAGAAGCCGCATCAACCCAAAATGCTATTGGAGGTGCCCGTGCGGGACCCCCTCCTCAAGATGCAAGTGAGAGAGGAGCAGTATGAGGCCAGGCTGGCAGCTCCGAGGGCTGAAGGGCATTCAGTTGTTGAAAAACTCTTAGAGATCTAGCAGATCAAGGAGTTTGGCAAAATTCAACCGGAGGAGCTCCACATTTCGAGCCCTAAAGACGAGTAACTAAAGTGGCATCGTACCGTGGAAGAGAAGAATGTCCACCTGCATGAATAGCTCGAGAAACTAAAATGAGAGCTTAGTAGCTAGAAGGGTGAAGTTCCTCCCAATCTGCTTAGAGCTCCCTGCCCGCCTTTATCGGGGGAGCAGTCAGGAGCTCAACCCTTGGGAACCAGTGGTGGAGGCTCGACTCCCGAAATCGTTCCCTAGGTCACTCGCGCAATGCGAGGTATACACCCACGAGCTTTCATCTCCACCTACCCTTTAACTGAGGAGGTGATGACGACCCTCCTGTTGGAAAAGTTAAAACAGCCTGTCATGGCTTAGTATGATGGAACAGTGGACTCCAATTGCTTCATTGGGAGTTACTGCCAAATGATGTTGGTCCACGGCTGCCCTGACGGAGTACTTTGCTGGGTATTCCCATCCTATTTGTTCGGTATGGTGCACGAATGGTTCAATAAATTGCCCCCTGGACAGATAACTTGCTTCCAAGAATTAGCAAATAAATTTTGCCAGTACTTTGCAAGACAGCAAAGGGTTAGAGACAACCCTGAAAGGTTGTTGAAATCCAACAGTGAGAGAGTGAATCTTTCTGGTCTTACCTGGATCGATTCGAGGCCCAATGCTTCAAGTGTAAGAGGACTCACGATGTCATTGCCATCCAATGCTTTAAGTCAAGTCTCTTGACCTAGACGGTTTGGTAGGACATCGATGACTTCCCTCTAGAGATATGGTGGAATTGTGAGATAGAGCACGTGATTTGTGGAATAGGACGATTCCTTCTGCTCCCATAGCCGGCCGACGGAAGGATATGGAGACAACCTTGATCCAAAGAAGTGTCCAGTCCTCCAAGGGCCAAAACAATGGACCTCGCCGGCCCAGGTGGGATTATTTTGAAGAGTATACTCCCCTAGCCGTGAACCAAGCGGAAGTGTTGGCAGAGGTTTGGTCTACAGACAAGGACCTGCTACCCTCGCCTAAGCCACTCAAAAAGGAGGCTGAGTCCGAGCCTTTTTGCAAATGCCACAAGGCCTGAGGGCATGCCACTAAAGATTGTCGAGATCTACGTGACCAGATCGAGTCGCAAACCTAGCATGAAAATTTGGCTCGTTTTATCAGGGGAAATGAGGGCCTTGACAAGGGCAAGAGACCCATGGAGGGTCTAGAAGACTTCCACAAGGAGAAGCTCTAGCAGCTTTGTGGAGTCAAATGGTTCTTGTCGAGGACCACAAGCCTGACAAGACAGCAAGCAACCAGATTGAGCAGGCGGTCATGCCTTCGTTCCCTCCGATAGAGTACCATCGCCAAGTTTAGGTAGCTTTGGTTGCGTTACCTTGGGATAATTATCTCCCGCCACCTGCCGACGGGAAGGTCAAAGTCCTTTTCGAGGTTAACACTACCCCGATTCAGCAACCTAATCCCTCCAGGTCAGTGGCCTATAGTGCATTCCCCACTCTTCAGTGGGGTGAGAGAGGTACTGTCAAGCATGCGGCCTCCAACCTGTTGGCCTCTCTACCAAATCCAGTAGAGCACACTGGCCCACTCTTGGTGAAGCACCTATTAGCGGGATAGTTGCAGCCCAGGCTCCTTGTAGACAAGGGCAGTGTCATAGGTGTTCTCTTCTCAAAGACATGGCTCAGGCTAGGCCTCAAGAAGAGCATCTTTCCCTGTCAACTCATCCAGTTGTTGGGTTAGGCAACCACAAGGTGATGCCAAAGGGGGAAATCAGCCTTCCCTTGTCTGTTTGCGACAGGGACAGTCATCTCAACAGAACAACCACGTTCATAATGACTAGGTTGACGGCGGCATTTGGCGGCATCATAAGCCTCCCAACAACTTATGTCTTCTGCTTGATCCCTCCTTCATATTTCCAATTCATGCTTTTCCAAGCTCCTCGAGGAGTGGGAATAGCACATGGGGATCAAACGAATGGACGAGAACTCCTAAGGATCGAGATGGAACAATCTATGGAGCCAAGGACCCCCAAACTAGAGAAATGGGGGAAGATGAGAAACCAAGTCCAGGAGATCCAGCAGGAAGCAAATCTGACTGATTTGCCAGTGACTTTGGAACTCCAGCCGAGCTCTTTAGTCATGTCTATCTAGCTATACCCTGATGACTCTTCGAAGCTCGTCAAAGTCAGAGAGGACCTTGATTCTTCTGAAGTCTAGGAGCTACTACTCTTGCTAAGGACCTATGCAGACTTATTCGCTTGGTCTGCCAACGACCTGCCAGGGGTAGACCCATCCCTGATTCAACATCACCTCAATATTCAGGCGGGTAACCGAGCAGTCAAACAGGTGCACAGGCACAAGTCAGTCGAGCAATGGCAGGTGACCAAGGCTGAAGTCCAGAAGCTCCTTGAAGCTAGCTTCATCGAAGAATCCTTATACCTGACATGGCTCTCAAATGTGGATATGGTGAAGAAAGCCAATGGAAAATGGAAAATGTGCATCGACTTCACCAACCTCAATTGAGCTTGCTCGAAGGATGAATTCCCCTTACCAAGGATGGACGCTTTGGCGGACTCTTGTAGTGGTCAATCCCACATGTCCTTCCTGGATGCCTACAGTGGGTATCACTAGATCGGCCTTACTTCGACAGATGATGATAACATCATCATGCGTCATAACTAGCTTTAATCAGTAATAATCAAGAGACAAATGTGTTATTTCCTTCGGGAGGGGGTGAGCTATGCGTGACGTAATGTAAAATGCAGAATTAAAATAGACAATCTCTAAAAAAAAAGCAATCACACAATTACACAAGTATTTTTGTGTAGAAACCCAAACTGGGCGAAAACCACCACCTAACCCTCTTGAGTTAGGATTTCCCGATCGACCTAGTTGATCAAATGCACTAAACAAGTAACTTTAATGAGGGTGACTTAAGCTCTTACAACCACACTACTTTGAACGAGACTAGTGTACCTCAAAATTCCTTCTCTTCACAAGAAGGATTTTGTCTCATGAAGGAGACGGGAATTCGCAATGTGAATACCCAACACAATTACAAATAAAAAAATTACAACACAACCTATAGAGTCAACAAAGATTAACTTAGCTACTATAGGTAAAGAAACTTCCCTTTGATGAAGGGAGTGCGTCGGCATGACGACGTGGGTGCGTGAACCACACGAGGGCACCTCGTCACTCTTGTAATCGTGGAGGGAGAGTGGGTGCGCAATTGGATTCAAGCTCTCTAGATATGGAACAAAAGCTTGAAGAGCTAGAACTTCTTCTAAATGATCTTCTACTTCTTTTTGACACAAGAGATGTGAAAATGGTATTCAAGGTGTGTCTCTACAAGGCAAGGGTCCTCCTCTATTTATAGAGGGCCTAGGAAGGCTTTAGAAGCCCTTAGAAGGCTTCCATAGCCGTTGGGGTTGAATCCAAGGCAAAATAGACCACAATCAGAATCAATCATGATTCTGACAGGGTCATCAGACGTCTGGTCCAGGTATCAAATGTCTGGAAAACCTATTTAAGACATGTGGGAACTAAGTCAGACGTTTGATTCCAGGCGGGTTTCCTTCCTGACTTAGTTCAGACTTAAACAGGGTTCTAGTGCATGGCCATCATATGACATACAGGATGTTTGGTACTAGGTCTGGACGTCCGAAAACCTATTGTACTGCGGAAATGGATTCCCAAGATAGGTTAACGGCTAGTAAATCTGATAAAGGAGATTTTGAGTTAGCCGAGTGATGGGAACACCATCATGAGCCCTAACTAGCTCATTTTGACCTAGACAGGAGAACAAAATCTCCTACATAACCAACTGGAGGACTTAACTCAAGGAAAAACCCTTCTGAAGGAAAAGCAAGAAGTAAGGGGTAAAATTGCAATTTTACCATTGCAGTGCAACAACGAGATTTCTGAGAGGCTAAACATAGGTCAAATGATCTTAACAAGATAAAAAGTGGGTTGGTTTAAACAGAAAAGGGTTAATGTAAAATCTGGGAATTAAATGACTTCTTGTAACCCTAAAACAGATCCACTTAATTTAACAAGGTTTAGGTCGGGATAAAATTCTACTAAACCCTCTAAAATTCATGGAAAAATATCCTCTAGGATTTAGAACCTTCAATTTGACCTTTAGAACCTATTTGGACCTAAATAGGGGCTTAATCAAATGTTTATCCTAAATTAGATTTTTATGTAAAATTCCTAGTCAAACGTGGTGAAACCTAAAATCGAACTTCACCATTGGATTCCTTAAGTCCAAATTAGTTTTATACCAAAATTTGGACCTAAGGGAAGTTCACCTTGACCTACTTTGCAAAACAGTCCAACCCAATTACATTTATACCCTTAGCTTTTGAAAACTCTTGCAGGAACCCCCTAGCTTCCTCGTCGTTCTTTGTAATTAGGTCCCTCTGCCATTACAGCGAAGGAATCCTACTCCGGCAAGGATTTGAGGGGGACATCTCCTTGATTTCTTAGAGAATCCCTCTCAAATTTGAAAGGAAGATTCTCTGAGAAATTTCCGTTCATGTGAACCCAATCTTGAGCTCCAATTTCCACCCAATCTCTCTTGCGAACGCATGAGAGTTTCGGGGTCTTCTCCGACCTTCCAAGTTCGGCGAGGTTGCCGTGCTTGGAAGCTTGCTTTCCAAGCACAAGGCTCTCTGCTGGGTGCTATAAAAGGGATCCCAAATCCTCTCGCTCCTTTCAAGCTTGATTTGGCTTGAGAAAACCCCCAATCTTCCTCTCTTCCCCTCCGGCCAAAATCCCAGCAGGATCCGGCGACTCCTACCTCCTCTTCTCGTCGCTCTGCCACAATACTAGTGGCAGAGTATCCTCTACCTCCATCTGGGTCACGCCACACCTGCGCTCGTGCCTGCCTCCTTCTCGTCGTCGCCGTCCCTCTCTCACTGGGTCTTCGTCTCCGACGACGGCACATACGAGTCGTCCGCCTCCTCCTCTCCCCCTTCGTCTATCCCCTCGTAGATAAGTCCTCTCCCTTTGCTCTTTATTTTCCCCTCATCTATTTCTATTATCTCGCCCTGATGCTCACACACCACCGTCACCTTCTCCACCTCCGGCAAACCACCGGCGAGGTGCTTCCGCCATTCAATTCACCCTCCCACCTCGCCAGCCACCTCAAGAGCTTTGCCACGTCCCATTGATCATCTTCCCTCTTTCCATTGACTGCCACACACTCCACACACTTCCCTCGAACACACCCATCTTCATAGCCACATAACGACCTAGGCATGCTTGCCCAGGCTGGCTCGCGCCATGCCGACCACCGAACCAGCTTCTCCTTGTCACGGCGAAGCTTTCTGTGTGATTTAACGAGGCCATAAGGTCGTTTTGCTTGTGGACAGGTTCAAGTCTTGGCCGCCATTGGAGCGAGCTCGAAGAAGCTTGCAAGCTTCATCCAAGGCTTCAGGCTTTAGGTTTTCAGGTCCCAGACATGCGAGCTCCCTTCACGAACAACTCCAGCCAGATATTGGAGACCAAAGCCCCTGCAGCCTCTGCAATTGAGCCACCACCTACTGCGGGTGCGCGCGAGATGGTGGGACATTTAGTCCCACCTCGGATGTTTTCGAGCAGGCGAGGCACTATAAGCGGAAAAAGTGCCAAGGGCATAGCGCCTTTTGACACGGCGTGAGGTCCCACTCATCCCATACTCCTTGTCCGCGACCCACACCTCCGCGGACTTGATTCTCGACCCGACTACCCGCACGCTTCTCGCCCACCACGCACGCCGGTGGGCCTGGCCAGGGCGAGTTGACCTAACCCGTTAACCCGAGAAGGCTCTGGGAGAGTGAGCCTAAGAGAGAAGAAAGAAGAGAGAATTCGTGGGGAGGGTAGGGGATAGGTTTTGCTCTTATGGGAAAAAGAGGGTGAAGCAGCAAGAGAAGAAGAAGGCTGAAGAAGCTAAGGAAAGAGAGCCTCAGTAGAAGCCAAAGGAAGAAGGAGAAGGGTAGAAGTCTGAGAAGGCCCGGCTGAAGAGAAGGGCAAGGTTGAAGTCAGAAGCAAAGAAGGAGAAAGAAGAAAGAAAGAAGAAGCCAAGGCCAGAGAAGAGAGAAGAAATAAGAGTAGGAAGAAGAAGAGCCAGAGAAAGCAAAAGACAGAGAACAAGAAGAGAGATTGAAGAAGCACTGTAGCATTGAGCACTTAAGACGTCTGATTTTTACATCGGACATCCTTATTTCATTTTGATCTTTTACATACATTGATATCATTTTCTTGCTTCATAACTTTGATTAGTCATTGCATTTTATAAATTTGAAAGTTGTATTCTTGGTTTTTAAATCCCAATTTACTCCCTGTGTTCGACCTCGGATTTATATTTTTTGAGTAATAAAATTTCATTTGTTTTTAAAGCGATTTTGGCTATACTATGATGCATTTATTTTAAACCCTATTTCGCTTTCGACTAAACACCGAGGCTAAACGTTCACATATCAGACGTCTGGGGTCATCTATGGATGTCTGATATAAGCCTAACGGTCATATTCCTCAAAGTTTACTTAGGTAGCCAATGTTCCACTACTTGGACGTCTGGTACAAACATCAGACGTCTGGACTATGGTCTGGACGTCTGATTTCATCAGATAGAAGTAACAAAGTCCAGCCTAAGTTATTGGACGTCTGATTCAACAGTCAAACGTCTTAAAAGTCACTTTCATACGTCTGATTTCCAGATTAGACGTCTGATTAGGCTGTAAGAACCCTATTTTGATTTTCTAAGTTCACTACAGAAAAGCTAACTATCCTAAGGTTGTGCAGGTGTTCGTAGGATTACTTTAAGGGTTCTTTGAGGCTCTTTAACATAAGATCTAGGAAAAAAATAAAGAGCAAAATAAAGAAACAAAATTGCATAGAATAAGATAAAAGGAAATATATTCTATTCTTGTCTTCACGGTTCTTCAAGCTATCACTCCTCGTGAAGCTCCTCTGTTCTCCGTTAAGCTCCTCCAACCGCCATGGATGCGAGCTCGAACTCTGTCTAAACACGTCTCCATTGGTAATTAATTTGAAATCTAAGACTTCAAGTGCAATTGTTAAATAATACGTGTTTTGTTATCATCAAAATAAATGATCGTGGTGCTCTAACACCAACAAATTGCTCCTATATAATCGCCGGAGAGGCGTAATTCACTGAATATCCTTTCTGAGAAGAGTACATTAAATCAGGGTTAATTCTGTAGTTTTAACAGCATATCCTGAATGCAGAGTAATCACGAGGTTTCCTAGGGGTTAATCTAAGGTCAAATGTTCATTAATGACTAATAAGAGGGTTCGTGCAGACAGAAACGGGTTTTCATGCACTTCGAGAGCTAACATAGCTCTCGAAACGATAATTTTAGATCCGCTTAATTAAAGGAGGTTTTGTTCAGGTTAAATTCCATCTAAACCTTCCAAAATTCATATAAAAATATTCCATGAGGTTTGGTACCCTTTATTTGACCATCTGAACCCATTTTGACCTTAAATAGAGTCTCAGATAGAAAGTTGCCATAATTTGGGTTTCGACGAAAATTACCCAGTCAAACGTGGTCAAAATTGAAATCCAACTTTACCATCAGATTTTTGGGATCCAAATTAGGCTTGTACCAAAATTTGAGCCTAATCATAGATCTTCTTGACCTAGTTTGCATTTTACTCCAGTCTAACTCTTTTTCTCTCAAATAGCCCCTCAACTTTCAAAATCCTTACAAAAGGGCCCCCAACTATGTTGTATTCTTTGCATGAAGGTCCCTGCCGCCATTGGAGGTCAATCGACTTCCAGGCAACCTTTGACGTAAGCTAATCCTTCTCAAATCTCCATTAAATCCGGATTGATGTTCACTTCATGACGAATCCATTGGGATTGTTCTTACTTCCTAAATCCCTCTGATTAGTGTGTGCAAACGCATGAAATCAATGGGTGCCTTCTTGAATCCTAAGGAGCCAATCAGAGCTCCTTCTTGTTCTAGAGCTCTCCCTGAAGCTCTATAAAGAGCCGACTTGCACAACCGCTCTTCCTTAGCTAGGTTTGGCCTTAAAATCCTTCTTCCTTCCCTATCCACGGCTAGCTCCGACTAGCTCCAATGATTTCTCCTTCTCCATCTTCCTAAAGACGGCCAATGGCCAAATTGGCCCATCCAACTTCTTCCTCATCGTCTTTCGCGCCTCGCCAGCCACAACGAGGGTAGCCTTCCCCTTTCCTCGCCGCCGTCTCCCTCAATGGAGAAATTTCCTTCTCTGGCATCGGCCAATCAAAGACAACGCCAACTTCTTCCCCGTCGTCCATAATTAGGTCCACACACTCTTTGCTTCTCCCTAAGTTCTATCTATCCCTTTTCCCTTCATTTCGATCGTCATTCACGTCATTCGCCCTTCGTCTTCCCCATGGCCAGCCAAGCTCCGATGAGGTCCCCACAACTCCACAAGCCACTGCTCGCCTTGCCACAACTCTCAAACGTTTGTCGTGTCCTACTAACCAAAACCCCTCAAGAAATTGAGGGGATTGGGCCACCAAACACCCTACCGAACGCACCCATCGCCAACTGCCTTCTTAGAGTTCACCCAACCTCCACGCCCACTCCCACGCCGACCTAACACCACTACCACATTTGCCATCACTTGGCGATCATCTTAAGATGTTCTAACGTGGCCGTGTGGCTGTATCTCATGCTTTAGAACTTTTCCGTTCTTTGCCATCGCCGCCACCATCTCCGACTTTTCTCTCAGTCCTCCAACGAGGTTAAGGCCTAATTTGAGCTCCAGGATGTGCGGACTCCACCTACATAGCCACCTGCCGCAGCAATTGAGCGAGGAAGGACCAGCGTAGCTCCAATTGAACGAAACAACTTCAGCAGCAGCCGCGGGCTTTGAGCGAAGTACAACGGGGCACCTTAGTGCCACATCGTTAAGAGCAAGGTGTCTAAACACACATAAATTGGTTTTGTGATATGGCTTCTTCGCTTAGTTACTGAGGGGTTGGGCCCCTCGTACCCCTTCACCCACTTACTCGACCTAATGCACTCCTCGGTCACCACCCACGCCAGTGACCTTGGACATTATTCTAGACCTGAATACCCATATCTGGATCCGACTACACTGGGTCTGGGCTTGAGAGAAGAGGAGGAAGACTTGTGAGAGAGTTGGGGAGGGTTTTGCTCTCTAAATACTTGGCTCTGTGTGACATTTAGTCGCTGAAGGAGTTAGTTCCCTTGTGTTGAGTGATGAGAGACTTATCATGATCTCTAATTACCCCTAATTAACTAGTCTTCCTAGTTAATTAGCTAAGGATATGTGAATTTATGGGTTAATTATAAAATAAGGGATATATAGTAAAGGACCTTAAAATAAGTTTAAAATGCTATTTTATCATTCAAATAATATTATTAATAATCTGATTAATAAATGGACTCGAGATCTTAATAATCATTCCTCTAATTAATAAGTTAGTTAACTTATACATAAGGTATACATACTTAAGTAACTTTACCTAATTAAAGAAATTAACCTAAAATTGTCAAAAATGTAAATTCAAGGTCTAAATATAATAATTACCTTATTTATAATCATATATAAAAAGTTGAAAAAAATCTAAATTAAAATAAACCTTAAAAACCTAAGTTTACATTTAGATCCTTTTAATTCATTTCAATCGGGTCCTTTATTCTCATATAGGTTCTTAGGTTTCGTTGCATGAAAGTCCTTGTCTTCTTCTTCTTCTTCTTCTTCCTTCAGTCGGTTGAACGGCTGACGACTGAGGGTGCTTCCACTGCTCGATCACCGCACATCCGACGTCGCTCCACCTTCTCCAAGCTCCTGGAGCTTGCGCTCACCATCCCATCTTCATCCATCGGTCTGGATGATACTTTTATCCTAATTTTAGGTGGGAGTTAACCTTACTGTTGTCGGAGACGACGCCAGTGGTTAACCTCCTCTAGCTGCTCTCACATCTAGATTCCATCGCCCTCTTCATCACCGTCAACTATAAATAGCCCTTGACCCCCTCGATTTCTCTCAAGTTGGCTCCCTTCCCTCTTCTTCCCTGTAGCCGACCCAATAAGCTATTCTTCCACAACTCTAGCGACCTTCCACTTCATCTTCCGACTTCCTCCGTCCATCTCGTTTGGCTTAGGAACTTTGCCAAGGTTTGCCGCATCCTTGGACAAAGGTGCTAACCGAGGAGTGCCTCTACTTCGTCCATATTCTCCCATTGGAGATCTTCCTCAATACCCTATGATTTTGTCCTCCGTCATGAGCCTTCGACGGAGTCTCTCTGCCTCCTTCGTCCAGGTAACAGTAGGTACGAGTAGGAGTAGTCTAGTTAGTTAGTTAGTTAGTTAGTTAGATTAGCGTAATTTCTGATTTCAAAGATCATCTTCTTCGACTTCAGCGAACTCCTTGAGTTTGCTAGAGCCCTAGTTTTGTCTTTTGAACTCACTGCCCGCCTTTCTTTATCTTTCACGATCATTTCTACCACACTTAATTGATAATTTGATCACTTAATCGCCTAAATCACTTTCACCTCCATCAACTACTGTTGCTATCCATGGCGGCAGTAGCTGATTTAGCTTGACCTTCACAGGGTCCTTCATCATCTATTCATCACCTAAGGACCCTATTCCATACTTTAATATGAGTAATTATCATCTATAATGTAGATGCCCAATTTTAATTAAGTTCCTAAGCTCGCTGTCAATGGCAGCTCAGGAGCAGTTTAAATTATAAATTATTTATATAATTATGATCGCAGATATCTGTTGACTTGATTTCTCCACTCAATTGAGTGGGAGATCAAGTCCTAAGCCTCAACCAACTCAAATACTTCAAAAATTGTATTTTCTGTTTAATCTTTCATCTAATGAGAAAATGAGGAATTTAATGCGATCCTGAGGTTCTTTGTGACCTCAGGAACTTTTTCAAATTGGAAATGGTGCGATTCACCATTCTGTACACCTATTTCACTTTTTCTGGACTCACCGGAGCTCCGGTGAGCTCCGGTGAGTCATTATCTGTTCTTCAGCCTATGGAAGTTGATGAATAGCTCCAAAATGATGAAATGATGATCACTGATCAATTTGAGGAAGTTTATTTAGAATTTTGATAACTGGAGCACAGATTGAGGTATCTTCTTCTCTAACTCCGGTGGAGTTAGAGAAGCCTGTGCAGAAGTTTAAACGCCATATTTTAGGTGTCTAGAAGCTTCAGTGCAGTGCACTGAAGTTGTTCATGACTTCAAATTAGTTTAGCAACCTCCAAATCACTCTAACGAACAAAGCATTTTTCTAGCTCAGGCGACGATCTTGGAACCCTAGTTTCTTAGGTTCAAACAACTGTTTAAGCGGTTGAATAAGTTTCTGAGGATGAGAGGATGCTATTTTAGGCTTTGATTTCTTGTGAAGAGGCATAAAACAGAAAGTCAAAATTTTGAGCTTCACAGTCAAACTTGAGTTGGAGATTTTGATTCTAAACATGATTTGATGAATTGGGAAGCTTGAGTAAAATATGAGATTCTGTTAAATGATATTAGAATGATTTGGATAAGCTAGGACTTGAAATTTGATTTGAATTCATTCCCTGCCAGTTTGGGTTGTTTTCGAACCCAAACTGATGGCAGCGAGTTTTTGTTGAAATTTGATCTCAAATCTTGCTTAGATGAGTTTGTTGAATCCCTTAGAAGTTGTTCCAATCAATCAGAATTGATTCTAAGTGTCTGTTACATCTGTTTTAAGTCTGAAATTTGTTCTTTGAAGCTTTCAGAGAAGCTAGAAGCTTCTTTGTTGTTCCTGAAGCTTTAAGAGCTTCAGAACCCACTCCAGTTGTTGCAGAATCTTCTACAGAATTTGTTAGAACCCTTAGCTATGTAAGAACTCCAACTTATGGACACTGTAAGTAGAAAACCATTTCCAGGTAGTAAATACCCTGTAAGAACCCCTTAGATTCACTCTTCAAATCGAAGAGGAAAACATTCCTTTAACCTAAACTTGATTACACAATTATGTAGAGCTATGTTAGAGCTTTCCATTAAGCTTTGTTTCGCTTGATTTGGAGCTCTGAGCTAGGGGCAATCCTCAGTTGAAGTCAGGTCTGGAAGGGGGAAACATAGTCCCATATTGGAAACTGTCGAGCGCGCGCCTTGGTATAAAACTAATTTGTGCAGTGGGCTATGCAGTCGTCAAGTGCTCGGCGTGAAAAGAAACTTGAGCATCTGAGCATCCATGTGTGTGTGTGAGGGCATGTGTGTGCCTGCTGGTGTGTGCCCAAGTGGGCGTGTGCAATGTTGGCCCTGGGAGGGCGAGGCCTGGGAGGCGGATGGGCCGGTTTGGCTCGAAGGAAAATGAACTAGAAATAAACCGTAACTCGAATCAGGCAAGGACCGAGTAGGATCTGGTCCCACCCTGAAAAGGGTGCTGTGTATCCTTAAAAGGACCTCACCGCAAATCTTAAACCAATTTTTGGGTTAAAAGAAAAAAATTGGTTCAGCTGAAGAGATTAAGGAAAGGAAGAGCTGAAGGCTAAGTGCTGAGAAGCTAAGTGCTGAAGAAGAAGAAAGAAGCCAAGGCTAAGGGAATAAAGGAAAGAAAAAGAGAAAGAAAGGGAGAAAGGAAACAGATGGACTCGCAAAGAAGGAAAAAGAGAAGTTTAATAGGCATGAAGACTAAGGGAAGAGAAGATGAAGGCAGGAGCAGTAGAGAAAGAAGAAAGAAAAGAAGTTTGAGAGAATAAAAGAGAAATAAAAAAAAGGGAAAAGATAAAAGAATAAGGAAAAGGAGATAAAGAAGAGAAGAGAAAGAATAGAGAAGAAAGAAAAGAAAGAGAGGCCGAAGAAAAGGACTTTAATTTCTTGTAATATGAATTGCTTTTAATTGTTGTAATAAGGCATGTTTTGAATAGATACACTCTTATTTGCCTTTAATCTTTTGAAATAAATGTTTTAAATAAAATTTCATAGCGGATTCTGCATATTTCTTTAAATTAAATCAATTCTTGCAAAATTCATGTTTCTACAATTAATTTAATTATACCTCCTATACTTATAAGATATATAGAGTTAATTAGTGAATTTAAAATGACATATACCTCACAGTGAACGATTTGGACTCAATCAGTTAAAAATTCTAAAATATTAGGTTAATTCGACCCTATGCTACTAAATGACACAACTTCGAGTTAACCTAAGTTACTCTCTTCTACTCACAATTAAGTAAAATTAACTTAATTAACTAAGTTGAGGTGAAGAAACAACCATTGAGAAGGGAAAGCTTCGAGAAGGCTTATGAAGAAAGAAAGAAGAAGAAGAGAGGTCGTGCCCTTGTGAAGAAGAGAAAAGGCATTGAGAAGAAGAAGAAGAAAAGAGAAGACATAGTGAAGGAAAAAAGATGAAGAAGAAAAGACAAGAAGAAGAAAGGCTTTCTGAGAGCCTTGTGCCTAAGACACTTAAGTCGTCTGAAGGAAGAAACTGATGTCTGATCTAATTGATGATAGAACTGTCGCAATATTTAAGTACTATAGTTTACAATTGAATTTTGATTGAGTAAATGAATGCATGCTTAAATAAAGAGGATATCTGTGGTGATTCAAATCACCATTGTTTTGATTCTTTTTCCTTTTTGTTTCGTCATACATTGGTTCATCATTGAATATTTCTAAGTGATTGATTCATTGACTGTCTTTATTGTGCTCCGTTTATTGTGCTCATTGATTCTGAATGAGATTAATGTTGTGAATTCCATATTTGCTCCTTATATTCGACCTCGGACTCTTCATTAGTATCTGACTTATAAATTTATTTATTTTCGAGTGATTGAAGCTTTGCTATAACGAAACGATTTAAAACTCCTCTTTCGTGCGTTAAACAGCAGACTGACCTCATACCTCGTTATAATAGATAAGGGTTTGTTTCAGTATAGAGTCATGCCTTTTGGCCTAAAAATGCTGGAGCAACCTACCATCGCCTTGAAAATATGATTTTTTCTCATTTAATAGGGAAATCATTTGAAGTGTACATGTTGATATGCTTGTGAAGGGATCAACTTTGCCTCAACATTTAGAATTTTTGGCAGAGTTTTAAGGAACACTCACCTCCACCTGAACCCCAAGAAGTGTGTATTTGGGGTCTCAGCCGGAAAGTTCTTGGGGTACTTAGCTTCTAGTAGAGGAATCGGAGCCAACCCCAACATGATCTAGGCAATCATGGCCCTAGAACCGCCAAGTATCTTGAAAGGGTTGCAGTCATTAGTCGGTAAAATCGCCTCTTTAGGGAGACTCTTGTCTCGATCTTCTGACAAATGCCTTCCCTTCTTTGAGTGCATCAAAAAGGGCAGGGCTATACCGTCGCCCATTAGACTCATTGCCAGAAGGCTTTAGAGGAAGTAAAAGCTCTCAAAAGTCCCCCCATCCTAACAGCTCCCACGCATGGGGAATCTCTTTGCTTATACCTGGCCACGTCCATGACCGCCGTCACTGCTATTTTAGTCGACGAACGAGAGGGGTGGCAACGACTAGTGTACTTCTTCAGCAAGACCTATCTGGGAGTAGAAGCTAAGTATACAGTCATTGAGAAGCTCTTACAAACCTACCTCAGATTTGCCCATGTCTCTGACCTCCTCTTCGTGTCTCCTCCTTGAACCTAGTACACCTGCACACAAAAACAAACAAAACACCCGTGAAGAGAAGGGTGGGAGAAGAAGAAGAATAAATCAAAGGAAGAAGATCGTAACTTACTCCGAATAGCACGTCCCTGGCAATGGCACCAGAAAAACGTGATGCGGATTCGAATAGGCTTATTTAATATGGTGATATTATCGTCGAAATTAGTATAGTGAGTTAACCTAAATCAAGTCTACACTAGGTTCAAAAATTTTAACTTGGCCTACTTGATTTTATCTTGATCACTTTTAGGCCCTGGAGCACAGAAGTTTCTACGCCTTTCCTAGAACGTATCTCTTTCTTGCATTTATTATGTTTTTAGTTTTTTTTTTTCTACTTTTAAGATTTTTGTGATAATGTTGTTCTTGAGGCACACCCTAAAAAATGAAGTCCTTGGCCTTAAGCCAAATGGTCCTTGGCTTGAAGCCAATTTAGGGTTCCAAAATTAATCTTGTCACTCACAAGATCGAGTACCTGCAAGACAAGAATTATCTTTTCTCTTTTATACTTTTTTTTTGTCTTTTTAATAGCCAGAATGAAGGACAAATGAAAGCAAAATAAAATGCAAAGAAAGAAATAAAAAAAGGGATACTTAGCTTAGTATATGTATAAGCATATATATATATAGTCTATATGTAAGTAGATATAGAATAAATATAAATATATAGATACTATATAAATAAGGGTGGAGATGGAAATGGGTATGGGATGTAGCACGGTGTTAAATTGGTCCACGTCTAGCAAGACACAACCAACAAGACTAAGTGTCGCGTGGAGTGTGGAGCAGTGTGTGTGAGTATGGGTGGAAAGCTTGCTTTGCATGAATATTAGGAAATGCTCGCAACTTGTGTGAATATTCTTGCGATATGATGCGCAGTGATGGGCAGGTGCACGGTATTGTGAATAGGAAATGTGGGTTAGTGGGTATATGATGGAATGTGGATATATATATGTATATATGTGTATATATAAGTACATATAACTGTATAAGTATATATATATATATAGGTAGGGAGTGTGAATATATAAATATATGTGTATATATGTATCCAGGCGTGTAAGTGTGTGTCAGCGTGAGAGTGAAAAGGGTGTGTGCGTTTGTTTGGGTGTGTAAGAGGGAGAGTGCGTGTGTGTGTGTCTGATTGTGTAAAAAAGAGGGAGTGTAAGTCGTCTGGGCATGGAAGAGTCATCTGGTGCGCTGAGGTGTTTGTGAGGCGTGGGTGCAGGGTGAGCGTGGGTGCGCAACCGGGTGGAGGCGGTCACACGGGAGGAGAGGGCCTTGTCACCGGATAAGTGAGAAACTTTCCAGTGACACACTGTAGCCGCGTGAGGTCGCGGTTACAGTGTCGAGGGCAAAAACCAACCAGCAGGGCTCGCGAGGCTACCGGTTAAGGCGTGGGCAGATGCGTTGTGCAGGTGGGCAAGGAAGGGTGCAAATCGGCTAGAAAGCGCGCGCTCACGCACGGAAGGGAAGCCTAAGGCGCACGGAGGCACGTGGAGAAGGTCGAGCCCACACAGTGGCTATGTGCGAGCTTCAGAGCTTGAAGCTCTGCAGCTCTAATGGTGACGAACAACAACAGAAAATGGAAAACAAAGAAAATAAAAATAACAAAACAAAGAAAAATGCCAGATGAGAATTCACCAGGCCCACTTGCTTGCGAAGGAGCTGGGCGGTGGTGGTGCTCACCGTGGTGTTTGAGACCACAGGGAGCTTCTCCTGCACACAGAGTGCATCTTCTCAACTAGTGAGAAGAGGAGCTGTGTATGGGGAGGGAGAGAGGGAGAGCATAGGATGGCTGGAGTAAGTGGGAGGTACTGCGTCTGATGGTATGGAAGGGATGGCTAGAGGTGGAAGGGAGGGTGATCGCCGACCTCTCTGTAAGGGAGGGGTGCATGCTCTTTTATAGAGAGAGTGTGCCTCTCCCTGCAAATGCAGCTATTAGGTGGGAGAATGAAATAAGATAAGGGTGGTAAATTTGTAATGCACACACATAATGAAAATGTTAATTATTATGTGTGTTTGAGATGGGATGGATTGTTATGAAATTGAAGTGGATTGAATGGTCATTTGGTCTCACTATCTTCCCCTCTTTAAAGATGCATGGAAATGAATCTTTACAAATGCAAGTATGGCTACCTAAAATGCATGGGTAATGCTAAGAAATAACATAAGATGACATATTTATAGGCGTAGCTTGCTGTGCAATCATACCCTCATGCCTATCTTTTGCCAGTCCCTAGCAAAACATTTATTTGTATCGTGTTTAGAAATGATCTTAAGTTGAAGTTTTTTTCTGAAGCCATTAATGTGTTTATCTGTTGGACATTGTGAGAACCAATTGTAGCGAAGACTACCAATACTCAAGTCTCGCATGATATAGACCATCTCTCGACTACTCTGGACTCTTGATATTTAAACCTTAAGTGCGACTTCCAGGACTCAGAGGGTTTCATTGTACTCGAGAGCTAAGAAGTTATGGTTTGTGCATAGTGATGAATCAAGATCGACCAAATGAACATTAAGGCTCAAGCCCAGGTTTCACAATTTTTATGTCCGGGTTGGTCCCATCTTCAGCTCATGTCTTTGGATTAACCCTAAAAAATTGATGGAAAAGCTCAACCCCACTTTTATTGTTTTCGTTTGTGCCTCAAAGAATACAGGGTATTTGTAATGCACCCTGAAAACTTTTGGGGAGAAGAATTTACAGGCTTTTGGTAGATATATTGACTTATTCGCAAGATTTTTTTTTTTTTTGAAACAAGTGTCAGTATATCTCGTACAACTTTATTTGGAAGAGCACACTTATTTGGTGGTGAGTACTTTTTGGTGGAAAGAGTTTCTCCTAAGCACAAGACTAAGTCTGGGATAAAAAGTCTACTTGCGTGCACAGGTAAGGACTCCACCTTCCCTAATGAACACTAGGGTTGGATCTTACGTTCACCTGGTCTTTCTCGATATGTGTAGTGTGAACCAAGATTACTCAGGCTCTCAAGCAGAAGCAAACCAACGAATCCTGTACTGGTGACTCAGGTACAAGAATACGTCCTAAGTTAGGAGAGATTCTGATTTATCTTATTAATGCTCAAGTGAGTTAAGCCAAAGCCTGAGCGAATCAAGCTTATGTGCCCTGAAAAGTCTTTAAAGCAGAGGTTGAATATCCATAAACACTTATTGTATTTTTGTATTAGCTTTCAGATCATAGCTAAACACTTTACCTTTTTTATGGCTTTTTGGGTTTGTTTTTTTTTTTTTGAAACAACTAGGTATGTACATATTTATAGATGGATATGTATAATGGATGCAGAAGTTGCATGATACCTATATAATACCCAGATCCTATGGATGCCTATCCACCCCCCCATGCCAAATGATGCTCTGTCCACATATGCATGCAGGGTTAAGCAAGGTCCAAGGGTCTTAGTACAAGAGTTGAGGTGCGAGATATAAAGCAGGGTGGCAGGGCGGGTGGATGGTGGGTGGTGAAAAAATGAAGTGCGAAGTGAAGTGAAGGGAAATGGAATATGAAGGCGAAAGTGGAAGAGGAGTGTTGCTGGGGTGCCTCCCAACGAGCACTGAATTTAACGTCCCCAGCTTGACTCAGAGTGAGGCATGGAGTCAGTTATCCTCCAGTAGGCAGCGGATTCAGCAACGAGGGTAGGTTCATGAGTAAGATAAGGTTTTAACCGCTGCCCATTGACCATAAATTTATCTCCAGATCTGGGATCTTCAATTTTGACAGCCTCGTTGGGAAATGGTCTCGAAACCAAGTAGGGACCAGTCCATTTGGACTTTAGTTTCCCTGGAAAGAATTTGAGCCAGGCACACACCCACGTGCGCCGCACGCACACACATGCACGTACTCAAGATCATATCATATGCTCATTTCATGCGCTCTGCGCAGAGGATGAAGTGTCTCAGCAAGCTTTTACTTTTATACCAAGGCGAGCGTCCAATGCTTTCCAAGGTGGGACTAAGGTATTTGCTTCTCCTTCAGTATAGCATCTGTCGGCCATCGACTTTGAATGTAGATTCTGTCTGGCACACTGGACCAAATCGAGCAAACAAGGGCTCGATGGAAAGCTCTTGAGGTCCTCTACACAATTGCAACATCAATTAGATGTTTGAATCGGCTTTGATAAATGTATTTAGATATTGAACATGATACTATTGCCATGTTTCAAATGTGTTGTGGATGAAGAAATTAAGGTCCTATGACCTATTAAATCGGCCAATGCTCTCGATTGAGAGTTCAAAAAGTTTAAGAGATGATTCTACAAGTTATTGAAGAAGAAAAGAGGTCTAGGAAGCTTAGGAAAGCTCAGGAGCTTCAGAGTTTTCTGTGATCAATGTACAGAACTCTAATTTCAAAGTGAATCAAACCAATAGATGGATAAAAACCTCAAGACTTGATTTGGATTATTTCTAAGGATTAAGAAGTGAATCAGACTAGTGACTAATCTAGGCAAGATTTGGCATTAAAACTCAACAAAAAAGCTCTGGAAAGCTTTGGGTTCCAGAATGAACCCAAACTGGCCTGATCTTGAAATCAACTAAATGCCTCAATAAATCACATGTAAATCAATTCCATTAACATCCCAAGCATCACAAAAACTCAATCCAACCTTTAAATCAAAGATTCAAACTCTAAAACCTCAGAGTTGAACTCATGTTGACTAATGGAGCTTAAAATTTGACTTTCCTACTAAGGCTTGACAGATTCAATTAAACTATCCAAATACCCTAAATTCAACATGAAGAATTCATTCCAGTCTTCAAGATCAAGTTTTTAACACTCCACATCTGACTCCGAGCTCATCGCCAGAGGTCTGCAGTGGGTCTGTATAGTGGAGCTAACAATAGGTTGTTAAACCTAACAAACAACTCTATTGAACTCTATATAACCTCTTCATGCTTCCTCGCCTATTCAAGAACTTTAAACATCATTGAATCAGGTCTCTCCAACTCTGCCGAAGTTGGAGAAGACAACTGAAAATCTAGGCTTACACTCATCAGAACTCAAATCCATCAAGTAAATTTGACTTCTCTGATCATTAGAAGTCAATCTGGAGCTCATCTCATCAAATCAAAGGCTGAGGTACTGATTCAGGATCGTCGGAGCTCACTGGAGCTCCGATGAACACCGATTCTGATCGCTGGAGATAAAATCTCCATGAAACACTAAAACAAAAACATCATTGTGTTCCTGAGGTCATGAGGAATCTTTGTTGTAAGTGAAAATCATCGTTTTAGGAATGTATAACATCGTAGTATAATGAGAAAAATCGCAACAACACTTAAATTTATAAACTTGAAAACACAAGTAAGTCTAAGGTCATTCACAGGGAGCAAATTGGAATAATTCAATTCACTTATCACAATATCATGAATAATATGCAATTGAATCAAAATGATGCTCAATGTATATTGGAATAATATCTCAATAAAATCAGGAGTTAGAGTGCAAAAAGATGGGGTTAAAATGGTGGTTTAAGCCACCAATTTAACCCTAATGTCTAGGCTCTTCAATTAACTCAAATGTGTCAATAGTAAATGCAATCAAGTATCCACAGTAACTAACATATCAGAACCAACTCAAGGCCTCAGACAACAAGGTAAAGGATCGAACGCCTTAAGCTTAAGGTAACCAAGGCACCAGCAAGGCAGAAGCACAAGGCACAAGGGCCTCGCAATGCCTAAGTGCTGAGCACGGGAGAGGGGGTACGAATCCCGAGGCACAAAACCCTCCCCCTCCTCCTCAAATTTCCTTCCTTTAGAACCAAACCAGACTTGGGTATTCAGGTAATCGGATCTAGCCTAGACCCAGGAGCAAAATTGCAGGTGTGGGTGCGTGGGGGAGCGTGTGTATAGCACGTGCGATGAGGCATGCCTAGGACCTTACCCCGTGCACTCTGAGGCAAAGAGCTAGGGGATGAATTCAATTTATATGCTGTCTCGTGCCTTTATGTCTTTGATGTGGGACTAAAACCCACTCCTGTTATTTGCACGTAGCTCTGCATGCCTGCAGCTAATGGATTCGTGGAATTGAAGCTGTGGCTACTGTTCTCTTGCTCATTTGAATGCCTGGAGGGCTTCAGGGCCTGGAGTTGAAAAGGGTGCAGGTTGCAGCAGGATGTTTGAAGGTTGGAAGAAGGTACACAACATTGAAGAAGACGAGTGCAGTGGTGGAGCTCCGATGGAGATACCTGGAACACGAATATGGGCTATAAGCCCAAGCTAAAGCGTTTAATATGATTGTCAGAGCACAGAGAATGTAGTGGTGGTCATGGATCGGTGCGAGGGTGCATAGGGGTAAGTAGTGAAGTCGGAGAAGGTGCGGTTATGGTGGGTTGTTCAGTGGTGGCTTCCAGGGATCAAGAGTTCCAATAACATTGGGGCTTTTGATCCTTGAAGTGAGAGGGATGTTGTGGTGGTGTCGGTGTGTTGGTTTGTGTAGTGTAGCGTTGGCACAGGCTCACTGGAGCCCTTGTAGGAAGCAGAGAGGATGGGGGGGGAGGAGGGTGAATGTCAGTCGAAAGTGAGACTTGAGTGGATAAAAGTGAAGTGGAGGAGTGAGGGAAGAGATTAGAGAGAAAGAAGAGGAGAAATAGGGAGGGGAAGGTGCTAGCATCGATATGCCAACGCTGAAGATGATGAAGTTGGCAGTGAGGTAGAACGGCAACAACGAAGAGGAAGACTCCTGTGGTGGTTGGCGTGGAGCAGAGGACCGAGATGAAGATGAAGAACCTCCCAATTTGATTGTTGGGAGGCCAGACGACGGAGATTGGAGGGTGTCTCCGGAGCTCAAGTGTGGTTGGATGGAGGAGAGAAGAAGAGGGTATTGTGGCCTTTTTCTGAGCTGAGGAGAACGATCAGGAGTTGGGGCCTCTTTATAGAGCTCCAGATCGAGCTCAAAAGCACGGGAGGGCTTGATTTGGCCACGCAATCAGGAAAGAAGACCTCTTGATTTTCTTGAGCTAAAAAACTCAAGCTTGTCTGAGCTCTAGAGATCTTCTTGAAGTTTTTGATTTGGCTTGAGCGATTGGGAATTGCTTGAGTATTAATTTCTCCAATTTTGGAGAGATTTGGCTTTGATTTAAGGGAGAAAACCTCCTTCGAATCTCGTTGCTGAGCTTAGTTTCACACCAATGGCAGTAGGGACCAAAATGAAGAAAACGACGAGATGTTAGGGACCCATTTGTAGTAAATTCAAACCTGAGGGCTAAATGTAAGAAATAGAGTTTTAAAGGCTAAATTTCAAACTATGTCAAGATGGACTCTGATTGAGTCCAAATTTTGGCTTTAACCTAGTTTGGACCCAAGGAATCTAATGGTGAAATTGGATTTGAGTTTTGACCACATTTGACTAGGTAATTTGCATAGAAGACTAAATCAGGGCAAGATCTCCTCTGAAACTCTGTTCTTGGTCAAAATAGATTCAGATGGTCAGATCAAGGGTACCAAACCTCTTAGAATATTTTTATATAAATTTTATCCTGACCAGAATCTCTTCAATTTAAGTGAGTTGATAATTAGGGTTTTATGTACTATTTCGATTCTTGAAATGCATAAAATCTCATTTCTGTCAGTGTTGACCCACTTTTTGGACCTTTGAGCTCATTTGACCTTCAATTATCCCCTGAGTGACCCTGTGGTTAATCTGTGTTTATGATGTGCTGTTAAAATTACAGAATTAACCCTGATTCCCTATTCTTCTCTCAAATCAGATTAATGCAAAATTATGACCCTTAGATGATTAGGTTTTCATTCAAACCTGACTAAATGTGGCTAGTTAGGGCCCATGATGGTGTTTCCATCAATCTCAAGAACATGACAATTAAAGCAATTGATGATAATTTCTGTGAATGATTTAGGAAACGTAGTGAAATCATATCTTTAGTTCGAACGAACTCAAGATAAGCCCTCTCACTCAATTGAGTGAGGGGAAAAGCTTATCATGACTAGGAGAAGGTGATTAGGTAGCTGATTAGGTAAATAGAACTCTTCTGAGCCACCATTGACAGCACGCTCATAAGTTGATGTGGAAATTAGGCGTTTAGGATATGAAGTGTAATCAATTAAATTAAAGTGATAACTGAGGTCATTGAAGGATGATATAGTGATGTAGGACCTTGATTGAGTGTGATTCTAACTTGGATACCTCGGACATAGACAGCGGAGGAGATCTGGTGAAGGTGAAATGGATCTGAGCGAAATAGTGATTAAGACATGCAATTGAAGGATTAGAAGTGATCGTGAATAAGTAAAGAAGGTGATTCATGTATGTAAAAGACCAAATAAGGCTCCAGTCAAGCTTAGAGGAGCTTGTCGGAGTCAAGGAAGACAACATGGGAACAACACTAACATTATGCTAATCTAGATATCTAACCACACTAAACTAATCTTCACTAAGAACTACGGTTAACTATGATTACCTGGACGAAGAGGACGAGAGAAGCTTCGTTGATGGCTCGTGATGGAGGAAGAAATTAAAGAGAGAGAAATAGATCTCCGACAAGAGAGGAATGTGTGGTGTAGCATGTGAAGATGATGTCGTAACCTCGTCCGTAGACGCGGCGGAGAAGGGCAGAAGGTCTAAGTACTTAGAGAAGACCGAATGAGGATGGTAGAAATCACCGAAGGGAATAAACGAATAGCCTATCGAGCAACCTCAATGGAAGACGGGGGAAGGGGGTCGCTAAGGGAGATAGAAGGTTGTAGGGTCTATTTATAGGTGGAGACGGAGGTGAAGGGGGTTGTATCGAGACGGAATAGTATCTAGGTACATCTTAACCACCAGCATCGTCTCTAACATCGGTGAGCTTAGTCACCTAAGTTGAATAGGATTACGAGGTGATCCGGTTTATCTGATGGAAAGAGGGAGGTGAGAGGAAGTTGGACGACAATGGTGAAGGCTTTACGACATGGGATTGGTGGTGATCGCGAGGTATGGGCACTGGTCGTCGTGGACTGTCCACGGCTAAAGAAGAGAGGTTGAAGAAGACTGTGTTCACAAGGGCATAACTGTAAAAAAAAGGACCAAATTAAAATAGGAGTGACTTAATTGAAATGGAGATTAGGGACTTAAACATAAATAGTTAGTTTTAAGGTTTTTTTAATTAATTTATTTTTCAACTTTTTATATATAATCATAAATAATGTAACAACATATTTATGCCTTGAAATTACGTTTTTGCCCTTTTTAGTTATATTTATTTAAATGTTAAGAGTAATTAAGCTAATTACATACTTAGTTCTTAAAATTAATTAAGTTAATTTAAATACTTAATATTTAGCTAAATGATTATGAATTGAGTCATTATTAATTAAATTATTATTAGTATTAATTGAGCTTTAATTATGTATTTTTAACTTATTTGGTAAGTCCTTATAATTTAATCCTTATAATATAATTAACTCTATATTTAATGTATTCTTAGGTAATTAGCTAAGTAAAATAGCTAATTGTTCTCACGTTTTTTTGTGCGGGTTTAAAGTGTATCACGTTGTAGTATAACCGACAAAACGTTTAAACAAATATAAAGAATTTTATTACTCGAAAAACTAAAGTATCCGAGGTCGAACACGGGGAGCAAATGGAATTTAATACTAATCAAAATGTAATTGAACACTCTAATTTACTCAAAATGTTAATTCAAATATAAATGTATGCGATTAAAAGTAATTAGGACAAAAAAATATGAAATTGGACGTCTGATCTGGTGATCAGACGTCTTAAAAGTATTTTCCCCTTTTTCTTCTTCTGATCTTTGCTTTCTTTCTTCTTTCTCTTCTTTTCTTGCGAATTCTTCTTCTTCCTGCCTTTGTATCTTTTCTCTTGTTTCTTCTCCTGCCTTGCCTTCCTTCTTTCTTCTTCTTCTTCTTCTTCTGATCTTTGCTGTCTTCACTTGACCTTTCTTTCGTTCTCTGTCTTGCTTCTGCCTTGCTCTTCCTTCTTCTCCTGCGAAGTCTTCTTTCCTCTTCCTTGGTCTCCTTTGCTCAGTTTCTTCTTCTGCTTCTTCTCTTCTCCTTATGGCCAAGTCTCTCCACGCTCAGTCTGCCTGCACAGGAGTAAAACCTACCGCTTCCCCTCTACCCACGCGTCTCTCTCTCTCTCTGAGATTCACTCAGCGACGCTCTCCCAGAGCCACAGGGATAATCGGGTCGGATCGTACCCGGGACCAGGCGCACCTGCAGGTGGTGTGATGCGCGAGGAGTGCTCAGGTTTAGGTAGGGTTGGATCCCGCCAGATCCGCGAGATGAAACCGCGGATGAGGCGGGCGTGAGGGCAGGTGAGGGACCTCACCCCTGTGCTTACGGAGGCGTTAAGGTGATATCACAAATTCAATTTATGGCGCAGCGGCGCCTCGGCTCTCCAAGATGTGGGACTAAAGCCTCTACCCTGATTTCACGCGCGCCCGCAGACTTGCGTGTCATCCCCACAGCTGCTGGCTTTGCTCGCGCTCCTTGCTGGACCAGGGCGCTTCGCGACACCCGCACGAATACGCAGCACCTGCAGCCTGGGAACCTTGGCGCCTGGAGCAGCTACGGAGCTTCTTCAACTGTCGTCCATGGCGGCAGGAGAGTCGACACTGTCAGACACAAAACGAGCCTCTCGGCCTAATCAAACCAGCTAGAGACCTTCGCCGGAGCATGGCGAAGGTGGTGGACGGTGTTGTAGGCTGCAGGTCGGCCTAGGCATGCGTGCCTAGGTCAACCTGTGGCCGGATGTGTGGGGTTGTTCGGGGGGTTATTGGGGAGATCTGGAGTGGCAGTGGAAGGGTGGAATGAATTCCTGGTTGTGAGGCGGAGCTCACGAGATGGTTGGCGAGCCGTGTGGAGGGGCGGAGTGGTGTGGGCGGCTTGCCGAAGGTCGGTCGGAGGCGAGGAAGATGGAGGTGTTCAGGCACTGTCGGGGGGTAAGTAGATAAAATAGCAAGGGAAAAAGAGATAGGGGAATGTGGAGAAGGTATTTGGCCTAACTACAGGGATGAAGGGGGACGGAGAGGCGAACAGCAGTACCTGCTGTCGTCGGAGAAGATGCTGCCTAGTGGGGGAGAACGGCGGCGACGACGGGGCTGAGACGGCGTGCGCGGGTGCTGCATGATGTGGAGGAGAGTCAGGAAGCTAACTCTGCCTCTGGTTTTGTGGCGGAGCGAAGAGGATGGGAGAGGGAGCTCGCCGGAGCTTGCTGGGAACTTTGGCCGGGCAGGAGGAGATGAATTGGAGGTGGAAACTCGGCCAAATCAAGCTAAAGATGAGCGGCCAGAGGTGTAGTCTCTTTTATAGGCACTGGGCCGGTTGTTCAGGGCGTGGAGGGCACGCAATCGTCTGAGGTCGGTGACCGGAGATGGAAAGAGGTTAAGATACGCAAATCTCTCGTGCGTTCGCACGAGAGATTGGGTTCACACCAGGGATCAAGATTGGCCTCAGATGGAAGGGAATTCCTCAGAGAATCTCCCTTCCATTTCTGGGAGGGGATCTCTGAGGAATCAGAGAGGATTCCCTCTCAAATCCTCGTCGGAGCAGGATTCTGCCCCAATAATGGCGGAAGGACCTGATTGCAAAGTTGGCGAGGAACTTAGGGGGCTCTCTGCAAAGATATTCCAAAGATAGGGACCAAATTGTGATTTGGGTGTACTAAATTGCAAAGTAGGTCAAGATGACCTCCCCTTAGGTCCAAATTTTGGTATAAACCTAATTTGGATATAAGGAATCCAATGATGAAGTTGGATTTTAGGTTTGACTACGTTTGATTGGATATTTTACGTAAAAACCCAAATTAGGTCAATTGATGAACTAAGACCCTAATCTAGGTCAAACTGGGTTCCAAAGGCCAAATTAAATGTTCTAAACCCTAAAGGATGTTTTTCCATGATTTTTAGAGGGTTTAATTGATTTTTATTTTGACCTGAACCTTGTTAATTTAAGCGGGTCTATTTTAGGGTTACCAAGTGTCATTTAATTCTTAGATTGCACGTAAACCCATTTCTGATTGACTCAACCCACTTTTTATCTTATTTAGACCATTTGACCTATGTTTTGCCTCTGAGAAATCCCGTTTATGTACTGCAATGGTAAAATTGATGTTTTAACCTTTATTTCATGTTTTCTTCTCAGAGCACTTGTTCCTTCAGTTAAGCCTTCTTCTAGGTTGTGTAAGAGCTTTTATCTTCTTTATTGGATCAAAATGAGCTAGTTATGGCTCATGATGAGGCTCTCATCACTAATTAATGTTAATTAGGAGTTATGATGAATCTCTCATCGACGTGCACCCCTTGCGGTGGAACTGGGTTATCAATTCTCCTGTCTTTCTTGTGATTGCTTCTCAAATTTTGTTGAGTTGGATCCTTCCATTACTTAGGAGATCCGATCATCAATGAAGTCCAATCATGAAGTTGCTAACAATTTGGTCATTTTCATCTGACCCACATTTGAAAAGAATGGTTGCTATCTGTGCCCTGAACTTTCCAATTTCCCTATGCTTGAATTTTATCTCCTTTTTATCACAGATGAAGTCCATGTATTTCAAGATATATTTCTTGCAGTCGATGCTGGTATCTGGTTGCTGGGGCATGTCTTTCACGAATTTTATCCCCTAATCCCATGTCCTCTTACTTTGAACTGTTCTTGCAAAGAATCTTGCTGTTTTGTATCTCTATTGGGAAAAAAAAGTGGCACAATATTTATATCATTTCAGTTATATCTAGTAAAATTGGCATCTAATTAAATTTAAATCAATACAATGCAACATTACTTGTTGATGCGACTCAACCTTGCTCCTTCTATCATAACCCAATGAGTCATAGACATGGAATTCCTTAGTTTTGAAGCAAGCTACAAGTAGTATTCAGTGGCTTGGAAGATGAACGGGGAAGAATGCCTTTTTGATGTTTCCATATGTGCTTTGCCTTGCATCAAAAGATTTCATCCAATTTTATACATTCTTGTTTAGTCATATTGGGTCCTTTATTTTTTTATCAAGCTCTGCATAGGATCTAACACACGTTTATTGCAAAGATCAACGTTCAGTAAGAGCTTTACTCACCATTATGGCCAACGATGTGAAGAAGTAAGGCACTTCCCCCTTGGAAAGTATAGAGTGCTTAAAGAAAAGGCAATCTATGTATGCGTCGATGATCTGTATTATTGCACATGTTACGACTCGATCCCGGCTCCCTACGGAACCCGAGAACGACCTGCCTCGATTAAATTCCAAGGCCCAGTTGTCAAACGAGAAATAACCAAATGCACAATTCCTTTCACAACCACACATGCAATGTAACTAAGCTGGAAATAGATAATAGGCAGTCTTGGAAATTAGCACAGAGTTCTCAAAAGTACAACATGCCACAAGTGGAATAGAAATGTTCACTGACATAGCCATCACACTAAAACAGAGAGAAATGTAATAGAAATAGGTACTATATGCTAAAAGTACTCACTACTAACAAAAAGCCTCTGCAACAGAAAGGAGAAAGAACAACTACAGCTGGGCTCGACTGGGTCCAGCACCCTCTGCAGCCGGTGGCGTTGGCTGTTCAACTCCCTAACCTAAACATGGTTATATAAATTTATGGTCAGCTAAGGCTGAGTAGAGTGGTGGATGAGTCATTTACATGTAATTAAACATAAAGGAAATAAGCAGCTAACTAACCATCCAATTTCCAGTTATGTATTATTATTTGTTTTCGTTTAAACATCTGTGTTTCTGATTTAGTTTCTAGTAAGGGTCCATAACATTTCTCAAATCCACTTGTTCCCTAAGGGAATGATCTTGATGCAGTTTTCCCACGATGCAGGATGTACACGTGGCACTCTCCTGGCCGGGAGAGCATCCGATGGTAGTCCTACACCTGGTCTACCACCCCGGGATCATGGTCGTGACGTAGCGGTGATTATGGCATGCGCGATAAGCACACACCGGTAGTTACCTCGCACTGGTACGCGATCAGTCATTTCCGCTAACGGGTATTTCCAAACATACAACACAGAATAGAATGGGGGCCACACCCCTCAACAGTTTGCGTACCCTCGCTCGGCTATCCCAGTTTACCTAGTGGGCCTAATAGGAGTCGGTGTAAGGAGGCCACTCCTAACCCCAGGTCCCAACCCAAGGGTGGCTAGCACTCTCCCTACACAAAAGTAACCGTAGCTCTCCTCAGTACCACGTACGCGAGGGCCAGCCTATTCTCTCTACACAAGGGGTGATTAGCTTTCCTCGGTACATGCGTACACGAGGGCCAGGGTATCTTTTGAAGAAGGGTATTTAGCTCTCCTCGATACATGCATACATGAGGGCTAGCGTATCTTCTGAAGAAGGTTAATTAGCTCCCCTTGGTACGTGTGTACACGAGGGCCAGCTCACGTCCAAGTTAAAGCTCAACTAACTGTTATGCCTCACAGTAAGCGAAAGATTCCGTAACCATTAGAGTTTCGATGTCGCAGCATTTTGATTTCCTTTTCTAGTTTCCCGTAGAGTTCATGCATCAGCATTCATCTTATTCCATGATACGGCATATATCTCCATTCACATTCCGGTTCTTAATCGTAAAACAGGCGGTTCGTGATTTAATAAATTAAGGAATTACCACATCACTTAACTATTCAATTGCTAGCAGTAAAGACTTTAACATGCATTTCAAAGTATAACAGCGTAATTGAAGTAATGTACATCCATCCTTCTTAACCCTAGGGTTCATTTCATATCCTAGGGTTCAATCAGATCATTCTAATATAGCATGCACTTTAATAATTTAAATCATAGTGTTAGAGATGACCACTCTATCGTGGTATATGGGTGGAATGGGGGCTCGTACGGTAATCCCGACGTTTTTGCAGGTTCCGTGTACACTACGGACTGGAGAACTATATCATTGACCAACATGTCAAATAGGCTCAAAATAGCATAGGTATGACACTAACACGTAAAGAATTCTGAAAGGAAACTAACGATACTTTACGTAAAACCGACTCCGTTTGGGACCTGAATCGGCCCAAAAACACGCACTCTGACCAAAATCAAACATCTAGGGTGAGTCCCAGACGTCTTAAATGATAGCAGAAGCTCACCTTGCTTTCCTGCGCCTTTTTTAGGCGTCTGAAATCCTTTGCAGCCGTCTGAGGGAGCTTCCAGACGTCTGACACTCTTCCTAGTCGTCTGGAAGAGCAGTCAGACATCTGACACGGTCTCCAGACATCTTAAAGCACCTCGAAGGTCGTGCCACGCGCTTTTCCAATTCCTTATACCTGTGCACGTACGTGCCACTTAAATAACGAAAGCTCAATGCAACCGTATACACATGCATGTTGAGCAGAGGACGTACCTTGGTATGTTGCGCACTATCAGACGTTCGGTGTCACCTCCAGACGTTCTGCTACTCCTTTAGATGTCTGGAGGGCGTCACAGACGTTTGATACTGCGGAAAATGACTCCACAGAATGCCTCGCAAGCTCCAATTGCTACAATTGCAGTAGCGCCACCCTCCTCGCGTAGGTCTTCCTCCTGTGCGATCTCTCCTCCCTCTCGAGCTCCTCCGACCGCACTTGCCGCCCCTCTCCTGAGCTCCTCCGAGCTCCTCTCCTCCTCCTTGCACATCCTACTCCCCTCTCCTCCTTTCCTACGCATGGCCGCGAGGGGGGAGGAAACGGGAAGGTGATGGACTGCGGTGGCGAGGCGAATGGAGGGCGTCCTCCGTACTCCTCTCTTCTCCTCCACACTCCTTCCCTCGCCCACGCTCTCTCCCTCTCCCTTGCCCACGCTTTCTCTCTCCCTCTCCTCCGTGCTCCTCCCCTCTCCTTCTACCCCACTCATGGTTGCAATAGGATGGGGAGAAGACGGTCGCTGGCGGCAAGGTGGTGGAGGTGGCATTGGTGGCGTTAGAGGTGTGGAGAGGGTGAAGAGGTGGGGGGGGGGGGGTTTAAAGAAGATGGTTAGGGTTTTGGGTGGGTGTGTGCGTTAGTTGTGTGAAATGTGAGGGGAAAAATTGCAGGGTTGTCCTTACAGAAGCCTCCTTTTCCCTCAGAGCCCACAAACTAAAACCTAGGGGGTTTAAAATTGCGTCAACACCCCTAAGATTCTGTAAAATTCTCGAATGACCTTTGGGAAGGGTCATTTCAGCACACATTGAACACTATTACTATAAATGATATTAAGTATTAGACATAGATTCCAAGCTTTAATTTACTTGCGGTATCCTCCACCATCGCACTAAAAAGAAGGTTGTGTAGATGTTGTCCTCTATAGTAGTTGTCAAGTGGTGTGTGATAATTTTTACACAACTTGAGATTATGGAATGTAATTAGAAGTGCCACAATGATAAGTAATGTCTTTATTGGAGTTTTGTATGATACGATTAATTTATTAGATGAATAGTGAATATCTATCGATTGCATTTATTGTATTACATTGAACTAGATGCATGCTGAACCTAGAAGTGTTAACACTATATTATAATGTCTGAGATACGATATCTAATTAGCAATGCAAGAGCGCCAAATTCTGAGTTTCATGATAACAAGACAGCAGATAACTATATTACAAAATCAACTGAATGTGCCTTTTTGTTTTATCAAATTAAATGACTATGTGATTATACACAATAGGTTGATCTTTATTTGTTGTATTACAGGATTGTATTGCAAAAAAAATAAGACCAGTAGGCATCAAATATGTAAGCAGTATATATAAAAGGACTATTACACAGCAACTAATACTTGTCAGTTGGATCGCATAGAAATGAATGGATAATCTGGTTCTCCTCATCTGTCACATCATGACGTCCCTCGTAGTCGTCCCTTAGATCCTATAGATACTAAAGAGAATAAAGTTAGAAATATTCGTAACTTACCATATGGGTAATACATTTTTTTATATAAGTCATGTACACTAGAATTATTCAAATACTTGTAGCATCACTATCAATGTCGTTGTTTACTGGTAGTTTTAAACCTGAGTTTCTCTTACCATCTTCAGCTTCACCAATTTTTTTCCCTTCATCATGTTCTTCGTCGACATCAACAACAACCTTTGTCTCCACCTTTTCTTTCTTCTTCTTTAATTTCTTTGTTTCAGACTTAGTTTCATTCATTTACCTTACCTCATCCAGATTCCTCACCACACATTTAACTTGTACATCATCCCACCCCCTCTTGATTGCTGTTCTTAATTTTATCCTTCCCACCATTGAACTTGGTGTTTTTGTCTTTTTTTTCCTCTATTCTTCTTCTCCCTCTCTTGTTTTTCATCATGTGCATGTGAGGATTTTTCTCTTGAACGTATGCTGTCATCATGATCAACCTTTTTGCTCCATGATCTCGGTTGCCCTACTTATTGTTGTAAAGCCTTGAACGCAACCTAAATCATCAAATCCTACACCCCCTTGTGTTAAACCCAGATCAAAGGATGGTGCATTAAAATTTGTACCAACCATTCTTGAATTATTATCATCTGTCTCTCCCCCGTTATATCCATTAGGCACATCCTTGATAGATAGGGCTTCAGTTGGCGGCATGTCTGCTTATACTCCTATGCTCTTATTCTCCTTGACTTGTTCCTTTTGTCTTGGCTAGAGTTCGCAGAGCACTTCCTCCAACTTGAGCACCTTCTTCAAAATCTCATTTTCTTTCTTCAGACTATTCTTCTCTTTAGTACAAGTGGTTAATCTGCATTCCCCACTTGCATTATCTCCACCATATTCCTCTGTTGGCTTCTCCACTCTTAATGGAATAAAGTCCTCTGAAAAATCAATATTACAAATGACCTCCTTTGTACAAACCCAGAGGCCTCAAGCTTCTCCAATGAAAATATGTAATCATTTTCACCAATTCGAAACATTTCATTCTTTTCAGCAACAAGTTTCTCATAAACCTTTTTAATGTATATTATTAAATTACACTGTACATAATTGAAAACCAATAACAATCAAGTTGATGATGAGACTTACTATATCACCTATGATGCAGTCCATTTCCTTCAGTTTCATTATGCTTACTCCTATCCACTTCCTTAACCATGGCCTGAAATCCCTATTTATGTAGGAATCCTTGAAGCAATGTTCTATGACCCAAACCTAGATACATATGTATCTTACATCATGTCAAGATAATTTGTTGCGACACACAATTATATATACCAAATGAAATTCTTATAGATATGTTGAGTGTGCTTACATACAAACATGCCACATGCTCATTCAAGTAACCAAGAGACTCAGAGCTTCCTCCTTCATCCATTCACTCCAACTTTCTTGTCATGTATTTCATCTTAAATAGAATGAATTCAGTGACAACCAATGACCAATTAAAGTACTTAGTGTCTTCTAATGAGTCAATATAATTCAAAAGGATCCTTGGAAATGAATAACTGGAATTCGGAAATAAGAAGATAGTAAACATCATGCATATCAAACATGTTACAAATATGTACACCGATTTGTCATCATCATAATGGTAATATGAATTTAAGATCAGTTTAATAGATCTGCTATCCAATTGCCGATCTTTTTTAGAATATGTTCTCTTGGCAATAGCTCATCTACGGAAGTGTTTTTGCATTCACCTTTACATCATACCCATTGCTAGGTATCCATAGGATGAGGCCAATTTCCTCATTTGAGAATTCGACAATCATCCTACCTAGAAGAAATTTCCTATTACTTTATACAGTCGGATTATCCACTTGAGAACATTTGTGTAAATGTTGACCTTTGACACCCCTACCAACCTACAAAAAGCTATCTTTTCAAGGAGCTCCCTTTGGCCATTAACTCCTGGAAATGTTAGATTGTAGCATCTGTGTGTGATCTTCCCAGTATCTGATTTTTAGTTTGATTTTGTTGTTAGATTTCTATAATGCATTTTTAACATAAAATCGACAGCACACGTAAATGCAACAAATATGCAATGCTAACTTGTTATTGTAAGCATACTATTTCAATATAGAGGTAAGAAGTATTTACATAACCTTGCCCTAGATGATTGTTGACTTGAATCTTTCCTTTTCTTTGCGTTCCTGTCTGGTAGAGGTTGGTCTCCTCCTTTTGGATACACTTCTTCGACTCTGGGATTGGATAGATCATCCATTCTATCGTTATTATTTGAAATGTCTGATGCCATTTTGTTTCATCATTCGAAAAAGAAGTTGGAGTTAGATATAGTAAAACAAGGCAACATAAATTATTCTTTATGAAAATTGTATTGCAAAATAAACGATGCTTATAGTGAGGTCACGCAAGGCATAATACAACATTTAAATTTTTATGTTACAACATTACAACACACGTATTAAAGTTTTTGACAGCTATAGCTAACAAAATACATTCTGCCGCTAAACCCCTTTTAAACATGCACATCTAACGTATAGATATTTTTGAATTACAAAATGAATCGTAACCTAAGAACTCACGTTTGCATTTACATCTTTTATGTTCTATATCGTCGGAAAACAATATATCATGAGACCCATGCCCTACTAGGTATTTTATACACATCACTTTTCTCTTTTTAAATCCATACCACAAAACAAGGGTTCTTTTGTGCAAACACCATCACTTGTTCTCAACATTAACTATATTAGGTGGACACATTTTTTGAAAATCTCTTCTAGTCATTAGCCTAACCATGTAGTCCTATCTGCATATCTTTGACATCCAAGATGAAACCCTTATCCCTGTAAAGGCAAAGAACATCTTAGCATATTTTCGTTCGCCTACTTTTTTTCTAACAAAAGTTAAATATCTACATAATGCACTTCATATATGCATCGGTATTTCAACATACCTGATTGCAGTGAACCTCTTCCTCTGATCTCTTGAACTCAAGGTCTGGACGATTGTTGTCACCACTCGGTGCTCTCACTCTTACTCTCCATAGTATTGGTAAGTTTTGCTGTATAATTTTTTTTTTCATTTTTTGCTTTTTTAACCGATAGCCAATGCATTATTTCACTTATTGTCGATCATCATTTGCGCTGTACCGACATCTTGCATTCTTTATATTATTTTAAGCGATCACCACTCGTAACACAAGTATTCTATATTTGTTATTTTCATCGCAAACAATGTTGTATCACAAAGTCAACCAAGTTGTATTTAAGGTGTTACATCCATTTATTATAATAAGATAAATTCCTGTGGCCACATATGTTTTTTTTTGTAACACAATTTTTGACGAGATTATTGTCGTGCTCACGTATGTTTAAGTAATTTTTTCATTTGTAGTATTACAATATGTGTTACATACTATATGATAAGTTGTCGTGCCCACACATATTTCTTTTATAACACAATTTTTGATGAGATCATTGTTGTGTCCATGTATGTTCAAGTGTTTATTTAATTTGTTATAATATAACATTCTATAACACGTCAATCAATTACAATGCTATTTCATTTTTGTTACAACAACATAGCCTCCACCTATACTGTATAGTTATATTTGTTACAACCTGACTTGTTAGTTGTTACATCATCCCGGATATTTTGTTACAATAATACTTTATTTTATAAATTACTTGTTTACATTTTCAATTGTAGAAATCAATCTTGTATTAATCAACATATAGTTTTAAGCCCACATATTATTTTAATTCTTCTAGCCTATTTATAGTACACACACATATGATTAGTTTATTTTACACTATACTTTTTAGGCATGGTAACAATTATGGTTACTTTTAGTTTGAAAAATATCGCTAACCGGTAATCTTAGCTACGTTAAGAAAGTACTTTCCACACTATTGATGATATTTTTGTACACCATTTGATTGTCATCCTAATCTGAAGCTTGTAGGTACTATGCCTTCTAGATCCGCCCCTTATATATATATATATATTTCTCTGTGTGTGTGAGGGAGGGGGATATCTAGAGAGCACAGTGGCTACAAAAATAAGTGCGAGCACTAAGCATAAAGCATTGGATTTCAATCACGTGATCATAACAAATAACAGTCATATGAAAGAAAGTGATATTGTAACAGTTCCAAGATTAAAGAACTTAGGTTAAATTAAAGTTACACGTAAATCTATCTTTTGCATTGCAGGAAAGTACTAACCACTATCTTGTAATTAGTAAGATACCCAAAAAAAAGAGTGCTATAGTATCTAATCGTATCTTCATATTCTAAATATATACATATATATATATATATTTATATACATTCATTGTAATACAAGCGTGTTAATTAAAGAAATAAAATTAGGTGCTCATAAATCCAAGAGAGTAGACACCATGATGGGAATTGTATAAGGATGCACATTAACGACTTCAAATATCACTACAAAAAATGTGATGTATAGTGACGAGTGGACTATAATAACATTTTAAATATGTCACTATTGATCTATATTGAAATGTCACTAATTTACCCTTTTTCCCATTATTCTTTTTTTTTCCCCTCCTCCTCCCTCTCTTGATTTTTCACTCCTAAACCTAAACCCACACAACCCCTCCTCCAAACCTACATTGTCGTGCACTACAATCCCCAACCCTACCAACCCCTCGCCTGCAGCTCTCTCGCGATTGCCTCCACCATTGTGCGCCATCGCCTCCCCATCCTCCACTGCCCTTCATCTCTCTACTTGCGTGCGCCCTCCCCTTCGTCAACTTGGAGGCTTCAATGGGATCTCATGGCATAAGAATTAGATGAATCAGGAGGTACCGGTGCTCGAGATCATAGTGCTTTGGATCGAGGTAGGGTTTGTAAGGGATAGGGGATCGGGTAAGGATCTACATTTGTTATGCTTTTGATTTGGTTTCTCTGTATGTATGTGAGATTTAGTTATGGTGGTGGGGTGGCTGTTGTGGTGGTTGGTTAGTTGTGGTGGTGCAAGGGTGGCTGTGATCTGGTGGTGCTGTCTTAGTTGAGGCTGTGGTTGTAGTGGGGGTGTTCAACGAAATTGCTATGTGGGAAGGTTAAAGTCGTGGTAGTGTAGGTAAAGTGTTTGATGAAATGTCACCAAAACAAAGTTAATCGATGAGGTGGTCAATAGAGGAAACCATTTTAGTAGTTGCATTTTGCAAGTTATATTACTAGGAAAAAACATCAGGGTGTTGTGGTTGTAGGGCAATTCTATGTGGTGCCTGAGGTGATTTTAGACCATGGATGTGGAAGCAAAGCTTTTGCTTGTTGATGGGAGGACAATTAAGGTCTTGGAACATAGAGAAGCTATAAAGGGAATAAGGAGAGCTCTTGGTAGTTAACTGACTAAGAGGAGATGTAAGTTGTTCTTAACATCTATCTTGTGGACTTTGTAGCGCTCTATCAAATTGTGGTTTTTAAGCTATCTCCCTAAGTGAATATTGTCATATACCTTGATTCATTGGAGTTTGCACAAGTTTTTTGTTTGATGTGGCGCTAGGATCGATTAATTTAATTTAGTGCATTTTGTATTTACGAGGATGTGCAAGATGATTAATTATGTTAATTTGTAGTTTGTAATGAACATGGCTTTATTCTTTCCAAAAAGAATTAAATTAATTAATATGGTTTTATAAGAATATGAAGTTGGTAGGATGTCTATTTTTTCTTCCTTATGGAGGGAGGGTTGGAGTAATCATCACCTAGAAGTTTGCAAAATTTCAATCTAGAGTTCAATTAATAGATGTTTCTTTCTTTCTTTTTTTTCATTTTTCATTCTAGATATGGGTCATTAGTAGAGATGGTGTTGGCTATCCATTGGTGAATTCTAAAGCTAGTTGGGTCATGTGATGTTTATATAGATATAAATTACAACTGTGTGGTGGGCTATGGGTAGAGATGGAGTGCTTTAGAGATTGATTATGAAAATCAATCAATTGCACAAGGTTGAACGTAGAATGTGATGTATAGCTTAGTATAATTTTTGGGGCAAAGTAGAATGTATAGGAAATATATTTTGAAGCTAGAGAAGTAAAGTGATACTAATATTATGATAGAGGAGAAGATAGAGTATTCCCTGATCAAAGAATCAGAGGATCCAGAGTTGCTGTTAGAAGGTTTCGAAGCAACTTCAGGAGATTTTCTTCAGCTATTGCAGGGCAAGTTTTGCTAGCAGGAGTAGGGTTTGCTTGAGAAAGCCTAGGGTAAGATCTATAGATTGGAGGAATTAACAGCTACTATAGAGATTTTTGGTCATGGAGATGAGTGCTCCATTTCTAAGAATAGCTATGGAACTTGCCTAGTAGAAGTAACTAAAGTCATAAGCTTCTTTTGGTTGGAGTGGCATTGCTTTAGAAGATCTATGATCAACTCATCCTTTATAGCTTGCAAAATCATAAAAAAAAAATCAACGGCATTGCTTGGCATTCTATATCCTACAGGAGGTCTAAACACTAGATGGGTAACTGGAGGAGTGAAGATGGTAGCAGCATTGGGCGAATGCTGAGGAAACTGAATGCCAAATCTCTGCAAATTTCAATATAATAATAAGCTCCAATTATGTGAACTGTATGTTATTATTCCATAAATCTTTCACGATTTTGGATTCAGAAGGCAATGCAATATAAATAAGAAAGGGAATGTAGTAACCACTGTCAAAACTATTTAGTGCACTCAAGCAATGCTGGTGAAAAGGCTTCTAGCAATTGAGAAGTGCCTTTTTGAATTCTATTTTTGAGTTGCTACTGAAGGTCTAGTTGACTTCTATGAGTGTACTATATTCCATATATTTCAGCAGCATGGAATGACGATTTTTTCTTGATAGATAGTTCCTTTTGTTTCCAAAAAGTGCTCTGCCATGTGCTATGTAGAATTGTGCAACTAGATGCATATTCTGTAGTTGAAACTTGATTTTCTCTTTAATGGATGATTCTTTAGGTGAATGGATTGATATATTAAAGATGTCGTAGCTTGGCACCATTGGTTGGTTTAGGTATTATTTTTCTACAAACATGCTGAGGGTCATGATTTCTAGGTTTAGTAATGTTACCTTGTTAACTACAGAAATAGACATGTAAAGATTCTTACCCAGTCATGTATTTCTGTCCGATCTTTTGAAATGGATTTTAAGTGTCTATTGGTCATTTAATATAGATGGTCTTCTTCATTTTAGACTAAAAGCAAACTGCTGAGTTTGTATGTTTGTAATGAAAATTGAAAAACAGACTACTTCATTTAATATAGTGTCATTGGTATTTTTTCTATACATATATGTTGGTATAAGTTTGCCACATTTTTTAAACTTGCAGTTTGTTAGTAATTTGATGTAAATTGAGATGAAGGATAAGGGAAGAGGAGAGGAAACAAAGAGGTAGAGGTAAGAAACAAGAAGAAAATGACAGCAACACAGGAGAGGAATAATGGCAGAACTAAGAAAGGGGAACATTTTTAAAATAATGAAATATGTAGTTTGAGAAATGTAGCAAAAAAAAGAAATACAACCCCTTTTTGATTGCATAACAATTCACGCTTCTAATTTAACCATCTTATGCTATTTTCTAACATTAGGCAACTTGATTAGATAGTTATGTATGCATTATGTAAATATTCGCATTTGTGCATCTTATGAAGAGGAGGTTAGAGAGAAAGATTGAGAATCCATTCAATTCATTTCATCCATCCATTTCCACCTAATCCCATCACTTATTCCACCTAATAAAAGCCTACCTTAATTTCCCAACATTTCAAGTGCCTACATGCAAAAACCCCATACAAATTCCACATTCCAACGGCTTCCCATTGTCGCCACCCTCACCCATCACCTATAAAACTGCCTTCACCTCACTCCACAAAAGTTGTCTGCACCCATCACTTACCACACCTTAAGCCATTCCCTCCACCTCCACTCCCTGAGACGCACACACAGCCATCACACATCCCTTTCAGCCGGCCACACACACACCTCCTTGCTCTCCTCTCTCCCTCTCTTCCCCTCCTCATTCTCAGTATCCTCTCACGAGTTGAGAGGAACATCGAGAGTAGAGGAGACTCTCCCATGGGTGCAACCACCAAGGTGAGGGAGCACACCGCCCAGCTCCATCGCGAGTAGGTAGGCATGGTGTTTTTTTTTTGTTAGCTTTGATTTATTTTGTTTTCATTTTGGTTCTCTTTTTTTTTTTTTTTGTCATCGCCATTTTCAGAGCTTCAAGCTCTGAAGCTCCTTCTCGCACCGAAGTGCGCTCCAGCCAATTCCTTATGTGCCTTTGTGTGCCTCACCGCCCATCCTAGCTCTTCTGGGTGCTTCCTAGCCGTGCAGATCACCTTGTTCACCCGCGTACACGCAGTGCTTGTGCGCGCACTAGCCGGTGATTGCGCGCGGGAGCCATTTGCACTTTTGCCCCTGCACTGTAGCCGTGACCTCACATGGCTACAGTGCGCTACAGTGCATCATCAGCTTGTTTCTCACTTAGCCGGTGACCACCATCCTCTCTCTCCTCCACGCACCCGCTCCAGTCGGTTGCAGAGCCCCTGCAAATTAATCCACCGCCCACGTGCGCTGCTCTCCCTCTGTGTGCTCCACTCCTGCGTCTGCGTCTGCACCTCATCTCAGCTCCTTAGCACGCGGTGCCATCTCTCTCCCCGCGCTGCACTCTCCTTCTCTGCATGCTGCACGTGCCACACTCCAAACACACACACACACACACACCCTCTCTCTCACAAACACAGACACACACGCATCCAGACACTCATTCACACGCATACATACACATGCTTATACACACACACACACAGACACACACATATATATACATACATATGTATATGTACATCTATATATATGTATATATATGTATATACATACATACATACATACATATATATATATATATATATATATATACTTATATGTAGATACTTATACAAATATACTATACGTGTGTGTGTGTGTGTGTGTGTGTATAGAGAGAGAGAGATACACTTATGTACTTATATAGCTATCATATATATACATATATACATATACACATATATTGCACTCCCTCCTTCACACATTTACACATATATCTCACTCGCAATACCGTGCACGTATCCATTCACCGCGCATCATATCGCGGGAATATTCGCACCAGTTGTGTATATTCCCTGATATTCACGCATATCAAACTTTCCTCTCATAGTTCCACATGTCCGCTCAACACCCGCGCGTGGCACGTAGTTAGGTTAATCCCGTCTTTCTAGATGACGATTAACCTAGCATTGTGCTACATTTCTATTAAATCCTAGATTCAATACTCACTATCCTATTATCTAGTTATATATACTTATACCTATATGTATATGTACCTATATCTATACCCTATATATATATATATTCTACATACATATAAGCTAAGTATTTCCATTCTTTTCTTTTATTTTGTTGATAAAGAAAAGACCAAAAGAAAAAAACTTAAAGTAGAAAAGATAACTCTTGTCTTTGCAGGTACATGATCTTGCATGTAGCAAGATCCTTTTTGAACTTGATTTTTGGCAAATTGCCAAAGACTAACTTTTGGCGGTAGCCAAGAACAAATTTTTGAGGGTGTGCCTCAAGGACAAGACTATCCAAACAAATTATAAAATCAAGAAAAATCCAAAAAAATAATAAGCGAATGGAATTGATGCGAGTCATAGGAATCACGTAGAAATAGATTAACCCCAAACCTGTATTGAGTTCGACCCTGAGCTTAAAACTAACAGGTTAAAATTTGATTTAGTCCAGGTTAATAGATTTTGATAAACTATTTAGATTCTCCTATAGGTAATTACTTCCACTATATACTTTACGATGCTAATATCACCATATTAAATAACCCTACCCATGTTCTAACACCTTCACCTCTTTTTTTTTTTTCAAAAGGTAATATTCCATCTTAGTTGTTGAAATCTCTTTCACATGGCTTTGCCTTCTAGGTAAGCGGGGAGATTTCTAGGAAATTATAATGAAAAGATAGCTTATGGGGAATTATAAGAAAGTTATGATGGCAAAGGAGTAACGGGTTTGTGGGAAGGTGGGTGTGGAAAGGATAAGTTCTTCGCCTGGAGTTTTGCTTGTTACTACTAAATGGTTTTGCTTACTCAATCAGGTTATAGTCTGATGCTTTCCCTTGATGGGTAATTGGCCACTTTCCTAGGATTAGTAAGTGGGAAATGGGGGTAAGAAGTAGGAGGTGAAAAAAAAGATGATGTTAATAATGATAATAATACTAATGGAGAATGGTGAAGATGTATGGAGTACTCTATGATTGGAAGTATCCATGGATTTGCTTCTTATCATATTTTTTTTTGCATTTGCTCAGGTTTGTCTGATGCTTTCCTTCATGAATAATTTCCTTTTTTCATTAAATTAGTAAGTGGCAAATGGATAACAAATGGAGGGGTGAAGATGAAAGGATTGAGAAAAGAAGCTTTGCACATGTTCATAGAATTAAGAAAGCCATCTTATTGCTTGTTATATATCATATATCTTCTGTTGTATAAATCAGGCTGTATGGTACATTATTATAAATTAGGTTGTATCCAACAAGAAAGTGACAAAAATGGGTAAGAACAAAGAAGTATGTAATGGAAAGATTAACCATGAGTAAAAAAATTATATATATAGGTATTTCATCGTAAAAATGAAACATATAATTGAATTTCTAGTTATCATACAATTTTGCTGCATAAACTTGTTGTTTATGATGCTTCCTCTTAATGATTAGAATTACCCCTAGTTTTGTTTTCATCATTAGTGTGCAATAGACATAGAGGGATTTACAAATTACTCATGAAACATATTGATCAATTGGTTTAGATTTAAATACTGGATTTGGGTCTTATGTTTTGGGTGAATACACCTTGAACCTCCCAAGTTTCCAACCAACTACACCAATAAGTGACGAATAGTGTGTATTTTTTATGTATGCATTCTACTTATGGGCATATAAGGATCCTGAACAAAAATTTCTATGCATGCTATCAACTGATTCATCTAGCCATGTTCTGTGGTAATATCTTGACTTGCCTTTGATAATATTCTGGTTGCACTTTCATTATGCTTTTGCTGTTTTTTTGTGTCGAAACATATTTCTGAGAAATGGAATTCTTCTTTCTGCAAAGTACCTGTTGTTTTCCACTTAGCTAGAGTTTGACAGGTAGTAGAACTTACAATACATTTTGGTGATTAGAAGGGTTTTGCTTGTACTCTGGAGAATCTTTATAATAAAAATTTTCTTCTCTATTTAAAGCAAACTTTATTCAAAACAGAAAAGATATTTATGTTCTTTGGAATGATAACATCTTATTCCATTTTATGAATTTTAATTAGATTGTTATTAAAATGATTAAACTAGAGAGTTTGAGGGTTGATGCGAAAAATGTGTTCATATCGGTAATATAGACAAAAGGCACCATGGTATGCATAAATAAATATAATGGATGATCAAAGCTCTACTTGGAATTTGGCACAACCTTGGTTGGCCTAATATTAGGTTATTTCCACTTGAGATATTCATGATCCACTTTAGCATGTTATCGTTAATGGACATTGCACTTAACCAACCTAATCCAAATTAAACACCTTTGGGTTTTGGACTTTTGGGGGAAAATCCCTGATCATTTTGATCCAATTTTACTATTTAATGGGATAAATCTATCATCTTCTTGGTTCACATTGGTCATTCTTACTACTTTGGTCATTATGTTTCAGTGTTGATGGTGGCAAGATTGGCTCCATTAACGCCTTTCTTTCATGCTAATACAGAGGATAAAGAAAACCTGGGACCCGAGATGGAACCAGCACTTCCAGTTTATGCTTGAAGAGGAACCCGTTGACGAGAAGCTTTGCGTTGAAGTCTTGAGCAAGAAGAGGGGGTTGGGTTTCTTTTGGAAGGTTAGGTCTTTGTTTCTAATTGAAACCATTGCTCATACTTGGGAAAGGTCAATGGTTCTCATAAGTTTTTCTACCTTTTTTTTTTGTCTTTTTCTTTTTTAAATATTACAGGAATATTAGGACATGTAGAGATCAACCTCACAGATGTGGTGAACAATGGACGTATTAACCAGAGGTACCATATGGTTAATTTGAGTAACGGAAAAATTATAACAATGTTTGGAATACATCGATGTAAGACTCTCTAAAGTGTTGCTTATTTTTTAAAATTCACACATAGGACTCTCTTTCATTTTCTTTTACGAGTAAACCCACCCACAAGCTACTCTCTAAAGTGTTGTATTTCCCTTTCTCCAACGTTGCCTCTATGGAATCATAGTAAGGTTTGCAAGCCATATACTTGTTTCTGTTGAGAAACTGCTAAATGGAACCTCCGCACGTTGACTTCTTTTGAATAATCATGTTCATTTCTTCTTGATGCATGATTAAAGGCATGAAGTCTTTTATAAATGGATCACTTTTGTTTCAAAAGGATAAATATTTGGATATAGCACGAACGCCTCTTTACAAGTTTTTCCTTCTTTTTCTTTGAACAACACAATTACCTATGACAGGTAGATCATGTCACCCTAACGAGAATTTTGTTGTCTCATTTTTTGTGATCCTTTAATGAGATAGATTCTTTACTTTTGCTCTATCCTTATTAACTTCGATGGTGAGACATGAGTGGTAAGTTTCAATGAATGGTCAAGACATAATTGTTAGATTTGCATCTTAGTTGATTCATAATTTTCCACTATTGGTTTTTGCTTTGATTTTTTATGGTGTTCAAGAGGTTAAGGTGAGGTGTCTATCCAGGTTATTTCGAGATTATTCATGTTTTGACGACTCTTCATTGTATTTTTTAATTAGGTTCATGAAAATGAATGACATCAGTGATTTAGTGGTAAAATGATACCTTTACACGGTATAAATCTGAGTTTAATTCCCAACTAGTGCATCTTTTTTTGGTTCAAGTTGGAGAATTCATTTTTTTATCTTTTTTAGGGTAGATTTTATTTCTTTTTTTTAATATTTTGTAAAGGTAGGTACTTAAAATTTTATTTCAGTATTTATTTACTTTTTATTGATTCTCTTTTAAGAAGATTTAATATATTTTTGGCTTGATAGAATAAATTTAATTTTTATTAACTCTATTAATTCTTTTATTTTCTTGTATAATATGAAAAAGTTACATTTGTGTACCTTATATATAGAAAAAAATGACAAGACGACTCTTAACAATATATTTATATATTAGTATATTAAAAAATTATGACAACAATAAAGGAAAAATATAAGAATGGAAATACTAATATTTTTTATTGTTACCAAATATTAATTTAAATATGAAGTACTTGTCTATAGTGACGGTATTGTTGACGTTTAAGGTTGGAGTTGATAGCCTTGATTTATACCGACAGATAAAATTATTACTATTAACATGAAAGTTAAATGAGATAATCTTTAGAAATTTCACCGTCACTATAGATTAAAGTACAACATTGATGATTTTTGTCGTCAACATAGCCTACAGTAACGTCTCTTAAGAGAATACTAATGTTGACTATCGGAATAAGTACATGTAACTTTGCGATAATTGTTGTGACCTACACCGATGACTTTTGACCACCGATGTTGGTAAAAAGTCTTGTATATGCTGCAGGGAGATGGAAGAGGACTTTTAATAATTAGCACATATAATTGTAATGGTCACGCACGTTACTTGTAACAAGCGGATATCCTGTCATAATGAAAAAATAAGACAGTTGTAACAACTTATGAATTAGAAAGAACTCTCACATTAAAACATGTGTTGTAATATATTACAACAATGTAAATACGTCCATTCTACGGATAGTAACAAGTTGAATGAATTGTGGAAAAATCTATATTAACGAAATAAGATTTATTATTTGTAACGTTTAGAATATGCGATTTTAACAGCTATGCACAAAAGTTGTAACGATGGTATGTGTTATAATAAAATGAAAAGGTATTGTATCAAATTTTGAAAAACCCCTTTCAATAATACACGAAATGCAACATATGTGCTGAATAACATATAAAATATTGGATCCAAAACGTATCCAATTTAATTGAAATAGAAATGAGAAGATTTCATCGAAAAAAAAAATCTATTGAGAAAATAAAAACAATGCACTCAATTATTGTAATATAGATGCTAAAAGTAAGCACGCACGAATATTTAATCATTGTAATATTCAAAATTAAAGCATCTCATTGAAGCGTTTGGCTTTTACATTAAAAATTATAAATGTTGTAATGTAATACATCACTTATACGGCTATGGATTTTGTGTTAGAAGAAAATGACAATTATTGATGCCATGCATTGATTGAAAACTTGTGATAAAAGCCATCCCAACTTAAAATATTCTATAGGAATTTGAAGCAACAGTACGAAAAGACTGCCAGCTGACAATACGTGAGGTGAAACATTCAAAAAGATTAAACCAGGAAAGAAAAACTTGAGATAAAAGGTTTCAGTTGTTTTGAAAGGGAGGAGAATGGGAGTAGGCAACGGAAAAACCCCATTCCACCTCGAAGATCAAGTAAGGATGATAGGGGATTTCTCATTCCCTAAGGTAAGTTGCCCCGGTTATGCCTCTGATCACAGGTATGTAAAAAGGTGGGACGGATAGTATGGAAAAAAAAAAATATCATTAAATTCAAGCCATAAAAATTGAACACATGACATACAATGGTTTCCTTTATTTTGAAATTTTACTACTTAAGTCTAATGCTTTAGGATTTTAAATTTGATTTTTTTAACCTAAAGAAAATAGATTCAATAATTAATAGATCACCTTATAATAATATATTAAAAATAAGAAGGGTAAGGAGCAAGAAAAAATAATATAACTTTTTCATATTCTATTGATTACTAACTACTAATAAGTACCGATACTATAACTTATTCATATTCATGGCAAGAAAAAATAATAAGAAGGGTATCGATATTTATAATAGGTATTGATACTCATCATATTTTGTTGAGTACTAATTATTAATAAGTACTGATATTTGTTACTCATAAGTTGAGTTTACGAAGAACTTCAAATTTAATCTATAACGTACATGTATCGATATTAAAGATAAGTATTGTTACTTATTAAGTTCAATCTAAGATTTAGAAAATATTAACTTAAAGGGTGTAAATAGCATATATTGATACTCATTATTAATACTGTGTTCATCACAATTTAAATTAAATGTCAAACATGTGACAAGCGGCTATAAGTGCTTATGTTCAATATCAATACTTACAGCAAGTATTCTTTTAAAATATTTATCGTTTGACTTAGCAAAACTCTTACTTTAATTAGGAGTCTTCCCGAATCGCCAAATTGAAACTTAATGTTTTAAAAATGACTATAGCATCGAATGTCATTTCTAATGATGATATCTAATTTGTTTTAACCCTTACTTTACTTATCTAGTTAGCGGGCAATATTAATGTCCGAAAAATAAAAATAGCAAATAACTTCGATCTTCACCGTCTGCCATCCATCATACTCGTCTTTGTTCAATATTTCGATAAGATCCTTCATCCTCGTAAATCCATACTCTTCAAGATGACTCATAAAATGATTGATCCGAAAGTTAACAGTAAAACTTAAGAAAATGTGGAATGAAATTGTAATACATCTACATTGTATTATATAAAAATGTTAGTCTCAAACAACGTTTAACACCCTTTAAAAATAGTAAAATTAAGGATTTCATGGTGTATCTCAAAGTTTTCACTTAATGTAGATTGAAAAATGTAAAAATTGATGTGTAGTAGTGTTAATGTTGTTTCAACTTGCATCCTTCTTTTTATGTAAAAAAATTATTGACATATTATGTGATCCACCACTATTTAAATTAACAACAAACTACTTTCGTATGTGTGCAAATCACTTAAATCACCTTCAAAATTACTTTACACTGGTACAAAACTATTTTACACGGGTGTAATCTTATTTTGCACCTGTGTAAAATCATTTTGTACCTTCAAAATAATTTTGAATGGTTGTAAAGTAAGATTGTATCGGTACAATCTTATTTTGAACTTCTTTGCATTGGTACAATTTTACTTTGAACTACTTTACAGTAATGTAATCTTACCTTGCACCAGTGGAAAGTAAGATTGAATCGGTGCAAAATTAAATTCTAAGTGTTTCTTCACCTATGACAAGTGATTTTACACTTGAAAGATGATTTTTCCACCTTAGGGTTTAGTCTTTAGTGTTTCCTTAATCCTAAACCCTAAACCTTAAGGTGAAAAATCACTTTTTAAGTGAAAATCACTTCTCATACGTAAAATCACTTTTCATAACCTTAAACTTTAACCCTAAATCCTAAGCTCATAGGTCAAAATCATTTTGTACGGGTGTACAATCATTTTGTACGGGTGAAACTACCTTTGGAATAATTTTACACTGACGTAAAATGAGATTGTATCGGTACAAAGATATCTTAGAATAATTTATTACCAGTGTAAAATCTTTTTACACCGGTGTAAAATCACCCATAATAATTTATTACCAATGCAAAATAATTTATCACTGATGTAAAGTTATTTATCATATGTGCATCTTAGGTTAAAGTGATGTAATTAATTTTTTGAATCTGATAGGAATTATCATATAACAAATTTTACGTTCTTTTATTTCGTTACATTAAATATTAATTATTAGGTAGACGTACATTCTCGACGTTATATAAAATATGAAAATAATATCCATAAATTTTTTCATATTATTTTTATGTAGATACCTATGTTTTCCTATTTTTTTGACAAAATGAAATATATAATATTAAAGAATTTGGATGAGTCAAGATATGTTTTCGAAGTGAAATATTAGAAGCGTTGAAGGAGCAAGATCATCGTACGCAAGCCCTTTACATGGGATGGCATGAAAAGAGACGTAGAGAAAGACATACTGAAATCATATAATGGTATCGTTTGATTTTCTGTGTTGCCATCTATGTTCTTCAATGAAAATAAAAAATGTATTACAGAGGCGTTGGAGTAGTTGTTTGTGCTGCAAAGATCAGTAAGCGTAGTATATGTGATGCATTGAAAATGGTCATTCTAGAATAAGATTGTATTAGCGCGATAGGGTGATACGTAACGAATTTCATTTGTATTAAAATGATTTTGTGATACTGTAGTTGAGATACATGTAGACCTCAATTTCCATTAATAAAAGTATGCCATGTAGTATTACATTAAATGTACCGGTGGAACTAATTTGATGGTACTGATAGGAGAAGATGATGGGAAAGGAAGAAAAACTTCGAAAATTGATGAACAAGTAGCTGCGAAGCAACAAAATAAATAAAAAAAAAGTAAGAACGAAGGAATCATCTTCATCTGTTGCAGCAAAAAATAAGATGGGGGAAAGCACCAGGAACAAAGGTTCTAAACATATATTAAAGTGGCTATTATTGATTCTAATGCTTACATTGAAATTTTAGTTCATTTATATATGTTTAGTTTTCAAATAAATTATTTTAATATTCCATATCAAACGCAAGAAGATGAGAAGATAATACATTGATGCTAGATTCAGCATTTCAAATAATTCACGAACAAGCACTCATTGACTGAAAGACAGAAGGAACTACTTAAAAAGATGTCATTTCATCGTCTTGTTGGAGTAGCAAAGCTACAGATGGATGCAAATGTGTTGATGTAGATTATTCGGAGGTATACGGAAACTGCAAATTCCTTCTTGGAGATATTGTAGTTGAAATTGATTATTAAGATTCCAGGTAGTGGATATGTTGTGAAGGTCTATGAGGAAATACTCGACAAATTTATTATCAGAAAAATTTATTTAAGCGAGGGAGGCACATAGACGAGAGGTCCCTTTACCTAATTTTGCATGCGTACTACCATAATATTTATTTGTCAAGAAAATATATTTAACATGTGCATTGTATTACAATCTTATGTGATTGTCAACAAACTTCTGTGGAGTTGTTAGTTCTATTTAAAGGGAATATAACGTGCGTGATAAAGGTATTTAATAATAGGATGCGAATTTGAAAATATAAAAAATGATGTTAGAGTTGATGTAGAGAGTTATGAGTTCAGTTATTATTTGAATTTTTTTTTATATATTTAAAAAAATTGATACGATCTAAAATTAATAATAAATTTTTTTCATATAGATATAAATTATTTAAATTATTTTTAAAATTATTTTATATCGATATAAAATTATTATATTACCTTCGAATTAATTTTATATCGATATAATCTTACTTTACATATGTGTAAAGTAAGATTATATTGGTATAAAATTAAATTCTAAATATCTCTTTATCTACGGTAAATGATTTTTTATTTGAAAATTAATTTTTCACGTTAGCATTTATGATTTAGGATTTATCCTTAAATTGAAAAATCAATTTTCAAGTGAAAAATTACTTCTTATAGGTGAAATCATTTTCTATAAACCTAAACATTAAATATTAAATCTTAAATTCAAAACCCAACTTTAGAATAATTTTACATTTATGTAAAATGAGATTGTACCAGTATAAAATCACCTTACAATAATTTATCATCGATGTAAAATTATTTTGAATCGTTACAAAATCATCTAAAATAATTTATCACTTATGTATAATACTTTATCATTATCATTTATATATTTTAGTTGGAAGTGATATGATAATATTTTTCAATATAATAAAATTTACCACATAATAAACTTTTAATTCCTTTATTTTTTTTATATTAAATATTAAATAAAAATCACATTCAAACGACTTACGTCAGAAAACGTATCCCATCATGTGTTTTCTGGTTTGACTTACGTCAGAAAACGTATCCCATCATGTGTTTTATTTGATTTTATAATATATAAAGTAATAAAAATATTTTCTAAACAAATGTACAGTAGCATTCGGAATATTTTACGTTGTGACCAAAAGAAGAAACATTTCAGGAAACTTCCTGATTTACGTTAACGTTGTATGTGAGGGTAACGTGTGATTTTTGGTAATACGGCGATAAGATAAATGCATTATAGTATTCTTCATTAAATAATGTGAGTTGAAAAGGCTGTGCATGTGTTCGGTAATATAGTATTTTGATTATTATCCGATACTGTCTCATATGATATTTTTAAATACATTAATCGATGTGATCGTGATGTAATTCTGAGTTGCATAAGTGTGTAAAAGAAAATAGATAAGTTGTATTATAGCAATACTTGTGATTATGAATTTATGGTTGACATAAAATATGCATTTCGTAATAAATTTATATGCATGACCTATTAGAAAATTAGGTATTTGACGTTACGTGTTGACATTGGTCAAGAAGACTATCATGTATGAATCTATTTCATATTTGTTAATATATATTTCTTCGTCACATAATATTGAGAAATATAAGTATCATAAAATCTACTAACCTTATGTCATAATACATAGAACATCGGTTACACGACACACAGCACGGTGAATAATAAAATAAATTAATATACATTTGTAAATGCAGGATTGACCATGTGACTCCACATGTAAAATGGAATATACTGAGACAGTACAGAAATCATTGATAAGACAAATACCAGATAACAGAAAAGAGGGATACAAAACCCAGCAACTAATAAACACTTAATGAAAAGCTTGAATTTAACCGGGAGTTCTAAGTACACAAGAACAAATAACCATGAGTAATGAGAGACAAACGCCAGAGAATAGAAAATCGTAATATGTCTACTACATAAAAAAATTGACTTGAATGAATCAATAGCGCAAGATGGATATGTTTGTAACACAATCCCTCAATAATATGGTCGACTTCATCCCGAATATTGCATCGAAGAAGAACAATCATGGGGTTATGTAACTAACATTTTTCACATGTTTAAGTGGTTTCCATATATAATAGAGACATTAAACAAAGAACACCGTAATGAATCATCTACAACAAAATGTAACATATTTAGGGAAAATTGGTAATACTTGAATGGTCAACATTCAACCGATGCATTCTTCTTTGAATAATTTCCGAAATTGTGTCCAAGGTCAAATTTCAAGCAATACTTACACTATCGACCTCATGATTGCCTTAGCTCAATGGTAGGTTTTATTCCAAGACTACTAAGCTTTGAATTTCTACTTTTGCTACTTACTTTCTTTTCTTTGAGGGATTTGATTCCATTATTCTAATGTAATGAGGACGGCATAAGTTTACGAATTAAGAAACAAGCTCTTCATCAAGTGAAATATTATTCTTTATTACTACCAAACCACAGATATTATGCACTTGATTAGGTTTTGGCCATTGCAAGAGTATCATCATATTTTATTGCCTCATTAGAGCAAAGATGATATAACTCCTTAGCGTCATCGTTATAACCAGATATCTTACAAATAGGGTAGTTACCTAACTTTTTGATATTGCTCCTCCATCTTGGTAAGATATATGAATCATCAAGGGAAAACACGTTCCTGTATTTCAAAACAGCGAAAATATGCTTGTAAGGAATCCTAGAAAAGTTGATAAACCTACAGTCACATCAGTGTACTTTGTCTCCTATGTAGAAGTTAAGTTGATTCTCTTTCCGTCTTAATTCGATGCTTACTATTCTATATTTGGAGCCACAGTAACCAAGACTTGTATAAAACATTTGGCAATAAAGAGTTGTTTATTTCTCTTTGGGCCTCATAGAAAATACTCTTTATTTAAATATCCGCCAGGTACCTCTCACTATCACATGAAGTGTGAAGAAATGGATGCCTCATAAGTGAAACATGGTCCATTGCATTCTCGCTCTCTCTAATTTGATTAAGAGAAGCTTGGAACTTTCATATAAACTCGTATAGCGTGTTTTACCTCGTAATAGAGCAGTTAAGGAATGAGTGAAGACTCTTACTTCACTAAGTTGTCTTTAGACCTGTAAAGAAACAATTGCAGATATACATAGGAGTATGATGAGTTCACTTTAGTTGATTAATTCTAAGCCTAAGAATGTTAGTTCCTGACTATTAATATTCATTATTTTGTATATTTTATCATGGAATAATTATATGCACTTAAATATAAGTTGCCTAGATTCATTCGCTAATTTCTACATTTTAGGTTGCATGAGTATAGGAAATAAGTTAGAGAATAATTGCACAAGTTAGAATTTAATCTCGATTACATTTTTTTAGCTTGATGCACTTATCTTATAAATAATATTGTGCATCTTGCCTTTAGTGGGTGGCTCAGCTAGTAAGGCCCTTATCCACTATTAGGGGAACGAGGTCGTCGGTTCAAGTCTTGCCAACGTTGAATTTGCCTAGAGGCCGTAGAGTTGAGATGCTTGCGGTCTCCTGGGGATTACCTATCAAGAGGGAATCTCATCATCGAAAAAAAAAAAAATTGTGCATCTTGTTTTTTGCAGGCAGAACTCCATTAGGAAGGAAGACCTAAAAGAAATTCTCGCAGGGCCCACCCTTCGATGCAACTTTTCCCTTCCTAAGTTGTTGGTTGAGCTCCCAATTGATGGGAGATTTGGTGGCTCCATCATTCACACCACCCTTGCCAATTGGGAAGGAAAGAGGTTGGAGATCAATTTTTTAGGAAGGAAGAATTAAAGAGATGCTCTTTCCATTTTGTTGGGGAAAAAAAAAGAATCCTTCCTCAACTCCAACTCATCCACCCTCTTCCTCATCTCCTTCAATGCACCACCACCATATCACCTTCTTCTTCACATCCTTGGGGGGAGAGGCTTCACCATCACCAACCCTTCTCCACGCTAAAGAGTTGTGCATGTGAGGCACTGCCCCATCGCCACGCAACGGTTGTTCACGCCATGTCTAGCAACTTGGAGGAGAAGAAGAGGCATAGCCATCACCGCCATGCTAGAGAGGAGGAGGGGGAGCACCACATCACACGATGGTGATAGCACCAGGCGACACTTTCAACTACATATAGGTTGTTTCTTGATTCTTGCTATTTCATTTTCGTGTTTCTCATGATGTATGAACTTGATTTATGTGATTGAATGAAAAATCATGCTGATGTAATGCCTTCCTGATCGGAGTTTAATCAGGCAAAAAATGATTAAAATATGTTTTTGTCATAGTATAGCATGCAAAGTAACCCTAATCAACAATAAATGTAACGAAACCCTAATTTGGAGTCTTGGTTGAACTCAGGGAGGCTAACGTGTTTTCGAATTGATTTTGACTCAATTAGTACACGTTGTTTTATTTTTTTTGTGATTTACTAACCTAACAGAAGCCTAAGTGATCTAGAAACCCTAAGGGGGCGTGGATGTGGTGATAGCGGACGACCAACTACTAGTTGATGGTGGTGGTTGGCAGGTGGTGTTGTGAAGGTTGGCGAGGTGAAAAATGATGGAGAATGTGATAGCAAAAAGGGTATCCAATCAAAATGAAGATGAAAAATTAATTGCAAACATACTCGTAGCCATATTCACATTTAGATCCATACATGGAAGCTTAGCACAATAACAAAACATAATCAATAAAGATGACATAAAGAAAAATCAAAACTACACTACTAGAAATCCAACCCCGCCGGAAACAGCATAGTGGCCGTCGGCTTTGTAGGGTGAGGTGGTTAAATCAAGGCCGAGTTGGCCATCTACACGCCATAAGGAGATTCTCATGCCCAAGAGGCTATGGGAGAGCCTTTGGACGTGGCCTAGAGAGAGGAGGAGCACATGCAAAAATAAAAAGAGAGAATGAGGGAGGGTGGTACATTAAGGAGATAGGGAGGAGGACGGTGTTGGTGCTCCAAGGAAGAGGGCACCACCGGCCTTGAGGTGGTAAAGATGGGTGGTCATCCACCAAAGGAGGGAGGGGGGACATTTGGAGGTGGAAGGAGAAGAGAATGAAACTAAAAAGAAAAAAGGAAGGAACCTATAGCCTTAGGTTTGATGTGTTTTTATCGAACATGTAGGCTATTTTAGGTCATTGGATATGATGAAGGGCTAGGATGCATAGTCTAAAAATAGGCTAGGTGTGGTGGCCATTGGAGTATCATCTTATGGCTAGGCTCATGTTACTATTATTAGGAAATTTTACATAGCCTTTGGATGTGAAATCAATAGTTAGGATTATTCTTCTATTTTGGTTTTAAAACATAATAAGGTAGAGAAATAAATGGTCCTAAGGGCTAAGGTCTAATTAGATGGTTCCTAGCATAATAGATCCAATCGGCTAGCCACTTAGCCAAATTGAATTCTAAAGGTAAATTGGTGGTGTAATTTGGTTATGAAGGTGGCATTTGGTTAGGTGTTGGCTAATTCCAGTTGGGTGAAAGGCAGTTGTGTTGGGTTGGGTAGACCTAGGTTAGGTGGGTGTGAATCTAGATTTGAGCCTAATTAGGTCTAAGGGAGCCTAATAAAATTTAGGTGCACCTAGTTAGGTAATGGTGAGCCTAATTAATTCTTGGTGAGTCAAATTAGGTATGAACTAACCTAATTGACTAACAAAGAGTCAATTTAGGTTGCCCCTAACATAATCAGAGATCTGGCAGGGGGATTACGCTAAGGATAGTGGAGTTGGGGTATGGATAGGTGGATAGGGTTAGTGGATAGTGTGAATAGGGGTATGGATAGTGCTATCCATGGTTTAGGTTCTAGGGTTAGGTTATCTTAAGTGGGGGTGGTTCCGGGTTTTTGGGTTAATTGGGATAGTTTGTCCTAGGGTTTTAGGATAGGAATAGGGTTATCCTCTTCTCTCTTCTTTACTATTTCATGCAAGCCTCTCTCTCTCTCTCTCTCTCTCTCTCTATCTCTCTCTCTCTAGTCTTCAGCTCTTTATTCCTAGCCTTTTATTCCATGTCTATAGGTGCACTTGTTTACATCTTCTCTAGCCTGCATTATTCTTTATCCCAATTGTAGTCAAATCTTCTGATTGCCTGCAAATATGAATAGAAGCATCAAATAATAGGATAAACTCTCATTATTTTATGTACAACTGTATAAAAAGATACAACGAATGATATGCTAAATATGAATGCAATATGTACATACTAGCTAGGTTTCTAACATTATTTAGGTTGGTTATGACATATGATTGCTGTGCAATCACTTCCCTGTGGATCAACACCCATATTTTTATGAGGTTTTCTCTTCTTGTTCATTCATGATTTTGGTAGCCGCAATGCAACGATTTCCATCTTTATTTCAATAGAATAAACTCACAATTAAAGCCCATCAAAATCTTAATTCAAAAATCAATTTCAACCACTTGTTCTCTATGTGGTCACAACTCTCAATGATGTGGTATGAACAGTTATCAAATTCTCTTGAGTTCTTATAGTGCCATATCAAATCGCTAAGCTTCGATATTGCTTTCCCACTAGAGTTTGAGAAGCCAATCTTTGAACTAAATTTATTGATGATGTGCTTAGCACAAAATAGATGTATTGTATGGGAGAAACATGACGCAATGGTGGCTCCCAGTGAAGGGTCTTGGTCGTTTACAATAAATAATGGATGTGAACCAACGACATCAATAAACCTATTAAAGAATCACTCAAAGGTCTCCTTCGACTCATTCATCAACAATCCATCCACAAATATCATGATTTTCTTGAAATGATATCTAAGTAGGACCTATGGAGAGGCAACTAAGAATCTAAAAAATGATATCTAAGTTGACTAGCACCTTAATAATGTAGACATTCACTACAAGAATATTCGCTATTGTCGACCGTTAAGAACGATCGGCAATGTGAAAAAATGGTCGAGAAAAATGGTTGAGGAATGTATTGTCACTATTGTGTTTTCTTGACCATTCTAAAAGGTTACCGATGAGAAAAAGACAGACCCTCATTTGACGTATGATTATTTTTGTCGTCTATTTTCAATAGTGGAGAAAGGTTTTTCTCGATTGTTCTAAATACACCGTCGACATAAACATCTACGTCGATCACTATTTAGACGGTCAAGTAAGGTCGCATTCTCGACCGTAATAAACAAACGGTTGAGAATGCGACTATTATCATCCATTTTTAAACAATCAATAATGCGTTGAAATTTCAGTCGCAAACTATTCTTGTCCGTTTTAAAACGGTCGAAAATAGTTGCAATTGTTTTTTTTTACTAAAGATTTTAACTAAGTGGAAGACCTGTAAAAAAGTAGAAATCCTGTAAAAATATAATCACACAACATAAAACATTTGCATTCATTCAAAACACTAAAAATGAGAATAAAAATTTTATATATGTAATAATGTACACAAACTACATGCACAAACGATAGTGTATTTGTAAATACAAAAATCAGGCTACGGCACCAACACCTGAAAATGCACTCGAGGAGGGTGAATAGTGAATTTATAAAATATTGTAGGATAAAAATACAAGCACAAAAAGAGGTACAAGATTTTTAGGCGGAAACTTAAAATGGGTGAAAACCACCACCTAAGCCAATCCCTTGACTTAGGATTTTCGATCACAAAGTGATCGATCCACTAACCACACTACTTAAACGAGGGTAGTGTACCTCAATTACAAATCCCACCTCCGATCCCTAAATGGCGGTTTCTCCCTTTACAATGAAGAGATGAAGACCCGATAGGTCGGATACCCAAACTACAATAATAAGAATGAAACAACACCTATAGAACACCCAAAATATTACTGACTTCCTTATCTACTAAGCATAAAAAGAACTCCATGAGAATTAGCAGAATGAAGTGCATTGAGAGTGTGGGTTTGCCCTTTAATTAGAGTGTTGGCACAACACAAGGGCAACAAGAAGCAAAGAGTTGTGAGCAAGTGATTTTCTAAGGAAATTGAATCTCAAGAGGTGTATTTTGCCTAAGAGGGTTTGTAGTTTATTTATAGAAAAGTTTGGAACCTTCAAGAATGCTTGGGAGAGGTCTCCTAGCCGTTGGTGGCAAGTCCCAAGAGATTGGGATGAAATCCAACACAAACCAAAGCAATCATGAATCTGACAGCAATATCAGACGTCTTAAAAGACGTCTGATTACAATTATGGACTTCTGATTCTATTAGTCAGACTTACTGTTTTCATTGGATCGAAGCAGGGACATTTGATATATTCATATAAGATGTTGATAAAAATATTGGACGTCTAATTATAAGTGGATTCGTTCATGTTTTGACCAGATCTAAACAGGGTTCTAGATTTTAAGAAACATACGTTAGTATGGACGTCTGCTAGATTTCCTAGACGTCTGAAAAAATAAAAAGGACTTGCCTTGGAAATCTAAGAGTTGATCATTGGCTCCTAATAAAATTTGCATAGAAATAAATGGGCAACGGTCCATTGATGGACGTCTGGAGACATGTCTAGATGTCTAAAAGTGTAGTTGCCCGTTATAACAGAAGGAAAATGGGTACTTGAGTCTAACGGTTGGTTTAAGGACATTCAGGCAAACTATTAGATGTCTAGATGAGGCTATGAACATCCGATAGAAGGTTGCTTTGACTGATGCCTAAGAAGTCAGAATGCAAAGGCAATGCTATAGGTAATTAGACATTTGAAATAATGATCAGACGTCTTAAAGTTGAAAATTAGACATTTGACAGTTGTTATGGACATCTAATTTGTGGCCTAGTGTTAGGTTTTTGTTTCTAATTTATCTTAAGTGTAGAGAGCCTAAGTTAGCTATTTATAAGTTATGTTTGGGTGCTCTTTACAACGTCTCTGGACTCAAATGAAATAAATATTACAACCTTTGAAAGTTTACATGAAAGCCTATTATCTATGACAACACTTATGCTATTTTAGCCTTCACGCTTTTAATCTTCGACTTGGAAAACTCCATGAAACCTGCAATTGTGTTATTATAGAGAAAAATATGCTACGCTTATGTTTTATCTCTTTTTCTTTATTTTGTAAAATCATCAAAATAGTATCTATGAGGGGTTGAACTAACAATCTCCCTCTTTTTGATGATTTTCAAAATATATTTGTAGGTTCTTATTTTCTCCCCCTGAAAAGTTGTACTTAGTAATCTATACTAATTTTAAAAAGATTTTTTGTAACTTTTCATCTCATTTCCTAAGTTCTTCCCCAAGTTCTCCCTCTTTTTGAATATTATCATGAAGGGTTTTGAAAGGGCTTGAATCTTAAACTACAAGTGTTATATAATGACATTTATAAAGTAGAGATAATTAATAAAATCTGCATGCTGAAGTATAATAAAAATGGCAGAGCATTAAAGTAAACTAACTAGGAAAAGAATGTATGTACCCTAAGCACAGACTAGCTATTGTTCCAAAAAAAAAATATAAGTATGGGGTCAAAGCTCCTTAATACAAGACAACATGGAAAGACAGAAAGAAAGAAAAACAAAAGAACTAAACTAGTCTTCTTGATCGTGGCGGCAGCGACGAACGGGTCCTTAACCCATCTACAGATTGCGAACGTTGGTATGAAGTTCGTCGATGTCGCGGCACATACTTCCCATATAAGTGTACATCTTGCTGGTTCGTCGCAACAAGAGAGAGATGCCCGAGGAGAGGGAATCCGTGGTGGGATCCCATGTCTCATCAAAGCTCAAGCGAGGAGCTTCTATTTGAAGTGGACGTTCTTCATGGAGATCCGGAAAGGGTGGAAGGGGTTCTTCTTCAATGGGATCTTCGGTTGACTCAAGATGCTCTCTAAGAATGTGCATCTTGGCGGCTATGGCCCGGTTGTTGGGCTCAATCTTTTTATCAACCGCCTGGTCATTGATGGAAATCCGATGACTTGAAAAAATTTTGGATAAAATGGACCCAAATGGTGGAGACGCCCCATGGTTGTCATTCATAACACGAACAATGAGGCAGCAGTAGTTGAAGGGAATGTGACGTACGACGGCAAAAAGGAGCGCCTTGTGTTGGCGCGAGATATAGTCAAACCTCCCAATTTATTTAGAAGGTCCCACCCAAAAATGCGTGAGTAATCGGGGAGGAGGTTTGAGGTTCTTGCTCGGTAGGGTGCCAAGATTTTTGACATATTTTTCAGGTAGGATTAATTCTTGATTGATGACTTCTGAGTCATATTGCCTTAGAATGTCATTAAAGTCATTTCCCTCATTAGGGATGACAAGAAGGGCGGAAATAGAATCAGAGGTGATATGGATTTCACACCCAAATAAACAGGTTTGTACTCAAGTTCATCGTTGTTGTAGTCTTCAACGATGGCGTAGAAAAGTCAGACAAGATCAGAAAACACGCTAATAGTTCCAACGCCAGAATGGAACTGTCAGTCAAAATAGTAGAAGAGATGAAGGGTTTCAAAATGTTCCTGAAGGTTTAGATGGGCAAAGTCATTCCATACAATGAATCGAGGGCACTTGACTTTGGCATTTGCGAAGCGACGAAATCGCTATCTAGCGATGTCGCCACGCAGTTGGTCAGCCAAATAGGCGGAAGAGGAGGTGGATGACCCTTGGCTTGCTTCCGACTGGGAGGCATTTTGGGTAGGTCGGGTGGTTGGGTTTTGGAGGGAGGGGTTTGGTGTTTTAGGATAGAACACCTGCAAAAACAATCCCACACAGGTCATTCAACCAATAAGGCAATATAGTGCCGTACAAGCACACAACATTGATACCAAAAAACAATGGAAAAAATTTTGTGGCAGTATGCCTTGAGGTAATACAACCTGCCATAATGTTGTGGCAATATACCTTTGAACTCAAACCATTAAGACGTCGGCTTGAATCACTTGAGGTAATTCCCTTGCCATTAATATCCAAAAAGTGCTATATATAAAAAACAAGTTCCAAGCTCTAGGTTTTGTTCTAGGATTTTAGCTCCTAGGGCAAAAGAAGCACGATGGGAAAGGAAACCTTAAACGAGTTGTTCTTCAAAGAGAGAGAAAAAAAGAAACAAGTTGAGGGCTTTAAAAAGACTTGAGCAAAGCCATGGAGATACCCTAAGGGTTTAAGAGGTTATACCCACGGAGGAGGGTCTCCAGAAAAGCGGTGTAGGAGTGGGGCACTCGCGCAGGAGAGTAGATGCACCGCCAGTTGTCGAGGAGGCGAAGCGGTCATCCGAAGGCGAGATGGGCAGCACCAACTTGCAGCCGGCGCACGTCAGGCGGGAGAGAGATTTGAGGTTTTAGGGATTTTGAGCATGGGAGAAGTGGAACCTCAACGAGTGGGATTTTATACCCCAAGGGGTTTAGTAAGTCTCCCCGTGAAGTTGGGGAAAATTTCATTACAAAACCATCCAGAGAACATATGCGAAATGGCAGATTTTCGCTAGATCAAATGTCTGGTGATGTCGTCAGACGTCGAGATTAGCCATTTGAGATTTTAGACCTTTTGATGGCGTCGTCTAATTTTAATACCAGATGACTTATCTGATGACTAATTAAAAATTTAGACGTCAGATTTCTGCAGACATACCTACCTGAAAAATGTTTTATTCTCTAGGTTGTCGTCCGATTTCTGTGTCAGATGTCCGGCCTGACGTCTAAAGTTAAAATTAGACGTCTGATCTCTGCAATCAGTCCTTCCTGGATCTCACCCCAAAGCTATAGGTTGTCGTCTGATTTTTTTATCAGACGAATTACAAGACGTCTGACTAAATCATCAGACGTCTGAATCCAGACATCCTAATACAAATCCTAATGCAAAATAGACGTCTGTCAACACACCTGGATGACTATCCAGATGTCTGTGAATGATAACGGACGTCTGGAATAACACTTTTCTCAGCTCTTCTCAGATATAAAATCGATGTCTGTTCCACATCTTCAGACGTCAAATTTTTAAGTATAAGACGTCTGATATTACACAGAATGTATATTTTGATGTTTGAACTATGTTTGAAGGTTCTTAACTTGGTAAAGTCAAGGTTCCTTCTATATTCGTGACAAACAAAATTCTATTAAGTCAATAAATTCTTCAAATATCACTTAACTTGCATATGCCTAGTTTCCTACGTATGTAATTAAAACGATCATAATTCAAAGGTTTAGTAAAAATATTAGCCAATTGCAATTCAGTACAAATAAATTCAACCTCGATTTCTCTTTTAAGTACATTATCCCTCTAAAAATGATGTCGAACATCAATATGCTGTGTACGGGAGTGATGTATGGGTTTTTTCGAGAGGTTGATAGCACTAATATTATTACATAATATTTTTATCGTATTAAATATCAAGTTAAAATCCTTCAAAGTATTTTTCATCCATAGCACTTGGGAACATGCTAAAGCGGCGGCTATGTATTCAGCCTCTGTGGTTGATAGGGCTACACTAGATTGTTTCTTTGAGAACTAAGAGACTAATGATTCGCCTAAGAATTGGCACGTCCCACTAGTACTCTTCCTATCGGTGCGGCTACCTACGTAGTCCACATCGTTATATGTGACTAATTTGAATTGTGGACTCCTAGGGTAGAATAAGCCATAATCAGATGTGTCAACTAGATATCTAAATATTCATTTTATAGCATTTAAGTGTGATTATTTTAGGTTTGATTGAAACCTAGCACATAAGCAGGTACTAAGTAAAATGTCAGGTCTACTGGAAGTTAAATACAGTAAAGATCCAATCATGCTACGATAAAGCTTTTGATCTATGAGTGTACCTGATTCATCCAAGTCTAGGGAAGTTGTGACACTCATAGGAGTGTTCTTCCCTTTACTTTTCGTCATTTCAAATTTTTTCAGCATCTCCTTTGTGTATTTTGATTGACACACAAAGGTCTCAAATTCGAGTTGAGTGATTTGTAAACCCAAGAAAAACTTGAGTTCACCCATCAAACTCATTTCAAATTCTTCCTGCATAATCTCTGAGAACTTTCTACACATAGATTCATTAGTAACACCAAAGATAATATCATTTACATATATTTGAACTAATAAAATGTCTTTTCCTTTTCTTTTAATGAATAATGTGGAATCAGCTTCCCATATAGAAAATTTTGCATTTAACAAATAGTTTTTGAGCCTCTCATACCAAGCTCTAGGAGCTTGCTTTAGACCATATAGTGTCTTGTTTCATTTATAAATGAAATGAGGCTTATCATGAGACTCAAAATCAGGAGGTTGTTTTACAAAAACTTCCTCCTTAATGAATTCGTTAAGAAACGTGCTCTAAACGTCCATTTGAAAGAGTTTAAAGCCAAGGAAGGTGGCATAAGCAAGAAGTATGCGAATTGATTCGAGCTGAGCTATGGGAGAGTAAGTCTCATCAAAATCAATTCCTTCTTCTTGGTTGTACCCTTGTGCTACCAAACAACCTTGTTTCGAATGACTATACTGGATTCATTCAACTTGTTCCGGAATACCCATTTGGTTCTTATTACCGTTTGCCCTTTAGGCTTAGGTACTAGATCCCAAACTTTATTCCTTTGGAATTGGTTGAGTTCCTCCTACATGGCCATCATCCAAGGTTCTTCGGAGAATGCTTCCTCGACACTCTTGGGTTCAACTTGAGATACAAAGGTAGAGAGACCAAAAGAGAAACTAAAACGAGATCGGGCTTTAACGCCATCGGAAACACTTCCAATGACTTGACTTGCGGGATGATCCCTTTGATATATCCAATCTTTTGGAAGATTATGGATATTGGAGTTTGGAATGTTAGACACATCAATAGAAGAATCATCTTCATCTTCCATATTGACTCAGTCAATAAAGTGTGAGGAGATTCATCAAAGGAAACATGAAGGGTTTCCTTCACTATTAATGTGGTCTTGTTAAAGACCCGATATGCCTTACTATGTGAAGAATAACCAATAAAGATGACTTATTCACCTTTGGCATCAAATTTATCTAAATTAGAGCGGGTATTCAAAACAAAGCATCGACATCCAAAAACTTTAAAATAATTGATTTTGGGTATTTTCCCATAATATAATTCAAAATAAGTTTTTTGTAACCCAGATCGAATTAAGGTGCGATTTAACACGTAACAAGCCGTGTTAACTGCCTCGGCCCAAAAGTATTTCGGTAACCCCAAGTCTATGAGTAATGTTCGAGCACACTCTTGAAGAGTACGGATCTTTCTCTCAACCACCCCATTTTGTTGAGGTGTTTGGGGGAAAGAAAACTCATGAGCAATACCATGCTCTTAACAAAAATCATCAAACAAGGAAATTTCAAACTCACCCTCATGATCACTATGAATACGAGTGATTTGGTATCCTTTTTCAGTTTAAACCTTCCTACAAAAAATAGAAAAGACGGAAAATACTCCTTCTTTGAATCTCAAGAAGGAGACCCATGAAAACCTTGAAAAATCATCTACAATCACAAGGTAATATTTGCATCCACTAAGGCTCTCATATTTTGTTGGTCCAAACCGATCCAGGTGAAGTAGTTCTAATGGTCTTGATGTGGATATAACTTCCTTGTTTTTAAAACTAGATTTCATAATTTTATCTAATTTACATGAATCACAGATAAGATCATTTAAAAATTTTCTTTTAAGAAGACCTCGGACTAGTTCATGTTTGGCTAGTTTTTGAACTAGCTTCATATGAACATGTCCTAATCTTCTATGCCATATACTTAACTCATTATTTTCTACAAGACATTCATAAGAGCTATCTTTATTAAATTCTATGATATAAATGTCTTTAAATCTAGTTCCCCTAAGAAGGGTTTCATTGGTTGATGTATGCATAATTTCAAATATTTTCGAAGTAAATACTACTTTAAATCCCTTATCATAAATTTGACTAACACTTAAAAGATTATGTTTTAGCCCTTTAACTAGAGAGACATTTGAGATGGGAGAGAGAGGGTTACCTATTTTACTAAGGCCAATAATATGGCCTTTGTGGTTTTTGCCAAATGTAAGGTGCTTGTCTCCTGTCATATGTTTGGAACACCCGGAGTCCATCACTCATCGGCCTCCTTGATGGCGGTGGTCTCCTTGCCTTCTTTCTTGTAGACCCCTTGGCTCCTACGAAAGATCTCTGTTGGTGACTTGGTGTTTCTTTAGGTCTTTCTAATTTGAGTCATCCATCCTTTATTTTGTATATCTAATTTTTGACATTATAATGTCCTTTGAACCCTACAAAACAAAGTGAAAGTTGTCTTTTCAGTATCCATTGTAATGTGGATCCGTATTTGTTAGTGGTCCCCTTTGGAGGAGGATCCTTTTTTGGCTCACTTTGACTAGGTTCATAAAAGCTTAGTCCAAATTTATTCGAGGAAGGCTTTGATGGGCAATGAGTTTGTCCAAGTTATCTTTCCCCTTTGTAAATTTGGCTAAGTCCTCAAGAAGTTGATTTGATTTTTCTTTAAGGTGATTTATCTCTATTTTCATTATGTCGAGTTTATCTTCTCGTCCTCTAATCTCCACTCTAAGTAAGCTATTCTCATACTTTTTAAAGGAGTTGAATTTTTCAAACACATGGATTTTGTCGAGTAATTATTTTCTATCTAAAAATTTTTGTTCACTCATTGTCGTATACAAATCATTTGTTAATGACTATTTTTCAATCATTAGGTTTCTTATTTGCATACAAGGTAGTGGTTTCTTTTGTAAGAATTAGATTATTCTCTTCAAGATCATTGATTAGTTTCTTACTCTCTAAGTTTTCTTCTTTTAGAGCTTTGCTTTTAGTCTTTGTTTTCTTAAGATCTAGATATAGTGAATCAAAAGTATCTTGTAATTCATCTAGAGAATAGGAGTTTACCTTAGGCTCCTCAGATTCAGATTCGGAAGCATCTTTTGTTGCCATTAGTCGCAAGCATGCCGTTTCTTCATTTGTTTCCTCCTCTTCTTCTTCTTCGGAGGTGGAGTCATCCTAAGGTACTTGGAATGCCTTCTTCTTGAGTCCCTTGGTGATGGGAACACCATCATGAGCCATAACTAGCTCATTTTGATCCAATTAAGTCATTAAATGCTCGTACATAACTGTAAGAGAGCGGTAAGTCATTGCATAACCATTCTGAGGGAAATACAAGAAAATAGGGTTAAAACTGTAATTTTACCATCTTATCATGAATGTAGTACAATCATGGGTTTTCCCAGGGGATAATTAAGGGTCAAATGGTCCTTAAAGTCTAACAAGTAGGTTAGAATAAACAGAAAGGGGTTTGCACGTGTTTTGTGAATTAAATGACTTTTAAAATCCTAAAAGCAGACTCGCTTAATTAACTGGGATTTTGGTCAGGATAAAATTCACCTAATCCCTCTAAAATTCATATAAAAATATTCTCTAGGGTTTGGAACCTTTAATTTGACCATTAAAACCCGTCTTGAACCAGAACAGAGTCGTAGACTGACATTTGCCCTAATTTGGGCTTTTGAATAAATTACCCAATCAAACTTGGTCAAAATATAAATTTAACTTCACCATTAGATTTTTTGGGTCCAAATTAGGTTTGTACCAAAATTTCGGCCCAATCTGAGATCATCTTGACCAGGTTTGCATTTTGGTCCAGTCAGACTCTTTCTATCTCATTCATACCCTTAACTTTTGAATTTTCTTACAAATAGCCCCCCAACTTCTTTGTCTTCTTCGCAAGTAGGTCCCCACGTCATTTTTGGAAGGTGAAACCTTCACCGTTAAGTTTTAAGTGAGGATTTCTCGCTCGATTCTCAATCAATCATTTTCAAAATTGATACGTGGATTACGTAAGAAGTTTCCTTCCATTTGAGCCATTCCTTGGGCTCTAAGTCCTTCCCAAAAGGTCATGCGAACCTTTCAAAGGTTTGTGTATTCCTTGTTGCAACCACCTTCCAAGCTTGAAAGCTTCTTTCCACGCTTGGAAGGGCTTCCTATGACCTATAAAAGAGACCCTAGGGCACGGCTGTGCTCTTTAGCATGTTTTGGCCTAAGAAACTCCCCTCTGCTCCATCTCCGACCACCTTCAGACTTAGCTCCGATGACCCCTCTCCACTCTCCTCCTCAGGCCGTCCAACCATCAAATTGGACGGCCGACTATCTTCCCCTCATCTTCGCGAATCTCTCCTACCAACGAGAGGTCGTGCATCTCCCTCAGTCAACGTCGCTGCCTCACCGCACTATCTTCCTTCTCCGGCTCCTGTCAACCAACATCGACAGGCCCCTGCCTCCCTACTCTCTCAATAAGCCCTTCTTTTACTCCTGCCCTCTTTCTACTTCATTTTCCTACCCTCACAGGCGCACACAACTGCCAACCACCGCCGCTTACCTCCATCTTCTTCATCTCCGGCGAGGCATATCCGCCACTACACTCCTCCATTTACCTCGTCAACCACCCTATAACCTTCACCGTTCCACCACGAACAAAATCCCTTGATGGGAACACCATCATGAGCCCTAACTAGCTCATTGTGACCCAATGAAGTGAATAAATGATCCTACATAATCAACTGAAGGTCATAATTTATTGCATAACCTTTCTGAGAGAAAAATAAGAAACTAAGGGTAAAACTTCAATGTAGTACTACCATGGGTTTTCTCAAGGGCTAAACAAAGGCCAAATGGTCTTAACAAGATAACAAGTGGGTTGGATTTGACAGAAAAGGGTTTGTGTGTGTTCTGTGAATTAAATGACTTCTTGAAACCCTAAAAATAGACCCACTCGATTAACCAAGGTTCTGGTCAGGATAAAATTTACCTAAACCCTCTAAAAATCATAGAAAATTATTTTATAGGGTTTAGTACCTTCAATTTGGCTATTAGAATCCATCTTGACCTAGAATTCAAACGTGGTCAAAACTAAAATCCAACTTCACCATTGGATTCCTTAGGTCCAAATTAGGTTTTTACCAAAATTTGGACCCAAGATGAGTTTGCCTTGACCTAGTTTGCAAAAAGGTCCTATCTGATTACATTTCTATCCCTAACTTTCAAAAATCCTTGCATTTAGCCCCCTAACTTCCTCGTCGTCTTCACAAGTAGGTCCCTCCACCATTATTGCAAAGGAAACCTACTCCGACGACCTTTGACAGAGATCTCCTTGATTGCTTGGAGAATCTCTTCCAAATTTGGAAGGGAGATCCTTTGAGAAATTCTCTCCCGTATGAACCCATCTTTGAGATCTGATTCCCTCCCAATCTCTCATGCAAAAGCATGAGAGATTTGGGTATCCTAACAATCTCCCATTTCCGATGACCTTCCAAGCTTGGGAAGCTTGCTTCCCAAGCCCTAACTGCCCTTCAGAGCCCTATTTAAAGAAGCTCAAATCTCCTCGACTTCTTCACGCTCGAATTTAGCTGTGAATCCCCTCAAATTCTTCTCTCCCTCACGGCTGAAGGCTCCTCAACGTCCGACGAACTTCTCTGCTCTTTCTCCTCGTCTGATCGCCATACCTGTGGCGGATTCATCCTCCCTACCTTCGTTCGCGTCTCGTCGTACTAGCAGACGTCACTCCCTCTTCATCCTCACCGTTCGCACCTCCCCAGAGCCGCCTTTGTCTCCGGCGTCGGCCACACTAGACCCGACGCCCTCGCTGCCCCCCTTCGTCCATTAACTCCCTAGCTAAGTTCCCTCTCACCTCTACTTTTTTTCCGCATTCACTCCACTTCAAACCAACCGCTGCCACCCTTCGCACCTCCATCCCTTCCATCTTCGACCATCGCCTCTAGCGAGGCCATCCCACCTCCACAGGCCACCAAAACCCTTGCAAAACCTCTGCCTTACTTCCCTGATCACTTTCCCTCACTTTATTCACCACGCCACTCACCCAAATCACCCCCCGAACACACCCACTCACACGCACACAGTGTGACCTAGGTACGCACTCACAGACACCCACACGCCACGCCACCACCACCAGAACATCCGCCATGCTTCGGCGAACCTCCCTGAGCGCTTTGATGTGTTTGCGAGGCTGTTTTATTGATTTCAGGTTACAGGCCCCATCTGCCATTGGCAAGCAGTCTTGAAGCTTGCTTGAGGCTGCCCTAGGTGCTGCTGTCCTAGGCTACTGTCCCAGGCTGCGTGGAAGTGACTTGCGCATGCATCCAGGTCTTCAATTGGAGTCAAGAACCTTAGCAGCAGTTGCAATTGGAAGATCACTCCCTGCTACAGGCGCGCGAGAAGTCGGGTGCGCGAATAGTCCCACCTCGGAAACGAAGAGGCGCTCGCACCTGCATAAATTGAAAAGTTTCCATAGGCTGTTCGCCTCAGTTACCACGGGGTGAGGTCCCTCTCACCTTCACAGGCCTCGTCCGTGACATTGCCTCCGCGGACTTGGCTTGCCCCGACCTGACCTGCACTCCTCGCCCACCACTGCACGCTGGTGGGCCTAGACCTAGGTACGCGCTCGACCTGATAACCCGAATACCTGTGTGTCTCTGGGAGAGCAGATCCTAAGAGAGAAAGAGAGGAGTTTCGTGGAGGTAGGGGTAGGGTTTTGCTACAGGGATCTTTGGCCGACACTTGGCAGATTCTGAAGAAGAAGAGGAGGTCAGGGATGAAGGCAGAAGAAGAAGAAGAGAAGGTTGTCGCAGGGTTGAAGGAAGAAGAGGAAGCTAGAGCAGAAGAAAGCCAAGGCAAAGGAAGAAGAAGAAGAAGAAGATAGAGAAAGCAAAGGCTGGAGCAGAAGCTGAAGAAGAAGAAGTGAAGGCCTGAAGAGAAGAAGAGGAGAATAGCTGAGTCAGAGAAAGAAGAAAAGAAGACAAGGAAGAATCAGACACTTTAAGTCATTTGATTTACAAATCAGATGATAGATCATTACTTTGATTTCGTTGCAAATATATTGAGTTCTTTGGTGATATTGTAGGAGTATTTGGTGATCTAAATCATCATTTTACTCCCATATTTTTGCACATTGCTACTGCTATTATTGCAAATTCTTTTAACTCTGAATTGTGATCTTGATTTCTAAATACCAATTTGCTCCCTGTGTTCAACCTTGGAAACCTATTCGAGTAATAGAAATTGTATTTGTTTTCAAAGCGATTTCGACTATACTGCAACACGATTATTTTAAAATCGATCTCACAGCGATAAAACATTTTGGCACCGTTGTCGAGGAGCAACGGGCAATTTAGAACTCTTGATTACAATTTCTGATACAGATTCTAACTTGCTATGTCTCTTTTGCTGTGGTTGTTTCAGGGATAAGATACATCGAAGAGGGTCAGCCACACATCAAACACACCGGGGGCAGGTAAATTTTGATTACTCTCTCTCTTAAGCCCCTGTTTCTGAAAAGGTTAAAAAGGATAAAATCAATTAGGGCTGCTTGCTTTACATTTTAGATAATTCATCAAATTGCCTGATTTGATTTCAATAGCAAAACCTGATTTGTGCACCCACTTATGGTAACTAGGGTTATCACATTCTTGTTTGAGCCCTAGATACCACATTTGGCAAACTAAATTGGACAAAAATTAGAGCCAATTAAGGATTCCAAGTTAGGGTTTTAGAGACATACTTACATAAGTAAGAATTAACTTTCCTAAATGATGGGTGCCTAAGCCTTGGTTGAATTGATCTATTCAGGAAAACCCTAAAAATCAGGCTCTTAATCTCACTTGAATCCTAAAAGAGGGACCTAAAGCTTCTCAAAGGACAAATAGGTGAAGTTGACTCACCTTGTTGGGTCAACCAATCTTGAAATTAGGTCACTTTTGGCACTCAATACGTCTTAAAGTTCAAGTGAAATCTTAATCACCCTTGCTCTTAATTAAAATTTGTAGACTTAAGAGGTCAAGTCCCCATTCTGGTCTACCTGGAACATCAGTGATAAGAGAGGTCGGGTGGGGGAAACCTTGTAACCCGTGGGGGCACTCTACCGTGTAGGGGACTTCGCGGGACTCTCCCTCTCTAGCTGCCCAGGTAATTCTTAGGTGGACGACTTTCTGACTAAGGGGTATCATCCGCCTCGAACCTCTATAGTCATCCAAAATTTTTGGGTGTCTTGATTGGGTCCATCACATTCTATTCTCATCCAGACCATCGGTGCATGTTTGGTAGGAGGTCCTTAAGACCACCCTAAAGGCCTCCTTTAGTCATTCACTCCCGTCAAGGCCAGGCCTCGACTTCCGTGTTTGTGTAGCAACCTCATCATATAGACATCTCTTCTAATTCATCTGAACTTAATTCTCCTTCATCCATCATCATGGCACAACCCGCAGCAGAAGAGAATAACCTTGAGAATCAACTTCAGTGCCTTAATGATTTATTCCAAGCCTTTGTGAATCCACTGCAGCGTCCTATGATGCGAGATCATTACAATCCCGTTGCAGTGGCGATCGAACCTCGAGTCTAAATCCTGGCTGGAGGTCCTGATACTGAACTCAAGCCCAACATGATTCATGCTATTCCAAAGTTTCATGGGCTCAATTTCGAGGATCCTTTTCAGCACATCAAACAGCTCAAGCATCTGGCCCAGACCTTCGGGTCAGATGTCCAAAATCGGGATATTCTTCTAATGAAGATGTTCTCCTTCTCTCTCATGGACAAAGCGGCTCTCTAGTATCAGACTCAAATGCATCCAATCAACACATGATTGGAACTACAATCTGAGTTTCTGAAAAAGTTCTTCCCAGTTGGTCGGACGAATGCTTTACGACACCAGATCACACACTTCACACAGCAGCCTGGAGAACCACTTCACGAAGCATGGGATCATTTCCTGGATCTCATGCGAAAGTACCCCCATCATGGAGTTCCTAAATGGAAACAAGTCCAGTCTTTTTACTAGGGACTCAGTGAAGATATTTGTTTATTCGTCAATGCAACTTGCGGAGGAAATATCATGGGTCAACACGAGGACATTGTGTGGAGATTCTCGAAAATATGTGCGAGAACTCCATCAATAATGACTCCATGGGCTTATTCGACTGGACGAATGCTCGCGCAACGACGAATCCAAGGGGAGCACATGAGATGCAGGGCCTGTCCTCATTTGTCGACTTGGAATTGATGGCCAGTCGTTTGGATAATGTCTCTATTACTGAGAAGGTGGATGAACTAACTCGACATCTGCAGCGAGCCACCTTTGCGCAAAACCCGTTTGCCTAGCTACCCTCTGGAAGGGAAGCTGTACATAACATCTACCATTGATCTTCTCAGGAGATGGACCCGTATCCACCCCCGTCTGACTCTAGGACCGGAGGAAACTCCGACCCTGCCTACTCTAGTTGGGGGAACTTTGAACCCTCGTACTCTGACTTTTCTGACGTTCCTGAAACTTGCGAGGACCTCAATGCCATCCAGAATGACCCATTCTCTGATACCTATAACCCTAGATGGAGAAATCATCCTAATTTCATGTGGGCAGGAAACAATCAGAATCAGAGGCCACCATATCAACCCTGTCCACAAACTCCTCATCTATATCAGTCGCCTCAGCCTCGGCCCAACCCCACCTATCAATCTGGGCCAACTTAGACAGATCAAATGACTCTCATCCTTCAGACTTTGGCTGATGTTACGAACGCGCGCTTCAGACGTCTTTTAAGACATCTGGGAGGTGGCCCAGACGTATGACCAGACGTCTGGAACCACTTCCAGATGTCTGGGAATCGGTTATTTTTGGCAAGCGCGATTCGTCTGCGCGCCTGAGCGCGCAGACCTACGTACGCTCTCTCTCCCTCTCTTTTTCCCTCTCTCCTACGGCCACAGACCCACCCTGTCCTGCTCTCTCTCTCCTCCTCGCGCGGCCTTAAAAGGCCACGCCCTCCCCCTCACTCCCGTCACCTCCGCCCCCTTCCTCTTCTCCTTCCAGTCGGTGCCCGAGAGCGAGCGCGAGTGAGCGGCGGCGGCAATAGCCGCGGCGGGTGTGGGAGGAGGTGCTGCGCGGGGGAGGAGGAGTCGGCCGTGAGGGCTCGAGCCTGCCGGGGCAGCGGGAGCCGGCCGGCGGGGGCGCAGCAGACGCGGGGCGCGGGAGGCCTGCTGCAGCTCGAGCAGCAGGCGGAGCACTCGCAGCGCGGCCGTGCGTCGCGAGCGGAGGGCGAGTGGTGCCCTGATTCTGGAAAATTTTCCAGAATCAGACGTCTGGGATTCCAACCAGACGACGGGGAAGACGTCGGGAGGACTGTCCAGACGTCTGAAAGGTGAGTTATTTTCATACCTTCTTCCTTTCCTACGACCGTTTGTACTGAGAGAGAGAAATGGGTACGCGTAGGTTCTGGGATTCACATCCAACGCGAATCAAACGTCTGGCTGCAGTGCCAGACGACGGGAACGACTTCTAGACGTCCTGGGTGACCATCGGACGTCTGGGAACTAGGCCAGACGCCCCCGCAGGCTTCTGGACGTCTGAAAGACCACACAGAGCAAAGGTAACCCCTGATCCACTTTTTAAGATGTCTGGAATAAGTTCCAGACGTCTGATTTTGCACTGTTTCGTCGTTTTCGACATGTTTAGGGCCCGTTTGGGTTCCGTTTTCCGCGTTTCGAGTTGCATTCTTTTCGGAATTAAATCCTCTACCTGTCTACAGTAGCTGTATACTGTTTTGAGAAATTCCTTGTGTTTGATCCTTGTGATAGGACCCCGTTCCGTTGCAGTCTCAGGGGTTGCGGAGGCACGCGGGATTTCCGACCACGCCCCCAGTTCGCCTGTTGTAACCGGTAGAGTGGCATTTAAGTTTATTTGCATAATCTGTTAAATTATGAAACCATAAATAGAACCTAGGACATTGCATGAATCCTAGGAATGAGAAACGAGATTGAATGATAGACCCTAGGGTGTTGCATAAATCCTAGGGTTGGAAAACTAGATTGTATGATAGATCCTAGGGTATGACATGAATCCTAGGATGGGAAAACTAGTGGAATATGTGAACACTGCAGTCTTGAAAATGTGGAAAAGAAATAATAGCTACCTGTAAATTTGTTTAAACAGCTGCCTGTTATGAATAAATGAACATGATTAAGAATATGGGAGGTATGAACGTGAAACTGGAAAGGTGAAACCGGAATGCGCTGAGTTAAAGAGCTGGAACCCTACGGGGAATTAGGAGTAGAACTCCTGGAAAGTGAATGGAATAGAATTGGGGAAGTGAGCTGGCCCTTGAGTACTGAGTACCAAGGAGAGCGACTGTCCCCCTGTTTAGTGCAGAGCGGAGCCAGCCGCCCCAGGGACCCGGGGTTAGGACTGGCCACTCTGTACTGACTTGCTGGCCCTTGTGTACGTAGTACCGAGGAGAGCTACTAGTGTAGGGAGGTACTAGCTACCCCACGGGCCCCGGGGTTCTGCTAGCCTCCTACACCGACTTGTTAGGCCCACTGGGGAAAACCAGGGTAGTCAGGCGAGGGTGCGCGGACTGTGGAGGGGCAAGGCCCCTGTTTGGTTACTTTGGAGGGGTTGGACCCCTGTTATTGAGAGGGCTCTGCCCTGTACTGGTTCCGTGCTGTGCTTTGGGCGCACCTGTTAACGGAAATGACTGACCGCGTGCCAGTGCGGGTTAGCTACCCGTGCGTTTACCGCATGTGCCGTAGTGACCGTTACGTCTGTAAGTGACCTTGGGGTGGTTGACTGAGAGTAGGATCACCACGGGGGAGTCTCCCGGCCAGGAGAGCACCACGTGCTACTTCTACTGTTCGGAAAAGACTGCAATCAAGATCGTTCCCACGAGGAACATTCGAGATCAAGTGAAGGATCTGAGAAATAGATAAATTGTGAAACAATAGAAAGACATAAATAAAGGAAGAAAGAAAATTAAAACAGCTACTGTACACTTTACTGTTTCTTTAGTTTAGCTGCCACTCTACTCAGCATTTTGCTGACGTGTTACACTCGTTACCTTTCAGGACCAGGTGTTGAGCAGCCAGGGTCAGCGGCTGCAGAGGACGCTGGGCCGAGTAGGGTCCAGTAGAGTTACCACTGTTCTCTTGTACCTCTTTTTGGTTCCACTGTAGTGAGTAGTTCTTGTTTCCACTGTACTTTTCTTTACCTGCAGTTCATATTATGTTATGAATGTTGTTCTACTATTGTGGTGGTACATATTGTAGTGGTTTCTCTCCTTACTGCTGTATTTTCTTACTGTTAGTTATATTCATGCTGAATGTGGTTTATTTTACTGCTCTTTTGGTTACTTCCTCGTTGGACGACCAGGTCTTGGGATTAGTCGAGTCGGTCCGGTTCTCGTGTCTCTTAGGGACTTGGGAATCGGGTTGTTATAGCTGACATTCAAAAGACGAATGCGGTTATGCAGAAACAGCACAAAGATGAGATCACAGAGGTTTGCAATCAACTCACCCAGATGGCGAATTGTCGCCAACTTGGTACGCTCCCTTCGCAACCTCTGCTGAATCCGAATAATGTGCCGAACCAGAGGCTAGTTATGAATCCAAATTCAGGTCAAGCCCACATGATTTATCAGGCCCCTTCTGCTCCATCACCCGACGGAATGGAAGCTTCGACATTGTACTCGGGATTTCCGCAACAGCCACCTATTTTACCTACACTAAACCCAAACCAGGTAGGATCGAATTCAATTACAACCCGTAGTGGTGAAGCAACACAAGACCCACCTTACCCAAGCCACTTACAGCCTGGTAGTGCTAACCCAAGCCATAGGATAGTCTTCCAGGATACCCCTGTCCTAGATCAAGAACCTGGACCTATTCTAGAGGAACCATCCAAGGTTCCATTTCCCGAGGCCTTCACCAAGGAAAAGAGGACAACCAAACCTGTGGCACCTGAAGAGGACCTGGTCAAGCTCTTTGAACAGGTCCATATAAACATCCCCTTAATGGATGCGATTCGCCATGTACCGGCTTGCGCATGATTTCTGAAAGACGTGTGTATACCTAAGCGTAAGCCACGAACCAAAAGTGGGAGCCCGATCGTATTGTCAGAGCAAGCCAGCTTTGTCATTTTGAGCAAACTCCCACCTATAAGGCAAAAGTCCCAGGTACTCCCCTAATTTCCTGTATAATTGGTGATATCCAATTTAATAGAGCATGATTGGATCTAGGAGCCTAAATAAACCTAATACCTACATCCCTACTTGACCATCTTGAGGAATCTAAGCTCAAATCGACAGAGGTGACATTACAGTTGGTAGATCGATCTATTAAGTCACCCAAAGGAGTTCTTAAGGATGTCATTGTTAGGGTTTGGGATTTCTATTTCTCGGTAGATTTCGTAGTCTTGGATATGGATGCTTCAGAAAATCTGAAAAACACACCAATCATACTAGGGAGACCCTTTCTGGCCACTGCTAGGGCCAATATTAATTGTGAGGAGGGCCAAATTAAACTGAAATTTGGGAACCAAACACTAAAGATTGACATCTTTAAGGCCCAACAAGGGATTAATTGCGGAGTTATAGAACAAATATGTGACATTGAGGCTATAGTTGACGATCTGTATATCGAGGAAGACATGACTACTTCTAATCAACCACAAGAGGATCAAAACCCGCAATCAGAGGAGTCCGAACTCAACCTAGACACACCCATAACTCCTTCCCTTGCTCCTGACACCCACCTTGAACCACCCGCTGCTGCTGATAACCCTATTTTGGAACTAAAGCCTCTTCCCGAGCATCTAAAGTACGTCTTTTTGGGTTCCAATCAGACGTTTCCTGTGATTATCTACTCCAGACTCACACTTGATCAGGAATCCTGTCTAATTATTGTTCTCCAGCAACATCGAAGAGCCATTGGATGGACTCTCGATTATTTGACTGGTATCAGCCCCTCTTACTGTACACACCGCATCTATACTGAAGAGGGCACACAACCTTCCTGTGAAATGCAGAGTCGTATGAATCCTAATCTGCAGGAGGTCGTGAAAAAGGAGATCATCAGCTGGTTAGATGCTGGGATCATCTACCTGATCTCCGACAGTTGGTGGGCGAGTCCAATCCAGGTTGCACGTAAAAAGGCAGGACTCACCGTGATCACGACTGAGACCGGAGAAATCATACTGACCCATGTAGCAAATTCATGGAGAGTCTACATTGATTACAGAAGACTCAATACCTCCACAAAGAAGGATCATTTCCCACTACCGTTTATTGATCAGATCCTCGAAAAACTAGCGGGAAATAAATTCTTCTGCCTTTTGGATGGGTACTCCGGTTACAACCTGGTGGTGATCCATCTAGAGGACCAAGAGAAGACCACTTTCACCTGCCCCTTCGGGACGTATGCGTTCTGAAGGATGCCTTTCGATCTCTGCAATGCACTTGCTACTTTTCAGCGGTGCATGCTTGCCATATTCTCAGATATGGTGGGTGATTATCTGGAAGTCTTCATGGATGACTTCTCAGTATTTGGCGAATCATTTGATGATTGCCTCCTGCACTTGGTCCAGATCCTCAGGCAGTGCATTGATGTGAATCTGGTTCTTTCCTGGGAAAAGAGCCGCTTCATGGTGCCTGAAGGAATTGTCCTGGGACATCTCATCTCCGAAAAAGGCAACCAGGTCGATCGAGCCAAGGTGAACCTGATTTCCAAACTCCCTATGCCTAGCTCGGTCAAGGACATCTGATCTTTTTTGGGGCATGTCGATTTTTACCGTTGATTCATTCCTGATTTCTCGAAAGTCACACGTCCCCTAACTAATCTACTATCTAAGGATGTTCCTTTCGAAATCTCTAAGGAATGCACTCAAGCATTTGAAATCCTACGTGATCGAGTTACCCAAGCTCCGATCCTACAGTCCCCTGATTGGTCTCAACCCTTTGAGATCATGTGCGATGCATCTGATTTCGTTGTAGGAGCGGTACTTAGGCAGAAAATTAACGGGAAACCTGTGGTCATCTACTACGAGAGCAAGACACTTGACGAGCCTCAATGTAACTACACAGTTACTGAGAAAGAGCTGCTAGCTGTAGTATTTGCCCTAGAAAAGTTTGGATCGTATCTTCTGGGTTCCCGTGTTATCGTTTACTGTCATCACACAGCTGTGAGGCATCTCCTTGCAAAGAAGGATATGAAACCTCAACTAATCTGTTGGATCTTGTTGTTGCAAGAGTTTAACCTCGAGATTCGTGACAATGCAGGAAAACAGAACGTGGTAGCTGATCACTTGTCCTGCCTTCCTTCTAACATTATCAACCCTTCTGGACCCATTACGGAACATTTTCCTAATGAAAACCTCCTGACTATCAATACGGGGCTTCTGTGGTTTGCTGATCTAGTAAACTACCTGGTATCACATTAGATCCCGTCCGATTGGCCGAAGGCCAAGAAAGATAAATTGCTTTCCGATGCCAAGTACTACTTTTGGGAAGACCTGTATCTCTTCCGCATAGGTGCTGATCAAATCATACGACGATGTGTCCCGGAAGCGGAAATTCAGGGCATCTTGTCCTTCTGCCATGACCAGGCATGCGGTGGACATTTCTTTGGCCATAAAACCGCAACGAAGGTCCTCCAGTGCAGCTTCTATTAGCCCACGATTTTCAAAGACACATATAATCACTGTAAGACATGTACTTGTTGCCAGACCTTAGGCAACATGAGCCACCGTGATATGATGCCCTTACAGCCGATTCTTGTATGCGAAATCTTTGATGTCTGGGGGATTGATTTTATGGAACCCTTTCCTATTTCGGATGGCTTCGAATACATTCTACTCTCTATTGACTACGTGTGCAAATGGATCGAAGCCATTCCAACCTAAACCATTGATCATAAGGTGGTTATCAAATTTATTCATTAGAACATCTTTTCTCGGTTCGGGATTTCACGTGCTATAATCTTTGATGGAGGGACCCATTTCACTAACGCTCAGCTCAGGTCACTGATGACCAAATATGGGGTGTCACACCGAATCTCTACTCCTTTTTACCCCTAAACTAACGGTCTAGCTGAGCTATCAAATTGGGAGATCAAGAAAATCCTCCAGGTCACTGTTCGACCTGACAGAAAAGACTGGTCATCCCGACTTCCGGAAGCTTTGTGGGCTTATAGGATTGCCCACAAAACCCAATTATGTATGTCACCCTTCAGATTAGTGTACGGGAAGGCATGTCACCTCCCCGTCGAATTGGAGCATAAAGCCTATTGGGCAGTACAGAACTGCAATCTCGATCTTTCTAGGGCAGGAACCCACAGAAAGCTTCAAATGAGTGAGATCGATGAATTACTCCATGACGCGTATGAGAACTCGCAAATTTACAAGGAGTGGGTTAAAGCCTTTCACGACAAGCACATATCCAGAAAGATCTTTTTCCTTGGTCAAAAAGTTCAACTCTTTGATGCCAAGCTCAAACTGTTCCCAGGAAAACTCAGATTGAAATGGATCAGACCTTGCCTCGTCCGACGAATCTTTGGAAATGGAGCTGTTGAAATCAGTCAACTCAGCCATGATTCAGAACCTTTTGTCGTGAACGGTCAGTGACTCAAACCGTTCATTGAACTTACCGATACACATTTGGCTGAGACATCCTTTACCCTCCATTCTCCCTGAGCTCATTGTGCTCGACCGATGGCGTTAAACTCAGCGCTTGACGGGATGCAACCTGTCATTTTTGAAAAACCCGAAACCTTTCTTAACACATTCCTATGCTGAACTCATATTGCACTTTAGGGATCATCCATTAGAATAGCCGACTCCACCTCTGGTACACGTACTCGAGCTTGAAATTGTCCGCAACAATCATCTCGACCCATTCACCCACCCAAAACCTGTTCTAATGAATGATCTAAGCTGAACTCGAACCCACCTAATTTACAATGAGGACATTGCAAATCGTAGGGATGGGGGGGTATGAAAGTGCAAAATGCCATGAAAATCATCTCACAAGAAAAGGTTTCATCAAAAAAATCACATATATCAAAAATACCAAAAAAATAAAAAATTTCTTGAAAAAGAACAAAAAAATGAGAGGAGAGAAATTTTGAGGGCATATCAGTTTTGAGGAGAAAAAGGGGAGGAGATGAAAATGTCAAAAAGGAACACAAGTTGAAAAGAAAAGAAAAAGAGGTAGTCATTAGTAAGAAATTAAGGAATTGACTTAGTTCTAGACCATATCAAAAGAAAGAAAATGAAAGACAAAAAGTACTAATGAAACAAAGAAGAGATTAGTAGGAACGTTGATTTTAGGCCTTTTAGGCTATGATCATAGGCTTAAAAATTCAAGTACCCGCTAAGATCTGGATAATCCTCAAGAGGTTGGGGAAAATGCGAAGCTTAGGTATTAGATCTAAGGCTTAGGAAATATTTGGCCTCATTAACTGACTTCTGGTTTGTGGGACTCGGTAACTTAAGCACCCCAATCCACGCACAGTCTGGTTTAATGCGCTTAAGTATCAAAATCATGCAAATGTGTTTAAATTGTTCTAAAAAAGTCACTTAGATTAGGAGCGGTTGATCAACACAAGTTAATTTGGACGAGTTCTCAGCGCGGAGAGGCGGGAAATTCCCCTCGAAGATGTGCAATAACATATCGTATCCTCGGTGCTTGTCTCCTAGGATATTTACATATCTTACTGGGGCTTGTAAGCACCCTGTGTTGGTTCAGATGCCATGGGCGACATTATCCTGAAATGTCGATTGCCAGGGTCTGGATTTAGCTACAGAACACCATGGGCAGGATTATCTCGAAATCTCAAAAGCCAAGGTTCTGGGGGTTGCCATGGGCGGTGCTATCTCGAAGCATCAATTGCCAGGGACCCTTCGAGGATTGATGATGGGGATTAGGAATCTGATACAGACCGTGTTGTAAAGCTAATCCGAAGCTAGAAATAAAAAGAAAAGAGAAAGAAAACTCTCCAAAAATAAAGAAAATTCCTCTGTCTCTCTCTTACAAAAATGCACTGCAAACTGAATCGAGGCTAAAATAGGTTACAAGCACGGGTGCTTTAACCACGGAGTTCAACGAACCTTAGGATAGTTCCTGTGGGCCTTAGAAACCTTCACGGTAGACTGAGGCTAGAGCTGGTCAGGTCCAAATCTTGGTTGGTACTTGAGTACCTTTAGGCCTACTACTGGCATTCTAACCTAATCTACAGAAGAAAGCACACATCACAGTTCATGAGCATCAAAAGATTTCATGGTCTAGAATCCAAGTTAACACCTTGAAATTTTGCTAAGGGACTAGCAAAAGCTAGGTATGGGGGTATGATGGGAACACCATCATGAGCCCTGACTAGCTTATTTTAACCCAATGAAGTGAATAAATGCTCCTACATAACCAATTGAAGGTCAGAATTCATTGCATAACCTTTCTGAGAGAAAAATAAGAAACTAGGGTAAAATCATAATTTTACCAATGCAGTACAACCACGAATTTTCTCAAAGTCTAAACAAAGGTCAAATGGTCTTAACAAGATAACAAGTGGGTTGGATTTGACAGAAAAAGGATTTATGTATGTTCTATGAATTAAATGACTTCTTGAAACCCTAAAAACAGACCCAAGGTTTTGGTCAGGATGAAATTTACCTAAACCCTCTAAAAATCATAGAAAAATATTTTCTAGGGCTTAGTACCTTCAATTTGGCCATTAGAACCCATCTTGACCTAGAATGGAATCTCAGATAGATATTTGCCCTAATTTAGGTTTTTGCATAAATTACCTAGTCAAACATGGTCAAAACCAAAATCCAACTTCACCATTGGATTCCTTACGTCCAAATTAGGTTTGTACCAAAACTTAGACCCAAGATGAGTTTGACTTGACGTAGTTTGCAAAAAGGTCCTGTCTCATTACATTTCTATCACTAACTTTCAAAAACCCTTGCATTTAGCCCCCTAGCTTCCTCGTTGTCTTCACAAGTAGGTCCCTCTGCCATTATCGCAGAGGAAACCTACTTCGGTGACCTTTGACAGAGAAGATCTCCTTGATTTCTTGGAGAATCTCTTCCAAATTTGGAAGGGAGATCCTCTGAGAAATTCTCTCCCGTATGAACCCATGTTTGAGATCTGATTCCCTCCCAATCTCTCATGCGAATGCATAACAGATTTGGGTATCCTAACAAGCTCCCATCTTCAGCAACCTTCCAAGCTTGGGAGGCTTGCTTCCCATGCCCTAACCGCCCTTCAGAGCCCTATTTAAAGAAGCCCAGATCTCCCTGACTTCTTCACGCTCGAATTCAGTCGTGAATCCCCTCAAATTCTTCTCTCCCTCACGGCCGAAGGCTCCTCGACGTCTGGTGACCTTCCCTGCTCTTTCTTGTCGTCTGACTGCATACCTGTGGTGGACTCATCCTCCCTGCCTTCGTCCACGTCTCGTCGTACCAGTAGATGCCACTCCCTCTTCATCCTCACCGTTCCCACCTCACTGGAGCCACCTTCATCTCCGGCATCGGCCACACCAGACCCGACGCCCTCGCCGCCCCCTTCATCTATTAACTCGCTAGCTAAGTTCCCTCTCACGTCTACTTTATTTTCGCATTCACGCTACTTCAAAGCAACCGTTGCCACCCTTCGCACCTCCATCCCTTCCATCTCCCGCCATCACCTCCGGTGAGGCCATCCCACCTCCACTGGCCACCAAAACCCTTGCCAACCCTCGCAAAACCTCTGCTTGACTTCCCTGATTACTTTTCCTCACTTTATTCACTGCGCCACTCACCCAAATCACCCCCCGAACACACCCACTCACATGCACACAGTGTGACCTAGGTACGCGCTCACAGACACCCACATGCCACGCCACCACCCCCAGCACATCCGCCGTGATCCAGGGAACCTCCTTGAGCGCTTTGACGTGGCCACGAGGTCGTTCTACTGATTTTAGGTTATAGGCCCCATCCGCCATTGGCAAGCAAGCTTGAAGCTTGCTTGAGGCTGCCCCAGGTGCTGCTGTCCTAGGTTGCTGTCCCAGGTTTCACGGAAATGACTTGCGCACTCATCCAGGTCTTCAATTGGAGTCGAGAACCTTAGCAGCAGCTGCAATTGGAAGATCACTCCTTGCTGCAGGTGCGCGGGAAGTAGGGTGCGCGGATAGTCCCACCTCGGAAATGAAGAGGCTCCCGCACCCGCATAAATTGAAAAGTTGCCATAGGCTGTTCGCCTCAGTTACCATGGGGTGAGGTCCCTGTCACCTTCACCAGCCTCATCTATGACATTGCCTCTGCGGACCTGGCCTGACCCGATCCGACCTGCACTCCTCGCCCACCACCGCATGCCGGTGGACTTGGACCCGGGTACGCACTCGACCCGATAACCCGAATACCTGTGTGGCTCTGGGAGAGTGGATCCTAAGAGAGAAAGAGAGGAGTTTCATACGGGTAGGGGTAGGGTTTTGCTACAGGGATCTTTGGCCGACACTTAGTAGATTCTGAAGAAGAAGAGGAGGTTAGGGTTGAAGGCAGAAGAAGAAGAAGAGAAGGAAGAAGAGAAGGCTCTCGCAGGGTTGAAGGAAGAAGAAGAGGAAGCCAGAGCAGAAGAAAGCCAAGGCAAAGGAAGAAGAAGAAGAAGAAGAAGAAGAAGAAGAAGAAAGGAGAAGATAGAGAAAGTAAAGGCCAGAGCAGAAGCTGAAGAAGAAGAAGTGAAGGCTTGAAGAAAAGAAGAGAATAGCTGAGTTAGAGAAAGAAAAGAAGACAAGGAAGAATAGCTGAGTCCCAAGTTGTGCGGATTCGTTCCAGGCACTGCCCTAAGTGGTCAATTGGACACCTTGGCCTAGCAAGCTGAGGCAATTGAGGAGGAGACTATGCTACTGCAGATGCGCAAAAGGAGGTGGAACTTTAGTCCCACCTCGGAAGCTGAGGAGCGCACCGCAGTGCATAAGTTGAATTTGTGTCTAAGGCTTATCGCCTCAGACACTGTGGGGAGGTCCCCGCTCACCCGCTCACCTATGCCTTGCCCGTGACCCATCCCTCGTGGGCCTGGCGCAAATCCGACCTGCCTAACCCGTTCCACTCCTCGGCTGTGATCATGCTCGCAGCCCTGGACCTGGGTGCGCTCTAGGTCCGAAACTCGATTACTCGGTACTGTGGAAGACTCTGGGAGAGAGTGACCCAGAGAGAGAAAGAGAGAGCGCGTGGGGGCAGGGGGGTTTTGTTATAGGGAGTAACGGCTAACACTTAGCCATTTGAAGAACCATCCTTTCTCTGTGTGAAGAAGAGGAAAAGAGGGAGAGCTGCATCGAGAGGAAAGGCAGAAGAAGAAGAAAGGCAGGAAGGCAAGAAGAAGAGGAGAAAGATCTGAGAAGGAGGAAAGGAAAAGGAAAGGGAGCTGCACAGGAAGAGAAAAAGAAGTGTAGAAGAACAGAAGAAGAAGAACAAAAGGAAAAAGAGAAGACAAGGCAGGCGAAGCAAAAGAGAGACCCTTGAGTCTCTAAACAGCACTGTAGCACAGGCTGTTTAAGCTGTCTGATACATTTGATTACATATATTTGAGGCTTTTATTTAGTTGTTGTTTGTGAGGAGTAATTGGTGATTTAAATCATTATTTTACTCCATTCGTTTTGCACATTCATACCTGACATTATTCTTATTGCAATCTCTTATATTTCTGATTCAAATTGCTATCTTGAGTTTTGAATTCCATATTGCTCCCTGTGTTCGACCTCGGACTTAAAATTCAAGTAATAAATATATTTATTTTCAAAGCGATTTCGGCTATACTACAACGCAGTTTTCAAAACCTCGATTTCGTTGCGACAACACTTGGGCTTGGAGAATTTCTTGTAGTTGGAAGGCTTCTTGTATTTCTTCTCATCATCCCTTTTGAGTAAGGGACAATCCTTATGTGACCTCTCTTCTTGCAATTATAGCAAACTAAAGGTTCTTCCTCCTTTTTCTTTCCCTTGATCTCTTTTCTATTTCTGAGAAACTTTTTAAACTTTTTAGCTAATAAAATGAATTCTTCATCATCGGTACTTACCTCATCGTCCGACGTAGCTTTGATGGCTAAAATCTTCTTCTTTGGCTCTGATGTGATAGATTTCTTCTTTTGCTTCATTTTTGATTCATAAGTCATAAGATTCCTAAGTAGATTTTCCATGTCTAGATCCTCTACTTGGTTGACTTCTTCTATTGCCGTGACTTTTTACTCCTATTGGGTCCAAGGGAGCAAAGGAGCTTGCCTTGAAGCTCCCCCTTTATAAATGTCTTTCTTAGAGACTTGAGGTTATTTATGATTAACGTGAATCGGGTGTACATGTCCCCAAGTCTCTCATTTTCCTTCATAGAAAAGGCTTCGAATTCCTGCGATAACATGTTAATCTTAGAGGATTTAACTCTAGACGTACCTTCGTGAGTTACCTCTAAGGTTCTCCATATCTTGTGGGTGGTTGTGCATTGGCTAATGCGGTTGAATTCCTTCAAGTTTAGTGCGCAGTAGAGTGAGTTCATCGCCTTAGCATTCAGTTCAAGGTGATGAATCTGCTCCACCATGTATCCCGTTTCTGGTTTCTCGGGATGACGTATGCGGATTCGCATTTCTCCCAAATGGAGAAATCGTTGGCTTGAAGCCACATCTTCATTCTTAGCTTCCAATAAGTGTAGTTTGTCCCTTCGAAGAGTGGTAGTCGGGTGGTGGATTGCCTCTCAGATCTACTAGTGGAAATGACTCTCCCCTCCATGTGATCTTTTTGCGGATGTTACTCCTAAAAGTGGAAAAGTGATAGTCAGGCTTACTGTTTTCATTGTATCGAAGCAGGGACGTCTGATATATTCATAGAAGACATCTAATAAAAATATTGGATGTCTAATTATAAGAGGATTCGTTCCTGTTTTGACCAGATCCAAATAGGGTTTTAGATTTTAAGGAACATACGTCAGTATGAATGTTTGTTGGATTTGCTAGATGTTTGGAAAAATAAAAAGGACTTGCCTTGGAAATCTAAGAGTTGATCTTTGGTTCCTAATAAAATTTGCACAGAAATAAATGGGAAACGGTCCATTGATAGATATCTGGAGACATGTCCAAATGTCTAAAAGTGTATTTGCTCATTATAACAGAAAGAAAATGGGTACTTGAGTCTAACGGTTGGTTTAAGGATGTCCAGGCAAACTATTAGACGTCTGGATGAGGATATGGACATCTGATAGAAGGTTGCTTCGACTGATTCCTATGAAGTCAAAATGCAAAGGCAATGCTATAGGTAATTAGACATTTGAAACAATGATGAAACATCTTAGAATTGAAAATCGGACGTCTGACAGTTGTTATGGACGTCTAATTTGTGGCTTAGTGTTAGGTTTTTGTTTCTAATTTATCTTAAGTGTAGGGAGCCTAAGTTAACTATTTATAAGTTATGTTTGGGGGCTCTTTACAACATCTCTAGACTCAAATAAAATAAAAATTACAACCTTTAAAAGTTTACCTGAAAGCCTATGACCTATGACAACACTTATGCTATTCTAGGCTTCACGCTTTTAATCCTCCGACTTGGAAAACTCCATGAAACCTGCAATTGTGTTATTGCAGAGAAAAATATGCTACGCTTATATTTTATCTCTTTTTCTTTATTTTGTAAAATTATCAAAATATTATTTATGAGGGGTTGAACTAACAACACCTTTAGCACCACCTCCTAAATCATCATCATCATGACGATCTCTATACCGCTGAAAGGATGGGTGATCGATACCTCCCTGCTAAAGTACCTTCAGGGGCTCCTTGATGGTCTAAGTCGACTGCTGCAACTGCTCTGTTGACTCCTTGGACTGTGTTGCAGTGTTTGTGACTTGCGTGGTCAGCTTATCGATCCACTGTTCGTTCTCCTTATCTCGGTGGCGTAATGCCGTAATCTCCTTCCTCATCCGCTATACCTCAGCTGAAGAGGACGATGCCCCCTTTCTCCTATACTAGGTGGAGACGACCTCGCTCCTCCTTATGCTACAGATGTACCCGTCATGCTCAGGTGGCTTGACGGTCTAGAATGCCTCCTCTTCTATCAGTGGCTGCTTAACTATCCTAGAGTTGGCATCTTCAGGAGGATGTATTAGGTTGATCATAATCCTGAAGGAATTTGAATTATGTTAAGTAATTTCATTTAATTATAATTACGAAATGAAATAAAAATATTGTGCATTTTAACTTACATGACTTTGCTAGTATGTGTCATGAAACTACTCTCTGTTTCTCTCATTACTTAGCTTGCTATGAGTGGCCTCATATACTCCTACTCGATTAAGCTAGGCACCTTCATGCATGGCGGACTATAATATTTTGAAAGAGTTAATTGAAATAAATTAGAAATATTGTAAGGTTTAAAAGAAAATAATAATTAAAAATACTTACGTATAGAGATTTCATCCCGCCTATGCTCTTCCTACCCAAGTTATGGGTCTTTGGTGGAGCTTTAGCCTTATTTTCCTTATTTTTCTTGGCCTGCTCCTGAAATAAAGGTACAATTTATTAACTTCAAAATTAGTTAAATAATAATATATGCAATACTTTTACTTGTATCGCTGGATCATGCCAATGCTCGCACGCTTCCTTCCAAGTGTGCGGCTATATCAGAAGAGGCCCATTGTGCAATACCTCATCATGATTCTTATTCTTATAATACTAAAAAGTATATTTGTAATGTTAAAAATAATATTAGAAACAAATATAGTTAACATTTATCTTTTACCTTACTCTTCATCTCCAATCTCCAATCTTTGTGAATCTTGGCCGTGTGCTTGAGGATATATTTGGGGACATTTAGACTGTCGCCTCAATCGTAGATCGCTTGCATTAGTAGGAGAATAGAAATTGTTACATAAGCTAAAGTTATATAAAGCAATGTAAATAAGTTATTAATTTTTACCAATGACCTCTAACTCTCGAGTGAGTTGCCTCTTCAGCTCCTTTGGCACCTTCCTTCATCAACATACCTAGTTTGTTGTTGAATTCTGGATACTCCATTGCTTTTCCCGCTAGTGTGATCCTGACTGAAATGCGAACCTCATTCGGAATTCTCTTTAGGTTCGTATTCCACATGGGACCTTTCCCCTACGTGCACCTTGAAGATAAAATTATAACATAAAATAAAATGAGAAATAAATAAATAAATAAATCATAACATTATTAAACTTTCATACCACTACGGCAAGGGCGTGGTGCAGAACTTCTCGACTGGGAAGGATTTGGGTTAGCCGATTGCTCTGGCGATCATCCAACCCAATGTCCTCCTCATAAAATGAAGCACTATCCTCCTACTCCTCATCGGCGGGTGCGTCCTCCTCGTAGTTAGGATCCTCTACCTCGAAATCCGTTGTAGGAGGCATCAGATTATTCCCCTTCCCCCTAACCCCCCTCCCTTAACTTTGCTGATATTGAGCCACATCTCCAGGCCTTAGAAATTACTGGCAGGTGCTTGAGGCTCCTCATGGGGGCACTGAGCTGGGTGCTATTTGGCAGGGAGCCTGAGGTTGAGACTCTTGGCGGGGGGCCTCAGGCTGCTGAGAGGTGGCATCATCCCTGCCCTATTAGTCTTCTTGAATAGAACTGGTGTAAAAACAAAACAAATAATAAGATTTTTTAAAAAAATTTTGGCAGCGTTTCCCCTATATATTGTGATTTTTCAAAAATCCTGTATGAAACAAATATAAAAATAAATGAAAATAAAAGAAACGTAGAAGCAAAACACCTTCTCCCCATATTTCCTCTTCTTTTTCCTTCCCATTCCCTTCCCCCATTTCCCTTCCCCTTTCCCTTCCTCTTCTTTTTCCTTCTCTTTTCCCCCCTCCATTTCCCTTTCTCCTTCCCCTCCACATTCCCCTTTATCCATCCATTCTCCTTTCCCTCCCTCTTCTTCACATTCCCTTTCCCTTCATTTCCCTTCCTTCCCATGCATTCCCCTCTCCATTTCCCTTCTCGTTTTGCTTCATCTTCTTCACATTACTATTCCACTCTCCATTGCCTTCCTCCCCGTCACTAATCCCCTTTCTCTTCCTCTTCTTTTTCCTTCTCATTTCCCCCTCCATTTCCCTCCCCCTTTCCCTTTCTCTTCACATTCCCTTGCTTCCACTATTTCCCTTTCCCCTTTCTCTTCTCCACATTCAATACAAAACATTCAATATATATATCAAATGTAAGTGGGCACACTCCACATAATTACAAAGGAAAAAAAGTAAATGCATCATCCATAAATGAAATAAATCTAAGTGAACACACCCCACATATAAAATAAATCTAAGTGGGCATGCCCCACATTTAATATTAAAAGAGCATTTTAAAAAGAAAGTAGTAGAAGAACCTCGTCATAATGACGAAATGGTCCAAAAACAGTGCAGAAACAGTGTGAGAATGCGAAAAGCCTATATGAGTGGTAATAAAATAAATTTCAGTTTTGAAAAATAAATTAACATAAGCTTCGAAAAAATTTGAAATAATTTAAAGGAAATTTAAACAAAATAAACTAAAAATTTGTTAAATTATTTTGGGCGGGCGATAACAACAATCATGCTAAACAAAGCTTATAAGATGGTGGAACCAAAGCTGACGAAGTTGCAAGTGGAGAAAGACACCAATAAAGAACAAATCCCATGAAAGGGAAAATCAATATTAGAGGTCCACACCAGAGGAGGAAATCCACTCCAACAATATTCATCGAGCTAGAGATCCCCATGCTGCACAACAAAACATGGCCATGCCATAAAATAATCGATTGGGGATACACAACAGTTGAAGCTCCACATGGAGTCCATTAATTCATCTACAACCGGGGGTGAGCAAAGAGGAGGGAAGGAGGATGATAGAAGAACATGGGGGCTTAGTTGGTAGCAAAGAGCAGCTAGGGCATTGACTAACAATTTAGGAGGGAGCAACAACAAGAACCCTCCGAAAACCTTTAGCAATTTGGCCTCCCTCATGCACATCTACGTACAAAAACATTTTGCACCCAAGGATATTGACAATTCAAAGGGCTTATTATAAACATGCTTAAATAAACTATTTTTAAAATGTACATAGCCCACCTTTTTAGACTTACACATATGCCTTTAAGAAGTTAATAACTTAAATGCCCCTATAATTACCCTCCAAGTTATACTATTTTCGAAACATCATGTCAAAAATTAGACAAAAAGCCTTCCTTTTTCTTCATCTCATGTTATTTAAAATTATTAATATTTCTATCTTGAATCACTTCAACCACAATTCTACACAACTTCTATGTTGTGTAGATATACATGACTAGGCCACCAAGGGGTTGGCTTAGTGGTAGATCATCCTGATCACAAAAATTGTCTACATGTTGAAAATGTGATTTAATTATGTCGTTGTTGTAGTATAGTTGTATTGCAAACAGATGCCATGTCATTTCATTTATTTACATAATTTTTACTGGTTTATTCCAGATCGTTCACTAGGAGGAAGTTATTGATATACATCACTCTCTATGTTCAAAAAATGTTCTTTTATTTCAAAAATGTCAATTATATATACAAAATGAATAAATGAATCAAAGAATGAATGAATGAATTAATTATGTACAAAATGAATCAATTAATCCTAACTACAATGTGTTAAACAACAAAACATGCATAAAAAATTAAGGAAAATTACTCTAAATTAGTTATATACACTATCCTAGATAATACCTAAGTATAAATACAAAAATAACTATTCATATATACTATGCTAAATATACTAACATATACTAATAACTTTAATAACATATAATGTACATTCAGTAATATACATAAGTGTTACTATAGCCTTATAAAACATATATACAAACTATAAGGCAAAAAATAATTATATTTACTAACATATATATATCTACAGTGATGGATAAACATGTCACTAAAATCTTAGCAAAACTTATTTATTACACAAATAAGGCTTATACTACTCTACTAATATATATATACTATACATACGTACATATATATAGATTATTTACATGTATACTCATACATATAGATTATTATACATATACATACAATATACATATTATACATATACTATACAAGTATACATATACATAGTTACACATACTTACACCCACGCACACTCTACACTTAGGCAAATTTAAGCGAAGACCCTCACTCACAGTTGCTCATAGAGGACTCCAACACTTAGTCGAATTTTAGCTCATTTCTTTCATTCACACTTTAGCCCTCAGGTAAACAAAAATTTAGGTTTTGCATTGGCGAATTGGGTTTTTCGTGGGATACACAGTATCCCTAGGGGTAGGATCAGACCATTACTAGACTCGATTCTAGTTTTATTATTGTACATTTTCATCCATTTTCTCTCGAGCCCAAATTGAGCCCATAGCAGGCCCACTAGGCCCAACACTGTGCATATTGGGCTCGCAGCCCACCAGAAATCGATGCTCATTTATGCTCAGAGAGAGGTTAAGGGGTAATGGGTATTGGGTGTGCCTACCACGTGTCGACTGGGTAGCCAATGGATGAAATTCCTTTTATACTGTTGCAGCTGCTCGCTCGCTAACGAGGTGGTGCTAAACTTCAGCCCCTAATTGGCGCTCGCATGCATTCTGGAAGGTCAACTTTGGACCTCGATTTGAGCATCCAAATTGGTTCCAATTTTTGATTAAATTATATATTTGGGAAGCCCTTATATAGGGTTACTTAAGTATGTAATCAATTTATAAAAGTAACCTAACTAATTATATATAAAAATTAGTTAAAGTTAGTGAATTATACACGTTAATTTACAACTTAAATCCTTAATTATGTACAAATTAATAAATTAATGATGCAATTGACTTTATAAATAGTTAAGTTATATAGTAAGGTATTTATTACACATTTTTATTTTATTTTTGAACACTTATTTTAATTTATATACATTTAGTTACATGTTTTTATTAGATATACATGTAATTTAGTTATACATATTATTGTACAGTATAAATATATTATAAATACGTTAAAAATAATTGAAATAATAGTATACAAGCATACAATATAAGTTACCTCAGTAATAACTACTTATCGTGATTGACTCGTCTCTTAAGAAATGTATTTGTGTTATAGTACAATTAACAAAAATGCGACAAAACACTTGAATTTATAAAACCTGAAATCGATGTGAGTTTGAGGTCGTTCGCAAGGAACAAATATAAAATTCACGCATTAATCATAATTAATAATAATGAGCACAATAATATATGACATTCAACAGGCAGAAATATATGCAATCATAACATTCGTATCTTAAAAGATCAGTGGGAAAAAAAATAGAACCTCAAAACAATGGTGATTTAGATCACCACATAAATCCCACATTTAAGCATATATCCCATAACTCAATTGAACTCAAATATATGAACAGTATCCTTAATCAATTATCCATGTCAGTATCAGAACCAAGAAAGCACCAAAGTCAGACGTTAGAACTATGGCTTAGATGCCTTAACTCAACACCTCAGAGAAAAAAGGCGAAGCACCACAGAAGAGACACAAGGGTCTTGCAGGCTAAGTGCTGAGAGAGGATGACACAAATCCCAAGGCAGCAAAACCTCCCCCCTCCTCCTTAGCTTTCTTCTCTCTCATAACCAAGCCGAACCCGATTAACCGGGTAATTGGATCCATCGCCCAGACCTGCAAGGCGTGAGCGCAGGCGAGGGTGCATGTGAGCGTGCGTGCATATGGGCATGTATGGGGACCTCACCCCTGTTCGTTCGAAGGCGAACAACAAATGTCACTTTTTCCTTTTACACGCCTTCGAAATTTTGCAGCTCACGAGATGGGATTAAAATTCCACTCTCTTTTCTTCCTTGCGTGTGGGCTAAAGAAGCTCCTTCAATTTGGCATTGCTGCAGGTGTTGTTCCCTAACCACGAGCCCAGGTGGTTTCGTGAAAGCTATCCTCACCTGTTAAGGGTGAAATTGAGGCCAGAGATGATTGGAAGATGGCGGACAGAGGTGGAGATGAATGGCATTCGTAGTAGCTCCGGCGAGGACCTGAAAGTTCACAATACGGCCTCGCGTGGTGGCGACCACGTCAGAGGTTTACTCAAACACGTTTAAAAGCTTCGCAGGGACTTGGCGAAAGTGCTCTTGGTGGTTTGGTGGTAGTTGGAGGTCGGTGGACCTTTGTTGGAGTCGGAGGAGTGTGGTGGAGGTTGTGTTCGACAGAGGGCATGAGGGACCAATAAGCCCAACTAGGTTGGGGTTTTTAGTCAGTGGAATGTGGCAAACATTTTGGAGTGGTTGGCGGTGAATGTGGTGGTGTGTAGTACGGTGGCGACCACGTCAGAGGTGAGGTCGAAGGTAGAGAAGGTGATGGGAGAGGCGGTGGAACGACGATCGAAATAGGGTGAGAAGGGATTGAATGGAGTCTAGAGAGAGAGAGATGTTTACCTAACTAATGGATGAAAGGAGGGAGAATTGGCACTGGCTGTGATTGGCTAACGCCGGAAACGAATGAAACTTCGTTGAGTTGAAGCGACGAAGACGAAGGGGTAGATGTCCTCTGCTTTGGTCGGTGAGAGGCGAACGAAGGAAAGGGAGGTTGTGGCCTGGCCAATTTGGTTGTTGTCCGGCTTGAGGAAGCTGTTGAGGAGGGTCACCGTTGTCGAGCCAGAGGTTGGCCGGAGAAGGGAAGAACTATTGGTTTTTGGGCCTAAACTCAACTAAGGAAAACAGTTGAACGTAGGGAAGCTTATATAGAGCTTCAGGATGAGCTTTGAATGAGGAAAAGAGCTTGATTGATTCGCAACTTTTGGGGAAAAAGTTTCCCAAAATCCTAGAGCTTGCCTGAGCTCTAGGATCAATTCCAATCCCTAAAATAGGGTTGGTTGGATTCCTCATTGTCTGATCATCAATCCTTCCAATTTTGTAAGGAGTTGGAGTCGAATCGAGAGAGATATCCTCTCCTGAAGGTCAGCGCCCTTGGGTTCACACCTACCATGGTAGTAGGGTCCCATTTGCGAAGGTGACGACAAAGTTAGGGACCTATGTGTAAGAGATTTCAAAAGTTGGGGGTCTAATTGTAGAAACTAAAGTTTTAAGGGGCTAGATTGCAAACTGGGTCATGATGAACTCTGAGTGGGCTCAAATTTTGGCCTTAACCTAATTTTGACCCAAGTAATCTGATGGTGAACTTGGATTTTAGTTTTGATCATGTTTTACTGAGAAATTTACACAGAAGCCTAAATTAGGGTAAAATTCTGTCTGAGACTATTCAATGTCAAAATAGGTTCAGATGGTCAAACCAAGGGTACCAAACCTCTTAGAATATTTTTATATGAATTTTATAAAATTTAGATGAATTTTATCCTGATCAGAACCTCTTCAATTTAAGCAGGTCTAAAATTAGGGTTTTGTGTTCTAATACGGTTCTTGAAATGCGTGAAATCCCGTTTCTATTTGTATGGATCCATTCTATGGACTTTATGCTCAATAGACCTTTAATTAACCTCTGGGAAACTCCGTGGTTATTCTACATTTATGATGTGATGTTAAGACTGTAGATTTAGCCCTTTTTATTATTTTTTTCTCAGAATGGATTTATATGGAATTACGACTCTAAGGCAATTATGTAGGAGCGTTTGTCTCTTTATTCTCACTAATTTAAGCTAGTTATGGCTAATGATGGTGTTACCATGAATAACTTAATTTACGAATTTATTTTATTTTAACTTAATAATTTACCCAATTTACTTAATAACTTAATTACCTACAATAAATTGATAGTTAAATCAATATACAGATATAATTAGTTATATAATAATTACTTTAGTATGTATATACAATAATAAATATGATTATACATGTATACTTATTGATTTATAATTATCCTAGTATATGTACATATAATTTACTTTAAATAAATATATAATTATATAGTTAATATATATACAGTATAACTCAATATAAATACTTATTTAAATAATTATAATACATGTATACATTAGTTATGTACAATAAAGATATATAAATTATTATTTACATTTAACTTAGCTTTAAATAGTATATATAAGTATAAATACAATATACATGGTATTTTTATTCATTTTTGGATATTTTTGAGTTTTTATGGTATTTTGTATATTATAGAGGTAAGGGATGAGAGGAGAAGAATTTCTTTTTGGTATTTTTAGATTAAGTTCTTTTATTAAGTTTTAAAGTAGTCTGAACCGTCGGCTGGTATGTTTTATTGAGACGGGGGTTCGGAATACTTTGCAACTTTGCAAACAATTGAACAAGTACCTGATCTTACTCAAGACAGGTTTTTTTTTTTTTTTGCTTTTTTTACTGATTTTTAGATTATTTCAAATCTAACCCAAAAGAGGAATAAAGTGAATGTTGACTAGGAACCTAAGGACTTAAATCAACTTTTAATGAATGGAATACGAGTATAAACACTCAGAACTGTCTAGACATCAGCATGAAATAGTTCTGAACATAAAACATGCATTTTAACTTCAATTTCACTAAAATCATCATTTGGACAGTTAGATCCATTTAAATGCTATTGATAGTAAACTTAAAAATAGGCATTACAAGCATTTTACATCAAATTAAAGTCCATTCTTATACATGAATGCTTGTTATATGCTATTCTAATACTATGCACAGAGTCAGCTAATTCAACCCTTTAAATTCAGCTCAAATCTTCTCTGAAATCCATCAACCAATGGTACTACAGTAGTTCAGCTGCTATGCTGATCTATTATGTTGACAGAAGTTCAGATCAGACCTTCTCAGGTTTGACTTGAGGCCAGTGAATGTCCCTTCAAACCTGGAAAAACAAGATCCAGGTACTATCTAACCCAGAGAACCATTGTATATAAAAATCATCCACAATTAGGGATTAAATTCCGTGGAATGTAGTTGCTATTACAGCCTTTTATGTACTGAAAGAGGGATTCCAAATCAACAAACAATCTTGTATACATCAATCAGAGAGATTGGGTTATGATTTAAACTCAACTTCGGAATCAAATCTAGACATAAAAATCATCATTGATCGCTTCAAACTCCAATTTTTAGATCAGACTTGGGATATTGACAGGCATCCCAGTCCTGATTCAATGAATAACACCTCAATAAAAGTCATCCCAAATGTTCTCTAAGCAATTTGAAATCCAATGAAAATCTGGATATAACTCTGAGAATCCTATGAATCCTAACCAATCATCACCTTACACTATAGACAATGTAGAGTGAAGAATCAAATCAGGCAATGAAATCATTGAGAAATACTTTTCAGAGCTTCACTATGATAGTTAGAACTTAACTCAAGCCCAGATCAATGGATTAAAACTCAATTAAATCTGAAATCAGTGTTGCCAACCTGGGCACTTAATGTTGATCACCAAAATGAGATGCTCATTTAGGATTCCTGCACACCATTGATTGGTGTTCAGGGGTAATATGCGATACTCTATAAACATTTGAATTATTGCTAGAGCCTTAATTCAATGCAACTAATTTTCTTTGGTTCTAGCTATCAGTGAAAAACAAATCTCAGATCAAAACCAAATCAAAACCACATCTGATAAAATCATCTAATTAGGGCATTTCAAAACGATTGGAGGGTCATTGTGATTGGTGGAATGAGTGGGATGACCCTCAGATGACACTTTAGGTGCAAATTCAGATCTAAGAGATAAAGCTTCGGATTTGAATTTGGCCTTGGTGGATGGGTGGAGTGCAGATTAAAACATTGAGGAAGTCAGAGAATGTGAATTATGAGATGTAGAGGGAGATCCATGAATCGAAACAGTGGTGGAAAAACACCTCTATGATCTGAATTGATCAGAGAAGGAGAGATCAAATATAAACTAAACTTATCCTACTCTACACTAACCAATCTGTGAATTCGCTATCTAAACTACTAACTGATCTAGAAAGCATTAAATCTACCTAGAAAGCATTAAAACCTAATCTAATCAGAGGAATGGGACCTATGGGTCAACAGCCATCGGCTGAAGAAGAAGGATGGAGGGAGAATCTCCAGTGAGTGAAGAGCCCACTAGAGGAGCTCCTGGGACGTCTCCTGGTGTTACGTGATCCAACTTGACATGGACGATCAAGAGGGAAGCAGCTCCACCTCTATTACAAGTGGAACCGAGTGAAGAAGAAAAGAGGAGTTGGAGAGGAAGAATGGAGAGTCCAAGGAAGTACGAGGGGGACTCGCCTAGGGTGCGCGAGCTTAGAGTAGGTGCTTATGTAGGTGATTTGGGCGATATGGTGATTGTGTTTTGAGATTAAACGATTTGGGTACTAATGGTAGGGATGAGGAGGAAGGTGCGTGGGAAGAATTTAAGATGAATCTCACCTTAGGATAGGATCTAGATGAGGCAACGATCCTTCGCGTAAAGGCGCACGCTCAAAGGATCAAGATCAGCCCTTGACCTCGTGAGGAAGTGAACCAGCAGTGGCTGCTATGCGTGTTCTTCGTAGAGGAACAGTACTTGCGAGGCATCAGGTGTATTGGGCTTTTTGCACAAAGAGCCCACAAAGGCCAAACGGTGTAACGATTGCAAGGGAGCCCATAAGTGAGAGAAATAGTAACTAAAAGATCCTTGAAATGTAACAAGGGGGTCCCTGTGGTTTACCAACAAGTCCCTGATGGGTTGTCAAAAGGTCCTTGCGACATTTTAGCTTAAGAGAATGTTAATGTTTGAAGGACCTAAGTGTAAACAACTAATTCCAAGGTCCTCTTGATGTTCAAATGCAATAGAATTTTCATTGATGTTTAATTGAGCATTTTAGAATATGATTTCACTTTTGATTTGAACTTTTGAACCAAAAAATGTGTTTAATTTACAATTGGATTATCAATTTGTATTAATGAATAAACTATCTCATAAATTAACTTAATTATGCATTTTTAACATGAATTTGATGTTTTAGGTCATTTTCCTTGAATCCCACTCTTAACCTATTTATTGTGTTAGTTAGATAGTGTTTACTTAGTTTTTAGCTTAACTTGAGCATTTTAGCTATGATGAAATACACCTCATCACACCCCACTGGCATCCAAGAGATCATGAGATCAAATCCAATCTGTTCATATTTACCTTCTCAAAAAACTAAAAAATGATCTTGATGACTGGATTATATGATTAATTTCATGACTTTACTAGAACCTATGAGGTTCCAACATTTTTGATTTAATTGACTCTAGAGTTCTTCCTAACCCTTTGTGGTAGACTTAACCCTATCCCTGGAAAGAAAAAGGTGGTACAGAAAAAAGGAAAGAGTAAGATGGTTGTTTTTGTTATTTCGATTTTTCTTTTTACTTTTGTTGGCTTGTTCCAAACACTTTTCTCATCGGTCAAGCTTTCTACAACAAAAAGTGATGCGAAGGCGAATTCGATGCTTGAGCCCCCGCAAGTCATAATTTGATCATTGTATGCCTCTTTCACTAGGTTCTACCATTGAACCTCATTAAAGACTTAAATCCACCAAAATGAAGTGGGACAAAAGGGGAGGTACAAAGTGAAGTTAAGTGAAATAGAGTAGAAATAATTAGCTTATTTTCTCTTTGTTATAGCTTTCTCTTTGCTACAACTTCTTGTGGAATGAGTTAAATCGCCTCTTATGAAGTGCAGTAAAGGGGAACACGCAAAGTGAAGCTTCAACATTTAGCTTACTTTCTTGTTTCAAAATAAAGAAAAAGCTTAATTCTCTTTGTTACAACTTGCCTTGTAGACTCACAGGCTCACAAGAGACTTTCGTGGAACCCTAAATTCATAGTGAGGGCTAGGATCTACCCTGCTTCAGGCTTGTCTTTCTTAATACTAGGCCACAAGAAGATTGCATGATTTTATTGCTTTAATAGAATACACTCTATTTTTATTAATGTTTTAAAATTTTTAGTGGATCTCAACCCTTACATGGATTAAAATCTTAAAACCTTAACCTTCTCATAAGCTACTGCAAATATGTCTAGTTTGAACAAGGAAATCAACCCATTTTAGGGGCAAATATGGCAAACTCACAAATGGGGGCAAATATGGCAAACCCACATGCATATTTTTACTATCAAATGTCCGTAAAATCCCCGCTTAATAGCCTATTTTTTTGTCATCTTTCATATAAATTAACAAAGATTATAGAAATAGTTCTACATGTGACAGTTCCTAAGATTAGGACTACCTATTGATGAGGTGTAGCTCATCATAGCTAAAATGCCTAAGTTAGGCTAGAAACTTGGTTAAACACTACATAATTAACACATGAAATGGGTTAAGTGTGGAAAATAGCGAAAATGACTTAAAACAACAAATTTGTGTTAAAAATATAAAATTAGGTCATAAAATGAGTTATTCTATTCATTAATATAAATTGATGATCAATTTACAAATTTAACACATTTCTGAGTCCAAAAGTTTAAATCAAAGGTGGAATTGACTTACTAAATGTTCAATTATGCTTCAATAAAAATTTAGTTACATTTGTACATCACTAGGACCCTGCATTTAGAGTTTTTCATCTAGGTCCTTAAGTCATAAACATTTATTCACATTAAACTTCTCTAGGACCTCATCAATAGCCGTTAGAGACCTATCTAAAAGTTCCAAGGACCGTGCTGCACACATTACTCGCCACTTACGGGCCTCCTTACAATTTCCCTACCATTTCCCCTAAAAGGGCTTCTTTGCAATAGTCCATTACACCTAATGGCGTCGGTTTACTGTAGACCTCAAGAACAGGCATGATTGTGGCCGTCACTCTTATGCATCCCTTGATCAATGGCTAGACCTAATTGAAACTTTGCACGCATCCACGCATGGCATTACCACCTATGCTAGATCTAATCCTACAACCATGATTTGGATTTGAGCTTTGCGTGCCTCTTTCCTCTCCATCTCCCTGTTGAAACCCGACCCACTTAATCTCACCCGGTGGTGTCTTGATTCACTAATTTGTCTACTTAAGTAGCTGCCCGGCTCGCGCGCACGGCCATCGACTCCTATGCTACTTCCTTGAGCCGATCCTTTCCTCCCTCTCTAGCAACTCCTAACTGTGGGATCTAATGGAGAGGGGTGAGTTTTGCATGATAAATAAAAAGAACCAGAAATATAATAATAATCTCACAAAAATTCAATCACATAGGTATACAGATATTTTTAGGTGGAAACCCATACCTAGGTAAAAATCACCACCTAAACCTCTTGATTTAGGATTTCTCGATCAACTGGGTCGGTCAAATCCATTAACGTACTACTTTAAATGAGGGTAGTACAACCTCTTACAACAACGCTACTTATACAAGGGTAGCATACCTGAAACCCTCTTCACGAGGAGTATTTTGTCCCACGAAGGAGACGGGAATTCGCAAAGCGAATACCCAACCAACAACAAACGAAAATAACAAGCACCTATAGAGACACAAAGTAAATATGATGTTATGCTACTATAGGTAAGAATCTCCCCTTAGTAGGAAGTGCATAGGTGTGATCTCGACAGAGTGTCAGTGCTCTTGGATTGGGAGCTTTGAGAACAAAAGCACTTCTCTTTGATCTCTCTTCGCTTGGACACAAACAGAGTGGAAAGTAGTATTGCTTGGTGTGTTTTGGCTTAGGAAGGGTGTTCCTCTATTTATAGAGATCCTAAGGAGGGTTTAGAAGCCTCTTCTTGTCGTTGGAAGGCTTCTTTAGCTGTTGGGAATTATCCCAAGGCAAATCAGGCCAAAATTAAGGCGATTTATAATTCTGACAAGGTTATTAGACGTCTAAATCTATTATCAGACGTCTAGGTCATTGTCTGATTTTATGGCCGGACATTTGATCTAGAAGGGTGGATTAATTTGATGGTGTTGGATCAGAACAGACGTCTAAAGGTTACTTTTAAGACGTTTGGACTTAAGGTCAGACATCTAATTCTAGATGAGTTTTCTTCCTGTTTTTGTCCAGACCTAAACAAGGTTCTAGGTCTTGTTGGTCAGACGACAGGTCGGACGTCTGGCACAAAGTCTGGATGTTTGGAAATAGGTTTTACTGTAGGAATTGATTTTCCAAGACTCAAACAGCTATAATTATTGACAAAAGTGATTTGGGGATAAATTGGACCTAATGTCTATTTATCTGACATCTAGGGATCACCATTGACATCTAAAAGTGTATGTAGGTCAGATTAAAGGTTAATCCTCAACGATTAGTCTGATAAAGCCAACGATCCTCTAGTTGAATGCCTGGCAAGTTCATCAGACGTCTTTTAAGACGTCTGGACTAAGGTCAGGTCGTCTGAAATTAACAGATAGAAGGCACTTAGTCCAGCCTAGGTGTGTAGACATTTGATCAAACAGTCATATGTCTTAAAGTCTAAGATCATACGTCTGATTTTCATATTTAACGTTTAATTAAGCTGTCTGATGCCTATTTTGGCTTTCTAAGTTCTCTATGTAAAGCCTAAGTATCCTGAGGTTGAGTAAGTGTTCCTAGGACTACTGTTTAGTTACTTTGGGCTCTTTAACAATCATCTAGACAAAAATAAGGAGCAAAGAATAAAAAATAAATACATGAATAAAAGTATCTATCCTATTCTTCATCTCCTTCATTTTTTAAGCTCTCTCTCCAAGCAAAGCTTTTTCTCCTTCATCCAGCTCCTCCAATCCACCATGAATGTGAGCTTGAGCTCCTCCTTCATACTTGTAACCATTTGCATTTTCCTAAATAAATGTTAAATTATAAGTGTTTTGTTATTATCAAAATTAACGATCATGGTGCCCTTGCACCAACAATCTCCTCCTTTTTGATGATGACAAAACCATAAATATGAATCCAAAAAATTCTTCCCCTTTTTGACATTATCAAAAAGGTTTAATCAATTTTAGTTATTTATCCTATACTCCCCCTTAAGACATGCTCTTCTAATTCCATTTCATATAGCAAGATAACTATGTAATTATCTCCCCCTTTCTAAAGGTAATATAGCTATGTTATTTTTTAAAACCTCCCCTTTAAAAATGGATAAATAGCTTCATCAATTTTAACTCCCCCTATCTATATGCTATAGATAAAAAGATAAGGTAGGAAATTTACCTTACTTACCATGGCCAATAGTATGGCATAAATGGAGGTTGCCAAAATGGATAGGGCTCCCATCCATAGCTTGGAGGTTTGGTCATCAGAGCTAGTCTCCAGTTGAGCGGTCGACGTGTGGCAGTATCACTTGCTGGTCTTCTCGTCGATCTCCTTGTCTTCCTCTTAGGTTTTGACGTTGGTCCTCCTAGTTTGAGTAGATTGTCCTTCAGGTCCAATCTTTGATGTTGTAGTCTTCCTTGAACCCTACAAAACAAGTCTCTAATTCTTTCTTCGGTATCCAAGTCAATTTGGATCCGATTGTGTTAGTTGGTCTTCTTGATGGAGATCCTTTCTTAATCTTTTGAATAGTGCTAACTCTATTTAACAATTTTTCAGAGTTCTTCCTAAAACATGCAAGCTCATTTTCTATAACATGCATCTTGATTTTTAAACTAGAGATTTCAGTTTTTAAACTGGTCTTCTCCTCAATTAGTTTACTATTTTCATTGATTAGTTTATTATTCTCTAACAACAAGTCATCCTTTTCAAGAATATTAGAACTAGAATTAATTTCTAGATCTTTAAGTTGAATATCTAATATTTCATTTTCAGATTTTAGAAAACTAAGATTCTTTTTAATGTTCTTGTTTTCTATTTTAAGTGACTTACTAAGTTCATATAACTCATCAAAGGCATCTTGTAATTCGTTAAAAGAGTTTACTTCTTTGTCGTCTTCACTTTCACTATCACTCGTCACGGCCATGAAGTCTATGCAAGCGATTTCTTCTTCTTCCTTTGAGGTTGAGTCATCCTAAGTAGCTTGGAATTCTTTCTTCTTGTACTTCTTCCCCTTCTCCTCCTTCTTCTCTTTCTTGAGAACTGGACATTCGAGTCGGAGTTGTCCTTTTTCGTTGCAATGATAGCAACGTCTTGGACTTTTCTTCTTCTCCATCTTCTCCTTTTCTTTCTTTGAATCCTTGTAAAACTTAGAAAATTTTTCAAATAAAAATTTAAGTTCCTCGCCGTCGGAACTTACCTCACTGTCTGATACGGCTTTGAATGCCAAACTCTCTCTTGGCTTTGGCTCAGGAGTGTCCTTCTTCTTCATCTTTGTCTCATAGGCCATGAGGTTGCCTAAGAGGTCTTCCAAGTTGAGCTCCTCAACTTCGTTTGCCTCCTCGATGACGATGACCTTTTGTTCCCATTTTGGTCCAAGGGAACGGAGTAGCTTTCCTTGAAGCTCCCCCTTTATGAAGGTCTTACCTAAGGCTTTAAGATTATTCATTATGAGAGTGAACCTAGTGTTCATCTCACTTAAAGTTTTGTTAGGTCTCATAGAAAAAGATTCAAAATCTTGAGATAAGACATTAATTTTAGAAGCCTTTACCTTTGAGGCACCCTCATGAGTTTCCTCTAATGTTTGCCAAATCTCGTATGCGGTGGTGCATTGAGAGATTCGGTTGAACTCCTCCGGGCTCAATGCGTAGTGGAGAGCGTTCATCATCTTGGCGTTGAGCGAAAGTTCCCAAGTTTGTTGTTGAGAGTAACCTGCCTTGGGTTTTTCTGGAATGACGTATGGCACTTCGCATCACTGCCATATCATGTAGTTGCTTGCTTAGAGCCAAGTCTTCATCCAGAGCTTATAGTAAGGGTAGTTGCTTCCGTCGAAGAATGGTGGACGGGTAGTAGATTGCCCCTCGGATGTTCTCATCATCATGATGCATCCCTCCATGATCTCTTGCCGATGTGTGATGTCGAAAGTGCAAGACTGGCTCTGATACCAAATGTGGGATCCAATGGAGGGGGTGAGATTTGTGTGATAAATAAAAGGAAGCGAAAATATAATAATAATCTCACAAAAATTCAATCACATAGGTATACAGATATTTTTAGGTGGAAACTCAAACCCGAGTAAAAAGCATCACCTAAACCTCTTGGTTTAGGATTTCTCGATCGACCAACTTGATCAAATCCACTAACATACTACTTTAAACGAGAGTAGTATAACCTCTTACAATAATGCTACTTATATGAGGGTAGCGTACCTCAAACCTTCCTCTTCACAAGGAATATTTTGTCTCACAAAGGAGATGTGAATTTGCAAAGCAAATACCCAATAAGAAACAAACGAAAATAACAAGCACGTATAAAGCCACAAAGTAAATATGATGTTATGCTACTATAGGTAAGAATCTCCCTTTAGTAGGAAGTGTGTAGGCGTGATCTCGATAGAGTATCGGTGTTCTCGGATTGGGAGCTTTGAGAGCAAAAGCACTTCTCTTTGATATCTCTTCTCTTGGACACAAACGGAGTGGGAAATAGTATTGCTTGGTGTGTCTTGGCTTAGGAAGGGTGTTCCTCCATTTATAGAGGTTCTAAGAATGGTTTAGAAGCCTCTTCTAACCGTTGGAAGACTTCTCTAGCCATTGGGAATTACCCCAAAACAAATCAGGTAGAAATCAGGGCTATCAGACGTATGAATCTATTATCAGACATTTGGGTCATTGTCTGATTTTATGGTCGGACGTCTGATCTAGAATGGTGGATCAACTGGACAGTGTTGGATCAGAACAGACGTCTAAAGGTTACTTTTAAGACGTCTAGACTTAAGGTTAGATATCTAATTCTAGGCAAGTTTTCTTCCTATTTTTATCCAGACCTAAAGAAGGTTCTAGGTCTTGTTGGTCAGACGACAGGTCAAACGTCTGGCACAAAGTCTGGATGTCTGGAAATAGGTTTTATTGCGGGAATTGATTTCCAGAGACTTAAACGACTATAATCACTGACAAAAGTGATTTGGGGATAGATTGGGCCTAACGTTTATTTATCAGATGTCTAGGAATAACTATGAATGTTTGAAAGTGTATGTAGGTCAGATTAAAGGTTAATCCTCAATGATTAGTCTGATAAAGCTAACGGTCCTTTAGTTGGACGTCTGGCAAGTTCATCAGACGTCTTCTAACACGTCTGGACTAAGGGCTGGTCGTCTGAAATTAACAGATAGAAGGCATTAAGTCCAACCTAGGTGTTTAGATGTCTGATCAAATAGTCAGACGTCTTCAAGTCTAAGATCAGAAGTTTGATTTTCAGATTGGACGTCTGATCAGGCTGTCTGATGACTATTTTGGCTTTCTAAGTTCTCTATGAAAAGCCTAAGTATCCTAGGGTTGAGTAAGTGTTTGCAGGACTACTGTTTAGTTACTTTGGGCTCTTTAACAATCATCTAGACAAAAGTAAAGAGCAAAGAATAACAAATAAATACTTGAATAAAAGCATCTATCTTATTCTTCATCTCCTTCCTTCTTCAAGCTCTCGCTCCAAGCGAAGCTCTTTCTCCTCCATCCAGCTCCTCCAATCCACCATGGATGTGAGCTTGAGCTCCTCCTTCATACTTGTAATCATTTGCATTTTCCTGAAACTTTAAATGTAAAGAAAATGTTAAATTATAAGTGTTTTGTTATCATCAAAATTAACGATCGTAATGCCCTTGCACCAACACTAACCCCCTTACTCGCCATACTTGTGACAGGGGTGTGGTTCTTCACCTTCAATTTCTCCTCGTCAAGCTGGATCTCGTAACACCAGGAAACAACCCTAGAGCTTCTCTTGTGGGCTCTTCCCTCGCTGGAGACCTCTCGCCCTTCCTCTGCTGCTGCCAGCTTTGGATCCACAAGTCCCGTTTGCCTGATTAGATTAGGATTTACTGCTTTCTAGATTAGTTGTAGTATTAGTTAGTGTAGTTTAGATTAGCTTAGGAGTAGATCAGATACCTTGATTCATGGATATTGTGGTTTAGTTTAGTAGTAGATTAGGATAATTCCTTACCTTCTCTGATCAATTCAGATCAGAGGAGATGAATCCACTGCCATCCACATGTTTATAGATCTTCCTCTTCATCTCACAATCCACGTTCATTGTTCTACATATGGTTTCAGTCGCTTGATCACTCCATCCATGTTTGCTGATTTAGATATGAAGTTTTATGGCTTTCAGATCTAAATCACGCTAAAAATCACTTGAGGGTGATTTCATCCATATCATTAAGTCACAATCACCCTCACTGCGCTTTGATTTATGCCTATTTTGTTGTTTGAATCCGATTTAAGTTTTGAGATTGAATGAGGAATTTTCTGATGCGATTATGTTTTAATTAGATTTTTTTTTTGAAAAAGGTTTTAATAAGATTTTAAATGATAAAATTGAGCAAATCTTTATTTGATTGGCTAATGACGATGAGCATGGACTGTGTTAATTGGATTTGTTACTAAGGATAATGTTTATGCCCAATTTATATCTCAGCTTCTGAGTTTTGCTCTTTAATGATAGCTAGAGCCAAGGAAAATCAGTTGCACTGATTTGAGGCTCTAGCAATGATTCAATTACCTTTTAAGGATCTCCCAACCTTCTTGAACACCAATTAATGGTGTGCGGAGGTATAGGTGATCATATCATCTTAGCGATTCAAGGTCAAAAGCCTAATATGGGTAACATTATTCTCTGATTTTAAATGATTTCAATTTGCTGACTGATGGCTGATTGATGCTTTAGTTGATATAAATGAAGAATGGAGTTGGTTTTATGAGGATTTGAAGTCTTAATTTGACTGTCATGTTCAAACTGTTTATAGTATGAGATGAGAATTTATTTGGGGTTTCAGGATTTGCTAAACTTCAATTGGATTTTCAGCGAGTTTAGGAGATTTTCAAAGAGTTTTTACAATAGCAGGTATGTGGTTTTGATGTGAATTTGACCTGACTTAAAGTTTGAGTTGCTTTTGTCGATAGCAGCTCTTATCTGTCTGGATATGGAGTTTCTATGGGATTCTGATTTCTGATTTGGGCTGATAATGATCAATCTAAGCAGTAGCTGATTAACTGCTTGTTTTTAGCAGACAGAAGCAGCTATTAGCTATTGAAATAGCTGCAACAGTAGCTGCAGAATGGTTTTAAGGTGTCTAACCAGTGGCTTCATCATCTGATTTTAACTGGACCAGCAACAACAACAATTGTCGCAGTTGTTGCTGTGATCTTTCATCAGCAGACCTGTTTTGGGGGTTTTTGAGCTGGGATTTAGAAGGATTTTAAGGATTATAAAGAGCTGATCTGTGTTTAGTGTTAGAACTATTTGAAACAAGCATTCGTGTACACTTTGTTGACGAAAATCTAATTAGAAGTGCTTGTAAATCTTGTTTTAATCCTATGTCAGCTACTTGTATTGAGTATAACTATCCAAATGAGTATTTTGATGAAATCAATGTTAAAAATCATGTTTATTGATCCTTTGTGTTGTATGTTGATTGCTGAATGTTTTGAAATGCTTAAACTTCATTCCCAGCCACTCAAACTGATTTTAGGTCTTAGATTGCTTAGCTTTGCACTCTTTAAGGCCTAAAAATGGATTGTTTTGTGTATAAATAAAAATCATAAAAGAATTAAAAAATAAATAAATAAAGGCATCTTGATTAGGATTAGATATTTTTCTAGGTGTGTGCCAAGTTTCAAGGTAATCTGAACCCCTAGCTTGGTAGGACATATCACTTGATGGTTCAGTTTACTTTGGAATTTAATAAAAGACCAAACTTGAAAAACATCAAAAATAATTCTCTCTCTCATCTTATTCTTCTTCTCTCATCTCCTACATTTACTAAACTTATAAAACCCATAAAAATCGTAAAAATCGCAAAAATACCCAAAAATACCCTATAACTATGTATATACTTGTATATGTAATTTAAAACTAAGCTATTTGTATATATTGTATAATATGTATACAATGTGTATAAATAACTTATATCTATATTCTATATATTAAATTAATTATTTAGAATGATTTAATATATATATATAACTTTATTGTATTATTAGATATTAATTTATATTAACTTAACTGTATACTAAACTAAGTAATTATATAAAACTATTTAAATGTACATAATTGTATCTAATATTGTACATACATATTTATCTATGTATTATATATTGTATAATACCTGTAAACTGATTTAATTATATATTTACAGTAAATAATTAAGTTATTAAGTTAACTAAGTAAATTATTAACTTAAAATAAAATAAATTAGTAATTTAATCTAATGCTGAAGTAAGTTATAATGTATATTTGTATAATGATAGATTAAATATTTTGAATGTATTTATATTGTATTTATACTGTATTATAGTATTTAGAAATTATTTATATGTAAAACTAACTTAAACCAATATTTAATTGTATATAAATTAGAATAAAGTTTATAAAATATAATAAAAATGTGTAATAAATAATTTATTCTATATATAAACCCTATATAAGGTCAATTATACTATTACTTAACTAATTTATACTTTAATTAAGTAATTAACATCTAATTTAACATGTACAAATCGTAAACTTTAGCTAATTTTATTATATAATTAAATAACTTATTTTTGCAAATTAATTGTACAATTAGGTAACCCTATATAAGGGCTTTGAAATCCCATAATTTATTTTTAATTTGAAATAATTTATGTCCTTCAAATCGAGGGGCAAAATCATCAAATCAGTTCGCAGCCAGTCGCTGCGCTGTGCCAATTTGGCACTGCAAGATAGTCGCACATCGTTAGATGTAGGTTCGATGCTACGGTATAAGTGGAATTCCATCCAATGCCTCCCCAGTCGACATGCACTGGGCACACATCACATACCCATACATACCATTCATGATCCCATGAGCATATATATGAGCATATTTGATACAGTGGTGAGTCGAGGGCCACACACTGTGCTATGGTGTGGGCCCAATGTTGGGCCTAAAACTGGATAAAATGTACAATTAATGAAATAGAACCAGGTTTAGTAGTGGTTTGGTCTCACCCATATGGGTGTTGTGTATCCCATGAAAGGTCGATTAGCCAATAAAAAAGACCTGAATTTTTGGTTAAGTGAATATTGGTTGAATCGGTTGTGTGAGAAAGGCCCTAGAAAATTGACTAAGTGTTGAGAGGAAAAGAGAAGAGTAGCTGTGAGCGGCTAAGTTTCAAGCGTGAGTGCTTTTGTGCGTGTGTTGTACCATGTACATGTAAAATATAATATGTATATTATATGTATAAATAGCATATGTATATAAATAATATAAATATAATTGTATGTATACGTATAATGTAATATATGTGTGTGTGTGTGTGTGTGTGGTAGTATAAGTAGAATAGGTACTTGTTTGAGCTTTTATGTATATAAATAACTAGAGCTTTAGTGATAGATACATATGTCATTGTATATATATACACGTTAGTGTAAGTAACAATTTTTACCTTAGGTTGTGTAAATATGTTACTAAGGTTTTAATAATGTATATATATGTCACTGTATATTGCTATATATGTCAGTATAGATAACTATTTTGTCTTATGTAAATATTTTACTAAGGTTATAGCGATATTTATTTATGTTACTGTATATATAATATATGTTACTACAGATATTAATATGTTATTATGATTTAGTATAGTAGATATTAGTAGATATTTTTGTACCTATAATTAGGTATTCCTTGTAGTAATTGTATATAACTAACATATTATAGTAGACAGTTTTTGGTGCCTGTTGTTGTATATATGTTTTAGGCATTGTGATGTATATTAACTGATTCTTTTGTAAATAATTAACCCATTCATTCATTATTTGATTGATTCATTCATTTTGTAAATAAAATTAATATTTTTGGAATAAAAGAATATTTTTGGACTTAGAGAGTGATGTATATCAATAACTGCTTTTCAGTGAACGAAATGGAAACAAACCAGTAAAAATTGTAAATAAATAAAATTGACGCGATATCGGGTTGCATTTTGTGACATATACTACAACAACGACACATTAAACACCCCTTTTTAGTGCAAATTGAAAGTCGATGATCACCTATTTAGCAACTCTACAAAGGCATTGCAAAGAAAATATAGCATATATAGACTTACAAATTACACACAACAAGAATTTCCATGTATTAAGTGCTTTCCACAAACCATGTCTAGCTCTTTTTTTTTTTTGCAACAACAAAACTAAGAAGAAAGAAGGTGCAGTACAATATAATACAATGCACTGTAGTAAGTTGCAGCAGATCATGGTTATGCACAAAACAAGCCAAACAAAATGCCCACAAAGATCAACTTCCTTTGATCGAAAGGAATTATGATGGAGGAGGTGGCAAGAGGAGGTGGTACTGGTGGTGAGGTTGGGTGCATGGTCGTGGAGGTGGCAGTGGTGGCGATGGGAGTAGGTGGCCGTGGAGGTGGCAGTGGTGGTGGACGTGGTGTGGGTCGTGGTTGACGTGGAGGTGTTGTTGGTGGTGAGGTGGTCGTGGTGGTGGTGTCATGAGGAAGGGAAGGTGGTCGTGGTGCTGACAGTGGTGAGGTCATGGTAGTGGCAGTGGTGATCATTGAGGGAGGGGTTGGCCATGTGAAATCGAAGTGGAGGGGGCAAGGAGCACTTACTGAGGGGGGGTTGCCAGATGACGTGTGCATGGTTGTCGGTGAGAGGAGGGTTGTTGGAGTTGATAGAGGAGGAGGAGCACTCGACAGAGGAGGTCGGCGGCGCTGTGGTTCTCGCGGAGGAAGGAAGAAGAAAGGAAGGGGAAGAAAGGAAGGGGAAGGAGTTAGGGTCGCGTTGGGGTTTTTCCCTCTTTTTTCTCGACCATTTAATATTAAATGGTCGAGGAATGCATTTGAAAATATCTTTTTGCCTTCGATGATTTCCGAGGAGGGTATCGTCGACCGTTTATTTCAAAATGGTTGATGATATTCTTATTCTCGACCGTTATAAGTGGTCGAGAATGGTCTCATCCACCCCACTCTTGGGTAGCTGAGAAAGTTAATGACCAGCTTATTGCCAACCGTTACATCTTATAACAGTCGAGAGTATTATTATTCTCAACCATTAAATAACGATAAAAAAATCACCGTTGAGAACAACACCTTTTCTACGAGTGGTTGGACACAATGAGGATTTTGAACCCTTCACCGATATTCTTAATGTTCACATAAAAAGGATGGCACACCATTGGATCCAACTTGGCGATTTAATTAGAATGTGCACCAGCATAAAAGTTGTGCTAAAAAAGATGAAGGATTTTATGATGAGCAAAACGGTCACGCAATCCTACAAAGATGATCTCAAAGGATGAGAAGTTGATAGGGTGATAGATGTGTGGTGTTAATTTAGCTAATAAGGAGAAGCGATCACCTATGGCTTGCTAACAAAGTACCAATAAATCATGTCGTCATGTGGGGCCTATGATGAAGAAGACACGTGGGGATGCTTGGGAGGCATTTTCCATGTAGTTTGATCAATCAAATAACAAGACTAGTCAATCAAAAAAGACAATTGATTGATCAAATAGCAAATTGATAGATTAGTTTGTGTAAAAATAGAGTTACCTGGACATGCGATTTGATTGATGAAATGGGAAAAATGATCGATCAAGAAAGAGATATTGAGCGAGCCAACAGTGATAAAAACAAAAGATAAGCTCACAACACGTTGATGGAAAGAAGATGAACCTAGATGATCAAATATTGCTTGAAAACATGATCAAAACAAGTAAAAACAATTTGAATCGACTATAAAACAAGATAACTAAACAGGAGGTGAAAAAAGATCATATACCATCCATGTTATAGTTATGTGCCCTAAGCTAACCAACATGAGTTGAATCACTAGATTGATGATTCATATCTGAATGAAAAATTACGTGGACAAATTAATTCAGTTAGATGGGTCCCTCAATATAATTAGGTTAATGTCCTATGGTATTTTGGATATATCGATAACTGGTATCGAAGGATCTAAACGGTTTGGATTGAGGATTTTGATAAGTTATCAGGATCCATCATGATTTGCAACTATTGTCTCTAGTCTTAGAAGAATGACAGTCTTCTCTAAACACTGTTGCCTAACTAATGCCCTTGGTAAACATCGGCATGGAAATAGAGATTCGAGGCTGGCACGCGAGTCAAGTTAAGGAGTTAATAGTGAATTTTCGTCGAATTAAAAGAATAAATACACGTGTCATAGCATAGTCGATGAAAATCAAGTTAGCATTTAAATTTATAAGTGCTCGAGAAATGTGAGTTTCCAAGGTCGTTCATAGGGAGCAAGGCAATTGCAATTCAACCACCACTTGAATAATGGAAATGAGCACAATAAATGATTCACAATAAATGATGTGTGCAATGAACAATCCTTTCAAATATATATGAATTTCAAAGAGCTAAGAGTAAATGATTATAAGGCTAAAAAAATTGTTTCAACACTTAAGCACAAATCTTAGTCAACACCTAACAAAATTTAAAATCAGAGCCTTAAATTAGATGTCTGTGGAGAGTCACAGACGCCTTAAGTTTTCAAGCCTAAGCTCCTTAGAGCAAAAACCCCCTCGTCCTCTCTCATAGTAAGCCCTTCCTCACCCTCTCTCTATATTTAATTAGGTAAACGGATCCAGACCCAGACCTACATGCTTGTGGGCATGGGTGTTCGGCGCGTGATCGCGATTAAAAGTTGTTTAGTTGTAGTATAGCGCGAAAACACGACAACAAATAATATTTATAAAACTGGTGAGTACCGTGTCGTTCGCAGGGAGGCAATCTTGATTTTTAACGGAAGCTTTTCAATGAAACTAGTTCTAACAAGATATTTATATATGTATATATGTATAGAGATGCATCAAATATTCATAAGATCAGATTTCATTGCATTGATAAAGAGTTTTTCATAATAGAAATTGCTATGCAAAAAGTAAAGATAGATAGAGAGAAAGAGAGAGAGGGAGAGAGAGAGAGAGAGATAGAAGAAAGTGGCAGAGAAACTACGTCGCTTGTGGGATGCTTGTGCAAGATGCGGCAACACCTCAGATCTAGAGCGTCAGGACAGAGGTGGAGCGGAGTTGCAAAGGGATGGAGAGTTGCAGAGAAGACAGAATATGTCTGGAGTTGATGGAAGAGAGTGGCTCTAAGTGGATCCTTCAACTGGGGGGCCCTGGGCCTTCTTTTATAACTTTTGTTAAGGGCAGAAAGGGTATTTCAGCCCTTAATCTTGTGCAACAACCCCTTGGCTAATCAGATCCGTTGATCTCCCGATCAACAGTTCTGATTTGGCCTAAAAATAACCTTCAAAAGGCCTTTTATGCTTGGATTTGTTCTGGTGGCGACATGTGGCACGCTGTGCGCCCTTAGATCCTCATCGTACGGCTCCTGCTCGCCTCATTGCAACGGCTTAAACGTGCGCTCATCGTGCCTTTCAAATCTTATGCGAACTTCTCGCACCTTCCTGATTTCGCAAAAACCCACGTGATCACATGTCCGCCCATGATGCACGCTCTGATCGCGCCACGCGGACATGCCTTAGCCCTCCGATCGTGCATACGCGCCTGCATGCGCCCGCTTGCGACGCCGCATCAATTTTGCGTAGCACAGGATGGGCTTGAACCCACGTCTCCCGCATACACGTGCGGGCGCAAGCCAATGCGCTGTGCAAACTCTTTATCATATATACTTGCTTGTTTATATTTATACTGATCTAATCTGGGTGGCGACATGGCGCGCTCATGGCTGTTTGATGAAGATCCAACATCCCACACTACGAGGAGAGGTGCCTTCAGGAGTTGGGGGCACGGCGAGGGGCAGCTACAATGGTGCTATGTGATGCCATCGTGGCCGTTCGTTCTTCTTCTCTTTATATCTGATGATGTAGGCCTCCGATTAAGTTGATTTTTGCACCGTTGGATTGTGAACGTCAATTCGGATCCATCCATGTGGTTGGATTTGTCATCTGAAGTCTGGATCTTTACCCTTTGGCTCCATGATCTCCATTCTTCTATGGACTATACACGATGCTTTGGTTGTCTGATCGGGACGATTTCGAAAGCGTTGAACTCTCATCGTTATTCTGATCAGATCTGTCTGGTCTGATCTGACATTTGTGGCTTCAAATCATCTGCGATTAAAATCAACTCTCTTTTAGGTCATAAAATGATGATATTATCTATATGACTAATAAACTAACTAGTATGCGAATTACGATGCTTATGCATGCATTGACTCAAAGTTATGCTAGAATCTAGCTCAATTCAGGTGTTTTAGGTTTTATGATTGATGTGCAATCACACCCTCATGCCTAAATCTTGCTAGTCCCTAGCAAATGTAAGACTAAATGCAAAGTGGTCCTACACGACAGATTTCTATCAAGGGTTTGACTAGAGATTTTTGTCTTTTGTTTTTATCCAATACTTTAGTAATCTAGATAATCGTGAATGTGTTTTGGTGTAGTCTATGCAACGGATCCAAGTGAAAAGTTAATCCACATCTAAAGCTCATACTTGATCCTTAGTAAAAATCTATTGGGATAGGCAAACTTCTCCCCTCGGGGTTATAAGGTAACTTGTATATTCATCCCCGGCTTTTGGGTTAGGTAGAAGATTTTTTTTTTAAGTCAAGTGGATTTATTTTTGGTGGCTCACACTCATCTGGTGCTATATGTAGACTAGTACTTTAGAACCTAGATTTCCAGATTATTAAATAATTCAACTCAGAGAGAGGCGAGAAACTGTGCTCTCTTTAATTCCTTTGTACTTGTTCTCTCTCTTTCTTTTTCTTCCTTTTTCTTTTCTTTTTCTTTTCTTTCCTTTTAAGCTCACAATCTCACCAGATTTATCAGTATATTTGGTGGTCTCTCCTGGCACTAACACTTTGATTAGGTTCTGATAACTCTACAACTAAGTCAGCATTCCTCAGCCTGTATTCAAGCGACCAGAAATACAGAAAAGTAGGTCAAGACTATATTTGGTGGATCATGAGGATGATGGGTGTTGTTGCCTTAATACAATTGAAATAAACTCTAAAAAAAAAAAACACTTATCAACTTTTTTTTTTCTTTTTCTTTCTTTCTTTTCTACTCTCTCTTTTTTTTGTATATGTATATTTTTTTCTATATGCATAGACGTATATACCTTCTTTTTTTTTTTTTCTCAAAGATCTACTAACGCAACACAGTCATGAGACATTATTCGGGATTGTGGGTGTTCAGAATACGGGCTAAAAGTCCTAATTAAAAAGTTCACAAGCATTGCTGTGAAGCGAGGAGTGTAGTGGTGGAGGTGATTGGGTGAATCGTGCATCGAGGGTGGTCGGATGGTGATGAGATGGACGGAGGTGTGGGTTGTTTGGTGAGGTGAAATAGTGATCAAAACTCCAAATTCTTTTGGGGCTTTTGATCTATGGAGGGTGAGGAAGGTTTTGGTAGTTGTGGCGTGGTGTTTTGTGAAGTATGGTGAAGGCGCGAGCTCGCCAATGCTTACGTCGGAGACAGAGAAGAAGGTGGAGGTCAGAGCGATAAAGTGGTTGAAATCTAATCCTAAAGGTCCTATACTAGACTATGGGAGGAGGAGATGATGAGCTACCTAGAGAAACAAGTGGGGGTGAGATGCGTCCGGTGTTGACTGACCAGACGCGAAGGAGATGAAGAGGTCCAGTGAAGGCAGCGGCGATGAAGACTGGGTCGAAATGACCTGGCTTTGGTCGGCCAAGGTTGCGAGGAGGAGAGGAAGTAGATGGCGATGCTAATTTGGCCTTAGCATGCGTGGAGGAAGGTGGACGGAGAGCTCGCCAAAGTCGAAGATCAAAGGTGGTTGTGCGTGAGGGAGAGGAGTAAGCACGATCAAATCTTGACTAGGGAGTACTTTGAGAGATGAAGGAGCTTATATAGAGGATGATTTGGCCTTCAATTGTGAGGAATTTGTGAGAACATTCACGAATTTGAAACTTTTAAATGTGGAAATCATGAGCTCTGTTGGAGCTTTCCTCTTCAAATTAGGATCTGAGACTTAGTCCAATGGAAAGAGGATCTTCTGATGGACAATCCCTCCAAATTTGAAGGGATTTGATTGAGAATCCAAGGAGAAATCCTTGATCAAATGCTTGGCAATTTAGGTCTTCTCCTACTGCTGCAACCTTTTAGGAAATAGCGAACAAGATGAAGGCAGGGGCTCTTTTGTAATTTAAATCAAAAGTTAGGGGGCCATTTGCAATGATTAGGGAATCATGGACTAAAATGCAAATTTGTTTAAGATGGACTCTAATTGGGCTCAATTAGTGTTAAGCTAATTTGTACCCAAGAAATCTATTGATGAACTTAGATTTGGGTTTTGACCACGTTTGACTGGGTAAATTGCACAAAAGCCCGAAAAAGATAAATTCCCGCCTGAATCTTTATTTTTGGTCAAAATGGATTCTAATGGTCAAAGTGAAGGTACCAAACCTCGTAGAATGTTTTTCGATGATTTTTTAGGAGGTTTAGATTGCATTTTTTTCTACCAAAACCCTTTCAATTTGGTTAATCTGAGCTCATAAAATCTCATAAAACCTTGAAGATACGTGGGGTTTTTCTGTAATATTTTAATCTTTAAAACTCATAAAACCTTGATTTAGTTAATCTGAGCTTACTCCTTGGATGTTTAAGTTCATTTGACCTTTGATTAACCTCTAATTAACCCCGTAGTTAATTTGCATTAATGATCAGATGTTAAAACAACAGAATTAACCCATTTTCGTATCTTAAATGTAATTTAGATAGAGTTATGATTTTTTTTTAATATCTAGGAGCATTTATGATGGTGCTACCATCATACCCCCATTCCTAGCTTTTGCTAGTCCATAGCAAAATCATATGGACCAAACTAGATCTTCAAGCTAGATTTTTAACTATTAGGATGCCTTACCGAGCCGCATCTCTAAAAATTAGATCAAGATACCAGCAATAGGCCTAGAGATACTCAACTACCAGCCAAGATTCAAACCTGAATAGCCTTAGCCTTGGGTCCGCCGTAAAGGTTTCTTAGGCTTGTAAAAACTGACCAGATGTTTGTTGATCCCAGCAATTAAAGCACCTGTGCATATGTGCAACAAGTCTATGTTCAGTTTGATAGTGCAATTTTGATAAGAGATAGAGGGATATTTATTTTGAGAGTTTTTTCTTTTTACTTTTTAAATTCCCCTAAATCCAACATTGGATTGGCCCTAAATGCAGTCTATATCAGATTCCTTGTCCCTACCATCAATCCTTGCAGGGTCCCTGGCAATGGATGCTTCGGGATAGCACTTTCCTTGGAAATCCCCAAAACCTTGGCTTTCAACACTTCGAGATAGTGTTGCCCATGACGTTCTGTAGCTAAACTCAGGCCTTGACAATCGACATTTCGGGATAAATCTGCCCATGGCACTTGAACCAGTACAAGATGCTTACTTGCTCTAGTAGGATACTTAGATATTCTATGAGATAAGCACAGAGTAGATGGTATGTTATAATGCATCTTTGATGGGAGTATTTTTCATTCCTCCTCTCCACGCCGGGAACTCATCCAATCAACTTATGTCTTCGAGCCGCTCCTAAGTCAAATCTTCAGAAAAAACATTTTTAGAGAAGAAACACTTTATGGCATTATTCTTCATTAAGCGCACTGAACCAGACCGGTGTGTGATTTTTAGGTGCCTAGGTTATCAAGTCCCGCAAACCAGAGGATAGGTAACGGGGCCAAATAATACCTAAACCTTAGACTTAATACATCAGCTTTGCAACTTTCTCAACCTGTTGAGGATTAGTACAGATCTTAACAAATATGTGAGTGTTTAAGCCCCAAAATTAGGCCCAAGAGGCCTAAGGTCGGTATCCTTCACTTATCTTCTAAGATTTAGCCCTTCAGGTCTTAATTAATCATCCGATCCAGCCTATAACTTAGTTACGTTCCATACTCAATCACTGGGACTAACATAATTTTTCTTTTTGCTCCTTTCTTCTTTGTTTTTCTTTTCTCCTCTTTTCCTCAACTCAGATTTTTCAATTCAGCTCACATTTATTTTTCCTCCTTTTATCCTCTCCATTTTTTTTTTCAACGAAACCCTTCAAAGAATTGAATTTCATAGCATTTTGCATTTTAATACCCTCTATTCCTAAGATTTGCAATGTCCTCATTGTCAATTAGGTGGGTTCGAATTAAGCTTAGTTCGTACTTTAGAATAGGTTCAGGTAGGTGGTGAATGGGTTGGGATGACTGTTGTGGATGATTTCAAGTTCCAATATGAATATCGGAGGTGGAGTCGACTATTCTAGGGGATGAACCCTAAAGTGCAATAGGAATTATGCTTAGAAATGGGTAGGAGGGGTCTCAATTTTTTTTTTCAAGTGAGGAGCTGCCTCTTGTTAAGCATTAAGTTTGACGCCATCAGCTAGGTGCAATCAGGTCAGGGAGAATAGAGATCGAAAGATTCAGTCGCCAAATTCGAATCGGTGAACTTGAGGAATGGTTTCAGTCTTTGACTATTCACCACAAATGGGTTTGAGTCATGGCTAAGTCCATTGATTGCAACAACTCCATTTCTAAAGATCCTCCAGACTAGAAAAGGTTTGATCCATTTCGATCTCAGCTTTCCTTATAAAAGCTTAAGCTTGGCATCAAAGGGGAGCACCTTTTAACCAGGATGGAAAGATTTTCATGATATGTTCTTGTCATGAAAGGCCTTGATCTGCTCTTTATAGATACGTGAGTTCTCGTATGCATCATTGTGTAACTACTCAATCTTGCTCATTTGCAACCGACAGTGGATTCCAGCCTTTCGAAGATCTAGATTGCACTTCTGTACTACGTAGTAGGCTTTATGCTCCATCTCTACAGGAAGGTGACATGCCTCCCCATACACGAGTTTGAATGGAGACATTCCTAGCTGGGTCTTATGGGCGATCCTATAAGCCCATAAGGCTTCCAGAAGTCGGGTGGACCAATCCTTCCTATCAGGCCGAATAGTGACTTGAAGGATTTTCCTGATCTCCCAATTGGAGAGCTTAGCCAATCCATTGGTCTGGGGGTGATAAGGAGTTGAAATATGATGCGACACCCCATACTTTTTCATTAAGGACTGGAAGTGCACATTTGCGAAGTGGGACCTGCCATCGTTGATGATGGCTTTAGGAACCCCAAATATGGAAAAGATGTTCTCCTTAATGAATCGGAGAACAACTTTATAATCATTCGTTCTTGTGGGTATGACTTCAATTAATTTCGAGACATAATCAACAGCAAGTAAGATGTACTCAAACCTATTATATCTGGGAAATGGTCCCATAAAATCAATTCCTCATACATCAAAGATTTCGCACACAATAATCGGATTTAAGGGCCCATGTTGCCCTATAGTAGGCTTGGGCGTCTATGAACCCACACTGGAGGATCTTCGCTGCGATTTTTCGCCCAGAGAAATGGGCATCGCAGGCATAGTCATGACAGAAAGAGATGACATCATTGACCTCATTGTTGGGAATGGATCTTCAAATTACCTAGTCATTACCGATGTGAAACAGATAGGGATCTTCCTAGACATAGTACTTAGCCTTGAAAAATAGCTTGTCTCGTTGGCTATTTCCCCAATCAGGCAGAACTTTCCCAGTGACCAAGTAATTCACAATATCAGGGAACCAGGGAAGTCCATTAATGACCAAGAGATGTTCATCTGAAAAATGCTCGGTAATACGTTTGGAAGGGTCAATGATCGAAGAAGGGAGGTGAGACAAATGGTCAGCTACTACATTCTGCTTTCCTGCCTTATTGAGAATTTCAAGATCGAATTCTTGAAATAGCAAGATCCTTCGGATTAATCTTAGTTTCATGTCCTTCTTCGTGAGTAAGTGCCTCACGGCAATGTGATCCGAGTAAATAATGATCTAAATTTCTCTAGATCGAATACTATAGCTAGCAGTTATTTCTCCGTAATCGCATAATTACGCTGAGCCTCGTCCAATGTCTTGCTGGCATAATATATTACCACTGGTTTCCCATCGATTTTCTGCCCTAGCACCACTCCTACACGTAGTCAGATGCATCGCACATATCTTGAAGGGTTGAGACCAGTCAGGGGACTGTAGGATTGGAGATTGCGTTCGCGTAGAATTTCAAATGCGTGAATGCACTCACTTGTCATCTTGAAAGGTGTGTCCTTTGAGAGAAGATTCGTTAAGGGGTGCATAATTTTTGAGAAATCAAATATAAATCATTGATAGAAACTGACGTGCCCTAAAAATGATTAGACATCTTTAACCAAGGAAGGCACAGGTAATTTGGAAATTAAATTCACCTTAGCTCAGCCAACTTGGATACCTTTCTCAGATACGAGGTGTCCAAGTACGATGCCTTCTGGAACCATGAAATGGCTCTTTTCCCAGGAGAGAACCAAGTTCACATCAATGCATCTTTGGAGGATTTGAACCAAGTGCAGGAGGCAATCATCAAAAGATTGACTAAACACTGAGAAGTCATCCATGAAGACTTCAAGTTATTTACCTACCATATCAGAGAATATGGCTAGCATGCACCGCTGAAAGGCGGCAGGCTCATTACATAGCCCAAATGGCATCCTGCAGAATGCGTACGTACTGTAGGGGCAGGTAAAGGTGGTCTTTTCCTGATCTTTAGGATGAATTGCCACTTAGTTATATCCAGAGTAGCCATTCAGAAAATAGAAAAATCGATTTCCCGCAAGTTTCTTGAGAATCTGATCATTGAATGGGAGAGGGAAATGGTCTTTCTTTGTGAAGGTATTCAGTTTCTAATAGTCTATGCAGACTCTCCATGAGTTCACAATTTGAGTCTGGATGGTTTCTCAAGATTTGGTTGTAATCACGATGAGCATTGCCTTTTTAGGCACAACTTGGATGGGACTCACCTTGCCGCTATCAGAGATGGGGTAGATAATTCCTGCATCGAGCCACTTGATAATTTTTTTTTTCACTGCCTCCTAGAGATTTAGGTTTAATCTTCTTTGCATCTCGTGAGAAAGTTGTGAGCCCTCTTCGGTATAAATAAGATGAATGCAATAAGAGGGACATATTCCAGTCAGGTCATCTATAGTCCATCCCATGGCTCTTCAATGCTGCTGGAGGACAGAAATCAGTCTCGTGATAAGGAGTGAGTCAGGAGTTGATAATCACAGGAAACGTTTGATTCGAACCCAAAAACACATATTTAAGATGATCCGGGAGAGGCTTTAATTCTAGCACTGGGTTATTAGCAACATGTGGGGATTTGCGATTGGCCCCAGAGGATAAGGTGGAAGCTAGGGATAAATCTAGATCAGCCTCGAGCTCCTCGATCTATGGGTCAAGATTTTCTTGTGGTTGAGGTCCTTGGAGAATCGGGTTCACCTCGGGAATCAAGTCCTCAACCAGGGAACCCATGTTGTAGACTTCTTCAATTACCCCACAGTTTATTCCTTTCTAGGCCTTAAAGATATCAATCCTTAACGTCTTATTCCTGAATTTTAACTCGATCTGGCCCATTTTGCAATTGATATTCACCTTAGCTATAGCTAGGAATGGTCTCCCTAAGATGATCAGTTTATCTCTTAGCTTTTCAGGTGTATCCATGTCTAACACAATGAAATCCACCCGGAAATAGGAATCTTGTATCTCAACTAGAACATCCTCAAGAACTCCTCTTAGTGACTTTATTGACCTGTTAGCTGGCTGTAGAGTTACCTTAGTCGGTTTGAGCTCGATTTCCTAAAAATGATCTAGTAGGGAGATGAGGATCAGGTTTATGGGGGCTTCTACATCTAATAAAGCTCGAAAGAACTCTAAGTTGCCTATCTTACAGGAGATCAGAGGGGTGCTAGGATCTTTCACTTTCTGCAGGAGTTTACTCAAAATTATAGAGCTGGCTTGCTCAGACAACACAATCGGACTCCCATTTTTGTTTCACAGTTTACGCTTCAGTGTACATAAGTCCTTTAGAAATCGTGCATAGGCCGATGCATGGCAAATCGCATTCATCAAGGGAATGCTTATTTGGACTTGCTCAAAGAGCTTGACCAGGTCTTTCTCAAGTGCCACGGGTTTGGGTTTCTTGTTTCCTTTGGTCAAGGCCTCAGGAATTGGAATCTCTATTGGTATCTCTAGGATTGGTTCAGGCACTGGATTTGGAATAGGTGTGTCTTTGATATCCATCGTAGGTGTAGGTTCTAAACTACTAGGACTGGAGTGATTAGGATAAGGTGGGTCCTGAGTAGTTTTGCCACTACGCGTAGTGATAACGTTTAGGCCTACCTAGTTTGGATTCAGAATTGGTAGGAGTGGTGGTTGCTACTGATACCCGAGTATGATGTGGAAGCCTCCAACCTGTCAGGTGGGGGTGGAGAGGAGGCTTGATAGACATGATGAGCTTGGCCCTGATTTTGGTTGATAACACGCCTCTGGTTTGGCACGTTATTTGGATTCGGCAGAAGTTGGGAAGGAAGTCCACTAGGCTAGCGAGTCCTTGCCATTTGTGAGAGTTTGTTGCCAACCTCAGTGATTTTTGCCTTATGTTATTTTTGTATGGCTGCATTGGTCTTCTGCATATCAGCTAAGGTTTGCAAAATAAAGCTCATTTGGTCTTCCTTGCTAGGCCCAATTTGGAAGTTAAGGTTGGGCCTAAGCTGAGCGGGCTGATATCATTGCGGAGCTTGTGGTCGGGGTTGGAATTGAGTTCTCGAGTTCTGATTATTTCCCAACCATGTGAAATTTGAATGATTGTGTCATCTAGGATGATATGAATTGGAGAATGGATCATGTTGAGTGGCGTAGAGATCCTTGCAGGTTTGAGTGGCTCCAGAGTAATCAGAGTATGAGAGTTCAGAGATCCCCCAACTAGAGTAAGATGGCTCTGAGTCTCCTCCAAAACTAGGATTGACGGGGTTGGATACACATCCATCCCCTGATATGCATGATGGTGAATGTTATGCACGGCCTCCTTACTCGAGGATGGATGTGCATATGTGCTTTGCTGCGAAGAGGTGGTTTTTTGTAGTTGATGAGTCAATTCGTCCACCTTCTTCTTGATAATAAAGACCTTATCCTGGAGACTAGCCACCAACTCCAGATCGATGGTTGCGGATAGGTCTCGTGTTTCGTGTGCCCCTCATGTGTTTGTCAATGCATGGGTAGTCATTCGGTTGAACATACCCATAGACTCATTGTTTATGGAGTTCTTGCACATGTTTTCGAGAATCTCCTAAATGGTGTCTTCATGTTGGCCCTTGATGTTGCCACCACAAGTTTCATTGAAAAATAATCTAATGTCCTCATGGAGTCCCTTGTAAAAAGACTGAACTTGTTCCCATTTAGGAACTGCGTGATGAGGGCATTTTCGCATGAGATCCAGAAAGCAATCCCATGCCTTGTGAAGTGGTTCTCCCTCATTTTGCGTGAAATGCATGATTTGTTGCCTCAAGGCATTAGTGCGAGCCACTGGGAAGAATTTCTTCAGGAATTCAGCTTGTAGTTCCTTGGTGCGTTGTTTCTCGCTCCTGGCGGTGTTATAATGATATATCCGTTGCAGTATATTGCAAAAAAATTGTCACCAGTTTAATTTATTTATTGCTCGAGATTTAGATTATCCCGAGGTCGAACTCAGGGAGCATATGTCATTCTAGAAACATATGGATTCACAATTGACTATATACTGCTTTACAAAAATTTAAGAGAGAGAATGAGCAAAAAACTCCTTTTTCTTCTTTCTCTTGGCTTCTTCTTCTCTCTTCTTTTCTTTTAGCTGGTTCTTTTCTTTCTCTTTTCCTTGCTTCTTCTTCTTCTCTCTTCTCTTACTGTGCCTTCTCTTCTTCAGTCTGCCTTCTTCTTTCTTCTTCTCCTCTGCTGCGGTTCTTCTTTTCTCTGTTGCTGCTTCTTCTTTCTTCTTTCTTTTGCGTCTTCTTCTTCTTCTTTCTTCAGCAGCTCCTTCCTTCTTCTTCTCTTTCAGCCTTTCCATGCTCCGAACGTCTGATTCTTCGAGTCGGACGCCTTATCGGCCCTGTTGCTACAGTGCCTCCTTCTTTCTTCTTCGGCTGCTGCGGCTTCTCCTTCACCTTCTTCTTGCTTCTCGTGGCCAAGTCTTCACCGCTTCCCTTCCTTTTTCTCCTTTCTTCTTCTTTTTCTCTGCTGCGGGAGCTTTGCGGCTAAGTCCTTGCTACCCGCTCTTCCTCTTCTTCTTTTTCCTCACCTGTTCCCTGCACACACGCGATGCAAAACCTATCCCTACCCTTTCCCGTGTCTCTCTCTCTGAATCTCTCTTTGGTACGCTCTCCTAGAGCTGGGTAATCAGGTCGGGTCGCGTGCCCGGGTCCAGGCGCACCGACGTGGGTGTGGTGCGCGAGGAGTGCTCATGAGTGGAGGTAGTCGGGTTGCGGGTCAGGTCCACATGGGTAGTGCCGCGGACGAGACCCGGTGGATAGATGAGGAGGGATCTCACCCCAGTGTTTCGAGGCGAATAGCCTAGAGCACTTTTTCAATTTATGTGTGGGTGCGCATCCACACACTTCCGAGGTGGGACTAAAGTCCCACCTCCGATCTCAGGCGTCTGCGGGAGGAAGGTTCGTCCAATTGGGGCAGCGGCAGAGGCCTACGACCCCAATTTTGAACCTGAGTGTCTGCGCAAGTAGGTTCCGCACGACCTAGGACCTGCTGCCTGGGACGAGGAGACCTGGGTGAAGCTCCCAAGCAAGCTTCACTTGCTCGACAATGGCGGCGAGCACCAGGGTCTTGAAAACACTAAAACGGCTTTGCAGCTACGTCAAAAGGCTCAGGGAGGATCGCCCAGGTGTGGCGAGTGTGCAGCGGTGGTCGGCGAGACGCAAGAGTGCCTGTGGTCGTGCGCCTAGGGCACACTGCGTGCGTGAGAGTGGGTGTGTTCAGGGGGTGTTCTGGAGGTGTGGCGTGGTGAGTGGAGTGCGGATTTAGTGTCAGTGCGGTGTCGCGGTGCATAAGGGGTGATTGGCGAGGCGGATGGAGGCATGGAATACGGGAACGCCTCGCCAGAGGGCGGCCGGAGATGGAGAAGGTGGTGATGGACAGTGGTGGTCGGTGGGTGGAAATAGCAAATAAAAAGGGGGAAAATAAAAGAGAGAGTAAGGGGAAGAGTTTCACCTACTTAACTGACGAGGGGGGGGGGGGGGGGGGGGGAGGAGGCGCTCGGTGCGTGCCTGTCGACGCCGGAAATGAAGATGCCCAGAGGGGGTAACGGCGACGAGGAGGGGATCTGGAAGGCGCCAACTGGTGCGGCTTGGCGCGGGAGGATGAGGCGGAGTGAACTCTGCTGCAGGTGTGGCAGCAGAGCGACGAGGGGGAGGGGGAAGGGTCGCCGGAAGCGTCGGACTGTCTAGCCAGAGTGAGAAGGGACGAGTTTGAGGGAATTCTCTGGCCAAAACGAGCTTGAGACGACCGAAGAACCCTGCCGTCCCTTTTATAGTAGCAGGCGAGAGGAGAATCTCGAGGAGAGATCGTGGAGAGCTTGCCGGAGTTGGCCGGAGATGGAGACCCATTCCTTTCGCGCGTTCGCACGAGAGGAGTGGGCGATGGCAGGACATGGGAGGGGGTCCCTGCGAAAGAGGACGACGCAGGGAACCCCCTTTTCGTTTTTGAGAGCGGCCCCCATACCCTGCGCGGTGCCATCCTCCGCGCAAGGTTGCCGGAGGTATGGGCGGCTGTGTGGGGTTGCAGAGGGATCATTCTGCAAAGAACAATGGAGAAGCTGGGGGGCAAAATGCAAGGGTTTAGAAAGATAAGGGTCGAAAAGTAATTCAAGAGGACCAATTTGTAAAGTAGGTCAAGATGGCCTTCCCTTAGGTCCAAATTTTGGTACAAACCTAATTTTGACCTAAGGAATCCAATGGTGAAGTTTGATTTTTGGTTTGACCACGTTTGATCGATCAATTTGCATTAAAACCTAAATTAGGTCAAAAATTGGGTATGGTTCTCAATTTAGGTCAAGATAGATTCCAAAGGCCAAATTGAAGGTTATAAACCCTAGGGAATATTTTTACATGAATTTTAGGGAATTTATTTGATTTTTATCCTACCTGAAACCTCATAAATTAAAGCAGGTTTGTTTCAGGGTTACATAATGTCATTTAATTCATAGAAGTTGCTATAACCCTTTTCGGATCAGATCATCCCACTTTCTTTCTTATTAAGCCCATTTGACCTGTGTTTAGACCCTTAGATGCCCCGTATGTGTACTGCATTGGTTAAATTGCAGTTTTACCCCTTGTGAATTATTTTATTCTTAAATTTAGAATTCTCTGATTTAGGCTTTTCCTTAGGTTTTGTAGGAGCTTTTGTACACTTATTTGGATCAAAATGTGCTAGTTAGGGTTCATGATGAGGCTCTCATCATTCCTCCTAGGTGTTGATTGGTCGAGTCAAAGATTGATACCAATGGGCATCTTTATCTATCAAAGAGAAGGAAAACATCTTCATGAGCAGGATGTCCCGATTTTGAACAGGTGGTCCAAAAGTTTGGGCTAGATGTTTCAATTGTTTGATGTGCTAGAAAGAATCTTTGGAGTTCAATCCATGAAATTTGGGGATCGCGCTGATAAGATTTGGCTTCAATTTTGTATCAAGTCCTCCAGTCGGGATTTGCACCCTGGGTTCGATAACCACACTGTGGGATTGTAATGATCTCGTATCTACAGACGCGCTCAGGGGTTCATGATTGCATGAAGTAGATCCGTGAGATTCTGCAATTGGGTCTGGAAGTCTGGTACATCGCCTCTCCTTCAAGATCTTGATTCTCCATGGGAGCAGAGGATGGAGAACTAGGCTAAGATGTGGAATGATCAAAAGAGATGTCGATCTGATTGTAAGGGGATGAAAACAATTGAGCCGGGGCTTGACCTCGACGAGAGTGAACTGCTAATGGAGGTTTCAAGACTGGTCTTAAGAACCTCCTCCCATACATTCACTACAGAATCAAATGAGGGACAGAATGTGTCTTGGACCTAATCAAGGCACCCAAAAAGGCTGGGTGACTAAGGTAGTTCGAGGCATATGGACCTTTGGATCAGAAACTCATCCACTCGAGAATTATTTGGGTAGGTAGGAAGGGAGAGTCCCGCAAAGACCCCTACACGGTAGCGCATCCCCATGGGTTATAGGGTTTCCCTCACTTAACCTTCCTTGTCACTATGATTCCAAGTAGACCAAAATATGTGAGTTGGGACCTAAGTCTACCAGTTTTAATCCTACTTGTGCTTTGAATTTCACTTGAATTTAGAGTTGATTTGATTTGTAACCTAATTTGGAGGTTAGTTGATTCACAAAGTGATGGTAACACCATCATTTGTCATAACTAACTTAAATTGGTCATAATCAAGTGTTAAATGCTCTTTAATGATCGTCTAAGGATTGTAATTTCATACTGAATTGATTTGAGAAGTAGACAGAAAGAAGGGTTAATTCTGCTATTTTAACATCTAATCACTAATGTAGATTAACTATGGGGTTAATTAGGGGTTAATTTAAGACCAAGAAGTAGGCTCAGAAAAATTGAACCAGGGTTTCATGCATTTTGAGGGTTAAAATAATATAGAAAACTTTAAATATCAGTCTCACTTAAATTGAAAGGGTTCTGGTAGAGATAAATTTAATTTAAACCTCCTAAAAATCATTGAACAATATTCTAAGATGTTTGGTACCTTTACTTTGACAATTGGAACCCATTTTGACCAAAAAGAGAAATTTAGACGGAAATTTACCTTGATTTGGGCTCTTGTACAATTTACTCAGGCAAACGTGATCAAAACATAAATCTAAGTTCACCATTATATTCCTTGGATCCAAATTAGGATAACACCAAGATTTGGGTTCAATCAAATCCATCTTGACCTAGTTTGTATTTAAGTCCCCAGATCTCTATTCTTTTCAATTAAACCCTTAACTTCTACATTTTCGTTGCATTTATGACCCTAACTCCTCGTCACTTTCACCAATAGGTCCCTACCGCCATTAGTTTCCTAAATCATGAACAACAGACCTAACCCACCTTTGACCAACATTCAATCAAGAATTTCTCCTTGATTTGTCAATCAAATCCCTCCAAAATTGGAAGGATTGATGAACAGAAGATCCTCTCCCATCTGGCATAGATCTTGAATCCTGATTTGAAGAGGAGAGCACCAACGAACTCAAGGAAATTTGAGATTTTTATTTGCCAAATCCTTGAATTAAACATGCAAATTTTGCACAATTCAAGGCCAAATCGAGCTCTATATAAGCTTTAGGACATTCCCATGTAAAAAAGAGCGAGGTTCAGGCCACAAAATCATCTTCTTCTCTTCCTCTGATCACCTCTAGCCTCGGGTCCGGCGAACCTCCTCGATCCCCTTCCTCCAGCTATCTAACCGTTGAATTGGACAACCCACTATCTTCGCCAAATTCTTCCGCTTCTCGATTGCCAAAGTAGGAGCTTCCTTTGCTATCTTCCTCATCGTCTAGCAAGCCATGTCGGTGCGAGTCTCTCCCTCTTTTGTGCCATAAACTAGTCCATCCTCTTCCCTTTATTCTTTAGAATAATCTTAGGTCCTTAGTTCCTAGTTTAGATTACATTATCACTCTCTCCCCCCTCGTCTTCTTCGCCTCTGGTTGTAACTCTGGTGAGTTTGCACCAGTGTTGCATGCCACCAAACAACACACCACCACCACCACAACATTCCTCTTCCTCCGTAGATCAAAAGCCCCAAGTTTATTGGGGGTTTTGGCCACTTAAACACGCCCCGAACAACCCACCACCCTACTTACAACTCTGACACCATCTGATCACCACCCACCACCGTTCATCAAATCATCACCACCACCAGCACCTCATGTGTTTAATTTGGGCCCTAGGGCCATATTCCTTGTGCAGGTCACCACAGCCACCGGTCGTCTTCTTCAGCTCCAGTCACGACTGTCCAACGACCAACCACTTCGCCCCCACCATTAATCAATGTGGATTACCTCTAGTAGATCCTCTGGACCTCCAATTGAACAAGGCATTAATAGAGACAGCTCCAATTGGGAGAGGCTTTCACAACAGCAACACGTGAAGGAAGAGGCCTTACTTTAGTCCATAATTTGGAAATTCTTACTTAATGGTTTACGCTCATTAGCTCGTCGCATTAGACATGGAGGTCAGGTCTCCCTACATGAACCAAAGCATGTGGTTTAGCTCACCCACGGCAAGCGAGCTAGACTGGCCCCCCATGTGTTGAACCGATCTAGGTTTGAGAAAAAAAAATAGAAAAGGATTTCTGAGAGAGAAGGGGAGGGGTTTTACATTGTTTGGATTTGAATTAAGACTTAAGGTGTCTTAGGTGAATTTGAGACATCTGAAGAGTCTGAATTAAGGAGTTATGCAAAATTTTGTTAAGTGTTGAGAAGTTGAGAAGAGAAGAGGAGAGTCCGATATTGAATTAAGAATAAGCCTAAGTGTTAAGTGATTCATTGCTGGTTCAAACCACCATTCTTTTTGCTTGTTCTTTATTATAGTTTTGTCCTCTAACTCTTGATATACACTTTGCAAGTTATTGAATATATTTTTGATTGTTATTGTGCTCATTTATATTACTTGATTGGTGACTGAATTACGATTATATTTGCTCCCTGCGAATGACTTCAGAACTCAACGTTTTTTCGAGCTTTATAAATTTTAAATGTTGAATCATTTCTGTTGCTATACTATGATGCATTTTGAACTCAACGGAAATACTCACCAACACAAAGTGAACCAACTTCACCTAACCTACTCTAAGGTTGATGATGAAGTTTGGGCCAAAGCACGAAAATCACCTTGAATTGGTTCTCAGACAGGTCATTAGGTCCCAAATTTTAATGATCCAAGTGATTATAAGGCCTTGATTTTAGGGTTAACTTGTTAAGATCAATTCAAACAAGGGCTTGGGTAGCACACAATGCAGGAATATATTTCCTTTTTAAGCAGGCAAATGTGTCCTTGAAACCCTAATGTGGAAACCCTAGTTTTGCTCTATTTCCAAGTTTAATTTCTTCCAAAGATGGTACCATAGGCTCAATCAAGAAGGTGAACAGCCCCAAGGAACCTTATGTCCCTAATAGGTGCAGGTATCAGGATGGGGATCTCTAATCAAATCAATCAAATCTAATCAAATCACGATAAATTAGGAAACTTTTGCTTTGATGTTTACTAAGAAAATAAGGCAAGTTTGATCCTAATTGATTTGTTTCCTTTCAAATCTTTCCAGGAGAGGAGGGGATTATGGAAGAGGGAGTAGTAGTTACTTGCCCCTCGTGTGGTTGCTCGAGAGGTCGATCTTTGCAATGAATCACCTCGCAACAACACAACAAACAGATATAACAAGTTTGAATCAAGTTAGAATTAGCACGACTAGAGATTGAAGTGCGTGTTGCTCCTCGACAATGGAGCCAAAATGTTGATAGTGAATTTTCGTCGAATTAAAATAATAAATACGTGCATCATAGTATAGTCAATGAAAATCAAGTGAACAATTAAATTTATAAGTGCTCAAGAAATATGAGTTTCCGAGGTTGTTCACAGGGAGCAAGACAATTGCAATGTGTAACGACCTGATTCCCGAATCCCTACGAGACACGAGAATCGGACTGACTCGACTGATCCCAAGACCCAGTCGTCTAACGAGAAAGTAACCAAAAGAGCAGTAAAATAAACCACATTCAACATGTATATAACTAGCAGTAACAAAATACAGCAGTAAAGAAAAGAAATACTACAGTATACACCACCACAACAGTAGAGAAGTAAACATGTACATAAACATGAAGCTTGCAATGAAAAGAGTACAGGGGTAATAAAAAATACTCAGTACAACGGAAAGAAAAGTACAGCGGGTACTACAAGTAACACTACTGGGCTCTACTAGGCCCAGCGCCCTCTGCAGCCGCTGACTCTGGCTGCTCAACACTTGGTCCTGAAAGGGTAACAAGGGTGACACGTCAGCGAAACGCTGAGTAGAGTGGCAACCAAAAGCTAAAAGGAGCAGTAGAGTGGACAGTAGCTGTTATATTTTTACTTTCTTTCTTTATATTTTTCCATTTATTCATTGTTGATTTATTTCCCATATCCTTCTCTTGATCTTGAATGTTCCTCGTAGGAACGATCTTGATTGCAGTCTTTTCCGAAAAGTATAAGTAACACGTGGTGCTCTCCTGACCGGGAGAGGGCCCCGTGGTGGTCCTACCCTCAGTCAACCACCCCAAGTTCACCGGCAGACGTAATGGTGACTACGGCACGCGCGATAAGCGCACGGGTAGCTACCCCGCACTGGCACGCGATCAGTCGTTTCCGTTAACGGGTGCGCCCAAAGCGCGGCACGGAACCAGTATAGGGTAGAGCCCTCTCAATAACAGGGGTCCAGCCCCTCCATAGTAACCAAACAGGGGTCTTGCCCTTTCACAGTCCGCGCACCCTCGCCTGACACCCTGGTTTGCTCAGTGGGCCTAACAAGTCGGTGTAGGAGGGCTAGCAGAACCCCGGGGCTCGTGGGGTAGCTAGTGCTCTCCCTACATTAGTAGCTCTCCTCGGTACTATGTACACGAGGGCCAAAAGTCGGTACAAAGTGGCCAGACCTAACCCCGGGTCCCTGGGGCGGCTGGCTCCGCTCTGCACTAAACAGGGGAATAGTTGCTCTCCTTGGTACTCCGTACTCAAGGGCTAGCTCATTCCCCAATTCTTTTTCATTCACTTTCTAGGAGTTCTACTCCTAATTCCCCGTAAGCTTTATGCTCTTTAACTCAGCCAATTTAGGTTTCGCCGTTCCAGCTTCATGTTATCAACCGTAATTATCTATTCATAATAGGCAGCTGTTAACCAATTTACAGGCAGTTATCGTTTCCTTTCTACTTTTCCAAGACTATAATGTTTATATATTCAACTAGTTTTCCAGTCTTAGGATTCATGCCATACCCTAGGATCTATCATTCAATCTAGTTTTCCAGTCTTAGGATTCATGCAATACCCTATGATCTATCATTCAATCTAACGTTTCAGCCCTAGGGTTCATGCAATGCCCTAGACTCTATTAATTATTTCATAAGTGTATAATTTTTGATAAATAAATTAAAGGGCCACTCTACCCGCAAAATCGGGAGTACTGGGGGCGTGGTCGGCAATCCCATGCACCTCCGCAACCCCCAGAGCTGCAACAGAATGGGGTCCTAACACAAGGATTAACACAAGGAGTTACTCAGAACAGTATACAATTACTGTAAACAGGTAGAGGAAATAAATCTGGGAAGAATGAAACTTGAAACGTGGAAAACGGACTCCGAATGGACCCTACACGGGTCAAAAACGACGAGTCTGCCCAAAATCAAACGTCTGGAACTTCTTCCAGACGTCTTAAAAGGTCGATCATGCCATACCTTGGTCTGCGCAGTCCTTCAGACGTCCAGAAGCCCGTTGGATCGTCTGGACTTAGTTTCCAGACGTCCGATTGTCACCCCGGATGTCTGGAAGTCCTGCCCGTCGTCTGGTGCTGTGCCCAGACGTCTGATCTGTGTGGGATGGCAAAGCCCTCGCGCCCTCCCGAACAACTCCTACACACACACACACACCCGCTCTCATTGAAGAGGTGCAGAAGAACACGGCGGACGGCTGCATGGTCGTACACGCGTAAAAAGGAGAAGATAAGAAAATATTGTACCTGTCAGACGTCTGGACCCTCCTCCAGACGTCTTCTGTGTCATCTGGACGTAAGTCCAGACGTCTGATTTTGGGAAATTTTCCCAGAATCAGAACCCTTCTCGCTCTCTGCCCGCAGCGCATGACTATGCCGCACCACGTCCTCCTGTTGCCCGAGCTGCAGTAGCTCCTCCGCAACACCCCACGCTCGCTGCTCTCCCGCCGGTCGGCTCTAGCTGCCCCGGCAAGCTCGCACCCTCGCGATCGAGCTCCTTCTTCCTCTCGCAACGACTCCTCCTAACCACACACCCGCGGCAGTCGCTGCTGCCGCTCTCGCCCGCGCGCTGTCTCCCAGACAGGGAGAAGAAGAAGAAGGCGGTGGAGTGAGGGTGAGGGAGAGGGGAAGCATTTTTATAAGGCAGCCGTGGGGAGAGAGAAGGAGGAAAAGTGGCGCCTGCAGGGAGAGAAAGAGAAGAGCGAAGGCGGCGGGTTCAATCTGCGCGCGCACGCGTGCAGACGCGAACCCGTACACTAAAAAAATTTAATACCAGACATCTGGGAAGGGTTCCAGACATCTGGCCAGATGTCTGGGCCACTTCCCAGACGTCTTAAACTACGTCTGATGCCCTGTTCGTAACACAATGCAACCACTACTTGAATAATGGAAACGAGCACAATAAATGATTCACAATAAATGATGTGTGCAATGAATATTCCTTTCAAATATATATGAATTCCAAAGAGCCAAAAGTAAATGATTATAAGGCTAAAAAAATTGTTTCACACTTAAGCACAAACCTAAATCAGAGCCTCAAATCAGATGTCTGTGGAGAGTCACAGACACCTTAAGTTTTTAAACCTAAGCTCCTTAGTGCAAAAACCCCCCTCCTCTCTCACAGGAAGCCCTTCCTCTCTCTCTCTCTCTCTTTTTATTTAATCAGGTAAATAGATTCAGACCCGAACCCGCGTGCATGTAGGCATAGGTGAGGGCTGTGTGCAATGGCGTGTATATGGGTAGGGACCTGACCCCAGTGATTCGAAGGTGAACAACTAACGTTCACAATTCAATAAGTACGCAAATCCAAATTAAAATTCCTTGATGTGGGACTATCCAATAGATCCTTTCTTTCCACACACTGCTGTTGAAGCACCACGATCAATTGGACTATTGCTGGTGTTTGATCCTCCAATTGAAGGCCCAAACGGCTTCCTTGATGTATTCCGCACCAGCTGGGGTTGGAGGTGAGGTTGGAGGTCGACGGATGGCGATGAACGATGCCAAAGATGAAGTGTAATTTGACGAACACCTGTAGACCAGAATACTTGATAAAAGCCCCAATCAAAAGGTTAACAATGTTAGTCGTGAAGCGAGAAGTGCAGTGGTGGAGGTGATTTGGTGAATCGTGCGTCGAGAGTGGTTGGATGGTGATGAGATGGACGGCGGAGGTGTGGGTTGTTTGGTGAGATGGATGGTGGATGGTGATGATGGTGATGTGGGCTTTTGATCTATGGAGGGTGAGGAAGGTTTTGGTAGTTGTGGAGTGGTGTTTTGTGAAGTGTGGTGAAGGCACAAGCTTACCGAAGCTCATGTCGCAGATGGAGAAGAAGTTGGAGGTTAGAGTGATAAAGTGATTGAAATCTAATCCTAAAGGTCCTATACTAGACTATTAGAGGAGGAGAAGATGATGAGCTACCTAGAGAGATGAGTGGGGGCAAGATGCATCTGGTCGGTTGAAGATGAAGAGGTCCGAAGAAGGCAACGACAATGAAGATTGGGTCGAAACAACCTGGCTTTGGTCGGCCAAGGTCGCAAGGAGGAGTGGACGCAGATGGCAATTCTAATTTGGCCTTAGCATGCATGGAGGAAGGTGGACAGAGTGCTCGCCAGAGTCGAAGATCGAAGGTGGCCATGCGTGAGGGAGGGGTAAACAATGTCTGTAAACCCTCCCTCTCTCTCCCTCATTCCCTTCTCTCTCCCTCATTCCCCTCGAACCCTAAACCCTACTTCCCCTCCTATTTATACCCCTCCCTTCTCCTCTCTTCTCCTCCATGCACCACAGTCACCACCACCTCCAGCACTTTCTGTGCGGTAGTGGCGAGGGCGGACGAGAGAGGCGAGGGGGGGGAGAGCGAGGGAGAGTGAGAGGGAGGAAGGAGGAGAGCGTGGAAGGTTAGAGGACCTTCAGGAGCTCAGTAGAGCTTACACGGCCGACGGCAGGTGCATGCGCGCGTGGAGGATGTCGGCGAGGAGCTACCCAAGCTCTTGTAGAGGCTGGAGCTACTGTCGCGGGCAGAGGTGCGAGCGGAGCGAGCTGTGAGGAGGTTCTAATACTGGAAGCTTTCCAGTATCAGACATCTAGCGTGATGTCCAGATGACTAGCGAGGGACCTGGACATCTGGAGCTAAGGCCGGACGTCTGAGAGCACATATCGCGTGAGGTACGTACATTCCTACGCTGATTTTCGCCATGCAAAAGATCTCAGCGCAGGAGTTGTTGTTGGCTGACCACGCCTGCGTTTGCGTAGGCAGGTGCAGCTTTGGGAAGGCACGTGGTATGCTTTTCCACGTACTTTTGGACATCTGATCATATCACTAGACGTATAGAGGTGCTTCCAGACGACCGGAGACCTTGTCCGACGTCTGGAACTATCCTCAGACGGTCGCAGAGGAGGTCTGGACATCTGATTAGTCGCAGGAGACACAAGGTGAGTTTTGACGTCTTTTAAGACATCTGGGATTAGTCCCAGACGTCTGATTTTGATTAGAAACTGCGTTTTTGTCCTGTTTAAGGCCCAAACGGATTCGGATTCCCACAAATGAAGTACAGTTGTTTTCTACTCGAGTTCCTCTACGTATTCATGTTGAGTACCTACTGTTTTGAGCTTGTCTAGTGTACATTGTCGCTGGTACAGGTTACCTGCCGGTGGCGTGTTCGGAGCCCGCGGAGACGACGATATCTACGGCACAGGCCCCCATTCCTCCCGTGATACCCGGTAGAGTAGTTTAAACAATTTATTAATATTTAAATAAGAATGTGCTTGGTTGAAATAGCCGAATGGAACTCTAGGATGTGGAATGAACCCTAGGGTAGAAAATGGATGAGCCTGTTTGAGTTGTACTGTTTACTTGAATGCATGGTTAAGATAAATTGCTAGCAAATGCCTGTATTATAATGACGAGTTGCATGTTAGAATACGACCTGCCTGTATTCAATTGAGAAATTGCTTGTGAAACCACCAGTTGCATGTTATTGAGAATTGAACTATGAAAACACGAGCTACTTGTATATAGATGAGAAATGAATTATGAAACATGAGATCTGGATCTGGATAAATGAGGTGAACATGAGCATGAATCCTATGGGGAATTAGGAGTAGAACTTCTGTGGATAAACGAAATCTGGAATGTAGACGGGAAGTGTGTTGGCCCTTGAGTACATGGTACCAAGGAGAGCAACTGTCCCCTTTTAGTGTAGGGCGGAGGTAGCCTCCCTTGGGTTGAGACCCAGGGTTAGGATTGACCACTCTACACCGACTTCTGTTGGCCCTCGCATACGTGGTACCGAGGTGAGCTACTAGTGTAGGGAGGGAGCTAGCCACCCTACACAGACTTTGTTAGGCCCTCAGGGCAAATCGAGGTAGTTAGACGAGGGTGTGCGGACTGTGGAGGGGCGAGACCCCTATTTTGCGAGGGCAAGGCCCTATACTGTTCCGTGCTGTACTTTTGACGTACCCGATAACGGAAACGACTGATCACGTGTCAGTACAGGGTAGCTACCCGTGCGCTTATCACGCGTGCCATAGTCACCGCTACGTCTTGACAGTGACCTCGGGGTGGTTGACTGGGTGTAGGACTACCACGAGGGACTCTCCCGACCAGGAGAGCACCACGTGTACCTTCTACTCTATGGAAAAGACTGCAATCAAGATTGTTCCCACGAGGAACGTGCAAGATCAAGAAATATCTGGATACTTTGAGAAATGGATGAAACAGAAACATATAAATGAGATAAATAGAAATGAGAATTAAATTTGTTATTTTTACCGTTCTTGTACTTAAATAATATAAGCATCACTCTACATAGCGTTCGCTGACTCTGTCTTTTCATAACAATGTTCAGGACCAGGAGTTGAGCAGCCCGAGTTTCCGGCTGTAGAGGGTGCTGGGCTCAGCCGAGCCCAGCAATAGCCATAGTTGTAGTAAGTAATTGATACCTAGTTTACTGTTTCTACTGTTCCTATTTTTTTTCCGCTTTCAGTTGTTGTTGTTATTGTGATGGCATGTATTGAGACAGTTGTTCTACTTTCTTTACTACTTTGTACTTTTCTCTTACTTAGTTATATTGCATGTGTGAATGTGGTTTATTTTCTTGCTTTTGGTTATTTCTTGTTAGATGACTAGGTCTTGGGATTATTGAGGCGAGTCGGTCTTGGATCCTATAGGGATTCGGGAACCGGGTCGTAACAATGTCAAATCTTGACTAGGGAGTACATTGAGAGATGGAGGAGCTTATATAGAGGATGATTTGGTCTTCAATTGTGAGGAATTTGTGAGAACATTCGCGAATTTGGAAACTCCTAAATGTGGAAATCATGAGCTCCATTGGAGCTTTCCTCTTCAAATTAGGATCTGAGACTTGGTCCAATGGAAAGAGGATCTTCTAATGGACAATCCCTCCAAATTTGGAAGGATTTGATTGAGAATCCAAGGAGAAATCCTCGGTAAAATGCTTGGTGGTTTAGGTCTTCTACTGCTGCAACCTTTTAGGAAATGGTGAAGAAGATGAAGGCAGGGCTCTTTTGTAATTTAAATCGAAAGCTAGGGGGCTATTTGCAACGATCAAGGAATCCTGAACTAAAATGCAAACTTGGTCAAGATGGATTCTGATTGGGTCCAACCTTTGGTGTCAACCTAATTTGGACCCACGTAATCTAATGGTGAGCTTAGATTTAGGTTTTGACTATGTTTGGTTAGGTAAATTACACAAAAGCCCAAAACAGGATAAATTCCCACCTTAATTTCTATTTTTGGTCAAAATAGGTTCCGATGGTCAAAGTGAATATACTAAACCTCGTAGAATATTTTTCGATGCTTTTTTAGGAGGTTTAGGTTGTATTTTTTTGACTAAACCTTTTCAATTTAAGTGAGGCCGATAATTAAGATTTTTCTATAATATTTTAATCTTCAAAACTCATAAAACCCTGATTCAGTTAATCTGAGCTCACTCAGATATTTAAGTTCATTTAACCTTTGATTAACCCCTGATTAACCCTGTAGTTAATCTACATTAATGATCAGATGTTAAAACAACAAAATTAACCCATTTTCTTGTCTTCTTCTCAAATGCAATTCAGACAGAGTTATGATTTTTTTATGAATATATAGGAGCATTTATTACAGTAGTTAGGCTAATTTAAGCTTATTAACACCAATGATGGTGCTACCATCAGTCCTTTAGAAAAAGATCTAGTGTTCGTTCCCATTTCAATGATATAAGAGAACGTAAAAAATATGTAACCCGTGATGGGATGGACAGTGAATATGAGATTTAATCCTAAGTGTTCCCTATGTCTTCCTTGTTGGGTTTTGTCTACCTTGAGCGAGCCATCCGAATTTTTTAAATAAGATTACATTTTATCAGAATTTAAAATTTGATTATTTTGTACTTAATGAATTGGGCCCCTTACGGTTACGTAATTTGCTAGATTGAATAACCTGATATGTGTTGATTCAGTGATCTAAATAGCTTATAGGATTCGATAGTACACCAATAAACCATCTGATTCAATTATTTCCAATTTGAGTTAGAATAGCAACCTGCTCTAAAGGCCATCACGTGATTGTTGTTCTCGAATGGAGATTTGAGAACTGTCATGCGAGTCAGGTTAAGGAGTTAACTTGATGAGACAAAAGGTAATGGAAGTCCTCCTATGATTGATAGCGAAAATACGCATTTTGTTAATGATGCGAAATGGTGTCGTTGTAACATGTAAATCTGCAATCAACTCTTAAATTTACAAAATCTAGATAGGGTGAATATCTAAAGTCGTCCAAGGAGGTCAATTTGTTAATCACATGAATTGGTTCTCTCTCTCGCCTCTCAAATCCACACTTATCTTTTTGTATTTTCAATTTTACTGTTTTTAGGGTTTTTGAAACAATCGAGTATTTGAAGCAAAGATTAAAATTACGCTAGAACTATGCCTATCACTAAACCTAAGTGACAAAATGAAACCTCTCTTCTAAGCTCACCCTAGGCAAGTGCACTTTGGGTAATTAGAGGAGGAGAGTGTGGAGTGCACTACAACTACAAGAACATGAAACACACACTAAACATAAAACATGAATTGGAAGGCAAATAGAACTTGTATTAGTAGCAATTAAGGGAAATGTAGCGGGATGCTTGTTACATGAAAATAACCAAAAACAAACTAGCTAATACAAGATATAGAGATAATGAAGAAGAAGGGGGGATCCTCTATTTGAAGTCTGGATGACCCTTGCTTTAAGTGCCGTTGCCCCGCACTTGGAAAGGGTTCTCTTTGGCTTCTTCTTGATGTAGTCCTCCTCCAAGCTCTCTCATCAAGGTGGATGTCAACCACCTTCAAGGTTCCTCTTCTGCCTGGTCCTTCCTTCAAGTGTGGACCTCCTCCTTGGCGTGGCATAATGATGAGTTGCGACTCATTATAGCTAAATAGCCGAAGTTAAGCTAGAAACTAGGTTAAACAATATCAAATTAACACATAAAAAGGGTTAAGTGTAGGAATCAGAGAAAAGGACCTAAAACATTAATTCTGTGTTAAAAATGCATAATTAGATCATTAAATGAGATATTCTATTAAAAAAGTTTAAATGGCGATCCAACTACAAATTGAACACATAAATGAGCTCAAAAGTTCAAATAAAAAATATAATTAACTTCTTAAATGTTCAATTAAGCTTATATAAAAACTTGGATGCATTTGGACATAATTAAGGCCTTGAAATTAAAGATTTACATTTAGGTCCTTAGTGTATTACATTTCATTCATTAGAAAACCTCCTAGGACCTATGTGTAGGTCGCAAGGACCTTTTTGCAAGACTTAAAGGACTGCTCTGTCATAGCTTTTTACCACTTATGGGCTTCTATGCAATTGTTCTACCCCTTCGCAGAAGGGTATACCCTGCAAAATCACCAAAAGACCCACACCCACCTGCAGCCAGCGCGTGCACTGTAGCACGCGAGGAACTCAAGCTATCCTGGTTGTTGATCTCCCTTACCTCTTGATCTGTGGCTCGATTTGATTTGAAGCTTTGCGTGAATCGACGTGTGCAGTCACCTCCTCTCCCAGATCCCATCCTACGACCCATTTTTGGTTTAAGTTTGCGTGCGCTCCTCTACTTGAATCCTCATCGTGGATGACCTAAGCGCTCAATTTCACTCTCATGGTGAGGGGAATCACTGCCAAGCTCTACTTAAACACCTACCCTGATCACGTGCGCGCCATCGACCTCCCTTCTTACTTTCTTGAGGCGATCCCTTCGTCCTCTCCAGTTTCTCCTTTCCACCCGACCTTGTTTTAGTGCCATGAGCAAAGGAACTTCATCTTCTCCAACTCTCCTTGCCGCTAAGGACCACATAGCACCTGAGGGCGACCGTGAGTCCCACTAGTGGACTTTCAATCCGCTGGAGATCCTCCCTCCTTCGTCGTTGCAGCCACTAGTTGCAGATCTTCCCAACAGGTCCCATTCTTCCTGTTAGATTAGACTTACTACTTTTTAGATTAGCTGTAGTGTTAGTTAGATAGTTAGCAATAGAATTTAGCTGTAGATTAATTCTGATCTGTGCGTGATTGCAGTATAGCTTAGGTTTAGAGTTAGCATAGATTCCACATTTTCACCTCCTCTTATCACTTCATATTAGAGGAGACGAATTTCCCCATTCACTAATCATTGTTTTCTCCCTCTACATGTGTTCATTTTTGCTTTTGATTTCCTTGCAATTTGATCCACATTCCACCCATCTATTTGGAGTCAAATCCCCATTTCATTGCTTTTAAGCTTTGAGATGCGGATTGGTGATCAAATCTATCTTAGGGGCCTTTCACTCACTTCATTTTGTTCACAAAGGCCCCTGATTTGAGATGAAAATTGAATTAGTTTGTTTGATCTACTTTGAATTTGGATTTTACACTAGATCGCAAGATTTTATATAAATTGAGTTTTGAATTGCTTTGATCAAGAAAACTGAGTTATTTTTGTGCAATTCACTGAATGGTTGTGAATCTGAGATGATTCTGATGTCAGAATTCATCTCAGATGAACCATGATCAGATCTGCTCTTTTTGAGGGTTTTTAATGTTTTGAATGCTTTGTAGAGCCGAGGAAGATCAACTATGTTAATTGGAGGCTCTATTAAGGATTTTATCCATGGATGTTGATGGTCGACTTTTCGCTTAGCGTTATAGTATTTAAGTGGTGGAAAAATCGACTAATCAAAAATAATGAAGATAACCACTCGTAGAAGAACGGTTCGTGTCCACAGGGAGGTAATGATGCAATCAATACTTAATTATTTAATGTTATTTCGGATAGTGCGAAATTCCTTTTCAAATTGGACTTAAAATGTGAAGGAAAGTAGATTTGCAATAACCTAAAAAGTTAAGGATGTAAGTGCAGTTTTCCCTCACAGAAATCCTCAATAAATTTAGGATGAATTAGTGTAATTTTCACGTGATGTGTATTAAAGACAATTAGTACTTAAATCAAGTTCAAAATCAATCTTTAAACTAGCCAATATTAATACCATGCAATTAGAAAGAACTGAGTGCTTGAATGCAATTCTGCCATAATATAATAATAATAATAAATCAAATCGGTGGCAATGGCATTGAATTTAATTTCTAATTTCAACAAAAACAGAGCTTTCTTCCTCTCTCCTCCTCGCGAGAGAGAGAGAGAACCGCGGGGGTCGATGCAGGGCTCAAGAGGACGGCGAGGTCGAGAGTTTTCCGACGGTGGCAGAGGCGGCGGCGGAGGTGGCCTTCGATGGCCAGCGGAGGTGGCTGGAGACTACTGCCTGTTGGAGGAGATGAAGATGCACACAGCGCCTGCGGCTGGTGGCGTGCGAGTGTGCGCGCGCGGTTGCGCTGGAAGATGGGCGTGCTGAGGAGCGCGCAGAGGTGATGGAGCAGAGAGGCGCGATGGCGCTCTGCAGGGGCTGGAGCGGCTGCGGTTGGCTGCAGGTGGGCGGTGGGGCGCGCTGGAAGATGGTGAGTGGGTGGCAGTGCGGGTGCGCCTGCAGGAAGGTGGAGCGGTGGGGCGCGTTGGATGGTGCGCTGCAGGGGCTGGCGCCTACAGGTGAGCTGATGGGCAGGAAGGCATGCTGGAGATGAGGGGCGCGCTGGTGCGCGCGGGCTTGCGCGTGAGGGTGCGGTGGTCTGCGGTGCGCGGGTGAGGGATGTAGCAAGGAGGCCGTGCAGGCGCTGTAGGGAGGCGGATCTGCGGGCAGAGATGGAGTGAGCCTGTGGGTGCACCGGGGGATGCGCCTGCAGATGGATGGAGGTAGGCGCGCTGGCGATGGCATGCGGTGAGGAGCGCCTGCAGTGAGGCGTGGGCAGTGGGTGAGCGCGTAGCAAGGGAGAGGCGCTCGGTGCTACTGCTTGAGGTAGAGAAGGAGCGGCACAGTGCTCGCCCTCTCCACAGTGGAGAAGAGAGAGCCGTTCCCCGCAGGGGGGAAAGGTTCTTTTTCCGTGCACGTCGCCTCTTCTCTTTTTAAATCCTCTCTCTCCCTCCGTGCGTCAATCCAGGGATTTGCAAATCCCTTTCTATTTTTGGCTGGTGATCGTTGGAGAAGATTACCCCAATGTCCGGCGGGGGAGGGGGGAAATACCTGCGGCAGCTGTTTGGGGAAATTATCTCCCCACCCTTGTTCTTTCTTGGTTTTATTACCTGCATATAAAAATAACAAAATAATTAAGTTATAGAATGTTGTAAACTCAAATTATAAGGCATACAAATATTCTATAACTTAATTGCCATTATTAACACACCTAAACTATACGATTAAATATATTGAGGCTTAATATTAGTTCATTTTAATGGACTCATCAAATACCCCCATGCCTAAGATTTGTTAGTCCCTAGCAAAAATGAATAATAGAAGTAATCAGACGACTTCTTCTTTTCTTATTTCAAAACTTTAGAAATCCAGACAAATGTGAAGTGTTGATAACCTAGGTAACAGATCCAAGTGAAAGAGCCGATTAGAATTGGGAGTTCATACATCACCCTTGGCAAAAATTTCTGTCGAGATAGGCAACCACTTCCTTCGAGGATAAAGCAGACGATAATCTGTAATTTGACCCCGGTGTTTGGCTTAGGTAGGAGATATCAAATTGAATGGATTTGTATTTGGTGGCACACACTCAACTGGTGCTACATATAGTCTAGTACTGTAGACTTTAGCTCTCTAGACTATTAGACAAGTTAACTCTGAGAGAGGCTACATAACTGTGCTCTCTTAATGTTCCTGGGTACTCTCTCTTTTCTTTCTTTCTGAGATCATGAATCTTGCCAGAATTAGAAATTATACTCACTATTTGGTGGCCTCACATGGCATCTACACTTCAATTAAAGTCCTAATAACTCTATAACTAAGTTAGAGTCCTCAACTAGTATTCAAGCGATCAGAAATACTAGAAGGTAGGTATGGGTTATATTTGGTGGAACGCGATAGGTGTTTTGCTGCCTCGGAAACAGTGTTACATCATACACTTGGACTCTTTTTTTTTTTTCTTTGAATATAACTTTTTTTTTTCTTCTTTTTCTTCTTTCTATTTCTTTTTCTACTTCTTTTCTCTTTTCTTCTCTTCTTTCATACCCTCCTTCAGCTGAGGACTCTATGAAGGACGGTCGTAACCATCCACCATAGTTATAGCTTTATTAAGACTCAATCTCTGTGTATCTGCCTTATTTGGTGACTCTCAGGAATTCACTCAAAGTACGCACCCAGGAACAGAGAGTGAAAACTACGCCTAACTCTGAAGTATCATCATCTAATTATCTAGAACTTAAGAGTCCTTGCACTAGACTTAGCGCACAGTAATCTCTCTACTTTTTCTCACAAATATGAGGTGGATTTACTAGAAGATAGTATGCCTGACTCTCTATGAACTGTCCAAGGGTTCAGTAGGCTACAAATGCTCATTGGTTTTCCTCAAGGATCCATTACCAAGTCTACGTGCATGTGAAATAAATGTACTGGATTCTAAACTTAAGAAATAATTCAAGAAGAAAAACCTCCAATGACAAAGGTATTCTGCTAGGGACTAACCCAATCAGCTCAAGAAAAGAGAATTTTTTTTTTATATGCTAACCTAAATGCATGAATGCACCTAAAATGCAAATGCACTCTCCCATGCCTAAATCCTATAATGTCCCCATTGTAAAATTAAAACAGGAGGAGAAAAGAAAAATAACACCTGACACAGTTTGCTGGGTTGCCTCCCAACAAGCGCTGCATTTTCTGTCAGCAGCTAGACTTATAAGGAACCTATAAGTTAGGTTCCAAACAGAAAAGGTTAGGCCCTAAGAATATGCGTAACAGTGCAGGCCTAGAAAATAGGTAACCACGGATGTTGGCGAGCTGATGATGCAATGTAATTCCAAATGCTCGCCAGAAGATATGAAAGCGAAAAACCTCGTTGGCTACCTTGGGAGGTCTAGGGATAATAAACGGAATATGAAAAGGGACCTCCCGAAACGGAATAAGTGGAGGATAACAAGGGTCCTCCAAAGCAAGACGGGTTTTAAAAGATATAATCATTATTAGTTCAAACCCATGAATGGCGAGAGTAAAAGTACAAGCATCAATCCATACTCGCCATTCTACCCTAGGATGTACTGGCCTGATATATTCTCCAGAAAGAATGTACATGAGCAGAGATCTGAGCCAAGGATCGGTTAGGGAGTTTAAGGATTGTTTGTAGTGTTGGAAGGTAATGGTTAAGTCGAATGATGGCTTAGTTGGGTCCAATTCCAACAATGATTTAGATTGTGTACAGTCCCTAACAGTTGTAGACAACTTCAAGTTATCCTGCCTAGCATTTATAATCGGAGTCGTATTTGAATCAAGGGTAGACTCCAAACTACAGCTTTTTGATGGCAGGGTCAAAATGTAAGAATCATTATCATTCAGCTCATCCCCAGATTCATTTGGTTCACTGGAATATTTGTCTGGGTGTATCTGTGATTCCTTAGGAGTTAGATCAATATCCTCAATTATTTCTAAGGGAGGATCAGTTTTAATATTTTGGAGGAAGCCTATATCATTGAATTTGTCATTCTTCGCGGGGTATAAATCCTCAAATGACGTGTTTTGTCCCCGAGAGTCTCCCATAGACTTCTCATTATTTTGCTTGTCCTCCTCTAATATCAACTCCTGTTTTGATGGAGGATTACTCTCAAAAGAAAGTAGGAATCCGGATTTAATTATATTATTTCTATCCTCTGGAGCTAAATCCTCAAATGATAAATAATTCTCCTGTGATTCAATCCAAATTTTCAGTCCAGGTTCCTCTGTTGGGGCATCCTCATGCTCTGAATTAGACTCTTCATATCCCTGAGACCAGAATTGATCATCCTCCATTCCCTTAGGGTCACCTTCATTAGGTACATTTGAATCCTCAGGATATTGAATGATAGGTGTTGATTCCCTAAGTGGAGGGTCAGGAGTAGGCTCACTAAGAGTAGAATGGGAATCCACCAAATAATCAAGAGGGGAAGTGATAGGAACAATAATTTTCTCTTGCTTTTGACTCTAATATAGTTCAGGTGGATAATCACTATGATTGTTGTCCTCTAGTGGCCACGTCTCATTGGGAGAGTCTAAGTGATCGCTACATGAAATTGGATCCCTATTGTCATTAAGTGCCTCAGAATTATTTTCATGAGCATGATCGGATAGGTAGGGATCAGGATTATTGGGAACCGTGTAGCTAAGTTGTCTTATTTTTTCATTTAATTGTTGACTATTCCTCAACATTTCTCCCATTGATTCCATTATTTCCTTTTGTTGTTTTTGCATTTCTATCATAAAAGAGGAGAGGCTACTATTATCAGGTTGGGGAGGATAGTCAATTTCAGGCTCTGGTTGCCTAGGGGTATCGGTCCAACCTCGATATGGAAAATCATGAAGGGTGGGAGGGTTGGGTGTTTGCTTGGAAGTAGGGATTTCAGGATTGGAGAATCCCGCTCTTAGGCTCTGCTCAAAAGTGGGAGTTATCAAGCCAGTACTCCCAGGGTAAGAATGATAATGAACCCATGAATTATCAATGTACCCATCAAAGGATGGATACGCTCGAAGCATGGGATCCTGATTAAAAGATGGGAAGTATTGACTCTGATAATCTGAATGATAGGAGTAAGAATAATCCATTTCTTTAAGCAAAACAATTTTAACTCTCTTAGGCTTTAGCAAAATTCAGCAGAAAACTTCCAAGAGAGTTTTAATGTTAAAGCAAACGCAAATTCAGCGGGATCTGTTTTTAGTAGATTGTAGGTCTTAGAGTTATATGTTTAGTTGGTGGCCAAACAAGTTGTGCAAAAATTACGCTTCCTAGGCCAACCTTCGCTGGTGCCTATAACCTACTCGCAAGGGATGGAAGTCTCGAATCGAGCCCACACACGAGGAACCGAAGTAACTTGGTGGATAGGCTTGTTGATTTCCGACTAACTTCCCTTGTGGTGCAAAAGAGGAGAGGTAGAAATTTATCTAGTGACCTTATGTGAGGTGCATAGTGTCTCAAGTGTGCAAGCATACGATCGTGTTTTGATTTTTTTTTTTTGAAATTCCGCAAACAGGATCCTTTTGCACATAATTTTTAGTCACAGATTTTAAAGTCCAACCTCTTAACAGTCCCAATTTTTTTTTAAAGTGACCACTGAATTAATTTGATTCAAGCACTTTTGTGGTCTTAGATTTAGGTTCACTGCATATGCATGACAAGTAATTAATGCTCAAGAAAAGACGTACCTTACTCCAGCTTTCTTCATGCAGTGTATGAATGCAGTGCAATAAAAAAGAAACTAAATGCTGCTCATTCAGTCCTAGATGATCGTCCTATAGATATGCAGCTTCTAGCAGGCAATTCGAATATATATATATATTTTAATAAGAATAACAAACAGACCTAATCTAACTAACTAACTGAAATGTAGTTCAAAACAATTCAAATAATCCTATAATCAAAATAAATGGGAACACGTTCCCAAAAATACCCAACAAGGGCCCAAAAAATAGTAATTTAAATTCTAATGTTTATCTAACTAAATGTAACTAAGACCTACTGCCTAAATCAGAAATAGGCTTCTCCGTAAGCTTATGTGCGTGGGATCAAGGCTCACGTGTTCCTGTTACCGTCTTCCAGGTGGCTTCAAGGTCCACAAAAAAGATCATCTCCTCCGTATGCGTTGTTCACGTTCAAAGTCGTCGCTTTGCTGCGCCTCGTCGTTGTGTCAGATTCCTTGCAAAATAATAAAGATGATTAGATAATTTCGCAACTCAAAAGATTTAAAAACAATAAAGTAAATCTATTGCGTCTGTTGCCTCCCCGGCAACGGCGCCAATTTTGATGGTTGACTTTTCGCTTAGCGTTATAGTATTTAAGTGGTGGAAAAATCGACTAATCAAAAATAATGAAAATAACCACTCGTAGAAGAGTGGGTCGTGTCCACAGGGAGATAATGATGCAATCAATACTTAATTATTTAATGTTATTTCGGATAGTGCGAAATTCCTTTTCAAATTGGACTTAAAATGTGAAGGAAAGTAGATTTACAATAACCTAAAAAGTTAAGGGTGTAAGTGCAGTTTTCCCTCACAGAAATCCTCAATAAATTTAGGATGAATTAGTGTAATTTTCACGTGATGTGTACTAAAGACAATTAGTACTTAAATCAAGTCCAAAATCAATCTTTAAACCAGCCAATATTAATACCATGCAATTAGAAAGAACTGTGAGTGCTTGAATGCAATTCTGCCACAATATAATAATAATAATAATAAAATCAAATCGGTGGCAATGGCATTGAATGTAATTTCTAATTCCAACAAAAACAGAGCTTTCTTCCTCTCTCCTCCTCGCGAGAGAGAGAGAGAACTGCGGGGGTCAATGCAGGGCTCAAGAGGACGGCGAGGTCGAGAGCTTTCCGATGGTGGCAGCGGCGGCGGCGGAGGTGGCCTCCAGCGGCCGGCGGAGGTGGCTGGAGACTGTTGCCTGGTGGAGGAGATGAAGATGCACACAGCGCCTGCGGCTGGTGGCGTGCGAGCGTGCGCGCGCGGTTGCGCTGGAAGATGGGCGTGCTGAGGAGAGCGCGAAGGTGATGGAGCGGAGAGGCACGATGGCGCTCTGCAGGGGCTGGAGCGGCTGCGGTTGGATGCAGGAGCGCGGTCTGCAGGTGGGCGGTGGGGCGCGCTGGAAGATGCCGAGCGGGTGGCAGTGCGAGTGCGCCTACAGGAAGGTGGAGCGGTGGGGCGCACTGGATGGTGCGCTGCAGGGGCTAGCGCCTGCAGGTGCGCTGATGGGAAGGAAGGCGTGCTGGAGATGAGGGGCGTGCTGGTGCGCGCGGGCTTGTGCGTGAGGGCGCAGCGGTCTGTGGTGCGCGGGCGGGCGGTGCCATGCCTGCTGATGGGCATGCGAGCTGCAGGGACGCAGCAAGGAGGCTGTGCAGGCGCTGTAGGGAGGCGGATTTGCGGCCAGAGATGGAGTGAGCTAGTGGGTGCGCTGGGGGATGCGCCTGCAGATGGATGGAGGCAGGCGCGCTGGCGATGGCATGCGGTGAGGAGCGCCTGCAGTGAGGCTCGGGTGGTGGGTGAGTGCGCATCAAGGGAGAGGTGCTCGGTGCTACTGCTTGAGGTAGAGAAGGAGCAACACAGTGCTCGCCCTCTCCACAGTGGAGAAGAGAGAGCCGTTCCCCGCAGGGGGGGGAAGGTTCTTTTTCTATGCACGCCGCCTCTTCTCTTTTTAAATCCTCTCTCTCCCTCCGTGCGTCAATCCAGGGATTTGCAAATCCCTTTCTGTTTTTGGTCGGTGATCGTTGGAGAAGATTACCCCAATGTTCGGCGGGGGAGGGGGGAAATAGCTGCGGCGGCTGTTTGGGGAAATTATCCCCCCACCCTTGTTCTTTTTGGGTTTTATTACCTGCATATAAAATAACAAAATAATTAAGTTATAGAATAACTCCGCCTATGTTGAGGTTCGTGTGCCTTTTCATTGCCGGTCCCAAGCCTGGGTAAAGGAGGAGGGTTGCGTTAGGTAGCCGACAGCCAGTGTAAAATTTGTCGGATCTTTAAACATGGATTCTAGCAAACACTCTGATTTTGTTGGGGCGTTCCCCACTTGCGACGCGCTGCATCGATGCCCAGCTGTAGTGATAAATGAGCAAGGGTTCTCGCATGAGGAACGCATGCGAGTAAAGAAGTTAGTTCTGCTACATCGCCGCCCGAATGTAGTCCAAAATGAGTAAGGGTTCTTGCATGAGGAATGCATGAGAGTAAAGAAGTTAGTTCCGCTACATCGTTGCCCGGATGTAGTCCAAAATGAGTAAGGGTTCTCGCATGAGGAACGCATGCGAGTAAAGAAGCTAGTTCTACCACTTCGTCATTGAAGTGTGTCACAAAGAATGCTGAGATTCGGTAGTTGGAATATTGGTACCTTGACCAGCAAACTCATGGAGATTGTGGATACAATGGTAAGAAGAATGATTCAAATTTTTTACCTTCAAGAGACTAAGTGGGTTGGTGAAAAAGAAAAGGAAATCGAGAGAACAGGTTTCAAACTTTGGTATTCAGGAAGGGACAAAGGTAGAAACGGCGTGGGTATTATAATTCATAAGGATTTGAAGGAGAGCGTGGTTGAGGTTAAGAGATTGGGTGATCGAATTATTTTGATAAAATTAATCTTAGAAGAAGAGATCTTGAATGTCATTTCAGTTTATGCACCTCAAGTTGGTCTAGAGGAAAGAATAAAGAATAAATTTTGGGGAGAGCTTGATATGATAATTCAAGAAATCCCATAGACAGAAATGATTTGCTTGGGTGGAGATTTAAATGGGCATGTGGGAAAAGATGCTTTAGAGTATGCAGGAGTGCATGTAAATCATGGTTTTGGTGTTAGGAATGAAGAAGGGAAGACGTTCCTTGATTTTGCTATGGCTTATGATCTTTTCATAGCAAATACTTTCTTCAAAAAATGGAAAGAGCATTTGATTACCTATAAAAGTGGCTTAACAAGAACGCAGATCGATTACTTTGCTTTGAGAAGAAGGGATCGTTTATCTTGTAAGGATTGCAAGATTATTCCAGGGGAGAGTTTAACTGCTCAACATCGTCTTTTGGTGTTGGATGCTCATTTGAAGAAGGCAAAGAAGAGAAAATTAGTGTCTAAGAGTTTGAGAATTAAATGGTGGAATCTTAAAAAAGAGCAAGTGAGATTTAAAGAGAAGATGATGCAACAAAAGGCTTGGGATCTTGTTGGTAGTGCTGATGAAATGTGGTTAAATATGGCAAACTGTATTAAGAAGGTGGCAAAGGAGGTGTTAGGCGTGTCTAAAGGAGGTGTTCCAGGACAAAAGGAGGCTTGGTGGTGGAGTGAGGAAGTGCAGGAGAAGCTTAAAATTAAAAGAGCCTGTTTTAAAGCCTTATATCGAGATAAGACCGATGAAAATATGGAAAACTACAAAAGAGCAAAGAAAGAAGCAAAGAAAATTGTTAGTGAAGCAAAAGCAAAAGCTTGGGAGCATTTTTATAAGAAACTTGGTTATAAAGAAGGTGAAAAAGATATTTTCAAGTTAGCTAAAGCAAGAGAGCGGAAAGCAAAGGACCTTACGCATGTAAGATGCATCAAGGATGAAGAAGGAAGGGTGCTTATAGCTAGTGAGGATATAAAGACAAGATGGAAAAGATATTTTCATAAGCTATTTAATGAAAAATAAAAGAATGATATCATCTTAGGGGAGTTAGTTAACTCAGAAGAGTATGTGAATCGATTATGTTATCGAAGGATACAAAAGAAAGAAGTAGAGGAGGCTTTGAAGATGATAAAAAGTGGGAGGGTTGTTGGGCCTGATGATATTCCTATAGACGTCTGGAGAATGACGGGAGAACGGGGTATAACTTGGCTCACAAATTTATTTAATACTGTGTGGAGAGGCAAGAAGATGCCAGAGGAATGGAGGAAAAGTTTTGTGGTACCTTTATACAAGAACAAGGGTGATATACAAGATTGTTCCAACTATAGAGGTATTAAGTTGATGAGTCATACGATGAAACATTGGGAAAGAATAATTGAAAGAAGGGTGAGGCAAGTCTCTATGGTAACTGAAAATCAATTTGGCTTTATGCCAGGCAGGTCTACTATTGAGGCAATGCACCTCTTGAGACCTATAATGGAGACATACAAAGTGAAGAAAAAGGATTTACATATGATTTTTATTAATTTGGAGAAGGCCTATGATTCTGTCCCAAGAGATATCTTGTGGAGAATTTTGGAGAAGAGACAAGTGCCAATTATATATATCAACCTCATAAAGGATATGTACTATGGAGCTGCAGCTTGTGTAAAGACTAAGGATGATTTGACAGACTACTTTGATATCACCATTGGTCTGCAACAAGGTTTGACTTTAAGCCCTTATCTTTTTGCCTTGGTTATGGATGAGTTGACGAAGCATATCCAAGTTGAGGTGCCTTGGTGTATGCTTTTTGCTGATGACATTGTGTTGGTTGATGAGACAAGAGATGGAGTGAACAGAAAACTTGAGCTTTGGAGAGAAGCCCTGGAAGATAAAGGATTACGCATAAGTAGGACGAAGACTGAGTATATGGAATGTAAGTTTAGTAGTAGAGGGAACAACGAAGGGATTGATGTAAAAATTGGAGAAGAGTGCATTCCAATGAAAGATATTTTTAAGTACTTGGGATCCATTTTCCAACATGATGGTGGAATTGATGGAGATGTTACACATAGAATTAATGTAGGGTGGTTGAAATGGAGGGGTGCTTCTGGTGTTCTCTGTGATAAGAGGGTTCCTTTAAAAGTCAAAGGAAAATACTATCAAGCTGTGGTAAGACCAGCCATGTTGTATGGTTCTGAATGCTGGGCTATAAACTATAGGCATGTACAGAAGATGTCTGTGGCAGAAATGAAGATGTTAAGATGGATGTGTGGTCATACAAAAAAGGACCGTATTTCAAATGAATTTATTAGAAATAGGGTTAGGGTGGCACCGATAGAGGATAAAATGAGAGAGGCCCGTCTAAGATGGTTTGGACATTTACAAAGAATGCCACTAGATGCTCCAGTTAGGAGATGTGAGAAGTTGGAGGCTGAACCCGCTAAGAGGGGGCGAGGAAGACCAAACAAGTGTTGGAAGGAAACTATTAAGTATGACCTCAATTACTTTAATTTAAGTCCTAAAATGGCTGAAAATCGATCTGTGTGGAGGCAAAGAATCCATATAGCCGACTCCACTTAGTGTGGGAAAAGGCTTGGTTGTTGTTGTTGAATTAAGTTATAGAATGTTATAAACTCAAATTATAAGGCATACAAATATTCTATAACTTAATTGCCATTATTAACACACCTAAACTATACGATTAAATATACTTAGGCTTAATATTAGTCCATTTTAATGGACTCATCAGATGTGTTTTCCAAGGTTCTGATTTCACTTAAGGGATTTTCAATATCCCTTAAGGTTTTTAGCGCAATGGAATTTTAGCTGAATTTATTGGGCTGAATCTAACATGTTCTACATGTTGTCTATAGCATTAGAAAGTGTTAGATCAATAAGTTTTTGATCTGATTTGAAGTGAAAACACTGACAAGGGATTTGGATTTGAAGAAAAAGAACACCTGAGAATGATCTTTATGCCATCTTTTTAGCCCTTATCAGATTTGGTTTTAGAGATTTATGTGTTTGTGAATCCTAGCTAGTCATAGCAAGTTGCTACATGATGCTGTTACATTTAAATTCAAGTCAGAAGAATATTTCCTGATCAAGTAGTTTGTATCTCTAATCAAGCTTTCTTAAGTCTGATTTGCGATATAGATGACAGTATCAGGAGATAATTTCTTGATTTGGAGTTCTTGACTTGCTGCAGTCTATTTTCTCTGATGTTTGAACATCGCAGTAGGGTCCTGATGAGTTAAGATGTCTGGGCTTAGCCTAGAACATCTGGAAATGTTCTGTAGCTGCTGCTGTAGTTGCTGTTTGCTACAGATGGTGGCTGCCGCTGCAGATGGTTGCTTCCTGTTGCAGCCAGCTGTTTGGTCTGGACTGATAAAGAAGTAGGATGATCTCTGAAAGAAATGTATAGCTGACCTATTTTTAATTATGTTGTACATATTATATGCAAGCTTTCATGTATAGTTAAATGTCTTTAGATCCAATTTGATTGCTTGTATCTTGTCTTAGAATTCCATTGTTGGCTATAAAAATTCTACCTAACTGTCAATATTTAGAAATGAAATGAAATCAAGTGAAAGATCACATTTAATCATTTAAGCACCATATATGTTGTTTGCTGAATGTGTTTAACTGTACATGCCTCTTATTCAGCACTTAGATTCCATTCTAGGCCTTAGGTTCACTTAGAAAACTCTTTAAAAGCCTAGAATGTGCTTCATTTGTAAATAAATAAAAAATTTATAAAAAATCTAAAAAAATAAAATAAACCTGTCTCAGGTATATTTTTAAGTATATACCAAGTTTCATGGTATTCTAAATTTCCGACTTAGTAGAACATACCAGCCGACGGTTCAGTATACTATGGAATTTAATAAAAGAACTCAACTATCAAAACACCAAAAACATCTCCATTCTTCTCATCCCTCTCTTTCTTTCTCATCTCCTATCTCCACAAAATATACAAAACCCCTAAAGAGTGAAAAAAACCTTAAAAATACTTAAAAACCCATTATATACTATGTAAATACTTGTAGATATAAGCTATATAGTAAACTATGTGTAAATATTGTAAGATAGACATATATAGGGTATAAATAACTTATGTATATACTATCTAATGTAATTTAAGTATCTAAGTCAATTCAAACTATACATAGCTTATTTATATAACTATTTATTAATTATACTAATTTATATGTACTATAAGCTATATAAATTAATAAACTCTATAAATAAACATATTTAGTATTGATATTGTACATACGTATTTATATGTATATTATGTACATTAGGAACCCTGTACCATAATTTAATTATATATGCAGAATAAATAATTAATTTATTAAGTTACTAGTTAAGTTATTAGATTAAATTAAAATAAGTTAGTAATTTAAGTTAAAACTAAACTAATTTATACTGTACATTTGTAATAATGTATTTTAAGTAAATTAAGCTAATTTAACTATATTTATAATGTATTATATTAGTTATATCTAATGTATATATAAAATAGCCCAAAATAAGCTATTTAAATGTAAATAAAATCAAAATAAATGGTGTAAAATTGAATAACAATCTTTATTAAATACCTTAATATGTATATTAGTACTATATAAGGTCAATTAGACCATATACTAACTAATTTATACGTAACTAAGAAATAAAACCCAAAATACAATATGTATAAACTGGGAATTTTGCTTAATTTATTTATACAGTAAATATAATTAATTTTCTAAATTAATTGTATAATTATATAGTACTATGTAAATACTTTAATTTCCCATAATTTAATTTTAATTTATAATAAATTATGGCCCTCAATTCGAGGGCCAAAATCTCCAAATCAGCACGGTTGCACGGAATTCCAGCACTCAGACACGGTGCAAATAGCGCCACATTATTCAGCATAGAACGCGGTGAGCACTATAATACTAATTTGTTATCTAAGCCCCTCAGTTGTCATGCGCTCGGCGCACAACAAAACCATTACCCTATCCCTTGAGCATTGATTGAGCATACATGTGATGATGTGATGATATTCTGTGGTGTGGGCCAGGGGCCCAACACTGTGCTTGGGCCTGAATGTTCCCGATTATGAGCCTAAACCGGTATTAATGGGTAATTAAACAAACTAGGGTGGTCCTAGTAGAGGTCTGGTCCCACCCGTAAGGGTGCTGTGTATCCCTCGAAAAGGTCGCCTGCCAACCTTAAAACCTACTTTTGAACTAAGGCTTAAAGAGGGATTAAGGGAAGAAAAGAAAAGGAAGAGAGCAAACGCTGTAAATGCAAATCTAGCTAAGTGTTGAAAAAGAAAACAGATAGAAGAAGAAAGAAGATAAGAAAATATGGCTAAGTGTAAGGAAGAGAAGAGTGAAGCAGAGTGACTAAGTATAAGTGTAAAAATAGAAGAAGAGAATAGAAAGAGTGAGAGAGGAAGTATGTACGTGTGTATTGTATAGTGTATATAGTGTAGTATATATATATATATAAGTGTATACTGTAAATAGTGAGTATATGTATATTAAGTATACGTAGTATAGATGATGTTTGAGCTATACATGTATATAACTAACCTTATAGCTTTACTGACAGAATAAACCGTCATTGTAGGTAGAATAAGTGTCACTATAAACGTTACTATAGATCATATTTTTGCCTTAGGTTTTGTACATAGTCTTCCTAAGGTTTAGCAACGTTTATATCTGTCGCTGTATATATTATATATGTTACTGTATATGTTAGTATAATATATATTATTACTTATTATCGTATATATATGTAAGTATTAGTATTATAAGTTATAAATAGATAGTATATAATATTTAATTATAGTGTTTAATGCTTATTTGTAATTAGGTGTTTGCAAGCATTTTAGTTGATTCTTTTGTACATAATTAAGTTATTATTTCATTCATTGATTATTCATTAATTCATTCATTTATGATTGTACATAAAATTGATTTTTTTTTAATTAAAGAATAATGTTGGACTTAAAGAGTGATATATATCAATAACTGCCTCCTGGTGAACGACATGGAATAAACTAATAAAAATTATGTACTTAAATAAAATTGATGCAGTGAACGACATGGAATAAACCAGTAAAAATTATGTACTTAAATAAAATTGATGCGATAAAAGTTTGTATTTATGATATATACTACAACAACGATGATTTTTTATATGAACCGTGGTCGATTGATCACATTTTTGGCACCATTGCCGGGGATAAAAACCAGACAATAGTGTTTTATTGTGAAGTGATTGATTAACATGTCGTAGAAAGTCGATTACATAAGGAAGAAGGTAGAGAAAGAAGGCACCAAGTGGGCGGGTAGGTTGCCCCCTTGATCTTCTTCTCTTCTTCTTCCTTGGTGTGAATGGAAATGGATGTAGGGTGGTCAAAGGTAGAACCTATCTAATGGAGAAGATGATCTTTATGGTGGTGGTTAGGATGTGTTTTTATAGAAATGCATGGGGGGTGGTTGGCGTGGAGTAGGTGTAGGGCTAGGATTGATTTTAATGGTGGTTGTGGGTGGTTATGTGGAACCTAGGGTGTGGGATAAGTGGTGCCAATCCTAAGGGTGCTATAGGTGGTAGTTATGGGTGGTTGCCACCCTTGGTGGCCTTTGGTTTTGGCACCAAAATGGGTATTCTAGAAGGGGTTTAGGTGGCGCCATATTTGGAGGGTGGTGATGGCTTGGGTGATGAGGTGTAGGGCTAGGATGAGGGGCATTTGGTGCTAAGAAAGGGGAGGGTAGTTAAGGGTATTTTCCCGTTAAAGTGGAGGTGTCTTTTGGTTGTTGTGGTGGTGTGAAAAGGGGCGACATGTTGGCACCAAAATGGTTTAGGAATAGGGAGCTTATGTGGACTAGGTTTAGGGTTATTTGGTGGAGTTAGCTAGGTAGGTTTTAGGGTTAGGTAGGGATGCCATGGAGGTGAGCTAGCTTACCTAGCTTAGCTAGTAGGGACTAGGGTAGGAGGTAGAGGGAGTTAGGGCTTTAGAGGTGAGGAGCTGGAGGGAGCAACCTTAAGCTACACTAGAGATAGTGGCTGCTGAAGGGAATTGCAGGGAGCTACCTTAGCTGGCTTAACTTGCTAGTTCTTTACTAGCTGCTAAGTGTTGACGAGGCGAAATCATGGTTTTAAAAGATGTTCCGTTGTAGTATAAATGAAATCACCGCGAAAACAAATAAAAATTTATTACTCGAAAACCAAGGTATCCGAGGTCGAACAAAGGGAGCAAATGCAATTTATTCACTAATCTCAATAATGTAATTGAACACTTAGAGTTACTCAAAACCTAATTCAGAGTATAAATGCAAGAGTTTATGAATATTAAAATGTAGCAAAATAGGAGAATTGGACGTCTGATTCTATAATCAGACATCTTAAAAAAAATTCTCTCTTTTAGCTCTTATTTCCCTCTCCTTTCTGCTTTCTCTTCTTTCTTTTCTTCTTCTTCTTTCTTTCTTTCTCTGACTTTCCTCTTTCCTTAGCTCTTTTTCTCCTATTCTTCTTTAACTTTGGTCGTCTGCTTCTTCTGCCTTGTCTTTCCTTCTTCTCTTCTGACTTCTCTTATTTGTCGCACCCTCTTTGCTTTATCTTTCTTCTGCTTCGTTCCTTTCTTCCTTCCTTCTTCCTTTCTGTGGCTAATTCCTTCCTTCCCTGCTTAGCTTCACCTTGCCTTAGCTTCAGCTGCACCTTCCTTCTTCTTCCTTTTCCTTCCTTGGCTTCTTCCTTATTTTCCTTCTTCAGCCTTTGCCTTCAGCCGCAGCTTCTTCTTCCTTTGCAATCTTCTTCCTTCACGTCTTTGATGCACCTCTTCCTTCCTTAGCTCCTTCTTCTTTCCTGCACACAATGGAGCAAAACCTACCCCTACCCTCCCCCGCGTCTCTCTCTATTTTTCTCTTAGGTACGCTCTCCTAGAGCCGGGTAATGGGGTCGGGTTTCGTGCGCCCGGGGCCAGGTGCACCGGCGTGGTGTAGTGCGCGAGGAGTGCGTGGGGTAATCGGGTCGGTTAGCCAGATCTGCAGGGCAGAGGTCGCGGACGTGGCGGGTGCGTGTGGGCAAGGGACCTCCCCCCGTGTCACTTGAGGAGAACAGCTAATAACACAAAAACACTTTAAAAAACACGCCTTACTCCAGAGTTTACGAGGTAGGACTAAACGTCCCACCCGCTCCTTCGCTCACGCCTGCGGGGAGTTCTCACCTAATTGGGGCAGCAAGGCTCCTTATAGAGCCACTCACTTGACTGGAGACGTGCACGCACACATCCCACATCACCTGGGCTTGTTTGCCTGGAGTGTAGCAACCTGGGACGAAGCTCCCAAGCAAGCTTGCTTCGTGCGTCAATGGCGGAATGGGAGCCTAACCTGAAACATACAAGTACGGCCTTGCGGCCCCATTAAAACACCTGAGGAGCTTCGCCGTGCCAAGGCGAAGGTGAGACGGTGGGTGGCTGGCTGCGGGGCTGCCTAGGTGTGCGTGCTTAGGTCGCTCTGTGGCTGTGCTTATGGGTGTGTTCGGTGGACGTTTAGGGAGGTGATGGCGGTCAGTGGATGGGCAGAAGGTGATCGGTGGGTGATGGCAGAGGTGGTGAGGTATCTGGCGAGGTGTGTGGAGGTGTGGAGAGGTGGAAGCGCCTCGCCGGTGGGCGGCTAGAGATGGAGAAGGTCGAGGTGGTCTGTGGCTATAAGCGGTCGAAAGTTGAAATAGAAAGAGGGGAAATGAAGAGGAGAGAGAGGGGAATAATTCTAAGCTAGCTAAGTGGACGAAGGGGTAGAGGAGACAGCTGGCCATTCCTACCACCGCCGGAGAAGAAGACGTCCAGTGGAGGGAGAGCGGCGACGACGAAAGGGTTGGAGGCACGCGTGCGGGTGTTGCACGATGCGGAGGAAGGTGGTGAAGGCGGCTCTGCCACTGGTACTGTGGTAGAGCAGCGAGAAAGAGGAGGAGGGCTCACCGGAGCTCGCTGGACCCTTGGCCGGAGGAGAAGAAGATGAAATTGGGGTGGTTCTCCGGCCAAGTCGAGCTGAATGGGAGTGACCGGAGATGGTAGTCTTTTATAGGCACTGACAAGGGTTCTTATGCTTGGAAGTCAAGCATCCAAGCACAAGAGACCTCGCAGGAGATGGAAACTGTTGGAGACCCAAATCTCTCGTACGTTCGCATGAGAGATTGGGTGCGAATCAGAGATTGCAATCATGCTCAGATGGAAGGGAATTCCTCAGAGAATCTCCCTTCCAAATCTGGGAGATCTTTGAGGAATCGGGGAGTAATCCCCCTCCATTCCTTGCCGGAGTAGGATTCCTCCGCTTTAATGGTGGAGGGACCTAATTGTAAGAGTGGTGAGGAAGTTAGGGGGGTCTGTGCAATGGTTTTCAAAAGTTAGGGGTCAGAATGTAATTGGGTGGACTATTTTGCAAAGTAGGTCAAGATGACCTCCCCTTAGGTCTAAATTTTGGTACAAGCCTAATTTTGACCTAAGGAATCCAATGGTGAAGTTGGATTTTAGGTTTGACCACATTTGATTGGATATTTTACACAAAAATCCAAATTAGGTCAAATAATGAGCTCGGATCCCAATCTAGGTCAAAATAGGTTCCAAAGGCCAAATTGAAGGTTCTAAACCCAAGGAGATATTTTTCCATGAATTTCAAAGGATTTAGTTGATTTTTATCCCAACCAGAACCTTGCTGAATTAAGCTGGTCTGTTTTAGGGTTATAAAATGTCATTTAATTCCTAAACTGCACATTAACCCATTTCTGACTGAACCAACCCACTTTTCATCTTATTCATATCATTTGACCTATGTTTCGCCTCTGAGAAATCCCATTTATATATTGCAATGGTAAAATTACAGTTTTAACCATTTTTCATGTTTTCTTCTCAAAACATTAATTCCTTGAATTAGGCCCTTCTCTAAGTTATGCAGGGGCTCTTATTCTCTTTCTTAGGTCAAAATGAGCTAGTTAGGGCTCATGATGAGGCTCTCATCATACCCCCATGCCTAGCTTTTGCTAGTCCTTTAGCAAAATTTCAAGGTTTTAACTTCTGTTCTAGACCATGTGTTTCTGTCACTAGTTATGATAAGTGCTTTTCTTCTTCTTTTGATTAGGTTAGAATGCTGACAATAGGCCTACAGGTACTCAAGTACCAACCAAAATTCGGACCTGACCCACTTTAGCCTCAGTCCTCCGCAAAGGTTTTTAAGGCCTGCAGAAACTATCCTAGGGTTCATTGGACTCCACGGTTAAAGCACCTGTGCTTGAGACATTTTTAGCCTAGGTTTAGTTTACAGTATGTTTTTGTAAGAGAGAGACAGAGGATTTATTTGTTTGGAAAGTTTTCTCTCTCTTTTCTTTTTATTTCTAGCTTCAGATTGACTTCTCAACACGGTCTGTATCGGATTCCTCGTCCCCATCATCAATCCTTAAAGGTCCCTGGCAATCGATGCTTCGTGATAGCACCACCCATGGCAACCCCTAGAACCCTGGCTTTCGAGATTTTGAGATAATCTCGCCCATGGCGTTCCGTGGCCGAATCCAGACCTTGGTAATCGACATTTCGTAATAATGCCGCCCATAGTATCTGAACTAGCAGAGTGCTTACATGCCCCTGGTAGGATATGTAAATATCCTAAAAGACAAGCACCAAGGAGAATATTTGTTGTTACGCATCTTCGAGGGGAATTTCCCACCTCTCCGCACCAGAAACTCGTCCAAATCAACTTGTGTTGATCGGCCGCTCCTAATCTAGGCAACCTTTTCAGAACATTAAAATGTTTTTGCATGATTTTGATAGCTATGTGCACTGAACCAGACTGTGTGTGGATTGGAGTGTTTAGGTTACTGAATCCCACAAACCGAAGGTTAGTTAACGAGGCCGAATACTCCCTAAGCCTTAGACCTAATACTTAAGCTTCGCATTTTCCCCAACCTCTTGAGGAATATCCAGATCTTAGCGGATACTTAAATTTTTAAGCCTAAGAGTCTAGCCCAAAAGGCCTAAGATCAGCATTCCTACTAATATCTTTTTGTGTCTCATTAGCACTTTTCCCTCATTTTTTCTCTTTTCTTGATGTGGTTTAGAACTTTGGTTATTACCTTAATCTCTTACTAATGACTATCTTTTTTTCTTTTTCATTTTGTGCTCCTTTTTGTCATTTTGCTCTTTTTCTCCTCATGATTACGTGCTCACAAGATTTCCTCCCTCCTCCAATTTTTTGTTCTTTTTCATAATTTTTCAATTTTTTTTTTGTGTTTTTGACATATGTGAATTTTTTTTTTAGAATCCTTTTGATTTTTCTTGGCTTTGTATGTATGCACTTTACCACCCCCCCATGCCTAAGTTTTGCAATGTCCTCATTGTAAATGGAGGGTGTGAAACAGTATTGGGTTCAGGGACTTAGAACAGGATGCATTGGGTGGGTGAATGGGTCGGGAGGTGACTGATGCGGATGATTTCAAGCTCTGGTACATGTACCAGAGGTGGGATTGACTGTCTAAGGTTGAACTCAAGGTGCAATAGACGTGGAGTACAGACGGATAATCAGACGGGTTTCTGTTTTTGGAATGACGGGTTGCCTCTCGTTAAGTGCTAAATTCAATGCCTCCAGCGAGTGGAACATGGGATGGAGAGGGAGTGATCAGATCATCAGAATTTTGTAAAACAAGCACTTTGATTAAGAGCCTGGTTGGTCCAACCAGGTGCTTGTTGAGATCAGTGGGCTGATGATGCAGCCCAAACCCAATTAGTATGGTGGGTTGATAGATGTAGATCAACAGATGCAGAACCCACCATATGCAATGAAGCTCTGATGGATGTGGAAATGAAAACTCGGGTTTAGGCTGAGTCAAAGCAACCCAGTCAGAGTAGGGCTCCGAAAATTGATCAGTGAATAATGTGGAAACCCTACAAGGGTGATCAGAGAATGATGGATCATGATTTTTAGTCTGATCGATACCCGAAACTCAGTATATGTGTGGAGTTGAATCATCAGCACACGACTCAGTGAGAGGAGAATCATAATAGAAATTGAGTCCGGTTGCAGGTCGGGGTTGAGAACAGATTTTGATCGGTTCTGTATATGTGGAAGAGGTGGCTTCAATGAGAATTGTGTATGAGGGCTCTTCTAGAAAGAAATGACAGGTGGTCTCATGTAGAGAGTCCTCGTAGTAGCTTTCAAAATCAAAAGTGAATGCCTGAAGAGTGTCGGTAGGATACTGGAAATCGGAGTTGAGAAAAGATTGGTATTTTGGGTTGCAATTACTCTCGGCATTTTCTGGTTCTGATTCCTGAGGATCGAAAAGAAATGATTCCATGTCACTGGAACCTGAACTTAAATCTGTGATCTCGGGAATCGGGACCTCAGAGTCGGAGTTGTAGACTGAGTCATGTGAGTTGAGGTTGTAGATTGGCTTGTTGTAATCAGGGAGCAGATTTTCTCCGATGTTATGGTCAGATTTGAAATAGTCAGAGAGTTTGCGAAAATCAAAATCTGAATGAGATTCAAGATCATGAGTTCCACCATAGAATAAATCATATGATGTGGATTCAGCAGCCTAATTGGGGTCTAGCCTATATGTCAATTCTGAGCTTAAAAGGTGTCCTTATCTGGTATAGGCAAGCCGGTAGGACAGACCCAATTGAAACCCCACTCGTCCAACTCCTTGATTTCTGTATCGTAAATTGGCATGACTTCTGAAAAATCGATTTGTTTCTCTAAGGATTTTAGCGAGGGATATTCATCAAATAGAGGCCCAAAATCATATTCTTCATTGAAAATTTGATCTTCTTCATATGGGGCCTCATAATCTTCCCAATAGGTTTCAGATCCAGATTCTAGGCTTGGGATGTGGGTTGAATCATTAGAATCTAGGTCCGATATACCTTCGAGGGTGACCTTATTATAATAAGGGGTGGAATTTACACCCTCGAGAGGTTTAGTTCTAATCTTATCATTGCAGGAGTTTTGGAATTCTAAGCTTGGTAATTCATGGTTTATGGTTGGCTCAACACTGTGTTCTCTTGCAATTTCCCAACCTAATTCAATATCAGGCATGTTGTCTTCTATCTGGGTTGGGAATTCACAACCACTTTGTGCCTTAAGCCTGAGATATGGGAAATCAGATTGATCCTCGATATTGTTCCAAGATGGTTCATCCTCTGTTTGTGGCATATACGGGTATTTCTAGTCGATAATTTATTTTAATAACCTCATTATCTCTTCCTGTTTTTCAAGATCATCTTGGTTTTGCTCCCAAAGTATAGGATTTGTTATGCATTGAAGGTATTCAAGATTGTGCAATTTTTCTATCTCAATGTATCCTGTGATGAGCATGTCTCGAGTTGATCCTTTTGTGGCTTCTGCCAATAGTACTTGGGCACAGGTTATGATGAAGGTTGTGGTTGTTGGGACATCAACCTAAATGTTTTCTACTGGTGTTGAGGTTTTGTCTTCTTTTTCATAGAATTTCAGAGCATCCTCAATCATTCTATCACTCATGGATCTCCGGGATTCAGGTTTCTTGAATGGTAGTCCTAAGTGGTTTGGCTGCATATTTGGATCAGGTGGTAGAATCAAGATGTAGAATCGAAGTTTGAATCAAGATGTAGAATCAAGTTGTGAAGCGAATAGATCTGAATAGTCCCACTGAAATTTTATGTATGCTCTAAAGAGAAGAGATGAGGGACTGGATGTGTTTTTGACCCAATTGAGGCACCCAAAGATGTTTGGATGACTATGGAGGTTTGGGGCGGATGATATCCCTGGATCAGAAGGTTGTCCACCTGAGAATTACCTGGATAGCCAGAGAGGGAGAGTCTCGCAAAAACCTCTACACGGTAGAGCATCCCCACGGGTTACAGGGTTTCTCCCATTCGACCTCTCTTGTCACTGAGATTCCAGGTAGACCAGAATGGGGACCTTGACCTCTTAAGTCTACCACTTTTATTTCAAAGGTGCTTTAGGGTTTTCACCTGAACTTTAGATGTTTTGGTGTTGTGACCTAATTTGGAGGTTGATTGACCCAAAGGGTCAACTTCACCTGATCTATCTTAAAGATGGCAGAATGATTCTAGGTCCAGACCTAGAGATCACCACGATTTGACTCCCAGTTTATTAGGTCCAAGATTTTAAGATTCAAGTGATTTTAGAGCTCAATTTTTAGGGTTTGTCCTATTTAGATCTCTGCAATCAAGGGCTTGGGTAGCACACTTGATGCGGGAGGGTTTATTTCCTTTTAAACAGGCATGTGTGATTAGCACTCCAAAAACCCTACTGTTAAAACCCTAATTTGGTTCTATTTCCAATCCTCTTTTCTTTTCACAACAAAGTTCTCTTTGGACTTCAAAACAAGAAGCATGTTGTTCGCAGAGATTAAGCGTGATTTCTATTAGGCACAGGAATTTGTGGGGTTGGCTTCTAAAAATTGCTTCCTCTTCAATAAGTTCAAAAAAAAATTTTGCAAAATCCGAAACTCTTGCCTTAAAGATGGTGATTACTATAGAAAGAAGACAATTGATTTCTAAATTAATTGCTTCCTTTTGTCTTTCAAGGATTAGGAGATGGATTTTAAGGAAGAAGAGGGAGAACCTGCCCTGGAGTGGTTGACTTACGTAGGAGATCTTCTCGTGAAATACCCCTGCAAGATCACAACAAAATAAATAGGGTAAGTTAGTGTTCAAATATAGTCAAAAAGAATGTAGAGACTAGTGATAAATTACGCATTGCTCCCCAGCAACGACGCCAAAATGTTGACGAGGCGAAATCGTGGTTTTAAAAGATGTCCGTTGTAGTATAAATGAAATCACCGTGAAAACAAATAAAAATTTATTACTCGAAAACCAAGGTATCCGAGGTCGACCACAGGGAGCAAATGTAATTTATTCACTAATCTCAATAATGTAATTGAACACTTAGAGTTACTCAAAACCTAATTCAGAGTATAAATGCAAGAGTTTATGAATATTAAAAGGTAGCAAAATAGGAGAATTGGACGTCTGGTTCTATAATCAGACATCTTAAAAAAATTTCTCTCTTTTAGCTCTTACTTCCCTCTCCTTTCTGCTTTCTCTTCTTTCTTTTCTTCTTCTTCTTTCTTTCTTTCTCTGACTTTCCTCTTTCCTTAGCTCTTTTTCTCCTATTCTTCTTTTACTTTGGCCGTCTGCTTCTTCTGCCTTGTCTTTCCTTCTTCTCTTCTGACTTCTCTTATTTGCCGCACCCTCTTTGCTTTATCTTTCTTCTACTTCGTTCCTTTCTTCCTTCCTTCTTCCTTTCTGTGGCTAAGTCCTTCCTTCCCTGCTTAGCTTCACCATGCCTTAGCTTCAGCTGCACCTTCCTTCTTCTTCCTTTTCCTTCCTTGGCTTCTTCCTTATTTTCCTTCTTCAGCCTTTGCCTTCAGCTGCAGCTTCTTCTTCCTTTGCAATCTTCTTCCTTCACTTCTTTGATGCACCTCTTCCTTCCTTAGCTCCTTCTTCTTTCCTGCACACAACGGAGCAAAACCTACCCCTACCCTCCCCCACATCTCTCTCTCTATTTCTCTCTTAGGTACGCTCTCTCAAAGCCAGGTAATCGGGTCGGATTTCACGGGCCTAGGTCTAGGCGCATCGGTGTGGTGTAGTGTGCTAGGAGTGCGTGGGGTAATCGGGTCGATCAGCCAGATCTGCAGGGCAGAGGTCGCGGACGAAGCGGGTGCGTGTGGGCAAGGGACCTCCCCCCGTGTCACTTGAGGCGAACAACTAATAACACAAAAACACTTTAAACAACGTGCCTTACTCCTGAGTTTACGAGGTCGGACTAAAAGTCCCACCTTCTCCTTCGCTCGCGCTTGTGGGGAGTTCTTGCCTAATTGGGGCAGCAAGGCTCCTTATAGAGCCACTCACTTGACTGGAGACGTGCACACACACATCGCGCATCACCTGGGCTTGTTTGCCTGGAGTGCAGCAACCTGGGACGAAGCTCGCAAGCAAGCTTGCTTCGTGCGTCAATGGCGGAACGAGAGCCTAACCTGAAACACACATGTACGACCTTGCGGCCCCATTAAAACACCTGAGGAGCTTCGCCGTGCCAAGGCGAAGGTGAGACGATGGGTGGCTGGCCGCGGGGTGGCCTAGGCGTGCGTGCCTAGGTCGCTTTGTGGCCGTGCTTATGGGTGTGTTCGGTGGACGTTTAGGGAGGTGATGGCGGTCAGTGATGGGTGGAAGGTGATCGGTGGGTGATGGTGGAGGTGGTGAGGTATCTAGTGAGGTGTGTGGAGGTGCGGAGCGGTGGAAGCGCTTCACCGGTGGGCGACCGGAGATAGAGAAGGTGGAGGTGGTCTGTGGTTGTGAGGGGTCAAAAGTGGAAATAGAAAGAGGGCAAATGAAGAGGAGAGAGAGGGGAATAATTCTAACCTAGCTAAGTGGACGAAGGGCGAGAGGAGGCGGCTGGCCGTTCCTACCACCGCCAAAGAAGAAGTCCAGTGGAGGGAGAGCGGCGACGACGAAGGGGCTGGAGGCACGCGCTCAGGTGTTGCACGACGTGGAGGAAGGTGGTGAAGGCGGCTCTGCCACTGGTATTACGGCAAAGCAATGAGAAAGAGGAGGATGGCTCGCTGGAGCTCGCCAGACCCTTGGCCGGAGGAGAAGAAGATGAAATTGGGGTGGTTCTCCGACCAAGTCGAGCTGAATGGGAGCGGCCGGAGATGGTAGTCATTTTATAGGCACTGACAGGGGTTCTTATGCTTGGAAGTCAAGCTTCTAAGAACAAGATACCTCGCCGGAGATGGAAACTGTTGGAGACCCAAATCTCTCGTGCGTTCGCACAAGAGATTGGGTGCGAATCAAAGATTGCAATCATGCTCAGATGAAGGAAATTCCTCAGAGAATCTCCCTTCTAAATCTGGGAGGAGATCTCTGAGGAATCGAGGAGTAATCCCCCTCCATTCCTCGCCAGAGTAGGATTCCTCCACTTTAATGGTGGAGGGACCTAATTGTAAGAGTGGTGAGGAAGTTAGGGGGGTCTGTGCAATGGTTTTCAAAAGTTAGGGGTCAGAATGTAATTGAGTGGACTATTTTGCAAAGTAGGTCAAGATTACCTCCCCTTAGGTCCAAATTTTGGTACAAACCTAATTTGGACCTAAGGAATCCAATGGTAAAGTTGGATTTTAGGTTTGACCACGTTTGACTGGATATTTTGCACAAAAACCTAAATTAGGTCAAATAATGAGCTCGAACCCCAATCTAGGTCAAAATAGGTTCCAAAGGTCAAATTGAAGGTTCTAAACCCTAGGAGATATTTTTCCATGAATTTCAGAGGGTTTAGTTGATTTTTATTACGACCAAAACCTTGCTGAATTAAACAGATCTATTTTAGTGTTACAGAATGTCATTTAATTCCTAGACTGCACATTAACCCATTTTTTATTGAACCAACCCACTTTTCATCTTATTTAGACCATTTGACCTATGTTTTGCCTCTGAGAAATCCCGTTTATGTATTGCAATGGTAAATTACAGTTTTAACCTTTGTTTCATATTTTCTTCTCAGAACATTAATTCCTTGAATTAGGCTCCTCTCTAAGTTATGCAGGGGCTCTTATTCTCTTTCTTAGGTCAAAATGAGCTAGTTAAGGCTCATGATGAGGCTCTCATCACTAAGCTAAGCTAGGATGAGCTAGCTTCTGTTGATATGAATTGAGGTAAGTTGGGTCTAGTCTTCTCGGAGATTACATAGCTAGCTGGAGTAGCTAGCTTAGGTTAAGTAGCTTAGCTCAACCAAGTTGAGCTGAGTTTAGTCTCCAGTAGCTGGACTTGAGCTAGCCTGAGCTGGTTGAGGTCGTCTTTGTGGATTCCCTGGTAGGAGGGGGTGACGCAATAAAGTGTGGAATAAAAATATAACAATCTCACAGAAATAGCAATTGCACAATGTACACAATGATTTTTAGGTAGAAACCCAAACCGGGTGAAAACCACCACCTAACCCTCTCAAGTTAGGATTTTCCGATCAACAAGTTGATCAAATCCACTAACGTACTACTTAAACAAGGGTAGTACAACCTCAATTACAACCACACTACTTTATATGAGTGTAGCGTACCTTAAAACCCCTTCTCTTCACGAGAAGGATTTTGTCCCACGAAGGAGACGGGAATTCGCAAAGCGAATACCCAACTAAATAACAAAGTAAATTACAAATATAGTCCTATAGAGCCAACAAAGATTTAAACCTAGCTTCTATAGGAATTAGGAAACTTTCCTTTGCAAGAAGTGCGTCGACTTGACGCGGATGCATGAACCACGCGACGACGCAACATTGCTCTCGTGAACTACGGTGGGAGAGCGGGTGCGCAACAGGATGAAGCTCTCTAGATGTAGAACTTGAGCTTGGAGAGCAAGAGCTTTTCTTGGACACAAAAGGGTGGAAAGTATGTTGTTATGTGTGTCTTGATGTGTGTATGAGTGGCAAAGGTTCCCCTCTATTTATAGAGGCCTTAAGAAGGCTTTGGAAGGCCTTAGAAGGCTTTCATAGCCGTTGGGTGCAAGCTCCAAGAGAATCAGGTCGAAATCAGGGTTAATCATTACATTGACAGGGTTATCAGACGTCTGATCCTGGCATCGGACGTTTGGGAAACTAGTTTAAGACATCTGGGAACAAGGTCAGACGTCTGATTTTAGGCAGGTTTTCTTCCTGACTTGAATCAGATCTAAACAGGGTTCTAGTGAATTGTCATCAGACAACATATAGGACGTCTGGAGTGATGTCTGGACATTTGGAAACTTACTTTTCTATGGAAATGGATTCCCAAGAGAGTGCAATGGCTATAAAACCCTAAAAGGAGATTTTGGGTCAGCCGAGATAAAACGGTCATGTATCATACGTCTGGGGTCCTCTACAGACGTCTGATACGAGGCAACAGTCATTTCCCTCAGTGTTTGCTAAGCCATCCAACGGTCCACTAATTGGACGTCTGGAAAAATCATCAGACGTCTTCTAAGACGTCTGGACTAAGTTCTGAACATCTGATTTCATTAGACAGAACTAACTAAGTCCAGCCTAAACATAATTGGACATCTGAGTCAACAGTCAGACGTCTTAAAAGTATTTATCAGACGTTTGATTTTCATATTAGATGTCTGAAAAGGCTGTTTGAATCCTAGTTTGGTTTTCTAAGTTCTCTACAGAAAACCTACGTATCCTAGGGTTGTGCAGGTGTTCCTAAGACTACTGTTAAGGTTTTTTGAGGCTCTTTAACATGGATCTAAGTAACAAAATAAAGAGCAACAAAAGAAACAAGAATACATAGATTACAAGGAAAGGAAATCTATCCTATTCTTCATCTCCTTCCTTCTTCAAGCCATCGCTCCTCGCGAAGCTCCTCTGTTCTCTATCAAGCTCCTCCAATCCGTCCTGGATGCGAGCTCGAACTCCGTCTAACCACGTCTCCATTTGCAATTGACCTGAAATCTAAGACTCCAAGTGTAAATGTTAAATGACATGTGTTTTGTTATCATCAAAATAAACGATCGCAGTGCTCTAGCACCAACAATCTTCAGTTGACTAGGCTTAGCTAGTTGATAGCAGTAGCTAGCCCTAGTCAGGTGGAGCTTCCAGTGAATTGTTTTCAGTTGAAGGAGCTAGAATGGAGCTGGGATTAATTGTCTTGAGTTAGTTTAAGTTGTCATCCAGCTGAGGTGAGCTGAATGGAGCTGAGGTGAACTAGCTAGAGCTACCATTCAATTGAGATGAGCTGAATGGAGCTAGGGATGAATTGATCCTACCAGAAAGGGCTAGGATCCAGCTGGGATGAGCTGGGTTCAGCTGAGATCCAACTCAAGGTGCTTCTCCTTCGTCTTCTGCCTTCCCGAGTGCCAAGGTATGTGGGATCTGACTTTCAGCCTATCCCTGACACTCAGATAAGCATATCAAAAAGATAATAAGATGCAATGCATTCCTAACCTAAGTAAATGCCTAAATGAAGCCCGAAAATCCATTTGTGGAGTTAAAACCCAAAGAGCTAAATCTGTTTTAGGGCATAAAAATGATGACAAAATGACATTTATCATACCCCCATTCTTATCTTTTGCTTGTCTCTTAGCAAAACTATTTTCACAAAATGATTTTTTGGGAAAGACTAATTTTTTTACTTTTAAGGAGGAGATCACGGGACATTGGTTGATTGGAAACATGAAAGGTATAGGATTTGTTAAAGATAAAACATTAGGATTCATCTTCTGATCCAAAAGTTAGATGAATCGGGATCAATGTATCTTCAAAAATTCACAAGTTAACTCTTTGTTAATTCAAATGACCCAAAATTATTTTGTAGTTAGGATTTACTTGGCTCTTGAATTCGAATCGCAACTTGCATAATCCTTTAAAACCTTGTTTTATAATGTTGTGTTTTAAAACTTTTTTTTTTGTCTCCCCCATGCTTATTCCTAGTTTAATCCTACAACAGATGTGTCCCATTACCAATCCTTGAGGGGCCTTTAGTGCTAGCACTTCGAGATAGTATTGTCCAAGACACAACCCGAAAACACAATGCGGTGTAAAGGGTCGCTCCAAGCAAACTCAAGCTCTTGGTCCAATGAGATGGGTAGAGCACTGTCTAAGACACTTGAGCTGCAAAATGCACCTTAATGCTCCATCTAAGGATATGAAATATAGATATAGAGCAGCATTGAGGCGGTAACATATATGTTGACATCGCGTCCTCAAAGGGGGCTTTTTCGTCCTGGACGGTGGGAACTCAAACCAATCATCTGCTTCGAATTCACTAAGACTAAATAAGGGGCTTTTCTAATTTTTCTAATTTATTTTTAGGTGTTGGTTATGTGTGAAATTTAACACAAGAATTTTTACAAGAGACATAGGTTTTTCAGTCGAAACCTAAGCCAAGTAATTTCCAGGAGGTCACAAAAAGAGATCAAGTCACTTGAATCATCACGAGTTCAGGTGGAATTTAGGGAAAGATACTTCATCTAGTCTAAAAATAGACCCAGAGATTCTAATAAGCTGATTCGTATCCTAGTCCCTAGTTTGTTAAAGAGTAAATTCCATTATCCCTTGAAATGATTCTTCATCCTTAGTCTCGATTTTCAAAAATTTTCCTCAAAGAGTTTTATGATTTTTTTATTATGAAGATGCATGCAAAAGAAAAATTCCATATTTTTAGGTTTTGAAAATCCTGAATCGATCGTCAAAATTTAAAAGCAACTCCCATGCTTATGATATGCAATGTCCTCATACATTAGGAGGGAAAAGAGAACACCTTAATGAAAAGCTGTAGGGTTCAGGATGGGAAAAATCTGGGAAAAGAAAGATAAAAGGAAAGTAGTAAAAAGGATGGATTACCTCCCATCCATTGCTATCTTTTACGCCATTCAGCCAGGCGTGAAGCGATGCATGGAAGACAGATTATCATGTAAATAATTGGACATGTGAATGCTCTCAAGAAATATGTCTTCCTTAGGATCCCTTAAAAGATGAGCAGAAGAAATTTGGGTATCAAAATAAGATGGAAAATTGGAAGGATGACCTAAGTCTGGCCAAGGTTTGAGTTCATGATGAAAGCCATACTTGGGTGGGTTGAGTGGTAGGTCCAGTGGAAAGGGAGGTGGAGAAAAATCAGTATGATGCAGGGTGGGTGAAGTTAGTGTTGATGTTTTTGGTGAGAAATCAGGAAGATCAGAAGAGTAAAAGTCAAACCCTAATTGATCCGAAATGTCTTGGACCCCATTATCATAATTAGAATCTGAATTAGTGAAATCTGTTTCAATGGTGGTCAAAGTAGAGCAGGAGTGGATCAACATAGAATCCTCAATTACTGCTTCCATTTCATCATTAGAGTCCTCAAAAAATTCATGATCAAGGGACCTCCTGGAAGCTTTGAAAATATCAAAAGAGATAGTCTGGTCACCACAAGTTATATCCATTTTTTCATAATGACAATTGATATTAGCTTTCGCGGTAGCCAGAAAAGGTCTTCCAAGGATAATAGGGGCATTTTTGAGTGTCTCAGGTACCTTTATTTCAAGGACCAGAAAATCAATCAGAAATAAACAATTTTGGACCTTGACAATAATATCCTCGATAACTCCCTGCAGTTTAATGGTATATCGGTTTGCCAATTGTAATTGAACCTCAATGGGTTTTAATTCACCGAATTGAAATTCCTCGAATAAGACCGTGGGGGTGAGATTAATAGAGGCACCTAAGTCGAGAAGGGCGCGATCAAAGGTGGTGTCATTTATGATAACCGAAATGAGTGGTGCGTCCGGGTCCTTTTTCTTGAGAGGTAGCTTGTTCTGTACAACTGAGCTTACTGTCTCGGAAAGGACCACTCATCCTAGATTCTTGGCCTACCGCTTTGGAGTATACATTTCTTTCAAAAATTTAGCTTAGGCAGGGATGTACTTGATGGCATCTAGGAGGGGGATGTTTATCTCAACTTGCCCAAATAAGTCTATAAGATTTTGGTGAGAGGGCTCTGATTTCTTTTTCTTAGGAGGATTAGATTGTAGTGCTTGAGGGTAAGGAATGTGACTTTAATCTTATGATTTTTGGGTGTCTTGTTCTTCTTGAGTGGGGGGATGAGAGTTAATTTGCATAGGAATAATGTGGGTTTTATCACGTTGTTGTGAAGGCCTAGGATCAGTTGTGGTTTTCCCACTCCTTAATGTAACTGCATTTGCAGTTTAGTTATTCCTGGGAGGAGGTTGGGGGGCTTGTTGTTGATAGAAACTGGGTTGGTGCTGAGGTATCGAGTTAATGAGAGGTTGATTAGTGTGGATCTGATTTTGATATCCGCTTGTATATTGGTTCCTTTGAGTGACAGGGTTTGGTATGGGCTGGGATGGTAAATGTCCTGCAGGTCTCTGGGTCGGAGTAACCCCAACTTAATTATGGAGATTGTTAATAACATGGGTTACTTCTAACATGTTGCTTTGCATTTCTTGTAGGGTTTTCATCATCTAGGCCTTGATGTCTTCTTGGGATGGCCCAGGTTGATAGTATGATTTGAACCAAACCTTTCGAATGGGTTTTGTTTTTGGAGAGGAAGAGGATTGGTCTAGGAGTGAGTGGGGTAATTCCTCCGATTAGAGACATTTTTAAATTGATCCTAGAGGGTAGTGATATTTTCAGTGGGGTTGGGATTTGGATATGTGTATGACCCCGGAAAACCATAAAAATCCTCGGAATATTGATTATACTCAGCAAGGGTAGTACTTAGATTATGCAGATTTTCTCTCTTGAGGATGCTAGGTAGGGTTAGATGTGGATCTTGTGGAGCTTGGGTTGATGTGGTAAGTCTTTCCTCCATTTTCTTTTGACTTAATTGCATCTGGTTGAGTTGTTGGGCAATCATTTAGAGATCTTCTTAGGTAATGGGAATAAATTGAGTGCCTATCTTGTGAACACCAAACTGCTGGTTTGAAGTTCTGCCAAAGGTGTTCATGGATGCATGATTAAAGGAGTTTTCACTCATTTCCTCAAATAAATCATAGGCACTTTCAGCATCCTTATTTAAGAAGTTTCCGCCACACGAGGCGTCAACAAAATGCCGAAGTTGATATTTTAATCCATGATAGAAGATCTGCACTAGTTGCCATAAGGGAATCTCATGGTGTGGGCAACTTCTTAAAAGATCTTGGAACCGTTCCCAAGCATCATGAAGAGTCTCGACAAATTTTTGTTGAAAGGTCGTAATAGATCTTCGTAGGGAATTGGTATGACCTATGGGAAAGAATTCCTTTAGGAAAACACCTTTGAGCTGAGGCCATGTGGTAATAGGTCTACCGATGGTTCTGAACCAATAAGTGGCCTTATCCTTGAGAGATAATGGAAATAGCCGCATCAGCCAAAGATCTTCTCTCACATTGCGAGAGCAGGTTATTTATGCGTGGAGAGTGAGCTCCTCAAGGTGGCTGAATAGGTCTTCCCTAGGAAGGCCATGGAAGTGCTTAAGTAGGTTCAAAATTGCTGGTTTGATCTCGAAGTCCCCTTCTAGAATTACTACCCCTGGTCTGTCCTCATAATTGGAAGGATTGTAAAAATCCTTAAGAGGAATGACAGGCTGCTAACATGGTGACGGGTTCTGCCCTTGGTTGGCTAGGTTTGTTATAGTCCTAGTCAACTGTTGTTGATTAGCTTGTAGTTGAGCTAGCTGCTCAGCTATCATGGAGAAGGGATTAAGAAGGGGGCATGTTGTTGTTGTTGTGGCATCTCAGGAATAGGTTGCTCTAGGGCGGGTAAATGGGGGATGGTGAAATTAGCATGTGGGTCAGATTGTGGGTTATAGGCAGGTTGAGATGTGGATGTGGATGGGTTAGTGGACCTGTTTTGTTGGTTTTCCATTTTTTGAGAATGCAGGTGAGAGGAAGAATGCGGGAAAAGATGTCTTTTTGTGCGAAGGGCAAAATCAAGTGGTCTCTCTAAGTGTGGATTTTGGGACTGCCGCCCGTGCATACAAAGGAAGAAACAGGAAGGAGAGGAGGGAGAGATGAGAAGAAGTGTGCAATCAAGCAAACAAAATTCTAGAACTAACCTTAAGATTGACTCCCTAAAATAACCTAAGACTTGGTCTACCCAAGTAATAAGAAATCAATAGTGAATACCCGTTCCTTCAATAAATCTTGCTAGGTTGAATAAGGGGAGGGTTGGGCCCAAGCATGTCCCAGGAAAATCACTAGGGGCTTATATAAACCCGCGCCTGGTCGTTTGACACAACCCCTCAGCCTGGCACCAGATAAGAATTGGTATTAACTAAAGAAATCTTAAAACTTAGATAGCAAGCCTAAGTTTTATGAAACCTTAGGGGTCAAATTGCTACAAATTTTTAATTAGGTCTACGAGCTTAAAGTGCACAAGGAATGTGATGGGCGTTAATTGGCATAATACCTGATTATTTCTTTTTTTGTGTGCGAATTGGGTGGGAAGTGATGCCCAAGCCAAATCAAAGGAGGTTTGCAAACAAGGATTTTTGTTGTTAAAGTGTTTTAGGGTTTTGATAAAGATTTGATGTCTTTTAGGATTCTCTCATTAAAATTTCAAACAAGGTTTTGAAGTTCCACAAATAATATCAATCAATTTGTTGTTGGTGGAGTTCAATTCCTTTAGAGTTGATGTGACTAAGAGAGAAATCAAAACCCTAATGTGGAAATCCTATGTATGCAACTTCTAAAAAAATGAATCTCTTTTTGAAATCTTTAAGAGTAGTGATACAAACAAGAAAACAACACCACCACTTGATGTAAAATCAAACAAGGAATCCAAAAGTGATTTCTTGAGATTTTTGAAATTTGTTTGTTATTTTTTTTGGAATTTTCCTTCTTACTGGTGTCAAGAGTCAAAATTGATAGATTTCGGGAATTGATTCTGCAGAAACCTCAAATGACCTAAAAATTTTTTGAGAATTTATTTGTTGTAGATAATTTCTTAAGGTTTCCAGAAATATTAGGTTTGACCAAATTAGATGAGTATAAAAATTTATCAAATTCATGGACAGTAAGAAAATAGTAAGGAAACAAGGTCTGACCCCTATTCAATCTGTGAAGTTTTTAATTTTTTTATATTCAGCAAAATTACTTGAAAATTGGACTCAAGGTTTCTGACTCAAATATACTTCCCTTAGTGAAATTGGGTGATTTTAGGAAGCTCCTAAGTGCCTAAACCTGATTTTTGAAAATTAAGACAAAAGTTTGGATTTTCAAAAATCAGATACCAATAAGGTAAAGGTGGTGGAAGAGTGAGGCAAACAAGCAACAAAATAAATTTTTAGAGTTCCACCACCCTTAATTTTTCTTATTTTTAATTTTTTTGATAATTTAAAGATTTTTAAGAGATTTATGTTTCATTTTTTAATAGAAATGGCCTATGGTGCTTACCTAAAATATGTGAGACGAAAAGACACTTGAAGCTTCCGCTTCAAGTGCTCCAAATCCCTCTCTTGCTCCTGATTCTCACCTGAAATCAAAACACACAAAATTTTGTGAAGATATAATAAAGCAAGAGAGAGAGATTAAATGTGTGACTAAGCCGTGCTTCCCCGGCAACGGTGCCAAAAAATGATATCGAAAATACGTGTTTTGTTAATGATGAGAAATAATGTCGTTGTAATGCGTAAATCCGCAATCAACTCTTAAATTTATAAAACCTAGATAGAGTGAATATCTAGGATCGTCCAAGGAGGCCAATTTGTTAATCACATGGATTAATTCTCTCTCACCTCTCAAATCTACACTCATCTTTTTGTATTTTCAATTTTTGTGTTTTTAGGGTTTTGGAAACAATTAAGTATTTGAAGCGAAGATTAAAATTATGCTAGAACTACGCCTATCACTGTACCTAAGTGACAAAATGAAACCTCTCTTCTAAGCTCACCCTAGGCAAGTGCGCCTAGGGTAATTAGAAGAGGAGAGTGTGGTGTGCATTACAACTACAAGAACATGAAACACACACTAAACATAAAACATAAATTGGAAGGCAAATAGAACTTGTATTATTAGCAATTAAGGGAAATGTAGCGGATTGCTTGTTACATGAATAACCAAAAATAAACTAGCTAATACAAGATATAGAGATAAAGAAGAAGAAAGGGGGATCCTCCGTTTGAAGTCTGGATGGCCCTTGCTCCAAGTGCAATTGCCCTGCACCTGGAAAGGGTTCTCTTTGGCTTCTTCTTGATGTAGTCCTCCTCCAAGCTCTCTCTTCAAGGTGGGCGTCAACCACCTTCAAGGTTCCTCTTCTGCCTGGTCCTCCCTTCAAGTGTGGAGCTCCTCCTTGGCGTGGCACAAGGAAGAAGGTAGAGAAAGAAGGCACCTAGGGGACAGGTAGGTTGCCCCCTTGATCTTCTCTTCTTCTTCCTTTGCATGAATGGAAGTGGATGTAGGGTGGTTAAAGGTAGAACCTATCTAATGGAGAAGATGATCTTTATGGTGGTGGTTAGGATGTGTTTTTATAGCTGGGATAAGCTGGATTCAGCTGAGATCCAACTCAAGGTGCTTCTCCTTCATCTTCTGCTTTCCTGAGTGCCAAGGTATGTGGGATCTGAGTTTTAGCCTATCCCTGACACTCAGATAAACACATCAAAAAGACAATAAGATGCAATGCATGCTTAGCCTAAGTAAATGCCTAAATGTAGCCCGAAAATCCATTTGAGGAGTTAAAACCCTAAGAGCTAGATCTGTTTTAGGGCATATGAATGATGATAAACTGATGTTTATCAATGATGTCATAGAGAAGGGATATCCTTAGACGTGAGATAGATATGTGTTTTTATTCATAAGCACATACATTTGGCAAACCAATAAGTTGATCCACCCACTGTGTGTTAATACTAGAAAGCTGGTGTATAAGCGAAGGGACAAAAGGCACATTATCTCGAAAGAATCATACAAATTTGTTACATAGGTGTATGTAATAGATTGAAGGCATGAACTCACTCCTCGTATGGTGAGAATGACAAATTTCACATGTAGTAATTAAGTCTTGATTAGACTCAAGCCATAAAGACAGGAAGTTAATCCTTTGGAAAAGTTTTCGATCTTCATTCTTGTCCCAATGATAAAAGGAGGTATCAAGAATAATATTATCTGAGGAATCAAACTTGTCTAATGGGATTAGATCTCAGGATAGTATTTTCCTCCAAGTGTGAAGCATTCATAAGTATTTGGAATACTTGAGGGGGCAAAGTGCCAAAATTTCACCTATCCTATGAGTCATTATTGGAGTGGTGAAACCAATAATGATAATTGGTGGGTTCTTAATTAAAGACTAAATTAATTGTAACTTAAAGAGTTAAGTTACATTTAATTTTGCAATTACTTACACCTAATTTGATACAAAATTCAAGTGCTGAATCACAATTAATTTAAGTTTGAATACTTAAACTTTCCAAAATTTATTTTAGGCCAATGATGCAATTGTTGGTTAGGATTACATATCATCCATTAGATGAGATACACTGAATCCTATCAATTTAGGATTTGGAAAGAAATCCTTATAAATATCTACCAAAGATAGAAACCCTAATCCCAATTCATTCAATCAATTATTGATTGAAATCCCACCACCAAATCCACCAAATTCTAACTAGAAAGCACCAGGAAAAAGAAGGTGGCACCCCAACCACTAGTACATGTAGGTCGACGAAAATAATTACACCCCCTCCCCCTTCTCTCCTTTTGTAGCTAGTCAGCTGGCACTTTTGGCACTGACTGGTTCTTACCATAGCAATTCTTTCATAATCTCTTCAAAGTCGTTCTTGACATCCATTTTTGGATTTTAAGGCAACTATTGCCTCGATTTGCAAAGAAGTTTGCATATTTCCACTAGGGTTCATCTTCCACGACGTGAGGGCCTCATTTGCCCACTAAGGAGAAGCAGGAAGGGCTTGCTGGAAACTTATTTTAGAAGGCACCACCAGGTCATGACATGAGGTGCTGCAACATGTCACTACGTGAGGTACTACACCACGTCGCTACGTGAGGTTCGCCATCACGTGAGACACGACCACAGTAGCACCAGTGATCACTGTCCACAACGCCCTCCTCTTCTTGGCCTCTGCCCCACAGATCGAGGAGTGGCCAACCCACTTTCTCTGCTCAATCCAGTGACCACTTTCACCCAACAGAGCCACAAGCCACCCAGCTGCCACACGCAACCCCGTGTGTGCACAGCCAACCTCGCATCAGGCACGCACAGCCACAGATCGCACACCCGACCTCTCTTCTTCTTCATCTCCTCCGCCGACAAAGAGGAAGAACCCAAACTCCATGCCGGCTCCTCCACTCGTAGCCAGCCTCTCCACCCTTCGTTCTATGCACTGTTGATGCCATTAATCTCACCTCGAGCTTCTGACCACCCTTAGCCTTGTGCATCGGCACCTCCAGCCACCGTTCACCGCTGGCAGACTTCCTCGCCGACGAGCTTCATCTCCTCCAATTGGCTGCCACTGCCCACCAACGACCATGCCACAACCACCCACGCATAACCCTCGTCACCGGTGACCTCCACATGCAGCCGCGCCTCTAGCCGTCCACTCCTCTTTACACGCTCACAAGAGGCGGTCTCTGTTTTGACACCTATTAATAATTACAACCATTGCCATTGCAACATTTCATTTTTTTTATTTTCGTGGGCTATAAAATTGAGAAAATGCAGCATCATACTTCTTCGCCATATTTGTTCAGCTCTTGTTATGAACTTCATTTCGCATTGGATTTAGATATAGATTTTGCTCCTATGGCCACAATTTATCTATGTGAATGTCTTATTTGCATTTGTGCCTCCCCGTGATACAACTTGATTTTGTAGTTTAATTTTAGTATATTTTTAGTAATTTTTTATCGACAATTTTCCACCACATTATTTACCGCGACAAGATATTTTCTTGACATATTTTTTTTCAAGCGAAAAAACCTCAATCAAATGGTGCTATTGCCAAGGAGGCAATAGACACAATAGATTCATCTGATTATTTCTGATTATTCTGATGTTTGCATTTATCTGACCATTCTCTATTTTTCTGTGCAAGGAATCTAATAAGAAGACAAGAACAGTAGAGCGACAACGTCGACCTTGAGCAACGCCCACACACGTAGGGAGGATGCAAAAAGGAGACCTGGATCCTGCTTTCAGAGGGGATTTTCCTTTGTTGTAGGTTTTTTTTCATTTCAGTCTTCTCGCCCTTGTAGCATCGGGGCTAATTTTCAGGGGTCTATTGCCACTTTCTTTAGCAGCTAGGGCTATTTCTCTATGTGTGAGTGATTCAGTTTCTGCCTGCTTGCTCTAAAAAGAAAAGACAAAAAAAAAATATCGAGCTACCTGTTTAGGTGTTGCATACCCTTAGGTGCACTCATTTAGGGATGATTGAGCAGCATAGTAGATCTCTTTCCTTGCGTTGCGTACATATCTGCACGAAGATTGCTGGAATCAGGTATATCGTTCTATCTTTGCATCCAGCTCTGTTCACACATTGCATGTGGATTAAATCTCAAGACCACCAAAATTGACTGAATTGACCTAATTCAATGGTTGCCTAACTGAAATTGGTACAACTAATCAGATTTGACCTTAAAATCAAATCACATTTGATCTGATCAAAAGGGGCTTGTGTGCGATTCTTCTCAAAATCAAACTGATTTGCGGTGTGATGCACAATTTTGATGCTGAGCATGCACACTAGGCACCCCACTAGGTCTCGGTGCCTTAAGGCTATAGGCACCGATCTCTTTATCGATGCAGACCCTTCTATTTCACTTTATGGTGGTGGTATTATCCTGTGACCAAGTGTTTTGATATTTCAAGGAGGGGGACACCCCGTAAAGTAATAAAAGGGTAGTTAAGAAGCATCGCATTCGCATCACCTCAAAGGAAGGGTTCGCCCTACTTGCATCCATTAGTTCCGCCCTTAGAGTAACTTCTCACTAGATCACTTGAGAGTATCATTGAAGCAAGGTATAGGTCCTAGGGTACTTGAAGGTTGGATTAGGTCACGTAACTGCATTGAATAACTTGTTTGGCCATCTATATCAACCAATTCTACCTCTGCCCCTCAAAACAGAATAGGTCAAGATCTCATGTCTCTACTTCCTCTTATACCACTTATGTGGGAACGGAGGGACATTGCCTTGACCTTTTTGGCCAATTTGTGGAGTGGAGGTTTCACTTACTCAATTGGAAAGAACTTGAATTGTGATTGGTAGATATTGTATGCTTGGTAGACTCTCTCTTGAGGGTAGTCTAGTGTTTGATATTGAGCCTGAGAGAATCCTTAGGAGAGCCCACCAAAGAGAGAAGAGAGAAGAAATGGCTGATCAAGGAGCAAATCAACAAAGGACCCTGAAGGACTACATTCCAACCAACCAACCCACTCAAGCACTGAGACGATCGGTAGGAGATAATCCATATGAGATCAAGAGCAGTACCATATCCTTGTTGCCCTCCTTTTATGGTACTACTAGGGAGGACCCCTACCGGCATTTAGAGGAATTCACCGAGGTCTACTCCACGGTGAAACTTCAGAACTTTACTGATGAAGCTCTGATGAGGACCCTCTTTCCCTTCTCCCTTAAGGACAAGGCAAAACACCGGTATCAAACCTTAGATGCAAGGATAAACGATTGGAACACCCTTAAGGGAGAATTCTTGAAGAAATACTTCTCGATGAGTAAAACCAACCACTTCAGGAGGGAGATCATAGGTTTTACTTAATTAGATGGGGAACAATTCCACGAGACTTGGGAGCACTTCAATGATCTGATTCGATTATGCCCCCATCATTAAGTTCCCAAATGTCAATTGGTAGAGAGGTTTTATACTTGACTATTTGATAGGCATAGGCAAATAGTGGATGCTGCTGGAACCTTTCTTACCAAAACGGAGGATGAGTCCTAGACATTATTTGAATCTCTGAGTGACAATTCTATCCACTTGACCTCAGCCTATCAGGATAGAAAATCTTCAATCCTCCAAAAGAAAGCAGAAGCGAGTGAAGCTGGGGCTACTTAGAATTTAGCCTTCCAAATCCAATTGTTGAACCAAAACTTTGAAAGACTCATGACAAACCTTGGCACATTCACGCAATTACCTTCCCAAGTCTAGGCTCTTTCTGAATGCTTCATTTTCCAGAGCACTCTTCACGCCATTGTTGAGTACCATTTGGCCAATCAATTTCTTGAATTAGTTTAGGCAGACCTGCATGCTACCCAAGGGTTTCGTCCACCTCCTAGGAACAACCCTTTTGGAAACACCTACAATCCTGAGTGGAGAAACCATCCCAATTTCTCATGGAGGCAAGGTGATGCTTCCAACTTGGGGAATTCAAGAGCCCAACCCACCCAACCCTTTTAGGAACAACAATTCTAGCCTCCTCCTCAACCCAACAATTCTGAGATGGATGATTTTAAACTATGATGAAGGCCATGCAAGAAAACTAGAGTATAATCATTCAATCTCAGAATAAGGAAATCTAAGAAATGCAATCTCAAATTGGTCATCTTGTTGAGGCTGTTAAACAACGTGGTCCTGGGAAGTTACCCAGCACATTTGAGGATAATCCTAGTGGTAAAGGGCCCTTCATAAGGGATCACGCTAAGGCTGTGACCGTTCTAAGGAGTGACAAACAACTCTCCAAACCTAATCTCACTCCTACAGTCACCCCTCCTACCAACCCGACGATCACTTACACATCCACCAAGGAAGAACCACTGAGCCCCTCCTCACTTGAAATCACCCATTTGGAGGATGTTTCCCTCGTTCTGCCCCTGTCACGCCATGACAACCCCTCCACCCAGAAGTCGAGAGTGCCCTTTCTTCAGCGTTTATCCATCCTTGAGGCACCTTTTGCTAGCTCATCTGGAGCCAAAGATAGAATGGATGAAATAATGGAGATATTCAAGCAAGTTCACATTAACTTGCCTCTATTGGATGTCATCAAGCAAATTCCATCCTATGCTAAATTTCTAAAGGACCTGTGCCCGCAGAAGAGAAAATCAAGGAAACAGGTCTAGGCTAAGGTCATTCTGCCTGACCTAGTCAGCTCAGTCCTACAACAAGGTGCACCCCCCAAGGTGAAGGACCCATGAGTCCCGTATATTTCTATGGTCATTGGAGATCAATGCATTGATGAGGCTCTCCTCGATCTGGGTGAGAAGGTTAATATATTGCCTAGCTCGGTCTATGAGCTATTAGGAGGAGGTGAATTGAAGCCTAGTCTTGTAATCCTCCAAGTAGTTGATAGATCCCTGAAGACACCGTGTGGGCTTTTAGAAGATGTCCTGGTGAGAGTAGAGGACTTCTTTCTCGTTGACTTTTTGATATTGGATACTGACCCATCCAACATGCCCACCAGACCTTCGATTATTTTAGGGCGTCCCTTTCTGGCTATAGCCAATGCGTCCATCAATTGCAAATCAAGGGCACTTAAGATGGGCTTTGGGAACTGGAAAATCTAGCTAAATGTGTTTGATGCCTATAAACAACCTGGATTGGAAGATTGTTCCCAAATCGAGGTGATCGATGAAATTGTAGAGGAGAAAACACCAGCTCTTTTGTGTGATGATCTCCTCTAAATGGTCATTTCTAAGGAGCATACCCTGAATCTTGAAGAAGGAGAGGGAGATATGTCGGAATTAGAAGAGATGTTGGGTGTCAAAGCTAAGTCCCTCTCCCTGCCATGGAAAATCAAGGTAGATCCATTACCGGAGAAGGGGACATCGAACATAATTCCCTCAATTCAGAAAGCTCCCGACTTGGAGCTTAAACCACTTTCAGAGACCCTTAAATATGTTTTCCTTGGGTCCAACGATACGTTCCCTGTCATCATCTCGACTGCTCTATCTGAGACGTAGGAGGGAGCATTAATTGAATGCCTAAAACGTCACAAGGAAGCCATTGCTTGGACTATAGCTAACATCAAAGGAGTTGACTCGACTCTCTGCATGCATCACATTTACACTGATGACTCTGTGAAACTCTTTTGAGATATGCAAAGGCAATTAAACCCTAACATGCGGGAGGTGGTGAAGAAGGAAATTTTAAAATGGTTGGATGCAGGGATATCTACCCCATTTCTGATAGTAAATAGGTTAGTCCTATTCACGTGGTACCCAAAAAGGCAGGATTCATGGTGGACCCCAATGAAAAAGGGGAGCAAGTCACCACTCAACCCACAATACGATGGGGGGTATGCATAGACTACCGCTGCCTTAACATCGCAACCCAGAAATACCACTTCCCTCTGCCATTTATTGATCAAATACTGGAGAGATTGGGGAGAATAAATACTTCTGTCTTCTTGATGGATAGTCTGGGTACAATTAGATTACAGTCTTTCTAGATGACTAGGAGTGCACTACTTTCATGAGTCCTTATGGCACATTTTCCTTCCACCGGATGCCATTTGGACTATGTAATGCTCTAGGAACATTTCAGTGGTGTATGATGTCCATCTTTTCAGACATGATTGACGAGTTTGTTGAGGTTTTCATGGATGACTGTTTCACATACGGCTCATCGTTTGACTAGTGTCTCTTGTATTTAGAAAAAGTTCACACCCACTGTGAAGAGACAGGATTGGTGCTCAGCTGGGAGAAAAGCCATTTCATTGTTCAGCAGGGCATTGTTCTTGGGTATGTAGTATCTAAGCGAGGTTTATAAGTGGATAAAGCTAAGGTTGAGTCCATTTCAAAGCTTCCACCGCCCACCAATGCCAAGTAGATCCGATCATTCCTGGGCCATGCTGGCTTTTATAAGCGCTTCATTAAAGTCTTCATCAAGATTTCTAGGCCACTTTACGACTTACTGGAGAAGGATAGTGCCTTCGTTTTTGATACAAAGTGTGCTAAGGCCTTCCAGGTCTTGAAGGATGTAACGACCCGATTCCCTACGAGACACGAGAATCGAACCGACTCGACTAATCTCAAGACCTAGTCGTCCAACGAGGAAGTAACCAAAAGAGTAGTAAAATAAACCACATTCAGCATGAATATAACTAGCAGTAAGAAAAGGAACTACTACAGTATATACCACCACAACAGTAGAACAACAATTATAACATAACATAAAGCTACAAGTAAAGAAGTACAGAGAGTAACAACAACAACTCACTACAGTGGAACAAAAGGGGTACAAAGAACTGCGGTAACTCTACTAGACCCTACTCGACTCAGCGTCCTCTGCAGCCGCTGACCCTTGCTGCTCAACACCTGGTCCTGAAAAGTAACGAGTGTAACACGTCAGCGAAACGCTGAGTAGAGTGGCAGCTAAAACAAAAGAAGCAGTAGAGTGTACAGTAGCTGTTATATTTTCTTTCTTCCTTTATTTACGTCTTTTTATTATTTCACAATTTATCTATTTCTCAGATCCTTCACTTGATATCGAATGTTCCTCGTGGGAACGATCTTGATTGCAGTCTTTTCCGAAAAGTAGAAGTAACACGTGGTGCTCTCCTGGCTGGGAGAGTCCCCGTGGTGATCCTACTCTCAGTCAACCACCACGGGGTCGCTGACAGACATAACGGTGACTTCGGCACGCGCGATAAGCGCATGGGTAGCTACCCTGCACTGGCACGCGGTCAGTCGTTTCCGTTAAATGGTGTGCCCAAAGCACAGTACGAACCAGTATAGGGCAGAGCCCTCTCAGTAACAGGGGTCCAACCCCTCCACAGTCCGCGCACCCTCGCCTGAATACCCTGGTTTGCCCAGTGGGCCTAACAAGTCGGTGTAGGAGGCTAGCAGAACCCCGGGACCCGTGGGGTAGCTAGTGCTCTCCCTACACTAGTAGCTCTCCTCGGTACTATGTACGCGAGGGCCAGCAAGTCGGTGTACAGTGGCCAAACACACCCCGGTCTCAACCTGAGGGCGGTAAGCTCCCCTCTACACTAAGAGGTAATGTGTGCTCTCGTTGGTACCACGTACCCCAGAGACAATACACTTTCATGTCTTTCTTTCTCAGTTCCATCCATTCTCTTTCCAGGAGTTCCACTCCTAATTCCCCGTAAGGTTCCAGCTCTTTTAACTCAGCACATTTAGGTTTCACCGTTCCAGTTTTACGTTCCTACAACCCATGTTCTCAATCATATTTATTCCTTTATAATAGGCAGCGGTTAAAACAATTTACATGCAGCTATTATTTCCTTTCCACCTTTCCAAGACTGCAATATTTATATGCATATCACTAGTTTTCCAGTCCTAGGATTCATGCTGTACCCTAGGATCTATCATTCAATCTAGTTTCCAGTCCTAGGTTTTGATGCAATACCCTAGGATCTATCATTCAGTCTAGTTTCTCAGTCCTAGGGTTCATGCAGTGCCCTAGACTCTATTAATTATTCCACAATTGTAATAAATTTGATTAAGTAAATTAAAAGCCACTCTACCAGCTACAATGGGAGTACTGGGGGCGTGGTCGGAAATCCCACGCGCCTTCGCAATCCCCAAGACTCAAATGGAACGGGGTCCTAACACAAGGATCAAACACAAGGAGTTTCTCAGAATGGTATATAATTACTGTAAACGGGTAGAGGATTTTATTCCGGAAAGAACGCAACTCGAAATGCGGAAAACGGACTCCGAACGGGCCCTAAACGGGTCGAAAACAACGAAACTGCCCAAAATCAGATGTCTGGAACCTCTTCCAGACATCTTAAAATGTGGGTCAGAGCGTACCTTCATTCTGTGTAGTCCCTCAGACGTCCAAAAGCCTGCAGGGGCGTCTGGCTTAGTTCCCAGACGTCCGATGGTCACCTCGGATGTCTGGAAGTCCTTCCCGTCGTCTGGCACTATGGCCAGACGTCCGATTCACGTGGGATGGCGAGCTCTCGCGCCCTCTCGAGCAGAACCTGCACGCACCCACACCTATTCTCAGTATGACGAGTCGCAGACGAAGGCGCGGCGGACGGCCGCATGGTCGTACATGCGAAAAAGGAAGAAGATAGAAATATCTTACCTGACAGACGTCTGGGCAGTCCTCCAGACGTCTTCACCGTCGTCTGGTCGTAAGCCCAGACGTTTGATTCTGCAAAAATTTCCAGAACCAGAGTTCAACTTGCCCTCCGCCCGCGAAGCACGGCCGGGCTGCGCCCCGTCCGCCTACTGCTCGAGCTGCAGCAGCCCCTTCGCGACACTCCACGCCCGCTGCTCCCCCGCCGACCGGCTCTAGTTGCCCTGGCAAGCTCGAGCCCTCACGGTCGAGTGTCTCCTCCCTCGCGCAACACCTCCTCCTGCACACTTGCCGCGGCCGCTGCTACCGCCGCTCGCTCGCGCTCTCGCACCAGCTGGGAGAAGAAGGAGAGGAACACGGAGGAGATGAGGGTGAGGGAGAGGGCGAGGGGCCTTTTAAGGCCGCGTGGGGAGAGAGAGAGACGCCGCGCCCTGCAGGAGGAGAGAGGGAAAAAGAGGGGAGAGAGCGGCGGGCGTAGGTCTGCGCGCGCATGCACGCAGATGCAATCCCGTACGCCGCAAAAATTAAATACTAGACATCTGTAAAGGGTCCCAGACATCTGGTCAGACATCTGGGACACTTCCCAGACGTCTTAAAAATCGTCTTGAGGCCACATTCGTAACAATATAACAAACTCAAAGGAAGTTTCATCCCCGAAACTTGCGCTAGCTAGGGTGCGGGAAAGAACGACATATAAAAACATAACAAACTCAAAGAGGACCGAAGCTGGTCCGAAAAGACGTACCCGCGAAGAGCTCCGGGTACCGCTCCTGCGGAACTCCGTGTAGTCGTACCACATCGCGGATATACCTCTCTGCCAACTATGCTGGTCCCAAAGTGACTCGGATCGGTAAGAATCGAGCCGTCTTCGTTAGTCTATCCACAATTACCCAGACTGCGTCGTGTCCTTGCTGGGTGACAGGTAAGCCCACCACCAAGTCCATGGTGATGATCTCCCACTTCTACTCTGGCACTGGAAGCGGCTGTAGCGGCCGTGCAGGCCCCTGATGCTCGGCTTTCACCTGCTGACACACTAAGCACTGCTGCACGAATTCACCCACATCCCGCTTCATCGACCTCCACCAAAACTCGCGTCTCAAGTCATGGTACATCTTCATGTTTCCCGGATGTATGGTGAATCTGGAACCGTGTGCCTCAGTCAAGAGCTCTCTCAACAGCTCCTCGACTCTGGGAACGCACAACCGTCCCCTCAGGCGCAGTACCTAGTCTGTGAAAGAGAAGTCCCCTAGGTCTCCTGACAGTACTCTGTCGCATAGAGACTGCAAGTACGGATCGGCCATCTGTCCTGTGATGATGTGGTCTATCAGCTCTGGCCTAGTCTGTCGTGTCACAGTCACTGCCCCACAGTGCCCCGTAACTCTTGGGGTCGCCAACTGCCCACCTCCTCCAAAAGGCTCCAACTCTGTAACTGTAAACTGGCCAAGTGTGCGGGCGCCTTCCGACTCAAGGCGTCAGCCACCACGTTGGCCTTTCCTGGGTGGTAGGAAATGTTGCAGTCATAGTCCTTCAGGAGCTTCAACCAACATCTCTGTCTCATGTTGAGCTCCTTCTGATCAAAAAGGTATCTGAGGCTCTTGTGATTCGTGAAAATCTCGAAGGTCTCACCGTACAAGTAGTGCCTCCAGGTCTTCAGCGCGAAGACGACAGCTGCCAGCTCCAGGTCGTGGGTAGGGTAGGTATGCTCATGGGGCTTCAGTTGCCGCGAAGTGTAAGCGACAACGTGACCCCTCTGCATGAGCACACCTCCTAATCCCTGCAAGGAGGCGTTCGTGTACACAACGAACCCACCACTACTGTCAGGGATGGTGAGAACGGGAGCCGAAGTCAACCTCTCCTTCAGCTCCTGAAAACACGCCTCACAGGCGTCTTTCCAAGTGAAGGGCACATCCTTCCGAGTCAACTGTGTCATAGGACGCGCAATCTACGAAAAACCCCTGAAAAACCGTCTGTAGTAGCCTGCCAGTCCCAGGAAACTGCGAATCTCGGTGACTGAACGCGGTCTCTCCCACCTGAGCACTGCCTCGACCTTGGCTGGGTCCACCGCCAAGCCGTCCCCAGAGATCACATGACCTAAGAAGGTCACCTCCCTCAACCAGAAATCGCACTTGCTGTATTTGGCGTACAGCCTACATCGTCTAAGTGTGTCCAGAACCATCCACAAGTGTTGTTCGTGCTGCGTCTGATCTCGAGAATAAATGAGTACATCATCAATGAATACCACCACGAACTGGTCCAAGTACGGTCTAAACACTCGGTTCATCAGGTCCATGAAAGCAGCGGGGGCATTGGTCAGTCCAAATGGCATGACCAAAAACAAGTAGTGTCCGTACCGGGTGTGGAACGCTGTCTTGGAGATGTCTGCCTCCCTGATCCTCAACTGGTGGTATCCAGACCTCAAGTCGATCTTGGAGAACACCGTGGCACCTCGCAACTGGTCAAACAAGTCATCGATCCTCGATAGCAGATATCTGTTCTTGATGGTGACCCTATTCAGCTGTCGGTAGTCCACACAAAGGCGTAGGGTACCATCCTTCTTCTTCACAAACAGTACCGGGGCTCCCCAAGGAGACGCACTGGGCCTCACGAAGCCCTTCTCCAAAAGATCCTACAACTGAGACTTGAGCTCTCGTAGCTCAAGCAGTGCCATCCGGTATGGTGCGGTGGAGATGGGGCAGGTCCCTAGTACTAGTGAGATCTCAAACTCGATCTCACGCTCGGGTGGTAGTCCTGGTAACTCGTCTGGGAACACGTCAGGGTACTCTCTGACCACCGGGATGCTCTGGAAGTCTGCCACAGGGCTGGGCTCTGCCACCACACAAGCTAGGAAGCCTTCACACCCCTGTCTCAAAAGTCTCCCCGCCCGAAGTGCCGAAATGCACCTGAAGCCTCCGTCCACTGGCTATCCGTGAAACTCGAAAGAAGGCAACTCCGGTATGGAGAAGACGATCTTCCTCTCAAAACAATTCACCAAAGCGTAGTAAGCGGACAGCCAGTCCATCCCCAGACTTACGCCAAAGTCCTCCATCTGTATCATAATCAGGTCAGCTGGCATACTATGTCCCCCGACCCTGACCTCGCAACCCGTGTACACCTCCTCAGCCACAAACAACTGACCACTCGGACCTCTGATTATGAACGGATTCTCTAACAACGTATAGTCCTGGCCCAAACTAACTGCGAAACTGGCTGCGACAAACGAGTGCGTAGTGCCGGAATCGAAAAGTGTGTAAACGAGCCTACCGGAAACTGAAACCATACCTGCCACCACCGATCCTGAAGCTCTGGCATCCCTGTGTGTCAGGGTGTTGATACGCCCTTCAGCTCTAGGTGCGGACGAAGCAGCCACACTCTGGGTCGGACGGGTAGGTGCTGGCCGGTACCCTCCTCGTGACTGCTGTCCTCCTCCTCGCGCTTGGGAACCGCGGCCTCCTGCGCGCCCTCCAGTGCTCTGTGCGGGAAGTATTTGCTGACCTCCTGCCCTACACGGGCAGTCCCTCCTGATGTGGCCCGACTGGCCACACTGGTAGCAGAGGGGAACCCGACTCCCGCCCTCAGTGGGTCCCTACTGTCGGCTGGGCGGGGGTCCGGTGTTGGCGACTGGCTCCTGCTGAGGGCCCCCAAAGGCCACTGATGGCCCTGCAAAACGTGACGACTCTCCTGCGGACGCCACGTGTCTCGCGCGGACGGGTTGGTCTCCACGTAGGTCATAGCTGCCTCCACCACCCTCGAAAACGTAGGCAGCTTCAGGGGTTTAACATACCCCTAAATCGCAGGTCGGAGCCCCTCGGTGAACCTCCAAAGGTGCTCCTCCTCAGTGGCTACCGCTGTCGCTGCAAAGTGGGACAGCTCCAGAAAATGCGTGCAGTACGCGCTCACGGTCATCGTCCCCTGGCGGAGAGTGTGGAACTCCCGCCTCCTCTGGTCCTGCCACGTCTGGGAAAAGTACTGCTCGCAGAAGAGGGTGACGAACCGATCCCAGGTCGGCTCATCCCTCTCCTGTCCCCTAACCGCCCTCCACCACCTGTGTGCCGCACTCTCCAGCTGGTACGTGGTAAAGGCCACGCGGCACTCCACTGTGGGGCGAAGGGTGTCAAAAATCATCTCGAGCTGCTCGAGCCAGTCCTCTGCCTCGGTCGGGTCCTCATCCCCCTTGAAGGAGGGGGGCTTCAGCTTCCGGAACTGCCGGAAGAGCTCGAAGTGGCGCTGCAGTGGAGATGCTGGTGCACCTTTTGGCAAAGGTACCTCGTGCACAGAAGTGTCGGAGGAAGGTGGGGGCGGTGGCGGCCCATCCCCTCCCCCGAGTCCAGTGCCGGGTCCGTTGTGTGGTCCCACAGAGGACTCCCCCTCCGCAGCCCCAGGGTGAGGCGCTTGGGGCGGTGGGTGGAGCTCCTCTTGTACAATGTCCCGTATCAGCTGGGCAAGGTCCTGGGCCTGGACGCCCGGGAGCAGTGGCTGGTCCACGGAGGCGTCGACAATGGCACGCCCACCTCGCCGGCCTCGTCCTCGGTTGCGTCCGCGACTCGCCTCGCCAGTCCCGCGACGAGTCATCTCCTGCAAGGAGATGCGAAACCAAATGGAAACATGTCAATATGGAACGAGATCTAACGAAAACGTCTAAGAGCTCATGTCAAAAGATATGTTGTGGTGGCTACTCTAGTTACAGACATGTGAATTGGTTATTTTCCAGTCAGTTGATTCACTTCTCGGGACGACCTTGCTCTGATACCATCTTGTAACGACCCGATTCCCGAGTCCCTACAAGACACGAGAACTGGACCGACTCAACTAATCCTAAAACCTAGTCATCCAACGAGGAAGTAACCAAAAGAGCAGTAAAATAAACCACATTCAGCATGAATATAACTAGCAGTAACAAAATAAAGCAGTAAGAAAAGGAACTACTACAGTATATACCACCACAACAGTAGAACAACAATTATAACATAACATAAAGCTACAAGTAAAGAAGAACAGAGAGTAACAACAACTACTCACTACAGTGGAACAAAAGGGGTACAAAGAACTACGATAACTCTACTGGACCCTACTCGGTCCAGCGTCCTCTGCAGCCGCTGACCCTGGCTGCTCAACACCTGGTCCTGAAAAGTAATGAGTGTAACACGTCAGCGAAACGCTCAGTAGAGTGGTAGCTAAAACTAAAGAAGCAGTAGAGTATACAGTAGCTGTTATATTTTCTTTCTTCCTTTATTTACGTCTTTTTATTATTTCACAATTTATCTATTTCTCAGATCCTTCACTTGATCTCGAATGTTCCTCGTGGGAACGATCTTGATTGCAGTCTTTTTCGAAAAGTAGAAGTAACACGTGGTGCTCTCCTGGTCGGGAGAGTCCCCGTAGTGATCCTACCCTCAGTCAACCACCCCAGGGTCGCTGACAGACGTAACGGTAACTACGGCACGCGCGATAAGCGCACGGGTAGCTACCTCGCACTGGCACGCGGTCAGTCGTTTCCGTTAACGGGTGCGCCCAAAGCACAGTACGGAACCAGTATAGGGCAGAGCCCTCTCAGTAACAGGGGTCTAACCCCTCCACAGTCCGCGCACCCTCGCTAACTAGCCTGGTTTGCCCAGTGGGCCTAACAAGTCGGTGTAGGAGGCTAGCAGAACCCCGGGGCCCGTGGGGTAGCTAGTGCTCTCCCTACACTAATAGCTCTCCTCGGTACTGCGTACGCGAGGGCCAGCAAGTCGGTGTACAGTGGCCAAACACACCCCGGTCTCAACCTGAGGGCGGTAAGCTCCCCTCTACACTAAGAGGTAATGTGTGCTCTCGTTGGTACCACGTACCCCAGAGACAATACACTTTCATGTCTTTCTTTCTCAGTTCCATCCATTCTCTTTCCAGGAGTTCCACTCCTAATTCCCCGTAGGGTTCCAGCTCTTTTAACTCAGCACATTTAGGTTTCACCGTTCCAGTTTTACGTTCCTACAACCCATGTTCTCAATCATATTTATTCCTTTATAATAGGCAGAGGTTAAAACAATTTACAGGCAGCTATTATTTCCTTTCCACCTTTCCAAGACTGCAATATTTATATGCATATCACTAGTTTTCCAGTCCTAGGATTCATGCCGTACCCTAGGATCTATCATTCAATCTAGTTTCCAGTCCTAGGTTTTGATGCAATACCCTAGGATCTATCATTCAGTCTAGTTTCTCAGTCCTAGGGTTCATGCAGTGTCCTAGACTCTATTAATTATTCCAAAATTGTAACAAATTTCATTAAGTAAATTAAAAGCCACTCTACCAGCTACAACGGGAGTATTGGGGGCGTGGTCGGAAATCCCGCGCACCTCCGCAATCCCCAAGACTGCAATGGAACGGGGTCCTAACACAAGGATCAAACACAAGGAGTTTCTCAGAACGGTATATAATTACTGTAAACGGGTAGAGGATTTTATTCCAGAAAGAACGCAACTCGAAATGCAGAAAACGGACTCCGAACGAGCCCTAAACGGGTCGAAAACGACGAAACTGCCCAAAATCAGACGTCTGGAACCTCTTCCAGACATTTTAAAATGTGGGTCAGAGAGTACCTTCGTTCTGTGTAGTCCCTCAGACGTCCAGAAGCCTGCAGGGGCGTCTGGCTTAGTTCCCAGACATCCGATGGTCACCCCGGACGTCTGGAAGTCCTTCCCATCGTTTGGCATTGCGGCCAGACGTCCGATTCACGTGGGATGGCGAGCCCTCGCACCCTCCCGAGCAGAACCTACACGCACCCACACCTATTCTCAGTACGACGAGTCGCAGACGAAGGCGCGGCAGACGGCCGCATGGTTGTACAAGCGAAAAAGGAAGAAGATAGAAATATCTTACCTGACAGACGTCTGGGCAGTCCTCCAGACGTCTTCACCGTCGTCTGGTCGTAACCCCAGACGTTTGATTCTAGAAAAATTTCCAGAACCAGAGCTCAACTCGCTCTCCGCCTGCGAAGCACGGCCGCGCCGCGCCCCTTCCGCCTGCTGCTCGAGCTGCAGCAGCCCCTCCGTGACACTCCACGCCTGCTGCTCCCCCGCCTGCCGGCTCTAGCTGCCCCGGCAAGCTCAAGCCCTCACGGTCGAGCGTCTCCTCCCTCGCGCAACACCTCCTCCCGCACACTTGCCGCAGCCGCTGCTGCCGCCGCTCGCTCGCGCTCTCGCATCGGCTGGGAGAAGAAGGGGAGGAACACGGAGGAGATGAGGGTGAGGGAGAGGGCGAGGGGCCTTTTAAGGCCGCACGGGGAGAGAGAGAGAGATGCCACGCCTTGCAGGAGGAGAGAGGGAAAAAGAGGGGAGAGAGCGGCGGGCGCAGGTTTACGTGCGCATGCGTGCAAACGCAATCCCGTACGCCGCAAAAATTAAATACCAGACGTCTGTAAAGGGTCCCAGACGTCTGGTCAGACGTCTGGGACACTTCCCAGACGTCTTAAAAATCGTCTTGAGGTCGTGCTCGTAACAAAAGAGGACCTCATAATTGTGCCTATCCTACAAGCACTTGATTGGACCCTCCCTTTTGAGTTAATGTGCGATGCCTCAGATTTTGCCGTGGGAGTAGTCTTGGTTAGAGAGTTGATAAGAAGCCTCATGTGCTGTACTATGTTAGCAAGACTCTTACTGATTCACAACAAAACTACGTTGTGACAGAAAAAGAACTTGTGGTAGTATTTGCTTTGGAGAAGTTTAGTTCTTATCTTATGGGATCCAAGGTTGTGTTGTATACTGATCATTCGACCTTAAAGCATTTTCTCCCTAAGAAGGACACCAAACCTAGGTTGATTAGATGGATTTTGTTACTACAGCAGTTCAACCTTGATATCCATGATAAGAAAGGGGTCAAAAATGTAGTGGCCAATCATTTATCAAGGATCCTAGTTGAGGCTTCAACCTTGTCAGGAGACATTCATGACACCTTTCCTGATGAAACGATGATGGCGGTACAACCTACGACACCTTTGTATGCTGATGTCGTCAACTACTTGGTCACTGGTGAAACCCCCAGTACGTGGAATAAGCAGAAGAGAGATAGATTTCTCGCTGACACTAAGTTTTATCACTGGAAGGACCCTGAGCTCTTTAGAATAGGCTGTGACTAGGTACTACGTAGGTGTGTTCCAGAGGAAAAACAACAGAGTGTCTTGAATTTCTGTCACACACTGCACTGTGGAGGACACTTTAGTGCAAAGAAAACTGCGTATAAGGTTCTCCAGTCTGGTTTCTGGTGGCCCTCACTTTTCAAAGACGCACATACTTATGTGGGGGCATGTCTTCGTTGTCAACATACTAGAACAATTGGGAAGATGGATGAGATGCCCTAGCAGCCTATTCTTCCGGTCGAGATATTCGACGTCTGGGGCATAGATTTCATGGGCCCTTTTCCCATCGTCTCATGGCTATGAATATATCCTCGTGGCAGTGGATTATGTGTCAAAGTGGATAGAGGTTATTCCGACTAGGACGAACGATCACTCCATGGTCTTGACTTTTGTAAAGGCCAATATCATTTCCTGATTTGGCTGCTCAAGGACGATCATTAGTGATGGGAGACCTCGTTTCAGGAATGCACACTTCACCCGTCTACTCAAAAGTCATGGTGGCACCCACAAGGTGGCCACTCCGTATCATCCGTAGACGAATGGACAGGTTGAAGTGTCCAATAGGGAGATCAAACAAATTCTGGGGAAAGCTATATGGCCCGATAGGAAAGATTGGTCGAAGAAACTTGATGATGTACTATGGGCTTACAGAACTGGTTATAAGACCCCCTTGGGTATGTCTCCCTTCTGTATGGTGTATGGTAAAGCCTGCCATTTGCCTGTTGAGATTGAGCAAAGGGCTTAATGGGCTATTAAGAATGTCCACATAGATCTCAAGAACGTAGGCAAAGCGCGCATATTAGAACTGACTAAGCATGAAGAATTAAGGAATCAGGCTTATGAGACGGCTCAAGCTTATAAAGAGCGCACTAAGGTCTTTCACGATAAACACATCCTCCACAAAACCTTTGAGCCCAACCAACAGGTCTAGCTATTTAATTCTAGACTCAAGCTATTCCCTCGGAAACTTAAGTCCCATTGGGATGGGCTATACACTGTTACGTAGGTGTTCCCGCATGGTGTAGTTGAGATACAAAATCCCTCACGTGGTGAGACTTTCAAGGTAAATGACCAACATTTGAAACCATATGTCACTCTTTTTGATGACCAATATTGGACACCTAGAAGCTGGAGGAGCCTTAGCTCCAAACACTTTACGTCAGGTAATATCCTTCCTTGTTTTTGCTTTCCAATGAGGACATTGTTAGATCTGGGCATGGGGGGGTATAACCTAAGGTTATACATAGCATTTATACATATTTTTGCATGCATGTAGTTAGGACTTCTATTGCAGAAAAAAAAAGAAAAAAATAGAGAGAAGGAAGAGATGAAATCTTTGCAAATTGAAGTGCAAAATTATTAGGGAAGGAAAAAGAGAAGGTAAACATAGAAAGGAAAGAAAAAATTATGTTAGTCCCAGCATTTGATTATGGAAGAGTTACCTAAGTTTTAAGTTGGATCAGATGATGAATTAAGTCTTGAAGTGCTAAAGAGAAGATATGTGAGGGATATTGACTTTAGGCCTCCTAGGTCAGTTTTAGGGCTTAAACACTCACATATTTGTTAAGATTTGGACTATCCCTCGAGAGGTTGAGAGAGTTGCGAGGCTGATATATTATGTCTAAGGCTTAGGTAGTATTCGACCTCGTTTCCTATCCTTTGGTTTGTAGGACTTGGTAACCTAGGCACCCAAAAATCACACACTGGTTTGGTTCAGTGCACATAATGAAGAATAATGCCATAAAGTATCTATTCTGAAAATGTTTTCCCGAAAATTTGACATAGGAGTAGCTCGAAGACACAAGTTGATTGGACGAGTCCCCAAAGTGCAAAGGAGAAATGAAAAATACTCCCCTCAAAGATGCGTTATAACATACCATCTCCTCGGTGCTTGTCTCCTAGGATATCTAAATATCCTACTAAGGGCACGAAAGCACCTTATGCCGGTTCAGATGCCATGGGTAGCATTATCTTGAAATGTCGATTGTCAGGGTCTGAACTTAGCTGCAGAATACCATGGGTGGCATTATCCCGAAGTGTTAAAAGCAAGGGTTCTGGGGGTTGCCATGGGTGGTGCTATCTCGAAGCATCGATTGCCAGGGTCCCTGCGGGGATTGATAGTGGGGACAAGGAATCCGATGCAGACCATGTTTAAGGCCAATCCGATGTTGGGTTTAGGGGAATTTAAAAATAAAATAGAGGAAACTCTCGAACTAATCTCTCTTATCAAAAATGCACTGGTAAACTGAACTTAGACTTACTGCACATATGCACGATGCTTTAACCACTGGGTTCAGCTGATGGTAACATCATCATCCGTTATAACTAGCTTTAATTAGTTAGAATCAAGAGATAAATGCTCCTGAATAATTGCCTGAGGACAGTAATTCCAGTCAAATCCATTTTGAAAAGAATAAAATAAGAAGGGCTAATTCTACAATTTTAACATCACATCACAAATGCAGAGTAACCACGGAGTCACTCAGGGGTTAATTAGATGTCAAATGAGCATTAAAGTCCAAAAAGTGGGCCAACACAGACAGAAATAAGGTTTCATATATTTCGAGAATCAAATCAGAACATAAAATCCTAATTTTAGACCCACTTAAATTGAAGAGGTTTTGGTCAGGATAAAACATCTAAACCTCCTAAAATTCATAGAAAAATATTCTAAAAGGTTTGGTGCCCTTGGTTTGACCTTTTGAACCCATCTTGACCTACAATAGAGTTTCAGATGAGATTTTGCCTTAATTTAAACTTCTATGTAATTTTCCTAGTTAAACATGGTCAAAACTCAAATCCAACTTCACCATTAGGTTTTTTGGGTCCAAATTAGGTTAGTGCCAAAATTTGGGCCCATTCAGAATTCATCTTCACTTAGTTTGCAATCTAGTCCCTTAAATCTCTATTTCTTACACTTAAGCCCCTAACTTTTAATATTCTTGCAATCAAGTCCCTAATTTCTTCATCTTCTTCACAGTTATGCCCTCGCTACCATTGTTGGGTCAAATCCTACACAGTTGACCTTTGACCATTTAGAAATCTCATTAAATCACCTTCAAATCTCACCAAATTTGGTGGGGTTGGAGTTCACACATTAGAGATTCATGTGAACACAATTTTAGACCTTGATTCGAGGCAAGAAGAGCATGTGAACCCACAAAATTTGTGGGATTCTTTGATTCAAAATCGAGGCTCAATCAAGCCTCCTTCATTTAGACCTCGGTTATAAGCTCTATAAAAGCTTGTGATGGTCCCAGCGTCCTCCTTGGCTTCGTTTAAGGCCAAAAAGACCTCTTCTCCTCCTTCCCCAAACTGCTCCGCCGTAGCTCCAACGACTTCCTCCTCCGTCTTCCTACGTCCTCTCTACGACCAAATTGGGAATGCCTTTGTCTTCCTCTCCTTCGTTCGTGTTTGGTGGGCCAAAGCTACGGCTCTCTGAGCTCTTCTTCCTTGCCGTCTCTCCCACCAGAGTCTTTGTCTCCTTCGGCGCTGGCCAATCAAAGTCGGCGTGGAGCTTCCTACTCTTCGTCCATAGCTAAGCTTTCTCTCTCTTTAGCATCCCCCTATCCCTCTATCTTCTTAATTCAACCACTTATTCACCGTCTCCCCCTCTATCTTCTTCGCCTCTGGCAAGGGCTCCGGCAAAGCCGTGCGCCTACCACACTCCACCAAATCACCCTCTTCCACGCCCAAAAGCTCCACCACATCACCCTCATCAAAAGCCCTCTACCAATTTTGACTTTCGCTCACACAAACCCCCAACCGAAGAACCCACCAATCCGCCAGTCATATCTTCACCCTCCGGCCACCATAGACCTCTATCCACCAAATTAACACCACCAACACGCTCCTCGCTTCACAATGAGGTTTATGAGCACTTTAATCAGGGCATTTAGCCCATGTTCTTGATTTCAGGTACTCGCCGAACATCACGCCTCGGCACCATCTTCTCCGACTACATTCACTCTACTCTGGCCACCATCCGATCAACTACTGCCCTAATTCAAAGCGGCTTCAATATGCGAAGCCATCCGCACCAGCATTTGTGAAGCAAACATCGAGGCATAGCCTTGCTTTGACGAAGGTCTCACTGCTGCTCATGAAGGCTGCAATGAAGAATGAACCCGGTTGTTTAGTCCCACATCGTGGACACCAAACCAAGTGAAGTGCATAAAAGGAAAAAGTGCCATTGGCTGCTTGCCTCGACACGGAGGGGTGAGGTCCCTCACGCCTCACGTACATGCCATTCACTCCTCGCTCACTGCCACGCCCGATGAGCCTGGACCCCTTACCTGGATCCGATTACCCGATTGCTTACTCGATTAGAGAAATAAAGAGAAATTTCTATGGAGGGTAGGGGTAGGTTTTGCACTGTGCGCATTCCTTGGGATGCGTGCCATACACCTAACATAGGCATTTCTAAGGTTGTGTTGTGCCTTACTGAAGGCCTTGTGTTGAGACTTGGCAACTTAAGTCGTTTGGCTCTCTGGTTCGACGCCTAATTTGGCATTGTGGGGTTATTTGAGGCTAAATCTGATATGGATATTTGCATAAGTTGTTCTAACAACTGTTAAGATATTGATTAGTTGATTTCCTTGGGATATGTGCTTAATGTGGGGAATTAATTAGTGATCTAAATCATCATTTTTATAGTCCTTTATATTCTTTTTATCCCTTTTTTTCCTGAGATACAATTTGGGCTGTTATTAAATATATTTTTTATTACTGATAGTCATTGCATACTTTTATCTTTGTGCTCGTTATTTATATAATGTGATTAGTGCGTGAATTTCATATTTGCTCCCTACGAACAACCTCGAACTCAATTTCTATTTTTGAGCACTTTATAAATTTTAAATGTTGTTGCGTTTTTGTTGAATGTACTACCACGTGCATCTCTTAACATTCGACTCAAGCGCTAACAACATCTATGAACCTCTGGGCACTTTTTGCAAGCTTCAGAAACCTTCGCAGAGGACCCAAGGCTGAGGCTGGTTAGGTCCATATCTTGGCTGGTACTTAAATACCTTTAGGCCTATAGTTGGTATTTCAATCCAGTCTCTAGAGGTGTGGCACGATAAGGTATCCTGACGGTAAAATATGTCCTAAAGACCCAGTCCGATCCATATGATTTTGCTCGGGACTAGCAAAAGTTAAGCATAGGGGTATTTGATAGGTCAACTTCAGTAGACTAAATTAAAGTCTAAGTACATCATGGTTGAAATAATAATAATGTGAAGCATGCGCCGTATTGATAAGGATGATGATACTAGGTATCAAGAGTCATTCATCATGGGAGGATACTGAGTATATGATATTTTCGATCGCATAATTGCACTATAAATAAACGTTGCATATTAGACATTAGTGTATTTAGATGTTCTTGAATACATCTTAGGTTAATTAATTATGTATCATTTTATGTAGCGAACATTAATGAGAAATTTCCATTTTGCAGGAGAGTCACATTACCAACATTCCACGTTACCATATAAAAAAAGAAAAATCTTAAAACTACCATATATGATCATATCAATTAAATATTCCCCCTCCATATTTATTCCCATCAAATTCCATCAAAATCCTAAACCAACCTATTCACATACCACAGCCCTTCCCCATGTGCCATCGCCACCATCACCTTGTTTTCTCCTCGCCAGCACACGCACATACGTAAAAGACGAGGACCGCCCCAGCCCTGCCCTTCGTCGTCTTCCTCCCACACGAAGAGAATAGAGCGCGATCAAACAGCCACCACCGCGAGCCGCCGCTCCACCACAGCACCGTGCGTCACCTCAGCCCCTCTCAACCACTGCGTTTCCCCACCGCGACCACAAGAGATCGAGACTCTCCCTCCCCCCACCATGACCTCCTCGCACTACCTCCAGTGACCGCGAACCACCACCCTCGCCACCGCGCCTTCTGCCTCGATTCTGCCAACGACAACCTCCTCGATCGCACGCACGTCGATTAAAACAACCACCGCAGATCCCCTGCCCCCACCTTTGTTTATCTTCCTCACCATAGGACCCACCGCTCTCCCCTCCGCTCTTCCCCCCAGCGGCGGAGGACCCACTGAACAGAGCATCTCTGCCTCCTCGCCGGAACTCCGCCACCGCGCCCTTGGTCTCCTCGACGTGAGACCTGACCGCAGCAGCGCTAGCGACCACCGTCCACAACGCCCTCGTCTTCTTGGCCTCTGCCCCGCCGATCGACGAGCGACCAACCCACCTTCTCCGCTCCTCATTCTAGCGATCACCTTCTCCCAACAGAGCCACAAGCCACCCAGCCGCTACGCGCGGCCCCGCGCGTGCACAGCCAACCGCGCATCAAGCACGCGTAGCCACAGATCGCGCGCCCGACCTCTCTTCTTCTTCTTCGTCTCCTTCTCCGCCGATAGAGAAGAAGAATCCAAACTCCACGCCGGCTCCTCCATACGCAGCCGGCCCCTCCGCCCTCCGTTCTACTCACCGTCGACGCCATCCATCTCGCCTCGTGCTTCTGACCACCCTCGGCCTCGCGTAGCGGCATCTCTGGCCGCCATTCACCGTCGGCTTACCTCCTCGCCGGCGAGCTTCATCTCCTTCGGCTGCCGCCACCGCCCACCAACAACGATGCCGCGACCACCCACACGTAGCCCTCGTCACCGGTGACCTCCACGTGCGGCCACGCCTCCAGCCGTCCACTCCACTTCGCGCGCGCACAAGGGACAGTTTCCTCTGTGACACCTATCGATAATTACGATAATTACCATTGCAACATTTCATTTTTCTGATTTTTTTGTAGGTAATAAAATTGAGGAGAAATTGGAGCAGCATCATACTTTTTCTTCTTCATATTTATTTACTTATTGTTATGCACTTCATTTCACAGTGGATTTAGATATCGATTTTGCTCTCATGGCCACGATTTATCCACGTGAATGTCTTATTTGCATTTATCCCTTCCCATGATATGACTTGATTTTGTGATTTAATTTCAATATATTTTTAGTAATTTTTTATCGAGAATTTTTCATCACATTATTTACTGTGATGACATATTTTTCTGACATATTTTTCATCAAACGAAAAAGCCTCGATCACCTATAAATATCTCCTAATGCCTAGAAGGAAACCCTAATTGATGCTTTCCTTGTTTTGCAATCAAATCAATCGTAAGTGTATCCCCTACACCAAGTAAGAGTAAATATAAAAGAAACAACCACTAAGCTTGTTCTTGATGACTTCTTCCTTCAATCCTTACTTAATAGAGGTGGGTGATAACACCACACAAGAGGGTAGTAATTAGGTTAAATATGACCCATCTTTAGAATAAAAGGCACAACATAAGTAGAATAAGAGCATTGCATGCATCAAGTACCAAGATTACTTATAAATTGTATTAATGGCCATTTGTGTAAAGCATTTGTCAAAGCAGGCCTCAGATGAGCAATCAGACCGCACGGATGGATTCAGAATGACGAACGGAGTCCAACGGACTCAAGATCGGCTAAATCCGACATCCGGAGCTCCCACAATGGGCCCAAGAAATTCTGATCGTTGATCTGGAGATCAACGGCCTAGAGAGCGCCACGTCGCCCCGCCCCCACCGCTCGCACACCCTCAAGCCGGCCAAAGACGAATCTCGGCCGTTGATCTTCGATCGAACGGCCGAGATCCGCGCACTCGCCCGCGGTCGCCGCGACAAAGAGCGGGCGTGGCGCAACGGTTAGCGCGCACGCCCGCATCGCAGCGACGCGCGTTCGAGCCTCGTAGAGCAGAAATTGAAGGCGAGCGACGAGCGCGGACAAATTGGGCCGCCCGATCAGCAACGGGCGGCTAGGATCTCGCCACGTGGCGCGACGACAGCTCCCGAGCACCCACGTGTGCGCGCACGTTGGGCGGAAACACGCACGCCCGAGGCACGATCTGAGTGCGGGCGCAGAAGGCTCTCAGCCGTCCGATCTTCTCGTTCAGCGGCCATGGATCGTGAGAAGAAGAAGACCGGGGCGGGCGGCTGACTAGCGGCAGGAGGGCTTTACCGACGTTTATAGAAGCAGTTTTAGCGACGTTCTGGATGTCGCTAAAGCCCATTCTTCTTTTAGGAAGCCCTTAACTCTATTTAAACCCCCTTCTACCACCATTCAAGGCGTACTCTCTCACTTGCAACTACTCCACTCCTCTCCTAGCTAGCTTTAGGCACTCTTGTAATCGCCGGAGATGACGAGCCGCCGACGGAGCCTCCTCCACCGCCGTAGCTGCCTCGTCACTCTCCACTCTCTCTCTACCTCTCTCTGTCTCTCTTTTAAGCTTTCATTTACTTTTGTTAGAGCATGTATTTAATGTTGTAAACCATGAACTATGAATGCATGTTTAATGAAATTATTTTCCGTTCAGTCGCCATTTTAATTTCTGTTTAAAGTGCATGATCAAAACTAGGAGCTTTCTAACCCTAAACTCTCTCTCTCGCTCTCGCTTTTGAAAACCGTCTCTTTCGCAAGCAAAACTCCGCCTTTTTCGTGACAACAAGTGGGAAACAAAATCCGATTTCGACGCCTCCCTGAGACCGACACTCGGACTCACCTCCGTTTACTTCTTTTAAAATCGACGTATCAAGTGCAACTATAACGACACCTCTTAACACACACGTACTACGGCACGTCAGTTTTTGGCGCCGTTGTCGGGGAGGCAACGGATTTGTTTTATCACCTCCATTCTACATTCATTCTCACATCGTCTAATGCCCTATTTTCCTTTTTACTTGACGGTTGCAGGAATTCGGCGCATGGACGGCGAAGCGACGCATTCCACGACGGTAGCAAGGGAGTAGGTGCCTCGAGGATCGATAGTGAGCAATCTCTCTCTCATTGTTTGCTTGCGTGAAAAAGCTAAAAAAAATTGTAAAAAACTGAAAAAATTGGCATGGTGAATGATTGCTTGACCCACATTCTTAACACATCACCCTACAAAAAAAATGTACACTTTAATATGCAGAATAAATTCTTGGAGTGTTCTTTTCTTTCTTGAGTGATCTTTGCGAAGCCACCATGAGTTGACCTGGGCCGCACCACTAAACCCTAAAACTGACTCATCTAATAGAAGCTGCATGATCATTAGGATGAGTACACTAGGGTTTTAGAGCCTCTACAGAATAAAAAGGAAAATCTACTTTCAGCGAATTGTGTGAAGAACTTGACGTCCCCACTGAAACTTGGCTGAAAACACTAAGACACGTCAACCCTAAAAAGTACTAAAGTAAGGATGAAACATTAAAAGACACCACATCTTAATAAATCATTGCTTGAAAATCATGTTTTGCTAGAAGCACACACTTTGAAAGTGGAAAATTAAGAGGCACCTCTCCAATCAATGCCTCATCACATCACCCTAAGCACAAGCACTATCCTAACCCTCTAAAACTGAGTAGGCGTGCCCTAGGCAAGACCGAGTTAAGTCTCAAAAGGTGAGATTTTGTTCGCTAGGCACTTGGCTTTCATTCCCTTGGTAGAATCTGGTGACTAGGCTGCGGGGCAGTGTCAAATGATCGCAGTTGTGGGGTCTATGGAACCGGAGGCGCAAGCCAAAGGAAGAACCTTCCCTGCAATCCCCTCGTAATCAACCTGGCCAGATTAGCCTTTGGAAGGGGAGTCTAGTGCTTACGGACTTAATCACCCTTTGTGAGATTTCTAGGTCTCCTAAGAAATACACCATAAGGATTAGGCTTGCATGCTTGATTGAAATACATTTCTCGCATCTGTTGCCCTCCGCATCCCCTCCTGTTCTTCTCTAGTGTATGCACGGGAGGCGTTCACTGCATCCCGAATTGTGTGTTTTGGGGCAGGAATCTAGGCGACGTAATTCTGTTGAAAACATGGCTAAACCTAGGGTAGATGAGGCTGAAGATCAACCCCCACCAGATGCTATGGCCATCATCCAAGCTCAAATCAATGCTAACCATCGGCTTCAGCAACAACAAATCCACACCATCATGCAAGCCATACAACGGTTACAGAACCCGCAAGAACAACCACCACCTTTCCACGACATACCAGGGCAACCACCACTTGATTTACTGCCATTTCAGGACCAGCCAAGACCCCTCTGCGATTTCTATAATCCCTCTGCTATTAGAGTCGAGCCACACCTTAGGATCCCCGAGGGGGGAGATGATTTTGAGTTGAAACCAAACGTCTTAAGTTTGATCCAGAGCCTCTTTCATGGAAGCTCAAATGAGGACCCCTTTCAATACCTAGAGGATCTCGACCGCATAGCACGAACGATGAAACCTAGGAACATTAGCCTTGACATTGTTCTAATCAAGATGTTCCCTTTCTCATTAAGAGACAAGGCTTCTCATTGGCTTAGAACCCTAGGTAGACCCATCACCACTTGGGAAGAACTGAGGCATGCATTTTTAAAGAAATTCTTCCCTATAGGAAAGACCAATGCCCTCAGAAGAGCTATCACTACCTTCACACTCCAGGGTGGGGAACAATTTCATGAGACGTGGGAAAGATTTAATAAACTTTTGAGGAAATGCCCACACCACGAAGTCCCAAGGTGGCAATTGACCCAGATCTTTTACCACGGTCTGGACAGCAACCTACGGAACTTCGTTGATGCCTCATGTGGGGGAAACTTCCTAAACAAAGATGAGGAGAACGCGTTTGAGCTCTTTGAGTCTATGAGCGAGAATTCGCTCAACAATGCCTCCATGAACCAGTTTAACAGGTCCAGTCAACCCCGTGGCGGGATTTATGAGGTGCAAGCAAATTCTGGAATGGTTGACATGGACATCATTGCCAAAAAGTTGGATCGAGTGGAATTGGTAGACAAAAAGATTGATGAGCTACTGAATCAGACCAGGAACCCCTTGCAGACTTTCCCCCTAGCAAAGGGAGCGCATAATGTTGACCTGGTCCAGCCCTTCACCCAACTGAACCTGGAACAACCCCTGACCACGTTCCAGGGAGGGACCTTTGCTCCCTCGACCCTTGATTACTCCCTTCCTCCTTCATCAACATCGGCTATTCTAGAAGATGTGCAAGCCGTCCAAGGATATGCAAAACCTGACCCCTTCTCCAACACTTACAACACCGGCTGGCGTAATCACCCCAACTTTGGTTGGACAAACCAGAAACCACCACAATTCCAAAACCAGCCCAGGCCAAACCAACAGCCACACTTGCCTCCCTATCAGCAAGGACCACCAACTAGACCCCAATATAACCAGAATAGGGCAGCCCCTCCCCCACAAAACCAAATGGATACCTTAATAAAGATGATGGCTGACATGAACCAGAAACATCAGGAGGAAATGGCCTTGGTAAAGGGACAGTTAAGCCAACTCTTGGACTATAAACAGCAAGGATCTCTACCTTCCCAACCACAACCGAACCTGCGAAACATAATTAATAGAGGCCCCAATTCGCAAGGGTTCCAACGCAACCCCGGGCAGGATCACATGGTCCAGCCAGCCCCACAAACACCTCCTGGGTTTGGCGCTTCTTCATCCTCGTCTTCTCAAGGATCATCCCATGGCCCCAATGCCTCTGCAAATGCTGTGACCTTGAGAAGCGGCACCAAAATCCAGGATCCCAAATGGCCAACTCTCCCCGAGACTTTACCTATTGAAATACCCGACTCAGAAGAGGCACCAACCAAGGACCCAGACATGGAACCAGCCACATTCAGACACCCTACCCTGAGGCCTTGGAAACAATTAAGAAAAAGAAGAATGCTGTGGAAACTGAGGAGCTGTTGGAGATTTTTAAGCAAGTACAGATTAATATTCCGCTCCTAGAAGCCGTCAAACACATCCCCGCTTACGCCAAGTTCTTAAAGGATGCCTGTACACCCAAGCGTAAGCCGAGACCTCAAGCACCTAGGAAGGTTGTACTCTCTGAGCAAGCGAGTTCCGTGATATCAAGCAACCTTCCACTCAAACGGACTGACCTAGGAGCACCCCTGATTTCCTGCAATATCGGGGACATGACATTTGATAGAGCGCTCCTGGACCTAGGTGCTTCTATCAACCTAATTCCAACAACTTTGTATCACCAATTTGGTTTTGGGGATCTGGCACCAACCCCTGTCACCATCCAGCTGGCAGATAGATCAGTGAAAACCTCGAAGGGGGTTGTCGAGGATGTAATTGTACGGGTCAAGGACTTCTATTTCCCAGTTGACTTTTTGGTGGTCGACATGGAAGTCCCTGAAAAAGTACAGAACGCACCCATAATCTTAGGCAGACCTTTCTTAGCTACGGTTAAAGCAAACATCGATTGCGACACGGGATGTATGGAAATCGCCTTCGGGGACAGGAAAATGCAATTGGACATCTTCCAGGCGACAAAGTCTTTTGATTGCGATTACATTGAGGAACATGATCCTGTGGAAACTTTAATCGAGGAATCCCTTACCCTCAGTTCTGTATCAGACCACCAAACCCGTAGTGACGGTTCTGACTCGTCACCATGCTTACCCATGGACCTCTGTAAGGCTGAGAACCATCACATGACACCATTTGAAGAGATCGATGTTGATCAACTCCCGCCATTTCCATTCCCATCGACTGTGGTCCCACCCGCACCTGAACTTAAACCATTGCCTGAGAATCTCAAGTACGTCTTCTTGGGACCTAACCAGACCTTCCCAGTGATTATTAATTCCCATCTAACCAAGGATCAGGAACTAAGGTTGACTGCAACTCTTTCAGAACATCGGGCCGCCATTAGTTGGACCATCTCGGATCTAAGAGGAATTAGCCCCACCTATTGCACCCACAAGATTTACCTGGAAGACGGGGCCCGACCTTCCCACCAGATGCAGAGACGATTAAACCCTAACATGCGGGAGGTCGTTAAAAAAGAAATTATCAAATGGCTTGACGCCGACATCATTTACCCTATCTCTGATAACCCCTAGGTGAGCCCCACTCAAGTGGTTCCAAGGAAGGCTGGGCTCACTGTTGTCATTAATGATCATGGCGAATCCATCCCCACCCGCACCACCACTGCATGGCGGGTGTGTATTGATTACAGGAAGCTTAATGAAGCCACTAAGAAGGGACACTTCCCCTTGCCATTCATTGACCAAATCCTTGAAAGATTGGCAGGGCAGAAGTATTTTTGCTTCCTGAATGGATATTCAGGATATAACCAAGTCGCAATTGCTCCGGAAGATCAGGAAAAGACCACATTCACTTGCCCGTATGGCACGTTTGCATTCCGATGAATGCCGTTCGGGTTATGCAATGCACCTGCGACCTTCCAGCGTTGCATGCTAGCCATTTTTTCAGAAATGGTGGGTGAATACTTAGAGGTCTTTATGTATGATTTCTCTGTATTCGGGAATTCATTCGACCATTGTTTGAGCAACTTGGAGAAAATCCTGAAACGATGTATCGAGGTTAACTTGGTGTTAAGTTGGGAAAAGAGCCATTTTATGGTTCAAGAAGGAATTGTCCTCGGACACATCGTTTCGCATAGGGGCATTGAGGTAGATCGAGCTAAGGTTGATTTAATTTCCAAACTTCCTCCACCTAGTTCGGTCCGACAAATTCGCTCCTTCCTAGGACATGTTGGCTTCTACCGAAGGTTCATCAAAGACTTTTCCAAGCTTTCCAAACCCTTGCCCGATCTTCTAGCCAACGACGCCACATTCCACATGTCTCCTGATTGCATCCAGGCTTATCACACCCTCCGGGACTTAATCTCCACGGCACCTGTACTTCAACCCCTAGACTGGTCCCAGGATTTTGAGATTATGTGTGACGCATCAGATTTTGCCATAGGCGCTGTCCTGGGACAAAGGCAAGACAAGAAGCCCGTGGTGATCTACTACGCAAGCAAAACGTTGGATGAGGCCCAACGTAATTATATGGTCACAGAAAAAGAGTTTCTCGCTGTAGTCTTTAGACTAGAAAAATTCCGATCATACTTGCTGGGATCCCACGTGACTATCTACACCGACCATTCAGCCATCCGGCACCTGTTGGCCAAAAAGGACGCAAAACCTAGGCTCATCAGATGGATCCTGCTTTTGCAGGAATTTGACCTGGAAATCCGAGACAAGGCCGGATCGAAAAATGTGGTGGCTGACCACCTATCAAGACTTCATCCAGACCACATTGGACCCTCTCTACCTCTATCTGATACCTTCCCTGATGAACACATCCTAGCCGTGCAAGACAAGAAAATGCCATGGTATGCTGACTATGTCAACTACCTGGTTATAGGACAAACCCCGCACAGCTGGTCCAGACAGCAACGGGACAGGTTCTTGGCTGAGGCCAAGCACTATTTCTGGGATGATCCCATGCTGTTTCGCCTCTGTGCTGATCAGATCATCAGGAGGTGCATCCCTGAAGACGAAGTTCAGAGTGTGCTTTCCTTTTGTCATGACCAAGCGTGTGGCGGCCATTTCTCTGGCAAGAAAACAGCTGCAAAAGTTTTGCAGTCTGGATTTTATTGGCCGTCCCTATTTAAGGATGCACATATCTTTGCCAGGACTTGCTCACGATGCCAAACACTGGGGACCATGACCAAGAAAGATATGATGCCCCTTCAGCCCATTTTGATTGTCGAAATCTTCGACGTTTGGGGTATCGATTTTATGGGCCCCTTTCCACCATCCAACGGCTTCGAGTACATCCTGGTCTCGGTAGACTGTTTCCAAATGGATTGAAGCCGTCGCCACTTGACGATGCGATCACAAGACGGTCATGGACTTTGTGAAGAACATCTTTTCCCGGTTTGGAATACCCAAGGCCATGATCAGTGATGGTGGAAGCCATTTTATCCATTCCCAATTCCGTGCCCTACTTAGAAAATACGGGGTAAACCACCGCATTGCCACCCCGTATCATCCACAAACAAATGGGCAGACTGAGGTCTCAAACAGACAAATCAAGAACATTTTACAGAAGACTGTGAGACCTGACAGGAAAGATTGGTCCACACGACTTGATGATGCCGTGTGGGCATATAGGACCGCTTTTAAGACCCCGATAGACATGTCACCTTATTGCTTGGTCTTTGGCAAAGCTTGCCATCTCCCTGTCGAATTGGAACACCGGGCTTACTGGGCTGTCAAGAAATATAACATGGATCCCCAGTTAGCCGGTGCGCAAAGGACGCTTCAATTATCTGAGCTCGAGGAAATTCATCGGGACTCCTTTGACAATAGTCGGCTATATATGGAGAAAATGAAAGCCGTCCACGACCGACTCATTCATTGAAAAACCTTTGAGCCGAACCAACAAGTCTGGCTGTTTGATGCACGCTTGAAACTCTTCCCAGGGAAACTTAGGTCCAAATGGACATGACCATTTCGGGTGGTTAAGCCTTATTCCAATGGGGCAGTTGAAATCGCGGATCTTAACACCGGGCACACCTTTACAGTCAATGGTCAAAGATTGAAGCATTTCCTGGCCCAGGTACCCCCCAAGGAAAGTGTCACCCTCGTTGAGGGCTGACACCAAGCACAGCCCAGCTGGAGGCGTTAAACTCAGCGCTTCCTGGGAGGCAACCCAGAGGATTCAGACTGATCTGGTAGTTTACGTCACTCAGGTACTATTTTTTTAAACCCTTGTGCATCCATGCATCTGCCAATGAGGACATTGTCCAACTTAAGCATGGGGGGGATGGTAAATTGCATAATCCTGAGCTTAATTAATCAGTCTGAATGAATAAATTAATTAAAAAAAAAAGAATTTAGGAAGAAAACTTAGGCATTAGAAACTTGCAATAGTGGGAAATAATACAAAAGGAACTTAAACACTTAGACTTTTCAGGCCTTCAAGCTTAATCAGCCCTGGTGTCCGTTAAAATATGGATTTAGCGGCGAATCCTTGCAACTTAAGCTATTCTAATCCACCTACTAAATAAGGTAATAAGTATACGACTTATCAACTCACCCTCTAACTCAGGAAAACTTTGAGTCTAAGCATCTGCACACATTTTTGCATAGACTCACTTCTCAGAGATTTTGACAGAAATTGGGTAGTTAATGAACTCTCTAGGGTGGTATGGCTGGCAAGTTGTCGTGGGTAATAGCCCATTGGCAGGTTATCCAGAACCCAGCCACAGGCCATTTCTTTTTCGCTGCCTCTAGGTACATTTGAGATCAGGGAAGCCACCTACGAAAAAAAAAGAAAATAAACCACACTTCACCGCACAAGTATGGCTGGCAAGTGATCGTGGGTAACAGCCCATTGGTCGGTTGTCCAGAGCCCAGCTTAATAATTGCACAAAAAAGACCAAAACACCTAAGGAAGAAACGAGAAAGTAGTACAAGCCAGGGAGATATACACTGGAAAATCCTTGTGTTGACCTCAAGTAAAATGAACGTAGGGAGAAAGCTACCAATTGAACAAATACACCTTCAGGCAAAAATTTATTTTCTTTTCCGGACACCTAGAGGCGTAGAAACTCGAAGTCTGTCTCAATTACCGTTAAGTGAGTCTATCACAACAATTCACACCAAGATGCTTAGCACTTAGGGTTTTGACCGAGTTTTGGGTGGGTTGGGTAGCCGTAAAAAGTTACCAACCCACACTGAATTCCGAAAATTCTAAAAAAACACACACATATATATATATACACATATATAGTTATACAAAGCAAGGATTCGGGCGATTCGTATTTTGGCAGACACCTAGGCACTGCTTAGTCTTTGTAGATTAAGATCTTCGTATATTTCCTCTTATTGACAAGTAACGAAGTGCCTAAACAATTACTTCTTGAATTCCCCAAGGAAATAAAGGCTAGAATAAACCTTGCTAGGGACTAGCAAGGAGTAAGCATGGGGGTATGATAACACCACACAAGGGGGTAGTAATTAGGTTGAATATGGCCCATCTTTAGAATAAAAGGTACAACATAAGTAGAATAGGAGCATTGCATGCATCACGTACCAAGATTGCTTATAAACTGTATTAATGGCCATTTGTGTAAAGCATTTGTCAAAGCAGGCTTCAGATGAGCAATTGGACCGCACGGATGGATTCAGAACGACGAACGGAGTCCAACGGACTCAAGATCGGCCAAATCCGACATCCGGAGCTCCCACAATGGGCCCCAGAAATTCTGACCGTTGATATGGAGATCAACGGCCCAGAGAGCGCCACGTCTCCCCGCCCCCACCGCTCGCACACCCTCAAGCCGGCCAAAGACGAATCTCGGCCGTTGATCTTCGATCGAATGGCCGAGATCCGCGCGCTCGCCCGCGGTCACAGCGACAAAGCGCGGGCGTGGCGCAACGGTTAGCACGCACGCCCGCATCGCAGTGACGCGCGTTCGAGCTGCGCAGAGCAGAAATTGAAGGCGAGCGACGAGCGCGGACAAATTGGGCCGCCCGATCAGCAGCGAGCGGCCAGGATCTCGCCACGCGGCGCGACGACAGCTCCCGAGCGCCCACGCGCACGCCGGGTGGAAACGCGCGCACACACGCGCGCCCGAGGCGCGATCTGAGCGCGGGCGCAGAAGGCTCTCAGCCGTCCAATCTTCGATCGGACGACTCTCGTTCAGCGGCCACGGATCGCGCGAAGAAGACCGGGGCGGGCGGCTGACCGGTGGCAGGAGGGCTTCACCGACGTTTATAGAAGTGGTTTTAGCGACGCTCTGGATGTCGCTAAAGCACATTCTTCTTTTAGGAAGCCCTTAACTCTATTTAAACCCACTTCTACCACCATTCAAGGCATACTCTCCCACTTGCAACTACTCCACTCCTCTCCTAGCTAGCTTTAGAAACTCTTGTAATCGCCGGAGACGACGAGCCGCCGACGGAGCCTCCTCCACCGCCGTGGCTGCCTCGTTGCTCTCCACTCTCTCTCTACCTCTCTCTCTCTCTCTTTTAAGCTTTCATTTACTTTTGTTGGAGCATGTATTTAATGTTGTAAACCATGAACTATGAATGCATGTTTAATGAAATTATTTTCCGTTCAGTCGCCATTTTAATTTCTGTTTAAAGTGCATGATCAAAACTAGGAGCTTTCTAATCCTAAACTCTCTCTCTCGCTCTTGCTTTTCAAAATCGTCTCTTTCGCAAGCAAAACTCCGCCTTTTTCGTGACAACAAGTGAGAAACAAAATCCGATTTCGTCGCCTCCCTGAGACCGACACTCGGACTCACCTCCGTTTACTTCTTTTAAAATCGACGTATCAAGTGCAACTATAACGGCACCTCTTAACACACACGCACTACGGCACGTCAGTGGGCAACATGAAGAAGGCGGTTGGCCTCCTTAGACATGAGGAAGCCAAGGCCATAGTAGCCAATCGACCAGCTCGGCTGTTGATCGACTGACCATAAAGGGCCATCTCCTCTAGGCATCAGCCCCCTTCAAAAGTCGTTTGACCAATGCTCATGTTGGTCAACTAGCCAATACTAATGCTAGGGGTTGATGATTCTAATGGTGCATCTCCACACACACATAGGTGGTTTAAAGTTGAATGTCACATCAGGGATTGCGAAGGAGTTTACAAGATGTGAAATGTTCCATAACATATGACAGGATTAAGTGTTTTCAGCACGAAGGGTCTTATCTACCTGCCAAGAAGAAGTACTACTAGGTAGGACTTACTTAAGGAGACACAACACGTGAGGTGTTGTGCTACACCACCCACAAGTATAACCTAAAAGTACACTAGAAGGGGAGTGAATAGTATAATTGAAAAATAATATGTAAATAAAAAATCAACCACACAAATCAGTTACCACAATTGCACAAGTATTTTTAGGTGGAAACTCTAAGGATAAAAACCACCACCTAAGTCATCCCAACTTAGGATTGCCTGATTGACCTAATCGATCAAATGCACTATATGTACCGCTTAAAATGAGGGTGGCACAGCCTCAATAGAACCACACTACTTTAAGCCGAGGTAGTGTACCTCAAATCCTACTTCTATACGAAGAGTATTTTGTCTCACGAGGAGATGAAAATTTGCAAAAATACCCAACCAAAATATAAAACAAAAATAATGCTTATAGAGCCCAAAATATAAATCAAACTAAGCTCCTATAGGTTTAAAGATCTTCCTTGAGATGGAAGTATATGGGCGTGATAGCGTAGAGTTTCGATGCCCTCTAATGTTTGATCAGAAGCTTGGAGGGCAATGGTAGAGTTTTCTTCTTCTTTGATCTTCACTCAATGAGTCTAAAGGTGGAAAGAATTGATTCTTATGTGCATTTTGCAAGAGAAAGGTTCTGATCTATTTATAGTGGTCATAGGAATGTTCAAGAAGGCTTAGGAGAGGCCTTGTAGCCGTTGGAGGAATAACTCAAAAGATTGGGTTGAAATCCTAATGACATCAGGCCATAATTACGTTTGACAGCAAAATCAGACGACTAAAAAAGGTGTTAGACGTATGATATAGTGGTTCTGGATGTTTGACCATAAATTTGGACGTCTGAAAAAAAGGGTTAGTTCCCCTGGAATTAATTGGATCTAACCAGTGTACTTATCAACATAAATCACATGTTTGAAAATGTATTTTAAGACGTCTGGGAAAATATTTAAACGTCTAAAAATGGGCAGATTAGTTCCTAAAAATGATCAAATCCAAACAAGGATCCTGTATCCAATCATCAAACGTCTATAGGACGTATGGTGATCCTATTAGACATCTGAAGCTAAAGGTAGCCCTCGAGAATTGATTTCCCAAGAAGTTAACAATCATATTAAGTCTGACAAATCAAGATTTGGGTCAGATTTGGCCTAACGTCTACTTATTGAACATCTGAGGGTGTGTCTGGATGTCTACGAATATTAATAAATTATTTCTAAAGTGTCTTCGAGAAGATAAGGTTCTGACAAACTTGATTTAGGGTCTAACGATTTTTTATTGGATGTCTGATAAGGTCTTCAAACGTCTAAAAGTAGGTATGGATGTCTGAAGCCTAAGTGTTTAATTTGTCAAGGCTATCCATATGACTATTGGATGTCTAATCAAGATATCAAATGACTTAAAAGTGATTATTAGATGTCAGATACTGATGTTGGACATCTAATAAAGCAATCTGATTATTGTTTTTGTTTTCTAAGTCAATTATAGGATTTACGTTAAGTGTGTTATTGATAAGTGAGTGTGTCTAAGACCTAAATTATTATATTTTAGACTATTTAACATGAATCTAAGAAAGTACAAAGAGCATACAACATATATGGAACATAATAAATATTCTATCCATTCCTTTTTCTCTTCATCTTCAAGCTTTAGCCCTAAGCTCTTTCATCTATCTTCTTCCTCGAAAACTCCTTAATGCTTTTCTTTTAGCTATCAAACTCCTCCATTTCTCCATGGACTTGAGCTTGAGCTCCATCACACTTACTTTCATTTACATTTTATCCTGAATTCTTAATCTCAAATGTAAATTTAAATTACAAGTGTTTTGTTATATTCAAAATCAATGATCATGGTGCATTTGCACCAACATAACCCTTTACTTAAGGGGATCTCAGAATGAGGAGATACTAAATTTCCTCGTATGGTTCTGGTTACATAGGTTCATTACTTGTTTCATGATCTTTCTTATTCGGGTTTTTGGGCATCAAACCAAGTATTTGATTTGTAGAAATTTTAAACGCCTATGTTTTCGCTCTTCCACAATGCCATGGAGTTCAAGGATCGAATTCTTCAAGTCCCTATGCCCCCTCGATTGTCAAGCAGGTCCAAGATGATTTCTTAGCAATCCAAATGCGAGGGAGCCTAAAAGATCAATGAAGGAAGGATTGACCAATAAATGGGGGACGATGAGGCGGCAAGGTGGTTGCAAGGATGTAGTTGCGTGAGGAGGGAGGTTGACTACGTGTGACGGGGAAAGAAGTGGAGGAATGGGGTGGCAGTAGGGTGTTGGTCGATCAAATGAGGTGGGGGAAGGGATGGGGTTGGTGATTGATCAAAGGGTGGGGTGTTGTTTTTGGGTGGTGGTAAAAATATGTGGTAAAAAGCAAATGTCAGGTGGAGCATTTTTATCGCTTTTGAAAGAGTAAAAAAGGTAGGCGAATACCAAAAGGAATCATGGTAATTACCAATGAAATCAATCACTCAGTTTTACAAGAGGTGATTTCTACCCAGAATTGATGATCAAAAAGGTTTTTGGACGATCAAGTGAAGAGCCAAGTTGATCGATTAAGATGAATTGATCAATCAAATTACCGAATTGATCAGTCAAAACCCCTCATTTTCTTTGTTTTTAAAAAAGGTGCTCTTTTACTGAAGCTGTGTAAGATGTAGTTCTCGATGGATAGCAATAAATCTATCTTTAGCTAAGAGTTTTGTGAAAATGTCACCAAATTGGCTTTCTGTTGAAACAAACTCTAGGGAAATTTCCTAAGGATATAATCTCTAAGGAAATGATGTCGTGCATCTATGTACTTGATCCTAGAGTGTTGAATAAGATTTTTGGATAGGTTGATGTCACTAGTGTTATCACATATAATTCTATTTTTTAAATAACTAAGGCTAAAGTCCTGTAAAGTTTGTTTCTTCCTTTAGAGTTGAGAATGCGCTAGAGTAGTGGCAATGCATTCTACTTTAGTTGTGGATAAAGACACACAATTATGTTTTCTAGAAAACCAAGAGGCTAGAGAATTTCCAAGAAATTGACAAGTGTCACTGGCACTCTTGCAATCACTCTAACTATTGGCATAGTCAATATAACAAAAGGAGTAGGGGTCTAATGTGAGTGACTTTGGATAGAAGAAACCTAGATCAAAGGTTTGATGTAGCTACCTAAATATTCTCTTGATGACATTTAGCCGCAACTCCTCATAGTAGGGTCAATTTTACCTATCTAAAAGTTGTTATTAAGAAAATCTCTTAAGCACTCATACCAAGCCCTAAGAGCATGTTTACGGTTGTATAAAGTGCTCATTAGGTAGGTATGCTACAAGATCATCTTCAGGCACATTGGAAGGAACATTTATAGATAGGTTATCATAACTACTACAATATCAAATTTTCTTGAAGGTTTCTTCAAAATATAGGTGAAAAGTTTCTTCTACAACAAAAGTTTTCTTGTTAAACACTCTATATACCTTGCTTTTTAATGAATATCTCAAAAATATTCCTTGATCCCTCAAAGAATCAAATTTGTCCAAATTGTCCTTAGCATTGAGAATAAAACACTTATATCCAAACACTCATAAAATAGGAGATCTTGAGGGATCGGTCAAAATAAAGTTCAAATGGTGTCTTATTTAGCAAAGGTCATACTAATTAAGGCTCGATTTTGGATATAGTAGGCAATGTTTACTACTTCAGCCTAAAAATATAAAGGTAGCTTTGATTCGCACAACATCGTGCAGGCACACTCTAACAAGGTCATATTTTTCCTTCAACAACTCAATTTTTAGGAGTAGCTTTAAGGCAAAATCTTGCTTAATTTCAAACTTAGCACAATGTTTAGCAAATGATTAATTATCAAATTCTCTTCCATGATCACTTCTTATTTTTAATATTACATATCCTTTTTCCGTCTTAATTCTTTTGACGGTTCTTCCAAATTCCTCGAAGGTTAAATCTTTAGATTTTAGGAAATTAAGAGAAGTCGTCAATAATAACAAGACAATATGAACACACGCTAAGGCTTTCCGATTTGGTAGGTCCAAATAGGTCTAGGTGGAGTAGCTTTAGTGGTCATGAAGTACCGATAACTACATAATTAATATACTTAATATGTCTAAATTAGTCTAATTCCTAAGTAAGCATATCATATTTAGGTTGTAAATAATGCATCATAATCAATCTAGACATGTTACCTCATAATTGCATTTATAAATAATTTACATATACTATAATAATTTTTAACTTATGCAAAATAAAATACAAGAGTGGATTTTGAGAATGGAAGGTTGCAGAGGAGAATTTAGAGAAAACATATTCTATGAGAGGTAAAATGTAATTTTGCCTAGCCACCAGGGCTTGGGCATAATTTTATCAAACAACACCTCAAGCACTCGCTCCTAAAGAAATTCCAAGCTCCTTTGAACATCTCTACAAAATTTCAGCAAGAACAAGCTTGATTCACTCCACTTCCAGCAGTCCGTATGCAATGTACGTGCAAAGAACTCATCTCGCATGCACTCCATGCACGCTCCAAGCATAGAAGACGAGAAACCATGCCTGCCAGCTCACGGGCACGACACACGTACATGTATCCCATGCCAACCAGCCACTCACGCTCTCTTCGCGTGGACTCGCCACCTGCTAAGCTACATAGCTCAGACGCGCGCATAATGGCTATGAGATCCACGCTAGACTAGCCGCCCACACGCAAATAGTGCACCTAGCTTACCCCCAGCATGCCCTCCTCGCACAGATTCCGCCCGTGCGCGCTACCCACGTGAGCCTGGCATGTGAGACTTCTCGTTTAACCAGCCAACCACCTCCCCTTAGACTGTATGAGCACCCTACACCCTCGAACATCAAATTAACCATCTTCACCTACACCTTCCCTACCTCTAGTAAAGATGGGAAACCTATCCTAGCTCCATCCTACCCTCTCCCCAAGTCCATTGGCCTCCATAATAGAGTTGAAATTCCTCTCTCTCACCTCCCTTCAACCTTCCTCTCACTACCTTCTTGTGGTCTGCACGACTTGCCTCTCACCTCCATTCTAGGCAGAACACCACCTCCACCCTCTCATGTCCATTCCCACTAGATTAGAACCTTCTTCCCGCACCCCATACTCCACGAACCGTCTGCCCTAAGCTTTCCTCTATCTTTCATCTTCCTAACCCTCACCTCCATTATCCAATCTCTGCACCTCCATCTTCAAGTCGCCACTAGGCACGTTGTCTCATTGAGCAACCATCCTAGGACACTCTTCTCACCCCTCTCTGTATTATTTTATTTTGTTGATTTTTATTGTATTTTCTTTATTTTGCAATAAAACATTTCAACTTTATAATACAAGTTTCTCCCTCTCTCTTTTTCTAATCATGTGCTTGTTATAATTTCTCCATCTTCTTATTTCCATTCCCTTCATATAAAAAATCATAAATATTTACAAAAGCTTTAAACCACCAAAAAGAAATAATCAAGTGAGATTTTAAGCACGCATACCTCCCTGTGTTCGACCTAGATTTACCTCTAGTTATTTTTTTGATCGTGAATTTTTTCAAACTACGATGACACTTTCAAAACTTCTATTGCTTGCAAATTTTCGCACATCAAGTACTGATAATGTTTCTAGCCTTAAAAAAGGCTTTATGTAATTTTCTCAATTCACAAGATTCATAGATATCAGTCTTTCTAAAAGTTATTTTAGGGAGTCCTTTAACTAAGTAATGTTTCACAAGCTTGTTGATGTTTTTCATGTGAACATGACTCGATCTTGCATGCCATACAGTTGACTCATCATCCAATGCAACCAGACTTTCAAAAGTGTTGCATTTCTCAAAGTCAACTATATAGATATCCTTAAACCTATATCCTGCTAATAAAGTAGTCTTGGAAATTTTATCAATAATTTTAAAACCATCAAAGTCAAATTTTACTTTATAGCCTTTATCACAAACTTGACCAACACTTAATAGGTTATGTTTTAAACCTTTAACAAGATGAACACTATTAAAAGAAGTTTGAGAATTACCAATTCGGCTACTACCAACAATACAACCCTTGTGGTTATTTCCAAAGGTGACCATACCACCTTCCCTACGATCGAGCTTGAGGAAGATTTCTTCATCTCCCGTCATATGTTGGAAGCAATCATTGTCCATGACCCACCTTCCTTTGCTTCTTTCTTGTCATGCGATGTGTTAAAGAGATTTTAGATTTGGAAAGTCATGCTCCTAGCACCCATATGTTGTGTCCAGATAGAGTCCTAACCGACTCAAGGTTGCCACTTCTAACTTAATAAAACTAGCCTCTATGCTATATTTGATCCCACTGAATATATTCTACAAAACAAGAATTCAAGATTTCTTTTGCTACCCATTTTTTCTTTTTGGGTCCAATCTTGTCAGTATGTTGTGCCTAATAAGGTGTGTTATCAGGCATATACACTTCCTCTTCCTTTTGTCCAGAAAATCTGTGTGTTTCTTTCTACTCCACTTCGAACTCAATATGACCAGCCTTTAAGCTTTATTTTTTCCACTTGAATGTATTCTACAAAACAAGATTTCAAGATTTCGTTTGGTACCAATTTTTTCTTTTTGGGTCCAATCTTGTCAATGTGTTGTGGCTAATAAGGTGTGTTATCAGGCGTATACACTTCCTCATCCTTTTGTCTCGAAAATCCTTAAGTGTTTCTTTCTGCTCTAAAACCACTAGCTTCATGGTCATTCTTAGGCAAATATCCTAATCCAAATTTGGTGGTGTTTGGGTGTGAGTGTCTAATAACTTTTCCAATTTTTTTCTCCTTTTGTGAATTTAGGTAAGCCATTTACTAGAGAAATAGATTTTTCTTTGAGTTCTCCTATATCTATTTCTAGAGAACTCATATGCCTTTTTATTGTTGTTATCTCTCTAAGCAAATGTTGATTTTCCTACTCTATTCTACTTCTATGACTATTTGTTTCTAAATGTTTTGGTAATCTTTTATTATGTTTTTAGTACTTTAGCTACATCATGCAACTCATAAAAGGCTTCTAAGAGTTCATTAAAGGTGAGGGATTGATGAGATGTGGCTTATGATAGCTAAAATATCCAACTTAAACTAGAAACTAAGTTAAACATTATTTTATTAGCATAATAAATGGGTTAAGTGTAGCAATTAAGGAAAAAGACCTCAAACATCAAATTTGGGTTAAAAATGCATAATTAGGTCAAGTAATGAAATATTCTATTCACAAATGCAAAATGATGATGCAATTGCCAATTGAATACATTTCTGAGCTCAAAAGTTCAAATCAAGAGTGAAATCATGTTCTTATATGTTCAATTAAGTCCTAATAAAAATTCCATTGTATTTGGACATCAATAGGACCTTGAAACCATCACATTACATTTAGGTCCTCATTCATATACATTTTCTTAAGCTTAAAACTTCTAGGGACCTATTTAAAAAGTCATAAGGGCCTTTTTGAAAGCAACCAAGGACCGCTCTGACTTCTTTTTAGCCACTTATGGGTTTCTTCACAAAATGTCTACCATTTCAATATAAGGGCACCTTTGCAATTTACCCAAACACACCTGTAGCTCACACGTGCACTATAGCACAGAAGAACATGGTGCACAGGCACCGTTGATTCATTGCACCTCTCATCCAACGGTGAATCCTTCACCATCCTTCCCGCACCTTTGTTCGGAGGATCGTTACCCCCCTCAGATCTCATCCAACGGTAGGTTTTTGGTATAAGACTTCCCACACATCATCCTTCTCATCCCCACCGTTGGACCTATCCTCGCTTAATCACACTCTCTGGTGTCCAGATCACTCCCTCACCTACTTAAACATTGACCCTTAGCTCATGCGACCCCCATCAACTCCCTCCCCCTTTGAGCCAATCCCTTTGTCCATGTCTCTAGCTCCTCATCCTCCTTCGTCGACCCCCGGTGACAGGCACGATGTCTCCCCCTCCGATGCATCATTGTAGCAACTAGCTGCAACCAAGGGACCTCATTCTTTAGCTGGCGATCCTCTCATCCCCCTTCATCGCCACAGCAACCCACTATGGATCCAGGCAACCCATTCCTCCAATTAGAGTAGAATGTTCTTCTTTCTAGGATAATTTGTAGTGTTTGTTAGTGTAGTATAGATCAGATATGAGTAGATAAGGTAGCGAATTGATGGATTGATTGTTAGATTTAGGAGTAGATTAGGTTAGTGTTAGTTTTACCCTTGATCAATGCTCTTTGTTCAATCCTGATTAGAGAGATAATTCCACCATCTCATTGTGTTCACATAGCTCCCACATCACCTCATAATCCACATTCACTAATTTTTCCTCGCATTTTTAATTCATGGTTCACCCATCCACTAGGCAACCAATAGATCTAAATCTCAAAGGTTTTTGGATCTATTGGTGTGCCAAACTCATTTGAGGGTGATCGCATTCATGCCATCTAATCACAATCACCCTCCCTTGAGTTTGAATTGAGCTGATTTGATGATTTTATTAGATGTGGTTTCAATGACCAATCGAGTAAATTTACAAACAATTGCAACTGATTTGGATTTAATTGTCGAAATTGAGTTTATCTGAGTTTGATTGGATGTATTGAGATTACTTTTGATTCATTGATTGGATTTTCTCAGCTTTGAGTATTTGCACCCAATTTCTACATCAACTCCTATTCTTCTCTAAGGAGTCTAGGTTGATGACAATTCGAGGTCCGAATTTCAAACCTAGGCAATGATCTAAGAGGTTTAGGAGGATCACAATGACATGTTGAACACCAATTCATAGTGTGTAGATTTATTGGGTGATCAAATCACCACAACGATCCCACATCAAAAGGCCTCATGGGCGATATGGTTTCTCGATTCAAATTGTTTTTAGTCTGATGATCAAGATTAAAATGAGGTTTGAATTATATTAATGAAGGTTTTGATTTGATTTATAAGTGAATTTAATGACTAGTTCTATCCAATCCTCTTGTGTAGTCTATGGCAAAGAGAGAAGGGTTTGAATTAAGGTTTTAGAGTTCCCTGGATTTGTAATTTGAGTTCAATCAATTTTAGACCTCCTGAAAGTGTTGCAATGATTTAGAGTGAGACTTTCATGAGTTTCAGTTGCTGACTTGGCATGTGTTGTTGACTTGTTGTTTGACATGAGTTTCATAATCTAGTGTTTTACAGAAGCAACAGTAGTTGCTTTGTCTTCTCCTATTGTAGAGGTCTTCCAATGGTTTAAACTCTAATATTGCATTGGATGTGTGGATGAGTTGGTTTTCCTGTCTTCAGCAGCAGCAGCAAGGTTGCTCAGTTTGGCAAGAATTGCAGCAACTGAATTAGCTGCCGAATTATGACAACAGTAGATCTGGAAGATGGGATTCTAGAGTAATTTGAAGAGTTTAATTAATGAACCATGTATTATATTATACAAACAACATGTGTAAACATTCATGTACTATTATTTGATTTAAAATCTAATACAAATGATCTAGATTCATGTCAATTTTCAGTTGTCAGCATGTTTAACATGAGTTAATTGTCTAAATTGTGATTTGAGTGGAATTAAATAAGAAAATCATGTTTATTTGTTCAAACATGTTGTATGTGATGTGTTGAGGGTTGTCAAGTGTTTACATTCCATTTCCATTAGTTCTAATTAAAAAAGAGGTCTTAAGTTCTTGTTTCAAACTCTCTTCAAAGCCTCACTTGTTGGAATTTGTAAATAAATAAAAATCATAAAAAAATCATAAAAAATAAAATAAAGTTGCATTGAGTAGGATTAGATAAATTTTTAGGTGTACAAAGAGTTTCAAAGTATTCCAAACCCCCGAGCTAATATAACATACCAGCCGATTATTCAATCTACTTTGAAACTTAATAAAAGAACCAAGTTCAAAAATCACAAAAAAAAATATTCTCCTCTCATCTCACCTTCTCTCTCTCTTCTCTTACCTCTATAAAATATAAAAACACCATAAAAATATGAAAAATCTAAAAAATGTATAAAAATATCATGTATTTAGTATTTATACTTATAAATATAACCTAATACTAAGCTAAAATGTAAATAGTAATTTATATAACTTAAATGTACATAAATAACTTATATATTTATTATATATGTTTAAATAAGTATTTATGATGTATTAAACTATATATACTATAATTATATAATTATTTATTTATTTATATTATATGTACATATACTTAAGGAAATACAAATACTTAAGTATATATATATAATCCTATTTATAACTGTACATACTTATTAAAATAATTATTATATACTGTACTATACCTATATGTTTATTTATTTACGTATTTATTGTGTATATTTATATTATTAAGTTAATTAAGTAAATTATTAAGTTAAAATAAAGTAAATTAGTAAATTAAGTTAATTGTTAAGACACGTTACATCAAACGCTTTTTAAGACATTTGGAAGTCGGTCTAGACGTCTGATCAGACGTCTGAAAATAAATTTTGGCATGCATACGATCGCGAGTCTGCGTGCATGTCGTGTGCAAACTGCAACCCGCCGCCCTCTCCTTTCTCTCTCTTCCCTCACCGACCTGCAGACACCTCTCCCACACCTTCAAATACCCCTCCCCTCTCCCTCGTTCACCACCCCACCGACTCCTTCCAGCGTGAGCGTGACAGAGAGAGAGCGAGGGCAGCAGCTGCTGCCGGGTACGGTGTGGAGAGGAAGAGGTGCAGCAAGAGGGAAGAAGAGGGAGAGCGTGCGAGGAAGAGAGAGCGAGCCCGCTGGAGCAGCTCGAGGCCGGTCGGCGTGCGCGTGGAGGGGCGTCGTACGGGGGAGATCTCCCCTGGTACTGCTGCAGCTCGAGCAGCGGACGAGCGACTGCGTGGCGAGCTCGCGCACAGCGTGAAGAAGGCGAGGAGGTTCTGATTCTGGAAATTTTCCCAGAATCAGACGTCTGGACCTACGTCCAGACGACGCAGGCGACGTCTGGAGGGACCTCCAGACGTCTGAGAGGTACGAAATTTCTCCTCTACCACCTTTTTACGAATACGGCCATGCAGGCCGTTCCGCCGAAGTGTTGAGACGTGTCGTGCTGAGGAGGCTTTCGTCGCGCGTGCAGGTTTCGTTTCAGGAAGGCGCAGGGACACGCCCTCCCACGCAGTTCAGACGTCTGGGCACAGCACCAGACGGCGGAGGGCATCTCCAGACATCGGGAGAGGTGGTTGGACGTTTGGAATTGGGTCCAGACGATTCAGCAGGTTCCTTAGACGTCTAAGGAGCAACGCAGAGTGAGGTATGGCCTGGACCACTTTTTAAGATGTCTGGAAGGTGTTCCAGACATCTGATTTGAGTCAGAGTTGTCGTTTTTGACCCGTTTAGGGTCCGTTCGAGGTTCGATTTCCACGTTTGAAATTTCGTTCTTCTCAGAATTAGTTCCTCTACTTGTTTAAAATACTTGTATCCTCTTCTAAGTGGTTCCTTGTGATTGATCCTTGTGTTAGGATCTCGTTCTGTTGTAGCTTTAGGGGTTGCGGAGGCACGTGGACCTACCGATCACGCCCCCATCACTCCCGATTTTGCGGGTAGAGTGGTTCCCCTTAGTTATTTACAAACATTAATGCATCTCTGAAATGAATGATAGATCCTAGGGTATGGCATAAATCCTAGGACCTGAAAACTAGATTGAATGATAGATCTTAGGATATGGCATGAATCCTATGACCTGAAAACTAGATTGAATGATAAATCCTAGGGTATGGCATGAACCCTAGGACCTGAAAACTAGATTGAATGATAGATCCTAGGGTGTGGCATGAATCCTAGGAATAGAAACACTGAAACGAATGTCTTGAATACCTGAATTGCAGTCTTGGACAGAATAATGATAATTGCATGTAATTGGATAACAGCTGCCTGTGAAATGTAGAGTACTGTTGCTAGTAACTGCTACATGTGATTCCTGTTGTTGAAAACTAAATTTGAGCTGCTTGTATATAAATTGATATTAAATGTTGGAAACACGGGCTATATGAGAATGAAACTGAAATGATGAAACCTAGAATGGCTTAGTCAGAGAAATATGAGCATGAACCCTACGAGGAATTAGGAGTAGAGCTCCTGGAAGATAAATAGAATGGAACTGGGAAAGTGGATGGAGAAGTGAGCTGGCCCTTGAGTACGGAGTACCAAGGAGAGCGACTGTCCCCCTGTTTAGTGCAGAGCGAAGCTAGCCAGCCCAAGGACCCAGGGTTAGGTCTGGCCACTTTGTATCGACTTTTGACCCTCGCGTACATAGTACCGGGGAGATCTACTAGTGTAGGGAGAGAGCTAGCCACCCCACAGGCCCTGGGGTTCAGCTAGCCGTCCTACACCGACTTGTTAGGCCCACTGGGCAAACCAGGGTAGTCATGCGAGGGTGCGCGGATTGTGGAGGGGCAAGACCCTTGTTTGGTTACTGTGGAGGGGCTGGACCCCTGTTACTGAGAGGGCTCTGCCCCATACTGGTTCCGTGCTGTGCTTTGGGCGCACCCGTTAACGGAAACGACAGACCGCGTGCCAATGCGGGGTCGTAATTACCATTACGTCTGTCAGTGACCTTGCGGTAGTTGACTGAGGGTAGAACCACCACGGGAGACTCTCCCGGCCAGGAGAGCACCACGTGCTACTTCTACTTTTCAGAAAAGACTACAATCAATATCGTTCCCACGAGGAACATTCGAGATCAAGAGAAAGATATGAGAAATAATTCAAGAAAGAGTAAATAGGGAAATAAAGAAAGAAATTAAAAGCAACAGCTACTTGTCCACCTTTACTGTTTTCTTAGCTAGCTGGTTGCCACTCTACTCAGCGTTTCGCTGACGTGTCACATTTGTCACCTTTTTCAGGACCAGGTGTTGAGCAGCCAGAGCCTGCAGCTGCGGAGGGTGCTGGGCCTAGTAAAGCACAGTACTTGTACTTTTGTACCATTTTTCTGTAGTAGTGAGTATTTCTGTTTCACCTTGTACTCTTTATTATAAACATCATATTTCTGTACATGTTTTTTTTTAATTCTCTACTGTTGTGGTGGGACGTACTGTAGTTCTTTTCTTTACTGTTGTACTTTTGTTACTGTTAGTTACTTACATGGTGAATGTGGATTATTTTACTACTTTTTGGTTACTTTCTCGTTGGATGACTAGGTCTTGGGATCAGTCGAGTCGGACCGATTCTCGTGTCCTATAGGGATTCAAGAACCGGGTCGTAATAAGATAGTATCTGAGCAAGGTCGTCCCGAGAAGTGAACCAACTGGCCGAAAAATAGCCAATTCACGTGCCTGCAACTAAAGTAGCCACCACAACGTACCTTTTGACATCTGTTTTAAGGATTCTTCGTTGAATATCGATTCGTATTGACGTCTTTTCTATTCCATGTTCACGTCTCCTTGCAGGAGATGCCTCGACGAGGAGGTAGCGAGGCCAGCCACGGATGCGGCAAGGACGAGGTCGGAGGGGCTGGCGCATTGAGCCCGACGCCTCAGTGGAGTAGCCACTGCTTCCGGGCATTCAGGCCCAGGACCTCGCCCAGCTAATACGGGACATTGTGCGAGAGGAGCTCCACACGCCGCCGCGAGCGCCTCTCCCTGGGGCTGCGAAGGGGGAGTCCTCTGTGGGACCACGAGACGGACACGGAACTGGACGCGGAGGAGAGGGTGGGCCTCCACCACCCCCACCTTCCTCTGGCACTTCAGAGCACGAGGCTTCTTTACCTAGAGGCGCACCATCATCCCCACTTCAGCGCCACTTTGAGCTTTTCGGACAGTTCCGGAAGCTGAAGCCCCCCTCCTTCAAGGGGGATGAGGACCCGACCGAGGCGGAGAATTGGCTCAAGCAGATCGAGAAGGTTTTTGACACCCTTCGCCCCCCTGTGGAGTACTGCGTGGCCTTTGCCACGTACCAGCTAGAGAGCCCACACATGTGATGGAGGGCGGTCAGGGCTCAGGAGAGGGACGAGCTGACTTGGGACTAGTTCGTCACCCTCTTCTGCGAGCAGTACTTCCCACAGACGTGACAAAACCAGAGGAGGCGGGAGTTCCACACTCTCTGCCAGGGGACGATGACCGTGAGCGCATACCGTACGCGTTTCCTGGAGCTGTCTCGTTTCGCAGTGATAGCCATAGCTACTGAGGGAGAGCGCCTTTGGAGGTTCACCGAGGGGCTCCGGCCTGCTATTCGGGGGTATGTCAAATCCCTAAAGCTGTCGACGTTCACGAGGGTGGTGGAGGCAGCTATAACATATGAAGAAACCAACCCATCCGCACGCGACATTGACAGCAGGCGGAAGTGGCCCTACTAGCCAGACTTCTCACAGGGCCGACGAGAGAGGAGGCACGTTGCTCCTACAGGAGAGCCGTCACGTTTTGCGTGGCCATCAGTGGCCTTTGGGGGCCCCCGACAGGGGCCAACTGCTAGCATCGGACCCTCGCCCAGCCGTCAGTAGGGACCCACTGAGGGCGAGAGTCGAGTCCCCTTTTGCTACCAGTGTGGTCAGTCGAGCCACATCAGGAGGGACTGCCCGTCTAGGGTTGGAGGTCAGCAGATGCTTCCCGCGCCGAGCACTGGAGGGCGAGCAGGAGGCCGCAGTTTCCAGGCGCGAGGAGGAGGACAGCAGTCGCGGGGAGGGTACCGGCCAGCGACTACCCGTCCGACGCAGAGTGTGGCTGCTTCGTCCGCACCTAGAGCTGAGGGGCGTATCAATGCCCTGACACACAAGGATGCCAGAGCTTCAGGATCAGTGGTGGCAAGTATGGTTTCAGTTTCCGGCAGACTTGTTGACACGCTTTTCGATTCCGACGCCACGCACTCGTTTGTCGCTGCCAGTTTTGCGGTTAGTTTGGGACAAGACTGTGTGCTGTTAGAGGATCCGTTTGTAATCAGAGGTCCGAGTGGTCAGCTGTTTGTAGCTGAGGAGGTGTACACAGGTTGTGAAGTTAGTGTTGGGGGACACAGCCTTCCCACTAACTTGATTATGATATAGATGGAGGACTTTGGCGTAATTCTGGGGATGGACTGGCTATTCGCTTACCACGCCTTGGTGGACTGCTTTGAGAGGAAGATCATCTTCTCCATACCGAAGTTGCCTTCTTTCGAGTTCCACGGGCAGCCAGTGGACGGAGGCTTCAGGTGCATTTCTGCACTTCAGGCAGTGAGACTTTTGAGCTAGGGGTGTGAGGGCTTCCTAACTTGTGTGGTGGCAGAGCCTAGCCCTGTGGCAGACTTCCAGAGTATCCCGGTGGTCAAAGAGTACCCCGACGTGTTCCCAGATGAGTTGCCAAGACTACCGCCCGAGCATGAGATCGAGTTTGAGATCTCACTGGTACTGGGGACCAGCCCCATCTCCACAGCACCGTAGAGGATGGCACCACTTAAGTTGCGAGAGCTCAAGTCTCAGTTGCAGGATCTTCTGGAGAAGGGCTTTGTGAGGCCCAGTGCATCTCCATGGGGAGCCCCGGTATTGTTCGTAAAGAAGAAGGATGGTACCCTACGCCTTTGTGTGGACTACAGACAGCTGAATAGGGTTACCATCAAGAACAGGTATCCACTGCCGAGGATTGATGACTTGTTTGACCAGCTACGAGGTGCCACAGTATTCTCCAAGATAGACTTGAGGTCTAGATACCACCAGTTGAGGATCAAGGAGGCAGACGTCTCCAAGACAGCTTTCCGCACCTGGTACGGACACTACGAGTTTTTGGTCATGTCGTTTGGGCAGACCAATGCCCCCGCTGCCTTCATGGATTTGATGAACTGGATGTTCAGACCAAACTTGGACCAGTTTGTGGTGGTATTTATTGATGATGTGCTCATCTATTCTTGAGATTAGACGTAGCACGGACAGCACTTGAGGATCGTTTTGGACACACTGAGACGATGTAGGCTGTATGCCAAATACAGTAAGTGCGAGTTCTGGTTGAGGGAGGTGACCTTCTTGGGTCATGTGATCTCTAGGGATGGCTTGGCTGTGGACCTAGCCAAGGTTGAGGTAGTGCTCAGGTGGGAGAGACCGCATACGGTTACTGAGATGCGCAGTTTCTTAGGTCTGGCAGGCTACTACCGGCGGTTTATCAGGGGCTTCTCGCAGATTGCACGTCCTATGACACAGCTGACCTGGAAGGACATGCCCTTTACTTGGACAAACACTTGTGAGGCATGTTTTCAGGAGCTGAAGGAGAGGCTGACTTCGGCTCCCGTACTCACCATCCCAGACAATAGTGGCGGGTTCGTTGTGTACATGGACACCTCTTTGCAGGGGTTAGGGGGTGTGCTCATGCAGAGGGGTCACGTTGTCGCTTACGCTTCGCGGCAACTAAAGTCCCATGAGCATAGCTACCCTACCCACGACTTGGAGCTGGCAGCTGTCGTCTTTGCACTGAAGACTTGGAGGCACTACTTGTACGGTGAGACCTTTGAGATTTTCACAGATCATAAGAGCCTCAGATACTTGTTTGATCAGAAGGAGCTCAGCATGAGACAGAGACATTGGTTGGAGCTCCAAAAGGACTACGACTGTAGCATTTCCTACCACCCATGAAAGGCCAACGTGGTGGCTGACGCCTTGAACCGGAAGGTGCTCGCCCACTTGGCCATTTTACAGGCGTAGAGTTGTAGCCTCATGGAGGAGATGGGTAGTTGGCAGCCCCTAGAGTTACTGGGGCACTGTGGGGTAGTGACAGTGACACGATAGACGAGGCCAGAGCTGATAGACTGCATCATCACTGGACAAATGACCGACCCATACTTACAGTCGTTGCGTGACAGAGTGCTGTCAGGAGACCCTGGGGACTTCTCTTTTACAGACCAGGTACTGTGCATGAGGGGACGTTTGTGCATTCCTAGGGACGAGGAGCTATTGAGAGAGCTCCTGACTAAGGCACACGGTTCCAGGTTCACCATATATCCCGGAAACACAAAGATGTACCATGATTTGAGATGCAACTTTTGGTGGAGGGGGATGAAGCGTGATATAGGTGAATTCGTACAGCAGTGTTTAGTGTGCCAGCAGGTGAAGGTCGAGCATCATAGGCCTGCATGGCCATTCCAGCCACTTCCAGTGCCAGAGTGGAAGTGGGAGAGCATCTCCATGGACTTGGTGGTGGGCTTGCCCGTTACCCAGCAAGGACACAATGCAGTCTGGGTGATGGTTGACAGATTGACGAAGATGGCACATTTCTTGCTGATCCGAGTCACCTTGGGACCAGCACAGTTGGCAGAGAGGTATATCCGCGATGTGGTACGTCAATACAGAGTTCCGCGGGAGATCGTATCCAACCGGGATACCTGTTTTACGTCCCAGTTTTGGGCTGAGTTTCAGCAGGCTCTGGGGACGCGGTTGAGGTTCAGTACATCATACTACCCCCAGACAGACGAACAGTCTGAGCACACGATACAGACACTTGAGGACCTTTTGCGTGCTTGTGTACTGGACTGGAGGGGCTCTTAGGAGGAGCACTTGCCCCTAGCGGAGTTTGCATATAATAACAGTTATCACTCGAGCATCGGCATGGCACCCTACGAGGCTCCATACAGATGGAGGTGTACGGCACCCTTGAGTTGGGTTGAGGTGGGGACCAAGTGGGAGGTTGGCCCCAGGCTGATCCGGCAGAGTCAGGAGGTAATCGAGCAGATTCACAAGCGACTCTGCACTGTCAGGAGCAGACAGAAAAGCTATGCAGATTAGAAATGTAGAGAGGTGCAGTTTTAGGTTGGGGACCACGTCTTCCTTCGTGTTTCTCCCATGAAGGGCCTGCAGCGGTTTGGGGTGAGAGCGAAGCTCGCACCGAGGTTCGTGAGACCCTTTAAGGTCCTGGAGCGGGTTGGACCCGTTGCTTACAGGCTTGCCCTTCCTCCTCAGCTTTCTGGTGTGCACGACGTGTTCCATGTGTCCAACCTCAGGAAGTACGTCGCCGATCCCAGTCACGTCCTGAGCAACGAGAGCGTCGAGGTGGGTGACGACCTGACCTACCCCGAGCGGCTAGTGCAGATTCTCGACAGAGCCGTCCGGAGTCTGAGAGGGAAGCAAGTACCCCTGGTGAAGGTTTTGTGGAGGAGCCAGCGGTACGAGGAGGCTACCTAGGAGCCTGAGGCGACGATGCGGGAGCGGTACCCGGAGTTCTTTGAGGGTACGTCTTTTTGGACCAGCTTCGGTCCTCATTGAGTTTGTTATGCGTATTTTGTTCTTTTTCTGCACCCTAGCTAGCGCAAGTTTCGGGGACGAAACTTCCTTTGAGTTTGTTATGTTGTTAAGACCCGTTACATCAAATGCTTTTTAAGTCGTCTGGGAGTCGGTCTAGACGTCTGGTCAGACGTCTGGACGCCTTCCCAGATGTCTGGAAATAAATTTTGGCATGCGTACAATCGCGAGTCTGCGCGCGTGCCGTGCGCAGACTGCAACCCGCCGCCCTCTCCTTTCTCTCTCTTCCCTCGCCAACCTGCAGACACCTCTCCCACGCCTTCAAATACCCCTCCCCTCTCCCTCGTTCACCACCCCACCGACTCCTTCCAGCGTGACCGTGAGAGAGAGAGAGAGAGAGGGCAGCAGCTGCTACTGGATGCAGTGCGGAGAGGAAGAGGTGCAACGAGAGGGAAGAAGAGGGAGAGCGTGCGAGGAAGAGAGAGCAAGCCCGCCGGAGTAGCTTGAGGCCGGCCGGCATGCGCGCGGAGGGGCGTCAAGCAGGTGGAGATCTCCCCTAGTGCTGCTGCAGCTCGAGCAGTGGACGAGCGACTGCGTGGCAATCTCACGCGCAGTGGGAAGAAGGCGAGGAGGTTCTGATTCTGGGAAATTTTCCCAGAATCAAACGTCTGGACCTACGCCCAGACGACGTGGGCGACATCTGGAGGGAGCTCCAGACGTTTGAGAGGTACGAAATTTCTCCTCTACCACCTTTTTGCGGATACGGCCATGCAGGCTGTTCCGCCGAAGTGTTGAGACGTGTCGTGTTGAGGAGGCCTTCGTCGCGCGTGCAGGTTTCGTTTCGGGAAGGCGCGGGGACACACCCTCCCACGCAGTTCAGATGTCTGGGCATAGCACCAGACGGCGGAGGGCATCTCCAGACATTCAGAGAGGTGGTCAGACGTCTGGAACTGGGTCCAAACGATTCAGCTGGATCCCTAGACGTCTGAGGTGTAACGCAAAGTGAGGTATGGCCTGGACCACTTTTTAAGACATCTGGAAGGCGTTCCAGATGTCTGATTTGAGTTAGAGTTATCGTTTTTGACCCGTTTAGGGTCCGTTCGAGGTCCGATTTTCACGTTTAAAATTTCGTTCTTCTCAGAATTAGTTCCTCTACTTGTTTAAAATACTTGTATCCTATTCTAAGTGGTTCTTGTGATTGATCCTTATGTTAGGACCTCGTTCTGTTGCGGCTTTGGGGGTTGCGGAGGCACATGGACCTGCCGATCACGCCCCCATCACTCCCGATTTTGTGGGTAGAGTGGTTCCCCTTAGCTATTTACAAACATTAATGCATCTCTGAAATGAATGATAGATCCTAGGGTATGGCATAAATCCTAGGACCTGAAAACTAGATTGAATGATAGATCCTAGGGTGTGGCATGAATCTTATGACCTGAAAACTAGATTAAATGATAAATCCTAGGGTATGGCATGAATCCTAGGACCCGAAAACTAGATTTAATGATAGATCCTAGGGTGTGGCATGAATCCTAGGGTGTGGCATGAATCCTAGGAACAGAAACACTGAAACGAATGTCTTGAATACCTGAATTGTAATCTTGGACAGAATAATGATAATTGCATGTAATTGGATAACAGCTGCCTGTGAAATGTAGAGTACTGTTGCTAGTAACTGCTACATGTGATTCCTGTTGTTGAAAACTAAATTTGAGCTGCTTGTATATAAATTGATATTAAATGTTGGAAACACGGGCTATATGAGAATGAAGCTGAATGATGAAACCTAGAATGGCTTAGCCAGATAAATATGAGCATGAACCCTACGGGGAATTAGGAGTAGAGCTCCTGGAAGATAAATAGAATGGAACTGGGAAAGTGGAAGGGGAAGTGAGCTGACCCTTGAGTACGAAGTACCAAGGAGAGCGACTGTACCCCTGTTTAGTGCAGAGCGGAGCTAGCCGGCCCAAGGACCCAGGGCTAGGTCTAGCCACTTTGTACCGACTTTTGGCCCTCGCATACACAGTACCGGGGAGAGCTACTAGCGTAGGGAGAGAGCTAGCCATCCCACGGGCCTCAGGGTTTAGCTAACCGTCTTACACCGACTTGTTAGGCCCACTGAGCAAACCAGGGTAGTCAGGCGAGGGTGCGCGGACTGTGGAGGGGCAAGACCCCTGTTTGGTTACTGTGGAGGGGCTGGATCCCTGTTACTGAGAGGGCTCTGCCCTATACTAGTTCCGTGTTGTGCTTTGGGCGACCTGTTAGTGGAAACGACTGACCGCGTGCCAGTGCGGGTGCCGTAGTCACCGTTACGTCTGTCAATGACCTTGAGGTGGTTGACTGAGGGTAGAACCACCACGAGGGACTCTCCCGACCAGGAGAGCACCACGTACTACTACTTTTAGGAAAAGATTGCAATCAAGATCGTTCCCACGAGGAACATTCGAGATCAAGAGAAAGATCTGAGAAATAATTCAAGAAAGAGTAAATAGGGAAATAAGGAAAGAAATTAAAAGCAATAGCTACTTGTCCACCTTTACTATTTTCTTAGCTAGTTGGTTGCCACTCTACTCAGTGTTTCGCTGACGTGTCACATTTGTCACCTTTTTCAGGACCAGGTGCTGAGCAGCCAGAGCCTGCGGCTGCGGAGGGTGCTGGGCCTAGTAAAGCCCAGTAGTTGTACTTTTGTACCGTTTTTCTGTAGTAGTGAGTATTTCTGTTTCACCTTGTACTCTTTATTGTAAACATCATATTTCTGTACATGTTTTTTTAATTCTCTACTATTGTGGTGGGATGTACTGTAATAGTTCTTTTCTTTACTGCTGTACTTTTATTACTGTTAGTTATTTGCATGGTGAATGTGGATTATTTTACTACTTTTTTGTTACTTTCTCGTTGAACGACTGGATCTTGGGATCAGTCGAGTCGGTCCGATTCTCATGTCCTGTAGGGATTCGGGAATCGGGTCGTAATATTAATACTGAAGTAATTTATATTGTACATTTATATATATTAATTTTGATTATTTTCATCCTATTTATAATATATAATAATATTCATAACTAAATTATATGTATAACTAATAAAAACGTATAAATAAATTCACATAAATTAAAATAAATGTTCTAAAATAAATTTAAAATGTAAATTAAATACCTTACTATGTATAATAACTGATGTATAGCTCAATTGAGTCATCAATTCATTAATTTGTACATTAATTAAGTAATTAACCTCTAATTTAACTTGTATAAATTGGTAACTTTAAGTAATTTTTAAATATAATTAAATAAGTTATAATCCTAAATTAACTATACAATTGAGTGGTCCTATATAAGGGCTTTCTAAATATGTAATTTAATTTGAGATTGAAATTAATTAGAGCCCCAAAATCGAAGGCCAAACTCATCCTCACAGAATGCAATTGCATGCCAGTTGAGCGGCAAAGCAAGGTGCCACATCGTTCATTCACGTGCGCTCGCTACCGAATAAAAGGAATTCGATGTGTTGCACTCTCAGTCTTCAGCACTCAGCACGAAATAAAACCATGCCCTTTTCCTCTCTCTCTCAGCATACTGAGCACTATTGAGCATACGTGGGCTGGGACCCCGGTGGACCTGTGTGGGCCTGGTCTGGTCCAATTTAGTTGAGCTGAGTATGGTTCGAGACTATGCACTATAAAACACCTAAATAAGAACTAGGATCAGCTTATCCCATAAAAAATCAGTTCATCAACTAAGAAACATCATTTTTGTAAAGTGAACAGTGAAGTGTAAGTGTTGAGAAGATGAGCCCAAAAATTCTAAGTGTTGAACCATGCGCTGAGTGAGGTCTAAGAAATTCTAAGTGTTGAGTCGAGTGTGGGAGCTATGTATGTGAAGTGTATACTTAGTGTATGTGTATATGCATATATGTATTTGTATATATATATTAGTATATACTGTGTGTATATATATATATAGAGAGAGAGAGAGAGAGAGAGAGTAAAATAGGATAGTATACTTATAAGTCTTATTTGTGTAAATAAGAGTTTTTACAGCTTTAGTGACAATTAGATTCGTCGCTGTAAGTGTATATATATGTTATTAAATATAATTCTTTTGCCTTAAAGTTTGTACATACTTTTACTAAGGCTACAGTGATACTTATATATTCACTATACATATAGTATATGTTATTAAAGTTATTAGTACATGTTAATATACTTAGTCTAGTATATATTGATATTTATTTTGTACCTATACTTAGGTATTATTTAGGATAGTTGTATATAACATAGTGTAGTCTTACTTAGTTTTCCATGCCTGTTTAGTTGTAAATATATTTGAGGCATATCAATTAACATTAACTGATTTTTTTGTACATAATTAACTCATTCATTTATTCTTTGATTCATTTATTCATTTTGTAAATATAATTGACATTTTTAAAATAAAAGAATATTTTTGGAATATAGAGAGTGATGTATATCAATAACTACCTCCCAGTGAATGACCTGGAAAAAATCAGTAAAAATTATGTAAATAAATAAAATGATACGACATCTATTTGTATTGAGACATTAGACTACAACAACGACATAATAAAATCACGTTTTTAACATGCAGATGGTTTTGTCATAGTGAGGGATGATACCTCGTCTTCAAACAGCAACAGTAGGAGGGACTCTTCACTTGAAGTGTCTTCTTTAGCTTCTTCTGATCTTGAGTTGGAATCATCCCAAGTCACTTGCAAAGCCTTGTTTTTCCTTCTCTTCTCAGTGGATTTTTCAACTTCTTAGCTTCCCTATTAAGTGAGGGAGAATCTTTCCTAATGTGTCCCTTCATTTTGTAGTTATAATAGATGATGTAATGCCCCAAAGTCTGTGTTCTGAGAAATTTTGGAGTGGCTCGGTCAATTTGCACTCGTAGACAAATGTTAGGTTTGGAGTGGATTTAAACACCTCATAAAATGTGAAAAAATGCACGTTTTTTGTTAACCATTGGTCAAACCCCACGAAAAGGGTATCATGTGTGGTATATTTGTATTCTTTTGATTGCAAGCTTTTCAATGACGTTTGTCTTGTGCAAATTTGATATGTGTAGCTCAAGTCAAGTAAAAAATAAGTTAACAGGGACCTAAATGCAAGATTAACGAAACCTAGGGATATTTTTGGAAAATTACCCATTAATTCTAACCCTAATCCCAGTGGTGGGTCTATAAAAGGGTCCCTTAGGGTTTGGAGCCACCACCTCTCCCATTTGTACACCCAAAATTCAAAAGAAAGAGGAGAAAGAGAAGAAAAACAAGGAAAGAAGGATTAGGAATGTTTAGGGAACTAATCCTAAAAGGAAAACGATAAAGGGTTCCCAGCAAAATTTGCGCGACAGCAGCAACAACGGGGCACGCATACGTGATGTGTGGCAGCAACAGGTGCAAGGTGTTGACACGTGGCACACGCTGAAAGCGCATGCATGCGTTTACACAAAGTAGGCCATGGTGTGCTTGTCCAATCACGCTCGATCTGTGATGTGTGGCATCATTGACAGCTGTGGGCGGGCAGTTGGTGATCCATGGCATGGTGCAAGGATGAACTAGTGGGTGAAATATGTCATGACACTAGTTTACTGCACGACATATCGTGGCAGTCAATTCAACTGAACCAAGCCGATTTGGTTTGGTATAGAGATGCCCTCGCACTATTTTGACCGATTTAAGGGTCAAATGATTTCCATTTTGCACAAATAAAGTATCCTTGGAACTGTATCAATGCAGACTACACGTATATGATCTGTATTTCACTTTTTACGTAATTTTTTATATGTTTAAAATTCAAATAGAGTCGTGTGGTTTTCGACCCAATCTTTCGTGCATATGACTTAGGGGATCTACTCGGGGCGTGCATGGATACCGAGTAAGGCTTGGCACACTTTCCCAGACTTGATGAGCATTGTTTAGAGTCATCGTGAGCCCCTAGTGACGTTAGGTAGAGTAGTCTCCCTATTTCTTTCATTTTCAATCTGTCTTGCGTATGTTTGACTTGTTTCTTCGATTCTTTTTGCACCATTCCTAGTTTAGCATGTGTTCTTACCTTTTGCTGGGTTTGGAAACCTAGTTGGTGTGTTTTACTATTTTGGGTACTTGAATGCTTAATGATGTGATGGATTCATTGCTTGAATAACAAACGAGATTAATTGAATTAAATCAAGATCATACAGGAGTCTTCAATGGTGATTTTTCATACCATTAAACAACAAAAATCAGAATGGATAGTTGTGGATATTTAGGATGATTAAAATATTGAAATTAGGGTTATTAATGAGGAACCTAGCCCACTAATTAATGGGCCTAGTCCAGGTGGAACTTGGATAATTGATTGGACAATACAACTCCATTGTACTTAAATATATTTAGTTATTTGGAATGCAATTTTTAGACTTAATAATGACAGGTTAGTTGGGAATTAAAAGTTGGATAACTAGTTTTAGCCCTGCAACTCACCGAATTTTGGCTATAGCTTTAGTCTTCTAGATTGATTTAGCTTGTTAGGAAGTTACTGGCCTCCCTACAAATCTTAGTTAGGCTTAGCAGCCAACTAAGCTTTCTTCACTCAATCAGTTGGTGGGTCATCGGTTGTCTGCTGATAGGTCTACTTTAGTGGACCAAGTAATTATCTAAGCCTAAAACATTTAGGGTTTATAAATGTATTTATAGGATGCCTTAGGATTTAATTAGGGGTTAGAGTCATTTTTGCTTGTGCATACTTTAAATATACAAATAAGTATTTTCATTTACTTTACCTTTTGTGTTTTTCTTTTCACTTTAGGACAGGGGTGCATACACTTCAACATTGAGTGCACATGCATGCCACATACATGCACTCGCAAGGACACCAGCGTGTAAGCATAGGCTAAAGTGGAGTTAAGTATAAGACGATAAACTTGCGAAGTTACACGTTTTGAAAACATGTGTTGTATCTCAACTTTGCCCTTTGCACTAATACATTTAAATTTAATTGCAGAACTTAAAATGGATTAAATCGAGGGAGTCCTAGTCGATCCAACGAGGAGGCTTAGATGAGATTTGAACCTTGAATGCCTTAAGTGAGTTCCTTTATTCTATTTTTGTAATTTTTTTCTTTTTCATTTTTTTTTCTTTTCTTGCAAAAATGAAACGAAACCTAAGACTAACTTTGTGATTTTTGTTTAATGAAAAAGCAGAAAGAAAACTAACTACAATTTATGAGATAATATCAGGAAAGGTGATTACGGTGACTTAAGTAATATGCGTGGTGGACATTTTGAGTTAAGTGAGGGAAATGACTAGGACTATAGGTAACGGTGAGGGCAATAGGAGTGACCATTACTAAGTAATAGGGTAAGGTGGTTTATATATATATATATATATATATATATATATATATATATATATATATATATATATATATATATATATATATATATATATATATTTGATATTTTTTTATTAAGGTAAAGACAAACGAGGATGTATTTACAAGCGCCAAGTAAATAAAGATAAGAGTACTTTTACAACTATCATCATTCTTTTTTGTAAATTTTTTTTCTTTTGATTAATGAAGAAGGGGGGCACACAAGTAAACAACTAACTCAAACTTTTATTGCACACAAAAACATACTACAACATATAACATAACTTGAAAAGAAAAACAACTTAATTACACTAATTGTGGTAGAAAGATGAAAACGTACTTTTACAATGCACTCTACTCACTCTAAAGCATGATAAATGGATACAACAATTGCGATACGATAAATACGTTGGCAGTAGTTTGCAAAAATGTGTGTGGGGAAAGAGGGAAATGGTAGTGGCCGCGTAATGGTAATGATGATGGGGGTGAAGACAATGACGTAGTAAGCCATCTAGTGTAGGATGTAGTGCTCAAAGTCCTTAATATTGTGGCTTAGGGTAAGGGGTTCGATGATGTTGGTTATGAGGTGTGTGCTGGCCCTAAGGTTTGTGGTTATTACTACGATGGAGGTTAGCATAATGGATATAAATACTCTATAGTGGGAGGTGACCCAAGTGCTCTACAGAGGTGCTTTCTATCGAATCAACTTGGTGTGCACTATGGTATGGAGATGGGACAACCATATATGGTGGTGTATATGGTAATGGGTGTAGTAGGATGGCTTACTAATGTGTAGTGCATGTGTAAGTGGAAGAGTGGAGGAGTGTGTGTGCAGGTGAAGTGGTGTGAGGTGGTGATGGCAATAGTAATGGCGGTGGCGTAGAGAGTGGTGGTGTGAGTTAGTGATGAAAGTGAATGGTGGCGTGTAAGAGCAAGTATGTGAGAGTGTGTGCATGGAGAGGAGGATGGAGAAGGCACAAGTGTACAATGGTGGTCCTTGGCCTAAAGATTAGGAGCTACCATGAGCTACCACTTCTTCACCTAGAAAATCCAAAATCAAGTGGGTGCAAGCTAGCCATTGGGCAAAGATTAGGTGCTTAACAAGGAGCTCACTAGGAGGAAGATGGTGTGCATGGAGAGGAGAGTGAGGAGTGGGGGGGGGAGTACACTCTTAGTGTTAAGACCTGCGCTATTAAAGCCCCCTAAGACGTCTGGGAGTTGGGTCAGACGTCTGGACATCTTCCTAGACGTCTGGAAACCAAATTCTTTGTGCACATCCTTGAGTCTGCGTGCGTGCCATGCATAGACTGTATGCAGTCGCATTTCTTCTCTTTCTCTTCCCCTCTCCGAATGCAAAACCCTAACCCACGCCTACTTAAACCCCCTCCTCTCCTTCACGCCACCCCACTTCCAGGCACCTTCTCCTTCCTCCAGCGAGAGCAACGAGTGCAGCGAGCGAAGCGGCGGAAAGGAGGAGCAGCGTGAGAAGGAGATGAGAGGAGAGCGCGCGAGCTCGCGAGAGAGCTTGCCGGAGAAGCTCATGGCCAGTTGGGCGTGCGCAAGGCGAAGAGGTGCGCCGGGGAGGTTCTCCCCGACGCTGCTGCAGCCAGAGCAGCAGGCGAGAGAGCGCGGCGCGGCCGAGCGCGGCACGAAGAAGACGAAGCAGCTTCTGGTTATGGGATTTTCCCAGAATCAGATGTCTGAATCTACATCCAGACGACGTAGACGACGTCTGGAGGAGGCTCCAGACGACTGAGAGGTAAATCTCACGACCTACACCTCCCTTTGTGGATATGGCCATGCAGGTTGTTTCGCCGAGGCACTGATACGGGCCGTATTGAGAAGATTTACATTGCGCGTGTAGGATTCACTTCGGGAAGGCGCGGGACACACCCTCCCACGCGGTTCAAACGTCTGAGCAAGGAACCAGACGGTGGGGAGCATCTCCAGACATCCGGAGAGGTGGTCGAACATTTGGAATTAGGTCCAGACGGTTCAGCAAGATCCCTGGACGTCTGAGGAGTAGCGCAGAGTGAGGTATGGTTCTGGACTCCTCTTAAGACGTCTGGAAGGTGTTCCACACATCTGATTTGAATCAGGATTTCTATTTTTGACCCATTTAGGGTCCGTCTGAGGTCTGATTTCCACAATTAAGATTCTGTTCTTCTTCGTATAAGTTCCTCTACTTATTGGAATGCTTTTATCATGTTCTGAGTGATTTCTTGTGGTTGATCATTGTGTTAGGACCTCGTTCCATTGCGGATTTGGGGGTTGCGGAGGCATGTGGACCTGCCAATTAAGCCCCCATTACTCCTGGTTTTGCTGGTAGAGTGGCTTCCCCTAGATTAATTACAAACATGAATGCATATCTGGAATGAATGTTAGATCGTAGGGTGTGGCATGAATCCTAGGACTAGAAACACTGGAATAATTATAGGGAATGCATGAATTGCAGTCTTGGATGAGTAAATAGAATAATAAAAATTGCTTGGAATTGGATAACAGCTGCCTGTGAAATGTAAAGTACTGTTGTTAGCAACTGTTGCATGTAAATTCCTGTTATTTGTAATTAAACACGAGCTACCTGCGAATAAACCTGAAATGATGAAACCTAGTATGACTTGGCCTGAGAAACATGAGCATGAACCCTACGGGGAATTAGGAGTAGAGCACCTGGAAATAAATGGAATAGAACTGGAAATGTGGATGGGGAAGTGAGCTGGCCCTTGTGTACGGAGTACCAAGGAGAGCGACTGACCCTCCTGTTTAGTGCAGAGCGGAGCTAGCCGCCCTAGGGTTGGGACCCGGGGTTAGGATTAGCCACATTGCACCGACTTTTTGGCCCTTGCGTACACAGTACTGAGGAGAGCTACTAATGTAGGGAGAGAGCTAGCCACCCCACGGGACCCGGGGTTCAGCTAGCCACCCTACACCGACTTGTTAGGCCCACTGGACAAAACAGGGTAGTCAGGCAAGGGTGCGCGGATTGTGAAGGGGCGAGACCCCTGTTACTGAGAGGGCTATGCCCTATACTGGTTTCGTGTTGTGCTTTGGGTGCACCTGTTAACGGAAACGACTGACCGCGTGCTAGTGTAGGGTAGCTACCCGTGCGTTTATCGCACGTGCCGTAGTCATCGTTACGTCTGTCAGTGGCCTTTGGGTGGTTGACAGGGTGTAGGACCACCAAGGAGGACTCTCTCGGCCAGAAGAGCAACATGTGCTACTTCTACTCTTCGAGAAAGACTGCAATCAAGATTGTTCCCACGAGGAACATTCGAGATCAAGAAAAAGACCTGATAAATAAGCCAAGTGATGAAAGAAAGAATAATTAGTTAAATAAAGAAGGAAATTGAAAACAACAGCTACCTGTCCACCTTTACTGTTTTTAGATAGCCGGTTGCCACTCTACTCAGCGTTCGCTGATTTTGTGTACTCATAACCTTTTTCAAGTCCAGGTGTTGAGCAGCCAGAGCCTACAGCTGCAGAGGGTCCTGGACCCAGTAGAGCCCAATAGTTGTACCTTTTTGTTGTACCCCGTTTCCGTTGTAGTGAGCATTTTTGTTACACTTTTGTACTCTTTTATTGTAAACTTTATATTCCTGTACCTGTTTGAATTCTCTACTGTTGTGGTGGTGTGTACTGTAGTAGTTTACTTCTTTACTACTGTACTTTTGTTACTGTTAGTTGCTTGCATGGTGAATGTGGTTTATTTTACTGCCTTTTGGTTACTTCCTCGTTGGACGACTGGGTCTTGGGATCAGTCGAGTCGGTCTGGTCTCGTGTCCTATAGGGATTCGGGAACCGGATCATAACAAGATGGTATCAAAGCAATGTCGTCCCGAGAAGTAAACCAACTAGCTGGAAAATATCCAATTCACGTGCTTGTAACTAGAGTAACCACCACAACGTACGTTTTGACAACTGTTCTGAGGTTCTTTCATTGAATGTTGGTTAGAATTGATGTCTTTTCTATTCTTTGTTCGCGTCTCCTTGCAGGAGATGCCTCGACGAGGGGGCAGTGAGGCGGGCCGCGGATGCAGTCGAGGACGAGGTCGGAGGGGTGGGCGCGTTGAGCCCGACGCCTCAGTGGACCAACCACAACTTCTGGGCATTCAGGCCTAGGACCTCGCCCAGCTGATACGGGAAATCGTACGAGAGGAGCTTCACCCGCCTCCACGAGCGCCTCTCCCTAGGGCTATGGAGGGGGAGTCCTCTATGGGACCGCGAGACAGACATGGCGCTGGACGTGGGGGAGGGGGTGGCCCTCCACCGCCCCCACCTTCCTCCGGCACCTCCAAGCGCAAGCCCTCCTTACCTGGAGGCGTACCTGTTTCTCCCCTTCAACGCCATTACGAGCTTTTTGGACAGTTCCGGAAGCTGAAGCCCCCCTCCTTCAAGGGGGATGAGGACCCGACCGAGGCGGAGGACTGGCTCGAGCAGATCGAGAAGGTGTTTGACACCCTTCGCCCCCCCGTGGAGTGCCACGTACCAGCTGGAGAGCGTGACACACAGGTGGTGGAGGGCGATCAGGGGTCAGGAGAGGGCCGAGCCGACTTGGGACCATTTTGTCACCCTTTTCTGCGAGCAGTACTTCCCCTAGACGTGGCAGGACCAAAGGAGACGAGAGTTCCACACTCTCCGCCAGGGGACGATGACCGTGAGCATGTATCGCATGCGTTTTCTGGAGCTGTCTCATTTCGCCACGACAGCTGTGGCTACCGAGGAGGAGCACGCTTGGAGGTTCACCGAGGGGCTCCGGCCTGCTATTCGGGGGTATGTCAAACCCCTAAAGCTACCTACGTTCTCGAGGGTGGTGGAGGCAGTCATGACATATGAGGAGACCAACTTGCCCACACTTGACACTGACAACGGATGGAAGAGGCCCTATCAGCCAGACTACTCACAGGGCCGACGAGAGAGGAGGTATAACGACCCGATTCCCGAATCCCTACGAGACACGAGAATCGGACCGACTCGACTAATCCCAAGACCTAGTCGTCCAACGAGAAAGTAACCAAAAGAGCAGTAAAATAAACCACATTCACCATGAATATAACTAGCAGTAACAAAATACAGCAGTAACTAACTAGGGTTCATGTTCTTTTTGTTTGGCCATTTTGGGTTTCACCGTTCTAGCTTTATATTTATATACCCATGTTCTTAATCGTATGGATTCATTCATAACAGGCAGTTGTTAATCCATTTACATGCAATTATCATTTCCTTTCCACTTTTCCAAGACTGCAATATTTATATATTCAACTAGTTTTCCAGTCCTAGGATTCATGCCGTACCCTAGGATCTATCATTCAATCTAGTTTTCCAGTCCTAGGATTCATGCAATACCCTAGGATCTATCATTCAATCTAGTTTCTCAGTCCTAGGGTTCATGCGATGCCCTAGATTCTATTAATTGTTCCACAATTGCAACAAATTTTCTTAAGTTAAAAAGCCACTCTACCAGTGAAACCGGGGTACTGGTGGCGTGGTCAGTAATCCCGCGCGCCTCCACAACCCCCAAGACTGCAACGGAACGGGGTCCTAACACAAGGATCAATCACAAGGAGTTTCTCGGAATGATATACAATTACTGTAAACGGATAGAGGAATTTATTTTGGAAAGAACGCAACTCGAAACGCGGAAAACGAACTCCGAACGGGCCCTAAACGGGTCAAAAATGACGAAACTGTCCAAAATCAAATGTCTGGAACATCTTTCAGATGTCCTAAAAGGTGGATCGGTCGTACCTCAGTTCTACGCAGTCCTTCAGACATCCAGAAGCCCATTGGAACGTCTGACCTTGGCTCCCAGACGTCCGATTGTCACCCCGGACGTCTGAAGGTCCTCTCTGTCGTCTGGCACTGCGGCCAGACATCTGATTCACGTGGGGTGGCGAGCCCTCGTGCCCTCCCGAGCAGGACTTGCGCACACATACACCTACTCTCAACACGACAAAGCGCAGAAGTCGCAGCGGACGGCTGCATGGCCGTACACGCGCAAAAAGGAGAAGACAAGAAATATCTTACCTGTCAGACATCTGGACAGTCCTCCAGACATCTTCGGGGTCGTCTGGACATAAGTCCAGACGCCTGATTCTGGAAAGATTTCCAGAACCAGAGCCCGATTCGCTCTCCGCCCACGACGCACGGCCGCGCCGTGCCCCGTCCGCCTGCTACCCGAGCTACAGCAGCCCCTCCGCGACACCCCACGCCCGCCGCTCCCCAGCCGGCCAGCTCTAGCTGCCCCGGCAAGCTCGAACCCTCGCGATCTTCTTCCTTCCGCTCGCAACCCTCCTTCCCGCACGCTCGCCGCGGCCGCCGCTGCAGCTGCCGCTCACTCGTTCACTCGCGCTCTCACTGGCAAGGAGGAGAAGAGAAGGGTGGAGGAGATGAGGGTGAGGGAGAGGCCGAGGGTTTATAAAGCAGCGCGGGGAGAGAGAGAAGAGGGACGGCACGTGTGCGGGAAGAGAGAGGAAAAAAAAAAAAGACGAAGGCGGCGGGCGCAGTCTGCACGCGCACGCACGCAGACGCAACCCGGTACGTCGAAAAAATTTATTACCTGATGTCTGAAAAGGGTTCCAGACGTCTGGGCCGCTTCCCAGACATCTGAAAAATCCGTCTAATGCCCACGTTCTTAACAATATAACAAACTCAAAGGAGGTTTCGTCCCCGAAACTTGCACTAACTAGGGTGCAGGAAAGAACAACATATATAAACATAACAAACTCAAAGAGGACCGAAGCCGGTCCGAAAAGATGTACCCACAAAGAGCTCCGGGTACCACTCCCGCATTGCCGCCTCAGGCTCCCAGGTAGCCTCCTCATACCGCTGGCTCCTCCACAAAACCTTCACCAGGGGTACTTGCTTTCGTCTCAAACTGCGGACGGCTCTGTCAAGAATCTGTACTGGATGCTCGGGGTAGGTCAGGTCGTCTCCCACCTCGACGCTCTCGTGACTCAGGACGTGACTGGGATCGGCAACGTACTTCCTGAGGTTGGACACGTGGAACACGTCGTGCACACCAGAAAGCTGAGGAGGGAGGGCAAGCCTACAAGCAACGGGTCCAACCCGCTCCAGGACCTCAAAGGGCCCCACGAACCTCGGCGCGAGCTTCCCTCTCACCCCAAACCGCTGCAGGCCCTTCATGGGCGAAACACGAAGGAAGACGTGGTCCCCAACCTCAAACTGCACCTCTCTGCGTCTCCGATCCGCGTAGCTCTTCTGCCTGCTCCTGACAGTGCGGAGTCGCTTGTGGATCTGCTCAACTACCTCCTGACTCTGCCGGATCAACCTGGGGCCAACCTCCCACTTGGTCCCCACCTCAACCCAACTCAAGGTTGCCGTACACCTCCATCCGTGCAGAGCCTCGTAGGGAGCCATGCCGATGCTCGAGTGATAACTGTTGTTGTATGCAAACTCCGCCAGGGGCAAGTGCTCCTCCCAAGAGCCCCTCCAGTCCAATACACAGGCATGCAAAAGGTCCTCAAGTGTCTGTATCGTGCGCTCAGACTGTCCGTCCGTCTGGGGGTGGTAAGTTGTACTCAACCCAAAACTAGGATGTAAAGCGAGTATCCCAGTCGGATACGATCTCCCGAGGAACTCCGTGTAGACGTACTACATCGCAGATATACCTCTCTGCCAACTGTGCGGGTCCCAAAGTGACTCGGATCGGCAAGAATCGTGTCGTCTTCGTCAGTCTATCCACAATTACCCAGACTGTGTCGTGTCTTCGCTGGGTAATAGGTAAGCCCACCACCAAGTCCATGGTGATGCTCTCCCACCTCCACTCTGGCACTAGAAGCGGCTGTAGCGGCCCTGCAGGCCTCTGCTATTCGGCTTTCATCTGCTGGCACACTAAACACTGCTGCACGAATTCACCCACATCCCGCTTCATCCCCCTCCACCAAAACTCGCGTCTCAAGTCATGGTACATCTTCGTGTTTCCGAGATGTATGGTGAATCTGGAACCGTGTGCCTCAGTCAGGAGCTCTCTCAACAGCTCCTCGTCTCTGGGAACGCACAACCGTCCCCTCAGGCGCAGCACCTGGTCTGTGAATGAGAAGTCCCCTGGGTCTCCTGATAGTACTCTGTCGCGCAGGGACTGCAAGTACGGATCAGCCATCTGTCCTGTGATGATGCAATCTATAAGCTCTGGCCTAGTCTGTCGTGTCACAGTCACTGTCCCACAGTGCCCCGTAACTCTAGGGGTCGCCAACTGCCCATCTCCTTCAAAAGGCTCCAACTCTGTAACTGTAAACTGACCAAGTGTGCAGGCGCCTTCCGGCTCAAGGTGTCAGCCACCACGTTGGCCTTTCCCGGGTGGTAGGAAATGCTGCAGTCATAGTCCTTCAGGAGCTCCAACCAACGTCTCTGTCTCATGTTGAGATCCTTCTAATCAAAAAGGTATCTAAGGCTCTTGTGATCTGTGAAAATCTCGAAGGTCTCACCGTACAAGTAGTGCCTCCAGGTCTTCAGCGCGAAGACAACAGCTGCCAGCTCCAAGTCGTGGGTAGGGTAGGTATGCTCATGGGGCTTCAGTTGCCGTGAAGCGTAAGCGACAACGTGACCCCTCTGCATGAGCACACCCCCTAACCCTTGCAAGGAGGCGTCCGTGTACACAACAAACCCGCCACTACTGTCAGGGACGGTGAGCACGGGAGCCGAAGTCAACCTCTCCTTCAACTCCTGAAAACATGCCTCACAGGCATCTATCCAAGTGAAGGGCACGCCCTTCCGGGTCAACTGTGTCATAGGACGTGCAATCTGTGAAAAACCTCTGATGAACCGTCTGTAGTAGCCTGCCAGTCCCAGGAAACTACGAATCGCAGTGACTGTACGCGGTCTCTCCCACCTGAGCACTGCCTCGACCTTGGCTGGGTCCATCGCCAAGCCGTCCCCAGAGATCACATGACCTAAGGTCACCTCCCTCAACCAGAACTCGCACTTGCTGTATTTGGCGTATAGCCTACGTCGTCTCAGTGTGTCCAGAACCATCTGCAAGTGCTGTCCGTGCTGCGTCTGATCTCGAGAATAGATGAGTACATCATCAACAAATACTACCACGAACTGGTCCAAGTACAGTCTAAACACCCGGTTCATCAGGTCCATGAAAGCAGCGGGGGCATTGGTTAGCCCAAATAGCATGACCAAAAACTCGTAGTGTCCGTACCGGGTGTGGAAGGCTGTCTTGGAGACGTCTGCCTCCCTGATCCTCAACTGGTGGTATCCAGACCTCAAGTCGATCTTGGAGAACACCGTGGCACCTCTCAACTGGTCAAACAAGTCGTCGATCCTCGGCAGCGGATATCTGTTCTTGATGGTGACCCTATTCAGCTGTCTGTAGTCCACACAAAGGCATAAGGTATCATCCTTCTTCGTTACAAAGTGTACCGGGGCTCCCCAGGGAGACGCACTGGGCCTCACAAAGCCCTTCTCCAAAAGATCCTGCAACTGAGACTTGAGCTCTCGCAGCTCAAGCGGTGCCATCCTGTATGGTGCGGTGGAGATGGGGCTGGTCCCTGGTACTAGTAAGATCTCAAACACGATCTCACGCTCCAGCGGTAGTCCTGGTAACTCGTCTGGGAGCACATCAGGGTACTCTCTGACCACCGGGATGCTCTGGAAGTCTGCCACAGGGCTAGGCTCTGCTACCACACAAGCTAGGAAGCCCTCACACCCCTGGCTCAAAAGTCTCGCCGCCCGAAGTGCCGAAATGCACCTGAAGCCTCCGTCCACAGGTTGACCGTGAAACTCGAAAGAAGGCAACTCCGGTATGGAGAAGACGATCTTCCTCTCAAAATAGTCCACCAAAGCGTGGTAAGCGGACAGCCAGTCCATCCCCAGAATTACGCCAAAGTCCTCCATCTGTATCATAATCAGGTCAGTTGGAAGACTATGTCCCCCGATACTGACCTCGCAACCCATGTACACCTCCTCAGCTACAAACAGCTGACCACTCAGACCTCTAATTACGAACGGATTCTCTAACAGCATATAATCCTAGCCCAAACTAACTGCGACAAACGAGTGCGTAGCACCGGAATCGAAGTGTGTGTAAACTAGTCTGCCAGAAACTGAAACCATACCTATCACCACTGATTCTGAAGCTCTGGCATCCCTGTGTGTCAGGGCGTTGATACGCCCCTCAGCTCTAGGTGCGAACGAAGCAGCCACACTCTGTGTCGGACAGGTAGGTGCTGGCCGGTACCCTCCTCGTGACTGCTGTCCTCCTCCTCGCGCCTGGGAACCGCGGCCTCCTACGCGCCCTCCAGTGCTCGGCACGGGAAGTATCTGCTGACCTCCTACCCTAGACGGGCAGTCCCTCCTGAAGTGGCCTAGCTGGCCACACTGGTAGCAGAGGGGAACCCAACTCCCGCCCTCAGTGGGTCCCTGCTGTCGGCTGGGCAGGGGTCCGGTGCTGGCAACTGGCCCCTATCGAGGGCCTCCAAAGGCCACTGATGGCCTTGCAAAACGTGAAGGCTCTCCTGCGGACGCCACGTGTCTCCTCTCTCGCCGGCCCTGTGAAAAGTCTGGCTGGAAGGGCCTCTTCCGCCCGCCGTCAGTGTCTCACGTGGACGGGTTGGTCTCCTCGTAGGTCATAGCTGCCTCCACCACCCTCGAAAATGTAGGCAGCTTCAGGGGTTTGACATACCCCCGAATCGCAGGCCGAAGCCCCTCGGTGAACCTCCAAAGGCGCTCCTCCTCAGCGGCTACCGTTGTCCCTGCAAAGCGGGACAGCTCCAGAAAACGCGTGCGGTACGCGCTCACGGTCATCGTCCCCTGGAGGAGAGTGTGGAACTCCCGCCTCCTCTGATCCTGCCACGTCTGGGGAAAGTACTGCTCACAGAAGAGGGTGACGAACCAGTCCCAGGTCGGCTCGTCACTTTCCTGTCCCCTAACCGCCCTCCACCACCTATGTGCCGCACTCTTCAGCTAGTACGTGGCAAAGGCCACGCGGCACTCCACCGGGGGGCGAAGGGTTTCGAAAATCCTCTCAGGCTGCTCGATCCAGTCCTTTGCCTCGGTCGGGTCCTCATCCCCCTTGAAGGAGGGGGGCTTCAGCTTCCGGAACTGCCCGAAGAGCTCGAAGTGGCGCTGCAGTGGAGATGCTGGTGCACCTCCAGGTAAAGAAGCCTCGTGCACAGAAGTGTCGGAGGAAGGATGGGGCGGTGGCGGCCCATCCCCTCCCCCGTGTCCAGCGCCACGTCCGTCGCGTGGTCCCACAGAGGATGCCCCCTCTGCAGCCCCAGGGAGAGGCGCTCGGGGCGGTGGGTGGAGCACCTCTCGCACAATATCCCATATTAGCTGGGCGAGGTCCTGGGCCTGAATGCCCGGGAGCAGAGGCTGGTCCACTGAGGCGTCGACAGCAGCACGCCCACCTCGCCGACCTCGTCCTCGACCGCGCCCGCGGCCCGCCTCGCTAGTCCCCCGACAAGGCATCTCCTGCAAGGAGACGCGAAACAGAACGGAAACATGTCAATATGGAACGATATCTAATGAAAAGCTCTAAGAGCTCATGTCAAAAGAAATGTTGTGGTGGCTACTATAGTCACAGACATGTGAATTGCTTATTTTTCCAGTCAGTTTGTTCACTTCTCAGGACGACCTTACTCTGATACCATCTTGTAACGACCCGATTCTCGAATCCCTACGAGACACGAGAATCGGACCGACTCGACTAATCCCAAGACCTAGTCGTTCAACGACAAAGTAACCAAAAGAGCAGTAAAATAAACCACATTCACCATGAATATAACTAGCAGTAACAAAATACAGCAGTAAGAAAAGGAAATACTACAGCATACACCACCACAACAGAAGGGAAATAAACATGTACTTAACATAAAGTTGTCGATAAAGAAGGTACAGGGAATAACAAAGAAATCTACTCACTATAGTGGAAGAAAGGTACAGAAAGTACTACAGGTAACCCTACTGGACCCTACTAGGCCCAGCATCCTTTGCAGCCGCTGACCCTGGCTGCTCAACACCTGGTCCTGAAAAGTAATGAGGGTAACACATCAGCGAAACGCTGAGTAGAGTGGCAACTAAAAGCTAAAGAAGCAGTAGAGTGTACAGTAGCTGTTATATATTTTTCTTTTTTTCTTTCTTTATTTACATCTTTCTATTATTTCACTATTGATTTATTTCTCAGATCTTTCTCTTGATCTCGAATGTTCCTCGTGAGAACGATCTTGATTGCAGTCTTTTCCGAAAAGTAGAAGTAGCACGTGGTGCTCTCCTAGCCGGGAGAGTCCCCCGTGGTGGTCCTACCCTCAGTCAACCACCCCAAGGTCGTTGACATACGTAACGGTGACTACGGCATGCGCGATAAGCGCACGGGTAGCTACCCCGCACTGGCACGCTGTCAGTCGTTTCCGTTAACAGGAGCGCCCAAAACACAGCACGGAACCAGTATAGTGCAGAGCCCTCACAGTAACAGGGGTCCAACCCCTCCACAGTTCGTGCACCCTCGCCTAACTACCCTGGTTTGCCCAGTGGGCCTAACAAGTCGGTGTAGGAGGGCTAGCAGAACCCCGGGGCCCGTGGGGTAGCTAGTGCTCTCCCTACACTAGTAGCTGTCCTCGGTACTACGTACGCGAGGGCCAACAAGTCGGTGTACAGTGGCCAAACCCATCCCGATCTCAACCTAAGGGCGGCAAGCTCCCCTCTACACTAAGAGGTAATGTATGCTCTCTTTGGTACCACATACCCAAGAGACAACACACTTCCACGTTTCACTTTCTCAATTCCATTCCATTCTCTTTCCAGGAATTCTACTCCTAATTCCCCGTAGGGTTCATGTTCTTTTTGTTTAGCCATTTTGGGTTTCACCGCTCCAGCTTTATATTTATATACCCCATGTTCTTAATTCATAACAGGCAGCTCTTAATCCATTTACAGGTAGTTATCATTTCCTTTCCACTTTTCCAAGACTGCAATATTTATATATTCAACTAGTTTTCCAGTCTTAGGATTCATGCCGTACCCTAGGATCTATCATTCAATCTAGTTTTCCAGTCCTAGGATTCATGCAATACCCTAGGATCTATCATTCAATCTAGTTTCTCAGTCCTAGGGTTCATGCGATGCCCTAGATTCTATCAATCGTTCCACAATTGTAAAAAATTTTGTTAAGTTAAAAAGCCACTCTACCAGCGAAATCGGGAGTACTGGGGGCGTGGTCAGTAATCCCGCGTGCCTCCGCAACCCCCAAGACTGCAACGGAACGGGGTCCTAACACAAGGATCAATCACAAGAAGTTTCTCGAAACAGTATACAATTACTGTAAACGGATAGAGGAATTTATTTTGGAAAGAACGCAACTCAAAATGTGGAAAACGGACACCAAACGGGCCTTAACGGGTCAAAAACGACGAAACTGTCCAAAATCAGACGTCTGGAACATCTTCCAGACGTCTTAAAAGGTGGATCGGTCATACCTCAGCTCTGCGCAGTCCTTCAAACGTCCAGAAGCCCGCTAGAACGTCTGGCCTTGGTTCCCAGACGTCCGATTGTCACCCCGGACGTCTGGAGGTCCTCTCCGTCGTCTGGCACTGCGGCCAGACGTCCTATTCACGTGGGATGGCAAGCCCTCGCGCCCTCCCGAGCAAGACCTGTGCACACATACACCTACTCTCAGCACGACGAAGCGCAGAAGTCGCGGCGGACGGCTGCATGGCCGTACACACGCAAAAAGGAGAAGACAAGAAATATATTACCTGTTAGACGTCTAGACAGTCCTCCAGACGTCTCCGGCGTCGTCTGGACGTAAGTCCAGATGTCTGATTCTGGAAAATTTTCCAGAACCAGAGCCCGATTCGTCCTCCGGCCGCGACGCACAGCTGCGCCACGCCCCGTTCGCCAGCTGCCCGAGCTGCAGCAGCCCGTCCGCGACACCCCACGCCCGCCGCTCCCCCGCCGGCCGCCTCTAGCTGCCCCGGCAAGCTCGAACCGTCGGGGTCGAGCTTCTTCCTTCCGCTCGCAACCCTCCTTCCTGCGAGCTTCTTCCTTCCGCTCGCAACCCTACTTCCTGCACGCTCGCCACGGCTGCCGCTGCCGCCGCCGCTCACTCGCTCACTCGTGCTCTCGCTGGCAGGGAGGAGAAGAGAAGGGCGAAGGAGATGAGGGTAAGGGAGATGGCGAGGGTTTATAAAGCAGCGCGGGGAGAGAGAGAAGAGGGACGGCGCGTGTGCAGGAAGAGAGAGGAAAAAAAAAAGACGAAGGTGGCGAGCGCAGTCTGCGCGCGCACGCGTGCAAACATAACCCGGTACGCCAAAAAATATTTATTACCAGACGTCTGGACAGACGTCTAGGCCGCTTCCCAGACGTCTTAAAAATCCACCTGATGCCCATGTTCTTAACAAGAGGCACGTGGCGCCCGCAGGAGAGCCGTCACGCTTTGCGGGGCCGTTAGTGGCCTTTGGGGGCCCCTGACAGGGACCAGCTGCCAGCACAAAACCCCCGCCCAGCCATCAGTAGGGACCCACAGAGGGCGGGAGTCAAGTTCCCCTTTGCTACCAGTGTGGCCAACCGGGCAACATCAGGAGAGACTGCCCATCTAGAGCTGGAGGTCAACAGATGCTCCCCGTGCCGAGCACTGGAGGATGAGCAAGAGGCCGCGGTTTCCAGGCACGAGGGGGAGGACAGCAGTCGCAAGGAGGGTACCGGCCAACAGCTACCTGTCCGACGCAGAGAGTGGCTGCTTCTTCCGCACCTAGGGCGGAGGGGCGTATCAACGCCCTGACACACAGAGACGCCAGAGCTTCAGGTTCAGTGGTGGTAGGTATGGTTACAGTTTCCGGCAGACTCGTTTACACGCTTTTTGATTCCGGCGCCACGTACTCGTTTGTCGCTGCCAGTTTTGCTGTTAGTTTGGGGCAGGACTGTATGTTGTTAAGAATCCGTTTGTGATCAGAGGTCCAGGTGGTCAACTGTTTGTAGCTAAGGTGGTTTACACAGGTTGTGAGGTCAGTGTTGGGGGACACAGCCTTCCCGTTGATCTGATTGTGATACAGATGGAGGACTTTGGTGTGATTCTAGGGATGGACTAGCTGTCCGCTTACCACGCCTTGGTGGACTGTTTTGCAAGGAAGATCATCTTCTCCAAACCGGAGTTGCCATCTTTCGAGTTTCACGGGCAGCCAGTGGACGGAGGCTTCAGGTGCATTTCTGCACTTTGGGCAGCGAGACTTTTGGGTCAGGGGTGTGAGCACTTCCTGGCTTGTGTGGTGGTGGAGCCCAACCCTGTGGCAGACTTCCAAAGTATCCCGGTGGTCAGAGAGTACCCCGACGTGTTCCCAGATGAGTTGCCAGGACTACCGCCCAAGCATGAGATCGAGTTTGAGATCTCACTGGTACCGGGGACCAGCCCCATTTCTACAGCACCTTTCAGGATGGCACCCCTTGAGCTGCAAGAGCTCAAGACTCAATTGCAGGACCTTCTGGAGAAGGGCTTTGTGAGGCCCAGTGCGTCTCCATGGGGAGCCCCGGTATTGTTTGTGAAGAAGAAGGATGGTACCCTACGCCTTTGTATGGACTACAGACAGCTGATAGGGTTACCATCAAGAACAGGTATCCGCTGCCGAGGATTGACAACTTATTTGACCAGTTGCGAGGTGCCACGATATTCTCCAAGATAGACTTGAGGTCTGGGTACCACCAGTTGAGGATCAAGGAGATAGACGTCTCCAAGTCAGCTTTCCGCACCCGGTACGGACACTACGAGTTTTTGGTCATGCCGTTTGGGCTGACCAATGCCCCCGCTGCCTTCATGGATTTGATGAACCAGGTGTTCAGACCGTATCTGGATCAGTTCGTGGTGGTATTTATTGATGATGTGCTCATCTATTCTCGAGATCAGGTGTAGCACGAACAGCACTTGCAGATGGTTTTGGACAAGCTTAGACGACTAGGCTATACGTCAAATACAGCAAGTGCGAGTTTTGGTTGAGGGAAGTGACCTTCTTGGGTCATGTGATCTCTGGGGATGGCTTGGCTGTGGACCCAGCCAAGGTTGAGGCAGTGCTCAGGTGGGAGAGACCGCGTACAGTTACAGAGATACGTAGTTTCTTGGGACTGGCAGGCTACTATAGGTGGTTTATCAGGGGTTTCTCGCAGATTGCACATCCTATGACATAGCTAACCAAGAAGGACGTGCCCTTTTCTTGGACAGACGCTTGTGAGGCGTGTTTTCAGGAGCTGAAGGAGAGGCTGACTTCGGCTCCCGTGCTCACCATCCCAGATAGCAGTGGCGGGTTCGTTGTGTACTCGGACGCCTCTTTGCAGAGGTTAGGGTGTGTGCTCATGTAAAAGGGTCATGTTGTCGCTTACGCTTCGCGGCAACTGAAGCCCCATGAGCATAGCTACCCTACCCACGACCTGGAGCTGGCCACTGTTGTCTTCGCGCTGAAGACTTGGAGGCACTACCTGTATAGTGAGACCTTTGAGATTTTCACAGATCATAAGAGCCTCAGATACTTGTTTAATCAGAAGGAGCTCAACATGAGACAGATACGTTGATTAGAGCTCCTGAAGGACTATGACTGCAGCATTTCCTACCATCCAAGGAAGGCCAATGTGGTGCCTAACGCCTTGAACCGGAAGGCGCCCGCCCACTTGGCCAGTCTACAGGCACAGAGTTGGAGACTCATGGAGGAGATGGGCAGTTGGCGACCCCTAGAGTTACTTGGGCACTATGGGGCAGTGACCATGACCCAACAGGTGAGGCCAGAGCTGATAGACCGCATCATCACAGGACAGATGGCTGACCCATACTTGCAGTCGTTGCGTGATAGAGTACTGTTAGGAGACCCTGGGGACTTCTCCTTTATAGACGAGGTGCTGCGCACGAGGGGACGTTTGTGCATTCCCAGGGACGAGGAGCTGTTGAGAGAGCTCCTGACTGAAGCACACGGTTCCAGGTTCACCATACATCCCGGAAACACAAAGACGTATCATGATTTGAGACGCGACTTTTGGTGGAGGGGAATGAAGCGGGATGTAGGTGAATTCGTGCAGTAGTGTTTAGTGTGCCAGCAGGTGAAGGCCAAGCATCAAAGGCCTGCAGGGCCGTTGCAGCCACTTCCAGTTCCAGAGTGGAAGTGGGAGAGCATCACCATGGACTTGGTGGTGGGCTTGCCCGTTACCCAAGGAGGACACGACGCAATCTGGGTGATCATAGACAGATTGACGAAGACGGCACATTTCCTGCCGATCCGAGTCACTTTGGGACCAACACAGTTGGTAGAGAGGTATATCTGCGACGAGGTACATATGCACGGAGTTCCGCGAGAGATTGTATCCGATCAAGATACCCGCTTCACGTCCTAGTTTTGGGTTGAGTTTCAACAAGCTTTGGGGACACGGTTGAGGTTCAGTACAGCATACCACCCCCAAACGGATGGACAGTCAGAGCACACGATACAGACACTTGAGGACCATTTGCGTGTTTGTGTACTGGACTGGAGGGGCTCTTGGGAGGAGCACTTGCCCCTGGCGGAGTTTACATATAATAACAGCTATCACTCGAGCATCAGCATGGCACCCTACGAGGCTCAGTACATACGGAGATGTACTGCACCCTTGAGTTGGGTTGAGGTGGGGACGGAGGCTCAGAAGACGAAGGCAGCTTCTAGTTCTGGGATTTCCCAGAATCAGACGTCTGGATTTACATCCAGACGACGTAGATGACGTCTGGAGGAGGCTTCAGACGACTGAGAGGTAAATCTCGCGACCTACACCTCCCTTTGCGAATACGGCTATGCAGGCCGTTCCGTCGAGGCACTAATACGTGCCGTATTGAGAAGATTTACGTTGCGCGTGCAGGATTCGTTCAGGAAGGCGTGGAACACGCCCTCCCACGCAGTTCAGATGTCTGGGAAAGGCACCAGACGGTGGGGAGCGTCTCCAGACGTTCGGCGAGGTGGTCGGACGTCTGGAACTAGGTCCAGACGGTTCAGCAGGATCTCTGGACGTCTGAGGAGTAGCGTAGAGTGAGGTATGGTTCTGGACTCCTCTTAAGACGTCTGGAAGGTGTTCCAGACATCTGATTTGAATCAGGATTGCTGTTTTTGACCCGTTTAGGGCCTGTTTGAGGTCTGATTTCCGCAATTAAGATTCCGTTCTTCTTCGCATAAGTTCCTCTACTTGTTGGAATACTTTTATCATGTTTTGAGTGATTTCTTGTGGTTGATCCTTGTGTTAGGACCTAGTTCCATTGCGGATTTGGAGGTTGCGGAGGCACGTGAACCTACCGATTAAGCCCCTATTACTCCTGATTTTGCTGGTAGAGTGGCTTCCCCTAGATTAATTACAAACATGAATGCATATCTGGAATGAATGTAAGATCCTAGGGTGTGGCATGAATCCTAGGACTAGAACACTAGATTGAATGTTAGATCTTAGGATATGGCATGAATCCTAGGACTAGAAACAGTAGAATAATTGTATGGAATGCATGAATTGCAATCTTGGATGAGTAAATAGACTAATAAAAATTGTTTGTAATTGGATAACAGCTGCCTGTGAAATGTAAAGTACTGTTGCATGTAAATTCTTGTTATTTGTAATTAAACACGAGCTACCTACGAATAAACCTGAAATGATGAAATCTAGTATGGCTTGGCCAGAGAAACATGAGCATGAACCCTACGGGGAATTAGGAGTAGAGCTCCTAGAAATAAATGGAATAGAACTGGAAATGTGGATGGGGAAGAGAGCTGGCCCTTCAGTACGAAGTACCAAGGAGAGCGACTGTCCCACCTGTTTAGTGCAGAGCGGAGCTAGCCGCCCTAGGGTTGGGACTCGAGGTTAGGATTGGCCACAATACAGGGGAGAGCTACTGTGTAGGGAGAGAGCTAGCCACCCCACGAGGCTCGGGGTTCAGCTAACCACCCTACACCGACTTGTTAGGCCCACTAGGCAAGCTAGGGTAGTTAGGCAAGGGTGCGCAGACTGTGGAGGGGCGAGACCCTTGTTTGGTTCTTAGGGGCTAGACCCCCTGTTATTGAGAGGGCTATGCCCTATACTGGTTTCGTGCTGTACTTTGGGTGCACCCATTAACAGAAACAACTGACTACGTGTCAGTGCGGGGTAGCTACCCGTGCGTTTATCATGCATGCTGTAGTCACCGTTACGTCTATCAGTGACCTTGGGGTGGTTGACTGAGTGTAGGACCACCAGGGGAACTCTCCCGGCCAGGAGAGCACCACGTGCTACTTCTACTCTTCTGGAAAGATTGCAATCAAGATCGTTTCCACGAGGAACATTCGAGATCAAGAAAAAGAGCTAATAAATAAACCAAGTGATGAAAGAAAGAATAATTAGTTAAATAAAGAAAGAAATTGAAAACAACAGCTACCTGTCCACCTTTACCATTTTTAGTTAGCTGGTTGTCACTCTACTTAGCGTTCGCTAATTTCGTGTACTCATAACCTTTTTCAGATCCAGGTGTTGAGCAGCCAGAGCCTACGGCTTTAGAGGGTGCTGGGCCCAGTAGAACCCAGTAGTTGTACCTTTTTATTGTACCCAATTTCCTTTGTAGTGAGTATTTTTGTTACACTTCTGTACTCTTTTATTGTAAACTTTATATTCCTGTACCTGTTTGAATTCTCTACTATTGTGGTGGTGTGTACTGTAGTAGTTTACTTCTTTACTGCTGTACTTTTGTTACTGCTAGTTGCTTGCATGGTGAGTGTGGTTTATTTTACTGCTTTTTAGTTACTTCCTCGTTGGACGACTGGGTCATGAGATCAGTTAAGTCGGTCCGGTCTCGTGTCCTGTAGGGATTCGGGAACCGGGTCGTAACACTTGGCATGAGGGATCTTTTATAGAGTCTTGTGTTGGTTGTGGTGTTCCCATATATGGTGTAGGTTTAGGAGGGCTACTTTAGTGTGCAACATATGAATAGAAGCTTCTATTCTAAGGTGAAAAATAGGATGACGGTATGGTCAAGGTGTGGTCAAGGCAATGGATAAGGGCACTTGGGTGTTGGATAAAGTGTGGGTTAGGTGGGGATTAGGTGGGCTTTTAATTGGTGGGTTAGGGCTAAGTAAACTAGGGTTAGGTGGGTTTAAATTAGTGGGGTGTTTGGGCTTTAAAAGTGGTATGGGCTTGTGTGTGCTAGAATGGGCCTATAGAAAATCAATTAAATATCATTATCTGATAGCTACTACCAGGTCCACATAGGTGTAAATAAAATAGGAAAAGTATGAATAATTATACTAAAAATGAGCACAAGTATTATGCATGTGTAAAATTATATATGAAAATATAAATGAACATGCAATTACAATTTGTGTGTTCACATGTGTGTGTGAGTGGGGTGTATCGGTGTTTATGTGTGTTGGGTTAATTTGGACGTGAATAGGTTTGCATGAGTTTGTCCTAAATTTGCATGTGCCAGTCTCTTGCTCCCTTGCTGTCTTCCAATCTTGTCGTTAGATGTATCCATGCATCGTTTCAATTTTTGCTCTTAAATTATGGCCCTTCATGCATAAAATGACTATATCACTAGCTAGGCATAAATTGATGGAAATAGGTTAAGATTGTGAGATGCCCGTATACATGCAACGCATGTAGTGAATGCTCTATTTACTTGATGTAAGGTACATTGTTAGCATAATTTAATCAAATTAAGATCCATGATCGCTATGGAATCACAGCTTCACTAGCAGCATTGAGGGCACGTGCGATTAACGCGCGCAAGATAACGTGCATTGAAGGCGCCGGCGGTTGAACAGCACAACTACCCCGCTCCCCCGCGATCAAGCACGCGCCTTTATGGCCGTGCCGAATATCTGGGCAGAGCAAGCATGGGTGACCGGTCTTTCTTAAGGAGAGCGACTGCAACCTTGTGATGGGGCACCCACTGCGTTGATCACCACCACCGTCTTCACTTACCTCACCGCGCTCGCTCGACCTCGCCACCGCGAGCCTCACCGCGACCGGCCGCGCAAAGACAGTGCGCGGCCTTGCACCGTGTTCTATCAACCACCATCGCCCCTTCATACTCTTCATCTTCTTCCTCCTCCTACGTTTTCTTATCTACCGGACCCAAACCCACCACCGGCCACCTCACCACAGCGCCACCTCCGGTCGCCATCTTCTCCGCCAACGACACGGGCAAGCTCGCTGGCAACCCCCGCCGTTCGCGCCGCCGACAGGCGACCGCTCCACCCCCGATGCCGCCCAACACCGCCGGCCACCTTTGTGCTCCGGCCGCCGCCGCCGACCACCATTGAGCTCGCCGTCACCGCCATCACGACCCTCTCCTCCGGCAGACCTCCCCCTCAGATCCGTCGACCGAGCTCTCTCTAGCGCGGGCACGCCTTCAACCCAAATCCTCTGTTCTTCTACAGTAAAGCCACCATTGCAATGAAGAACACTGTAGCTTTATTTGATTTTGTATTATTTACCCATTTCTTTTTATCTCTTTTTATCTCTATTTCTCTCGCTTTCTCCCTTTCTCTCTCTTTCTCTACGGTTATCTCTCTGTTCCCCTCCCCACCCCCCCCCCCCCCCCCCCCCCCGCCACTCTCTTTCACGGCTACACTCTCCCTCTCATCGTTGCTTACGCAAAATAATTTCTCCATTATACGTGTGGGACTTGATTAATTTATGAGTTTTATACAGTATATTCCTCACGTGGATATGACATTACCTCTTTAAGTAATTTGACTTGCTAACATGTATTGTTTCATGTTATCTAAGGTTTATGTCTTTCGATTGATCATCGCATGTTTATTTCATTAATTCTTTAATCAAAGATTTTTCATCTCACAAAATATAATGATCGAATTAGTTGATGTTGTTATCCTACTAAAGTGAAAGCTTAGCAATCAAATGACATCGTTGCCTGCAAGATGACAAGCTTAATAAACTCACAGATACATTGTCTATTTTTCATATTATTTTATTTATATCACTGATACATATTTATATTTTGGTGTGAGGTACATCATTCATGAAGGAGCACCACACTGGTCTTATCTTAGTGGGCCTTTGTTCCATCTAGGAGGAGAGCAAATGGGGGATTGAGAAAACCAAGAGGCACACTTAGGTGAACTTCTCATTATTTCATGTTTTCATTAAATTAGATTTTGGAGTAGAATTTAGACTCTTTACTTGCCGTTCGGGGATTAGTTTTTGAGGGATTGTCCTATTTATTTAGACACTAGGTTTATACTATTTTAATTTTCTTTTGTGATCTGAATAGTTTTCCTTTATTAAAGTATAAAACTAAAAGAAAAAATCTGAGCTACCCGTTAAAAGTTGCTATCCATAGGGCGATCATTTAGGTTAAATGAGCAATCTCTAGATTTATTTTTTCATGCATTGCATGCATAATTTCATTGGAGTGTTGGATTTTAGCTACAATTTCTTCATCTTAGCATTCCATTTTGTCACACAATGCATACTTTTCTAGACTAAAGAAGACCATTTAATTATTAAGTGAATTGAACCTAACAAGTGGTCACCAAATTTAAAATTTGAACTTAAAGAGGTGGAACCATAAAATTAAAAAAAAAAAACACTTGCAAACTTGTATGCAATTTCAAAATTTCAAAAAATCACACTTTTGTAGTGTGAAGCACATATGAGCACAAAGCACTTCACTTAAGGATTTAGAGACTTTCTTCTGCCTCTCCTCTTGCACCACAAAGGATTTCAGAATTAGGTTATTAGGTTGTTCCCACTAAGAGCCTCGGGATGCTAGTGGAATAATATCGATTATTTCTGAATTTCCTTTGCGAATAGGTTTAGGAGACTTTGTAGGTTGGCTCAGGATGAGCAACTGACATGTGCAACTTGTATGGCCACCTACAAGTACAACTAAAGTCAAAGTGCGAAACTTATTAAAATTAATCAAGTTTCGTTCGATTTTGGGTTTGCTTGTTAGTGCATGCACGCTAGAAGATCCATTAGGAGGCGGTTGTTTTTCAATTCCAAACTTGAAAGACTCTTTAGGGCCCTTAACCAAAACCAAGAAACTTGAGAAGAAATGGTTGATGCAAGAGAAAACAACAATCAAAGAACCCTTAAAGATTACTTCATCCCCACCAGCCAACCCGAACATGCACTCAGAAGGCCTGAAGGGACAACCCATATGAAAGAACCGATATCTTTGTTGCCCTCATTTTATGGTACTACTAGGGAGGATCCCTACAAGCACTTAGAGGAGTTCACCGAGATCTACTCCACGGTGGAGCTGCAAGGCATTTCTGATTATGCCCAGATGCAAATCCTCTTTCCCTTCTCTCTCAAGGACAAGGTGAAACATTGGTACCACACCTTTGAGTGCCAATGTTAACACTTGGAATTCTTTGAAGGGAGAACTTTTAAAGAAATACTTCCCCATGAGCAAAACAAACCAACTAGAGGGATATAATTGGTTTTTCTCAACAAGATGACAAGCAATTTCATGATAAATGGGAGCATTTTAAAGACTTACTCCGCTTGTGCCCCATCATCAGGTGCCAAAATGGCAGCTCGTAGAAGGGTTCTACACCAGGTTACATGATAAATACATGCAAACAATGGATGGTGCTTATGTAAGAACCTTTCTCACAAAAACTGAGGACGAGTTGGGGACTTATTTAAAACATTGAGTGAAAACTCTATCCAATTGTCGTCTGCTTTTTCAGAGAAGAAACCCTCGATCCTCCAAAAGAAGGTGAAGGCCAGTGGGGTCGGGGCTACCTAGAATCTGGCCTATCAGATTCAATTGCTGAACCAAAACTTTGATAGGCTAATGTAGAACCCTGGCCAAGTTTCGCAAATGGCGTCTCAAATCCAAGCTTCTGTGAAATGCTCCATTAGCCAGTGAAATACACACACCACTGTGAACTGCCACATGAAAAATTAGTTCCCTGTGCTGGTTCAGGCAAATTTGAAGGTCGCCCAAGAATTCCGACCCAACCCTCGAACTAAACCTTTCTCGAATACTTATAATAAGGGTTGAAGGAATCACCCCAACTTTTCATAGAGGCAAGAGAACAGCTCCAATCCAGGGAACGCTAGACCCCAACCCTTTTAAACTCAACGATATAATCCACCTCCTAACCCCTCCCAACCACCCAACACCTCCAAGATGGATGAGCTGAAGGCCATCTTAAAGGCCACTCTAGAGAGTCAAAGTTTGATCATCCAATCTCATGGTAAGGCTACCAATGAGATGAAATTCCAAAATTGGCACCTTGTCGAGTTAGTAATCAAAAGGGAAATTTGGAAACTTCCCAATTCTTTTGAGGAGAACGCTAAAGGGAAAGGGCTCTATATTAGGGAGCATGCTTAGACCATGACTATTCTGAGGATTGGCAAGGAATTGCTAAGACCCGAACCCACTCCTATAGTCGCATCTGCTGAAAACCCATCCACCTCGACCTCCACATCCACTAAGGAAGAGTCGCAAAACTCTCCCTCACTTGAAATCGCTTACTTGGAAGAGGTTGTCTCCGTTCCACCCCTTACCCGACATGACAACCCTTCCTCACAGAGACCGAGGGTGCCCTACCCAGAGCGCTTATCTGTCTCTGTGGAAAACTCTTCTGGATCATCTAGAGCCCAACATAGGATGGATGAGATAATTGAGACCTTTAAACAAGTGCACATCAACTTACCCTTGTTGGAAGCAATTAAGCAAATTCCTTCCTATGCTCAATTTCTTAAGGACCTGTGCACTAAAAAAAGATGATATAGAAAGCAGGTCCAAGCCAAAGTCATCCTGTCTGACTTGGTCACTTCGATCGTACAACATGACACGCATCGCAAGCTTAAAGACCTAGGAGCTCCGCACATCTCAATGATCATTGGAGACCTACAAATCGATGAAGCTCTTCTCGATTTAGGTGTAGGGGTGAACATCCTACCCAGTTATCTGTATGAACAAATTGGAGGAGGCATATTGCAACATAGTCTAGTCATCCTTCAAGTTGCAGATAGATCATTAAAGACACCCCAAGGATTGCTAGAAGATGTCCTTGTGAGAGTGGACTTCTTCTTCCCTGTTGACTTTATTGTATTAGATAAGGACCCATCGAATAAGCCTGCTAAACCATCCATCATCTTAGGTTTCCCCTTCCTTGTTACGACAAATGCTTCTATTAATTGCAATACCGGGGCACTAAAAATGGGCTTTGGGAACATAAAGATTCACCTCAATGTGTTTGATGCTTATTAACACTTAGGACTTGAGGATTGCTCCCAGATAGAGGTAGTTGATGAACTTGTGCAAGAGACGACGCCAGCTCTTCTTTGTGATGACTCCCTCAAGATGATCCTATCCAAGGATCACACATTGACATCTGAGAACCAGGGGGATGCTTGAGAAATTGAGGAGTTGCTTGGTGTCAAATCAGAGTCTCTTGCCCTACCATGGACAATTAAGGTAGATCCACTACTTGAGCTGGGGGCATCAAACCTGGTGCCCTCGATCCAAAGAGCTCCCAATTTAGAGCTTAACCCACTTCCAGACTCTCTAAAATATGCCTTCCTTGGGCCCGACCATATGCGTTCTGTTATTATCTCATCTACATTATCTGAGACATTGGAGGAGGCCTTACTTGAGTGCTTTGAAAGGTGATGAGGGCCTAATCATGGCTATTAATTCACTTAAATACACTAGTTTCAGTTAATTAACAAGTAAATAGCATTAGAACATGGTTAAATATATACAAAGTCAATAAAACACAAGGACCTTAATTATGTGTTAAAATACCTAAATTATGGTTAATAAACATTTATCTATATTTATTTGATAATTAGGACTTATATATAAGCATTTAGCTATTTACAATCATTTATAACTAAATTTATAAGTATTACTACCTTAAGCTGATAATATAAGTAGTAATATAAATAATTAAATTAAATAACTCTAAAAGGAGTAAAAACGTGAATTCAAGGCAAAATACATTATTCAATATTTATATTAATTTATATAAAAAGTTAAAAAAGAAATTAATTAATTTACTTATTAAAACTGATATATTACATTTTAGTCCCTATGTTCCATTTCAATTAAGTCCTTTTATAACATTCAGGTCCTTCATTATTTACGACTAGGCAAGCCATTACTATTTTCACTCAAAATCAAGGAGAACCAATTCACGAATCATGGGAATGCTTTCACAATCTACAAAGAAAATGCTCACACCATGATATCCCACGTTGGCAACTCATGCATATCTTTTACTACGATTTACATGAGAGCATGCAAAATCTCGTGGACAATTCCTGTGGAGGCAACTTTCTTAATCAGGATGAGGAATCTTCCCATGAACTCTTTGAGGGAATGTCGAAAAACTCTATCAATAATGCCTCCATGTCCCTGTTTAGCAGAGGAAGCACGAATCTGAAAGGCACCCATGAGATCATAGGCCAATCCAGTTCACAAGGCTTGGAAATCATAGTAGAAAAGCTAGGTAAGGTCGATATCGTAGTCCTGTAAAATATGCCCTCTTATGCTATTTCCTAACATTACGCATTTAAATTAGATAAGTTTACATGCATTTTGTAAATATTTACATTTGTGCATTTTATGGAGAGGAAGATAGAGAGAGAGATTGAGCCCCCATTTCATTCATTTTATTCCCCCATTTCCACCTCATTCCTATTTCAATTCCACCACATTTCTACCACTTAATACCACCTACATTAATTCCATGACAACCTAAGTGCCTACCCATATAATTTACCCAAAATATCCCCACTAAAAAAATCTCCTAACGGCACTCGTCCTCACCCGCCACCCTCATCCCCTCACCTATATAATTCCCCACCCCACACCTATGCGTACAGGTCGGCTCCCACCTCCACCATCAACAATCCATTCCCCCCTCCCACAGACGCACACTCATATTCTCCCACACACACATAGCCTCAGCCGACCACTCCCCCTTAGCTCTCCTCTCTCCCTCTCTTCCCCTCCTCCACTCTCAGTACCCGCTCACAAGTTGAGAGGGCACACTAAGAATAGAGGAGTTCCCTCCCGTGGTTGCAACCACCACGGTGAGGGTGCACCACCGTCTAGCTCAGTGAGAGAAAGTAGATGTGGTGTCTCTCTATTTCTTAGTTTTATTATTTTACCATTCATTTAGTGCCATTTGATTGCCATTTAAGCAGGTTCCACGAGCTGGTCTACTTTGCTACAGTGAGTCTATCACGATTCATTTTTTAGCAAAGCCACTGGAAAGCTTCTCGCTTATCCGATGGCATGCTCCCTCACGCGAGAACCCACGCCTCCAGCCGGTCATAGCCACTCCTACACCACTCGTCTGCCTTGCCTCTCTCTCTTCAACCACCGGCTAAATGAGGAACACAGCTGATGGTTTCTCGAGTCAGCCAGTTACTTTTGCCCCTGGGCACTATAGCCACAATCTTTCGCGAGTGTGGGGCGGCAACCGGGCGCTTCTCACTTAGTCGGTTGCCGCACCCTCTCTCTCCTCGCTATGACCGCCTCCACTCGGTGCCACTCGCCTCACACGCCTCACTCTTACCCGCTCCCTCACACAACTACACCCACTCCCTCTCTCTCTCTCTTCGCTCACGCTCCTATGCGTTGCTGTTCCCTCACGCACTCGGCCACGCATACATACACACATACATATATTATATGCACTCACACACAAACACCACACTCACATGTATACACGCATACATACACGCACATATACACTCACACTTACATGTGTATATATATATATATATATACACACACATACATACATAGATATATATATATGTATTGTTATACACCTATATACACACACACACATCATCCCATTCACCATACCGCACATTTCCCTCTCTGCACATTATATCGCGGGTATATTCGTACTAGTTGCGCATATATCTCCAATATTCGTGCACATCAAAGCGTTCCACACACACTCTCACACGCCCGCTCTACACCCACATGCGACACATAGCTAGGTTCATCGCGTCTCTCTAAACGACAGTTAACCTAGCGTGATGCTACATTCCCATTGAATCTTTGATTCAATATTCCCCCCTTCTTATTATATATATGTATATATGTATATATATATATATGTATGTATATATATATATGTATGTATATATAAGCTAAGTATTTCAATTCATTTCCTTTCTACATTTCTTTTCTTTACTTTATTTTTTCTTTCATTTTGTTGATAAAGAAAAGACAAAAAAAAGTATAAAATAGAAAAGATAATTCTTGACATGCAGGTGTCCTGTCTCGCATGTGGCAAGACCGTTTCTAACTATTTTGTAGTGTAGCCAAGGACCATTTGTTGAGGCTGTACCTCAAGGGCAAGAATATCCAAAGAAAGATTTTAAATCGAGAAAAACCCAAAAATATAATAAGCGAAAGGAATTGATGCAATTTTAGGAAGTGCGTAGAAACTAATTAATTCCAAACCCTGCCTCCCTGAGTTCGACCCTGGCTTAAAAGTGACTATCTTAAAATCTGATTTAGCCTAGGATAATAAATTTTTGATAAACTAGTGTAGATTCGCTTGTTGGTAATCACTTCCACTATATCCATTTCAACGTTAATATCACCAAATTAAATAACCCTACTCGTGTTTCGACATAAATTTTCTGACGCCGTTGCCGGGGAGGCACCATCTGAAGTCAATTTCTACTCTTTTCCTTAATCTCTTCTTCCACCCATCTCTTCATGGGTGTTTTTGTTTATTGTTGTGCAGGTGGACCTATTGCGAGGAGGAGACTCACAGAGGAGGTCAAAGACGTGGGCGAGTCTAAGGCGGGAGCAAGAGCATGAAGTCACCAATGCCACTTGCATCTTCGCACACGTTGCTGATGAGGTAAGTGTCCTTCCTCTTAGCAATTTAGGTTATCTTGTCACATTAAAAAAAAAAAATCAAAAACCCTAAAAAAATTCTTCTTGGGATGTCTGGGGTGAGTGGATTAAAATTCACTGTTTGATTCTTTTTATTACCTCCACCGCCCTTGATTTTCCACACTTTCGCGTGCGAAATATCCGCGAATCCCGATTCTTCGGTATTTCGCGACGTGAAGTTTTCCTTGAAGCGAATTAAAATTGATTGTGTATTACATCTCTTCGCCTCATTTATTCACACTCAGGATCCACCTTTTGGTTGGGGAGTCTTAGAGTTGATTTAACTCCAACCCCACCACAATCTTATATTTCGACCCTTGATTTAATCCTAAATTTCAACCCCAACATATTCATTTTCATTTTCATTATTCTGGTGGTTAAGCCTTTGTGTGGATTTCCATTTTGGTGATTGGGAGCACTTGGAGTGCATTGTTTGGCTCCCTTTCACATTGAATTAAAATTGGTTTGTGCATCCACACTTAGAAACTTCCATTTAAGGGGCCCATTGCATTGTAGCATGCATTCACCAAATTAAGTTGAAGGATGGTTGTTTGGGCAAAAAGAACTTGTATTCTTGAAAACCCGAAGATTGGTTGAAATGGTAATTCATTGAAATCATAAAATCCAAACTACTTAAGAGCGGAATTCTAAAAGCCATTCACCATCTAAAACTTCAATTCGAGGACAGTTCCCTGTTGCATGCTTATTTTACACACATATCAATCAATGCACTAGGGCATTACCCGTATACAACGCCCCTCACATTCCAAACCACTTATATTCAAAGCCTCTTAATCTAAAATTGGTAGTAACTTGACCCCATTAAGGTTTGGAGGCCTAACTACCTGCATGTAGCACCTACGTGCTGGTGTGAGTTCCCGCATGCTGTTAAGACCCGTGCTATTAGAGCCCTCTAAGACGTCTGGGATTTAGGTTAGATGTTTGGTCGGACGTCCGGACATCTTCCCAGACATCTGGAAATCAATTTTTTCGTGTACATCCTTACGTCTACATGCAGACAGTACGTAGCCTCGTTTTCTTCCCTCCTCTCTCCTCTCGCAGATGCAACCCTAACCCAGCACCTACTTAAACCCCCCTCCTCTTCCTCGTTCACCTCACCTCCAGCCACCCTTCTTCTTCTTCCAACGAGAGTGGTCAGCGGCGATTCACGAGGACTGGGCGTGAGCAGCATGGGAGGAGAGGAGCAGCAAGGGGAAGGTAGGAGAGCACGTGCGTGAGCTCGTGTGGGAGCTCGCCGGAGAGCTCACGGCCAGTCAGGCGTGCGCCAGGTGGAGATGTGCGTCGAGGAGGTTGATAACACTGCATATGGGGGTGATAATTCTGTTAAATAGGGCCCATCTTAAGAATAAAAGGCACAACATAAGTAGAATGGGAGCATTGCATGCATCATATACCAAGATTGCTTATAAACTGTATTAATGGCCATTTGTGTAAGCACTTGTCAAAGCAAGCCTCAGATGAGCAATCGGACCGCACAGATGGATTCAAAACGACGAACGGAGTCCAACGGACTCAAAATCGGCCAAATCCGACATCCGAAGCTCCCACAATGGGCCTAAGAAGTTCTGACCGCTGATCTGATGACCAACGGCCCTCGTTGCGCCACCTGGCGCCCGCTCACCGCGCGCCGCTTCCACCTACAACTGGAGATCAAATCTCAGCCGTCGATCTCTAATCGGACAGTCGAGAACCACGCGCACGCCCGCGGTCGCCGCGACAAAGCAGCGGGCATGGCACAGCAGTTAACGCGCACGCCCGCAACCACACGACGTGGGTTCGAGCTGCGTGGTGCGGGAATTTGAAGGCAGCGAGGCGCGCGGATGAAATTCAGCCGTAGATCAGCACTTGGGTGGTGGCAATAGCGCCACGCGACGCGCCCTCAGGAGGCGATTGGCCACGCGCGCACGCACGCCAAACGACGACGCCCGTGTGCACGCGTGCTCAAGGAGCGATTCAAGCGCTCCCGGGCGAGCATCTCAGCCGTCCAATCTTCGATTGGACGACTCTCATGCCGCGCCCATGGATCGAGCGCAAAGAAGAACGGCGCAGGCGTGTGACCAAAGGGCTGGGGGCTTCACCGACGCTTTTGGAAGGGTTTTAGCGATGTCCCGGACGTCGCTAAAACCCCTTCTTCTTTTAGAAAGTCCTCCCTATTTAAACCCCCTCCAACCACTCATTCAAGGCATTCACTTCCCTTGCAACTACTCTACCCCCCTCTTAGATAGCTTTAGACCCTCTTGTAATCGCCGGAGACGACGAGCCACCGACGGAGCCTTCACCGCCGTGGCTGCCTCGCCGCTCTCCCCCCTCTCTCTCTCTTCCTCTCTTTTAAGCTTTCCTTTACTTATGTTTAAGCATATATCTAATGTTATAAACTGTGAACTAAAGCTGCATGATTAATGAAGTTACTTTCCATTCACTTGTTTACTTTATTTCCTGTTCAAGTTGCATGTTAAAGCAAGAAACGACTCTAACCCTAATCCTCCCTCTCTCTCTATCTCTCTCTCGCTTTTCAACCGCACCTTTTCGCAAGCAAAACGTCGTGATTTCCGTGACAACTAGTCTTTACTGAGACCGACACTCAGACTCACCTCCGTTTCTTTACTTTAAAACTGGCGTGGCAAGTGCAAACTATAACGACACTTCTTGACACACACACGAGTGCACGTCAATTTTTGGCGCCATTGCCGGGGAGGCAATGGATTTGTTTTGTCACTTCCATTCCACATCCATTCTCACATCGTCTAATGACCTATTTTCCTTTTTACTTGATGGTTGAAGGAATTCGGCGCTTGGACGGCGAACCGACGCATCCCACGACGGTAACAAGGGAGTAGGCGCAACAAGGACTGATAGTGAGTAATTCTTCACTCATGATTGTTTGCTTGCGTGAAAAACTAAAAAAAATTTGTAAAAATTGAAAAACATTGACGTGGTGTATGATTACTTGACCCACATCCTTAACACATCACCCCACAAAAAAATGTACACTCTAACATTCTGAATAAATTCTTGGAGTGTTCTTTTCTCTTTTTAAGTGGTGTTTGCGAAGCCACTGTGAATTGACATGGGCCGCACCACTCAACCCCAAAACCGACTCATCTAATAGAAGCTGCATGATCATTAGGATGAGTACGTTGGGGTTTTAGAGCCTCTACATAATAAAAAGAAATCTACTTTCACCAAATTGTGTACAAAACTTGACGTGCCAACTGAAACCTGTCCGAAAACATTAAGACACGTCAACCCTAAAAGACATTAAAGTAAGGATGAAACACTAAAAGACACATGTTAAAAATCCTTGCTTGAAAACCATGTTTTGATAGAAGCACACACATTGAAAGTGGAAAATTAAGAGGCACCACCCCAATCAACGCCTCATCACATAACCCTAGCACAAGCACTATCCTAACCCTTTAAAACTGAGTAGACGTGCCCTAGGCAGGACTGAGTTAAGTCTCGAAAGGCGTGATTTTGTTCGCTGGGCACTTGGCTTTCATTCCCTTGGTAGAATCTGGTGACTAAGCTGCGGGGCAGTGTCAAACGACCACGGTAGTAGGGTCTACGGAACCAGAGGTGCAAGCCAAAGGAAGAACCTTCCCTGCAATGCCCTCGTAATCAACCTGGCCAGATTAGCCTTGGGAAGGGGAGTCCAGTGCTTGCGGACTTACTCACCCTTTTTGAGATTTCTAGGTCTCCTAAGGAATACACCATAAGGACTAGGCTTGTTTGCCTGATTGAACACATTTCTCGCATCTGTCGCTCTCCGCATCCCCTCCTGTTCTTCTCTAGTGTATGCACGGGAGACGCTCACTGCATCCCAAGTTGTTTGTTTTGGGACAGGAATCTAGGCAACGTGATTCTGTTAGAAACATAGCTGAACCTAGGGTAGATGACGCTGAGGATCAACCCCTACCAGACACAATGGCCATCATCCAAGCCCAAATTAATGCAAACCACCGGCTTCAGCAACAACAAATCCACACCATCATGCAAGCCATACACCGGTTACAGAACCCACAAGAACAACCACCACCACCTTTCCACGGCCCACAAGGGCAACCACCACTTGATGTACCACCATTTCAAGATCAACCGAGGCCCCTTCGTGATTTCTATAATCCTTCCACTATTAGAGTCGAGCCACACCTTAGGATCCCCGAAGGGGGAGATGATTTTGAGCTGAAATCGAATGTCTTAAGTCTGATCCAGAGCCACTTCCATGGAAGCGCAAATGAGGACCCCTTCCAGCATCTAGAGGATCTCGACCGCATAGCACGAACTGTGAAACCTAGGAACATTAGCCTTGACATTGTTCTAATCAAGATGTTTTCCTTCTCGTTAAGAGACAAGGCTTCTCATTGGCTTAGAACCCTAGGTAGACCCATCACCACCTGGGAAGAACTGAGGCATGCATTTTTAAAGAAATTCTTCCCCATAGGAAAGACCAATGCCCTCAGAAGAGCTATTACTACCTTTACACTCCAAGGTAGGGAACAGTTCCATGAGGCATGGGAAAGATTTAATGAACTCTTGAGGAAATGCCCACGCCACGAAGTACCAAGGTGGCAATTGGCCCAGATTTTGTACCATGGTCTAGACAGTAACCTACGGAACTTAGTCAATGCCTCATGTGGGGGGAACTTCCTGAACAAGGACGAGGAGAGCACATTTGAGCTCTTTGAGTCCATGAGCGAAAATTCGCTCAACAATGCCTCCATGACCCAGTTTAACAAATCAAGTCAACCTCGTGGTGGGATTTATGAGGTACAAGCAAATTCTGGAATGGTTGACATGGATATCATTGCCAAGAAACTAGATCGAGTGGAATTGGTGGACAAAAAGATTGATGAGCTACTGAACCAGACCAGGAACCCCTTACAGAGTTTCTCCCTAGCAAAGGGAGCACATAATGTTGACCTGGTCCAGCCCTTAACCCAACTGAACCTGGAACAACCCCTGACCACATTCCAGGGAGGGACCTTTGCTCCCTCGACCCTTGATTACTCTCTTCCCTCTCCATCGACATCAGCTATCCTTGAAGATGTGCAAGCCGTCCAAGGTTATGCGAAACCTGACCCTTTCTCCAACACTTACAACACTGGCTGGCGTAACCACCCCAACTTTGGTTGGACAAACCAGAAACCACCGCAATTCCAAAACCAGCCTAGGCAGCCACACTTGCCCCCCTATCAGCAAGGACTATCAGTTAGACCCCAATATAATCAGAAGGAACAGTTAAGCCAAATCTTGGAGTGTAAACAACAAGGATCCCTACCATCCCAGCCACAACCGAACCCGCGAAACATAATTAACAGAGGCCCCAATTCGCAAGGGTTCCAAGGCAGTCCCGGGCAGGCTCACATGGTCCATCCAGCCCCACAAACACCCCCTGGGTTTAGTGCTTCTTCGTCCTCGTCTTCTCAATGATCAACCCATGACCCCAGTGCCTTTGCGAATGCGATGACCTTAAGAAGCGGCACCAAAACCCAAGATCCCAAATGGCCGACTCTCCCTGAGACTTCAACCGCTGAAATACCTGACTCAGAAGAGGCACCATAAAAACCCAAGGATCCAGAAATACATCCGATCCACATTCAGACATCCTACCCTGAGGCCTTGGAAACAATCAAGAAAAAGAAGAATGTTGTGGAAACTGAGGAGCTTTTAGAGATCTTTAAATAAGTACAGATTAATATTCCGCTCCTCAAAGCCGTCAAGCACATCCCAGCTTACGCCAAGTTTTTAAAGGATGCTTGTACACCCAAGCGTAAGCCAAGACCTCAAGTACCTAGGAAGATTGTGCTCTCCGAACAAGCAAGTTCCGTAATATCAAGCAACTTTCCGCTCAAGCGAACTGACTCAGGAGCACTCCTGATTTCCTGCAATATCGGGGACATGACATTTGATAGAGCGCTCCTGGACTTAGGTGCTTCTATCAATCTGATTCCAACAACCCTGTACCACCAATTTGGTTTCGAAGAGTTGAAACCAACACCTATCACCATCCAGCTGGCTAATAGATCAGTGAAAACCTCGAAAGGGGTTGTCGAGGACGTGATTGTACGGGTCAAGGACTTCTATTTCCCAGTCGACTTCTTGGTGCCCGACATGGAAGTCCCTGAAAAATTACAAAACGCACCCATAATCTTAGGCAGACCATTCTTAGCTACGGCTAAGGCAAACATTAATTGTGACATGGGATGTATGGAAATCGCCTTCGGAGACAGGAAAATGCAATTGGATATCTTCCGGGCGACCAAGTCTTTTGATTGCGATTGCATTGAGGAACATGATCCCGTGGAAACCCTGGTCAAGGAATGCCTCATCCTTAGTTCTGTCTCAGACCACCAAACCCGTGATGACGGTTCCGACCCGTCCCCATCACTACCCGTGGACCTCTGTAAGGCTGATTTCCATCACACAACACCATTTGAGGAGATCGATATTGATCAACTCCCACCTTTTCCCTTTCCATCAGCTGTGGTTCCACATGCACCCAAGCTCAAGCCACTACCCGAGAATCTCAAGTATGTCTTCCTTGGACCTAACCAGACCTTCCCGGTGATTATTAATTCTCATCTAACCAAGGATCAGGAACTCAGGTTGACCATGACCCTTTCAGAACATCGGGCCACCATTAGTTGAACCATTTCTGACTTAAGAGGAATTAGCCCCACCTATTGCACCCATAAGATTTACCTGGAAGACGGGGCACAACCCTCCCACCAGATGCAGAGACCTTTAAACCCAAACATGCGGGAGGTCGTTAAGAAAGAAATTATCAACTAGCTTGACGCCGACATCATCTATCCTATCTCCGATAGCCCCTAGGTGAGCCCCACTCAAGTAGTTCCAAAGAAAGCAGGGTTCACCGTTGTCACCAGTGATCATGGCGAATCCATCCCCACCCGCACCACCACCGCATGGCGGGTGTGTATTGATTATAGGAAGCTTAATGAAGCCACTAAGAAGGATCATTTCCCCTTGCCATTCATTGACCAAATCCTTGAAAGATTGGCAGGGCAAAAGTATTTTTGCTTCTTGGATGGATATTCAGGATATAACCAAGTCGCAATTGCTCTGGAGGATCAAGAAAAGACCACATTCACTTGCCCGTACGACACGTTTGCATCCCGTCGAATGCCATTCGGGTCATGCAACGCACCTGCTACCTTCCAGCGTTGCATGCTAGCCATTTTTTCAGAAATGGTAGGTGAATACTTAGAGGTCTTTATGGATGATTTTTCTGTATTTGGGAATTCATTCGACCATTGTCTGAGCAACATGAAGAAAATCCTGAAACGATGTATCGAGGTTAATTTGGTGTTAAGTTGGGAAAAGAGCCATTTTATGGTTCAAGAAGGAATTGTCCTCGGTCACATCGTATCGCATAGGGGCATCGAGGTAGATCGGGCTAAGGTCGATTTGATTTCCAAACTTCCTCCACCTAGCTCGGTCCAACAGATTCGCTCATTTCTGGGACACATTGGCTTCTACCGAAGGTTCATTAAAGACTTTTCCAAACTTTCCAAACCCTTAACCGACCTTCTAGCCAACGACGCCATATTCCACATGTCTTCTAATTGTATCCAGGCTTATCACACCCTCCGGGACTTAGTCTCCACAGCACCTGTACTTCAGCCCCCGGACTGGTCCCAGGACTTTGACATTATGTGTGATGCATCAGATTTTTCCATAGGTGCTGTCCTGGGACAAAGGCAAGACAAGAAGCCCATGGCGATCGACTACGCGAGCAAAACGTTGGACGAGGCCTAACGAAATTATACGGTCACAGAGAAAGAGTTGCTCGCTGTAGTCTTTGGACTTGAAAAGTTCCGATCGTACTTGTTGGGATCCCATGTGACTATTTACACTGACCATTCAGCCATCCGGCACCTGTTGGCCAAGAAGGACGCAAAGCCCAGGCTCATCAGATGGATCCTGCTTTTGCAGGAATTTGACCTGGAAATCCGCGACAAGGCCGGATCGAAGAATGTGGTGGCTGACCACTTGTCTAGACTTCATCCAGACCACATTGGACCCTCCCTACCTCTATCTGACGCCTTCCCTGATGAACACATTCTGGCTGTGCAAGACAAGAGACTGCCATGGTATGCTGACTACGTCAACTACCTAGTTGTAGGACAAACCCCGCACAGCTGGTCCAGACAGCAACAGGACAGGTTCTTGGCTGAGGCCAAGCACTATTTCTGGGATGATCCTATGCTGTTTCGCCTCTATGCCGACCAGATCATCAGGAGGTGTATCCCTGAGAACGAAGTTCAAAGTGTGCTTTCCTTCTGTCATGACCAGGCTTGTGGTGGCCACTTCTCTGGAAAGAAAACGGCTGCAAAGGTTCTGCAGTCTGGATTTTACTGGCCGTCCCTATTTAAGGATGCACACAACTTTGCCAAGACTTGCTCACGTTGCCAAACATTGGGGACCATGACCAATAAAGATATGATGCCCCTCCATCCCATTTTGATTGTTGAAATCTTTGACGTTTGGGGTATCGATGGGCCCCTTTCTACCAATCAACGGCTTCGAGTACATCCTAGTCTCAGTACATTATGTTTCTAAACGGATTGAAGCCGTCACCACCCGCCGATGCGATCACAGGACTATCATGGACTTTGTTAAGCAGAACATCTTTTCCCGATTTGGAATACCCAAGGCCATGATCAGTGATGGTGGAAGTCATTTTATCCATTCCCAATTCCGTGCCCTACTTAGAAAATATGGGGTGACCCACCGCATTGCTACCTCGTATCATCCGCAAACAAACGAGCAGACCGAGGTCTCAAATAGACAAATCAAGAACATTTTACAGAAGACTGTGAGACCTGATAGGAAAGACTGGTCCACACAACTAGATGATGCCCTGTGGGCATACAGGACCGCTTTCAAGACCCCAATAGGCATGTCGCCTTATCGCCTGGTCTTCGGCAAAGCCTGCCATCTTCCTGTTGAATTGGAACACCAAGCTTACTGGGCTGTCAAGCAATGTAACATGGATTCTCAGTTAGCCGGTGCACAGAGGACGCTCCAATTATCTGAGCTCGAAGAAATTCATCAGGACGCTTTTGAACATAGTTGACTGTATAAGGAAAAAATGAAAGCCACCCACGACCGACTCATTCATAGAAAGACCTTTGAGCCAAACCAGCAAGTCTGGCTATTTGACGTCGGCCTAAAACTCTTTCCGGGGAAACTCAGGTCCAAATGGACAGGACCATTTTGGGTGGTTAAGCCTTACTCTAATGGGGCGGTTGAAATCACTGATCCAAACATTGGGCACTCTTTTACAGCTAATGGTCAAAGATTGAAACACTTCCTAGCCCGAGTTCCTCCAAAGGAAAGTGTCACCCTCTTTGAGGGATGACACGAAGCACCGCCCAGCTGGAGGCGTTAAACTCAGCGCTTCCTGGGAGGCAACCCAGAGGATTCAGACTGATCCAGTATTTTACGTCACTCAGGTAATATCTTTTTGAACCCCTATGCATCCATGTATTTGCCAATGAGGACATTGTCCAACTTAAGCATGGGGGGTGGTAAATTGCACGATCCTAAGCTCATTTAATCAATATGAATAAAAAAAAATTGAATTTAGGAAGAAACTTAGGCATTAGAAACATGTCAATAGTGGGAAATAATACAAAAAGAACTTAAACACTTAAATTTTTCATTCCTTCAGGCTTAATCAGCCCTGGTGTTCGTTAAAATATGGATTTAGCTTCGAATCCTTGCAACCTTAAGCTATTCTAATCCACCTACTAAATAAGGTGATAAGTATACGACTTATCAATTCACCCTCTAACTCAGAAAAACTTTGAGTCTAAGCATCTACACACTTTTTTTTGCACACTCACTCCTCAGAGATTTTGACAGAAATTGGGTAGCTAATTAACTCTCTAGGCTGGTATGGCTGGCAAGTTATCGTGGGTAACAGCCCATTGGCAAGTTGTCCAAAACCCAGCCACGGGACCACTTCTTCTTCATTGCCTCTAGGTACATTTAAGATCAGGGAAGCCACCTACGAAAAAAAAAGGGGAGAAGAAAAGAAAAATAAAACCACACTTCACCGCACGAGTATGGCTAACAAGTCATTGTGGGTAACAGCCCATTGGTCATTTGGCCAGAGCCCAGCTCAATAATTGCACAAAAAGAACCAAAACACTTAAGGAAGAAGTGGGGAAGTAGTACAAGCCGGGGAGACATACACTGGAAAAATCCTTGTGTTGACCCCAATCGAACAAATACACCTTCAAGCAAATATATTTCCTCTTCCAGTCACCTAGGGATGTAGAAACCTGAAGTCTGTCTGAATTACCGTTGAGTGAGTCTATCACAATCTTCACACCAAGATGCTTAGCACTTAGGGTTTTGACCGAGTTTTGGGTGGGTTGGGTAGCCGTAAAAAATTACCAACCCACTCTAAATTCTGAAAAAAAATTCTAAAATATATATATATGTATAGTTATATACATTAAAGCAAGGATTCGGGCGATTCATATTTTGGAAGACACCCGAGCACTGCTTAGTCTTTGTAGATAAAGATCTTAGTATATTTCCTCCTATTGACAAGTGACGAAGTGTCTAAGCAATTACTTCTTAAATTCTGACAGAAAATAAAGGCTGGAATAAACCTGGCTAAGGACTAGCAAGGAGTAAGCATGGGGGTATGATAACATTACATATGGGGGTGATAATTCTGTTAAATAGGGCCCATCTTAAGAATCAAAGGCACAACATAAGTAGAATGGGAGCATTGCATACATCATATACCAAGATTGCTTATAAAACGGTATTAATGGCCATTTGTGTAAGCACTTGTTAAAGCAGGCCTCAGATGAGCAATCGGACCGCACAAATGGATTCAGAACGACAAACGGAGTCTAACAGACAAAAATCGGCCAAATCCGACATCCGAAGCTCCCACAATGGGCCCAAGAAGTTCTGACCGTTGATCTGATGATCAATGGCCCTCGTTGCGCAACGTGGCACCCGCTCACCGCGCACCGCTTCCACCTTCAGCTGGAGATCAAATCTCAGCCGTCGATCTCTGATCGGACTGCTGAGAACCGCGCGCACGCCCGCGGTCGCCACGACAAAGCAGCGGGCATGCCGCAGCGGTTAACGCGCACGCCCGCAACCACGCGACGCGGGTTCGAGCCGCGCAGTGCGGGAATTTGAAGGCAGCGAGGCGCGCGGACGCAATTCAGCTGTAGATCAGCACTTGGACGGTGGCGATAGCGCCACGCGGCGCGCCCTCAGGTGGCGATTGGCCACGCATGCACGCACACCAGACGAAGATGCCAGCGCGCACGTGCGCTCAAGGCACGATCCAAGCGCACCCAAGCGAGGATCTCAGTCGTCCGATCTTCGATCGGACGGCTCTCATGCCGCACCCACGGATCGAGCGTGAAGAAGAACAACGCAGGCGTGCAACCGGAGGGCTGGGGGCTTCACCGACGCTTTTAGAAGGGTTTTAGCGACATCCCGGACGTCGCTAAAACCCCTTCTTCTTTTAGAAAGCCCTTCTCCCAATTTAAAACCCCTCCAACCACTCATTCAAGGCATTCACTTCCCTTGCAACTACTCTACCCCCTCTTAGCTAGCTTTAGGCCCTCTTGTAATCGTCGAAGACGACGAGCCACTAACGGAGCCTTCTCCACCACCGTGGCTACCTCGCCGCTCTCCCCCTCTCTCTCTCTCTTCGTCTCTTTTAAGCTTTCCTTTACTTATGTTTAAGCATGTATCTAATGTTATAATCTGTGAACTAAAGCTGCATGATTAATGAAGTTACTTTCCATTCAGTTGTCTACTTTATTTCCTGTTCAAGTTGCATGTTAAAGCAAGAAACGACTCTAACCCTAATTTCTCCCTCTCCCTCTCTCTATCTCTCTCTCGCTTTTCAACCGCACCTTTTCGCAAGCAAAACGGCACGATTTTCGTGACAAGTGATAAGCAAAATGCGATTTTCACGCCTCCCTGAAACCGACACTCGGACTCACCTCCGTTTCTTTACTTTAAAACTGACGTTGCAAGTGTGAACTATAACGACACTTCTTAACACACACGCATGAGTGTACGTCAGAGGTTCTCCCCGACACTACAGCAGCAGGCGAGCGGGTGCGGCGTGGCCGCGCGCGGCGCTAGAAGGCGAAGGCAGGCTCTGGTACTGGGATTTTCCCAGAATCAGACTCTGGGTCATCATCCAGACAACGCAGACGACGTCTGGAGGAGGTTCCAGATGACTGAGAGGTAGGTTCCACGACGTACACCTTCTTTGCCGATACGGCCATGCAGGCCGTTCCACCGAGGCACTGTTCCGTGCCATATTGAGGAGATTTACCTCGCTGCGTGTAGGATTAGCTTCGGGAAGGCACGAGACACACCCTCCCATGCAATTCGGACGTCTGGGCGAGGCACCAGATGGCAGGAAGCATTTCCAGACATCCTGAGAAGTGGTCGGACATTTGGAATTAGGTCCAGACGGTCCAGCGGAGTTCCTAGATGTCTAAGGAGTGGCGCAGGAGTTGAGGTATGGGTTTGGACTCTCTTAAGACGTCTGGAAGGTGTTTCAGACATTTGATATGAATCAGAATTACTATTTTTGACCAGTTTAGGGTCCGTTTGAGGTCCGAATTCCGCAATTAAGATTCCGTTGTTCTCCGCATAAGTTCCTCTACTTGTTGGAATACTTTTATCCTGTTCTGAGTGGTCTCTTGTGATTGATCCTTGTGATAAGACCTCGTTCCATTACGGATTTGGGGTTTGTTGAGGCACGTGGACCTGCCGATCAAGCCCCCATTACTCCTGGGTTTACTAGTAGAGTGGCTTCCCCTAGTTTAATTACAAATATGAATGCATATGTGGAATAAATGGTAGATCCTAGGGTATGGCATGAATCCTTCGACTAGAAACACTGGAAATTTGTATGGAATGTATGGATTGTAGTCTAGGATGAGTAAATGGAATAATAACAATTGCTTATAAATGGATAGCAACTGCCTGTGAAATGTGGAGTACTGGTGTTAGCAAACTATTGCATGTAAATTCCTGTTGTTTACGTTAAATACGAGCTGCCTATATATGAACTGGAAATGGAAGATTGAATGTTAGAAACACGAGCTACCTGCGAATAAACCTGAAATGTGAATAATAAAGTTACATGCTACATGTGTAGAACCTGAGAAATGAAAATAGAAATGATGAAACCCAGTATGGCTTGGCCTGAAAAACATGAGCATAAACCTTACGAGGAATTAGGAGATGAGCTCTTGGAAATAAATGAAATGGATCTAGGAATGTGCCGGGAAGTGTGTTGTCCCTTGAGTACATGGTACCAAGCGGAGCACATGTTACCTCTTAGTGTAGAGGGGAGCTTGCCGCCTTCAGGTCGAGACCCGGGGTGGGTTTGGCCACTTTGCACCAACTCTGTGGCCCTCGCGTACACAGTACCGGAGAGAGCTACTAGTGTAAGGAGACAGCTAGCCACCCCACGGGGTCTAGGGTTCAGCTAGCCGCCTTACACCAACTTGTTAGGCCCACTGGGCAAACCAGGGTAGTCAGGCGAGGGTGCGCGGACTGTGGAGGGGCGAGACCCCTATTTGGTTCTTCGAGGCTAGACCCCTGTTACTGAGAGGGCAATGCCCTATACTGGTTCCGTGCTATGCTTTGGGCACACCCGTTAACGGAAACAACTGATCCCGTGCCAGTGCGGGGTAGCTACCTGTACGTTTATCGCACGTGCCGTAGTCACCGTTACATCTATCAGTGACCTTGGGGTGGTTGACTGAGTGTAGGACCACCACGGGGGACTCTCCCGGCCAGGAGAGCACCACATGCTACTTCTACTATTCAGAAAAGCCTGCAATCAAGACCATTCCCACGAGGAACATTCAAAATCAAGAAAGAGACCTGATAAATAGACCAAGTGATGAAAGAAAAAATAAACACTTAAAGAAAGAAAGAAATTGAAAAACAACAGCTACCTGTCCACCTTTACTGTTTTAGTTAGTTGGTTGCCATTCTACTCAGCGTTCGCTGACATTTTGTACTCATAACCTTTTTCAGGCCCAGGTGTTGAGCAGCCAAAGCCCACGGCTGCAGAGGGTGCTGGGCCTAGTAGAGCCCAGTAGTTGTAGCTCTCTGTTGTACTCCGTTCCTGTTGTAGTGAGTAGTTGTTACACTTTTGTACTCGTTTATTGTGAACTTTATATTCCTGTACCTATTTAATTTTCTACTCTTGTGGTGGTGTGTACTGTAGTAGTTTACTTCTTTACTGCTGTACTTTTGTTATTGTTAGTTGCTTGCATGGTGAATGTGGTTTATTTTACTGCTTTTTGATTACTTTCTCGTTGGACAACTGGGTCTTGGGATCAGTCGAGTCGGTCCGGTCTCGTGTCCTGTAGGGATTCGGGAACAGGGTCGTAACAAGATGGTACCAGAGCAAGGTCGTCCCGAGAAATGAACCAACTAGCAGGAAAATAACCAATTCACATGCTTGTAACTAGAGTAACCGCCACAATGTACCTTTTGACATCTGTTATGAGGTTCTTTCGTTGAATGTCGATTAGATTTGACGTCTTCCTGTTCTATGTTCGCGTCTCCTTGCAGGAGATGCTTTGACGTGGAGTCAGTGAGGCGAGCTGCGGACGCGGCCAAGGACGAGGTCAGAGGGGCAAGCGCGTTGAGCCCAACGTCTCAGTAGACCAACCACTACTTCCGGGAATTCAGGTCCAGGACCTCGCCCAGCTGATACGGGAGATCGTACGAGAGGAGCTCCACCAGCCTCCACGGGCGCCTCTCCCTGGGATTGCTGAGGGGGAGTCCTCTGTGGGACCACGAGACAGGCATAGCGCTGGACGTGGTGCAGGGGGTGGCCCTCCACCTCCCGAACCTTCCTCTAACACTTCTGAGCACGAGCCCTCCCTGCCTGGAGGCGTACCAGTTTCCCCACTTCAGCGCCATTACGAGCTTTTCAAACAGTTCCGAAAGTTGAAGCCCCCCTCCTTCAAGGGGGATGAGGACCAGACCAAGGCAGAGGACTGTTTCGAGCAGATCGAGAAGGTGTTTAACACCCTTCACCCCCCTGCGGAGTGCCACGTGGCCTTTGCCACGAACCAGCTGGAGAGCGCGGCACACAGGTGGTGGAGGGCAGTCAGAGGTAGGAGAGGGCGAGCTGACTTGGGACCAGTTTGTCACCCTCTTCTGCGAGCAGTACTTCCCCCAGACATGGCAGGACCAGAGGAGGCGGGAGTTCCACACTCTCCGCCAGGGGAAGAAGACCGTGAGCACGTATCGCACGCATTTTCTAGAACTGTCTCCTTTCACAGCGATAGCTGTGGCTACCAAGGAGGAGCGCCTTTGGAGGTTCACCAAGGGGCTTCAGCCTGCTATTCGGGGGTATGTCAAACCCCTAAAGCTGCCTACGTTCTCGAGGGTGGTGGAGGCAACTATGACATATGAGGAGACCAACCCGTCCGCACGTGACACTAACAACGGACGGAAAAGGCCCTACCAACCAGACAACTCGCAGGGCCGACGAGAGAGGAGGCACATGCCACCTGCAGGGCCGTCACACTTTGTGGGGCCGTCAGTGGCCTTTAGGGGCTCCCGACAGGGGCCAGCTGCCAGCACCGAACCCCCGCCCAGCCGTCAGCAGGGACCTACTAAGGGCGGGAGTCGAGTTCCCCTTTGCTACCAGTGTGGACAGTCGCGCCACATCAGGAGGGACTACCCGTCTAGGGCTGGAGGTCAGCAGATGCTCCCCGCGCCGAGCACTGGAGGACAAGCAGGAGGCCACGGTTCCCAGGCACGTGGGGGAGGATAGCAGTCGTGGGGAGGGTACCAGCTAGCAGCTACCCGTCCGATGCAGGGTGTGGCTGCTTCGTCCGCACCAAGGGCTGCTTCGTCCGCACCCTAACACACAGAGACACCAGAGCTTTGGGTTCAGTGGTGGCAGGTATGGTTACAGTTTTCGGCATATTAGTTTACACACTTTTTGATTCCGGCGCCACGCACACGTTTGTCGCCACTAATTTTGCTGTCAGTTTGGGGCAGGACTGTGTGTTGTTAGTGTTGGTGCTAGAGCACCACGATCATTTGTTTTGATGATAACAAAACACGTGTTATTTAACATTTGCAATTTGAGTCCTAGATTTCAGGTCAATTGCAAATGAGGACGTGTTTAGACGGAGTTCGAGCTCGCATCCAGGACGGATTGGAGGAGCTTGACGGAAAACACAGGAGGTTCACGTGGAGCGAAAGATTGGAGATGGAAGACAAGAAGAATAGGATAGATTCTTTTTTATCCTTTCATGTATCTCTTGTATTTATTTTCTTGCTCTTTATTTTCCTTAGACATCATGTTAAAGAGCCTCAAAGAACCCTAACAGTAGTCCTAGGAACACCTGCACAACCCTAGGATACTTAGGTTTTCTGTAGAACACTTAGAAAACCAATATAGGGTTAAAACAGACTTTCCAGACATCTAATTCACGAATCAGACGTCTGATAAAGTATTTTAAGACGTCTGACTGTTGTTTAAGACGTCTGATAACTGTTAGGCTGGACATAGTTAGTTCTGTCTGATGAAATCAGACGTCCAGACCTTAGACCAGACGTCTTAGAAGACGTCTGATGACTTTGCCAGACGTCCAATTAGTGGACCGTTGGCTGGCTTAAAAAACACTCAAGATTATGACCGTTAGAGCCTTATCAGACGTCCATAGGACTTACCAGACGTCTGATAAATGACCGTTTTGCCTCGGCTGACCCAAAATCTCTTCTCAGAGATTTTCTAGCCGTTGCAACGTTTGGAAATCAATTCCCAAAGTAAAAGTAGGTTTCCAGACGTCCAGACATAGTGCCAGACGTCCTGTATGTCGTCTGATGGACTTGCGTAAAAACCCTGTTTAGATCTGATTCAAGTCAGGGAGAAACCCGCATAGAATCAGACATCTGACCTTGAAATCAGACGTCTTAAAGTGGCCTTCCAGACGTCTGATGCCAGAGTTAGACGTCTGATAACCCTGTCAAATGTAATCATTGTCCTGATTTCGGCCTGATTCTCTTGAACTCTGTTCCCAACGGCTATGGAAGCTTTTCCAAGCCTTCCAAAACCTTCCTAAGGCCTCTATAAATAGAGGGGAGCCTTTGCAACACAAAAATACAAGAAGAGAAACATAAGAGACACTTAGAAATACACTTGGATACACTTAGCTACACATTTTCACACTCGTGTCCAAGAAGTTCTTGCTCTCCAAGCTCAAGCTCCATTTTCTTGAGAGCATTCAACCGTTGCGCACCCGCTCTCCCGCCGTAGATAACGAGAGCGACGTAGCGCCATCGCGTGGCACACGCACCGCGTCATCGTCGACGCACTCCTTGCAAAGGGGAGTTTCCTATTTCCTATAGAAGCTAGGTTTAATTTTGTTGGCTCTATAGGACTGTTGTTTTATTTTATCTTTGTATTTTGGTTGGGTATTCGCTTTGCGAATTCCCGTCTCCTTCGTGGGACAAAATCCTTCTCGTGGAGAGAAGGGGTTGAGGAACGCTGCCCTCATACTTGTAGCGTGGTTGTACTGAGGTTGAATCACCCTCGTTTAAAGTGATTCGTTTAGTGGATTTTGATCAACTTGGTTGATCGGAAAATCCTAACTCGAGAGGGTTAGGTGGTGGTTTTCACCCGGTTTGGGTTTCCACCTAAAAATTACTTGTGTACATTGTGCGATTGATTTTTGTGAGATTGCTTTATATTTTTATTTCCGCATATTTTTACGTCACCCCTCCTCCTAGTAGGGAACCTTCAGTTAGACGATCCGTTTGTGATCAAAGGTCCGAGCGGTCGGCTGTTTGTAGCTAAGGAGGTTTACACAGGTTGTGAGGTTAGTGTTGGGGGACACAGCCTCCCCACTGATCTGATTGTGATACAGATGGAGGACTTTGGCGTGATTCTCAGGATGGACTGGCTGTCCACTTACCACGCCTTGGTGGACTGTTTTGAGAGGAAGATCGTCTTCTCCATACCGGAGTTGCCTTCTTTCGAGTTTCACGGACAGCCAGTGGACGGAGGCTTCAGGTGCATTTCTACACTTTGGGCGGCGAGACTTTTAGGCCAGGAGTGTGAGGGCTTCCTGACTTGTGTGGTGGCAGAGCCCAACATTGCGGCAGACTTTCAGAGTATCCCGGTGGTCAGAGAGTACCCCGACGTGTTCCTAGATGAGTTGCCAGGACTACTGCCCGAGCGTGAGATCGAGTTAGAGATCTCACTAGTACCGGGGACCAGCCCCATTTCTACAGCACCTTACAGGATGGCACCACTTAAGCTGCAAGAGCTCAAGTCCCAATTGCAGGACCCTTTGGAAAAGGGTTTGTGAGGCCCAGTGCATCTCAGTGGGGAGCCCCAGTATTGTTTGTGAAGAAGAAGGATGGTACCCTACGCCTTTGTGTGGACTACAGACAGCTAAATAGCGTTACCATCAAGAACAGGTATCTCCTGCCAAGGATTGATGACTTGTTTGACCAGTTGTGAGGTGCCACGGTATTCTCCAAGATAGACTTGAGGTCTGGCTACCAACAGTTGAGGATCAAGGAGACCGACGTCTCCAAGACAGCTTTCCACACCCAGTACGGACACTACAAGTTTTTGGTCATGCTATTTGGGCTAACCAACGCCCCCGTTGCCTTCATGGATTTGATGAACCGAGTGATTAGACCGTATCTGCATCAGTTCGTAATGGTATTTATTGATGATGTGTTCATCTACTCTCGGGATCAGGCGCAGCATGGACAACACTTGCGGATGGTTTTGGACACACTGAGACAACATAGGTTGTACGCCAAATACAGCAAGTGCGAGTTCTGGTTGAGGGAGGTGACCTTCTTAGGTCATGTGATCTCTGGGGATGGCTTGGCTGTCGATCCAGGAAAGGTTGAAGCAGTGCTCAGGTGGGAGAGACCGCGTACAGTGACTGAGATCCGCAGTTTCTTGAGACTGGCAGGCTACTACAAGCGGTTTATCAGGGGTTTCTCGCAGATTGCACGTCCTATAACATAGCTGACCTGGAAGGATGTGCCCTTTTCTTGGATAGACGCTTGTGAGGCGTGTTTTCAGGAGCTGAAGGAGAGGCTGACTTCGGCTCCCATGCTTACCATCCCAGACAGCAGTCGCGAGTTCGTTGTGTACACGGACGCCTCTTTACAGGGGCTAGGGGGTGTGCTCATGCAGCGGGGTCACGTTGCCACTTACGCTTCACGACAACTAAAGCCCCATGAGCATAGCTCCCTACCCACAACCTGGAGCTGGCAGCTGTCGTCTTCGCGCTGAAGACTTGGAGGCACTGCCTGTATGGTGATACTTTTGAGATTTTCACAGATCATAAGAGCATCAGATACTTGTTTAATCAGAAGGAACTCAACACGAGACAGATACGTTGATTAAAGCTCCTGAAGGACTATGACTATAGCATTTCCTACCATCCGAGGAAGGCCAACGTGGTGGCTGACGCCTTGAGTCGGAAGGTGCCTGCCCACTTGGCCAGTTTACAAGCGCAGAGTTGGAGACTCATGGAGGAGATGGGCAGTTGGCGACCCCTAGAGTTACTGGGGCACAGTGGGGCAGTGACTGTGACACGACAGACGAAGCCAGAGTTGATAGACCGCATCATCACAAGACAGATGGCCGACCCGAACCTACAGTTGTTGCGTGACAGAGTACTGTCAGGGGACCCTAGAGACTTCTCCTTTACTGACGAGGTGCTGCGCATAAGGGGACGTTTTTGCAATCCCAGGGACGAGAAGCTGTTGAGAGAGTTTCTGACTGAGGCACACGGTTCCAGGTTCACCATACATCCCGGGAACACAAAGATGTATCATGATCTGAGACGCGACTTTTGGTGGAGGGGAATGAAGCGGGATGTAGGTGAATTCGTGCAGTAGTGTTTAGTGTGCCAGCAGGTGAAGGCTGAGCATTAGAGGCCTGCAGCGCCGTTGCAGCCACTTCCAGTGCCAGAGTGGAAGTGGGAGAGCATCACTATGGACTTGGTGGTGGGCTTGCCCGTTACCTAGCGAGGACATGACGAAGTCTGGGTGATCGTAGACAGATTGACAAAGACGGCACGTTTCTTGTCGATCCGAGTCACTTTGGGACCAGAAAAGTTAGCAGAGAGGTATATCCGCGACGTGGTACGTCTGCACGGAGTTCCGTGGGATATTGTATCCAATCGGGATACCCGCTTTACGTCCCAGTTTTGGGATGAGTTTCAGCAGGCCTTGGGGACACGGTTGAGGTTCAGTACAGCATACCACCCCCAGACGGACGGACAGTCAGAGCGCATGATACAGACGCTTGACGACCTTTTGTGTGCTTGTGTACTGGACTGGAGGGGCTCTTGGGAGCACTTGCCCCTGGCGGAGTTTGCATATAATAATAGCTATCACTCGAGCATCGGCATGGCACCCTACAAGGCTTTGTACGGACGGAGGTGTACTGCACCCTTGAGTTGGGTTGAGGTGGGGACCAAGTGGGAGGTTGGTCCCAGGCTGATCCGGCAGAGTCAAGAGGTGATCGAGCAGATTTACAGGCGACTCCACACTGTCAGGAGTAGGCAGAAGAGCTATGCAGATCGGAAACGCAAAGAGGTGCAGTTTGAGGTTGGGGATCACGTCTTCCTTCGCATTTCGCCCATGAAGGGCCTACAGCGGTTTGGGGTGAGAGGGAAGCTCGCGCCGAGGTTTGTGGGATCCTTTGAGGTCCTAGAGCGGGTTGGACCCGTTGCTTAGAGGCTTGACCTTCCTCCCCAGCTTTCTGGTGTGCACGACGTGTTCCACGTCTCCAACCTCAGGAAGTACGTCGCCAATCCCAATCACGTTCTGAGCCACGAGAGCGTCAAGGTGGGTGACAACTTGACCTACCCCGAGCGGCCAGTGCAGATACTAGATAGAGCCGTCCAGAGTCTGAGACGGAAGCAGGTACCCCTAGTAAAGGTCTTGTGGAGGAGCCAACGACACGAGGCTACCTGGGAGACTGAGGCAGCAATGTGAGAGCAGTACCCGGAGCTCTTTGAGGGTACGTCCTTTCGGATCGGCTTCAGTCCACTTTGAGTTTGTTATGCATATGTTGTTCTTTTTCCGCACCCTAGTTAGCTCAAGTTTCAGGGACGAAACTTCCTTTGAGTTTGTTATGTTGTTAAGACCCGTGCTGTTAGAGCCCTCTAAGATGTTTGGGATTTGGGTCAGACGTTTGGTCGAACGTCTGGACATCTTCCCAAACGTCTGGAAATCAAATTTTTCGTGTACGTCCTTGCGTCTGCATGCGTGCTGCACGCAGACAGTACGCAGCCTCGTTTTCCTCCCTCTTCCTTCCTCTCCCCGACACAACCCTAACCCAGTGCCTACTTAAACCCCCCTCCTCTCCCTCGTTCACCTCACCTCCAGCCACCCTTCTTCTTCTTCTAGTGAGAGCGGTGAGCGGCGATTCACGAGGAGCAGGCGTGAGTAGCGTGAGTGGGGAGGAGCAGAGAGGGGAAGGGAGGAGAGCACACACGCGAGCTCGTGGAGGAGCTCGCAGGAGAGCTCACTGCTGGTCAGGCGTGCGTGAGGTAGAGAGGTGCGTTGGGGAGGTTCTTCCCGACACAGCTGCAGCTGGAGCAGCAGGCGAGCGAGTGTGGCCGCGCGCGGCGCGAGAAGGTGAAGGTAGGCTCTGGTACTGGGATTTTCCAGAATCAGACGTCCGGGTCGACATCCAGACGACGCAGACGACGTCTGGAGGAGGTTTCAGACCACTGAGAAGTAAGTTCAGCGACGTACACCTTCTTTGCGGATACGGCCATGCAGGCCGTTCCGCCGAGGCACTATTCCGTGCCATATTGAGGAGAATTGCGTCGCTGCGTGCAGGATTCACTTTGGAAAGGCGCGGGACACGCCCTCCTACGCAGTTCAGACGTCTGGGCGAGGCACCAAACGGCGGGAAGCCTTTCCAGACGTCCTAAGAAGTGGTCGGACGTCTGGAACTAGGTCCAGACGGTCCAGCAGAGTTCCTGGACGTCTGAGGAGTGGCGCAAGAGTTAAGATATGGTTCTGGACTCTTTTAAGACGTCTGGAAGGTTTTCCAGACGTCTAATATGAATCAAAATTACTGTTTTTTACCTGTTTAGGGTCCATTTGAGGTCTGAATTCCGCAATTAAAATTCCGTTGTTCCCCGTATAAGTTCCTCTACTTGTTGGAATACTTTTATCCTGTTCTGAGTGGTCTCTTGTGATTGATCCATGTGATAGGACCTCGTTCCGTTATGGATTTGGGTTTGTTGAGGCACGTGGACCTGCCGATCAAGCCCCCATTACTCCTGGGTTTACTGGTAGAGTGGCTTCCCCTAGTTTAATTACAAATATGAATGCATATGTGGAATAAATGGTAGATCCTAGGGTATGAAATGAATCGTAAGACTAGAAACACTGGAATATTTGTATGAAATGTATGGATTGCAATCCTGGATGAGTAAATGAAATAATAACAATTGCTTATAAATGGATAACAGCTACCTGTGAAATGTAGAGTACTGGTGTTAGCAAACTGTTGCATGTAAATTCCTGTAGTTTACGTTAAATACGAGCTACCTATATATGAACCGGAAATGGAAGATTGAATGTTGGAAACATGAGCTACCTACGAATAAACCTGAAATGTGAATAATAAAGTTACATGCTACATGTGTAGAACCTAAGAAATGGAAATAGAAATGATGAAACCCAGTATGGCTTGGCCTGAGAAACACGAGCATAAACCCTACGGGGAATTAGGAGCTAAGCTCCTGAAAATAAATGGAATGGATCTAGGAATGTGCTGGGAAGTGTGCTGTCCTTTGAGTACGTGGTACCAAGGGGAGCACATGTTACCACTTAGTGTAGAGGGGAGCTTGCCGCCTTCAGGTCGAGACCCAGGGTGGGTTTGGCCACTTTGCACCGACTCTATGGCCCTCGCGTAGACAGTACCCAAGAGAGCTACTAGTGTAAGGAGAGAGCTAGCCACCCAACGGGGCCCGGGGTTCAGCTAGCAGCCTTACACCAACTTGTTAGGCCCACTGGGCAAACCAGGGTAGTCAGGCGAGGGTGCACGGACTGTGGAGGGGCGAGACCCCTGTTTGGTTCTTAGGGGTTAGACCCCTGTTACTGAGAAGGCAATGCCCTATACTGGTTCCGTGCTGTGCTTTCGACGCATCGTTAGCGGAAACGACTGACCGCATGCCAGTGCGAGGTAGCTACCCGTGCATTTATCGCACGTGCCGTAGTCACCGTTACGTCTGTCAGTGACCTTGGGGTGGTTGACTGAGTGTAGCACCACCACGGGGGACTCTCCCGGCCAGGAGAGCACCATGTGCTACTTCTACTCTTCGGAAAAGTCTACAATCAAGATCGTTCCCACGAGGAACATTCGAGATCAAGAAAGAGACCTGGTAAACAAAGAATAATTAGTTAAAGAAAGAAGAAATTGAAAAACAACAGCTACCTATCAACCTTTACTGTTTAGTTAGCTAGTTGCCATTCTACTCAGCGTTCGCTGACGTTTTGTACTCATAACCTTTTTCAGGTCTAGGTGTTGAGTAGCCAGAGCCCGCGGCTGCAGAGGGTGCTGGGCCCAGTAGAGCCCAGTAGTTGTAGCTTTCTGTCGTACTCCATTCTTGTTGTAGTGAGTAGTTGTTACACTTCTGTACTCGTTTATTATGAACTTTACATTCCTGTACCTGTTTAATTTTCTGCTGTTGTGGTGGTGTGTACTGTACTAGTTTACTTCTTTACTGCTGTACTTTTGTTACTGTTAGTTGCTTGCATGGTGAATGTGGTTTATTTTATTATTTTTCGTTACTTTCTCGTTGGACGACTGGGTCTTGGGATCAGTCGAGTAGGTCCGATCTCGTGTCCTGCAGGGATTCAGAAACCGAGTCATAACACATGCTATCAAGTGTCTTGGGGCAAACGACCTATCAATCTGACCCGATGGTTCCGCAGTGCCCATATTCTGTTTTGTAGGTTGCGATAGTTGGTAACTTAGATCTTTAGGTCTTAGGGATACAATTTGAGGTTAGGACCTTGATTGAATTGATTTATTATCAAGTGCACCTATTCGGCGTCATCTCTCTTATCTGCTTCTCTCTTTCCATCACCCCAATTCCTTTTTCGGCAGTGCATGTTTAGGAGGAGATCACAAAACCCCGTACTTGTTGAATTGTTTGATAACTCTAGAAGGGAAGAATTTGGTGAATCGTCCTCCTCCGTAAACATGGATGCTCGCCCACCCCAAAATCCCGAGGGGGGAAATCACTCCCCTCCCAATCCACCAGGTGGTGGTGGAGCCATTGACCCATTAACCCACTTCCAAGCCCAAATGGCATTCTATACTAAGCAAATTGAGGCCATTAAGGAAACATTGGAGGAAATGCAAAACCCCCCTGAACGGGAGGAGCCCAAGTCTCTTACAGGGTCTTGATGGTGACCCTATTCAGCTGTCGGTAGTCCACACAAAGGCGTAGGGTACCATCCTTCTTCTTTACAAACAGTACCGGGGCTCCCCAGGGAGATGCGCTGGGCCTCACAAAGCCCTTCTCCAAAAGACCCTGCAACTGAGACTTGAGCTCTCGCAGCTCAAGTGGTGCCATCCTGTATGATGCTGTGGAGATGGGGCTGGTCCCTAGTACTAACGAGATCTCAAACTCGATCTCACGCTCGGGAGGTAGTCTTGGCAACTTGTCTGGGAACACGTCGGGGTACTCTCTGACCACTGGGATACTCTGGAAGTCCGCCACAAGGCCGGGCTCTGCCACCACACAAGCTAGGAAGCCCTCACACCCTCGGCTCAAAAGTCTCACCGCCCGAAGTGCAGAAATGCACCTGAAGCCTCCGTCCACTAGCTGACCGTGGAACTCGAAAGAAGGCAACTCCGGTATGGAGAAGACGATCTTTCTCTCAAAACAGTCCACCAAGGTGTGGTAAGCGGACAGCCAGTCCATCCCCAGAATTACGCCAAAGTCCTCCATCTGTATCATAATCAGGTCAGCGGGAAGGCTGTGTCCCCCAACACTGACCTTGCAACCCGCGTATACCTCTTCAGCTACAAACAGCTGACCACTCGGACCTCTGATCACGAATGGATCCTCTAACAGCACACAATCCTGCCCTAGACAAACCGCGAAATTGGCTACGACAAATGAGTGCGGAGCACCGGAATCGAAAAGCGTGTCAATGAGTCTGCCGGAAACTGAAACCGTACCTGCCACCACTGATCCCGAAGCTCTGGCATCTCTGTGTGTCAGGGCGTTGATACGCCCCTCAGCCCTAGGTGCGAACGAAGCAACCACACTCTGCGTCGGACAGGTAGCTACTGGCCGGTACCCTCCTCGTGATTGTTGTCCTCCTCCTCACGCCTGGAAACTGCGGCCTCCTGCTCGTCCTCCAGTGCTCGGCGCGGGAAGCATCTGCTGACCTCCTACCCTAGACGGGCAGTCCCTCCTGATGTGGCCCGACTAGCCACACTGGTAGCAGAGTGGAACCCGACTCCCGCCCTCAGTGGGTCCCTGCTGTCGGCTGGGCGGGGGTCCGGTGCTAGCAAATGGCCCCTGTCGAGGGCCCCCAAAGGCCACTAATGGCCCTGCAAAACATGACGGCTCTCCTGCGGGCGCCACATGTCTCCTGTCTCGCTGGCTCTGGAAAAAGTCTGGCTGATAGGGCCTCTTCCGCCCGCTGTCAATATCTCACGCGGACGGGTTGGTCTCCTCGTAGGTCATAGCTGCCTCCACCACCATCAAGAACGTAGGCAGCTTCAGGGGTTTGACATACCCCGAATCGCAGGCCGGAGCCCCTCAGTGAACCTCCAAAGGCGCTCCTCCTCAGTGGCTACTGCTGTCGCTGCGAAGCGGGACAGCTCCAGAAAACGCGTGCGGAACGCGCTCACAGTCATCGTCCCCTGGCGGAGAGTGTGGAACTCCCGCCTCCTCTGGTGCTGCCACGTCTGGGGAAAGTACTGCTCGTAGAAGAGGGTGACGAACCAGTCCCAAGTCGGCTCGTCCCTCTCTTGTCCCCTGACTGCCCGCCACCACCGGTGTGCCGCGCTCTCCAGCTAGTACGTGGCAAAGGCCACACGGCACTCCACCGGGGGGCGAAGGGTATCGAAAACCTTCTCGATCTGCTCGAACCAGTCCTCCGCCTCGGTCGGGTCCTCATCCCCCTTGAAGGAGGGGGGCTTCACCTTCCGGAACTGCCCAAAAAGCTCGAAGTGGCACCACAGTGGGGATGCTAGTGCACCTCCAAGTAAAGAAGCCTCGTGCACCGAAGTGTCGGAGGAAGGTGGGGGCGGTGGCGGCCCATCCCCTCCCCCGCGTCCAGCGCCACGTCCATCACGTGGTAACACAGAGGACTCCCCCTCCGCAGCCCCAGGGAGAGGCGCTCGTGGCGGCGGGTGGAGCTCCTCTCGCACTATGTCCCGTATTAGCTGGGCGAGGTCCTGGTCCACTGAGACGTTGACCGCAACACGCCCACCCCGCCGACCTCGTCCTCGGCCGCGCCCGCGGCCCGCCTCGCTAGTCCCGCGTCGAGGCATCTCCTGCAAGGAGACACGAAAATAGAACGAAATCACGTCAATATAACGACATATAATGAAGAAGTCTAAGAGCTGATGTCAAGAGAAACGTTGTGGTGGCTACTCTAGTTACAAACACGTGAATTGGTTATTTTCCAGTCAGTTGGTTCACTTCTCGGGACGACCTTGCTCTGATACCATCTTGTAACGACCCGATTCCCGAATCCCTATGAGACAAGAGAATCGGACCGACTCGACTGATCCCAAGACCCAGTCGTCCAACGAGAAAGTAACCAAAAGAGCAGTAAAGTAACCCACATTCACCATGTATATAACTAGCAGTAAAGAAAGAAATACTACAGTATACAGCACCACAACAGTAAAGAAAATAAACATGTACATAAACATGAAGCTTACTATAAAAAAAACAAGTACAGGGGTAACAGAAACTACTCACTACAACGGAAGAAAAGTACAGTGGGTACTACACAAGTAACACTACTGTACTCTACTAGGCCCAGCGCCCTCTGCAGCCGCCGACTCTGGCTGCTCAACACCTGGTCCTGAAAAGGTAACAAAGGTGACACATCAGCGAAACGCTGAGTGGCAACTAAAAGCTAAGAAACAGTAAGGTGGACAGTAGCTGTTATCTTTTTAATTTCTTTCTTTATATTTTTCCATTTATTCACTCTTGAATTATTTCTCAGATCCTTCTCTTGATCTTGAATGTTCCTCGTGGGAACGATCTTGATTGCAGTCTTTTCCGAAAAGTAGAAGTAGCACGTGGTGCTCTCCTGGCCGGGAGAGTCCCCTGTGGTGGTCCTACCCTCAGTCAACCACCCCAAGGTCGCTGACAGACATAACGGTGACTACGGCACGCGCGATAAATGCACAGGTAGCTACCCCGCACTAGCACGCGGTCAGTCAATTCCGTTAACGGGTGTGCTAAAAGCACAGCACAGAACCAGTATAGGGCAGAGCCCTTTCAGTAACAGGGGTCCAGCCCCTCCACAGTAACCAAACAGGGGTCTTGCCCCTCCACAGTCCGTGCACCCTCACCTGACTACCCTGGTTTGCCCAGTGGGCCTAACAAGTCGGTGTAGGAGGGCTAGCAGAACCCCGGGGCCCGTGGGGTCGCTAGTGCTCTCCTTACACTAGTAGCTCTCCTCGGTACTGTGTACACGAGGGCCAAAAGTCGATACAAAGTGGCCAGACCTAACCTCGGGTCCCTGGGGTGGCTAGCTCCACTCTGCACTAAACAGGGGGACAGTCGCTCTCCTTGGCACTCCGTACTCAAGGGCCAGCTCACTTCCCTAATTCTATTCCATTCACTTTCTAGGAGTTCTACTCCTAATTCCCCATAGGGTTCATGCTCTTTTAACTCAGCCAATTTAGGTTTCACCATTTCAGCTTTATATCCATATAACCCATGTTCTCAACAGTAATTATACATTCATAAACAGGCAGCTGTTAACCAATTTTACAGGCAGATATTGGTTCATTTCTACTTTTTCAAGACTGCAATGTATAGATATTCAATCTAGTTTTCCAATCCTAGGGTTCATGCCATACCCTAGGATCTATCATTCAATCTAGTTTTCCAATCCTACGATTCATGCAATACCCTAGGATCTATCATTCAATCTAGTTTCTCAATCCTAAGTTCTATGCAATACCCTAGACTCTATTAATTATTTCACAATTGCATAATTTTTGATAAATAATTGAAAGGGCCACTCTATCCACGAAATCGGGAGTACTGGGGGCGTAATCGGCAAGCCCACGCGCCTCCGTAACCCCCAGAGCCGCAACGGAACGGGGTCCTAACACAAGGATCAAAGACAAGGAACTACTCAGAACAGTATACAATTACTATAAACAGGTAGAGGAACTAAATCTGGGAAGAACGAAACTTGAAATGCGGAAAACGGACTCCGAACGGACCCTAAACGGTCAAAAACAACCAGTCTGTCCAAAATCAGACGGCTGGAACTTCTTCCAGACGTCTTAAAAGGTAGCTCAGGTCATACCTTGGTCTGCGCAGTCCTTCAGATGTCCAGAAGCCCGCTGGACCATTTGGACTTAGTTTCCAGAAGTCCGGTTGTTACCCCGGACGTCTGGAGGCCCTCTCCGTCGTCTGGTGCTCTACCCAGACATCTGATCCGTGTGGGATGGCGTGCCCTTGCACCTTCCCGAACAAGTCCTGCACACACACACACCTGCTCTCGTCACGAAAGGGTGCAGGAGACTTCGACGGAACGGCTGCATGGCCGTACACGCGAAACAAGAAGGGATAAAAAAATAACGCACCTGTCAGACGTCTGGACCTTCCTCCAGACTTCTCCTGCGTCGTCTAGACGTAAGTCCAGACGTCTGATTCTCGGAAATTTTCCCAGAATCAGAACCTTCTCGCTCTCCGCCCACAACGCACGACCGTGCCGCACCGCGTCCGCCTGCTGCCCAAGCTACAACAGTTCCTCCGCGGCACCACACGCTCGCTACTCTCCTGCCGGTCGGCTCTAGCTGCCCCAACAAGCTCGCACCCTCGCGTCGAGCTCCTTCTTCCTCTCGCAACAGCCCCTCCCCGCACACTCGCAGCAGCCACTACTGCCACTCTCGCCCGCTCGCGCTCTCTCGCTGACAGGGAGAAGAAGAAGAAGGCGGTGGAGTGAGGGTGAGGGAGAGGGGAAGCGTATTTGAAGGCAGCTGCGGGGAGAGAGAAAGAGAAAGTTGCATCTGCAGGGAGGGAGAGGAAAGAGAAGGAGGGCAGCGGGTTCAGTCTGCGCGCGCATGCACGCAGACGCGAACCCGTACGTCGAAAAAATTTAATACCAGATGTCTGGGCCACTTCCCAGACGTCTTAAACGATGCTTGCTGCCCTGGTCGTAACAATTTGGATTCTGCTAGCCAATATTAAGACCTGGAGGAGCAAGCCTCCATGTACTCGGATGAATTACCATATGCAAACTCGTCTTCTGAATTCGAATACGTGTGCACCCTGGGGAACAACCCATATTCTGTCACTTATAACCTAGGGTGGCGCAACCATCCAAATTTTGCATGGTCCAACAACCCTCAGCGCTAAAACCCCGTTGGTGGACCAATGCGACTGTCTGCTCCCATCATCCCAAGGGCCAAATATAATCCTTCGGCAAATCTGTTGCTAGGCCCTTGCGCACCTCAGATAGATCATGCATCAAGCCCTCTTGATAAATTGATGTGAATGATGACGGAAATGTCTAAGCGCCATGAAGAAAATATAACTTCTCTTCAACACCAATTGGCATAGCAGAATGCTAAGATCAGTCAACTACGCATCTTCCTACCCAATGAAGATCCCAGGGCTCTCTTCCTACCCAACCTATCCCAAACCCACGAAATTTTATACCTCGTGGTCCGCAACCACAGGTATGACCTTCTCAAGGGCACGTTCATCAGATTCTGCAAGCTCCGAGTACTCCACCGGGATTTCAGGCTAATCCGTAGCAGCACATCAACCTTATGTCCCTGTTGTGAACCCTCCACCTTATGATCCCACTGGACTTGTGACGTCCAATGAGATTACTACAAAGAGCGGTAAACAGACTGTCGATCTACCTCGACCTGATCCTAGCCCATCTTCTTCATCATCCTCTCATTAAGGTTGCGCACAGCATTCTCGTGAGGACGACACACCCAAACTGGTGCCAGAGTCGGTCCCATTCCCTAAGGCTCTACTAAGGGAGCCCAAAGGTAAGAAAAAGAACACACAGACCTTTGATAATCTACGTGATCTATTCAACGACGTTGAGATCAAGGATCCCTTGCTAGAAGCGATTGACCACATCCTAACTGTCGCCCGTTTCTTTAAAGACTACACTACACCTAGGCGACAGCAAAATAAAACCAAGAACCCGGTGGTTCTCTTGCCTTATGCGAGTTGTGCTATACTGTCAAAATTACCACTGAAACAGAAAGATCCAGGCACCCGTCTCATTTCATGCAACATCAAAGGATGCAAGTTTGATTGTGCCTTGCTGGATTTAGGATTTTCCATTAACCTCATACCGACCATCATGTTCTAGAAATTTGCATTGGGAAATCTGAAATCCACCCCTATTACATTGCAATTGGCAGATTGCTCTATCAAAACCTCGCAGGGTGTGGTGGAAGACGTGGTGGTTAGGGTCAATAGTCTCTGTTTTCCTATTGACTTTCTTATATTAGACATGGAAGTTCCTGATTCACTTTCTGATTTTCCGATAATCCTCGGTAGACCTTTCTTGGCCACAGCCTGCACCTATATCGATTGTGAATCGAGCTGCATTGAGATTCCCGTGGGCTCTGAAAAGCTCAAACCTAACATTTTTAAGGCCACCAAGAATTTTGATTGCGATCTTATTGAAGATGACACGTCTGACGATGGCATGGCTGTCAGTGCATGTATCGAATTAGTAAGGACCTATTCAAATTTCTGCGACATACCCCTAGAAAATCACAATCACCTGACTGACCTTTACTGTGACGTTTCCCTACCCATTCCCTTACCCTTATCGCTTCCTGACCAGACCCCTGACGAGATCCACTCCACTTCTTACGCCTCGTGGTCTGAGTCATTTTCGGGCTACTACCTCCAGTCTACCCCCTTAAAGATCGAAGTGCCCTTTCTTTCCCGCTAAATCAGGCAGAAGCAGCATTCCACACTGGGACCGTGTCCCAAATGCTGATCACTTGGGCTCTCCCTTCTTGGATCCATCAATCCAGGGCGCCCCTCTCCTTGGCCAACCTCCTTCTCCCCTTATTCTTTCTTTTGATCCTTTTGGGACAATCACATCTCAAGAACTGCCAGATCTTTCCCTATCCACTCCTGAGCTTAAAGCACTGCCTGACACACTTAAATATTCTTTCTTAGGACCAAATGAAACGCTTCTTGTAATCATCAGTTCAAAATTGTCCAGGGAGCAAGAGTGTAAGCTAATGAAGGTCCGAATTGAACATAAGGCAGTCATTGGATGGTCACTTTCTGATTTAACTAGCATTAGCCCCTCCTACTACACCCACCGTATATATACGAAGGAGGAAGCTTAACCTTCCCACGAGATGCAGCAACATCTCAATCCTAATATGCGGGAGGTCATCAAAAATGAAATTATCAAGTGGCTTGATGCAAGCATTATTTACCCGATCAGCAACAACCCTAGGTGAGCCCAATTCATATTATACCCAAAAAGGCGAGTCTCACCATCCGTGTCAATGACAAGGGCGAATCCATCCCTACACGCACTCCTACATCATGGAGAGTGTGTGTACACTATAGGAAACTCAATACTGCTACCAAGAAAGACCATTTTTCGCTATCTTTTATCGACCAAATCCTGAAGCGGTTAGCAGGAAATCAATTCTTTTGTTTCCTGGACAGATTCTCAGGCTATAATCAAGTGGCTATTGACCCATGGGACCAAGGGAAAACCCCCTTCACTTGCCCCTTTGGCACCTTCACTTTCAGAAGGATGCCATTCGGACTCTGTAACGCACCAACTACTTTCCAAAGATGAATGCTGGCGATATTCCATGATATGGTGGGTGATTTTCTTGAGGTCTTTATGGACGACTTTTCGATCTTTGGACCCACTTTTGATGACTGCCTAGCCAACCTGAGCCGCATCCTCCGGAGATGTATTAGTGTTAACCTCGTGCTTTCCTAGGAAAAAAGCCATTTTATGGTGCACAAAGGTATTATTTTGGGACATATCATCTCTGAAAGGGGTATCGAGGTGGACAGAACTAAGCTTGATGTGATAGTTGATTTACACATACCTAGCTCAGTCCAACAAATCCGCTCCTTTCTGGGTCACGTCGGTTTCTATAGGAGATTTATTAAGGATTTCTTCAAGATTTCCAGACCTTTGACACATCTCCTATCTAGCGATGTACCCTTCAACATGGGCCCCGATTGTATTCATGCATTTACACAATTGCATGATGGTGTTACTAAGGCCCCTATTCTCCAGCTACCTGATTGGTCCCTTGACTTTGAGTTGATGTGTGATGCTTCTGACCTAGCTATCGGAGCTATCTTAGGACAAAGACGCAATAAACACCTGTTCGTGGTGTATTACACCAATAAAATGCTAGATGAGGCCCAGCGTAATTACACAACCACTAAAAAGGAGTTGTTGGCAGTCATCTTTGGGCTAGAAAATTTTCATTCATATCTTCTGGGCTCTTATGTTACTATTTTTACTGACCATGCAGCCATTCGTCATCTCATGCATAAGAAGGAAGCAAAGCCTCGATTGATTCGTTGGATCCTTCTCCTTCAAGAGTTTAATCTTAAGATACAAGATAAGGCCAAAGCCCAAAATGTAGTCGCAGACCACCTCTCGAGACTCGACCTGGACCATATTGGGCTTACCTTGCCTTGAAATGAATCATTTCCTGATGAGCACCTTCTAGTGATAAATGTGGAAAGTGGACCGTGGTATGCGGATATTGCTAATTACCTTGCTTCTGGCTCTCTTCAATGAGGTTGGCCTAAAAACCAACATGAGCATCTCATTGCAGAAGCAAAGTGTTATTTCTGGGATAATCCACTACCTTTTAGAGCAGGTGCTGATCAGATAATTTGTCGCTATGTTCCTGACAGCGAGTTCCCCAGTGTGCTATTCTTTTGCCACAATCACGCCTGTGGAGGCCATTTTTCCGGGAGGAAAACTGCAGTTAATGTGTTGGATGCAAAGTCTTTTGGTCCTTCATCAGGATGCACACAATTACGCTAAGCGTTGAACAAGGTGCCAGTCGCTAGGGTCAATGTCACGTCACGACATGATGCCCTTGCAACCCATCCTAACTGCAAAAATTTTTGATATGTGGGGTTGATATGTGGGGAATCGATTTTATGGGTCCCTTTCTTTCATCCAACAGTTTCAAGTACATTCTTGTTGCCGTTGATTATGTCCCGAAATGGATTGAGGCTATTACCACGCGCTGTGCTGACATGACATTACCACCAAATTCGTCAAGGACTACATCTTTGCATGCTTTGGGATCCCTCGAGCCATTATTTCGGATGAAGTCATTTCACCCATTAGTCTTTCCAGGCACTTTTGAGGAAATACGGAGTCCACCACCGCATCGCTTCTTCGTATCATCCTCAAACGAACGACCAAGCTGAGGTTTCAAACCGACAGATCAAGCAAATCCTCCAGAAAATGGTTCAACCTGACCGTAAGCATTGGTCCGACAACATGATTGACGCTTCATGGGCATATCAGACTGCCTTCAAGGCTCCCCTTGGTATGTCTCCATACAAGATTATCTTTGGGAAGCCTTGTCACTTGCCCATAGAGTTGGAGCACCACGCTTATTGGGCAGTTCACCAGTGTAACCTCGACCCAAACCTATGTGGTCGAGAAAGAAAACTCCAACTCCAGGAATTAGAAGAGCTACATTGTGAAGCCTATGACTCTGCCTTAAACTTTAAACAACGAACCAAGGCCTTTCACAACAGTCGCATTAGGCGGAAGGAGTTTTAGCCATCACAGCAGGTTTGGCTTTATAATGCCCCACTCAAATTCTTTCCTGGAAAACTGAAGTCCAAATGGGCTGGTCCTTTCCTGGTCTTGAGACCTTTTCCCAACGGTGTTGTCAAGATTGAAGATCCAAAAACTGGGCATAAATTTACGATTAATGGGCAGTGGTTGAAACCGTGTCTCACTCATGAGCCTGCCCCGTTGGTGAAACAGTTGCCCTGCTGTAGGGTAACTAACCTGTGCCTTACTCTGAGTCCAGCTAGGGACGTTAAATTCAATGCTCGTTGGGAGGCACCCCAACAATCCTTTCACTTTCACTCGCATTTCATTTCATTTCATTCACTTCACTTTGCTTTTCACCACCCACCATTCGCCCACCCATCCACCCTGCTTTATGCCCTATACTCACCTTTGCACCAAGACCTTTTAACCCTGTCCATTACATGGGGGTGGATAGGCATCCATACAATCTAGGCATTACATGGGTATTTTGCAGATTCTTGTCCATTATACATATTCATCTATAGTATATATATAGCCCAATTAAAAAATCCATAAAAATTAAAAATCCTGAAAAATTTTCAAAAAAAAAATTACAAAACACAAAAAGTTCATAAAAAAATGGAAAATTCAAAAATTAAAAATGGAAAATTCAAAAATTTCTTAGCTATGATCTGAAAGCTGAAGCAAAAATAAAATAAGTGTTTCTAGACATTCAACCTTTGCTTTGAAGACTTTCCAAGTCACAAAAGCTTGATCTACTCAGGCTTTCGCTTAATACACTCAAACATTGACAAGATAAACCAGGATCACTCCTAACTTAGGATGTGTTCTTATACTTGAGTCACCAGTATAGGATTCGTTAGTTTGCTTCTACTTGGAATCTAAGTAACCTTGGTTCAGACTACACAAAGTCGAGAAAGACTAGATGAACGTAAGATCCAACCCTAGTGTTCATTAGGGAAGGTAGAGTCCTTACCTGTGCGTGCAGGTAGGCTCTTTATCCCAATTTTTAGTTTTGTGTTTAGAATAAACTTTTTCATCTAAGTTCTCACCCACCAAATAAGTGTGCTCTACCAAATAAAGTTGTAGGAGGCATACTGACATTAGCCTTAAAAGAATTTTTTTTTTTTTGAATAAAGTCAGTATGTTCTCCAAATTCTTGTAAATTCTTCCACCAAAATATTTTTCAGGGTGCATTACAAATACCATGTTTCCACCAAATATTCTTTGAGCCACAACGAAATAAGAGTTAGGTTGAGTCTTTACTCATTTTTTAGAGTTAATCTTAAGACATGAGTTGAAGCTAAGACCAACCTGGACCTAAAAAGACATGAAACCTCGGGCTTAAGTCTTAATGTTCATTTGGTTAGTCTTGATTAATCACTAAACACAACCATAACCTCTTAGCTTTCAAATTTTGTAAAACCCTCTGAGTCCTCGAAATCACACTTAAGGTTTAAATACAAGAGTCCTTGTTAGTCGAGAGATGATCTGTTATCGAGCTATCGAGGGGTTCTAAGGAGTAATCATCGTAGCAAAGCCTCAATTGCTCAAAAATAATTAAATTTATAACTCAGAATCGAAAAAGAGGTCGATCACATGGAGCAACTAATTGTAATCCAATCTCACTAATCACAATTTAATCAGAAATATAATTAATTATGACCAAAGCTTCATTTATAACTCAAAATGATATATATATGAAATCAAGTAGCAAAGTGCAAAAAGAATAGGTTAAAATGGTGACTTGAATCACCAAATTAACCCCTAGAATTAAGCTCACAAGTATCTCAAATAATTGAACAGTAAATCTCAACCAAATATCCACGTCAACTTGGTTAAATATTCCAACAGTACCTTCAGAACTAAGACACCAACAGAAATCAGACGAAGGCACAACGCATCAAAAGCCTTAAGTTGCTCAAGGCACCAATGCACAGCTCCAACAGAAGAGACAAAGGCCTCCTTCTCTCTCCTTCATGCGTCAAGAGAGAGGCAAGCACAGCACAGCACAAAGGCGAAGGCCTCTCAAGAATCGGCTAAGTGTAGAGAGCAGAGGCGCGAAGAGCAAAACCCCCCTCTCTCTTCTTTTTCTTCTTCTCTCTGACCCAAGGGACAATGGGTCAATAATCAGGTATTTAGACCAGGGACCAGACCCACCTGCGTGGTGTAGCTAGTGAGGAGTGAGCGCAATGAGGCATGTGCGAAGGGACCCAACCCCTGTGTCTTGGGCAAGGGGTCGAGGGAACAAATTCCTCTTATCTCGCACAAACGGCTTCTGATTCTACGATGTGGGACTATATGTCCCACAGTCCTCGTGTGGCAGCAACTAAAGACGTCTCTAATTGAGGTTAAGGGAAGCACCTGCTGCTTCAATTGGAAGCCTGGAGCGCTTCCTGGGAGTCAGCCGCAACACCTGGGGGTGGAGTCTGGAGGGATTGTGACCGGAGGACTGCAGTTGAAGTCAGCGAAGTCGATGATGGTTGTTGTAAATGTTTGTTGGTAATAATTGTTGATCATGTCGTTGTAGTATAGGGTGTATAATATAACATTAAGGATGTCGTATAGTGGTGAGTATGGGTGAGTACCAGTCATTACAACCATTATTATCATTTGCTTATTTATCTAATTTTTACTGATTTTGTTCCAGGTCGTTCTCTGGGAGGCAATTCATTGAACTTAATTCGGTCACTCTTTGATTATCTCCAAAATTGTCTTCTTATTCAAAAAGAAACTTTACATTTAAAGAATGAATGAATGTTTTATTTACCTAGTTACTAAGAAGTGCTTGCAAAAAATACTAACTATGAACAAGCATCAAACAATCTATTATTATACTCTAAACTATGTATTTACAAGTTATACTATTAACACTAATATGTTAGTTCATACTACATTAGGATACCATAGTGTAAAAACTTAACTTACTAGTCATTTATTTATAGTGACATATATACCAGTTTTAGTGACAGATATAAACGTCGCTAAATCTCAGAAAACACTATATACAACCTAAAGAAGCAAACTGAGGTCTTTAGCGACATTTATAGTGTCGTTTTATTCTGTTAGTAATTATGTGGGTTTACTTATACGTATGTACAGAGTCTTTTCTGTTGTTATCTCGTGTTATCTTTTTTTTTTTAAAAGTTGTCTGTCCTTTCATTTTGTTCTGTGGTATTTCAGAGGTTGCAGTGGAGAGTCCTTAGTGTAAAATGTGTTTAATTAGCGGGCGTGTTTTTCGAGGGATAAACAGCACCCTACGGGTGGGACCAGACCTCTACTAAGCGCGCCCTAATCTCAGATTAGGTGCTTAATTACGTTTTCGTATCAGCGCAGGGCCTCAGCCCAACGCCAGACATACTCGCACGCTCGGGCTCCCAGCCCCACACATGCATCACACATTCAGTATCATCACATATCAGAGTTCAGCACAAATCGGGTTATCGGATCAGACAGAACAGGTGGTGTTTCGGGCGCCCGGCGCCATGACGACTGGTTAAGCTATTACATAAATTGTATTTATATAGCTGCGTTTGGTTTGCAGCACACGATGTGGCGCTATTCCAGCGCCACATCGTGCGCTGGAAACCAGACGCAGCTGCGTCTGTGCGCGTTTGTGGCCCTCGATTTGGGGGCCATAAATTATTAAAAAAAATAAAATAAAATATGGTAAATAAAATATTTACATAATACTACATAATTGATTAATTAATTTTGAATTTTAAATATTTTTACTATACAAATAAATTCGCTAAACTAGGCTGATTATACAGGTTGATTTAGGTGATTAAATAGTTAATTTCTTATAAAATAATTAGTAAATGGTCTAATTGACCTTAAACAGTTTTAACTTACATACTTAAGTATTTAATACATATTTTTATTGTATTTTTACGAATTTATTTATGTTTTATTTAGGCTAAAATAGCAATTCTGTGTAGTTTATAATTAAAACTAAGTTACAGTAAGTTATACTAGGTATAATTATACTTTGACTAACTTAAATTACTTAATATATACACATATATATATATATTCCCAAGTTTATAGATTTATTTACTTGATTATTGCTCTAACCTATTAACTTAGCTACTAAATCAGTAAATATAAATCTGTACATACATATATACATAAATCAGTAAATACATGCATAATAGATTAGTATATATACATATTGTTACATAGATTACATATGTATATGAATTTCTGTACAGGTTTTATACATATTTACAGTATAACTATGTATCTAACTGATATGCTATAGTTATAGTTATAATACTATGAATGGGTATATTTACAGTTTTAAAATAAGTCTATGCCATTAGGCTTTTGTATAAAGTTAGGGAATTAGAGTTGATTGATTTTTTTTTATTTGAGTTTAGACAGCAGCCGCAGCTACTGTCAGAGGAGATGGAGAAGAGAAGAATGTGCTGTTTTAGTGTTGTTGTTTACAGTGGCAGTGGCTTAAGCCACTGTCAAATGGCTAACTGCTGCTGCAGTTAGCCCACTTGAAGAGGGGGGAAGTATTCTACAGAGAAGAGGGAAATTTAGAGAAGAAGGGAGTTTAGAGAAGAGGGGAATGTAGCTGCTAGATGCAGCATATTGCTGTGTAACAGGGAGTAAGATAAAATTCAAAACAAACTACAATTTACAGAGTTGAAATCCAAATCTGAAAGGGGTTTAAATCTCACGAAAATCTCATGTAAATTCAGCTCAAACACTCATTAGGAAAAACCTTATCAGAAGCATCCTTTCAGATCAACATTCAAATGGCATTGAGTTAGTCTTCCTAATGCCATAGACAGCATGAAGGAAGACTTAGCTCGATCAATTAAAACCAAAGAAACACAATCCCAGTTTCTTGCAACCTTAAGGAGTATGGAAAACTCCTTAGGTTAAAGAATCACCATACAGAAATGATCATCAACACAAATAGTGCATGGCAGTTCTGAAATAGCAAAAAGAGACTAAGAATGCATTAAGGAAATTTAATGGAAGCTGGCGAATGCATTCAAAACAAAGTATAAACAGAATCATGAAAGGCTCTTCTGATTGGTTCTCTGTCACCAGAGAACTTCTCAGAATCCTTGCCTACAATGAAAACCAAAAATCCTTTCAATTTGTCAGATCTGTCAAAACATTTCAGAGAGTAAAAATCCTTTAAAATCCAAATCAAAAGTGCTCTGACAAACTGAGGCAATCCATTTAAAACAGAGGGGCTTTTGTGAAACAAATGGAGTGAGTGAGAAGCCCCAAATGGTGCTTGTGACACCACTTTCAGATCTGAGGCAGTGTGCCATCAGATCTGAAATTGGGTCAGGATGTGTGGGTGATTGATGAAAAATTCGTCGTTAAAAGGAAAAACAAGAATCAGAATCTGGATGATGGAAAAACAAAACATGAAGAGGGAGATAAATTGAACAGTGAACAGATGATTCTTCCCCTCTGATCTGGACTGATCAGAGGAGGTGAGGGAGGGGATCTAATACTAATTCTACTCCTAAGACTAATCTAACTACAGCTAACATTAAACACTAACAATTAAAACTAAATCTATTCTAAACTACTGCAGACTAAATCTAACACTACTTGTGCAGAATTAAAAACTAAACTAAAAGGCAGAATGGGACCTATGGGTCCTTAGCCGGCGGCTAAGGAGGAAGAAAGGAGGAGGGTGACTCCAGCGGAGGGAAGAGTCTGCTAGTGAGACTCCAGGGTCGTCCTCAGGTGCTACGAGGTCCTTAGCGACGAGGAGGGTCGAGAGCAGGCGATGATTCCACAGCCGGTGGCTGTGAAATCAGGGTCTAGATGAGGAGGAGAGACTGGAGTGGAAGAATTGATCGCTAAGAGATGTAGGAGGGAGCGATCCTTTGCGCGCGACACCACTGAGGTGCTTAAATAGCAGCTCAGTGACTGAGATCACCGTAAGGGTGAGGTTAATCAAAATTAGGCCGGCGGTGAGGATGAGATGGGTAGAGCGCCCGGCGAGTCAAGAGAGAGATCTGACCGTCAGATGAGATCTGGGAAGAGAGGTGAACGCACGCACCGAATCGCGCGAAGGTTCCATTTGATTCCAGCCGCAGATCGAGATCAAAAGTGCGATGGACGGTCGAGAATGGCTGTGTTCTTCGCACGCTACAGTGCGCGTGAAGAACACAGGCTTCTCTCTGAAATGAGGGAAAACTTGCAGGAAGACCCTTAAACGAAGGGGTAGAAGAATAGCGTGCAGGTCCAAAAGTGAGAAGAACTATAACTGGAAGGGCCTTGCAGTCATACAGAAGGGTCCCTGCGGCTTGCAAAAAGGTCCAAGAAGGAGTTTTGAAGGGTAGAAATGTAATGCATGAAGGACCTAATTGTAATCTATTTATTTCTAAGCCTAAATGATGTCCAATTGCTTTCAAATTTTTACATGTGCTTAATTGAACATTTAAGACATTGATTTTACTTCTGATTTATCTTTTCAAACTTGTTTATGTGTTCAATTGATGCATGGATCATCATTTGTTCTTTAGTTTTCAGAATATCTCATTTTTGTGACCTAATTAGGAGGTTTTAACACACATTAAAAGTTTTAGGTCTTTTCTTTAATTCCCACACTTAACCCTTTTTATGTGTTAATTTGATATTGTTTTTCTTAGTGTCTAGCTTAATTTCGGCCTTTTAGCTATGATGAGTAGCCACTCATCAGTCGGGGGCGAGGCAGAGGTCCAATGTGTACCTGAAAAGGAGAATATGGCCTATTGGCCATGTCAAAGATGCTCAGAAGGAACACCGTGTGAAGGCGAACGTGCTAGTGGTCGTGGCGTTGCGTGGGAGTGCTTGTGGACATCCAACAAACTCGAGAAAGGAGTGCGGTGAAGCTCGATCTCGGTGGCGTGTGTGCGTGGCCAATCCCCTCAATTTCTTGAGGGGTTTTGGTTCTGAGGGCACGGCTGAGATTTTGGGATTGGTGGGGAGAGGTTTGGTGTGGTGAGGCGACTTTGCAAGGTTGCCAGAGGTACAACGGAGACGTGGAAGACAACGGTGGCATGAGTGTGAGGGCACATTGAAGCGGGTGTTGGGTCTGTGAATCGGGTTAGGGGGAGATGCGGAGACAAACTGGAGTTGTTTCTAATGAAGGGGATGCGGAGATGGTGTCGGCTATGATTAGCCGGTGCCGGAGATGGAGGCTCCAGGAGGAAGGGCGGCAACGTCTGAAGGGAGAGGAAGCCCCTTGCAGGTATGGCAAGGTGCAAACGAAGCTGGGGAAGGACCTGTTGCTTATATTACAGGGCAGCAGGTGAGAAGACCGAAGGGAGAAGGTCACCGGAGATGAGTCTAGAGCTGGCCAGAGGTAGAAGAGATGAAGGATTTCTAGGCCTAGAACTCACTCAAGAGTTCGGTTATGCGATGGGGATGCTTCTATTGGGCTTCAGGCAAGCTTCTATTACGAACGCACTCCAAGACGTTTCTGGCCAGACGTCTGGAACCCCTTCTAGACGTCTGGGATCTATTTTCGGTGGCACACAGGGCTGCGTCTGCGCGCAGGCGCGCACAGACCCGCAACCGCCTTCCTCTCTTTTTCCCTCTTCCTCCTGCAGGCGCAAGCTGAGCCCCTCTGTCTCGCTCTCTCTCTCTCCCCGCGCGGCTTTAAAAAGCCACGCCCTCTCCCTCACTCTCATCACCTCCGCTCCCCTCCTCTTCTCCTTCCAGCCGATGCACGAGTGCGAGCGCGAGTGAGCGGCGGCAGCGACAGCAACGGTGAGTGCGGGAGGAGGTGCTGCGCGAGGGAGGAGGCGCTCGACCGTGAGGGCTCGAGCTTGCCGAGGCAGCGAGAGCCGGCCGGCGGGGGCGCAGCGGGCACGGAGTGACGCGGGAGGTCTGCTGCAGCTCGAGCAGCAGGCGCACGAGGCGCGGCGCGGCCGTGCGTCGCAGGCGGAGGGCGAGTAGCGCTCTGGTTCAGGAAGTTTTTCCAGAATGAGACGTCTGGTCTTCCAACCAGACGACGGTTAAGACGTCTGGAGGACTATCCAAACGTCTGGCAAGTAAGTTATTTTTCGTCCTTCTTCCTTTTCTGCGACCGTCCGTACTGAGAACGATGAGTGGGTACGTGCAGGTTCTGAGATTCGCATCCAACGCGAGTCAGACGACTGGCAGCGGTGCCAGACGACTGGAGGGACTTCCAGACGTCCGGGGTGACCATCGGACGTCCGGGAACTAGGCCAGACGCCCCCACAGGCTTCTGGACATCTGAGAGACTACGCAGGACAAGGTACCATCTGATCCCCATTTTTAAGACGTCTGGAAGAAGTTCCATACGTCTGATTTTGCACTGTTTCGTCGTTTTCGACCCGTTTAGGGCCCGTTCGTCCATTTTCCACGTTTCGAGTTGCGTCCTTTTCGTAATAAAATCCTCTACCCGCCTACAGTGATTAGATATTGTTTTGAGAAACTCCTTGTGTTTGATCCTTGTGATAGGACCCCGTTCCATTGCAGTCTCGGGGGTTGCGGAGGCACGCGAGATTCCCGACCACGCCCCCAGTACTCCTGTTGTAACTGGTAGAGTAGCTTTTAAGTTTATTAGTATAATCTGTTAAATTATGGAACCATAAATAGAACCTAGGACATTGCATGAATCCTAGGAATGAGAAACTAGAATGAATGGTAGATCCTAGGGTGTTGCATGAATCCTAGGGCTGGAAAACTAGATTGTATGATAGATCCTAGGGTATGGCATGAATCCTAGGATGGGAAAACTAATGGAATATACGAATACTGCAGTCTTGGAAAAATGGAAAGGAACAAATAGCTACCTGTAAATTGATTTAACAGCTGCCTGTTATGAATAAATATACGTGATTGAGAACATGGATCGTAAGAACGTGAAACTGGAAAGTGAAACCTAGATGTTCTGAGTTAAAAGAGCCAGAACCCTACAGGGAATTAGGAGTGGATCTCCTAGAAAGAGAAAGGAATGGATCTGAGAAAGAAAGACGTGGTAGTGTGCTGTCTCTTGGGTACGTGGTACCAAGGGAAGTACCTGTTACCTGTTTAGTGCAGAGCGGAGCCAGTCGCCCCAGGGACCCGGGGTTAGGTATGGCCACTTTGTACTGACTTGCTGGCCCTCATGTACGCAGTACCGAGAAGAGCTACTAGTGTAGGGCGAGTACTAGCTACCCCACGAGCCCCGGGGATCTACTAGCTCACCTACATTGACTTGTTAGGCCCACTGGGCAAACCAGGGTAGTCAGGCGAGGGTGCGCGGACTGTGGAGGGGCAAGGCCCCTGTTTGGTTACTGTGGAGGGGTTGGACCCCTGTTACTGAGAGGGCTCTGCCATGTACTAGTTCCGTGCTATGCTTTGGGCGCACCCGTTAACGGAAACGACTGACCGCGTGCCAGTGCGGGTTAGCTACCTGTGTGTTTATCGCGCGTGCCGTAGTCACCGTTACGTCTGTCCGTGACCTTGGGGTGGTTGACTGAGAGTAGGATCACCACAGGGGACTCTCCCGGCCAGGAGAGCACCACGTGCTACTTCTACTGTTCGGAAAAGACTGCAATCAAGATCGTTCCCACGAGGAACATTCGAGATCAAGTGAAGGATCTGAGGAATAGATAAATTGTGAAACAATAGAAAGACGTAAATAAAGGAAGAAAGAAAATAAAACAGCTACTGTACACCTTACTGCTTCTTTAGTTTAGCTGCCACTCTACTCAGCGTTTCACTGACGTGTTATACTCGTTACTTTTCAAAACCAGGTGTTGAGCAGCCAGGGTCAGCGGCTGCAGAGGACGCTGGGCCGAGTAGGGTCCAGTAGAGTTACCACTGCTCTTTTGTGCCCTTTTTGTTTCCACTGTAGTGAGTATTTTTTGTTACTCTCTGTACTTTTCTTTACTCGTAGTTTTTGTTATGTTAAATGTTGTTCTACTGTTGTGGTGGTACATGCTGTAGTAGTTCTTTTTCTTATTGCTGTATTTTGTTACTGCTAATTATACTTCATGTTGAATGTGGTTTATTTTAATGCTCTTTTGGTTACTTCCTTGTTGGACGACTAGGTCTTGAGATTAGTCGAGTCGATCCGGTTCTCGTGTCTCGTAGGGACTCGGGAATCGAGTCGTTACAACTTCTAAGCTTGGAAACAAGCTTGAGAAGGTCAGATTTTCAGGGAAAGAGATCCCTAAAATCCACGAATTCACACGAGCTTCATGAGGAGATTTGGAGTCCAAAACTAGGTTTAGGCGATTAAGGACTTCATCGAGATCATCCTTTCCAATTTTGGAAGGGATTAGTTGAGCAATCAAAGAGGAATCCTTGATTGAAAGTCGGTGTTTGATGGGTTCACACTATTAATGGTGGCAGGGACCTTGTTGAATAAAATGAAGAGAAGTTGGGGGGCTAAATGCAAATATTTTGAAAGCTAGGGACTTACGTGTAAGAAAAAGAGTTTAAATGGACTAAAATGTAAACTAGGTTAAGATGAACTCTGATTGAGTCCAAATTTTGGTACAAACCTAATTTGGACTTAAGGAATGTAATGGTAAAGTTTGATTTCAGTTTTGACCAATTTTGACTAGAAAATTTGTGCATAAATCCAAATTAGGGCAAAACTGTGTATGTGACTCTATTTAAAGTCAAAATGAGTTTCAAAGGTCAAATCAAGGGTACCAAATCTCAAGGAATATTTTTTATATGAATTTTATAAGGTTTAGATGAATTTTATCCCGATCAAAACCTCAGTAATTTAAGCAGGTTTGAAATTAAGCTTTTGGGTGCTATATTAGTTCTCGAAATGCGCGAAATCCCGTTTCTATCTACATGGATCCATTTATTAGACTTTAATGCTCATTTGACCTTTATTTCACCCCTAGCAAACCCCTTGGTTATTCTGTGTTTATGATATGCTATTAAAATTACAGAATTAAGTACTAGTTTCCTGTTCTTTTCTTAAAACAGCCTGAAGCGGAGTTATAACCCTCAGATGGTTATGTAGGAGCATTTATCTTTTAAACTTGACTAAAAGTGGCCAATTAGGACCTACGATGGTGTTCCCACCATGGTCTATGTTATGTAAGACTTGAGTTCTGATAGTCTTCTTTGCAATTGATTCTCACAATGTCCAACTGATAAACACATTAATATTGCTTCAGGAAAATCTTTAACTTAAGATCACTTCTAAACACTACTACCATACTATTAAATAAGTGTATTACTAGGGATTAGCAAAAGATAGGCATGTGGGTGTGATTTCCCAGCAATTCATTCCTGTAAAATATGTCATCTTATGTTATTTCCTAACGTTACGCATTTAGATTAGATAGGTTTACATACATTTTGTAAATATTTGCATTTGTGCATTTCATGGAGAGGAAGATAGAGAGAGAGATTGAGCCCCCATTTCATTCATTTTATCCCCCCATTTCCACCTCATTCCCATTTCAATTCCACCACATTTCTACCACCTAAGACCACCTACATTAATTCCATGACAACCTAAGTGCCTACCCATAATTTAGCCAAAATATCCCCACTAAAAAAATCTCCTAATGATACTCATCCTCACCCACCACCCTCATCCCCTCACCTATATAATTCCCCACCCCACTCCCATGCGTAGGGGTCGGTTCCCACCTCCACCATCAACAATCCATTCCCCCCTCCCACAGACGCACACACTCATATTCTCCCACGCACACATACCCTCAGCTGACCACTCCACCTGAGCTCTCCTCTCTCCCTCTTTTCCCCTCCTCCACTCTCAGTACCCACTCACAAGTTGAGAAGGCACATTGAGAACAGAGGAGTTCCCTCCCATGGTTGCAACCACCACCGTGAGGGTACACCACCGTCTAGCTCAGTGAGAGCAGGTAGAGGTGGAGTCTCTCTTTTCTTTAGTTTTGTTATTTTATTGTTCCTTTCATGCCATTTGATCACCAATAGAGCAGGTTCCACGAGCTACTCTGGTTCGCTATAGTGAGTCCATCGCGATTCATTTTTTAGCAAAGCCACCGGAAAGCTTCTCATTTATCTGCTAGCACGCTCCCTCACGCGAGAACCCATTTCTCTAGCCGGTCACAGCCACTCCCACGCCACTTGTTCGACTCACCTTTCTCTTTCTTCAACCACTGGCTAACTGAGGAACACAGCCGGTGGTTTCTCAAGTCAGCCGGTTTCTTTTAACCCTAGGCACTGTAGCCACGCTATCTCGCATGCGTAGGGTGGCAACCGGGCGCTTCTCACTTAGCCAATTACCGCGCCCTCTCTCTCCTCACCGTGATTGCCTCCAGCAGGTGTCACTCGCCTCACGTGCCTCACTCTCACCTGCTCCCTCACACAACTACACCCGCTCCCTCTCTCTCTTCGCTCACGCATGCTCATGTGCCTCACGTGCATGTGTGCTGCTGTTCCCTCACGCACTCAACCATGCATACATACACACATACATATATTATACGCACTCACGCACAGACACCACACTCACCTGTATACATGCATACATACACGCACATATATACTCACACTTATATATATATATATATATATATATATATATATATGTGTGTGTGTGTGTGTGTGTGTGTGTGTGTAGGAGGAATATATATGTTTATAGGTGTATAACAATATATATATATATATATATATATATATATATATATATATATATTGTTATACACCTATAAACATATATATTCCTCCTATACATACACACACACATCGTCCCATTCACCATATCGCACATTTCCCTCACCGCACATTATATCGCGGGTATATTCTCACCAGTTGCGCATATATCCCCGATATTCACACACATCAAAGCATTCCACACACACTTCCACACGTCCACTCTACACCCTCACGTGGCACCTGGCTAGGTTCATCGCGTCTCTTTAGACAACAGTTAACCCAGCATGGTGCTAAATTGTCATTGAATCTTTAATTCAATATTCCCCCCTTCATATTATATTATATTATATATATATACACATATATATAAATAAGCTAAGTATTTCAATTCATTTCCTTCGGCATTTCAATCCTACATTTCTTTTCTTTACTTTATATTTTCCTTTCATTTTGTTGATTAAGAAAAGACAAAAAAAAGTATAAAATAGAAAAGATAATTCTTGACTTGCAGGTGCACAATCTCGCATGTGACAAGACTATTTCTGACTATTTTTGCATGTAACCAAGGACCATTTCTTGAGGGTGTACCTTAAGGACAAGAATATCCAAAAAAAAAATCTAAAATCGAGAAAAACCCAAAAATATAATAAGCGAAAGGAATTGATGTGATTTTAAGAAGTACGTAAAAACTGATTAATTCCAAAAATCGCCTCCCTGAGTTTGACCCTGGCCTAAATGTGACTATCTTAAAATCTGATTTAGCCTAGGATAATAAATTTTTGATAAACTAGTGTAGATTCGCTTATAGGTAATCACTTCCACTATATCCATTTCGACATTAATATCACCTAATTAAATAACCCTACTCGTGTTTTGACAGACATTCGCAACTTAATGAGGAATCTTTCACCTCTTCTCGCTACGAATCCCGCGCATAGATTTGTTTCATAAATTCCCGCAAGGAGGAAATTTGGGAATAATTTGGATCTATGAGATTCATTTGCCTTAGGTTTCTACTATACTCCTTCTCTTACCCAAGGAGGGACCTTTGTCCCATCTTTTCCTTCTCTTTCCGCATTTTCTGTTGTGGAAACACAATGAATCCTTACAATCTTTACGCCATCCAGGAGAATGATGCAAGATCAAACCCTTATTCTAACACTTATAGCTCTGAATGGAAAAACCACCTAAATTTCTCTTGGGCTAATCACAATCAAAGACCTAATTATCAAAATCAGACCCAACAAAACTCGTCGATGTTGCCTTCTCAGCAACAAGTGAGGCCCGCCTAATCTAATACGCAAAATTATTTGGGGCCTAATAGGGATAATCAACTCAAGCAGATTTTGAGAGCTATGAATGAGAGTCAGCGTAGGAATGTTGAGGCTCTAGTCGAGATCCAAAGGCAATGCATGGCAAAATTAGCTGATTTACGAAATCAAATCATGCAACCAGCTGAGTCTCGTCGTTCAAGTACTTTACCATCCTAACCAATTCTGAATCCTAGGAATCTGCCACATCCTAGGTACCAAGGCCAAGCAGACGTAGTTAATTAGGCCAATGATTTGAATAAAAAATCACCCTCTGCACCTCCTGAGAGTGCGTTATCGAATCTAACTCAGTAACCACCTTTACTATATCCAAAGATGTACCTATCATTTCAAATCAGAATTGATTGGTTGTTGATCTTGAACTTATTTAGAACTCAATTTCTATTTCGCCTCATGCTTTAACTTGCTTACCTCAAACCAAATCGGGTTTATCCTTTGTGAAATCAAATTTGAAGCAAGCACACTTATTCAAACACTCATTGGTTAAATTGTGAAGTTCTTTAGCTTCCTAAGGCTTTGAGGACAATTTCTATTTTTGCCTCATGTTTTGGCTTGCTTACCTCAAACCAAATCCAGTTTATCCTTTGTGAAATCAAATCGGGCCAAGCACACTTATTCAAACATTCATTGATTAAATTAGGATGTTCTTTAGCTTCCTAAGGCTTTGAGGAATCTTTCAAGTTAATCAGTATGTTGTTTTCTTAAGTTTTTATCTCTGATGAACAGGTCACCGAAGCTCCGATGAGCTCCGGTGATATTGATCTGAAGGAGAAGCTTTTAAATGGATTCTTAATGATCTGAAATCATTTGAGAAGGATTTATTGATAATTTTCTAAGCATTTACCTTGAGTTTTATTGATTTTATCTCTCGGTCCATCTTCATCCCCTACAGAGTTGTGCACATTGAGTCTCTCACCTACCAAGCATAGCATTAGGTCCATATGTTTCACCAGGTCCTCCTGAGTCTAATACAACTCTTGATTAGGTTGTTAGGACTCTGTAGTGTTTTGTCGAACAACCGTATGAGATCTCAAGCAATAGATTTGGAATTCGATGGTAGGAAGATCAAATTCTTATTTTGATGATTCAAGTAAGTTCCTGAGGTTATATAGAATTGATATGGGCCATTTATTTGATTAGAGTAACTCCAGAGATAAAAGTCAACTTCAAACACTTGGAAATGTGTAGAGTTGATCTGGAGAATCTGAATTCTGAGTTGTGATAGTTTTTAACTCCAAATCCTTTCTCTATCATTCTGAGTTCGCAAAGAGGCTACCAGGTAATTCCAAGGTTTAGAGAGCATTCTTTTATGCTCCTAAGTGTTTTGAAATGTGTTAGGCAATGAGTGCATTCTTTAGGATGTGAGAGAAAGACTAGATTGAGGTATGCATGTGTTTATGTGCAAAGCTGCTCCTACCATGGCAAACAACCATGTTTATCAATTGATTTGAACCAACTCTTTGGGTTCAATCAAGCAATTGAAGGTGTGAATCAAGAGATGAATTGTAGTTTTGGAGATCTGCAGTTTGATTTGGTAAAGATTCACTGAGATTTGATGAAGATTTGGAGCTAGAAACAAGGACTTGAGCTGAAATGCAGACGCAGAGAAGAAAGGGCTTCCTTTAGTCTAACCTCAGATGTGTTAAACCATTTGAAGTGGTTCTTAAACATCTGCGCCACTTATGCCGTCGAGTGACTTGGATGCGGGCACCTTATGTGTCTCTTGCATGATATCTAAAAGACCTGTGCGTTGCACATGCACTACGCACGTGTATGCATCCAAGCGTGGGTGGGCATGTGGGATGCTGACACATGTCCTATGTGGTGAGCTTAGTAGCAACTGCTCTAGTTAGCCTGTGAGATTGCGCAAAAAGCCCAACAAATTTTTAATTGAGTCCAAGATTGTGTTGTTCACAACACTTAGCCAAATTTGTGTGTGCGTGTTCTATGAAGGCTAAGGGTGAAGTGTTAAGACCGGTGAGGATGTGCCAACTATGGTTTGAAATGAAATAAATTTGAGGAGTTTAAGAGTTGTTATAAAACAACATGTTATTGCATATTCTTTTTACAATTTAATACATGTTTCTTGATTCTATCGGAATTGATTGCCTTGTATAATGTTTATTTTTATGCAATTAATTCATATGGATAACATGTTGTAATTATATAGTTAATTAAGTAGTTAATTAAATAACTAAGCTAATTATATACAGATTAGTAATTAAGTGATAAGTAGTTATATAATCTAAGTAGTATCTATATAGTTTAGTAAGTTAAAATGTAATTTTTGTTTTTGAAAACGAAAAGAATGACTTTCTGTAGCAATAGCCATCTGGAATTTATTTATTAAAGAAATTTCAAATACAATCTTGGATAAGAAATGTGTCCACAAGTCGGACAAAAAGAGTGATTCCCCACTAACATTTTCAACCCATGCCCGACCTCTCCTAAATACAACATCATTTCTCGCCCGCCAAATCGTCCACAAGATTGCCGCCACAAGAAAATACTGACGACGCAGGAAAAGATGTGGACGACTCCTCGGGCGACTCGTGGGCGACGTGAGGGAGACCAACGGTGGATTGCATCGGTCGATGGTAGTAGGCGTGGATGTCGGTCGGAGGGGGCATTCGAATCCCAGGGAGGGCGTGGTGGATGGAGAAACCACGATCCAACATGGAGGAGAGGGGAGTCCACCGTTTGCCTGTGGTGCCGAGAGAAGCGGCATGTTGCAGCAGACTGCCATAACGTCGCTGTGTGCTTGGCGTGCGGCGACTTGGGCCATAAGAGGGCAACGTGTAGGCGGCGACACGATGGAGGACACAGGGAGAGGCACGGTGCGTGGATGGGGAACGAGAGGGGTGCAAACCCTAATCTAAGGTTGCACGCGGATCGTTGGGATGAAGGCATGCACGGCCATGTGGGGGGCACGCAAGCACATACGATGGAGGAACAACTACAGCAGCGGAGAAACTAGAGGAGCAGCATGGCGAGACGGCCTCCTCCTCCGCCGACCCCCCTGTCTCTCGATGTTGAGGTCCCTCTCACCCCGAAGGTGCAGGCGACAAGAGTCCTTGCTATGTGGTGCACTTATTGGAGAAGTCATAGCGGGCTCTCCATCCCTAGACGAACTACGTGGGATTGCAAGGTCTCTTCCTTTATCATCCTCTATGTGGAAATTGTCATGGTTGAACCCATCGAGGTTCTTGTTGTTTGGCTTGGGTGAGGGTGATGTGAATGGGTTGAAGTTCCGCACTACGTGTTATGAGAGTGGGTCGATCATGTGGGGGATGGTATCTCCCTTTGATGGTGCCCTGGGTGAACGTCCTCCTCAACGTGTATTCTCTAGAGACGACCAGGTGGTGATCAAGGGCATCCCCCTCCATCTTTGATCACACGCGATGGTGTCTTGCATTGTGGTAGGGTTCGCCTTGTTAAAAGAGGACTCCATGATCGGCCTGGTAGAATGTGATGGTAGTGTTATGCAGGAAAATGTCAGTTTGAAGCATGGAGGATCGTTCCCTGAGCGAGAAATACTAAGGTGTAGGGGCTCATCATGGGTACTCCAAGTTTCAGTGCGTGTAACAGAGGAGCTTAGCAAGGAGGAGAGGAACTCACGAGTGGATAACGAGGAGGAGAAGACTACTGACATGCAACGGCAAAGGGTAGAGGAAGGGGCTGGGTTTGGGAAGAAGAAGAGAAAGGTCATGGCCAACATGGGGGAGGAGGGCAAAGAAGCCATAGGGGAGACAAGCAACATGAAGGGCGACTCTAAGATGGAGCGTGCCATTGTGGTGCATAGTGAAGCAGCCTAGCTTTATGCATCATCAATGGAACCACTCCAAAGAACAATTAAGAAGTCTTCATGTTCACAATGCCTAAGGGGGTGCTATGCAACGAGGGTTCGTCAGGGCAGTCACGCGGGAGGATGCCAGGCAGTGGGAGGTATAACCTCCGAAGTCATGGACCAACAAAGCAATAGCATGTGGATGTTAATACAGTGGCATTGGTGATTAGCGTTGTGTGCAATGAGGGGATGCCTGTGGGTGTCCATTCTTCCCCATGATGAAGATTTTGTCGTGGAATGTGCGGAGACTGCGGGACTGCATGAGAAACAGGACACTTGGGAGGTACTTGAAGGAGTGGTGTATTGACTGCACCCTGTTACAGGAAACTCATATAGAGTATGTGGATGGGTCCTCTTGGCAACCATTGTGCGGTAGTGGGGAAGCCAAGTTGAAGGTTGTTGCATCAGAAGGGAGATATGGCAGGTTCTGCATTTGGTGGAAGAAGGGGGTTCTGTAGCTGGTTGATGTATAAGAAGAGAGATTCACGATCTCATGTAGATTTACTAGATGTTCAAATGATACTTCTCTATGTGTGACGTGTGTTTATGGGCCATGTTGCCAAAATGACAGGCCATCTCTGTGGGAAGAACTATGCACAGCTTCTACTTGGGCACAGGGGGTCCCTTGGCTCGTTGTCAGGGATTTTAATGCAACGCTTTCTTCTGATGATAGACCAGATGGTAGAATTGACTCATCCCCCTTTGGCTTCCAGAATGCAGTATCAGAACTGAAACTAGTTGACTTGCCCACATCGGGAGCGATGTACACCTGCGGAATGGGAACGGACAGATGTCAAAGCTTGATCGTTTCTTTGCAACGTGAGTCTTATGGGAATGTTCCAGCTAGCTTCGGTGGTAGCTCTGGGAAGACCATTTTCTGACCACAGCCCCCTCGTGTGGGAAAGCGGGGAAGACTCCAGGTGTAGCACCTATTTCAAGTTCCAGATATCGTGGCTTCAGGAGGACAGGTTTAGAGATATGGTGGGATTGTGGTGGCAATCCCAGGAGGTTGGAGGATCAGGGATGAAAAGGCTAGCGGCCAAGTTGAGGGGCCTACGTTTTATGTTGTTTGAATACAGGAAGTCTCTAGCTAGAACACGATCCCATAAGAGGAATGAGGCTATGGAGGGTGTGAAGATGCTGGATGACAAGGAGGAGGTGGGGGGGTTGTCGGTGGAAGAGATCCAACGGTGGAAAGATCTTCTTAATGTCATTTTTAAAGAAGATTTATAGAGGAAGGTGGACTGGCGCCAGAGGTCGTGTCAGTTATGGCTAAAGGAGGGGGACTCCAACACGAAGTTCTTTCACGTTGTGGCCAGTGCAAGAAGAAGATACAACCTCATCTCATTCTTACGTTATGGGAAGCATGCAGCGACCTCGCTGGTTAATATATGTGACACGGCCAACAGGTACTTTCATGATGTTACACGTGTTGAGCCTAGGGGTAGCTAGAGGATTGCCACGTCAGACATGCCAAGATTGGGAGAAGTTGGTCGGTAGCTTTGCAGGGACATCACAGAGGAGTTCATGGGTGCGCTGAAGGGTCCTTGGGTCCAGATGTATTTCCCGTCCTCTTCTACAAAGAATTTTGGCCAGTGGTGAGGTCTGAGGTTATGGATGTGATCAAGGAGTTCTAGGTAGGGAATTATGGGATGGAAAAGCTAAACAGATCATTCTTATTCTTACTGCCAAAGAAGGAGGGGGGGGGGAATGGTATCGAACTTTAGACTGATCGCTCATTCCAACTTGACTTACCTCATCATTGGGAAGGCGTTGGCTAACCATATGAAGGGGGTCCTCTCAAACACTATTAGCCCAATGCAAGTAGCTTTTCTTTAGGGGAGATCTTTGCAGAAGTCATTCATTTTGGCACAGAAAATGGTTGCGGGATGGCTAAGGAGAAAAAAGCAGGCTTTTATGTGGAAGGTTGATTTTTCCAAATCCTATGATTCACTATCATGGGCATACTTGTAGGAGATCTTGAGAAGAGGATTTCCAAAAAAATGGGTCCAGTGGATTAGAAGATGCATAACCACTTCATCCTTCTCAACGCTGATCAATGGGCGTCCAACGGGGAGGTGGACCCAGCCCCGGAAAGGAGTGAAGCAGGGGTGCCCATTTTCTCCCCTTGTGTTCATTGTGGCTGTTGATATGCTTGCCAAGTTCGCCTTCAAAGCCAGCACAGGGGGGCTTATACATGGTTATCCTCTTTCATTGAGTGTTAACGCCCATATTACAGTCTGCAAACGATACGTTCTTCTTCGTGGAAGGGGGGATCCAGGAAGCAAAGTGTTTAAAACACCTGGTGGACATATTTGGTGAGGTCACTGGACTGAAGGTCAATGGGGTGAAGTCATCACCTGTCTGCTTTGGGTCAACATGTGGCATCAAGGAGACACTATCAGAGGTACTCAGCACGTCAATGGTTAGTCTTCCCATCCGATACCTGGGTTTGCCATTGCAAGCAAAAAGGATGTGGAAGAAGGATTAGATATTTCAGGATGGCTACCTAGAGTGGGAGGTTTCTATCAAAAGGAGGTAGGCTCATTCTACTTAACTCGGTCTTATTTGTAATCCCTGTGTTCTTCCTGTCCATGTTTAGACCCCCTGATTCAGTTGTAAAGGAGATGGACATGATAAGGAAGTGATTTTTTTGGAAAGGGCCAGCGCACACTGGGAGGATTTTGCAGCCAATCAAATGGAAGAGTGTGTGTCTTCCGAAGAAGGGTGGAGGGATGGGCGTCAAATCTCTCAAGGAATTTGGCGACTCTCTACTGCTCAAATGGGGTGTGGTCATTCTTAGAGGGGAGGAAGGGCTTTGGCAGAATACCATTCATGATTCATGTGGCAGCGACAATGCTCTGAATGCTCTGCTACACTCGCATGGTGCCTCCCCTTTTTGGTCTTCTGTCTCCAAGGCCCTAGAGACACATTGGGAACATTTCTCCCCAACATTGGGTGATGGCAAGGGCTTCAGGATCTGGAAAGATGACTGGAGTGGGCTTGGTTGTTTTCAGGACCTCTTTCCATGGGCCTTCAATTCTGCGAGTACTGAGGAGGCAAAGGTAGTGGACTGTTGGCAGGAGGAGACATGCACATGGGGCATCAACCCATCTGGTGGACCATACGAAGTTGGTCCATGGAGGAGTCTCAGTGCCTTTGGAGACATTGGTTGCCTTCTAGCCAAGAGATGGGGTGGATAGATTCGAGTGGAGGCATGGAATGTACACGTCACATAAGGCATATGAAAAGATGATGGATAGCAGGGTCGTGGACGAGCATGGGAGATTCTGCGTAACAATCTAGAAATTGAAAGTCCCCTTGAAGGTGCAAGTCTTTCTCTGGTTAACCAAAAGAGAAGGACTGATCACAGGCACGTTGAGAAGAAGGGTCCTCGGTGTAGATGCCATCTCTTGTCCTCAGTGTGGTTATGATGAAGATGACACCAAACACCTCTTTAGTAGTTTCCTATTTACTAATGAAGTTTGGCAAAGATTCTGTGGACACTCCATCCCAACATGGGACACCCTGTGGTGTGATTTCACTTCCAACTCCAAGCCGCACATGTATATGGCTGCTACCATGTGCACAATGTAGAAAGCAAGGAATGATGCCATGTTCAACAGGGGTAGGGTGTGGATGGAAAATGTGTGTAATGAGGTGGTGTCGTATGCCAGGTTGTGGCAAACAACATTGTAATAATTTTTTATGAAAATAAATGAATTTGGGCAAATACTGTAATCGATAGTGGTCCTTTCTTTTGATCAAAAAAAGATTGTCGCCACAAGTCTCCTTTGCTACTACAAATCACTCAATGCCATCCAAAGATCACCCCAAGCAAGCAAAGGCACCTGTAGAACCTTTACCCACATATCCCTAGTGAAAGGACATTTGGAGAACAAGTGCTTGATACAATCCTCTCCAGATTGACACAAGGGGAACTACTATAGAGGGGTACCCATAAGCCTTCGTCTAAGGCTACCAATAATCAAGCTATCCCTCCTGGCCAGCCAAAGGAAATTCTTGACCTTCAAGGGAACCCAGATAGGATAGAGTTTCACACTATACCTATCAACCTCCAAAGGAGAAGGCAACTCAAGCAATTTTTCATAGGCTTTCTTAGGTTGATAACCACCATGCATCCAGGAAAAACCATCTAGACCATTGCCCAAGAAGAAATTCTGAATAAACACCATCAACGGTTCTTTCTCTTCTTCCGTACGGCCCACAAGAGGCCCATCCAGAAGACGGAGAGACCAAGCCGATGTCAAAGTGTCCCAACAATCCGTAACAAGGACATTCCTTCTATGAGAAAGTCCAAAACACCTAAGGAAACGAGACGCCAAAGATCCCTGCCTCGTCCAATGATCCACCCAAAAGTGGAATGTCCCACCATCCCTTAAAACCAAGGCAAACTAGGACTAGTGACCCTCAGAGTCGTAGTCATCAAATGTCAAAAAGGAGAAGCGCCATTAGGAGCTTGCTGACCAATAGTGGGGCCTCCATAGGAATCTAGGATGAGGTCCTGCCATAAGTTCCTTTCACCACACATAAAACGGTCCACCCACTTCAAAAGAAGAGAGTCCCCAAACTCCGCCAAATGGTGCACCCCCAGTCCACCCTTCTTCTTAGGGTGACATATAAGATACCATTAGGTCAGCTACATGAAGTGCCCCTCCACCTGAGGCCCTTCCAAAAAAATTACTTCCTCACCACCTCCAACCTTTTTAACACCGTCTTCGATGGTCGAAACATGGACAAAAGAAAAATTGGCATAGCAAAAAGGATAGAGTTCAGAAGAACCAGTCTACTACATTAGAAAGCAGCTTTCCACTCCACCTCGAAAGATGAGCTGAGAGCTTTTCAAAAAAGTCCATCCAATTTGCATTTTTCATCCTCTTGGCCTTGAGCGAAAGTCCCAAGTAGCGGATGGGAAGATCAACAATCGATGTATCCAGGTAAGTTGATAGGCCCGCACAAGTCTTAAGGTCCAACCCAAACCACACCAAGGAAGACTTTGCCCCATTGACTCTAAGACTAGAGATCTCTCCAAAGATATTAACCAACCGGAAGAGCAGGTCAGCTTGCTCCACCCCACCTCCCACAAAGAAGACTGTATCATTGGCAAACTACATAATAGGTGTTAACGGGCTATCGAGGAGTTTTAAGAAATAATCATCATAGCAAAGCCTAAATGCTCGAAAATAATTAAATTTATAACTTAGAATCGAAAAAGAGTCCGAGGTCGATCACAGGGAGCAACTAATGGCAATTCAATCTCACTAATCACAATTTAATCAGAAATATAAGAAATTATGATCAAAGCTTCATTTCGAACTACTCAAAATGATATATAGATATGAAATCAAGTGGTACAGTGCAAAAAGAACGGGTTAAAATGGTGATTTGAATCACCAAATTAATCCTTGAAATTAAGCTCGCAAGTATTCCAAATAATTAAACAATAAATTTCAACCAATTATGCCATACCAACCAAGTTTAATATCCCAACAATATGTAGAACTAAGTTGCTCAGGGCATAGCTCCAATAGAAGAGGCAAAATGCCTCCTTTCTCCTTCGTGCCTCAAGAGAGAGGAAAGCATAGCACAGCTCAGAGGCAAAGGCCTCCCACAAATCTACTTAGAGAGTAAAGGCGCGAAGGGCAAACCCCCCCTCTCTCTCTTAGAGACCCGAGCTTAATTGAGAAATTGGTCGAGTATTCGGGCATGAACAAGGACAAGGCCTGCGGGCATGTATCGTAGGCGAGGAGTGCGTAGAGGCAAGTAAGCAGGTGAGGGTGAATGGGGACCCGACCTCCGTGTCTTTGGCGATGGGTCAGGGAGAAAAATTCCTCTTATGCGCAATCGCGGCTTCTGTCTTCTACGATGTGGGATTATCCCACGCCTCTTTGTCGCAACACAGCAGCAGCTAAAGACGCCTCTGATTGAGGTCGAGGGAAGCACCTACTACTTCAATTGGGAGTCTAAAGCAGTCCCAGGAAGTCAGCCGCAGCACCTAGAGCGAAGAGTGCTAAAGAACACAGCTTGAAGATAGCTGGTGAAGTCGAAGAAGACAAAGGTGGTGGCGGAGGTCTGGTGGTCACCTGAAATCACGAATACGGCCTCATGGCCACATCAAAGAAGCTCAAGAGGATCACTGTGGGACGGCAAGTGCGTTGGTAGGTGTGGAGTTGCATGCAAGTGAGTGTAGAGGTCTAACGACCTCGAGAAGGTGGTGCGAAGGTGCGTGTGTCGAGTGGAGTGCATGAGAGGCCAATCCACTCAATTACTTGAGGGGTTTCGGTCGTGAGGACACGGCAGAACTTTTGAAAGTGGAGCGGCCACATTTGGTGGTGTATGGACGGCAGTTGACCTCACCGGAGCTCAGCAGGAGTGGAAGAAGACAAAGGGGTCAAGGGCGAACGGTGGGTCGATTTAGGAAAAGAAAGGGACAGGGAGATTTAAGGGAAGAAGGGGAAGATGCTAAACCAAACTATAAGATGAAGGGGTGAGGATTTCCATGTCGATGTGATGGCCGGACGTGGAGAAGATGGAATCTCCGGTGGGGGAGAACGGCAAGGATGGAGTGGGGTGGCTTCTACTGGTGTTGCGAGAAGCGGAAGGAGGGAAGGTGTTTCCCTCTACCTATGGTATGTGGCAGAGGGTGAAAACGGAGGTTGGAGAAGCTCACCGGAGCTACGATCGGAGGCGACCAGAGAGAGGAAATTGTGAAGAAGTGTGGCCTAAACCGAGCAAAGGAAGAGCGGTTGTGCATGAGAAAGTTTTATAGAGCTCCAGGGCAAGCTCTAGATTAGGAAGGAAGGTCTTCATGGCTTGGGATTTGAGGAATAAGACCCATGATTCTTGTGCATTCTCACAAGCAATCAACAGAGATTTGGGACTCAAAATTGATCCCAGATGATTCTCTTAGGTGTGAACATCAATCCGACCAAATTTGGTGGTATTTAGTGTTGATTTGAATAAGATTCGTGAAGGTCAAACTTGGCTTAGAGGTCAGGTTGACCTCAATGGCGGTAGGGACCTGCTTGCGAAGAAGATAACAAATCTAGGGGGCTATTTGCAAGGATTTCAAAAGCTAGGGACGTATGTGAAAGAGAAAGAGTCTGACTGGACTAAAATGCAAACTAAGTTAAGATGGACTCTAATTGGGCCCAAATTTTGGTACAAACCTAATTTGAATCCAAGGAATCTGATAGTAAAGTTGGATTTCAGTTTTGACCAAGTTTGACTAGATAATTTACACAGAAACCCAAATTAGGGTAGAATTGTATCTATGACGTTGTTTAAGGTCAAAATGGGTTCCAAAGGTCAAATCAAAGATACTAAACCACAAGGAATATTTTTCTATGAATTTTAGAAGGTTTAGATGAGTTTTATCCTGATCAGAACCTTAGTAATTTAAGTTGATCTGAAATTAGGGTTTTGGGTGTTGTATTAGTTTTCGAAATGTACAAAACTCTGTTTCTGTCTGCATTGACCCACTTATTAGACTTTAATACTCATTGCACCTTTATTTCACCCCTAGCAAACCCCTTGGTTATTCTGTGTTTATGATATGCTATTAAAATTACATAATTAACCTTAGTTTCTTGTTTTCTTCTCAAAATAGCCCAAAGTGAAGTTATAACCCTCAGATGGTTATGTAGGAGCATTTATCTTTTAAACCTAACTAAAAGTGGCCAATTAGGGCCTATGATGGTGTTCCCATCAATAGGAGTCAAAGCACGCTGCATAGAACGCAAGGTGTATTCGTGTATCAATCCGCCATCAGAAGCTCTAAAGCCCAGTTTCGCCAGGGTGTTGACAGCAAGAATAAACAAAAGAGGTGCCACCAGGCACCCCTAACGGACCCCCTTCTGAGGCTGAATCCACAGACCCATCGACCGCCCATTAACCAAAGGAGAGAAGGAAGATGCTGTAATGCATCTCTTCACCCACTGCACCCACTGCTCCGGAAAGCCCTGGCGACGTAGAACCTCCCATAAGACCAGGAAAAGGAATTGTAGACCTTGGAGAAGTTGACCTTCCATAAGAACACCTTATGCTTCATATGCGTCCAACTAGACACCATTTCCTGGGTCAGGATAAAGGATTCCTGGAGGGACCAACCCTTTAAGAAGGTGGACTGAATCGGGCTAATGAGATCCGAAAGAACCTCCCACAATCAATTCGCCATAATTTTTCCCCCAAGAAGATAGGAGTTAGAAAGGGAAATAGGTCTAAAGTCCCCAAGCATTCAGCACCCTACTTCTCGAGTAACAAGAAAAGAAAGGAGTGATTAAGTCTTTCGAAATCAAAGTAACCCTATCTAAACTCTGCCAAGACTACCATGACATCAGGTTGAAGGTGCTCCCAAAACTCCACATAGAAGAAGACCTAGAAGCCATCAGGTCCTAGTGACCCCTCCGCTTTGAGACCCTTAAGGGCCTCCTTCACCTCCTCCTCATAAAAAGACCTAGTCAAGAGATCAGCCTTCTCCTCCCCTAAATGAGGCATATCCAAAGAAGCGAGAGCGATCTTGGTCACCTGATGGAAGTATGTATTAACCATATCCCGTAAATGGTCTAGGTCCTCCACAAGCTACTCCCCCTCCCGAAGAGAGGAGATGTGGTTGAATCTTATTCTAGAGCTAGTTGATTTTGTGGGAAAACCTCATGTTGGCATCACCTTCCTTTAGCCATAACTGTCTTGACTTCTCCCTCCAATCAATCTCCTTTTTAAGGTCCTCCAAAGCGACCACCCCCTAACGTCTCTTCCTTTCCTCTATCTCCTCCAAACTAAAAGGCAAATCATCCTCTTTAGCATCGAGAGACCTCACCCTCTATAAGGCATCCTCTCTAGTCTTCTCCCTCTCATCTCTGACCCTCTTCCTGTAATCAAGGAGCAAAAAACAAAGGATCTGAAGTTTGGATGCTAAAGACCTGGTAGCCAACCCCTCCACCAACCAACCACCATATCTCTGAACCTCTCCTCCCAAAGCTAGGATCTCTGAAAATTGAAGTAGGAAGAGACCACTAGATCGTCCCCACTATCCCAAAGTATCAGCATGTGGTCGGAAAAAGTCCTAACCATGGTCGTGACACTTGCCAGATGGAAAGCCTCCGCCATATACACATTACATAGGAACCTATCCAGCCGAGACATAGACCCACTCCCGCTTCTCCATGTGTATGTCGCACCTAAAGTGGGGAGCTCCGACAGCTCAAGCTCGTCTACTACCTCCTGGAAACCCAAGGTAGAAGAGTCCTAACACCCATCCAGCCTATTGTTGGTTGATAAGGTCACATTGAAATCACCCCCAATCAGCCAGGAACCGCCCTACGTAAAAACGACCGCCTCCTGCAACTCACTCCACAGGTTCGACCGGTCACTCACCGAGCAAGGCCCATAAACACAGGAAACATAGAACGAAGAACCATCGACAAGTCTAACAAAGGAGCCCATAATAACATACCTTCCCATCCTTGAGTCAATCAAGGAGAGCTAGCTCTTCTCCCACCATATGGTGGCCCCCCTCGCCTAACCAAAAGACCTAAGCGATTGGATGCCTGTCTCACTACTAGAGTTAAGGGGCCACTAATTTCGGGAGTCTTCCGACTCCAAGTTCGTTTCCTACCACAAGATGCAATCAACCCACCATTCCCTCAATTATCTAAGGAGATTCGCTCTCCTCACCTTGTTGCAGAGCCCCCGCACGTTTCAGAAGAGAATCCTCGTAATGCAGACCGGTGGGAAACCCTCCTAGGAAAAACGACCTTCGCCACCCATATGACCTAAGCCAAGCACTCATCACTAACCTTTAGGATCTTCGGATTGCCCCGACTACAAAGGTCATAGTGTTGTCGAGTGACGACCGGAGTACTCCAAGAACCTCTCTTCCGACTGCTCGAATTTGTTACAGAAACACCAACCGGCATGGACATGACACCCCCGTCTATCCCGTGCACATATGCTAGCTCACTACTACACATCGAGACCGGAGAATCACCGTGACTAGACTCACCCATAGGATGACCAATAATATATTTCCCCGCATTAGTATCGACTCCCCCGCCCCCAACCATAAGACCCGCCTCTGACTCCACGGGCACTGGTGCTTCAAAATTTGCCAACATACTAACGACCTCCCTAACAACCCGGTTGTTGGGCCCAACGTCCGTAACAACCCCCCCGGTCAGCCACGAATCCCTCCTCCACCGCGCCACCTTCGACCATGGCCACTGGCCTCTCCACGACGGTCGGCTTCTCACAACCAGTGGCATCTGCCACAAAAACCTTCTCCATCATCGGGACCTCTCCAAGATCCTCTTCGCCACCCACGTCCATGTCCATAGGGATCTCCTCCTCCCCTGCCACCTGTCTTCCTCTCAGCCACCAGAAACGTCCCTGACCGAACCCAGCTTCCCGCTCCCTACAGCGGAACTCATCCACCCTTACGGCCTCCAAAAATGTCCCTGACCAGAGGTTCTTGATGTGGTTGGGTCGGCTATTTCTTCTATCGAGGAAGACGTTATGCCGGCTGCCTACTGGCCGAAACCCCTATTGGAGATCGACACACAAACTGTCAGTGCTCCAAACCCCTACAAGGGAGGCAAACGAGGGCGATGCGTCAATCGGCAGCGAGATGCCCACGCTTGCAGCACCAATAGCAGATTGGAAGAGGTTGCTCACTCCCCCAAGGCCTTCTCCCACGATCTCTGCTTCCACGCACCTCCCTCCACCCGTCCATCTCCTTTCCAACAATCAATCCCATCCAGTCGATCTCCAAGTTATAGTGTAATTAACATAGTTAATTAAGTTAGTACTTATAATTAGTATATATATAGTCTAATTAATTTAGTAAGTCTAGTAATTAGTGGAATTAATTAACTTGAGTAAATGTTACCTTAATAAGTATTATTTATAATAGGATAGTTTTAATTAAGTAATTATTAAGTTATAATTAATATATATATAGTTAGTAATTAAGTAATTTATTATAAGTTATATAAGGATTATACAAATAAGTTAAATGTATATTAATCAGTAGACTCTTATAATTAAGAATAAAGAATAATTTAAGAATAATTAGTGAATTCTATGCTTAATTAGCCTCTCAGCGAACGACCTAGACTCAACCTAGTATAAATTTATAAAATATATAGACTATCTTACTCACTATACTACGACTTAGTAAGGACATATTAATAGAGGTAATTTAACATGAAAAGGCATAATGAAGCCATTGCTTGGACCATGGCCGACATCAAAGGGGTTAATCCCACCCTCTACATGCATCACAACTACACAGATGAGTCCGTGAAGCCCTTTTTGGATATGCAGAGGCGAATGAACCCCAACATGAAGGAAATGGTAAAGGAAATTCTTAAGTGATTGGATGCTGGGATAATCTATCCCATATCCAACAGCATGTGGGTCAATCCAAAACATGTGATACCAAAGAAGGCAGGTTTTACAGTAGAAACAAACGAAAAGCGGGAACAAGTTATCACCAGATCCACTTTAGGATGGAGGATCTATATAGACTATCGCCAACTGAACACTGCCACTCAGAAGGACCATTTTCCTTTTCTATTATTGATCAAATTCTAAAGAAATTGGTAGGGAATATGTATTTTCTTTTCTTGGCGGGTATTCTAGGTATAATCAAATTGTCATATTCTCGGATGATCAAGAGCGTACTGCATTCAAAAGCCCTTATGGCACATTTGCATTCTGAGAGATGCCATTTGGATTATGCAACGCTCTAGCGACATACTAGCTATGTATGATGTCCTATCTTCTCAAACATGATCGATGAGTTCGTCGAAGTGTTTATGGACAATTTTTCAATCTACGGCTCGTCATATTCGACCATTGTCTCTTGCATCTTGATCAAGTCCTTACCCGTTGCGAGGAGATAGGGTTAGTCCTGGGTTGGGAGAAAAGTCATTTCATAGTCTCGTGAACTGGATTGGCCTACTATCTCATGGGTGCCCCTAAGATTCATCTTTTTCTGCTAAACTAGGTCATAGAGGCATTATTGATTGAATTCTCCGCCATTCCCTCGAAAAGCTCATGGGCAGATTCCTCATCCTGATTAAGAAAGTTCCCTCCATAGGAAGCATCCACGAGATTCCACATGCTTTCGTGTAAACTGTAGTAAAAGATATACATGAGTTGCTAACGTGGGATATCATGGTATGGGCATTTTCTCTGTAGATCGTGAAAGTGTTCCCATGATTCATGTATAGGTTCTCCATTGTTCTGGGTAAAAGTAGTAATGGCTCGCCTAAGTGCGTTGGTATGACCTATAGGGAAGAATTTCCTTAGAAAAGTAGATTTGAGTTTGGCCCAAGATGTAATAGGTCATGCGATAGTTCGATACCAGCAGGCAGCTTTGTCCTTTAAGCTAAAGGAGAACATTTTCATCAAAAGGATTTCCGATTCTGGATCCTCGGACCCAAAGCTTGACTCATTCTTAAGATCCTTAATGTGTTGAAATGGATCCTTGGTGCTATGACCATGATAGTGGGGGATAAGACTAATGATATTCAGCTTTAGTTCTGGGTCATTTTCCCCCATGAGGGTCCTAACATTTGGCTCCACTTGGGCGTTAGAAGGATTATAGTAGTCTCGGAGTAGTGGCCTAAGCGGAGGACGTGGACCAGGTCTAGGACCTGCCTCAGGTCGACGAGCCTGGAGATTCTGAAGAGTAGCCATCAGCAGATTGATCTAACGGTTCTACTCGAGCATTTGGAGCTTCTAGTTCAGGAGAGCCTCATGAATATCAAAAGGCAGGATATCCTCCTGACCAGGGGATTCTTAGGATTCTGCGGTTGATCCATGTGATCAAACGCAGAAAAAGAAGTAGAAGGGATAGAGTGCTACGCAGGAGCAACGGGTCTGGGAGTACCTGTCAACGGAGGGATGAGAGATGGTCTCAGTGATCGTCTCCCGTGCATAAACTAAAAAAACGTACAAAGTCACACTCACACCAAAGAGGGAAACTGCGGCAACCAAAACAATGAAGAAAGATGGGTTTTCTTCTTTTCCAGAGAAAAGGAAACCCAGGGTACACGTAAAATACAAGGATGCAAACAGATACTGTATAAGTACAAAAATGTGTCATAAGTGTCTACAAGGTGCATATCGCTACAAGCTCGAAGGTCTAAAATCTAGGATCAAGACCGCTCACTAGTGGTTCCCTGGGCTCCAGTAATGAGACAGACTTGTTGATCCTCAACCAAGGTCCTAAGAGGTGCAAAGAGGAGAGATAGAAGCAAAGACTCATGAAACCTAGTGATTGTGCTATGTATGCAATAGCATGCAACAGATATTAATAAAAACCTGCACACAAGTTCTCAATACAAATATATGTCACGAGTTTTAGAAGGTTCTTTTTATAAAGTGTCTTCACAAGAAAAGAGGATAAAATGTTTCGTTTTTTTAATTTTCAATCAATATATGGTCTTGTTTAAGTCCAAGACGGGAACTAAAGCACTAAAATCTACTCTATCTTCACAGAAATCTACAAAAGAAGAAATCCTAGCAGGAAATATGCAATCTTAAGATTGGATGCCTAATAGATACAACTGCTAGTCAGATAGGTATGTTTTTTTTTTGTTTCTTTTGTATCTCTATCTAAATGCAACAAAGCAAACATCTACAAGACTAGGGTAAAGAGTATCTCACAAAATGTATCTCACAAAATATACAAGAGAAACAGCAAGAAATAGAAACCTATCTTCTTTCTGCCTAGGGATCCCATATAAATACCTGAAAGATGACAAGAAAAATACACAATTAATAATGAAAAATTAAAGGTAAAAAAATAAAGAATAAAATAAATGATAATAGTGAATATAATTTATGTGAGTTGCTTTCCTGGCAATAGCGTCAAAAAAATGATGTTAAACTACCTCACTTTGTTAATAAATCGTTGTTAAGTTGTAGTAGAGAGAGGAAGATAGTCCACATATTTTATAATTTATATTGAGTCTAGGTTGTTCATTAGGAGGCTAAATAATCATTTTATTCACCAATTTTTCTTAAGTTATTCCTTATTCTTAATTATGATAATTAACAAATTAATGTATACTTTAACTTATGCTTATAATACTTAGTTAATTTACATTAAGATACTTAGCTTAATTATTATCTATAAATACATTACTACTATAATTATACTTATTATAATTTACTTAGTATACATTAGCATTTACTTAAATTACTTAGTTGAATTAATTACTAAACTTAATTAATTAGACTACATACATAATAGCTTTAACTAATAACTTAATTAGCTATATTAATTAAATTATACATACATACTACTTAATCATATTTCTACTTAATTAATACTTAGATACTTAATTAGAGTATAAATTAACCTAATACTTAACTACATAGTTAGCTTAATTACTTAATTAACTACTTAATTAATCACAATATGTTATCCACGTTGAACATTTAATATGGCCATCATCCCAATAGAATTGAACGGAATATGTAATGAATGGTAAAAAGAAATGTATAAAATGTTGTTCTGAAACAACATATGAAACCACAATTATTCCATTTCAAACTTGGGCTTTATTAGCCTTCTTACTATGCACCCCACAACACAACACTTAGCTTTTAAAGTCTTCACAGAGCACACAACCGTCAAATTGGCTAAGTGTTGTTAAGACACACATATTGGGCCCAACTAAAATTTTATGGGCTTTGTCGTGCAATCTCTACAGGCAAACCAGAGCAAACACTACTCAAGCCCATCTATAGAGGACTCGTGTCACCACCTAGTACACCCATGCACACACGCCCAGATGCATACACTCACACACAGCGCACGCGCAGTGCACGAGACTTCTCATTACACGCAAGGAACACCTGAGGTGTTCGCGTCCAAGTCGCTCAGCAGGGCTACAGCGACGATTCCATTATATCATTACAAGTGATCTTCATTCTCCGATGTGAGACTAAAGTGTCTACTCTCCTCATGCCTACACCTGACTCCACCTCCAACTTCATCACCAAATTCTAATCACATGTTAATAGCTCTTCTCAATTCACTTGCCCAGATCTACAGATCTGTAGTAGCTATGTTGATTCCACACTTATGATCAACAGTCGTCCCCACGCCATGGATGCATAGCAACAGCAGCTTCAACCTGCCTCTCTAAAATTAACCCTAATTTCCACTCTCTTACTCGTGCCTAAAGGTTTCTCAGAGTGCCTGAGACAAATTTGTGCCATCTGGAATGGAGAAAAGAGCTCAAGAAAGTTTTTAGAGCTAAAAGAGCTTCAAAGCTCCATGCTAGAACTCAGAACAGACCATGAAAGACTCAAATAGGTTCATCAAAGGATTAGAACCTCAGAAGTGGTTCTGATAGCTTCATAAGGTCAAATCCAACTAATCCAAGCCAATTTTGACTAGGAATTTCATCTAGAATGCTATGAAACCAATTGAAGTGCAAACTAAACTCAAATTGGTCAGAGATGGAATTAGAACTAACTTGCCTTTAAAACTCACTAAAATTAATCCTAATGGGCTCCTAATGACCTAAGGGGTAAGATTCAACTCTTAAATCTCAGCTCAGAAGTTCTAAGCGCCATTAACAGCTAAAGTTGACCAAATCAAGCTCAAAAGTTGACTTTCATCTCTAAAGGATTTCAGATCAAATTGACTATCTGAATCGAATTCAATCATCCTCCGGAACTCATTGGAATCTCAAAGATCAAGTTTTGACACTTGGAGCACAATGCTCCAGGCCTTCCGCCCAAAATTTGGAAGTGAGTTGTTCGACAGAACAACATAGAAATCTACCAACAAATCTAGGTAGTAAAATAGAATCTATCACAGGTCTCCGAAATCAACTAGAGTTGCATCCTAAGCTCTACCGAAGCTGGGGGCGATGAATTCCAACAAGATGATAAAGACATTAAAACTAAAATGTAAAGAGTGGAAATTAATCGGTGACTCAAGATTAACTGATTTGGAGCTTTACAACACATTTCATAGTCCGTAGCTCAGAGGTTGATGTCGTCGGAGCTCTGGTGAAGCCCAATATTGAAAATCTGAGGTCAAATATCCATGAAATCAAACAAGAAGTGGCTTAAGATATTCCTAATCATCTCAAGATCATCAGGGACACATTAATTGGATCAATTATCAGATAAATCAAAGATATGAACTGATACTACTCAGAGAATCAACTTGAGTTCGACAGAACTCAAGAATCATCATCTCACCCAATTGAGTGAGGTGAAATGATTTGCATGTGCTCGTAATGGTTTGTGATAGACTAATTGGGTGAGGGAAACACTTCTGACCTCCACTATTGACAGCAGAGGTGAGAAAATTGGACATTTAGCTAAGCTACTCCTACAATTACTTGCCTAAATCTATTCCAGGAATTACACCTAATGCTATACTAACGTTTACTTGGACGAAATGGTGAGGGACTCCAGCTTTGGCACACTGGAGATGAGAAGAAATCAGAGGGGGAGACAGCAACCGTCGGATTGTGCAGCAATCATAAGACTTAATCAACCTGAATTGAGTTAGATCCTAGATTAACTTAGGAATAATACATGCATAAGCTGCATACTTTGCATCATAACTATTTTACTTATATTTTTATAGAATAATGCAATTTTACCGTACTAATTAGTGAATAATTATATTTCCAGGTAATAAGGAGCTCAGGAGATGTCCTGAGGCTAAATAAAAGCTAGATAGAAGTTGGAGCTACAATAGAATTGGAGTGGGAGCTTAGAAAAAAGCTAGAAATAAAGAACAAATGAAGACAGAGAGTAAGAAGGAGATAGACTAGGTTACTTATAGGAATAAATGTAGAAAATAAAGTAAAGAAGATCTTAAGATCACCTTATCCCTATCCATAGTCCCTAGGATAACCTTATCCCTACTCCTATCCCTAAGCCATCCTCCTATTAGGATAAATTAACCTAGAACCCAAAACATGGATAGTTCCATCCATGATCTCATCCACACTATCCCTACTCTTATCCTCAACCTGAGATATCTCTATCCCTAACCTCGAGTTTCCCCACATTAGCCAGAACCTTGATAGTGTTATCCAGATTCCCATTATCCATTATCCATATCCCTAGTCCTCCTATCCACCCCAATCCACACCTTAGAATCCCATATAGGTCCACAGTAACCACAATTGGCCTAATTTGAGTCAATTGGGTCCAATTGGACCTGATAAGTCCAACCCTAATCCAATTAGGCTCATGATAGTCTAATTGGACTCTAACCAAACCCAATCAACTAGCCTATACCTAATTGATTGCATCCCTACTTGATTTGGTGCATCTAAATGCAATTGGATTCACTTAGGACCCAATCAACCCATCTCTAGCCATACATGTCTAATTAGGCTCACTTGAACCTGATTAGACTAGACCTAGTCCTATTAGGACCACACACACACCTAAATGGATTACCTTAATCCAATTAGACTAACACACACCTAATTAGACAAAGAACCCACCTTATTAGACTCAGCCACTTAGGACCTAGGCTAACCTAATCCAATTAGGACCCAACATAGCTGTTGAACGTCGGAAGACTACGCTATCGGAATCGATTTTGAAAACATATCGTTGTAGTTCGAGTAGTGAAAAAATCCATTCAACAAATAAAATTTATACCAAAAAATCTATAAAGAAATCCCGAGTCGAACTCAGGGAGGTTACGTCGATCAAAATTCACAATTATATTTTTGTGTTTTTGTTTAAAGGGTAGAATAATCACAATAAAATGTAATCAATATAGAGAATAAGAGAGAGAGAGAACATTCACTTGATATTACAAAATATTTTTACAACTAAGAAAGCAAGAAAAGATTACATTAGAAAACGATAAATTATTACAACTAGAAAGCAGAAAAATTCTACTCTAGAAAGTAGGAAAAACAATGGAGAGAGAAGGTATCCTCCTCGACGATCGCTTGGAGGATGAGTCAGATGAGACAACGCCTGAAAGACAAGGAACGGAGCGGGAAGAAGGAGGTCGAAGCAGGAGGAACGGGAACGAGGCAGCACGTCATCGTCGTCGCAGGATCAGCTTCCGGAACGGGAGCGAAAACTTGATTTTAACTCTTGAGGAGCATCGCGGGCGTGGGACAAGCTTCTCTTGAGCTTTGGAGAGGAAGAGAAGAGAAGGAAAGGATGAGAAATCCGTATGGAAGGGGTCTCATTTTATAGTTGCAAGGAGTGGGAGCATTTTGGACATTACAACTTGACAAAATTAATTCGGGACCTTTAGGGATGGATTTATCCGTCACTAAAGGCATGAACGTGGCCGACGTGCATGTCGCTCGCGTGCCCCCTCACCTCCGCGCCCTTCAACGCACACGCACGTTTGTGCGCTCTCAACCGTCCGATCAAGAGATCAAACGGCTTAAGTTGCCTACGCCCACACCGCGGGCCCACATGCGATCACGCGTAAGCGCCACGCGTCTGATTGCGCATGAGTGCTATTGATCGATCAGCATTGTTGGATCTTCATTGCTCGACTCCAATCGCGCGCCCGCTGGCCACGAATGCGAGCTCGAACGCGCGTCACACGCTCAATCGTTGCGCTATGCGTAGCTTTGTGTCGCGCGACGTGTTTTGCGCACAGCTGATCTCGGCTGTTGGATCTTCATCCAATGGTCAAGATCAAACGTAGCATGCGCCTTCAGAAGAGGAGAGCATTGGATGAGCGATGGCGTGGCGCGATCTCGACCATTGGATGGGCATCAACGGCTGAGATTTGTCGAGCGGGTGAAGAAGGAGAGCTACTGCCGGTGTTGGGCAACTATGATGGCACCACATGGCGCCATCTAGGCCGTCCATCTTCTGAGTGATGTAGATGGTGCCACGGGTGTCGCATTGGACCGATTTTTGTGCCGTTAGGCTGCGATCTTCGATCCGAACCCATCCATGCGGTCGAATTCTTCATCTAATGTGCGGATTAGCACCATCTTGGCCCCTACTCTTTAAGATTCCTCAGTCTTTATCTGGTGCTCCGGATGTCCGATTAGGGCGATCTTGGAGTCGTTGAACTCCAATCGTCACCCTAATTAGATTCGTACGGTTGGATCTTTGATCCAAGGCCCTGATAAAAAGACGTCCTGTCCCTGACCATAAAAAAGAAACAATTACTATACAATTTATACAACTTGATCTAAATGCATGATTATGCATGTTATGCACTATTTACAATGTATGCTACTAATATGATACTAAGAACATGCATTAATAGACATTTTAGGTTAATCAGATGTATACACATCAACAGCACAACTCTACCTACAAAAACTATTACAAACACTCCCTCAACTCCACCAAAACCTAGTCTACTCCACCTCACCCCCCTCCCCTCCAAAGGCGGTGACCAAAGACCACTTCAAGGTGGCCCCACCTAAACCCTAACCCTAACCCAATAGCCACCCACCTAAGCCCCCCCTTCCCTATTTAAACACCATCCACGATCACCTATCACCATCTACCTCGACCCTCCATAGTTGTCCCTTGCACCTCCACCTCAAGCACTCTCTACCACCTGCAAGAGACCAACCACCACTACCTTATGGTCGTCCTCCCTCCCTCCACCTCCAATCCACACGACCACCAAGGACCACCCTTGGTGCCGTTAGTTCCATTAGTAATGGTTCTTCTATTGCTTTTAATTTCGCATTATATTTCTTGCAAGCAGCTAGTTATACTCTTCATCTTTTTGCACGCTTAGGCTCTCCGTGGGTTCTAGGCGTGCTCCTCTCTATGTGGTTTAGACGGGTCTCTATACCCATGGTCTAGCCACCACCATCCTCCAGTGTCGATGGCCCTACAAGCATTCCCAACGAGATGCTTTTCTGTTAGATTAGATTTCTTTTCCATGTACAAGCATTCATCTACTATCATTTTGTGAGTTATTCTTGTAAAATGGATGATTCAATGAAATGCAAGTCATTATCTTTATTTTGGATCATTCTTAGATAGTCGTATTTAAAAACAACAAAAAAATTGAAAAATCAAAAACCACAAAAAAAATGGCAGTACCGGATCATATAAATGAAATGGCAATTGACATAAATTCAGTTGGTAGTGTTCGTATAGTTGAGGTTGTGCGCATAGCTACACACATGTTCACTTTTATTATCTTCCTCATTCACACACATGTTATTCGCGTGCATAACATTACCCATGAGATGTATTTGCGTAACTCGAAACTCGGCTGCAATTTTAGGCTAGATAGGTTAGATTTGCAAGCAAAAGAATGAAAAGAGATCATAATCATTTTCACTATTTTCAGCTCCCAGAGATCGACTAAGACTCACCATGAGTTTTATTAACACTTTTGTTTAGATTTGATACGCGGCTATACTATGACTTTACCTAATCAAAATCGCGTTTTTCGAAGCTAACAAGTGGCGTCGTTGCCAGGGAGGCAAGGCGAATGTGATTCTTCATTTTTTTCTCTAACATATTTATTGTTGCTTGCTTTGAGGTGTGTAGGAAACAAAGTTGGGATCCACGCACACATCGAGTGTGGGTGAAGACCAAAATAGGTGCACATACTCCATCTTAGGTCATAGTTTTTTTTTTTATTTTAGGTTAGTTGCTTGTGAAAAAAAAAATTTAAATCTCAAAAAAAAATGTTTGTTAGTAAAAGAGGTTTTTTATTTCAAAACTTCTTTTAAAGGTCTCTTTGCTATTTCTAGAAATTCGGCCAGCATATTTTTCGAGATTTAAAAATCCTTTTGCAAAATATCTAATGATCCAAAAATTCTAAAATTCAGTCTGAACGTGTAGTTTCAAAATAGCTTTCCAACACCTCTTATTTGAGAAAATTTGCACAGTGCGAATTTTAAAGATTCGCATAGTGGACTAGGGTCAAACCTGATTGAAAACTAATTGTTTCTATCTTGCAAGATTTATTTCAAGCAATATATAAGCATGATTGAACTGAAATTTATGGAGTTTGAAAGCTAGTGAAATCAACTTTATTCAATGATTTTTCAAGAATTTTCGGATCGGTCTTTCTCCTGTTGCAAGTTCAAATATCTTCAAGGGCTTTGTCTGCCCTATCCAACCCCCAGTTGGTATAAAATCAAAATCAAATCACTTGGAATGGTAAAAAGTGCAAAAAACTACTCTTTGGAAAGCTAATCAGTAAAGGAATCTACCCTCTGAATTTCATATTATTTGGATTCCAAATTTGTCGTAGAGAGTAATTTCAATTTCATGTGTGATCTGATTTCTGTTGTTTAGAAGTTGCATAAACCCTAGGTTGTAAACTTTAGGGTTTTCATTTAGAGACCCACTTGATTCGATTAGGACCTAATTGGGTCCATGGCATAGTAGGTGAGGATTGATTGTTTGGTTGACCACCTCACCTACCTTCGTTGAATATTGATCCATTTAAAAAATCTTAGGCAATCCATTAGGTCAATTGGAGAAATTATGGTTAAGTAAATCAAAAGGAAAAGAAATATATACCTTAACCCGAATTTTTTATTTAACTTTCAAATCGTCTCAATTTCTTGGGTCAAACCTAGTATCCAAGCCTACGGGGTAGTGCCAAACAGCCACGGCTAAGGGATATCAAGGAACTGGAGTCGTGAGCCAAAGGAAAAATCTTCCCTTTAGTCCCCTCGTAATCAGACTAGCTAGGTTAACCTAGGAAACGGGGATTTTATTCTTTCAATTTTATAACAAATAAACTCCAAAAATTTGAACTTAAACTTGAAAATCTGGTCACTGACTTAAAGGACCACATCTGATTACAAAGCCTTTGCCTTGTTGACTTGTCTGCACCAACCCTTGTAGTTCGTGTGTGCAAGGGAGAAGGTCACTAAGACTTGAATTGGTTGGCCCTTAGGAATCTAACCCAAGGCGACATAGGCAACTCCTTTCATCCCCTCCTTTTTCCTCTTCCCACCCATCCACTTCATTAGCCGAAATGGCTAACCCGATTCTAAACCCTAGTCTTGATGGGAACACCATCATAGGCCCTAACTAGCCACTTTTAATCAAGTATGATTGATGAAAGCTTCTACATGATCATCTGAGGGTCGTAATTCCATAATATTTTGATTTAAGAAGAGAACGAGAAATCAAGGTTAATTTTGTAATTTTAACAGCACATCATGAACATAAATTAACCACGGGGTCACACAATGGTTAAATAAAGGTCAAATGAGCTTAAAAGTGCAAAATGTGGGTCCATACAGATAGAAACAGGGTTTCACGCATTTCGAGAACCATAACAACACACAAAATCCTAATTTCAGACCCTCTTAAATTCAAGAGGTTCTGGTCAAGATAAAATTCATCTAAATCTCCTAAAATTCATCTAAAAGTGTTCTAAGAGGTTTGGTACCCTTGATTTGACCATCTAAACCCATTTTGGCTTTGAAAAGAGTTGCAAATGAAATTTTACCCTAATTTAGGTTTCTGTACAAATTACCCAATCGAACATGATCAAAAATCAAATCCAACTTCACCATTAGATTCCTTAGGTCCAAATTAGGCTAAGGCCAAAATTTGGGCCCAATCATAGTCCATCTTGACCTAGTTCGCATTTCAATCCCTTAAATCTCTATTTCTCTCACTTAAACCCTAACTTTTGAAAGATTGCATTTAGCCCCCTATCTTTATCTTCTTCCTTGCATTATGGTCCTTGCCGCCATTGGCAGTGGAACACATTTGCAACAATATTCTCGAGGGGATTCTTCCCTCAGATCAAGACCAAATCCCTCCAAATTTGAAGGGATTGTTCTGGAGAAGTTGCCCAATTTGATGAACTAACTCAATAACCACGAATCAAATCCTAGAGCTCAGGTGAACTTTGAGAAATCAGGGCTTCGTTTCCATAGTGGGTTGCTCCAATTCAAGGTTTCTGGGCAATTGAATCCCAAAACCTTCACCCATAAATGATCCTTGAACTTCTGCCGTCCTCCTTAGCCTAGTTTGAGCTGGATTTCCTCTCTCTTCCTCTTCTTCGGTCAATTGAGACTTACACTCCGACGACCTCTTCCATCTCCTTCGTCCGACCTCCCAACGATCAAATTGGGTGGCTCTCCAACTCCCTCTTAATCTTCCGCTCCTCACCAGCCATAGCAGGGGCCTTCTCCCACATCATCGTCGTTTCCCCTCACCGTCGTCTTCACTTTCTCCGATGCCGGCCCATCACAACTGACCTCCTTCACACGTTCTCTCTCTCTCTGAATAACTCTTCTCTCCTCCCCTCACCTTCCTAACTCTCTCCAACCCTTTAGAACCTAGGAACAGCCACTACACCACCCTCGACCCTGTTATCTTCCCCATGTCCAGCACAAGCTCCGACAAGCTCATGCCGGCACCATAGACCATCAAACACACCGCCACCACCACCTACACCTTCACCACACCTCACTGAGTAAAAGCCCTAAAGAAATCTAGGGTTTTACACTCTCCATCTCCCTATCGATCACTACGCCCTCTGCACACCGTCTTTGACCTCAACAGTCCACCATCGTGCACCACACTTCACGAAAACACCCCCACAAAACTTGCCCCCACACGACGAAGCTTTTGAGCTTATTTGACAGGACCACAAGGCCATTTTTTGTTCCTCAGGTACCTGCCAGAGCTCCCTTGCAGCCTTCATCTTCCTCGACACCGACCGCCCGTCTCTAACCCTCATTCAACCTACTACTGCCCTTAATAGAAGCAGGCCCAAATCCTAAAGAACTACAGACCCTCAATCAAAGCCACCAACAGCAGCTACTGCCTCAATTCCTTGAGCCAATCAGCGCAGCTTCACGCGAAGGAAGCAACAAAAGATAGTCCCACATCATGTAGGGAAAAACTGGTGTAGCGCATAAATTGTAATCATGAAGAGGACCCCTCACCCAAGACACGGGGTTCAAGTCCCCTTCCTATGCACGCCCACGCACTCCTCACCCGCTACCTGCGCCTGCAGGTCTGGACCCCTATACGCGACTCTATTACTCGATTATCCGCTTATTTTATATGAGAGTCTGAGAGAGAAAGGAAAAGGAATCAGAAGAGGAGGGAGGGGGTTTTGCACTGCAGTACCCTCGGGGTTCGTGCCCTCCCACTCCTCTCTCAACACTTACCCACTGTTGTGCCCTTGTGTCTTGAGGTTAAGGCATCCAAATATCTGCCTAGTCATCTGAGGCATTGAGTTGGTTCTGATCTGCTAGTTACTGTGGAGATATTTGCCTGCATGTCTGATTGCGAGTACTATTCAAATATTTGAGTAATTGTACAGCTTAACATTAGGGTTAATTTGGTGATTCAAATCACTATTTTAACCTCATCTTTTTGCACTCTCATTCTTCATTTTTATTGCAATATTATTTTGATTGATTATATTTGCATATCTTCATTGATAATTGTGATTAGTGAATGAAATTTGCCATTTTGCTCCCTACGAACGACCTCAGACTCACATTATTTTCAAACTTTATAAATTTAAGTGTTTATGCGATTTTTGTCCAATACTATATGACATAATTCTCTAAAAGATGACTTTCGTGCTTAAATAGGTCTCGATGACCAAAATCCTATGGCCTGACTAGAGGCCCGTGTCGTTGCATTTGAAGAGCGGCACCAGTAGAGCATAGATCGGATCTTAAACAGTCACAACAAAATGCAACATCCACCATGAGAAGAACTGCAGGACTTTTACGATCCGACTACACTCATCATGGCACCTTAGGTCCGGATTCCCGTAGGCGGAGATGCATTTGAGTTAAAGCCAAACGTAATAAGTCCGATTCAAACTTATTTCCATGGTCACTCGAATGAGGATCCCTTTTAGCACATAGAGGATCTAAGCCGAATTGCTGAAATGGTTCGACCTAGAAATGTGGATTTAGGAATTGTTCCTATGAAGCTTTTCCCATTCTCACTGAGGGATAAAGCTTCTTTTTGGTTCACTGGGAGATCAGTTGGTACCTGGGGGGAATTTCACCAAGAATTCCTCCAAAAGTTCTTAACAATCGGTCATACAAATGCAATGAGGCAGGCAATCACGACTTTTTCCTAAGAACCAGGGGAAAAGTTACATGATGCCTGGGGTTGATTTCATGACTTTCTCCGGAAGTGTCCCCACTATTCGCAAGCGAAATCGAGGTTTTAGAAACTGCATTGTAGTATAGCCAAAATTACTTTGAAAACAAATCAAATTTTTACTCGAATTTGAAGTCCGAGGTCGAACACAAGAGCAATATAGAATTCAATCTCAAGATTACAATTTGAATCAAAAATATAAGAGATTGCAACAATAATAACGTCACGTATCAATGTGCAAAAAGAATGGAGTAAAATAGTGATTTGAATCACCAATTACTCCTCACAAATAGCAACTAATTCAACAGTACTAATAAAGCCTCAAATATATGCAATCAGACGATCTAGGCTTGTATCAGACGGCTTAAACAGCCTGCTGCTACAGTGCTTCCAAGAGACTCAAGGGTCTATTTTCTCTTATGCTTTCTTTCTCTTCTCCTTTCTTCTTTCTGGCTCAGGTCTTCTCCTCTTCTTCTTGCCTTGTCCTGCCTTTGCCTTACCGCCTATGCAGCTCTCTTTCTTCTTCTTTGTCTTCTGTCTCCTCTCTACGTACCTCTTCTTCTACCTTGACTTCTCTTTACTTTTCTTTCTCTCTTCTCTTCTTCACACACAGAGGGGGATTCTTCTTCAAACGGCTAAGTGTCAGCCGTGATTCTCGGTAGCAAAACACCCTACCCCCGCACACGATCCTCTCTTTCTCTCCTAAGGTCATGCTCTCCCAGAGCCACCAACAGTACCAGGCTATCAGGTTTCGGACCTAGAGCACACCCGGGTCCAGGGCTGCAGGAATGATCGCAGCCGAGAAGTGGAGTCAGGTTAGGCGGGTCGGGTCTGTGCCAAGCCCGCAGGGGATGGGTTGCGGGCGAGGCGCAAGTGAGCGGGGACCTCACCGCCTATGTTTAATTGAGGCGATAAGCCCGTGTGACTTTTTCAATTTATGCGGTGCCACCTCTTCAGTCGTTTCCGAGGTGGGACTAAGTGTCCCAACCTCCTTGCGCACACTGCTGTAGCTGGATTGCACCTTCAATCGGGATAACTGCTGAGGATGTAGCATCTAATCGAGGCCTTGGAAAGAGACCTGGAGCGTAGTTGCGTCTCCTGGAGGTGGCGCCTGGAGCTACAGGTGCCAAACAAAGCTTCAAGCAAGCTTGAAGTTCGTCACTAATGTCGGCGTTGACCTGGTACCTGAAACTTCAAGAAAAAGGCCTAATGGCCACGTCAGATAGCTCAGTAGGTTCACCATGGAGTGGCGAGTGCGGTGGTGGGTGCAACATGTGGTGAGAGTGAGGGTGGAGGCCTAACGGTGACAAAGATGACCGTGAGAAGGTGGGTTGTTCAGGGGCACGTTTGGGTGAGCGGTAGAGAAAAATAGGAGAGGGGTTTGATTGCTAGAGTTGTGGCGAAGTTGATGGGGTGGATGGCGAGGCGGATGGAGGAGTGTAGTGGTGGATATGCCTCACCAGAGGAGCAGCTGAAGACGGAGAAGGTGAGGGTGAACGGCGGCGGTTGACGGTTGTGTGCGTCTGTGAGGGTAGGAAAATGAAATAGAAATAGAGAGGGAGCTAAAGTAGGGCTTAGCGAGAGAGTAGGGAGGCGGAGGGCTCCGGTGTTGGTCGACCGGACCCGGAGAAGGAGGTTGGTGCAACAAGGCGGCGACGTCGACTGAGGTAGAGGCACGACCTCTCATTGGTAGGAGAGGTTCACGAGGATGAGGGGAAGCTAATCGGCCGTCTAATTTGATGGTTGGATGGCCGGAGGAGAAGAGCGAAGAGGAGTCGTCGGAGCAAAGTTTGAAGGTGGCCGGAGATGGAGTAGAGGAGGGTTTCTTAGGCCAAAACTTGCTGAAATGCACGGTCGTGCCCTGGGGATCTTTTTATAGGGCTCAGGAAGCCCTTCCAAGCTTGGAAAGAAGCTTTCAAGCATGGAAGGTAGTTGCGAAATAGGATATCCGAACCTTTGAAAAGTTCACATGGCCTTCTGGGAAGGACTTAGAGCCCAAGGAATGGCTCAAATGGAAGGAAACTTCTTAAGGAATCCCCGTATCAATTTTGGGAGGGATTGATTGAGAATCGAGCAAGAAATCCTTGCTCGTAACTGAACGGTGAAGGTTTCACCATCCAAAAATGGTGCAGGGACCTGCTTGTGAAGAAGACAAAGAAGTTGGGGGGCTATTTGTAAGAAAATTCAAAAGTTAAGGATCTGAATGAGATAGAAAGAGTCTGAATGGACCAAAATACAAACTTGGTCAAGGTAACCTCAGATTGGGCCCAAATTTTAGTACAAACCTAATCTGGACCCAAGGAATCCAATGGTGAAGTTAGATTTAGGTTTTGACCAAGTTTGACTAGGTAATTTATACAAAAACCTAAATTAGGGTAAATGTCTGTCTGAGACTCTGTTTTGGGTCAAAACAGATTCTGATGGTCAAATTGAAGGTTACAAACCGTAGAGAATATTTTTCTATAAATTTTAGAGGGTTTAGATGAATTTTATTCTAACCAGAGCCTCAGTTAATTAAGAGGGTCTGTTTTGAGGGTTTCAAAAGTCATTTAATTCTTAAAACATGTGCAAACCCTTTTCTGTTTGTTCTAACCCACTTGTTAGACTTTTAGGATCATTTGACCCTTAATTACCCCCTTTGAAAACCCATGATTGTATTGCATTCATGATATGATGGTAAAACTGCAATTTTAACCATGTTTTCTTGCCTTTTCCTCAGAATGACTTTGCAATGAAATATGGCTCTCTGGTAGATATGTAGGAGCATTTGCTAGCTTAATTGGATCAAAATGAGCTAGTTATGGCTCATGATGGTATTTCCATCATACCCTCATGCCTAGCTTTTGCTAGTCCCTTAGCAAAATCTCATGGAATTAACATTAATTCTAGACCATATACCTTTCTATACTCAAAAACTCTGATGTGTGGTTTCTTTTGTACATTAGGTCAGAATGCTGATAGTATGCCTAGAGGTACTCAAGTACCAACCAAGATCCGGACCTGACCAGCTCTAGCTTCAGTCTGCCGCGAAGGTTTCTAAGGCCCACAGGAACTAACCTAAGGTTCATTGAACTCCGCGGTTAAAGCACCCGTGCTTTGTAACATATTTTAGCCTAGATTCAATTTGCAATGCGTTTTTGTAAGAGAGAGACAGAAGAATTTTTCTTTGTTTTTGGAGACCTTTCTCTCTCTTTTCTTTTTATTTCTAGCCTCAAATTAGCTTTACAACACGGTATGTATCAGATTTCTAGTTCCTACCATCAATCCTCATAGGGTCCCTGGCAATCGATGCTTCGAGATAGCACCGCCCATGGCAACCCCCAGAACCCTAGCTTTCGAGATTTCAAGATAGTCCCGGCTATGGTGTTCTATAGCTAAATCCAGACCCTGGCAATCGACATTTCTGATAATACCACCCACGGCATCTAAACCAGCACAAGGTGCTTACATGCCCCCAATAGGAAAATTACATGCAATCAAGTTTAAAATGAATCGTTGTAATATAGTCGAAATCACTTTGAAAACAAACACAATTTTTATTACTCGAAGAGATTCCGAGGTCGAACACATGGAGCAATATGGGATTTAGAAATCAAGATCACAATTCAAACTAAAAGAATTTGCAATAATATCAGTATAAATGTGCAAAAAGATGGGAGTAAAATAGTGATTTAGATCACCAAATACTCCTACAATATCAACTAAGGAACTCAATGTATATGTATGAAATGAAAGCTCAAATCTGTCGTCTAATTTGGAAATCAGACGACTTAAAGTTGTCTGCTGATATGCTACTTCCTATCTCTGACTCTTCCTTTCCTCTTCAGCTTCTTCTGTTTCTTCAAACCTGCCTCTTCTTTCTCTGCTTTCTCAGCTACGACCATCTCTTCCTCTCCAAGCCTTCTTCTTCTCTGGCCCTACTCTATCTCTGCTTTGCTCCTTCTTTTCTTCTTCCTTCTCTAGTTTTCCTCTTCTAAATCCAACTAAGTGTCAATCGAATGTCCCTGTAGCAAAACCCTCCCCCTACCCACGCAACTCTCCTCTCTCTTTCTCTCTTAGGATCCGCTCTCCCAGAGCCACGGGTAATCGGGTTGTTGGATTCAGGCGCGTACCCAGGTCCAGGCTCACCGGTGTGCGGTAGTGAGCGAGGAATGCAAGTCGGGTTATCGGGTCAGCCAGTTCTGCGAGTACGTGTCGAGGACGAGGCCAAGTGAGCGGGTGAGAGGGACCTCACCCCATGAACTGAGGTGAACAGCTACTATCACTTATTCAATTTATGCGCCTCAGCACACTTCACAGCCGACGATGTGGGACTATCCGCGCCCCTCTTCTTCGCGCGTCTGCAGTAGGGGGTCTTCTCCGCAATTGTAGCAACTGCTGAACAAAGGTATCCAATTAGCTGACTGGTTGTGTGCGTGAAAGGCTTCTGCACGACCTGGGGCTTTAACCTGGGACAGGGGCACCTGGAGCGAGCTTCAAGCAAGCTCGAAGCTTGCTCATCAATGGCGGCAAGGTCGAACACCTGAAATCAATGAAACGGCCTTTCGGCCACATCAGAATGCTCAGGGAGGGTCACCGGAGCACGGCGAACGTGATAGGGGTGGTGGCGTGGAGCAATAGTGGCTGTGGCGGCCAAACGGTGATGGGAACGGTCGGAGATGATGGATTTGTTCGGGGGTGCATGTGAGTGAGTGGAGAGGTGAATAAAGAGAGGGGAAATGAGCGGAGAGGTGAGGCGATGGTCGTGGGCTTGTCGGCGAGGGATTTGGTGGTCTGTGGAGGTGGGATGGTCTCGCCGGAGGGGATGGCCAGAGGTAGAAGAGATGGAGTTGCGAAGGGTCGTCGATGGTCGGATTTGGAAAATAAAGAGAGGAGAAGAAAGTAGGAGAGATAAGGAGCTTAGCGAGGAGGTAGGTGGACGAAGTGGGGCAAAGATGGCGTCAGATGTGGTGTTGCCGACGCTGGAGACGAAGGCAACTCCGGTGAGGTAGAAATAGCGAGGGTGAAGGAGGAAAGGGCGTCTGCTGGTACGGCGAGACGCGGACGCAAGCGAGGAAGAGGAATCCACCACTGGTATTGTGGGAGGATGATGAGGAAAGGCAGAGGGGATCGCCGGACGTTGAGGAGCCTTCGGCAGTGAAAGAGAGAGAGAGGAATTGTGGGGACTTATGACTGATTTCGAGCATAAGGAGATCAGCGAGTTCTGAGGGTCCTTATAAAGGGTTCTAGGGGGTGGTTAGAGCTTGGGAAGAAAGCTTCCCAAGCTTGGAAGGTCGCTGGATTTGGGAGTTTCATGAGGCCCAAATCTCTCATGCGTTCGCATAAGAGATTGGGAAAGATTCGGAGCACATGGACGAGTTCAGATTGAAGAGGATTCCTCAAAGAATCTCTCATCCAATTTTGGAAGGGATTGATTGAATAGAGTTCTCTTCAATCAAAGGTCACCATAGAAGAATTTCTCCGTAATAATGGCGAAGGGACCTTATTGTGAAGACAACGAAGAAGTTAGGGGGTTGAATGCAAGGGTTTTTGAAAGTTGGGGGTATAAATGTAATCAAACAGGACCATTTTGCAAACTAGGCCAAGACAAGTTCTCCTTTGGTCCAAATTTTGGTACAAACCTAATTTGAACCTAAGGAATCCAATGGTGAAGTTGGATTTTGGTTTTGACCATGTTTGACTGGGTAATTTATCCAAAAACTCAAATTAGGGCAAATATCTATTTAAGACTCCATTTTGTGTCAAGATAGGTTCAGATGGTCAAATTGAAGGTACTAAACCCTAGAGAATATTTTTCCATGATTTTTAGAAGGTTTAGGTGAATTTTATCCTGACAAAACCTCGGTTAATTGAGTCTATTTTTAGGATTTCAAAAGTCATTTAATTCTCAAAACATACGCAAACCCTTTTCTGTTTAATCTAACCCACTTATTATCCTATTATGACCATTTGACCTTTATTCAATCAATTCAACCCTTGAGAAAACCCGTGGTTGTACTGCATTCATGGTAAGATGGTAAAATTACAGTTTTAACCCTAGTTTCTTATTTTTCTCTCAGAATGGTTATACAGTGAGTTATGACTCTCTGGCGGTTATGTAGGAGCATTTATTAACTCAATGGGTCAAAATGAGCTAGTTATGCCTCATGATGGTGTTCCCATTAGATATCCTAGGAGACAAGTACTGAGGAGATGATATGTTATTACGCATCTTCGAAGGGAATTTCCCGCCTCTCCGCACCGAGAACTCGTCCAAATCAACTTGTGTTGATCAGCCACTCCTAATCTAGGAAACTTTTTCAAAAATGATTTAACGCATTTGCGTAATTTTGATACTTAAACGCACTAAACTAGACTGTGTGGATTGGGGTGCTTGGGTTGCCGAGTCCCTAAAACCAGAGGTCTGTTGATCAGGTCGAATAACCTCTAAGCCTTAGACCTAATACTTAAGCTTCGCATTTTCCCCAACCTCTTGAGGACTATCCAGATCTTAGCGGATACTTGAATTTTTAATCCTAGGATCATAGCCCAAGAGGCCTAAGATCAACATTCATACTAATCTCCTTTGTCTCTTAGCACATTTTGTCTTTCATTTTCTTTCTTTTTTTATTTGGTCTATAATTGAGTCAATTCTTTAATCTTTTACTAATGACTATCTCTTTTTCTCTTTTCTTTTCAAATTGTGCTCCTTTTTGTCATTTTTATCTCCTCTCCTTTTCTCCTCAAAAATGATATGCAATCAATTCACTCAAAATTTCCTCCCTTTTCCTATTTTTATTCTTTTTCATTTTTTTTCAGGTTTTTGGAAAATGTGATTTTTTTTATGAAACCCTTTCTTGTGAAGTGATTTTCACAGTGTTTTGCACTTTAATACCCCCCATTCCTATGATTTGCAATGTCCTCATTATAAATTAGGTGGGTTCGAGTTCAGCTTATATCATTCATTAGAACAGGTATTGGGTGAGTGGATGGGCCAGGATGACTATTGCGGACAATTTCAAGCTCGAGTACAGGTACCAGAGGTAGAGTCCGTTGTTCTAATGGATGAACCCTAAAGTACAATATGAGTTCAGCATAAGATGTACCAAGAAGGGTTTCGAGTTTTTTCAAAAAGATGGCGGGTTGTCTCCCATTAAGCGCAGAGTTTAACGCTATCAGCCAGGTGCAATAAGCTCAGAGAGAATGGAGATCAAAAGATACCTCAGCCCTGTTCGTATCGGTGAGTTCAATGAATGGCTTGAGTCAATGATCATTCACGACAAAGTGTTCTGAATCAAGGCTAGGTTGGCTGATTTCAATAGCTCCATTTCCAAAGATTCGTCTCACCAAGAATGGCTCAATCCATTTTGATCTGAGTTTTCTTGGGAAAAGTTTGAGTTTGGCATTGAAAAGCAACACTTTCTGACCAGGGTGGAAAGATTTTCGTACAATGTGCCTGTCATGGAAGGCTTTAACCCATTCTTTGTAGATACACGAGTTCTCATACGCATCATTGCGTAGTTCCTCGATCTCGCGTAATTGCAACCAACGGTGTATTCCAACCTTCACTAGATCCAGATTGCACTTCCATACTACCCAATAAGCCTTATGCTCCATCTTGACGGGAGGGTAACATGACTTACTGGACACTAATCTGAAGGGAGACATGCCTAATTGGGTCTTGTGGGTAGTCCTATAGGCCCACAAGGCTTCTGGAAGGCGAGTAGACAAATCTTTTCAATCAGGCCGAACAGTTACCTGAAGGATCTTCATGATCTCTCGATTTGACAGTTCTGCCAGTCCATTAGTCTGGGGGTGGTAAGGAGTCGAGATACGATGCGACATCCCATACTTTTTCATCAGGGATTGGAACTGCACATTGGTAAAATGAGACCCGCCATCGCTGATGATGGCCTTAGAAACCCCAAATCTAGTAAAAATGATCTCCTGGATAAATCGAAGGACAACTTTATGATCACTAGTTCTCGTGGGGATGGCTTCAACCCATTTAAAGAAATAATCAACAGCAAGTAGAATGTATTAGAAGCCATTAGATCCAAGAAAGGGTCCCATGAAATCAATTCCCCATATGTCAAAGATTTTTCCCACAATAATCGAGTTCAAGGGCATCATATCCCGCGGGCCCATGTTGCTGAGGGTCTGACAATGAGCGCATGCCTTACAAACGTCTGTGCATCTTTGAACAAAGCGGACCAAAAGAACCCACATTGGAGAATTTTTGCTGCGGTTTTACGCCCAGAGAAATGGCCACCGCAGGCCTAGTCGTGACAGAATGATATTACGTCATTGACCTCGTCGTCAGGAATGCATCTCCGGATCACCTGATCATTGCCGATGTGGAAAAGGTATGGTTCCTCCCAAATATAGTACTTGGCCTCAGCAATCAATTTGTCCCGCTTGGAAGTTGGCCAAACTAGCGGAACTTTCCCCGTAACCAAGTAGTTTACAATAATAGCAAACCACAGGAGATTGTGAATGGCTAGCAGGTGCTCGTCCAGAAAATGCTCAGTGATTGGTCCAAACGGGTCGATGACGGAAGAAGGAAGACAGGACAAGTGGTCAGCCACCACGTTCTGTTTTCCCGCTTTATCACAAATCACGAGATCGAATTCTTGCAACAACAAGATCTAGTGGATTAGTCAAGGTTTCACATCCTTCTTCGCAAGGAGGTGCCTCACTGCAATGTGATCTGAGTATATGATAACACAGGAACCCAAAAGATATGATCTGAATTTTTCCAGGGCAAATACTACGGCTAGCAGCTCTTTCTCAGTAACTGTATAGTTACGCTAAGCCTCATCAAGTGTCTTGCTAGCGTAGTAGATGACCATGGGTTTCCTATCTATTTTCTGCCCAAGTACCGCCCCTACAGCAAAATCAGATACATCGCACATGATCTCAAAAGGTTGAGACCAATCAGGGGATTGCAGGATAGGTATTTAGGTAACTCGATCATGAAGGATCTCAAACACCTAAGCGCACTCCTTGGAGATTTCAAAGGGGACATCCTTAAATAGAAGATTAGTTAGGGGGCACACAATTTTCGAGAAATTCGGAATGAATCGACGGTAAAAATTGACGTGCCCCAGAAAGGATCGGATGTCTTTAACCGAGCTAGGCATAGGGAGCTTGGAAATCATATTTACCTTGGCTCGATCAACCTGGATGCATTTTTCAAAGATGAGATGTCCCAGGACAATTCCCTCAGGTACCATGAAGTGGCTCTTTTCCCAGGAAAGAACCAAGTTCACATCGATGCACCGCTTGAGGATTTGGACCAAGTGCAGGAGGCAATCATCAAATGATTCACCAAATACCGAGAAGTCATCCATGAAGACTTCAAGGTATTCACCTACCATATTTGAGAATATGGCAAGCATGCACCACTGAAAAGTAGCAGATGCATTGCAAAGACCGAACGACATCCTTCGAAATGCATATGTTCCGAAGGGGCAGGTGAAGGTGGTCTTCTCTTGGTCCTCGGGATGAATTATGACCTGATTGTAACTGGAGTACCCATCCAAAAAGCAAAAGAATCGATTTCCTACTAGGTTCTCGAGAATCTGATCAATGAACGGTAGTGGGAAATGATCCTTCTTCGTGAAAGAGTTGAGTCTTCTGTAATCAATGCAGACTCTCCATGAGTTTGCTATACAGGTCGGTATGATTTCTCTGGTTTCAGTCGTGATGACAGTGAGTCCTGCCTACTTAGGCACAACTTGGATTGGGCTTACCCACCGACTGTCGGAGATCGGGTAGATGATCCCTACATCTAACCACTTGAAGATCTCCTTTTTCATGACATCCTTGAGATTTGGATTTAGGCGTCTCTTCATTTCACGGGATGGTCGTGAACCCTCTTCAGTGTAGATGTGATGTGTGCAGTATGAAGGGCTGATACCAGTCAACTCATCGAGAGTCCATCAAATGTCTCTCCGATGCTGCTGGAGAACAAAAATCAAGCGTGTTTCCTGATTAGGTGTGAGTCGGGAGTTGATATCATAGGAAATGTCAGATTGGAACCTAAAAAGACGTATTTGAGATGATCGGGAAGAAACTTTAATTCCATAACTGGGTTGTCAGCAGAGCGGGTGGTTCAGGGTGGGTGTTGGGAGAAAAGGAAGGAGCTATGGGTGTGTCTAGGTTGTGTTCAGACTCCTCTAATTGTGGGTTTTGATCCTCTTATGGTTGATCAAAAATAGTTAGGTTTTCCTCGATAAGGTCGTCAACCACAGCTTCGATATCGCAAATCTGTTCTATGGCTCCGCAATTAATTCCTTGTTAGGCGTTAAAGATGTTGATCTTCAGTGTCTTACTCCCAAATTTTAATTCAATTTGGCCCTCTTCACAATTGATATTGGCCCTAGCAGTGGCCAGAAAGGGTCTCCCTAGTATGATCGGTGTATTTTTCACATTCTTAGGAGCATCCATGTCTAAGACAATAAAATTCACTGAAAAATAGAAATCATGTACCCTAACTATGACATCCTCGAGAATTCCTTTTGGTGACTTAATTGATCGGTCGGCTAGTTGCAAAGTCATTTCTATCGGTTTAAGCTCGGATTCCTTGAAGTAGTCTTGTAGGGATATAGGTATCAAATTTATGGAGGCTCCTAAGTCCAATAAAGCTCGGTCGAATTGTATATCACCGATTGCACAGGAGATTAGAGGGGTGCCTGGGTCTTTTGCCTTAGGCGGGAGTTTGTTCAAAATGACGGAGCTGTCTTGCTCTGACAGTATGATCGGGTTCCCACCTTTGGTTCGCGGCTTACGCTTAGGTGTACACACGTCTTTCAAAAATCGTGTAAGCTGGTACGTGGCATATTGCATCCATCAAGGGGATATTTATATGGACCTACTTAAAGTGCTTAACCAGGTCCTTCTCAGGTGCCACGATTTTGGTTGTCCTTTTCCCCTTGGTTAAGGCCTCGGGAAATGGAACCTCAGATGGTTCCTCTAGAATGGGTACAGGTTCTTGATCTGGGATAGAGGTATCATGGATGACTATCCTAGGGTGAGGGTTTGTATTACCAGGCTGGGAGTGGCTTGGATAAGGTAAGTCATGTGTTGTTTTGCCACTACCGGTAGTAACAGAATTCAATCCTGCCAGGTTTTGGTTTGGTGTGGGTAAAAGAGGTACTTGCTGCTGATAACCTGCATATGATGTCGAAGCCTCAATCCCGTCGGGTGATGGAGTAGAACGGGCCTAATAAACAAAGTGAGTTTGGCCCTAATTTTGGTTCATAACACACCTCTGGTTCGGCACATTATTCGGATTAGGCAGAAGTTGTGAAGGAAGTGCACCAAAGTGGCGAGGATTTGCCATCTAGGCAAGCTGATTGCGAACCTCTATGATCTCGTCTCTGTGCTATTTTTGCATTGCCGCATTCGTCTTCTGAATTTCAGCTAGACTCTGAAGGATAAGAGTAATTTGATCTGTATGAGTCGGTCCAGATTGATAAGTTGGGTTAAGCTGAGGCTAAGGCGGCTGATATGGACGAGGAGCTTGCCGTTGGGGCTAATATTGAGGTCTCTGATTTTGATATTTCCTGACCACATGAAATTATGATGATTACTCCATTTAGGGTTGTAGGTGTTTGAGAATGGATCATTCTGAATGGCGTTGAGGTCCTCGCAGGTCTGAGGAACCTCGAAAAAGTCAAAATACAAGGGTTCAGAGCTCCCCCAACTAGAGTAGGTGGGTCCAGAGTTTCCTCTGCAACCAAAATCAAATGGGGGTGGATACGGGTCCATCCCCTAAGAAGATCGATGATGTTGTGCACAGCCTCCCAGCCAAAGGGTGGTTGCGTGAACGGGTTTTACATAGAGGTGGCTCGCTGCAAGTGTCTAGTTAGCTCATTAACGTTCTCAATAATAGAGACCTTGTCCAGATTACTGGCCATCAGTTCCAAGTCGACAGAAGAGGACAGGCCCCGCGTCTCATGTGCTCCCTTAGGATTCGTCAATGCACGGGCATTCATCTAGTCGAACATGCCCATGGATTCATTATTGATGGAGTTCTCGCACATATTCTCAAGAATCTCCCACACAATGTCTTCGTGTTGACCCATGATATTTCCTCTGCAGGTCGCATTGACGAATAATCAAAAATCCTCATGGAGTCCCTGGTAAAAAGACTGGACTTGTTCCCATTTAGGAACTCCATGGTGGGGGCACTTTCGCATGAGATCCAGAAAACGATCCCATGCCTTGTGAAGGGTTCTCCTGCTTGCTATGTGAAATGCATGATCTGGTGCTGTAAAGCATTTGTCTGACCAACAAGGGAGAACTTTCTCAAAAACTCAGATTAAAGTTCCACCCAGGTGTTGATTGGACGCGTTTAGGTTTTGCACAAGTGAGCAACTTTATCCATGAGAGAGAACATTTTCATGAGTAGGACATCCCAATTTTGAGCTTATGACCCGAAGGTCTGAGCCAAACGCTTGAGTTGCTTGATATGCTGGAAAGGATCTTTGGAATTACGCCCATGGAATTTGGGAATGGCATGAATCATGTTGGGCTTGAGTTCAGCGTCAGGACCTCCAGCGGGGATTTGTACTCGAGGTTCGATTGCCACCGCAGCAGGATTGTAGTGATCTCGCATCATTGGATGCTGCGGTGGGATCACAAAGGCTTGGAAAATATCATTGAGGCGCTAAAGCTAATTTTCAAGATTATTTTCTTCTACTTGTTGTGCCATGATGATGGACGAAGGAGAATTAGGTTCAGATGAATCAGAAGAGATATCGATTGGATTGGGTTGTTGCACAAACAAGGAGGTCGAGGCTTGGCCTCGACGAGAATGAGTAGCTAAAGGAGGCCTCAAGGATGGTCTTAGAGACCTCCTCCCGAACATGCACCGATGGAGTACATGAGAGGTAAAATGTGATGGACCCAATCAAGACACCTAAAAAACAATTTCGGATGACTATAAAGGTTTGGGGCAGATGATACCCCTTAGTCAAAAAGCCGTCCACCTGAGAATTACCTGGGGAGCCAGGGAGGGAGAGTCCTGCAAAGACCCTTACACGATAGAGCGTCCCCACGGGTTACAAGGTTTCCCCCACCTGACCTCTCTTGTCACTGATGATCCAGGTAGACCAGAATGGGGACTTAGCCTCTTAAGTCTACCAATTTTAATTAAGAGCAAGGGTGCTTATGATTTCACTTGAACTTTTAAGATGACTTTTTTATGAAAAGTGACCTAATTTGAAGATTGGTTCACCCAACAAGGCAGGTCAACATCACCTGTATTGTCCAGTTGAGAAATTTAGGTCCCTCTTTTAGTGTTCAAATGAATTTAAGAGCCTAATTTTAGGATTTTGCTTGAATAGATCAATTCAATCAAGGCTTAGGCATATATTGTTTGGAAAGATCAATTCTTGATTAAGCAAGTGTGTCCCAAAAACCCGGAACTAGAATCCTTAATTGGGTCTGATTTGGTCCAATTTAGTTTGTCAAAATGTGGTACCTAGGGCTCAAACAAGAATGTGATAGCCCTAGATACCTTAGCTTCAAATGGGTCCATAGATCAGGATTTGGATATTGTCTAAATAGAATGTATCAAATCAGCCACTTGATGATTTGTCTAAGAATAGAATGCAAGTAGCCTGACAAGTCCGTTTTCACGCGTTTTTGAAATTGTCGAAAATCGAAATATAGTCGTGCTAAACCTTTGATCAAAATATTTAATTGATTATGAAACTCATGTAGATTTCTTTTCTTTTTAGAATTTGAGTCCCGAATATATGCAATCAGACGATCTAGGCATGTTTCAAACGACTTAAATAGCCTGCTGCTACAGTGCTTCCAAGAGACTCAAGGGTCTCTTTTCTCTGCTACTTTCTTTCTCTTCTCCTTTCTTCTTTCCAGCTCAGGCCTTCTCTTCTTCTTGCCTTGTCCTTCCTTTACCTTACTGCCTGTTGTTTAGAGTGTTGGGTCAGGTTTTAAAAGTATTGCGTTGTAATGCAATCGAAATAGTGTTCAAAACAGATATAATTTTATTACTCGAAAGAATTTTCGAGGTCGAACACAGGGAGAAAATTGGTAATTAGAAATCAAGATCACAATTTAAACTAAAAGAAATTGCAATAATAGCAGTATCAGAGTACAAAAATATGGGAGTAAAACGGTGATGTAGATCACCAAATACTCCTACAATATCACCAAATGATTCAATATCTAAATATGCAATGAGGCTAAAATCTATCGTCTGATTCTTTAATCAGACGACTTAAAGTATCTGATTGCTTTTCTCTTTCTCTGGCTCTATCTTCTCCTTCCTTCTTCTTCTTCTTCTTGGCTTTCTGCGATCCTTCTCTTTTCTCTGTCTTCTGCCTTGGCTTCTCCTTCTTCAGCTCCTTCCTTCTCTTTCTCTTCAGCTTTCGCTTCTTCTTCCTTCTGGTTGCGGCTAAGTGTTGGCCTGAAGAACCTGCAGCAAAACCTACCCCTACCCGCGCGCAGCTCTCCTCACTTTCTCTCTTAGGATACGCTCTCCCAGAGCCACAAAGACAATCGAGTAACCGGGTCAGGTGCTTACCCGGGACCAGGCCCACCGACGTGCGGTGGTGGGCGAGGAGTGCAGTCGGGTCGGGTCAGGCCAGATCCGCGTGGGCAATGCCGCGGACGAGACTGGGTCGGTTGAGACGAACCTCACCCCGTGGTAAATGAGGCGATAAGGCTATGGCATAAATTCAACTTATGCGCCTTCGAGCGCTTCGTAGCCTCCGATGTGGGACTAAATGCGCCTTCTTTCATTGCGTGTCAGCAGTAGAGGGTGGTTGCCTCCAATTGCCACAACTGCTGAGGCTCTTGTCTTCAATTGAGGTCCTGGGTATGTGCGCGAAGTGATTCCGTGCAACCTGGGCCTGAAGCCTGGAACTAGCAAGGCTTGGAGTGACTTGGTGCTTGCTTCAAGCTTGATCACCAATGGCGGATGAGACCTGTACCTGAAATCACAAGAACGGCCTCATGGCTTTGTCAGAGCGCTCAGGGAGCGTCGTCGGAGCATGGCAAATGTGCTGGGGGTGGTGGCATGGCGTGGTAGTGCCTGTGAGTGCTTATCTAGGTCAAACTGTGTGCGTGTGAGTGGGTGTGTTCGGGGGTGCATTTGGGTGAGTGCCGCAGTGATATGTGTGAGAGGAAATGATCAGTGAAGTGTGGCGAAGGTCCTGCGAGGGTTGGCGAGGGTTGCGGTGGCCTGTGGAGGTGGAATGGCCTTGCCGAAGGTGGTGGCCGGGGATGAAGGAGATGAGGGTGATGGAGGTCGGCAACGATCGATTTTGGGAAATAGAGAGTCGAGAAGAAAGTAGAGGGGAGAGAGAACTTACCTAGGGTGTTAAGAGAAGAAGGAGGGCAGAGGTGACGTCAGTCGAGGTGTAGCCGACGCCGGAGACGAAAGTGGCTCCGATGGGGGTTGGACGGTGAGGAAGGGGGAAAGGGAGTCTATTGGTACGGCAAGACGCGGTTGAAGTCAAGGAGGAGGAATCCGCCGCAGGTATGGCGGTCGGATGATGAGAAGGAGTAGGAAAGATTGCAGACAGCGAGGAGCCTTCGACAGTGAGGAGAAGAGACGAATTGTGGGGATTCACAGCCAATTTCGAGAGTGGAGGAGTCGGGGCAATCTGGGCTTCTTTAAATAGAGCCTTGGAGGTCGGTTAGGGCTTGGGAAGCAAGCTTCCCAAGCAAGCAAGGCTCGCCGAAGACGGAAGTCATTCAAATACCCATTTCTCTCATGCGTTCGCATGAAGGACTGGGAGGGAATCAGATCTCAAATGAGGGTTTAGACGAGAGAGAATTTCCCAGAAGATCTCCCTTCTAATTTTGGAGGAGATCCTCCAACCAATCAGGGAGAACTCTCCTTCCAAAGCTCGCCGGAGTAGGATTCCTCCGCTATAATGATGGAGGGACCTAATTGCGAAAATGATGAAGAAGAAAGGGGACTTTTTGTAAAGTTTTTTGAAAGATAGGGGTAGAAATGTAAGCAAGCTGGACCTTTTTGCAAACTAGGTCAAGGCAAATTCATCTTGGGTCCAAATTTTGATACAAACCTAATTTGGACCTAAGGAATCCAATGGTGAAGCTAGATTTTGGGTTTGACCACATTTGACTAGAAAATTTATGTCAAAATCCAATTTAGGGTAAATATTTGTCTGAGACCCCATTCTAGATCAAGATGAGTTCTAATGGCTAAATTGGAGATTCTAAACCCTAGCGAATATTTTTATATAATTTTTAGAGGGTTTAAGTGAATTTTATCCTGTCCAAAACCTTGGTTAATTAAGTGGGTCTGTTTTAGGATTTCAAGAAGTCATTTAATTCACAGAACTCACACAAATCCTTTTCTGTTTCATCCAACCCACTTATAATCTTATTAAGACTATTTGACCTTCGTTTAGCCCTCGAGGAAACCCGTGGTTGTACTGCAATGGTAAAATTACAGTTTTACCCTTAGTTTCTTATTTTTCTCTCAGAAAGGTTATACAGTGAATTAGAACCTTCAGTTGGTTATGTAGGAGCATTTATTCTCTCAATTGATCAAAATGAGCTAGTTAGGGCTCATGATGGTGTTCCCATCACCTGTGCATCTCCCTTTCTTCTTCTTTGACTTCTGTCTCCTCTCTACGTACCTCTTCTTTTCCTGCCTTGACTTCTCTTTTCTTTTCTTTCTCTCTTCTCTTCTTCACACACAGAGGGGGATTCTTCTTCAAACGACTAAGTGTCAGCCATGATTCTCTGTAGCAAAACCCCCTACCCCCGCACATGATCCTCTCTTTCTCTCCTAAGGTCACGCTCTCCCAAAGCCTCCAACAGTACCGGGTTATCGAGTTTCGGACCTAGAGCGCACCCGGGTCCAAGGCTGCGGGCGTGATCGTAGCCGAGGAGTGGAGTCGAGTTACGTGGGTCGAGTCTACACCAGGCCCGTAGGGGACAGGTCACGGGTGAGGCGTAGGTGAGCGGGTGAGCGGGGACCTCACCCCCCGTGTTTAGTTGAGGCGATAAGCCCGTGTGACTTTCTCAATTTATGCAGTGCCGAAGGTAGTTGTGAAATAGGATACCTGAACCTTTGAAAGGTTCGCATGGCCTTTTGGGAAGGACTTAAAGCCCAAGGAATGGCTCAAATGGAAGGAAACTTCCCAAGGAATCCCAGTATCAATTTTTGGAGGGATTAATTGAGAATCGAGCGAGAAATCCTCGCTCGAAACTCGACGGTGAAGGTTTCACCTTCCAAAAATGGTGTGGGGACCTACTTGTGAAGAAGAAAAGAAGTTGGGAGGCTATTTGTAAAAAAATTCAAAAGTTCAGGGTCTGAATGAGATAGAAAGAGTCTGACTACACCAAAATACAAATTTGGTCAAGGTGATCTCAGATTGGGTCCAAATTTTGGTACAAACCTAATTTGGACCCAAGGAATCCAATGGTGAACTTAGATTTAGGTTTTGACCAAGTTTGACTGGGTAATTTACGTAAAAACTCAAATTACGGCAAATATCTATCTGAGACTATTTTCGGTCAAGACAGGTTCTGATGGTCAAATTGAAGGTTCTAAACCCTAGATAATATTTTTCTAGAAGTTTTAGAGGGTTTAGGTGAATTTTATCCTAACCAGAACCTCAGTTAATTAAGCGTGTCTATTTTTAGGATTTCAAAAGTCATTTAATTCTCAAAACATGTGCAAACCCTTTTTTGTTGTTCTAACCCACTTGCTAGAATTTTAGGATCATTTAACCCTTAATTACCCCCTGGGAAAACCTGTAATTGTACTGCATTCATGATATGATTGTAAAACTGTAGTTTTAATCCTATTTTCTTGTCTTTCCCTTAGAATGACTTTGCAATGAAATATGGCTCTCTGACAGATATATAGGGGCATTTACTGACTTAATTAGATCAAAATGAGCTAGTTATGACCCATGATGGTGTTTCCATCACCTACCAAGGTGAGCCTCGATGACAACTTGCTCAGATCTTTTACCATGGTATGGAAGATGCACATAGGTATCTGGCCAATCCATTTAGTGGCAGGAACTTCCTCGCCAAAGATCAAAACTACGCATTTGAGCTATTCGAGTCTTTAGCAGAGAATTCCATGAATGCAACCTCAATGAACCAATTTCAGCGACTAGGGCAACAACGAGCTACCATCCACGAGGCTCATGCAGAGTAAGCCTGAGCTGACATGGACATCATCAACAAGAAGCTGGATAAGGTGGATCTGTTGGACAAGAATATCAATGAACTAATTCGCTCTCATCCAAGATATCTAAGAAATGCTACTACATCTTAGTCGTCTTCTGCATCCTGAGCCCCTCCTACTCGAGTACATATGCTCACTCGGGATGTATCCCCTCCTACTCTTTCGCGGGATCCTACATATCAAGAACCCATGAATAATCTAGAGCTGGCACTCTATGATTAGGGTTACGCACCACATAATGATTACAGTGTGTATTCCCTCGACAAATATACGTCTCAAACATCCTCGACCTACGAAGAGGTTAATGCTATCCAAGGTCACAAGCGTAACAACCCATACTCCAAGACATGAAACCTGGTTGGCGCCAGCATCCAAATTTCTCCTGGTCTGGGAATTCACAAAAACCAAATCAAGATCCACAACACTAAACCAGGCAACACGGGAATATGGAAAACACATACCCCAAGCAACAGCCATTCTCATCCCAACAGTAGTCGCGGTCTATTTACCAGTCACTGCATAATGCTGCCACTCACCATCTAAGACAAGCCAACCCTTCGGAGGAGTTGAAAGAATCATTGCGGTAATCAAACCAAGAAAATCTAAATATTATGAGAGCTATGGCTAACCAAATACAGACTATCCAGAATATGCAGAACCAAATACTACAAGAGAACAAATTATAGGGAGCCTTGCCCTCCCAGCCCATCCTAAACCCGAGATTTGTGTAAAACCAAAGCGCCCCGCCCAGGTTCCAAGCACCACAAGGACAGGCACATGCAATACTTTAGGCACCTCTTGTACCTCCTGGTTATGCTCCGACTCAGCCTACTCTATTGCCAAACCCGACCTACTCTACCCCTTCCACTCCTCCTCCACCTCAGAGACAGTACGCCGATGCAAAGGCTATTACTCTGAAGAGCGAAAAGATTATAGGACCAACCATATAGGCAGGTGGGTCATCATTCTTTGTGTCCACCTCAGGATGGATCATCCTCTCACTCTCACCTTGATCAGGAGCCTCCTAAGGTGAATAAAGGCAAAAGACCTATGCTAGACCCTAAGATTCCTGACCCTTTTCCTGAAGCTCTCACATGAGATATAGCGAGGAAAAAGGGATCGAAGAATTTTGAGGACCTAAAAGCAATGTTTAAGGAAGTCCATATTCAGGTCCCCCTCCTCGAAGCCATAGATCACATCCCTATTGTTGCCAGGTTCTTTAAGGACTATTGTACCCGGAGGAGACAGCAAAAAATAGGATGACAGGAGATATTGTCAAAGGAGGCCAGCGCAATTGTCTTGGATGACTTACCGCTGAAGAAGAAAGACCCTAGAATACCACTCATTTCCTATTATTTGCAGGATTCTCCATTTGATCAAGCCCTTCTAGACCTAGGTTCATCCATCAACCTGACTCTCACTGCCGTATATGATCGATTTCGATTCGGAGAGTTAAAACCCACCTCGGTAAACATTCAGTTAGTTGACCGATCAATGAAAACACCAAGGGGGGTGGTTCAAAAATGTCATCGTAAAAGTCCGCGGATTCTGCTTTCCAGGGAACTTTTTAGTATTAGACATAGAGGTTCCTCCAAATCCTCGTGATGCACCAATCATTTTGAGTTGCCCATTTTTAGCGACAACCTAAGCGAACATAGATTTTGCATCCAGGTGTATGGCGATTGCCCTAGGTAATAAGAGACTTAGATTGGACATTTTCAAGGCATCCAAGAACTTCGATTGTGATCCAATCGAAGAGAATGGTGAAGATGAGAATCCAGCTTATTGTAGAAACATTGGGCTTCTCTGTAGAGACCTAATGTCTCATTCATCTTCACTTTCAGGGTTTTTGGACAGTAATCCACAAAGGACTAAGATAGATGCACTGCACATTTCATCCCCAGGATCTGATTGTTTGGGGAGTCCTCTAACCCTAACACTCTAAATTATGTGTACTCTAATTTTTCTGATATATCATTTTCTGACTCACCCCTACTATTACAAGATGGTGTCATTGCTCCGGATGGTTTTGGTCTTCCTGAGAGACACGTAGATAGGATCCTCGATCTATATCTGCCCTTGATGGTATTTCCAAACCATAGTGTAGGGAACATGAGTTCAGTTTCCACCGCCTCCGCGCAGGGGGAAGGCCTGGGACACCCAATGAGACACTTGGGCACCGACCTTTGGTCACACTCACCCTTGCTCAAACCCCATGATCATAATGGTGCAAGATCTAAGTTTTGTTTCCTCACCGATGCAGTCACCGCCGACCTTCAGGTGCAGCAACAGACAGTAATGCGTATCGAAATTATCAGATATATGCTGTTGATTATTCTCCTTCCCTGCAAGAACCTTCTTCTGCAAATGACTCTATATCCTCTCCACCCATGATTGGACTCAAGCCCTTACCTGATTCATTAAAATACGTGTCCTTGGGCAATTGTAAGACATATCCGATTATTATCAGTTCTCACTTAACCCAAGAACAGGAGCAACAACTGATTTCTGTGCTTCAAGAGAATAAGGCTACTATTGGGTGGAGTATTTCTAATCTCCATGGCATTCACCCCTCTCATTGTACTCATCATATATACATGGATGAGGGGGCAAAACCTTCTCAACAACCTCAAAGATGGCTAAATCTGAATATGCTGGAGGTTTTCAAGAAAGAGATCATCAAATGGCTAGATGCTGATATTATATATCCCATATCCGAAAGCCAATGGTTGAGTCCCATGCAAATTGTCCCTAAAAAGGCGAGACTTGCCATAACCAAAAATGAGAAAGGATCGGAACCTCGTGGCGAGTCCACATTGATTATCGGAAGCTGAACACAGCTACCAAAAAGGATCATTTTCCTTTACCTTTCATTGATCAAATCTTCAAAAGGCTAACCAAGCCAAGCTTCTTTTGTTTTCTAGATGGATACTTTAGGAACAATCAGGTTGCCATTAACCCAGAAGACCAAGACAAGAGAACTTTCACGTGTCCATTTGGCACATTCGCTTTCAAGCAAATGCCCTTTGGTCTCTGCAATGCACCCGTGACTTTTCAGTGTTGTATGATGGTCATATTCTTTGACATGATAGGGGACTTTGTGGAAGCATTCATGGATGCTTTCTCCATTTTTGGAGATGATTTTCAATCTTGTGTTGATAACCTCACCAAGATCCTGAGGAGGTGCATTGAGGTTAACCAAGTACTATAATGGGAGAAAAGCCATTTCATGGTGAGGGATCGCATAGTACTAGGCCATAGGATCTCTATAAATGGACTCCAGGTCGATCGAGCAAAGTCAGATGTCATTGCTCGATTACCTCTACCAAGTTCGGTCAAACAAATTAGATCCTTCCTGGGTCAGGTTGGATTTTACAGAAGATTCATTTGAGATCTCTCAAAAATCTCTTGTCCATTGATGAATCTTCTTGTAGCCGACGTCCCATTTGATTTTGATTCCTCGTGTCTCAACACTTTTGAGACTTTACGAAGCGTTGTATCTGATTCTCCTATTTTTCAGCCACCCAACTGGTCTCTCGATTTCAAGATTATGTGTGACACCTTCAATTTCATTGTCAAAGTTGTTCTTGGCCAATGTCAAGAGAACCACCCTTTCGTCATTTACTACGCTAGTAAGACAATGAATGAGGCTCAGCGTAATTACACAATCACTAAAAAGGAACTGCTAGCCATAGTATTTGGGCTGAAGAAATTCCACTCTTATCTGCTAGGGTCAAAAGTCATTATATTTACTTATCACTCCGTCGTCCGGCATTTGTTGGCAAAGAAGGATGCCAAGATCCGCCTGATCAGATGGATCCTTCTATTGCAAGAATTTGATATTGAAATCTGCGATAAAGTCGAAGCACATAATGTAGTAGCTTATCACTTATCCAAACTTAATCTAGCCCACATCCCATATTCCCTGCCTATATCTGATAATTTTCTGAATGAATCTCTGTTGGCTATATATTCATTAGAGTTTCCTTGGTTTGCGGATATCACGAATTATCTTGTCTCAGGTAAGATACCTATAGGATTTTCAAGTTGGGATGACCCTCTACTTTTCCGTATTGGATTTGATTAGATAATCAAGAGGTGCTTCCCCAACACTGAGATTTCTGGTGTGTTACCTTTTTGCCACAGCAATGCCTGTGGTGGTCATTTCTCTCACAAAAAAACCACTGCAAAGATTTTGCAGTCGAGTTTCTTCTGGCTGACCATTTTTAAAGATACACACGAATTCGCCAAATGCTATAAGTGATGCCAGTCAATCAGTTCTATGACTAGGAAAGAAATAATGCCTCTCCAACCCATCTTGGTTGTAGAAGTATTCGACATTTGGGGCATTGACGTTATGGGCCCATTCCCAAACTCGCATGGCTTCGAGTATATTCTTCTCGCAATTGATTATGTCTTGAAATGGGTTGAGGCTATCCCAGGGAGGCAAGCTAATCATAAAACTATCATACCTTTTTTTAGGGAACTTATTTTTGCGAGATTTGATGTCCCCCGTTGATAAGTCCACTTTAGTGGACCATTATTAGCCTAAGTTGATAGTTCCTACGTTTTAGATTGTATTAATATTTGCAAAATAAATGCATGTCATAGGATTACATAATTTACTATGTTATATAAATAATTGTATGAATTTCTTTTGGCTGCAGGAATAAATAGTAAAGATGGCTCGAGGTGCCATTCATGACTCTCCCACTTATCCTAAACCCAATTTCCACTTCAAAATCCCAATTAGATTAGGACCTATACCTTCAACCTAAGCCTACATAAGTCAAATCCAACGTCACCTTATCTCCCTACATAATCTACCATTTTAGATGGCTAGCGTACACATCAGACGTCCAATTTTCACACTTAAGATGTCTAGAACACAATCTGGACAACTGATGTACCCACCCTATAGTGCCGCCTTCCTCCTTGCAACAACTCCTATTCCCTATCCTAACACACCGCCTAATCCACGCCGCTTCTTTCTCCAACTACAGAACCACCCATACGTTCTACCTCCCCTCTTTATATATCTTCTCCATGAATCTTCTTCTAAAAAATCTCTCTCGCCCCACTAGCAGAGATCTTCTCCATCGTCTCCACCGCAGAACCAGCGAACACCGTGGCCATTGTGTACCCCATGGATCAAGCGTGCACCATGAACCCTGCTTACTCTACCATGATCCCAACCTCATCGACGACGCACACACGGTGACAGCGTGTGTGTACCAACAACATCCACAGACCACCCTCATCAGCAAACCCACACTCCCTCCCCTTCCTCTCCTTCAACCTTCCTGCCACCATCCCTATCCCACCTTCACCATCACCTCAACAGCCCGCCGACAACCATCTCCTCGCTACAGCAACCCCCCCCCTCCACGGCCACAACACTATCCCACCTTCAACCATCACCACCGCCAACACCCTTCACCACATTCTCCCTTCCCATGCCAACACCACCGCCCCTCGACCTTGCACCCACAGCACATGCCCTTCACCGAGTGCACCAGCCACTAACGCCTGCAGCCATGCACCCCCACACGCGCGCGCAACAGTGCAACCCCTCGCGCCACAAGCCTCGCGCACTCACAACCCGTGCGTGCATGCCCTTGCGTGCAGCTGGCCTTCTTCATCTTCTTCTCCAACAAAGAAGAACCCAAAGCCACCGTCAGTCCTCCTCCTCGCAACCGTCACTTCTAGCCTCGAAGCCTTGCCCCATCGACGCCAACAACCTCGCCTCGACCCCACAAGGGCAGCCACACACTCTAACAGGTCGACCACAATCCACGCGCATGAGTGGGAAACCCCACCGCCGCCGACCCTCCTCGTCGTCGGCGAGAGCTCCGACAACCTCCGTCGACGCCACGACCACCAACGCGAAGCCCGCATCCTGGCCAATCTCCTCCGAGCACCGCGTGTCCAACCGTGCCCTCTCCTCCGTGTGTGAGAAGGGGGAGTTTTTCCCCTGTTTCTCTACAGTAAAACTCCAATTAATATTTACGCTAAATGCCATTGTGGAAACACTATTAATTTATTTATCGCATTAATATATTACGCTAGATTTGCATGGATATCCCTCTTTTTAATTTGAATTACATGTGCTTGAGTTCTTCTTATGAATGACATAAAACATAGGATATTGGTTATAGTAAATGGGTGTTATTAGGTAGGAGATTAATATAGACATTGTTTGCTATTGCCAAGATCACTATTAGTGATAAGATATTTCCATGGTGGTGATTTTGTATGTGCACATCTATGTTCTTGATTAATTATCTAGATTGAGAATTTATGAGGGCAATGAGAGAACTAGTTAATACACACCCGTTGAGATTCCTAAATAAACAAGGCACCACTCACTAGTTCAATAAGCTAATTCCTCCTTGTGGAAACAACCTAACTATTTTCGTGGTTAGATTATGAATAATTAAATATTTTGATAGTCGATTTTCCACCACAAAAGCTTTATAACGACACATCATTTTATGTTTAAAATTTCATCGAAAGCGAAAATCAACCCGTCACCCGTGCTCTGATTATCGCCAGGAGGAGTCATTTCATTCATTCCCATTTTTTGTCACTATTAAAAAAAATATGAGGTACATCACCGCATTGTCATCCCATATCATCCACAAACCAATGAGTAGGTTGGGGTGTCTAACCATCAGATCAAACTCATCCTTCAAAAGATGGTTAAACCCGAGTGGAAGGATTGGTCCAATCAATTGATCGATGCATTATGGGCATATCGGACCACGTATAAGGCCCCACTCGGAATGTCAACATACCGCATGGTGTATGAAAAAGGCTATCACCTTCTGGTTGAGTTGGAGCACAGCGCCTTTTGGGCGATGCAAAAACGTAATTGTAACCTTGATGTAGGAGGTTATGAAAGAAAGCTCTAGCTCACTCAATTAGAAGAGATCCGATGCGAGGCTTATGAGAATGCAAAGATCTATAAGGATAAGACTAAGGCCATTCATGACTGGCACATCTGGACGAAATCTTTCATGCCTAACCAGCAAGTCTGGTTATTTGATTCGAAACCCAAATTCTTTGCAGGCAAGCTGAAGTCCAAGTGGACTAGCCCTTTTGTTGTGATTCGCCCATACTCTAATGGAGCGGTTCAGATCCTAGACCCGAAAACTGGGCATGTTTCTACTGTAAATGGCCAGCGCCTCAAGCCAATGTTGGCCCAGGAACCTCCTCCTACCAGTGAAGTCATCAGCCTTCTAAAGGACGTGTGATTAAGTTTTCACCCAGCTGGAGGCATTAAACTTAGCATATGTACATATGTAAATATTCTTTTATATATAGCATATTTCTCTTATCTCATAGGTGTTGGAATAAGCTGAACAAAAAATTCAGGAGCTATTCCTAGTGATTTCTACCCTTGTATATCTCTTGTCTTTCATTTCCTTACATTTTTTTCATGCATGAGGACATGCAAGAATGTAGGCATGAGGGGTAGTACACATACACTGAAATTTTTTTTGCCAACACCAACGATTTTCAGTAAAATTTTTCCAATACTACATTCACATTTTCCATAGTTTCTCGCAGCATTTCTTGCACATAGGTTTTCAAAAGGAAAAAGAAAAGAAAGAAAAAAATACATATATAAAACAAAAAATAAAAAAATTGAAAAAAAATATTATTTTCAGTGTTGTTTTTGGAATTTAAGTTAGGAGAAATCAAGAATTCTTGATTCTGAAGATTTACCAATGTTAAGAAATGCGTAACAAAGTCTTTCCGCTGAGACTCTTCATGTCTTGGTAGACTTAATTTTTCAAGTATTTACCTAAATTTGGACTTATTTGCCCGAGTGTTTGAAGGGACTTAAAAAAGTTTAAAGTATTAAGTCAAAAAGGGTGATAAATGAATGACTTATCTTCCCGCTCTTTGATTTGAATGGTCTTTGAGTCCCAAGCATCTTCAATTACACTATGCACTAACTCTTCTTTTGGACAACCTTATTGAGTCCTCAGTAGTCAATAAGATTTAGCCTTAGGCCTGCAGATCTAAATGATCTTATTGTGTTTCTAGCTCTTACAACTGTTTCTATTTTTAGGGGATGCATTTAGAATAGATGGAGAGTCACTCACCTAGAAAAATGAGTTGGAGAAAAATATATATATGTTGCCAAAAAATTTGAAGGAAAAAAAGTATATACAAAAAAAAGAAAAAGAATATACATTCTACCAAATAAAAGCATCTCACTACATATCGATGTTATCTCTTTCCATTTCCGAATAAAAACACCCCACTACAAATGGGTGTTTATCCTGTAGAAAAAAAGAAAAAAAATACAGAGAAAAAAATTAGGAATAAGAGACCAATGGATCCGATCGAGGAGATATACACCTAGTGTGTTAACCTCAAGGTAGAAAAGTGGTGAGGAGAAAACTGCCAAATCCTAGTATAGCTTAATCGAAGATAGGATTATCCAAGAAAGAACATAGAAATATTCTAAGTTTTATTAAATACTAGGAGTCAATTTACTTGTCCCTTATGATGAGTCAAAATATTTCACGCACAATATGCTTATTTCTCACATTCACTTCAAGTCTTGCGCGGGTCGACTGAGTCAAGGAAAGTTACCCTCACAACCCAAGTCTGCGGGCCAATAGAGTTCCTGATTTAATTTAAGCGGTCTGAATTTGAGTCAATACTCGAGAGCTCTTGAAGTCTTTGTCGTTAAGGATTTTCCCATGATTTCTTCTCATTGGTGAAAAATCGTATTGAGGTTTTTTATCTCAACACACTTAGTTCTTTAACAACTCATTTTACAGTAAAAGTATGTTTTCACTTTGCTTCTAAAAATAAATGAAAAATCCTGTATTTGGTTTTCGCATCTTTTTTTGTAAGATTTTCGTATGTTGGTTTTGCTAGGGACTAGCAAAATTTAGGCATGAGAGTATGATTGCGAAGCAATCATAAGACTTAAACAACCTGAATTAAGTTAAATCCTAGCTTAACTTAGAAATAATACAAGCAAAAGCTGCATACTTTGCATCATAACTATTTTACTTAGCTTTTTATAGAATAATGCTATTTTACCTTACTAATTTGTGAATAATTATATTTCCAGATAATAAGGAGCTCAGGAGATGTCCTGAGGCTGAATAAAAGATGGATAGAAGGAGCAGCAATAAAGCTGGAGCGAGAGCTTGAAATAAATCTAGAAATAAAGAAGAAATGAAGACAAAGCATAAGAAGGAGATAGACTTGGTTACTTGTAGGAACAAATGTAGAAAATAAAGTAAAGAAGAACTTAGGATAACCTTAACCCTATCCATAGTCTCTAGGATAACCTTATCCCTACTCCTATCCTTAAGCCATCTCCTATTAGGCTAAATTAGCCCAGAAACCAAAACATGGATAATGTAATCCATGATCTTATCCATCCTATCCCCATTCTTATCCTCCACCTAGGATATCTCTACCCCTAACCCGAGTTACCCCACTTTAGCCAAAACCTTGAAACTATTATCCACATTCCCATTATCCAATATCCATATCCTTAGTCCTCCTATCCACACCCTGATCCACACCTTAGAATCCCATCTAGGTCCATAGTAACCACAATTGGCTCAATTTGAGTCAATTGGGTCAACTATGTTCTAATTGAATCCAGTTGGACCTGATGAGGCCAACCCAAAACCAATTAGGCTCAAAATAGTCTAATTGGACTCTAACCAAACTCAATCAATTAGCCTATATCTAATTGGTTGCATCTCTACTTGATTGGGTGCACCTAAACCCAATTGGATCCACCTAAGACCCAATGGACCCATCTCTACCCATGTATGTCTAATTAGGCTCATTTGAACCTGATTAGAAAAGGCCTAGACCTATTAGGACCACACACACACCTAATTGGATTACCTTAATCCAATTAGACTAACACACCTAATTAGACTAAGGACCCACCTTATTAGACTCAACCTCTTAGGACCTAAGCTAACCTAACCTAATTAGGACCCAACATAACACAACTCTACCTACAAAAACTATTACAAACACCCCCTCAACTCCACCAAAACCTAGTCTACGCCACCTTACCCCCCTCCCCTCCAAAGGTGGAAACCAAAGACCACTTCAAGGTGGCGCCACCTAAACCCTAACCCTAACCCAATAGCCACCCACCTAAGCCTCCCCTTCTCTATTTAAACACCACCAACAACCACCTATCATCATCTGCCTACACCCTCCATAGTCGTCCCTTGCACCTTCACCTCAAGCACTCCCTACCACTGCCAACTTGTGGCCGTCCTCCTCCCTCCCTTCACCTCCAATTCACATGGCCACCAAGGACCACCCTTGGTGCCCTTAGTTTCACTAGTAGTAGTTCTTCTATTGCTTTTAATTTCGCATTTATATTTCTTGCATGTAGCTAGTTATATTCTCTATCACTTTGCACACCTAGGCTCTCCCTGGGTTGTAGGCGTGCTCCTCTCTGTGTGGTTTAGATGGGTCTCCATACCCATGGTCAACCCACCACCATCCTCCAGTGCTGACTACTCTATGAGCATTCCCGGTAGGATGCTTTTCTATTAGCATTAGTCCTACTAGATTTCTTGATTGTAGTTTTCACTTTGAAAAAGTTTAGGTTGTATCTTTTGGGGTCCAAGGTTGTGGTGTTTACGAACCACTTTGCGGTGAAACACCTCATCGACAAGAAAGACACCAAACCGAGGTTGACCAGATAAATTCTACTCCTCCAAGAGTTTGACTTAGAGATCCGAGATAAGAAGAGGATCAAAAATGTTGTTGTAGATCACCTGTCCAGAATCCCCAAAGAGGTTTAGGTGGAATCCGGGAATCTTTCCCTAATGAGACCCTTATGGTGGTGCAACTAGTGTCCCCTTGGTCTGTGGATGTTATAAGTTACTTAGTCACTGGTGAGACTCCCAATAGTTGGCACAAGCAAGAGAGAGATAGGTTCATGTCCCAAATTAAATACTATCACTGGGAGGATCCGGAACTTTTCAGGACTAGGAGTGACCAAGTTCTGTGGAGGTGTGTTCCAGAAGAGGAACAATTGAGTGTCCTAAACTTTTGCCATGCTTTACATTGCAAGGGACACTTTAGTACTAAGAAGACCGCTTTCAAGGTCCTCCAGTCTGGCTTTTGGGGGGCTTCACTATTCAAAGTCGCACACAAGTATGTGAAGGCTTGTACCCAATGCCAGCAAACTAGAACTATTGGGAGGGGAATGAAATGCTCCAATGGCCAATACAGCCTATTCAAATTTTTGATGTTCAAGGCATTGACTTCATGGGCCCTTTCCAAATATCCCAGGGCTATGAATATATCTTAGTGGCAGTCGACTATGTGTTAGAATGGATGGAGGCCACCTTGACTAAGACAAACGATCATTCTGTGGTCCTAAAGTTTATTAAGGCCAATATCATCTTTACAGACAGCTGCCTTTGGACTATCATCAGCGATGGGGGATAACATTTCCGGAATGTACACTTCACCCCCCTTCTCAAGAGCCTGGGGGTTGCTCATAAAGTGGTAAGTCCCTATTACCCCCAGATGAGTGTCTAATAGAGACATAAAGAAGAGTCTTGAGAAAACTATTAAGCTCAACAAAAAAGACTGGTCACAAAAGCTAAATGATGCTCTGTGGGCCTATAGGATGGCATGAAAGACCCCTTTGGGTATGTATCCCATTCAAATCATGTACAGAAAGGATTTGGACAAGGCGGGAAAAGCACACATGTTGGAACTGAGTAAGCTTGAGGAACATAGAAATAAAGCTTATGAAACCTCTCAAGCATACAAAGAGCGCACCAAGGCCTTACATGACAAATATATACTTAGGAAGACCTTCGAACCTAACCAAGGAGTGTGGTTATTCAATTCTAGACCAAATCTATGTACAGGAAAACTCAAGTCTCGTTAGTATGTGCCCTACATAGTCAGCAAGGTGTTTCCGCATGGAGAGCTAGAAATACAGCATCCCTCCTCTAGTGAGCCATTCAAAGTTAACAACCAATGTTTAAAACCTTATGTGACTTTATCTAATGGCCACAAGTTTGAGACCTTCACCATTAAGAAGTCGTAGCTCCTTCCACTCTCCACCTCTGGTGTTCTCTTTTCTTGCTTTATTTCCAATGTGAACATTCTCAACTGTTCGACACGAAACTGCAAAAAGAGATTTTTATGTATCGTTGTAGTTGCAAAACATGTCGAATCAAATAAATTTATAGATCAGAATTTGGTAAGTCATGGGTCGTTTACAAGAAGGCAAATCGGAATTCTTAAAAGCCGTTCACACTACTTATTCTACCCTCATGAAAGTACAAAAAAAGAGAGACAAGATATTGAATAGTGAACTTTATTGCTACTATCAAAATACCTCACAAATCAAATCTATAACAAAGATTACAATAGGAATAAAAACATAGAAAAATAGAGGAAGCAAAAAGAAAGAAAGAGAGATTGCGAAGCCACTTGAGGGATGCTTGTGTGAAACTCAGCAGAGTTTCAAATCCAGGGCGTCGGGAAGAAGACCAGAGAGAGCTTGGAGAAAGAGGGCGAGGACAATGGTGGCTATTTTTCTATCTCTAGGTATCTAAGTTATGTTCCAAAGGGTAGAGATTGTGTCCTTGTATAGAAATCTAGGTGGCTTCCTATTGGTTGATCTAGAGTGCCTAGGATCACTAATTTGGATGGTTTAGATTTATTCAAAAGTGACGCCTAGGATTGGTTGAATAAGGACATTAGGACCTAAGTTGTAGGGCTAGGATAGGATAAGGGTTTTCTAAAAATAAGCAACCTAGGAGGGTGGCTACCAAGAGATAAAATCTTGCCAAGCAATAAGATCTTATCTCTTGGCTAGTCACTAAGGGATAAGGGATAAAATCTTCTTAAGTTGGCACTAACTTAAGAGGATTAGGCTAGGATTTTCATGGGTCTTATTTGGGTAGGGTTAGAGATAGGTTCTATAGACATAGGTTGTGAGAATAGGTTCCTAATTAGGCTAGGTTAACCCTAAGTCTAATGAGTTGGGTGCAAATAGGTTCCATGAACCCAATTGACTTAAAGTTAGCCCAATTGACTTATACTAAGTCAATTAAGTGAGTTCATGGACCTAAATAGGTTCTTGGGTTAGGAATTAGATCTAGGATAGGTTGGATAGGTTCTTGGATAGTAGGGCAACTCTATGGATAAGGGATTAGGATCATGGATAGTGTTATCCATGATTTTATCTTTTGAGCTCACTTATCCAATTTGAGCTACCCTAACGGTAGGAGTTGGGATAAGGGTATCCTAGGGTTCTAAGGGTAGGGTTAGGTTATCTTAGTCCCTCTCTCTCTTCTTCTTTGTTTAAGTCCTCATTTCTTCTTCAATCATCTCTTGCATTCCAACCAGCACCTAAATCTGTAGCTTTATCTTCCATCCTGCTCATGATTCCAAGTTATTCTTTACATCTTGTACCAATATTATTTACAAAAGTCTAAAATTAGATAATTAAGAATAAAATAAACACAAGGCCTAAATATGCAGGCATGCTCTAAATGTAGTATTTATAAACCTAATGCATGATTCTACTAAGGAATTAGCCCTAGATTAAGCAAATTAGGGTAATAAATTTGGCTGTTATCACACCCTTATGTCTATCTTTTGTTAGTCCCTTAGCAAAAAGAACATACGAGAAACCTGCAGAAATCATGTGAGAATCACAATACATGGGTTTTCTTTATTTTCAAAAACATGAATTTTTTTTCTATAAAGGTGTTGTCAAAGAATCAAACCAATTTAAATCAAGAATCCCAATAAGATTTTTCACTAACGAAAGGAAATTGCGGGCAAATCCTAAAGGACAAAGACTCAACAGTTCTAAAGTACCGACTTAATTCCAAACCTCCTAAATCAAATCAGAAATCTTATTAGCCATTAGACTTGGGTCGCCAAAATAACTTTCTCTGACTAAGTCGACACCACCCAAAATTGGAATCGAATGTGAGAAACAAGCATCTTGTGTGTGATTTTTATGTGATTCGTCAAACCAACAACCAAGTTGAGTCCTAATATTCAATAAGACTTAGAATGTTTCTTACTCTCTCTGAGACAACCTGTCTTCAGTTAGGCCATACTAGGACTTGGCAGCTTCCTCCTCACCACTTTTATAGGCCGAGGTCAACACACTAGGTGTCTATCTCCCCGGTTGGACCTCTAGGACTCTTATTCCTAATTCTTTTCTCTATATTTTTTTCTTTTTCCTATAGGACAAGCACTCATATGTAGCGAGGTGTCTTTATTCGGAAATGGAAAGGAATATCATCCATATATAGTGGGATGCTTTTGTTTGGTGCAATTTTTTTGTATATATATATTTTCCTTCTATTTTTTTACGACTACATGTATATTTTTTTCCTCCAACTCATTTTTCTACGCGAATGCCCCTCCATCCATTTTAAATCCTTTCCCCTACAAATAGCAATAGTCCTAAGAGCTAGAAACACGGCAACATCATTTAGATCTACAGGCCTAAGACTAAATCTTATTAAGTACTAAAGACTCAACAAAATCATCCGATTCAATGCAATATGCAAGTGAAGATGCTTGGAACTCAAAGACTATCCAAACCAAAGGGTAGAACGATAAGTCATTCACTCATCACCCCTTTGACTTAATACTTCTACCTTTTTCAGACTCCATTCAAATTCTCAGGAAAATTAATCCAGATTTAGGTAAATACTCGAGATAATTAAGCCGAAATACAACTTGAAGAGTTTAGGTGAAAAGACTTTGTTTCACATTTCCTAAAGTCAATAAATTCTCAAATCAAGAATTCTTGACACTACCTAACTTAAGTATTAAGAATTATACTAAAATACCTTTTTCTCTCCCTTTTTTTTTGGAAAATCATGGGAAAACATATGCAAGGATGTAAATGCAATTTTTTTCTCAAACAAAAACTAATATAATGAAAACACACGAGACGGTAGACATGCATGCAAACAGCAACTACAACAGAATACGGGATTTTTGGAGACTAGCATAAAAGTGAGTCAAAATATGTAAATCCACTCCCCATGCCTTATTCATGCAATGTCCTCATTATATGTTACAAACATAAAGAAAAGGGTAGAAATCACCTAGAAATATCGAAGTAAAGATGATGTAACTTGGCTAACTCTAAATCTGTAAACTAAACTAGGATGCAAATATATGTCAAAAAGTTAACTATATATATAAGCACTAAGTCTAACGCCTTCACTTAGGCACAGTCCCTATAAAGAAGATATCGGTCATTCAGTGGAAGGGTTAAAGATCGTTGCAGAAAGGGTCAAGATTAACATGAAAATATGGTCATAAGGTCTAAGAATCAGTGATCCACAAATGCAAACTAACTGATAACGTAGCCCCACTCCAAAGGGTTTTTCAGGTACGAGATACAAACTGGAGAGAGAAAGATGGAGATGGCAAAAACAAGGTTCATGATGTTGACCCTACTCATTGATCCAACTCCAAAGTTCAAGAAGAGGTGATGGAGGATTTGGATTGAAGTTCAGGTCTGACTCAAAATCTAAATCATCTAGGTCCATGTAATCAAAGATCATAATTTCTCCAAATTGTAGGTCCTACAAGGCTATAGGTAAGGTTGTGTTGAATTCCTCAAAATCCTCATCAGAAATTACTTCTTCCTCATTAGAAATCGTCTCTTCCTCATAATGAAGCCATCCATTTGAACTAGTTGGATTATAATTTCTTCCCCAATCTATCATGATTTGAGCTCCTTTTTCTAACGTTGTATCCTCCTTTTCCAAATATATCGAATCATGATTCGTATCATTTGGTCATCCAATTTCTCGAACCTCCTCAAAATCCAACAATTCTTGAATTTCAAGGTGGGTATAATGAGGATTCTTTATATCATCAGCTAATTCATCATAAGACACTCGCAATAGTTCCTAAATGTCATGAATGTTTTTTTCATAGGAGGGTATCTCAATTTTATTATCTACGGGAGGCGGCAAATCATAATCATCCTCAAGTAATTTGTTTGCCTCATCACATCCTTGCCTCTCGTATTGATCTTGAATTTGGCATAAATAAGATTGATTATTCGTAGTGTGAATTTCCAATACTTCCTCGATTGTGCCCACGATATATCGAAAATTCGTCGCAAAAATATTTCAGTTTTGAAAACCTGTCGTCGTAATTAATTTGCAAAAAAATCCAAACAATCAAATAATTTTTAAAGAACTCAAAACAAGTCCCGAGTCGGAAACAGGCAGCTACGTCGATTCGAATTCTGCAATTATATATTTTTTTTGTAATTTTTGTTTGAAGATGACATAATCACAACGATTCTATTCTAATTACAATATAAACACTACAACTAAAAAGAGAGAGATAGAGAGAGAAATAACTTTTATAATCAAAATAATGTTATTACAACTACAAGTAGAATGCAGGAAATCTAATCTAGAAACCGATAAAGATAAGGAGGAGAGAAGTTATCCTCCTCGACGGCCACTTGGAGGATGAGCCAGACTGGTGACGCTTGGAAGAAGAAGAGCGAAGACGGAGGACAGAGAACGAAGCGAGACAAACCGGGGGTGAGGCAAGGCGTCGTCGTTGAGGGATCCACTTCCAAAACGGGGGCGAGAAGACGACCACGGGTGCTCCACGAACAGGGTCAGTGGATAAATTTTTTATTTTTACTCTAGAGGAGCATCTCAGATTCGGAACAAGCTTCTTTAGAGCTTTGGAGAGGGAGAGAGATGAAAGAAGGGATGAGAAGAATGTGGGGGTCGTAGGGCCTTTTTATGGGTAGAGAGGTTGGGGGCAAAAATGCCTTTTAAGGTTTAGAATATTAAATGCATCAGCCTTTAGTGATGGTTATAAACGTCACTTAAGGCTGCACGTGGGTGTAGCATGCGTGCCCGCCCACCTCCTCTTCCTTTGCTTCAATGCTCCTCCCACGTTCAGATAACCTCAACCATCCGATCGCGAGATCGAAAGGCTTAGGATGCATCCACACCCACCCTTTATCGTGCACCCACGTGTGCGATCAGGCATGCAGTAGTGCGTCATCAAGCGCGTGCACATCTGAGCTCATCCAAGCTGCCACGTCATCGCTTCATCCACCATTTGCGCTACAACCAACGTTCACACCGCATCCAACAGGCGAATTTCGACCGTGCCAGCTCACGCCTTCAATTTAAGGTGCACAGGGGCTCGACCTCGCAACCTCTCTCTCTACGTAGGGCCTTCGCCCAACGCGTTGCACCTGCGTTTGAGGCGCATTCACGTTTTAATGCACACACACCCATGGTCGTTGGATCTTGACCCAACGGCCCAGATCTGATGGACGGTTGAGGAGAGAGAGCAGCGGTGATCCTTGGCCAGTTTGGGCGGCTGAGATGGCACCACGTGATGCCATCTTGGCCGTCCAACTTCTTTGTCTTATAGATGGTGCCGTGATGTCAAATTGGATCGATTTTCGTGCCGTTAACCTGCACTCGTCAATCCGAACCCATCCGTGCGGTTAAATTTGTCATCTGAAGTACAGATTTACACCACCTAACGTATGGATTTACACCACCTAACCCCTTGATCTTAGATCTTTCTCGAACTGCATCTGATACTACAAAAGTCCGATTAGGGCGATCTTGGAGTCATTAAACTCCGATCATAGCCTTTATCAGATCCATACAATTGGATCTTCAATTCGAGACCTCGATTAAATATCACCATGTCCCTAACCACCAAAAAGAGCAAATTACTATACAAATTGTATAATTTGACCTAAATACATGAAGATGCATGTTATGCAATATTTACAATGCATGATGCTTCAACGGTACTAAGAACATGCATAAACAGACATTTCAGGTTACTTAGATGCATACACATCACACCCACATGCCTATCTTTTCCTAGTCCCTATCAAAAACTATATGCTATTTATAAAAAAAATTAAGATTAGGTTTCTTGGGCAAGAGTTAATCTTCAACACTAGGAAATTTTTGCAAAGAACCTGAACTATAAAGATACAACAATGCCCAGGTGTCTGCCAAAATGCAAACCGCCCAAGCCCTCACCTTATTCAAAAGCAAAATGATCCTTTTATTTTCCTTCTTTTCTTTTTTTTTTTTTGGATTTTTGAGTTTAAGGTTTCGAGGCAGCTTTCTACGCCTACCCAACCCACCCAAGATTGAAGAGAACTCTAAGTACTAAGCATCTTTATGTGTGAAATGTGATAGACTCACTAATCGGCGATTAGAATGGACTTCGAGTTTCTACGCCCCTAGGTGACCTTAAAAAGGAATTCTGCCTAAAGGTGTATCTATACAACCGATAATTTTCACCCTACTTTTATTTCTATAGGGTCAACATAAGGGCGAACTCAGTGTATATCTCCCCGACTTATTATATTTCTCCGCTTCCTCCTAAGTGTTTGGAATTAAACATGCATTTTTGTGAGCTAAGTTCTAAATAACCGGCCGATGAGCTGTTACAACCGACAACTTGCCGCCATACTCAAGCAGTAAAGTATGGTTTATTTATTTCTTCTTTTCTATTTCTTTTTTTCTTTTTCTCTTTTCGCTTTGCTTTTTCTTTTCTTTTTTTTTAAATAGGTGGTTTCCCTAATCTAAAATTTACCTAAAGGGAGCAAGAAGAGAATGGTCGTGTGACTAGGCTCTGGACAACTGACCAATTGATTGTTACCCACGATAACTTACCAGCCATACCACCCTAGAATGTTCAATAGCTACCCAATTTCCATTAAAACCGTCGAAAAGCGAGTTAGTGCAAATAGTGTGTAGATGCTTAGACTAAAAGTCCCCTCAAATCAGAGGGTAAGTTAATAAGTCGTGTACTTATCACCCCAACTTATTTAAAATAAATTTTCAAATGGCGAGGACTCGAGAAACAAGTCCACATTTTAGTGGACACCCAGGTTGATTAAGCCCAAAAACCTGAAGGGTATAAGTGTTCAGGTCCTACTATATTATTTCCTAAGATTGAAAATTTCTAAAGCCCAAGTTTCATTTTCCTAATTTATTTTTTTTAATAAAAAGGAAAAATAAGGAAAATTTAGAAGAAATCCACATAGCTAACAATATGATTCTAAAAATCAATCCACCTCCCCATGCCTAACTAATGCAATGTCCTCGTTGAAAATAAAAAACATGAGAAGAAGGGTAGAATGAAGAAAATATCACCTGTATTCCATAATGCTTGGGTCAACTCTCAGTCAGACTATACAAGTGTTGAGTTTAATGCCATCAACTAAGCGGAGTCTAGGCAAAGAAGTCACATCAAGGTTAAAGCAACCTTGTCTAAGACAGGTTCTGGAATAACACGGTCAACATAAGGTTTCAGATGTTGTCCATTGACCTTAAAAGAATTACCCATCTTAGGGTCAAAGATCTCAATGACCCCATTTAGGAATATCCGATCAATGATGAACGAGCCGCTCCACTTTGACCTAAGCTTGATAGGAAAGAGCTTAAGTCAAGAATTAAAGAGCCAGACCTGCTGGTTTGGCTCAAAGCTCTTGCGGGAAATCAACTGATCATGAAGAGCTTTGGTCCTAGCCTTATAGATCTTGGCATTCTAGTATGCGTCATTTCTAAGCTCCTCCAACTCAGATGGTCGGAGTTTCCTGATCTTTCCGGCCAAACTTAAATCAAAGTTGCATTTCTTGATTGCCAAGAATGCCCTATGTTCAATTTCAACGAGTAAATGACATACCTTTCCAAAAACCAGACAAAATGGTGACATGCCGATGGCGTCTTGTACGCCATACAATAAGCCCAAAGAGCGTCATCAAACTTTGAGTCTAGTCTTTTCTATCAGGCCTAACCATCTTTTGCAGAATGTTCTAGATCTCCCGATTGGAGATCTCGACCTATCCATTCGTCTCGGGATGGTAAGGTGTGGAAATTCTGTGATTCACCATGTATTTTGCCAGTAAATTGCGGAACTGGACATTGGTGAAGTGAGTACCACCATTGCTAATGATGGCCCTCGAAATCCCAAACTGACTGAAGATATTCTTCTTGACAAAATCAATGACAACCTCGTGGTCATTGGTCCGGGTAGGGATAGCCTCAATCCACCTGGACACGTAGTCGACAGCTACAAGAATCTACTGGTGTCCAAATGAAGGGAGGAAGCGTCCCATGAAATCAATGCCCCAAACGTCAAAGATTTCAATGGGAAGAATAGGGTTTAGAGGCATCATATCTCTCTTGGCTATGCTCTCGAGTGCTTGGCATTGGGAACATGACCTCGAGAATTCCTAAGCATCCTTGAATAAAGATGGCCAATAAAATCCAGATTGCAAAATTTTTGCAACCATCTTTTTCCCGGAGAAATGTCCACCACACGCAGATGCATGCCAGAACTCAAGTATGCTTTGAAACTCACTCTCCGAAACACATCAACGAATAATCTGATCAAAGTCGATGCGATACAGTTCAGGGTCATCCCAAAAGTAATATTTAGCCTCAGATATAAGTCTATCTCATTGTTGCTTGGTCCAATCATGGGGGATTTGACCAACGGCCAAATAATTAACCATATTTGCAAACCAAGGGGTTTGAACACTTAAAACTGCAAGAATAGTCTCGTCCAGAAAAGTATCAGTAATTGGAGTATTTGGACGAGAAGAATCACTTAGGAGTCTCGAAAGATGATCTGCCACCACATTTTGTACCCTGGATTTGTCTTTAATTTCAAGATCGAATTCTTGAAGTAAAAGAATCCATCGGATGAGCCGGGATTTGGCATCATTTTTAGCCAAGAGATGTCTCAAGGTCGAGTAGTCTGTAAAGAATAGAACATGAGATCTTAAGAGATAAGCCCTGAATTTTTCTAACGCAAATACTACAGCTAGCAATTTCTTTTCGGTAACAGTGTAGTTTCTCTGAGCCTCGTCCAAAGTTTTGCTAGCGTAGTAGATGACAGAGGGCTTCTTGTCTATCTTTTGACCCAAAATAGCACCGATCGCATAATCAGAAGCGTCGTTCATGATCTCAAATGGGGTTGTCCAGATCGGTGGTTGCAGCACCGGAGCACAAGTGACTACCGTTTTAAGAAAATCAAATGCCTTGTAGCATGATTCGTCAAAATCGAATAGCGTATATTTGGCCAGAAGGTTGCTCAAAGGTCAAGCAACCTTAGAAAAGTCCTTGATGAACCTCCTATAAAATCTCACATGACCAACAAATGATCTAATTTGCTTAACAAATGTGGGAGGAGGAAGTTTGGAGATAGCATCCACCTTAGCTTTATCAACTTCAACTCCCCGCTCAGAGACTATATGACCTAAGACGATGCCTTCTTGTGTCAAGAAGTGACTCTTTTCCCAGGTAAGGACTAAACATGTTTTGATGCATCTCTTAAGGATCAATTCTATGTTAGCCAGGCAAGAATCAAATGAATCTCCAAAAATAGAGAAATCGTCCATGAATACTTCCATAAACTCTCCCACCATGTCTGAGAAAATGGCTAGCATACATCATTGAAAAGTCGCAAGTACATTGCAAAGCCCAAAAGACACTACGAAATGCAAAGATTCCATAGGGATAGATGAAAGTCATCTTTTCCTAATCCTCGGGATGGATAGGGACTTGATTGAATCCCGAGTAACCGTCCAGGAAATAGAAATACTTTTGCTCGGCTAACCTTTCAAGGATTTGGTCTATGAAAGGCAGAGGGAAATGATCCTTTTTTGTGGCTGTCAAACTTCCTATAATCGATACAGACTCCCCAAGAGGAAGTTGAACGAGGTGTGACAGATTCTCCTTTCTCATTAGTCACAACAGTAATCCCAACTTTCTTGGGAACAATTTGCATGGGACTAACCCAGCGACTATCTGAGATTGGATAAATGATTCCTGCATCGAGCCACCTAACAATTTCCTTCTTGACCACTTCTCACATATTAGGGTTAAATCTCCTCTACATCAGGCGAGAAGGTGGAGATCCATCTTCCATAAAAATTCTATGATTGCAATAGGATGGCTCAATCCCTATAAGGTAATGGATGGACCAACCAATTGCCTCCTTATGTTCTTTTAGGACCTTGATCAATTTCATCACTTGCTCCTTAGTCAGTTTTGCACTTATAATCACAGGGAGTGTTTTTTTAGGTCCTAAAAATTGATATTTCAGACTCTCAAACAATGGTTTTAATTTGAGCTGGGGCGGGTTTAGGATGGAAAGTAAGGAGGATGCTGATAAAGATTCATCAGGACGGTCTAGTGGAAGAGGTTGGGAATGAACAAAATCAACAACCTCTTCAGGGTGTGACGAGTCTGCCACGAAGGGCTGTGGGTTAGGTTCACTAGTGCTGGTCAAGTCCTCGAGTACATTGATCAACATACACGTCTCAACATTAAAATCATGAACCTCGAACTCCTCAACAAATCCACAATCCTCAAATCCTTTTATCGCCTTGAAAATATCAAGTGTCAATTTCCTATCTCCAAAGGTGATCTGCATACTACCACTCTCACAATTGATGTTAGCCTTGGCGATAGCTAGGAACGGGCGCCCCAAAATGACAGGTGTGTTCCACAAATCTTCAGGTACATCCATGTCAAGGATTAGGAAATCTACAGGAAAATAGAAATCCTTGACCTTAATAATAACGTCCTCAATAACGCCTTCCGGTGTGGTGACCAAACAGTCTGCTAACTGTAGCATTACTGAGGTTGGTCTGAGTTCACCTAACCCAAACCATTCATAAAGAGAGGTCAGGATTAGGTTGATGGATACACCTAGATCCAATAATGCCCTATCAAAAGTGTAATCCCCAATGACACATGAAATCAAGAGGGCACCTGGATCTCTCTTCTTCTGAGGAAGGTGATGTAGGATAACAGAACTCGCCTGCTGAGAGAATCACCTTCCTCGAGGTGGGTTCCTTTAGCTTATGCTTTTGGGTACATAGATCTTTCAGGAATTTAGCATCAGCCAGGATGTGCTTAATAGCATCAAGAAGCGGAATATTGATCTCTACACTCTTGAATAGCATCAAAAAGATCTGCACGGTGTGGACACTTCCGCAATAGATCCTGAAATCGCTCTCAGGCACCATGAAGTGGTTCCCTCAGCTGCGGAAGGAAAGTAGTAATCACCCATCGCAAAGCATTGGTACACCCGACTGGAAAGAATTTCTTTAAGAAAGTCGATTTAAGATCATTCCAAGTTGCGATCGGCCTTCCAATTGTCCGGTACCAATGTGCGGCCTTATCCCTAAGAGAGTGAGGGGAAAAGCCTCATGATCATTTGCTCCTCATCCACGTTTCATGCTTTAGTGGTATGGACCAAAGTGGTCAAGTCCTCCAAATGCTGAAACGGGTCTTCAGAGCCAAGCCCGTGGAAATGTTTGATCAGGCTTAACACCTGGGGCTTGATTTCAACATCTCCGGCTAGAATCTGGACACCGGGACGTTCCTCGTAGTTTGAAGGATCATAATAATCTTTCAAGGGCTGAGCGCCCTGATTATGCATATGCTGGAATGATTCTTGCATTTGCTGCATTTGGTCCAGCTGCCTTTGCAGCATCTCTTGCGGATCCTGAGGCAAAGGAGGTGGTTGATCAGCCATGGGATCAATTGGATTAAAATTCAACCTACGCCTCCTTGAATGGTCTAATGGTCCTTCCAAGCGGAGATTTAACAACCTTTCAAGCAAAAACTAGGAAGAGGTCGAAACGACTGGGGATAAGAACCCTGCAGCACAACAAAGCAAGCCTGTCCTTAAGTTGGGTAGCCAAAGGACCTATGCTCCAAAATAAACTCAAACTACAACACGAATTTTGTGTTATCCTTAATCCAAAAGCTGGTTAAGTTGGGATGGTGAGATAGGGGGAACGTGTCCCGAAGGCCGCTAATTATGCCAAATCCCTGCTTACTTAAGTCATTTGACAACCGGGCCACCCAACTTAGCACCTTCTGGAGAAAGCAAATGTAACAAATTTGCACCACAGTATGAGAAATATCCTGAAATGACCCGATGAGTCCTAGGGCCAACGTCGACTTGATTTTAGATTAGGCCTAGGATAGTGGTGCTTTTGGAATGTGGTGGGCTCTTAAAATGGGTTGTGCCCTTAATGTTTGATTGAATAAGTGTGAGTGTGTGCACAACAAGGGTTTTTCAAGCAAGATTATTTTGATGAGTGTCTTTTAGAGTTTAAATCTTGCTTAAGTAGCTTTTAGGATTTAAATTAAGGTAATTTCTATCAAATTCAGGAGGCACACCAAGATTTGCAAACACAAGTGAAGATATTTTTCCCTTGAAATCAAAATAAAGTAAAGTGCTTGGTATTGACCTTAATTGTTAGCCCTAATGAGCAAGCTACTTGATGAGTTATTTTTATATGAAATGGTGCAACCCAAACAACTCAAGCAATTGGCCTTACTGCACCACTGACTTAGGCACACGAATGATTACCTAATATGATTTCTACTCAATTATGTGTTTGGATGTGTGTACCAATTTCAAAGATCGGGTTACCGGTTGAGTATGAAGAATCAGAAGAGGTTGTGTACCTCTGTAGTTTTCTTAGATTTTTTTTTTAAACGGGTGTGAGGTGGGCAGAGGTGGAAATCAAAACAACCAAACTAATCTTAAGGTTTATGAGAGCACCTAGGTTAATTAGGGTCTGAATTAGGGTGATGGAATGACATCTATGGAGGGGGAAAGAATGAGTGAGCACTTACAGTCGTCTTTAACTGCACTTTACTCCTTTCTACAGCTTGAAGATTCCTGATCAGGTACCTGCAAGACGATAGAGAAAAAATAAAAGAGTGTTAGAAAGCAATTAAGTGCGCAAAATGTGGAAAAGAAATCGAGATCCACTGCCTCCCCGGCAACGGCGCCAACATGATGTATCGAAAATTCGTCACAAAAAGATTTGAGTTTTGACAACCTGTCGTCGTACTGTAATTTGGGAAAAAATCCGAACAATCAAATAATTTTTACCGAAACTCAAAAGGAGTCCCAGATTTAACACAAGGAGGCTACGTTGATTCAAAATCTGTATTTTTTTTTTGTAATTTTTGTTTAAAGACAAGATAATCACAATGATTCTATTCTAATTGCAATATAAACACTACAACTAAAGAGAGAGAGAAACAACTTTTATAATCAAAATAATGTTATTACAACTACAACTAGAAAGCGGGAAATCTAATCTAGAAAGCGACAAAGAAAAGGAAGAGAGAAGTTATCATCCTCGACGGCTGCTCGAAGGATGACCTGGACGAACAATGCCTAGAAGAAGAAGAGCGAAGACGGAGGACGAAGAACAAAGTGAGAAGAACCGGGGGTATGGCAAAGCGTCATCGTCGCGGGATCTACTTACGAAACGGGTGCGAGAAAACGATCATGGGTGCTCCACAAATAGGGTGAGAAGTGGACAAAATTTTGATTTTTACTCTAGAGGAGCATCCCAGGATTGAGACAAGCTTCTTTAGAGCGTTGGAGAGGGAGAGAGATGAAGGGATCAGAAGAATGTGGAGGTCATAGGGCCTTTTTATAGATGTAGAGGTTGAGGGCAAAAATGACTTTTAAGGTTTAGAATATTAAATGCATCAGCCTTTAGTGACGGATATAAACGTCACTAAAGGCTGATTGCTGGTGTAGCACGTGCGCTCGCCTGCCTCCTTCTCTTCCTTTACTTCAATGCTCCTCCCACGTTCAGATAACCTCAACCGTCCGATCGCGAGATCGAACGGCTTAGGATGCATCCACAGCCGCCCTTCACCGTGCAATCAGGCGTGCATCGGCGCGTCATCAATTGTGTGCACATTTGAGATCATCCAAGCTATCACGTCGTCGCTTCACCCACTGTTCGCGCCGCATCCAACAGGCAAATTTCACACGCACCCGCACACGCCTTCTGTTTGAGGTGCACAGGGGCTCAACCCTGTGACCTCTCGCTCTATATAGGGCCTTCATCCAACGCGCTATGCCCACGTTTGAGGCACGCTCACGCTTTAAGGCACTCGCCTGTGGCCATTGGATCAAGATCCAACAACCCAGATTTGATGGCCGATTGTGGAGAGAAAGAGAAGCAGCGATCCTTGGGTGGTTTGGGCAGCTGAGATGGCACCACATGGCACCATCTTGGCCATCCAACTTCTTTGTCTTGAAGATGGTGTCACGGATGTCAGATTGGACCAATTTTCGTGTCATTGAGCTGCGATCGTCGATCCGAACTCATTCGTGTGGTTGAATTTGTCATCTGAAATACAGATTTATACCACCTTACCCCTTGATCTCAGATCTTTCCCAGACTGCATCTAATGCTACGGAAGTCCGATCGGGGTGATCTTGGAGTCGTTGAACTCCGATCGTCACCCTGTTCAGATCCATACAATTTAATCTTCAAGCTGAAGCCCCGATTAAATATCACCCCTTCCATGACCACCAAAAAGAGTAAATTACTATACAATTTGTAAAATTTGACCTAAATGCATGATGATACATGTTATGCAATATTTACAATACATGATACTTCTACAGCACTAAGAACATGCATAAATAAATATTTTAAGTTACTTAGATGCATACACATCATCCCACAACCTCAATAGAACCATAATTCAATTTATTCTTCTGAGAAACCTTAAATATATTAAGTTGGCATGTTTTCCTTCCATAAGTGATTTGCATATTCCCCATCTCATAATTGATCAGAGCCTTGGCTATTGCCAAGAAAGGTCTTCCTAAAATTATCGAGGTGTGGTTCAAGTTGTCTGATGCCTCCATATCTAGGACTAAAAAGTCCATAGGGTACTTAAAATCCAGCACATTTATAATCGCATTCTATAAGAGTCCCTTTGGAATCTTAGTTGGCCTATCAACAAGCTGAAGGGTAACATCAGTGTGTTGCAAGGGACCTAAATCCAGCTCTTCATATAATTCCGTGGGGATTAAATTAATGGAGGCACCAAGGTCCAGTAAAGCTTGCTCCAAGATAAAATCATCCATCTCACATCAAATTAACGGGGTATCCGGATCTTTCTTTTTAGGAGGGAGCATATCTAAGATGATGGCACTAGCTTGCTCAAAAATCACGACCCTTTTAGATGATTTAGCCTGGCGTTTCAATGTGCACATTTCTTTAAGAAATTTCGCACAAGCCGGGATGTTCTCAATAGCTTCAAGGAGTGGTATATTCACTTAGACTTACCTAAAAATATCAAGCCACTCCTTAGATTGATTGGTTTTCTTTTCCGTAGATTTGTTCAAGGCTTCAGGATAGGGCACTTGAGAGAAATCATGACTGTTCGAGTCCTGAGTCTTGTCTTCTAAGTTAGCTTAGTCTCCCAGGTCAGATTCAAGCTCCTCAAGATCACGACAAGATTTGGATATAGAAGAATAAGGACCTTGGATTTGTTTCCCACTTCTCAAGGTGACAGCACAGGCATAAGCATTAAGGTTGGAAGGTTGAGGTGGGTTTTGCAAAATAGGTTAAGCTTGGTTAGGGTTAACAAAGCCGGGTGGGTACTAGGGACCGGATTGAACTATATGTAACTGCTGCTCCCATGTGTGATTTTGATTAACCCTATTAAAATTCCTAAGGTAAGGGATAGGCTGGGAAGGCAGCATCCCTTATTGTCTAGCATCTAATAATTGGTCCAATCATCCCATCAAATCGATCCTCAATTGATTCATTTCTTCCTTATGTCTTAATTGCATTTCCCGCATTTCCTTGAGGACCAAACTCAGATTAGAGGGTTGGGTTTCTTGAGTAGGCTGCGGCTGATAAGTGCAAGGTTGTGTGTACCTACTAGATTGCCCAACATTGTTTTACCTAGTCAAGCTAGGACCCTGGGCGGGTTTCCAACTTGATCAAGAAAAATTAGGATGGTTACACAAATTCAAGGTTGTAGGTGTTTGAGTATGGGTCATTTCTAGTGTATCCCTAAAGTGCATTAACATCCTTAGAATAATAAGACATCGGGATGCCTAATTTAGAATTTTAGGGGTATAATGAGAGACTCATCATGGCTCCTAACTATCCTTAATTAACTAGTTTCCCTAATTAATCAACTAAGAATATACTTAATACATGGTTAATTATACTATAGGGGTTAAATTACTAAGGACCTTCAAAATAAGTTTAAAATGCTAAATTAAATATCAATTAATATTATTAATAATTTAATTAATAATTTGGACTAAAAATGATAATAATTAGCTACATAAAGAGTATTTTATTTAACTTAGTTAATATTATGACCTAAGTACTTAATTAACCTATTTAAATTGATCATTTAAATAAATATAGCTAAAAAGGGTAAAAATGTAATTTCAGGGCATAAATATCATATTTACCTAAATTATAATAACATATAAAAAGTTGAAAAAGAAATAAATTAAAATAAGCCTTGAAACTCACTATTTACGTTTAGGTCCTTAGCTTTCATTTCAATTGAGTCCTTGATTATTTTCATTCAGATCCTTTTATTACAAAAATACCCCTATGCACACCTCTTCTTCGTCGTCGTCTTCTTCTTCCTCAGCTACGAACAACCGAGGAGGTATGGTGACCATATCTCCCGATCACCTACGATCTGATGTTAGAACACCTTCGCCATTGCCACCCAACATCCTCTCACCTCCACCTTCCCATCCGATGGACCGGATCATCCTCAAATCCTAATTAGACTAGGAGTTTAACTTCATCGACATTGGAGACGATGCCAGTTGTTTTTTCACACCTAGACCCAATTCTGTCCAGATTCTTCCCAATTGACCACCTGCCCCACCTATAAATACCCCCCTACCTCTCCGATTACAAGGATCGACCCCTTCCCTCTTCTTCCACTGTGGTCGGTCAATAGGATTCTTCTTAGCTCTGGCGTCTACTTCCTCCTTTTTCGAGCACTATTGCCAAGGAGCACTACCTCCCTCAGCCCCTCTTCCTCTCTTTCACCTTGCCACCAGCAACTGAGCGTGCCACAGCTTTGAATCTCCTCCTCTTCAATCGACCAGAGTTGCTCTTCTCATCAACTCTAATTACATTCCCATTTCTACCCTGCCAATGGCAAATTCCCTCATCCCCTTCGTCAGGTAAGTAGATCTAACACTTAGGAGTAGTTTTAGCTAGTTAATTAGGTAACTAGGAGTAGGAGTCGGTGTAGATTAGTTAAACTTCACCTTTCTTTCCCGTCTCCGACGAGGTCAATTCCGACCTTGTCGGACTTTGTTTCACAATTACCTTCACCTGATCACCTTCTCTATCACTTCGTGACCATTTTCCACTTCTTTTCCCTCCATTGTACCATCTTTTACACCTAATCCCAGATCACCTTCACCGAAGACCTCTGTTGTCCATGGCAGAGCTCTCTGCCTTAGATCACAGTCCCTAGGGGCCCTCCATCATCTTTCCACTACTACAGGGCCCCGATCTTGCCCTTAATTAGCTTTATTATCATTCATAAGTAAAAGGCCTAATTTCACTCCAACTTCTGAGCTCACTGTCAATGGTGAGCTCAAAGGAGTTCTATCACTAAATTACATATCCACATACTATCGCCTGACCCCATTAAATAGTTCCCCTCACTTAATTGAGAAGGAGAAGAGTTCTTTAGTTCATCCGAACTCAAAATTGGTTTTCACCAAATGTATTGATGAATCCGTGTTTATGTTCTATAATTGGATCAATTGACATGATCCTGAGGTTCCTTGAGGCCTCAAGAGTTATTCGAGGTCACTTTTGATCTTTTTGATGGGGAATTAATCTCCAATTAATTCAAGCAGCATTCACCAAAGCTCCGGCAAACTCCGATGAACCAAAACCAAACATCAGCCTTCCAATCTAACTTTGAAGCACCAATTTACTTAGATGTCACCTCAGGATTAGATTTCAATACCTAAATTTATGTTTAATTAATTCTATCTCTCCATTAATCACTGTCTTGTCCAACCCCGGTGGACTTGGAGAAGCTCAACCACTTAGGTTTAGAGCATAGAAATAGGTCCTAAAGCATTAGTAGACCTCGGAGAACCTATTCTAGGCTTCGAATAGGTCTAAGAATGCCTAACCTCTTCTGGCAAACACAGCTCTTTACATCCAAGGCAACAATGCCTAAGAGCACTCAAGGAGTGCTTCAAACTTGGTTTTGAAGTGCGCAATAGCTTCCTTGTGTAGAATTAGGTTAGTTTAGACCCTTAATTTGATCTGTGAAGCTTAGGGATTAAAAGTCAACCCTTAAGCTATTTTGGTCAAACCTGAGTTCAATACGGTGCTTAAAGGATTAAATCATTGATTTAGTGGGTTAATTAAGTTCCTGCTTCTATTTAGAACTATTTAAGATCAATTTGAGTGAATTTTATTGAGATTTGAGGAGGATTTGATCTTCTATGTAATTTGGGTTCCAAAGGGAACCCAACACTGTTCTTGGAGTTCCTAATGAATTTTGAGCTCAAATCTCGACCATATCAATCCCTTTTGACTCACAGAATCAATCTAGATCTCTTCCTGAGGCTTTTATCTATCATCTGGACTGATTCACTTCTAAATTTAAGTTCTGAACCTCCAGATCAAAGCTCTCAAGCTTTTAGAACTTTCTTGAGCCCTTTCTGACCTTCAAACCACTTCTAAAACTTGCAGAATGCTTCACTGAAGCATCTCAGACCCTCAATTGAGGGTGCTAAATGATCTGCAGGTCATTTGACCTGACATTTACTCACTGAGAACACATTCCAGACATGGCGAATGTGCCATGTTTTTCATCCAAATCTCAGGATCAATCATGATCCAAACACCAAATTGGCATTGAAATTAAAGACTAAATCCCTAGAGCTTTCCATTGAGCTCTAGATCGCTCAATTTGGGCATCTTAGTCGATGGGAATCATCGATCGAAGCTAACAGTCTTAACACAGCTGCGCATAGGGGGAACCGCCTAACTTAGTCCCACCTTAGGGAATTGTGAGCGCATGACTTGGTATAAAATGAATAGGTGAACCCAGCGCTTCAGTCATCAAGCGTTGGGCGCACCTAAACATCTGACCTTCTGAACTGTGAGTGTGCGTGCATGTGCAGGTGTGTGCGTGGGTTCGGGTGGGCAAGCATGTGGGCCTGAATGAGCCTAGTACTGTGCATATTGAAATGGCTAATAATCCACTTAATCTAAACTAAGCTGGGCTTAGTAGGGTTTGGTCCCACCCCAAAGGGTGCTGCGTATCCCCAAAAAGCCTAGTCGACCATTAAACAGATTTTTTGTTAAGTAAAGAGTAACATGGGCTTGAACTTGGGCGTAAAAATGGCTAAGTGCGGAAGGAAAAGAGCACACACTGAAACAAAAGAGAAGAAGAGAAAGCTTAGAGAATAAAGAGAGAGAGAGAGGAATATAAAAGGCAATGTTGCACAGTAAAGAAGAAGAAATAAGGGAGACGTCTGATGCTTCTAATAGATGTCTGATTTCTATTTTAAGTCGTCTAACCATCTAAAACAGACGTCTGATCAAAGGTTGAGAAACTGATTTGTGCTTCATACTGACATAAAAGGTATTTTTATTCTTTGTACATTACTTCTATGCCTTATATTTTTGTAAAAATTGTAATAATTGTTCCTCTACCTTTGGTATTCATTGTGAATCATTCATGTACATTTCTTTCTATTAATGGAATAATTGCATGCTCTAATTGATTAATCTTACGTGCAATTATTCATATGCCTAACATATATGTAATTATTGATTTGATTAATTAAGTAATTAGTAAATTATGCATTAGAATAAAATGGTGAAATAAAAATTACGATTATGCATCCCAGTGAATAATCTGAACTTAATCAGTTAAAAAGAATTAAATCTAAAATGTTAGGTTAGCTTGACCCTATACTACAATTTGTGACAACGATTTAACAATTCAAGTTAATCTAAGTCATTTCTTTACGCGATTAAATAAGACTAATAACTTTAATTAACTGTGTTGGGATCATCAGGCATCAAGGTCCCCTCTTGGTACCCAGCAAGAAACTGGTCCAAGTAAAGTTGGCTCATAGGTGGAGCCATGATTATGTCATTAATATTGTGCACTAATTCTTGACCTAGAGGATTTGGGAGTTCGATGTGGGACAAAACAATTCCTCCTTAGGCAAGCATAGGATTTGCCTTTGAATTCCCACATTTCAATAAAGTATCCAATTTCTTATCCAGGTATTCAACATTTTTTCCAATAAATTCCACCTTATTTAGTCGTTGTGCAATTAGTTCTAAATCAACCGAATTAGAATTATCCTTAATTTCATAACCTCCGCTCTTTGGTTGATCTAATCTGTTAAAGGCAAACATCGAGGTATTATTGAGGGAATTCTCATTCGTATTTTCAAACAATTCAAATGCTTCCTTAGCATCTTTGCTTAGGATATTTCCCTCACATACCGCATCAATAAAATTCTCCAAGTCGTCATTTAACTCATAATAGAAAATATGGGCCAAGAGCTACTTGGGAATCCCATGATGAGGGCATTTCCTAGCTAAGTGGTTAAATCTCTCCTAAGCCCCATGTAAGTGTTCCCCTAAGTTATGCTTGAAGGATGTAATGGCACATCTAAGGGCATTTATTTTTCCTATGGGAAAGAATTTCTTCAAAAAAGTGCTTCTTAAATCCTCCCAGGTTGGGATTGGCCTATCAATTGTTCTCAACCAGTAAGTAGCTTTATCTTTTAAAGAAAATGGGAACATTTTCTTTATCAAGGTATCTTAATTCATGTTCCTAGGGCTAAAGGTCCTTCCTATGTATAGAAGTTCTTCAAGGTGGTGGAAGGGATCATCAGAATTGTGGACATGGAAGTGGAGAATCAGATTGATAATTTACGATTTGACCTAAAAATCATCCCCATCCTGAGGTACCCTGATAAAAGGTTTAGGTTGGGCATTAGGAGGATTGTAAAAATCTTTGAGAAGACAGTCTGCTCTCCCAGTTTGGAGTCAAGCAATGGCCTGCACTATAACCTGCATTTTTCTATCATGATGTTGGCCCTACCTATCAAGTTGCCTCTGTGAAAGAGTAATTGGATTCAGATTTTCTTCTTCCTCCTCAAGATTGTCTTCTTCATGGTGACTAGCCATTGGAGAAGATTCAAGTTCAAATTTTGGAAAATCAAATATTACCTTAGGATTTCCTTGTAAAGGTGGTAGCAAATCAGGTTTTAGAGATCGTCTCCATTGCATATGCTAGAAGAAAGTCTATAGAATAGAAAGAAAACAGATGAGAGAATACCTACCCTCACAATACAAGCAATCAAGTTAGACCTTAGAGTGTAAACCCTAATTAGACCTAATCCTTACTCCCCAAACTACGACTAGGTTAAACCAACTCTTGAATTACTTGGCTGGCGAAAAGGTTGGGATCCCCTAGGACACCCCACAATGTGGAACACCACTAGAGGTTAGCGTGATTACCGCACCGGCCTTTCCTATCACAAGTTAGCCCAAGTAAACAAGGCTTTAATTTTAGCCTAATCTAACTTCAAGTTAGAAACTAGATTAGTCCTACCTAGGGCACATCTACTCAATTTTAAGCTTCGACCTGAAGTGCTTTTCGAATATGTGGGTATTAAGGGGTGTTGTCCTTAAAGATAGATTTGAAAAGTGTGAAGTGCATAAGCAAGGGATTCACAAGTGATTTTTATGCTGATATGAATTTTAAGGTTTAATTGCTGGCTTAAGTGGATTTTAGGATTTCTCAATTAGATAAATTTAAGCAAAGTTCTGATGGAGCTCACAAAAAGTTTTTCAAATCCCAATTCATGAGATCAATTTCCTTTAGGGATATGAGATGCAAATGTGCTCTATCCTATTGAAACCCTAAAATCAGATAGCGCTATATGGTGCAATTAAGTCCAAAAATAAGTAAGATGGTGTAACTCAGTCAATGCAACCAATTCGTCCTACTACACCACCAACTAAGCACTCATAAAATATTTTTTTCAATAATTTTAAAGTACGCTTTTTATTTTCTTCAAATTTAAAGTATACTAAGAGTTCTATAGTTTCTTTCGACCTATAGTTGGTGATTGGATATTCCATGAAATCAAATATGCAGGAACTATTTCTTTTTTATTTTTTCAAATGTCTTGCTTATCACAAGAATTCAATAACACAAATTTCAAGACAATCGAAGTTATATGAAAATTTCAATGATTTTTGCAAATCCGAAACGTCAGGAAAAATAACAGATTTGATAATATTGCAATCCTCAAATTTGACAAAATTCTATATTGATCATATTTGCGTGAAATTTGGATATTTTATTCCTGGCTTCAATGCCTACTTTCAGGAGTAATATTTGAATTTTTAAACATATAAAAATTTGAAAAATGATTTTTGAATCTCGCAAGTAGTTGTAATCTAAATTTCAAGGAGGTGGTTTTGTTTATTTTCAAAAGATAATGCCCACCAACAAGAAATTTGTTTTTGGATTTTTTTTATCGAAAGTAAATTTTATCCTAATCAAAGATACGAGTACTTACCCGAAGATGAAAAATCCACAATGCTTCTGTCGTCGCATTTCTTCTTAAATTTTTGTGCTTTTTGCACATACGAAATCAAACGAAAATAAAGAGAGTTAGAAATCTCATGTAAGCACGAAGAAGAAAAGCTTCAACAATAACTTGTCTCCACCGCAACGGTGCCAATTTGTTCAACACGAAATTGCAAAAGGAGATTTTTACATATCATTATAGTTGCAAAACACGTCGAATGAAATAATTTATAGATTAGAATTTGGTAAGTCCTAAGTCATTCGCAATGAGGCAAATAGAGATTCTTAAAAGTCTTTCGCACTACTTATTCTATCCTCATGAAAGCACATTAAGAGAGATAGGATATTGAATAATAAACTTTATTGCTACTATCATAACGTCTCACAAATCAAATCTATAGCAGAGATTACAATAGGAATAAAAACATAGAAAAATCGAGGAAAGAAAAAGAGAGAAAGAGAGATTGTGGAGCCACTTGAGGGATGTTTGTGTGAAACTCGGTAGAGCTTCAGATCCAGGGTGTCGAGAAGAAGGCCAGAGAGAGAGCTTGGAGAAAGAGGGCGTCGACTATGGTGGCTACTTTTCTATCTCTAGGTATCTAAGTTATGTTCCAAAGGGTAGAGGCTAGGTCCTTTTATAGAAATCTAGGTAGCTTCTTATTGGTTGATCTAAGGTGCCTAGGATCACTAATTTGGATGGTTTTGATTTAATCAAAAGTGATACCTAGGATTTGTTGAATAGGGTCCTTAGGATCTAAGTTGTAGGGCTAGGATAGGATGAGGATTTTCTAAAAATAGGCAACCTAGGTAGGTGGCTACCAAGGATAAAATCTTGCCAAGAGATAAGATCTTATCTCTTGACCAGTCACTAAGGGATAAAATCTTCTTAAGTTGGCACCAACTTAAGAGGATTAGGCTAGGATTTTCGTGGGTCTTATTTGGGTAGGGTTAAGGCTAGGTTTTGTGGACATAGGTTGTGAGAATAGGTTCCTAATTAGGCTAGGTTAACCCTAAGTCTAGTGGGTTGGGTCCAAATAGGTTCCATGAACCCAATTAACTTATACTAAGTCAATTAAATGAGCTCATGGACCTAAATAGGTTCTTGGGTTAGGGATTGGATCTAGGATAGGTCCCTAGATAGTAGGACAACTCTATGGATAAAGAATTAGGATTATGGATAGTGTTATCCATGATTTTGGCCTTTGAGCTCGCTTATCCAATTTGAGCTACCCTAAAGGTAGAAGTTGGGATAAGGGTATCCAAGGATTCTAAGCGTAGGGTTAGGTTATCATAGTCCCTCTCTCTCTTCTTGTTTATTTAAGTTTTCATTTCTTCCTCAATCATGTCTTGCTCTTCGACCAGTTCCTATTTCAATAGCTTTATCTTCCACCATGCTCATGATTCCATGTTATTCTTTACACCTTGTACCTACATTATTCACAAAAGTCTAGAAATAGATAATTAGGCATAAAGTAAACATAAGGCCTAAATATGTATGCATGCTCTAAATGCAGTATTTATAAACCTAATGCATCATTTTACCAAGGACTTAGCCCTAGATTAAGCCAATTAGAGTAATAAAGTTAGTTATTATCATCAAGCTTCAGCATGGGGGGTAAAACTTGAGGCTTTGTTTATAACATTTCTATATGTCTGCTTGCATACAGCTACATTAGTTGTTTTCCTTTTGAAAAAAAAAAAAAGGTTTTAATTTGTTAAGCTTTTTTGGTTAGTCTCAGCAGTCCCTATGGATGAATTCATCCAAGTTTTAGGCTGAATCGAATAGTGAGATAAGAACTTAAGTGTCTTACCTTAGGAGACAAGTAAGAGATACTAACTTTAGATCTCTAAGGTTGTTTTAGCTTAGAAATCCATGTATTTGTTAAGATGTGGATTGTTCCTTGAGGAGTTGAGGATGTTTCGCAGCTAAGGGATTAAGCCAAAATCTTAGGAAGTATAGAAATTCTCTGTTAATCCCTTGGTTTGGGGATACTTGTAACCGAAGTGTCCTTTTTCATATACATGACTTAAAATCTGGGCAACCATGTGCAAGCTTACCGTGGGTTTTGTCAAAATCAGGGTTGGGGACTTTAAATTAATTCACCTTAACTCATATTCAAACCTAATAGAGATCCCTGCGTGGTATGGCATGTCACATGCAATAACCCCTCAATGTGGGATGTCTAAAGTCCAACCTTGCACCACGAGTCCTCCTAGATTTTACTTAGGGGAAGCATTTAGAAAGGATGAATGAGAGCACTCACCAGAAAAATGAATTGGAGAACAAACAAAAATAAGGACGGAAATAGCACCTCGCTACACATGAATGCTATGGAGAATAAAAAGTACCTTACGACAAATGGGTACCAGGAAAAGCAAAAAACAACACCTCACTACAAATGGGTGTTATAAGAAAAATGAAGAAAAATAGAAAAAGGCAAAAGAGTCCAATAAGCATGCATAGTAGGGGGTTTCTACGGAGGCATGCAGAAAAAGTGAGGAGAAATATAAAAAAATAAGAAAAAAAAAAAGTTGGAGATAAGTACCACGTGAAAAAGAGAGGCAACAAGCCCAGCCGAGGAGATATGCATTTGGTTCATCCTTGGTGAAAGCTACCAAGTTTGAGTAGGATTGAAGCAAGGTAGGTTTAAGTAGGTGAAGGGCAAGTCCAGTCCTAAGGCTGTATGGGACGAACAAACGTGGATGCCCACTAATCGATTTACACACTGAGCATGGACACTTCAACCTCCAGGATTAACAAACCTTAGGATAAACTTGGAAATTTAAGAAATCTTTGTCAACGACCCAAGGTTGAAACTGACCAAGTCTATAGCTTGGCTGATACTTGGGTAACTTAAGGTCTAGAGTGAATATTTCAAACTAGTCTCTAGAGGTGAAAAATGACAAGGCACCGTGACAGTTAATTACAATCTGAAGCTTTGGAATTCTACACGGATTTTGCTCGGCATTATGAAACTCTAAACGGTTAATTTCGCCTCCATCCACCGTTGAACTCGCCATCACCGCCATTGTAACCCTTTCCTCTAGCGAACCTCCCCCTCAGATCCACACTGTCGACCGAGCTCTCTCTTGCGCAGGCACGCCTCCATCCCAAATCCTTTGTTCTTCTACAGTAAAGACACCAATTTGTTTTTCTCAAATTGTTTGCATTGAAGAACATTGTAGCTTTATTTACGATTTTGTGTTATTTATCCATTTCTTTTTATTTCTTTTATCTCTATTTCTCTTGCTCTCTTCCTTTCTCTCTATTTCTCTACAGTTCTCTCTCTCTCTCTTTTACGACTGCACTCTCCCTCTCATTTGTTTCTTATCAAAATAATTCCTCCATTATCTGTGTGACCTTGATGTGCATGGTATTAATTTTTGAGTTTTATTCGATCCATTCCTCCCTGTGGATACAACATTTTCTACGGATTGTGGTGACTTGATTGGTATATGTTGTCTTCTTTCTTGGGAGGGTGGCTTATACTGGTCATGCACCTCAGGATGTCACACATAGATCGCCTCATGCCAGAGGTGTTGATTGACAAGATACAACCGTAACAAGTTCGACTTGAATTCTAAAACAAATGGAATAACATAAAGATTAATAAATGGATTAATCTATGGAACAACACTCTCTTTCCCACTCTTCTTGCTATTGCTATTGTACTCTGTTGTTAGCTCTATCATACTCAGTTTTTGCTAATGTGTTCCTCAAGTTCCGTATTCAGGCATTGCTAACTAGTCAGGTAGAGCAGTTGCTGTTGGTTTTTCTACTGGAGAACATAGCACAATATTAGGTGATGATCCGTATTGAGCCTAGTTGCTCACATAGCTTTTGATTTAGTCGTTGGTTACCTTTTCCATAGTTAGTAGACTCTTTTAGTTTCCAGCTTTCTTGTGACTGTAGGCAAACTTGAGCACTTAACTCATTTCCTATTTTTTGTGGTGAATTTGATTGTAATTGTTAGCGCTCTCTTTTATTTGGCACTTTATGAATATATGTTTAGGCATTAATGTTCTATGACTATGTGTTGAATGATTGCGATTCTTTAAATGTGTATCAATTGATATTAGCACTCCACGACTCAAGTCTCGTCAGCTTGATCCATTGACAAGATTCAAGTCATTATAGATGTGGGCTCTTCTCTAGCTTCCTCCATCTTTCTCTAATTTCTTTTATTCCTAAGGAATTTTCTAATTTCCAAGATTGTCCCTTTAAAGTTTTCTTTGTCAAGCTCCCACATGTCAAGGATGGGGGGAGATGCTACATCATATCAAGATTCTCGTCTTCAAATAAGACCCCTTCAAACACTTTATATATATTCCAAAAATAGCTCTTGCATCCGAAATACGTGTTATTCCAAAGAACATTCTAAACTCATTTTAGAATTTTGAAGTGTAGAAAAAATCATGTTTCACGTCCCCAAGGCATGAAGCTTAAATATGATATCAATTCCTAACTGATAGATAATTGCGAAAGATAAAAGCATTCATTGTAGCATGATTTTACCAGACGAAAATAATAATCAGAACACAGGTAAGTCCCAAGTCAAACACAGGAAGGCATAGAATTGAATCTAATCTAGATGCAAAAACACAAAATGAAATATGAACCAACTTGTTTTTGTATTTTTGAATAAGGAGATGGAGATGAGAAGGAAATCAATCGCAAGAAAAATAGAGGAAGGGAATGACAAAAATAGGAACTTGCAAATAAGATAATGGAAATAAAACTTTATTGTAACTAAAATAAAAGTCACTTTTACAACTAAAACTAGAACTATAACCGGAAAAAAATAGAAAATCAGAGAGATGAAGTAGAAAATAAATGTTGGAGCATAGTCCGTAACCGCAACCGCCTTAAAGTAGAGATCAAGTTGAGGAAGAAGATCCGAAGCAAGTGCAGAGGTCGGCCACAAGCAAAGGGTGAGATAGAAAGTGGCGTGAAAGAGAGAAGGTCTTCTGATGGAGGAAGGTGATGAGAGGATCTAAATAGGAAGGCTATGTAGTAGGTGGTGACATAGGAACTTTAAATTAGACTAAGGAAGATGATCCTATGAGGGGGGCATGGGATCAATATTCATAGAAAGGGTGGAAACTCTATTGGTGAATCAAAGTTCCCTTTGATCAAGGATTTTGAAAGGCTAGGATTAGGTGTCTTAAATCCAATGGTGTAGATTTAAACTAAAGGTATAAGGAGAGGTTTTTGTTGGAACCTAAAGAAGGGCTAGGATTAGGTGTCTTAAAATCAATGGTGTAGATTTAAACTAGAGGTATATAAGGAGAGGTTTTTGTTGGAACCTAAAGAAGGGCTAGGATTTAATAAGATGATGGAGGGTCTAGATGTGACCAAGGGGGTTGACTAAGGGTATTCTAAAAACCCTAGAGGTGACGGCAAGGAGAAGGGATAAGGCTTAAGGTTTTGCTTAAGGGGTTTAAGATTATGTTATTTTAAAAAGATAAGGTGGATGTAGGTTTAGGTCAGATGGTTTGGTCGACCATTAATAGGTCTTCAAATAGGCTTATGGCTAACTAAACTAGGTTAGAAATTAGGTAAAGTGGTTGGGTCTAGGGTTAGGAAAAATTGAGCTAGTCCTAAGGTTAATTAAGCTATGGTTCAAGAATGCAATAGGCTCAGCCTCTTCACATAAATGAGCTCAACAATGATTCTTCGTTCTACAAGGCTCTAAATTGCTCCAAACTTAGTACCTACACATATTCAAACAATGACATCAAGGTACTAGATATAAATAACGGAGAAATTGCATAAAAATTCAAAAGAATGCAATATTTATAAAATGCATCTAAGTGACTAATATAACCTCACTAAATGCTTCCTGACTTAATTCACCTTCAAACTAGTATTAGTTAGGAATGATTAATGTTAATAAATATAGAAATATCACTTGCATAATCCCACCTACATGGTCTGTCAATCCCATTGGTTGATGATGATGCAGTGTTTCACAATCACACTATCATCATGCCAATCATAATTATATTTCTCTATGGCCTGATTTCTTGCATTCTTGAATGGCTCAGAACACATCACAAACACCAAGTTGTCCACTTTCAATCTATTCAGAACCATTCGTCATAAATGGCTTTCATCCACCTATTCAGGTCGAAGGCACTTTTCAAAATTACCATTTTCTGTGAACATCAAATTTATCAAATTTTGAAATTTCACTTTGTTTTGGGAATTTTAAAACAAGCATCTTACCTAATGTCTAATTTCATCGTTATTCACTCTATAACCCTTAAATTAAGAGACAAATTGATTCTAATGTCTCAAGTGGGAACGAACTCCCCTCTCAATTTAGATAGTGTATTGAGAAGGCTCACATACACAATCTCAACAATAGAAGAGGAAAGTGTTTTTGCCTCACAAGTCGAACTCGCATGTTCATATTGTTTTGGCCCTTTAGTGTCAATTCACTATGCACATTAAACTGCTATTAAGTGTGCGTGTGACTAACCATGTAAACTATTGAATGGACCTAACAAAGGGGCTAGGAACTACAAACAGGCTAGTTCCCATATGGCCTATCCTTTTCTAGAAACGAGAAGTTCGCTCCACGTGCATGCTATTGCCAATGCCCACCTGGCGGGGAGCATAGTCATTGGCATAGCGTCGTGGTTACATCCACCTCACCTTGGTAAAGGCCAAGGGTTCCTCATCACCATGATAATCCACTTGATGCTCAAGGGATCCAGTCCTATTGGTTCGACTAGGTCTATTTTAAGCGATTCAATTTAATCTTATTAAGTTACTAATCTCAACCTAGTCTAGATTGGAATCGCATTCAAATTTTTTCTATGTGCTTGAGATCGCATCCTCATGTATCCAAGTACATACATACACAATCTTTTCATAAAAAGTACATCAAACGTAAAGGGCTCCCAAGTTAATATGGATTACATAAAAATAACTCAAGTCACTCACTAACACAGTCCCAGCATGCACTACTAATCTCATCAACATTCCACATACATAGAACCATCAAACATTACGGAAAACGACACATAGATACCCATCACATCTGTGTTGAGGGGGTGCACGTGTTTAGTTCTCTTATCATTACTAGTTAATCATATTTATGTAACCATGGCTAGTTATTACTTGTAAAGCCCTGATTTGACACCCAATCATTTGGAATGAATGCGAGCATCCAATTATTTTGAAATGTCAACTCCAATAAAATAATCCACTATAAGTCTGAAATTCATTTTTTATAATAATTTCCAATTTGTTTCTGGTTTTGAAAATTTCTGCATGCCTAATTTTACGAGGATCAAATCATCCACATATAATACCCATAGGCACATAAGTCAAAATCAAAACCCAAACAAGAATCGTTGAAAAACAAACAAATATTCTCTGGTTTTTCATTAAAGGTTGAATCGAATCTAATTTGATTTCGGGTCATACACAAATTTAGAATCAGGGTTGCAATACTGTCTAGACCTCTGACAACATTTATTGGATGTCCAGGACATCAGGCCAACAATATTCTTCATAAATCAAATGTCTAATACTATGATCAGACATCTGATTTTACTAAATCACTTGTCTCACAGTCCCAAAAGACTCTAGTTTCCTGGCACAGACCTGCAATAGAACAATTCATGTTGTAGTAGCAAATGTATGATTATGGCATTAGACACCTTATTTTGCAATATTAGACATCTGATACCCTTATATGCCTCCTCGTTTGCCTAACATCCTATGTCAAATATTCAGAATACCTATAAATCGTCTAATTTCATGATATGATGTCCTATATATATCTCGTCATATATCTAACAATGTTGTTAGACATTTGTTGGGCAACCAAAACGAATTTCATGTTCTGGTTTTCATATCTAAACGAGCTTAAAACTTGAATCCACATGTTTTCTCATAAAATCTAGATCGACTTAGGCTTTGATGCCACTCAAGAAGATCGATGAACGATTGAATGGTTCAATCCTATCCTCAGACCCCAATGGCATTGTGGAATCATGAAAAAATTGCTCGTTTAAAATTTTCTTTCAATCAATAATTGGTTCGATCCTTGAAAAATCAATCGCAGAAATCAAGAAACAACAACCTAGATTAATTGGAACCACATGGGAAGATCTAACATCTCCCCACTCCAAGTTAAACATAAGTAATCAGTTATGCCTAAAGGGTAGTGTTGCACAGCACCGCAAGTATTATACATCCCTAAATTAGTCCAAGTCTCGTAGGACTCCTTTTTTCTCGGTAGGCGAATAAGAACTCTCGTGCTAAGAACACTTGATCTCTTATTGTGATGTGAACCGTTCATGCCTCACGGACTTCGTCGCAATTCCCAAGGTGACGATCGGCTCTAAAATCCTTCAAATTGAATTTGTTAAGAATTCTAAATCCTCAACCAGTATCAGCAAACATTTGATCTTCTTACCAAACGTCCAAAAGCCCCTATTGACCTTTGTTGAGGTCTTGGGTGTCTAGAACTCAAGAGATCTAGGCATTTGAAAGTGCCTCGACACTTCTCCGAAGGCTCTTGGACGTCCAAAAACAGAGGGGATATAGAGGGCAGCGATGACTCTCTCTCTCTCTCAGAACAAGCTCTTTGCACACAAATTAAGGGGTAAATTAGTGTTTCCCTTCATGGCTTTTGGGAGATATTTGTAAGGAAACCAAAACCTAATTCTAATATAATGAGATCCCTTGGATCTCCATGTAAAGGATGGGATTTATGCATAGCTAAAGTTTGCATGATAAGTCCATAACTTATGATATGTTTAAATTTAATATCCTAGCTTTAATTAATTGAAATCCAACCCTTGGATTTAACATAATGAATTAGGCCCAATTAATTGACAAATCAAATGCAAATTGACTTTTAAAATAACATTTGACTCATCCTTCAAGTAAGAACCTATCAAAGTCGGTATTTTTTTTTTGAAATTGAATGGAAAGCTATCGTACTACAATAGCAATCCGGGAGAGCAATTTATTAATACTAAGAAATATAGAGACCTATCAAAGTCATTATTTGTTTCATCACACTAATAATGAAGAGTTTGGGATTCCTGGAATTTCAATGTTGCGCTTCCCCTAGGTATTCCAATTACCTATGAATTCTTCACACTAAAAGACATATGCAACCCCAAGGAAGTGATTGCCCTAGAATTATTTGATTAGATTTTTAAGGATGGAATGATTTATGCCCAATTTTGACCATTGAGACTGTTTTGTGCCATAATCAGGCAGTTGAGGACACTCACACACCAATCAATGTGTGCAAGTGTTCTCAATGACCAAGTCATCTTGGCAAGCTCATATCAACAGTTCACCTGGGCAACAATTCAACTTAATCTTAGATTGTTTTAATATGTTATTTTAGAGTGTGATCAAGATTGAATAGTTTTAATGAGGATCTTGGTTCGTTCTAAAAGTATTTTGAATGCCTTATTTGATTCTTCTTTTTGCACCGTCTATAGTGAAGGGAAGGAGATCAATTAGGGTTTCTAATGTATTTGTGGTTTTGAATCTAATTTTAATTGAGATTCAAATCTTCTAAGGAATATTTGCAACACCTATAAATTTAAGTATTTTAAGTTGAATCTGGACATCTGAGTTGTATTCTCCTTCTTCACTGTCTCTAGTGAAGGAGAGTCGCTTAAAGTTTCCTGAGGTCCAATGAGCTTAGAATTATTTTTCAAAGAATTTCATATCACTTTTGGGTGTTTGTGGTACATGAGAATGAGTTCTTATAAGCTTAAATATTGATCTGGGATTTTCCTATCAGAAATTAATAGCTGCAACAGCAGCAGCGTTTAGTTTGGAATTTGTATGCTTTAATCATGGATTCTGAGTGGTTTTTTAATGATATTGAGTTGTAATGGATTATAAGATGAGATTTACATGATTTTATTTCTCAGATGTTTAAAACCAAACTTTGAATGCATCATCGAACCTCTCGGAAGAACCGAGGACAGGTGGCAGCAATAGCTGTTCAAAAATTTTAGTGAAGATTCTTAATCTTGTTGAAAGTAGAACTTGTTCAGACGAGCTAATGATAGAAAAAGCATTCATCCATGTGCACAAGTTGCTTAGAATCTGGAACAAGTTGTAAATCATTTCTAGTCTATGTTTAAAAACTATGTCAACGATTAAGACCGCTGAAGTTTGTCCAATATAGCTGTTGTGATGCAATTCATTGTATAAATAATGTTTTTATGTTTGGTTATGAGTTGAATGGATATGTGGAAGTGTTTAAAGTCTTTATCTTGTTTTCCAACTTTTTAACTGAATTTTAAGGCTTTTGGTTTCATTTCTTGACTTTATTAAAGCCATGTTTTGCCCAACTTGTAAATACCCAAAAAAATCAAAAATATTTATAAATAAATAGGAGAAAAATGTCTCAAACGAGAATAAGTTTAATTTTAGGTGTGTGTGAGTTTAAATTTAGATTTCGAGTCCATTAGTTGGAGAACATACCTCCAAAAGTTTAGGTCTCCTCAGATTTGAAATAAAAAAAAGAGAGTAAAAACAAAGCAAAAAGAGTTTCTTCTCTTCTCATTTTTTCCTTCGCTTCCTCTATCTCTATAAATCATAAAAGGAAAATAAAAATTTCAAAAATCTCATAAAAAAACCTTTATAAATAGTATTTATACTTGTATATAAGCTTAAATTTATTGTAAATGGTAACTTATATGTATATGAAATATGTAAATAACTTATATATTCATTATATTTATGTAGGTAGGTATTTATATTAAGTTAATCAGTATATATGATAATAATATAATTATGTATTTATTTATTTACATTATATGTACATAATCTTTATGTATTTATAAATAGCTATGTATATATTTATAAACATAATTATAATTGTAGATATAACTTAAAGTAATTGTAGATATATTTCCCAGACTGCATCTAATGCTACGGAAGTCCGATCGGGGTGATCTTGGAGTCGTTGAACTCCGATCGTCACCCTGTTCAGATCCATACAATTTAATCTTCAAGCTGAAGCCCCGATTAAATATCACCCCTTCCATGACCACCAAAAAGAGTAAATTACTATACAATTTGTAAAATTTGACCTAAATGCATGATGATACATGTTATGCAATATTTACAATACATGATACTTCTACAGCACTAAGAACATGCATAAATAAATATTTTAAGTTACTTAGATGCATACACATCATCCCACAACCTCAATAGAACCATAATTCAATTTATTCTTCTGAGAAACCTTAAATATATTAAGTTGGCATGTTTTCCTTCCATAAGTGATTTGCATATTCCCCATCTCATAATTGATCAGAGCCTTGGCTATTGCCAAGAAAGGTCTTCCTAAAATTATCGAGGTGTGGTTCAAGTTGTCTGATGCCTCCATATCTAGGACTAAAAAGTCCATAGGGTACTTAAAATCCAGCACATTTATAATCGCATTCTATAAGAGTCCCTTTGGAATCTTAGTTGGCCTATCAACAAGCTGAAGGGTAACATCAGTGTGTTGCAAGGGACCTAAATCCAGCTCTTCATATAATTCCGTGGGGATTAAATTAATGGAGGCACCAAGGTCCAGTAAAGCTTGCTCCAAGATAAAATCATCCATCTCACATCAAATTAACGGGGTATCCGGATCTTTCTTTTTAGGAGGGAGCATATCTAAGATGATGGCACTAGCTTGCTCAAAAATCACGACCCTTTTAGATGATTTAGCCTGGCGTTTCAATGTGCACATTTCTTTAAGAAATTTCGCACAAGCCGGGATGTTCTCAATAGCTTCAAGGAGTGGTATATTCACTTAGACTTACCTAAAAATATCAAGCCACTCCTTAGATTGATTGGTTTTCTTTTCCGTAGATTTGTTCAAGGCTTCAGGATAGGGCACTTGAGAGAAATCATGACTGTTCGAGTCCTGAGTCTTGTCTTCTAAGTTAGCTTAGTCTCCCAGGTCAGATTCAAGCTCCTCAAGATCACGACAAGATTTGGATATAGAAGAATAAGGACCTTGGATTTGTTTCCCACTTCTCAAGGTGACAGCACAGGCATAAGCATTAAGGTTGGAAGGTTGAGGTGGGTTTTGCAAAATAGGTTAAGCTTGGTTAGGGTTAACAAAGCCGGGTGGGTACTAGGGACCGGATTGAACTATATGTAACTGCTGCTCCCATGTGTGATTTTGATTAACCCTATTAAAATTCCTAAGGTAAGGGATAGGCTGGGAAGGCAGCATCCCTTATTGTCTAGCATCTAATAATTGGTCCAATCATCCCATCAAATCGATCCTCAATTGATTCATTTCTTCCTTATGTCTTAATTGCATTTCCCGCATTTCCTTGAGGACCAAACTCAGATTAGAGGGTTGGGTTTCTTGAGTAGGCTGCGGCTGATAAGTGCAAGGTTGTGTGTACCTACTAGATTGCCCAACATTGTTTTACCTAGTCAAGCTAGGACCCTGGGCGGGTTTCCAACTTGATCAAGAAAAATTAGGATGGTTACACAAATTCAAGGTTGTAGGTGTTTGAGTATGGGTCATTTCTAGTGTATCCCTAAAGTGCATTAACATCCTTAGAATAATAAGACATCGGGATGCCTAATTTAGAATTTTAGGGGTATAATGAGAGACTCATCATGGCTCCTAACTATCCTTAATTAACTAGTTTCCCTAATTAATCAACTAAGAATATACTTAATACATGGTTAATTATACTATAGGGGTTAAATTACTAAGGACCTTCAAAATAAGTTTAAAATGCTAAATTAAATATCAATTAATATTATTAATAATTTAATTAATAATTTGGACTAAAAATGATAATAATTAGCTACATAAAGAGTATTTTATTTAACTTAGTTAATATTATGACCTAAGTACTTAATTAACCTATTTAAATTGATCATTTAAATAAATATAGCTAAAAAGGGTAAAAATGTAATTTCAGGGCATAAATATCATATTTACCTAAATTATAATAACATATAAAAAGTTGAAAAAGAAATAAATTAAAATAAGCCTTGAAACTCACTATTTACGTTTAGGTCCTTAGCTTTCATTTCAATTGAGTCCTTGATTATTTTCATTCAGATCCTTTTATTACAAAAATACCCCTATGCACACCTCTTCTTCGTCGTCGTCTTCTTCTTCCTCAGCTACGAACAACCGAGGAGGTATGGTGACCATATCTCCCGATCACCTACGATCTGATGTTAGAACACCTTCGCCATTGCCACCCAACATCCTCTCACCTCCACCTTCCCATCCGATGGACCGGATCATCCTCAAATCCTAATTAGACTAGGAGTTTAACTTCATCGACATTGGAGACGATGCCAGTTGTTTTTTCACACCTAGACCCAATTCTGTCCAGATTCTTCCCAATTGACCACCTGCCCCACCTATAAATACCCCCCTACCTCTCCGATTACAAGGATCGACCCCTTCCCTCTTCTTCCACTGTGGTCGGTCAATAGGATTCTTCTTAGCTCTGGCGTCTACTTCCTCCTTTTTCGAGCACTATTGCCAAGGAGCACTACCTCCCTCAGCCCCTCTTCCTCTCTTTCACCTTGCCACCAGCAACTGAGCGTGCCACAGCTTTGAATCTCCTCCTCTTCAATCGACCAGAGTTGCTCTTCTCATCAACTCTAATTACATTCCCATTTCTACCCTGCCAATGGCAAATTCCCTCATCCCCTTCGTCAGGTAAGTAGATCTAACACTTAGGAGTAGTTTTAGCTAGTTAATTAGGTAACTAGGAGTAGGAGTCGGTGTAGATTAGTTAAACTTCACCTTTCTTTCCCGTCTCCGACGAGGTCAATTCCGACCTTGTCGGACTTTGTTTCACAATTACCTTCACCTGATCACCTTCTCTATCACTTCGTGACCATTTTCCACTTCTTTTCCCTCCATTGTACCATCTTTTACACCTAATCCCAGATCACCTTCACCGAAGACCTCTGTTGTCCATGGCAGAGCTCTCTGCCTTAGATCACAGTCCCTAGGGGCCCTCCATCATCTTTCCACTACTACAGGGCCCCGATCTTGCCCTTAATTAGCTTTATTATCATTCATAAGTAAAAGGCCTAATTTCACTCCAACTTCTGAGCTCACTGTCAATGGTGAGCTCAAAGGAGTTCTATCACTAAATTACATATCCACATACTATCGCCTGACCCCATTAAATAGTTCCCCTCACTTAATTGAGAAGGAGAAGAGTTCTTTAGTTCATCCGAACTCAAAATTGGTTTTCACCAAATGTATTGATGAATCCGTGTTTATGTTCTATAATTGGATCAATTGACATGATCCTGAGGTTCCTTGAGGCCTCAAGAGTTATTCGAGGTCACTTTTGATCTTTTTGATGGGGAATTAATCTCCAATTAATTCAAGCAGCATTCACCAAAGCTCCGGCAAACTCCGATGAACCAAAACCAAACATCAGCCTTCCAATCTAACTTTGAAGCACCAATTTACTTAGATGTCACCTCAGGATTAGATTTCAATACCTAAATTTATGTTTAATTAATTCTATCTCTCCATTAATCACTGTCTTGTCCAACCCCGGTGGACTTGGAGAAGCTCAACCACTTAGGTTTAGAGCATAGAAATAGGTCCTAAAGCATTAGTAGACCTCGGAGAACCTATTCTAGGCTTCGAATAGGTCTAAGAATGCCTAACCTCTTCTGGCAAACACAGCTCTTTACATCCAAGGCAACAATGCCTAAGAGCACTCAAGGAGTGCTTCAAACTTGGTTTTGAAGTGCGCAATAGCTTCCTTGTGTAGAATTAGGTTAGTTTAGACCCTTAATTTGATCTGTGAAGCTTAGGGATTAAAAGTCAACCCTTAAGCTATTTTGGTCAAACCTGAGTTCAATACGGTGCTTAAAGGATTAAATCATTGATTTAGTGGGTTAATTAAGTTCCTGCTTCTATTTAGAACTATTTAAGATCAATTTGAGTGAATTTTATTGAGATTTGAGGAGGATTTGATCTTCTATGTAATTTGGGTTCCAAAGGGAACCCAACACTGTTCTTGGAGTTCCTAATGAATTTTGAGCTCAAATCTCGACCATATCAATCCCTTTTGACTCACAGAATCAATCTAGATCTCTTCCTGAGGCTTTTATCTATCATCTGGACTGATTCACTTCTAAATTTAAGTTCTGAACCTCCAGATCAAAGCTCTCAAGCTTTTAGAACTTTCTTGAGCCCTTTCTGACCTTCAAACCACTTCTAAAACTTGCAGAATGCTTCACTGAAGCATCTCAGACCCTCAATTGAGGGTGCTAAATGATCTGCAGGTCATTTGACCTGACATTTACTCACTGAGAACACATTCCAGACATGGCGAATGTGCCATGTTTTTCATCCAAATCTCAGGATCAATCATGATCCAAACACCAAATTGGCATTGAAATTAAAGACTAAATCCCTAGAGCTTTCCATTGAGCTCTAGATCGCTCAATTTGGGCATCTTAGTCGATGGGAATCATCGATCGAAGCTAACAGTCTTAACACAGCTGCGCATAGGGGGAACCGCCTAACTTAGTCCCACCTTAGGGAATTGTGAGCGCATGACTTGGTATAAAATGAATAGGTGAACCCAGCGCTTCAGTCATCAAGCGTTGGGCGCACCTAAACATCTGACCTTCTGAACTGTGAGTGTGCGTGCATGTGCAGGTGTGTGCGTGGGTTCGGGTGGGCAAGCATGTGGGCCTGAATGAGCCTAGTACTGTGCATATTGAAATGGCTAATAATCCACTTAATCTAAACTAAGCTGGGCTTAGTAGGGTTTGGTCCCACCCCAAAGGGTGCTGCGTATCCCCAAAAAGCCTAGTCGACCATTAAACAGATTTTTTGTTAAGTAAAGAGTAACATGGGCTTGAACTTGGGCGTAAAAATGGCTAAGTGCGGAAGGAAAAGAGCACACACTGAAACAAAAGAGAAGAAGAGAAAGCTTAGAGAATAAAGAGAGAGAGAGAGGAATATAAAAGGCAATGTTGCACAGTAAAGAAGAAGAAATAAGGGAGACGTCTGATGCTTCTAATAGATGTCTGATTTCTATTTTAAGTCGTCTAACCATCTAAAACAGACGTCTGATCAAAGGTTGAGAAACTGATTTGTGCTTCATACTGACATAAAAGGTATTTTTATTCTTTGTACATTACTTCTATGCCTTATATTTTTGTAAAAATTGTAATAATTGTTCCTCTACCTTTGGTATTCATTGTGAATCATTCATGTACATTTCTTTCTATTAATGGAATAATTGCATGCTCTAATTGATTAATCTTACGTGCAATTATTCATATGCCTAACATATATGTAATTATTGATTTGATTAATTAAGTAATTAGTAAATTATGCATTAGAATAAAATGGTGAAATAAAAATTACGATTATGCATCCCAGTGAATAATCTGAACTTAATCAGTTAAAAAGAATTAAATCTAAAATGTTAGGTTAGCTTGACCCTATACTACAATTTGTGACAACGATTTAACAATTCAAGTTAATCTAAGTCATTTCTTTACGCGATTAAATAAGACTAATAACTTTAATTAACTGTGTTGGGATCATCAGGCATCAAGGTCCCCTCTTGGTACCCAGCAAGAAACTGGTCCAAGTAAAGTTGGCTCATAGGTGGAGCCATGATTATGTCATTAATATTGTGCACTAATTCTTGACCTAGAGGATTTGGGAGTTCGATGTGGGACAAAACAATTCCTCCTTAGGCAAGCATAGGATTTGCCTTTGAATTCCCACATTTCAATAAAGTATCCAATTTCTTATCCAGGTATTCAACATTTTTTCCAATAAATTCCACCTTATTTAGTCGTTGTGCAATTAGTTCTAAATCAACCGAATTAGAATTATCCTTAATTTCATAACCTCCGCTCTTTGGTTGATCTAATCTGTTAAAGGCAAACATCGAGGTATTATTGAGGGAATTCTCATTCGTATTTTCAAACAATTCAAATGCTTCCTTAGCATCTTTGCTTAGGATATTTCCCTCACATACCGCATCAATAAAATTCTCCAAGTCGTCATTTAACTCATAATAGAAAATATGGGCCAAGAGCTACTTGGGAATCCCATGATGAGGGCATTTCCTAGCTAAGTGGTTAAATCTCTCCTAAGCCCCATGTAAGTGTTCCCCTAAGTTATGCTTGAAGGATGTAATGGCACATCTAAGGGCATTTATTTTTCCTATGGGAAAGAATTTCTTCAAAAAAGTGCTTCTTAAATCCTCCCAGGTTGGGATTGGCCTATCAATTGTTCTCAACCAGTAAGTAGCTTTATCTTTTAAAGAAAATGGGAACATTTTCTTTATCAAGGTATCTTAATTCATGTTCCTAGGGCTAAAGGTCCTTCCTATGTATAGAAGTTCTTCAAGGTGGTGGAAGGGATCATCAGAATTGTGGACATGGAAGTGGAGAATCAGATTGATAATTTACGATTTGACCTAAAAATCATCCCCATCCTGAGGTACCCTGATAAAAGGTTTAGGTTGGGCATTAGGAGGATTGTAAAAATCTTTGAGAAGACAGTCTGCTCTCCCAGTTTGGAGTCAAGCAATGGCCTGCACTATAACCTGCATTTTTCTATCATGATGTTGGCCCTACCTATCAAGTTGCCTCTGTGAAAGAGTAATTGGATTCAGATTTTCTTCTTCCTCCTCAAGATTGTCTTCTTCATGGTGACTAGCCATTGGAGAAGATTCAAGTTCAAATTTTGGAAAATCAAATATTACCTTAGGATTTCCTTGTAAAGGTGGTAGCAAATCAGGTTTTAGAGATCGTCTCCATTGCATATGCTAGAAGAAAGTCTATAGAATAGAAAGAAAACAGATGAGAGAATACCTACCCTCACAATACAAGCAATCAAGTTAGACCTTAGAGTGTAAACCCTAATTAGACCTAATCCTTACTCCCCAAACTACGACTAGGTTAAACCAACTCTTGAATTACTTGGCTGGCGAAAAGGTTGGGATCCCCTAGGACACCCCACAATGTGGAACACCACTAGAGGTTAGCGTGATTACCGCACCGGCCTTTCCTATCACAAGTTAGCCCAAGTAAACAAGGCTTTAATTTTAGCCTAATCTAACTTCAAGTTAGAAACTAGATTAGTCCTACCTAGGGCACATCTACTCAATTTTAAGCTTCGACCTGAAGTGCTTTTCGAATATGTGGGTATTAAGGGGTGTTGTCCTTAAAGATAGATTTGAAAAGTGTGAAGTGCATAAGCAAGGGATTCACAAGTGATTTTTATGCTGATATGAATTTTAAGGTTTAATTGCTGGCTTAAGTGGATTTTAGGATTTCTCAATTAGATAAATTTAAGCAAAGTTCTGATGGAGCTCACAAAAAGTTTTTCAAATCCCAATTCATGAGATCAATTTCCTTTAGGGATATGAGATGCAAATGTGCTCTATCCTATTGAAACCCTAAAATCAGATAGCGCTATATGGTGCAATTAAGTCCAAAAATAAGTAAGATGGTGTAACTCAGTCAATGCAACCAATTCGTCCTACTACACCACCAACTAAGCACTCATAAAATATTTTTTTCAATAATTTTAAAGTACGCTTTTTATTTTCTTCAAATTTAAAGTATACTAAGAGTTCTATAGTTTCTTTCGACCTATAGTTGGTGATTGGATATTCCATGAAATCAAATATGCAGGAACTATTTCTTTTTTATTTTTTCAAATGTCTTGCTTATCACAAGAATTCAATAACACAAATTTCAAGACAATCGAAGTTATATGAAAATTTCAATGATTTTTGCAAATCCGAAACGTCAGGAAAAATAACAGATTTGATAATATTGCAATCCTCAAATTTGACAAAATTCTATATTGATCATATTTGCGTGAAATTTGGATATTTTATTCCTGGCTTCAATGCCTACTTTCAGGAGTAATATTTGAATTTTTAAACATATAAAAATTTGAAAAATGATTTTTGAATCTCGCAAGTAGTTGTAATCTAAATTTCAAGGAGGTGGTTTTGTTTATTTTCAAAAGATAATGCCCACCAACAAGAAATTTGTTTTTGGATTTTTTTTATCGAAAGTAAATTTTATCCTAATCAAAGATACGAGTACTTACCCGAAGATGAAAAATCCACAATGCTTCTGTCGTCGCATTTCTTCTTAAATTTTTGTGCTTTTTGCACATACGAAATCAAACGAAAATAAAGAGAGTTAGAAATCTCATGTAAGCACGAAGAAGAAAAGCTTCAACAATAACTTGTCTCCACCGCAACGGTGCCAATTTGTTCAACACGAAATTGCAAAAGGAGATTTTTACATATCATTATAGTTGCAAAACACGTCGAATGAAATAATTTATAGATTAGAATTTGGTAAGTCCTAAGTCATTCGCAATGAGGCAAATAGAGATTCTTAAAAGTCTTTCGCACTACTTATTCTATCCTCATGAAAGCACATTAAGAGAGATAGGATATTGAATAATAAACTTTATTGCTACTATCATAACGTCTCACAAATCAAATCTATAGCAGAGATTACAATAGGAATAAAAACATAGAAAAATCGAGGAAAGAAAAAGAGAGAAAGAGAGATTGTGGAGCCACTTGAGGGATGTTTGTGTGAAACTCGGTAGAGCTTCAGATCCAGGGTGTCGAGAAGAAGGCCAGAGAGAGAGCTTGGAGAAAGAGGGCGTCGACTATGGTGGCTACTTTTCTATCTCTAGGTATCTAAGTTATGTTCCAAAGGGTAGAGGCTAGGTCCTTTTATAGAAATCTAGGTAGCTTCTTATTGGTTGATCTAAGGTGCCTAGGATCACTAATTTGGATGGTTTTGATTTAATCAAAAGTGATACCTAGGATTTGTTGAATAGGGTCCTTAGGATCTAAGTTGTAGGGCTAGGATAGGATGAGGATTTTCTAAAAATAGGCAACCTAGGTAGGTGGCTACCAAGGATAAAATCTTGCCAAGAGATAAGATCTTATCTCTTGACCAGTCACTAAGGGATAAAATCTTCTTAAGTTGGCACCAACTTAAGAGGATTAGGCTAGGATTTTCGTGGGTCTTATTTGGGTAGGGTTAAGGCTAGGTTTTGTGGACATAGGTTGTGAGAATAGGTTCCTAATTAGGCTAGGTTAACCCTAAGTCTAGTGGGTTGGGTCCAAATAGGTTCCATGAACCCAATTAACTTATACTAAGTCAATTAAATGAGCTCATGGACCTAAATAGGTTCTTGGGTTAGGGATTGGATCTAGGATAGGTCCCTAGATAGTAGGACAACTCTATGGATAAAGAATTAGGATTATGGATAGTGTTATCCATGATTTTGGCCTTTGAGCTCGCTTATCCAATTTGAGCTACCCTAAAGGTAGAAGTTGGGATAAGGGTATCCAAGGATTCTAAGCGTAGGGTTAGGTTATCATAGTCCCTCTCTCTCTTCTTGTTTATTTAAGTTTTCATTTCTTCCTCAATCATGTCTTGCTCTTCGACCAGTTCCTATTTCAATAGCTTTATCTTCCACCATGCTCATGATTCCATGTTATTCTTTACACCTTGTACCTACATTATTCACAAAAGTCTAGAAATAGATAATTAGGCATAAAGTAAACATAAGGCCTAAATATGTATGCATGCTCTAAATGCAGTATTTATAAACCTAATGCATCATTTTACCAAGGACTTAGCCCTAGATTAAGCCAATTAGAGTAATAAAGTTAGTTATTATCATCAAGCTTCAGCATGGGGGGTAAAACTTGAGGCTTTGTTTATAACATTTCTATATGTCTGCTTGCATACAGCTACATTAGTTGTTTTCCTTTTGAAAAAAAAAAAAAGGTTTTAATTTGTTAAGCTTTTTTGGTTAGTCTCAGCAGTCCCTATGGATGAATTCATCCAAGTTTTAGGCTGAATCGAATAGTGAGATAAGAACTTAAGTGTCTTACCTTAGGAGACAAGTAAGAGATACTAACTTTAGATCTCTAAGGTTGTTTTAGCTTAGAAATCCATGTATTTGTTAAGATGTGGATTGTTCCTTGAGGAGTTGAGGATGTTTCGCAGCTAAGGGATTAAGCCAAAATCTTAGGAAGTATAGAAATTCTCTGTTAATCCCTTGGTTTGGGGATACTTGTAACCGAAGTGTCCTTTTTCATATACATGACTTAAAATCTGGGCAACCATGTGCAAGCTTACCGTGGGTTTTGTCAAAATCAGGGTTGGGGACTTTAAATTAATTCACCTTAACTCATATTCAAACCTAATAGAGATCCCTGCGTGGTATGGCATGTCACATGCAATAACCCCTCAATGTGGGATGTCTAAAGTCCAACCTTGCACCACGAGTCCTCCTAGATTTTACTTAGGGGAAGCATTTAGAAAGGATGAATGAGAGCACTCACCAGAAAAATGAATTGGAGAACAAACAAAAATAAGGACGGAAATAGCACCTCGCTACACATGAATGCTATGGAGAATAAAAAGTACCTTACGACAAATGGGTACCAGGAAAAGCAAAAAACAACACCTCACTACAAATGGGTGTTATAAGAAAAATGAAGAAAAATAGAAAAAGGCAAAAGAGTCCAATAAGCATGCATAGTAGGGGGTTTCTACGGAGGCATGCAGAAAAAGTGAGGAGAAATATAAAAAAATAAGAAAAAAAAAAAGTTGGAGATAAGTACCACGTGAAAAAGAGAGGCAACAAGCCCAGCCGAGGAGATATGCATTTGGTTCATCCTTGGTGAAAGCTACCAAGTTTGAGTAGGATTGAAGCAAGGTAGGTTTAAGTAGGTGAAGGGCAAGTCCAGTCCTAAGGCTGTATGGGACGAACAAACGTGGATGCCCACTAATCGATTTACACACTGAGCATGGACACTTCAACCTCCAGGATTAACAAACCTTAGGATAAACTTGGAAATTTAAGAAATCTTTGTCAACGACCCAAGGTTGAAACTGACCAAGTCTATAGCTTGGCTGATACTTGGGTAACTTAAGGTCTAGAGTGAATATTTCAAACTAGTCTCTAGAGGTGAAAAATGACAAGGCACCGTGACAGTTAATTACAATCTGAAGCTTTGGAATTCTACACGGATTTTGCTCGGCATTATGAAACTCTAAACGGTTAATTTCGCCTCCATCCACCGTTGAACTCGCCATCACCGCCATTGTAACCCTTTCCTCTAGCGAACCTCCCCCTCAGATCCACACTGTCGACCGAGCTCTCTCTTGCGCAGGCACGCCTCCATCCCAAATCCTTTGTTCTTCTACAGTAAAGACACCAATTTGTTTTTCTCAAATTGTTTGCATTGAAGAACATTGTAGCTTTATTTACGATTTTGTGTTATTTATCCATTTCTTTTTATTTCTTTTATCTCTATTTCTCTTGCTCTCTTCCTTTCTCTCTATTTCTCTACAGTTCTCTCTCTCTCTCTTTTACGACTGCACTCTCCCTCTCATTTGTTTCTTATCAAAATAATTCCTCCATTATCTGTGTGACCTTGATGTGCATGGTATTAATTTTTGAGTTTTATTCGATCCATTCCTCCCTGTGGATACAACATTTTCTACGGATTGTGGTGACTTGATTGGTATATGTTGTCTTCTTTCTTGGGAGGGTGGCTTATACTGGTCATGCACCTCAGGATGTCACACATAGATCGCCTCATGCCAGAGGTGTTGATTGACAAGATACAACCGTAACAAGTTCGACTTGAATTCTAAAACAAATGGAATAACATAAAGATTAATAAATGGATTAATCTATGGAACAACACTCTCTTTCCCACTCTTCTTGCTATTGCTATTGTACTCTGTTGTTAGCTCTATCATACTCAGTTTTTGCTAATGTGTTCCTCAAGTTCCGTATTCAGGCATTGCTAACTAGTCAGGTAGAGCAGTTGCTGTTGGTTTTTCTACTGGAGAACATAGCACAATATTAGGTGATGATCCGTATTGAGCCTAGTTGCTCACATAGCTTTTGATTTAGTCGTTGGTTACCTTTTCCATAGTTAGTAGACTCTTTTAGTTTCCAGCTTTCTTGTGACTGTAGGCAAACTTGAGCACTTAACTCATTTCCTATTTTTTGTGGTGAATTTGATTGTAATTGTTAGCGCTCTCTTTTATTTGGCACTTTATGAATATATGTTTAGGCATTAATGTTCTATGACTATGTGTTGAATGATTGCGATTCTTTAAATGTGTATCAATTGATATTAGCACTCCACGACTCAAGTCTCGTCAGCTTGATCCATTGACAAGATTCAAGTCATTATAGATGTGGGCTCTTCTCTAGCTTCCTCCATCTTTCTCTAATTTCTTTTATTCCTAAGGAATTTTCTAATTTCCAAGATTGTCCCTTTAAAGTTTTCTTTGTCAAGCTCCCACATGTCAAGGATGGGGGGAGATGCTACATCATATCAAGATTCTCGTCTTCAAATAAGACCCCTTCAAACACTTTATATATATTCCAAAAATAGCTCTTGCATCCGAAATACGTGTTATTCCAAAGAACATTCTAAACTCATTTTAGAATTTTGAAGTGTAGAAAAAATCATGTTTCACGTCCCCAAGGCATGAAGCTTAAATATGATATCAATTCCTAACTGATAGATAATTGCGAAAGATAAAAGCATTCATTGTAGCATGATTTTACCAGACGAAAATAATAATCAGAACACAGGTAAGTCCCAAGTCAAACACAGGAAGGCATAGAATTGAATCTAATCTAGATGCAAAAACACAAAATGAAATATGAACCAACTTGTTTTTGTATTTTTGAATAAGGAGATGGAGATGAGAAGGAAATCAATCGCAAGAAAAATAGAGGAAGGGAATGACAAAAATAGGAACTTGCAAATAAGATAATGGAAATAAAACTTTATTGTAACTAAAATAAAAGTCACTTTTACAACTAAAACTAGAACTATAACCGGAAAAAAATAGAAAATCAGAGAGATGAAGTAGAAAATAAATGTTGGAGCATAGTCCGTAACCGCAACCGCCTTAAAGTAGAGATCAAGTTGAGGAAGAAGATCCGAAGCAAGTGCAGAGGTCGGCCACAAGCAAAGGGTGAGATAGAAAGTGGCGTGAAAGAGAGAAGGTCTTCTGATGGAGGAAGGTGATGAGAGGATCTAAATAGGAAGGCTATGTAGTAGGTGGTGACATAGGAACTTTAAATTAGACTAAGGAAGATGATCCTATGAGGGGGGCATGGGATCAATATTCATAGAAAGGGTGGAAACTCTATTGGTGAATCAAAGTTCCCTTTGATCAAGGATTTTGAAAGGCTAGGATTAGGTGTCTTAAATCCAATGGTGTAGATTTAAACTAAAGGTATAAGGAGAGGTTTTTGTTGGAACCTAAAGAAGGGCTAGGATTAGGTGTCTTAAAATCAATGGTGTAGATTTAAACTAGAGGTATATAAGGAGAGGTTTTTGTTGGAACCTAAAGAAGGGCTAGGATTTAATAAGATGATGGAGGGTCTAGATGTGACCAAGGGGGTTGACTAAGGGTATTCTAAAAACCCTAGAGGTGACGGCAAGGAGAAGGGATAAGGCTTAAGGTTTTGCTTAAGGGGTTTAAGATTATGTTATTTTAAAAAGATAAGGTGGATGTAGGTTTAGGTCAGATGGTTTGGTCGACCATTAATAGGTCTTCAAATAGGCTTATGGCTAACTAAACTAGGTTAGAAATTAGGTAAAGTGGTTGGGTCTAGGGTTAGGAAAAATTGAGCTAGTCCTAAGGTTAATTAAGCTATGGTTCAAGAATGCAATAGGCTCAGCCTCTTCACATAAATGAGCTCAACAATGATTCTTCGTTCTACAAGGCTCTAAATTGCTCCAAACTTAGTACCTACACATATTCAAACAATGACATCAAGGTACTAGATATAAATAACGGAGAAATTGCATAAAAATTCAAAAGAATGCAATATTTATAAAATGCATCTAAGTGACTAATATAACCTCACTAAATGCTTCCTGACTTAATTCACCTTCAAACTAGTATTAGTTAGGAATGATTAATGTTAATAAATATAGAAATATCACTTGCATAATCCCACCTACATGGTCTGTCAATCCCATTGGTTGATGATGATGCAGTGTTTCACAATCACACTATCATCATGCCAATCATAATTATATTTCTCTATGGCCTGATTTCTTGCATTCTTGAATGGCTCAGAACACATCACAAACACCAAGTTGTCCACTTTCAATCTATTCAGAACCATTCGTCATAAATGGCTTTCATCCACCTATTCAGGTCGAAGGCACTTTTCAAAATTACCATTTTCTGTGAACATCAAATTTATCAAATTTTGAAATTTCACTTTGTTTTGGGAATTTTAAAACAAGCATCTTACCTAATGTCTAATTTCATCGTTATTCACTCTATAACCCTTAAATTAAGAGACAAATTGATTCTAATGTCTCAAGTGGGAACGAACTCCCCTCTCAATTTAGATAGTGTATTGAGAAGGCTCACATACACAATCTCAACAATAGAAGAGGAAAGTGTTTTTGCCTCACAAGTCGAACTCGCATGTTCATATTGTTTTGGCCCTTTAGTGTCAATTCACTATGCACATTAAACTGCTATTAAGTGTGCGTGTGACTAACCATGTAAACTATTGAATGGACCTAACAAAGGGGCTAGGAACTACAAACAGGCTAGTTCCCATATGGCCTATCCTTTTCTAGAAACGAGAAGTTCGCTCCACGTGCATGCTATTGCCAATGCCCACCTGGCGGGGAGCATAGTCATTGGCATAGCGTCGTGGTTACATCCACCTCACCTTGGTAAAGGCCAAGGGTTCCTCATCACCATGATAATCCACTTGATGCTCAAGGGATCCAGTCCTATTGGTTCGACTAGGTCTATTTTAAGCGATTCAATTTAATCTTATTAAGTTACTAATCTCAACCTAGTCTAGATTGGAATCGCATTCAAATTTTTTCTATGTGCTTGAGATCGCATCCTCATGTATCCAAGTACATACATACACAATCTTTTCATAAAAAGTACATCAAACGTAAAGGGCTCCCAAGTTAATATGGATTACATAAAAATAACTCAAGTCACTCACTAACACAGTCCCAGCATGCACTACTAATCTCATCAACATTCCACATACATAGAACCATCAAACATTACGGAAAACGACACATAGATACCCATCACATCTGTGTTGAGGGGGTGCACGTGTTTAGTTCTCTTATCATTACTAGTTAATCATATTTATGTAACCATGGCTAGTTATTACTTGTAAAGCCCTGATTTGACACCCAATCATTTGGAATGAATGCGAGCATCCAATTATTTTGAAATGTCAACTCCAATAAAATAATCCACTATAAGTCTGAAATTCATTTTTTATAATAATTTCCAATTTGTTTCTGGTTTTGAAAATTTCTGCATGCCTAATTTTACGAGGATCAAATCATCCACATATAATACCCATAGGCACATAAGTCAAAATCAAAACCCAAACAAGAATCGTTGAAAAACAAACAAATATTCTCTGGTTTTTCATTAAAGGTTGAATCGAATCTAATTTGATTTCGGGTCATACACAAATTTAGAATCAGGGTTGCAATACTGTCTAGACCTCTGACAACATTTATTGGATGTCCAGGACATCAGGCCAACAATATTCTTCACAAATCAAATGTCTAATACTATGATCAGACATCTGATTTTACTAAATCACTTGTCTCACAGTCCCAAAAGACTCTAGTTTCCTGGCACAGACCTGCAATAGAACAATTCATGTTGTAGTAGCAAATGTATGATTATGGCATTAGACACCTTATTTTGCAATATTAGACATCTGATACCCTTATATGCCTCCTCGTTTGCCTAACATCCTATGTCAAATATTCAGAATACCTATAAATCGTCTAATTTCATGATATGATGTCCTATATATATCTCGTCATATATCTAACAATGTTGTTAGACATTTGTTGGGCAACCAAAACGAATTTCATGTTCTGGTTTTCATATCTAAACGAGCTTAAAACTTGAATCCACATGTTTTCTCATAAAATCTAGATCGACTTAGGCTTTGATGCCACTCAAGAAGATCGATGAACGATTGAATGGTTCAATCCTATCCTCAGACCCCAATGGCATTGTGGAATCATGAAAAAATTGCTCGTTTAAAATTTTCTTTCAATCAATAATTGGTTCGATCCTTGAAAAATCAATCGCAGAAATCAAGAAACAACAACCTAGATTAATTGGAACCACATGGGAAGATCTAACATCTCCCCACTCCAAGTTAAACATAAGTAATCAGTTATGCCTAAAGGGTAGTGTTGCACAGCACCGCAAGTATTATACATCCCTAAATTAGTCCAAGTCTCGTAGGACTCCTTTTTTCTCGGTAGGCGAATAAGAACTCTCGTGCTAAGAACACTTGATCTCTTATTGTGATGTGAACCGTTCATGCCTCACGGACTTCGTCGCAATTCCCAAGGTGACGATCGGCTCTAAAATCCTTCAAATTGAATTTGTTAAGAATTCTAAATCCTCAACCAGTATCAGCAAACATTTGATCTTCTTACCAAACGTCCAAAAGCCCCTATTGACCTTTGTTGAGGTCTTGGGTGTCTAGAACTCAAGAGATCTAGGCATTTGAAAGTGCCTCGACACTTCTCCGAAGGCTCTTGGACGTCCAAAAACAGAGGGGATATAGAGGGCAGCGATGACTCTCTCTCTCTCTCAGAACAAGCTCTTTGCACACAAATTAAGGGGTAAATTAGTGTTTCCCTTCATGGCTTTTGGGAGATATTTGTAAGGAAACCAAAACCTAATTCTAATATAATGAGATCCCTTGGATCTCCATGTAAAGGATGGGATTTATGCATAGCTAAAGTTTGCATGATAAGTCCATAACTTATGATATGTTTAAATTTAATATCCTAGCTTTAATTAATTGAAATCCAACCCTTGGATTTAACATAATGAATTAGGCCCAATTAATTGACAAATCAAATGCAAATTGACTTTTAAAATAACATTTGACTCATCCTTCAAGTAAGAACCTATCAAAGTCGGTATTTTTTTTTTGAAATTGAATGGAAAGCTATCGTACTACAATAGCAATCCGGGAGAGCAATTTATTAATACTAAGAAATATAGAGACCTATCAAAGTCATTATTTGTTTCATCACACTAATAATGAAGAGTTTGGGATTCCTGGAATTTCAATGTTGCGCTTCCCCTAGGTATTCCAATTACCTATGAATTCTTCACACTAAAAGACATATGCAACCCCAAGGAAGTGATTGCCCTAGAATTATTTGATTAGATTTTTAAGGATGGAATGATTTATGCCCAATTTTGACCATTGAGACTGTTTTGTGCCATAATCAGGCAGTTGAGGACACTCACACACCAATCAATGTGTGCAAGTGTTCTCAATGACCAAGTCATCTTGGCAAGCTCATATCAACAGTTCACCTGGGCAACAATTCAACTTAATCTTAGATTGTTTTAATATGTTATTTTAGAGTGTGATCAAGATTGAATAGTTTTAATGAGGATCTTGGTTCGTTCTAAAAGTATTTTGAATGCCTTATTTGATTCTTCTTTTTGCACCGTCTATAGTGAAGGGAAGGAGATCAATTAGGGTTTCTAATGTATTTGTGGTTTTGAATCTAATTTTAATTGAGATTCAAATCTTCTAAGGAATATTTGCAACACCTATAAATTTAAGTATTTTAAGTTGAATCTGGACATCTGAGTTGTATTCTCCTTCTTCACTGTCTCTAGTGAAGGAGAGTCGCTTAAAGTTTCCTGAGGTCCAATGAGCTTAGAATTATTTTTCAAAGAATTTCATATCACTTTTGGGTGTTTGTGGTACATGAGAATGAGTTCTTATAAGCTTAAATATTGATCTGGGATTTTCCTATCAGAAATTAATAGCTGCAACAGCAGCAGCGTTTAGTTTGGAATTTGTATGCTTTAATCATGGATTCTGAGTGGTTTTTTAATGATATTGAGTTGTAATGGATTATAAGATGAGATTTACATGATTTTATTTCTCAGATGTTTAAAACCAAACTTTGAATGCATCATCGAACCTCTCGGAAGAACCGAGGACAGGTGGCAGCAATAGCTGTTCAAAAATTTTAGTGAAGATTCTTAATCTTGTTGAAAGTAGAACTTGTTCAGACGAGCTAATGATAGAAAAAGCATTCATCCATGTGCACAAGTTGCTTAGAATCTGGAACAAGTTGTAAATCATTTCTAGTCTATGTTTAAAAACTATGTCAACGATTAAGACCGCTGAAGTTTGTCCAATATAGCTGTTGTGATGCAATTCATTGTATAAATAATGTTTTTATGTTTGGTTATGAGTTGAATGGATATGTGGAAGTGTTTAAAGTCTTTATCTTGTTTTCCAACTTTTTAACTGAATTTTAAGGCTTTTGGTTTCATTTCTTGACTTTATTAAAGCCATGTTTTGCCCAACTTGTAAATACCCAAAAAAATCAAAAATATTTATAAATAAATAGGAGAAAAATGTCTCAAACGAGAATAAGTTTAATTTTAGGTGTGTGTGAGTTTAAATTTAGATTTCGAGTCCATTAGTTGGAGAACATACCTCCAAAAGTTTAGGTCTCCTCAGATTTGAAATAAAAAAAAGAGAGTAAAAACAAAGCAAAAAGAGTTTCTTCTCTTCTCATTTTTTCCTTCGCTTCCTCTATCTCTATAAATCATAAAAGGAAAATAAAAATTTCAAAAATCTCATAAAAAAACCTTTATAAATAGTATTTATACTTGTATATAAGCTTAAATTTATTGTAAATGGTAACTTATATGTATATGAAATATGTAAATAACTTATATATTCATTATATTTATGTAGGTAGGTATTTATATTAAGTTAATCAGTATATATGATAATAATATAATTATGTATTTATTTATTTACATTATATGTACATAATCTTTATGTATTTATAAATAGCTATGTATATATTTATAAACATAATTATAATTGTAGATATAACTTAAAGTAATTATAATGTACAGTAACATACCCCTATATATAGATACAAATATATATTGTACATATTTATTTTTATAAGTTACTTAGGTATATTAATAAGTTAATATGATTTAAATTAGTAAATTAATAAACTATTGAAATAAATTCTGTGGAATAGTTGTATATTATAGTTTAAAGTATTTTCAATATATTTATAATCAATTTATTCTGTAAAATAGTATTTATATTGTATATATATGTATATATATAAATCATTTATTTAAATGTGCATAAATAGAAATAAATCAATAAAAATAGATAAAAAAACTCATATTAATTAGGTAATAATGTAAATTAACTAATTTATAAGTCAATTGTATCATTAAGTTATTAATTTATACTTAAATTGAGGAATTAAACCTAATTTAAGTGTGCATTTATTCCCACCTTTAATCAATTTTTAAATATAATTATATATTTAATTAATGTAAATAAAATATACCAATTTAAAGCCCTGTATATAAGCTACATAATTATGTAATTTAATTTTAAAATAATTATTTAATTACCATATAAATCGATGCATAAAATCAGTTAAAAATCACATGGCTGCACATCAATTTGGCGCACTTGATAGTGCCACATCGTGAACTTGTAAGCGTCCGCAATAGTATTTAAGTAAACATGCCCGTAGGCTATTATCCGTCCTAAATGGGGTCAGATCCCATTGAGCATCTATTGACCATTTGATCATATAGAGTGAGAGAGAGGAAGGGTTAGGAGCCCGTGGGCTTGCAGGCATAGATTTGTAGGCCTAATTGGGCCTGGAACCATACACTAAAGATCAATGAAATAATAACTAGGGCCTATTGAGAAGCGATACCAATCCAACCCTAGTGGGTCGTTGATCCTAGAAGCCCAAAATTTTTAGGCTAAAAGGTAATTTAGTAAGTTAAGTTAATGATTAATTGCTAAGTGTGTATGTGTGTAAAATTGTTAGTAAGTTAGTATATAGTGTTAGAACACTAAGTGTAAGTGTTATTATAGCTGTGTATGTGCAAGTGTGTGCTAACTTAATTTAACTGTGTTACCATGAAAGTGTTAGATGTGTGAGCACAGCGTGTGTGACTAAGTGTTAGGTTGTGTTAGTGTAAGTATATGTTAAGTGTTGTTGTAAGCAAGGGTGTGTAAAAGACTTCACGTTTTCAGAATAAAAGATGATTTTTCGATAATAGAGAATGATGTATATCAATAACTACTTTCCAGTGAATAACCTAGAATAAAACCAGTAAAAATTATATATAAATAAAATGATATCCATCTGGATTGCGACACTATACCACTACAACGATAATTAACCCTAATTAACATACGATCCAGATGGCACATCATTTTTTGACGTCATTGCCAGGGATTCAAACTCGATAATGGTGCGATTTTATGATGTGTCATACATATTCGAGCAACGTGGAGCAAGTCTGAGTCTCTCAATATGCTATGTACACTTACAATAGCAAATCTGTGTAATCCCCTATAGCTCTTATGCCCTCATATGCGCAACACCTTTCCCGTCTCAACACCAAGGTAGCTGCATGAACCATCAGTCCACCAAATGTGCATTACTCAAACATAGAGACACATTTCTCTTAGGTCAAAGGATACGCCTTCTCCATGATAGCGATAATAGAAAGACTTCCACATCTTCATGTCACCGAGTCAACACCTTAACCTACGTGATATTCTCAACTCTCTATTCCTATGTAGAGGATATGCAACATGGGCATCAATCAGATAACAATCCCGTGAGAAGATTACCATCTCTTCTAAAACTGGAGAGTACGATTGGATATCATGATAGCTATTGTTGACCAATCGAAATTCCCGATCCAAACCGTTTGATATTCAATACTTGTCATCGGTATATCCAACATGACTGCTACAAGAATAAGAGGTTTTCTTGACGATTAAGAACCGTCGGGAATTTCGCTTCCACCGTCAACGATTGGAATCACGAAATGTTGTCGCAGCTAACTTTTATTAACAGCACCACTAACGAAACCGCAGGTAGCCCCCAGACAAACTTGAGGTTATGCCGATAGTTGTAACCAATCGAGGTTAACTTTCATTAACGATTATGCACAAACTATCAACGATAGATGTCACACCCTAAAAACAGAAGCCCCCAACGAAGGTCAGAGTTCAGGGGAATGGCAATAAAAGAGGTGCTAGTTTATTTAATTCAGATTGGACCTAAGTCAAGCTATGAAAAAATTCCGTTTATTACAAAAAATGGAAGAAAATACAAAAAGGATGGCACATAATTGATACAGAAAAGCAATAACAAAACATAAAATTTACTTTAAATCAAAGCATGAAAATTACCTACCAACAATCATTCAAAAACTTGCGCAACGACAAATCTCGTACGTCAACGACTCGCGACGACAACCTAAAAGTAAGTCATAAAGTAGGGATAAGCCAATCAACTCAGTAGGGAACAAACAACTACTATATTTCAACCCAACATGATGGTGTACAATTTCATTTATCAGCTGATTTCTAGCCCAATCCAACACTCAAGGTTCTAATTCTCGAATCCTATCTAACACGAACAATCACTGGGGTCTTACAACCCATTAAACAAGTTGCCCAAATTCTTCCCATGAGTTGGTATTATTAATTTATTCTCTCACTCGCCTCAATAATCAGATTTTGGGAATCATCCCTCTCTACTAAAGGAGATTGAGACGCATCATTTCCTTTCAATTCCAGCCTAATAGTCTTGCCCTGACAAGGGAAGAGGCCAGCAATCTGTTGAACCTTAAGAAAGGCATGCCCGTTCTCGATGTATCGAGTACGTTACTGACCTCAGTTAGAAGAGTTAAGCCTCTTGAGAGCTACCAAGGCATATGGCTTACAATCACGAAGTACAAGCTCAGTTCATATCCAACAAGGACTAATCACAGATAAAACCAGATTATCAACGCAAGATTGACCAGAACTGTTGAGCCACACCAATGCTCCCGATATGAGCAGTTCTCAGTAGGAGCGCAACCTACAGGTGTGCCCTCTCAATCTGCCATCAGATGAGATCTCAACCAATCCATCATGGTACCTAGGTGAATTCTATCGCCAAGTGAGGCTCTAGCAACAAGAACCAAGTATCCTCTGCATCCCCCGTTGCGCATACGAGCACCTACAGAGTCTAGAGTCAAAAGTACTTCCGCATCAAGTCGAATTTGGGTATATCCAAGTACCAACCACCAATGACAACTGACAGCTTGTCACCGAACCTAGGAACTTTTTAAGTTCCGAAGTAGATTCCTTAGAAACCTCTAGCAACCACAACAACTCGAGTCCTTTACCCAAGCAATGAACCCATGTTCACGAAGTCTACGGGTGCAGCCATACGAACTCACCTAGTTGACTTACTATGATTTAATTTAGTTGGGTTCTGTGTCAGGAATAAGGCCCAGAGACCTAGTGGATCACCTGAGGTCTTTACCTAAGACCTTAGGATCCAAACATTCCATTTATCAGACTCTGGTCAAGTTGAAACAGGTTCAACATTTTAGATTCAATTCTTTGTTTAGTCAGATTCCATCCACTTTTAATCCTCTTTTTAGAGTTCAAGCGAAGTTGAACAAATTAATGTTCAAGACCTACCGAAAATCCAGCAAAGTTTCCCTTATTTATCGGATATTTTACCAAAAACATGTACCTACAACCTGCACCATGCAAGCATATTATAATTTAAATAGGTGGGTGATGTGCAAACACCTAATTGGCCTAAAATGTCAATTTATGCAGGTTCCTAATGTCATATAAGCATCATGCATTATAAATATTGCATAACATACATCATCATGCATTTATATTAGTTTATACAAATTACAGGTTAACTCGCCTCTTATTGTGGCTAGGGGGCAAGGTGACATCATTTCACGACCTCGGATTGAAGATCCAACCGTACGAACCAAATCAAAGCAACGATCGGAATCCAATGCCTGTGAGATCACCCCGATCGAACTTCCGTAACATCAAATGCAATTCGAAGAAAATCAAAGGTCAAGGGGTAAGGTAGTGTAAATTCGTACCTCAGACGACAAATCCAATCGCACGGATGGGTTTTGATCGACAATCGCAGTACAACGGTGCAAAAATCAAAATCTTCAACGTTTAGGACATCAATTTCATGTGACCCTTCATTCGTTTCGACACCAGTACATTCTGGTATCTATTGACTACGTGACCAAGTGGATTGAAAATATTCCCGATCGAGCCAATGACCACAAGGTGGTCATCGATTTTGTCAAGAAGAATATCTTTAGTTGGCTCGAGATTCCGAGGGCTATCATCAGCGACGATGATACCCATTTCACCAATGCCCAGTTCCGCAATTTACTGGCAAAACATAGGGTGAATCATAAGATTTCCATACCTTACCACCCCCAGACAAACGAACAGGCAGAGGTCTCTAATCGGGAGATCAAAAACATCCTGCAGAAAACGGTTAAACCTGATAGCAAAAACTGGATTCATACGCTTGACGACGCTCTTTGGGCCTACCGTACGGCGTACAAGACGCCTATTGGCACATCACCGTTTCGTTTGGTGTATGGTAAGACATGCCATTCAACCGTAAAGATTTAACTCCGAACATTATGAGCAATTAAGAAATGTAATTTTGATCTTATTTTAGCTAGAAAGATCAGGAAACTCCAACTATCTGAGTTAGAGGAACTTAGAAATGACGCTTATGAGAATGTCAAGATCTATAAAGCTATGACCAAAGCTCGTCATGACCAGTTGATATCCTGCAAGAGCTTTAAGCCAAGCCAGAAGTTCCAACTCTTTAATTCTCGACTTAAACTCTTTCCCGGCAAGCTTAAGTCGAAATGGAACGACCCCATTCATCATCAATCAGATATTCTCAAATGGGGCCGTCAAAATTTCTAACCCAAAGACAAATAACTCCTTTAAGGTCAACAGACAATGTCTAAAAACTTATGTTAACTACATTATCCCAAAACCCGTCTCAGACAAGACTGCTTTGACCTTGATCAGACTTCTTTAACTGGACCATGCCTAGCTAAAGGCACTAAACTCAACATTTGTACAATCTGACACAAAGCTAACTAAAGCATCACAAAATACACGAGATATTTTTTTCATTCTACCCTTTCTTCATACCTTTTATTTTCAATGAGAATATTGCATAAACTAGACATAAGGGGTGGATTCATTTCTGAATCATGTTGTTAGCTGTGTGGATTTCTTATAAATTTTTCTTATATTTTTCTCTTTATTTATTAAAAAATTAAATTAAGAAAAAAGAACTTAGGTATTAAAGTTTTCAACCTTAGGAAATAATACAATAGGATCTAAACACTTAAACCATTTACATCTTCGACCTTAATCAACCTGGGTGTCCACTAAAATGTGGAGTTAATTCTCGAATCCTCACCATTCGAAAATTCATTTGTAATTAGATAAATAAGTTAAGGTGACAAATTCACAACTTATCAACCCATCCTCTGATTTAAAGGAACTTATAGTTTAAGCATATACATATTATTTGCACTAACTCACTTTTTGACGATTTTAACGAAAATTAGGTAACTAATGAATCTTTTAGGGTGGTATGGCTGGCAAGTTGTTGTGCGTAACGGTCTATTGGCTAGTTGTCCAAAGCTCAGCCACACGACCATTCTTTTCTACTGCCTTTAGGTAAATCATATATCAGGGAAGACACCAACTCAAAAGGATTAGCAATAGAAAAATAAATAAGCTACACTTTACCGCACGAGTATGATTGACAAGTTGTCGTAACAACCCATTGATCGATTGTCCAAAACCAAGCTTATAAGAATGCATAAATAATTCATAAACACTTAGAAAGAAGCAAAAAAGTAGAATAAGCTAGGGAGATATGCATTAGATTCGCCCTTGTGTTGACCCCATAAAATAAAAAAAGTAGGGAAAAAGCTACCGATCGGATAGATACACCTTTAGGCAGAATTTCTTTTCAAAGTCACCTAGGGGCGTAAAAACCTAAAGGCTATTCTGATTGTCGATCAGTAAGTATCATATTCACACAAAAAAATGCTCAAAACTTAAAATTTTTTCGAGTCTTGAGTGGGTTGGGTAACCGTCGAAAGCTACATTGAAACTCTAAACTCAAAAATCAAAAAAAATTGAAATGAATAGAAAGAAAGAAAAAAAAATGTATTTGCTTTTGAAAAAGGCAAAGGCTTGGGAATGATCGGTATTTTGGTAGACACCCGGGTACTGTTAAGCTTCTGTAGTTCAGGTCTTTACCAAAAATTTCTTAGTGTTGAGAAATAACAATTGCCTAGACAATTTGCTCCTAATTATGTTCATAAATAGCATATAGTTTTACTAGAAATTAGCAAAAGATGACCTAAAATGTCTATTTATGCATGTTCTCAATATCCTAGAAGCATCATGCATTATAAATATTATATACTATGCATCATCATGCATTTAAATTAGTTTGTATAAATTATACGATAAGTCGCCTCTTATTGTAGCTAAGGGACAAGGCAACATCATTTCAGGGCCTCGAATTGAAGATTCAACCGTACGGATCTAATCAGGACGACGATCGAAGTCCAACGCTTCCAAAATCACCTCGATCAGACTTCTATAGCATCAAATGCAATTTGAAAAAGATTAGAGGTCAAGAGGCAAGGTAATGTAAATCTGTACCTCAGACGATAAATCCAACCGTACAAATCGGTTCGGATCGATAATCGTAGCGCAACGACACATAGATCGATCCAATTCGATGTCTATGGCACCACCTATGAGCATTTGAAGATGGACGGCTCAAATGGCGCCACGTGATGCCATCCAAGACGCCTAAAGCCACCGGCACTCTTCCTTCTCAGTAAAGGTCAGGCGATCTCGACCGTTAGATCGAGATTCGATGGCTGAGAGCAATCCAACGGCTGAGAGCGCCATGACCATAAAACAAAAACATGACACAAAAGCAAGGCGTAGTGCGTTGGGCAAGCACCCTATCCACAGCATGCGACACGGGTTCGAATCCACGCGAGCGGATTAAATCCGCCAGAAGAGAGCGTGGCGAAATTGAGCAGTTCAATCAGCTATGAGTAGCAGCAGATGAGGCTACGTAGCGCATCTAGGGGCGCTGGATGAACAAGCATGCCACATGTGTGCGATGACGCACGATCGTACGCGCCATTGTACGCGAGCATCTGCAACGCAGAACACAAAGCATGCTCGCATGATCTCGACCGTCTGATCGAACGGTCGGACGGCCCAGATTGCGCGCGGCGTGATGAGGCGCACAATGACTAAAGGCATGGAGCCGCTGACGTGGCCGCACGACATGCGTCGAGATGGAGCGCGCACCTTCACCGATGCTTATCTACAGCGACATGTGCATGAGTCACTATAGGCCCGGCATTTAATTTTAAAGATTTTAAAGCATCATTTTGCCCTTATACCTCAACTATATAGTGGACCATATGCCTCACATATTTCTTCATCCCTTCCTTCTCTCAACCTCTTTAAGAGCTAAGAACTCAAGTTCTAAGCTCACTCTACTGCTCCAAAGCTACAGGAAGCTCCACTAAAGTTAAAAATCAAAATTTTCCACTTCTCACCCCCTTTCGCGGAATTTTCGCCAGCAGTCCTCTCGCTCACATTCCGAAAGTGGATCCCATAACGTTAACGCTCTACCTCATCCCCAAATCTTCCAGATTCGCCCTCCGTCTTCACTCTCCTTCCAGGCGTCCTCCATCCAACTCGTCCTTCAAGCAACCGTCGAGGAGGATAACTTCTCATCCCCTATCTTTTTATCGCTTTCTAGCATAAATTTTCGACTTTCTAGCTGTAGTCATTAGTTGTAATAGACATTATCATAATTATAAAGTTATATATCTCTCTTTCTCGTTTATATTTCAAGTAGTTTAGCTGCCATTGTGAATGTTTCCTTTATAAAAAAAAATAAAAAGATATAATTACATATTCAAATTAACATAGCTTCCCCATGTTAAACTCGGGACTCACACGAGTTTCGGTAAATTTATCTAATAGCGGATTTTTACGTAGCTACAATGACGGATTTTTAACTCAATCTTTTTCGTGTATAAAATTTCGCTAATCAATGGGCATACCCCACCACCACACCATGAAACAACAATAAGCGACAGAAATCCGACGGGCACACCCCACATCCAAAAATGGTGAAAACACGAGAAAAACAATGAGAACAATGCCATGTTACTGCTAACACAATGCCACAAGCATTCTCAATTATCTACAAGACTTACGTTCAGTCCATGGTTTACAGCAACACATGTACGACCATCCACAATCAAACTAAACCATAGCATGATCAAATGTAAATCCAACAAAACACATGTAATGAGATAAATCAGTAAAACACTCCTTTTTATTTAAAACCTTTATGCCTGAAAGTACGCCTAAAATCTTTGAGACCAAGATGTGAAAGGGGTTTGCTTCCTTGCAACCCAACCCTATACACACACGGACCAATCCCACGTCCTCTATTACATATACTCGGGAAGCAAAGAAGTTCAGGACCATAAGAAAAGAAAAAGGTTCGTAGGAATATAATATGACCTCAACTGCATGACAGTTTGAAATAGGATATAATTGCAATTTAGAGTAGCCAGCTTCAAAAGAAAGTCACTGACTATATACAAAAGAGAGATCCCAATTGTATAGCATGTGATATATACATCGACGCATCTGATCCAGGGATCACTAGCGACATCAAAGCAACAAAGCAGAAGGTGATGAGGACCAACTAAAATCCTAATAAAATAATGCAAGTCAAGTCTAGAGCAAAATACCACATCATGCCCTTTCCAGGAAACGTTAGATTTTCAAATTATGTACTAAGATGACCCAATCAGGGAGGATATTCGAATCCAATAAGGGAAAATCCAAAGTAGGCATCCAAAAAGGAAACCAGAGCCCAGAACTAAACAAACCAAGCACTCACACCTCAAGCCAAGTTTTAAAAAATGACCAGGTCCAGGCTTGGGATTATCACGACCAAGTTAAGGGATCACGTCAGACTACACAAATCTTGACTCCAGAGATGCCCACAAGTGTCGTTTCTCCTTTCCTATCTTCAAGGAGAAATCTCCCACTCAACACATTCAATAATCCCTTTTTCCCCTCAAGAGAAGAAGAATAAATCCTCATGATAACAGGAAGGCCTGGGAGTTAGGAAAACCCTCAACAAAAGAGGGGGCTGATAAAGAGCACAAATGCAATTTAAAGTGAGAAAGAGTTGTGCAGATGTGGAAAGGGAGCCTTAAATATAAAAGTCAGTATCAATCACAAAGGGTTTAAGAGAAACCTCTAGCCCTCATGTCTGTTGCCATCAACAGCAATTTGACATATCAGCAGGATGACCCAACCATACTCCCTTTTAGCAGGGGTCGCAAAAGGAATTAGTTACCCAAACATTAATGCTTTTGGAACATCTTAAAGATCCAACAAAACCCAAGGAACGCATCAAAACTAAATGCCACTAAAAATCCTCCTTTTAATCGCACGTGCCAAAAGTAATTCTAATCCCTAAAACGGAAAAACGGATTCTCTGAAAAGGGAGGGGTTGTAGCCTCTACTTCCACCAACCCATTTCTACCCACACACGGGTCAATTTCATAGCCGCAAAACCCCCATTGGATCTATGTACTCCAGGCTTAAGCAATTACCAAAATACATCTATGATCAATCAAAAGCGAAGGAAACTCCAATTCGACTTAGGTTTCCATATGCAAACACAAGGCACTCATTTCTAGATTATTTAGTTGCCCTACACATGCAAGCATAACCACGGCATTGGGAATTCAAGAGGACATAAGAAGCTAGGTTAGAAGTTTTCCCATACCTTGTCTTGAGCTTGGTCATCCCATATGGTGGCCGCCCCTTTTGGATTTCCTCGAAATCAACAACAATTATCAACACATTTGATTTGCATCCCAAGGGAATTATTTTATGTTCCGCTGGTATAAAAATACAAATTCACATATACTAAGGGGAACCCAATACATCGAGTAAACATGGACGCGTGAATCACTTCCTTTAGCTCACACAAGTTCGTTCCACATTGTAGAGAACAAGAAAGAGTTGATTCAATAAAAGGTAATGGTCCCTACCTGAAATTGAGGATCAAACCTTCTTCCTTACAATGGTTGCTGCCCCCAACCTCCACCTAGCCTCACAACAACAACAAAAACAACACTAATGACGGTGGAAATAAAAGATTTGTCTCTATTGTACCAAGATGCCCCAAATCCCTAGGATTTGGGGGTATCCGAGAGCTAGGAAAATCAAAGAAATAGACGAGGAGGAGCGCACCTAGGGCCATCGTGGCCTTCATGAGGCAGCACTCCGTTGATCCCCGATCTCGGCGTAACAACAGCAGCAGCAGTCGCAACAAGCAGCACAGCAACCACACGGATGCTGCCCGCGCGGGCGTGTAGGGCGTGGCGGCGGCAGTGGTTACGAGCGGCGCAGCAGCAGCCAAGGAACAACAACAGCGGCAACTCGATCTCCTCCTTCTTCTTCTCTTTGTCTTCTTCTACTCGCAAACACAACACCTGCAGCAGCTGACGCAGCAACAATGGAGGCAGCAGCGTCCACAGCGGCGGCGGCAGCGGCGACGGCCGGCGAGGAGGGTGGTCCGTGGTGGAACAAGGTGGAGGCTGGAGCTCTCCCTCTCACCGTCGAATGCCAAGGAGAGGAGAGAATTGGCTTCCCTGCAAACGAACATCATGCATATCTTTAGAGGAAAAATGATACCCAAAACCCTCCACCTTCTATCTTGCCTTTAAAGAAAGCCTCTAAACACTATTTTCATTCAAGAAGTCCCTCAACTTTTTTATTTCTTACCCTTGTGCTAATTATCTCAAGAGATTATTTATTTCCAAGGCCTCCATGACCAAGATTATGTTCCCAAAACTCTTAATCTTTTATCAAAAACAACTACTATAGATACCTTAGCGGAGAAGAAAATCGTCGAATTTGTACATACCCCCAACGATATTACCACTATCGAATTAGTACACTTCAACAATTATTTGAAAATCGTTGAGATAAATGATGTTATCATTGATTTTTAGCCTGTTAACACACTAGATATATAATCGACAACTAAAGACATAACGATTGATATAAATCATTTTCTAACCAACCTTTTGCTCATCAAGAGTATATATTAACAACGGTCGAAGAGTACACCGTCGCAATGAGGTAATGTGTGAAAGGAAGTGAACGATATTTTTCAACGAAGTTCAATCGTCGGAGTTTTCTTATTTCGATGGTTATTTAAATAATCATCCAGGAGATCTACATTTTTTAATTAATTTGAAATTGATCTTTAAAAAATAACTACATAAATAAAAAGAGGTTACGCAAATCAAATAATCTCCATTAGTAGAAGCATTCAACAAAGGAAAACATTAACATTAAAATGAAAGTTTTTATTTAAGTAATAAATTATTTACAAAATATATAAAAATACATACGTCTTGGAGAACTTATGCCACTAGCTCCACCCATGCTATCATCATCACGATGATGCCTAAACTAGTAGAGTGATGGATGATGGTAACCTTCTCACCGAACTACATGTAAGAGCTCCTAAATGGTCTAAGTCAATTGCCTCAAATGCGAAGTTGACTCCTTAACCTACAAGGTGGACTCCCTAACCTACGAGGATAGCTCTTCAATCAGCTACTACTTCTCCTCGTCTCAAAGGTGTAGTGTTGCAATCTCATTTCTCATTTCTACAACTTCAGCTAAACATTAAGATGCCCCCTTCCTCCCATACCAGATAGAGATCGTTTGCTTCACCCTACGCTACGCATGAATCCTTCGTGCTAGAGTGTCATTACAATCTGGAATGCCTGTTCTGCTGTCATCGACTGCTAACTGATACTGGAGGTGGCATCTTCAGGAGGATGCATTAACTTTATCATATTCAGGAGGATGCTCCTATTTATTACTTATTATTCCTCCACTCTTACAGATAAGTATGAATCGATTTACTTACCCATTCATTTCTACACATAAATTAACTTTAAATCTTCTTTGGCTTACATCTCTTTCACAATTCGTAAGATTGAATCATCACCCAAATTTTGGGAAATCTTGATGTGATGCCCAATTGGTCTCGTGATGGTTGGAAGCTATTCCTCTATAGTAATGACACATTCTAACCTTGGGGTTACAAGTCAAGATGGGGGCAACTACCCTCAACCCCCTTTCGAGCAAAACCAACCATGAGTTCCTCTTGCGTGGAACTTACACTCTAAGGTACCTAACCTAAAGATACTCAAATCACTAACTTGTTTGTAAGTGACTATCCATGTTTACTTAGGTGAATCGTGTTATAATTATGTCAAATGCACATTGATCGACATTAAACATTTAGTATTTTAAGACACAAATAGAACAAGCCACAACCAACCACAACATACATCCCCCAAATCCCACATTTCAAACACTAGTTTTGGCCCAAATTAGTCCCTTTGTGAAACTCCTAATCATGGAAAACAAAAGAAGATACAAGAATAGAGGAAATCCCTACCTATTGTCATGAGTAGCAAAGTTGCCCCCACACCACAAGGCTAGGAGGAGGATGGTGCCTTCCTTTACCCTCTTCCCCTTCTCTTTCTCTTGCAGCAACAGCAGCACATGCGGCAACAGTAGCTATAACCTGCAGCAATGGTAGCACACGCAGCAACAACAATAGCAACGACAACAATGACTATCATAGCAGCAACGGTACCAGCAACTATGGCAACGATGGCAACTACAGTAGCTTCTTCTCCAACGCTGGTGATGGCGACAGCGGCCGATGAGGAGTGGCAGGCCGATGAAGCAAGGTGGAGGAAGGTCCACTGGTGAGGGCAAAGGAGCTTGGGAAGGAAGTAAAGAGGAGTTTTGCTTTTTACTTTTAATTTGTCTTTTCTTTTATAAAGGGAAGGAAATTTGCAACAGGGCCTCTTTGTTGATGCAAGGGCACCACGATCATTAATTTTGATGATAACAAAACACTTATAATTTGAGTTTATGAATTTTAGGAAAATTGCAAGTGGATACAAGTGTGAAGGAGCTCAAGCTTGCATCCATATCGGGTTGGAGGAGCTTGATGGAGGAGAAGGAGCTTCGCTTGGAGCGAGAGCTTGAAGAAAGGAGATGAAGAATAGAATAGAAGTTTATTCCGTTCATGTACTTCATTTTTGCATCATTATTCTTTGCTATTTATTTTTGTCTAAACGTTTGTTAAAGAGCCTCAAAGTTACCAAACAGTAGTCCTAGGAACACATACACAACCTTAGGATACTTAAGCTTTTCATAGAAAACTTAGAAAGCCAAAATAGGCATCAGACAACCTGATCAGACGTCCAATCTGGAAATTAGACATCTAGTCGTAGACTTTAAGATGTCTGAGTCTTTGATTAGACATCCAAACACTTAGGCTGGACTTAATCCTTTTTGTCTGTTAATCTCAGACGACCAGCCCTTAGTCCAGACATCTTAGAAGACGTCTGATGAACTTTCCAGACGTCTAACTAGAGGATCGTTGACTTTATCAGACTAATCTTAGAGGATTAACATTTAATCTGACCTATGTTAACTTTCAGATGTTCATAGTGATCCCTATACATCTGATAAATAGACATTAGGCTCAATCTATCCCCGAATCACTTTTGTCAGTGATTATAGCCGTTTGAGCCTCGGGAAATTAATTCCCACAGTAAAACCTATTTCCAGACGTCCAGACATTGTGACAGGCGTCCGACTTGTTGTCTAACCAATAAGACCTAGAACCCTATTTAGGTCTGGACAAAATCAAGAAGGAAACCCGTCTAGAATTAGACGTCTAACCTTAAGTCCAGACATCTTAAAAGTCTTCTTTAGACAATCATTCTGATCCAACACTGTCCAGTTGATCCACCCTTCTAGATCAAACGTCCGACCATAAAATTAGACGATGACCCAGATGTCTAATAATAGATCTAGACGTCTGATAACCCTATCAGAATCATAAATAGCTCTGATTTCAGCCAGGTTTGCCTTAGGACAATTCCAACTGCTAAAGAAGCCTTCCAACGGCTAGAAGAGTCTTCTGAATCTGTCTTAGGACCTCTATAAGTAGAGGAGCACCCTTCCTAAGCCAAGATACACCAAGTAACACTACTTCCACTCTCTTTTGTGTCATAGAGAAGAAATCATCAAGAAGAGAAGTGATCCTACTCTCTAAGCCCCATTCAACAAATCTGAGAGCATCGTTACTCTACCAAGATCACGCCTACGCACTTTCATCTAAGGGAAGTCCCTTTTTCCTATAGGAGCTAGATTAACATTAATACTTTGTGGCTCTATAGGTCTGTTGTATTTCTTGGGTATTTGATTTGTGAATTCCCGTCTCCCTCGAGGGACAAAATACTCCTCGTGAAGAGGAGGGGTTTGAGGCACGCTATCCTCGTCTAAGTAGCATTGTTGTAAGAGGTTGAACTGCCCTCGTTTGAAATAGTTTGTTAGTAGATTTGATCGACTTGGTCGATCGGAAAATCCTAAACTAAAATGTTTAGGTGGTGGATTTTACCTAAGTTTTAGTTTCCACCTAAAAATCATTATGTATTTGTGATTGCATTGTTTTGTATGATTGTTATTATATTTTCTGCATTATTTTTCATATCACGTAAATCTCACCCCCTCCATTATAGAACCTTCACCCTCCACTCAGTATCTTGGGTTCTAAGAAAGGCCTCAAAGTTTAATTTCCTTACAAGCTACCCCTCATCTTTAAATTCTTAAACATTTACTTAACAATTAAAGGGATTTCTTATCTCTTAAAATTACCATTGCCAAAATAAGGTTCCTAGGACTCCAATTGACCATTAAGCGACCAATTAAAGCTTTAATTAGCTTGTTAAGTATATTAAATAATTCATGGCCTTACATAATGGATCCTTGTTAGAGCGTTGGCTTTGTTCTTTCATACTTGCTCCTAAAAGGAATAAATACTTCAATTACTTAATAAGTAATTAAATCATATATAATGTAATTACAATAAATATATAAACATTTTTTTATCTCTATCATTGAATTCTACTAATGCTCCCACACTTACCTCCAGATGTTTGGTTGTATTCTTCATTTTTTATCTTCAATTACAATGGATCTTGACAACATGCTTGAGGATATATTTGGTGACCTTTGGATCATCACCTTAATTGAAGACTATCTGCATTGATTTTAATATAATAGCTATTATAAAAATAAAAATTGTATCAAGATATGTAAAAAATAAAGATGTTATGAATTACTTCTAACTCTCGAATGGGTTGCCTCTTCAATTCTTTCAGCACCTTCCTCTAGTCAAAGTAAGAAAGCAATATGATCGCCTTCATCACCATACCAAGCCTACTGACAAATTGAGGGTAGTCCTCCACTTTCCCTAACTGTGTGATGGTGACTAGTATTTTGAGGCCCTCAAGTAATCTTTCTAAGTTTGCATTTTACATCGAACTCCTTCCTTTAGATTTTTTACCTAGAAAAAAATGACAAAATTATAACATAATAATTAAGAAATATAATAAAATTAATCTGAAAGAGGGTAAGTTTCTTACTAGTATTGGGCCCAACGCAGTACTAGGACCGACTTAGTAGGATCCAAGTGTACCTTCGGCTTAATCAAATCAAAGTGTACATCCTCATCAAAGGATATACTATCTTCCTGCTCATCTTGTGGTAGGTCTTGTGACTCATACTCAAGGTCCTCCTCCTCAAGATGCACAGGAGGGAGCATCAAATTCTTTCCCTTCCCCTTCCCCCCTTTCCCCTAACTTTGAAGGGACCGTGCAAGATCACTGGGGCATAAAAATACAGATGACTTGCAAAAAATATTATTTGGATTATAAATAAGAGGAGGTGGCTGAGTCTGCTAGGTGGGGGGTTGGGTCTGTTGCCCATCCTTATTGGCCCTCTTCATGAACTTAATTTGCACACAAAAGAATAATTAATTAGTTATAAAGAAATAAAGATATTTTTGCAAATTATATATAATACGAAAAAAATGGTAGAGTTTCCCCTATATATTGTATTTTTCTCAAATCCCGTTCGAACGAACAAAGATAGACTAGCAAAAAGAAATTAACAAGCATACCCCACATTTCAACCACACATCATCTAACAAATTTAAAACAAAAATCACGATATGTCCCCCTCTCCCCCCTTAATCAACCAACAACACATGTGTCTTAATTTTTTCATTTTCCTCTCTCCCCTTATTCTTCCTCCCTTTCATTCCTTTCCTTTATTTCAAACTTTCATCTCCCGTACACCCTCTTTCCTCCTTTTATCCCATTTATCCCACCTATCTTGTTCATCCCCTTTCTCTGCTTTCCCCTCACCCCTCTCCTCCGCCCCTTCCCTTTCCTCCTTCTCCCCTCTATAATAAGTTTTGAAAAAATGTTGACATAGTTTCCCTATATTTGTAATATTTTCCAAATCTTTCAGGTAGAAAAAATCAATGAGCACACCTCACATTTCGATCATAAGCATTCATTAAAGGAAATATTTCAATCCTCAACATTCATAAACATTCATATAATTATTACTTACATGGACTGTATATATAAGGACTGAACCAATCATAAGCAATGACTTGGCAAAATCCTTTCATGACTTTAATATGGTGCACAAGTAGGCCATAGGATGGACCATATCTAATCGTAGGGGAATCGGCCTTACTTATTGCACCCATGGGATTTATTTAGAAGGTTCACGTCCATCTTAGGAATTGCAAAGGAGACTCAACCCTGATATGCAAGAGGTCGTAAGGAAAAAAATTATTAAATGTCTTGATGTGGGCATCGTTTACCTCGTTTCTGATAGTCCTTGGGTAACTCCAATCCAAATCGTGCCAGAAAAAGCATGGCTAACAATGATGACCAATGACCAAGGCAAATCAATCTCGACTCGCGCTGCGACTGCTTGGCAAGTTTGCATAGATTATAGGAGGCTTAAATCTACAACTAAGAAAGACCACTTCTCTTTATTGACCATATACTAAAGAGACTTGCAAGGAGGAAGTATTTTTGCTTCCTAGATGGATATTCAGGTTATAACCATGTTATAATTAGTTCAAAAGACTATGAGAAAACGACATTCACCTATCTCTATGGAACCTTCACATTCCGTGGCTTGCCTTTTAGTCTATGCAATGTACTTGTGACATTTCAGAGGTGGCAATTTTTTTTAATATGGTGGGAGATTTTATGAAGGTCTTCACGGATGATCTTTCAATATTTGGTGATTCATTTGAGGAATGTCTAAGTAACCTGGAGAGAATACTCAAGAGATGCAGAAAGGTTAATATGGTCATGAGTTGGGATAGGATCCAATTCATGGATCATGAGGGCGTTGTCTTAAGATAGTTTCTTAGAGAGGATTAGAGGTTGATGGATCATGAGGGCGTTGTCTTAAGACAGTTTCTTAGAGAGGATTAGAGGTTGATTGAGCTAAAATTGATTTGATTTCCAATCTTCCTCCATCGTACATCGTTAGACAGATTCGAACCTTTCCGAGGCATGTTAAATTATACAAGATATTCATAAAAGATTTTTCTAAGATTTCTCAACCCCTAACCACATTGCTATCTAAGGACATCCCTTTTGATATGACCGCTGATTGCATCCAAGCTTATCAGACTCTAAGGGATATGGTGACACAAGCCTCGATCTTACAACCCCTTGATTGGTCCTAGTCCTTTGAGATCATGTGTGATGCATCTGATTTTGCTACAGGGGTTGTTATAGGATAGAAGATATATAGAAAACTTGTGGTGATTTATTATGGTAGCAAGACACTTGATGAGGCTCAAAGGAACTATACCATGACAGAGAAAGAATAGCTAGGAGTGGTATTTGAACCTCAGAAATTTGGATTTTATATATTGGGATCCCACGTGGTTGTATATTCGAATCATGTAGCCCTCCAGCACTTGTTGATGAAGAAACATGCAAAGCCTAAGTTGATTAGATTGATTTTATTAATACAAGAATTCTACCTAGAGATTAAAGACAAGGCTGGATTTTAAAATGTTGTGGCTGACCACCTTTCACGACTATCCATGGATAATGACGAATAATTAGGGACTACTTTCTTGATGAGCATATTTTAGCAATTGCAGAAAAAGGGATTCCATGGTATGTCAACTTAGCCAATTTCTTAGCCACAGGGAAAACACCATCTAACCGGACCACGCAGCAGAGGGCTAAGTTCCTTTTTTTGGTCAGGCACTCTATGGACTAGATCAATAGAAAATGTGTGCCTGAATCTAAGTATACTAGTATCTTGACATTTTGCCATTCTCTAGCTTGTGGAGGACACTTTTTCAGGAAAAAGATTGTTACAAAGTTTTTGTAGAGTGGCTTTTATTGCCCCACATTATTCAAGGATGCGTATAGCTTTTCTAGAGCTTGCATGAGATGTCAGTCTTTGGAGAGTATGATGAGAAGGAACATGATGCTCCTTTAACTAATCTTGATCGTTGAGATATTTGAGGTATGGGCAATAAACTTCGCAAGTCCTTTCCCACCATCTACTATCTTTGAGTATATTTTAGTTGCTATGGATTATTTATCATAGTGGATTGAGGCAATTTCGACTCGGACTAATAACCACAAGCCGATGATTAATTTTGTAAAAAAGAATATCTTATCTAGATTCGAGGTACCTCAGGCCATAATTACTGAGGGTGGCACTAACTTTACAAATGCTTAATTTCAAGTCTTATTGAAGATGTATGGGGTGCAATGTAGAATTGCTACACCTTATCATTGCTAAACAAATGGGCAAACGAAAGTCTCCAATATTGAAATTAAGATCATTCTACAAAATCCAATATGACCTAATAGAAAAGACTAGTCCTCTAGATTAGATGATGCACTCTTGGCTTATAGGATTGCGTACAAAACACCTATTGCCATGTCACCTTACAGATTAGTCTATGGAAAACCGTGTCATCTCCTTATAAGCTTGAACACAAAGCCTATTATACTGTAAGGAAATGCAATTTGGATTTAGATAAGGCAAGATAGCAACAAAAGCTCCAGCTCATTGAACTCGAAGAAATTAGGAATGGGGCCTATGAAAGTGTAAGGATTTCTAAGGAAAAGACAAAGGCCTTTCATGGAAAACACGTCATTAGGAAACACTTCAAGCCAAATCAAAAAGTTTGGCTCTTTGATGCTGAGCTTAGACTTTTTCCTAGCAAGCTTAGATTTAAGCAGGTTGACCCTCATCTAGTGACTTGACCATTTGAGAATGGAGCTGTAGAAATATCTGATCCAAAGATTGGGCAATCATTTATGGTAGATGGACAAAATTTGAAACATTATATTGCGAACCTAGCCAGGAATGTCCGATTGAAAAGATTACCCTACTTGATACTTGAGTAGCACTGCGTTTGGCTGTTGACGTAAAATTCAAGGATTATTGAGAGGTAACCCAACATTGATTTGTGCTAACTTAGATGCTTTGATTTTACATTAAGTTAAATTAGTGTACAGGTTGAGTGGAATTAGCTGAAATTTTCAAGAGACACACTAGGTTCTATCGTTCTTTACTCTTGTTATCGCTTTTTTTTTTTGTTTTACACATACATTGAGGATAATGCATGAGATAGGCATGGGAAGGAGGCATAATTTTGTCAAATTCAATTATTCATTTTGTCTTTTTTTTTTTTGAATCTTGAGCTAGGAAAGGCCATAAATTTTTGACATTAAGGATTTACAAATATTAGAAAATGTATAAGCAAGGTCTTTTCCCCTAGACTCTTTAGGTCGCTTTTCGACATAATTAGCTCGGATGTTGACTAAAATACAGATTCGGTTCCTGAGTCCTTGAACGAGATTTGAAAAGACTGAAGTATTAAGCCAAAGGGTTGGTAAGTATGTTGTAATTTGCACTAGAGATGGGTGAATAGTGTGGTATAAAAAATTAATACAAATAAAATAATCACACAAGCATTCACCACAATGAGACAAGTATTGTTAAGTGAAACCCAACCCAGGTAAAAATCATCACTTAAGTCTCCCAACTTAGGATTTCTTGATCTACCTAGTAGATCTAATTCACTTACATATCACTTAGACGAGGGTGATACAACTTCAATAACAACCATACTACTTTGATCGAAGGTAGTGTACCTCAAAATCCCTTTTCTTAACGAAAAGTATTTTGTCACACGAGGAGACGGGAATTTCCAATGCAAATACTTAACAAAAATGAGAATATAAATAACTTATAGAGCCACAAAATATAAGTGTGAACTTGTCCCCTATAGGTGAAGGATTACTTCCTTGAGATGGAAGTATATTAGCGTGGAGGTGCAGCGAATCGGTGCTCTCTGATGTGTAGTGCAAGGCTTAAAGAGCAAGGCCTAACTTCTTCTTCTTAAAATTATCTCTAGGGCGTATTTAACCAAGGAGAGGTTCTAGACTATTTATAGATGTGTTAGAAAGGTTCAAGAACTCTTGGGAGAGGTTTCCTAGTTGTAGGAATCAAATCCAAGAAGATTTGGCCAAAATCCAATTGATAGTAGATCAATTTTTGCATCTGACACCATAATTAAACGTCTGATAAATTGATCAGACGTCTGATAAAGGAATTAGATGTCTAATTCTGTAAGGTGGTCTCCTTGGAATTGAATTGGATCTTGTACAGAGATCTTATGTTGAAGGGTCAGACACCTGATATATGGTGTGTTGCCAAGAATCAAATTTTTCGTGAGTTGAGAAATCATGATTTCATTTGACAACAAGATTTGGGTCATATTTAATCACAACAGTCAACTATTGGACGTCTGGAAATGTCTCTGAATGTCTGACAGAAGGTATGATTGTCCGAAAGCAAATGGCGTAGACTCAGGTTATGGAATTTGTTTATTGGACATCTTAAAAAGAGTTATTGGACAGGTTGTTTGCTATTTTATCTTTCTAGCTTGATTCTAAGATTTGCCTAAGTGTTGTAAGGTTAAGTGAGTGTCTAGGACTTAGGTTATTATAATTTATCTTTAACAACTATTTAATGAAAAGAAAATAGCCAAAAAAAATACAAAGAACAAATAAAATAGTCTATCATACTCTTCTTTGTCTTAAAGCTTTAACTCCAGCTTTAGCTCCATTGCTCCTTGATGCTTTTGTTCATCATCAAGCTCCTTCATCTCTATGGATTGAGATCTTGAACACCTTCCAACTCTTCTAAATCAATTACATTAACCTGAGAACTCACAACTTAAATGCAATTGTTCAATGCACTTTTGTTTTGTTATCATCAAAATCAAAGACGAAGGTGCATTTGCACCAATATATGTGACTTATCTTCCCACCCTCTGATTTGAGAAGCTCTCGGAAACTAAGCACTCTACTCGCACACGTATGCACTAACTCATCTTTTAAGCAACTACTTATTAAAGACTAAGGGATTAATAAGGCTTACATTAAGGGTCTTGTGACCCTTGCGGGTATGTTTGACATGTTGGCACTGGGTTTGCTCTGCAGATGCTAAGTGTTTAGATCCCAGCCTCATGTCTTTAGCTTGTTGAGCCTTTGTTTAAGAGATTTTTTTTTTCATTTTTGAAAAGGAAAGGATGACTATTGATAACAATAATCATCCGAGATTTATCATTAATTCAAAGTTAAAAAAGCCATTACAATTATGCCAAAAAAACACATCCACAGGACGAACAGAAAGAGAGCCTCCCCACTCACATTTTCAACCCACGCTCGACCCCCCCTACACAAAACGTCGTTTCAAGCCCACCAGACCATCCAAAGAACTGCAAAGATGAGCATTCAATTCCAAAAAGCGTCCCCTAAGGAAATCCATAATTCATCCCAGGTCGACAATGGTAACTGTAAGGCCTTCTCCCAAACATCTCTAGTAAATGGGCACTCTAAGAACAAGTGTTGAATATGATCCTCCCCGGTCGGACAAAGTGAGCATTGCTGGAGAGGGGTACCCATCAACCCCTGCCTGTGCCCCCTAGTGATGAGCCCATCCCTCCTAGCCAGCCACAGAAAAATCTTTAACTTCAAGGGAACCCGAACCGACCAGAGCTTCCTACACATCTTGTCCTCCTCCAAAGGCGTCAGCAAATCCCGAAGCTTCTTTTTCGCTTACCTAGGCTGATAGGGGCCACCCTTCTAGGATATACCGTCAGAGCCTGAGCCCATAGAAAAGTCTAGGAGAAGAGCCTCCAGCTGACCTCTCCCCTCCTTGGTTCGACCCACCAAAGGTCTATCAAGAAGAAGAATGGTCCAGGTAGAAGAAGTATCCCAGCAATTCAAAACCAAGGCATCCCTGCTTCTTGAGAGCCCATGGCACCGAAGAAAGCGAGATGCCAAGGGCCCTAGACCTATCTAGTCGTCTTGACCAAAACCTGAAAGTACTACCATCCCCCAAGGACGGGGCGAACTGGTCCTAGTGAGCACCCAGGGCCGAAGTAACCGAGTGCAAGAAGGGAGATGTGGCACTAGGAACCTGCTGGTTGTTTACCAGAACCCCATAGAAATCCAAACTAATATCCTACCACAGACTTCTCTCTCCTCGCATAAAGTGGTCGGCCTACTTGAGGAGGGAGTCCCTAAATTCCACCAGTCGCTGCACCCCAAGCCTGCCATTTTTCTTTGACCAGCAAAGGAGGTCCCACTTCGTAGGTTGCATGAACCGCTGCTCAGCTTGTGGTCCCTTCCAAAAGAAGCACATCCGCACCACCTCCAACCACTTGATCGTTGTCTTGGAGGACCTAAACATGGACAAAAGAAACATTGGAATAGCAGAAAGAATAGAATTCAAAAGGATCAATCTACCACCTCACTACTAGAAAAATGGGTTATGCCATCGGTTCATTTCCACCGGCTAATAAAATCGACGGCAATATTATATTTGTCGTTGCTTATTACTATAAGTAACGGCGAAAGCCTGTACTCGACCAGCCATCGGTAGAACAAAAGTGATTGGGTGGGCAATTGTCATTAATATTCTCCATCGCTGTAGTAAGCGACAACAAATATATTTTTGTCTTCGATTTATTTCATGAACGACAGTAAAACTATTCATACCATTGGTTTCCGTAATAAGCGACGGCAAAGGATTGTCATAAATCCATTTCCACAGTGATTTGTCTTTCCAAACGTCCGACCTGTAGTCTGGATTTGATCTTGTGAAAGCAGGAAAAAAATCATCTTAGTATTAGACATCTGACACTTTTTCCAGACATCTTATAATGGAGGATTTGTTGTCAGTTACATGAAAAAGCGACGGTGAAAGGTCGGTTACAATACCCGCCCAAACTATCGGTAAAGATGAAGTTATACTTTGATTTACCGTTGGTTGATTACATAAGCGACGGTAAAAAGTTGGTTATATTTTATACCCAGGGTGGATTGATTTGATCTTTCACCGTCGCTTTTGTGAATAAGTGACGGAGAAAATATTTTCATCGTCGATTAATAGAGTAAGCGATGCTAATAATTTAGGGTTTTGGAGGGATTCCAAAATTTTAGGCACGCTGGACGAGTAATTGAATTGATCCTTTGCCGTCGGTTTGGAGTATAACCGACGGTGTAGAGTCCTTCATCTATCACGCGTGGGCCCCCGCCCCTCCTACTATTCATCTTCCCTAAACACGTCGCCACCCTCCTTTCAACACGACAGTTCCCCTCCTGCCGCCACTCCTCCTCCTCCACCTCCTCAAGTAGTGAAACCCTTCTCCTCCGAAACCCTCCGATCCCGATCCCACTAATGGTCGTCCTCCTCCTCCCCAACAACCTCCCGGTGCCCTACTCCCCAAAACCCTTTCACCACCCCCCCTCCTCCTCCTCTCCCTCCTGCCATCCTCCTCGTCCTCCCCCAACTCCCTGTCGTCGCCGCCCTCCTCCTCCCAGACCCCCTCGCGCTGGCCCCAGTCCCCAAACACCTTGTCGCTGCCGCCCCCCCCTCGTCCACGACCCCCTCTCGCCGCCCCCCTCCTCCTCCCCCTCCTGCCATCCTCCTCCTCCTTGCCAACATACTGCAGCCACCGCTCTCCCCTCGACGCCCTCCAACCATCCCCTTCTTCCTCCTTCCGACTTCTCCCCTTCGCCGCTGCACCCCTGAACTCCTCCTCCTCCCCCCCCCCCCGCCATCCTCCTACTCCTTCCCAACAGACTGCAACCATCGCCCTCCTCCACCTCAATGCCCTCCAGCCGGCCCCCTCCTCCTCCCCCTCCAGCCACCCCCCACCTCTGATCTGCCCCATCCCCCTCCTCCTCCTCCTGACTTCTCCCCTCTGTCGGCGACCCTCTCCCCCTCCTCCTCCCTACCCCCTCCTGATCACGCCCCCTCCTCCTCCTCCTTTCCCCCCTCCACAAGCACCCCCCTCCTCCTCCTGACTGCCCCCCTCCTCTTGACTGCCCACCTCCCTGCCTCCTCTCCACCCCCTCCTCCTCTTCCTAACCACCCCCCTCCTCCTCCTTGCTCCCTCCCAGTCATGTCCTCCTCCTACTGCTACCTTGCCCTCCCTCCTCTCCTCCTACCTATCCTCCTCCCATTCTACATAATAATTAATGTATTATTTAATTAATTGTGTTATTTAAATTATTTTCTGGCATTGTCGGAGCCTCTGATACTTGGAAGTACAATTTTTTATGTATAAGTTATTTTTATGATATTTTAGGTATATGTTAAATGTGGGGATGTACCCAAATATTGCTTATATTTAAATGAATGAATGTGGGGTGTGCTCACTTGTTTATATGTGATGCATTTTTAATGTGGGGTGTGCCGACTTTGATTATATGTATTATTTTGATGTGCAGGTTATTAGAAAAACTTCAAAATATAACACTTAGGACAAATTGAGTTAGGTGTAACACTTAGGACTTTAGATGTATTTTAGGAAATCACAAAGATGAAGGATTTAAAAATCAATTGAAAGCATAAATTTTTCATATATTGAGGCTATCTTTTGGTTGCATAATTTTCACAAACCAAAGAGTGTGATAATTTAGATTTGAGCAAGACAAGTTAGCTTTCTTCGGTATACATTCCTAAGTTTATCTCTAATCTATTCATGCCATAAATGTAGTTATTAGGGTCTTTAAAGTCTAATTATTTATTGTTCTGAAGCTACGTCATCACTTTGTAGTTTTCTCTGATTTATTGTACATTTTTTTTTAGCATGATAATAAAAATAATTTCATTTCTTATCATATGATTACTTATGTTTATGTAAATTTCTTTGCAATTATTAGTATTATTTTAGAAGCACACACTTGCTAAAGAAGATATATGCACGCAAGGCCAAACATTAGGTATTCTAACCCCTAGGGTAAAAGTCCTCCGAGTAAAAATATGTCCAAATTACTTGCCTGTCGAGACTTATGATCATGTTATACGGACAATGTAGGAAGTGTATGTATACCTCACTTATATGCATGATGTGTTATCTTTGTAACATGCCATAAGACTCGATTGACTTGAGTTCAGTGAAGTACCGAACTAAAGAAGGTCCTTAAAAATTTGACCACAACTTAGTTTTTCTCGTTACATGTAATCTTCTGCGGTGAAACCTCTGTTGCTTCTTCCTACTCTTCTCTAGTATACCAACTAATCTTATCCAGTTTCCTATGGTGCCCTTAATTGGGTGTTAAAGGAAATCTAGCTAAGGTTAGTATTGAGGGTATACTGGAGAAGTGCAGGGAGATGCTACCAAAATTTCACTGCAGTAAGCTTACATGTAACGAGCAAACCTAAGTTATGATTAAATCTTTGAGCATGGGCTATAAAGTGAAAATCTTAATCAAGATACACATCACTTTGTCCTTTCCCTTCCTAACAAGTGATTTGTTTACGTTAAATTTTAGGTTACAATGGATAAATCTTGGATTGGATTGCAAGGTTCAGATTACACCAGATATAAGGATGGAGTAATTTCATTCCTAGATTGGGCCTTTGATGATGATAGGAAGATATTCAGGTGAGAAGGACAATTTGAGAATATCTTCTGCTCATGCAAAAGATGTTTGAATGGTTCATTGCATGATCGTAATATTGTGCCTGAGCACTGCATTTGTAATGGGTGGTGGCAGCATTACACTACGTGGGAGTTCATGGAGAGGAGTTGACTAAGAAAGACATAAACAATGAGAACACTGTTGACGAAGAGATCAACGAGGAAATTAGAGATAGCGGAGGTGAAAAAATACAAGACATGTTGAACTAGATGAGAGTAGGAGAGGATATAAATACAGATGTGGAAGATCCATTCAGTTGTGATCTGTTCTATGATGCTGTCAAGGTGGCTGAGGATCCTATTGCTTCCAGTGTTACGAAAATGTCCAAGTTGTCATTTTTGTTGAAGATGTTTCAACTGAAGGTTATAAATAGAGCTAGTGCTAAATTCATGTCAAAAATACTTCAGTTTATTGATGAGCTGTTGAATAACTCTAATGGTTTTCCAGTTTCATGGTATGAGGCAAGGAAATAGATTCATAAGTTTGGTTTGGATTATCAAAAGATCGATGCATGTTCAAATGACTGCATTATTTTCAGAAATGAATTCGCAAACTTGAGTAACTATCCCGAATGTGGACTTCAGAGATATAAGGAAGGCCAAAATGAAAGCAAGAGGAAACAACCTCAGAAGGTTCTTCGTTACTTCCAACTGACACCTAGGCTTCAACGCCTTTTTATATCAACTAAAACTGCACGGTGGATAACATGTCATCAGGATTATAAATCTAAAGATGGAAGAATACGTCATCCTACTAATCCAGAGGAGTGGAAGAGATTTGACGAAAGAAACCATTCATTTGCTTCGGAAGTAAGGAACGTGCGGTTGGGTTTTGCAAGCGATGGATTCAATCCATTTAAGAGTGTGTACTTGTCGTACTCTATATGGCCAGTGGTAATGGTCACTTGTAACTTACCACCTAGGTTGTGTATGAAGATGTCATTCAGGATGCTGACCCTATTAATCCCCAGTCCAAAACAACCAGTAAATGCAATAGATGTTTATCTCCAGCCATTAATCGATGAATTGAAACAGTTGTGGTTCACAGGCGTGACGTATGATGCAAAAAAGAAAGAATTTTACAATATGCATGTAGCATTGTTGTGGACCATAAACAACTTCTCGGTGTACGCAAATTTATCAAGTTGGAGCACTAAACGAAAGCTTTCTTGCCTAGTCTGTATGGAAGACACTCATCACCTACAACTGCCAGAAAGTAAGAAATTCTGTTACTTAGGACATCGCAGATTTCTACCTATTGAACATAGATGAAGAATGTCACAGTTCAGAAGTAAATTTGATGGCAGGATGTGTCTGTATTCAAAGAAAAACCCAAAAAATAAACTTAGTACAGATTCTCTCGGGTTGTCAGGTTAGGTTATAATGGAGAGATTACAACAAATGGGTGAGATACAGTTGGGTCAACCATTCAAACAAGACGGCCTTGAGGAATTCTGGATTTTGAAAGAAAAGTATTTTCTTTTTAGAGTTGCCATACTAGAAAGATCTTAAAATACGTCATAATTTAGATGTTATGCACATCGAAAAGACTGTGATGAATACTATCTTAGACGTATTAAATTTGACCGATGATCCAAAGGACACGGTGAAATCAACAAAAGACATGAAGACTTTGGGAATACATCCAGAGCTGCATATTCATGAGGATGATGGCTACTTCTCACCTGCAATTTACAACTTGAATCAAGACTAGAAGAGTAGGCTGCTCTCCTTAAAAGAAATTCAGGTGCTAGATGGATTTTCTTCGAAGCCTTCTCATTGTGTAAATGAAGCGCAGAAAAAGAAATCTGGCTTGAAAAGTCATGACTCACACATTTATATGCAAGTATTATTTCCACTGGCAATACGGGGAATACTGCCAGAGCCAGTTGTTGATTCATTCACAGAGATGAGTAGGTTTTTCAAAGCTTTTTGTTTGAAGGCGCTATAGAATGATACACTGGAATACTGGGATAAACAAATAGTCATTACTCTCTGTAAAATGGAACAGATTTTTTCCCCAACCTTCTTCGACATAATGGTTCATCTCATGCTGCATCTTGCAAATGAAATGAGAATAGGCGGACCTATAGAATTCAGACGGATGTATCATGTGGAGAGGTTTTTGGAAAAGCTTAAAAATTATGTTTTGAACAAGGCAAAGTCGAAAGGATCAATTGTAGAAGGCTATCTCGTGGAGTGTATTAATTTTATGTCTATGTACATGAATGAAACAGACAGTCTCTTTAATAAATTTCAAAGGAATTATGAGGAGGAATACAATAACAATGATGAAGAATGTTTGTCAATTTTTGATATCAGAGGAAGGTCGATTCCTCATACAAAGTACAAGGCTAATTCAGAAAATGACAGACGTTGCACGCATCTATATATTTTAAAATAAATTCCTGAAATTTATCCATTTTATGAGAAATTTGAACAATTACCTCTTTCTAACACAAACGAATTTGGCTTATTGGATTAGTTTAAAGACCGAGTTCATCAATTGAAAGAGCATAAGGACCCACGTTGGGTACCGGATTTTGATGTAATTGCCGATTCACCATTACATTATGCACATTACCACTCTAGGTATATAATAAATGGGTTTAGATTTAGAATAAAAGAAATTGATGATAGGAAGGTTATACAACAGGTTGGAGTTGTTGATTCAGATCTTTCCATTGGTCCAGATTGATACTATGGTAAAATCAAAGAAATCATGGAGATCAGCTTCAGATATGATCATAGAGTTGCCCTATTTAAATGTCGATGGTTTGATGTTTTTAAAGAGGGCATCGATTTAAAAAATGATAATAAATATAATTTCTTGAGTTTAAATCCTAATCGTCAAATTCTTCAGTTTGATAAACTATTTACATTGGCATGTCAAGCGACACAAGTTTTTTATGTTTTTTATAACTGCCAAAGGGGATGAGTTATACCCATAAAAACAGTACCGCACAACCATTTTGACGCACAGTCTAAAACATATCGAGAAATAACAGAAGGTCATTTATTTACAATAAATGTTGACGTTTAAGGTTAGTAACAATTTCTTTTCTTTGTTTCATTTCTGTTTAAATGAATTTTTTTACGTTTAGCAAACTTTTGTCATTAATGATTTATATATTAATGATTTTTAACTATATTAATTATTACATTTTTTACTTGTTATAGATGAAGTTTAAGAAAACACCCAGAAGAAAAGGTACTCCTGAGACAGCCCTCTACGCCAGCCCCCTGTCGCAGGCTTAGCCACCCCCCTCTCGGCAGGTTCAGCCACCCCCCTCTCGGTAGGTTCAGCCACCCCCTAGTCACGTTTTGTATGACCCAGGGAGATTGCACGTTTACTATAAGCGGGGGCGAAGGGAAAGGGGAACGAGATTGCTCAGACCTTCCCAGAACGAATAGAGGATGATCCAGATTATGGAGGATCATATGACATTGAAGGGGAGGAGGGAGAGGAGATGCAGTATGAGAGGGTGGGGAGTACGTCCCAAGTTCATGTCAACCACTCACTGATGAACATAGGTTTGGGTAAGAAGAAGTAAATTACATTCCTTCAGAAATATATAATGAATATGACTAATGTTTACACAGGTAGATTAAGAAGAGGGCGAGGAAAGACAAAAAATCTAGACCTCCAGCGTATCCCTGAAGGTGTGAGATTAACAATTAGGCTCTAATCCACATGGGAGGCAGAGGATTACCCGTGCTTTATCAGTCGAGTAGGCACAATTGTTAAGTCCATTGTGCCCATTTCCTATTTCGATTGGAGAGAGGTGCCTGCAGAACTGAAGAGGCAGTTCATTCCGTCAGTTGGAGGAAATTTTATTTACAAAAGTTATTTCTTTTATAATTTTATCCTAAATTTATGTTAAAGTAACATTGACATATATATTTTTAAAATTAATGTAGCAAAGTTACAATTGGGGTGATGACCCCAATGTCTCTCGATATATCCTTAAACACGTCGGCAAAATCCACAGGGATTGAAGGACGGAGACCAAGACGAATGTAAGAATTTTTAAACATTTTCATTTTTATTACATACATAATTTCTTATATTATTTCTAAAAATTTATTTTTGGTACTTAGTGGTTCTCGAACAAGAGTTCACCCGAAGAGGCAATGGGTGAAGCTCCTTCTGATGTCATGCCCGACGATTGCAAGAAGGCATGCGAGCATTGGATGAATCCAAAGACGGAGGTTAGTAAATGATTAGAAATTATTCTATTAATTTCGTATATCTTAAATTCATAAAAAATATTATTATATATGTCTACCGAGCAAGAAAAAAGAAATAAAGCCAATAGGGCTAAAGCTCTACCATAAACCCATTGTTTGGGTCGAAGGAGCATCGAGACAGTAAAGAGCCGTTATACAAGTATTGAAATTACTTTTCAATTAAATATTATTTTGTAACTTTGTATATATATATATTACAATACAAAGTTACAAATACCCTAAATTCAAAAAATTTATAATTTTGTATATATATATTCCAATAATATTTTTTAATACATTTAGGATCAAATGGTACAATTAGTACATCCTGTCTTTGATGAGACCTCTGGCAGCGTCCAGCAGCCATTGGATCAAGGGGAGGCATTTAGAAGAGTGATGCCACCAGACCACGGTGGTTTCGTTCGTAGTGCGGGGAGGGCACACTCGTTATCAACCTAGTATGGGAAGAAAGGTGTCGTCTCATCTAGTGTTGTCGATCAGTTGCATCAAAAGATTAACACTACAGAGACGAAATCAGGAGAGGGAGAAGAGAGAAGCTGAGATGAAGAACAAGATGAATGTGATGGATGATAAGCTCCAGTAGCTTATAGCCCTTATTCAGAATGATGGTCAGTTAGAGCATCCGTCTTCTATGAATCCTAGCAGCTACAAACGAGACAATGACAACTCCATGGGTGGTGGAGGTGGCATTGGGGCAGCTACATTTTGATTTTTATCTATTTTCTTTTCTTATGTAAATATTTCATTTTCAAACTTTTAATGTACAACATTTTATATTAATGAAATATAAAATTCTGTTCATTTGCATTAGTTGTTTTTCTATAAAAGCATAACTTTTAAGTACGTTTAGTAGGTAGTTTCCATCCTCCAGAAATAAAAAAAAATACCCATACATTTGCCGTCTCTTATTCAAATAGGAGATGGTAAAAATATTTTTACCGTCACATATATATACCGTTGCTCACTTAAATAAGCGATGGCAAAAAACATAGCAAAGTAAATTAAAAAGTAGGTTTCTGCTGTCGATAATAAATATAAGCGATGATAATAATATTTTTACTATCGGTTAGATAAGCGACGATAAACTGGCTTAAACGATGGGGTAAAGACAAAAAGGACGAGTAAATGCACGAAGAAGTGACTTACATATACCTTCTGTTTTTAGATAACCGACGGCAAAAATAATTACCGTTGGTTATGAAACAACGTCGAAAACTTTAATTCATCCGATGGTTATACATTATTTCCACATTAGATTATCCTTGTAACCAACGACAAATCTAAACAGCAACGATATCAACGGTGTCGCTTATTGCCGTTGGTTATAATGGATTTGCCATCGATTTTGAACTGACGGCAAAAGTCGTTTATGTTGTAGTGCCTTTTGAGAGGAGCTTCCCCCTCCACCCAGAAAGCCAAGCTGAAAGTTTCTTAAACAGGTCTGTCCAATGTGCATTCTTCATCCTCTTAGCCCTAAGAGGTAACCCAAATTACGAACTGGGAGACTAATCATAGGAGTATCCAATAGTGCCAATAGCCCCAATCGCGTCTCACTATCGAAGCCAAAATAAACCAAGGAGGACTTCGCCCCGTTAATCCTCAAGCCTAAGATCTCACCAAAGATGTTGACCAAATGATGAAGCACACTCGCCTACTCAATCCCTCCAACAAAAAAGATAGTGTTGTCAACAAACTAAAGGATAGGAGATAGAGTATGCTAGGACCACAAAGAATAGCCATGAATCAAACTGCCCTCGGAAGCTTTAAAGGTCAGCCACGCCAACATATCAACTGCAAGAATAAAGAGCAATGGGGCCATCGAGCACCCCTGTCAAACCCCCTTCTGTGATTGAATCCGTTGGCCAGTCGACCTCCCATTGACCAAGGGGGAGAAAGAAGAGGTAATGATACATCTTTTCATCCAATGGAATGGGATTCGAAAGAGCCACCTACCTAAAAAAATGAGTGGAAAAGAAGAAAATGAAAAATTAATAATAGATTAGTAAGAGGAAGAAAGAGAAAAAATATATATAAAAATGTGTGTTAAAAATATATGTAAAAAAATGCAAAAAAAAGTGAGGAAAAATAAAAGAGGCCACATGGCATAGTTAAGGAGATATACATTAGGTTCACTCTTGTATTGACCTTGGGATATAAAAGGGTAGAGAGAAAGCTACAGGTCTTAAGTAAGGCAAATCCAAAAATGGGGCCAATAAAGTGAAAAAGATAATCAGATTGCCTCAGTGAAAACTTAAAGTTCAACCTGGTTGCCCTTTTATTGAGTCACCTTAGTACACAGTAGATGCTTGAATTTCAATTTCAATTCAAACCTTGGGTGGGTTGAGGAGCCATAAAAAGTTGCTCCTAAAATCCAAATCTAAGGCCACTAGAGTCTTTGATTGGATTTAGGTGGTTCGTGTTTTGGTCGGTACCTTAGAATTATTGAGTCTTCGTAGTTAAGATTTTGTATACAGTTTCTTTTGAGTTGATGAAAAATCGATGTCGATATTCTTAATTTATCTTGGCTTGGACTCGCTTCTTGATCTCCTGAATAATCTTCGCTTTTATTTTACTAAGTGACTAGCAAAAGATAGGCAAGGTAGTGTGATGAATATGTGATATATACATGTAATATGCCTAATTTGACTTAGTCTCAGAGCTGAGTGTATTATATATAGTTGCATATAGGTTTTAATCCATGCACGGAGCACAAGTCTAGATAGTGGCTAATTGAACATAATTCTTCCTATTTCTATGATTGGGTATTATTTTATGTGATGAGGACCGATTGGATTATGAATGCATGATGGAGCTCAACATATTGTGGAGGCCACATGGCTCAAGTCAAATTACCACACCACCTTAGCCTTAGCCTATATCTCCATCAAATATTGTGATGACCTAAGTCTTGCCAACCGATGAAACCCGAATTGCCGTGTGCTAACAACTAATATGAATACCCGCAAGATCGAAGTCACCCAACATAGAGTCATAAAACATCAATAACCAACATTCATTCATAAAGCATTAAATTAAAGAAAACTAAACTGCTGACAATATAATCAAAGTTCACTTAGAGTAGGAATTAAAGAGTTTCGTACAACTACAAAGAAGACAGGAAATAAAATTCTAATAGCGGAAAGAAACAACTCCTATGAGCAACTGGCTCAATACAGATCGTCTCCTCAGGTAGGACCCAGTTCCATGGAAGTCTAACCAATAGAAGCCGCGGCACTCAACTGCTCAGCAACACCTGAGTACGGGACCCAAGACAAAACGTCAATGAAAACTGAGTAGAGTAGAACAACTAACATGTAACTCAAGTGACAAAGTACAGGAAAAGGCATTATATTGATAATTCGACTGCGTAGTTCATATCCAGTCCCTTTTATGTAATTTTCTCATATTCTTGTTGTTCTCAAACTATCAATCAACATCTCGGGCGCGAGACAATCTCATGTAACTTCCTGTGGTGCAAAACCGATATAAGCCACTCTCCTAGCCGGGAGGATTGCTTATACCCATCGAGTCACCATGCTCCGTCACTAAGGGATCATCGTGAAAAGGGGTGGTGGCTACGTCGTGTAGCGTGAACATGTACAAGCGTTATATATGTTGAACCATAGACAACCAATGACCCACCCATTAGTTGAGAAGAATCACTCCAAACCTCAAGCCCTGTAATTCGCTATCCCAGTTGGCCGCTAAGCCTAACCAAAGAGTCACAGGGAGGCTAACTACTCCCTAAACTAGCCCCTAAACCGAGTCCAAAAGGACTCAAAACTACAACCGAAAACCTAGTAAGTAGCAGGGCTAAAAACCAATTTTCTATTCATTTTATTTTCTCAACATATTTATCATATTATATAACCAATTTTCAAATAACTACATGTCTTCTTTTGTTAATTCGGAAAATCCTTAGCAGTATCTTATTACTAAGTCCAGGATTAATTATCTTCCAATTCATCCACATGCAAGTAGTTCCAATCTTGTGACAAAGGTCCCATATTATTTAGGAATTACTGAAGACAACAAAACTTATTTTATAGAAAACAGAGTTCGTCTCATGCATGCGATAAAAAGGGTACAGGTATTTATTAAATTTTCATTATTCACATAAGGCATATTATTTCTCATTATAGTGCCAAAAAGTCAAGAAAACACTGGATAGGTTCTAAACATGGTAAAATGGAGCATACATGCCGACCCCGATGATATATAGAAAATATCGCATAAAACAAGTTCACAGTTACTTGAAAGATTGGCTGAATTGAAAGAGGGATAGATTACCCTATCTAGTGTCACCCGAGGATCACGGTGACTCCAAATCATGAGCACCATGCCTGGAAACACTCTCCATGCCTGCCTTAGGATCCACGCACGCACCAGGGAGAAGACCTAATTCATATAAACCCACGGTGGGGTCAGAGACACCTAATTACATTTCTAATTTTTTTAACTAAGATAAAGAACTCAAAAGTGGAAATAAAACAAACCAACGCATAGCACGTGTCGATATGATTCCAACGGTACCTTATTTGTCGAAATCCAAGGTCGGGAAGGCCTCGGACCAAATGAAACAGCGCGAGGGGTCCAGAGTCAGACCAGACTCGCCCTTGCATGCGCCACTCAATGCGCCCACACACACGCCATGTCTTGCATTTTGATTCGCACTCGCCCCGCACCGTGGATCATTGCACACCCGACCGTAGCCACTGATGCTTGCCACAGGTCGCGAATCGCCGCGCCCAGGCTTGCGAACGCACGTGCACAAGCGTTTGAATTTGCGCTGCCACATGTCAGCCGTAGGTACATCGCGCCACGCGTCGCACGCTCGTTGTGCGCAACCACCACTATCGCGACGTTTGCGACGGGAACCTCGGGTTTTGCGGATTCGCAACCAGGTCCCTACGAATAATTTTTTATTTTTGAGAAGGAAGCTTTCCTTCTCTCTTCCTCTCTTGATTTGAGAGAGTTGAAGACCAATGACGACCCAAGGAGTCCTCTTATAAGTCCAGGGATGGGTGTAGTTTTAGGTGGGTGAAATACCCAATTTACCCCTAGGGTTGGGTCCACTCTACATTTAGGTCCGTGGTGACTTCTTTTAACCATACTTGAGCTATACACCTCGGAATCGAACGGATCAAGCATTGTCGAAAAGTTTGCGACGAGAGGAATCTAATGGTACCATATATGGCACCATTTTGACAAATTTAGACTATGATCTGACTCAAAATACATGATTCTTGGAAATTTAAGGAGGTTCTGACATCAACACCAAACCCTTACCAGGTTTCCAAGTTCGAACTGACCTAAACCACTTTGAAATGACTCAGAACCTAGATTTTGAGTTGTTACAAATATTATCCCACACCCAAACCTTGGGCCACTTAATGGTCGACTAATTAAACCTTCAAATCTCCAACATTAAACCCTCATCTAAGGGCCACCAAAATTTTAAATTCAAACTCAACCTAACAACCTACTTACTGCCACTTAAACCTAGATCTTATCCTCTACATCCACCTACTATGGCCGCCTATTTGGAAGCCAAATCCAACAGCTTGGCGAGCCATGCTATGTTGCATCCCAACCCTCCATTCCACCTTTAATCAAATCTCCACCCTCCATGTCCTTAACCTTAACCAACCCTAGCCTGTAGTAAGTCCATTCCACCAAGCTTACTTAATCCCAGCCATTCACCCTACCAAGCCACATCTCAAGCATCCATTGACCTTAATCCTAGGCAACATAAATTCATCAATCAAAAGCCTATCCTACCCTATAAATAAACCTACATGGCCGACCATGGAGGGCATCCTTCATTCCATGTGTTGAATCCCCCCTTCCCTGTACCATCCATCTTCTCTACCTTGGGCGTGAGTCTCTCATAGCCTAAGGGAAGGTCACGCCAACCTTTGGTGTTGTTTCTGCATAGCAACACTCTCATCTCCACCTCTATATGGTTGTCTTTTCTAATTACATGCTAATTTAGTTTAGTTAGTGTGTAATTAAATCGTAAGCCTTTTTGTGTTTGACTTGGACTTAGCATACTTCCTTCAAATGTATTCGTGAGTTAGTTTATTTTGACATTGATTTTTGTGCTACAATGATCACTTATTATCTATTCAGGAAAATCAAATGACATTTATATACATAGAGCAAAAGTTTATGCACTCTTTCACAAGATATCTTTCAACAATTGACCTTTCTGGCTTGACCTTGTTGAGAACGTAATCTTTCAACTTTTTCAAAAATCATTTTATTGAATACATTCATTTGTATTGTATAAGTCCGGCAATTCTTGCTTTATTCGCAAGATGAAGTGTGACATGCATCATAACGTTAAAGAAAGCAGGAGGCAAAATTTGTTTTATCTTATAAAGTGTAATAATAATTTGTTTGTCCCATTAGTATAGCATTTCAAGATCCAATGTCTTTGAATATATGACTTCAAAAAATCGGCGTATCCCATAAGTGAATCAACTCCTAAATTAGGCATCACTCCACGTATTGGTAGTGAGAATAGAATTTGCATATAAATATGAGAATCGTGACTTTTTAACCTATTAATCTTCTTCTACAATTTATTTACACAGCGTGAAAGTTGTGATAAATACCTATCTGACACCCAAATATCCTTCAAGAATGAGAAAATTATTTGCCTCTGCTCTCGATTCAGACTATATATAGCATCAGGGAAGTTAGAGCCACCTTCATAAACATGCATCTCATGATGAATACAAAAACTTTTCATGTCATTGTTTATTTTAATTGCTTCCTTTGAGTTGTTCGTTAGGTTTAATACATCTAAAATGTTGTCCATTACGGTCTTCTCAATGTGCATGACATCTAAACTGTGTTGCACTGTCAGACCCTACCAATATGGGAGCTTCATGAAAAATATTTTTTTTTTCTGAACCCTGAATTCCCCAATGACGTTAAGTCATTTTCGAATGGATGACCCAATCATTTTTCACTAAACTATTGTAATGTTGATTACTAGGCAACCTAATTGAATATGTACTCAACTTGTTTTTCAGATTCTTCGATGAATTTCAGCATGTTTTACCATCAAATTTGTGCTTCAATTGTGATGTTCGCCATCTATGATCAATGGCAAAAAACTCTGATGTCCTAGGTAACAAAACTTTTTACTTTCAAGCATTTGCAGGTGATGAGTAACATCCATAAATATTGGACATGTGAATGTCCCCATCATACTCCATTCTGACAAATTCGTATAAGTTGGGAAGGTGTTGATGGTCTACAATAATACTGCATGCATCTAAAAGAAATCTTTATTGTGTGCGTTGTATATTTGAACATCGTTGTTTCATAACACTTTTAGTTCATTAATCATCAGTTGGAGGCAAATATCGATTGTATTTCTTAGTTGCTTCAAATCTGGGATAAGGGTGGCCAACATCATAAATGAAGTTAGCATACATATCCAAGGAGGTAAGTTGTATGTTACCATCACCACCGACCATATCAAATATGATGGGTACATATTCTTGGATGGGTTAAATTTGTCGCTTGGAAGGCCCAATTTGACATTATGTGCCACCTCTGCGAACGATGCATGTTTCTTATTAAATCTATTCCACTCATCAGAATTTGTTGTATGACGGATGTGCTTATCCTGTGATTTATTTTCCAAATGCCACATCATTCCTTTTGTAGTTTTCTCGATAGAAAAATGAGTTGTAGCCTTGAAATCAACGAAAAATAGTGAAAAACCATCTCACATTGTTTCTTTTAGCTTGTGCTTGCTGATCTACCCACTTTATACCTTACTTGACCACATCTGAGACAATTACTCATGACTGTGTGCTCGTTTTTGTATAGGACACAGTCATTCAAACAAATATCGATCTTCTCATAATTTAAACAAAGCATGCATATATGTTTCTTTGCATCATATCATGAGATGGGAAACCCATCAAGATTATTCAACAGCTCCCTAATGAACTAAAGCACCTCAGACATTATTTTTGGCGCTGCTCTATTCATCACCTTCGTCTAAAATAATTTTGGAAGAACTGCCAACCTAAAAATGAAAGTAATTTCAAGAGTAACAAGTTCATCCATCACCTTAACTACATCATAAAACTTATTACAATTTCTTAATGTTTCATCATCGTCTGCATTCTCAGGATCTACTATGCTTAAGTTGTCTATTTAATTACCTTCATTGTCATCGATATGTTTTGCATCATCCATTATATTACATCTAACTTCTTTTATGAGTTCCTCTCCATGAGTAGTCCATTTTGTCTAGTGTTTCCACCAATCATTACAAATCAGATGCTCGAATATGGTGTTCCAGTCATTGAAGGATCCAATCAAACACCATCTACATGGACATAAAATCTTTTCAAAGAATTGTTCTTATCTAAATGATTTTCTATCATTATTAAAGGCCCACTCGAGAAACAAATCACTTCGTTATTGTATTGGCATTAATTCAAATTCCTCAAACCAATGCAAGATTTGTCCATGATAACCTAAATTTTAAAGTAAACCACCCAAAAATTAGATACGAATAAGGATGATGTGTGCATTCGGATTAAGATTTTTACTTGATAGTCTATCATTAAAGAATTGATCACAACATTACGTCTTACATTCAACTAGTGTCTTGAGAGATTTTGGCAGCACCTCCCCGCACTTCTTTGGTATACCCCAATGACTAACCTTAACTCAATTCCCTCTAGCTCACATGTAAGGGCACTTTAGGAACTTAGTTCAGATCAGTTGATATACTAAAAATGAATAAGAAGATATTACCGAAATTTCACTAGACACTAGTTACATCTAACAAGTAACTCTTACATTGTAATCAAATCTTCAAAAACCTTCCTTAGTTCAACACTTCACTAAAATAGGAACGATCAAGACTTATGACATGTTATAAAGACAACACATCATACATATATGTAAGGTATATATATATTTTAACGCTTGGTCTGTATGACATGATCATAGGTCTCAAACGTGCGAGTATTTTGATACAATTATATCCCCTCACAACTTGTACCCTGTAGGTTAGAACTCTTATTATTTGTCATTAAAGGCATCTAAATTTATGTAAGTGTGTGTTTATAAATTATTAATGACAAAATATGATAATAAATTATACATAAGAAATATTTCAATTATAAATTACTTTTTTAACTATAACCCACTCCACCCCAACCCTCTCCTCCTCCCCCTTCTCCACCCGTCATCTTCTTTATCTTCCTCTTACTTCCTCCTTGTTCTCTTCCTTCCTCCATATTTCTAACCTTTTAAATCTAAGTAACAGTCTTTGGCTTTTGTAAAGTTTAGAGATCATTTTCTAATTATAATTAATCCATTTATATAACCCTAAACCATAAACTCGTAAACTTAAACCCTAAACTCATAACCCTAAACCCTAAGCCTTAAACACCAACCCTAAACCTATACCTAAATCCTAAACCCGTAACATTAAACCTTCAACTTGTAACCCTAAATCCTGAACCCAAAAGCATAGAAACAAACCTAAAACCTAAAATTAAACCCAAATCATATTTCGTAATCTATAATTTGTAAAGCATAAATCCAAAACCCTAATTTGACATATTCACTTAATTTCATCTTTTTCTATTGTTCCACTATTTCTTTATATATGTACTAGTATGAAAATTTTTTTGACAGTATTCCCCTTATAATATGAATTTTTTGCCAATTCCTGGATGTCGAAAATGATACATTATGTGTGGACACACCCAACATTTCAAACAAATAATTAGAAGCTAGCATACAAACTAATGTAATAATCAATTTGATTTAAATGAGACAATAATAACAAGAAATCTAATATATCTACAAAGTTTATTTACATAAATTAAATTGCATGCTAATCTAATACCAATAAATCTAATTACATGCTAATCTAATTGGTTGGGGAGAAGGGAGAGGGATAAGAAAGTGGAGGTGATGGTGGAGGAAGAGAGGGAGTAGGACGTGGTGGTGGTGCGATTGGGGGAGGCAAAAGGGGGGACGAGGGCAACGTGCAAGGGGTGGGGGGTAGGGGCTCAAATTGAGTAGAGGCGGGAGGAGGGGCAGTTGCGAACAGGGGGAGGAGGAGGTGGTAGGGAGGAGAAGGGTGGGAGAAGGTGGTAATGGTGGTAAGTGGAGAGGGGAGGGGGAGAAGGACTGCTGACGATGGTGAGGGGAGGAGGAAGGGGTAGAGGCACGGGTAGGGGAGGGGTGGAGGGGAGGAGAGGGAGTAGTGGTAGTCAACGAGGAGAGGGGGAAGGTCTGGCCAAAGTGAGGGGAGGAGGAGGGGGCGGTGGCACGGGTAGGGGAGGGGGGAAAGTGAGGAGAGGAGGTGGTGGTGGTCAGTGTTAAGACCGAAACATCAAACACTTTTAAGACATCTGGGAGTTGGTCCAGACGTCTAGTTAGACGTCTGGACGCCTTCTTAGACGTCTGAAAATAAATTTTTGCGTGCGTACGATTGCGAGAACCGACCGACCTGCAAAGGCTTTTCTCCCCCGACGCCTTCAAATACCCCTCTCCCCCCTTCCCTCTCCCTCACCCACCACCCTACCGTCTCCTCCTTCTTCCAGCGTGAGCGTAAGAGAGAGAGAGCGAGGGCAGCAGCTGTTGCCGGGTGCTTGCGGAGAGGAGGTGCAGCGAGAGGGGAGAAGAGGGAGAGCGCATGAGGAAGAGAGAGCGAGCTTGCCGAAGTAGCTCGGGGTTGGTCGACGGGCGTGCAGCGGGAGCGTGGTGCTGGGGAGGTTACCCCGGTGCTGTTGCAGCTCAGGCAGCAGGCGAGCGAGCACGGCGCGGCCGTGCGCAGCAGGAAGAAGGCAAGGAGGTCTGATTCTGGGAAATTTTCCCAGAATCAGACGTCTAGACCTACTTCTAGACGACGCAAGAGACGTCTGGAGGGAGATCCAGACGTCTGAAAGGTACGATATTTCTTATCTTCCTCCTTTTTGCGGATACGGCCATGCAGGCCGATTCGCCAAAGGCTGAGACGTGTCATGATGAGGAGGCTTTCGTCGCACGTGTAGGTTTTATTTTGGGAAGGCACGAGGACACGCCCTCCCACACAAATCAGACATCTGGGCACAACACCAGATGGCGGAGAGCATCTCTATACGTCCGAAGAGGTGGTTGGACGTCTGGAACTAGGTCCAGACGATTCAACAGGATCCCTGGACGTCTGAGGAGTAGCGCCGAGTGAGATATGACCTGGACCACTTTTTAAGACATTTAGAAGGTGTTCCAGATGTCTGATTTAGGTCAGAGTTGTCATTTTTGACACGTTTAGGGTCCGTTTGAGGTCCGATTTCCGTGTTTAAAATTTCGTTCTTCTCAGAATTAGTTCCTCTACTTATTTAAAACACCTGTATCCTATTCTAAGCGGTTCCTTGTGATTGATCTTTGTGTTAGAACCTCGTTCTGTTGCGGCTTTGGGGGTTGCAGAGGCACGTGGACATGCCGATCACGCCCCCATCACTCCCAGTTTTGCGGGTAGAGTGCCTCCCCTTAGTTATTTACAAACATTAATGTATCTCTGAAATGAATGATAGATCCTAGGGTATGGAATAAATCCTAAGACCTGAAAACTAGATTGAATGATAGATCCTAGGGTATGGCATGAATCCTAAGACCTGAAATCTAGATTGAATGAAAGATCCTAGGGTATGGCATGAATCCTAGGACCTGAAAACTAGATTGAATGATAGATCCTAGGGTGTGGCATGAATCCTACGAACAGAAACACTGAAACGAATGTCGTGAATACCTGAATTGCAGTCTTGGATAAGTAGACAGAAAAATGATAATTGCCTGTAATTGAATAACAACTGCCTGTGAAATGTAGAATATTGTTGCTAGTAACTGTTACATGTAATTTCTGTGAGTTGAAATTAAATACGAGCTGCTTGTATATAATTTGGAAGGGAAAAGAAGTCGAATGTTGGAAACCCGTACTATATGTGAATGAAACTGAAATGAGGAAATCTAGTATGTCTTGGCCTGAAAAATATGAGTATGAACCCTACGAGGAATTAGGAGTAGAGCTCCTGGAAAATAAACAGAATGGAACTGGGAAAGTGGATGGGGAAGTGAGCTGGCCCTTGAGTACGAAGTGCCAAGGAGAGCGACTATCCCCCTGTTTTGTGCAACGCGGAGTTAACAGCCCCTGGGACCCAGGGTTAGGTCTGGCCACTTTGTATTGACTTTTGGCCCTTGCATACATAGTACTGGGGAGAGCTACTAGTGTGGGGAGAGAGCTTGCCACCCACGGGTCTTGGGTTTAGCTAGCCGTCCTACACCGACTTGTTAGGCCCTCTGGCAAACCAGGGTAGTCAGGCGAGGATGCGTGGACTGTGGAGGGGCAAGACCCCTACTTGGTTACTGTGGAGGGGCTGGACCCCTGTTACTAAGAGGGCTCTGCCTAATATTGGTTTCGTGCTGTGCTTTGGGCACACCCGTTAACGGAAACTACTGACCGCGTGCCAGTGCGGGGTAGCTACCCGTGCGTTTATCGCGCGTGCTGTAGTCACCGTTACGTCTGTCAGTGACCTTGGGGTGGTTGACTAAGGGTAGGACCACCACGGGGGACTCTCCCGGCCAGGAGATCACCACGTGCTACTTCTACTTTTCGGAAAAGATTGCAATCAAGATCGTTTCCATGAGCAACATTCGAGATCAAGAGAAAGATCTGAGAAATAATTCAATAAAGAGTAAATAGAGAAATAAAGAAAGAAATTAAAAACAACAGCTACTTGTCCACCTTTACTATTTTCTTAGCTAGCTGGTTGCCACTCTACTCAGCATTTTGCTGATGTGTCACATTTGTCACCTTTTTCAGGACCAGGTGTTGAGCAGCCAGAGCCTGCGGCTGCAGAGGGTGCTGGGTCTAGTAAAGCCCAATAGTTGTACTTTGCTATACCATTTTTCTGTAGTAGTGAGTATTTTTGTTTCACTTGTACTCTTTTATTGTAATCTTCATATTCTGTATTTGTTTTTAATTCTCTACTTTTGTGGTGGTATGTACTGTAGTAGTTCTTTTCTTTACTGCTGTACTTTTGTTACTGTTAGTTACATGCATGGTGAATGTGGTTTATTTTACTACTTTTTGGTTACTTTCTCGTTGGACGACTAGGTCTTGGGATCAGTCGAGTCGATTAGATTCTCGTGTCTCGTAGGGATTCGAGAATCGGGTTGTAGCAGTTGGTGAGGGGAAGAGGAGAAGGAGAAGTGGCAATGGTGAAGGGAGGAGGAGGGGTGGTCGTACGGGCAAGGGAGGGGAGGAGGCAAGGGGGGGTGGTCATAAAGGGGAGCGGGAGAAGGAAAAGTGGCGGCGAAAAGGGGAGGTTGAGGGGGTGGCAAAGCTAGGGGGGAGGAGGCCTTTCTTGGGGGGGGGGGGCTGTTGGAGGAGGGGGGATTGCCAGAGGAAGGAGGGACCGCAGTCTCAGAGAAGGACAACGAGGTTGCAAGAGCTAGGAGGGGGATGGTGTTTGGAAGGAATGTGGAAAGGTCGACTAATCAATTCAAATATAACCTTTTGAGTTCGATGAATTTTGGGATATGCTATATATAGTCGACAATTCCTGTGCTAACCGTCAATGATGCCATTATTGTCATCGGTTATTAACTGACAATGTTAATGGTATCATCGATGGTTAACACAGAAATCATCGAGTAATGAAATCAAATATAACTCTTGACTTCAATGAATTTTGAGGACTATTGTCAATGGTGAAATTACACTAAAGGGGGTGAATAGTGAATTTAAAAAATAATCGTAAAATAAAATTAAATCACTGAAATGGAAGCACAAGATTTTTTTAGGTGGAAACTCAAATCGGATGAAAATCACCACCTAAGCCAATCCTTTAATTTAAGATTTACGATCACTAAATGATCATTCCACTAACCACACTACTTTAACGAGGGTAGTGTACCTCAATTACAAATCCCACATCCGATCTCTAAACGGAGATTTTCTCTTCACAATAAAGAGACGGGGATCTGACAAGCTGAATACCCAACTACAATAAGTCAATTGAAAAATAAAATACATCCTATAGGGCACCCCAAAAATATGTATAATTAGCTTATCTACTAAGGGTGAAAGAAACTCCCTGAAGATAAGATTATGAGGTATAATGGGAGTGATGGTTTGCCCCAAACAGAGTAGTTGCATAGCATAAGGGCAATAGAAGCAATGGAGAAAGTAATTATCTATGTGAATTATATTTCAAGAGGTGTATTTTTCCTAAGAGGGGCTATAATCTATTTATAGGCAAGCTTAGAACATTTAAAAAGGTTTGGGAGAGAGCTCCTAGCCACTGGAGGCAAGTCCCAAGGGGTTGGGATTAAATCTAGCACAAATTAGAGTATTTATGATTCTTACAGCAGGATCTGATGCTTAATTTTTGGGTCAGATGTCTGACCATAATTATAGATGTCTAATTGTTGAGTCAGACGTCTCATAGTTACTATTTTTATTGGATCGAAACAGGGTTCTAGGTTAGACATCTGTGGTGCTATTTTAAGACGTCTAGACAAAAAAATTAGACGTCTAATTTTGTGCAGGTTTTTTCCTATTTTGACCAGATCTAAATAGGGTTTTAGATGTTAAGGCTCAGGCGTCAGTGTGGATGTCTGTCCATTAGCCCAGATGTCTAGAGAGGATTAAAATCTTGCCTTGGGAATCAACAAAGGGAGATTTACTTTTTGACGAATCTCCGCCAAGGATAGGACTAACGATCCATTATTGGACGTCTGGAGATATTTCTAGACGTCTAAAAGTGTATTTGACTGTTGGGCTTAAACAATGATAAAGGAAATTCTAAGCGGAGTTCAATGGTTGGCTTGAAGGATGTTTGACTCATATATTGGACGCCTGAGTAAGTCTATGGATGTCTGATTGAAGGTTGCATTGACTAGAGCTTAAATGTTCAGAATGTAAAGGTAAGGCTATAGGCAATTGGTCATCTGTTATCATGATCAAACGAGTTAAAGTTAAATATCAGACTTCAGACAAGTGTGTTGGATGTCTGATATGTGTTTTGTGTTTAGGTTTTTATTTCTAGTTTTTCCTAAGTATAGAGAGCCTAAGTTAGCTTTGTGTATGTTATCTTTGGGGGCTCTTTACAATGCCTCTATACTCAATTAAAAAGAAGATTACAACATTTTGAAAGTGTACAATAAAAAGCTTAAGACTTACGAGAAAATACATTTTCACGCTCCTGATCATCTGTCTTGGAAAATTCGCAAGACCTACAATATGTTATGACAGAGAAAAAATATGCCATTTTCATGTTCTATTTGTTTTACTTTATTTTGTAAAATCATCAAAATATTATTTATGAGAGGTTGAACTAATAGACAGTTTCTATATTAATCGTCAATGATGCTGTTAACATCATTGGTTAATAACCGGTGATGACGACGATAGTGGTAACAACATTGAAAGTGCTATGAACTAGACTAGTGTTGACAGTTATAATTAAAATCATCAACGATGATGCTTTTATCAACAGTTGTAAAATCGCCGAATACTCATCGTTGAGAACACATTTTCTTGTAGTACAATGCATTCTCCCAGATGTACTGAGGAAACCAACTAACCATATTAGTGTCACCGCAAGTTTTGACATTTAAATTCGAATCACCAATTGAGTGATTGGACTTAGGTTGGTTTGCTCAAGGAACATAACTCCAACAGGTACCTAGGCTATGTATATTTGGCAACCTAATAATTGAGGTTTCGTAGAATGTAAGGCCAACATATTAGAAAGCTAGTCTACATAATCAAATGTAGGATGAGACTGTTTTCTCAAGATGGAATTCACACAACTCCAATAGTTGGAGTGGAGTTTGAGATATATCATTATAGCTTCGGAGGTCTAATTCCATCGGCCATTGTTTTGATAGGCAAATTGAAATAGGAATAAAGGAATTGGATCAACTTGGTGGTGTTATCCAATATGTCTTCCATCCAACGCATAATGGCAATATGTATATACCAGTTCTGGAAGGGATGACAATAGTGGGATAAAATCCTAAACCTTGAGTTGGTCGAATGTGTAGGACATATGCGATATAGGGTATATCTCAATGGGTTGGCTATCACCCTAACAACCTAATAGTCATCATACTTCATTAAGGATGTGCAATGAACACTTAGCGATTTTGATTAGATATGGGGTTAATTGATAAATTAGAGATTTTGCATAATTAGAGAATTATAGAGTAATGCCTACAAAAATTTAGCTGTATAAATTTCTCAACTAGAGTGGGAAATGATTATTAGAATCAAATTAAATGAATATTTGATGAAGCCTTTGATCTAGGGTGATATTCTTCATAAATGGACTTTGGATTGCCTAGAACTACAAGATCTCCCTATAATGCGATACAACTAGCAAGGTGAAAATTGGAGGCAATCAAGGCCTTATAATCCTGCAACTTTTATAAATCTTGATTTGGGTCCACTTTTAGTACTAAACCTTTAGTATTGGTACAAGTCTGGCCTGCATGAATACCAAAGGGTTAGTACCTATACTAGTTTTCTATTGGCCCTTTTTGGGTGCAAGCCTATGCCAATATAGTACTTAGAATTTAGTATCGATATTGCTACTGTTGTGCCCCCTTCTGCTTGCCTTGTAACCAACAAATGATGCATTATATTTTGAATCCCAAAATACTAACTGTTAGAATCATAATGCGAACCAACATATATTATTATCAAGGAATTATACGTTAAATATATACATACATTTAGACATCACATTTATGGTTATTAAAGTGGTCTAATTATGTCAATTGACCATTCACATCTCATAAGAATATGAAATTTCATACATAGAAACATCAAGGGAAATGTAATTTCGTGATAGGTGGAATTGTCATTTTCATATTAAGTGGTTATGGTCTCTGGAGAGGAGAGGGCGAAGTGGGCATTTGATTTTCTGCATCCCATCGCAGAAAAGTTATAAATAGATCTCATGATAGAACCCAAAGGGTATGCTCTCATTTAGTTTTCTTTCACTCTAGCTCTATGAACCTCTGGGAATACCATTGCCACCACCTCTCGTTGGAGAAGCAAGCCTACGACTTTAGAGGATATTCGTGATCTCCTCAACTCTTCCGCTATGATGGATTCAGGTATCCCTCCATCATTTTATTTTTCATTTTCATTTTGGTTGATGGTATGGGAAATAGATTATTTTTGGAATTATAGAAAATCATTTGATTTTGATTTTTATTTGGTACAACCAACCTACTATTTTACATATAAAGGTACCCTAAACATGATTCCAAACCCCTTTTGTTCAAGATTTTAACCATCAAACCCCACTTTAATCCAAATATATCAAAAACTCATAACACCCTTCATGCATGGTCATTTCTCCTACATGTAAGGTGAACTAGCACATGAACCACCTAGCAACTCTATTGACCTCTCAATCAAACATGCGAACCCTAATTTATGAAGAGAAACACAAGAAGTTGGGTTGAAGAGGTCCCTACCTCAATTTTAGGCTTTATCTCTTTCTTCCTTTGGTGTTATAGCAACAACCATCAACTTCCTCCTTTCTTTCTCCTTTCTTCCCCTTTCTTTGCTTAATCCTCTCCTTTAGTCGAGCTTCATAGGAACTTAGATCCAGTTGTGACTACAGCATCCCTTTCTTTTGCCTCCCTTAATTTCCCTTCTGATCCTAAAAGAAGCAAGGGATCAAGTAGCAAATGAAGCTAAGGGTCAAGTTTGAGTGCTTAGCTTGAAGTTAGGGCTCCATATGGACCCAACCGGTAGCAAGTTGAAGAAGAAGATGGAGGTGAAGGTCAGTGGAATGGAGGGGGTGAGGGTGGTCTACCCTGGTACCATGCTCATTTCATGGCTTTTATATGGGTTGGGTTTTTGTGTAAAACCACTCTCACCCAATACTTGACGTTGAAGAAGAGTCCTCCAACTCTTTTTCTTTTCACGTGACCCCTGAACCCACCTTTGTAAATAATCTAAGTAGGGAGCTTAGCTATTTAGATTACAAAAATGCTAATTAAGTCCAAATCTCAACTTAAGCTATCATTTAGAACCTAATTAGGTTTTTGTTGGCCTAATTGAGTTTAATTAAATTTCAAGGCCTTACACCGTGGAAAAGAGGCAAGGAGAGAAGGTCATTGGTGGTGAGGTGAGGGAGAAGGGAGAGGGGCAATGGAGGGGGGTAGTGGTGTTTGGTTGTCTCCATATGTATATCACTCTTGCTCTTAATATCTTAGTCTTAGAAATATCAGATCTTTAAAAAAAGAGTCTTGGACATATTGATATGTTATTATGTATGTTTTGTGCTACTATAAAAAAAGTATTTGAAATGTTTCATTTTGTATAGTCTTAAGGGCCTAATAAAACATAGCTTTACTGTTGAGCTAGTACCGCTATATGATGGTGGGCTATGTTTTTAATCTATTGAGGTTTATCTTAATAAGGACTCAAATTAGCTTTGTAAATGTTCTTTTTAGAAGTATTTTCCAAGTGGCTTTCATGGAATTTTGTGATGGAATCAGAGTTTACCACGTAGATTTATCTCAAAAGTAGATAGAATAAATGTGGGACCTTTCCTATTCAATACATGAGGCAATCCATCTAGGCAGTATATATCAATAAATATTTGGAAAGAATGGAAAGCTAGTAAAGTGTAATAAATAAATAAATCTTTGACGTTGCATGAATATCTCGTGGCAAGATTATGACAAAGATTGTGCTTTAAATTAATATTATCTATCTTGATGATAATTTTTTAAAATTGTTTGATTTATTCATGCATTTTATATTTTCAAAGAATGGATTCTTTAAAAGGAAAGCTATTGTTCAAATGACATAGCGGGTAGGCAAGAAAGTTGTTTATCATATCAAGCACTCTTTATTTCACCTCTCACTTGGTCGGATATTATAGGTTCTTTGAGTATGTATGGTCAACTTGCCATGTATGCTGCTACAGCTAAACAAAAAAATAATACTTCGTACAACTTATCCAATTAAATCTATTTTAGTAAAATATAGATCATGCTTCACGGATGCTTCGTCTAAAATATTCAATTTGTGATTTATACAAATATGAACTTCTATTATTATTATGTAATAGCAGACCGATCCTAACCAATTTGTCTCAGTCAAGAATGAAATAACTTATCGGAGAATCGTGCATTTAAGAACCTGATGTTGCAGTGGGAAACGCGTACAATCAAAAAGATCGGATGGGTTTTTTTTGGCAAAAATAGCAGAAGGCAAGGATCACGGGGGTCAATGCGATTTCTTGCAAGTCGCACCGTCCTTGGCCTGTCTCGTCTGAAATTGAATAGAAAGTGGGGGAGGAGACGAAAAAGGTAGAAAAAGGAAGAAAAAAAAAAAAAGAGAGGGTAAGCCATAGGGAGAGCGCCTTGTCACGGTTTCTCTCGGGCATGCTGTTGCTGCCACCACTGGTAGCTTAGGGCACTCCCCTCTCCACTTTCAATACAGAGAGAGAGAGAGAGAGAGGTGGGCACCAGCCGGAGGGAAAAGCAAAGAATTCATCGATCTCCGTCTGCTGCTTCCAGTCCACACATCTCTCCTCCCGACATAATCACTCCTTCCCTCCGCCATCTCCTCCTGTCGTCGTCGTCCTCCTCCCCCCATCCCTCTTTTGTTTGGTGTTGCCGTAGATAACAATAGTAATGGTTGTTGCTTGAGGTTATAGGATCTCATACATACATATATCTATATGTAGATAGAGAGAGAGAGAGAGAGAGAGAGAGGGTGAGAGAGAGAGAGAGAGGGTGGGGGGCGGGGGCGGTGGGAACTGGGGAGGGAGGAAGAGTGGATATGGTGTTCAAGGGGCGATTCTTCTCGTCTTCGAAGAAGTCAGATTCGTCCGACGGATCCAACAACAGCCCGAAGACACCTCCTGCCACGGCTCTTGGCTCCCCAAACAGATCCGACAAGAAGAAGAAGCCCAAATCCTCCTCCAAGGACGACAGAAGCGGTAGCAGCAGCATCGGCATCAGCATCAGCGGTACTGCTGCTGCAACCTCAAGCTCCCGCCAGACGACGACGCTCGTAAGAGATGCAGCTGCGGCGCGCCACCAGAATCAGCAACAACAGCAGCAGCATAAGAAGAAGAATAAGGGGAAGGACAAAGATGAAGAAGAAGATGATGATGGTGTGGAGGAGGATGGTCTTCCCAGAGGAGGAGGAGGAGGAGGAGGAAGGGGGGATAGAAAGCAACCCAGTCCTACTGTTAAACTCACAGGCAGGGAGGCCACCAACACCAGTGCCACCGACAATGCTTCTCACTCCGAAACGGCTGCTGCTGCTGTGAGTGGATCGGGGTCTCTGGCTCCTATCCTAGCCTCCTCCTTGGGGCTCAATCGTATAAAGACGAGATCCGGGCCCTTGCCGATGGAGGGGGGGGGAGCTGGCGGTGGCCGCAACCACAGGGGGTCTACCCTCCTTGGACCTAGCAATTTCTCTCGGGGTCCACCCGAGGGCTGCTCCTCCTCCTCCTCCGCCGCCGCCGCGCCATCCTCGTCTCATTCCTCCCTTTGCTCCTCCACCACCAGCACAAAATGTATGCCGAGTAGCAGCAAGGGTGCTGGCAAGACGAAGGGCAATGGAGGTGCCGCCACAGACAAGACCGCAACTAATAAAGGACACGCCAGTTGCCGGGTGACTGCTGATGTGAATGAGGCTAAGCAGCTGCCTTCTTCTGCTGCAGATGCCGTACACTTAACGCCACCGCCGCCCAACAGCAACTCGAAGGCTATGCCCATCGGTAAGCAGCGAGCACCCTACCCTACCAGTCTTTCGTGAATAGCTTCTTCACTTCATTCTATGTGATGAATGCGTGGCTCCAAGGTTCGCGGATCTGTTGAAGAGTTGCTAGATTCTATTATGGGAGGCCCGCTTGGTGTCCTTCGATTCAAAAGAGACCCCCTTCAGCATTCACTTCCATTCAGTGGAGTGTGAACAACCCTCGACAGAAACACGATTCAATATTTAGCCAGAAGAATGAGAAGAAAGTTGATGCTGGTTTGAAAATATGGTCGAAGAGGGAAACATTATTATATTTTTCATAGACTTCTACCCCCCACAAAATCTTTCTGACTCAATAAACTAACAAAGGGTCGGCGATGTGGCCAGTCCCCTATCTCATTTCCAAAACCATGGCACTCCTGCCTCACTTCATGAGCCTGGCTCATCTGCAACTGGAAAGGATCCTGCCTTTCATGGGTGTTGTTGGACAACACTAGTATCAGTAGTGCCTTTCTACCACGGGCACGATTGAGGTCCTGAACAACATGTACTAATTCAATACAAATTTGGTGGAGATTTTGCTAGAGGGAGAGTCTGCCTGAGTATGCTTTTTGAGTTGATAGGTCTCACATTGGATGGAAGTAGACCTTAATGCAATTTGTCCATGGAGAGATGACCTAGATGCATATGTCACCAAAGAGGAGTAGACGACACGACACCAAGAAAACTAACTTGGAAGGTAAAACAACATCAAACATCACATGACGATCAAGTTCCTTTACTACTCTACTAACGGATAGAAGGCTCCAAGGAAACTCCCAAGCATGAAAAACATCTATCAACTTTAAGTTGGTGAATACATGCACACCTTCTTTGTTGGTGATGGAAGATGGTATCCTATCTGTTGATTGAACAAATATGTGGTGAAGCTATGAGCATCCCCACACAAGTCTATTTATACACCAGGATCAATGAGCCACTCAAACTTGGAAGTAAGCTATGAGCATCCCCACACAAGTCTATTTATGCACCAGGATCAATGAGCCACTCAAAGTTGGAAGTCTGATGAATCATGGCCAAAAAGGTTGAGCATATAGCTACAAGATAGGTAGTAGGACCAATGGTCAAAACTTGGGATTTGGAGGAAGACAATGTAGGTTTAATTATGAACTCCTATTCTCTTCCTTCAAGACAATGACTACCTTATTTTCCTCCTTTTCCTTTATTATATGTTTTGTCTTTCTAAAAGCCATGGACCAATATACACCTTATGGTTGACTGGTGGATCTACAGGTTAAAATGGGTGGTCAATGCTTGGGATTTGGTGGGAGATAATGCAGATTTAATAATGGGCTCTTATTCTCTTCCTTCAAGACAACTACTACCTCCTTTTCCTCTTCTTTGATTATATGTCTTGTATTTCCAATAGCCATGAACTGTGATGCACCCTTTGGTTGATTGTTGGATCCACGGGCCAAAATGAGTGGCCAAAGCTTGGGATTAATGTAGATTTGATTGTGAACTCTTATTCTCTTCCTTCAAGATAGTGACCATCTTAGAAGAAGAACTAGAGGTTAGGAACAATTGCCTGATGTGCCATGGATGCAAGGGAGGGAGGAAATGGTGGCTTGCTATGCTTACCTAGTGTATGCTTTCTAAGTTGTCTAGTCTTGCCATGATAGGTGCACTAGAGATTTGAACATTGTGGCTTGAGCTAGCTCATCCTCAATCGTGACCATGAGTTTTTTTTGAAAGGTCTCAATTGTGACCATGACTTGTAGGAGCATGAGTGCCTCTACCACAACCACAACGAGCTACTCTTTCCTAGAGAATGAGTATTTGCAATAGGCATACGCAGAGGAGGCCTTGATTGATTATGTTTCTTTATCATACACATTTACTGAGGTATCTCCCTAGAAGTCAACCTCTAAGCATGAGTAATATGGAAGTTAAGTCCAACGTTAAGAGAAGCTTTGCTAGCATATCTTTCAATTGAGCACATAAAGTATAGAGGCACAACATTAGAGAGCATAACGATCTTGATTTATTGCCCCCTTCTTGAGAGGGAAGGGAAAAAGCTATGGTAGATGTTCCAAGGGTTTGAGCTTCTATTCTTTCTTCTCAAAGAAATTAGTATTATATGACCATAGATATTAGGTTATTGTCTTCCACAACTCTCTAATCTAGCAATATGGAACTAAGCATACACCAAGCACCCATGGTTAATTGGATCCTTCCCTAGATCAAATTACTTTTCTACAAATAACCATCTACACTCCTTATTGTAGAGCATATCAATATTTGATTGATTACATAAGGTAGGGAAACCATCCATCCTTCACTCAATTATATTATGTGGAAAGAGTAAATAGGTGGATTGGAGTGCAAACCAACAATTAATCACGTAGACAATTTGAAGATAAAGATGGTCGAAGTAGAATTGAAGATAAATGTCTTTACATACGGGGGTCCTGGCTATCCTAGGAATTCTTAACCTTATGGTGAACTTAGGTGAGGATTTTTGGAGAGCTTTTAAGTAGGGTGTTTGGGCTAACCATGATGTTAGACGTAGATTGGTAGTGGCTTTGTGGGGTACTTGTATTCAGAGAAATGATGCTATTTTCAAGGGTGCAAGGGTTTGGGCTGAAAACGTTGTGAGGGATGCATCTTGTTTGATCTTTGGTCACAATTTTTGTAACATATTTTTCTAGTAGTGGAATGAAATATTTTTTTGGTTGGCTACTAACTTCTGATAGCGTTCCTTTTTCTTTTCCAAAAAAACAAAAAAATTGAAGACTGGCGACTTTCAATGCTATTCTGTCATTTGTCCAAAGATTTATTAGACAAGTATCTCCTCCTACCTTAGTTTCTCCACAGCTTAATAGGAGTCATTTCTTGCCCTTTAAGCTAGATTTTAGCTACAACTCTAGATTGATTGATTCTTCCATGATTCTATCCTGGAGTCTCCTTCTATCACATGGGCTGAGTATGATGATTTGATTCATAGGATCTCTCAACTTACTTCTTCTACCACATCTAGTCAGACCCCTCAGGATGAGATAGCTGCAGTTGCTACTTCTTCAGGTATGTGTCTAGCTTGTCATTCTAGTACTGATACACTAGATTGGTTGGTGGATTTTGGAGCATCTCATCACATATGTGGGAAGGCCCAGCAGTTTACTAGGTTACATCCAGACTCCACAGGATAGACCATTGTTGTGGTTGATGACTGTAGTTCTCTAGTCACTGGTCATGAAGAAGTTCAGCTATCTCCCAGTATAAGGCTGCGGGATGTTCTTCATGCTCGTTATTTTCCTTTGAGTTTGCTCTATGTTAGTTGCATTACTGAAGAATTGAATTGTCAGGTTATTTTTGGTGTTATGACATTGGTGTTTCAAGATATACTGACAGGGAATCTGATTGGTTATGGCCGTGAGGAAGGGGGGTTCTACTGCCTACTTCAGACACCTTATGTAGGTCATGCAAAGGTTTCTGGAGGAGGCACTAGTTACTTGTGGCACCTGAGATTTGGACACATTTCTCTGGCAAAGCTTCGTCGCGTTATTCCTTAGATAACATCTACTGCTACGTTTTAGTGTGAGACTTGCCAACTCGGGAAGCACCATAGGAGTTCCTTTCCCAGCAGGCTGTATCATAGTGCTTCTAGTTTATTTGATCTTCTTCATCTTGATGTGTGGGGACCCAGTAGATCTCTTGATCGCTTGGGACATCGTTTATATCTTGTTGTCGATGATTTTTTCTTTTTATTTTGGGTGTTTCTACTTAAGTCCAAGTTTGAGGTTGGCATTGTAATTACAAACTTCATAGTTGAAATAAAAAATTAGTTTAGTGTCCATGTAAAAACTATAAGAACTGATAATGCCTTGGAATTTTGCACTGGTGCTCTTCACCTTCTATTTCAGTCACGTGGGATTTCAATTCTAGACCTAACAATACCAAAGCAAGAACATAAGATAAAATCCCTTAATTATTCTGAAATGAGTGCATGCTTATCTAAATGCATATGATGTGCAATGGATGCCAATTAACTTAATTGAGTTACCAAAAAAACTTAAGTGCTTAACAAAATATAGTCATGGGCAACAAAATATGGTTTCATGAACTACCCTCCAACCGAGCCTTAACTAAAGCAGCACCATCGGTGGCACCCTCACAAATAGTTTGACGCTTGATTGCAGCTAAACCACCTATCAACGCCATCGTCCCAACAAAGAAGATAGATGGTATGGGTCCAATGAAAATGGAGGGGAAGACTTGTGCACCACGAGAAAGGGAAGCGGCAGCATTGACCTGGAAGGTATTACGCTCCAAATTGGGCCTATGAACCCCATGGGGGTCAAGAAAGACCCAAAAGATGGGGCATTGTTTTTGGTTGCGTCAGATCTAGTTTGACAAGAAAATGTTTCGTTATGGTCTACACCTCGTATGTCTTTTGCAATTTACACGAGCATATAGGTGTGCATGCACTTAGCCTCTCAGACTCTGACTTGAGAGTTGAGTAGTATTGGTTAAGAGGCCTGCCATCTTGCTGCATGTGGGCTATCTCATGATGTTGTTGGAGGATCTGGGCTACGCTCTTCTTTTGGGAAGATGTCTAGTGGTGGTTGTCCCACACCTCTTTTGCTATCTTGTAATACTTAATATCTTAGCAATCCTCTGAATGGTGGCAACTTGGTATTATCTTTCTTCCATGTTGCATGCTTCTTAATCTTCTTTGTGGGCTTTGACTTGATGCGAATGTGCTCTTTGTCATGTCCTTCGATGACATTGAGGATTGACTGCAACCACAATGCATAATATTTTTTGTTGAAGTTCATGATCGGGCCAAAAAATGTATTCTTGAACTCCTCATGTGTCCCATCTATTTGAATAGGAGAGTCAACGATTTTAGAAGTCATATCTCTCAACCAAATTGGAGTCCATAATGAAAATAAATGTTTATACGTGTAGAGGTTTACTTCATTTGGTTCTAACACACTAAAAAATACTGGCCACAACACTTAGAAGCCCAAGAGCCTACATGGTCGGGCTTAAGTTGATGCAGTAGTAAGCTTCAGAGGACAAACTTTAGGAATGGCGCTATAGTGGTCATTGAATGGAGAGGGTGGAGATATAGTGGTCATCGCTATAGTGGTTGTGAGAGGACAATGCCATAGTGGACTAGTAGGCACCACCAAGGATGACACAATGTTGGCATTGTGACTCACTGCTAGAGCGATGATGCATTCTTGATGGTGCATAGGCCAAGTTTTGGTCATCATCTTAGCTACGATTCAGTTCCTTGTGCTAATCAATGCGTGGGAACAGTGCCTTGGTAGTGATGTGTATGGAATTGCTCTTGTGGAGTCCTTGTAGTAGCAACCTCAATAAATAGGGCACTTATGGCTAGGTTTTGTGAGTTCCAGTTAGTCTCCTACCTCTTGAGAGATTTGATTACTGAGAAGGGAAAACCTAGAGTTTATCTAGTGGAGAAAGAAAGAGGGAGGCTAAGAAGATATGGAACTCCAGGCTCCAGCCTAGGACTACTACTTTGATACTATGTAGAGGAAGAAGATAGTAGTTGTATTCCTTAAGGGAAGCCTATGCCTCTACAAGTATGGAAAAGCTAGGGAACATTTAGAGAGAAGTACCTAAAGAGGCGTAAACAACATAGGATTTCTCTCTGTACACTCTCCAATGCCATTTATCTACGTGTGGCTATGGTGTTGGCTAATCGTCCCGAATTGGTGCTTGATGTGTCATTTTTTCTTGTTCCATATGCTTTTATCTGGATCGTGGAGAATCAAATGAAAGTCTTGCATTCTAAAAGAGACCCTCGCCTTCTTTTTATAGAAAAGAGAATTGAGCTAATTATATAAGTACCACCTTAATATAAATAAATACTAAAAAATGCCTTGTAACCCCTTACAACTCAACACTCCCCCTCAAGTTGGGACGTATATGTCAATGAGACCAAACTTGTCGATTGGAAAATTATGGAGTTTCTCTTGAGAGGCTTAGTGAAAATATCAGCAATCTATAACTCAGAAGATATGTAAGTGGTACTTATCTTGCCCTCCAAGACAACATCTCGTATAAAATGGTAATTAACCTCAACATATTTTTTCTTGTGAAAGATGGTATTAGAGGTAATATATGTTGCTGACTTATTATCACAATAAAGTGGAATCGGTGTATCAACCAGCATCCCTATATCTCGCAAAAAACCAACCATCTACCTAATCTCACATAGAGCATGTGCCATAGATCTATACTCTGCCTCTGCACTGGAACGGGTGTCAACACTCTTTTTTTAGCTCCGCTAAGAAATCAGATTTCCTCCCAAATAGACAACAAAGCTTGACGTAGATCGCTTGTCATCTACTGATCTTGCACAGTTTGCATCAAAGTAAGCCGCAAGATCAAGAGTGCCACTCGTCCTGTAATAAAGACCTCTCCCTGGGTTACCCTTCAAGTATCTTAGGATGAGACACATCATGCCAATGGTTGTACCTGGGACTCTGCATAAATTGACTAGCACGACTGACTGCAAAGTTAATATCTGGTTGAGTAATGGTCAGGTATAACAACCGACCAACAGTACTGTGATATCTTATATCCTCAAACAAGGGATTCGACTCATTAGTGGTATGGTTGGCTTGTGCCTTAACCGGTATCCCTGATGACTTGGACCCAAGCAGTTCAGCCTCCTCAAGTATCTGTAAGGTATACTACTTTTGTGCTAAGGACAAAGCATCCTCTTGATGAACAACCTCTATCCTCAGGAAGTAACAAAGATCACCCAAGTTCGTGGTGACAAAAGTAGAGTGGAGAAATGCTTTCGTCTTTGCTAGCGCATCAATATCATCACCTCTCAGGATCATGTCATCAGCATAGACTCTAAGATAACAACTCTCCATGCTCTACCATGCTCAGTCTTGACGAATATAGAATGGTCAGTAGTAGATCTTTGGAATCCAATCTTCTTGATCTTTGAGTTGATTCTCTCAAACTAGGCTCGTGAACTTTGCTTAAGGCCATAAATAGCATTCCGTGAGCGGCAAACCCCCTCCCCTTGAGTGTCATAACCTGGTGGCTGTCTCATGTAAACTTCCTTAGCTAGATTACCATACAAGAAGGCATTCTTTATATCTAATTGATGCAAGGGCCATCCCCTTACCACAACAACTGACAAGATGATCCTGATGGAGGTGATACGAGCAACATGCGAGAAGGTCTCAAGGTAGTCCACCTCATACGTTTGGGTGAATTCCTTGGCAATAAGTCACGCCGTATATTGCTCCATTGTCCTATTTGACTTGTATTTGATTTTGTACACCCATTTGCAACCAACAACTGTGGCACCCTTAGGACATAGAACATGATCCTAAGTCTTCCTGGTCTGAAGTGCATGCATCTCTTCATCTATAGCAGCTTTCCATCTTGGATCATGGAGAGCCTAAACAAAATCTCTTGGAACAATTGCTGTGATCATGGTTGAAGCAGACGGCTTGTCCTCCTCTTGGAGATGAGACACGGCAATGTAATGAGAAATAGGGCGAAGCGTAGTGTTAGGTCTCCTCTGCACAATCGCTTCACCATCTGACTCTCCCCTACTCGATGGAGTAATGGACTGAGCTGGTGCCTCATCTGGGATGTCATCTAGCTGTGATCTCCTTTAATATACCTGTGTATCTTTTATAGTCGCCTCTATAGATGAACCGTCCTCTGAGAAGTAGGGAACCTTATCAAAGAAGGTTATGTCAATAGTAATAATATATTGTCTTCGAATTGGGTCATAGCACTTGTAGCGCTTCTGGGTTTTAGAATACCTAAAAAAGACACTTTATAGCCTGGGGAGCAAACTTGTCCTGTATACTGTAATCCTAAATAAAGTAGACACACCCAAAAACTTGTAGAGGCAACGGAAAAATCTTGTCACACTTAGGATATATAACCTAATATGGAATTTGACCATGAAGTACTGAGGATGGCAACCTGCTAATTAGATAGGCTGCAGATAATATAGCATCTCCTAAAAATTGTTTAGAAACCTTCATATGAGACATCAAGGTCCTAGCAATATTAAGCAAGTGACGTAACTTGCGCTCTGTAACTCCATTCTGCTAGGAAGTGTGTGCACAAGGTGTTTGATGAATGATCCCCCTGGAATGAAATTCTTCTTGCAAATCACTGTGCATAAATTCTAATGCATTATCACTGCAGAAGATCCGAACAGTAGTACCATACTATATCTGTATCTCTGATAGAAACTGTTGACTAATGGTAGAATCTCACTTCTGGCCTTCATCAAGAATACCCAGGCTAGTTTGTTGTTGTCATCAATCATAACTGCAAACTATCGGTGTCTATCAGTAGTGGAAACTCTAGAAGGCCCTCAGACATCACAGTACTAGAGAAAAAGGCTTAGAGCTAACACCAGCCTCTTTCCATGGATAGCTGTCCCTGTGGCGTTTCCCTAGCTGGCAATCTTTACACTCCAAGACTAAGGAATCTGGTAGCTGTGGGTACATCTGACGCATCTTCATAAAAGGATTCCCAAGTCTTCTGTGCCAAAGCAATGGATTATGAGAAATAGACATTGCCCCATTAAACAGGGTAGGCATGTCTAAATAAATTGGATGAAATGATTCAAATCTCATTAGAAATCCTATGGCTCTCTTATATAGAGAAAGATTGTAGAGTTAAAAGTATAGAAATATTCCTGAGGGACTAAATACCCATAGCCCATACAATAAGAAACATAAAAATAACCATATATGCTAACACTCCCCCTCAAGCTGAAGTATAAATATTTATCATACTCAACTTGGATGCACATGAATCAAATAAAGATTTGGCCAAGGGTTTGGTGAAAATATCTGCAATCTGCTTCTCAAATGTGACTAAAGTGGTATATAGCAACTTTTGAATAATGTCCTTAGTATAGTGACAATCAACCTCAACATGCTTTGTCCTCTTGTGAAATGCTGGGTTGTTGGTAATGAAGGTGGCTACTCTATTATAACATCGCATCTTCATGGGGTTAGAAAATTATACCTATAATTCGATAAGCAAGGATTTGATCCACATCATGTCTACAGTCGTCCGAGCCATAGCTCTGTACTTAGACTCGGTACTGGATCTCGTAATTGTGCCCTGTTTCTTGCTCCTCCATGTGATTAAATTTTCTGCTAATAAGGTCTAGAACCCAATAGTGGATTTGCGATACACATGACATCTGGTATAGCCTGCATTAGAGTAGCCAACCAAAGTCATAGAAGATTCCTTGGAGAAGAAGAGACCCTTTCCAAGAGCCTTCTTGACATATCTGAGCACCATCAATGTTACATCGCATTGCTGACGTGTCAACTTGGCTATGAACTGACTCAGTCTCCCTACTGCAAAGGAGATATCTGGCCTTGTGATAGTGAGATATAGTAGCTTGCCCACAAGCTACCTGTATCGCTTGCTGTTCACCACCTGTACATCCTCATCATAGAGTAGCATCTTGGGGTCTACAGGAATATTGGCCTCCTTGGCTCCAAGCATACCAACCTCTTTCAAGATATCTAAAGTATACTTCCTTTGAGATAAGACCACATCCTTTTTGGTGCGAGCAACCTTAATACTAAGAAAGTGCCATAAAGCTCCCAAGTCCATGACAAACTGTTTTGCCAGGATGCACTTAACCTTAGCAATACCCTGTTCATTTTCCCTTGTGATAATTAAATCATAAACATAAACATGAAGTATCACAGTACCTCGTTCAGTCCTCTTGACAAAGAAAGAAAAATCAGCTGTCGATCTCCTGAATCCAGGTGCCTCCACAACCTGTGACAACCTCTGGAACCAGTCTCTGAGACTCTGCTTAAGGCCATAGATAGCCTTTCACAATCGGCATATACACTTTCCCTGACTCTTAAAGTCAGGTGGCTGCTGCATGTAGATTTCCTCTTGGAGATTACCATAAAGAAATGCATTCTTTACATTCAACTGATGCAAGGGCCAGTCTAACTGAACTGCCATCGTAACCAACACCTAGACTGTGGGAAGCTTGGCAACTGGTGAGGTGTCAAAGAAATCCACTCCATAAGTTTGGGTAAACTCCTTTGTCACGGGTCATGCTTTATACCTAGTAATACTTCCATCTGGGTTGAACTTCATAGTAAATACCTATCAACAGCCAACAAGTGTAGCACCATCGGGAAGTGCAGTGTGCTCCCAGATCCCGTGGCCTCGAAGAGTGATCATCTCATCCTCCATGGTTGCTTGTCCTTTTGGATCAAGCATGGCCTTACGCTGAGTAGTTGAAATCTACGTAGTAACTAACGCCTGAGTGAATCCAGTAAATCTAGGAGCTAGGCTATAAGTAGCAAGTGCCCCAGCCGTGGGATAAGTAGTGCAAGCCCTTGGTAGCTTCCGAATAGCTATCAGAAGATCAAGAACATCACTTGACACATTATTTATCTTGTCTCTGTGACCATCGCATGGCAAACATACGTCAGTGTTTAAAGGACCCACATGAGAAGCAGATGGTGAAGGCGAGGGTGGGGGTCCCTGATAGGTAGTATGAGGGCGGACATATGTCTGGAGTGGCTCAGTCAGATGAGGAAAGGGATGCGTAGCATGAGGTGGTGGTGGTATAGTAGGGACATGAATTTTAGTAAAACTCCTAAAGCGAATGGTAGTATATGGCATAGGTGTCATATCACCCTTAGGAAGCATATCAGCAGCTGCCATGGAAAAGAAAGGTACTGTCTCATGAAAGGTAACATCTGTTGAAACGTAGTGCCGAGAAGTAAACGGATCAAAACACCGATACTTTTTTTTGTGTCTGGGTATACTCAAGAAAGATGCACTTAACTGCTCTTGGTGTTAGTTTATCCCGATCCGATCCCAACAAATGGACAAAGGCAACATAACTAAAAGTTCGAGGGGTGATGTGAAACATGGGTCGATCATGATACATGACCTACAAAGGAATCTATTCATGTAATGCGGCATTAAGCATCCGATTGATAAAATAATATGCAGTCAAAACAGCATCACCCCAGTAGAGAGAGAGGGAACTGAATGGTGAATCAACAAAGTGCGAGTAACATCAAGAATATGGCGATGTTTCCTCTCAACAACACCATTTTGCTGAAAGGTATGAGGACATGTTGTCTCATGGATAATGCTATAATTAGAAAAGAAACTGTGCAAATGCATAGTACAAAACTCCAAGGCATTATCAAAACGAAAGCACTCCACCAAACAAGAATATTGAATTTTTATTTCTTTGACAAAGTTCTTAATGATTTGTCTCACATCGGACTTATTTTTTAAAAGGAACATCCAAGAAACACGAGAAAAATCATCGACTAAAACAAGATAATATTTGTTTCCAAGTCGATTAGGAGTACGACTGGGATCCCACACGTTCATATGAATCAAATCAAATGTAGCAATAGATGAAACAAAAATAGAACTGGAAAAATTAACCCTGTGGTGCTTGCCAAGCTGACAAGCATCACGGGTGAGAGCAGTAGTGGAAGGTATGTACAGTGGAACACGTTTGAGGCGATCAATGGGTAGGTGGTTAAGGTTGTGGTGCCACTCCATGTAGATCAGTAGAAGGCCCTGGGTAAATGAAGCAGCAATAGTCGGAGGGTGCATCCCATGTTCATCACATCCTCTACCAATCGTCTTTCTAGTGAATTTGTCTTGCAAAACACAGGAAGTCACATAAAAAATAGTTCGACTGTTCAGATCTCTAGTGATACTATTAACAAACAGTAAACTCAAAGGAAAATTAGGCACATAATAGACATAAGCTAGTCTCAAAGTAGGAGATAAAGACATATCTCCCTTGCCAACAAGTGATGAATGTCTCCCATCTGCCACTTGTACTGTCCTGGCGGGTGTAACAGGTGCTAAGAGAAAGAACCTCTATTGTCACATAGGTGCTTGGATGCATCAGAATCAATCAATGGCTTACTAAAAGACGAGTGACGACATACCAGTTGTAGGTGTCTCTGAAGAGGTGGCAATAGCAGCAGTCTGAGAAGAAGATGCCTGAGTCAATTGAGTAATCTGCTGCTGCAAGGTCCCAATCTCCATGCTCAAGGAACTAATATCAGAACTAGGAAGGACTGCATAGGAGATCTCTACTACCTGATTGGCCACAGGTGGCCTACCATACTTTTGCTAGCATGTAGCCTCAGTGTGACCAAGTTTGCCACAGTAGGTACACGGAGTCATAGTACGTGTATCAGAAGAATGTCCACGTCCACGACCACGTGCAGGATAAGTGGTACCCCTGCCACGTTCAGGGATTACAGCCAGTGCAGATGACCGAGCAATAGAGTCAGGAGTAGAAGTGTGCACTGCAACTCTGCTAAGTCTACTATATGCTTCCTCCAAGGTAAGAAGCTTAGGAGTGGTAAGAATCTGATCTCTGGTTACCGCATACTTAAGTCCAAGGCCAGCCAAGAAAAGGGAGACAACCAACTGTCTCTTAAAACTCCTTTAGCACTCATAAGCACACCCTGCTAGGTAGAAGTAATTCCTCTCCAACATTCCCTTCATGAGGAAGTAACATTGTGACAGTGTGCGTCCCTCCTGACGCAAGCAGAAGAGGTCGTAGAAGATCTGAAAAACTAGTGTGATGTTCTTGGCATGTGAATAGATGTCACGTAAAGACTCACATCTCCTTTGCTGTAGTATAGTACATGATCTCATTCCATATTCGGGGAATAACCGTCTGTATCAGCCATGCACAAACCATGGCATTATTACTATCCCAATTGGCATTTGTGCCAGTCTTGTTCTCAGGCTCTAGATCCGTAGGAATATGGCTCTTCTTATGACCCTTGACGGTTATAAGAAAGGTCTGGGATCATCGCGGGTAGTTGGTTTCATCCAACTTGACGACAAGACCAAAGAACGGGTTCTTGAGTACCCGGTGTTTGAAATAGATCTTGAAGACACCTCATACTGATCATCTAAAGCCATCTTCACAATCCGGAATCCTTGATCAAGCGTTTATCACCAAGAAATCATCAAATAATCTGAAATCGAATGGATTTAGATCTGCGTTGCTAATAAGAGGCCTCTTTAGACGGATGTCGGCCTCACCCGGGTGCAAGGAGAACACCTAAGATGGCCCCAAGAAGACCTAGGCTCCCTCTCGCAGTGGCTACAAGGACTGCAGCCCCTATATCAGGCTGAGAAGCCCCTCCAGTCACCACGTATGGCCTGCACAGGGACCAAGTCACCCTTTGCAACCTCCGTTGTCGCTTTTTGTCGTCTATTGCCGCTGTAAATGGTCGCCGCTGCCCCACGGATGGTCACAGCGCCGCCTCTAATGGTTGTTGCCGCCGCTGGCTACCGTAGAGTGCCACCAGTCCTCCTTGAGGTTGTCGCAGTCGTCGCTTACTGTTGCAGTGAGGCCAGCATCGTAGCGAGGGCGGCTTTGCGTCGGGCATAGCTGCCACCGCCGTCGCCGGTGGAGACAGACCCGTGCGTCGACGCCGAGGAAGAGATAGAAGAGATCCGGATGTGGTGGTAGGGTTCAGGAGGCCTTGAGGGGTGGGATACCTAGAGCCATGGTCCAGGACTGGTGCTTTGATATCAAATTAGGTGAAATGATTCAAATCTCATTAGAAACCCTAGGGCTCTCTTATATAGAGAGAGACTGTAGGGTTAAAAGTACAGAAATGTCCTTGAGGGACTAAACATCCATAGCCCATACACCTCTTTCTATTCCACCACTAAAGAAGTAATGCCTTTCATAAAAAATAACATGACACCCAAGATCTCTTTAAAATTTACTGACTGATAAAAGATTTATGGGAAACTCAGGAGCATAATATACCTGTTCTATCTTTATCTTGGATGTAGCATCTACACATCCAACAATAGTCATAGGGGAAGTTGCTCCATTGGCTACCCATACATCCTGAATTCCATATGAAGGCGTCGGATTCTTTAGGCGGTCATTGTCTCCAGTAAGGTGAACAGAGGCACCAGAATCAATCACCCAAGCACTTCTAGTCCTTTGTTTCCACACTCCAGTCTTGTAGGTTGTAAACGCTAGCCCAGTCAAATTTGAACTTGATCTACTCAGATAAATTCTTCTCAATACCAGCGAGAGAAGGCTCATCGCTATCGATAGGAGTTGTGAGGGAAGGCTCATCACGCACTCAAAGCCATGAACAAGACAATCGCTGCTGTAGGCAGCGACGTTGGACCGCCACAGCACTGCCCGTGCCCCATGCGACATTGCCCACACTGCTGTTGCCCCACCCAGTGCCACTAGGGCTCCATGCGTCACCGCAAGTGGTGTTGCTGTTCCATGCGCTGCCTCTTGCACTGCCGCTGTTGTGCCTTGTTGTGCTATTAGCACCGCTAGGCCTACATGCGTCGCTACTTGCGTTGCCGTTGCTACACGGCTGCCTCTTGCGTTGCTGCTGTTGGTCCACGCAGCGCTGCTGGTGCTGCTAGGGCACCATGCGCTGCCGCTCACGGTGTTGCTACCCGTCACGGCGTTGCATGCACTGTCTCTCGCCCTTGCGCCATCCATGGTGACGGTGTCACCGGTGTTCTCCATTAGATCACCTTGAGTTGGTGATCTAAGAGAAACCACATGTTGTGGTGGATTTTTTTTGGTGGGATATCAGGACACTGGCTTAGGATCGTTGCTTTGAGACCATGTGGAGAATCAAATGAAAGTCTTGTATTCCAAACGAAACCCTAGCCCTATTTTTATAGAAAAGAAAATGGGCTAATTACATTAGTATCCCCTCAATATTAATAAAACACTAAAAACCGCCATGTAACCCCTTACAACTTAACATGGATAATGTGTTTAATGACTTTTCTTTGTCTCGGCTTTAGAGATTGGTTCGGCATGGAGGAGGATGAAAAGAAAGGCCTTTTTGTGGAAGGTTGAATTTCTCAAGGGGTATGTCTCCTTGGAGTAGGGATTCCTTTAGAAGTTGCTTATTAAGAGCGTGTTTTGTAAAGATTTGGATATGATGGATGAAAAGGTGCATTACAACTACTCCCTTTTTGATTTTGCTGAGTGGCAATTGGACAAGTTGTTGAGTGTAACTTAAAGAAGTGTTAGGTATGGTGCTCTTTGGCACTGTTGCTATTTGTTCTTGTAAATGCATTAGCTGTGAGCTCCGATGTGGCTTGCTTCTCTTTTTTTTTGGTTTCTTCACATGTTAGGCCTTTAGTTGACATTCCCTTGCTATAATATGCTGATGACATTGTATTCTTGGTGGAAGGATCGGTACCAAGGTCCTACCTCAGCTTGTTACCTTAGCTAATTGGTTCGGTATAGTTTGCCTTCATCCAAGGAAGGTTGCTCCAGGAATCTTTTAGATTGGGAGACGAAATGGTTGTCGCATGGCGAGGCTTAGGTAGGAAGTGTTTCCTGTGCAAGGTAGATTTTTCCAAGACATATGACTCGATCAACTAAGCCTATCTGTGGTAGGTCTTGAGGAGAAGACAATTCCTGATTTGTGGATAACATGGATGAAGAGGTGCATCACCACAATGCCTTTCTTCATTCTTATTAATGACAAACTTGATGAGGGGTGGATATAGCCCCAGAGGAGCGTTACTACATTAGGTAGGGATGCCTTCTTGCGCCTCTCTTGTTTATTATTGTCACGACAAGTTGAAAACTATGGCTTTCAAGGCTTGTAGTAGGGGTTTCATCTCTGGCTTTACTTTACATGGGGATAATTCCTTGTTGAGACTCGAGGGAAGGTTGAGGTCTAGAATCTTGGGGCTCTGGATTGTGTGTCAACCATTTAAAGTCAACATTTGTTTCTTTTCACTTAGATGACGATGAGGCTACAGTGCTTAGCTGTTGGGCATTGCTTCGTGGTCCTTGCTTGTTGTTTTTCTTGGGTTGCCTTTAAAGGGCAAACAACTAATATCTAAAGATTGGGCACCCTTGATAGATAGGTTGGAGCGTTCGCTTGCTGTTGAGAGGTTGAAAGTTGGTGTTGTTGATGTTTGTTCTATCGACCATTCTTGTTTTCTTTTTGTTTGTGTTCAAGCCGCCAAGCAAGATTATATAGACCATTACTAAGTAGAGAAAGAGGTTCGTTTGGAAGGAACTGAATCATGTAGATAGGCCCCTACATTTGATGGCCTGGGATGAAGTGTGTAGGCCTAAAAAGGAAGGGGGTTGGGTGTGTGAAGGTTAATGACTTTAATGATGCCCTTCTCTTAGAGTGGGTTGTCAAGCTTATGCAGAATGGAGATACACTATGGCATTGTTTATTGTGGGATTCGTATGGTCTATGCTTTGATTGGGCTCAGATGGTGGATCTCATCCATGGGGCATTTGCTTTTTGGAGTGGCTTAATCTACATTATGGGAAGGGTGCCAACAAATTTCCACTCGGCTTTGGGTAATGGATGCACCTTCAGGTTTTGGGAGGATGATTAGACTGAGGTTGGTTTGCTGGTAGAGTTCATTCCATGGTTATATGCACTCTCAGTGGACAAGGATGGATGTGTAGCTGATGTATGGGACAGTGTGACCAATTCATGGTCTTCTGCTTTTGGTGGGGTCCTCTTAGAAGCCAGGGTACATGATTTGCAACAGCTTCTTTCCTTGATTGGGGAGGTGGAGGAAGCTTCATTGTCAAGAAGGCTTTTTTCTTTCTACGTTGAGGGGCTGATGTGGCAAACATTGACATGGCGACAGACTGTTCCTCCTTTTGGAAGCTGAAGATCCCCTCAAAGGTAAAGATATTTTTTTGGCTCCTATGAAGGGGGCACTTGGTCACGAAGGTTTGTAGGGGATGTTGGGCACTGGATGTGAGACTTTGTGCAGTCTTTGTAGACATGAGGTGGAAGACTATGACCCTTTGCTTTCGAAGTGCCATTTCGCATCCTCTATCTAGAGCGAGTTAAGGTTGATGCACTTGGTTCAGCCTTCTATGGAGGAGTTTTGGGGTGCCTATCGTAAGGGAGGACATACTGACACTTTGTCTTGGATAAAAGTTGGTGCTAGGCTTTGGGAAATTTGGTTGCAAGTTGCAACATAATAGACAGTGATCTAAATGTCGCCGGCAAGGCTATTTTGGGGAGGGGGCCATGAATATCGATTTACGATGATTAAAATATCGATTTACAGGTGTGCATCGTCGGCATGCCGATGGTGGTGTCGAGGCTAGGCAAAGGTGCTACTGCTACAGGTCGATTTCTGGAATCCTAAGGACGTAGAAGGTCGATATTGAGGAATGTAAGGGTCTAAGGACACACACACACGGTCATTATGAAATACATTTATTGTTACATAATCATTATTTTTTGAAAATGATATCATTTTGATTATTTATGTGATTTTTTGTTGACATGTTGTCAGCATTCCCTCGGCATTTCCTCGGCGTGTCCTCGGCATGCCCACGAAATGAATACTTAGAATTTTATTGGCACAGCGTTAAAATCGACATTTCGTACCTTGATAATAGATCATTGTTTAGGGAAGAGGGATGTTGGTTGTTAGGGTGACATCTTTTATGTTTTGACTCTTGGACACAACTAATGTAATTTTTTGATTTGGCTGGAATGAAGCAGGCGGCTAGTTACCTCTGTCCTACTTTTCAAAAAAAAAAAACTAAGATAGAAATTATGATAGCCTTGCTATTTTTTGCAACCTTCTTGACTTGGCATTAAACATAATAAGTCTACACGTGTGATCTCTGGGATGGATAATTTGGAGTCTAACAGGGTTGCATCTGCTTTCTCGTTGCCAAGGGACAATTTGCCTCTAAACTACCTTGGCTTGCCTTTTACTGCCATGGGCCTGCAACCTAGGGGCTCAACACTTCTCAAGTAGAGAATGGCGAGGAAGTTGGTAGGATGGAAGGCAAGATTGCTTTCCAAGGGAGAGAGGTTAGTGCTTCTCAAGGCTGTCTTGTCTGTGATTTTGGTTTTATATATGCAGTCTTTTAGTTTCCAGTAGAGGTGATCACCTCAATTGAAGGAATTTGCAAGAGTTCCCTTTGGAAAGGTGCAACAAGCCAGGGAGGGGCTAGTTACTTGGTGGCTTGGAAATATGTCTATCATCTAGTCAAAGAAGGCTTTGGGATAGAAATAACGAGCACTATGAGTGAGGCTTTACTAGCCAAGTCGTGCACGTTGATCATGGCGGTGACAGTAGACTTTTCTATACAGCTTTTGATTGAGTTATATGCAGAGCTCTCGATTGGGATGGTCATTATGGGTTGTCTGGCTGGGGTTTAGTTTTTTGGTAAGGACTAATGAAGTTCTTTCTGCATGTGGAGGAGTTCTTTGCTCTAAGGATTGTATAGGTATTGGATTTCAATTCTGGAGAGATGATGGATGCCCCCATAGGCCCCTTCATGGCTGCTTTTCCTTGTGTATTTGCATTAGCTTAGGAACAGGAGGTTAACTCTTTAAGATTGTTTGAATGATCTGATTGGAATTGTTGTTGGGTGGACACCAACATTTCTTTCACCCCTTTCTGAGGCATGCGTGGCTCTTTTTTTTTTCTTTTTAGAAGCTAAATGTGTGGGCCATGGCATTGGGTCTCACGACCTGTTGGATGCCAATGGTGGGCTTTACTACTGAGCCAACCCCTCAGTGGCATGCGTGGCTACCTTGTCATGACTTCTTGAAGATATTGATGGTCAGAGACTGTGCCTAGGTGTGGAGGATGGTGGGACTAGGAAGATTGGTGGCATGTATTTTAGAAGGCATACAATAGATTATGGTCCCCACCTTTGCGTTGTAATGGGTAGTTTCTCAAGGATTGTAGGTTGCTGTGTTCCAGGGCATTTTTGAAAGTTCACTCCTCTTGGGAGCTTAGGCAGAAAAAGGATGGTAACTAAGCTGAGGTCTTGAACACATCATGGCTACTTTGGAAAGCCAAATCATCTCTTTTTTTCTTTCCCACTTGCTCTGAGAGTCTTGAGTGAGATGGGATTGTCTTGGATATGCTCTGTCATTTGAGGTTTGTCGGAGGTCCTTTAGAACTGGTACACTTCATCTCTTGGTCGAGCACTTTCTCAAAAAAAAAAAAAAAAGGAAAATCTCTTGCTTGGGCATAGTATAGGACAAGGAAGGAGCTTGATGCATCTCTTGCAATTCTTTGGTCCCTTTGGCTAGAGAGAAATGGGTGGTGTTTGACTATGTAGAGAGCATGGTATTCCATGATAAATGCTTTACAGAGGAGCAGGGTTATGCGCTCTATTATCTTGTAATATAACCCTGTTTCATTTTTAATAAAGTGGCGGGCTACTGTTCTAGAGTAGGCTTTCTTTTCAACCCTGAAAAAAAGTCATAGTGGAATAGCGTCCATCTGAACAAATGATTCCAACCCAAGAACAAAATATCTTAACAACAAACGTGAAGATAGAACAATGTGACCAGGGCTAGGTAAGGCATACAGCAGGTTGGCTTAGTCCATGCCCTACTCATCAACTAGGAACAATAGTGAAAGTAATTGTTATTATTCTAGACATTGGAGCATTGAGTGGCCATGAGACCTCTGTTGGGAGTGTTAGGCTGATAGGATGTAGAGATGTGGTGTTCGTGATAGGAAAATGGTTGTAGAATTTGTGAACCAAAGAATGAGGATAGCTGCTACAATGGGCATGGCAATATCCCTGGTTGCTTGTTTTGGCCAAAATTAGTAGTTGATTCGTCCCCTTGACCGAATTTTAGTTGAAAGTTCGTTCTCTTGGGGATTAAATTGTTATTGAATCCAGAAAATCAAGGCATGGAGGGTGGCCTCTACATCACAATAATGTGAAAAGATTCCAAACTTAGAAATTCTACTATATAAGCTCCTAGTGGTAGCAAATCACTTAACATGTGTGGCTTCATGTTTGACCATGGTTCTTTTGAACACGTCAAGGTCAATGGCTGTTAGCACCTATGTTAAGAAGACATGGCCTGCAGGCTGTGCTGCCTATTCGTTCCTCAAGTTTGGCAGATCAAAGTCATTTGTGTTGACATTTCGTTTATAATCTTGTATGTTGAAAGAGAGTAATTGATAAGCACCCATATATTACCATGCTTTTTGCAATTTAAGAATAATTTACTATTCCTCCAAATAATGAAGTCCCTTCAATGGTTCTTGATCAGTTCATGCACTTCTTACGTTGATTGGAAGCAATTTTTTTCTCATCGTTAACAAAAGTGTTTTCCTTCTCTTTTGAAATTTTGTTGATTTCTTTTGCCTTCATTCTATTGTTGGAATTGTTTTTTCAATTGGGTTCTTTGCAATTTGAAATGGTTCTTGTGCACATTTTTCTTCTGTCATCTTTCAGGGTCAAATTTTTCCTCATGGAATGAATCACAGGGTCTAAGAAGTTTGGATGCATTTACTCAGGTAGCGATTTTGTCTCAAACTTGTTATGTTTACATTATATGTGTTAGATCTCTCAGTAGAAACACCTACATGTTTAACATGGAGACTATTGAAAGAAATGAGTAACTTGTTTATTATGGAACCCTATATTTTAATATATAGAGATATGGGTAAAATACAAATAAGTTCATTAAAGATAAAGAAAATATAAAATAGAACACTTATTATAAGACTCGCAACACTCTTTCTCAAGTTGGAGCGTAAATATCAATCATGCTTAGCTTGTAATAGCATCTGTCGAAGAGGGTTCTTGGAAGTGCCTTAGTGAAGATGTCACTAGTTTGGTCTTAGTCGGCTTGTCTATAAACTAGCTTAACTTTCCAGTTGTAAGGGAAATGTCAGGCCTGTTGAGGGTAAGGTATAGGTGCTTGCTTTAGTTGCCTACTAGCCCCCTGTATTGTCTACTATCACCTGTCTCTGACTTCTCATCATACATATGAGTCACAGGATCCATGGGTATGTTGGCTGGCTTGGCTCCTAACATGTTAGTCTCTTGAAGTAAGTCAAGTGCACACTTTGAGAAAGAACTATGCCCTTCTTGCTTCAAGCAATTTCTATCCCAAGGAAGTATCTCAGTGATCCAAGGTCCTTTATCAAAAAGCTCCCTATTAAATACTCCTTGACCTCTGTAATGCCTGCACTGCCATCACTAGTAATAATTAGGTTATTAACATAAACTAGGAACACAATTGTACCTCCCCTTGCCTTCTTGATGAACAGGGAATGATTATATGTGGACCTTTTGAAGACCATGGTCTCCTAGGTAATAAAATGAATTGCATAGCATTATTTAGAAGTCTTACCTCTCAATATATAGGGAAGTGGCAAAAGTACAAACAACCCCATACAGAAAAAATAAGGAAATACAACTAGGGACAATGATACTAAAACATAGCTAAACGAACTGAATGGGTATAACAACTATTGATGATTACTTGCTAATTGCATTGTCGAATGTAGTCTATCTTATTTTTGCAAAGGTGCTTGCTAATAGGCTGCTTCAGGTGCTTCTATCTTTGATTAGCCTAGTTTAGTCTGCCTTTTTGATGGGGAGATCTCTTCAGAAATCTTTTGTGTTGGCAAAAGGGATGCTTGCCTCTTGGAGGAGATTGGGAGTTTCAGCTTTCTTGTGGAAGGTTGATTTATCTAAGGCCTACAGTTCTGTGACGTGGGAGTATTTGTGGGAAATCCTTAGGCAAAGGGGTTTCTTGGAGGAGTGGGTGTAATTGATGAAGAGATGTGTGACCACATTTTCTTTCTCTACTTTGATGAATGGATGACCCTATGGGCCTTGGATGCAACCGTGAAAAGGTGTGAGGCAGGGGTACCCTTTAGCACCATTGCCTTTTAGCATTGCTGTAGACACTCTGACTAGTCTGGTGTTCAAAGCCTGTGTCGTATCTTTTCATGTTTCAATCTACAGGTTAATGGGTCTCTTCTCATGCTGTTTTACAGTATGCTGAGTGGGACAAAATGAAGCGTCTTATTCTTTCAATAAACCCTGCACCTTTTTATATAGAGGAGAGGTGAGGGAAAAATTACGATAATAAATAGAAAATAACAAAAGCCACTGCTAGGATCAAAATGAATAGTTTATTCAGAGAGACCTTGGGCCTCTTTATATAGAGTCCATAGAAAGAGAATTACAAGTATATCTTTTCACTACACAAAAGAATAAAAAGACCCACCATACATAACTCAATACTCTCCCTCAAGCTGGAACATAAAAATCAAACATGCTCATCTTGGAACAAATATAATGTAATCTCTTCTTAGGAAGTGCTTTAGTGAAGATATCTGTTTTTTAGTGCATATGTAGGGTGTAGAAACCTTTTTAGCTAGAATGGCCTATCTGATGAAGTGACAATCCACTTCAATATATTTGGTCCTCTCATAGAAAACATGATTATTTGCAATAGAGGTGGTCGCCTTGTTGTCATAGTGCATCAGAATAGGATCAGGTACCTACACTCCAAAGTCTTTTAGAATGGAATGGACCCTCACAAGTAGTTTAAGACATGTCTCTGTATTCAGATTCAACACTAAATCTAGATACCACTACCTGTTTCTTGCTCCTCCATGTAATCAGATTGCCTCCAACAAAAGTGCAACATCCTGTAGTGGATTTCTGATCCTCATGAGTACCTGCATAGTCTGCATCAGAGTATCCACAAATATCTAAGTGCCCATTATTTTTGAAAAGGAGATCTTTCCTAGGTGCACTTTTCAAATTCTTGAGAATCTGGCGAATACCATCTCGGTGGACTTCTCTTGGCAACTGCATAAACTGGCTCAACCTTTCAACTGCAAAGGCAATGTCAGGATGAGTAATCGTCAGATATAGTAGCTTACCAATCACTACACGGTATCTAGTGACATCTTGTAGTAGAGGACTGTCATCATTTGTAATAGGCAAGGACACATCCATCAGCACGTATGCTGGTTTATATCCCAGTATACCCATATCTCTCAGCATGTCAAGAATGTACTTGTGTTGGGATAGCACAAGTCCTCCAGTGTGTTGCACCTTAATACCAATGAAATAGTTGATAGGGCCTAAATCCTCGGTAACAAACTGTGATTGTAGTATCTTTGTCTCATCTATGTCTTGCCTATCACTGCCAGTCAAAAGTATGCCATCCACATACACCACACGTATGACTGAGCTTGTCTTTTTATGCAATGTAAAGACGGAATGATCATTAGAAAATCTGGTGAAGCCATAATCTTGGACCACCCTGCTAAACCTCTTAAGCTAAGCTCTAGGACTTTGTTTTAGTCCATAGATAGCTTTCTTCAGTCTACACACCTTCTGACACTCCCCCTGAGTAGGGAAGTTGGGTGGTTGCTCCATGTAAACTTTCTCTTCCAAATCGCCATACAGAAAGGTATTTTTGATATCAAGCTGATGGATGGTCCAATGTCTGTTGATAGCAAGAGATAGCAGTATCCGACAGAATTAAGACAAGTTACCGGGTAAAAGGTCTCAACGTAGTCAACCCCGAACGTCTGAGTATATCCTTTGGCCACCAAGCATACCTTGTACCGATTCACAACGCCATCAGGACGACATTTGAGGGTGAATACCCATTTGCACCTCATAATAGTAGCACCTGGGGATAGATCAACAAGGTCCTACATGCCACGGGACTGTAAAGTTGCCATCTCTGCCTTCATTGCCAAGGTCCAAGATGGATCTCGGAAGGTCTCATGATGATTTCGCGGTACCTGCACACTGTCAAGACCCATTAGCTTTTTGGTTAATCAACATCGAAAGGGAAGAAGTAGTAACACCTCTTCATTAATGATATCCAAGGGTCTGGAGAGCCTCTTCTCTTAAGAATCTCCCAGAAATAACTCCAAGAGATGGAATCACATGCCTTCAAAAAATTAACTTTCCAAAGAAAAGAGGAACACGTTCTCCTCTTCTAGGCAGTTAAGAACTCCTCGGTTAGAACATATGAATCTTGAAGGGATCTCTCTTTAATAAAAGAAGTTTGGACTTGGAAAATAATATCCGTAGAAAAAAAAAAAACCGATTAGCTAGGATTTTCGCAACCAAAAGATAAATGCTATTTGACAAAGCAATGGATCTAAAATCCTCCATCAGTTCCGGGTTGCCCTTTTTAGGAAGCAAGAATAAATAGAACTTATTCAACCTCTCAAAGCCTTCATTTTTTGAGAAGAACTTCGTAACCATAGCAATGACATCCTTTCCAACAACGTCTCACAATTCTTTATAGAAAATTATCTGAAATCCATTCGGACCTGGGGCTCCTTTCGCTTTCATTTCGCGCATGGTAGAAAGGATTTCCTTTTCGTCAACCTCCTTAACGAGAGCCAGCTTCACATCCTCCCTAATTTGTTCCATATCCAAAGATGCCAACTGCTAATCACCACACTGAATTTTTCTAGTGAAATCATGAAAGTAATTTATGAAAACGGTACAAATTTCCTCTCTTCTTTTCAAGACCTCATTTCCAACCTTTATACTATTAATCATGTTCCCCCTTCTTCTTGCACTAGTCGATATGTGAAAAATTCTAGTGTTTGCGTCGTCTTCTTTAAGCCAAAGCTATCTTGATTTTTGTCTTCGGTCCATCTTTTTATGATCTTTCAACACAGTAGCTTGGAATTTGCATCTCTCAAGGCAATCCTCACCGGAGAGTGGGACAATCTCCTTTTTGTCCAGATTCGAAATATACGAAAGAGCATCACACCTTCTCTCTTCCCTACGATGCTTCAGGTTATGCTTGAAATCAATCATAGCCAATCTAGTTACTTTGATTTTGTTAGGTAAAGTACGAGTAGCTGAGGAGGAAGCAGGGGTAGAGTTCCACTTATCTCGAATCATTTCCTTGAAGTCAGGTCCTTTAAGCCAAGATTTATGAAATTTAAAATAGTAGGAGTACCTCAAATTACAATTGCTGTGCCACATTAGAGGAGAATGATCAAAGAAAGGTTTATCACATGTAACCATGTTTGCCATATGAAAATGCTCTGCCATACCAATGTTACATAAGAATCTATCAATAAATGACATAGCTCAGCTCCTATTTCTCCAAGTGAAACGTGATCCAGAAAGCAGCAAATCAATAAGCTCCAAATCATGAACTACCTACCGAAAATGAGTAGTCGAATTATCACATCTATCAGTCGACGAAAGTGTTGCCACAAATCAGCCAAGGCATACCATCAACAAATCGCCACAAAATAATGTTTTATTAAGAGGGGAATATGCTTGGGTGAAAAATGTTGTAAGGGAGGCTCATTTCTTATATGTATAACTTTTAAGTCCTTTTTTTTTTATTAATACAATTTTGTGGGTGATTATTAACCTTCATCCTTTTCTTTTTTTTGAAAAAAAGGAAGAATTTTTGATGACGTCAAACCCATCCATCGCTATGCAGCTTGGGTCTAATGTTCAACGAGGACTGAAGTAGTAGTAGACACTCATTCGTCCTGGCATCAGAAAGGGAATGTGGTAGGGTCTAACATCCATTAACAAAACAACCCACCATGGAGTTCCCTGGGTTTGGGGAGAGGGGCACCAATCTAGGATAGATCTCTGAAAGTATGCCAATAGGGGACTCAGTGTGCATCCGAAAGTGAAACTTGGAGCCATCACCTAATTGACTCGTACAATGCTGGCATAATCTTTCAAAGCAGCATTTTTCAATCAGACCAACACTGCGAAGATAACCTAATGGGAGATCTCCTTTCATCCCAATCCAGTGTGTCTCTCTGTGAGTAAAAAAAAATCTTTTTCCGAGACACTTCCTCATCCAAAAGTGAAACTTGGAGCCATCACCTGACACCTAATTGACTCGTACATTGTGGCACAATCTTTCAAAGCAGCGTTTGTCAATCGGGCCAAAACTGCAAAGATCCCCTAAGGGGAGCTCTTGTTTCATCCCAATCCAGAGTGTCTACAAATGAGTGATTAAAAAAATCTTTTTCCAAAACACATCCTTTGGGTCTATCTGATTTTTCTTTTGAAGAAAGGAAATGAAGATTACCTAATCATTCAGATATATTCAATTACATGTCTTGTAGTCAAGACTTAGAAAAAAAAATAGCACCATCCTGATTACATTTTTGACCTAACACCTTTTGTTTATGAAGATTTTGCGATTTGGTTGAAGCCATACACACCATAGAATAGCAACTCCTCTGGTCCATCCAGCCACGTCTAAAAGAAGATGGTCACTGAAGCTTTTCCAAAATGAGGTGACATTTGAGAAATCCAACGTTTGCAGGTTGAAATGCTGCCACACTTGTTTTGAGAAATCACATGTGAAGAGCAAGTGCCGAACATCTTCCTCTTCAAGGCCACAAAATGGGCACATAACGTCCTCCTCCCCTGACCATCTCTTCCTAAAAACGTTGGTAACAAGACACTCCCTTTTGAGAAGCCACATAAAAATCAACTTCAAAGGCGATGCCCCCTTCCAAATAATTTTGGAATCCAGACTGGTTTCATGACGATTTGTGTTAGAACCAATCATTTTCTGATATGCATTCTTTACTGAAAATGTCCCATGCCTCCAAACCAATCTGTCCGGAACATTCAAACATGGTTTCAGGTCTGAAATTGACCCTAAAAGTTGCTGAAATTCTGCATATTTTAGTGTCTGAAAGTAGGAGAATGTTCCATGCTTGCAAATTCTCATCCCAGTTCTCACTGACGGCAGCATTTTTATCATCCAACAGCTGATAGACACGTGGATGAAGATCAGAAAACTTCCCAATCTCAGACCAGTCCTGTTGCCAAAATTTAAAATGACACCCATCTCCCAAAACATGACCGAACTCTTCCATCATACTATAGATAGGTCCCCAAACTGCGGATGTTCTTGTTCTACATGAACACCTTTAAAAATGTTCATATTGTTGCTATAAGAGTCTTCCAACAAAGAGGTTACCATCGACTCATCCCTCGAGAGAATCCTAACCACCCACTTTAAAAGGAGAGATTTGTTAAATTCATTTAGCCTCAAAACACCTAACCCACCTTCTTTCTTTGGTTTGCATGCTTCATTCGAAAGCACCAATTGCATGAAGTGACCAGTGGCTGTCGCTTCCTTCCAAAAAAACATTTTCCTTATCACCTCAAGTTTATGAAAGATTTTTTGTGGACGGAAGATTGAAAATAGGACACTGGCATAGATGATAACACACTCTTAAGTAAGACTAACTGTCCACCTCTAGAAAGCAATCTCCCACTCGACGAAGATAGTCTCTTTTCATCCTTTCCACCATCTTGTTGCAATCCAAAGTGACCAAACGCCCCCCTTTCAAAGGGAGGCCTATATATTTTAGAGGAAGGTGGGTCACTTGCGTCTCTAAAGTAAGAGAGATTTCATCCACCACTTCATCCGATGTGAAGAAAGGAACCAACAAGGACTTTCTTCTGTCTATCTTCAGCCCAAAAATATCTGCAAAGATCCTCACTAATGAAGCCCCATGCGTTGTTGTCGAAGTACCCCCCTCAATAAAGAAAGTTGTGTCATCAGCATATTGTAACAAGGAGTGAGAAGAGCGCCATCATTTTGGCATGTAAATCCAGAAAATAGATTTCTGTGGTAGGCTCTAAAAGCCAAATGCGCCAATGTATCCACCACAATATAAAATAATAAAGGTGCCAATGGGCAATCCTGCCTCACCCCCCTTTGGGGTTGAATCTAAGAACCATTAGAACGACCATTTACCAACACTGAAAAGGAAGATGTGGTAACACATCCTTTCATTAGTTGTGTATCCAAATTTCCGGAAATTCTCTCCTTTTTAAAACCTCCCAAAGATAACTCCAAGTTATGGAATTGTACGCCTTTGAAAACTTAACCTTCCAAAGAAAGGCAGCTTTCTTTCTCCTCTTCCATGACGTTATCATTTCTTTTGCAAGGACAAACGAGTCCTGTAAAGATCGGCCTCTTATAAACGCTGATTGCATCGGAGAAGTAATGAAAGGCATGACACAATCTATTTGCCAAGATTTTTGCAATCAAAACATAAATAGAATTTGAGAGGGTGATTGACCTAAAATCATCCACCGAATCCGCTCCAGGTTTTTTAAGTAACAAGAACAAGTAAAATCGATTAAGCCTTTCAAACCCTTCATTGCCTCTGAAGAATTCCTTCATCACTTTCAGCACATCTGGGCCTACAACATCCCGTAATTCTTTGTAAAAAATAATCTGTAGACCATTAGGGCTTGGGGATCCCTCCGCCTTCAGTCCATGCAAGACACGGACCACCTCCTCCTCAGTAACTTCCGCTACAAGCTACATTGATGCCTCATTACTAACCTAGTTTATATCCAACGCTCCCAACCGCCACTCGCCCATCGGCTGCCTTCTCGTGAAAGTGTGAAAATGAGATTGAAAAACCTCACAAATCATATTTCTTTGCCTTATAGTATCTTCACAGCATTTCAACAGACTAATCAAATTTGATCTTCTCATAGCACTGGTTGAAACTTGGAAATATCTTATATTTGCATCCCCTTCTTTAAGCCAAATTTACTTATATTTCCATCTTCAATCCATTTCTCTCTTTTAATCCTCTTCTACAACAATTGCATGTAATTGTTTACGTTCCAATCTGTTATAGAGGGGCATACTATCTTCTTGCCTATCATGTGGAGAGACCTTTTGGAAAGCTTCTTGTTTTCTTGCCTCCCTACGTTCTCATAGGCCTTGCTTAAACTCAATCATTACCTTACGCACCGCACGAATTTTGCTTACTAAGGTGCGTGTAGCAGATGTGGCCAGTGGCGTAGTTTTCCATTTATCACGGATCAAGTCTTTGAAACCAAGTTTTTTGAGCCAAGATTTTTGGAACTTGAAATAAGTGGAGAAAGATAACCCCTCATTACTACACCAAAGTAGGGGAGTGCGATCTGAGAAAGGCTGATCACAAGCAGTTACCTCTGCCTTATGAAAGGACTCCGTTAACGTCATATTACAAATAAATCTATCAATGCAAGATACGGCACCACTTCCATTTCTCTAGGTGTATTTAGCATTAGTCGTTGGTAGATTCATTAATTCAAGCTGCTGTAGGATATGTTGGAACTCAAATGTGGACCTATCCATCCTCCCATTAGGCTTGTCGTCTGCAGAAAAAGTTGTGTTAAATTCCCCGCCAACCAGCCACGACATGCCATCCACAAACTCAGAGGCCTGGCCAATCTCTTCCCAAAATAACTGTCGAAATGCATCTTCACAAGGCCTGTAGATACATGAAATGGCCAAGGACATACCATTTGCCTTCCTAGCAAAGGCCTCAGTCACAACTCTACTAGCCACCAACGAGGATGACAACTCAAACTAATCTCGATGCCATCACAAGATGATTCCACTAGACCTCCCTTCTGCTTTTACTTCAAGAGAATTAGTAAAACGTTCAACCATGGATAATCTTTCTGTCCCCCCCTCCCTTATGAATCTTCCTGACTTCGATTACATCAGTTACACGGTTATCTGTCTCTTCTGCGTTGTCGATCTTATGCACTTGCACCACAACAAGCTTCTTCACTAACCGCTTCCTCTTATAACAAGCACCAAGGATCATTTTGTGTTTTTGCGAAATTAGCTTCATATGGTCTGAAGGTCCAAAAGATAAGGTTCTTCGTAATAGGCTTCTCTCATTGTTTAGCCCTTCATGTAGACTATTGGAAATCCCAACCGTAGATGCTACGTCCTTCATCCCATGAGTTTGCAGAGATCCACCACCCACCATTTTTTCAAGAGTCAAGTCACGGTGAGGATGAGCATGGAATTTGTCCCAGCTTTAGTTATGCATGATGGAGCCAATTAAAATCGGCATGGCTCGCTCCTGAAAGTCATAAAAGAATCCCACGACAGGAACCCTAAATCGACAGGATGGGCTGAAATCTGGTTGCGAAGATGAGACATATCGCTTGTACTCACCAAGACTGGACCTAAGATTAGGTTCGACAGCCACCTGTGTTGAAGGAACCATTTAATGAACAATAGATTGTTCATTAAGTGCAAGTTAAGCATGCCCAAACCGCCTAGCTTCTTCGATTTGTAAACCTCATCCTGGGAAACTTGTGAAATGAAATTGTTGGTAGAACTCGAGGTCCTTAAGAATCTTTGCCTAATGGATCTTCTTTTTTAGAACTGATGAAGACATGCAAAACAGAGACAAAATGTAGTGGGAGGGTCTACAAGATTGAGGAGAGTAGCCAATTTGCTACCTTAAAAAGGAGATGGGAGGTTTATGCCTCCAATCTCTTCTCCATCATCTTAATCACCAAAATCTAATCCATGGACGTGATATGATGCAGCTAAGTGGAAAGCCTATATTTTTGAAAGATGTGGGTTGTTGTTGGATCCCTAGGATCTTCTTGCATTGGGTAGTGGACAACGCTCTCTTGCTTCATGCCAAAAGGCAAGTAGATAGACTTCTTTGGATTCATTTTTAGTCTGGAGACCTCACTAAAGACCTCAAAAATCACCCGTGCAAGGTTTTAAATGTCGATATCGCTGTCGTATCGACAAGTTAAAAAGGGGATATGTCAGGGATATACCGATGATATATCGCTGATATCGGTGAATTTTAGGAAAATCACTCAAAAGGCTCAAAATGACGTAAAATGTCACAAATTTGATGAAAATTAACATTTTAATAAGTAATACATGCATGAAGAAATGCCTAAAAGATGAAAATCATAAATTTTGAATGAATATATAATAGAAACCTGCTAAACCGTAGTGATTTAGTTCACAAATTATCACCAAATTGGGAATTAATTAGGTATATTGCCTAAATAATGTGTAGACCACATCAATTTACGCAATAATCAAGTCTAACACAAGATTTAACCTCGATATGAATAGTAACTGAGGTTAAATTGAGGTAATTTAGGCTTAATGATGCAAAAAATGATAAGATTAAGGTGATTACCTTGTTGAGAGATGAACAAGGACTCCAAATCACCTAATAATCGAGGCGAACGAATCAATGAACGCTTACAACAGGCACCAACAGAGAACGGAGGAGGGGAAAGCAGAGGAAGAAAGAAAAGAAAGAGGAGACTATAGAGCCGCCGTAGAGGTATCATCTGATATCATTAGAGATTAGCAATATTTAGAAAAAATTGCACATATGTGTTTTACTTTCGACAATATTTTGCCGACACACATCAACATAGCCAATATTTCTCCTGACATCCTGGAAAAAAGATATTTTGGCAATGTCAACATGGGTATTGTTGGTGATATCGACATATCGATGACATATCGCAGATATGTCATGACATCTCTTTCATTGCTTGAAAGATGTTTTTATAAGATCCCTATCAACCACATCGATATCCCCTGATATTTAGGGATATCAATCAAGACCCATTGATATGGGTTAGATATCGCCGATATCTTGTAAAAAAGATATTCCCATGATATCGATATGAGTCATGTTGGGGATACGCTGATATATCGCTGATATATCGAGATATCTGTTTCTATGCACTTGTGTCATGTGTGACTCCACAATAAATCCCTTAACAAATATAATAGTGTCATCTACATATTATACCAATGGAACCGCTATGCTGCCATGGTGGGACCCAAAGCCCCTTAGCTCACTTGCATTACAAAGGGCAAAATAAGCATCCACAAAGAAATCTACTGTAAGAACAAAAAGCATTGGTGCCAATAGACAACCCTGTCAAATCCCCCTTTCTTGGCGAGATCCAACCACCCTTCGGTTTGCCATTTACTAAGACAAAACATGATGTGTTAGTGGGAATCCTTTAACTCTTGGCTTCTACATGTGCGTGCGGCTACTACTATTGCCCACTACGCCACCGTGCGTGGGTTTCCTTGCCTCCGTGTGCCATAGTGCGAGGCCCCCTGATGCGTCGCATGCTACAACGGATGGTGCTCTGCTGCTACTGCTCACACTTGAGCGCATAGTCATGCTTGTTGCAAATCGCATTGTAGTGCGTGGCTGGCTTATTCATGCATCATAGCGCGCGACTGTCTTCTTTGCGCGTCTCGTGCACCTTGTTGCTTGGCAAACTGCATGTACGATTGTGCACACCACATTGCCACCACGCGTACCTTGTGTAACATGCCTACGCGCATCACTGTGCACATCCTGCCTTTGCTTCATGTTACTTGCACACCTATTGCTTGTCGTACTTGCAATCCACGTGCTGTAGGGACTGTCGCATGCGCATTGATGTGCAAGTCCTGTCTCGTGCCTACCTAGTGCGCACAACCCATGTGCGGACTTACTTTGCTATGTCTCTTGTTAGTGACTCTTGCCTCTCAATATATCAACTCCGTGATTGTCCACTATTGTGGATGCCAAGTCTCTAGCATCCATGATTGCCGTTGTTGTTTAGGGCACTTCTATCAAACTCAGTGTTGCCCAGAACTACATCCTTTAGTCTAGGGCTTTCAAGATTTTCATTGGAGGTTAGTACAAACTCTACATCCTGACCAAAGATGAATTGAAGTCGAAGGATAAGGAATATGACAAGTCGGAGCAAGACAACTACATCGTCATAAATTGGCTCATGAATAGATAGAGTCGAAGATTGCGGCAAACATACTGTACAAGAAGAACATGAAAGACATTTGGGATAAGCTAGCCAAGAAATATTCCCAAAGGTTGTGACTCCAGGCTTGCAGACATTATCGTTGGATTTGGTCCACTAATTAGGGGCGTTGTCACTAGTTGATTACTATACAACCATGGAGTCTTTCTATGAGGAACTTGCACTCTTCCAACTCTCCTGCTAGGATTTGTAGACTACTTAGAGGGTTAAGTGGTAGGCATATTGGTTCCTTGACGAAGTGGGCTTACGTTAGCAATTTGCAATGGATCAACTTCTGTCATTTGATGTTATTCCTGATCTGGAGAAGGGCTATAGTTGTCCTTTGATGATTGATGCTAATGTCTTGCTTGCTACTACTCTTGCTACTCTTCCTGACACCTTGACCCTTATAGCCTTTGGAGGGAGAGGTGGTCGTAGCAGCGAACATGGTCATGGCTGTATCTACTCTCCTTGCATTCACTATAAGAGGACGAACCATTTGTCCGAGAAGTACTGGGAGAAGTTCGGCAAACCTGTTTGGGTTAATCTGACGTTTATTGAGACTCCTACATCTGAGATAGCCTCCTAGTTGTCTACTGTGCAATTCATTGCTGAGGAGTTAGACTGTCTATGGAGTCTATTGAGGAATGAGCCATCCTCCTCTACTATTCCTATTACTACTAGCCATGTGGCAAATTCTTCTTTTGCTGCCTTAAACTCTGGAGTGTTTGTTATTCCTTTTGTAAACTTAATCAACTTCAATGACTAGTGGATTTGACCAAGGTTCTCACCCATCCCTACTATTGCTTGCCTGCTTGGGATCGTCTCCTGTCTTAGATTACTTACTACTACCACTGCTTGGGATCATCTCCTACTGATTGCTTTCCTGCTCCTCTGAATGTCGACATTAGGGGGGAGTCCAAATTTTGTCATCATGGCAAGTTGGGCATTATACATGTTCGGACTTGGGGGGAAAGTGTTAGAGTGCCAGGAAAGTGTTAAGAGTATCAGGAAAGAGTCGTAGTTTAGTTAAGTTAGTCTATTTAGTTAAATTTTAAAGTCGTGAGTCTTGTTTTAGTATTCCTGTTTCTATTTCTTATTCCTATTGGGTTTACTATGTAATTTGCTAACCTAACTCTCTATGTAAAAGGGGTTAGGATTCTTTTTTCAATAATAAGAGGCATTCTATTTTCTAAAAGTAGGAAAAGCACTCCCCATCTCTTGTCGGCAATGTAGAGAGCTTGTCTTTAAGAATTGGAGTGTATCTAGTTTCTCTTCTCGCCATTTGTGCATGAGTGGAAAAATTTGGTGTTGGAATGCCTAGAACATTGTTTCCAATAGACTTCCTCTTTTTGTCTTCACACTGGACCTTGTATTGAAGATCTAGCCTTTCCTTTGCCTCTCAGGCATCATGTCATGGGAGTCCTCCAAGCCCTATAAAGGCCACCAGGGTGAGGGCCTTTCCATGGGTGAACCCCCTTGCCTGAGGAGGACCCCTTCCACTTCATGTGGCATGCAAGTTTGTGAACCAATACAGCTGCAACATGAAAAAGAAGCCCTCTCTTACAGCTCCATTCTTTTTGATTCTGAGTTTTCTACAGCAGATTTTCAGATTGGAAATCTGTCCATGGAGGGTGAACTCACATTTGCTTGTCATCTTGTGCTTGGAAATGGTGTTGGCACATTGATTTTTGGTTGTTTTCTTCCTTGATTGAGTTGATCTTCAACCGCATCTATGCCCATTTTTTTCCTGATGTTAGGGATGGTTGCCTGTGCTTGTTTGAGTGAAAATCGTGAAAGCTGCCAAGGGTCAAAGCAGTGTAAATGAGTGTTTTTGTGCTTAAATTCAAAGTTAGTGGATCTCCTTGCTTTGTTCGGTCATGTTCTTTTTACAATTTTGGAAAGGAAATCCTTTTCTTTTTCAGCAAAAATTTCAACAAAATAGGAATAAGGCTGTACACATAGCATAGATTTCATGATGAAACTTCAGGCTCGTGTATATGGAGGAGGTGGATGAGAAAATTACGGAGTCGTGCTTAAAGAAAAGTGAATAGCAAAATAACATAGAAAAAGTAGATAACTCCAACCATTTGGTAATTGACTTAATACTTGCAGCCTATTCTAATAAGATACTTATACTACATTTCTCAGTTGAAAGTTTCAAATAATAAAATTAAATAGTACCCCAATAAAGAGGAAGATGTGGAATTGATAGAAAAAGAACTCTATTTTTTGTTAATCTTATCTATAAGAGGAGAACATTTCACAATGTAACCGATTCTTCTGCTTCCTTGGGCCATCGGCATCTATAGGAAGTTTTGGGCTTGATGCTGGTATGTTAGCAACAAATCTATTATATATAAGTGTAGGGCTTGCTGTATTGACTTATGTTGGAAAGGGAGTGTATGCGAGTTGTGTATTTCATGATAGGTTGGATCTAACTAATTACTCTTTCTTAGTTATGTTATTTGTTCTTTGATTTCTAATTTTCTTTTGATGTCTAATTTTCTTTCTAAATGGTATAATTTTGAAAAGAAATTAGTACCTATAAATAGCAGAGTAAGGTGCTGATATTCAGGAAAAAAATTAATGTCATGCTCCTGATATGATGTGGTGATCCTGATCATGTGTTTGATTCAGGTAGGGTTATACAAATCGTAGATTAATTGCTAATTACACTTGTTCTTGACTAAAACTGGAGCAGGGGTATTGCTACATGTATATATTTTTGAGAGAAGATATTGCTAGATATTGAAGCTCCGAACTTGTGAAACTACTTCCTATCACCCAAGTTCTTGAGCCTTTTTGAATGTTAATTGCGACATTCTTATCAATGATTTAAATTGTTTACTTTGTTTTCTTTTGTTACTCTTTGTATGCTCTAGTGTTCGTTTGATTGTGAAACTCCAAAGGAATCAGAATCTCCACGCTTTAAAGCTATAATGGATGCGACAAGTGTCCCAAAGAAGAGACTTCCTGCTGACATAAAAAGTTTTTCTCATGAGTTAAACTCCAAAGGAGTACGACCATATCCATTTTGGAAGCCTCGTGGCATCAATAATTTGAAGGTAATTTCCTTTCCAATGTTAGGGATTGATTCTCATGGCTTTTATTGTTTTCTCTTTCATACTCTCATTCCCTTAAGTTGATTATGCTTCTAACAAAAGAACTTGTTCTTTTTTGTGATATCGGCAGGAGGTTTTGAAGGTCATTCAGATGAAATTTGAGAAAGCAAAAGAAGAGGTGAACTCTGATCTAGCTATTTTTGCAGGCGAGCTGGTTGGCATAATGGAAAAGAATGCCGAGACCCATCCTGAGTGGAAGGAAACTTTTGAAGATTTGTTATTGCTTGCTAGAAGTTGTGCTGTTACATCACCTGGGGATTTTTGGCTTCAGTGTGAAGGCATAGTTCAGGACCTGGATGATCGCCGTCAAGAGCTACCCATGGGTGTCCTCAAGAAACTCCATACTCGTATGCTTTTTATCCTCACACGATGCACGAGATTGCTTCAGTTTCACAAAGAAAGCGTCTTTGCTGAAGATGAGCTTGTTCTGGACCATCATGAAAATAAAATATTGCACTTTTCTGAAGAGAGACCATCAGCAAAGGGAAGAGATGAATATAAAAAAGCATCTCAGAATCGGACTGAGTGGAAATCTGCCAGAAAATCATACAGTCAAGAACAACATATTTTGAACTGGAGAAAGAGCCATGAAATAAAGCCAGTAAATTTCTTCCCTCCCTCTGATTTTGATAGTGCAAAAATTTCAGACACACATTTGGATAGGGAGAAGATATCTTCATGGAAGCCCCTCCCTCCTCGAGGTGGCGAGAATGCAAAAGAAGCTGGTTTGACTAGAAGTGTATCTGTCGAGAATGATAATTCTTTGCAGGCAAAGAATGGAAGGCAAGATATCTTGGCAGCAGATCTTGATACTGGAAATTCTTCTGAATCAGCTTATCCTAAAGACCTGGAATCTTTTGCCCCTAAGCACAAGCACAATGTTTCTTGGGGATATTGGGGAGATCAGCAGAGCTTCTCAGAAGATATGTTAATCATGTGTCGTATTTGTGAGGAATACATTCCCACTTCTCACGTGGAAGATCACCTGAAAGTCTGCACAGTTGCTGATAGATGTGATCAGAAAGGATTGAATGTTGATGACCGTCTTATAAGAATTGCGGAGACCCTTGAAAAGCTGGTAGAATTATGTTCGCAGTTGGAGACACAACATTCTAGTTGCAGTCCAGATGTGATGAAAGCTAACTCAAGTGTCATTGATGAACCTGATGTCCCATCACCAAAATTATGTGACTTATCACGCCGAGGATCAGGAGATATGCTTGATTATTTCCAAGAGGCAGATAATTCTGTTAGTATGGATGACTTGAAGGGGTTTCCTTCAATGACATGTAAGACACGGTTCGGTCCAAAATCTGATCATGGAATGGCCACATCTTCAGCTGGCAGCATGACTCCAAGATCACCTTTACTGACCCCAAGAACCAGCCATATTGACTCAATTTTAGCTGGAAAATCTTTATTTGCAGAAACCAATGATCTTCCTCAGGTACTATGCTATTTAATTTGTTTCTGTTTATGATTAATGTTCCTTTTCTGTGTGAATTTATCTACTTTGAGAAAGAGGAGTTACTGAGTTTGTTAAATGGATCATTTCAAGACCCAAATATTCTTAAGTAACACCTCATCAAAGTGGGGGCCTAAGAGAGGTGTATCAATCTACAGAAAGGGCCTTATACCATGTATTTCGGTAAGAAAAATCAATGAAGAAGATAGCTACACTGGTGCACTTTATGCTGCGATTCCTTTGATTCCCCTTTTTCTAGTGAGGGGTGTCAGGCAGGGGGTGGGCAACGAATCTACCATATTGAGCCTCCAAAATATTTATATATCTTGGCTCTAAATATTAAATGAAGAGAAGGCCTCCCCAACAAGCCATGTCCAGCGAGAGAGAGTGAGAGGAGGGTGGTGGAGTTGACGAGGTTGGTGGGGGTAGGAATGGCTGGTTGGAGGTCCGTGGGAAGAGAAGAAGGACGAGGTCGAGGGAAAAAGGAGGTGGGGCTGGTCGGAGGGGTGAAGCAGGGGTCGGTTGCTTCAAATGCCTTGGTCGTGGACACATGGTGGTGGACTGTACGGAGCCGGTGGGGTTATCTTGCGGTGGACTTGGGCACCGAATGGCGATCTGTATGGGTGCTCTTAAGAAGCTGATGGTGGAGGGGAGTGGGCCGTCAGGAGCCCTACCTCTTCCCCCTCCCCCAAGAGCGACGACAATGGATGTGTGGACACCTTGGTCCTTGATGGTCAGGTCTTTGGAGACGCAGCTCGCTAGGGCACTGATAGATGTTGTTGTCAAGGGGTGGCTGGAAAGGGAGGCTCTGTGGACGGCCCTGCTGGCGTTTTTTGGTGAGGTGGCATCAATGAAGGTTGTACAGCTCTCCCTTATGAGGTTCTTGGTCATGGGGCTTCGTCGAGTGGTGGCAGAGTAGGTATTCAAGACTTCTCATGTTGGCAAGGCAGCAGTGCGATGGAGGTGGCCCTCGCGGCTTGATGGTGTGATTGTGGAGTGCCCTCGGCGAAGAGCAGAGGTGGAGCTGATCATTGAAGTTCTCTTGTGGCTGAGGACGAAAGAGACGGCTGAAGCAGTGGTGGTGCCCTTTGCATCCCTCAAGAGGTGTGAGGGGGTTGAGGCTTTGGAGGGTGATTTATCTACCATGAGGGTGGTGGTCGAGCTCTCCCAGGGGAAGGAGTTTGTCCCTAAGCTTGTGTTGCGCTTAGGAGCCTCAGCATGGGTGGTTATGATCTCCAGGGTTGGTTAATTGGGGCAGTCTTTTGTGGAGGTGCTACGAGGAGGGGGTTTGACGGGAGTTGATGGTTCCATCAAGCGAGGTGGGGTTGGGACTTGGGATTGGCCTGTTGGAGACGCACCTTGGTGAAGGCTTGCAACGAAGGTGGTGGCGGTGTTAATGTCGAGCTGCAGCACCAAGTCTGGAAGGTGAAGGGTTGGCTTGGGGATCGTGTAGAGGGCGGCGGTTATGTGGTTGACGTGGTGACGTTTGAGGTGCCCAAGGGGGGCACCTTTAATGTGGATGCCTTAAATGCCTCCCCAAACGATGTCACGATTGCGGGGGGGGGGGGGGGGGGGGGGTCAATGTTGATTGTGGGTGCCCCTTCGAAGATGCGAAGTCGACACGCCTGCTTGGACGCGAGGACTCTTACGCGGACCCAGGTGGACTTGCAAAAACGCCTGCAAAGGCATCTGCCTCTCCCTCTTTGGACTTGGGCATCTAAAGTGTTTGCACGTGACTGGGGGGCCCCACTTTTTAAGAGACCCCACCTCTTTACTTGACCCTTAGAGCCCTAAGCGTCGTCCCTTCCATCAGGAGGCGCCTTTCGTTCTCGAACCAGGAAGGGAGGTGGTGGGTGATGGGGTCGATCAGGAAGATCAAGGAGGCTGGCTGTGGCTGGCACAGTGGAGGTTGGTCACGCTTCAATCACTGAAACTTTGCTTCAGGTCTAGACAACGCTATCGCAACGCTACCCCTGTTGCATTAGATTCGATGATGATCGCTCCTCTCTCCTTGACGATGGAGGGTCGGATGACGAATTTGGACCAAGGGAGTCATAGTGCTGTGATTGAGGTTGTAGCTGAATCGAGCTTCGACGGTGGGATGAGCGTTGAGATTGGACTGATGGGAGGGACTACGCCTGGAGTTGCGACTGAAGTGAATGCTGAGGGCGATGATTAGGCCACATGGATGGTTGATGCTAGACCGATGGAGGATAAGTAGTGGAAGAAGCTTGTGGCAACGACTAGCTTCACAAGGGCTGGGGAGGTATGTATTGTTTCCCTATGTTAAAGGTGCTTTCTTGGAACGTGAGGGGACTGAATGACCCCGCTAGAAAAGCGTCTCTCTAGGGATACTTCGGGTCTCGGAGCCCCGATGTAGTTCTCCTACAGGAGTCCAAGCTGAGGAGTTGTGATTCACTATTGTGGAAGGAGTTAGGAGGAACTATTCTTGGGGACTTTGTTGCTGCGAAGGCTGTGGGGAGATCTGGGCGTATCATAGTGGCTTGGAACGAAGATAAATTCCAGAAGGTGGACCCCTTGGTTGCCTCACACGTCGTGACAATGCACCCTAGGAGGGGCCAGGATGATCTTTAGTGGGCGGTATCCTTGGTCTATGGGCCTTATGCCGACGCGGAGAGGGGTCAGCTGTGGGTACAGTTGAATGAGGTCGCGAATAGGTTTGGAGGTGGACCTTGGCTCATTGGATGCGATTTCATCGTCACATTACACCTGGAGTATAGACCTGGAGATAAGGGGCAAGGACAGTGGATTTGAGGATTTCGCAGACTTCATTGCTTTGAGGGGCCTCGTGGACCTCGTGCCGAGCTCATGTGCTTACACATGGAGGAACTCTGCTGGATGGATGTCCCTACTGGGCAAATTCCTTTATTCGGTTCACATGGCTGAGACTTTCCCGGTGGCTGATGTTGGCCTTTGGAGAGATCGTTCTCTGACCACACGCCTTTGCTTTGGCAGTCTAATGAGGGAAGCAGTTTTGGCACATATTTCAAATTCAACAGGGCTTGGCTGTTGGAGGATGGGTTCCGCGGCATAGTGGAAGAACTCTGGAGAAAACGACAAGCTGCTAGGTTAGCTGTAGCTAGCCTGAAGGCCAAACTGCGGGATCTTTGGGGCTTCTTGAAGAACTTTGGTAGGAGGGTGAAGGAAGAACGAGGCAAGAGGAATATTGAAGCACTAGTTGAAGTTGCTAGGTTGGATAGGGAGGACTTCGGTACTCTCACGGAGGAGGGTAAGGCAATGAGATTAGACCTACTAAGGGTTGTGTAGACAGAGGACCGTAAAATCGAGATTGAGTAGCGCACCAAGTCTAGGCAGGGGTGGTTGAAGGAGGGCGATTCCAACACGAAGTTCTTCCATTTGGCCGCTTCAAGGAGTAGGAGAAACTAGATCGATAAACTTATGGTGGGAGGTAAGGAGTTTGTGGGGCGGGAGGTTGTTGGAGGTGCGGCGGTAGACTTCTTTAGAGACTTTACAGGGAGGAGACCTACTGGCCAGTGGAGGTGGTTAGGGATTGGGGTTCTGGGCCTGATAGATGACCAAGCCTCCCAGCTCATCTTACCTTTCTTTGAGGAGGCAACACATAGGGCAGTGTGGGATTTGAACACAGATGGGTGTCCATGCTTGGACGGTTTCCTGGTTTTCTTCAACTAGGAGTTTTAGGAGCTGGTCAAAGGGGATGTTATCCAAGTTTTGCACAGGTTTGTTGAGGGGAACAGAGAGAATGGAAAACATCTTCAAATTGAAACCCTGGCCTTTCTTATATAGAGAGGTGGAATGGAAGAATTACATGAAGAGTCCAAGCTAAAATAAGAAATGATAGACAAAAAAATAGCAAATAAAGATGGATAGGGGCTTTAAAACTCCTCTCAAGTTGGAGCATAGATATCCTCTAAGCCCAACTTGTTACACAAAAACATGTCTCTTCTTTGTTAACACCTTTGTAAGAATGTCTGCAAGCTGAAACCCAGAGGACACACAAAACTAATGAAAAGAGAATGAAAGGGGCTCTAATAGAAGTATTTAGGATTTTGGATTTATAGCACTATACCTCCCTTAGGTATTCCAAATATCTATGAATTCTTCATACTAGAAGACTCATGTAACTTGGAGGATTAATTCCTAGATCCATTGTCCATTCTACCAAAGGTTACATATATTTACGTCCTCCTTATATCATTAGGATGAGAATGAAGACTGACTCATTTTCGAAAGGGCTTTCTTCTCTTTCATGTATGGGTTTAACCATGCATAGAATTTCGTACATCCCAATATATGCGGATTGAGCTCGTGTCTTTCGATCAACTATGTTTACCTACAATAGTTGATCTGTGTAATCCATTCGAGAGATCATGTGTCTTCTGCGCTTTTACATGCACACCAGCTTTCCAGTATCAATACCATGGTAGGCGCATTGACTATTGGTCCACTAAATGTGTATATTCAAGCATAGAGATATATCTGTCTTAGGTCAATGGATACACCTTCTTTGTGATAGTGATAAGAGAATAACTTCCGGGATCTTCATCTCGTTAAGCCAACCCATTGACTTAACTTGCGTGATTGCCCTGAATCTCTGCTCCTATGTAGAGGATGTGCATCAAGGGCATCCATCAAGCAATAATCTCTCAAGAAGATTGTCATCTCTGCTTAGGCTGGAGAACCATTGGATAGCATGATGATTCTTGATGACTTATCGAAATTGTAGATCTAAACCATTTGGATCTTTAATACTGTCATCGATATATCCGACATTGTTACAGTATGTTCTTCTATTTGTATTAAGGGACCCAACTACCTACATTAGTGTGTCAAAGTGATTTGACATTTAGGTCTGAATCATTGATTAGGTGATTTTCACTCGGGTTGGATTTCCAAGGGCACACAATTCCAATGTATACCACATGGGGTGTCTACATTCTGGATGACCTTGGTTCTTGTTATGCAGAAGATTTCTTCCTTTCATCCAACATTGGGTGACGGAAGAACTTTCCATTTCTTGATTTATAATTTGACGGAGGGTGGTGTGTTTGTTGCGATGATGCCTAGGCTCTACGGCATTACAGATGATAAACTTCATTCGGTAGCAAATGTTTGGGATGATGCCTCCACTTCCTGGGTGCCTGTGATTGCAGGGTGGTCTTTTTGATGCATGCATCTAGGATTTACAGCTGTTGCTGTCTTTGGTATAGGACTGCAGGCCAAATGGAGCATCTTCAGATTGCTTTACTTGGATTGAGGGGTCCTTCTCGGCAAAGAAGGCTTATGTTTAGTTGAGAGGAGTGGTGGTGACTTGGTTGGGGATTGTTGGCTTTTGTAGCGGTTGAAGGTGCCTTTGAAGATTAGGCTTTTCCTTTGGTTGTTGCATAGAGATAAGGTGGTTACCAAGAAGCACAACTGTCGTTGGGTGGAGGACTTTGATGTGACTTGTAGCCTTTGTGATGCGGTGAGGAGGATGCAGTGCATTTGTTTTGGGCATGTGACTTCTCTAGGCACATATGGGGGACTTTAGGGTTGGTGGGAGTCAATATCTCCTTGGTGGAAGATTTTCGAGCCTCCTTTTCAATTGGAATCCAGGCGAATTATCATAGTTGGGTTAAGGCAGTGGCAGCGCTGTGGTCTCTTTAGCTTGAGCATAATGCCACAATTTTCTGGGAGAAGATGGTCTCTGTGGAGATTGTCGTAAGGGGTGCCATTGGGTTGTTTGAGTTCTAGATGGAAATCTTGCAAACTGTATGTTGTGTTTGTTTCTTTTTTGGATGGCTACTGACCTCTAGCGGCCATCCTTTTTTCTTTAAAAAAAAGAAGCTTTTGACCTGTGATACACGTTCATGTTTCATCTACATAAGCAGCTCATAGTATTTGGCAACTCTTTTTTTTTTTTTAGCAAAAGATTGTTTAACAACTCATAATAATCTAAGTCATCAAATTTTCCTTGTCAATTGATTGAATTGAGAAGAACAACTTTCCAACATAATTCATAAGTTTTTAGCTATCATTTTCCTCAGGATGAGGGATTGATTCTCAACAGAAACATATTTTCCTATTATCCCTCGCAACTTCTCTCCCTTCCCTCCTCCATTACTTGGTTGCACCAAAGGAAGAATTCAATGGCTCAATTCAATAGGAGGAATAGAAGGGGAGAAAGGTGGTGTTGGGGGTTGTTGCGAGACCCTCTTTTTGGGAAAACAAGTTGGAAGGTTGCAAGAAGAAGGAGAAACAAAGGGAAGGAGGTGAGGACCTAAGGGACAACAACTCTCATCAAGGACACCAAGAAGAGGAGGTTCAAAGTCTCAATTCAAGGAAATGGTGAGAGAGGGGAGAGGACGGGGTCCTCAGGACAGGTGGTGGAGAGGAGTGGTGTGTTACAAGTGTAGAGAAAGCGGGCATGTGGTGGTGATTGCTGGGATCTGGTGCTGAGCTTGGTTTGCAAGGGGGTGGGCCATAGAAGGTGGGCTTGCTTGAGGAGAAGGAACCTCCCTCATCGTCGCTCAAGTTCGCCTGCCATGGAGGTTGAGGTCGAGTGGTCTCCTATGGTGGGAAATCTCAATGAAGTGCTTCGTTTCTTGTTGGTTGGGGATTTGCTATGCAAGCATTTCTCTTTGCATGGCGTGTTAGGAGAAGTCATGAGGATTTGAATCTTGCTTCCAATGAGTGGAAGGTGGCTTCTTTCTTCTGTGTATTCTTCTTGTGTTTAGCTTGAGGGTGGAGGATTTGGAGAGATTAAGATTCATGGAGATGGATGTTGGCGGTGGGTGTGTTCGCTGGAGATCCCGTTCTTTGTACGAGGGTATCTTGGAGGAGCGGGCTCCGGCGAGGCCTGCTTGTGTCTTCTCTGTTAGTGGAGTTCCTTTGCGTTTGTGCAGCTTGGAGGTCAGTGAGGGTGCTTGCGCACCTTTTGCGAGGGTGAGGAGGTGCAAAGGTATTGATTTGTTGGGGTGAGATATTTCTCCTATAATCGTTGAAGGGGAGCTTCACATGGGTCATGGATTGTTGCTGAAGTTGGTTCAAAAGCATGAGGGTTGCTCGTGGGTGGTTTCTTTTGAAGTTTTTGATGAGAAGGTCTTGCCCCGTTGCTCTTTGCTGCTGTCGTCGTCAGTAGGGCGAGAGCGACCATCGGAGCAAAGGTGGTTGTCGAAGCGGTGGGTGAGGTGTTGGAGTCGGGGAAGATGGTTGCTCGCTGGATATGGAAACCGAGGGTCATGTGTGGTGGTTCGAATTTTGAACCAGTGATTCTAGGGACTTTCGAATTTGGTGCCGCCAATCTTGGAAACGTCAGCATTGATTGCTAGCTTGTAGCGAATCTTTTGGAAATGGGTGCGGGACTCGTTCTCGAGCCTATTGATGTTGCTATGGCTTTTATTGTGCTGCATAGTGATGTGGAACCCCTGCTCATGATTTATGGCCCTGAACAGGGTGCCTCCAGAAAATGGATTCAGTGTCGGTAAGTGCCTGTCTAATCCTTTTTGGGTTCTATAATTGAGGTATTTTTCTTTTCTCCCCCTGTTGGCTCGTTTGTTCGTTCTCTTGGTTGCAATGATATGTTGAAGCTACCTTATCAGGAGCTTGTGGATGAGGACTCCCAAGGAGGCCCTTTGTCACGTTATGGAGGAGGTAGTTGACTAGGAGAGTTCCATGTTGGCTGCTGTTGCTGTTGGCGTAGGTGATGGGGCACCTAAGGTTGCATAGGGGTTGATTGAGGTGACGTGGAGAGGGCGATGGAGCGTCGAGGTGGTATGACAACTATTGGGCAAGTGGTTGCGGCTACTGTACCCTTGGTGGTTCAGACTTCGTTACGGCAGTCTTGCGGTCAGAGGGGTGATAAACAATCCTCTTTCATGTCTAGGGGATTATGCACCAACAAATCTCTTTGTGTGAAGAATGGGCTGATGTACCGCTTTCTATGAAAGAAAATTTCTCAAGAATGGGCTGCTTTGTGTGGTCTCAAGGCGGAGGGATCTCCATGACTGAATGGGCTACATGTCCTTTTCTACAAGGAGCTTTGTGTTGTTGGGGGGGATGTTATAGCAATGATTCGGGAGTTTTTGAGGGCAACTTCGATTTCAAGCAGTTAAACAGGTTCTTTTTGCTTCCAAAGAAGACCGGAGTAGAGACCGTGTATGACTACAGGTTGATTGCATTGTCAAATGCAATTTATTTGATTGTGGCAAAGGTGTTTCCCAATAGGCTATGTCTTGTTCTTTTACAGGTGATTTATCCAATCCAGTCAGCTTTTATTTCTGGTTTATCCTTATGTGACTCTTTTGTGTTGGCAGGAGAGATGGTGGAAGTTTGGAGAAGATTAGGTGCCCCTGTCTTCACGTGGAAGGTTGATTTCCTGAGGTTTGGGTTTGGCTTATGAAGAGGTTTATCATGAGGTTGCCATTTTCTATTTTGCTGAATTGTAGATCTTGTGGAACATGGACTCAGCTGCAGAGGGGTGTTAGGTAGGGCTGCCTGCTGGCCCTGTTGCTTTTCAATGTTGCTGTGGATATGCTGGCTTGCTTGGCCTTTAAGGCATGCAGGGGTGGTCTCTTTTTGAGGTTTATCTTGAAGGTTGATGGGTCACTGCTTACTCCTTTGCTATAGTATGTTGATGGCATGGTGTTTTTCATACAGGGGGGCCTCGTCAGGCTCAGCATGTGGCGTCCTGGGTGACACTTTGGGCCTCTGTATCAACAAGAGGAAATTTGCTTTTGTTCCTTTCAATATGGAAAGGGATGTGGAGGCTATCTCGACTCTCCTTGACACATCGGTGGTTAGATTGCCTATTGTTTATCTAGGAGTCCCATTGAAAGGGAAGAGGTTGGTGGCTGTAGATTGGAAACCTGTGGAGGAAAGGATTGTTAGAATGCCAAATGGTTGGAGTGGAAAATTGCTGTCAAGGGGAGGGAGCTTGGTGTTGGTTAAGGCGATTTTATCCACTATCCCGATTTTTTGTCTCTCCATGTTTAAGCCGCCAAAGAAAATTATTTCTAAGCTTGAAGTGACTCACTTGGAAATGTTTCTTTTGGAAAGATCTTGACCATGAAGGTTGTTTTTTTTTGCAATTAGTCCTTGGAGGGAGATCTGCAGATCAAAGAAGAGAGGGGGACTGGGTGTTAGATTGTTGGAGGAATTCAGTGTGTTGCTGCTTATGAAGTGGGTTGTGAGGTTTCTTGCTAGGGGGGATGACTTAGTGGAGAGACTGTTGAAGGATTCATATGGTACACCTGTTGAAGTGAGTTCTGTGCATTTGACCATTCAAGGGGGTTGCAGTTCCTTGTCCCTTGGCTTGGAATTAGGTAGGGGTGAGTCCTTTTGCTTCTGGAAGGATGATTGGATGGGGAATGACACTTTTTTCAGTATTTTCCCGCGTTTGTTTGGATTGGCAGCCAACAAGGATGCTTTGATCTTTAAAATTTGGGATGGAGCATCGTCTTCTTGGGCTTCTGTGTTACAACTTGGTCAGAGGCTTCCATGGAAGAATTCCAGGGCTTGCTGGGAATGCTTGATGGAATGCTGCCCAATGTAGCCTCGCAGGACAATTCTATTTGGAAGGAAGGGGTTTTTTTTGTTGGGAGAATGTACAAGAAGATTTTTATGGAGGAGGGACCTTTTTCCTATATCTTGGCTGATTGTACTTTGGTGTGGAGGTTGCCGCAGCCATAGAAAAAAAAAATTTTTCTTTGGCTATTTAGAAGGCAGAAGTTGGTTGCTACGGTGTTTAGAGTGAGATGGGCTGTCGATCAGGATATGACATGCATGTTTTGCAGGGCGGTGGGAGAGGATTTAGATCATATTTTCTTCTCATGTTAGTTTTCTGTGGAGGTTTGGAGGGGCATTCAAGTGCGGCATGCAGATTTGGCTTCATTCAATGGTTGTTGGACATTTTCCGGAGTTTTGTTCATGTTGATATGGCTGTTTGGCCAAGGTCATTGCGGTGTGGTCTATTTGGTTGCAATGTAATGCAGTTATCTTTAGAGGGGACCGGGGTTTGGTGGATAATTTTGTGAGAGAAGCTAGTGTTCGTTTTGACATGTGGCTTCGAGATTTGTAAGTCCATTCCATTTTTTAAATTAATTTACTTGGATGATTACTGGTGATCTTCTTTCTTTCTCTCCAAAAAAAAAAAGAAGACTTGGTTGTTCTTTAAATGTTACTTCTTTCCCACATAACATACATGATTTTAGCTAACTTATTCCTGAAGAAGAGGTTCTGGCTTTCGACAGAAACAGATTTGACAATCTAATCTTGACTTGGTTTTTCTTTAAATGCTACTTCTTCCAATGTTTATAATTGGTTCTAGGATTTCGCTTGGACCTATTGATGTAGCCTATTTGACCTCTACTAGGAACAAAGAGGCCCCTGCTATTCGCTATGGGCTAAAACGCCCTCCCTTATTAATGAGGGGAACAATTTTGAGGAGTAAGATCCAACGAACCCGTTGGGCTCCTACAACAACGCTGTATGGCAGGGGATCCGGACTCCTACTAGGAATAGCCATGTTTGCTGCTGCTTACCATAGAAGAAAGTCATCCTTGAATCACTCTTTTCTTCTTGAGAAGCTGTTACTAGAAGCAAAAGGTTAGATAAGAAAAGTCCAACATGATCACGAACTTAAAACTGTGCCACAGAAATGTCAATAGAACAATGCGAAAACCACATGAATCAGTCTTTTGTACAGCACAAACTGCTACATGTGCAGGCAATGCCATTTGTAGACCATGAACATAGCTTACGCATGCTACCATGTGCAACGACTTCCAACCACCTATGCTGCCCTTATCAGCCCAGCAATACTGCTGCACAATTAGGGCACTACCATAGTGCCACCAGTTGACTGGCCACCATAATTGTTGTTGGCTAGTCCAGGGTTGTTGCTATTAGGACTGGTTGCCCAGTAGTTACCTACCATAGGGGAATAGCTCACTAGCATTTCACATGACCATAAGATAGATGATGTGACTCTAATACCATGTAGAAGTCCAAACACCATATGGAAATAATCATAAGCATATTTACATCAAAGAAAAATAATGGAAGCACTTAGTCAAAGACACTTCTAGGGCTTCTTTTCACTTAAGGAAAAAAGAATATGTGGACTTAATAGACTAAATGGATCCACATCCAAGATCCATGTACTTAGTTACAATAACACAACTCAATAGAGAGAAACCCATTCGTGTGGGAGAATCCCATTTGGGGCTTCCGTTTGGGATTGACTGCTCATTAGGTCTCCATTTTGGATAGGTGTGCTCTGGAGGTCTCCATGATGGAGTGACACTCTCTTTAAAGACTTTATGAGAAAGAAACCTGTTAGCTGTCTCTAGATTAAGGAGCTGTTACAGATCTAACTTCAATAATTCATCTTTGGTTTTCTAGCTTGCAACTATATAACCTAAAATGCATCATTGCTGTCATTTGCTGAAGTGGAGATATCTCATGGCGCATGATGCGATTGTGAGGCCATCATCTTACCTACTTACAAGCAAGAACAAGGATGTACCTTTATTGTCACTTACTGAGAAAAGAGCCATGACTTATGTTACACCATTTGCCATAGTTGCTTTGCTTGTATGTGTGAGGATCTTAGGAGTGTTAAATGCACTGCACCATTTTTCTCAGTTTCAGGGAAATTTTGCAGATATGCCCTGACAACCTTGGAAGACAGCATGCTAGGTGTATCTGTATTTGTCACACCTGACCCTGGGGAAACAAGAAACAGGAGCACACTGCTTGCATGCCAAAAAATTCAGAACTATGCCCTCCATGTACCTTCATTGTTGGCCAATGTTAGGTGTGAACCACCACTTTTTTCTCCCTGTGGACATTGTGTAGAGGATTAATGGGAACATTACATATTGGTTCAAACATAAGTAGAAAACAAAATAAACACAAGTCAAAGTCAGCCTACTTTTCTAAGTAGACCCCTTCAGAATTTACAAACTTTACTGGAAGGTCTTTTTGCCTTTGATCAATGCTTTTTCTAAGTCAGTTGCATAGAATTTTCCTTATACAGCATATATCCACCAGTGATACTAAACAGCTTTTGAATTTTTTGTCTGAATTCTGTTTGTTTGAATGACAAACATTGTTGGCAGAAAAACACATTGATCTGACCTGTTTTGGAAATTGTTCTTCCAAAGAAGGTAGGGATGGTCATCTAGGATGTCGGATTCATCAACTTGATCAAGTGGAAAACTTTTTGTTTGGAATCATGATGCTATGTACATTTAGAATTTATAGTAATTTTGCATACTCTTGAAAAATGCAGATAATAGAGCTTGCTGATATTGCTCGATGTATAGCAAATACGGCTGTAGATGATGAACAGTCTTTGCCATACATGGTTTCATGCTTAGAAGATTTACAAGAAGTTATTGATCGCCGTAAGCATGAAGCACTCACTGTGCAGACGTTTGGTGCCCGCATAGAGAAGCTTCATAGGCGAGTTTGGGAATTTCATGTTCTACTTGAATAGGCTTGTTTTCTTTTCTCCACGTAACATTTTTTTTAAAAATAATCCTTCTCAAAAAATAACATTTTCTTTTAAGAATATTCTAAAATTTTGCTTATTTTGGGGATTTAGGGAGAAGTACCTGCAACTTTGTGATGCAATTGATGTTGAAAAAGTTGATGTGACAAGCACTGTAATGGATGAGGAAGATGATGTGGTGCGCAGCTTGCGGAACAGCCCTGTTCACTCTTCCATGCGGGATCGCACATCTATTGATGATTTTGAGATAATTAAGCCCATAAGTCGGGGGGCATTTGGTAGAGTATTTCTGGCCAAGAAAAGAACCACAGGAGATCTCTTTGCTGTAAAGGTATTTAATGAATTAATGGTTTTAGATGTTAACAATCTTTTGAAACTTCTCTGATGTAGAAGTTATTCATTCTCCCCTAGAAAAGTCTTCCTCTTGTGAAATGCATTTTTGTGTAAATCTCTTTGTTTGCTGTCACATGTAAAGCTTTTGATTATACTTATCCTCACACCCATCTCATGGAAAAAATTAGGTAGGTATTTATCATTTTGTCAATGAAAAAACAAAATTTTAACTTGGATGGTTTATACAAGATAGTAATTGGATGATATTAGTGAATAAGAATGCTGCCATACATATAGAGATCCAGCAGGAAAACCTACTGGCCCAGTGAAATGGTGCAGATATTCAAAAAGGGGGCACTGCATGTTACTGAGTCACCTACCCTCTCTAGCCGGTGTGAACTAGCCCTTCTCAGGTTGGAAATGGTGTCGTATGGTGGTGAATAGGAAATGTAGTATGATCAAATGTTGTGTGGGAAATTTCGTTACCCTGGCCAATCATTTTGCGCCAATCAGCTCTGTTAAAAAACAACAGTGTGGACCAATCAATGTCAAGAAAGCATGACATCTTCAATTACAATGATTAGAACGATGTAAATCCTTTCAGGCTTTGTACTTGGGTTGTGGGCTTCCTCAGATTTTAGCAAAGCATCTCTGCTTTTACCCTCAACTTGGCTTTTGTTAAATTTTTTCCTGAATTTTTTTATGCCCTCTTGTGTGGATTGGATATCCCCTTTGATGAACTTTAGGATCTCTTGCAATGCCAAAGGATCTTCCATTCATGTTTATTCTTCAATCTTCTCTCTTCATGTTGTAGTGGATTGTCTAGTCGTAAGCATGCCTAAAGAGTTTCTCTAATGCCCCTCGATTAAACCTTTTTTTTGATGACAATAGCCATTAAGCTGCCAATGATTTAAAGGTTGCGTAGTGTTGGGATGAAATGCCTTTCAAAATCTATTTAGGGTCCTTTAAATTCTTTATATAGAAAGCAACCCATGGGACAAAACATATGCATGATGAAAAAGAAAATAGCAGGGACTGAAATGTAAAGACAGCAAGAACTGAAATGTAAAGGTTAAAAAGCAACAATAGAGAAAAATCAATTATTTTAACACTTTCCCTTAAGTTAGAGTATAAGCATCAAACACGCTCAGCTTAGTGAAAAGATACTCTGACCATTTTCGTGGGAGAGCCTTCATGAAAATATCTGCCAGTTGGCCATTGGTAGAAATATGGAGTAGAGATCTTGCCCTGTAGCACAACATGATGGATGAAATGATAATCCACTTTAATATATTTTGCCTTTTATGAAAGGCTGGATTATTAGTAATGAATATTGCAGCTTTATTATCACAACACATGGGTATGGCTCCTTGGACATTCACTCCAAAATCATGTAACAAAGATTTTACCCAGAGAAGCTCACATGTTGTATGGGTCATTGTTCGGTACTCGGATTCTGTACTCAATTGAGCGGCAATAAACTATTTCTTACTTCTCCATGTCACAAGATTGCCCCAACAAAAGTACAAAAATTTGTAGTAGTCCATCGATCCTCATGAGCCCTTGCATAATCAGCATTAGAATATTCCAGTATGGATACTTATGAGCTTTGTAATATAAACCTTTTCCAGGTGCACTTTTCAAATATTGTTACACTTGCAACACTCCAGACCAATGTATATCCCTAGGAGCTTGCATAAGCTGTCTTAAATGACCAACAACAAATGCAATATCTAATCTAGAAATAGTATGATACAACTTACCAACCTTGGCCCTGTATCTAGTTACATCTTCAAAAAGAGGACTATCATCATTCACAAACTATAATGAAGGATCAAGTGCCAGTTTTGCAGGTTTATATTCTACCATACCAACCTCACGTATGAACATACTTTCTTTTAGACAAAATCATACCATCCTGCAAATGATGTACTTCAATACCGAAAAAGTAACTGATTTGTCCTAAATCCTAGTAATAAACTGTGAATGGAGGAACGTCTTGGTATCTTTAATGCCTCCCATATTACTACCTGTCAACAATATATCATCAACACATACAATAAGAATAAATGATCCAGACTGAGTATGCGTAGGAAACACGGAATGGTTTGTAGAAGATCTGGATAAACTAAACTCCTCTACTACCTTGCTAAATATGTCAAACCAAGCATAGGGGCTTTGCTTAAGTTCATAAATTGCCTTCCGCAATCGATGCACTTTATGACACTCCTCCTGTTGGGAAAAACTCAGAGGTTGTTGCATGTAGACCTTCTCATCAAGATCTTTATAAAGAAAAACATTCTTAATATCCAACTGGAAAAGAGGCCAATTTTCATTCACCACCAAAGAAAGAAGAATGCGAACTGAATTTATACGTGCAATAGGAGGAAATATCTCAAAATAATCAATACCATGTGTTTAAGCATAATCTTTTGCTATTAATTGGGCCTTGTACATTTATATGGTTCCGTTAGGTAGGTATTTCAAGATTAACACCCACCTACACTGCACAATTGATGCTCTAGGGGGTAGGTCAGCTAACTCCCAAGTGCCCCAAGAGATAAGTGCCTCCATCTCCTTTATAGCTATAGTCCATGCCTTATCATGAAATGCCTCAACATGATCATGAGGTATACGCTGACTATTAATAGCAACTGAAAGCATCTGTCCTGAAGAAGATAAACCATCAAAACTCATATGATGAGAAATATCATATCGGGCACAAGATCTAGTGCCTTTCATCTAGGCAATAGAAAGACGCAAATACTACTCATCAGTGCAAGAACTTACCTGACCACCATCGGAGTTCACAAGAATGGTATCAGACTGAACATGAATGGTAGTAAGTGACTCAGCAATAAGTTTAGGTCCTCGTGGGTGATCTTACCAATCAGGATGATTTGAAGTATGGTTGAAGTAACTTGTGCTATTAAGGCCTTCCTATAGATACCATCCAATTAGTCTCTACAAATAAGGTGTATACAAAGGTGGGCTCTTGGATCTTCCATCCTAGCTCTAGCCCCTTGATTTCTATTATGATTGGCCTTTGCTCTATTTTGCTGAGGCTAACAATTGCCTCTAATCTCTCTCTCTCTCTACTTCTTCAGCATCTTTTTGTCGTCTCCTTGGCTTCTTTGACTTGGGTTCTTGCTTCCTTCAACTTCCTCAGGCCATTAACGACCTCCCTTTTCCAATCCTTTTTTTTTTGTCAAGGAGCAAAAGAACGACATGGATTGATAAAAGAGAGAGAAAATGGACTAGGTAGCCTTCTTTTTGTTGTTGTTAAGGCTAGCCACCTTGATTGCCCTCTCTTTGTTCTCTCAAAGAAGCCCTTGGCCCTCACCTTAAGCTAACAAAGTCCTCCTTCATCTTGAGATTGCCCTCTAGCATTTTCTTCGTGGATTCTGCCTCTTTTCACTAGCATGGCATCTGACTGATTTGGTCCTTTACCTTGTTCTTTGAGTCATCTAGTCTTTTGTTGTGGCAACCACTTCTTGGGCTCTACTATTTGTAGGTCCAGGCTTTCTCCATCTGGAGTCGTGATTTATCTAGTGAGTTCTAGACCTTAAAAATTGTCGGTGATTGTTCCACGAAGTTGCCGGTTAGGAGGACACAAAATGGGATTCTTGTCGTACCACTTCCATTTAACAAAAGAGGAGCTGGTTAGCCTAGTCAATCAAGTTAAAGGAAAATAAGCCTAGTTTGTGTACCATGTAGAGGGCTTTGTTGAATAGGTCGAAGATGCTCTAGTAGGTCCCATGCTGGATGGTGTGGTCCAGTTCTTCCTTTAGTATGTGAGGTTTTGCCTTCATCCTAATGGAAGGCTCCAGTTGTTGCTTTATGCATATAACTAAAGTTATATTGACCGACCTAGTTCACATTCATATGGAATGTGATCAACATGCCTGAGTGGCTCATCTTGTTGCTACTACTCCTTGGTGGATGATGCCTTCTTGCCTTTCTAAATGAGATCCATCATGTTTGGAAAGTTTGGAGGGATGTGGCTACGATCTGATGCACTTAGGCTCCTAAAGGCTAATCATCTTGGATCTTGGTGAGATGGGTCCTTTATGTGTGAGGATATCACATCATCCGTAACTCCCAGTAATTGCTTTGGAAGGAACACTTGCACATTTTCCTCTCTTGAATTTGTTCATTGATGAAGCCTTTCCAAATGCCATGGCACCACTCTTCCTCTTTGTCATTGGGCTGTGCCTTTAGTTGCAGTCAATCCTTAATAAACCGTCTCTCGGGCCTCCCCTATGTTGCTATTGTCTACCGTTTTGTCTTCTTCCCCTTGTTTAGATTGCTTAGATGGCACACCTTTAAGTAAGGTAGAGTTGCTCTTACCCACTCTTCTTTCGCAGTCTATATGGAGTTGTTACAATGAGCCTTTTCAAAAAAGTTGTTGCTATGAGCACTAGCTTTAGCTGGGAACCTCTTTCCTTGCAACTTCTTCACTTGCTTGGGTACTTCATTTCCTCAGTTCTTCTTGATAACTTTCATTGTGTTGACGTGAATTGCATAAGAAACAAGATTCATATTAGAATGCTGTGAACAAGAAAGGGCCATGGGGCACTTATTAACAACTGATAATCCTTGAGCATCCATTAAAATGCCTTGCATGTGTTAATTTCCCTTGAATATTCGTGCTGTATTCTTTGAACATTTATGCGAAAAAGCTTTCCAGATGGTGACATGGTGTTACCAACCTTGGTGTCGCCCTCAATCTCATTTTGTCGGTAAGTAATATCAACCTACCTGAAATGGTAGATAAACAAGTCTTGCTCAAACTATTCAAGGTTGTTTGGTAGGGTAATATGACATCTCGCCTTGTTAACCCTTGCTTGAGGGGCGAGTAAGGCCAACGAGTGGGTATTAGTCCTTTACCCGATTCATATAATCTATTAATCCTATCTCTAGGGTGGATTTCTTTCGACCTATGAATCTTTTACGTGATAAAAATCATGTAACTTTCATTCTATAGACCCAATTCCTGAACCGTATGCACCCTAATGATCCGTGAGTCTCGCCCAATCATGATCACAACGTGGTGTTAATTGATCAAAATTATTTTTGAATGATCAATTCGTGTGTGGTCAATTGGCTTCCTGTTTGATTGATTAAAATGCATGGTTTGATGCTTTTTCAAAAGTCCAAAGGATTCATTGATCAACATCATGTTTTGATTGATCAATCATGGAGAAAATGACCTTCCTGGCAAATTTTGATCCGTTAATCACAAATATTTGTTGATCAAACGTGAATTTCAGAAATGAACATCAATTTTGAGATACCAAAACGCCATGAATCGATACAAAACACTTAAAAAACATTTCAATGATAAAACCTCTTTCTCGACCTTGATCAACAAGAAATTAAGGCTATTTTATTAGCATTTTAACCATGGGTTCATCATACACTTGATACTTTGCATGCATGTAGTTTAAACACAAAAACCACTTATCTATCAATGTCTAAGTCTCTTAATCTAACACCCATACGAATTTAGATCATCTAATTGAGCTGAAAACCACATTGATCATATTAAAAACCCCCTTAGACATGAAAAGAGGGTTAGGAGGAGGAAGTTATGCCCTACCTTTGGGTTGTCCTTGCCTTGTTCTCCTTCTTCCTTGCAAGATTACCTTAGGTCCTTCAATCTCGCTTTCACCTCCTTAATCCAACTCCCTATTGGTTTCTAGGTCGCAAAAAGAAGGAATTACTCTAGATTTTGAAGGGTTTTTATGAGGAAATTCGAGATTGTCGTTCCTTGTTCTTAGAACCCACATGCACAACCAAGAATTGATAATCTCAGAAAGTTCTCTAGTGCATTGCTGGAGTATTACCTTGAATTCGAGTTTCCTATGGAGTATGGGCCTCCTTCCAGACCTCTAAGAACTTTCCCAGAGACCTTCCCTCCTTACACTTCGTCACTTCAACAATGTAGGTAAGCAAGAGGAAGAGGACACACGTAGAGAATGTTCTTTGCAAATAATGGTTGGAGGTGGATTCGGTGGCCCCCTTAGAAGGGGGTTATATGCATTGGGTAATTTACACATGGGACCCCAATAGTTCCATTTGTTTAATCCCACCTTACCAAAAATCATGAATTGCTTGTTGTAAGCCCACTTCCAGCTCATTTCTTAATTATTTCTCGCCCCTTCAGGCATAATTGTTGGGTTTTTAGCCCCTAGCTCCTTCTCGTTTAATCCAATGGATCCCAATGCATGCACTTAGAGAGTTAGATGGCTTAGTTTGCTTAAGGGGATGTCTAAAGCTTTAACTCCTATTATGATGATCCATGTTAAGACTTGTATAATTCCATTTCTTGTAGAAGTAACGAAAGTAATGAAGCCTTTCATTTATTCAAATAATTTGGAATTAAAACCTACTTTAGGTATTATAAATACCGAGGTCTTACAGGTGACTAGAGAAAGCTTAAGTTGTCGGGCATTGAGGAGCTATGTTTTGTTGGGCAATTGGCAGTTCCCTATCATCACTGGCCTTAGTTCATCCAAGTATCTAAAACTATCTAAGTTGGGAGGGAAACCAATTTGCAGGAAATGAATGTGATGGTGTTCACTGGATGCCATAGTTCGAGTTGAATTGTGAAGGAGTGTATGTAGAAATAAAAGAACTCTATGAGGAAAGGGTTCCATGAGACAATTAGTCCTACTTCTAGTGTATGCATGCGCATGACAAAACACTCAAGAGTTGTGTTGATCCTACCTTTGAATCCATGGTATGAAAATAGCATTGCCTTTTTCCTTAGTGACACAAGAACTTCCTTCATCTTGTTGGGATCCTTCAAGTGCAACATATAGGCATGTGGATGACAAGCCCTGGGAGGAATGAAAGAACTTGCACTTTACTTGAAGAGTTCCATCACGATAACCAAGCAACAAGTAATCTATCTAATGCATAGGCAGAAGGGAATAAGAATTCAAGTGATAAGGACCAAATCTTAGTAAGTCAGAATAGGGGGCAATAAGTTTACCCTAAAGGGCTGAAAAGTTTGAGCTTATCTCTTGGTTAGCTTTCTAAAGCACTTAAGTATGATGCTATTTTTACTTGATCCATTTCGTGCTGATCTCCTAACTTTGACGATGATTGGTGAGGGGTGTTAAGCAATAGAAGTTCTATTATCTTTCTATATTTTGGACTTGTATTTGTTACATCGTGTCATATTTATCTTATTGAATACTTTAAAAAAATGTTTCTCTTATGCAATGGCACCAATTAGGGGTGTACATGGGTTGGGTTGGGACTCAATGAATATCCAACCCCCGGTTTGCAGGTTGGGATATTTTTAACCCAACTCAACCTATTACACTATTGAACACAACTCAACCCAACCCATAAAATTGGATCGGATTGGGTTAGGTTGAGTGGGTTGTTGACTAGTCAAAGCTTGTATATCTATCTCCTACATGCTTCCTAAGTCTTTCATACTTTATAACAATAAAATTTTAATTCATAAACAACTTGTATCTTATAAAATAACGAATAAAATAGGTAAAAACAAAAAGAAAGAAACTTCATACAAAAAAATAAAGATATAATCTAAAAGTAACAAGAAAAGATAAAACATACTTCATAATAAACTTGATAAGTGCATATAAAAGTTTAGGTCTACCGGTAATCGATCACAAATATAGAGGGGGTGCTTCGGTGGCAGTGGTGGGATTCCTGTGGGGACAAAGAAAGGAGCGGTGGGTCGTCCAGCAGTGGTAGGGGGGCCCTTACGGGGAAGAAGAGAGGAGAGGTGGGTTGTCCGGTGGTGGTGGTGGGGTCCTTGTGAGGAGGAAGAGAGGAGAGGTGGGTTGTCGGGGACTTTGGCGGAGCTGGGGGTTAAGGGAGGAGAGAAGGTTGATGGTTACTTCAATAGTGCGAGGTGTTTTTGCCATTTGAGGAGAGGAGATGGCACAACTTAGAGCTTGGAGTTAAGGATAGGCGCTACTTGGAGTGGAGCTCAGAGGTGAGGTGACGTGAGGGTAGATGCTGCCATGTAGGGGATAGAGGGATGCTAGAGTGAGATTCAAGATGAGGTTTCAAATTTCAATTTGTAACTTGGTGTCCCTTATATATATATATATAAGTCGAGTTGTATCATGTTGTGGGTTGGGTTGTGTTAGTTAAACCTTAAACCCAACTCAACCCAACCGAATTGTGTTGGGTTGGGCTTGGGTTTGGGTTGAACGCGACCTGTGTATACCTTTTGCACCAACAACCTTGATATTTAAGTTTACATGGTCTTTGCAAGAAATTTCTTGCATTGCAAGTTAGGGGGTCAATTAGTGTAATTGAATTGATTGATTTGTTGAGAATCCTTGGTCCTCTTTACATAGGGGATTAGTGACAAAACTACAAGAATATCCCTTAGGAATATATAAACATAAAAAAGGGAAATAAAGGCTAATAAATGATAATCTCAACACTCCGTGTAGCTAAAGCTAGAGCATGAATATCAATTTTGTTTAGCTTGGAACATTTGTCAAAGAAGGGCATGTGAGTGCTTTTGTAAAAATCCATTGGAATTTTGAATGGGTCTCCTTTGACTCATCAAGATTTTTGGGCCTCCCATTGTCATAGTCATCGAACATCGGGAAAGGCCTAGTTCAGGTCAAAGGTGGAGGTGCTGACAGGGTTGAGAATATAGTGAGGGAGGCGTGTGGTATGTCGGAGTTGTGGCTTGATTTACTATAAGTTCATTCCTTTTATTTTTATATTAATGATATTTGGATGATTACCGATCTTCCATAATATTCCTTTTTCTTCTTAGAAAAAGAATGTGTTGACTGGCTGATGTTGGGAATACGAGTAGATGGAGTACGTTTTTGATGTGGGAAGTTTGTGCTGGAAGATTCTCTATCACCATCTTCATTGATGGTAGCGTGTCGAGATAAATATATCCTGTGAGTGGCTATATTAAAACTTTTGTAGCCCTTTTCTTCTTCATCATAACCAACAAAGATACATTTGATAGCTTTGAGATCAAGTTTGTTGCATGTGCTCTTGCCCCTACATGATCACAGATGATGCTACTAAATAAGCAGGTAATGAAGAATGCAATATTTTATAAGGGGCCTTCCAATCCAATATCTATGTAGGAATCCGATTGATGATGTACATTGTAGTGTTACATGGATTTGGCCACAAGTATTTTGTGACAGCTTTTGCATAAATCTGTCTTGCATATGTGTTTATGTTTCCTCTTCGCTGTGCATTTTGTTGTGGTGTCCTGGGACAACTTCTTTGGTGAAGTATGCCATTATCATTCAAAAAATTTCTAAAAGCTTGTGACATATAGTCATCCATTTGTCACTATAGACACATTGTATTTTGCAATCAAAATGGTTTTCGACAAAAGACTTAAAATTGACAATGTCATCAAAAGTATTGAATTTTTCCTTAAGAAAGTAGATTCTAGTATATTTGGAAAAATCATCAATAGAAATAACGTAATAATGTGATCGAGACAATGAAGCACCAGGAGTAGGTCCCTAAACATTAGTATGAATAAGCTCACGGACACGCAAGGTAGTTGTGGTGGATAAAGAAAAAGGCAATTGAGTGTGTTTGCCATAATAACATCCAGAGCAAAAAATACTATCATGAAGCAGGCCTTTAGTTTTCATCGGACTAGAATCAATAAGTTTGTTTAAAGAATTAAAATTACAATGGCCTAATTGACCATGCCGTTGTTTGAAAGTGACAACAAAGCCTTTATTATTGCTAGAACTATAAAGGATAGGAAAAGAAATAGATGGCTTACTAGAAAGATAGATTTTGAATAATCCAGAGATGACCATGTTGATGCCCATTAATAGACGTCTTGTTGGATCCACATTCCTTCCGAAAAATGTAAGCTTGAGTAAATAAACTATAAGAAATTGATAGGAGGAGAAATTTCATGGTGGGAACATAAAGTACATTGGTAAGTCAAATAAAGCCAATAAGAGTGCATAGAACGTCTCCTATGTGAGTGATGGGATGTCCATCGCTTGTGACAACTTGACCATTCCCATGGTAGGTTTTTAATGAGACAAGGTATCTTTGCTGTTGGAAATGTGGTTTCCAGCTCTGGTATTTGCTATCCATTCTTTAGTGTCAATGTGAATATCCTCCATGGCATTGGATAAGGCATTGATGTCACGTTGAGAGCCATTGGTATCTGCAATGTGAGTTCTAGTTTGCTGTTGAGTATGCCTAGTCAAGAATTTGGATAAATTATAATAGTTGATGGCTATATGGTTGGCTCTACCAGAGAGTCGGCATATGAGTCTAGCTTGACGGAGGTATCCTTAATCACGCCCTCTTTGAGCATTAGATTTATTCCCATAAGATGGCTGACCATGACTTGCATGCACTTGCCCATTCTGCTGATGTCGGCCTCTACCTCAACCTCAGCCACGTCCTTAGTTTCTGCGTCGATCATCATACATAGTACTCACATGCAGCGCTTCTGTAGTTGTACTCATATCCTTAGAAGTTTGGGAGCTGCCAATCTTCAAAATAAGATTATCATGTTGTATTAATGAAAACTTTAGTTCCTCAAGAGAAGGGAGAGGAGGTTTTGTTGTCATTATAGTACTGAACATTTTATATTGTTGAGAGAATTGGGTGATTGGTTTAGTGTCACATTGTAAGATGTGGACTTTGTGTTATGTGTGGTGGCCTATAAATAGGCATGTATCCCCTACTTATTTCTTTGATAAGAAAGATAGAGATGCATGCCCTATTAGGGTACTTTTCCCGTGGTTTTCTCCCCGCTTTTTGTTTGTGGGGTTTTCACGTAAACCCAATTGTTATTATTGTTTATGCTTGATATCATTTTGCTTCCGTTGGTTTATTTCATTTAACTTGGTATCAGAGTAGTTCGATTCTTGGGTTTTCTTGTTAAAATTCTATATTTTGTGTTATCTTTTTTTGTTCTTGTTCTTGGAGTTCTTTTACAAAAAGAAAGATCTTGAGGGAGCCGAGGTTGGATCTCATGCTGTCCCCGATGGTGTGGCCTACCAAGAAGCCTTGCTGCCACGTGCAGTTGTTGGTGTCAATAGAGAAGAGGTGGAGATGGCGCCATGGTTGAAGACTATGAATAGATGGTGGAGCTCGTGACCCTTGCGAGTCGCAGTACCACTCCGATTGTGGTGATCCGAGTAGAGCCGAGGTGTGATTCAAATAGGGCCATGAGTAGCGAACTTCCTGGTGGGGAGCACCCTTGCCATGAGGCACCTGGGGGGCACCATTGCGATCTGTGTCGATATCGGCGATGACGAGGACAAGAGGGATTGCGAGTAGGGAGGACACAAGGGAGGAAGAGACGGCGGCACATGCAAGAGTGGCCCTGAGGTACGCGAGGGGCCCCTCTAGGAGCTAGGCGAGGGCCTCAAGGCAGCCGATCTTGGGGAGGTATTGGTGGATGGCATCGGCGATCTAGTGGACGCTGGTGGCACATTGTAGCGAGGAGCTCTCCTTGACGCTGTAGCGGAACATGATGGTGTTGTTAGGCGATGCTACTAGGGCTCACGCGTGGTCGAGGTGCAAATCGAGGAGATCTCGCATCATGCTTGGTGGGGAAGATTGCACTGAGAGTCTCGGCAATGCTGAAGACTGTGAGTTTGGGGTTATATTCAATCCTTATTTTTGTTTTTAACTTTAGTTGCTCCTTGAGTTGTGAAGAGAGGTCGATTTTTATAAAAAAACAAAAAAAACAAAAAAGGAAGGAGAAAGAAGGAAAAAAAGGGGAAAGAAGAAGAGAAAAAATGGAAAGGAGAAAAATGATGAATAGAGGAAAAAAAGAAATAAAAAAGGAGGGGAAAATATAAAAAAAAAAGATGAATGTTGATGAGAAGAGGGGGAGAAGCTCTTCTCCATTTTATTTTCATTTCTTCTTTATGTTTGTTTCTTCTCCTATATGAGTATGGGAGAAAAAAGGGGAGTGTTGAGCTTGTTATAGTCTTCCCCCATTTGAGAGTCTCTTTTATTCTTGGATTCCATATGAGAAACCATAACTTTGGGATGTCTAAAGTTTCGAGGTCTCCAGAGAGGGAGATCCAAATTCGAGGTCCTTAGTGGAAGGATCAATTTCAGGTTTCTATGTGGGAGTTTCAGTTTTGTGAACTCTAGAGAGGGCGATCCACTTTCGAGGTTTTCAGAGGAAGACCTATGTCGGAGATACTGAATGGGGAGCCACCGACACCAGTTGTGGTCTCTAGAGGAGAGGACCTTGTTATAACCGGCTACAACAATTCGTTGTCAAGCTCCAATGCGTCTGATGTGTCGTCATCAGCATACCTGCCTATAGGCATGAACAAGAGTGCAACTGTCGTCTGTAGAGTAGAATCAATTGTACCTGTTGAGTGTTGTTTGTTTTGCTGTGAAGAGGGATTTCTTTATATTACAAGCTTAGCATTCCATGCTCCACCTTGAGGGGAGTGTTGAGAGAATTGGGTAGTTGGTTTAGTGCCACATCATAAGATGTGGATTTTGTGTTGTTTGTGGTGGCCTATAAATAAGCATGTACCCCCCACTTATTCCTTTGAGAAAAAATACAGAGATACACGCCTTATTGGGGCACTTCTGCCGTGGTTTTATCCCATTCTTCGTGAGTGGGGTTTCTATGTAAACTCAAGTGTTATTATTATTTATGCTTGATATCATTTTGCTTCGGTTAGTTTATTTTATTCAACTTATATTCTTCTCGAAATCCGACAAGGCAATCATCACTATCTTAATCACGGGTGTGATGATAAACCAAGGCAAGTTCATTACAAATATTCAATAACTTCATATTTTCCTTGTTTAATTTGCATCAATTTAGATTTAAATCGAATGATTTTTCTTTTGGGTTGTGATAATATCTACTACTAAGAATATCCCAAAGTTCCTTTGCAGTCTGAACATGCATGACTTAAGTAACTATCTCCTCAAAAAGAGTTGATTTTACCGATCTGATGAGCTGTCGATTAAGAGGAAATCATTCAACATATTTTGGATTGGGGTTAAGATGAATCCCTTTTGAAGAGTTGCTTTCATCATCCTTGGTTTCATTAGTCATCTTGTCTGACAAGTACTTAGGTGGTGTAGAAGAACTTCCATCAATATGATCGGTTAATCGTTGACCATGAATGAAAGGAAGAATGAGGCTCTTCCATAGGAAATAGTAATCACTGCTAGGCTCGATCGATTTTATTTGGTTTAACATGGTAAGGAAAGAAAGAAAGTTCTAACTTTGTTAAATGCCATAACTGGTTGTCGGGACTAGTGGTTGATTCCGACGAGATTGCACGAGGAATTGATATGGTGTAGTGGTGCTGATGGTGCAAGATTTGCAGAAGAGAGGGTTGGACCCATCGGATCGGGATAGATCGAGGAAGAGTAGATCATGGCGACGCCAAGCCTAATGGAAATAGTTAGATTGAGGGCGGAGATTGAGAGGCGTCAGACTTGATGGTGACGCATGTCGATTGAAGGAGGTAAGAGCAGTGTTGCTCGATCAAATGAGGTATTGGAGCTTCAACCCTACATAAAATTGGTCTTGTAGTGTCGGATGTGGGTGCTGCAGGGGCTCAAGGTGGTTGCAGCAGGTGAGATCAGGTTGGGCAATGCTAGATCAAGAGGAGATGACGCCAGATCTTACTTAAAGGGATAGGATTCAGCCCTTGACAACACCTTTTCTTGTTTGGTGAGGATGATTAGAACTCCAACTCAATAACACCAATTGATTTGCGTAAGACTGATCCATTGTGCGGATCGTTTGCTTTGACACCATGTAAAAATCAAGAGCAATTACAACTAAACAAGAAGAATTGTTTGCCTAGTTCAAGAGGTGGTGCGCGGCTCTCTGTTTGGGCCTAGGGTTTACAACTTTCATTGATTGGAGAGGATGCCCTAGGGTCATTATTTATAATATATGAGGTTTTTACAACTAAAGCAAGAGTTTTCTTGTAACCCAAATAATGTAGAATTTATATAACTTACACACTATAAGGTATTGCCAGAAGACACCATGTGGAATATACTTAGTTTAACATAATGCATAACATTAACATTGTGCTATAGTAGCTATGTCATAAAATAGTACATATAAGCAATAACAATATGCATAAATATTAACAGAAGCATCATGCCTGAGTGAACATATATGTATATACACACACATATATGTATGTATAACAGTAACATGATACATATAGTGTTATATATATAATGATTTATATAAGATGAATTGTATCCATTCTTCTATTGAAATCCTAAACCTCTATTTATAATGAGGCTTGGGGTAAATTGCATATATGCCCCTGGAAAAAAAGAAACAAAAAAATAGCAGTAAAGAAGAAAATAAGGCAAAATCTCTCTACACTCTCCCTTATGTTGGAGCATAGATGTTCACTATGCGTAGCTTGGAACAACATCGATTGAAGGATGCCTAAGGAAATGGCTTGGTGAACATATCAACAATTTGCTCTTTAGACATCACATGAGGGGTGCGGATGGATCGCTTTTGAATCATATCATGGCTGTAGTGGCAATCCGCTTCTACATGCTTTATTCTTTTGTGGAGGATTGATTGCTAGTAATAAAGAGGGCCATCTTTTTATTGGACTTCATCTGCATAGGGCCTAGTAAAGCGACATCTAAATCATTATGGATGGAGCAAATCGACATGAGATCGCAAGTTGCTTGGGCTTTAGTTGTATATTCAGATTCAACACTAGATCTGGCCACAACGATCTGCTATTTGATTCGTCATGTAACCAAGTTTCCCTAAATAAATGTGCAGAACTTGGTGGTGTATTTTGTATGCTTCGGACACGAGGCATAATCAACATTTGTATAGGCCACCACTTCTAAGGAGTCGCAACAAGCTAACAATAATCCTTTCCCTGGCACCTGAGAATCATCATGGTTGCAACCTAGTATACTCTTCTTGGTTTGTCTATGAATCAATTCAACTCGTTCACTATGAGAGTTAGAACAAATGATTTAGATAGTTTATTCCATAGCCCTATCTCTCAATATATAGTAGTAGGAGAATTAAATGAGTATTCCTCAAGGAAATGAAAAGTAATACAACTAAGGAAATAACAAAATAACATAACAAGAGACTGTAGAGGCTAGCACTCCCCCTTAAGTTGGAGTATAGATGTCAATCATGCTCAACTTGGAATAACAGTTATTAAACCGAGATTTAGGCAGTGCCTTAGTGAAGATGTTTGTTGTCTGATCCTTTGAAGAAACATTTGAGGTAGGACTAAGTCCTCTCTGGATCAAGTCATGTGTGGTGACACTCTGCCTCCACGTGCTTTGTCTTTTTATGAAATAGGGGATTGTTGGCAATCTACCTCCACGTGTCTTGTTGCATCTCATTTCCATAGGAGTATCAACAGCCACTTATAGATTTGTCAGAAGGTACTTGAACTACATCATCTCTGCTGTTGTGTGTGCCATAGCGTTATACTCAGACTTCGCACTGGATTTAGAAATAACGTCTTGCTTCTTACTCTTCCAGGTCACCAAATTCCTAGCAACATAAGTACAAAATCCCGTGGTAGGTTTTCTATTTGCCAAACACCTATATAATCAACTTTAGAATAGGCCACATTGCTTATGGAGGTGCCCCTTGTGAACAGGACCCGCTTCCTTGGTGCCTTCTTCAAGTATCTCAGCATCGTCATTGTAGTATCCAAATGCTGCCTAGTAGGCCTATCCATAACTTGCCTCAATACCTGGACTGTAAGGGAAATATTTGATCTAGTAATGGTCAGGTATAGAAGCTTGTTCACGAGTCCTCTGTATTGACGGCTATCAACCACCTCAGCTCCCTCATCATACAGATGTGCCTTAAGATCTATCAGAATATTCGCTGACTTCGCCCCCAGCATGCCAATCTCTTGCAGCAGATCCAAAGTATATTTTCTTTGGGAAAGTACAACATCCTTTATGCTCAGGCAACCTTTATCTCGAGGAAGTATCTGAGTGGTCTAAGATCCTTCATAACAAAGTTTCTTGCAAGACATTCCTTGATCTCGGTGATGCTAGGCCCATCATCTCCCGCGAGAATAATGTCATGCAAATAAGTAAGAAGTGCCACCACACCCTTAGTAGTCTTCTTGACAAATAATGAGTGATCTGATGATGACCTATGGAAGCCAAGTGTCTGAACAACCACAGAGAGCTTCTGAAACCAGGCACTGGGACTCTATTTCAGATCATAAATAGCCTTACTCAGTCGATAGACCCTGGAACACTTCTCTTGAACCTCATAACTAGGTGGCTGCTGCATTTAAACCTCCTCTTTTAAGCCCTTATAAAGAAATGCATTTTTCATATCTAATTGATGAAGATGCCAATCTTGCTATATTGCAACAGATATAGGTTTTCCGCATTGTAGGGGGTTGTGTGATTGAAGCGAATGTGTCAAAGAAGTCCATACCGCAGTTGTGTGAACACTTTGGCCACAAAATTGGTCTTAGATCACGTAATTGTTCCGTTCGAGTGATATTCGATGGTGAAGATCCATTTGCACCCCACAACAAATGCACCAAGTGGTAGATCAGCTAATTCCCACATCTCATGTGAGCGAAATGCAAGCATGTTATCTTCTATGGCTTGATGCTATTTTGGATCAAGCATGGCCCGCTAGTGAGTTCTGGGAACTTGCATGGTGGACAAGGCCTGGCAAAACATGCTGCATGCTTCTCCAAGAAAGTCTGTGGGCACGGAATTAGAGATGGGATATCTGGCTCAACTGTATGTGGCCTTGCGAATTGCAATTGGAAGATCCAGATCATCTGAAGCATGTTTATCACCACTAACCTCCCCTGATTGCTTAGAATGTGTATAAGAAACACCACTATCACCCTATAATTGCCCTGCATCATCACCGTGCACAATCTCATCTGTCTGTAAAATATTTGTAGTCACCTGAGGCGAGAGAGAGGTAGGTGCAGTAAAGGGAGGGGTTGCTGCCTGTATATGATGGGAGGACTTACGAAAGCTCTCAGGTTTAGAGAGTGGTGGTTCAGATGGTGGTGGCATTGAATCAGTGATCGGAATTGTCTACAGGGTCGTAGGAGGAATAGGCATAAGTACCTCAGCAACTTCAAGAGAGAGAGTTCTCTTAGTAGTGGAAAAGTAGGGAATGAACTCATGAAAGGTAACATTTGCAGTAACGTAGTGTTATCTCCTGACTTGGTCATAATGTTTGTGCCCCTTCTGTGTTCTTAAATAGTCAAGAAAGATACACTTGACAGCATGGGGAGCAAGCTTATCCCTATTGGGCCCATGGATATGCAACACATTTAAAGACTTTAGGTGGCACTCCAAATAGATCACTGTTTGGAAATAAGATGGAATGAGGAACTTGCTTGCTAAGAATTGTCGATGGCATTCGATTAATAAGGTAGCATGTAATCAATACATCTCCCCAATATCTATTTGGAACACTATTCTGAATCAAGAGTATCTGTGCAACATCTAAGATATGTCTATGCTTTTGTTCGAACACACTATTATGTTGAGATGTATGAGAACAACTTGTCTGATGCATAATTTCATGTTCTTGATAAAAAACATGTAGAGAGGTGGTACAAAACTTTGAAGCATTATCTGATCTAATGATCTTTACTTTCGCCTCATCCTGATTTCGGATCTTTGCCAGAAAGGCACGAATCATATCTCCAGTTTTAGACTTGGCCTTCAACAGAAATACCCAAGTGAGAAAGGAAAAATCATCTATAATTGTAAAATAGAATTTATGCCCTAAACAATTCGAGATGCTACTAGGTCCCTAAATGTCCAAATGAAGCAATTACAACAAGGCTTGAGACTTCTGGTGCTTCCCGACTTTGACACGTCTCATAGTGAGAGGTGGTAGTTGGAGGAACTTGTGACAGCATCCTCCGATGTTTTGGCGGAGAGAGATGACCAAACCGAAGATGCCAAAAGTAGCTGGAGGCACTCCCTGAAGGGAGAGAAGCATGACCTGCATATGGTGATTGTAGGAGGTAATAGACTTTGCCTTCTTTATGACCACACCTAGCGGTGCATCATGTGATAACATCCTTAAACGTAAGAGAAACTACTTTAAAGGTTGCCCTGCAGTTCAACTCCTTTGTGATCCAACTAACTAACAGCAAAATCAGTGGAAAATTTGGAGCTAATAGAACATTCTCTAGTTTCATGTGTGGTGTCACACGTACGTCTAGTTGACCTGCTATAGGAGAATGTCATCCATCAGCAACCTGCATAATTTTGCCTGATGGAGTCGAACAAATAGTGGAGAATTGTCTCGCATCACCACAAATGTGTCGAGAAGTACTTGAGTCAACAAACTAATCCGCTTCTTGCCTAAGGCTGAGATGTAGCTCTTGCTTGAGAAGTACCATGCTGACTAAATACCTGAAGCAGTAACTCATAGTCACTCCTGGGAATGGTGACGGTATCATGTATCCCTCCTGACGCAGTAAAGGCCATATACTCAGTGGTAGGAACTTTCTTCTCTTCTGGTTTTGGTCGAAGAATAATATGCTTCGTATCATGGCCTTCCATGGGCATCACACATCTGTGACCATCGAGAGTAATTGAGAGTAATTGATTCTATCTAGCTTCACCATGGGACCAAAGAAGGGGTTGTCGTTGTCGCACACCCCTGATTTAGAGACGCTCATCGATGTCACCTCAGACAAATTTTCTGACGTCATATCAACTTCAACTAGAATCGAACATCTGGAGCAGGAGAGAAGCAATCAGACCATTTATTGGACGATGCAAATTAGGGCTTGAACTTGCAGATCAGAATCAGTGTCGGAGGGGATTAGATCTGTGTTGCTAGACCTACAAGGGGCGGCTACTTGGTGTTATAGATCAAATATGGGTGTCACTTTAGGCTACAGGTGATGTGGTAGGTGTCATAAACCGGTAGGAGGTGACCACCTGGCACTACAAATCGGACTTGGGTGGTGCTAGCCTTCAGGCGATGTTGCAGGCACCATAGATCAACAGGAGGTGGCCACATGGTGCTGTATATTAGACCTGGGTGGCACTGTAGATTTGGATCGCTGGCGGTGGCAAGCTTCAGGTTAGCGATGGTGCTGGTGGTGTTGTGAGGCGAGGAAGATGTGCGGTGGCACGTCGATACCCTAAGGGAGGCTGGTGGTGGTGTCTCCCCAAGGCCTCGCTAGGGTTAGGTTTTTTTTGTTCGGTGGAAAAAGGAGGTAGGGGAATCAAGGTGGGAATCGAACCCCAGCATAGGACTACGGTTTCGATACCAAATTAGAACAAATGAATCATATAGTTTATTCCATAACCCTACTTCTTAATATGTAGATGTGGGAAAATTACATTAGTACTCCTCGGGGGAATGAAAAATAACATAATTAAATAACAAAATAACATAATAAGATATCGTAAGGGCTAATAGAGAGCAATGTTAGGTCATGTAACAGTAACATACAACCAGGCATGTGAACTGCTTTACATGGATTTGTCTTGAGCCATTTCCATACAGATGTATGCTTTGATCCATGTGTAGAGATAAGGGCTTGGCATCTAACATACCGGTTTCTTGAAGCAAATCTACACACTTTCTCTGGGATAGCACAATCTCTTTTGCATTTTAAGCTACTTTGATTCCAAGGAAATATCGGAGTAGACCCATGTCTTTTGTAACAAAGTGCTTTATTAGGAACTCCTTGGTGGACTTAAACGCGCATATATCATTTCCTGTCAATATAATGTTGTCTAAATAGACCAGCATAATAACTCTTCCTTTTTCGATTTTCTGCACAAATAAAGAGTGGTTTACATATGACCTCAAATAGCTCTTGGAATTGTGTACATGGGCTTTGTTTGAGCCCATAAATCACCTTGTATAGTTTGCATACATTTCTACACTCCCCTTCATATTGGAATCTGGAGGTTGTTGCATGTAAACTTCAGTTTGGAGGTCATTATAGAGAAATGCATTCTTCATATCAAGTTGGTGGAGAAACCAATCCATGTGAACTGCAACATAAGTATTTGAACTGTGGGAAGCTGTGTAACAGGAGAAAGTGTGTCAAGGTGGTCTATCCTATGTATGTGTATACTCCTTTGACACTGAGCATGCCTTGTATCGTTCTACAGATCCATCCATCTTATACTTGACTACAAATACCCATTTGCAGTCGAATATTGTAGCATGTGAAGGAGGGTTGACATGACTCCAAGTTCCTTATGAGATCGAGGTAGATGTCTCATCCTCTATGGCCTACCTGCATTTCGGATCAAATGTCTCTTGATGCATTAGTGGGTGTGTGCGCAGCTGAGTGAGTTGATATAAACTGCTTGAACTAAGGAGATAAAACTGGTCATAAACATTTACTTGGAAATGGGGTGCATTGCGTAGGACCTGGTGGCCTTTTGCAGAGCAATAGGTAGATTGAGGCTATCACTTCCAGGCTCATTTGCCTCATTGGGTTTAGGTTGCTGGGGGTCTTCTTGAACTATTGGGCACTGGTAGTAGTTGATGCAACAGAGCTAGATGGAGCACTAGGTTATCATGTGTGGGGATTATTGCAGGTGCTGATGATGGCTCTAGCTTTAGAGCAAGGGTGCAAAATCGGTCTATGCGGCTGATTAATCGGCTACATAATTGTATGCGGTCAAAAAATGAATCGAGTACCCATATTTGGTCCTATAGTCGGTCCACCTGATTAATTGGCTGAATATCTGATTAATCACTTGAGTCACTTTCAAGGTTTCAATTTCTTTTTTTACATTGGGGCACGTGCAACACACATTCACACCACCCCACTTCTGATTAAAAGGGTTTAGTGCATGAAAGAAACCCTAAAAACCACTTGTGCTCTCGAGTCTCCCTTGTGCTACCTCCCTGTCGCTCTTGAGTCTCCCCTGTGCTACCTCCCTATCACTCTCGAGTCTCCCTCCTGGCTCTCACCATCCCATCATCGACAACCACTCCTCAGAGTCTCGTTGTCGCTACTCACCATGTTGTGGTGCTGGTGAGGATGGTTTGCACTTTGTATACAACTATCCTTGGTTTGTGTACGATTTACATACACACACATACATATATACACTAGATTGGAGAGCTGCACAACCTCTCCAGTGCGCTCCCCGTCCCCAACTATATACATATACACATACACACACTTTGCATATCAGATATCATACAACTATTGCCCTTGCCCTCATACCTTTCAAATAGAAAATTCCAATATCCACAGGAAATAAATAGAAGGGATTAATTGATTTTAGTTAATCCAGAAATGCATACTGATTTTGCAATTTAAGGATGGATTTATTTTAGTTATGATCTAAGTAGCTTTTGGTTCTCATAAACCTATGAATTGGGTGAGTATTCAAGGATTTAGTTATCAAAATATCTCATGACTTTTTACCTTTTGGAGCAATAGTTTTTGGAAGACATGGCTTCCACAAATCTCGGATATGGTTCTGGCTCATGCTTAACTCTTTTTTTTGTCCCGCTTGGATCTTGGATGGAGATACGGATATCTTGTAAATAAGGAGGATCCAAACACCGTGACTTGTAGGCTTTGCAAGAAGGTGGTGAAAGGTGGGATTAACAGGTTCAAACAACATTTGGCACACATTAAGGGCAACACAACTTCTTGCCCAATGGTTGATGAAGAGACGAAGAAGGTTATCAAGGCATACATGGATGACTTAAAGGAGAAGAAAGTAAACAAGGCGGGGGCATTACAAGAAGTTAGAGATGAGGTTGATATTGGAGGTGATCCAGGCACTGCTGAATGAGGAAGAAAGGCGAAAGAGTAGACTCTCGGAATCTGTTGAAGAGTCGCAAATGTGATATTGGAGGTGATCACGATTAAAGATGCCTATGCCAAGGATCAACAAGATAAGACATGTGAATTTATTTGTGATTGGGCTTATTATTATGACATTTCATTCAATGCAATTTGCAATGATCATTTTGTACTGATGGCTGAGGTGATTGGGCGTTATGGTCCAGGGCTTAAAACTCCTCGATATGAGATTTTTGGATCATTTTTGAAGAAGTCTGTGGACAAGGCCAAATAGCCATTGCAAAACTACAGGATGCTCTATCATGACTGATGCTTGGATTGATATGCGTGGAAGGAGCATTATGAATTTGTGTCCACTGTCCACTTGGGGTTTCTTTTCTAAAATCTATTGATTCCTCTAATGAGTCGCATACTTCTGATTACATCTTTGGCTTTATTAAAGAAGGCTTTAAAGAAGTTGGAGTTGAAAATGCTGTCTAAGTTGTTACAGACAATGCTTCTGCTAATGTAGTAGCTTCCACCTTATTAAAGATAAAGTATTCACATATTTTTTGGACATTATGTGCCACGCATATCATTGATTTGGTGCTTGGGGAGATTGGAAGAGAACGTAAGATAAACACTGCGATCACAAATGCGAGGAGACTTACGGTGTTCATCTAGAGTCATGCCATAATTTTGAGTATGATGCGGCACTTTACTGAAAAAGGGGACATTGTGAGATCTGGATAGACTAGATTTGCTACTAATTTTCTTACAATGCAAAGCATACTAGACAAGAAAGACAAATTGAAGGCTATGTTTTCTTCTGATGATTGGCAACGTTGCAGATGGTCTAAGTCCAAAAAGGAGAGAGAGCAACATCTACAGTCTTGAGTCCATCTTTTTGGAATCAAGTCACTTTTGCAGTAAGGATTTTTACTCCTTTGGTTCATCTCTTGCGAGTTGTTGACTCAGATGAGAAGCCATCCATGGGTTTTGTTTACGGGGGCTTAGAAGAGGCAAAGGAGGAGATGTTGGCAATTTGTAATAGTAATGAGTTGTCCTATAAGCCATTTAAGGAGGAAATACAAAAGAAAACGAAAGGGCGACTTGATACACCACTTCATAAGGCTACATATTTTCTCAATCCTTATTATTTCTATAGGGATTGCTCCATGTTGAAACAAATGTTGATGTGAAGTATGGGTTGATAACTTGCATTGAGCAATTCTACCCCGATTTGGATGTGCAAGATACCATTACAAGAAAGGAGTTGATTGCATACAAACTTGGTCAGGGAATGTTTGGCAAACCATCGGCTGTAAGGCAAAGGTCGATCAATGATGAGCACTCAGATCCATGTAATTGAAGAATTTAATTGCATAGCCTCTTTTATGTAAATTGAAGATTGTAATATTTGTTTATAATTTTAACTTATTAAACAACTAATTGGTGGTCTCTATATGGAAATGATACACCTTATCTGCAACAAATGGAATTAAGATCATAAGTTTGACCTCTACATCCTCTGGTTGTGAGAGGAATTGGAGCACATTTTCAAGGGTAATGAGTTTAATGACTTTGTTAATATTGTAATTCCAACATTAAGCTTTAATATATGACATATGTAAAAATGTGCTCCTTCACTTCTAGGTCTATACAAAGTTTAGGGCCAGCTTGGTAATGCTGAGGTTGAATGACTTGGCTTTTATACGATTCAATGCAAAATTGAGGGATCGCAAACAAAAGGCATAAAAAGACATCCATTTGCTTAAAAGGATCATGCACATGCAGCATTATGTGTGTTTGATGTGGCAACTGAAGAAGATGAAGTTTTTGTAGGAGTAGGATTAACTTGGGGTGCAGATGCAGGGGCATGTGGTGCAGAAGATGTATTGCAACCAAGGAGGAGTATTTGGGTTGACGAAGGCAAACAAGCATCAACCTTAAGAGCTCCAACAAACTCACTTGGCTTTGAGGAGGAGGACGAGGAAGTTGGTTTTGAAGGGATCGATGAAGAAGATGAAATTGTGGAGGATGTTCCCTTATTTCTAGATTAGGAGGAGGATTGAATCCTAATATTTTCTTAAGTTGTTTCTATGAGAATTTGCTACCTATTTTGTATTTTTTGTGGCATTGGAACTAAAAACTCTCCTTTAGATTTATGATGCATCAATTTTAGTTTATTTGTCTTATTTTATGTGTTGTGATATTGATAGCTATTTGTTTGAAGCTATATTGCGAGATGTATATCAAGAAATAATATATATATATTTATATATATATATATATGTGATATTTCAATTCATATATATGTATAATTAATATGTATAATAATGGTATATATAATTATATTTAAAATTTTAAATATTAAAAACTACTACACCGATTAATCTCCGATTAATCACACGCATACCGTATATCCCTTAGTCGGTGACCTCATCGACTGCATACCGATTGCCGATTTTTGCAGCTATGCTTTAGAGGAAGGGGGTCTTTTACATGCACATGATGGTGTGCATACACTAGTTTGCACTAAAGGCCTATAATTTAAATGCCCCACCTTACTTTGCACTTTATAGGCCTTCTGCAATTCAAAGGATCACACAAGGGTATAGGTGGTTCGCCTTTGAAAAGTAGACTTAAAGGCGGAGTAGTATTGAGCAAGTGGCTTGCCTTCCTATTTCATATGTGCGATGTAGTTTGTGAATGCTTACCACATTCTTGTTCTGTGAATACATTTGGCGAAGCTTCTCCTACATCTCTTTTGCTGTCTTGTAGTACTTGATCTCTGTTGTAATTTGTTGGATGGTGGTATTCATGATCCATGACTTGAGCATGGTATTATCTTTGTTCAATGACACATATTTCTCAACTTTCTCAACATTCTCCAACTTGATGAGTATGTGCTTCTTATCGTGACCTTCAATCATGTTGTGGATTGGCTTCGATCAATGGTTGTAGTTGGTCCCATCAAACTTTACGATCGGGCCAAAAAAAGGGTTCTTAAACTCCCCTTGGGTTCCTTCTTGTGTCGTTGAGTCAACTATCTCAAATGGCATTTCTCTCAATCAAACGGAGCCTCCTACACTAATATATCCGTCAACAAGCACTATGCAGCCAAGCTTTCATACCAATACCGCCATTCACAGACCTTTAGAGACCATCATTCACCATGACAAAGTAAAAAAACTCACATAGAGGATGTGAAACACGTCTTTAGTGAACCCAGATCCACGAAGTCGGACCCCAGGTGACTTGAGTTTGATCTCTGATGACAACCTTTGGCCATCGACAATGCTCTCTGACCACTGGCAGTGAAGTTTGGAGCTGAGGCCACCACTCCAATGTTGCCCAACTCCCCTGGCAGTGCTGCTGGGCTTCTCTAGCCCTTGTTTGTAGGTGCTTCTACACTGCAGCTGCAGTGGATAGACCTGAAGATGGTACTCCCAAGCCACCGCAAGCCTCGATTAGGTTGCCCAACTGCAACACAAGTAGCTGGTGGCACTGCAAACGGTCATTGGGGGGCTCTACCAGCATTGCTCTGGCTGGCAACGAGTTTTAAGGGAAGATTCTCATAGGTGATTAGGGGCTGGGGGTTCCCCTTGGATCTTGTGCTTTAGGGTTAATCCCCTAGATGCTATTTGAATCTCCTTTCCCTCTCAAAAATGATGCACAGGCCCGAAGAAGGGAGAAGAATTCAAGGTTATTTGGCGGAGAAGAAAGAAAAGAGGGGAAGATCAAGTAGGTATGAGCTCTGGCCTAGGACCATTGCTTCGATACCACGTAGAGAACAAGAATTGTATCTATTCTTCTATGGAAACCCTACGCCTCTATTTATAATGAGAGAGGCTAGGAGTAAACTACATACATGCCCTTGGAGAAAAAAGGGAAATAGCAAAATGGCAATAAAGAAGAAAGCTGGGAGAAAACTCGCTACAGTATTGAACATGTCTATGTGTATTGGTAATATGGTATGAAGAAAAAATGTAATATGGTAGAAATCAATTAAATTGTGCAACATACAAGAACTGTATACCATATATATTATAAACACAAACATATATGGTGTTAATATATGTTGATATGGTAAGTCAATAACATATGTGGAAAGTTCCTCTATAAGGAACCAGGAAAGGAATCGTTCATAACATGAGTCGGACTCGGGTGAAGAGGTGTCATGCAATAGAGCGACTGAACAAGGTGATAGGGTTGCTCTCTTGATCGAATCCTGCTGTCTTGGACCTATTCCAGGCAACATCCAGGTAATTTGCCTGGTTTGGTCACCTGGTTGCCTGAGGGGATTGTCTTGATAGCACTGACCTACATAGACTGAACAACTGTCCATTGACAATGAAAGAAGCTGCTCGGTTATCACATCTCATTTTTCTTGAAGATAACAGTTTGCCTATTCCCGAAGTCACAAGGTTCGAAGTCTCGACTTGGTTGTCTTCCAGATACCACTTCTCCCAGAATCTGTGACTTAAGGCTTAGGCTGGTTCACTACTGTAGCAAATATGATTTCCTTGCAACTGCCATCTTAGCAAATTATCCTTGTTTAACTTTGTGTTAGTGATTTGAATATTGAGGTTTCCCTGTCTTAACCACACCCAAGTCATTTTTATCCTTTTGAGCTTCCATGACAAACTCAAAAGGATGAACCAGGCAACATAGGATTCTACAAAAATAATGGTGTTTGTATATATGACAACCATGAAGTATTAGAGGCGGAATGAAACCCTGGGCAATCGTGATTATTTCTAGCTTAAAAACATCTTTATGGAAATCTGAACCACACCCCCCAACACGTACAAAACTAAAAAAATATAGTGATACAGATATACCAAAAATGTAGCCTCGTGAAATTACCGCCATGTGCATGTACTCATTACTTCAACACTTGTTTGGTAGACCACAATTGCTTCTAGCACAAAAGGTGTTGATATACAATTCTATCCAAAATAATAATAAAACATAAATATATCAAAATCAGTCCATACAATGCAATACTATCACATGGTGGTGCTTATTGCATGTAGCATTCATTATCCAATGTACTGCCAAAACCAAACAAACAACTTTGTTGCATTGCTTCGATGTCCAGCGACACCAGCTGCCAACACTGCTTGTATAATCTTATATAGTGTTGCTGTGCTACTTGCTTGTCTAGTGATGTTGATTATCAATATTGTCCACATGATGTATGTTCACTCGTGAGACTCTAGCCCCTTAATATTGTCACCAAGAATGCTAGATGCACCTCTGCCACTGCCAAAGAATGTCACTGGTGCCTAAGAGATCTACTTATAACCATGAGGGGCACAACTCTATTCCACCGAGCATCAGAGAGTCATGGTTGATTCAAACATTTGCTTTTGTACTCCATAACTCTCATATCATGTTAAGTTGAAGCATGTGAAGGAAAACACACTAGTACTTGGATTTACATGGAAAAATTTTCCTTACAAAAGGGGGAAATTTTCACAAGGGGGGAGTGTAAGGGGCCTTATCTCGTTGGAAGATCAGCCTACGCAATTGTGTGCTATAGGTGCATGATGAAGGGTCATGTGGCTAAGGAGTGTCGTGATCTGATTGTTTTCTTGATCTGTAAGGGGTGTGGCCATCTCAAGAGCTTTTGTCCGAAGTGATTGGTGTCGACCTTGCCATTGTCTCCACTGCTTGATCCACCTTTTGTGGAGATTGAGGCACTGTGGTCACTAATGGTAGGACATATTGATTCAATGCTTTGTTCCTTGCTGGGGGGGAGGGGATTTTCTTTGGGGAGTGGTGCCCGTGGAAGAGATCAGGAGGGTACTGTCAAGTATGCACCTTACATCGAAAGAGTGGAAGGTGGTTTCTTTATATCCATTGCGAGCCTTGGTTTTCTGTTTGCATGCTCTTGATCTTGATCGATTGAGGTTCGCAGAGGTTGACATTGGGAAAGCTATATTAGATGAAGGTCTCCATAGGTTCATGATGGGGTGTTGTGCGATAGGCCTCCTTTAACGCCTAAGCTTAAGTTTCGTATTTGGTGAATTCCTTTGTGTCTAATCGTTAAGGAGGTCGTTGAGGCTATTTGTGCCTCATTTGCAAGGGTGAAGAGGTGCGTCGGACTGGGTCTGGTTGAGGGTGATATCTCCTCGATGGTGGTTGATGGGGAGCTTCTCATGGGTCGTGAGGTGCCTTGCAAGGCGATTCTTAGACTTGGATGCTCTTGGGTCACCTCTTTTAAGAGGATCGTTGGTGAGGGTCTTCAGCACTACACTTTTTCATAGGTGGTCATTGGTGGAGCTCCAGTAGTCGGTGGCTCTTCCTTGTTGGTGAAGAAGGTGATTTGACAGATATGGAAGTTGGTGATCAAGGCTGTTGATCATGGGAAGACCGATGATTCGAAATTTGAATCATTGGAACCATTTCAGCTTCCCAATTATGATGCTGATATTGCTAGGGTTCGTGAGTTGGCTCGAGAGGACTTCTGCTATTGATGTCTTTGACGACGAGTGATTGTGTTGCTTCTATTCTCGAGGTTGAGTTGGCACTGGCAATTATGGATGAACTGATTTCTTATTTTTGCGATGCACAGGGGGCCTTTGGGGATGAAAACAGATTTAGAGTTAGTGCGTTTCCTTCTTTGCCAGTTCCTGCACGGATTCTTTTCGAATCCTATTAGCTGAATATGCTTTCTACATCTTTGCCTTGCTGTGTCCATTCTTGCACATGATTTTCAAGTCATGTCTCGAGGCCCCCACATTTTTGGGTTCGTGTTCAGTGCTTATGAAGGCTCTTCGAGCATACTTCGACCTTGCGTTCTCCCTACCCTAATGGAGCTGGGAGGCTGTGGTCCAATGCGTGACCAATTGTGATCATGGGAGCACCACCTGTGGATCGCGTGATGATGCAGGCCAGTGTTGTCAATTTACTAATGGTTGTGCAGGCCACACTCTAATGTGGCTATTGATGATTGGATGCTCAAGTGGTCCTTGTCGACGAGTGGGGAATCATGATCTACCAAACCAATCGAAGTGATGTAGGGGTTGCTCTTTAGCTCGTGCTACAAGAGGAAAATGTTCAAGAAAAAGAGCGGGGTGTTCCTAATGTCCCAAGCACTGACAACGGTTGCTCTGAAGTGGATCATAGGGTGGTGTGGGTGCTAAATGTTAAGAAGGTGGCTTGAGGGGGAGGGCTTAGGGAGAACCCAAGATCTGATGGTTAGAGTTCTGACTTGGAATGTCAAAGGCTTATAGGATAGGGCACGTAGGTTTGTATTGAGGCATTTGGCTGATTGGCAGGTAGATTTCATATTGTTGCAGGAGACACATTTGGAGGTTATTGTCCCTTTGGTGTAGAGTGTGTGTGGGGACCGCTTCTCTGTGGTGATGGAGGTTGATTTGGGGTCCTGTCGATGACGTGGATTGGCGAAAATTTCTAGTTGACATCCTATTTGATTGCTTCCATGATGGTTCGTGCATCTATGGATTGTGCGAGGTAGGGGCTAAGCCTATACTATGGGAAGAGTTGCAACAAGCGTCAGACTTTGTGGATGGTGGGTCATGGTTGGTAGGTGGGGATTTCAATGTTAGGTTGTCTTTCGACAACTGGTCAGATGGCAGAGTAGACGAAGCTACATGTGATTTTCGAAGACTGGCGATGATTTGGAGCTCTTTGACCTCCCCGTTTCTGGTGCGGTGTATATGTGGAGGAATGGTTTAGGGTTGTCCAAAATTGACAGATTCCGTGTAACATGGCATTGGCAGAAGGGTTTCGGGGAGCGGATGTCTCAGCCAGAGAGACTGATTTTAGATCACACTTCTTTGCTTTGGGACAGTAATGAGGGGATGCCTTTTACCTTAAATTTCAGGTTCTAGAGGTTTTGGTTGTCTGAGCTTTGCTTTCATGATTTTCTGTGGCCTAGATGGTTGGAGGTGCCATGTTTCGTGTCAGCTATGCAGACTCTGGTGGAGAAAATTAAGGCAATCTTGATGGCATTGATTGGGTATGAAAGGGACATAATGTAGCGGTGTAAGTTGTTGGGGAAGGAAACCCTGGAGGTAGTTGTTGAGTTGTACAAGAAGGAAGGCCATGAGACCTTAAGCATAGAGGTGATTTAGGAGAAGTGCATGTTGCAATCTGTGGTGCAAGAGGTGGATTGGAAGCGAGAGATGGATTGGAGGCAAAGGTCCAAGAAGCTTTAGCTCAAAGGGGTGGACTCTAACACTTGATTTTGTCATACGCAGCACCAAAAGGAGTGCGAACTTGATTACTTCCTTGCATTTGGGCAACTTGGTGTAGATTAGAGACCTTAGATTTGTGAAACTTTATAGGCTCACTTTCATGATTTCGCTACAAGGCGACCGTTGGGGGGCTGGCGACTTGGTGCATTTGATATGACAATTTTAGATGGCTAGGGGGGGAGGGAGTTTGTTTGCATGGTCTTTGAAGTGGAGGTGTTTGTGGCCTTGTGTGGTTTGAAGGTGGAGGTGGCCCTTGGGCCAGATGGTCTTTAAGTCCTTTTCTATATGGAGTTGTGGCACGTTGTAGGGTGGGAGTTCATGGGCATGATCCACGAGTTCTTTGCAGGGAATCATGATTTTGAGAGGCTGTATAGGTTTTATTTATTCCTTCTGTCGAAGAAGTCACGTGCTGAAACTATTGATGATTATAGGTCGATAGCCCTCTCTAACACGATTTACCTTATTGTGGCAAAGTTACTCGTAAATAGATTCATTTGGTTCTATCGTAGTTAATTAGCCTCGTTTAGTCAGCTTTCATTAAGGGAAGGTCCCTGGAAGAGTCTTTTGTTTTGGTGGAGGAGATGGTTGGTCTTGGAGGCGAACTGGTGTATCTTTTGTTTTGGTGGAGGAGATGGTTGGTCTTGGAGGCGAACTGGTGTATCTTCTTTCTTATGGAAGGTCGACTTCTCTAAAGCCTATGATTCCATGGCGTGGTCGTACCTTTGGGAGATTCTGATGAGGGATTCCCTGGAGGCGTGGGTGTAGCTTATGAAGAGGTGTGTTACCATGACCTGTTTCTCTGTTTTAGTGAATGGTAGACTGTGTGGATCTTGGACTTAGCTACAATGTAGGGTAAGGCAGGGGTGCCCCTTGGCGCTTATCTTGTTCAACATAGCGGTGGACACTTTGGCAGCCTTGGCTTTCAAGGCCTGTGGTGGACAGTTTCTGGGTTTGCTCTCTAGTTTGATGGTTCGGTCATTATGCCTGCAGTATGCAGATGATAATATTTTTTTCATTGAAGGAGGGCTACCTACACAGAAAGCTTGGTGCCTATGCTAAAAAGTTTTGGTGAGATCTTGGGTTTGAAAATAAATGGAAATCTGCTATTGTGCCTTTCAACTTGGAGGGCGTGGGGGTCGAGGCCATTTCCACAATTCTTGGCACCTCATTGGTTCACCTATTGATTGTATATTTAGATCTCCCTTGAAAGGAAAGTGATTGGTGGCTGTAGATTGGAACTCAGTTGTGGAGTGCATAAATATGAGGTTAGTGGGTGGAGCGGAAGGCTTTTATCTAAAGGGGGGTAGTGATCGAAGTGCCGACGGCTTGGTGCCGACATGCCATCGAAATGGCTATTTTTGACGGTGGCCCATATCGACATGAATTAGATGTCAAGATGCAGGAGTTTCGCCTGTGTGCTGGTGATGCCGATGACATGTTGGTACGGTTAGCATGACGGCATTTCGACTGCTGCCTACTGTTGTTGTCGTTGCTGCTGCTGGTTGCTGCTACTGTCATGCTGGCGCGTGCTCCTGCCATTGCTGCATTGTTGCTACCATTGTCACGCTGTAGCACCAGTAGGCAACAATGGTATCAATTAAATGGTGATAGCACTCGTGAAGGAGATATGGATCCAGTAAGACACTCTTGGTTATTTCAAGTTTTGAGTTCTTACTTTCGATGCATCAATTTCTTAAACATTACATTATCAACTTTTACATTTCTTTACTTTAATTTACCATAAAGGCACACAAACTGTATACTTTGATTTTTTCATTCTTAAATTCTTTGCATTCCCCTTTAAAAAATAAAAAAAAATCTTTGCGTTCCTTAATTCAATTTGGACGATAATTGTTTGATATTTGATTATTGAACTTGAACATGGTATGATTATGTTGCATATGAATATTATTATATGACACTTATTTTTACATAAATCAGTTTAAACATGTGATTTTCTTGAAATTTATTTCATTTTGACTACTTTTACCATTTTTGTTAGCATGTAACGACATGCCCTCTGCATGGCTCTGAAATGGTCTATTTTCAAGCCATCAAAATCGTTGAAATATGTCGTCAGTGTTTCCATGGTAGGTCTTTGACGTGACCCTAAAATGTACACTTAGAAATTTATCAAAATGACATCGAAATTGACATTTTGAACTTTGTAGGGGGGAGGCTTTTTTTGGTGAAGGTTGTTCTTTAAGCCATGCTCATTTTTTATTTGTTTTTAGGCTGCCTAAGAAGATCAACACGAGATTGGAAATTGCTTGTGAGAGGTTTTTCTGACAGATCATGAGGGAAGATTCTTGCAACTGGTGGCATAGAAAGAGGTTTGCCAGCCTAAGAAGGGGGAGGCCTCAGGATTTGTCTCCTTAAGGAGTTCAATGAGGTGTTGCTTATGAAATGGTTGGTTAAAATTCTAAGCAATGGTGGAGGTCTTTGTGAGAAATTGTTTTGGGATTCTTATGGCCTTGTGGTCGTGTTAGGTGAGAGGTCATGCTCCCATCATGATGAATTTGCTTTTTGGTTGTCTGTTGGTCTTGTCATCCAACATGATTTTCAGGAGTCCTTTTTTAGCCTTTCTTTAGGGGTGGGTGATTCCTTTCGTTTCTGGAAGGAATGTTGGTCCAGAAATAGGGGGTTCTCTACTATTTTTTTGCATCTTTATGCTTTGAAACTCGGCAAGGAAGCTTTTGTTTTTTATGTGTGGGTTGATGCTTGCAACTTGTGGAGCCCAATCTTGCAGTTGGGTTTGTCAGTGGCCAGGATTATGGAATTTCAGAACTTGATTGAGTTGCTGGATGGGGTACGGTCGAATCCCAACATGTCAGACAGATTCTTGTGGAAGGATGGTAGACTTGTTGAGTAGGGCGTACATGTCTATGATTGGGAACAATGCCCCTGTGTCTCAACTATTGATTGTGCAATCCTTTGGAAGTTGGTGATCCCCTTAAAAAATAAAAATTTTCTTGTGGTTGATGAGAAGAGGTAAGTTAGTGACTAAGTTCTTCAGATAAAGATGGTGTAATGATCCGGATGTTTGGTGCCCTTAGGAACTAATAGGAATGCATTAACCACAAGACGAAACCCTAGCCTTTCTTTTTTATAAAAAAGGTCTAGGCAATTACATAAGTACCCTACAAGAAATAAATAAATGTTGAACACATCCCTATAACTCAACACTTCCTCTTAAGTTGGGTTGTATATGTTGATGAGGCTCAACTTGCTACTAAGAAAATTGTGACGCTTGTTCATCAATGGCTTTGTGAGAATATTTGCTAGCTGAAGCTTGGAGGATTTGTATGAGCTACTTATCTTTCCTTATAAAACTGCATCATGTATAAAATGACAGTTAACCTCAATATATTTTGTTCTCTTATGGAAGATCAAATTCGATGCAATGTAGGTAGCTGACTTATTGTCACAGTAAAGTGAGATGGGCATGCCAACCTTTATCCCTAAGTTCTGTAGGAAGCTAACCATCCACATAATATCACAAGCTGCCTAGGCCATAGATCTGTATTTTGTCTCTACACTGGAGCGAGCCACTACATTCTACTTCTTGCGGTTCCATGAAACTAGATTACCTCCCAGATAAACAGTAAAGTCCGAAGTAGATCGTCTGTCTTTTATAGATCCTGCATAATCAATGTATGAATACACCAAAAGATTAAGAGAGCCACTCACTTTGTAGTACAAACCACTCCTTAGAGTGCCCTTTAGGTATCTTAGAATGAGACACACCTCTCGCCAATGACCGTATCTTGGATTCTGCATAAATGGACTGGGTCTACTTACAACAAAGCTGATATTAGGTCATGTAATAGTTAGATATAACAAGCGACTAACAATACTACTATATCTGGTAACATCCATAAATAAGGGATCTGTCTCATTGGTGCTATAGTTCGATGGTGAGTCTACTAGTATCCCTGATGACATGGACCCAAGTAGCCTAGCCTCCTCAAGAATTTGCAAGGTAGTTTGTCTCTGAGATAAGGATAAGTTGGTTTCCAAGAAATAGCGAAGGTTGCCTAAATGCTTGGTGACAAAGGTTGACGGTAGAAAGGCCCTCGTTTGCACTATCCTACCTGCATCATCGCCAGTCAGGATCATATCATCAACATAGGCTGCTAAGATGGCAACTCTCCATATATCACCAATAATCTGTCCTCTTGAAAAATATGGAATGGTCAATAGTAGATTGCTGAAAGCCTATCTTCTTGATCTCTAAATTGAGCCTCTCAAACCAGGCTCATGGATTCTGCTTTAGTCCATAAATGGCCTTTCGTAAGCGACACACTAGCTCCCCTTAAACGTGATATTTTGGTGGCTGTCTCATGTATACCTCCTTAGCTAGATCTCAATATAAGAAAGCATTTGTAATATCAAGCTAGTATAAATCCCACTTCTGGATCACTACAACAGAAAGAATAATCCTAATGGAGGTAAAGTGAGCAACATGCGAAAAATTTCAAGGTAATCTACCTTATATGTTTGGGTGAATCCCTTCACAACAAGTTTGGCCTTATATCTATCAACTGTCCCATCAGATCTATTATTTATGGTATACATCCATCAACAACCATCAACAATAGCACCCTTAGGACATGGAACAAGATCTCATGTCTTTCTGGACTGTAAAGCCTCCATCTTCTCATCCATAGCTGCTTTCCACCTGGGGTCCTGAGAGGCCTGGATAAAATCTCTGGGAACGATTGTAATAATAGCTGAGACAGTGTCTGTCTACCTCCTCTAGATGGGAAATCACAATGTACTGGGACATGGAATGAAGAGTACATATGGTAGTAGATCTCCTTTGCACAGGCTCCTCATCCCTATCTGAGTCACTCCTATCTAAGGAGGTAGGATGCTGTATGTGCTCATCTTCTTGAAGAATGTTCAACTTTGATCTCCTGTGATAGATTTATTTCCTATATGGAAGCCTCTATAGATGATCGATCTTCTGAGAAGTAGGAAATCTTCTCAAAGGTCACATCTGCAGTAAGAACATATCTTCTACGGACTAGATCGTAACACCTGTAGCCTTTATGTGTGTTGGAGTAACCAAGGAAGACACACCTCGTCACACGATGAGCAAACATTTCTTGATTGCCATGATTCTGAACAAAGCATATACACCTAAACACTCACAAGGGCAAAGGAAACAGCCTGCTACACTAAGTGTATATAATCTGGTATGGAATTTGACCATGAAGCACAGAGGATGTTACCCGTTTGGTCAAATATGTTGCTGTTAGTATGGCACCACCTTAAAATTGCTTAAGAACCTTCATATGGGACATTAAGGTTATAGCAATATCAAGGAGATGTTGCAACTTTCGCTCAACAATCTCATTCTGCTGGGAAGTATGAGCACACGACGTGTGGTGAATGATCCCCCTGGAATGGAGAACCTGTAAATCTTTGTGCATGAATCGAGTGCATTATTATTAAGGAAGATCCAAACTGTGGTATCGTACTATGTCTGCACCTTGGAAGAAACTGCTTGACAATGAAGGGAATCTTGCTGCGGGCCTTCATAAGAAAGATTTAGGTAAGACGACTAGGGTCATCAACAAATATTATTTGTGCCCGCTAGGAGTGGTAACTCTGGAAGGCCCCCACACATCGCAGTGTACTAAGGCGAAGGTTACTGTACTAACTCCATCTCTTCGAGGGTAACTTCTCCTACGATGCTTCCCCAGCTGGCAATTCTCGCATTCTAAAATCATTGAATCTGACAACTCTGGGTACATCTGACACATTTTCTTTATTGATGGATGCCTAAGTCTTCGGTGCCATAGTAATGGATTACGGGTGATTGACACTGCCTCTGCAAACAAGGTGGGCATGTGTAAGTAGTACAACCCATCTTTCTCTCCGTCGCCGCCTATTATGTCTGACGATTTTGGAAGAGTGCTTCTCATTAAGGAGAACGAGGCATCCAAGATCTCTACAAATACAACTAACACAGGTGATTCATAGGAAACTCAAGAGTGTAATTTACCTTCTCTATTTTCACTCTGGTGTTGTATCTACATGCCCAACTGTAGTAATTGGGGAGGTAGCACCATCGGCTACCCTCACATCCCAGATCCCTTGTGAAGCTACGAAGTCCTGCAAACGGTCCTTGTCTCCAGTGAGATGAATAGAGGTGCCGGAGTCGATCGCCCACGTGCATCTGACCCTCTTTTTCTTTTCCACAACTTCTTGGGCTGCACATATAAACCCAATAGAAATTGAAGTCGATCTTCTTCTTAGATCAAACTTGTCTATCATGGGCGAGAGAAGACTCATCGCCATTGAAACTATGCGTGAGTGGAGACTCATGACACACAACGTAACTTGAACAATTGGAGATTGAAGACCACCAGTAGCAGCCATGGCTATTGTTGGCGGTAGCAACCCACCAGTAGTGGCGCAATCAGTGTTGGTGGTCTGTTCAGTGATGGCTACGACGTTGTTGTTGCCTTGTCATAGCTCTTGGTATCGATGGTGCCGGCGGCGGCACGGAAGTCGTTCTCCATTGGATCACCTCCACATTGGTGATCCAATTATATTTTGGTGTGTTTTTTTTTTGGTGGTATATTGGAGTACTGGCTTAGGATTGCTGCTCTGATATCATGTGGAATTAAAGAGAATACATTAACCACAAATTACATAAGTACCCCACAAGAAATAAATATCAAACATATCCTTATAACTCAACATGCCCTTTTTGCAACACTCATGAGGCGGATGTGTTACGCTTGTTTTGCTCGTGCCATTTTTTTGAAGCCATTTGTAGGCAGACTCAGCTGCAGGGGGTAGATCACTTGTCCATTGATAGATTGTGGGATTCCTTTCGAAGAATGGTTCTCGTGAACAAAGTTGGATGGTTGACGGCTATTGCCACCTTATGGTGTATTTGGCTACAATGGAATGGTGTGGTTTTCAAGGGGAAACAGGTGCGGGTTGAAAATGTTGTGAGGGAAGCTACTTTTCATTTTGATTTGTGGATGTGAAACTTGTAAATCCATTTCTTTTTTAATACAATTATCTGGATGATTATCGAGCTCCATTAATGTTCCTTTTTTTCTCTTGAAAAAAAAAAAAAAAGGGGAAAACTGCTAGAGGCGGCTGGGTTTTCTTTTCTCACTAAAAAAATATGAAATAGGGGAGAAAGTGCAGTGTATAGACATAGATGGATACACATCTAAGTTCCCTTTAAGGTGAGGATCCTGATTTTTGTAGTTAACTTTGATTGCATCTTCGCAAGAGGGTCCATATGCTTGGTTTAACAAAGTTAGTTCTACAATTCAAAGTTCTTGTAGCTTTAAAAAAAAGTCAGAGTTAATGGTTTTTCTATGTCTTCTACTGTAGGTATTTAACATGCATTAGGGTCCAGCGTTGGTGATTTGCATTGTATTTTTTGATGAAAAATTTAGGACATATACATCAAGAAGTTTATTCAATAGGTAACAGTAATTGTTTCCTTGGTATTGAGATCTCTCAGTTGTCTTTCTTAGTAGAACTGTGTTAGAACTTTCAATGAGACTTGACTATTAGGTTGTAAACTTGCTTATCTATGTACCCAATAGTTTGCCTTAAAGAGTGCTCTTTATCATGATGCAGGGCATGCTTGGGCCTTGGTCATGAAACTGTTTTACTTAGCACTGTCTAAGAGCGGTTGAGGGTTTTTTTTCTTCCTTTTTTTCCATTTTTTTTTTCCAGATTGAATTATCCAATACTGATACCATTCACTCTCAATTGCTAGATTGAACAAGGGGATGATATCCAATTGTGAAAGAAGCGTGTGGGGCCTCAAAGATGTGATTGGAAGATGTGGACTTTAAAAGTATTTCTGACTTTAGATTTAAGTTTTGACATAACAAAATTTGCACACATTGGGAGTATTCATTATCTTTGGGAGTATTAGTTGAATGAAACAAGCAACTTGTTTATTCTAGAAATCTTACTTCTCAATATAAAGTGGTTGGAAAATAACAATACAAGCCCATAAAGAAATAAGAAATAAGAGAAAATATACAATAAGATTAAGGGGCTAAACACCACCCTTCAAGTTGGAGTATATATGTCGATCATGCTCTACTTGGAACATCAAACCTCAAATATGGAATGAGATAAGGACTTGATAAAAATATCAATAATTTGATCTATTGGTGTGACTAGTGTAGTACAAAGGAGTCCACACTAGATTAGGTCCTGCATGTAGTGGCAATCAATCTCCACATGCTTTGTTCTCTTATGGAACATTGGATTGTTAGCTATATAAGTACCTGCCCGGTTGTCACATCTCATTTTCATTGGCTCATCAACATGAATATGTAGATCTGAGTTGAATAATATAAATAAGCAAAAGTACAATAACAAGATATCAAAACAATGCAATAAAAAATGCTTGGTGATCGGAAGATTTCGCTTTTCAGAAAAATGTCGTCATAGTATGTAAATCGTGGTGGAAAGATTCTTGATAAAAAATATTTAACAGTTAAAATTAATCACGAAAGTTAGGTCGTATCCACATGGAGGAATAGACTAGTAAACCCACTGATATTTTCAGTGCATTATTCGAATACTTTTCATGAGGCTAATATAATGCAAGATAAATTTATCAATAACTTGTAGCATCAAATGAGATAAAGAGTGACTTGAATGAGCATGAGTGCGAAATAAAGAGAATTAGGAGGGTTTCTTAGCAAATGCTACACAATATAAAATATTATATCAAAAAATCCTCTCCTTTGCAACGGCATGAAATGTAAATTGAAATTAAACCCAGAACAGAGGAAAAGCTTCTCTTGTGTGTGTGTAGACAAGTGATGGCGGGCCGTGAGAAGCTCAGAGGTGGTCGACTGCGACGAGGGCATTTTGATGACGGTGGTGGCGCGTTGAACAATGGCCAGTGGTCATCAGTCGGAGGAGAGGTTGGCCAGCGGGGGGGGTCTTCGGTCGGCAAGACAGCGATCGTTTGGTGCGTTCGAAGACGTTGTCGTACTCGTGAGGGTGAGGCGGATCCAATGGAGTTGACATCACGGTGCGAGATGGTCGGAGTCGCCGGCTGTGTGTGGAGGTCGATAGTCTTTGGGTTCTTCCCTGACGGTAGAGAAGAGGCCGCCACGCATGGCTGGTTGCGCATGCGGAGGTGGTGTGCATGCAGAGGTGGTGTGCGCGGTGGGCGCGAGGCGTGCGCGGCTGGTGGTGATGGCTCCGGTGGTGCGCGCTTGGCTGCTGCTTGTGGTGCGGGTGGTGCAATTCTGTTGAGGGGGAGGTTGGCCATGCGCGGGGGGTATGGTTGCGAAGGTGGCTGTGAGCGTTGAGGGGTGTGGAGGAGGCTGGCGGCGTGCGAGGGCGTGGCGGCCTGAGGATGTTGTCCGCATGTGAGGCTGGTGGCTACGTGTTGGGGGTGAGGCTGCTGAGGGGTCGCTTGGGCATTGACGGTGGGGAGGTGGGGAGCTTGTTCTGCTGCTGCGTGTGCGTGGTATTGAGGGGGCACGTGTGTTTGTGATGGTGTGGGGAAACGTGCTAAAGCAGACGGAGAGGAGGCTGAGGTGCGGTGGCGATCGTTGCGGTTGGTGGTTGTGGTTGACAGAACCGAGGCAGAGGGCATGGTGATGAGGGTGCAGATGTAGTCTTGGGTGAAGATAGAGCACGATCGTCGAGTTGGTAGGCGAGTTGCGGTGGCGGCGTCCGTCTGTTGCACGATGGGGATGTGGAGAGGGCTCTCCCCTATATAGGAAGAAGATGACACTCCCCTCTGTCTTTTCGTGCCTATTATAGAGAGAGAGAGAGAATAAGGTGTTTTCATGTGACCAAAAAAGAATGAGAGATTTGAGGAAAGATAAAATAAGAGGATGCAATTGATTAATTGAGAGACATATAAGGATGCACTCTAAAATTGATTCCCTTGCTATAGTTGCTAGAACAAAATCTCAACATTACTATGATATCTCAAACTGAGATTTGATGTGATGCCCTTGCCTCTAAAATGAATAATTAATCCCTTCATGTAATGATTAATGCGATTAATGCATGAAATGATAAATCTAAGACACAATTTTGTCAGTATCATGCATGGCTTAAATTAATCTCTTATTCGAATAACAATATTCTTAGGCTCTAATTTAGTCCACTAAAGTTGACCTATCACTTGGGTTTATGTAAATGCCCTGCTCACAAAGGGTGGTGAAAAAATCATGGGAGATGCCCTGATAAGGTTGATATCTCTGTATTCCTCTCAAAAGAACAAGTGGGGGGGTACATGCCTATTTATAGGCTGCTACACACTCCAACACTCTACATCTCATGATGTGGTACTAAACTAAACCACATTCTTCAACATTTCCCCTTAAGCTGGAGCATGGAATGCTTAGTTTGTACAACAACGAAATCCCATTCTTCACAACAGAATATAACTTTGTCAACTGATTCTTGCTTGTTGGTGTGTATCTGATGATGCCACATCAGAGAAGTCTAGAGTTGCTGGACGAACTGCTGTAGTTGGTTGTAATAAGGGTTTCTCCTTTGGAGATCTCGACTGGTATTGGTGGCTCCTTATTTAGTATCTCTGACATGGGATCTTCCTCTGAAGACCTTGAAACTGGATCTCCCCTATAGAGTCCACGAAATTGGATCTCTCACATAGAAACTTGATTGGGCCTTTAATCTGAGGACCTTGAAACTGGATCTCCCTCTTTAAAGACCTTGAAACTCTGGACGTCCAGAGTTTGATTTATGATGTGGTGATCTCAAACAAAGGGTCTCCTAGATGGGGGTGACTATAATAGCATCCACACTCTCCCTTTCTCCCATACTCCTTTGTTAAGGAGAGATCTCCTTGATTGGTCGTCTAGATACAAGTGTAAAGCTCGGTGATGTGGGCGTTGCTCAAGGTGCGAGCACGTCTCTTCTCGAGAGCCATCCAGATCTCGAAGGCGCTCTTTTTATAGAGCATATTCGAGGTGATGGTTGGGTTCATCGAGTTCATGAGCCAATTTATGATGAGATGGTTCTCCTTCTCGTACGTCTTCTTTTCGTCCTTGAACTCCGGTGCCTCTTCCAGAAGAATACTGAGTTTCTCCTGTCCACTAACGAAGATCTTAAAGGCGTGAGCCCATAAGACGTAGTTGGCAATGCCATTCAGCTTGATAGTCGTCCCAGAGCCAACTACCTTACTCTCTCTCCAGGGCCGAGCGTAGCATCGTCGATGGTTGTGGTAGATTCTGCCATCTCTTGGCCTTCTTTTCCATTCAAGTTGCTGGATTTGAGGACTTCTTCGAATGCACGAATCACTAACAAGTAGTTGGATCTTCTACGCACGCAAGGGCCTATATTGTAGGCTCTGATACCATGTAGAGATTTCTGAGGTGGGCGCAGACGGAGCATGGAGGCTCCTGTGCGTAGAGAGATCCAGAAATCTCACGCACAACACTGAGTTGCACGATTAAGACGCATGGAACGCTGTTGCGAAAATACGCGTGATTTGTAATTAGGGTTTCAAATCATTGTAACATGCGAAATTGCAAACGCTTTAAAATTTTTAAGCCTAGATAGTGGGGTATCTAAGGTTGTCCAAGGAGGCAACTTTTTACGAAATCAAATCTCTTCAAAATGGAAATCAACTTTTTTTTTAGTCTTCAAATTTATATTTTGTATGTTTTGAAATAACAAAGGTGAAATGCAAATTGTTGACGGAAAAACAACTAACACCTACAATCACTAAGCTAAAACCTAAGTGATAAATAATTCCTCTCCCTAAGCTCACCATAGGCATGTGGAGGCCTAAAGTAATTAGGGAGAGGGAGTGAAGAGTGCTAGAGACAGAGAAAACAATTGCAATAAAAATTCAAAAGAAGGCATCTTGATTACGGCAAAAGTGTTTTACAAAAACCCTAGTAGAGGAAGGCTTCTACTACTAGAATTTAAAGTACAAAATAAAGAAACACTATTCTGATGATGTTGGTGAAGAAAGGCTTTTTGCTCCAAGCCTAGTAGCTCCTTGGCTTGAAAAGAAACTCCTCTTACCTTGAAAGGCTCCTCCAAGGTGTGGTCCTCTAAGGCAAGCCCTGGGGGGGGGGTGTGTGCCTATGCTTTTCCCAAGGGTGGACATGCACCACCCTTCCTCCAATTGGCTGGTCGTCCTCCTAGTGGGATGCTCCTCCTCCTTGGCGTGGCACAAGAAGAAGAGAGATGGGGAGGAAGGCACCAAGGGGGCGGGTACGATGCCCCTGTAATCTTCTTCTCTCCTTCTTCTTCTTGGCGTGAGATGTAGGTGGATATAGGGTAGAGTTAATACTAATGGAGGATGATTTCTTTGGTGGTAGGTGATGGGTTTTTATAGAGGTGGAAGGTGGTGGTTGGTGTGGAGATGAAGTGTAGGGCTAGGATGGGATTTGGGATAGTGGTTAAGGATCCTATGATGGAGATCATTTGGTGCCAACTCAAGGGACTTGTAGGGGGTAGTTATGGTGGCTAAGGGATGCAAGGTGTTGGCGCCAACTATGAAAGGGAGCCTAGGTTTGGTGCCAAAGGAAAAGCTTCTAGAATGAGGGTGAGGTGGATGGTGGATATGGCTTGGAGGGGCTAGGTGTAGGGTGTAGATGGGGGATGAAGTTGACACCAAAAGGGAGGTGGTTAGGGTTAGGTTTGGCGCCAACTTTTGGTGTCTTTTGGTGGTTGGTTGAGGGGCGAAAGGTGGTGAAGGTGGTGGCACCAACTAGGATTAGGAGTAGGTAGCTAGGTGGACTTGAAGTGGCAGCTTATGTAGGTGGAGTTAGTGTTAGGTTGAGTTGATGGTTGTCCAAGGGAATTGGAGCTTAGCTAAGCTAGCTTAGCTTGTTATAGAGTAGAGGAGGAGGTAATTGGAACTATGGTTTGAGGGGAGGAGTTGGATAGAAGAAGTCTGGAGCTGAATTGGAGCTGGTAGCTGCTGAAGAGGGTGGCATGGAGCTACTTTAGCTTGCTTAGCTTGCTAGTTCTTTGCTAGATGCTAAGCCAAACTAAAGTAAGCTGGTTTCTGCTGAAATGAGCTGAGGTAAGCTGGGTCTGATGCTCCCGGGGAGGACCTAGCTAGTTGAGGTAGCTAAGGTAGCTTAGCTCAACTAAGTTGAGCTAAGCTGAGTCCTCGGGAGCTGGACTCGAGCTTCCTGAGCTAAGATGAAGTCATCCTCAGCTAGCTGGAGTTGAGTGGAGCTGGATGTAGCTGGTCTTGAGCTGAGGTGAACTCCAGTCAACTCAGTTGAGTTAGCTAGATATCCCAGTGAATTGATGGGAGCTGACATGAGCTAGACTCAGCTAAGTTGAGCTGGATCTGAGCTGACTTAAGCTAAGGTGTGTTAAGATGAGCTCTCTTAAGCTACCATTTAGCTGAGATGAGCTGAATGTAGTTAGGATGAGCTAACCCTAGTTTAAGTGAGCTGGATTCTAGCTATGGTGAGCTGGATCAAGTTGAGTTCCAATTGGTTTGACCTTCTCCTTCACCAATTGCCTTCCTGATTGCTAGGGTTCTAGGGATCTAACAATCCTAACACTCACAAAATCGTATTAAAAAGACAAAAAAAATGTAAAATGCATGCCTGTCCTAATTAATGCTTAAATGCAACCAAAAACCCATTTGCGGAGCAAAAACCTAAGAGCTAGGTTTGTTTTAATGCATAAGGATGATAAATTGACGTTTATTAAACGACTACCAAACGTTTGATCTGGGTGATTAGAGAGTCTGAGAAGGAGGCAGCGAGGATTGTGGAAGGATCACTTGCTCCTTATCGACCAGCTGAGGGTGGCCGGCAGATCTTCCTGTAGGATGACTGGTTGAGGTGGTTGCTGGTGATGAAGGTGGTGGCTGGCGAGTAGAGAGAGGAGAGGAGCTTTGTGGTTTGGAAATGTTTTTGTATTGCTCAAACAAATAATAGTTGGGGAGGCTCTGAATTTGTAGAGAGAACATATCCACTAAAAATGGTAAAGACTCAAATCCTAAAAGTTGTTTCCTAATGAGATAAAATCTTTTCTCATTTGGAAAGATTCTCTCTTAACAAAAGAACCAATCCCACAACTTTTATTCCTAAAACCATTTTACTAGAAATAGGAAATCACCAATTTTGGTGCACCCAAGTTTGGTTCTTGGGAACCCAAGTTTGTGCTGGGCATCCAGATGCCACATGGCACTACCACATGGCCTGTTGATTGCCACGTGGGATATTTTCCAAATCCCAACAAACATTGTATGAAAAAATGCAATAAAGAACTGTTGGGCTTACATGGAAACCACACTCATGAAGAGTGGGGAGAAAACCACAAGAGAAGCCTTGATAGGGTTGCTATCTTTGTATTCTTCTCAAGGAAACATGTGGGGGTACATGCCTATTTATAGGCGACTACACAGTCAAACACTTCACATCTCACGATGTGGTACTAAACTAACGACAAGTTCTCCATTAACCTATACGAAGGGACTTTACCCACATCATTGCTTTAGCTGTATGTGCCATTGCCTTGTACTTGGTTTCTGTACTGGCCCTAGAGATCACGATTTGTTTCTTTCTCCTCTTTGTCACCATATTTCTCACCATATTTCTGTAAGAAGGGTCATCTCGCATAATTTGCATTTGAATAGCTAACTATAGTCATTAAGGACCCTTTTGTGAAAAGGAGCCCATGTTCTAGTGCCTTGTTTAGATATCTAAGCGCCATAATAATTATCTCCCAATGCTGGTTTGCCAGCTTATCCATAAATTGTCTCAACTTGGGCACTACAAGTGAGTTTGGTTGTGGTCATGTACAACAATTTCCTAACTAGTTGTGTATAAGCCTTACTATCAATTGCCTCAGCATCATTATCATAAATGCATGCCTTGGGATCTATAGGTATATTTGCTGGTTTGGCATCCAACAAGTCTGTCTCCTTCAGGACATCAAGTGCATACTTCCTCTAGGACACTACTATCCCTCTCCTATTGCGTGCAACCTCTATTCCAAGGAAGTATCTGAGAGGACCAAGACATTTCATAACAAACTAATCTTTTAAGCGCTTGCTGTGTCATCTCTTGTGACAATCAAGCCATCTATATAAACCATAAGTACAATCACCCTTCCTAACAAACAAGGAATGGCCATATGATGATGTGTAGAAACGAACTGCCTCAACCATCAGAGAGAGCTTGTGAAATCAAGCTCTCGGATTGAATATATAGCTTTCTTTGATCTGCACACACACTTCACCTGAATCTCGTATATCAGGGTCGTTGCATGTATACCTCCTTCTACAGATCTCCATGGAGAAATGCATTCTTTACATCAAGCTGATGAAGTTGCCAATCTTGTTGCATTGCCGTAGAAATCAGAATCCGTATTGTGGAAAGCTGGGCCACCAGTGAGAACGTGTGAAAGAAGTTTACTCTGTATATCTAAGTGAACCCTTTGCTAACAAGTCGAGCCTTTTACCTGGCAATTGATCCATTTGAGTTGCATTTGAGTGTAAACACTCATCTACAACCAACCATTACAGCCTCCTCTGGTAACCGAGTGAGCTCCCATGTACCAGGTGAAGTAAGGGCAACCATTTTATCTTCCATGGCCTGGCATCATTTTGGATCAAGCATGGCCTATTGTAGGTGGTAGAAAGGACAAGTAGGAGAAAATGAACCATCTTATTTCTTGAAATAACTCAATACCTCTTTTATATAAATAAGAGGATTGGAAAAATTACAATGCATGTCCAACATAAAATATGAAATAGCAAGAATAAAAATAGAGCAATAATAAAAGGAGTATTACAACACTCCCCCTCATGTTGGAGCCTAGATATCTATCATGCTTAGCTTGGAACAACAATTATCAAATGCCGAACGTAATAGAGGCTTCGTGAACATATTGGCAGTCTGGTCCTCAGATGCAACACAAGTGGTACGCAACAATCCACGTTGAATAAGATCCCTGGTGTAGTGGCAATCCATCTCAACGTGCTTGGTCTGCTCATGTAATATGAGGCTGTTTGCTATATATGTAGCTGCCTGGTTGTCGCATCTCATTTCCATAGGTTCTTCAATCTGGACATGCAAATTACGCATTAGAGACCTTACGAAGATCATCTTTGTTGTTGTCTAGGTCATTGCCCTATACTCTAGCTCAGTACTCGAGCAAGAAATTGCCCTCTGTTTCTTGCTTCTCCAAGTAACCAGAGTGGTGGATTTTCTGTTGGCAACTCTTCCTACATAATCAGCATCAGAGTATTCGACCACTGTCATAGGAGAGGCTCTCTAGAATAGACCCACGTCCAGATGCTTTCTTCAAGTATCTAAGCACCTGTATGGTAGTCTGCTAATGTATCTTGGCTTCTTCATAAACTGGTTAAGCTTTCCCACTGCCAAAGTTATATCTGGTATGGTGATGGTTAGGTACAATAGCTTTCCCACAAGCTATCTGTAGGCTCTACTATCAACGGGCTCTGCTTGCTCACCATCAAGGTGTACCTTGGGGTCCATAGGAATATTGGCTGGTTTGGACTCCGGCATCCCTGTCTCCTCTAACACATCTAAAGCATACTTATATTGAGAAAGGATAATTCCTTACTTGCTTTTAGCCACCTCTATGCCATGAAAGTATCTGAGTTGGCTTTGGTCCTTCATATAAAATTTTTCAGCCAAGGACCTGCTGACCTCAACAATTTTAGTTCTATCATCACCGGTAATGATGAGATCATCAACATAGACAAGCAATGCCACTATTCTCTTCTCTGTCTTCCTGACAAAGAGAGAATGATTTGAAAATCTCTGCAAGCCCATCTTCTCCACCACCTTTGAGAACTTTTGGAGTTAAACTCTCGGAATATGCTTAAGGCCATAGATAGCCTTCTTCAATCTGCATACGCACTCCCCTTGAACCTTGAACTCGGGGGGCTATTGCATGTAGACCTCCTCTTGAAGATCATCGTATACGAAGGCGTTCTTCATATCTAGTTGGTGGAGCATCCAATCTTTATGAGCAACAACAGAAATAAGTATCTATACTGTCGATTGGCGAGCCAGGGGCGAGAAAGTATCAAAGAAGTCTACCCCATATGTATGGGTGAATCTCTTTGCCATCAACTAAGCCTTGTACCTTGAAATAGACTCATTAGGGTTGTATTTCAAGGTAAAGACTCATCTGGATCCTACCATGTGAGCACTAGTAGGATGAGTCATCTCCCATGTTTGTTTACTGTGAAGTGTAGCCATCTCAACTAGTGTTCAGGAAGTCGGCTGCCTAAGCCAAGTAGGTGGCCCCATAGCCGTAGGTGGACCCTTCCTCGAACCGTATAATGCAATGCGGTGCTATAAGTGGGTTTGGGCGAGTAGTCGGATTGAGTAGGCGTTTACTTGGTCGAGTAGTCACCTGTAGATCCACCGATAGGGTCTTTTGGAAAAAAACTCATGAAAATAATAACTTTAGAGCCCCACATAAAAAAAAACCACCTACAAACCAAACATCTTGGATCCCCAAACAAAATTTCCCCAAATAACCCCCAAATGACCCATCTCCCAACATCACCGTAAACCCCATACAATCGAAACCCATCACCTCTAAACCCCAACGGTCATCGCCTCTCCATCCCTACCCTAAACCCTAGCAACTCATCACCTCTCCATCGCTCTTCGGCGTGGCGCCGTAGCCATCGCCGCCATCGCTTGCCATCGCCTCTCCGTCGTCGACTGCTGGCTGCTGCTGCTTCTTCGTTTTTGGGTAACCCCTCATCGAGTGACCTTGCTGGCTGCTGCTACGTAGTCTTTCATCGAATGGGGTTACAAGCATATCCTGTCGAATTAACCAACGCAAAACAAGCATATCCTACTTCCCAACTTAGATCAACCCGGGCTAATTCGATCCGCTTCCACTTCCACCTCAACCCTTAACCCCTCATCGAATGACCCAACGCAAAGGGCGTGTATGCCTCTCATTTGTATTTTATATGTTTGTTTATACTTAATGAACATTTATCTATGTTTGTTTATATGTCTTTCATTTGTATTTTACACATTTTTTTGTCTCTTGTCTTTCATTTTGCATTCTTGCACTAGTATTTCTCTTAGGTCTAGGCTTCCTGATATTGATTAAACATGATCAAGTTTATACTTTTTTATACTAGGTTATATAGTAATCAAAGATGAGTATTAACTATATTTTTTAATTTTACAACTTGAGACATTTGCTTGATTAAAACATTACATATCGCATAAAATTTAATAAATTAACTAATTATTCTATTTTTTTAATAAAAAATGCAAAACCACATACTCATCCGTATACTCCTCGGAATACTGCATACTCGCTATGCGGAGACCAAACCGACCGCATATCGACTTCTTGAACCTTGATTTCAACCTTTATGGCTTTGCACCATTTTGGATCAAGTAAGGCTTGCTAGTATGTGGAAAGTATCTCTGTAGTAGCAAGTGCCCTAGCAAAGAGCCCGAATGTAGTCCTCAAATTGGCTGTAGTGGCAGCTGCTGCCACCTTATAGTGAGGACAAGACTGAGGCACCTTCCTAATAGCTATAGGAAGGTCATCATCTTGAATGCTATCTCTTGATCCTGCACAACACCACTAGGCACAGAATGGTCAGATACCTTAACACATGCCTGACGCAGGGAGGAAGGTGGATCTAAAGTAGGGGGATGTGTTTCTTGTAGGTGATCGGATTCTAAAAAATAATAGGCGGATCTCGATATCTCGGATCATCTGTAGTGCTGTTAGGTGCAGAAACACTCGCAAGTGCCTGACTATCACTGTCACATGCAAGAGCTTCCCCAAATATGGGAAGCTCATCCATAGGAGTAGATGGGATTGGCATGGGGGCAAATTCGGCCTTTGGAGCTAATTATCATGCTGCAAGAGAGAAATAAGGCACTGATTCATGAAATGTAACATCTGCACTCACATAGTGCCTACCAGCCATTGGATCAAAGCAATTGTACCCCTTATAGATTCGTGGATAACCAAGGACGACACACTTCACTGCTCTAGGTACTAGTTTGTCTCTACCTGGTCCTAGTAAGTGCTTAAAAGCGACGCATCTAAACAGCTGTGTGGGTAACCGAAATAGATCCCTGTCAGGATACAAGACATGCTAAGGGGTTTGTTCATGTAAACACCGAAGGCAACCTTCTATTAATAAGATAGCACACTGTAAGCCCAACATCTCCATAATACAAGTGTGGCATACAACGGTGAATCAGAAGAGTACGTGGCATACCCAAAATATATCTGTGGCTCTGTTCTGCCACATTGTTCTACTGTGAGCTGTGGGGGCAAGATGTTTGGTGTATGATGCCATCATACTTGTAAAATTGTGCTAATATGGTGGTATAAAACTTGAAAGTGTTATTGGATGGCACAATTTTAGCCATAATAGAAAATTATATTTTATTTCTAATATAAAAGTCTTAATCATATGTCCAACATTGGATTTATTCTTTAACAAAAATAGCTATGAAAAATAAGAAAAATTATCTATAATAATCAAATAATATATGTCCTTGTTGATTAAGAATCTGATTTGGGTCCCAGACATTCAAATGCAGTAGTTGAAACATAATAGTAGTCCCTGGCACTGTACTAGAAGGAAACGATGGTGTGTAGTGCTTTTCCAACTGACATACATCACAATGTATCTCTGAAGTTCCTAAAATGTGTGGGACGTTGCGTTTGACCATGTCCAGAGAATGATGACCAAGTTGACGGTGCCACTGCAAGGCACTCCTTGGAGTAGAACTAGTGTACAGCAGTAAGGGCAAATGCGTGGTTAGTATCTCCAATTTGAGGTACTTTCACATCAATGCGGTTCAAGCGACTGTAGACTTCTTCTAAGGTAGGAAGCTCAGATAAAGTGAGGATTTGTGACCAGGCTGCTGTGTATTTGGGACCAAGGCCTGAAAGGAACTGATATACCACTGCCTCTTTGCGGTACTCTCTCTATGCAACACGTGCAGATTGGCCTGCACGCATTGTACTTCTCCTGAAGCCCCTTAAGAGCAGAGTGGTATTGGGAAAGAGATCATCCTTCCTACTTTAGCTGAGAGTCTGAGACAACTCATGACTAATCTGAAAAACTCAGGATGAGTTCTCATGTGAATGTGTCACGAATATTGTCCCATATCGCTTTGGTAGTTGGATAATACATGATTTCATCTCCAATCAGAAGGATAACACAATTCATTAACCAAGCCTTGACCATTGCATTATATTTCTTCCATGTGGCGTTCTTTCTTGTCTTGTCAGTGGGCTCAGGCTCTAACAAAATATGTTGCTTGTCATGACCTGTAACTCTCATCAGGAACATTTGAGACCATCTGGGATAATTGGTCTCGTCCAACTTCGTGATTGGACCAAAGAACGTGCTCTTATAGGCCCCAAACTTGGGAACTGTAGCTGACGTCACCTTAGAAGAACTGGAACTTGCTATGGTGAGTGTTGTAGATAGGAAACTATGCCAATCTGATGATCTAAAATAATTTGAAGTTCATGAAACGTATCAACACATGCAGGTCTGGCCTTAAGCATGAAGATCTAGGGTCATTGAAGCCTAGAAAATCATGCTCAAGGCGAGGAGAAGCCCCCTACGCAGCGTTACAGACTGCGCAAGGGCCTGAAGGAAGCCCTGCACACCCACTGTGTTAAGGGGAGGCCTGTACGCCGCGCTCGGATCAGCTTGTGCGCTATTGGGGGTTGCTTGGGCTCCGCTCGGCTTGGTGGAGTGTTGCCTTGGGGAGGCGTCGCTCGGTGAAGGTCGAGAAGCCTCGCTCGAGTCCTCCTTATTGGTGCTAAAGGCCACTGGAGGTGGCCCTGGGCCGATGAGGAGAGAAGGTGGCAGTGGCGGCAGGAGGGGAGAGAGGAGGGTTTGGGTGTTAGGGTTTCGTTTTTTTTTTTTTGGTGGAATATCAAAACTTGGCTTAGGACTGCGCTCTGATAGCAAGTAGGAGAAAATTAACCATCTTATTTTTCGAAAGAATCCAACACCTCTTTATGTAGAGAAGAGGTTTAGGAAAATTTTACTACATGTTCAACATAAAATATGAAATAGCAAAGAATAAAAATAGAGCAATAATAAAAGGAGTATCACAATAGACCACAATAGAAATTCCCAAAGGCAGATCCTAGTACCTCAATAGATAGATTGCTTGTGACTGGGTATCTGGTAGAACTGCAGGGTGTCTTAAATAGCAATTGGAAGGTCAAGATTATCTGGTAGATTCTCCTGTACTGGCTAAGCAGCAGAGATATCCACACATGGGCATGTAGTGTCACAACTACATACTGTATCATTAGTATGCATACTATCTGCTCTCATCTGAATTGGGAATGATGGTGTTGGTGAAGGGGGTATCTGCAAAGTAGTATAAGGGTGTGTGTAAGTAACAGGAGGCTCGTAATACCTCTCAGGTGCAGTAGTAGCAGGCGAGGAAATATGTATCTCCTCCAAGGGAACAAGAGGAGTAGGCATAGGAACCTTAAGTAGCCGCAGGTAAAAGAGCACGTCCAGTGGTAGACAAATAGGCGATGGAGTCATGAAAGGTAATATCGACACTCACAAAATGGCATCTAGTAATAGGATCAAAACATTGATACTCTTTTTGAGGCCTAGAGTACCCTACTACACTCGGTGCAAGTTTATCCCTACTAGGAGTAAGAGTATGAACGAAAGCAACGCACCCAAAGACTCTTGGTGTGGCATCGAATAATTCCCTATCAAGATACATGACCTGCCAAGGTATTTGCTCATGAGTAGCGGAACTTGGCATCCTGTTGATCAAAACTCATGCGGTCAAATCAACATCACCCAAATACAAAGAAGAAACACTATGATATATCAATAGGGTGCGTGCTACATCTTTTAAGTGGCAGTGCGTCCTCTTAACGACACCACTTTATTAAGAGGAGTGAGCGCAGGTAATTTAGTGGGTAATGCCATGGGATTTCTAAAAGAATACAAGCGACGAGTGCAGAATTCAAGCGCATTGTCAGAACACAATTTTAATAAGAGAAAATTGGGTCTTTATTTTAATATAAAGCGCTCAATAATAGAACTCACATCATACTTATTTTTCATCAAGAATGCCCATGACAATATGGAGAAATCACCAATAATAACCAGAAAATAATGATGACCTTGCTAGTCTAGAATCCAGCTTGGGCCCTATATGTCCCTATGAAAAAACTGGAACGAAGAGGTAGACCTAGCACTGTGACTAATGGGGAAATTGGCACAGTGGAGCTTGCCTAGCTGACAAGCATTGTAAGTAATGGTAGTGGGAGGAGAAATGTGGGGCATGACTTGCTTGAGCCTATTCGGAGAGAGGAGACCAAGGCGACGTTGTCCCAGGAATGGAGTAGTAGAGGCAACCTTCCCATGGAGAGTAGCAGCATTACGTGTTTGGTTTAGATGGTAAACCCTCCTTCACGCCTTCCTCCAATTGTCCTCCCTGTGAGTTTGTCATGGAACACATAAGGCTCGGTATAGAAAATAGCCTTGTAATTTAACTCCTTGGTAATACAATTGATTGATAGCAAACTCATAGGAAAATCAAGTACAAATAAATGTTAAATGGCCTCAAAGTGGAGTTGACAGGAACCTTCCATTGCCCTGCAACCTAGGAGTGCCTTCCATCAGCAACGTGAATAGTCTTCCTGGTGGTACAAGAATAATTTGTGGAAATGATGTCTGATCTCGACATAGATGACGTGAAGCTCCAAAATCTATTAGGCAATAACTATTGTATGGTAGGGATGAGGAATAAACTAAATGTGTACTTGAAGAAGAGGCATGTGCAGTAGCCTTTGGAGGAGTAGCTGAGGATTGAGTCAACTGAGAGAAGTGCTATAGAAAATCATCGAACTCTGCTTGGGATACTATGGTGGAAGGATTTTCAGTTTACTTAGAAGCTTGATTGGCTATCGAGGGTCGATGATGCTTAGTCTAGCAAGTAGCCTCAGTATGTCCCGGTCAACTACAGTAAGTGCGGAGAGGACGACCATGACCCCTAGGTGCATGACCACGACCATGACTGTGGCCTCAGGAAGGAGACCCTCTACCATGTGCAAGTGTGTGCGTCTCCTTTAGTGAAGGTAACTCTGACAAAGTCAAAATCTGAGATCGTGCAACAGTGAACTTTGGTATGAGGCAAGACAAGAACAATATAATAGCTATTTTCTTCCAGGATGATCAAGTACACAATGGTCTGCTGGCATTATGTTTCTCTAGTGTACCCTACATGGTAGAATAGTACTGGGTAGTGATTTGTTCTCCTAATGCAACTGTGTGAGCTCATGGAAGGTCTGGAACACACGAGCAGAAGTCTTGTCATGGGAATAAATCGCTCGCAATGTATCACACATCTCCTTGGTGGTCGTGTAATACATAATCTCGTTGCGTATCCTGGGAATAGCATAATTCATAATTCAGGCAATCACCATTGCAATATCCTTGTTACATGTAACATTTTCCTTGGTCTTGTTTGTAGGCTCTGGGTGAAGCAAGATATGCTCCTTGTAATGGCCCTTACTGTCATGAGAAAGTTTTGTGACCATCTAGGGTAGTTGGTTCTGTCCAACTTTACGATGGGATCAAAAAATGGGTTCTTATAGGTGTCGTCTCCATCGTGGATTTTGGCCTTACCTCGAAAGAGCTAGAGGATTCCATCTTGCCTTCACTCAAGTTACTGGAACACCCTAAGTAGAACTAGAGCATCCAAAATGTTATAAAACACATGAACAAGGGTCTAAAATTGTAGTTTCCGGCCATGTGCTTCTCGATGAAGCGCACGGTTGCCTAAGATAAAGATCTCAGGCCTTCCTAGAGCAATGATTGTTGGGGATTGGAAAATCGGGAGAAGGTTAGAAATCAAAGGAGGGAGAAGGTTGCATTGCACCACTACCCAAAGAGAATGTCCCACGATGGACTTGCAGGTAGCGATGCAGCCCACGATTGGTAGTATCAGGCAGCAGTGCTACAACCTACGTTGGGTAGTAGGTGCCAAGTGGTGGCGGTGGTGGTGGGCACCAGTCGATGGCATTGCATCGCTAGAGGTGATGTGACGATGCTAGTGCCCTTCCCCTTCCCCTAGCGACGAAGCCGATGAAGAGGAAGGCCAGTGGGGAAGAGGAGAGGGGTTGGCAGCTTACTTGGGTGGGATATTTAGGGCACAGGTCTAGGACGGTTGCTGTGATACCCAGTTGAAGGAAATATGCAACTTAGTTATTCTAGAAATCCTACCTCTCAATATAAGGAGGTGGAAAAATAATAATACAAGCCTGTAAAGAAAATGACAGAAAATATAAAATAATACTAAGGGACTCGACATTATTCTTTATCTTCGGGTCCACTAATGCCTTATCTTAATCATGGTTTAAAAAAACGAGCCTCGAGGCGGTCGACCGCCTCGAGGCGAGGCGACCCAAAATAGCCTCGAGGTGGTAGCCTCGGTTTGCAGGCATGAGGCTTGCGCCTCACTTAGTTGAGGCACATTGAGGTGGTGCGAGGCGGTGCAGAGGCGCTGCCTCAGGCTATTGCTTAGGATTTTCTTCATCTCCGGAACTTTTTTTTTGTAGAAGTCTCTTCCTAGGTAGAAATTTATGTTAGGGTACTAATATTCACAAGTTATGTTTTCCTTGGAGAGAATTTAACAAAGGTAGAATTTATCAAATTGCTTGTTTTGCACTGTCTTGTAGGGGAAAAATTGACACAATGGGATTTAGTTCTACTACAAGTAGAGTTTCCATAAAATAGTTCCACCAACTGTTGCACTAGAAAATTCCCTTTTGAACACATGTATAGGTTCTCCATTTTGCAAATCCTTGACCGAATATCTACCAGCCATCATAGTAGAACTAGTGCAACAACTGATGACCAAGTTGAATATTTTACCCAAGTCCACCAAGAAATTGATGCCAAATTGCAAACTATGACCTTAAATATCAAATCCAAGCCAAGTTATGTCTCCCTAAATACCAAATCCAAGCAAGTCTACATCAATAAGAATGTGAATTTCCAGACAGGGGCCTTATGATGGTCTTTCAAAAAAGAGAGGTTTCCTACAAATGTCCACCAAAATTTGGGGATAAGTTTTGAGTCCATTCCAAGTCATCAAGCGCATCAGGTGGAATGCCTATTTGCTCGATCTCTTTCCAAAAGTTCCAGTTCCTCGCCAATGTTCAATGTTTTCAAACTCTATATGTATCATGGTGACTAACCTTGGGGGAACCTCCATTAATATCTCATTTGGACTTCAACCTTCTCTAATGCTTCTTGGATCATGCCGTGAAATGCCATGTGACAAGTAGGCTTTATTCTAGCTTGAGAGAGGGGTTGGGGGGGTTATATGCTATACGGTGCTTAGATAAACCATTTTGTAATTTTTTTTGGTGGGGTCATAACTTGTGATAGAGAAGAAAAATGTTATGAATATGTGTTATTTACATTATTATTTTCTTATTAAGATTTAACAAGTATATATCATATCATTTTTCTACATTTTTTATGCAAATCTTGAGCCTTATACCTCGACAGCCTCGAGGCTTACGCTTCGTCTCGATGAAGGCAAACCGCCTTGGTACCGTTTCGTGTTTTTTAAAACCTTGATCTTAATAGTAGTTATGGAAAAATGGGCTTCTTTAGGCCAATGGATTTTCACATGTAGACTATGCCATTGCTCATTACGATAGGTGTCTAATATTTGTTTTTGCACTTTCATTGGTGGAAAGTTAGTGACTTGGGGAAGTAAAAAATAAAATATATTTTAAAAAACTGATAAATTGAATGAAGTTTCCACATCTAGCACCAAGTTAGGATATAGAATGATGGCTTGTGTGCTTGTGACCTTCCGTGGGTAGTCTGTACTCTTATGATTTTGGTGTTAAGGTTGAAAGGTTGATTCGTATGTTTGTGATATCAAAGTTGCTATTTTTCTCTTGAATATTTGTTCCTTTATTTTATATTGAAACAATATAACAGATAACTACCGGCCAGTCATGCTTCCCCTTTTCAATTTTTTTCCTTTCATGAACATATAAAATACATATTGGTCAGGTTCATTTTATTAAAGATTTTTGAGAGGTCATATTTAGTCCCACCTCTCGCGAGGTTCTTCATCGCTGCCACGACCTCGCTGTTATATCATGCTCTTCACGTTCCCTCTTCTTTAGCTCTATCTTTGGTTGGTTCATCACTACATGCATAAGATTGTTGCTGCGACAAGATCACTGTGAATGACTCTTGCATCAGTGGTGAAAGTCTTGTTGCAATCTTTGTGCGAGCCAATCACGGATGAGATCAGGCTTGATTGACTAGAACTCCTTTGTTGCATTCTTTGACTTGTTTGTTGCATGTGTGACTCCTCACGATCACTACCATTAGTGGCGGCATCTCCTCCTCCAGGTGATCTCCTCTAAAGGCTTCTCTTCTTCCTCTGTCATTGGGGTTGAGTTTGACCTCCACTTCACCTGACTGTGCTTTAGGCGATGCCTATGCATTTGTGTTGCCTAATCACGCCTTCTTTGTCTCCATCTCTGCATAGCCAACTTCGTAGATCTTGCCGCCTTCAACGATGCAATGCCCTTTCATCACCATTGCCATCGCCCCTTGGCAGAGGAAGGGCGATGAGATCTCTGTGAGGAGGTTGTAGGCTTGTTCGTCAACTTTTCTGCGCGATCTCGCCTTTTCATCGACTTCACTACTGCAGCTATCTCACACGATTCGCGGCCCCTCTCATAGCGAGAGATAGATGTGATTGCCGCTTCTTCGTCATTTGCTGTTGTCGCAGTTGCGCGGAGGTTGCGAAGATCATATGATCTTATTATTATTAGTTCAACCACTCGTATATAATATTTTGATGATTTTACAAGATGAAGAAAATGAAATAAAAAATAAAGCGTAGCATATTATTCTCTCTGTAATAACATATTTGCAGGATTTCAAAAAGCTTTCCAAGACGGGAGATTAAAAGCGTAAAGACGAGTAGCATAAGTATTAGGTCTTAGGCTTTTTCATGTAAACTTTCAAATGTTATAATTTTCATTTTATTTGAGTCTATAAATATTGTAAAGAGCCCCCGAACAAAACCTATAAATAGCTAACTTAGGCTCTCTACACTTAGAATAAATTAGAAACAAAAATCCAACACTTATACTTTTATCAGACGTCCAGGACAACTGTCAGACGTCTGATTTTCCACTTTAAGACGTCTGACAAATGTATCAGACGTCTAATTTCAAAGATTTCTGCCTTTGTTTGTCTCCTCATAAACATCAGTCGAAGGACTTCACTTTCAGACGTCGATAATCTTTGACAGACGTCTGATTGTTTACCCAGACGTCCTCGTACTAACCGGTAGACTTCGCCTATGCAAAAACAATTTCCAGACGTCTGCCTTTGAACCGTTGGCCATGATTTTCTGTGCGTATCTCTTTACGGCCACATAATCTTTTGGTAGAAGAAGTAGGGAATAGTATTTAGGTTTCCAGACGTCTGTTAATGTTCTCAGACGTCCATAACGACGTCTGATCCTCTATACCTAGAACCCTGTTTGGATCTGATGACAACAGGAACGAATCCACCATTCATTAGACGTCCAATGAAATAATCAGACGTCTTATGAGATAATATCAGACGTCATTTTGATCCAATAGAGTCTGTTGAGGATGTCCTGCAATATTAGACGACCATAGGTAAAATCAGACGTCCTGTAAGACGTCTGATCCTATAATTAGACGTCTGATGTTGCTGTCAGACTCATCATTGCCCTGATTTTGTGTGGATTTCGTCCTAAACTCCTGGGATTTGTTTCCAACGGCTAGAAGAGCTCTCCCAAGTGTTCTTGAAGGTTCCAAACTTGCCTATAAATAGACTACAACTCCTCTTAGGCAAAACACACCTCTTGAGATACAAATCCATTAGAAAAATCTCTTGCTCACTACTTTAAGCTCCATTTTGCCCTTGTGCTGTGCTAATACTCTGATCAAAGGGCAAATCCATACTCCCGGCTCACTCCGTTCTGCAAGTCATGAGGGAGTTCTTTTCATGCTTAGTAGATAAGAAAGCAGCTAAATTATTGGGGTGCTCTATAGGTGTTATTTTACTTCTTAATTTCTGTACCTTGGGTATCCGGTCTGTCGGGTCCCCGTCTCTTCATTTTGAAGGGAGAAACCTCCGTTTAGGGATCGGAGGTGGGATTTGTAATTGAGGTACACTACCCTCGTTTAAGTAGTGTGGTTAGTGGATTGATCACTTTGTGATCGAAAATCCTAAGTCAAGAGATTGGCTTAGGTGGTGGTTTTCACCCATCTTGGGTTTCCACCTAAAAATAATTGAGTACATTGCGTGATTGAATCTTTTTTATTACAATATTCTACAATTTCACTATTCACCCCCCCTCTAGTGCAATTTCATTTGGTATCAGAGCAGGTTTTCCGCCTAAAGGAGTAACATCCGCGGAAAGATCACATGGAGGGGAAGGCCATTTCCACAAGCAGATTAGAGGGGCAATCCACCACTCGACCACCACTCTTCGAAGGAACCAACTACACTTACTGGAAGCTGAGAATGAAGATGTGGCTTCAAGCCAACGATTTCTCCATTTGGGAGAAATGCGAATCCGCATACGTCATTCCTGAGAAACCAGAAACAGGTTACACAGTGGAGCAAATCCATCACCTTGGACTGAATGCCAAGGCAATGAACTCACTCTACTGCGCTCTCAGCTCGGAGGAATTCAACCGCATCAGCCAATGCGAAACCGCCCACGAGATCTGGAGAACCTTGGAGGTAACTCACGAAGGTACATCTAAAGTTAAATCCTCAAAGATAAACTTGTTATCGCAGGAATTCGAAGCTTTCTCTATGAAGGAGAATGAAAAACTTGGGGACATGTACACCCGATTCACGTTAATCGTGAATAACCTCAAGTCTTTGGGAAAGACATTTATAAAGGGGGAGCTTCAAGGGAAACCCCTTCGCTCCCTTGGACCCGAGTGGGAGCAAAAGGTAACGGCAATAGAAGAAGCCAACCAAGTAGAGGATCTAGACATGGAAAATCTACTTGGGAATCTCATGGCTTACGAATAAAAAATGGAGCAAAAGAAGAGATCAATCTCATCGGAGACAAAGAAGACCTTAGCCTTCAAAGCTACTTCGGATGATGGGGTAAGTACCGATGACGAAGAATTTGTTTTATTAGCTAAAAAGTTTAAAAAGTTTCTCAGAAATAGAAGAGAGATCAAGGGAAGGAAAAGAGAGGAAGAACCTCTAATTTGCTATAATTGCAAAAAGAGAGGTCACATAAGGAAAGATTGTCCCTTACTCAAAAGGGATGAGGAGAAGAAACCCAAGAAGCCTTCCGACTACAAGAAGATCTCCAAGCCGAAAGGATTCAAGAAGAAGACGTTTCAAGCAACTTGGGATGACTCCACCTCCGAAGAAGAAGAGGAGGAGGAAACAAATGAAGAAACGACATGCTTGGGACTAATGGCAACAAATGATGGTTCCGAGTCTGAGTCTGAGGAACCTGAGGTAAACCCCTACTCTTTAGATGAATTACAAGATGCCTTTGATTCATTATATATAGATCTTAAGAAAACAAAAACCCAAAGCAAGGCTTTAAAAGAAGAAAAGTTAGAAAATAAGAGATTAATCAATGATCTTGAAGAAAAGAATCTAATTCTTACAAAAGAAACCACTGCTTTAAATATGCAAATAAGAAATCTAATGATTGAGAAAGAGTCATTAACAAATGATTTGTATACAGCAATGAGTGAACAAAAATTTTTAGATAGAGAAGAATTACTCGACAAAATCCATGTGCTTGAAAAATCAAACTCTTTTAAAAAGGATGAAAATGGCTTACTTAGAGTAGAGATTATGGCATTAGAAGATAAACTAGATATAATGAAAATAGAGATAAATCATCTCAAAGAAAAGTCAAACCAACTTCTTGAGGACCTAACCAAATTTACAAAGGGGAAAGATAACTTGGACAAACTCATTGCCCATCAAAAACCTTCCTCAAGTAAATTTGGATTAGGTTTTTATGAACCTAGTCAAAGTGAGCCGAAAAAGGACCCTCCTCTAAAGGAGACCACTAACAAATACGGATCCACTTTACAATGGATACCGAAAAGACAACTCTCACTTTGTTTTGTAGGGATGAAAGGACATCATAATGTCAAAAATTGGATATACAAAATGAAGGATGGACGACTCAAATTAGAAAGGCCTATAGAAACACCAAGTTACCATCGAAGATCTTTTGTAGGAGGAAGAAGGTCTACAAGGAGAAAGACAAGGAGACCACCGCCACCAAGGAGGCCGATGGGTGATGGACTCCGGATGCTCCAAACATATGACGGGAGACAAGCGCCTATTTTTGGACCTTCAACCTACGGATGGAGGAACAGTTACATTTGGCAACAACCACAAGGGCCATATTATTGGCCTTGGTAAAATAGGTAACCCTCTCTCTCCTATCTCAAATGTTTCTCTAGTTAAAGGACTAAAACATAATCTTTTAAGTGTAAGTCAAATATGTGATAAGGGCTTTAAAGTAGTGTTTACGTCTAAAATATTTGAAATTATGCATGCTTTAACCAATGAAACCCTTCTTAAGGGAACTAGATTTAAAGACATTTATGTCGTAGAATTTGATAAAAATGGCACTTATGAATGTCTTGTAGCAAAAGATGAGTTAAGTATATGGCATAAAAGACTAGGACATGTTCATATGAAGCTGGTTCAAAAATTAGCTAAACATGAACTTGTCCGAGGTCTTCCTAAAGGAAAACTTTTAAATGAGCCTATTTGTGATTCATGTAAATTAGGTAAGATTATAAAATCTAGTTTTAAAAGCAAAGAAGTTATATCTACATCAAGACCTTTAGAACTACTTCACCTAGATCTGTTTGGACCAACAAAATATGAGAGCCTCAGTGGATGCAAATGTTGCCTTGTAATTGTAGATGATTTTTCGAGGTTTTCATGGGTTTCCTTCTTGAGATCCAAAGGAGTGTTTTCCGTCTTTTCTGTTTTTTGTAGGAAAGTTCAAACTGAAAAAGGCTACCAAATCACTCGTATCCGTAGTGATCATGGGGGCGAGTTTGAAAATTCCTTGTTTGATGATTTTTGTCAAGAGCATGGTATTGCTCATGAGTTTTCTTTTCCTCGAACACCTCAACAAAATGGGGTGGTTGAGAGAAAGAACCGTACTCTTCAAGAGTGTGCTCGAACATTGCTCATAGACTCGGGGTTACCGAAGTACTTTTGGGCTGAGGCGGTTAACACGGCTTGTTACGTGTTAAATCGCACCTTAATTAGATCCGGATCGCGAAAAACTTGTTTTGAACTATACTATGGGAAAATATCCAAAATTAGTTATTTTAAAGTTTTTGGATGTCGATGTTTTGTCTTGAATACCCGCTCTAATTTAGATAAATTTGATGCCAAAGGTGAAGAAGCCATCTTTATTGGTTATTCCTCACGCAGTAAGGCATATCGGGTTTTTAACAAGACCACATTAATAGTGGAGGAAACCCTCCATGTTTCCTTCGATGAATCTCCTCATTCCTCCATTGACCAAGTCAATATGGATGATGAAGATGATTCTACTATTGATGTGTCTAACATTCCAAACTCCAATATCCATAATCTTCCAAAAGATTGGATATATCAAAGGGATCATCCTGAAAGTCAAGTCATTGGAAGTGTTTCTGATGGCGTTAAAACCCGATCTCGTTTTAGTTGCTCCTTTGGTCTCTCTGCCTTTGTATCTCAAGTTGAACCCAAGAGTGTCGAGGAAGCGTGCTCCGAAGAAACTTGGATGATGGCCATGCAGGAGGAACTCAACCAATTCCCAAGGAATGAAGTTTGGGATCTAGTACCCAAGCCTGAAGGGCAAACGGTAATAGGTACCAAATGGGTATTCCGGAACAAGTTGAATGAATCCGGTATGGTTATTCGAAACAAGGCTCGGTTGGTAGCACAAGGGTACAACCAAGAAGAAGGAATTGATTTTGATGAGACCTATGCTCCCGTAGCTCGACTCGAATCAATTCGCATGCTTCTTGCTTATGCCGCCTTTCTTCGCTTTAAACTCTTTCAAATGGACGTTAAGAGCGCGTTTCTTAACGGATTCATTAAGGAGGAAGTTTTTGTAAAACAACCTCCTGGTTTTGAGTCTCATGATAAGCCTCATTTTGTCTACAAATTAAACAAGGCACTGTATGGTCTAAAGCAAGCTCCTAGAGCTTGGTATGAAAGGCTCAAAGACTACTTGTTAAATGCAAAATTCTCTATAGGGGAAGCTGATTCCACATTATTCATTAAAAGGAAAGGAAAAGACATTTTATTAGTTCAAATATATCTAGATGATATTATATTTGGTGCTACTAATGAATCTGTGTAGAAAGTTTTCAGAAATTATGCAGGATGAATTCGAAATGAGTTTGATGGGTGAGCTCAAGTTTTTCTTGGGCTTGCAAATCACTCAGCTCGAAATTGGAACCTTTGTGTGTCAATCAAAATACACAAAGGAGATGCTGAAGAGATTTGATATGTACAAAAGTAAAGGGAAGAACACTCCTACGAGTGTCACAACTTCCCTAGACTTGGACGAATCAGGTACGCCGATAGATCAAAAGCTCTATCGTAGCATGATTGGATCTTTACTGTATTTAACTTCCAGTAGACCTGATATTTTGTTTAGTACCTGCTTATGCGCTAGGTTTCAATCAAACCCTAAACAATCACACCTAAATGCTGTAAAACGAATATTTAGATATCTAGTTGACAATCTGATTATGGCTTATTCTACCCTAGGAGTCCACAATTCAACTTAGTTACATATAGCGATGTGGACTACGCAGGTAGCCGCACCGATAGGAAGAGTACTAGTGGGACGTGCCAATTCTTGGGCGAATCACTAGTCTCTTGGTTCTCAAAGAAACAATCTAGTGTAGCTCTATCAACTACAGAAGCTGAATACATAGCCGCCGCACTAGCATGTTCCCAAGTGCTTTGGATGAAAAATACTTTGAAGGATTTTAACTTGATATTTAATAAGATAAAAATATTATGTGACAATACTAGTGCTATCAACCTCTCGAAAAACCCTGTACATCACTCTCGCACAAAACATATTGATGTTCGACATCACTTCTTGAGAGATAATGTACTTAAGGGAGAAATTGAAGTTGAATTTATTTGTACTGAACTGCAATTAGCTGATATTTTCACTAAACCTTTGAATTATGATCGCTTTAATTATATACGTAGGAAACTAGGCATATGTAAGCTAAGTGACATTTGAAGAATTTAGTGATTTAATGGAACCTCCTTTGTCGTGAGAATAGATAGAACCTTGATTCACTAAGTTAGAGGCCTTCATTCTCAGTTCAAACATCCAAATGCACATTCTGTCTTATATCAGACGTGTGATTTAATAATCAGACGTCTTATACATTAAAATACGTCGTCTAAACGTCTGGGACAGACGACGATTTTATGTATCAAACCAGTCATATCCGACGTCTGGAATCCATCACAGACGTCTGTCTCGTCGTCCAGATGTGTTGACAGACGTCTATCTCGGAGACAAAACAATGTACTACCTGTCGGACGTCTGAATATGTGGTTAGACGTCGCTGGGGTCGTCTGACAGGAAAATCGGACGACTCTGTAACTTTAGGCGAAAATCCAGGAAGGTCTGTCTGCAGAAATCGGACGTCTAATATTAGATTTAGACGTCTTTGGTATCGTCTGAGGCAGAAATCAGACGACAACCTGGAGAATAAATCATTTTCCAGGGGAGGATGCCTGCAGAAATCAGACGTCTAATTATATAATTAGTCGTCTTGTTTGTCGTCTGATAAATAAAACAGACGTTGCCATAAAAAGGGCTAAAATCCCTCAGGAAAATCTCGACGTCTGACATCATCCCCAGACGTCTGATCGGGGAAGAATCTGCGCATCGCGACCATTCTCTGGACGGTTTGAAATGCAAATCTCCCCGACTTCAGGGGGAGACTTGCTCCGTGACCTTGGGATATAAGATCCCCTTCGCAAAGGTCCCACTCTCCGCTCCAAAATCCTTACCGCTCTCCCTCACACCCGACGGCCCACAGCAGCAGTTGGCGAAGTTCTGCTCGCCGCCAGACGACCGTCGCGCCTCCTCGACGACTGACGGAACTGCTGCTCCTCTGCGCGCGTCCTCCCTGCCTCTCGACCGCGCATTTGCAGGCTTCCCTCCTCCCGTGGGTATACCCTCTCAACTCCTCGGGCGTCTCCATGCCTTTTTTTTCCGTCGACCTTGCAGCATCTAGTAGCTTCTTGATTCACTTGACCTACTTGCACATTTCATATCATTATCAGCCTTAGAACCCTAACCCTCGGTCAAGAAAACCCTGTTAGCCCTAGCTGCATCTTCCATGGCAAGGGTATTACCTCATGAGGTTCAAGCCGACATTTTAGTGGCTTGAATCCAAAGGTATATTGCCACAACTACATGGCAGGTTGTATTGCCTCAAGGCATACTGCCACACATTTTTTCAATGATGATTGCATTGTTTGAATCTATGTTTTGGGTGAATATTGTTTGGTTGGTTGAATGTTCTTGTATGGATGTTTCTTTTTTGCAGGTATTCTATCCTCAAAACACCACCCATTTTTTTCAAAAACCTAACCGCCCATTCCACCAAATATGCCTCCCCGTAGGAAGCAAGTTGAGGGATCTTCCACTTCCTCTTCCACTTATTTGGCAGATCAATTGCGGGGCGACATCGCTAGGCAGCGATTTCGTCGTTTTGCGAATGCCAAAGTTAAATGCCCTCGTTTTATTGTTTGGAATGATTTTGCCCATTTAAACCTTCGGGAACACTTCCAAACTCTCCATCTCTTTCAATATTTTGACCGTCAATTCCACTCCGGCATTGGAACTCTTGGTGTGTTCCATGATCTTTGCCGTCTCTTTTATGCCAACATCGTTGAGGACTACAGCAACGATGAACTTGAACTCCATACCCGCCTATTTGGTCGTGAAATACACATCACATCCGAAACTATTTCCGACCTTCTAGCCATCCCCAATGAGGGAAATGATTTCAATGATATTCTGAGGCAATACGACCCAGAAATCATCAATCAAGAGTTAGTTCTCCCTGAAAAATATGTTGAAAACCTTGGCACCATACCGTGCAAAAATCTCAAACCCCTTCCACGTCTACTCTCTCGCATTTTTGGGTGGGACCTCCTAAACAAATCGGGAGGTTTTGATTACATCTCGCGCCAACACAAGGCGCTCCTTTTTGCGGCCGCCCGTCATATTCCTTTCAATTATTGCCGCCTCATTGTTCGCGTCATGAACGAAGACCATGGGGCATCACTTCCGTTTGGGTCTATTCTATCCAAAATCTTTTCAACCCAGCGGATTTCCATAACTGACCAAGCAGTTGACAAGAAAATTGAGCCTTACAACCGGGCCACAGCCGCCAAGATGCATATACTTAGGGAGCATCTTGAGCCCGCTGACGAGCCCATGGAAGAAGAGCCCCTTCCACCCTTTCCAGACTTCCATGAACCACGACCCCTTCAAATAGAAGCTCCCCGCTCGAGCTTTGATGAAGCATGGGATCCAGCCACAGATTCCCTCTCCTCCGGCATCTCCCTCCTGCTGCGTCGACGAGCGACTTCCATGAACCCCGTACTTAATATTTTTGTTTCTACACAGTGTTGGGTTAAGTACGGGGTCAAGGCCCCTTAATACAAACTTGGAATAAAAGGCAGAAAAATAGAAGCACTAAACTATTCTTCTTGATCTTGGCGGCGGCGGCGACGAGCGGGTCCTTGTCCCATTTGCAAATTTTGAACATCTGATCTAAGTTCGTTGATGTCGCGGCGCATGCTTCCCATGTAGGTGTACATCTCGCCGGTTCGACGCAGCAGGAGGGAGATGCCGGAGGAGAGGGAATCTGTGGCTGGATCCCATGCTTCATCAAAGCTCGAGCGGGGAGCTTCTATTTGAAGGGGTCGTGGTTCATGGAAGTCTGGAAAGGGTGGAAGGGGCTCTTCTTCCATGGGCTCGTCAGCGGGCTCAAGATGCTCCCTAAGTATATGCATCTTGGCGGCTGTGGCCCGGTTGTAAGGCTCAATTTTCTTGTCAACTGCTTGGTCAGTTATGGAAATCCGCTGGGTTGAAAAGATTTTGGATAGAATAGACCCAAACGGAAGTGATGCCCCATGGTCTTCGTTCATGACGCGAACAATGAGGCGGCAATAATTGAAAGGAATATGACGGGCGGCCGCAAAAAGGAGCGCCTTGTGTTGGCGCGAGATGTAATCAAAACCTCCCGATTTGTTTAGGAGGTCCCACCCAAAAATGCGAGAGAGTAGACGTGGAAGGGGTTTGAGATTTTTGCACGGTATGGTGCCAAGGTTTTCAACATATTTTTCAGGGAGAACTAACTCTTGATTGATGATTTCTGGGTCGTATTGCCTCAGAATATCATTGAAATCATTTCCCTCATTGGGGATGGCTAGAAGGTCGGAAATAGTTTCGGATGTGATGTGTATTTCACGACCAAATAGGCGGGTATGGAGTTCAAGTTCATCGTTGCTGTAGTCCTCAACGATGTTGGCATAAAAGAGACGGCAAAGATCATGGAACACACCAAGAGTTCCAATGCCGGAGTGGAATTGACGGTCAAAATATTGAAAGAGATGGAGAGTTTGGAAGTGTTCCCGAAGGTTTAAATGGGCAAAATCATTCCAAACAATAAAACGAGGGCATTTAACTTTGGCATTCGCAAAACGACGAAATCGCTGCCTAGCGATGTCGCCCCGCAATTGATCTGCCAAATAAGTGGAAGAGGAAGTGGAAGATCCCTCAACTTGCTTCCTACGGGGAGGCATATTTGGTGGAATGGGCGGTTAGGTTTTTGAAAAAAATGGGTGGTGTTTTGAGGATAGAATACCTGCAAAAAAGAAACATCCATACAAGAACATTCAACCAACCAAACAATATTCACCCAAAACATAGATTCAAACAATGCAATCATCATTGAAAAAATGTGTGGCAGTATGCCTTGAGGCAATACAACCTGCCATGTAGTTGTGGCAATATACCTTTGGATTCAAGCCACTAAAATGTCGGCTTGAACCTCATGAGGTAATACCCTTGCCATGGAAGATGCAGCTAGGGCTAACAGGGTTTTCTTGACCGAGGGTTAGGGTTCTAAGGCTGATAATGATATGAAATGTGCAAGTAGGTCAAGTGAATCAAGAAGCTACTAGATGCTGCAAGGTCGACGGAAAAAAAAGGCATGGAGACGCCCGAGGAGTTGAGAGGGTATACCCACGGGAGGAGGGAAGCCTGCAAATGCGCGGTCGAGAGGCAGGGAGGACGCGCGCAGAGGAGCAGCAGTTCCGTCAGTCGTCGAGGAGGCGCGACGGTCGTCTGGCGGCGAGCAGAACTTCGCCAACTGCTGCTGTGGGCCGTCGGGTGTGAGGGAGAGCGGTAAGGATTTTGGAGCGGAGAGTGGGACCTTTGCGAAGGGGATCTTATATCCCAAGGTCACGGAGCAAGTCTCCCCCTGAAGTCGGGGAGATTTGCATTTCAAACCGTCCAGAGAATGGTCGCGATGCGCAGATTCTTCCCCGATCAGACGTCTGGGGATGATGTCAGACGTCGAGATTTTCCTGAGGGATTTTAGCCCTTTTTATGGCAACGTCTGTTTTATTTATCAGACGACAAACAAGACGACTAATTATATAATTAGACGTCTGATTTCTGCAGGCATCCTCCCCTGGAAAATGATTTATTCTCCAGGTTGTCGTCTGATTTCTGCCTCAGACGATACCAAAGACGTCTAAATCTAATATTAGACGTCCGATTTCTGCAGACAGACCTTCCTGGATTTTCGCCTAAAGTTACAGAGTCGTCCGATTTTCCTGTCAGACGACCCCAGCGACGTCTAACCACATATTCAGACGTCCGACAGGTAGTACATTGTTTTGTCTCCGAGATAGACGTCTGTCAACACATCTGGACGACGAGACAGACGTCTGTGATGGATTCCAGACGTCGGATATGACTGGTTTGATACATAAAATCATCGTCTGTCCCAGACGTTTAGACGACGTATTTTAATGTATAAGACGTCTGATTATTAAATCACACGTCTGATATAAGACAGAATGTGCATTTGGATGTTTGAACTGAGAATGAAGGCCTCTAACTTAGTGAATCAAGGTTCTATCTATTCTCACGACAAAGGAGGTTCCATTAAATCACTAAATTCTTCAAATGTCACTTAGCTTACATATGCCTAGTTTCCTACGTATATAATTAAAGCGATCATAATTCAAAGGTTTAGTGAAAATATCAGCTAATTGCAGTTCAGTACAAATAAATTCAACTTCAATTTCTCCCTTAAGTACATTATCTCTCAAGAAGTGATGTCGAACATCAATATGTTTTGTGCGAGAGTGATGTACAGGGTTTTTCGAGAGGTTGATAGCACTAGTATTGTCACATAATATTTTTATCTTATTAAATATCAAGTTAAAATCCTTCAAAGTATTTTTCATCCAAAGCACTTGGGAACATGCTAGTGCGGCGGCTATGTATTCAGCTTCTGTAGTTGATAGAGCTACACTAGATTGTTTCTTTGAGAACCAAGAGACTAGTGATTCGCCCAAGAATTGGCACGTCCCACTAGTACTCTTCCTATCGGTGCGGCTACCTGCGTAGTCCACATCGCTATATGTAACTAAGTTGAATTGTGGACTCCTAGGGTAGAATAAGCCATAATCAGATGTGTCAACTAGATATCTAAATATTCGTTTTACAGCATTTAGGTGTGATTGTTTAGGGTTTGATTGAAACCTAGCGCATAAGCAGGTACTAAACAAAATATCAGGTCTACTGGAAGTTAAATACAGTAAAGATCCAATCATGCTACGATAGAGCTTTTGATCTATCGGCGTACCTGATTCGTCCAAGTCTAGGGAAGTTGTGACACTCGTAGGAGTGTTCTTCCCTTTACTTTTGTACATATCAAATCTCTTCAGCATCTCCTTTGTGTATTTTGATTGACACACAAAGGTTCCAATTTCGAGCTGAGTGATTTGCAAGCCCAAGAAAAACTTGAGCTCACCCATCAAACTCATTTCGAATTCATCCTGCATAATTTCTGAAAACTTTCTACACAGATTCATTAGTAGCACCAAATATAATATCATCTAGATATATTTGAACTAATAAAATGTCTTTTCCTTTCCTTTTAATGAATAATGTGGAATCAGCTTCCCCTATAGAGAATTTTGCATTTAACAAGTAGTCTTTGAGCCTTTCATACCAAGCTCTAGGAGCTTGCTTTAGACCATACAGTGCCTTGTTTAATTTGTAGACAAAATGAGGCTTATCATGAGACTCAAAACCAGGAGGTTGTTTTACAAAAACTTCCTCCTTAATGAATCCGTTAAGAAACGCGCTCTTAACGTCCATTTGAAAGAGTTTAAAGCGAAGAAAGGCGGCATAAGCAAGAAGCATGCGAATTGATTCGAGTCGAGCTACGGGAGCATAGGTCTCATCAAAATCAATTCCTTCTTCTTGGTTGTACCCTTGTGCTACCAACCGAGCCTTGTTTCGAATAACCATACCGGATTCATTCAACTTGTTCCGGAATACCCATTTGGTACCTATTACCGTTTGCCCTTCAGGCTTGGGTACTAGATCCCAAACTTCATTCCTTGGGAATTGGTTGAGTTCCTCCTGCATGGCCATCATCCAAGTTTCTTCGGAGCACGCTTCCTCGACACTCTTGGGTTTAACTTGAGATACAAAGGCGGAGAGACCAAAGGAGCAACTAAAACGAGATCGGGTTTTAACGCCATCAGAAACACTTCCAATGACTTGACTTTCAGGATGATCCCTTTGATATATCCAATCTTTTGGAAGATTATGGATATTGGAGTTTGGAATGTTAGACACATCAATAGTAGAATCATCTTCATCATCCATATTGACTTGGTCAATGGAGGAATGAGGAGATTCATCGAAGGAAACATGGAGGGTTTCCTCCACTATTAATGTGGTCTTGTTAAAAACCCGATATGCCTTACTGCGTGAGGAATAACCAATAAAGATGGCTTCTTCACCTTTGGCATCAAATTTATCTAAATTAGAGCGGGTATTCAAGACAAAACATCGACATCCAAAAACTTTAAAATAACTAATTTTGGATATTTTCCCATAGTATAGTTCAAAACAAGTTTTTCGCGATCCGGATCTAATTAAGGTGCGATTTAACACGTAACAAGCCGTGTTAACCGCCTCAGCCCAAAAGTACTTCGGTAACCCCGAGTCTATGAGCAATGTTCGAGCACACTCTTGAAGAGTACGGTTCTTTCTCTCAACCACCCCATTTTGTTGAGGTGTTCGAGGAAAAGAAAACTCATGAGCAATACCATGCTCTTGACAAAAATCATCAAACAAGGAATTTTCAAACTCGCCCCCATGATCACTACGGATACGAGTGATTTGGTAGCCTTTTTCAGTTTGAACTTTCCTACAAAAAACAGAAAAGACGGAAAACACTCCTTTGGATCTCAAGAAGGAAACCCATGAAAACCTCGAAAAATCATCTACAATTACAAGGCAACATTTGCATCCACTGAGGCTCTCATATTTTGTTGGTCCAAACAGATCTAGGTGAAGTAGTTCTAAAGGTCTTGATGTAGATATAACTTCTTTGCTTTTAAAACTAGATTTTATAATCTTACCTAATTTACATGAATCACAAATAGGCTCATTTAAAAGTTTTCCTTTAGGAAGACCTCGGACAAGTTCATGTTTAGCTAATTTTTGAACCAGCTTCATATGAACATGTCCTAGTCTTTTATGCCATATACTTAACTCATCTTTTGCTACAAGACATTCATAAGTGCCATTTTTATCAAATTCTACGACATAAATGTCTTTAAATCTAGTTCCCTTAAGAAGGGTTTCATTGGTTAAAGCATGCATAATTTCAAATATTTTAGACGTAAACACTACTTTAAAGCCCTTATCACATATTTGACTTACACTTAAAAGATTATGTTTTAATCCTTTAACTAGAGAAACATTTGAGATAGGAGAGAGAGGGTTACCTATTTTACCAAGGCCAATAATATGGCCCTTGTGGTTGTTGCCAAATGTAACTGTTCCTCCATCCGTAGGTTGAAGGTCCAAAAATAGGCGCTTGTCTCCCGTCATATGTTTGGAGCATCCGGAGTCCATCACCCATCGGCCTCCTTGGTGGCGGTGGTCTCCTTGTCTTTCTCCTTGTAGACCTTCTTCCTCCTACAAAAGATCTTCGATGGTAACTTGGTGTTTCTATAGGCCTTTCTAATTTGAGTCGTCCATCCTTCATTTTGTATATCCAATTTTTGACATTATGATGTCCTTTCATCCCTACAAAACAAAGTGAGAGTTGTCTTTTCGGTATCCATTGTAAAGTGGATCCGTATTTGTTAGTGGTCTCCTTTAGAGGAGGGTCCTTTTTCGGCTCACTTTGACTAGGTTCATAAAAACCTAATCCAAATTTACTTGAGGAAGGTTTTTGATGGGCAATGAGTTTGTCCAAGTTATCTTTCCCCTTTGTAAATTTGGTTAGGTCCTCAAGAAGTTGGTTTGACTTTTCTTTGAGATGATTTATCTCTATTTTCATTATATCTAGTTTATCTTCTAATGTCATAATCTCTACTCTAAGTAAGCCATTTTCATCCTTTTTAAAAGAGTTTGATTTTTCAAGCACATGGATTTTGTCGAGTAATTCTTCTCTATCTAAAAATTTTTGTTCACTCATTGCTGTATACAAATCATTTGTTAATGACTCTTTCTCAATCATTAGATTTCTTATTTGCATATTTAAAGCAGTGGTTTCTTTTGTAAGAATTAGATTCTTTTCTTCAAGATCATTGATTAATCTCTTATTTTCTAACTTTTCTTCTTTTAAAGCCTTGCTTTGGGTTTTTGTTTTCTTAAGATCTATATATAATGAATCAAAGGCATCTTGTAATTCATCTAAAGAGTAGGGGTTTACCTCAGGTTCCTCAGACTCAGACTCGGAACCATCATTTGTTGCCATTAGTCCCAAGCATGTCGTTTCTTCATTTGTTTCCTCCTCCTCTTCTTCTTCGGAGGTGGAGTCATCCCAAGTTGCTTGAAACGTCTTCTTCTTGAATCCTTTCGGCTTGGAGATCTTCTTGTAGTCGGAAGGCTTCTTGGGTTTCTTCTCCTCATCCCTTTTGAGTAAGGGACAATCTTTCCTTATGTGACCTCTCTTTTTGCAATTATAGCAAATTAGAGGTTCTTCCTCTCTTTTCCTTCCCTTGATCTCTCTTCTATTTCTGAGAAACTTTTTAAACTTTTTAGCTAATAAAACAAATTCTTCGTCATCGGTACTTACCCCATCATCCGAAGTAGCTTTGAAGGCTAAGGTCTTCTTTGTCTCCGATGAGATTGATCTCTTCTTTTGCTCCATTTTTTATTCGTAAGCCATGAGATTCCCAAGTAGATTTTCCATGTCTAGATCCTCTACTTGGTTGGCTTCTTCTATTGCCGTTACCTTTTGCTCCCACTCGGGTCCAAGGGAGCGAAGGGGTTTCCCTTGAAGCTCCCCCTTTATAAATGTCTTTCCCAAAGACTTGAGGTTATTCACGATTAACGTGAATCGGGTGTACATGTCCCCAAGTTTTTCATTCTCCTTCATAGAGAAAGCTTCGAATTCCTGCGATAACAAGTTTATCTTTGAGGATTTAACTTTAGATGTACCTTCGTGAGTTACCTCCAAGGTTCTCCAGATCTCGTGGGCGGTTTCGCATTGGCTGATGCGGTTGAATTCCTCCGAGCTGAGAGCGCAGTAGAGTGAGTTCATTGCCTTGGCATTCAGTCCAAGGTGATGGATTTGCTCCACTGTGTAACCTGTTTCTGGTTTCTCAGGAATGACGTATGCGGATTCGCATTTCTCCCAAATGGAGAAATCGTTGGCTTGAAGCCACATCTTCATTCTCAGCTTCCAGTAAGTGTAGTTGGTTCCTTCGAAGAGTGGTGGTCGAGTGGTGGATTGCCCCTCTAATCTGCTTGTGGAAATGGCCTTCCCCTCCATGTGATCTTTCCGCGGATGTTACTCCTTTAGGCGGAAAACCTGCTCTGATACCAAATGAAATTGCACTAGAGGGGGGGTGAATAGTGAAATTGTAGAATATTGTAATAAAAAAGATTCAATCACGCAATGTACTCAATTATTTTTAGGTGGAAACCCAAGATGGGTGAAAACCACCACCTAAGCCAATCTCTTGACTTAGGATTTTCGATCACAAAGTGATCAATCCACTAACCACACTACTTAAACGAGGGTAGTGTACCTCAATTACAAATCCCACCTCCGATCCCTAAACGGAGGTTTCTCCCTTCAAAATGAAGAGACGGGGACCCGACAGACCGGATACCCAAGGTACAGAAATTAAGAAGTAAAATAACACCTATAGAGCACCCCAATAATTTAGCTGCTTTCTTATCTACTAAGCATGAAAAGAACTCCCTCATGACTTGCAGAACGGAGTGAGCCGGGAGTATGGATTTGCCCTTTGATCAGAGTATTAGCACAGCACAAGGGCAAAATGGAGCTTAAAGTAGTGAGCAAGAGATTTTTCTAATGGATTTGTATCTCAAGAGGTGTGTTTTGCCTAAGAGGAGTTGTAGTCTATTTATAGGCAAGTTTGGAACCTTCAAGAACACTTGGGAGAGCTCTTCTAGCCGTTGGAAACAAATCCCAGGAGTTTAGGACGAAATCCACACAAAATCAGGGCAATGATGAGTCTGACAGCAACATCAGACGTCTAATTATAGGATCAGACGTCTTACAGGACGTCTGATTTTACCTATGGTCGTCTAATATTGCAGGACATCCTCAACAGACTCTATTGGATCAAAATGACGTCTGATATTATCTCATAAGACGTCTGATTATTTCATTGGACGTCTAATGAATGGTGGATTCGTTCCTGTTGTCATCAGATCCAAACAGGGTTCTAGGTATAGAGGATCAGACGTCGTTATGGACGTCTGAGAACATTAACAGACGTCTGGAAACCTAAATACTATTCCCTACTTCTTCTACCAAAAGATTATGTGGCCGTAAAGAGATACGCACAGAAAATCATGGCCAACGGTTCAAAGGCAGACGTCTGGAAATTGTTTTTGCATAGGCGAAGTCTACCGGTTAGTACGAGGACGTCTGGGTAAACAATCAGACGTCTGTCAAAGATTATCGACGTCTGAAAGTGAAGTCCTTCGACTGATGTTTATGAGGAGACAAACAAAGGCAGAAATCTTTGAAATTAGACGTCTGATACATTTGTCAGACGTCTTAAAGTGGAAAATCAGACGTCTGACAGTTGTCCTGGACGTCTGATAAAAGTATAAGTGTTGGATTTTTGTTTCTAATTTATTCTAAGTGTAGAGAGCCTAAGTTAGCTATTTATAGGTTTTGTTCGGGGGCTCTTTACAATATTTATAGACTCAAATAAAATGAAAATTATAACCTTTGAAAGTTTACATGAAAAAGCCTAAGACCTAATACTTATGCTACTCGTCTTTACGCTTTTAATCTCCCGTCTTGGAAAGCTTTTTGAAATCCTGCAAATATGTTATTACAGAGAGAATAATATGCTACGCTTTATTTTTTATTTCATTTTCTTCATCTTGTAAAATCATCAAAATATTATATACGAGTGGTTGAACTAACAGTTTTCAAGCTATCCCACATCTCTTTGGTAGAACTGTAGTACATAACTTCATCATAAATCCTTGGAATAACGCTATTCGAGATCCAGACTCTTAGCATAGCATCATCCCAATTCCAAGTTGTGTATTTTCCTATTTTCTGTTCTTGTGGTGCTTCCAGGAGCACATGCTTCTTATCATGGCCTTACACAGTGACAAGGAAGGTTTGAGGCTAACAGAGGTAATTGGTCTCATCCAATTTTGTAATCGGAGCAAAGAATGGGCTCTTATACACCCCTTTCTGTACTTTATGTTGAAGACACCTCAGAAGTGTCTGATGCAGACATGGTTGCTTCAAACACACACGAATAAGCCCAAACAACAGATCTGAAATTTTGGATTAAACACCAACTTGGGGAATACACACCCCAAGAGAAAACATTCACAAGGAGGAATACACACCCCAAATCAGATTAAGAGACCAAAGAAGTCATACCAATCATAGGAAGCTTCTTGCTTCAAATCTTTATCCCTTGATTTTCAAGAACCTTCCTACGGCGTTCTTACGCTGTGGCTGCAACCCGCGCTACTGCAACACGCGCACTAGGGTGTGGTGATGTGCTACAGGGGCTTTAATGCGAGATGTAGCAAATATTGATTTAAATGTTGCCGGCAAGATCATTTCTGAGCAAGGGTCGTGCCGACATGAATAAAATGTCGATTACAGGGATATCGTCTGCATGCCGTTGGCATGCCCTCGGCACGGTCGGCATGTTGTCGGCATGGTCGGCATGCTGGCGAAATCGGTGCCCATGCCGAGATTGCTGTTGGTTTTTTTAATTACTTTTGCTATTTTTGTCGGCATGTTCATCGGCATGCCCTCGGCATGCTCATCGGCATGCCCATCGAAAAACGGGCATTTCCACGGCATGCTCTCGGCATGCCCACGAAATGCACACTTGGAATTTTATCGGCACAGCGTCGAAATCAGCATTTCGAACCTTGGTAGCAATGCACGCTGGGAGGGGTGCTCAGGCGACCCTGTAGTAGCCGCGATTAGGCGCTGCGCCGTTGTGGTCGCTACAGCAAGGTGGCGGCGAGCTAGGGCAGCAGCGCACGGTGGAATGGCAGTTGGTGTTGCTACTGCTGTTGCGGTGGTGATTAAGGTTGGTGCTGCTGTCGGCGGTGGCAGCGGCGGCTCCCAGCGAAAGGGCTTAAGGTAGGGTTAGGGTTATTTTTGATGGAGACCTCAACCTAGAGCTCTGATACCAAGTTCAAGTAAAAAGAAGTCTTATTTTTACCTAGTTGTCCCTATTTCTCTTTATATAGAAAGAGACAAGGGAAAAATAATGCAATAAGTCCAACAAGAAAAAAACAAGTTGTAAATAATCCCTCACAATAACGCGTAACTCAACATAAATAAAGAACTCCACTCTTCTCATTGTAATTTATAGATACATATATATATTCTATCTTTTGTTTCTTTATTTCTTTTTTTTCTTTTTCTTTTTTTTTCTCTATATTTTTCTCGCTTCTTTTTGGGGTCCCCCCCCCCCCTCCCTGCTGTTATCCTCTTTTTCTCCATTTTTTGTTTTCTTCCTTTCCTTTACAAAGCTAAGTAAAGACCCAAAAAGGGTATAACAAAAACACGAGGGACAAAGATAGAAAATACAAAAATATCTCTTGTGACCCACAATCAAGTTCGTAATCTCCTTTGACTTCTTCACTGCTGTGCCTCTTACTCGCAATCTCTTACGACATCTTTGCCACGATTTTTGTCAAAGTCGCTCTATCGCAGTATTGTCACCATTGCCTTCATTTTTGTTGCTAGTGTCTTACGCTCTTCTTTGTGCCGCTACAACCATGTTGGTGCGCCTTCATCGCTGCTGTAGTGATCTTGTGATCTCGCGTGAGATCACGATGCTGTTGTTGCTGTCTATCATGGGTTGTTGTGGAAGAGCTCTCTTTTGTAGTCTCTCGCCCCATCGCTTGCCTTACGGTGGCATTCAAGGCGAGAGCTGCTGTAATCGCGAGAAGTAGGGCACAAAATGGAGTCGAAACATGAGATCTCTCAAATGGAATTCGTAACTCCCCTTCAGGAAGCCACAAGTACTAGTGCTTCCTCAGTAATTCATCTTCAGACTTCAACCTACACTTGCCTACAAGCAAGAACTTGGATGCAAGGGAGCCGGTGACACAAGATGCATGGAAGCAGTGACTCGGCAGCATCAATTGAGTTGAGTACTGTGTTTTGCTTTGTAGAGTGAGGATTTCTTTTGTAGAAGTTGAGTATTCCATGATCTGGCTCGAGTGGAAGTGTTGAGAGGTGAAAAGTTGTAGTGGGTCATATTTAGTCTCACATTGTTTATTGTGGGTTTGTGTGTGAGTAGTGCCTATAAATAGGCTGCTGTATCCTCATTCACTTTTGAGAAGAATACAGAGTAACATGCCCATAGGGTCACTTTTCCTGTGATTTCTCCCTACTTTTGGTGAGTAGGGTTTCGACGTAAATGCAACTCTCATTTTTAGGCTTTGATATTATCATTCACCCTTTATTATTCTACATTATTTATTTGTCAACAAAGATGATGCTCTTCAATTTGAGATTTTACACCACATGTGACTACAGTTAGTCAACTGGCTGATTTCTTGAAGAATGCACTTCCATAATCTCACCGTTTTGCTATTCTTCCCAAGCTGGCATGCGTAGCATGCGTCTGTGGGGAGGGTGTTAGAGATTGGTCGTTTATTCTATTATCCTATGATATCTTGGATACTTTCGTTTAATTTGTTTTCTTTTAGGTATTTCCTTTTTTGTACACTTGTTCCGCTGTTTTTTGACCTCAATGTATAGAGGGCATACACCTTAAAATATCTTCCAAGCAATTTCATTGACAGCATCCTTTTGGGTAGCGGCCGAGGAGTAATTTCTGAGTTGGATCGATAGTACCTCTCTTTAATCAGGTGAATGTCGACATTTCATGTGGGTATTTTTAGAGTTGGTTGGTTTTTCAGGTACTGAAGAAAGCAGACATGATCCGCAAGAATGCTGTTGAGAGTATCTTGGCTGAACGTGACATTCTGATCACAGTTCGGAACCCATTTGTGGTATGTAGACCTGGTGAAGGCTCTCTCGTCATCCTTTTCTTTTATTTGTTTATTCCCTTTTTGTCATGACATGAATTTTCAGGTTCGTTTTTTCTACTCGTTCACATCTAGAGAAAACTTGTATCTTGTGATGGAATACTTGAATGGAGGAGATCTGTACTCATTGCTTAGAAACTTGGGTTGTTTGGTGGAAGAGGTTGCTCGCATATATATGGCAGAAGTTGTAAGCATGTTTTTCCTCAATCAGAAAAAAATTGTTTTGGTGGTTTGGTTTTTAATGCAGTTGCTTTAATTCTGTAAAATGACACTTAGCAGGTCCTTGCATTGGAATATCTGCATTCGCTTCGTGTGGTGCATAGAGACCTAAAGCCTGATAACCTGTTGATTGCTCATGATGGTCATATTAAGGTTAATTGTTAATTGAAATTTACTTCATGATGCTTTCAAATATGTCTTTTGATTACATTTTGAAAAAGGTCATCTTATTCCTCTGTTAAATGAGTTATCCTTGCTTCTTTCTTTGCTACGTTAAAAAGTAGAATTACATTATATGTAATGACTAATCAAAAAGATATTGAATTCAATATTTTAAATCTATCAAAATTGTAATTATTTTGAGTGCTAGTTTGAATTCGATATCATTTGATAAGAAAGAAAGGGGTTAACAGGGAATTTTTTTGAATTGATGGGGTTTCTAAGGCTCTACATTGGTCCTCCAAGGCCTCGATTTTGTGTGATTCCTCGAAAGTTACGTTAGAGATGGTGGAAATTGTTGGATTTTTTATGCCTTTAGCAAACCATCTGTATAATTTAATGAGTTATATTTCATCTAAATATGAATTATATTGAATAAACGTGATGTGTGTTGACTCAGGCTCAGATGTCACTACCAAATCTTCCCATTACCAATGATTAAAGATCGAAACCTAAGCAAGTCCGTGTTGCTCGATGAGCACCCACACAGCAAGAACTTTTGATCGTCCAAATGAGTGACCTTGAATCCATTGGAATAAGCACAGAAGGTCTCCAAGCCCCTTGCAACTGAGGTCAGCTGCAGGTGGTTCCCTACCACATCTCCCACTGAAGAAGCAGGGAGAATATTCTGCACTGATTACAAAGATGGGGTCCACTGGGTGAGGACGATCAAAGAACAAGCCCCACTCTCAGCAGACCCATCACCTGTAGATGGCATCTACTTTAACAAGACATCTCCTTGGCAACAATTCAAATGACGGTTGCCAACACTTCGGCAGCGAAGGCAAACCGTTGGCTCATGACAATCCCTCACAACATGGCTGCGACTATGGCAACCACAACAGATGACTTTACGATTGGTTGATGCTTGTCCCTTCCGAGCTCCACAATCTTTTCGATGACTGATCGACATGGACCAACCCGCCTCATCACTCCCGCCTCCTTGCACCTTTCCCTCACCTCTACGATTGCCCTCTCTCCTTGCTTATTCTCCCGCTAAAAAATCCTAGAATTTCTGGTTCCCGCACATGCAACAATGGTTGAAAAGTTTACTGTTTGAAAGAGAGTAAAACAATCATATACCCCCTAGAGTTAATCCAAAATCGCTTGCTCAATTGACAAGCATAGCTTTGATAGGTTCTTTATTTACCTGAAGCCTTGTGAACCTGAAATTAATTAAGAAATATCAAGCAAGACCTACTCCCTCCATCCCTAGAATAATTGAGAAAGTTATCTCCCGTACCAACATCAACATAAAAAAGGTAAAAATAGATAAATAACACTTTAATTTTGGGCCATGTGGATCCTCAGACATATATGAAATGGAATAAAGATGGACCAAGCTACTTATGAATGTAACCACAATTAACATCACCATGGTTAGGCTATCGACTTGGGGTCAAAAGGGAATTATGAGTTAGACCAATTTGCAAATCAAGCGAGCTGCCCTCGCAATAATATGGTGGGGAACTTCTCATTTGTTTTTAGTGCTATCCAAATCGTACAGGGAGGTTTCCTATTACATGGTTCACCAACTTAAAGAGTTAAACATTTTGTTGAAAAATCTCCCACTCAAATCTATGACGGATGCTATGCTTAGGCTGCTTCTTCCCTTCATAGATTAAATCGTTCATTGGTTGACCACTAAACAAATGGGCATGATTTGTAGTCTAGGTCTCCTTCTCTTTCTAGTGATGGAATATTGAAGTGAAGCAGCCTATTGATCTAAAGGAAGCAAGGGTATTGCGAAGCACTTTACATGTTAGGCCAGTTTGTGTGGTTCACCAGTTCCACCGATGTCACCTGAAAATAGAGTGATCCAATTGAAATAGAGGTGCATCTTGAGTAGGGGGTGTGCTGGTGCTATTGGGCTAGGCCCTTCCCCATGAGGTCCAACCATCAAGGCATAAGCACTCTTGTAACCCATATGCAAGGCACTAACTTAGCCTTGACTGTCTAGGATCACCCCGACATATAGTGATAGGATAAAAGAGCGAATTGATTCTATTGGGAAACCCTATGGGCCTTTATATAGAGAGACACAAAAGGGTAAATTATAATTGCACACCTATATATTCAGGAAATAATGAAAAAATAGTACATGACACTTTCCCTCAACTTGGAGCATACACTTTTGACATGCTCAACTTAGAACACAACAATTGAAGATGCTACTGGGAGGTGCTCTGGTGAAGATATCAGTAATCTGATCTCTGGTGGCAATATAGGGTGTTGAAATCTTCCCAGCCAGGATGGCATCTCCAATGAAGTGGTAATTCACTTCTATGTGCTTTGTTTGCTCATGGAATGCAGGATTGTTGGCAATGAGAATTGCTACTTTTTTATCACAGTACATGGGAGTAGGACTCGACATCAACACTCCTGTAGAATAGATCTTACTCACAGGAACTCACAGGTAGTATGGGCCATTGTCCTATACTCAGATTCCGCACTAGATCTAGAGACTACATTCTACTTTTTACTCTAGGTGACAAGACTACCATCTACGTAGGTGCAATAGCTCGTAGTAGATCTCCTATCCTCTTAGGCTCCCGCATAATTAAGATGTCCATGTCTTCTGAACGAAAGTCCTTTTTCTAGAGCCTATTTAAGATTTCTTAATACCTGACATATACCATCCCAGTGTCTTTTTCTAGGTGACTGCATGAACTGGTTGTGTCTCCGAACAACAAAAGAGATGTCTTGTGTCGTAACTGTCAAATATAGAGGCTTTCCCACCTTTGCTTGATACCTAGTCACATCCTTAAGAAGTGGACTCTTTGAATTTGTAGATGGCATTGATGAGTCCATTGGGATACTAGTAGGTTTGCAAGTTAGCATTCCTATCTCCCTCAACATATCGAGTACATATTTCCTTTGTGAAAAAACATGACCACCATTCATGTGTTGCACTTCAACGCGTAGAAAATAATCGATCAACCTCAAGTCCTTAACCACAATCTGAGAGTGTAAGAAGATCTTTGTAGCCTCTAAACCTTCTCTATCACTGCCCGGAAGAAGAATATCATCAACATAGACAATAATAATAATAGAGTTGGTAACTCTACGCATAGTGAGAATAGAGTGATCTGCGGTGGATCTAGCAAATCCATATTCTTGAACTGCGTTACTAAATCTCTCAAACCAAGCTCGTGGGTTCTGTTTAGAGACATAAATAGCCTTCTTCAATCTGCACACTTTTTGATTCTGACACTCCCCCTCAAGCATAAATGTTGGAGGTTGTTGCATATATATTTCTTGCTCAACATCACCATAGAGGAATGCATTTTTTATGTCCAATTGAAAAACAGGTCAATCACTATGGCTACCATAGAGTGTAAAATCTTGACTGAGTTGAGATGAGCTATAAGTGAGAATGTCTCAAAATAATCAATGCCAAAGGTTTGTGTATAACCTTTAGCAGGCAATTGGGCTTTAAGCCTTTCAATGGAACCATCTGGGCGATACTTGAGGGTAAACACCCACCTACACCCCACCACAGTAGCACTAGGGGGTAGGTCAACAAGTTTCTATTTCCCTCTGGATTGAAGTGCTGCCATCTCCTCTTCCATGGCAGATGTCTAGGAAGGATCTTGGAAGGCCTCTATATGATTCTTGGGAATATGATGGCTGTCCACGGTAAGAGAGAGAAGTCCTGTCATAGGCAAATGATCAAATGACATATAATTGGAAATAGAATATTTAACATAAGACAGTTGTGGCTTCCTTTGGGAAATAGGAAGATCCACATCAGTTACGGTCTTATAGGCTCTGGATGAACAGTCGAATCCACAGAATTAGTAGAGGATTGAGTAGGAATAGTAGAGAGAGGCTCATCAGATGGAGTAGTGGTAGGAGTAGTCCTTCACTAAAAATGTCTAGGAAAGGTGTTTGCAACCTTAGGATGTCTAGGAAAGTCAGGTGGGACATCTGTCTTAGGCATGGGTGGCTTAGAGGGCACTGGAGGAGTAACAGTAGACATAGGAAGTGAAACATCCTGTAATGTGGTAGTGGCCTTTCTTGTAGCAGAGTAATAGGGAATCTCATCAAAGAAAGTAACATTTGCACTGATATAGAATCTGTGTCAAGGGGTTAATGCATCTATATCGTCTTTGGGTTCTGGAATACTCAACAAAATCACATTTGACAGACGGTGGTGAAATTGTCCACTTTGAATAAGTGAATAAAGCAGACAATGAAACACTTTAGCTGGCAAAGAAAACAACTCTCAGTCTGGAAACAAAGCTGTATACGGGGTCCTCCCTCTAAGGATTGATGTGGACACCTGATTAATCATGAAATCAATGATAAGAACATCAACCCAAAAGGTAGAAGGAACATTTGTCTGGAACATAATAGTATGGGCAATATCAAGTTGCTAGCCCATTTTGTTGGGATGTATGAACACAAGAGGTCTGGTGAATGATACTCGTAGGTTGAAGAAATTGAGATAAAGTAGCGTTTGCAAACTTAAGCCCATTGTCAGTTTGAAGCATGCAAATAAGAGTAGAAAATTGAGTCTTTATTTTATTAACAAAATTTTTTGATCAAAACGGATTTCTAACTTCATTATAAATACCCAAGACACACGGGTACAGTCATCCACAAGAATAAAAAAATAACAAAAACCCCCAAGACTTCTGACTTGACACGGGTCCTGTAAATCAACATGAACAAGACTAAAGGGAGACTCAACTGCTTTATTTTTACTAGAAGATGTCCTATGATGCTTGCCAAGTTGACAAGCCTCACAGGAGAATGAATTAGGAAAATGCATATTTGGAAATTGACGACGAAGAACTGAGATGATGGGATGTCCCAATCGAGGGTGCCACTGAAGAGCAGAAGTGGCACAAGCTGCAGGAATAGACGGGTTCTTATGTGAAATATGCTAATAGTAGAGGTCATCCTGCTCAAGTCCTCCACCAATCTGCTTCATCGTTTGGAGGTCCTATAGAAAGAAGAAATGGTCATGAAAAACTGCTATGTAATTTAATGCTGTTGTAATTTGACTTATAGACATTAAATTTGGGGCAAACTTGGGGGTATGCATAACATTAGAAAAGAGCAAAGTAGATGACAAGGATATGCCACCCAAGTCCATCACATCAGATAGGGTACTGTCTACTACTATAACATGAGCTGGAGTAGTCAGAGGTTTAAGAGATGAGGATAGTATAGTATCTCTGATAATGTGGGAGGAAGTACTTGAATTAGCAAGCCATGATGGTGTACAAACAAATCCAGCAGTAGTAGCAGTACCTTTCTGGTGCATTACTGTGGCACCTGCAGTAGAAGTAGCCTGGGAAGATAGTAGTCTGTCATACTCTTCCTTGGAGATAATAATCTGGGTGCCAGCCTGTTCCTCCAGATAGTATGGACTTCGTTCACAATTGACGTTGATTAAGATCACGTCTTTGCTGAAGATTTTTGATGAAAATGGAACGAAAAGGGATTAAGGTGGGGCTTCAGCCTTTGGTCTTGACCTGTTGCTATGATACTGTATTAGGAGAGATGAGTAACATGTTTCATGGAGAAGACCTAACCTTTGTCACATGTAGGATTCGATTGAAAGATGAAGGCACTACCTTATGGAAATAGTAAATGAGAAAAAATTTTAAAGGAAAGAGCACTTACCTTATCAGTAAGCTATAAGAGCAACTTCTTTGATACTTTTTCTCCAATGGCCTCCTTGTTTGCCATTCAGATTCTTGATCCCAGTGCTTTACAGTGTGATTGTCCACATCTCAAAGTTGATGCCAGGAATACCTTTCTTTATGGTGATATCTATTAGGTAATTTACACGTTGTAGGCTTTGGGGGTTCAAATATGAGGGGATTGTTCCAGGGCTGCATATTAAAGAAGGTTTCCTATGCACTTTGTTGAAGTATGTGTCGTGGGCTTAGTCCCACATAGTGGAGTGGAACTTTGTGTGGTGTGTGGTAGCTTATAAATAAGCATGTACCCTTTTGCTTATTCTTAAAGAGATCAATACAGAAGCTTGCCCTATCGAGGCTTTTTCCTGTGGTTTTCTTTACGCTCCTTTTGAGTGGGGTTTTCACGTAAATCCAAGTGTTATTTCTTGTTTATGCTTTGACATTTTATTGATTTTCTTTCATTTATTATATTTTTTAACTTGGTATCTGAGCAGTTTGATTCTTAGATTTGTTTTATTATCATATTTATCATTATGTTATTCGAGTTCCAATTTCTTGAAGTTCTATTCAAGTTCAATGAGGAGGTCATCAGGAGGTGCACGTGGAGAAGAGATTGGAACTCCTGGCAGCAATGGGAACCCTTGCTGATAGTGAAGGAGCTCCTGGCAGCAATGGGTGGTGCCGTTAGGGATCGGATGATGCTGTAGTGACCCCTTGCAATGGGTCGTGTTGCTGATGGGGTCCTCTGGTGACGGTAGATGGTGTTGTTAGGACTCAGGTGGACCCTAGCGGCGATGTCTGTGGCCTCCAAGTCATCACCAGCGTCGCTGGTGGTGGTGCTGCATTGCCTATCGGAGGTAGTCGAGGGAAAGAAGGCAAATGCGAGACACGGGAGCGTTGCGAAGAGCAAAACTATGCAGATTTGCATCCTCTCGATTAGAGCGTGGGATGGGAGAGGCAGACTCGACGAAGGATCGACGATCATGAAGAACCGCATAGCAAATGAGGCAAAGAAGATGACGGCGACAAGTCCTCCATTGAGCGCAGCGATCGTGAGATCTTTGCTTCCTCTACGAAGGTGACGCAGATGAGAAACGAGAGATTGACCGATCGATTGATCGGAGGACAACGATGACGTGAGTGCCTTATGGCGCTTGAAGTGCGATTGTAGGCGAAGAGGCGATGCTCGGTGACATGGGCCGATGAAGAAGCGATAAGTGAGGAAGTGCCGCGTCGCGGCCGGGTGGAGTGATCCCCGGTGAGGATCTATGTGGAGATCTTGTGAGGCAACGTTGATTGATGCTAGATCGGTGATCTTGGAGATGGTGATGGTGATCTTAGGAGAAGATCTCATGCAAGATCAGTGGGGGATATCTTGGTAATGACCTGGTGGTTAGCTAGTGACGACGAATTCTGGGTGTGATCTTGTGTGAGATTGGCTCCTGTGGAGGTGTGCTTGCTTTGTGTTCGAAGGACCAAAGTTGTAGCATGGATCTTTGAAATCCTTTGGTATAATTGTCCTTTTTTTTTGGTTTTTTGCAACACAAGTTGCCTCCTTTACTTGTGGTTGCTAGCTTTGGCAAAAACAAAAGGAAGGAGGGATGTTAGCATGATAGTTTTTATTTAGGCACTCCTTGAATCTTTTGTATTGATTTTAATAGGAAAAAGGGTCAATTAGTTTATTCTGAGGCTCCCTGTACCTTTATATAGAGAGGTACAAAGAAGTAACAACCACACCCTTACATAAAGATATAAATAGAGATAACCATCAAACAACTCAACACCCCTGCTCAAGTTGGAGCATATGCATAAAACAAGCTCAGCTCGAAACAAAGATTCTGAAGTCACTTCCTGGAGAGTGCTTTAGTAAATATGTCTACAGCCTGGACTTTAGTATTGATGTAGGGTGTGGAAACCTTTTTATCAGCAATGGCCTTTGTGATGAAATGGCAATCAATCCCAATGTGCTTGGTTTGCTCATGGAATATAGGATTATTGGCAATAAACATGGTAGCTTTATTGTCATAATATATGGGAATTGGGCCTGAGATATGAATGCCAAAATCCTGTAGAATAGATTGAACCCACAACAACTCACAAGTAGTTTGAGCCATAGCTTGATAATCTGACTCGACACTTGACCTAGAGACTATTGCTTGCTTCTTGCTCCTCCATGTAACTAAATATCCCCCAACGAAGGTGCGGTATCCTGTAGTGGACCTCCTATCCTTTTGTGCTGCAGCATAATCAGTATCTGAATAGCCAGACATATTTTTGTGTCCCTGATTCTTGAAGTGAAGTCCCATCCTAGGGGCACTCTTCAAATATACGAGTTGGCAAACTCAGTAAACTCCATCCTAGTAGATTTCTCTAGGTACTTGCATAAACTGGCTCAATCTTCCTGCAACAAAGCTAATGTCAGGTCGTGTAATTGTTAGATGTAACAATTTGCCACCCATGGCACAATAACTAGTCACATCTTGTAATAAGGGGCTATCATCATCTGCAAGAGGCAATGAGGTATCCATAGCTACATATGCTGGTTTGTAGCCCAACATATCGGTTTCTCTTAGCATATCATGGGCATACTTGCGCCGGGATAAGACATGTCTTTATGTCTGATGCACTTCAATACCAAGGGAATAGTTGATAGGGTTCAGATCCTTGGTCACAAATTGCGATTGTAGCAACATTTGGTATCTTTTATGCCTTTCCTGTCACTGCAGTCAAAAGTATATCAACATAAACAATAAGAATAACCGAACCTACCTACCCATGCAATGTAAAGACCGAATGATCTGCAGAAGACCTAGCAAAGTCGTGTTCCTGTATAACCCTGTTAAATCTTTCGATCCATGCCCTCGATCTTTGTTTCAAGCCGAAAATGACTTTCTTATGCCTGCATACCTTCTAGGACTCCCCTTGACTTAGCAATCTTGGCGGTTGATGCATGTATACTTCATCCTCCAAATCTCCACATAGAAAGGCATTCTTAATATCTAACTTGTGGATAGTCCAACCTTTGTTAACAACCACTAACAACATGATCCTGACAGAGTTGATTCATGCCACCGAGGAAAATGTCTCAAAGTAGTCAACTCTAAATGTTTGCATATATCCTTTGGCAACAAGGTGGGCTTTATACCTCTCCATAGTGCCATCAGGGCGACATTTAAGGGTGAACACCCACCTACACCCTACATCAGTAGCTCTTGGGGGTTGGTCAACCAAATCCCACATGCCACGGGAGAGTAGAGCTGTTATTTCTTCTTCAATAAATAGCCAAGGTCCATGATGGATCTTGGAATGCTTCCCTGTGGTCCTGTGGTGTGGCATTTGTTCTTATTTTGGGACTAGGAAGGGGCAAACTTGCCTCTAGAGCTGTGAAATGTGTTTTTCTGGGGTATAGTAGTATCCAAAAAGGGTATAGGTGCTATGACCCATTGGGTAGGAAGCACTATGTCAGTGCTGATGTTATGTTTAATGAGCTAATTTCATTCTTTTCTAGTGCTGGTCATCAGTTATCATTTGAGGGGAATCTTGCTACTATGCCAGTGCCACTAGTCCCTTTGGAATGGATCCTAGTTACTTATAGTCAGGACATTACTACTGTAGAGGATAACATTATATGATAGAGCCTACTTATGTCTATAGATTACTAGTTACTTACAGGTAGCATGAATGGCGCCAATTACACCCCTCCACCACCTCAGCCATCTTTGTCCTCCCCCAGTTAGGTATGTGTTGATATTGACGTGAGTTGTCTTAGTGGTGATGGTGTGGGTCCCTTAGGTGATTCTGGCTAGGCCTCTGGGGAAGATGTTTCCCCTGATGCTTTGCAGGAGATTGAGGAGGAGGATCTGGATCTTCCGATTGCTATTTGGAAGGCTCCTCGTAGTTGTGTTCATTACTAGGTTGCTGGGGCAGTGCTTAATGCTAACTTGGGAAGTCATTTGCTATGTTTATTGCTACGTTATCTGCCACAGAGATTCCCACTACATATCAAGCCATGCTCGATCCAAAATGGCGTCAAGCTATAGAGGAGGAGATGGCTGCCTTACATTCTTGTGGGACATGGGACCTTGCAAACCTTCCCAGACATGCCAAGGTTGTAGGATGTTGTTGAGTTTTTGCACTGAAGTATAATCCAGATGGATCCATCTTGCGCCACAAAGCTCGATTAATTGCGAAGGGATTCACCTAAGCTTATGGGGTGGATTTCTGACACTTTTTCTCCTGTGGTGAGGTTCCTATTGTTCGCATCATTTTCTTTATAGTTGCACACTATGGCTAGCCATTGCATTTGTGAAGATTTGTGCACGTTTGGAGCGTAGAGGCTCCTAAGCATGTGGAAAAACAGTTCAACAAGGACTGTTCCATGTTGGAACAGGAAGAGGAGTGGCAACAGTCAGCGGCTGCTGGTGGATGGTGGTCGACCAACGGTAAAGGTGGCTAGCGGTGAAAATGGTGGCCGACTGCCAAGGGGGTTGGTGACTATTGAGGAAGAGAGGGAGAAGAGTTTGAGATTTGGAAAATATTATTTCATTAACTGAAAAACAAATACAATAGGAAGGCCCTCTTTTATAGAAGAGAGAACATATCCTCTAAACAATAAACTAATCTTATCTTTTAAATAAGGAAGAACAAATCTCAAACCAAATAAAATCCTCTAAATAACTTTCCCAAAAACCAACTAACAAATAAACATGCTTGTAAACCAAGCAAAGGACTAAATCCCAGGACTCACAACCGGCTACCTTGGTGGTCTGCTGATCTACTGCGACGTGGCACTACCATGTGTCCTGGTTGGCCTCTTATTCCTGTCGATCTATCTTCCCGTCGGATGCAAGGGTTTGATCGCAAGCGGCTCGATAAGTAGGGATACATCCTTGATAAAAACTTGGTGGATTGCCAAATCGTCCGTGTTTCCCCCTATTTGTCACATCAAAGATCTCCAATTCCTTGAACAAGGCCTTCATCTTCTCATAGCACTTGGTCGGGGAAAGATCTCCTTGACTGGCTGTCCATATAAAAGTATACAGATTAGTAATACTAGCGTTACTAGATTTTTTGGCGTAACTTTTCTCGAGGGCCGCCTAAATCTTGTATGCGCTCTTTTTATAGAGCATGTTCGAGGTGATGGAAGGATCCATCGAGTTCATTAACTAGTTCATGACTATGTAGTTCTCTTGTTTCTTTTTCTTCTTGTCATCCTTCTGCTCTGGTGGCTCTTCAAGGAGAACATTGAGTTTCTCTTGGCCTTCGACGAATATCGTGAAGGTGCGAGCCCACAAGACATAGTTGGAGGCACCCTGCAACTTGATGGTTGTTTCTGAAACAACCACCTTGCTTTCTCCTAGGGCCAACGTGACATCGGTGACTGTAGTAGGGGCGTCTGTCATCTTCTATGATCTTCCTTCTCTATGTAAGGCATCGGATTTGTCGAGGAAGATTTTGTTGGAGACGGAAACCATATGTGTGTGGTCAACAGCACACGCATGTCTGGAAGCCTAGATCGTAGGTTTTGATAGCATGTCAAGATTTGCTTATGTTTGGAGCATGGAGGCTCCTAGGCGTGTGAAAAAACAATCCAACAGGGATTGTTCCATGTTGGAACAAGAAGAGAGCAGCGGCAGCTGGTGGCTATTGGTGGATGGTGGTCGGTCAGCAGTGAAGGTGGCTGGTGGTGAAGGTGGTGGACGACTGCCAAGGGGGGGCCGGCAACTATTGGGGAAGAGAGGGAGTGGAGTTTAAGATGTGGGAAATATTTTTTCTTTAACTCAAAGCCAAAGACAATAGGAAGGGTCTCTTTTATAAAAGAGAGAACATATCCTCTAAAATAAGAAACTAAGTTTATCTTTTAAATAAGGAAGAACAAATCTCAAACCAAATAAAATCGTCTAAACAACTTTCCTAAAAATCAACTTAACAAATAAACAAACTTGCAAACCAAGTAAAGGACTAAACCTTAGAACTCACAAACGGTGGCCTTGGTGGCCTGTTATGCTACCACGTGGCCTCTCTTATTCCTAACAACATTAGTTGGATGTGAATTACGTTTTTCTCTAGAGCGATCTTTAGGAGGAAGTCTACATGCAACAACCTTCGGGTTTTGAGAATCAAGGGAGTGTGTATGTGGGCTGAAGAACGTCATTTATGGCCTAAAGCAGAGCCCACTTGCATGGTTGCAAAAGTTACTAAAGGAGGTTCAAGCTGTGGGACTCTTGAGATCCTCTGCAGATCAATTGCTTTTTGTAAGAAAGAGAAAGGGAGGAGTTGTTGCACGTCTTTTTGATGTTGATGACCTTATTCTTACCGGAGATGATGAAGCTGGGATAGCATAGATCAAGCATAAGCTAACTGATTCATTTGTTATGGACTTGAGTGAGCTAAGATATTTTCTGGGCATTGAGGTGGCACGGAGCAGAGATGGCATAGTTCTAACCCAGCGTAAGAATGCCCTTGATGTGTCATAGGAGACAAGGATGTTGGGATCAAAGCCAGCTAATATACTTATGGATCCTGAAAGGTATCTTTATGATATCGATTCTTAGCTTATTGACAACAGATATGATAGGTAGTTGGTTGGTAAATTGTTATATCTTACTATTACTCATCCTGACCTTTCTCTTGTTGTTGGGAACACAGTTCATGGACAAAACAATCAAGTAACATTGGGATGCTGCTATGCAGGCGCTTAGGTACCTGAAGAGAGCACTAGGTAGGGGTATCTTGTTTAGGAAAGGAAAGTCCATGAATGTAATTGGTTATTCTGATGTGGATTATGTAGGTTGTATGGCAGAAAGGATGTCAATTGCAGGTTTTTGCACTTATGTGGAAGAAAATCTTGTTACTTGGAGTGAGAAGCAACAGGTTTTATCTAGATCAAGTGCAGAATCTGAGTATTGCTGCATAGATGGATTGTGGTAGATCAGTATTACAGGATTTGCATGTCTAGGTTGAAGGGCCAATGGAGATGAATTTTGATAATTGCATTGCTACTTATATAGCAAACAACCTAATGTTTCATGAACGTACAAAGCATGTTGAGGTTGATTGCCGTTATACCAGAGACCTGATATAACGTGAAGTCATCTATACCACTTCAGTTGCCTCGGAAGATCAGACAACAGACATATTCACGAAGCCTCTTCCTCGCTTTGCATTGGATGTCAGCAATTCTTAGTTAAGTATAATCGATATCTATGCTCTAGCTTGAGGGGGAGTGTTAGTATGATAGTTATTATTTAGACACTCCTTGAGTTTTTGTACTATTTTATTATTTTATATTTCTACCTAAACTTATGTTGCAATTTTCCCTTTCACCTTTCTCTATATGAAAATGTGTAAGGTTTCGGAGTTACATAAGATTATTCAGTTTTTCTGACTAGGGAGAGGAAGGTAGTTGGAAAAGAGGATTGAAGTTCAAAAAAAAAGGGGAAGAAGGAAAATAAAAGGGAAAAAAAGTGGAGAAAAGAAAAATTTAAAAAAAAAAGGGAAGAAAAAAGGAAGGAGGAAGAAGAAAAAAAAGAGAGAGAAAAGGAGAGAAAAAAGAAGAAAATGATGATGATTATGTTTAAGTGAAGAGGGGGAGAAGTTTTTCTCTAGTTTTATTGTCTTATCTGTTTATTTCTTCTCCCATAAAGTATGAGAGAAAGGGGAAGTGTGGATCATATTATAGTCTTCCTTTATTTTGGAATCCCTTTGTTAGTGGTCACCACATGAGAAACCACAACTCTTGGAGGTCCAGAGATTCGAGGTCTATAGAGGAGGGAGATCCAGTTTTGAGATCCTCAGTGGAAGGGCCTATGTCAGGTTTCTATGTAGGAGTTCCAGTTTCGTGGACTCCGGAGGGGAGAGCCAGTTTCAAGGTCTTCAGAGGAAGGCCAATCGCAGAGACACTGAATAGGGAGGGACTAGCACCAGTTGAGTTCTCCAGAGGAGAGGCCTTTGTTAGAGTTAGCTAGAATAGTTCATCCAGCGGCTCCAGCCTTGTTGTTAGCACACTCACCTATAAGCAAGAATCAGATTGAGTGTTGTGTTCTGTTGTGTAGAGTAGAATTTTTGTGTTGTACAAGTTGAACATTGCATGCTCCAACTTGAGGGGGAGTTGTTAGGTATTTGTAGTGGGTTTAGTCTTACATAGTGGAGTGGGACTTTGTGTGGTGTGTGGTGTCCTATAAATAGGCATGTATCCCTATGATTATTCTTTGAGAAGATCAATATAGCAACTCTCTGTATCGGGCATTCTCCCATGGTTTTCTCCTCGTTCCTCGTGAGTGGGGTTTTCACATAAATCAAAGTGTTATTTTTTGTTTATGGTTTGATATTTTGTTGGTTTATTTCCGTGGATCATATTTTTCAACTTACTCTAGATGGGTATTCCAATTCTCCTATGTATCCAATTAGCCATCCATTTAGGCTTTAATCCGAGAGCTTAGCTTGAGATTTCTAGTGGGAGTGTGTGGGCTTGTGTATGGAGCCTTGCACTACTTGCTTTACTCAGGAAGAAATAGGATCCAACTATTGGGCAACTTCTCCTGTAGAATAGGTTGCTTCATGGCATTGCAGACCATGCAAACTAAGGTGTCTTTATGCTGATTTCTCTATTTTGTTTCCGTTAGATTTACTAAATAATATGATTATTAGGTATTTTTAAGAGTCGTGTTATTTCTAAATTTGTCAAATTTTCCATTGTAAGTCGCTTAACACCTCTTCTATAAATGAGAAGCTATGACTCGTTAGTTGAATAAGAGAATTCATTTTCTCTAATCTTAACTTGGTATCAGAGCCATCGATCTTTGTAGCTTAGGATTTAGAAAAGAAAAACCCTAGAGAGGGGAGGGGGTCTCCGGCGACGCTGTTGGTCTCCTGCGAGCCTTCGGGGAGCCCCCTTCTCTCCAAGTCATCTCCTCGTTCTCTTTCTTTTCTCCTCTGCAAGACATCTTCACTCCATTCCTTTTAATGCTTGACAAGCATGGTTGTCACTGATGGAAATCCATTGCTGTCAATTGAAGAGCAGGACCATCGCCACCATTGTTGTTCCGATCACTATTAGACTTAGGGGGCGCGTCTTTGGCTCATCGGCGACCAGCCGCACCCCGTTCGGTCACCATTGGCTGGTGTGATTGTTGCCTAAGGCAACTTAAAGAAGAAGAACGACATAGATTTGCGTTGACACATAGATGGGATATACTCTCATGTACCTAGAGTATTTCGACTGGCTCTTAGGGTGTAGGAGCAATGCCAGCGAGGTAACCCTATGTATGCCCGGAGAAACCAAGCACGGTATGTTGGTTTGCGGGGTGCAGGAGCAATAGCACCCGTGTGACCTTTTGCGCACTCAAGAAGACTGAACCTCATCATCTTCAGACTCTTGGACGTAGGAGTAGCAACACCCAAGTTATAGTCGTGATTTCTTACGTACCCAGCGCCTTACGCAAGCTGTATAAGGAGACATATGACTAGTAGTTGCGGATGCAGACGCCTGTTATTTCGTCGTCTACAATTGATCTCTAATTTTCTTCTATCACTGATGCTCCTCCGACCCCTTGGATTAGGGGGGAGTTGCTCGTTTTTGTAACTCCTTCAGGTTGGACGTTGGACGCTCCAACTTGGGGGTGAGTGTAAAAGCCACTAAATAATAGAATTATTAGATAGTTTTGAGAGTTGTGTTATTTCTAAATTAGTCAAGTGCTTTATTGTAATTTTCCCAATACCTTTTCTATGAAGGAGAGGTTAGGGCTCATTAGTTTAACAAGAGAATCCATTTTCTCCAACCTTAATAGTTTCTTTGCATGTTATTGAGAATGGGGAAATTTCAGTCATCGTCAGCGGTAGGTAGCGAGAATGGGGAAATGGCTATAAATGAGCGTTGTATTACTAGTTCTGAATAATGCTTCAACTTAGTCCTTTTCAACTAGTGTAAAGTTACTTCATACTAATATTTTTCCTTTTAGCAATTTGCCTTGTTGAGAATTCCGCTCTTGTTGGGTCTTGAACTAGTGCCTTATTTGTAACAATATTATCTTGTACATAAATTTTATTTTTCTCAGATACCTTTTCTTTGTCAGATGCAATAAATTTATAGGAAGCTCATGTGATTTGATGATTCTCTTGTTCATTTCAGCTGACAGATTTTGGGCTTTCCAAAGTTGGCCTCATCAACAGCACTGATGATTTATCTGCTCCTGCTGCTACAGACCCTTCGTTAATGGGAGAAGATGAGCCTCAGCTCTCATTATCTGAACACCAGCGAGAGAGACGTAAGAAACGTTCTGCGGTTGGCACTCCTGATTATCTGGCACCAGAGATCCTTTTAGGAACAGGACATGGTTGGTACTTCATGGTTCTTTTTGAAAGTTCTTTTTTTTGTTGCAATTTTGAAGTAATTTAGCTTTTAAAGAAACCTTACATGGTCAATTACTTGGTTGAGTATTCCTAGCTGATCACTTGTGATGGGTATCGTTAGAGTTACCAAGTTTGGTTAGTTATAGGCTTATTTGATTTAGGTTGAGAGTTCTAATTTATTTCCTATTCTTGTTTGTCATTTACTATTTCTATTAGGACTCCCATGTAATTTTTCTATCGTAAGTCTTTAGATAAAGAGGTCAGGGTTTCCATTTTCAATCGGACAATTCATTAGTTTCTTCATATGGAATTAGTGTGAGTTTAGGGAAAAGAAAAAAAAAACCCTAACCCTTGTACCCCATATATCTCTCTACCTCCCTCTCTCCCTCCCTTACCTTTGGGAGGATCGTCAGCCTCCTCCTCCTCTCCCTCTTTCTCTCTCTCTCTTGCCTGTGTACACATGGACTACCTGGAGGAAAGGGGGCTTTCGCTGCCCTCCTCCTCTCTCTCGTTGTCTCTTGCATGGATTGCTTCGAGGAAAGGAGACTACCATTGTCTTTCTCTCTTGTGCGTGCTATTGCTAGGGCATCACTTTCTTGCCTACCGTCCTGTTGGGATCGGCACCTGATCTCTTCTTGCCTGGAGTGCTACCCGATCGAGTCCCTGCTGTCCTTGTGCATCTAACGCATGGATCTCTTAATGGCTGACATAGAGTCTTCTGTTGTAACTTCTGAGGCTAAGATTTTGGCCTTCGTTCTGGTTCATGGAACCATGATCAAGTGGTTGGGTTCCTCGAACTATGTGCTTTGGTCACATGCCTTCCGTATCTTCATCTGGGGACAAGACAAATTGCTTGTGCTGATTGACAAGGCTCCTAAATCTAAGGATCACGTAGAGTACAAGATGTAGGAGAAGGATAACTTCTTGATGATGAATGGGCTGTTGAACAACGTTGAGCCGGTGATTGCAACCAACATCCTTTATAAAGAGTTAGTCAAGGAAGTCTGGGAGACTCTAGAGAAGAGGTACTCTCTTCATACTGGTAGTTCCTAACATGCAAACATCTACAGACGAATGTGGAATACAAACTAGGGTGATATGTCCTTAGTTGGATATTTCACCACTTTAGAGGGCCTACTTGAGGTGTTTGATGTCTTCCAACCTACTTGCTATGAGAAGTAGGTTACTTGTCATGTGATCGGATCTTATCCTCAGACGTGATACCAGATTTGGAGACAGTATATGGTCATCTCCAGAAGATTGATGTTGATCGATCATCATCTCCTTCTGCTGCTATTCTGATGCCTCAACCCTGGTTGCTTCTAGAGGATGAGGTGATCGTTCTTCTGGTCATGGACGAGGTTGCCGCATCTTCTCTCCTTGCACTCATTGAAAGTGAACAAGCCACCCTTTAGAGAAGTGTTGGGAGAAGTTTGGTATGCCTACTAGGGCTCATTAATTGACCATGACGGAGACTCTAGTGCTGAAGTTTGTTCCAGCACAACCTTCCATTTCCTTCACTACAACAGAGCTGGGTTGTCTAAGGAATGCTATTAAGGAGCGAGTCATGCTCCTCTAATATTGCTACTATGATTGCTACTGCTATTGATGTCGCTTCGGGCTTCGCTTTCGTCTTTAGTCTTGATTTTGCAACTGCTAATCTTTTTAGAGATGCAGATGATGATGATGATCGGTGGGGGAATTGCGTGTGTTGCTCATCTCATTATACTTGTTGACTGCTACCTATTATCTGCTGCTTGGTTGGTATTTCTCACTTGTATGCCTTTCTCGAATTTTTTTTTCTGTCCTAGAGACGGTTTTCCACTAGTGTAAGGTGACTATTACTACGACTGCTTGTTTGACAAGGAAGTACATGTCACAAAATTTTGGCGAAATATTGTTGATATGTCGGTATCCTTGGCCCACAACATATCGACACTGGTAGAATATTTTTTTTTCCATGATATCGATTGATATATTGCCGATATCTAGGGCTACCAGCAGCATATTGTTAAATCTGATGCCTATCAGTGCAAAGTTTCCCAAATATTGGTGATATGTGGTCACTATGAGGGATATGTCGGTAGTGTTGGTCTGTTGCCCTCTTCTCCATTTCCCTTGTGTTACTCTCTTCTCTTCCACACTACGACCTTGGTGCTGCTACTCTGAAATTTGCTTCTACACTATCTTCTTGGGTGATTTTCAATATTCTCTCATCTCTCAACAACGTAAGCACTCAATTGTTGAATTTATTTGAATTATTAGGTCTAAATCTCCATGTTTTTATCCTCGGTTACTATTCATTTTGAAATTAATTCTTTTCATGTACTTGATTATTAGAGAGATTAATGTTGTCTACACATTATTTTGGTAAGATCCCTAATTGAATCCTAATTTGGTAGTGATTTTGTGACCTAAATCACCATGTTTTAATTTCAGTTATTGCTCATCTCGAAATTACATTTCTTGATATACTTGATTATTGGCTAGATTAATGTTGTCTACACATTAATTTAGTGAGATAACTAATTAAACTTAAGTTTTGTGGTAATTTTATGGCCTAAATTACCATGTTTTAACTTCGGTTATTGTTCATCTCAAAATTAAATCTCTTTATATACTTGATTATTAGCTAGATTAATGTTGTCTACGCATTGATTTAGTAAGATAATTAAACTCCAATTTTTTGATGATTGCGTGACCAGAATCAGAATGTTTTAATCTCGATTACTATTCATTTTAAGTTTATTCGTGTTAAATTGTCATAGATCTCTTGTTGAACTATGGTTAACAGTTTGAAATGGTGATCCATGTCTTATAGGTGTTCAATCTTGACGTGTCACTCAAGGGATGAGATGCTGGAGAAATTGATTGGAATTATGCCACTCGCACAAATGGAGATAAAGGAAAGCCACAATGTAACTTTTGTGGTAAAAGATTGATGGGAGGAGATATCACAAGGTTAAAGCAGCACATGCTAGGTGGGTACAAGAATGTAGCCATGTGCCATAATATACTTGAACAAGATAGGTTATTAGTGTGAGTAAATTTAGAGCGAAAGAAAGCAAAAGATAAGGAGAAATCAATGAGAGAAGTGATGTTCCATGAGAGAATGTTGGACAAGGACTACATGGAAATAGTTAACTTGGGTGTGGATTCAAATATTCAGTATCCTAGTAATTGTGAAACCCTTGAGATGGGCGTATATGAATGCCATTAGAGAATCTCTAAGGGGTGAACATGAGAGACGACAAGAAGATGAATTTGCCTATGGAAGGTTGTTTTATGAGATAGGAGGTGGAAGCGCCTGTATCACCATCGTCTACCACCTTGCAAAAAACTAAAGGGTACAGAACTTGAAAGATTGGCTAGTATGAAATATGTTCCTAGCCAAGATTGTTGGCCCCTACGGTTTATAGTTATTTATGTTTATTCAACTATGTTTTGAGTTGTATTTTCAATTTCTTTGAGAACTTATGTAATTTTTTCTATCTCTGTATATTGTGAGGTAGGGTTATGGAATAAAGTAATTTGATTCATTTGCTCAAACTTGGTACTAGAGTAGCGGTCCTAGACCAGTGTTTGTACCCGCCTTGATTCTTATACGCTCTTCTTTGTAGACTTGAGAGTATTCTATTTTATGTTTTACCTTTATTTATAAGGGTACGCTTATCACCTTGTGTCTGTCTTGGGATATCTTTGTAATTTGCTCTTTTCCTCTATGTAAAGAAAGGTAGGGCCCTCAGAATAAATAAGGTCTTTCATTTCGTCCTATTTGGTATCAGAGCAGCGGTCCTAGATCGGTGTTCTAGATACCACCTAAATACGCCTTTGACCCCTCCAGCCTAACCCTAACCCTAGTGGCGTTTCTAACAAGAGGCTGCCGTCGCCACCTCTCCAGGAACCATCGCCAATGTCCGACGGAGAGAAGAGGAGGTGGCGGCGATCTGATCGCTGCTCTTGCTGCTTGACTGTGCAGTAGCAACAGGGCACAACAGGACCTCCATGGTGGTCGCTCCTCTGCTTCCCTGATTGGCAGCGGTGTAGGAGCTTCATCTTTCGGATCAGCGGTGGCGCATTAGCCTCTAGGCATTGTGCTGTTGCCAGTGGAGTCCCTGTGCATCGCCCAGCAGGATCGGCGACCCTACTGTTCCTCCTGAGTGCCGTCCCTATAGCCCTTCCACGATAGGAGGCTGCTTCAGGTTAGGGGACCACTCTTGGGTCTCCTGTTCTGATCGGTAGGGGTGCTCTAAGCACCCTCCCTAATGTGATATCCTCATGCGATCTCTACAGGGAGAGGTGACCCGCTCACGCTTGATTGTGCCTTGAGAAGGGTTGCTACACTGCTTAAACTTTGTTTCATGGTCTGAAAAGCTAATTTCAGGTTATAGTTTGGTAACTTCAGATCTGATTTTTGCTTTAGAAGGTTCCGTTTTCATCTAACTGGGGCAGATGGTAGCAAGATGGCATCCTCAAGTTCTTCTAGTGGTTCTAGTTCGTTTGAAGTCACATCGGACACCTCTATGGACATCGGGGGATACAAAAGTCTGTTCTTTGGCCCCATGATCAAGTTCGACGAGATTAATTATTCACGGTGGTCTTAGATGCTCTTGATGACCGTGAGAGGTCATGGTAATGAGCACATTTTGAGTTAGCCTGAGCCTGTAGAGAAAACATGAACCGATGCGACAAGGGATTGTGATAATGCCATGGTTTGTGCTTGGATAATGGACTTGGTGATATCGAGGATTGGTGTTGAGATTATGTACTATCTTGCTGCCAAGAGGATGTGAGACCTCTTAGTGAGACATTCCCACGAGAAGAACTCTGCTCGGGTCTTCTAGATTTATCATGAGCTCTTCCATTTTCGTCAGGATGGTAAGATACTGGCCCAGCATTATTCTTAAGTCAAGGGGTTATTGGAGTGTCATAACTCCTATAGACCTGGTTGTGCATGTTTCTCTTGGCGTGCTTTCAGGAGAGAAGTTGTGGTGCCTCTATTTCTATCTAGTCTGGGACCAAGGTTCGAAATGCCGATTTCGATGCCGTGCTGATAAAATTGTAGGTATGCATTTCGTGGGCATGCCGTGGAAATGCCCATTTTTCGATAGCAGATTTCGATGATTTCGACGGCCCGAAAAAATGACATTTCGAGGCACGCCGAGGGCACGCTGAGGGCATGCCGGTGCATGCCGACAGAAATAATTAAGATTTGAAAGACAACTAACTAGACGTGTTTACAAGTTTTTTTATATTAAAAACATATTTACAGGTTATTTTAGCCTGAATCTGTGTGTGTGTGTGCGCCTTGCTTCCTCTTCCCTCTGGACCGCCCGTTCCCAGGTTCCCTGCGCCCCCATTCCCGGCGATTTCCAAAAGCTTCCTGCTCAGCCTTTTCAAATTTCCCGCTGCTCCCACCGTCGGCATGCCGACGTTTCGTCGGTAACTGTCGGCATGCCGGCGAAATCCTCGGCATGCCGACGGTTTCCCTGCAAACCGACACTATATTTGTGTCGATATTCCCTCCCTCCAAAAATCCCCTTACCGGCGGCATGCCGTCGGCATTTAAATCACAGCCTGGGACCAGAATATGTTGCTGTAGGGGATCAAATATTGACCATGACTGATCTGCCTACACTTGAAGATACATAGATTCGACTTAGCAAGATTTCTGTTATTGCCGTTCCTTCTGAGACTGCAAGTCAGACTATTGCGTTGGCTACTTCTCATGGTACTTGGAGAGGGGCTTCTACTCGTTGTAGTGGCCGTGGACGGGGTGCTGGAGGTTGTGGTCCAAAACCTTCATGCACCTATTGTGGTGGATTGGGTCTTCCTGAGGCTATGTGCTGACAGAAGCATGGGAAGTCCATTTCGGCTCACCAGGCGACAGAGGTTGTCACGCCCATGGCTGATATAGTGATTAGAGTAGAGTTTGAGGAATTATTGCAGAAGTTTAGTCAGATGTCTTTGCCTACTCTAGAGACTGCTGCAATTGCTTCCTTGCATGTATAATAGATGCGTACTCATTATCTGCACTTCGTACAGTAGATTGGTTGGTGGATTTAGGGGCTTCACATCATCTATGTGGTACTTCTGGGACGTTCTCAGGCTTGACACCTGTCTCTCTAGGCAGAACAGTACAGGTGGCTGATAGGAGGCTATCTTAGGTGGCTGGAAAAGGGGGGGTGTCTCTTTCCTCCTTCTTGCAACTATCAAATGTTCTTTATGTGCCACATTTTTCACTTAGTCTTATCTGTTAGTTGAATTACCAGGGAGTTTTGTTGTAGAGCTTTTTTTGATGCACGATCTTGTATTTTGCAGGACCAACTCACGGGGAGGACGATTAGTGGAGGACGTGAGGAAGGAGGGGTCTATAGCTTGAGTAGCTCTCCTCTTGCTACTGCTGCTTCTGTGCGTCAAGGGGATACTACCTTGGCCACTGGGTCACCAACCCAGTTGCATCTTCGTCTTGGTCACCTTCCTGTGGAGAGATTTAGGCGTGTTCTACCTCACATTCCCGCCAGCACCACCGTCACTTGTAACGCCTGTCAACTTGGCAAGCACCACCATGCCAACTTTCCTGCTTCTTATGTTGGGTTGTCTAATTTATTTGATTTAGTCCATATAGATGTTTGAGGTTCGAGTTCCTGACTGACTTGGACATTGGTATTTTTTTGTGCTTTTTGATGATTTTTCCCGTGCTACTTGGTTGTTCTTATTTAAGGATAAATCTAATGTTGGAACTATTATTGAAAATTTTGTTATAGAAATAAGGACCCAATTTTCTATTGCTGTCAAGATGTTTCGGTCTGACAATGCTTTGGTTGTGTGCAGAGTTAGAATATAGAGTGATGATTCAGATAATTGCATAACTCATTTGGGTGAAATCTCTACTGGGAGATTTGCATATTTAGATTACTGGACCTATGGAGATGAGGTGTGACAATGTTGCTATCGCATACATTGCCAACAATCTAGTGTTCCATGAAAGAACCAAGCATGTTAAAGTGGATTGTCACTATACCAGGGACTTGATTTAGAATGACTTAATATATACAGGCCCAATAGCTATAGAAGATCATACGACAGACATTTTTACTAAGTCACTTCCTAGATCTACTTTTGAGTCTTGTTGTTCCAAGCTAAGCATGGTAGATTTATATGCTCTAGCTTGAGGGGGAGTGTAGACTTGAGTAGTATTCTGTTTTATGTTTTACCTTTACTTGTAAGGGTGCGTTTGTCACCTTGTGTCTGTCTTGGGGCATCTTTGTAATTTGCCATTTTCCTTTCTCTGTATAAGGAGTGGTAGGGCCCTCAGAGTAAAGGCCTTTCATTTCGTCCTACTTCCTCTTCACAAAAAAAATCCTAACCTTAATGGCTCTCGAGGAGGCACTTCTACTGCCACCGGCGACCTTCTGTGGCTAGTTGGTGGTCTGATTAGCCACCCAGGCACCTTGCACGGCCTATGCAGGGTCGCTTGTGCCCAATGGAGCCCCCCCATTACAACTTTGGATTAAGGTTTTAAAAGACGCAAGGCAATATCGAGGTGGTTTGCCTTTATTGAGGTGAGGTGTAAGCCTCAGGATTTGTATAAAAAAACATAGAAAAATGATATTATATATACTTGTTAAGTACTAATAAGGAAATATTAATGTAAATAACATACTTTTATAACATTTTTCTCTATCACAACATTGAAAGAGAAATTAAATGAAAGATGACATTTAAATAAAATGATAAACATCCATATAATATAGAAAATTAGAAACCATAACAAAAGCACAAACTAAATCAACTTCTCAAACCATTGTGATACTTAAAAGTTAAAACATATATTAAAATGAAGGTACATGAGACATCCACATTAGAAACTCAAAAGAACTAAAACACATTATAGACTCTAGTCTCCTGATCCTTGAACACCATCAAGCTCATCAATGTTGTCACTAGGGCTGGTTGCATCATCCCAAGAGTCATCCATATACTTCATCCTAGTCTCATCCTCTACATCTTTCTAAAATACCTAACCTAAACACAACTACAAATGTGTAAATGATGTAATGTAATGTAATCTATAAGATATTAGTATTCAAACAAACAACCTAAATGACCTAAATCTGAGATACAGATTCAAATGACCTGAATAAAAAAATCCGTCAACATTTAAATTAAAAAAATCACAAAATCCTTTTGAATACACTTAAAACGTCAACCAAAGCTCTCTATATAACCACAAATCAGTGAAATGAAACTAACTTCGCCCTACCAATGAGGGACTATTGACCGCCAATAGTAATGCTAGACTGTAGTGCTGTGCTTTGGACCACCAACGACGCTGCTGGATTGCAGTGCTGTTCTCCTAGACCACTAACAACGCTGTTGCACCACTGGCGATGCTCCTTAGACTGAGGCGGCTCCTCAGACTCGCCTCACCGCCTCGCTGCACCTTCGCTATGCCTTGACTAAGTGAGGCGCATACCTGATGCCTACAGATCGAGGTTACCGCCTCGAGGCTATTTTGGGCCACCTTAAGTCGAGGCATTCGCTTATATTGCCTCGAGGCTCGTTTTTTTAAACCATGCATTGGATTGCTCCTGACTTGGTTCCCAGGGAGTTGCTTAGTGCTGCCATGGGCTTTCCTTGACCTGCTGTAGTGCCTCGTGATTTGTAGCACTGCCCAGACAACCTTAGCGCTACCCTTACAAGATTTGAAGTGCCACCTCTTCCTGATTAGTGTTGGAGGCCCAATCCCGCCCTCTTGTGCTATGCAACTGCTCCCAATGATGCTTCTTTTCCCTTTAGGTGACCTGCAGTGTTGCCCTTGTGATTTGAACCCATCTTCAGCTGGTTCAACAATGCTTGGATTTGCAGCCTTACCCTTGGTGACCAGCAACCTTGCTTGAGGTTGGCTACACTGCCTCCTGCTGGTCCGGTGGACCTGTAATGTTCCCTGGTGCGGGTCTGTTCTTCGATTTGTAGGTCTGTTGATCTGCATGTCCTTGGTATCACCTTATTTGCAGTGCCGGGAGTGTAGATCAAATCATCTGATGGTCTGAGTTCTTTCTCTTTAGTACTCATGATTGTTTAGTTGTTTAGTTGGAGTTGGTATGATGCCAGGGAATTTGTCTAAGATGACATCGGAGAGCGTTTCTGAATCAAGGGTGTATAAGAGTCCGTTTCTTGATCTAATGGTGAAGCTAGATGGGATCAATTGCTGCCGATGGTCATAGGCGTGTGTGATGACCTCTAGGGGTTATGAGAGGAGGTATACTGTGCTTCAATCAAAACCAGAGGAGAATGGAGTTCCTATCGCTGACTAAGAGGCCTTTGTTTCGCCAGGAGGAACACATGATTTCATCACTATTCCCAGGAGAGAGTATGAGACAATGCTTCGGGTATTCAGTCAGCATAGTGCATCTCGAGCGGGGTTGCGTGTCGGCTTCAGGGAAAGGAAGTAGATTGGCTTGTTGATTTAGGTCCATCTTGCCACATTTGTGGTGATGCACGACAGTTCTCCACTATCTGTCCAGTCTCATTAGGGAAAACTATGCAGGTTGCTGATGGGAGTCATTCTCTTATATCTGGTCATGGGGAGATTTATGTGACTTTGCACATGAAGTTGGAGAACGTTTTTCTGGCCCCTAATTTTCCAATGAGCCTTTTGTCAGTTAGCTAGATTACGAAGGAGTTGAATTGTATAGCAGTCTTCGATGCAATTTCTTTTACGTTTGAGGATGTTCTCACAGGATGCATCATTGGGTGTAGTCGTCAAGAAGGCAGAGTATCGTCTTCTACAGTCGCCTTATGCAGGTCATGCTTCTTTCTCTTCAGGTAGTGCCTCTAACTACTTGTGGAATCTTCGGTTTGGTCATTTGGCACTGCTGAAACCTCATAGGATGTTAACACAGATCCCTTTTGTTGCCACTTTTTACTCTGAGGTGGGTCAACTTGGGAAGTACCATATGAGTGCCTTCTTGGGAAGTCAACACTAGGGGTCTCAAACATTGTTCCAGTTGCTTCATCTGGACATCTAGGGACCTAGTAGGACTTCAGATCGGTTGAGGCACCGATTCTGTTTGGTGATTATGGATGATTACTCTCGACTCACTTAGCTATTTCTGTTGAAAGCCAAGTTTGAAGCAAGTGATGTGATTCGTACTTTCTTGGTAGAGATCTGGAGGCAAAAGTGAAACTCATTAAATCAGACAATGCTTTGGAGTTTTGCACTACTTCTCTGCGTACCTTTTAGCGGGATCATGACGTTATTCATTAAACGTGTTGTCCTCATACATCTCAGCAAAATTGTGTGGTAGAATGAAAGCATCGACATATCCTCGATGTTGCTTAGGCACTCTTGATCCAGAACAGTGTATCGGACAAATATTAGGGTGATGCAGTGTTGATTGCATGCTATCTTATTAATCGAATGCTCTCTATAGTTCTTGATGAGCAAGTTCCTTACTCTATCTAATTTCCAGACAGTGATCTCTTTGGAGCGTTGGATAGGTTCTTCAGGTGTGTTGCATTTGTGCATATCCATGGACCTAGTAGGGAAAAACTTGCTTTTTGTGCTGTCAAGTGTGTATTTGAGGACACAAAAGGGATACAGATTTTAGGATCTTGCTAGAGGATGCCACTATGAAAGTGTCGATGTCACCTTCTATATGCCCATTCGTTTTCCACTATTGAGAGAAGTCTCTCAAGGCTGCTGAGGCATCTATGCCTATCCCTCTTATGCCCTTGGAGGCGATTCCGATCACAAACTCTGTGTTGCTAACATTTGAACCACCACTCTTTGAGCCTGAGAGATTTCATGAGCTCCCAGCCACATACAAGCTTCCTATCACCTTTCGCTAGTAACCTTTTACACCTGCTCCACCTCAGCCTCTGGTGATCACAGGAGATTTACGTACTGATGAGACAATCCATAACGATGATCAAGGGGGATTGAACAAGATGCATCTCCTAGTACCTCAGGGAATTCAGATGATTCATAGACTACAGATATAATGCTTGAAAGTGCCTGATGATATTGATCTTCTAATTGCCATTCAGAAGGCACCACTTAGCTGTGCCAGATTTTCTTTTTTAGGAGCCGTCTCTACATAGTTTTTGGGGAATGCATATGGCAAGTTTTGCCATGGTTTGTCTGCCACAGATTCTTTCTATCTACTAGTTGACTATGCTTGATCAAAAATGGCGAGAGGGCATGGAGGAAGAGATGGCTACGCTCTTGTCACGTGATACATGGGAACTTACTGAGCTACTAGAGTGTCTGTTGTGGGGTGTAGATGGGTGTTCACCATCAAATATAAACCTGATGGGTTAGATTAGTTGTTAAGGGGTTCATGTAGATGTTTGTCGTGGGCTTCTTTGATGCATTTTCTCCTGTGGCCAGTGTTGCTGCAGTGTGCATCCTGATATTTGTGGCAGTTTTGAAAGACTGGCCTCTTCATCAGTTGGATATGAAGAATGAGTTTCTCTATTGGACTTAATAGGAGGAAGTTTACATGCAGCGACCTTGTGTGTGTGTGACTCTGGGGGCCCCTAGAGACCCCATTCGTCTTCCTCTTTTTACCATTGCTGAGGGTTGTTTCCCCTGCCACTGTCTCCAGAGGGACCCCAGCTAACATCGATCAGCGGTGGCAGGTTGCCAGCCCTTAGGAAGTTAGTCAGATCCCTTTCGGTGACCTCTCGTTGGCACATCTGCTGTCGGGGGTGCTCCTTACACCCAACATTGCCGTTGGGGTGGTGAGGTCGGGGACCTTGCGAGGTCCTCCTTTGGCTCCCCTCCATCGGTGAGGGGGTTGCAAGACCTTAAGCCACTGGTTTGACTCCCTATGATGCCCCTTTGCTGGCAAATTTGCTGTCGGTGACACTACCACTACCCAGTGTCGTCCCTTGAACAGGGAGCTCGAATCGATATTTTAGGGCTTCAACTCCCTGTGCTGATGGGCCTGGGGGTGGTCCATTGGTCCCTTGGGTCCTTAGCTTCCATCTGGCAGTCGGAGGTTTGTTGGAGCCTCGCCGCATCGCTTCAGCGTGGCGACATCACTAATGAAGTTTTTTTTTCCTTGACTTGTTGTCAGAAGGATTGACACCTATTTTTTGGCACTATTTTCAGTGTATGAGATGGTTTAGGTAGATCATATTGGTCCTAGATCAGTCGGTAGGGCTCCATTAAGAAAGTATGGCTTTTGAAGTTGTGGATTTGTTCTCTTATTGGGAAGGTGAGCAAAGGGAGTTTACGAACCCCTTCTTTGGCTTGATCGTCAAGTTTGACGTGTCAAACCATGCATTATGGGCTCAATCGATCCTCAATGTGGTTGAAGATCATGATAAGAAGTATACTTATAGAGATGGAGCTTGCTGAAAAGGTTGGAAAGTATGTTACATGAAAGAAAGATAATGCCTTGGCTAAGGCATGGATCATGTGTTCAACTATATCACATGTGATTTCTTAGGTCATATACTGTAGAACGACTAAAGAAATGTGGGATAGTCTGAAGAATGTGTAGTTCTTTGAGGAGAAGCGAGTAGTCATAGCTAAGTATAGTGCATTTGTTGCATATGATACAGTCACAGTTCCTAGGAGTGAGTATGTGATACTGCTCCCATGGCTCCGTCAACTTGAAGTATCTCAGGTGGGGATTGCATGCCAGTCCAAGGCAGTGGAAACAAATTGTGTCGTCAACTTGGGAGCTTCTTGATGCATATTTGGAGATGTGAAGCAGTTTTCCACTCTTAGGTGGGTTTCATATGGTAGAACCATACTAGTAGCTGATGGATTGCATTCTTCCATCATTGGTTAGGGGGAGGTTCATGTGGCTCTTCACATGAGGTTGGAAAATTTCCTCTCAGTCTACTCCTAGTTCTTGATTTTCCCAAGTCTACTCTCTGTTTGAAGATATATTGATTGCTGGACTATTGGGTATGGTCGTGAAGAAGGCAGAGTTTATCGTCTCCTACAGTCACCTTATGCAAGTGGTGCTTCTCTCCTTTTAGGAAGTGCCTCGAGCTACTTATGGCATCTTCAATTTGGTGATCTACCTTTACATAAGCTTCGAAGTGTGTTACTTCAAATTCCTCGCACAACTACTTTTCAATCTGAGGCGTGTCAACTTGGAAAACATTATAGGAGTACATTTCTAAGGAGCCAACATAGGAGTTCTAACTCCATGTTTGAGTTGTTGCATTTGGACTGTTGAGCCCCTTCAGTCTATTTGTTTATTTTACTATTTTTCATATTCTTGTGGACTTGCTTTGTTATTTTTCCCACCTCTATATATTGAGAGGTAGGGTTAGTGAATAGTCTTGATTAACTCATTTTTTTTCTTAGTATCATAGCACAATACTAGATCGGGGTTTGGCATCCACCTTGATTCTCGTAGCTTTTTTATTTCTCCACCAAAAACCCTAGGAATAGGTTGGTTGGTGGCCTCTCGATGCATCTCCTTCTCTCTCCTTGCTTTCCTTCGGTGATCTCCTCTCATATTGGGGGCCCCTTCATTGCTGCTAACCCTTGATCACGACATTTGGGGATGTTGCAGCACTGCAGCCCCCTCTTGCACAACTGCTAAACCTAGTGTGGGTTTGGGCAGGTCACAAGAGTGGCTAGCGCTGCCACCTGGGTTGGCTATTGGGTGTTGTGCCTCTAAAAGGAGGTCATGCTCCTTTGCAACACCGCCGTTGCCTCTTGTTGTGGCTTGCGATCATCTCAAACACCACCGCCAGCCATTCCAGAGGTTCTAGATCGCCTCCACCGCCTGCTGAGGTGCCCGTTGCCACTATTGTGTGAATCATTCACACTATTGTGGTTGTTTGACTACTGCAGAGCACTATTTCTAATGTGCTAAGTACCTAACTTTTGCCCGTTGAGTGTTGTTTGGCTCATGGTTGAGGCTTGATGGCTTCAAAAGGTTCTTCTGAGGTGACATCGGAGCAGATGTTGGAGACATGGGTCTATAAGAGCTCCTTGTTTGGTCTCATGGTGAAGCTTAATGAGACCAACTACGCTCGATGGTCACAGCCTTGTTGATGACAGTAGAAGGTCATGGCAAGGAACATGTATTGCTTCAACCGGAGCCAATTGAGAAGACCATCAAGAATGTATCTTGGAAGAAAGACAATGCTATGATTTGGGCATGGATCATGAAAACTGTTAGCCTCAGGATAGGAGATGAGATCATGTACTATCGGATGGCGAAAGAGATGTGAGATTGCCTATGCGACACTTATTCCCACGAGAAGAATTCTACTAGAGTTTTTCAGATACATAGTTAGCTTTTTTGTCTTTGTCAGGAGGGACAGATGCTCTCATAGTACTACTTAGCCTTGAAGGGCCTTCTGGAGAAGTACAACAGGTGTAGACCTGTCTGCGCGTGTAGTAAGAGAGCATATCACCACGAGGTTGCTGTGTTGGAGTTTTTAGATGGACTTGGCCTTGATTATGTTGCGGCAAGATCCTATATGCTTACCCTATCTGAGTTTCCTGCTCTTGAGGAAGCCTATAATAGACTAAATAGGATCGTTGCTGCTCTACCTTTGTCTGGTACTATGGGTCAGACATTGGCCCTTGCTGCTACTCGGGGTCGTAGTCGAGGTGTTCCTTCTACCAGAGGTCGTGGGCGTGGGGGTGGTGGATGTGTGTCTAAGACTTGCACATACTGCAGCAAGATTGGACATATGGAGAGTACTTGCTAGACCAAGCATAGTCATCCACCTATAACTAACCAAGCTATTGCTACTACTGAGCAAGCTACCGACACAGTTACTAGGGCTGAGTATGAGGATCTTCTACAACACTTCGAGAAGTCCTAGGAACCATCACTCTCCTCAGAAACTACAACCTTTGCCTCTTAATAAGGTATGGAAGTTGCCTACACTTCTACTGTGGATGCTGATTGTGATATCAATTGGTTAGTAGATTTTAGTGCTTTGAGACATCTTTGTGGTGATCGCCGATGTTTCCGTCATGTTAGATCGGCTCTATCTGGGAGGAAAGTACAAGTGGCGGATGAGAGACACTCAGAGATAGCTGGAGAGGGGATGCAATAGTCACCCCTAAGATGAGATTACATGATGTTCTTGTTCCTGATTTTCCTATTAGTCTCCTCTGTGTTAGCAAGATTAATAGGGAACTAAACTGTAGAGCAACATTTGATGATTCTATTTGTACTTTTCAAGATAAGGTGGTGGGGAGGACGATTGGTGGCGGCCATGAGAAAGGGAGAGTCTATTGCCTATTCCAGCATCCTATTGCTGCTGCTTGCCATGGGGGAATCACTTTCTCTACTAGATCTCCATACTAGTGGCACTTATGTCTTGGTCACTTTTCGCTGGATAGGCTTTGTCGTATTATTCCAAGTATCTCTCAGTTGTAAAGAATATAAAATCTTATTCCACTAAAAAACCCTATTCCTTTTTATATAGAGAGAGGTGAGGGAACAATTGCAGTACATGTCCAGGAAAGAATAATAAAATAACAAAAGACCACAAAATAAGATTAAAGGGATATTTCAACACTTCCACTTAAGATGGAGCATAGTTGTCAATCATGCTTAGCTTAGAACAATAGACATCAAATGCAGGGCGTAGAAGTAGGTTAGTGAAGATGTCGTTGTCTGGTCTTTAGTGGAAACTGAAGTAGTGTAGATGACTTCGCACTTGATCAGGTCCTTGGTGTAATGGCAATCAACCTCAACGTGCTTAGTGCGCTTGTGGAACATTGAGGTTGTTTGCTATATAGGTAACAACACAGTTGTCACATTTCATCTCCATCGGCTCCTCAACCTAGACATATAAATCTTACATTATTGATCTCACCAGACCATCTTTATTGCTGTATGTGCCATAGCACGATACTCAGATTTTACATTGGACTTGGAGACAACTTATTGCTTCTTACTCCATGTCACAAGATGTCTCGCCATGTAAGTGCAAAAGTTTGTGGTAGACTTTCTGTCAGCCATACATCCTGCACAGTTTGCATTAGAGTAGCCTACCATAATCATGGACTCACCTCTGCTGAATAAAATACCACAACCTAGTGCTCTCTTTTGGTATCTGAGCACCTGCATTGCTGCCTCCCAATGCTACCTGGTTGGTCTGTTCATGAACTAAGTTTCACCACAGCTAAGGAAATATCTGGGCGAGTAATAGTAAGATATAACAGCTTGACAACCAACCGCTTATAGGATCTACTGTCAATTGGCTTAGATTCAGTGTCATAAAGATGTCCTTTAGGATTCATGGGTATATTTGCAGGTGTTGAGAGAATAGTAGTGGTGTTTAGTCCCACATAATGTAATGAGACTTTGTTATGTGTGTGGTGACTTACAAATAAGCGTGTACCCCCCATCTATTCTTTTATGAAGAAATAAAGAGAAACACGCTCAGAGCGTGCTTCTCCCGTGGTTTTGTCCCTGCTCTTCGTGAGTGGGGTTTCTACGTAAGCCTAAGTGTTTCTATTATTTTATGCTTTGATATTTTTGCTTCCACATTATTTAGATCTGTCAACTTGGTATTAGAGCTGTTCGTTCCTTAGGTTACCTTGTTTATTTGATTGTCACATTTATGTTTTTGTTCTTGTGGTGGATCAGCCATGTTCATGGCATCCACTCCTTGATTCATTCGAAAGAGCTGATTTGGAGGCCTTGATCCTGCGCAAGGAAGAAGAGGGTGTGGCCCTGTTGGCGTTGGCAGTGCTTAGGCGACCGCTAGCAACATCTTGGTTGAGATCAGGAGAGTAGAGATGTAGGAGGAGGTAGCCTGAGGACCTTGGCAGAGAGATGCCGAGGAGGCAACCAGAGAGGGTAGCCCTCATATCAGGGGATCACTGGCCCTCATCTCATGGTAGAGGTCGTTAAGGGACCACTGGAGAGTGTGGCCCCCTTAAGGGTGCGGTTGTCGTGCAGATCATGAGAGAAGGAGAAGAGGTGGCGGCGATGCTGCACAGATAGGCAATGTTGCCCATTGGGAAGAAGGGCGACAGCCTCACTGAGAGGAGAAGGGGCTCACCGAGGGAGGCAGCAGCGGCGAGGCTGCGGTTGATGAGGGTGCCCATGTCATTGTAGCGGTTAGTGTGGTCGGCAATGTGGGCAAGGTAGAAGCTCTCACGTTGCGATGATCATGGCGAGGAGACTCGGTATTGTTGGCGGTAGTGGTAAGCATCTCGGCGAGGAATGCGTGAGCAACAGACGACGTGGATCTTCGCGATGGAGCGTAAGAGGTCGTTTCCACTCTTTGTGAGTGGCGATGAAAAAGACTCGAAGAAGAGGTCGAGCCGATTGGGCCCGCTCCCTCATTTACCGCGGTAGAGCTCGGAGGCCAAGGACATGCTCCGCTGCATCCATAAGACCGATGATGTTGAGGTTGAGTACGAGGACCTCATGGCTGCAAGCAAGGTGCCTTCCTTCCATCGCGGTTTGCCTTGGCGGCCACCTTCGATCGTTCTCCACGAAGTTCCCCAGCCTCGGTTAGCAGCTGATGCTCCGGAGGAGGTACGGGGACGAGGAGATCAGTGTGGAGGACAGCATCCCCAGCAATAGCGATAAGGATCTCCTCGTAGAGGACAACATCGAGGTTCATTTTGGGCATTTGAACCCTATTAGGGTTATATTTTGGACTTTTGCACGTTTAGCCTTCTATTTTCCCTTTATTATTATTTTTTCCCCTCTTCTTTATTGTTAGTTCTACAAAACAAAAGAAAGGAAGAAAAAGAAAGAGGGAGGTGGATATTGAAAATAGAAAGAGAAAGAGATAGAAAAAAAATAAAAAAAAGGAAAGAAAAAATCTAATGATGAATGTTTATAAGAAGAGTTGGAGAAACTCCTCTAGTTTTGTTTTCCTTCTCATTATTATTGTGTTCTCTCATACGAGTATGGGATTGAGGGGGAGTGTAGAAGCTCATTATAGTTACTCCCGTTTCGAAATCTCTTTGTTATAGTCCCAAGACACGATGGGTGACATCGGATACCGCTACAGACTCTTTGGTGTAGCTGATCCTCTCCTGAGAAATCAAACTCTAAGAGGTCCAGAGTTTCGAGGTTTTCAGAAAGGAAGATCCAAGTTTCGAGGTCTTCAGATGAAGACCCTATTTTAGGGATATTGAATGGGGAGCCACCAACACTTGGTCTCCAGAGGAGAGGCCTCTTTTCAGAGCCAGCTACAGTTCATGCAGTAGCTCCAGCCTGTGTTCCAACCTACAAGCAAGAACCAGTCCAGAGAGTTGTGTTTTGCTGTGTAGAGTGGATTTGCTTGTGTTACAAGCTGAGCATTTCATGCTCTACCTTGAGGGGGAGTGTTGAGAGAATTGTAGTGGTGTTTAGTCCCACATGGTGTGGTGGGATTTTGTTATGTGTGTGGTGACCTATAAATAGGCGTGTACCCCCCATCTATTCCTTTGAGAAGAAATAAGGAGAAACATGTTCAGAGGGTGCTTCTCCCTATGAGATCTCACCACTTGTACTTGATAACCTTTCTTGCGGCCAATCCTCAGCGTTTCATTAAGTTTATCAAATTTTTGATTAAAAGATTGGTCCTTGTTTGTTCTCTAATTGCCACTTAGATCCCTTCCTCTGCTGCCAGTATATAGGAACCACTCTCCATGATCATCGTCCTTGTTTGTTGCATGTGGCTTCCCTTAGTGTGTGCGAAGTTGTGTTTCTTTTATATGAATAAGAATACGAGGTACTTGGCTTGGGATGGTTAGAGATTGAGAGGTAATCGACAAACCCTTCTCATGGTGAACTACTAATAATGATTCTAATGAGTTCCTTGTGCCTACAATGCTTCGTACTTAATGAGGAACTTCGATTGAAAGTCATGAGGCCTTGTTGAGGGTATGAGAGGGTCAAATATCTACACTAATGTGAACTATTTGGAAAATGGACGTGGCCTTCTAGTGGCAAGATATGGAAGGTTTAAATGCCCTTAAAAATTTAGCTGACGGGCTGAACTAAATGAACTCGAGCTCTTCATGAGCCAAAAGGTAAATTCCAACGATTTTAAACCTAGAAAATCAAAGTTGTATGAGCCTCCAAGCTCCTTAAAACGAGGATTAAAAGCCAACAAGAACTTTGGCTAAATAAAGGATGAACCCTCAACTATGACTCCTCCGAGGGGTTTCAGTATAGACTTGTTGGATTCATGGGGTCTTAAGTGAGACCCTTAAAGGCCCAGTTGGTCTCTGGGGGTGAGACACCCATTATGGGGTGAGGGAGTAAATAAAAGTGGAGATTTAGGCTAGATAGGTGGACTCATAAGGATTCGCATGTTGACTATGTGAACCAGTGGTTCGTTGCTTCGGGTTGGAGACCTGAAGAGCTAAGGTAGCTAGTGGCTACTTGCTATTGAGCATGGAATCTGGAGGATTCTTGGTAATGATGACACGCCAGGTGGTTGTCGTTGCGTTAGGTACTGGGGGTACTCAAATCCGAGTGAAGGTATTAGGACCTTGTGGGATGCGGGGTTGGTCATGGCTTCAGTACCGATGGCAGGCTGAGAGGACGTATCTAGAGGACCGTGTTCCATGAGGGAGCAGTAGTACGACCCGTTAAACATCTGGCTAATCCTGCCTAACACGGGTATGAGTTGTAGCCTCAATCAGATGGCTGGCTGAGAGGGCACGCCTGGAGTACCTGCTCCTAGCAAGAGGCATTGGTGTGGCCCGTTAAACATCCAACCTACCTTATCACAACTAAACAAGGTTCGAAATGCCGATTTCGATGCCGTGCCGATGAATTCTAAGTGTGCATTTCGTGGGCATGCCGAGGGCATGCCGTGGAAATGCTCGTTTTTCGATGGGCATGCCGATGAGCATGCCGAGGGCATGCCGATGCATACCAACAAAAATAGCAAAAGTAACTAAAAAAATCAATAGCAACCTCGACATGGGCACCAATTTCGCCAGCATGCCGACCTTGCCGAGGGCATGCCGATCGTGCCAAGGGCATGCCGGCAATGCCGACGGCATGCTGACGGCATGCCGACGAAATCCTTGTAAATCGACGTTTTCTTCATGTCGGCACGACCGTTGCTCGGAAATGGATATGAGCCGAGTGCTTTTTGTAATTCCGAGGACTTGGCCTGGGTCGCTCCCAAAAAGGCCTGACTCTTCTGACTAACGTCCGCACTGTCCTTGCTGGGTGAGGATAGGTACTCACTCAAGGATTACTAGTGTTGATAGTCTTTCTTCTTATCAAGGAGAGCCTACCAAGCTGGGACTCCAGAGGAGGGTACGTCCCTATCACCTCTAACAGAGATGATTTTTCCTGAATCTAACTCGTGAAGCGAGCGAGAGAGTATAACACGAGGCTCGTAAAGAACAAATGCTAAATGTGGGCTTAAAGGGGGTAGGGAAATTGGTTGCTAGTCAACCAAAATGAATTGTAGATGACCCGCGTACTATCGTCTTATTTTTGTTTTCGTGCGTAGTTCTGTCCCTACTGAGCCGTTTGGCTCATCCTTATTTTGGTAACCCTTTTTTTCAGGTCTTGATGCCGTGGAAAAGTATGGTCCACATGAGCAAGTTAGAGCGAGTATTGCTAGAGTAGGTGAGGCGCCGCTTCTACAAGGCACTCGGGGTGTGAAGGCCCGAATGGGGGAGCTTCAGGTTTGGGTCCAGCTGCAGGACCTCACCACTGAAGAGTGGCTTGAAGCCTTATCTGAGTTGGTCATTGCAGTCTACCTACTCCATTCGGTGGCGTGCTCATTAGACTCAAACTTTTGTTCTTTTTGTTAGCCCCTTTTGTATTGTAATGTTATATGAATGGACACGTCCTATTTCTGTTGTAAACTTGTATATGAATAACTTTTGGGATGGTATGAGAAGTTTGTATATTGTTGAACTATGCCCTTTTGTAAATGTCAAATGTAACCTTAATAGGTTGCGTGGTTGTCACGTAAATTTTAAGTGGTGACGATATGACTTATACCCGTAGTTATACTTAATGCATGGTTTGGATGGTTTTCTTATTGTTTTATGGTTGCGGGGTGTGCTTGCATGTATTAATTTTTGTATTTATTACTTTGTGTGTGCGGTTGTAGGGTGTACCCATTAATTTTATGGTATGAATGCACATGTCTTTCTTGCTGGTATAGGATTTTGGAAAATATTAAGAAAACAAGGGAAACTTTGTCGGATTTTCGGCAGGTTTTCGCCCCTTAGTTTTATGCGATTTCCCTCTTGTACCTTTTAATGGATTACTATAACCCTAACTAACTCAGTATTTGGGACCCAAGCGTCGTTATATCCGCTAGTCTCCAATCCAATCGCTGGAGAGTTAGCGAGGTGTGACGGGGTGTGCTGACGATGAAGATCATGGAGAGTGGTTCCTATATACTAGAAGCGGAGGAAGGGATACAAGTGGTATTAAGAGAATAAATAAGGACCATTCCTTTTATCAGAAATTGATAAACTTGATGAAGCACTGAGGATTGGCTGCAAGACAGGTTATCCAGATAGAGGGGTGAGATCTCATAGGGAGAAGCACCCACTGATCATGTCTCTTTATTTCTTCTCAAAGGAATAGATGGGGGGTACATGTCGATTTATAGTTTACCATACACATAACAAAATCCCACTACACTATCTGCGGTTAAACACCACTACAATTCTCTCAACAGTCTCCCTCAAGCTGGAGCATGAAATGCTCAGCTTGTAACACAAAGAAATCCACTCTACACAACGGAATACAACTCTCTGGATTGGTTCTTGTTTGTAGGTGGGAACACGGGTTGTAGCTGCTGCACGAATTGTAGCTAGCTCTGAAAAGAGGTCTCTCCTCTGGAGACCTGGTGTTGGTGGCTTCCCATTTAGTATCCCTGAAATGGGGTCTTCCTTTGATGGCCTCGAAACTAGATCTCCCTCGCTGGAGTCCACAAAACTAGATCTCTCACATAGAAACCTGAAATGGGCCCTTCCTCTAAGGATCTCGTAATTTGGATCTCCCTATCTCTGAAGACCTCGAAACTCTGGACCTCCAAGAGTTTGATTTCTCATGTGGGGATTAGCTACTCCAAGGAGTCTGTAGGGGTATCCGATGTCACCCATCATGCCTTGGGACTGTAACATGGGAACTCCGAAATGGGGGTGACTATAATGGGCTTCCACAGTAGGCTTAGCCCCCAACATCCCTGTCCCTTGTAACATGTCAAGAGCATTCTTGCATTGCGTGAGTACTATGCCATCCTTGGTTTGTGCCACCTCAATACCTAGAAAATACAAGTTAGCTAGGTCCTTCATCACAAAGGAATACGCCAGCTTCTGCTGGACCTTAGCTATCCCAACTTTATCATTACTAGCAACAATAAGATCATCAACATGGACGAGGAGTGTTACAGCACCTCCCTGCCTTTTTTTGACAAAGTGTGAATGGTCTGCAGAAGATCTTCTGAGTCTTATAGCCTGCATTGCCTTTGACAACTTCTACAAGTCTACTTTAGGCCATAGATAGCCTTCTGCAATCTACATACACACTCCCCCTAAGTCTCAAAGCCTGGAGCTACTATATGTAGACTTCCTCCTGAAGGTTGCCATTAAGGAAGGCATTCTTCACATCTAGCTGGTATAAGGGCCAAGCATAATGGGTAGCTACCGAGATGAGGATGTGGACAATTGGATGAATCGAAACAGGAGAGGTGTCAAGGAAGTCAACCTCATATGTTTGGGTGAACCCCTTATAACTAGAAGAGCCTTGTGGCAAGAGATGGACCCATTAGGGTTGTAGTTTAATGCAAAGACTCATCGGCAACCTCCAACCCGAGCACCACTTAGTAGGTCAGTAAGCTTCTATGTCCCACAAGACCAAAGAATGGCCATCTCCTCCTCAATGGCTTGACGCCATTTCGGATCAAGTATGGCTTGTTGATATGTCATGGGAATGTAAGTAGGCAATAAGGCAACGGTGAACATGGCAAAAGTCCTCCCTAGTTTAGTAGTAGACACTGGCCCAGCAGCCTGGTATCGATCACAACTGCGTGGTGCCTTTCGAAGGGCAATCGAAAGGTTAAGATCCTCCACCTTCGAATCTTGCAGAGGCATAGGGGAGTCACTATCCCCAGGTGTTTGACTAGAGGAACCTGCATCATCACCACGAGGACAACTAATGTTAATATCAACATATACCTGATCTGGGGAGGAGGATAGTGGCTGAGGGGGGAGGGTGTGTTGCCTATAAGTCGAACCTGTAAACAAGAGGCTGCATGTATTGTGCGCTGCTGGTACCATTATTTGAAGTATTGTTATCTGGACTGTAACACGTATCTGTTCCAAAGGAATTGGTGGCACAGGAATAAGTGCAAGTTTATCCTCAAAGGACAACTAATGTCTAGCAGTAGAAAAGTACGAGATGAGCTCCTGAAAGGCAACATTTGCAGTCATGTAGTGCTTCTTGCCAAGTGGATCATAGCACCTGTATCCTTTCTGAGTGCTATATCCCAGAAATGCACACTTTACAGCCCCAGGTGCTAGCTTGTCTTGTCCTGATCCCATAAAGTGAACAAAGGCTACACAATCAAGCACTCATTGCAGTACATGAAATAACTACTTTCCAGGATGGAAAAACTGGCAAGGAATCTGCTTCTGTATTGTCGACTTTGGCATTTGATTAATCAGGTAGCAAGCAATAAGTACATCTCCCCAATACATCTGTGGTACATTATTGTGAATAAGTAACGTCTTGACCACATCCAACATATATCGGTGTTTCCTTTCAATCATGCCATTTTACTGTGACGTACAGGGGCAAGAGGTTTGGTGAATAATGCTAAGGGACTTGTTAAAAGTTGTGAACTTAATCGTGTAAAACTCAAGTGTATGATTAGAACGTATAGTCTTAACAACATAAGAAAATTGGATTTTTATTTGTACCACAAAAGTTTCAATAAGAGAGCCTGCATCTTATTTCGCAACAAAAATATCCAAGACATTCGTGAATAATTGTTAACAATAAGCAAATAATAGCAATGATCCAATCTATCCCGAACTCGACTTGGATCCCAAATGTCGATATGCAGCAAATCAAAGTTGGAAGTAGAACTCTAAGAACTGGTAGGAAAACTGGAGTGATGATGCTTCTCGAGTTGGCAAGCATCACAATGAATGTTAGCACTAGGTGAAATGTGAGGGATTACTCATCTCAGTCTGTCTAAAGAAGGATGTTCAAGTAGACGATGCCACTGAAGAGTTGTACCGGCACTAAAGGCAACCTCTTCTCGGTAAGCTATAGCAAATGGTGTTTGGATCAGGAGATACATACCCCCTCTTCTTGTTCGCCACCAATGTTCTCCCCATGAGTCTATCCTGAAAAGTACATCCCACATCGTCAAAGATGGCACAACAATTTAGATCTCCACTTAGATGTCGGGATGCACCTAAATCTACTTAGCTACATGATGCCATTAGAAAATCCACTAGTGCTCAAGGAAAGAATTGTACTTAAGGGGGCGAAGGCAGCAATATCAGTAGAAGTGGTAGACTCTTGTCTTAGCTAAGTGAGGCGCTGGACAGCTGCATCATACTTTGCACGTGGAATAGTATCAACCAGCTCCTTGGAAGAAGGAACGACTTGGTTGGCCTTGGGAGGTCTACCATTCTTGGTCCAACACGTAACCTCAACATGTCAAATTTTGCGACAGTGGGAGCATATGGTCCGAGGTTTGCCATTCTAACCCCAACCATAACCTCTCCCTTTAGGACTACTATGACCATCACGTCCACCAACAACCACAAGTGTAGTGGTCTGCCCAACATCAATAGAAGAGGCCTTTACAACAACTCTACTATTTCAGCAGTATGCTTCCTCTAGAGATGGAAGCTCAGAAAGTGTCAAAATTTGCGACTTGGCTGCCTCATAGTCAGGCCCAAGTCCATCTGGAAACTATAGAATCGTAGCCTCTTCGGTGCTTTCTCTGTGTGGAATAAGTACACACAGGTCTGCAAGCATTATACTTCTCCAGGGGCCCTTTAAGGGTGGTATAGTATTGAGACAATGACTGACCCCCCTGCTTCAGGCGACTGATCTCATGGTGAATCTCAAATACTTAGCTGGAATTCTTCTCATGAGAATAAGTATCATGTAGAGAATCCTACATCTCTTTAGCTGTCTTGTAGTACATAATGCTATCCCCAATCCGAGGCATAGCAGAGTTCATGATCGATGCCCAGACCATATTGTTCTCTTTCTTTCATGTGGTGTATTTTCTTGTCTTGTCTGTTGGTTCCTTTTCCATCAAGATATCTTCCTTATCTTGCCCCTCAACTGTTATGAGGAACATTTGAGAACATCTAGCTTGAGAACATCTAGCAGAGTTGGTCCCATCCAACTTTGAGATTAGAACAAAGAAAGGATTCTTGTAGTTCCCTACATCCATATCAGCATCCGATGTTACCTTTGAACTTTTGTATGATGCCATTGTGCCTAATAGGGAGAGAAATAGCCACCAAACTGATATGAAAGATTTATGTCATATCTGAAACATACGGATCAAGAAGATGGTGATCCCTTGATCATGAGTGGGAAAAAATGATTCATTTAAGTTCACCAAAGGACCCAACACCTCTTTATATAGAGCATAAGTATTGAGAAAATATTACTGCATGTCCAATATAAAATAGAAAATAATAAAACAGGATAAACAGAGTAGTAATAAACAAAGTATCTCAACACTCCCTCTTAAACTGGAGCATAGATATCGATCATGTTTAGCTTGGAACAACAGTTGTTGAAGGCTGAACGTGGAAGTGGCTTTATGAAAATGTCGGCTGTCTTGGTCCTTAGATGCGACAAGTGTAGTACGCAACATCCCAGTTGAATCAGGTTCCTAGTGTAGTGGCAATCCACCTCAACGTGCTTTTTGCGTTCATGGAACATGGGATTGTTTGTTATATATTTGGTTGCCTAATTATTGCATCTCATCTGCATGGGCTCTTCAATCTGGACATGCAAATCACGCAGTAGAGACCTCACCCAGATCATCTCTGTGGCTGTTTGGGCCATTGCCTTATATTTTAACTCCGCACTAGAGCGAAAAATTGCCCCCTATTTCTTGCTCTTCCAGGTAACTAAATTTCTTGTCACAAATGTGCAGAACCTAGTAGTGAATTTTCTGTTAGCAATGCACCTTGCATAGTTAGCATTAGAATATCCAACTACTGTCATGAGAGTACTTTTCTGAAAAAGAATCCCACGTCAGGTGCTTTCTTCAGGTATCAAAGTACTTACATAGCTGTCTGCTAATGGTGCTTAGTCGGCTTCTCCATGCATTGACTAAGCGTTCTTATAGCTAAAGTAATATCCTGTGATTTAAATGCCGACGGCATGCTGTTGGCATGCCGTCGGTAAGGGGATTTTTGGAGGGAGGGCATATCGACACAAATATAGTGTCGGTTTGCAGGGAAACCGTCGACATGCCGAGGATTTCGCCGGCATGCCGACAGTTACCGACGAAACGTCGGCATGCCGACGGTGGGAGCGGCGGGAAATTTGAAAAGGCTGAGCGGGAAGCTTTTGGAAATCACTGGGAATGGGGGCGCAGGGAACCTGGGAATGGGCGGTCCGGAGGGAAGAGGAAGCAAGGACACACACACACACACAACACACGCACACACACACTTGTAAACACGCTTCTAATATCTTGATTTAGTTGTCTTTCAAATATTAATTATTTCTGTTGGCATGCCCTTGGCGTGCTTCGAAATGTCATTTTTTCGGGCCATCGAAATCATCGAAATCTGCCATCGAAAAACTAGCATTTTCACAGCATGCCTTTGGCATGCCCACGAAATGCATACCTACAATTTTATCGGCACGGCGTCGAAATCGGCATTTCGAACCTTAGTAATATCTAGTTTGGTAATCGTCAGGTGCAAAAGCTTTTCCATAAGCTGTCTGAAAGGTTTGCTGTTTACATGCTCTACTTGCTCATCATAAAGGTGCACCTTGGGGTTTAGAGGAATATTGGTTGGTTTGGACCAGCATCCCTATCTCCTGTAACATATCTAAGGCATACTTACGTTAAGAAAGTATAATTCCTTACTCCTAGCCAACTCTATGCCTAGAAAATATTGGAGTTGACCCAGGTCCATATCAAATTGCTCAGCTAAGGACCTCTTGATCTCAACTATTCCCATTCTGTCATTACTGGTAATAATGAGATAAACATAAACGAGTAGTGCCACGTTTCCCTTTTCAATCTTCCTGTCAAATAAAGAATGGTCTAAAGAAGATTTCTACAAACCCATCTTTAGTCTGCATACACATTCCCCCTGAACCTTGAACCTGGGGGGTTGTTGCATAGATTCCGCCTCCTGAAGATTGCCATAGAGAAAAGCATTCTTCATATCGAGCTAGTAGAGCATCTAGTCCTTGTGAGTAGCAACAAAAACAAGTATCCGGACTGTCGATAGGCGAGCAACCGGGGAGAAAATGTCAAAGAAGTCAGCCTCATATGTCTCGGTGAACTCTTTTGCTACCAACCGAGCCTTGTACCTTGAAATAGATCCATCAGGATTTTATTTTAGGATAAAAGCCGAATGGGACCCAACCAGGTTAGCCCTAATAGGAAGAGGAGTCAACTCCCATGTTTGTCTGTTACGGAGTGTGGCCATCTCATTCTCCATGTCTCTACGTCATTGTGGATCAAGTATGGTTGGTTGGTATGTGGAAGGTATCTCCTTGGCGGCAAGAGCCATAGTAAAGAGCCTGCAGTAGTCTCCTGATTAGCTGTAGTCACAGCTCCAAGCACATAATACTAAGCACAAGAATGGGGAGCCTTAACAGCAATATAAAGGTCATCAACTGGGGTACTATCACCTGGTCTTGCGCAATCACCACTAGACATAAAATGGTCAAGTACTTCAACACATAACTGATTCGGGGAGGATGGTGGATCTGGAGTAGGGGGTGCGTTGCTTGTAAGTGACTGGCAACTGAAAAGTAATAGATGGATCCCTGAATCTCTGATCATCAATACCACTGTCAGCTGTCGAATTGCTTACAGGTGCCTGACTGCCATTGCCAGGCGCAGGGCCAATCTTAGATATAGGAAACTTATCCTTAGAAACAGATGGAATTGGCATAGGGGTGACCTCAGTCTCTGGAACTAACTGTCGTGCGGCAAGAGAGAAATAAGGCACTAATTCATGGAAGGTAACAATTACACTCACATAATGCTTACTAGCCACTGGTTAAAACATTGGTTCCCTTTTTATGTCCATTAACAGTCAAGAAAGGCAAACTTTACATTTCTAGGTGTTAACTTGTCTCTTCCTGGCTCCACTAAGTGCATAAAGGCAACACATTTAAACACCAACGGGGGTAGTTGAAATAAATCTCTGTCATGATATGCCATGGGGTCTGTTCATGTAACACAAAAGATGGAATTCTATTAATAAGATAACAAGTAGTAAGTACATCACCCCAAGATAAATGTGACACAGTGGTGAATCAAAAGAGTATGAGCCACATCTAATAAATGTTCATATTTCCTTTCTGCCACACTATTTTGCTGTGAGGTGTGTGAGCAGGACGTTTGAAGTATAATGCCATGAGACGTGCAAAAGTTTGCTAATTTGGTGGTGAAAACTCCAAAGTATTATCTGACCACTCAATCTTTGCCATAACAGAAAACTGATTCTTTATTTCAAATAAGAAGGTTTCAATCACTTGTGTAACATCGGACTTATTCTTTAACAAAATAACTATGATGGGTGGGAAAAATCTATAACAACTAAATAATATCTATGTCCCTGTCGGTCAGGAATTCGATTAGGTCTCCAGATGTTCATATGGAGTAGCTGAAACATAACAGTAGTCCCTCGTCCTACACTAGAAGGAAACAATGATCTATGGTGCTTTGCCAACTGACATGCGTCGCAATGTATCTCAATGGTGGTTGAAATGTGCAGGATGATGCATCTAAGCCTATCCAGAGAAGGATTACCAAGGCGACGGTGCCATTACAAGGCACTTTCTGCAAGCGAACTCAAATCACCTTGGCAAGTAGCAGCAAGTGGTGTTTAGACTAGGTGATACACAACCCCCCTTACATGCCCTCTACCAATCGTGCTCCCTGTCAACTTGTCCTAAAAGATGCATCCAAGCTCATTAAATATAGCACAGCCGTGAAGCTACTTCGTAATATTACTAAAATCAGGAATAAAAAAGGCATTAGGCAATCTTAGAGTTGGAGTTAGTGCTACCTCCCTTGGACCACTGATCTGTGCATGTTTGCCATTTGCAATCTGCACTATCCTTCCATGGGGTATAGACTGCAATATGCCAAAACACCCCACTAGAATCCACTAACCATGTCATACCAGTAGAAGCTTGTGCATAAATATCTATACCTGATGTTGAGGCAATGGCGGCAGTCTCAGTGGAAGATATGGCTGGCTCCTGAGCTTGTTTGGAAAGACGTTGAAGCAAGGCATCACAGTCTGCCCTCGGAACATGCACAACGTTAGTAGTATCCTCACTAGTCACGGAGGCTTGGTTAGCCATTAGAGGTCTTCCATGTTTGGCCCAACAGGAACCTCCACATGGCTAACTTTGTCACATAAGTGTAAGTGGTGCAAGATCTCCCACAGGCACCATGTCCTCTCCTACGCCCATGGGTGAAAGGTGCTCCCCTACCACCTCGTGCAGCAATAGCAGCAAGGGCAGATGCCTGGTTAATCTCTCTTGTCTGTGGTACTGTCATGTCAATATGACTCAGGTGATTGTAGACTTCTTCTAAGGTAGGAAGTTCTGACAAGGCTAGGATTTGAGATCAGGTAGCGGTGTACTTGAGACCAAGGCCTGACAGGAACTTATGAACAGTCGCCTCTCTGCGGTATTCTCTCTGTTTGGTAGTCGAAGAAAATGAAATTTCGTAATTACTAAGCCGTCCTTACACCTCTTTATATAGAGAGAGGTGAGGGAAAAATTATAATATAAGTCCAATAAAACAATAAAAGGATATGACGACCCTCAAAATATAATGTAACGCAACACTCCTTAAGCTGGAGCATATACATCCACCATGCTCAGCTTGGTTTTACACTTCTCAAACTGAGGGCGAGACGACTTAGTAAACGTTTCGGTAGTCTAGTCTGAAAAGGTAGGACAAGCAATGCGAAGTAGACCCTGCTGAATTAAACCCCTGGTGTAATGACAATCCACTTCCAGATGTTTGGTTCTTTCGTGGAGCATGAGATTGTTGGCAATGTATGTTGCAGCTCGATTGTCACAATGCATTTCCATTGGTTCTTGAATAGTAATATGAAGATCTCGTATCAAAGATCTTATCCATATCATCTCAACTGTAGTATGTGCCATGGCACGACATTTAGACTCAACACTAGAGCGTGGAACTATACTTTGTTTCTTGCTCCTCCAGGTCACCAAATTTTCGGCTACAAAAGTGCAGAAGCTACTGATAGGTAGCCTGTCTCCAACATCTCCTAGATAATGTGTCTGGGTAGGCAGTAAAAGACATAGGAGCCTTTCACTGAAGTAGAATGCCTCTACTTGGACATCCCTCGATGTACCTCAATACCTGCATTACTATCTGCCAATGATCATCAGTAGGTTTGTCTAAGAACTGACTTGGCTTACCTATTGCAAGGCTAATATCTGTCCTAGTGATGGTTAAATATAAGAGTTTCCCCACTAGCTATCGATATGCTTTCTTGTCCTTCGGCTTCACAGTATCATTAAAGAGGTGAACATTAGGATTCATAAGAATATTGGCATCCTTGGATCTTAGCATGCCAGCCTCCTGAAGAATGTCAAGAGCATATTTTCTTTGCGACCTAATTATCCCTTGCTTACTTTTGGCCATCGCAATGCTCAAAATATATCTCATCTTCCCAAGGTCTTTTATGACAAATTGGCATGCCAAATACTCCTTCACCTGAGAAATACTAGTTGCATCATCACCTGTGAGGATAAGGTAATCCACATACATAAGTAGAGCCACTTTACCACCACTGGTCTTCCTCACAAATAGTGAATGATCAGACGAGCATCTTTACATCCCAATAACAGACAACCCTCAGACAGGCACTAGAACTAGGCTCGAGGGCTCTGTTTAAGACCATAAATGGCATTGCGAAACCTGCATACACTCCCCCTTAAATCTAAAATCTAGGCGGTTACTGCATATATATCTTCTCCTGCAAATCTGCATAGAGGAACACAGTTTTGACATTAAGCTGTTGTAGGTGCCATCCATAATGTGCTGTAACAAAAATCAGTTTACGAACTGTGGAGAGTAGAGCAACTGGAGAGAATGTGTCAAAGAAATCCACCCCATAAGTTTGGGTGAATCCCTTTGCTATAAGGCGAGCCTTATACTGAGAAATAGACCCATCTGGGTTGTATTTCAGGGCGAAGACTCATCTGTCTCCAACAAGGTGCACACCAGAAGGTAAAGTAGTAGGCTCCCAGGTGCCTCTATTTGTAAGAGCAGACATCTCCACCATAGCTGACTTCCAAGGTTGTAGTATAGCCTGCTGGTAAGAGGTTGGTATCTCAGCATTGGAAACTGCTATAGTGAAAACATGAAACTCGATACTCAGAGAATCATCAGAAATAATACTTCCAGCAACCCGATACTGGGCAAAAGATCATGGAGCCTTTCTAATAGCAATGTGAACATCCTTATCTGTGGGCATAACTTGGAGACACATTATTAGAAGTATTATCAGAATCCTTAACACATATCTTAGTGGGGGAGGATGGTGGTGGCTTGGTAGGAATTGAGGAGGGGGTGTGTGTCTTCTCTCTATAATTGACAGGAAGCTGATCTATAGTACCCGTAAAGGTATTATCATATGGTGATACAACTTTGAATGTGCCCACATTCTACTCTGTAGCAGGTACACTACTGCTTTGAGAGAAATCCTCCATGGCTACAAGAGGTGTAGGCATCGGCACAGCCATCTCAACCTCCTCCAACGAATGACCTGAAGTGGAAAAATACGGAATAGATTTATGGAAGGTCACATTCGCACTAACATAGTGTCTTTTCTGAGTGCGTGAATAGCCAAGAAGCATACACTTAACTGCCCTAGGAGCCAATTTATCACGACCAGGTCCAAGGAGGTGTACAAATGCTACACAACCAAAAGCCTTTGGTGGCACAACAAACAAATCGGAGTCAGGATAAAGAATGTTTAATGGGATCTGCTTATGAAGCGCAGATTAAGGAAGTTTGTTAATGAGATAACAAGCAGTGATAACATCTCCCCAGTAGCTATGTGGAACACTATTCTTGATGAGTAAGGCTTTAGCTGTATCTAGAATATGATGGTGTTTTCATTTAGCAATCCCATTTTGCTATGACGTGTGAGGGTAGGACGTCTGATGTACAATGTCAAGTGACCCATACAAGGATTCCAAATTCTTAGTGCAAAATTCTAAGGCATTATTAGTTTTGATCTTAATGTACACACCAAACTAAATTTTTTACAATCATCATAAATTGCTGAATAATAGATCCAACATCTAATTTATCTACATCAAAAATATCCATGATAAATGAGAGAAATCATAGTAATGGATAATATCGGTAACTTTGTCGGTCTGCTACACAGCTAGGAACCTAAACATCACAATGTAATAAATCAAATCAAGCAGAACTATTAGACTTGATAGAAGTTGGAAAACTGACATAATGATGCTTCCTCAGCTGACAGGCATTACATTGAATCTTCATGGTAGGCAAAAGATGCGGGATGATTTGGCATTGCTTTGTCTAGTGAAGGATGGCCTAGTCATTTGTGCCACTTCAAGGCACTCCTCACAATAGTATTCGTTTGACAGGCTGTAGCAACAGAACTCTGAACTAGTTGGTATACACCTGCTCCTCATGGCCACCACCAATCGTCCTCCCAGTCTTGCGGTCCTGAAACATACATCCAACCACATTAAAAATTTCATGATAATTCAACTTCTTAGTAATAGTACTAACAGACAGTAACTGTATTGCCATGTCAGGCACATAATAAATATTAGAGAGGTGCATGGAGTAACTGGCACCTGTTCCATACCACAGATGGGGGCATGTGTACCATCTGTAAGCTGTACTGAGCGATCCTGTGCTACCTTCTGCATATTCGCAAAACACTGAGAATTCCCTGACAAATGATCTAAGGTGCCTAAATCAATCAACCATGAAGTATTCATACTTGATGTGGAGGCATAAGCAGCAGTGTCTGAGGACTGAGGTTATGGGTCAACTGAGCTAGTCGCTGTACAATTGCATAATAGTTCGCCTTTGCAAGGGTCATTGCTTCTGTAGACACAGCTAGAAGTGTAGTCATAGAAACTTGGTTGGCAATTACAGGCTGTCCAAGTTTGTTCCATCACTTGGGCTCAACGTGGCCAATTCTCCAACAGTAGGAGTAGGTGGACTTGCCACAACAACCATCAGCACGCCTCCTGCCTTTGCCTCGGAAGGCTCGTATCCATCCTCCACGAGTATTCACGGTTGCATGAGCAGAGGAGGCATGACTAGTAACAACCTCTAGCGTGGACTGGACTTGCAACCTACTAAGTCTCCTGTACATCTCCTTAATAGGAGGAAGATCAGGCAACGTCAAAATCTGTGAGCGTGCAACAGAATATCATTAAGTCCTACCATAAACATATGTGCGAAGAACTTCCTGTAATCCCTGCACATGGTTGAGGTACACACTGGTCTGCATGCATTATACTTCTCTAAGAGTCCCTTCATGGTGGAATAGTATTGCAAGAGACTCATGGATTCTTGCTTCAAGTGATTGAGGTCATAATGAATTTGAAAGACCTGGGTGGAGTTAAGTTCATGAGAATATGCATCCTTTAGATCATCCCACATCTGTTTGGCAATTAGGTAGTACATGACTTCATCTCCAATGTAGGGTATTACATTGTTTAGTATCCAGGCCCTTACCATGGCATCATCTTTGTTCTAGGTTGTATACTTCCCTGTCTTCTGCTTTGGTGGTGCTTCTATGAGGATATGTTGCTTCTCATGTCCTTCCACAGTCACAGGAAATGTCTGAGAACAACGTGGGTAATTGGCCTCATCAAGCTTCACAATAGGAGCAAAAAAATGAATTCTTGTAGACTACACTTTCTCTGGTTTGTTCTGACGTCACTCCGGACTTTGACGATCATGAGGCCATAGTGACATCACACCACAAGTACCTTCAAACATAGATCTGAATTTTGATAGAAATGAGGAATACTCATCCCAAAATATGCATCAAATGGAGAATACACACCCCAAAAACTCTACTTACATAGAGTTCCAATATTTGTCAACAACTCAAGGGAAATACACACCTTGAGACAGTAATCAAACTACTGATTTGATCATACCATCAAAGATGAATTACTAAACACCTTCCGGAAGGTCCTTGCTATAGAAGTCCTTCACCAACGTGTCAAGAACCTTCTTAGACCCTGTTAGAAATGAAAATAAGGCCTATTGCCCTCTCCTTACCGTTGGAGGAGACTTGGCAGCAAGGAGAAGGCACTGGAGAAGAGGCGGTCGGATCGACCCTCCTACCTCTCTTCTTGCCACTGTGGTGACTGGGTTGCGGCATTGTTGCCGGCGGCGACGCTGTTGCAGGCGGTGCCACTGCTGTTGCTAGGCGGCAGCGACTGTGGTGAGGCGTTGCAGTAGGGTTAGGGTTTTCTTGGTGGAGTCCCTAACTTGGCTCTAATACCAAGTTGAGGAAAATGAAATTTCGTAATTACCTAGCTGTCCTTACACCTCTTTATATAGAGAGAAGTGAGGGAAAAATTTTAACATAAGTGCAACAAAACATTAAAAGGACATAATGCCCCTCAAAATATAACATAACGCAATAGTGGCACATGTGCACACTGACCTGCATGCATTGACTTCTCCAGAAGCCCCTTAAGAGTAGAGTAGTACTTGGAGAGAGATCGTCCTTCCTACTTCAACCGGGACAACTTGTGGTTGATTTGAAAAACTCGAGATGAGTTCTCATGGGAATAGGTGTTACGGAGAATGTTCCACATCGCTTTGGCAATCGGATAATACATGATATCGTCTTGAATTCGTAGGATAACACAATTCATCAACCATACCTTAACCATTGCGCTATCCTTCTTTCATGTGGCATACTCTCCTATCTTATCTGTGGGCTCAGCCTCCATCAATAGATGTTCTTTGTCATGACCTTCCATTGTCATTAGGAACATATGAGACATGGGGTAGTGTGTCTCATCTAACTTGATGATGGGGACAAAAATGAGACTTAGACTCGAGAACTCCTGATGCCACCTTGGAAGAATTGGGTGATGCCATTACACACCCAAAAGATGAGAAAACATGCCGAACTTAGATCTGAAATTGATCTTCAAATGATAAAACCAATTAAGAAGAACAGTTGCGTGGAGAAATCAGACACGTAGGGCCATCAGAGGGTCGCTAGTGGTCCCTTTTCTCCAGCGGCGGGCCCATCAGATGTGGGTGGTGGTGCTGTAGGCGACCAGCGGTGTTGGGGGCCATCGATGAAGGTCCTAGCGGTGCTAGGGGGATTGGCAGTGGACTGCAGGTACACTAAGCTGGTGTTGTGGTGCCTGAAGACCCCCGACGACAATCTCTTGCCTCAGGTGGTGGTGCGTTGCCTTAAGGAGTGGTGGCGCAAAGGAGAAAGAGAGGCCGGAGCTAGCGATGGTGTTGCCAAAGGGGGGCGGTGATGCAAGAGAGAGGAAGAGAAGTTAGGGTTTCGGTGGGCGGTTAGAAGGCTTGGGTTTCGGTGGGATATCAGAGCGCTGGTCTAGGATCGTTGCTCTAATATGAAGTGGGAGAAAATGATTCATTCTAGTTCTCAAAAGGGCTCAACACTTTTTTGTATAGAGGAGAGGTATTGGAAAAAGAATAGTGCATGTCCATAAAATATAAAATAACAAAATAGGATAATGAGAGTAATAAACAGAGTATCTCAACATCATGAAATCCAAGACATCAGAGTCCTAGAGATTATGTCAAGAGCCACCATAGCCCTCTAGGATTAATGAAGGCGTGCACTTGGGCATGGGGAAGGCCCAAGCAACACCACCCAAGGGGTTGGACCCCTCCTCAAGTCGGCACAGGGGCTGCCAAATCGCCTGCAGGTAGTGGTAGTGCAGCATGCGGATGGGAAGAGGGGTTAGGTGGAGGGGTTATGAAGGCTTTATGTAGGTGGGATACCAGAGCGTCGACCTAGGACCGTTGCCCTGATATCTTGTCAAAAAGAATAGAAAATCTTATCCCACCAGTACACCTTTGTTATGAAGAGAGCTGAGGGAACATTTACAGTACATGCCTAGGTAATAATAATAAAATAACAAAAGACCACAAAATAAGGTGAAAGGGGTATCTGAACACTCTCTATATGCTACTATTACTTGTGATGCTTGTCATGTTGGAAAGCATCATCAGAGTTCCTACTCCACCAGTCAAAGCCCGTTGTCTACCACGTTTCACTTGTGTCATGTCGATGCATGGGGTCTTAGTCATCTTCTAGGTCATTGATATTACTTGGTCTTAGTTGATGATATTTTCTATCTTCTTGGTTATTTTTATTAAAGAATAAATCTAAAGTTGGGGGTGTATTGGAATATTTTATTTTGGAAATAAAGTATTAGTTTGGCATTTCTGTTAAAGTTATTCGCTCTAATAATGCTCTTAAACTTTGTACCCATTGTTTATTCGTCGTTCACAAAGCTCAGGGCATTTTCCCCCTAGACTACATGCCCTCACATGTCCTAACAGAATGGGATTTCTATAAGCAAGCACCACCATATTGTTGATGTTGCTTGCACATTACTTATACACCATAGTGTTCCTTGTATTGGGGTGATGTTATACTTATCGCGTGTTTTTTGATTAACAGAATGCCATCTTTTGTTATTCATGAACAGATTCCTTTGCAACTCTTGTATCAAGAAGGGAATTTGTTTCTTGTCCCTCCTAAGGTTTTTGGGTGTGTAGTGTGTATTCACATCACCACTCCTGGTCGGGATAAACTTGCACCTTGATCTGTTAAATGTGTTTTCTTGGGATATTCTTGGTCTTAGAAAGTATATCGTTGTTATGACCCTCTCACTTGTCATTACATGAGTGTTGACGTCACCTTTCATGGGACGGTCCCTTATTTTTCCACGTCTGGGAGAAGTCATGTTCTATGCTGATTCCTCCCATTCCTCTCGAGGCTATCTTGATCACAGTGTCCTCTTCTTTTGAGGTATCCACTTCTAAGTCTAGTAGGTTTCATGATCCTCCAGTTACCTACATGATTCTTGTTACGTACAGGTCGAAGCAGATCCCCCTCGTCTAGCGCCAGATCCTCCCCAGAATTAGGTGAGTATAGAGGTATTTCAAACTAATGAGGTTGTGAGTAGTGATGATGTAGGAAAATTACAGGTAGATGGTGATGATCTTAACCTTTTATTGCTGTTCGGAAGGCACCTAGGAGTTATGCCAGGTATCTGTTCTCCTATGCAGTTACTACAGAGTTCCTTGGAGGAACATATAGGCATTCTACCAAGCACTCTACTACTTAGGTACCTACTACTTATCAACAAGCTTTACTGGATCCGAAGTGGTGATAGGCTATGAAGGAGGAGATGCATGCTCTGCGATCTAATGGCACTTAGGATCTTGTCGACCCACCATTTGAGGCTTATGTTGTGGGTTGCCACTGGGTGTTCGCTTCAAAATACAATCCTGATAGGTTAATTGCGCATCACAAAGCTCGTTTGGTAGTAATGGGGTTTATGTGGATATATGGCGTGGACTTTTTTGATACTTTATCTCTTGTTGCACAATTGACCACAATTCACATTTTGATTTCTATTGCTGCACATAAAGATTGGCTACTTCATCGACGTCAAAAATGCCTTCTTGTACAGGGACTTACAGGAGGTCTATATGTAGCAACCATCATGTTATGAGGTTTAGGGAAGCGTTCTAGATTCTACAGAGTGCGGAAGGCTATCTGTGGCCTTAAGCAGAGTCCCTGGGCATGATTTTAGAAGCTTTCAGAAGTAGAGACCGTTGGTTTCAAACAATCCTCTTCCAATCATTTGCTGTTTGTCAGGAAGACAAGGAGATGTACTATTGCTCTACTAGTCTATGTTGATGACTTAATTATTACTGGTGATGACAGTGTAGGAATTATAGAGGTCATGAAATGCATGTCTGAGAATTTTGTCATGGACCTTGGGCTTTTGAGGTATCTCCTTGGGATGGAAATTAGTCGTAGCAGGAAGGGTATAGTTATTTCTCAAAGTAAGTATGCTCTTGATGTACTTCAAGAGACTCACATGTTACGAGCAAAGCTAGCTAACATCCCCATGGATCCCAAGACTCATCTGTACGGTGAGAAGGCAGGCGCAGTTGATAGTAGGTAGTATAGGGGGTTAGTGGGCAAGCTCCTGTACCTCACTATTACTAGGTCTGACATCTCCCTTGCAGTTGAGAAACTCAACCGGTTCTTAAATGGACTTACTTAGCAATACTGGGATGCTGCTATGATGGTCTTGAGATATCTGAAAAAGGCACCACGCATAGGCATTCTCTTTACCAAGTGGATTTCTATGAACATTGTTGGTTATTCTGATGCTGATTATGTGGGGTGTTTGTTAGACTGAAAGTCCACCACAGCTTTTTGCACTTACGTGGCAGGAAACTTAGTGTCGTGGAAAAGTAAGAAGTAATCTGTGGTCTCTAGGTCAAGTGTGGAAGGGCCATGGCACATATAGCCACAGAGATGATGTGGGTGCGGTCTCTCTTGGCTGATCTTCATATATTGGTGGATACTTCCATGGAGATGCAATGTGACAGTTGTGCTACTACACACATTGCCAACAATGTTATTTTCCACGAGAGGACCAAGCACGTGGAGCTTGATTGCCATTGCACGTGACTTAATCCATAGAGGTCTTATTTTTTCTATGCCTGTTGCTTCAGATGACCAGACAAGAGACATATTCACCAAGTCTTTGCCTTGTACTTCATTTGATGTTTGTTGTTCTAAGCTGAGCATAATCGGTATATATGCTCCAGCTTGAGGAGTGTTGAGCTCCTTTGGTCTACTTGTTTATTTTGGTATTTTTCATATTCTTGTGGACTATTTTGTTATTTTTCCCACTTCCATATATTGAGAGGTAGGGTTATAGAATAAACTTGATTTGCTCATTTTTTCTAACTTAACATCTAGGGATCGAGTAGAAACCCATATTGTTTAGGACACTAGTTCTACCTGGTAGCCGTAGATGACTATTCATGCCTTACTTGGATCTTTCTGTTGAAATCCAGGTTTGAAGTTAGAGACATGATTCGTGCTTTGCTGGAAGAGATTTGGAACTGGTTTAAGGCAGAGGCTGGGATTATCAGGTCGGATAATGCCTTGGAGCTCTATATTAGCTCCCTATGTGCCTTCTATCAAGAGCATGGAATTGTTCATTTGATGAGTTGTCGATTACATCCTAGCAAAATGGAGTGGCGGAAAGGAAGCACTGACACATTCTGGATGTTGCAAGGCCCTACTGATACAGAATAACGTACTTGACAGCAGTGATCAAAATTTCGGTGGCATGACAGCAACATGCTGATGAATTGGTCATATATGGGATGCGGCCATATCGACATGAAAATAATGTTGAAACATAGGCTTATTCTTTGCTTTTGTTATTGCTATGTTCTAAATCCCATATTCCTACCTCAAAAGATATTTTACTAAAGCTTGAACTCATGCTTAGTTGATACTGACAACTCTAATCGCTAGTGGAGGAACTAAGTGTCATGCTCTTCCCCCTACTCTCTAGTTAGCTGAATGCCCCATCCTAATTTTATCTTTTCCTCATGAGAAAGATTTTCGTTGACGTGAGACAACTACAACTGTTGCTTTAATCTTCTCTTAAGATTTCATTCTATTCCACATCTATCCCTAATTGTAGATGTGACGACCCGAGTCTTTCCAAGCGACGAAACCTAGGTCACTGTGTGCTAACAACCAGCACAACTCGCCCACAAGTTCGTAGTCACCTACCATACAATCATAAAATATAAACATAGCTAACAAACAATTCATATTACATAAATTAAATGAACATAAATTGAATACTAACAAGAAGATTTAACGTAAGTATATAAGCCCAAGGAGATGTACAACGGAAATCACCTTGCGAACTGTGAAGTAAACCTGAGTACGGAATCCAAAAGCACCTCAGTAAAAATTGAGCAGAGTAGAAACAACAGTAGAGTGCAACGGTAACTGAGAATAAGAGAATATGAGTACTATAACTTTAATTAGTCCATTTATTACTTATCTCGTTATCCAGTTCCGTTTCGTATATTGGAAGCCTAAATTATTATAGTTCACAATCTGCCAATCGACGTCTCAGGACATAAGATGATTTCGTGTAACTTCCTGTAGCGTATGATCGGTATAAGCTACCCTCATGATTGAGAGGATGGCTTATACCCATCAAGTCACTACTCCGTCATCCTGAGGTCATTGCGGAAAGGGGTGGCGGCTACGTCGTGTAGCGTGAACACGTACAAGTGCTACGTACGCTGAACCACAGATAGCTAATGGCGTACTCTTTGGCCGAGAAAGAACCAAACCTCGAGTCACGCATCCCGCTATCCCAGTTGGCCGCTAAACCTAGGCAAAGAGTCATAGAGAGGCCAGCAACTTCCTAAACCAACCCTTGAAATCGATCTGAAAGACCAAAGCTACACCCATAATTTGGCAAGTAGTAGGGCTAAAATAAGTTATCTAATCTTTTTAATTCCCGATAAATTCGTTGTACTGATTATTTAATTATTCGCAGATAACCATATCATTTATTGGTATCCAATTAAACTATACCAACAATTACACTTTAAAATTCCAGAATTACTAGATATTCATGTTGTTCTCCAACTTATCCCTTTACAAGGAGTTTTCAACTTCTGATAGTTCAAATTAATTTATTAAGTAATAGCTACAACGGAGTCTTCTTTACACATATTATAATAAGGCTATATCCAATATATTGAGGACTTAATAATTCATTTATTTCATGAGAATTGTCTAATAACTTGCAATTACTACATTGTAATCTATCAATTAACTATATCAATGCAATTGTTCACATTCCGAATTGTCAACCCCTTAAATTATTATTATTTAATACTTAAGTACCCAAATGGTAAGAAACATGAGACGGGTTCCGATCCTAACAAGAGACAAGAATGCATGCTAAACAATACGACATGCGAAGAAGGCCACAACGTAGATAAATCACATAGGAAAAATGAGATTACTCTACCTAATATTGTCGGGGGGTCATGACGACTGTGAAAATAGGTTTGAGACTCCCGACACCATACGTGTCTCCCAAAACTGTGCCTTGAAAATCAGAGTGGAATCCACCCAATCCACCCGTATGGATGCATCTAACACATTTGAACACCCCATGATCAACTCCTGAATCACTTGATTCCGGTCTTGGAGGCCCTTGATGTATGCAAAACAAGTTTGACCATTATATCTTTGTTGAAATAAATAACCTTCACAAGGACCAAAATGCAATATCAAAAATGTATAAATTTTGGCGTGAAATTTACCTACCCCTTCAACTAATCCTTCTCTTTCTCTGATTCTTCCTCCATATTCCCCGTGTGGTCACTGTTCCTGCCATGAAGGCATTCATGGCAGGGCGTGCGTGGTTGTCGTCACGACCTTCACCAGCCCAACCAACCCCCTCCGGCTCTCTGTTGATCGTCCGGCGATCGACTCCCTGTCCGTCAGCCACTTCCTCTCCACTTCTCTCTTGATCGACCTCATGGTTGCAAGAGCCCATGTGCAACCCCCCTTCCTTGTCGCCTTCCCTCCAACCACGACACACATTGCTAACCTTGGTCGACTACGAAGACCCCATCCACATTGCCTGCAACGCTGGCCACTCTCCTCCATTCGACTTCGTTTGCTTCTTGTAGGTACTGCTCACGTGGTGCAACACCACAGCCACAATCACTGCCTCTTCACTGGCTGGGCCTTCCTAGCCACGGTGGCCTTTCTGAACCATCGCCGGTGCCCTGTTGACCCACCGGTGATCGATTCGCTAATGTACTTCTCTCTCTTCTCTTCCTTCTCGTTCATCTTCCTTCACTTACACATGCATGGGTGCACGAAAGTCGCGGTAGCCGACCATCTAAGCACTGACCGCTCCCCCCATCCTTCCCCTCATCGTCTGGCGTCCTTCCCTCTTCCTCAAGCCTCCATTACGGCACCTCTCTTTCCCTCTTTTTCTATCTCTCTTGATCCCTCTCCTTTCCCACTGAAAGGCCCCTTCCCATCTATTTATAATCCTACGTGAACCGATTTGTTAAAATAAATCAACGACTAACTAATTATCTCCTCAAATAGTAATATTATTATTATTTATTAATTATCAATTTATTTATTAAACTTTGTTTACGTAGATTTTTTTTTTTTTTTGTAACTTTCACCACAAAATTCGAATTTTCACGAAACAAATATTAGAAAGCTTTAATGAGGGGAGTTTAATGACACTACGGTCGAGGTAATTTGGGCACATTTTCGGAGGGCTAACCTTGCTTGACCAAGGACGTAATTTTTCACTTTGAAATACACAAATTCGATTCACTCTTAGGAAGTGCCAATGGGATGTCAAAGCACTTAGTCTTAAAATAAGGTCAGAAAGTAGGTTCAGGTCTTTACAATAGAGTAGATCTACACATTAGATTTTAGATTTATTATTATTACAAAGATATATGTTTAATCATAATTTAGAATTGAGAAAACCTTTATTTAATTCTTAAAAATAAAATTCTAAGTTTGAGTTAGGATTAGCATTTTTTGTCTTATAGTCGTTAATTTTAGAAATAGTTATCGATTTAAATAGGAGGTATAAGATAGTGTTTAGGGGTTAAATGGAAATATTATCCTTTTAAATGGTTATTCTTAAAATTCTAGCCATTTTGACTACTACTACCATTTTTGTTGACGTGCCCCCGACATGCCCTTGGATGCTTCCGAAATGGATTATTTTTGGGGCATCGAAATCGTTGAAATCTGATGTTGAAAACGGGCATTTCACCGTGCTGCTGAAATGCGCACTTGAAAATTTATTGAAATGATGTTGAAATCGTTATTTTGAACCTTGCCTAATTGGTATTGGGGAGATGCTGTGTTGACAACCTTCTACCTTATAAATCGGATGCTGTTTATAGTTTTAGACGAGAAGGTCCCTTATTCCATTTTGTTTCCAGACGATGAGTTATTTGGGGTATCACTAAAGGTCTCTGGATGTGTGTCCTTTCTCCACCTTTGTGGACCTAACAGAGATAAGCTTTCTCCTCAAGCCATCAAATGTATTTTTCTTGGATATTCAAGAATGCAAAAGGGTTACCATTGTTTTGATTTAGTAGGAAGACACCACTATGTTAGTGTGGACGTCACATTTCATGAGTCTGCATCTTATTATTCCACATTTGGCTCCCATATTCACACTTTTGCCTATAAAGAGGTTATTGTTATACCACTTCCTGTACGTTCAGATGCCACTAAAGGGAAGCAGGTAAAGCCACCATCTCCATGTGGTCGATTTGATAGCATGTTCAAGAGGGTCTATTCTCATTGACCCAAACACGATCGAGAGGTTTCAGTCTCACCTCTAGCCCAAAGTCATTTGCCCTTGAGATTGTACCTTTCTGCAGCCTTGATGCTGTAGATTTTTCATGCTCATTAGAGCTACTTGAGGATGTCTTACCAAAAAAATCTTGAGAGGGTCAATCTTAACCTCCTTATTGCCCTGCGGAAGGGGACTAGATCTTGCACACTGCATCCTTTGTCTGGACGTCTCTCTGGCTCGACTTTCTGTTAAGCACAGGTAATTTGTAGCTGCTCTTTCCACTATTTAGCTACCTCATTCGAACCAGTTGGCACTTAGTAACTCACAATGGCGGCATGCTACGGTGGACGAAATGTTTGCCTTATGCTTTGGAGGTACTTAGACACTAGTTGATGCCCCAATTGGGGCAACCATTGTTGGTTGCAGATGGGGCTTTGCTATGAAGCATTGGCTTGATGGTACGGTTGAGAACTACAAGGCGAGGTTCCTAGCCAAATGCTGCACTCAGACGTATGGAATCAACTACTTCGATATGTTTCGTTTTCTCCTGTGGCACGATTGTCGACAATTTGGATCCTTATCTCAATAGTTGTACACTTAGACTGAGGTTGACATCAACTTGATGTAAAGAATGCCTTTCTTTATATCAATCTTAATGAAAAAGTCTACATGCAGCAGTCACTAGTCTTTGAGGCTTAGGGGGAGTGTCGTAGAGTGTGCAAGGTTCATAAGGTCATCTATGGCCTGAAATAGAGCCCGCGAGCATGGTTCCAGAAATTGTCTGTGGTCGTTGCATAGATTGGTTTCAGAAGATTGTCTGCCAATCACTCCTTGTTCATTAGGAGCATGCCACATGGACGAGTGGTGATGCTTGTATACATTGATTTTTTTTTTTTGAAAGGATGCTTGTATACATTGATGATATCATCTTGACTGGAGATGACATTAGTGGCATATTTGCTACCTTGGGATTCTTGACCAAGCACTTTGTCACTAAAGATTTGGGCCCACTGAAGCATTTTTTGGGGATTGAGGTGGCACGCAACACAGAAAGGGTGCTACTCTTGCAGAGAAAATATGTGCTCAACTTACTTTAGGAGATAGACATGTTAGGTGCTAAACCTGCCTTTATTACCATGGATCCTAGTGTACATCTATATGGCGATGATTGTGGGTTGGTGGATGCTAGACCGATTAGGACTTTGGTTGGAAAACTACTATATGTGATAGTGACATGACCTAATACACCTCTTGCAGTTAGCAAGGTCAACTAGTTCATGGACAAACCCAGGAAAGTCCATTGGGATGCAGTTATGATGATCCTGCTTGCACCTAGAAAGGGACTCTTGTTTTCATGTTCTGGTGGTCTTGAAATTATGGCATATATAGCTGCTGGCTATGCAGGGTGTCCTAAAGATATGAAGTCTACTATAGGCTGCTATACCTTCGTAGGAGGGAATTTGGTTATTTGGTGCAACAAGGAACTGACTGTGGTGGCATAATTCGGTGTTGAGTTTGAGTATAAAGCCATGACATAAGCTTCTATCGAGCTTATGTGGATTGGATTTGTTCTTTAAGATCTTGAGATTCTGATTGCTAGGCCAATGAAGTTAAGGTGTGGCAATACTGTTACTATATTCATTGCAAATAACTCTACCTTCCATGAGCTCACCAAACATGTGGAGGTCGACGACCACTATACGAGAGACATCATTATGAAGGGGCTTATCCGCACTGCCTAGGTTTCTTCAGAACACCAAGTTGCAAATATATTTACGAAGGTGCTCCTTATGGCCAACTTTGATAGATGTTCTTCTAATTTGAGCATGATTGACATCTGTGCTCTAACTTAAGGGGGAGCGTTAGAATCTCTTTCTTGTTTTTGTTTCTATTAGGAAAATGGGGCCACGTGGACAGCCACGTGGCAGCTAGTAGGCCACGGGTTGTCCATGTGGCAGCATCTAGAGGGCCTAGCAAAGCCGACGACTAAAGGGTCCAAGGGATCAATTTCGAGACTTGCTTTAGGGTCAAGTTTGCTATTTTTAGAAGAATTGTTTTAGGAAATAGTTTGGGATTTGGTTTGTTTTTAGAGATAAGTTCTTTCTTATTTTAGAAGATAATGCTTGTTTTCTCTCTATAGAAGAGAGTCTTCCCTTTTGTAATCAATTTGAGTCCATCAATAATATTTTGAATATTGCCAAAGGTTTGTCTCCTCTCTCCTCTTCTCCCACATAGCCGGCCACCCTCCAAGGCAGCCGGCCACCTCCAACGCCGGTTCTCCATCAGCACCAGCCACCTTCAAGCAGCCAACAGCTGCTGCTACTGCTGGCCGACTTCTCCCTGTTCCACGCGTGAACAGTCCGCCACGTGGGACTGTTTTTTCCCACGCGTAAGGAGCCTCCACCCTCCTCCTTGCGCAAAATCCCACAGTTTCATTTTTGTTTATGTTTAGCGGTATGCGTGTAATTTGTCCTAGGATCTCTTAGTTATGAATTGACTTTAGGGTTAGGAGCAATATAAAATGGTCAGTTTTTCCTAAGGAAAGTATTTGGTGTGTCTGCAAGTTGCCCGTAGTGTAGGTGGTTCCTTGCCTTGTACTCCAAATAGATTGACAATTATAAAACAAAACCCACGTACTTCACAGTTCATCATTGAGAGGCAACCCTAGGCTCATGGTAAAGCAGAAATGCCATATCGAGTTACTTTAGCAGTTTCATGTGTGTTCTTTTGTTGCTTTCACATTCTTAACCATCATACGTACGCACGTGAGGGATGAAGGGGGAGCATAATGGGAGGAATTTTCCTTTTTTGCCAATAGTTTCCTCTACATAGCAGGGTAGGTAGGAATAGGGTTGTGGAGATTCTCTGATGGGGGAAATTGCTACCAAAATTTGTCAAATTTATAGTGGGGTCTTCTGTTCTAGCAATACACTGATGTTTTAACTAAAATCATGTCCGTAAGAATTCTTGTAAAACCAAGTGTTACGGATAAAGTCGATGATATGCATCCATGGATTTGTGGGTATGGATGGAGGCTCATGGGTTTCTAATATGATTCAAGGTTTATTTGGGGTCTGCACAAGCTGAGCCAGTTAACCAATGAGCTATCTCATTTCTAGAAGTTTTATCCGATCGTATGAATGGTCTAAGTGAGAGGTTTACTGTTGCCTTTGTGATATCAGGATTGTAGATATGTACTCTTATGACCAGTTAGAAGGTAGAATAACAATGCTGTTAGAGCTGCACAACATGGCTATTCGGCTGAGCAGCACATCCTAATGGAATTGCAATTTTCAATCATGCATGCAGAAAAAAGGAATGATGGTACCCCATGGAGAATGAGAAGAGAAGCATATGACTCTTAACATTGGACATCAATGGCAACAATAACAAAACACACATTCACACACACACGGTTGGGAAAAATCAAACCCTACCTCTCTTTCTATAGGGAGAGAGGTGGGAATAAATTACATCACAACCCCATGAGAAAAAGCAAAATAGCATTATCACCCACATACAATAAATAAATGAAGACATGGGGACTCAATATTTGTCCTCAAGCTGGATCATAGATGTCAATCATGCTCAACTTGGAACTGCAAATGTCGAAGGTAGAGCGAGCCAAAGGCTTGGTGTAGATATCAGTAGTTTGATTATTGGAAGTCACTTGTGTGGTGAAAGGAAAGCCTTTCTGGATCAAATTCTGAGTGTAATGGCAATCCATTTCTACATGCTTGGTGCACTCATGGAACATGGGATCACTAGCAATATATGTGGCAGTGTGGTTATCACACTGCAATGCCATAGGTCCATAAATTTGAACATCTAGGTCTGCCAAGAGAGATTTCACCCACATCAATTCTACAGATGTCTAAGCCATTGCTTTGTATTCAAGACTCTGCACTCAACCTGGAAACAATGGCCTAAACAATGGCCTACTTTCTGCTTTTCCAAGTCACTAAATTCCCAGCAACGTAAGTGCAGAAGCTAGTGGTGGACTTCCTATCATCTTGACTACTAGCATATTCTGCATTAGAGTAACCAATCACTGTCATAGAAGCTTCCCTAATGAAGAGAAGTCCCTGTCTTGGTGCTCTCTTTAGGTACCTGAGCACCATTTTAGTAGCATACCAATGTTACTTGGTTGGTTTCTCCATAAACTAACTCAACTTTCCAACAACAAATGAGATATCGGGCCTGGTGATGGTTAAGTATAGCAGCTTCCTAACAAGTTGCCGATATTGTCTACTATCCACAATCTTTGCCTCCTTGTCATGCAGTTGTGTCTTGGGATCCATGGGGATACTAACTGGTTTGGTAATGAACATATGAGTCTCCTTCAAAACATCCTGGGCATATTTCCTTTTAGATAGAAGAATGCCACTTTTGCTGCGGGCAACTTCCGGTCAACTAGATAGTATGGGTTTGCAAAATTAGTTGCTGCTGGTGGGTGGGGCTGCGATTGGAGAGGCAGTCAGTGGAGCACAAGAAAAAGGAAGATGATGGAGGGAACTTCAGGTCTCTGATACAAAGAGAGACATTGCATTACTGGTCGCAACTACATAAGTACCAGTTAATTATTTTTTTCATCCTAAAAAGTTTTTAACTATTCTCTTGAATTGAGTGGAGAGTACATTGTCAGCAGTAGAGCAAATTTGTAATTTTGTATTATTATGTTATGTCCTAATGTGAAGTTGTGATCCTTGGTTTTTTTTTTAACATATACAGATTTTTGTCCCTCACAGGTGCAACCGCGGACTGGTGGTCTGTAGGTGTTATCCTTTATGAACTCCTTGTAGGAATTCCACCATTCAATGCAGAACATCCTCAGGTTCCCTTTTTGCTTGTTTGTTTTGATGTAATTTAAGTTGCAATTATTATTTTTTGGTTAAAGGTAGTTGTAATTACCATTGAAACCTTTTATAAAAAAAAAATTGTGGTACTTTAGCTTCAATAAAATTTTAAAGTAGAGTTGCAAATGGTAAGTAAATATTATCATTCCAGAATTCAAAAAAAGTGTTGAGTTAATGTTTAGATTCAATGTCAAAATTCATGAATAATCCTCCTCCGGAAAAAGGATGATCAAATAGAAAGTGATGTGATTGGTAAGATGTTAGATGGTTGTGATGTGTGGCAGGCTGCGTGGCCCTTAGGATAGAATCTAGTTGCTTTATTAAGTACTTATATTTGACCCTTGCATTCTATTTGCTCCCTTTATGTCACTGACCTTTCTGTCTGTAAGCTGGAACATTCGAAAAAGGGCCTCAGAAGGAGAATGGAGAAAGGCAATCTGAAAATAGTTAAAGAAGGTACTTTGTTGGCACAAATGGGCTTATAGGCCCCATTTGGTAGAGCACCAGTTAAGACTCAAGAAGTGTAAGGATTATGAGTGGTGGAGTAAGTAAAAGGTTAGAGAGGTATGGGTGTGATGGTTAAGTTGATGTATTATTTATTTTTATTTTTATTTTGATTGAAAGTAGGTTAGTGGGTGTAGATGTGATGGGTATGTAGAAATGTTGTAAGCAGTTTTTTGTGTTTATTAGTAGTGGAAGTGGGTTAGTGTGGGTAGAGTTGATGGCTGATTAGATATATTGTAAGTAATTTTTATTTTTATTTGTGTTGAAACTGCATTAATGGAGAGGTAGATGTGATGAATGAATTGATATGCATAAGTAATAGTGGTAGTTGATTTGGAGGGATAATACCCTCCCCGATTTAATCCATTGCCAAATGTGGTCATATCATTTTTGTGAAAGAAAGGAGGATAAAATTGCATGTGCTATATGCATCATTGGTGCGAGAATTCTCTCTTTGCTTGATAAAAGCATGCACTCGTGATGGTTGATTGATAAGGTCCTCTATAATCTATAATCAACTAGGGGTGACTTTCTTCCTATACTTTCTCCCCCAATCTATCTAGTTAGTAGGTCAAGGAAGGAAAAAAGGTTTCATAGAATAGGACAACAATGTTATGGAGAGGTTGTCAGGGCTTTTCTTACTTGCTAGAGGATGCGTCCTCACCATGTGACCAACCAACATATAGTGTTCTAAACCAAGTTTATTCATGGTATATCATTTGATATAGGAGTTCAAGATAAAGTCATAGAGTTCCCCAAGAACATGGGAGAAACCCTAATGGTGTTTTAGGAAGGAACTCTTAAAGAGCTGGTCACATTCAAGAGTTAGGGAAATCCTTGATTCCTTATTAAATAAGGCAAAGAATTTCAATGCAATTAACTATTAAAAGTGCATTAGTTCTTTGAGACTGGGTGGGTGCTTGCTACTTGATGTGTTCATTTAACAATTGTCCTACGCTTGCTGTGTTTGAACTCACTTCTTTGACTAGGAGTGATGGGAAAGATTTGACTGGTCATCGATCAAGGAGGGTAGATCCCCAGTAATAGGGATCATTTGACTCCCCAGTAATAGGGATCATTTGACTCTTCCATGGACTTATACATGTATTGAATGCTCATATGAGATAGCAAACTCTACGGGATTAGAGGAATTCTTTCTCTCTCATCCACTTTAAGGGTGTGAACACACCTGTGCAGATTACAGGTGACAATTACAATAATGGCAGGGATGTGAACGGTATCCAATGACATTCAGGGAGGAATACAGGTCCATTGACCTGCGATAATCATTTCAATTGTGGGACTGGTGGTGACACTAGCTTGACCCAAGGGGGGAACTTGAGTCACTAAAAGTTCTTGTTCTTTTGGAGTCATGCTGAAGAAATTGTAGAAAATCCATGTTGTAATTTCGGTGATTTTGATGCCCTTGAAATGGAGGCATGCTGATGATACCTCAGAAAAATGGAATTGCTCAATAGAGAATTTTATAGATCTATAAGCCCAATACATAATAAATACTCAATTAACACACTTTTAGAATCGTTTTGGTTCGGTCAGTTAGGGTTTGGTATAACATAGATGTCATGATCCATGATTAACTTGATAAATTAGACCCGATAAATGCATCAATTATCATGTCATTCATCATTCACATTGTACAAATGCAGATAGTTTTACTAATTAAAACTAACAAGTAAGCATAAATTACAAGCTGCTAACTACAATTACAAGCAACAGCAATTGAAGTAATAAGTTGCAGCAAACAGGACTAACATGTAACTATTCAGCAAGTGACAACGACAATTATGGCTGTTAGGAGAAAATAAACAATGAATCTTTATTCATCAAGCCCTAGGTGCCTTTATATAGAGACACTATGGGAGAATAACACCACATATCCTTCTACAATATAAGAGATAACAAAAAGATCAAAAATACCTTATACAACTCTAACACTTTCCCTCAAACTAGACCATAAACATCGGACATGCTCAATTTGGAACATAAGTAATGAAGGTGCTTCTTGGAGAGTGCCTTAGTAAAAATATCAGCAACTTGGTCTTCAATAGAAATATATGGAGTAGATATTTTCCCATCTCGCATAGCATCTTTGATGAAATGGTAGTCCACCTTAATATGCTTCATCCGCTCATGGAAGGCTGGATTATTGGCAATAAATGTATCAGCCTTATTATCACAAAACATGGGAATAGGGCCTAACACTAGTTTGCCAAGACCATACAGAATAGATCGGACCTAAAGAAGCTCCCATGTGGTATGTGTCATAGCTCTACATTTGGATTTTGCATTGGATTTGGAAACAATATTCTAGTTTTTGCTTCTCAATGTAACTAAATTGCCACCAACATAAGTTCAGTATCCAGTAGTAGACGATCGATCCTCGTGAGCCCCAGTCCGGCATAATTAGCATTGGAGTAGCCACACACCTCAAGGTGACAATGCTTCTAGAAGAATAAACCTTTCCCGGGAGTCTTCTTTAAATGCCTCAACACTTGATGGACTCCAAACCAGTGCACCTCTGTAGGTGCCTGCATGAACTAACTTAGGCATCCCACATCATAGGAAATGTTTGGCCTGGTCACTGCCAAACAAAGAAGGTTGTCCACCATTGCACAATATCTAGTCACATCCTCCAGAAGTAGGCTATCTACATCTTGCTAAATGAATAGAATAATATAGAGGAATACATATAGGCTTGCAGCCTAGCATACTTGCATCTCACAACATATCTAGTACATATTTCCTCTTAAGATAGAATAAGGCTCCCATCAATATGATGTACTTCAATCTCTAAGAAATAACTAATCAGCCCCATATCCTTGGTAACGAACTGAGAATGAGAAAACTCCTTTGCAGATTCAATACAAGCAGTGTCACTCCATATAAGAAGTATGTCATCCACATATATGATGAGAATAACTGAGCTTGTTGTCCTGTGCAAAGTGAAAATTGAATGGTCATATGATTATATAGTAAAGTCAATACTTCTGAACATTTTTACTAAATCTCTCAAATCACGCCTGAGGGCTCTACTTCAACCCATAGATTGCCTTCTTCAACTTGCAAACCTCATGGCACTCTCCATGTGACACAAATCTAGGAAGTTGTTGCACATAAACGTCTTCATCTAGGTCACAATACAAGAAGGCATTCTTTATATCAAGTTGGTAGACAAGTCACTCCTAATTTACTGCAATAGAGAGAAGAATTCTGACAGAATTTTGCCATTCTATTGGGGAGAATGTCTCAAAATAGTCAACGCTAAAGGTCTAGGTATAGCCTTTGGCCACTAGTCGCATCTTGTAGCACTCAAGAGGACCATCTAAGAGGCACTTGAGGGTAAATGCCCATCTGCACCTCACAACAGTCACTCTTAGGCTAGATCAACAAGCTCTTAGGTACCTTGAAACAGAATTGCAGCCATCACCTCCTCGATAGCTAGTTTCTAGGATGAATACTGTACGACTGCGTGGAATCTAATGATTGTCAACTGCAAGTGATAATAATCTATCTACTACAAGCAAACGATCAAGAGACATATAATGTGAAACAGAATAGCAAGCACATGTTCTTTGACTCTTTCGCTAAGTAATGGGTAAATCTGTAACCTCAATGGAAGGAGTCACTTGATCTCCACTTGAAGTTGTTGAGATACTCCTTGGGTCTTTATTATTTTTCTATTTGCTTTGACTTTGATTGCTATTTCTATTTTCTTTATGGACATGTTGTGTATTCTCCCAACTCTCCTTTATATGTTGGAGAATGTACGTGGTTTGTTTATTGACACATCTTAAGATTTGGACTTCGTGGAGTGTGTGATGGCCTATAAATAGGCGTGTATCCCCCACTTATTCTTTTGAGAAGAAACAATACAGATCTGAGCCCTATCGGGGCCTTTTCCTGTGGTTTACTCCCCGCTCTTTGTGAGTTGGGTTTCCACGTAAACCCAAGTTTCCTTTGATTTCTGTTATGCTTTTGATATCATGCTTTAGCATTATTTATATTTGTAAACTTGGTATCAGAGCGGTTTGTGATCTTGGGTTCTTTTGTTTTACTATTATCTTAAGATTTGTTATTTATGTCTCATATTATCCCTCATCTCAAGAAAAAGGGAAAACCCTAGTCTCTCCGTGCAACATGGAGATCTAGTGGAAGGAGATGGCGATGAGGTAGAAGATCTTTGAGTCGTGAGAGATTGCTACAGCAGTGGTTGGAGGAGGCACATTGGTGATGAGGGCCAGCGATGGCCTTGTAGAGGAGAGGTGACGAGCATGGAGATTGGTGTGAGGCATGGCTACTGCGTGGAGAGCAGCGCCCATGATTCGTTGCCCAATAGAGGCATGGATCCTCGTGCGCGATGGTACTAGCAATGCTCATACGAGTATTGATGGTGTTATCGATGGAGGTGGAGATCTCACCGCCTCTGTGGCGTTGGATCTCGCCGCTCATCTAGTTTCTCATGTGTTGGCGGCGGCGACAAAGGCGATGAATTTGCTGAGCTCGACATGGAGGAAGGAGGAGCCACCGGCATGGGGATCTCGATAGCGAACTTGGTGTAGCAGAAGATGTAGGGCAGAGAGGCCTACGGCGGAGTAGGAGAGGACGATGGCAGGGTTGGAGTCATTGCGAGGTAGTCGTCTTTCGCTGTGGACAAAGATGGCATAGACTCGGTGAAGGACAGGAGGAAGCGGCGATTAGAGGAAGTTAAAGGAGGTGACTGTGTTGCTGCCTTTTAGGTTCTCATGAACCCTAAAGGGGTTTTGGTAAAAATTACATCATCCTCTCTCCTTTCTTTTTATTATTTGCCTTTAGTTCAATAAAAAGGGGGAGAGAATAAATAGAGAAAATAGAAGTGGTGGAAAATTCAAAAAAGAGGAAAAAAATGAAGCGGAAAAATAAAAAAAAAGGTGAGAAAAAGAAAAAAAAGAAAAAAAAAGGAGTTTGAATTGAAGAGGAGGTGGAGAAACTCTTCTCTAGTGTTGTCATAATCATTGTTTATTTTGATTGTATGTTTTCTCAGTGTTTTCTTTTTCCATATGAGTATAGGAGAAAGGGAGAGTGTTAAGCCTATTGTAGTCAACCCCGTTTGGGAATCTCTTTTATTTCTCACTTCCTAACGCATAATGGCATCCTTCAGCAGTTGAGGTGACATTGGTTACCGCTACGGATGAGAATTATAGATCATCACATGAGCAACCAAACTCTAGGAGGTCCAGAGTTTTGAGATCTTTAGAGAGAGAGAACCATTTTCAAGGTCCTCAGAGGAATGGTCCAGCTAGTTTCCATGTGAGGGATCCAGCTTTGAGGTCTTCAGAGGAAGACCCTTTATAGGGATACTGAATAGGGAGCTACCAGCATCAACTCTCTAGAGGAGAGGCCTTTGTCAGAGCAAGCAACAGTTCATCCACTAGCTGTATACATTGCTGATGTGTTGTCATCTGCACACCCACCTACAAGCAAGAACCAGTTCGGAGAGTTGTGTTCTATTGTGTAGAGTGGGTTTCGTTTTTGTACAGGTTGAGCATTCCATGCTCCAGCTTGAGGGGGAGTGTTGAAGAATGTGTGTGGTTTGTTTGGTGCCACGTCTTAAGATGTGGACTTTGTTGAGTGTATGGTGGCCTATAAACAGGTGGGTACCCCCTATTTATTCTTTTGAGAAGAAACAATACAGATCCGAGCCCTATCGGGGCTTTTTCCTATGGTTTTCTCCCTACTCTTTATGAGTGGGGTTTCCGCGTAAATTCAAGTGTTCTTTTGATAATTTCTACATAAACCCAAGTGTTCCTTTGATTTCTTTTTTGCTTTTGTTGTCATGCTTCCACATTATTTATATTTATCAACTTTATAAAACGAGGTGTTTCGTTTTTTCGGAGAATAGATTTTGATTATTTTGTCATATTTGGTATCAGAGCATGGTCCTAGGTCGGGATCTGCTATCCCACCAAATAAGACCTTCAAAACCTTAACCCCTAAAACCCCTCTCTCTCTCTCCTTTACCACTACTGGCACCTTTCTCTTCTCGTTGACGCATCAGGCGGTGCAACAGTGGCAGGAGGCTCTAGCACAGGAGAAGCCCCTATGTGTAGGTGTGTTGGGCCCCCTATAGGCTTTTGCACACCTTGTTGTGGCATGTAGGGGTCACTACATTGGCTTAGGCATGAGTTTTAGGTTGCTATATCCCTGAATGTCCATGCTTGAGGCATGATCTGCTATTCTTAGTGATTTACATAGTCTGAAAATTATTTCAAATATGCTTCTTGGTGTATTTTCTCATCTACAGGGTGTGTGATGGCATTTTCTAGTACTTTTGAGGTGACATCAGGCGTTGCTCCTGAGTTTGGGGCCTACAAAAGTCCATTTTTTGGTCCTATAATCAAGTTGGATGGGACTAATTGCCCTAGGTGGTCTCAGATGTTCCTGGTGATGGTGGAAGGTCATGACAAGGAACACATCTTATTGGAGTTCGAGCCTATAGATAAAACGAGAAAGTATGTTGCATGGAAGAAAGACAACGTGATGGTCAAGGCATGGTTGATGAATTGTGTGATCATACGAATTGGAGATGAGATTATGTATTATTCGATGACCAAGGCGATGTGGGACAGTGTTTGTGAGACATACTCACATGAGACAAGCTCATCTTGGGTTTTTTAGAATAGTCACGAACTATCTCAGTTGAAGTAGGAGGGGCAACCTGTTTCGCAGTACTACCCTACCCTTAAAGGGCTTCACGAGAAGAATGCCTGCAGGCCTGTTTGCACATGTGCTACACAGAGGGAGTACAGTAGAGAGGCTATAGTACATTTGTTCCTGTCAGGACTTGGCCCACAGTACATGGCTTCCCATTCGCAAATTCTTACACTTTCTGAGCTTCCTACATTAGAGGAAGTTTACAGTCGCCTAAGTCGGATTGAGGTGAGTACCTTAGACTGGAGATGGTGTTGGTCAAACCTCTGTCATTGCTGTAGTGGTTGGACGTGGTGGTAGGGGAGCACCTTCCACCTGTGGACGTAGGAGAGGATGAGGTGTATCTAGTAGGCCTTGTACTATGTGCACCTATTATGGCAAGATTGGCCATGTGGAGGCTTCATGTTGGACTAAACATGGAAGACCTCCTGTTGCTAATCAAGTCGTAGTGACTTCAGAGGAGCCGACATATGTTCTTATTCCTCGGGCTGACTATGTTGCTTTAGCGCATTTCCCAATTGACTTAGGAGCCAGCCACATCATCCACCAAGGCTACTACTTTTGCCTCATCATCTGGTATAGAGATGTGCTCAGGCTCCTGCAGGTATGTCTTGGTTTGGTAGATTCTGGTGCTTAACATCATTTGTTAGGAGATTAATGGTGTTTTGGGAAATTATAGTTAGTGTCTCGTGACAGGACAATGCATGTTGCAGGTGGTAGACATGCATAGATTGATGGTTAGGGGAAGGTGGCAGTGACTCCCACCATGAGATTATCTGATGTCTTTTTTGTTCATGATTTCTCTTTGAATTTATTATCCGTTAGTAAGATTACGAAGCGGTTTAATCATTGTGCTATTTTTGATGACGTGGATGTATTTTTCAGGACAAGCTAACGGGGAGGGCGATTGTTGGAGGACTTGAAGAGGGGGTGTGTATCGCCTAGTGTAGACTTCACTTGCTACTGCTTGCCAAGGTGATGCTAGTTTTGCTACTGGGAGTGCCTTGTTGTGGCACCGTCGCTTTGGTCACTCGTCTCCGGATAGGCTCAGACACATCATCCTTCACATTTCACCTGCTAGCGAGATACATTATGACGCATGCTAGCTAGAGAAGCACCACAAATCCTTTTTTCCTTCCAGCATTGGATCGAGGACTACTGCTGTGTTTCAATTACTACATATGGGTGTCTGGGGCTCGAGTCGGATTCCTGACTGACAAGGTCACCATTACTATTTGGTTATAGTAGATTTTTCCTGGTTGTCTTGGTTATTTTTATTGAAGAATAAGTTCGATGTTGGGCATATAATTTAGACCTTTTTATTAAAAATAAAGAATGGTTCTCTATTATGGATAAGATTGTAAGATTCGATAATGCATTGGAGTTTTGCATTTCGAGACTAGCTGCTTTTTACAGGTCTCATGGCATTATACCTTAAACATATTGCCCCCATATCTCACAATAAAATGATGTGACAGAGAGGAAACATAGACATCTGCTCCATGTGGCTTGTCCATTACTGATCCAACATTGTGTGCCACATTTGTATTTGGGTGATGCGATTCTTACAGCTTGGTACCTCATTAACAGGATGCCATCTCCTGTGTTGCATGAACGGACTCCTTGTCACATCTTTTATCTTGAGAGTGATCTGTTTCAGCTGCCACCTTGTGTGTTTGAATGTGTAGCATGTGTGCTTCTCCTGGATCCAGGGAGAGATAAGTTGGCCCTAACAGTTGTGAAATATATTTTTCTTGGATATTCACGAACGCAGAAGGGGTACCTATATTTTGATCCCGTGGCTGGTAGGCACTATGTAATTGCAGATGTTACATTCCATTAGTCAATCCCCTATTTCTTCCTTGCCGCACGACAATTATCACTAGTGGTTGAGTTTGCACCTATGCCCATTCCTCTTATTTCTATGGATGAGTTTCTAGTTTTTAAGGTTGATCCTGCACTTGTCAGTCGTAGTCAAGAACTTGTAAGTAGTTCTGCGCCTGATAGTGGTAGTGATGAGAAGAGTTTCAGGGGTACACCTGTTACATATCAGTTGCTAGGGAAAACACTCACCGGTACCTAACAACAGTGTCTCCCTCAGGTAATGTACTAAGTTCCCAAGTACCATCAGATCGCAGAGCAGCCATCTTATCCTCCGTGACTTGGTGCCACTTTAGATCAAGCATGGCTTGCTGATTGACTGAAGGAAATCTCTATGATAGATAGAGCATGGTTGGTAGGTTGCAAATGTCGATTAAATCTATTAGAAAAACCCTAGGTACCTTTATATAGGGAGGCAACCAAAGGGTAAAGTTACGAGATTACCCTCACACAATATAGTAATATAAAAACTACAAAACACACAAAAACAAGTAACTCAACACTCCCCCTTAAGCTGGAGCATAGACATCAAGCATGCTCAGCTTGGAACATAACTCAAGATGCTTCTTGGAGAGTGCTTTGGTGAAGGCATCTGCAATCTGATCTTCAATAGCAATATAAGGCGTAGTGATCTTACCAGTAGTGATAGCACATTTGATAAATGTCAATTCACTTCTAGGAGCTTGGTTCTCTCGTGGAAGGCATGATTATTGGCAATAAATGCAGCTACCTTATTATCACAATACTTGGGAGTACGACAAGAAACACACTCCCAAATCACATAAAATAGTTCTCACCCACAGGTGCTCACAAGTAGTCTGGGCCAGAGCCCTATATTCTGATTTTGCACTAGATCTGGAGATAATATTTTGCTTCTTGCTTCTTCATGTGATTAAGTTGCCACCCACATTGGTACAGTAGCCAGTAGTAGATCTCTTGTCTTCATGTTGAAATTGCACTAGAGGGAGGTGAATAGTGCGGTATAAAAATATGCAAAAATAAAATAATGATGTGAATAAAATCAATCACACAAAATTATTCACCACAAGAGATAATGGTGTTTAGGTGGAAATCTAACTTGGATAAAAACTATCGCCTAAGCCTTTCGACTTAGGATTTCCCGGTTGACCGAGTTGACCAAATTCACTAATCGAACTACTTGAACGAGGTAGTTCAACCTCAATGCAGCATACTACTTTAACTCGAGGGTAGCATTATTCAAATCTCTCTTCTTTATGAATGGTATTTTGTTTCTTGAAGATGGGAATTTGCCACACGAATTCTCAACCACAAGCAAAACATAAATACAAAAGCCTATAGAGCCCAAATAGTAAAGGATAACTTAGCTACTATAGATGAAAGGACTTTCTTATTGCGGATGTAGATTAGCATGATCGAGCAAGAATTCAGTGCTTGCAGATGTGAAGTACAGAGCTTGGAGAGCAAGAACTTCCCTTTTAGATGATCTCTATCTTTTAAACGCTTAAATGGTGGAAAATATTGTTTCTTTGGTGTGTATTTCCAAGGGGAGGTCCTCCTCTATTTATAGAGGTGTTAGGAACTTTCAAGAGGACCTTGGAAAGGCCTCATAGCCGTTGGAAACAAATCCAAGGTAAATCAGGCCGAAATTAGGGTCATAATGATTCTGACAGCAGAATTAGACGTCTAATATTTATGTCAGGTGACTTATCAATGGTTTGGTCGTCTGATACAAGGGTCAGAGTTTCTGATTTCGTTGGATAGAAATAGGATTCTAGGTCAGATGTTTGAGATGCCATTTTAGGACGTCTGGGTGAAAAATTGGACATCTAGTTTTGTGCAGGTTTGTTCTTGTTTTGGATCAGATCTAAACATGGTTCTAGTGTAAAGTGGTCAGACGACGTATTGGACGTTTGGAAGTTGCGGGAATTGATTTTTGAGACAGAACGGTTATAAGGTCTGACAGACCTTGGGTTTGGGTCCAACGACTCATTATCAGATGTCTGGATGGCTCTAAGGACGTCTAGAGATAAATGCTGGGCTGCGTTAGCTTGGCTTGGTAAAAAAAGCTAACGAACCTCTTTCAGGACGTCTTACAATGCTCTTAGACGTCGTATTGGACGTCTGGACTATGGGTAGGATGTCTGAAGGTAATAATCACAAACCATTAATTCCAGGCTAAGTGTTCATACATCTGGCCAACTTGGTCCAACGACTTAATGTCTAGTATCAGACGTCTAATGTTAATGTTAGACGTCTAATCAGTCTGTCTAAAACCTATTTTGGATTTCTAAGTTTACCTAAGTCTTTTGAGGATGTGTAAATGTTCATAGGACTTAGGTTAATATACTTTGGGCTTTTTAACATGAATCTAGAAAAATGAAGAGCGAAATAACAGAAAGATTACAACAAAGTATTCTAAGTCCTATTCTTCTTCTCTTCAAGCTTTTACTCCATGCGAAGCTCCATCTCGTCCGCGAAGCTCCATCTCATTCATGAAGCTCCTCCTTTAGTTTCCTCCATGCTCCTTGATGCTTTTGCCCATGTATAAGTTCCTCATGATTGCTTCCATTTACATTAATCTTGAAACTTATACGCTCAAATGGAAATATTAAAATATGTGTTTTGTTACCATCAAAATTAATAATCTTGATACATTTGCGCAAATAATCTTCCTCTTTTTGATGATGTCAAAACCATGAATAAGACTTAAAAATCTTAAAAAATCTCCCCCCTTTGACATTGTAAAAAGGGTTTAATTTTAATTAGTTTATCCTAGAACTCCCTCTTAAAACATGGTCTTCTAAAAATGGGTTAACTCCCCCTTTTTGACATAATTGTACAAGAGATATATTTTTCTAAAAACCATTGTCTCCCCCTTTTTTGACATAATAAGATAAGAATATCTATTTTCCCCCTTTTTGATATTATAGGAGGGCTATCCATTAACTCCCCCTAAATACATGTACTTCTATGTAAGTTAAATTTAAAAGGTGATCTCTCCCTTTTTTCATGGATTTGTAGCATATAGCAAATTTAAATTACTTCCCTATTTTGATTGTTAATTAGAAAATAGATCGCCTAAATCCAAAGGATTTTACCTAACTTACCAAGACCAATAATATGGCCCATAAGGAGGTTGCAATATGTAATTACCTCCCTATTTATAGCTTTTGAATATGGGAAAAGGTGTTTGCTTCCAGTTGTATTCCACCAGGCCTCCTTGGTGGTGGTTTCTTCATCGTTCTTCTTGTGGGTCTTCTTGTCCCCATGAAGGACCTTCTTGAGTGACCTAGTGAGCTCTTAGGTCTTTCTAATTTGATTTGACCTTCCTTCAATTTATAGCTTTCCAATATGGGAAAAGGTGTTTGCTTCCGGTTGTATTCCACCTGGCCTCCTTGCTGGTGGTTTCTTCATTGTTCTTCTTGTGGGTCTTCTTGTCCCCATGAAGGACCTTCTTGAGTGACTTAGGGAGCTCTTAGGTCTTTCTCATTTGATTTGACCTTCCTTCAATTTGTAAATCCAATTCTTCACTTTGTATTCTCCTTTGAAATCTACAAAATAAAGTTGGAGTTGCTTTTTTGGTATCCAAACTAGTTTGTATTTGGATTTGTTAGTTGGTCTCCTTATTGGAGATACTTTGTCAATCTTTTGGCTTGAGCTAGCTTCATAATATCCAAGTCCAAATTTACTAAAGGTTAGCTTTTGATGGGCAATCGATTTGTCCAAATTTACCTTCCCTTTAGTAAATTTGGCTAGATCGTCAAGGAGTTGATTTGACTTCTCCTTGAGATAGGCTATTTCAAATTCCAAATTTTGAATATTATCTTTGAATCCTTTAATGTCTTCTTTCAAAACATGATTTTCAAAATTAACTAACGATTCCTTTGCTTCTACCTCAACTTTCTACAAGTGGATTTTATTCTCAGTAGTTATTTCTTCATACTTTTCTAACAAAATTTATTTTCAGCTTTATTGTATTCAATTTTAACAATCTTATATTCCGAAAATAAAGATTTACAAGTATCCTGGAGTTCTATTATAATAGAGTTTACCTCATTTTCTTTTTTTTCACTATCATACGTGATTTCCATGAATCCCATGTATGTGGTCTGATTCTTTGGTTCCTTCTCAAGTTCATCCTCCTCCAAGCTTGTGTCGTCACATGTAGCTTGAAATGCCTTCTTCTTGTACTTCTTATCCTTCTTCCTCTCTTTCCTTAGAAGAGGGCATTCCGATCGTAGATGCCTTTTTATGTTGGAATGATAGCAACAGATTGGGCTTTCCATCCTCTCCTCCTCCTTGCGTTTCCTTAGCTTAAGAAACTTGACAAACTTTTTAGCTAAAAAATCAAGTACCTCGTCATCGGAACTTACCTCGTTGTCGGAGGAAACTTTGACAGCTAATGTCTTCTTCGGCTCTGGTGTCTCTTTTTTGTTTGCTTCATCCTGTTCTCGTAGGCTATGAGGTTGCCTAGGAGATCCTTCATCTTGAGCTTCTCGATTTTGTGAGCTTCCTCAATCATGGTCACCTTTTGTTTCCATTACGGTCTAAGGCAACTGGGTAACTTTGATTGAAGTTCTTCAATAAAAGTCTTCCCAAGAGACTTACGGTTGTTCTCGATGAGTGTGAACCTAGTATACATCTCGCTTAAGGTCTCGTTATCTTTCATAATAAAAGATTCAAATTCTTGAGATAGAAAATTGATTTTAGAGGACTTTACCTTTGATGTACCTTTGTGAGTGGCACATTGTGAAATGCAGTTGAACCCTTCGGGGCTCAAAGCGCAGTATATTATGTTCATTGGTTTCGCATTGAGTGATAGCTTTCGAGTTTCTTGTTACGAATATCCTTCCGCAGGTCTCTTCGGGATGTCGAGGGGAGTCTCGCATCTCTGCTACATGGTGTAGTCATTTGCTTGAAGCCACGTCTTCATTTGAAGTTTCCAATATGCATAGTTTCTCCCATCAAAGAATGGCGGATGGGTAGTGGACTATCCTTCGGATGGTCTTGTCACAAAAATACTCCCCTTCATTGGATCCTTGCCGGTTTGTTACGTCGAATGTGTGAGAACATAATTTGAAACCAAATGAAATTGCACTAGAGGGGGGTGAATAGTGTGGTATAAAAATGTGGAAATAAGATAATGATGCAAATAAAATCAATCACACAAATTTATTCACCACAAGAGATAAGGATGTTTAGGTGGAAACCCAACCATGGTAAAAGCCACCACCTAAGCCTTTCGACTTAGGATTTCCTAGCCGACTGAGTCAACCAAATCAACTAACCGAACTACTTGAACGAGGGTAGTTCAACCTCAATACAACATGCCACTTTAACCTGATGGTAGTGTACTTCAAACCTTTCTTCAAGAAGAGTATTTTGTCTTTTGAAGGAGATGGGAATTTGCCACGTGAATACCCAACCACAAAATGAAAATACAAAAGCTTATAGAGCCCAAATAGTAAAGGATAACTTAGCTACTATAGGAGAAATGACTTTCTTAATGTAGATGTAGGTTGGCGTGATCACGTAGGAAGTTGGTCCTTTTGGATGTAAAGTGTAGAGCTTGAAGAGCAAGAACTTATCTTCTAGATGATCTTTATCTCTTAAAAACTCAAATGGTGGAAAGTATTGGTTCTTTGGTGTGTAGTGCTAAGGGGAGGTCCTCTATTTATAGAGGTGTTAGGAACCTTCAAGAAGGCCTTAGAGACGCCTTATAGCCATTGGAAACAAATCTAAGGCAAATTAGGTCAAAATCGGGGTCATAATGATTCTGACAGCAAAATCAGACGTCTGATATTTGGGTCAGATGACGGGTCAGACGACTGATCAATGTTTTGGTCGTCTGATACAAGGGTTAGTTTCTGATTTTGTTGGATGGAAATAGGGTTCTAGGTTAGACGTCTGAGATGTCATTTTAGGACGTCTGGGTGAAAAATTAGACGTCTAGTTTTATGTCGGTTTGTTCTTATTTTGGACCAAATCTAAACAAGGTTCTAGTGTAAAGTGGTCAGACAACGTATTGGATGTCTGGATTCACTATTAGACGTTTGAAAAGTTGCGGGAATTGATTTTCGAGCTGCAACGGTTATGAAAGTCTGGCAGACCTTGGGTTTGGGTCCAACGATTGGAGCATTCTCCCAAGCCTTCTTGAAGTTTCCTAAGGCCTCTATAAATAGAGGACCTCCCCTTGGCTTAGACACTTGATATAATTCTTCCCACTATTATAGTCATCTGGAGAGGAAATCAAAAGAAGTTAGCGTCCAAGCTCTCAAAGTCTCATACTTCATATCCGAGAGCACCATTACGCTACGCTAGTCATGCCAAATCTCTTCCATATAAGGGAAGTGCCTTGACCTATAGAAGCTTAAATTATATCTATATTTTGAGTTCTATAGGTTTTATTGTATTTTTCATTTTCTTTGGTTGGTTATTCACTTGGTGAATTCTCATCTCTTTCGTGAGAGAAAATATTATTTGTGAAGAAAAGGGATTTAAGATACGCTATCCGTGGGTTAAAGTAGCGTGGTTGTACTAAGGTTGAACTATCCTCGTTTAAGTAGTTCGGATAGTAGAGTTGGTCGATTTAGTTGACTGGGAAATTCTAAGTCGAAAGGCTTAGGTGGTGATTTTTATCTGAGTTGGGGTTCCTCCTAAATATCTTGTCTTGTAGTGAATGCTTGTGTGATTGTTTTTATTTCCGCATAAATTTTTTATCCCACACACATGTACCCCTGCATAATTTGCATCAAAATATCACCAAATGTCCAGATGACCATGCTTCATAAATGATTGCCCCTTCCTGGGAGCTTGCTTGAGCTATCTTAGCACCTGACCCACCATCCTAGTGGGAGACTGCATAAATTGATTCAATATCCCAACAACAAAATAATTGTCTGGTTTCATGACAGTCAAATACAACAATTTTCCCACCATAACACGGTATCTGGTGACATCTTCAAGCAATGGACTCTTAGAATCTGCAAGTGGCAAGGAGGTGTCCATAGAAATGCTAGCAGGCTTGTAACCAAGGATTCCTATCTCTTTTAGCATGTCAAGAACATACCTCTGTGACAAAACTAGACCACCACCAACATGTTGCACTTCAATGCCCAGAGTGTAATTTATCATTCCCAAATCTTTGATAACAAACTGAGAGTGGAGGAACCTTTTGGTAGCTTTTATCTCCGTTTCATCACTTCTAGTAAGTGGTATAACATCTACACACACAATTAGAGTAATAGATCCAGAAGCTCTATGCATGGTAAAAACAGAGTGATCTGCAGTTGATCTAATAAAGCTAAAGTCTTGACGACTTTACTAAATCTTTCAAACTAAGCCCTGAGACTCTGTTTAAGACCATAAATGGCCTTCTTCAATCTGCAAACTCTTTGACACTCCCCATCAACTACAAAACCATGGGATTGCTGCATGTAGACTTCCTCTAAATCACCATAGAGGAATTTTTAATATCGAGTTGAGAAACTGACCAACAAAAGAGTATCTGCATTGAATTGAGTCTGGCTATTGTGGAAAACGTCTTAAAATAGTCCCACTAGAGAGGTTTGTGTGTAACCTTTGGCATCTAATCGTGCTTTGTATCTTTCCTCTGTACCATCCGGGCGGCATTTCAGGCTGAACACTCACCTACACCTCATAGCTATTGCACCGGAGGGTAGGTCAACAAGATCTTAGGTATCTCTGGACTAAAAAGCAGCCATCTCCTCCTCCATAGCCAAGGTCTTGGAAGGGTGCTGAGAAGCCTCAATATGGTTCTTGGGAATATTTTTGCTGTCAACTGCAAGAGAAAGAAGTCTTGCTGCTATAGGTAAACAATCAAAAGACATATAATTGGAAACAGAATATTTAGCACACGACCGTTTTGGCTTCCTCTAAGCAATAGGAAGATCCACATTAGGTAGCTCTGGTGGTGCAGGGTCTAGACCTCTGTATGAATCAGCATTATTGGCAGAAGACTGAGCAGGAGTGGTGGAAAGTGGATAGTCTACTTGTGTGGTGGTGGTGGGTGGTTTGTGCTAAAGTGCTTAGCAAAGGTATCTATCACCTTAGGATGTCTAGGATAAGTAATGGGAGGAATATCATAAGATACAGGAGGCTCAAAGGGACCTGGAGGCGCAGAACTAGGCATAAGCAATAGGACATCTCTTGTGTGACATTAGGACACTTTGTTGCAACAATATAATATGACATATCCTAAAAAAAAGTCACATCCTTACTAACATAAAATCGATGCAAAAGAGGATCATAACATCTATACCCGTTCTGGGTTCTAGAATAACCCATAAAAATGCATTTAACAGATAGCTTGTACACCTTGAATAAATGAACAAAACAAACGCATTCAAATACTTTTGGAGGAAGAGAAGAAAAGCTCATGATCCTACCAAGAATAGAAGAAGATACACAATTAATCAAAAAAGCAGTTGCCATGATTGTAAAAGTCGGTAGTCGGTATTCAGTCGACCAAATCACTGACTAAGGAGTATACCGTATGCGGGGGAGTAGTCGTGGAGTACTCGGTCGGGCATTTTTTTAATATATATATATATATATATATATATATATATATATATATATACTCATGTATATAGGCATACACATACATGATACATCAAGAAGTAAAATATATCATTGTATAAAAGTAGACTATTTTTAAGCTCATAATGATACCAAGTTACCAACGAAACAAAAGTACTAGATCAAAATAAAAGCACAAGTTCCTTCGCTTTAATCAACAAAACAACAGAAAATACATCTAAAGTCAATTGATCATCTTCCTTATCCAAAAATAAGGGAACATCCTCTTCGTCTTCATCTTCATCTTCATCTATTTCTTCAAAACTAACTTCTTCCTCAAAGTTAAGTGGTGCTGAGTTAGAAGCCCCTTTGCTTTTATTAAGTCTTTTGCTTCTTCTTGGTTGTAAAACATCTTCAGGACCAGATGCCTCTGCAACAACCTCCTAAGTGAGCCTTGAACCTGGGAATACTTCGTCTTCTCCAACTTCCAAATCAACAACCCTTGTCATTGCATGTGCAAGATCTTTTGAAGCGAGGGGATCCTTTTTTGCTCCCTTTTGTTGCCGTTCCTTCAATTTATCATTGAAGCGCACTTAGACTAAGTTGTTCACCCTCTTAGGTGTCAACTTAACTCTATATTTTGAATGAATTTGCAAATCAATAATAAAAAATTATAAGGTATGGAAAGTGAAAAGTCTTACACATAATATGACATATAGTTGGGCCATTACCCTTTTGAATGCACTCCAATTCCTCTCATACCCAGATGATGTAGAGGTTAAGTTCAAGGTTTTTGTTGCATTGATTGCAAATTTGGTGCTTCACTTCCATATAGGGACCAGCAATTAGCTATTAAATGAATAGTATTAGTCAATTGGTGTAAACTTCATAATCCAATTAAAAACAAACCTTGGCATTGATATATAGAATTACCTGGATCAAAATGTTCATCATTGATAGATCTTTGCCTCACAGCTAATGGCTTGCCAAACATGCCATGACTAAGCTTATAGTCAATCAATTCCTTCCTTGTGATGATATCTTGCACCTCTAAATCAGGATATAATTGCTCAATGCAATCTATCAATCCTGATTTTATCGCTACATTATTCTTAGACATTGTATAATTTTTGTAGAAGTAATATGGGTTGAGAAAATAAGCAGCCATGTGAAGAGGCGTATCAAGTTGTCCTTTTGTCTTCTTCCCTATTGCATCCAAGAATGGTTTACAAGAGAGCTATTTATCTTTGCCACTAAAGCATGCCTTCACCTCTTCTTTTGCTTCTTCCAAGCCTCCATACACAAAACCCATAGATGGTTTTTTATCTTTCCTATTGCATCCAAGAATGGTTTACAAGGGAGCCTTTATCTTTGCCACTAAAGCATGCCTTCACCTCTTCTTTTGCTTCTTCTAAGCCTCCATACACAAAATCCATAGATGATTTTTTATCTGAATCAATCAATTGTAGCAATCAAATCAAAGGTGTAATAATCCTCGGCTATTGTAATTTGATTCCAAAACGTTATATTCAAAGCTATTGAAGTTGCATGCACCCCATCTTGATGCTTTTACCATTTGCATCTTTGCCATTTATCATAAGAGAACATCAATCTCAATTTTTCCTTCTCCAAGATACTTTGCAATGTAAGAAATTCAATGGCAAATCGTGTTTGCCTAGGGCATATGATATCCTTCTACTGTGTGAAGTGACGCAACATGCTTAAAACCTGAGCATGACTATAAATGAATACAGTGAGCTTCCTTGTTCTTGCAATTCCATTTCTTTTCTTAGGCTCTTTTCCAATCTCTTACAACACTAAATCAATGGTGTGAGCAGCACACGAGGTTTAAAAAATTTGTGGACACTTCATCTTTAACAACATTGCAGCAGCCATGTTGTTTGAAGCATTGTCAGTAACAATTTAAACAACATTTTCCTCTTCAACCTCCTCAATGCATGCAACAATCAAGTTGTATATGTAATTAGCAATGTGTGAATCACTAGAAGTGTCAACTGACCTTAAAAAGCTAACATCAAGGGGACAATGGATGCACAAGTTCATGATACTCCTCCCACACCTATCAGTCCATGCATCTGTCATGATGGAACAACCTGTGATTTTCCACATCTCCCTATGATTTTCTAAGTTCTTATGAGTCTTCTTTATTGCCTTCTTCAAAAATGGGGTTGCGATCTTGTAACGTGTAAGAGGCTTCATCCCTGGACCATACCTCCCAATAGCCTCAACCATCCGATTCCAAGAATCATTCTCAGTGAGTGCATTAAAAGGAATTATATTGATGTAGGCCCATTCACATATATCTCGCAAACCTTATCCCGTTGGTCATTTGCAAAAGCATCCTTAATTGTACTTTGTCGCAAGTTATCCTTCATAACTTGCACTTTTTCAATAGAATCTAATGCTCTTGGCCTCTTTCCTTCCCTACCCGATTCAGCTGTGCTTGGATCACCACCACCACCGATGTCAACCTCATCCCAAAGCTCTTTAAGTGCTTTTGCCTTAGTAGACTTCTTTTTTGAGATAGAATCCATGTACTCCTTGATGAGCATCTTTGTCTCATCAAATTTTGAGTAGGGTGTCGTATTGCCACGGATATAAGGCAAATGTTGCTTGAATCTATGGATCCCACCTTTCATCGTCTTCTTACAAAGTCTACAACAAACAGTATTAGGATCCTCCTTGTGTGGGAGGTATCCAAACTTCCATCTAGGATCAATTGATCCTGGTGGGACATAAAACATATCCGAGCATGCTTCCCCATCGGATTGAGGATTTGTAGAAGCCATAAATAGAATTCACCTTAAAAAATATAAACTTACAAACATCAGAAAATGGTATCAAATACAATTATACAAGTTCATATAACCATAGCCTAAACATCATAGAGTTAACGAGATTATGATCCTAAATAATCATGTGAAAGAACAGATTGTAGTCTTAAACAATCAAAATATTCTAGACTATTAGAAAGAAAAACATGATTGGAATTTGGATCAGATGTGGTAAAATCGCAGAACATCAAGATATCAAGGTCAAATTATGCTAAAAACCTACTTTCTATTTGAATCAAATGGAGCAAAAATACCCAAAATATGGCTGCACTATCGGAGGAGATCAGAGGAGATGGCTACCTGTCACGGTGTCGGAGAGGGTTGGCTGTCGTGATGATCAGAGAGGGAGAGGAAGGGGCGATGATCGAGGAGGGGCTGCAGAACCTCTCGCGATGTTGGCTGCAGCACCTGTCGCGATCGCTTGCCAGAACTGGAGAGGAAGGGGTTGTCGCACCTCTTGAGGCTTGCATCGTCGCCTCCGATCAGAGAGGGAGGGGAAGGGTTGTCGCAACTCTTGAGTCTTGCTGTTGCTCGCACCTTGGAGGAGGGGCGATAATCGGAGACTCGGAGAGGGAATGCTTCGTAGCCTTCGCTAGGGTTTGGTACGGGGGAGAGCTTCGCAGGTTTGGGGGAAAGGGTTCTGTCGCGTAGGAGTTGGGGATTTGAGGGTCCATCAGAGTAGTGACTTAAATTTTTTAGGTTTAAATTCTCTTTGTACAGCTCGGTTAATTACTCGGCCGGCTACACCGACTACTTGGCCGAGTAGTCGGTGTGGCCAACTATAGCACCGACTACTGAATATTTAGTCGGGTGGAGGTCGACTAGGATTGCTCAGCCGAGTACTCGGCCAAGTAAATCGACTTTTACAATCATGGTAGTTGTAAGCACATCATCAGCCTAAAAGGTGGTAGGAACATGCATCTGAAACATAATAGGGCGAGCAACATCAAGAAGGTGCCTCAATTTGTGTTCAGCTACCCCATTCTGTTGGGATGTATATAATATCAAGAGTCTGGAAAAAATGGATCTAGGTTGAATTCATAAATTCAAGACCATTGTTAGTCCGAAACATGTGAACAGTAGTAGTGAATTGAGTCTTTATTTCATGCACAAAATTTTTAATCAAAGTAGGGGTTTCGGATTTCTCCTTCATCATAAAACCCCACCTGTCATGGGTATAATCATCCACCAAAACAAAAAAATACCAAAAACTCCTAAGACTCCCGACCTGACATTGTCCCCATAAATTAGCATGAACAAGCAAGAAAGTTGACTCAGTTCTACTATAACTACTAGGAAAGGAACCTATATGATGCTTGCCGAGTTGATTGGCATCGCAAGAAAACAAGTCGGGAAACTACATGTCAAGCAACTGGCGATGAAGAATAGAAACAATAGGATGTCCTAATCTAAGATGCCACTGGAAAGCAGAAGTGACACTAGCGGCAGCTATGGAATGATGCTTTGGTGGGAGGTCAAGGTAATATAGGCCATCTTGCTCAAGTCCCCTACCAATCTGCTTCCTCATTAGGAGATCCTGGAAGAAGAAAAAGTGATTATGAAATACTGCTCTGTAATTTAATACCTTTGTAATCTGATTGATAGATATTAACTTCAAAGCAAATTTGTGCGCATGCATAACATCATCAGCAGGAAAAGTAGAGGACTGAGAGATGTCACCCAAGTGTCACATGGGACAAGGCACCATCAGCTACTCTGGCATGTTCTGGAGTAGTCAATGGTTGTAGAGACGAAAAGAGTGTAGCATCTCCTGTGATGTGGGAGGTTATGCCTGAGTCTGCAAACCAAGATAGCTTACGAACACCTCTGGCACTAGTAGCAGTACCAGACATCAGAGCCACCGAAGCACTAGCAGTAGAACTGGCTAGATGTTCGTGAGGAAATCCATGTTTTGTCCAGCACCTATCAGAAATGTATTTCTTTCGACGCGTTCCCATAAATCGAGAAAGAAAGGTAGGCCATAGGAGGTCAGAGCCACCCAACTTGATAGTGATTCTTTGCGTAAAAAGGGATGCGCTTGGGGTAGTTTATCCCTGTTGGGTCTATGGATATGGATAAATGCAACGCATCCAGAAACCCGAGGAGGCATTCCAAATAGATCATTTTCAGGAAACAAGATTGAGTAGGGAACTTGCTCATTGAGAATAGTGGACGACATGCGATTGATAAGATAACAGGAAATTAATACTGCATCTCCCCAGTGTCTGTCAAGCACTCTGTTTTGAATCAAGAGTGTTCGTGCAACATCAAGAATGTGTTTATGCTTTTGTTTTGCCACATCATTTTGTTGGGATGTATAAGGACAGGTAGTCTGATGAATAATGTGTGCTCACGATAAAAGGTGTGTAGTAAAGTGGTGCAGAACTCCAATGTATTGTTTGATCTAATTGTCTTCACCTTTGTCTCATACTGAGTTCTGATCTTTACTAAAAAAGCACGAATCATGTCACCTACCTCAGATTTGGCCGTCAACAGAAATATCCAGGTAAGATGAGAAAAATCATCCACAATAGTCAAATAGTGTTTGTATCCAAGACGATCTTGAGTTCGACCAGGTCCTTAAATATCCATATGGAGTAGCTAGAATAATGCTTAGGAATCTCGATGTTGACTCCTAGGAAAGGTACTCTTATGATGCCTCCTAAGTTGACATGCCTTACATTGAAAAGTGGCAGTTGGAGAAATCTGTGGTAGCATTGGTCTAAGCTTCGGTTGAGGAAGATGACTAAACCTGAGATGCCATAAGTAGCTAGTGGCACCTCCTGAAGAGAGCGAAGCATGTCTTGCATAGGGCGATTGTAGATCACAACCACATCCAATGGTGCGTCCAGTGAGAATATACTTAAACGTAAGGGACATAGTATCAAAGATTGTCGTACAATTCAACTCCTTCGTAATCTTACTTTTTGATAGTAGACTCAATGGGATGTCAGGGGCTAAAAGAACATTCTCCAACTTCAAGTGCGGAGCTACGCGAACCTCCCTCTGACTAAATATGGGTGCTTACCTCCCATCAGGAACTTGCACAAATTTACCAGGTGGAACCAGATGAATAGTAGTGAATTGTCTCTCATTGCCACAAATATGTCGAGAAGCTTCCGAATCAACAAGCCAATTTGCATCTCCTACTTGAGACAAACAAGCTGACCCTTCTTGGGAACCCCCATACTGCCTATACATCTGGATTAATACCTCATATTCACTCTTAGAGACAGTAATCATATCATATATCTCCCCTGTTTCTACAGATGTTGCATAATTTGTGGTTGGAATTATCTTCTCCTTAGCCTCTGGTCAAAGAACAGTATGTTCCTGATCAGGACTTCCTGTGGTCATCACACATCTGTGACCATCGAGAATAATGCATCCCATCTGATTCCATCCTGGGACCAAGAAAGAGGCTCTTACATGCCTCAGATTCGGATAACATCACACTAACTTCAAGCATGAAACCAAAAATAACATGGAGAAATAGGAGGCCTTCAGATCATCAAACATATATAAACCATTAAATCGACATATTAGATTTCAAACATGGATTTCCAAGCAAACGGGGACTTGGAACCCATGTCTAAGATCGTGTAGGGACCCCTACTTGCAATAGGGATGTGCGCTAGAGCCTAAATGGGCCCCAGCAACACCCACAAGGGGACCTTGCTCCTCTTCACCAGCTGCTAGCGGTTGGAAGCACCATCAGCACCCCTGCGTTGCCGGTTATGCGCAGCAGTGAAAGGGGATGCTACTTGTAGAGGGCAATGCAAACTGTAGAGATGACTGATGCGCTTGTTGGAGCGGGGGTGGTGTTGGCTGTTGAGAGGAGGGGCCGGTGGATAGGGTTTAGGTGTACAGTTTGGAAGGCTAGATGCTTGGTGGGATTTGATCATTCATCTTAGAAACCTTAGCTCTCTTTTTATAGAGAGAGAGGTAGGAATAATTGTAACTCAACCCCACATAAAAATAAACATGGACATAAGCAAAATGACCGAAGGGGTTCAACAAAGGCATTCCCGAATACTAGGATAGGTGGTGTCTGTTACCCCCACACTGAGGTTGCTAGATGTCTTGTTTGCGCCAAATTTTTCCTATTAGCCTGCTTTTCGTCAGTAAAATTACTAAGGAACTTTATTGTTGTGTTAGATTTGATGCCTAGACTTGTGTTTTTTAGGACAAACTAATTGGGAGGACGATTGGTGGCAGTCATGAAGAGGGGGTGTTTATCGCTTAGTCTAGTCTCCTTTTGTTGTTGCTTGCCATGGGTTGGGGGGGGGGGGGGGGGGGGGCTCTGTTTCGCTGCTAGGAGTCCATTCCAATGGCACCTCCACCTTGACCATCTTCCATTGGACAAGCTCAGACGTGCCATTCCTTACATCTCTCTTACTACTGTGATTGTCTATGATGCTTGTTAGTTGGGTAAGCCACCATTGTGCCTGTTAACCTGTCGACCGTAGTCTTGGGCCTACAGAGTTTCTGTTGATTCATATTGATGTGTGGGGCCTCAGTTGTATTTCTGATCGGTTGGGTCACTGTCATTATATTGTTGCTGTCGATGACTTTTCCCGTTTATCTTAGGTGTTTCTCCTAAAAACAATTCAAATGTTGGCACTATTCTAGAACATTTTATTTTGTAAATGAAAAGGTCCGATAATGCTCTTGGATTCTGTACTAGGAAATTATCTAGTTTTTATAAATCCCATTGGTTATGCATTAGATTACTTGTGCTCATATCTCTTAGCAGAATGGGGTAGCTAAAAGGAAGTATAGGCATTTACTTGATGTGGCACGTGCTCTTTTGATTGTGCTTATGCCTCTCAGCAGAATGGAGTTCCTTCACTTTATTGGGGAGATGTTCTCACTACCTGGTACTTGATTAATATGATGCCACGTTTTGTTATCCATGAACAACTTTCTTAAATATTACATCTTGATAGTGGGCTCTTTTATGTGTCTTGTGTCTTTGGGTGTGTTGCATTTGTGCGTCACTTCTCTTGGTCGGGATAAGCTAGCTTCAAGGGTAATTAGGTGTGTTTTATTGGGATATTCTAGGACTCAGAAGGGGTATTAGTGTTATGATCCCATTTCTGGCAAACATTATGTGAATGTTGATGTCACCATTCATGAGTCTATTCCTTATTTCTCTACTACAAGGCATAGTCTTAACCTTAAGGCCACTAAGGCACCCATGCATATACCACGTACTCAGAAGCTATCCTGATCATGGACCCTATGCCCCCTACTAGTGAGCTTGAGAAGTTTCCTGATCCGCTTGTCATAGGCTCTTGGTTACTTATAGTAAACAACCCTCTTCTTCTATGGCACCACCATCTCCCTCGGTATAGGTGGTCATAGGTGATTTATAGACTGATAATATTTTGCCCAATTTTGGTGGTGTAAAACCAGCTGTGGATGTTAGTGCCTCAAAGTAGGTACAAGATGCAGTGCTAACTGATCTTGACCTTTAGATTACTATTTGGAAGGTGTCCTGCAGTTGTGCCAGATACCCTATTTCAGGGGCCCTATCTACAGAGGGCTTGGGGATTGTTTTTCGGAAGTTTTCCAATGCATTGTCTGCCACACAGATTCCTTTTACCAACCAACAGGCCATGTTGATCCCTAGTGGCATCAGGTCATGGAGGTGAGATGGATGCACTTCGTTCATGTGTTACTTGGAAGCTTACTTCAGTACCAAATGAGGTAGTAGTTATTGGTTGTAGATGGGTGTTTACCATCAAATACAATCCAGATGGGTCAGTTGCTAGACACAAGGCCCAGCTTGTTGCAAAGGGGTTTACGTAGACATATGATGTGGACTTCTTTGATACCTTCTCTCTAATGGCATGCCTTCCTACTATGTGCATCTTGATTTCTATGGTGGTTCAACGTGATTGGCAGCTTCATTAGTTAGATGTGAAGAATGCTTTCCTCTATGGAGATCTCCAGGAGGAAGCTTACATGTAGCAACCCCTTGGCTACGAGACTAAGGGAAAGTGTGTATATAGATTGCAGAAGGCGATATATGTTCGGAAGTAAAGTCCAAGAGCCTTGCTCCAGAAACTCTTCGAAGTGGTAGAAGCTGTTGGTTTTTAGAGGTCTTCATCTGATCATTCCTTGTTTGTCAGGAAGATATGAAATGGTGTAGTGATGCTCCTTGTTTATGTGGATGATTTGATCATTACAGGAGATGATGTGACTAACATAGCTGAGGTCAACAAATCTCCAGCAGGCAAGTTCATTATGAAGTATCTTGGACCGTTGAGATACTGTCTTGAGATTGAGGTTGCTCGCAGCAAGAAGGGCATAGTATTATCCTAGAGAAAGTATGCACTTGATGTTTTGTAGAAGATTAGCATGTTGGGGGCTAAACTAGCAAATATCCTTATGGACACCATGGCTTGTCGATATGATGAGAAGGTAGAGGTGGTGGATAGTAGGCAATATAGACAACTGGTTAGCAAGCTCCTATACCTAACTATCACCAAATCGGATATTTCCTTAGCAGTTAGAATATTAAGTCAATTTATGGACAGGCCGAGGAGGTAGCATTAGGATGTTGCAATGATGATGCGAAGGTACCGAGATGAGGGATTCTGTTTAGTAGAGGTACTTCCATGAATGTGGTTGGCTATTCAGATGCATATTATGCAAGATGCTTAGCTGTCAGAAAGTCGACTACAGGTTTTTGTACCTATGTGACAAGAAATCTAGTGATATGGAAGAGTAAGAAGCTGATAGTTGTCTCTAGATCAAGTGTCGAGTCCGAGTATAGAGTCATGACCCACACTGTTGTGGAGATCATTTGGGTAAGATCACTTCTTGCAGGTTTACACATATTCGTTGACACACCTATGGAGATGAGATATGATAATAGAGTGACCACCTACATAGCCAATAACCTCATGTTTCATGAGAGCACTAAGCACATGGAGATTAATTGCCACTATACACATGCCTTGATACAATGAGGACTCCTTTATACTATAGTTTTTCAAATGACCAGGTAGCAGACATCTCCACAAGGCCTTTGCCATGGTCTTCATTTGATGTTTGTTATTTCAAGCTGAGCATGATTAACATCTATGCTTCAGCTCGAAGGGGAGTCTTGAGCCCTTTCGGTATTATGTTTTTCTGTTATTATCCTTTGTTATTTTGTTCTTTTGTTATGGGGTTATGTACTTTTCCTACCTCTCTATATATGGAGAGGTAGGGCTACGAAATAATTCAACTTGATTCATTTCATTCCATTGTATATGAAGAGGGATATCCTGTGACACAGGAGAAGAGGCATTCCCTTTCCCAAAGTAGTAGGGAATTTCCTCAGACAATGTAACATTAGCACTAATATAAAACCTGCTGAAAATCGCGCATGTGGAGCATGGAGGCTCCCTTGGAGTGTGGGAAAATAGCCCAACAAGGGTTGTCCACGTGGAAATCAGGGAGAGAGAGGAAGTAGCAACAGCCGACCTTGATGGTGGTCGGCCTGTGGTGTGGTCGGTGAAGGTGGTAACCGACGGCGATGTTGAGAAGTGAAAGAGAGAAGAGTTTGTGATATGGGAAATATTATTGCTAACTCGAGATTACCATGGGAAGACTACTTTTCTAGAGAACATATCTCACAAAATAAGAAATAAATCTTATCTCTAAATAAGGAAAAACAAATCACTAAACTAATTCGTAAAACAACTTTTCCTAAAACCAACTTAACAAAATAGAAAGCTAGGGACTTGAGTAAACAAAACTTGATCCCTTAGACCCTCTTAGTTGCCAGCCGTATGGGCCCAGCTATTGCTGCCACATGCCACTGCCATGCGGCCTAGCTGGCTGGTACGTGGCAGGTCCACATGGTTTGCCTGTATTCTCAACACTCCTCTCAAGTCGAGGTCGGGAGGCTGATGACTTAGTCTTCAACTTGTGAGGCTAAATGTCCCACCACTCCTTTTTCTACAATCGTCCTCTCGGTCCTCTCTTTGGATGAGTCAATGGTGTAGGCTTTTGCCACTTTCGAAGTAGTTGTGTCTGTGGCAACCTTAATAGTTGTCGCGACGACTGCCATTGACTTATCTTCTCGAAGCATGGCCCGTAACTTCTTGAGATCTTCGGGGATCAAGGAATTCACTTGTGAGGTATTAGTAGTCCTACGTAGAGGCCTTTGCACCTTACTTGGATCTTTAGGAAAGGAACTTTTTGGATCAACCACTGGTCTTTTTGCAACCTCGAATGTCGTTGCATGGACTATGGTGTCCTCTTCTTGGAGTGATTACCATAATTTTTAGCATTTTTTCTCTAGGAAAATCTCCTCTTTTAAACGAGAGTAAAGCGTCAATATGAAGATAACTTGATATATCTCCTTTTATCTTTTCTGGGCTTCGAGCTTCGAACTCCATCACCTTTGTTGACAACATGGCTTCTGTAGCAATGGTATCCGTCATTTTCTATGATCTTTCTCTGCATAAGGCGATGGATTTGTCAAGGAAGACTTTGTTGGAGACGAAAGACCACCCACATGTGGTCAAAAGCCCGCACGTCTAAGAGAGCCTAAATCGTATGCTCTAATACCTGTTGAGAATCATGCGCGTGGAGCGTGGGAAAGCAGCTCAACAGGGGTTGTCCACGTGGAAATCATGGAGAGGGAGCAGCAACAGCCCACCTTCATGGTGGTCGGCTCATGGTGTGGCTAGTGAAGGTGGTGGCCAATGGTGATGTTGAGAAGAAAGAGAAGGGAGGAGTTTGTGATGTGGGAAATATTATTGCTAACTTAAGAGATTACAATGGAAAGACTTATAGAGAAAATATATTTCACAAAATAAGAAACCAAGCTTATCTCTAAGTAAGGAAGAACAAATCACCAATTTAATTCCTAAAAAATTTTCCTAAAATCAACTTAACAAAATAGGAAACTTTTGGACTTGAGTAAACAAAACTTGGTCCCTTGGACCCTCGTAGCCATCGGCCTTATGGGCCCACCTGCTGCTACCACGTGGTAGGTCCACGTGGCCTCTTATTCTCAACAAAACCTATGAGCCATAGGATCATAACAGCGATATTCCTTTTAGGTTGTCGTGTACCCCAAGAAATTGACTTGATTGATCGAGGAGACAACTTATCCACTTTAAATAAGTGGACAAAATAAATACCCAAAGACTATGGGAGGAAGATCAAATGCCTCTCGTCTTGGAAACAAAATAGAATAGGGTGTGTCGAGTTATGTATGGTGAGTCTTTTTATTATTTTGTTTAGTGAAATAGTATACTTGTAATTTTCTTTCTATGGGCTCTTTATATAAAGAGGCTCAAGGTCTTTCTGAATAAACTATTCATTTCGATCTTAACATTTGACCACCAACGACAGACGAGGACACTCTATTAATAAGGATGCAATAGTAAGAACTGCATCAGCTTAAAACTTGGAAGGCACATGCATTTGAAGCATAATTGTTGTGCCACATCAATTAAATGTCTCAACTTATGTTTAGGCACCTTATTTTGTTGGGAGGTGTGAATGCAAGAGGTCTGGTGAATAATGCTCAGAGAAGAGAAAAACTGAGACAAGGTAGTGTTCACAAATTTCAGTTCATTATCGATCTTGAACATTTGTTTATATTTCACTAATAAAATTTTAATGAATGCAGGAGTTTCAGACTTGTCTTTCATCATATATACCTAAGACGTATGGGTATAGTCATCCACCAAAATCAGAAAATACCTGAAATGCCTAGCACTACGGACTGGTCCCCACAAATCTACATGGACAAGAGAAAATGACGATTTAGGTCTCTATTCTAACTAGGACACGACTATGATGCTTGTCGAGTTGACACGCATCACACTGAAAAAAATCTGGAAATTGTAAATCAGGAAACTAATGATGCAGGACTTTTACACTTGGATAACCTAGGTGTAGATGCCACTATAAGGTAGATGTGGCTAAAGCGGCAATAGCAGTGGAATGTGTAGGTGATAGGTTAAGGTAGTAAAGACTATTCTTTTCAAGACCTCCACCAATCTACTTCATTGTGTGGAGATCCTGCAAGAAGAAAACTGATCATGTAAAACAATCAGAAAATTTAATTCCTTTTTATCTTACTAATGGACGTTAAATTGAACGTAAATTTAGGGGCATGCATCACATCAGAGAGAAACAATGAACCATTTAAAGAGATGTCACTAAGGCCTATCACAGGGGATAAGGCACCATTAGCCACCCTAACATGGAAAGGAGTGGTAAGAGGTCGAAAAGAGAACAAGGAGGCATCACCTGTGATGTGAGAAGCACCTGAGTCGGCAATCTATGCAAGATCACATATATTAGCAGCAATGGCTGCAGTACCTGTTTAGCGAATTACATAAGATCCTATAGTGGACACAAATTGAGAGGACAACCTATCATACTCGTTGGAGACTGATTTGGGGGTTAGCATGCTCCTGCTTCTGATACTGACTCTCCTCCCCACTAGAGGAGATATGGTTGGCTAAGGGACCCTGAGATAATTTGTGCTTAATCCAACAACGGTTAACTGTATGATTGGTATTGTGGCAGTGCTCACATAATGACCTCGACCCTGGCCATAGCCATTACCACCTCCTTTAAGAATGTGTCCCCCTCCCTCCAGGGGCTCCTTGACCATGACCAAAGGATGCTATGGCAGAAGACTCAGAGAGGGGAACCGGATTAGATATCTCCAAGCGTAAAAGACAAGCATATATCTCTATCGATGTGGTAATCTCCTCCAGTGTCATAAGCTGGTCTTTCATCGCCTTGTACGTAGGGTTTAATCCTATAAGTAGCTGTACTAATCGAATAACTTCCTTTTGCTTTACCATGATTGCCACATCGAATGAGATTGGCTGATGGATGTCCAGCTCATCCTAGAGGTTCTTCATGGTGCCATAATACTCAGCCAGACTTTGAGTTCCCTTTCGGGACGTGTGTAACTCCTCAATAACCCGATAAAGATGGGTTATGTTGCTCTTGTGGGAATTTGTCTCATGCAAGGCTTCTCACATCTTTTTAGTAGATGAATAAGACATTACCTACTTGTTAATAGCCTCCTTCATGCTATTAAGTATGCAAGTCGCCACTTAGTCATTATTGGCCTCTCAGTCATTTGTCTTGATGGTCGATTTATCCCTCGTCAATACGTATTTCTTTCAATGAGAACCTACGAAATGAGATAAAAGTGGTCGACCATAAAAGAAAGTTGTTGCCATCCAACTTTGTCGAGAGTTATTCTTGTACTTTTTTTTTTTTTGAAAAATCAAAGGGTAGTTATCCAAGCGATAACCACCCACAATCATTTCATTTCATTCTTGTACTTGGTTTTATCGTTGTTTGCATAGTTATTATTACTATAAGGACATCCTTGTAATTTACCTAAGGGTTTCTCTGTATAAGAGCCCTTAGGATTTGTAATAAAACAAGTAACTCTCACTTTTCCTAATATGGTTTCAAAGTAGCGGCCCTGGATCGGTGCCCAAGTACCCCACCCAAACCTCGTTGCCTACACCACCAAAACCCTTCTCTCCCTCTCTCTCTCTCTCTCTCTCTCAATCATCTCACTCCCAGTGTCACACCATCACCAACCTCCTTGCTGGTGGCAATAGCGCCCGTGGTCACCATTGCGCCACCCCAACCTCACGCGTTGTTGCTCCAGACCTTCCAACACTACCTTACATCGTTGCTGAAGGTGCACGTCGGACCTTGGTGGCGTGCACACATGATGCAAAGCGCTCTTGGTGCACATGTTCCATCTGATGGTAGTCTAAAATATTCTATTTCTGTTGAGTTATATGTTGTATTTTAGTGGCTTTTTCAGTTATTATATTGTATTGGTATGTGCTTGGAATTTACCCTTTGTGCTTTTCTATATAAAGGCAGTTAGGGTTTCTAATGAAACTTGATTCGCTCTTTTGTCCTAACATGGTATCAGAGCAACGGTCCTAAACCGTGGCTCTACTATTCCACCCAAACCTGGCCTCCTCCCGCGTCCACCTAAACCCTAGGTCCTCTCTCCCCCCCTCAAGGACCCGTTGCACCCTCCTTGTCGTCGCTAGGCCCCTCAGACTGGCAGTAAGGATCAGCGTCGTCGACCAAGGGGGTCAACAGCAGCAGGAGGCCACTGCGACAACCCCTTAGGCCTGCACTGCCACCTGAGGGACCACTGCTTGAGTCTCTTGGTGGCAATTTGACTGCCTACAGCATCGCCTCCACGGCTGTGGTGATCTGATATGGTGCAACGTCGCTGCCTCCATGCCTGGCACCGACCGCTTACCGTTTGATTGGGTGGTCTGGCCTCCTACCGTTGCTACCTTGCCTCCTTTTGTTCTGCAACTGTGTTTTCACGAACTTCGTGAGGCGCAGCTGCGAGGAGGTGGCTCTGTTCTGATCATGGGCAGGCCTGCAGTCTTCGGGGTGGTGTGAATAGCCGCCCATCTATCTTCTCCAACTGAGTAGAGGTTAAGGAGAAGAAACAATCCCTTTGGGGTCTTATCTAGCCCCAAAGGTGGTTGTTATGGTATGATCTTGTCTCCATTCTCAAATCTATGACGATTTCAGACCTACATATGGTTTGAGTTTTTCCTTCAGTACCTTAATTTTGGTGTTTCTCACATGTTAGGTGATATGGAAGACAAGGGTTCCTCGAGCAACTCGGTGGGGAAGATATCTACCCTGAGCACATCTTCTTTTATGCAAGGAACTTCTATCAAGTTGGATGGAACCAACTTTCTTCTGCGGTCTACTTCGTTTTCTCGATTTGTCAGATCACATCGGAAGAAGTGCATCTTGACATAGGACGAACCAGTAATAAAATTTGTTGACTCAGAGGCAAGGGGCAGATAATGATTGGGTGGCTACATGTATGTTGAATAGCATGATGGAGCCCATTGCAAAGCAGGTTATGTTATATGCATCTGCTAAGAAGATGTGGGAGGTTCTTTGCGAGATACTCTCACAGGAGCAACATCAGTTGCCTTAACAGGGTGATTGAGGAGCTGCATTCTTTTCGGAAGGGGATTATGTCCCTTGCCGGGTACTATGGCTCTATGAAGAACCTCTGGGATGAGCATGATACTTATCAGTCGATCTCCATGGATGTCACAATCATTGCTAAGAAATGTGAAGCCTTTCATTCTATTCAGCTGCTTGCAGGTCTTGGTCCTGAATACAAGTCTGTTAAGGATCAACTTATGACCCTTGAAGAGATCCTTATTCCTGCTCAGATTTATGCTCGCATATCCAGATTTGAGATATCTGACCCAATTTCACTTTTTGATTCTTTTGCCATACCACTTGTTGGTCGTGGTAAGGGAACCACAGGAGGCAGGGGGAGAGGATGTAGGGCGAGAGCTAGAGGTCGTGATCGAGGATGTGGTTTGTTTTGTGACCATTGTCACAAGACGAATGACAAGTGATGGATAAAGCACGGATTTCCTTAGGGGAATCAGGCCAACCAGGTTACCTGTGGTGGAGATGGGAGTTAGCACTATTAGGAAGAAGAGGAAATCAGTCCTCAGATCACTATTTCCAAGGATGAATGTGACAGACTTCTCAGGCCACTCTTGTTGGTGGCGCTTTTGCGACCCAGACGACAAGTACTTTTGCTAGTGTGAGGGGTGTTCGTACACCATCTTGGCTCGCTGACTCAGGTGCATCCTCCCACATGATAAGAGATGTTACTCTTTTTTAGTTGCTTAGACCATTGACTACTCCCATACATGTCAGAGTAGCTGATGGTGTCTTGTCCGTTGTGACAGGCTTGGGTAGCATCTCTCTGTCTACTATTTTGCCACTTTCTGATGTTATGCATGCACTCAAATTTGCCTTGAATTTAATGTCTATCATGATTACTAAGGCATTAAATTGCAGAGTAGTTTTTCATGATCATTTTTTCTTCTTGCATGACATCCTGATGATGAAGCAGATTGGTGGCGGACTTAAGCAGGATGACCTTTACTACCTAGACCTTCCACCTAGGCATCATTCCATGGCTACCGCTTTTGGTATTTTTGCTTTACAATGGCATCCTAGTATTTCTGTTTCTCGCCATCAGTTTCCTAACATGTAGTTTTCAGCTTCCTTCTCTTGTGATGCCCGCTAACTTGGCAAGAATCTTAGAGTTTTCTTTGCAAGTAGTAATAATATAACTGAGTTTGTTTTTTCTCTTGTTCATGCTGATTTGTGAGGCCCATGTTGGGTCAAGTCTTAGGGGTTTTCGGTATCTTTTGATTCTTGTGATGATTATACTCGTGTCTGTTGGGTTTTTATGGTGGAGAAATTCAAAACCCCTGTATTGATAAAAAAATGTTAATGAAATAAAGACTCAGTTCTTTACTTCTATTCGCCTGTTTCGGACTTTTAATGGGCTTGAGTTTGTGAACTCTACTTTAACTCAATTTTTTGTCTCTTGGTATTATACATGAGACATATTGTGTTCATACATCCTAACAGAATGGGGTCCTTGAATGCAAATTGAGACACCTTCTTGATGCTACACGTACTATTATGTTTTAGATGCATTCTCCTACTACCTTTTGTGCGGATGTTGTTCTTACAGCTACTTTTTTAATTAATCATGTTTCTTAATGGGAAGACTTCCTATTTAGTTTTGTTTCCTAATTAGGAGCTTTTCTTTATTCCTTAAAAAATTTTTGGATGTGTTTGCTTTGTTCATTTGTTCACGGTGAACAAGCTCGTCCTATATCAGTTAAATGCATGGTTGTGGGTTATTTTAGAACCCAAAAGGGGTATAGATGTTTTCATCCTCTTTCGCATCGCTTTTATGTTAGTAAGTGTTGGGAAATAAAATCAAATTAAATATTTGATTAGGTGTTTTATTATGTTTAGGTCATTATGGGTTTTCCATGTTTGCCCTTTGCTTTTCTATATAAAGAGGGCTAAGGCTTCTCTATTCGATCAATAACAAGAATTATTTCTCCCCAAAATTGTCTACATGGTATCAGAGCGGGTTTGATCCTATGTGAAAAAAAAAGAAGAGAAGAAACCCTAGAGGAGGAGGCCCTCTGGCGGCGTCGCTGACCTTTGGCGAGCCACCGGAGAGGCCTTCTCTGCTCCCACACATCCCTCCACCACCACCACCACCACATCGGAACCCTAATGGCGGAGCGATCTCTAGAGCCTTTCTATTGGAAGGCCTGCGTTGGCATCCCTTTGAGTCTCCCTGTCGTCGGCACCACTCTCTACTACTTCCCTGAGGGCCACTTTGAGCTAGCCTCCTCTTCGTCGGGCCTTTGAGCCGTCCGTTGCCGAGAGCCCTTCATATTCCCCTGCTTCGTCTCTGTCTACCTCCTCGCCAAGGAGGCCCTCAATGGGTAACGCATGGTGGTCATGTGCGTTGAGGAGATCTGCTTCTCTGGTGGCCTTGTCCGGCTGAAGATGAAGTACCACCGCTTCCTCCAAGCGCATGAACACTAAGCCTTCCCACAATCCCTTCCACTTTCGCGCCTTTGCCAAGATCCTCTGGTGGACCATCCATGGGATGGTGCCGCACAAGACCAAGAGGGGGTATCGATCTTGGTGAGGCTCAAGATCTACGAAGGAATGCCCTCCTCTACTGTGCCACCGCCTACAGAGATAAGAGAAAAAAAAGAAGGGTTTTTTGCAGCTGCTATCGTTCTCTTTGATTTTAATAAAAATGGGGGGGGGGGGTTAGGGTATTTTGTGTTCAAGTCCTGTGAAGTTATGTCTTTTGTTTTGGGGCATTTGCATGTAGCCCTTAAAAGTTTAGTTTTTTGTCTTTTGGGTCCTTATATGTTGAGTTGAAGACATGAGCTATCTCAAGATGTTAAGTATTCGTGCAGTACTCTCATGCACCTTAAGAGAAACCAAACATTGACTGGCTCCGTAAGGGCATACAAGAAGGGATACCTAGGGTTGAAGACACGAAGAGAGGACTACCATGTCGACAAGAGTGGATCTTCACTACCGTAGGGATCCAAGTCTTTGCCGTTTCCTACATAGTGACTTGTGGGGGAGTGTTAGGAAATAAAATCAAATTAAATATTCAATTTGGTGTGTTATTATTTTTCGATTATTGTGGGTTTTCCATGTATACCCTTTGCCTCTCTATACAAAGAGGGTTAGGGTCGCTCTATTCGATCAATAACAAGAATTATTTCTCCCCAAAATCTTCTACAATAAGAACGTAACTTTTTTTGAGAATGTCATATTATTTTACTACGAGGGAGTCTCCCAATGTCACACAGGATGTTCATTGCCTATGCCCACTACTGTGCCTCCAGGTGTCTCTGAGCCTCCTACACTTCCAGATGTTTCGTCCATTACTCATCCTGAGCATCCTGAGGTGATAGATAACTTTCCTAAACACTTTCAGCATAGACCTCCATCCACCATGATACCTGTAGGGGAACTGCTTTCTTCCATTCTTGCTCAATCCTTTGCGGATACTGCTAATTTAGACGGACGTCTAGACACGGTGCCGCCAGAGGTAGTTGTTATGGATCTTCTTATTTCTTAGAGGAAGCCACAAAGATCTTGTGTTAAGTATTATGTTCCCAATTATATGTTATTTGATCATTTGCCTGCAATAGGGAGACTTCTATCTCTTGTAGTTGACAGTAAGCATATTCTAAGGAGCTATATTGAGGCTTCTTAGGACCCTTCCTGGACCTTAGCCATGGAGGAGGAGATGGCTGCTCTTCAGTCAAGGGGTACTTGAACAGTTGTTGACTTACCTCTTGGTGCTACTATTGTGGGGTGTAGGTGGGTACTCATCTTCCAATGCCACCCAGATGGTGCAATAGAGAGATTTGAGGCACGGCTTGTTGCCAAAGGTTATACATAAACCTTTGAAGTTGAATATTTTGAGGCCTTCTTACCAGTGGCCAGACTCAATTAAGTGTGAATTCTTTCTTCTGTGGTAGTCAATAATGGTTGGTCAGTATCTCTGCTAGACATTAAAAATGTGTTTCTCTATAGTGATTTAGGGGAAGAAGTTTATATGCAGCAATCCCCTCGTTTTATGGTTGAGGGGGAGTATTAGGTTTGCAGGTTGAAGAAGGTCATTTATGGTCTTAAGAAAAGTCTTAGGGCCTGGTTTGAGAGATTTAGTAAAGCTATGCAAGAGTCTGGATTTACTAGTTCCACTGCTGATCATTCTATTTTCACTATGCATAGAACCATTGGGTTTGCTAATCTCATTATGTATGTTAATGATATATTGCTCACTAGAAGTAATAAAGTAGGGATAAAAGCTATTAAGAAATTCTTACATTCTTAATTTGTCACCAAAGATCTGGGGATGATAAATTATTATTTGGGCATGAGGTACAACATGTTGATGGTGACCTTGTTCTATCCTAGAGGAAATATGTACTTGATATGCTGAGAGAGGCAGGGATGCTGGGTTGCAAGTCTGCTGGTGTTCCAATGGACCTATCTATGCCAGTTGCACATTTTGAAAGTCCACTGCTTGAAGATGTAACTAGATACTGTGCTATGGTGGGACAACTATTGTATTTGATTGCTACTAGACTTGACATTTGTTTTGTAGTTGGGAGACTGAGTCAGCTTATGCAGTCTCCTAGAGAAGTACATTGGGAATGTGTGTTAGCTGCTTAGATACCTCAAGCAGGCTCCTGGTAAGGAGTTGTCATTTATGAAGTATGGCCACTTGGATGCTTGGGGATATTCTAATGTAGATTATGCAAGAGCACATGAGGACAGACGATCCACTATAGGCTATTGTACCTATGTGGGTGGCAATCTTATCACATGAAGAAGCAAGAAGCAAAATGTTGTCTCCAGATCTAGTGCAGAATCAGACTATAGGGCTATGGCCCATATCACTTGTGAGCTCCTGTGGGTGAGATCTATTTTACATGATTTGGGCATGTCGGTTTTTGGCCCTACTCCCATGTATTGTGATAACAAGGCAATTGCATTTATTGATAATAATCCTGCCTTTGATGAACGAGCCAAGCATATAGAAGTGGATTTCCATTTTATTAGAGATGCTTTTAATAATGGCAAGATCAGTACACCCAACATCACCACTAAAGATTAGGTTGCAAATGCCTTCACTAAAGCACCCTCCAAGAAGCATCTTGAGTTATGTTCCAAGCTAAGCATGCTTAATGTATATGCTTCAGCTTGAGGAGTGTTGAGTTATATGTTGTATTTTAGTGGCTTTTTCCATTTTTATATTGTATGGGTATGTACTTATAATTTACCCTTTGTACCTCTCTATATAAAGGCACCTACAGTTTCTAATGGAACTTCATTCACTTTTTTGTCCTAACAGTTTTATATCTGATTTTTGGGTTATTTTGACTCAGTATGATATGCTCTCCATCTAGTTTCCTTGCTTTTCTACAAATCGGCTCATCATGGGAGACCACAAAGATATTATTATTAGTGACTCGATAGGGAAGTTGTGTGGCTCGAGTGCATCCTCTCATGTGCAAGGGAGTAGAACCAATTTTCTTTCGTGGTCTACCTTATTTTTCGAATTCGTAGGGTTTCACCAGAAGAAGTATATTCTCCTAAAAGATGAGGCAGTCGAACATGAGAAGACAAATGACTGGGAGGTTGATAATAACTAGGTATCTACGTGCATGCTCAATAGTATGAAGGAGCACAAAGCCAAAGAGGTTATGTCTTATTCATCGGTGAAGATGATGTGTGAGATATTACATGAGATTCATTCTCGAAAGAATAATATTGCACGATTGCATAGAGTCATTGAGGAAATACATATGTTCCAAAAGGGAACCACAACTCTCGTCGAGTGCTACAGGATAATGAAGAATTTGTGCGATGAGTAGGACACCTATCAATCCCTCACAACAGATGTTAGTATCATGGCTAAGCAGAGGGAGGCCAATAGGTCAGTGTAATTTCTAACCACTTTGGGTCCTAAGTACAAGGCAGTTAGGGACCAACTTTTGACATCAAAGGAGATAACTACCCTGGGACTGATCCATGAACGATTGTCTAGAGATTTGAAAGCTTATTCCTAGTGTAGATTATTCTGCCATGGCTTCTTTTGGTTGTGGTTGTGATCATGCAGATTCTGGTGGTTGAGGTGCTCGTGATTGAGCCAATTCCAGAGGAGGAAGAGGCCGTGGCTAGAGGGGGAGCTTATTCTGTGAGTAATGCCATAGACAGGACCATATTGCTAATAGGTGTTGGGTAAAGCATGGCAATCCTCAGGGCCTGGGGGCAATTAGGTTGTCGCAGTGGTGGAGAGCATCCAGTATCAAGATGATGACAGTTAGGTGACTCTTTCCAGGGCAGAATATGATAGGTTGATGGCATCTTAGACCCCCATTGCAGCGTGAGCTTCTGGATCGCATTCCATAGGTATCACTACATTTTCTGTTGAATCTCATGCTCCAGCATTCATTGTCTATTCAGGTGCTTCCTCACACATCACTGACGATTCTACCCTCTTTTCTTCTCTTTGCTCTCTTGCTACACCTTTCTAGGTTAGGGTGGCTGATGGTGGTTTCTTGCTAGTTACAAGTCATGGGGATATTCCATTATCTACCTCTCAGTATGTCTAATGTTATGCATGCACCCTTATTTATCCTGAATTTGGTATCTATTAGTTAGATTACCAATGATTTGAAGTGTAGAGCTATTTTTCATGACCAGTTTTTTTTTTTGCTGGACCTCCAAATGATGAGGTAGATTGGTGGAGCGCTTGAACAGGACGTCGTCTACTATCTTAGACTTCCACCTATACCTACTACTATTAGTAGTCGTGCCATTATTACCTTATAGTGGCACCTTTGCCTAGGTTACCCAAGTATCCCTACTCTAGGTCATCAGTTTCTGGAGTTGTAGTTTCCTAAATCATTTCATTGCGATGTGCATCAACTTGGCATCCATCACCGGTCTTTTCCCAGCAAAAATAAGAAGTTCGAGTCTCCTTTTGATATTGTGCACATTGATTTGTGAGGCCCCTATAGGGTTTGTAGTGTAAGGAATTTTCGTTTTTTCCTTGGTTTGGTAGATGATTGTACCCATGTCTCTTGGGTGTTTTTTGATGAAGGAAAAGTCTCAAACCCTTGTGCTTAGTTAAATTCTTTTTCAGTGAAATGAAGATTCAGTTTTCCGCTACTAGAAAAATTTTTAGAAGTAATAATGGGCTTGAGTTTGTTGATGCCAGTTGATTTGATTTTTTACATCTATGGGATTTATCCATCGGACATCTTATTTTCACACCTCTCAATAAAATGGGGTGGTTGAATGCAAGTTGTGCCACTTGCTTGATGTTCCTTAGACCATGATGTCTCATTTTTGGATCGATGGTGGTTTTATCACTACTACTCATAAATAGGTTGTCCTCTTCAATTTTAGGGGATAAAACACCCTATTCCCTTTTGTTTCTTAGTTGTGCTGCTTTCTCGTTGCCTCCGTTGGTGTTTGGTTGTATTTGTTTTGTTCGCCTATTCAAGGTGGACAAGTTGCCACGTCGATCGGTGAAGTATATTTTTTTGGGATACTTTCGTACTCAGAAGGGATGTCGGTGTTATGATCTAGTGGCTCATAAGTTCTATGTTAGCACTGAGGTGACCTTTTTTGAAGAACTTCCTTTCTATTCTAAGAAGGGAGTTCCTCATCTCTGGTGGTGCCACAGGATATCCCTAGTTCTATGCCATCTACCTTCCAATCAGGACCTTTTGAGCCGCCTTATCCACCAAATACAACCACATCTTATCCTAACCCATCATCCTTCTGTCCAAAGTCCTTCCACCGGAGGCCTCCCACTACCCAGGTGGAACCTCTTTCCACCATTTCTGCTTAGTCCTCTGCAGACGTTGGTGAATTGTCTGGAGATTAGGTACCTTCTACTGAGAGCGATGACTTGAACCCTCCTATAGCATAGAGGAAAGGCTTCAAGGTCATGTGCTCATTACTTTCTTAGTATGTCTTGTAATCAATTACCTGCAATAGGATAGTTACTATCTCCTGCAGTTGATAATCATTAGCTACCTCGCAGTCATACAGAGGCTATTTACGATTCGTCTCGGAAGTAGGTCATCGATGAGAAGATGGTCACTCTTCAGTCACAAGGCATTGGGTGTTAGTTGATCTATCCCCTGGTGCAATTGTTGTGGGGTGTAGATGGGTGTTTACCATTACATATCTTTTAGATGGCTCCATTCAACGCTACAAGGCAATGCTAGTCACCAATGGTTACACATAGACCTTTGGTGTGGACTATTTTGAGATGTTTTCTTTCGTTGCTCGCCTCAATTCTGTCCAGATCCTTTCGTTCGTTGCAGTAAATCAAGACTGGCCTGTCTACAACTTGATATCAAGAATGCTTTCTTGTATGGAGACCTTGATGTTGAGGTCTATCTGTAGCAGCCTTTTGGGTTTGTTAGCTAAGGGGAGTGTCACAAGGCCATATATGGATTGAAACAAAGTCCTAGAGGCTATTCAGAATTTTGGGTTCATAGATTCATTACACAGAGGTAGGTTTTGTTATTCTGATTATATATGTTGATGATATGCTTTTGATAGGGAATGATGTGAAAGGTTTAGAGGATACTAAGACCTTCCTACATACACAATTTGTGACTAAGGATGTGGGCTTGATCAGTTACTTTCTTGGTGTTGAGATCCATTGCATGAGGGGTGGAATGGTCCTCTCACAGGGGATGTACTGGATATGCTTTGTGAGGCAGGGATGCTAGGCTGCAAGCCTTCTAATATACCTCTAGATCCAGCAACTCTTCTCACAGATGCAGATAGTCCTATCTTGGAGGATGTGACTAGATACAGGGAAATGGTTGGTAGGCTTCTTTATCTCAGTGACGAGGCCAGGCATATCTTATGTTGTGGGGAGATTGAGCCAGTTTATGTAGAAGCCTAGGAAGAACCCTTGGGTAGGGGTGTATCAAGTGCTGCGGTATCTCAAGAAGTTTCTAGGAAAATGATTATTTTTCTTAAGGCATGGACATCTTAATGTGTGTGGATATTTAGATGTTGATTATGCAAGTGCCCATAAGGATAGAAGGGCAACTACTAGCTATTGCACTTATGCCGGTGAAAATTTGGTTACTCGGAGGAGTAAGAATCCAAATTTGGTATCCTGATCCAGCGAAGAGTCAGAATATAGGGCTATGCCTCATACTGCATGTGAGCTTTTTTGGGTGAAGTCTATTTTATAGGACTTTGGTGTTGAGTTCTCAAGTCTTATGCCTATGTATTGTGGCAATAAGGTAGCCACTTTTCTTGCAAATAATCCGGCCTTCCATAAGAGAATAAAGCACATCGAGGTCGATTATCGCTTTGTCGGAGATGCAGTGATAACTGGCAAGATCTCTGCACCATACATCTCTAGTGTTGATCGAATTGCGGATATATTCACCAAGGCCCTTGCTAAGAAGAGATTAGAGTATTTTTTATTTAAGCTGAGAATGTTTGATGCTTATGCTCCAACTTGAGGAGTATTGAGAGTCATTCTTGTACTTGTCTTCTATTTCTTTTTGTCCTTATTTGCACATTTATTATTACTGCAAGGAATTCCTTGTAATTTACTCGAAGGGCTTCTCTAAATAAGAGCCCTTAGGGTTTGGAATACGATAAGTAACTCCCATTTTTCCAAACAAACTTGATATAAGTGCCTTGCATATGAAATGGTATGCTCGTGGTGGATAGCTTCTGCATCGAGTTGCTAAGGTTCTCCTTCTGGTTGCTCATGATGCCTCAAGTTGTAGGAAAAAGTAGGAAGACTTCTTAGCACAGAAATCAGGCCATAGAATATGAAAAATATGAATTTTTGACCACATAGAACGCAGGTAGGGTTCTCATGATCCAAAAAATTGAGAATTTCAAATCATGGAACTCAAATGCAGTAACTACTAGACACGTAGGCACATGCTAGGGCATGAACAGGGCCCTAGCGGTGCCTTTCTCTATGATGGAGGTGTTGGTAGTGGGCTTGTAACTGTGAAAGAGATCAACGGCATTGATCCTACTTGTTATGGCGCCTACCGAAGGCAATAGGCAGCAATAAGAGACAGACTAAGGTCGTAGGAGGTGGTCTAAACCCTTGTAATAGCCACTAGAAGTTGCTAACTGCGATGTAGGGAAGAGAGAAGGCCATTGAAGGCGGTGTTAGACCCCTTCAGCAACCACAAGGGGAAGCTGGCAGTGGCGCAAGGAGATGAGGTCGGCAATGCCAGTTAGGGAGCCTGTCACTGCCTACAAGTGGCGGCGCTCGTTGGATGGAGAGAAAAGGGGTTAGGTGGAGGGATTGGAGGCTAAGGTTTGGTGGGGGATATTGGAGCCCCGATGTAGGGTTGTTGCTCTGATATCATGTTAGGAGAAAATGAGCAATCAATCTTTATTCATCAAGCCCTAGCCATTTTTATATGGAGAGGCACTATGGGAAAATAACACTACATACCCTGTACAATATAAGAAATAACAAAAAGAGAAAAATATCCCATACAGTTCAACAATCACCAACAAATAAAGAGTGGTAACAAATATTATTGATTCAAGGTATCAATGCTTACTAGGGTGCTTTAACAAATTTCCACATGAACAATAAAATATGCTAATCAAGTAATAATTATGAAGGATTAACATTGCCTCCAACTCCAATTTTGCATGAGAGACCCTTGCAAGCGAGAAAGTGATCCCCTTGCTGGGGGATGGTTATAATGGTGGAGGGTGGTGTGTGCCACAATGTTAGTGTGCATGTCACTCATGTTTCTCTAGCATGTCACCCTTGTTGCTTCAGATGCCTTACCATTGAACACCTTTCTCGAGATTGCTTCTGAGGTGATTTGTCAGAGTTATTCTGGTTCTTGACACTATGCTACTCATGCTAGATGATGTTTGAGATGATTGTGGAATACTTGAGGAATGCATCATTCTTGCTTGGTCGTGCACTACGGGGATCATCGGTAAGGAGTGATGCTGCCTTTTCTGAGGCACTTTCGGTCTTGTGCTCCCTCGCTAATGGAAGGGTGCTGAATGTAACTGTTTGGTTGCTTCTAGTTATCAGGGATGCTGATCTTCATTGTTGATAGATTAGAAAGTGTTCTCTATTTGTTGAAGGGAGGTTTTCAGTTTCGGTTGTGGAGAAACTCGTTTCCATCGCCATTTTCTATCTTGAATTAGGACCACTCCTCCCATCTCGATTGGATACAACCATTATGCTAGTGACTTAAGTTTTAGGAAAGTTGGCAAACTTATTCCTCGTTGCTCCCAATCTCAAAAGGCAAAGTTCTACTTGCCTTGGGAATTGATTTGTCATGCTATTAGCGTAAAGGGACTTAGCAATGAAAAGGTTTTGGTGGGCTTAACTAAGTGTAGGTTACACATTGCATCTCCTATTACTATGGGTTTTGGCTACAATCCCATCAAGATCTTACACTCCTAGATTCAACTTCAAGTTCTACTTTTCAATCGAGTAGCAATGCTCCAATCTGTGTCTTTTCTATCCACAGTAATGACACTTGCTCTTGATTCATTGCCTTTGCCTCAATAAGGGGTGATGGAAATGGGGTGTTTGTTGGTTATACCTTCGATTTCCCTCTTAAAGGAGCATTGCGACAACATTTTCATGCCTCTTCGCCCTTCACATCTATGTAGTAAGGGGTTGGAGCATTGCTTGATTTAATGACCCCTTCAAAGTTAGGTACTCTTGGCTGCTCTAGCCTATATTCCTAACTCCTAGGGATGCATTGTTTATGATCCAAGCATAAACTATGAAATTGTGGCCGATTTAGATGGCATCGTTGCCCATCTTCTCTACAAGATTCAATTCGATCAACTCATGCTCCTTAACCATGATCTTTAAATGCCATCGTAAAGGTTTGTGATTGAGTGCTATTAGCATCATCCCACTTGAATATTGAATGGAGGAAGAGGTTCTTGTATGTCTTAGAAGTTATGAAATTAATGTGTATGAAGATAGTCAGAGAAAATGAGAATTCTTATTGAACTAAGAAACCGTACACCTTTTTATTTAGAGAAAGGTGAAGGGACAATTTGAGTACATGTCTAGGCAAAAGTATAAAATAGCAGAACAGTACAAAATGACTGAAGTAGTGTTATCTATCTAACATGCTAACACTCCCCCTCAAGTTGGAACATAGATGTCAATCATGCTCAGCTTGGAATAATGGACAGCAAATGCAGGACGTGAAAGAGACTTGGTAAAGATGTATGTTGTCTGATCTTCAAAAGCAACTGAAGTGATATAGATGACTCCGCATTGTATCAGATCTCTAGTATAATGATAATCAACCTCGACGTGCTTGGTATGCTCATGGAACATCGAGTTATTTGCTATATAAGTAGTAGCTTGGTTGTCGCACTTCATCTCCATTGGCTCCCCGACTTGTACACATAATCCTGTAATATTGATCTCACCCAGACCAGCTCTGCCATAGTCTGTGCTATGGCACGGTACTCAGATTATGCACTGGACTTGGATACAACATATTTTTCTCTCCAAGTCACAAGATTTCCTGCCACATAGGTACAAAATCTTGTGGTAGACTTCCTATCCGCCATACATCCTGCATAGTCTGCATCAAAATAGTCTACCACAGGCATGGACTCTCTTCTGCTGAATAAAATACCACGGCCTGGTGCTCTCTTTAAGTACCTAAGCACCTACATTGCTGCATCCCAATGTTTCTTAGTCGGTTTGTCCACGAACTAAGTTTTCCCACAGCAAGGGAAATATCTGGGTGAGTGATAGTGAGATATAATAACTTGCCAACCAATTGTCTGTAGGATCTGCTGTCAACAGGCTCAAACTTAGTGTCACAGAGATGTCCTTTAGGATCTATGGGTATGTTAGTAGGCTTTGATATTAACTTCCCTATCTCCTATAACACATCAAGGGCACACTTGCGCTGCATAAGAACTATACCATCCTTGCTCCTAGCCACCTCAATACTCAGAAAATACCATAGCTCACCTAGGTCCTTCATTACAAAGGAATCAGTTAGCTTCTGCTTGACCTCATCTATCCCAGGTTTATCATCACCAGTAACAATAAGATCATCAACATGGACGAGGAGCGCTATAACTCCCCCCCTTGCTCTTCCTAACAAAGAGCAAGCGGTCTGCAGAAGATCTCCTGAGTCCCATAGCTTGTACTACTTTTGACAATTTTTGAAATCATGCACGTGGACTCTACTTCAGGCCATAGATGACCTTTAGTCTCCATACACACTCCCCCTAGTCTCAAACCCTATAGGTTGTTGCATATAAACTTCCTCTTGAAAATTGTCATAGAGAAAAGCGTTCTTCATATTTAGTTGATATATTGGCTAGTCATAATGTGCAGCTACGGAGATAGTCAGAGGCCTTGCCATAGTAGAAAACGTGCCAAAGAAATCCACCCCATATGTTTGGGTGAACCCCTTTGCAACCAACCGATCCTTGTGGCGAGAAATGGACCCATCTGGATTGTACTTCAATGAAAAAACCTAACAACATCCAGCCACTTTTGCACCTCTAGGAAGGTCAGTGAGCTCTCATGCTCCACGAGAACGGAGAGCAGCCATCTCCTCCTCTATGGCTTGACGTCATTTTGGATCAAGCATGGCTTATTGATATGTTGTGGGAATATGAGTAACTGATAGGGCATCAATGGACATAGCGAACGACCTCCCAAGAATGACAGTAGACATAGACCCAACAACTTGGTACTGAGCATAACTACGGGGTGCCTTCCGAATAGCAATCGGAAAGCCTAGATCCTTCATCTCCTCTTACAGTGAAGTCGGGAAGACATTATCCCTAAAAGCTTGATCAGAAGAACCTGCATTATCACTACTAGGACAACTCAATCAGCATCATACCTGACTTAGGAAGGAGGGATAGTGGCTGAGATGGTAGGGGGTGTGTAGCCTAGAAGTCACTGGTAATCTATAAACCTAAGGTGGTTTAAAGTAGTGTATAGCATATGAACCCCTATCTGAAGTAGTACTATCTGGATTATGAGTAATAGGTATTGTTCCAAAGGAATTGGTGGCACTGGCATAAGTGCAGGGTCATCCTCAAAATGCAACTGGTGTCTAGAGGTAGAAAAACACAAGATGAGCTCATAAAATATGACATCCGCACTTAGTGCTTTTTGCCCAGCGGATCATTGCACCTATAGCCCCTCTAAATACTATTTACCCCAGAAATACACATTTCATAGCTCTAAGTGCTAACTTGTCCCTGTTGGTGCTAGAGCACCACGATCATTTGTTTTGATGATAACAAAACACGTGTTATTTAACATTTGCAATTTGAGTCCTAGATTTCAGGTCAATTGCAAATGACGATGTGTTTAGACGGAGTTCGAGCTCGCATCCAGGACGGATTGGAGGAGCTTGACAGAAAACAGAGGAGGTTCGCGTGGAGCGAAAGATTGGAGATGGAAGACAAGAAGAATAGGATAGATTCTTTTTTTATCCTTTCATGTATCTCTTGTATTTATTTTCTTGCTCTTTATTTTCCTTAGACATTATGTTAAAGAGCCTCAAAGAACCCTAACAGTAGTCCTAGGAACACCTGCACAACCCTAGGATACTTAGGTTTTCTGTAGAACACTTAGAAAACCAATATAGGGTTAAAACAGACTTTCCAGACGTCTAATTCACGAATCAGACGTCTGATAAAGGATTTTAAGACGTCTGACTGTTGTTTCAGACGTCTGATAACTGTTAGGCTGGACATAGTTAGTTCTGTCTGATGAAATCAGACGTCCAGACCTTAGACCAGACGTCTCAGGAGACGTCTGATGACTTTGCCAGACGTCCAGTTAGTGGACCGTTGGCTGGCTTAGAAGACGCTCAAGAATATGACTGTTAGAGCCTTATCAGACGTCCATAGGACTTTACAGACGTCTGATAAATGACCGTTTTGCCTCGGCTGACCCAAAATCTCTTCTCAGAGATTTTCTAGCCGTTGCAACGTTTGGAAATCAATTCCCACAGTAAAAGTAGGTTTCCAGACGTCCAGACATAGTACCAGACGTCCTGTATGTCGTCTGATGGACTTGCACAAAAACCCTGTTTAGATCTGATTCAAGTCAGGGAGAAACCCGCATAGAATCAGACGTCTGACCTTGGAATCAGACGTCTTAAAGTGGCCTTCCAGACGTCTGATGCCAGAGTTAGACGTCTGATAACCCTGTGAAGTGTAATCATTGTCCTGATTTCGGCCTGATTCTCTTGGGCTTTGCACCCAACGGCTATGGAAGCTTTTCCAAGCCTTCCAAAGCCTTCCTAAGGCCTCTATAAATAGAGGGGAACCTTTGTAACACAAATACAACAAGAGACACTTAGAAAAACACATATACACACTAAGACACACACCTTGCAATACACTTTCAAACCTTTTGTGTCTAAAGAAAAGATTCTCTTGCTTTCCAAGCTCAAGCTCCATCATCTTGAGAGCATTCAATCGTTGCGCACCCGCTCTCCCGGCGTTGATAACGAGAGCGACGTAGCGCCATCGCGTGGCACACGCACCGCGTCATCGTCGACGCACTCCTTGCAAAGGGGAGTTTCCTATTTCCTATAGAAGCTAGGTTTAATTTTGTTGGCTTTATAGGACTGTTATTTTATTTTATTTTTGTATTTTGGTTGGGTATTCGCTTTGCGAATTCCCGTCTCCTTCATGGGACAAAATCCTTCTCGTGGAGAGAAGGGGTTGAGGAACGCTACCCTCGTACTTGTAGCGTGGTTGTACTGAGGTTGAATCACCCTCGTTTAAAGTGATTCGTTTAGTGGATTTTGATCAACTTGGTTGATCGGAAAATCCTAACTCGAGAGGGTTAGGTGGTGGTTTTCACCCGGTTTAGGTTTCCACCTAAAAATACCTGTGTACATTGTGTGATTGCTTATTTTTTGAGATTGCTTTTTATATTTTATTTCCGTAATTATTTTTACGTTACCCCTCCTGGTAGGGACGAACCTTCAGTCCCATCATGATCTCATAATGTGGGCAAATGCTACCAAAGTTGTCAATGCAAAAGGCGACATTAAGGTGACAAGGTCCATAATAGCTCGAGGCAAAAGGTGACATAAAGGCTATAGCTCAAGTGAAGTAAGGCGACAATTTTTTTTTCAATACACACACTCACACACGCACACACCTTAGTAGCTCAATCATAGTACCAACTTTATAAAAACATTTATAATAATAATATTTTGAGTTTAAGCGAAAGAAAAGTATAGGAATTGCATTGAAAAAAATGTTTTACATAGTTTCAAACTTCGAAATGATAAATGAAGAAAATCATCCACTAATCTAGGTATAAAAAACACAAAATAATGGGGTTAATAGGGCAATATAGCTGGTGCCGCCCGTCCCCATAAAGTCCTCCCTATGTGGGGTGCCAGGTTTGAATCCCCTCGACATGCCCATACGTGCATAGGCTTGTGGTGACAGTCTATGCCCAGTGATTGCTAAAATGTGTGATTTATAAAAGTGGGTTTTTATGTCATTGTCACACGCAAATTGGATCGCTTTTAAATTTATAGAATCCGAGTACTTGGGGTCGACCCGAGAGAGGCAAGTTTTTAAATCAAAACTCCCGCTTTATCTTTGGAAATCAACATCTTTTTAGTGTTTTTGGAATATGTAAATTTTTTTGGCTTTTGAATAGAGCAAAAAGAAATGTGGAGAAAGACGAAAATCTAAGTTATGGAAATTGTAAGGCAACTAGTGCCTTCTTCAACTCACCCTAAGCACGAAAGGCCTAGTGTAATGAAGAAGTAAGCCACAAAATAATCAAAAGCTTTTTAAACTCAAAGTAGAAGAATGCTTCTTAATTGAAGTAGTTTTACAATGGGAATGGAAAACTCACAAGTGAAAAGAGTTGCTATTTATAATTTCCACTCAAGCAGAAATCTAGCACTAAACTACCATGCAACTAAACAACAAAAAAAGTAGAAGGAAGCTTAGAAGATGATGATGATGGTGCTGCCCAAAATTCTTGCTCCAATCCTGGTTGCCCCAACACTAAAAGGATTCCTTTGCTCCTTCTTGGACGTCCTCCAAAGGCAAACCCTAGATGGGCATGACTTCTCCTTCCTAAAGTGGATGGCTTCCACTCCAAGAACTCCTCCTTAAGGTAGCGTGGACCACCTTTGATTCTTCCTCCAAGGGTAGTAGTGTACCACCCTCAAATTCTCTTCCTAGGGTAGGCGTGTACCCTAGGTTGTCTTCCAATGCCTGGCTTCCTCCCTTAGTTGGCGTGGACACAAGAGGGAAGAGAAGAGGGGAAGGCACTAAAGGGTCAGAGTATCCCCTTAATCTTCTTCTTCTTCTTCTCTTGGTCGTGAGCTCTATGTGGATATAGGTGGAAAAATTATGTAGCCAAGGTTGAGTTTTAATGGTGGTGGTAGGGGGTTTATCTAGGAATGGTAGGGGGTTAAGGATAGTTAATGGATGGAGGGTTAGGATGGCTTGTTGGAGGTAGTTAAGATCCTAGGGTTTATAATAGTTGGTGCCAAAATGGGGGGTGTTAGGTGTTTGGCATCAAGCCTAAGAGAGGACTAGGGTTAGGATTTATGGTGGTAGAGTTAGGTGGCGTGTAGGTTATGTGTAGGGTTAGGATGGTGTTGTTGGGTGGTGGTTATCGGATAAAGGGTAGATATAAGGTGGTGCCAAGGGGGAAGGTTGCTTGAGGTGGTAGTTATGGTGGAGTTAAGGGAGTTGGTGCCACTTTAGGTGGGTTAAGGGGAAGGTTTAGGTGGTGTCATTAGATGGAGGGTTAGGATAGGTTGGGGGGTAATATGTAGGGTGTAGATGGGAGGAGGTGTTGGAGCCAAATGAAGGGCTGTAGGGGGTGATTTTTGGTGCCAACTAGGGTAGCGTTTAGGGTAGTTATGGGGGGTTAGGTTTGGCACCAATGGAGGGCTTCTAGAAGGGGTTAGGTGTAGGGTTTAGATGGCCTTGGTTGATGAGGTGTAGGGCTAGGAATTAGGCACATGTTGGCACCAAAATGAAGGGATGCCTAAGGCATTTTTGGTGCCAACATGAGGGGGTATGAGTGGTGGTAGTTGGTGTGGGTTGGCGCCAAGGATAGGTTGGGTTAGGATTTGGTTAGGGTTAAGGGTTGAAGAGTGGACGGCCATGGAGTTTTTGGTGGAGCTAAGGGCTTAGCTAGCTTAGCTAGTAGAGTGGAGGTGGAAGAATTAGGGTTTCATGAAGGAGTTAGGGAAGAAAATTCTGGAGCTAATGGCAACGATGCTGGAGCTGGATCTACTGAGGCAGCTTCAAGGGGAGCTCAACTGCTGAGCTCAGCTACTTAGTTCTTATGCAAGTAGCCAAGCCTGGGTGGTTGAGCTCAGTTGAGCTGACCTCAACCTGGCTGGAGCGAGGTTGAGCTGGAACTGCCTCTGATGAGGACTCCATAGCTAGCTAAGCTACTAGTTGACAAGTAGTCGCTCAGCTAGCTTATAGTCTAGCTACTGTGAGCTGGCTTGAGATGAGGTGGACTCAAGTCAACTCAGTTGAGCTAGCTAGAGCTCCCAGTGGACTGATTGGAGTTAGGATGCGCTAGACCCAACTGAGTTGAGTTGGATTTGAGCTGAGCTGAGGTTGGTGTAGCTAAGTTGAGCTACCTTGAGCTATCATTCAGCCAAGATGAGCTGGGTAGAGCTAAAAGGAGCTAAATTTAGCTAATGTGAGTTGGAATTCAACTAAGATGAGTTGAATCCAACTAGGGTGCAGCTGATTTGGGCTTCTTCTTCACTTCTTCTTGAATGCTAGGGTTTTGATGATCTAAATATTTGCTTAACCTTAACACTCAAGTAGGGATGTTAGAAATACAAAAAAAGAATACAATGCATGCCTAATCCTATATTATGCCTAAATGCACCCAAAAATCCGTTTGTGAAGTAAAATCCTAAGAGCTAGGTTTGTTTTAATGCATAAGAATGATGATAAACTGGCATTTATCATCCAGTCATCCCTGACTCGACGTCGGAGAGTGGCTATGGCTGTGATCATGGAGGTGCTCCGTGGCAAGCAAGAAATTCGAGGATCCTTTTACTTTTCAAAAAAAAAAAACACAAAATAATGCATATATTGTATCACTCATCAAAGTCATCTTCAAGATTGAATTCATCATCGTCATCACTGTTATCACCACCAACTTCTGCAATCTCCTCTTCCACATCCACATTGTCGCTGTCCACACACTCTTCCTTTTCCTCTTCCTCAATGTTATGTATTATTGTATGGATATGTAATAAGCTATTAGTATATATATATATATGACTTATGCGTATAAGTTAATTTTATAAGTTAAGACTTATACCTATAAGGCTATTATAAATTATAAGTTATTTTTATTGTATAATATAAATAGTAAGTTATTTTATATTAATATCATAGCATTTATTTATATTAATATTACCTTATTGAGATATCACTAAGTTATTATCTAATCTAAGTCTAAATTTCACGGAGTTATTACTTATTAGTATCTATACCAAGTTACTAAGTTATAATATACCAACTATACTAAAGAAATAATAATATATCAACACATATCTATACTAACTTATCGCTAAAACTTACAAATACTAACATATCAAATTAATAGCAGGCGATGTTTGTTGGAACAAGATCGTTAGGCAATCTATGCTGCGCAATGGCGTTCGACCCAAAAAAAAAGAAAAGCATGACATGCAAGGCTGACACTGCTGGCGTTGAGGTCTTGAGGTCGACATTTCCAATACCCAGAGGCTGATGGAGCTTTGGGTAATGGAGGTCGACGTGCGGTGATGGAAACTCTGGGCGATGGAGGTCCATGCGTGGTGATGGAGCTCTGGGCGATGGAGGTCGACGCATAGTGATGGGAGTTGACACTACTAGTGTGGTGATGGCTACCAGGTAGTGGCGATCATCAGGCGATGAAGGTAGGAAACATGTGGGAAGGACCGCGTCATAGGCCGTGTTAGGGCTTTAGGCGACGGGCAAGGAGGCAGCGAGGTGATCGCCTGAGTCGACGAGGCACGTCACTTGGTTGAAGACCATTGCTTGGGAGTCCGTTGAGGCGATAAGGTCTCAACTTGCCTCGCCTCGTCACTTGAGGCGGTCGCCTCGACAACACTAAATTTACACAACCAAATACCTGTGGCAGTACATGAAACTACTCTTATTAGGATGAAGAACTTGCCAGGGAATCTGCTCCTGTATCATCAAATTAGGCAACCTGTTGATCAAGTAGCAAATTGTAAGCACTGCATCTCCACAATACATCTATGGTACATTATGATGAATAAGTAATGTCCTGGCCACATCCAACATATATTGACGTTTTCTCTGGACCACCCCATTTTGCTGTGACGTGTGGGGGCAAGAGGTCTGATGAATAATACCAAGGGACCTGTAAAAAGTAGCCGACTTTGTCGTGTAAAACTCAAGTACATTATCAGAATGAACAATCTTAACAATAGAAGAAAATTGGGCCTTTATTTGCATCACAAAAGTTTCAATCACAGTGCCTACATCAAACTTATTTCGTAACAAGAATAATCATGACATCTAAGAATAATCATCCATAATAAGCAAATTGTAGCGATGACCCAATTTATCTGGAACTCTACTTTGACCCCAAACGTCCATATACAGCAAATCAAAGCAAGAAGCAGAACTTTAAGAAGAACTGGCAGGAAAGTTGGAATAGTGATGCTTCTCCAGTTGGTAAGCATCACAATGAATCTTAGCAGTAGGCAAAATATGGGGGATGACCCGTTTCAGCCTATCTAGAGAAGGATGTCTAAATCGATGATGCCACTGAAGAGCTATACCAGCACTAAAGGTAACTTCTCAGCAAGTAGCAACAGAAGGTGTCTGGACCAGGCGATGCACACCTCTCTTCATGTCCGCCACTAATCGTCCTCCCTGTGAGTGTCCTGAAAAGTACAACCCAACTCGTCAAGGATGGCATGACAATGTGGATCCTTGGTAATCCTATTAACAGATAAAAGACTAATAGGAAAATTAAGGACAAATAAAACATCAGGTAATTCGCAACTTGAACAGTCCTACCAAGAGGAGCAGACTGAATGTACTGAAAACAACTCTAGTCTCCATTCAGATGGCGGAATGCACCTAAATCTACTAGCCACATGGTGCCATCAGTAAATCCACTACTGGAGCTCAAGGTAGGAACAATACCTAGAGAGCTGAAAACAACATTATTTGTGGAAGTAGCAGACTCTTGTGCCAGTTGAACAAGACGTTGCACCACTACATCATAGTCTGCACGTGATATAGTATCACTCAACTCCTTTGAAGAAATGATTTGGTTAGTCATGAGAGGTCTGTCATGCTTGGACCAACGTGTAGCCTTAACATGCCCAACTTTGCCACAGTGGGAGCATATGGTCTGAGGCCTACCTGTCTAACCTTGACCCTGACCATGCCCTCTACCCCTGGTAGACGGAGTGCCACGTCCACCGCGTCCACCAATAGCCAAAAATGTAGATGTTTGTCCAACATCAGGAGTAGAAATCTTTACAATAACTCTACTCATCCAGCTCTATGCTTCCTCAAGAGATAAAAGCTCAAAAGTGTCAAAGTCTATGACTTACCAGCATCGTACTTAGGCTCAAGCCCATCAAGGAACTGTCGAATTGCAAACTCTCTGGTACACCCTTTGTGTTGCACAAGTATAGATGGGTCTGCAGGTATTCTATTTCTCCAAGAGCTCCTTCAGGGTAGCATAGTATTGAGACAACGATTGGCCCTCCGGCTTCAGACTACCAATTTTTTGGTGGATCTTAAACACCTTGCTGAAATTCTTTTCATGTGAATACGTATCATGCAAAGAATCCCACATCTCTTTGGCCATCTTGTAGTACATGATGCTATCTCCGATTTGAGGAACAATAGAATTCATGATTCATGCACAAACCATGTCATTATCTTTCTTTCATGTAGTGTATTTCTCGATCTTGTTCGCGGGCTCTGTGTACATCAAGATGTGTTCCTTATCATATCCCTTAAGTATCATGAGAAACGACTAAGATCATCTTGCAATGTTGGTCTTGTCCAACTTCGTGATAGGGGAACAAAAAATGGATTTTTGTAGTTCCCAGCATCTGTAGCGGTATCCGATGTCACTTCTGAATTGCTGGATGATGCCATCGTGCTTATAAGAAAGGGAATCGGCCACCAAATGTGATCTAAAATCGATTTCAAATCTGAAACATGAAGATAAGATGATAGTGTCCTCTTGATCGTGAAATCCAAGACCCGTAAGTCTTAGAAATCACACCAGGAGTCACCGTAGCCCCTTGGGATCAATAGGAACGCATGCTAGGGCATGGGGAGACCCCTAGCGGTGTCACCAAGAAGGCTACACCCTCCTCTTGTCGGCACTAGAGTTGCCCGACCACCTGTACATGGTGGCGGCAGCGATATTGCCTTTAGGCAGTGGTGGCGGGTCTGCTGTGTTGTTGAAGGTGGCAGCATTGCTGCTACTACCCTTGTGAACGGTGGCGACAACAGGAAGGTGCTATCTGTGAGAGAGGAGAGAGGGGGTGGTTAGGGTGGAGGGGTATGGAGGCCTTGTGTAGGTGATATACTTGAGGGTCGATCTGGGATTTTGCTCTAGTACCAAATCGGAGAAAATGAGTTTCTTATTGAACTAAGAAACTCTACACTTCTTTATATAGAAAGATGTGAAGGGGCAATTGCAGTACACATTCAGAAAAAAATATAAAAGTCGAGGAAAATGACTTGTCTTATTCTCAAATGAAACCTTACACCTCTTTATATACGGAGAGGTGTTGAGAAAATTACATCATGAGTTCAACAGGACAAGAAACATGACAAATGACTCTAATAACTCTAATAAGTGCCCTACCAATACTCTCCCTCAAGTTGGAGCATATATATCAATGGTGCTCAACTTGGAACAACACTTATCAAAAGCAGATCTGGCAAGTGGCTTTGTGAATATGTCTGCAATATGATCTTCAGATGATATGGATGAAGTGTAGATAATTGCACGCTGTATTAAGTCTCTAGTGTAGTGGCAATCAACCTCAACATGTTTTGTCCGCTCATGAAACATTGGGTTGTTAGCAGTATAAGTAGCAGTACGATTATCACATCTCATCTCCATTGGTCCCTTTTCCTGAATATGGAAATCATGTAGAACAGATCTGACCCAAACCATCTCTGAAGTTGTATAAGCCATAGCCATGTACTCTGATTCTGCACTGGACCTAGATACCACCTGCTGCTTCTCTATGTTATTAAGTTGCCTACCACATAAATACAGAATCCAGTTGTTGACTTCCTGCATATCATGCACCCTGCATAGTCGGCATCAGAGTAGCCAACAACACTCATAGATGTGCTCCTCTAAAATAAAACACTTTTGTTAGGTGCTTTCTTCACATACCTAAGCACCTATATAGTAACATGAATTGGTTGAGCTTTCCTACTACAAGGGAAAGATCTAGACGAAATTGTAAGATACAATTTACCAACCAACTGCCTATATGATCTACTATCTATAGGCGGAGACTCAGTATCATCGAGATGTCCTTTGGGATCCATAGGTAAATTGACAGGTTTGGAACCCATCATTCCTGTTTCCTGCAAGATATCAAGAGCATAGTTCCGCTGACTAAGAACAGTCCCCTTTTTGCTGCGTGTCACTTCAATCCCAAGAAAATATCTGAGCTCACCCAGATCCTTCATCACAAAGGCATCAACCAACTTCTTTTTTATCTCAGCTATCCCAGTAACATCATCTCCAAAGAGGATCAGGTCATCCACAAGAAGTACAACCACTCCCCTTTTACCCTTACTGATAAATAAAGAGTGATCAGCAGAGGACCTTACAAGTCCCATTACATGTACCTCCTCCGAGAGTCTCTGGAATCATGCTCTTGGACTTTGCTTCAAGCCATAGATTGCTTTTCTTAATCTGCATACACACTCCCCTTGAGCCTCAAACCTAGGCGGTTGTTGGATATAGACCTTCTCCTGAAGATCTCTATACAAGAATGTGTTCTTGACATCCAACTGAGGAAGAGGCCAGTCATAGTGAGCTGCTACAAACATCAAAATCCGAAGAGTAGACAGTCGAGCAACCGGAGAGAAGGTATCAAAGAAATCTACCTCATATGTTTCGGTAAATTCCTTTGCCACCAATCTTGCCTTGTAGCGGGAGATCGTGCCGTCTGGCCTATATTTAACAGCAAAAACCCAACGACACCCAACTGTTCTGGCATGAGGAGGCAATGTAGTCAAGTCTCACATCCCTCTAGATTGTAAAGCAGCCATCTCATCCTCTATGGCCTCACGCCAATTTGGATCCAGCATGACCTATTGATGGGAGGTAGGGACATACGTTCCAGATAGTGCCACTGTGAAAGCAGCAAAGGAACTACCAAGGTTGGCAGTGGAGACTGTCTGTAGATTATGATACTGGGCACAGCTACGTGGAGCCTTCCGGATAACAGTTGGGAGATCAAGATCCTCCTCACTATGCTCAGTAACAACTGGAGTATGAGACTCATTAGAGGAACCTGCACAAGTACCGCTAGGAAAACTCACGTTAGTATCAGCACATACCTGACTAGGGGAGACATGTGGCTGAGGTATAGTGGAGGTGTTTTTTTCGCCATGCATGTCGTCTATATGTCACAGGTAACCTATATACCTGAGTATTTTTTACTCTCTACCTCACAGAGATCTCTGTAGTAGGCATATCCTCATGATGTGTAATAGGAATTAGCTCCAAGGGAACTGGTAGAACAGGCATAGGAGCCAAATTCCTCTTAAATGTCACCTGATGACCATCTGTAGAGAAATAAGGAATGAGCTCATGAAATGTTACATCTACAGTCACATAATGTTTCTTACCACGTGGGTCATAGCATATGTATCCTTTCTGGGTGCTACTGTATCCCAGAAAGACACATTTCACTGCTCTTAGAGCCAACTTGTCTCTGCCAGGTCCAAGAACGTGAACAAAAGCAACACAGCCAAACATGCAAGGTGGAACAGTGAATAGATCCTTCTCAGGATAAAGAACCAACCATAGAACTTGTTCTTGTATGGCTGAGTTGGGCAATCTATTGATCAAATAACATACTGTCAACACTGCATCTCCCCAATACACCTGTGGCACATTGTGCTGGATCAATAATGTTCTAGCCACATAAAACACGTAACGGTGTTTTCTTTCTACTACACCATTCTGTTGCGATGTATGTGGATAGGATGTCTGATGAACAATCCCATGTGATCTATAAAAGCTTGCCAACTTAGATGTACAGAACTCTAAAGCATTATCAGGTTGCACAATCTTCACAACAGTAGAAAATTGAGTCTTTACTTGTAAGATAAATATCTCAATCACTGATCCAACATTAGATTTATTTTTCAAAAGAAATAATCATGACATCCTGGAAAAATCATCCACAATAAGTAGATAAAATTTATTACCCAGTCTGTCTGGGATACGACTTGGTCCCCATATATCCATGTGCAGTAAATCAAAGATAGCATTAGAACTATGAGATGACCTAGGAGGAAAATTGGTCCTGTAATGCTTTCCCGGCTTGCATGCATCACACAATTTTTGTAGCCGATAAAATATGAGTAATGACACGTCGAAGCTTGCCCAGTGATGGGTGTCTAAGATGTTGGTGCCACTGAAGAGTTGTACCAGCACTAAATGCAACCTCACCTTGACATGTAGAGGCAATTGGATTTTGGACCAGACGATACACACCCCTTCCTCATTTCCGCCATCAATCGTCCTCTCTGTGAGTTTGTCCTGAAAATATAGCCTAGCTCATCAAATATTGCATGACAGTGCAAGTCTTTTGTAATTTTACTGACAGACAAAAGACTAATAGGAAATTTTGGAACATAAAGAACATCAGGTAATGTCAGAGTTGGAGTCACTGTAACATCTCCTCTGCCATGAATCCTACACTGCCTGCTATCTGCTACATGCACAGATCTCCCTGAGGGAACATTATGAACCTATCCAAAACACATCTCATCCCCACTGAGATGTTGAGATGTACCAGAATCCACCAACCACAATGTACTATCAGTGTTACCATACCTGTAAGCGGAAGTCATACTTGAAGTGGCTAAGGCAGCAGTATCTGCAGTAGTAGTAGTAATCTTCTGGGTCAGCTGGGAGAGATGCTAGATCACAACATCATAGTCTATATGAGACACCATGTTGCTTCCCTCCTCGAGAGCGACAGCTTGGTTTGCCATGGGAGGTCGACCATGCTTTATGCAGCAAGAAGCCACTGTATGGCTAATCTTTCCACAATGCGAGCAAATGGTGCGAGGTCTGCCACTCGTACCTCGACCTCCATGCCCTCTCCCCCTGGTGGATGAAGCACCACATCCTCGTGCGGCAGCAACAGGTATAGGGGTTTGTCCACTTTCTAGCAGCGGTTACCTAACAACCACTTTGCTCATGCGGCTATAAGCCTCTTCCAGAGATGGAAGCTCAGCCAGAGTAAGGATCTGGGACCTAGCAGCCTCATAGTCAGGCCTAAGTCTGTCAAGAAATTAAAGGACAACATACTCCTTCTAATGTGCCCTTTGAGTAGCACACATGCAAACAGGTCGACAGGGATTATATTTCTCAAGAAGCCCCATTAGGGTGGCGTAGTACTGTGGCAAAGATTGACCCTCCTAGTTTAGACAACCAAGAGCATGATGAATCTCAAATACTTTGTTGGAATTCTTTTCATAAGACTATGTATCGCGTAGAGAATCCCACATCTCCTTGGCGATCTTGTAGTACATGATCCCATCACTGATCTAAGGCTCAACGGAATTCATAATCCATGCAAGAACCATGGAATTATCTTTCTTCCACGTGGCATTCTTCCCTGTTTTATTTTGTGGCTCCATCTCCAATAGTAGATGTTCCTTATGCCCCTCAACTGTCATAAGGAATGTCTGAGACCATCGAGCATAATTGGCTTTGTTCAACTTGGCGATAGGAACAAAGAAAGGAGATTTATAACCTCCGTTGTCCATAGCGGTAACCGATGACACTTTTGAAGAGTTTGAGGCGGCCATCGTGCCTTAGGATTGCCACAAGTGCGATTTGAAATCAATATTCTGATCTGACGACTTCACAAACAGAGAGAAGTAATATCTTGAACATGAGATCTAAGGCAAAGAAACCCTAGAAAACATCTCAAGAATCACAGTGATCCTGTAGATTAGGTTTTAGCGCATGTTAAGACATTAGGATGTGTCCTAACAGCACTTGGACATGCTCAATCGATCCCAAGAGCCACCAGTGCGACCTACAGGTGATGAGCGGCGGAGGTGGCGGGGCGAGGAGGGGCAGCGTAGGGCCTTGAAGCGACGCTGCATACCTCACAGAGGGGCGATGGCACCTTGTAGTGCTCGAGGCTGGTCCGCTAGGGCCTCTTGGCGGTGCTATCGCTTGAGGAAGGCGATTTACAGCTCGAGGATGAGGAGTAGCAGGCCTTGCTAGGGCGCCAATAGCCGCTGCGACCGCTGCAGCAGCCTCCTAGGGCCGACGATGGCTAGAGGTTGGTCGGCGGCGACTCCTGCTGGTGTGAAATGGGAGTTAGGGTTTTGGTGGAGGGGTACGGAGGCTCACGAGGGGTGGGATACCAAACCACCGATTTAGGATCGTCGCTCTGATACCAAGTTGGAGAAAATAACATATCTTATTCTCAAACGAAACCCTACGCCTCTTTATATAGGGAGAGGTGTTGGAAAAATTACATCACTAGTCCAACAGGACAAGAAACATGACAAATGACTCCAATAACTCTAATAAGTACCCTACCGATAATAAAATAAATAAAATAATAGAAAAGACCAAAGGAGTATTATCTATCTAGCATACTAACAAAGATCCACTCATCTTATATGAATCTTGTCACTGTATTCAACTTGAAATTAAAACATTTTCAATGAAAGGGGAAAATGACACATAGATGTCAGGATGCTAGATTATCCCAAGGCCAAACATGTACGTGGTCACGTGTTGAACAAATTGTGCAGACCATAGACGGTTAGCACATATGGGGTGAGTTACGTGCAAGCCCAAAAGCACTAGGCCAAGCACAGGCAAGGATGCACTTGTGCATTTGATTTTGGTCAAGCAGTGCATAGTGGCACTGAGGTGGTGGCCAGGCATGTGGTGCTGTGCATAATGGCCTGATGGTGCAAAAATGATGTAATGGCAATGCTAGGATGCAGCCGCAGGTCATGCCATTGCCAATTTGACTCAACTCATCGTTTCCTTGCCCAATGTGAATCTTCTTAGCCTTTGTGAAGAACAAAATAAAAAACACAAGATTTCTTGGTGAAGGAAAGAGGAAGAGAGGATATTAGGCTTTGGTTTGAGATTGCTACTTTGATGTGAAGTTCGAAGATCAAATAACTTCATTATTAATGTGGAAGAATAATGAGTCTCATTATTGAAACGAAATCCCTAACCCTCTTTATATAGAAAGTTCGGGTAACAAAGCCTAATAAAAATAGAAAATAGAAACAAGAATCTTAAAACATGATTAAGGACTTTTAAACTTAAGAAAATCAATTAACTTAACTAACCTAGGATTCTCTAATACTCCTCTCCAAGTTGGAGCATGTAAAACACCTAACTTGTTACAGTAGGCAAAATCCATAGGAGCAGGTAGGCATTAGATTAAAGGAGCAAGTGGTGGTTGTAGTAGACGTAGCACCTGTAGTAAACTAGTAGTAGTAGCAATGATAATAAATGGTAGAAGGTTGTAGCAGAGTATTAACTAAAGATGATAGCAATAGTGTTCAGTTGAAGATGATAGTAGTAGCACTATAGCAAAAGTAGTAGCCAAAGACAAGGGAAATGTTTCCATGTAGGTAGTAGAGGTGAGAGCCTTGCTCAAAATACCCACCATCCATCAATTTCAGTAGAGAATCCACATGCTGGATCAGAAGGCCTAGCACTGTGATCCTAAAAAGCAGTAAGGTCAAGGGTTGCAGCCATGGTAGCAGTAGATGAGGACTCCCTCTTTAGTAGAGATTGTAGACACTCTAGTTTCGTAGGGGTCAACTAGATAGGAGGCTAGTTAGACCCAATCTTAAGAGAAGTCTCTAGTCCCAGCATCTATCATATGGATGCCTCATTCTCTTGGAGTGGATGTAGGGAGAGTAGGTTCGGCCACGTCCATTGTGTCCATCAGAGCAACTACCTCACCCTCCAAAGGCAAAAAGGACAAAGGTGTCAAGAATGGTAGCAGGAGTAATTGTCAGTGAGACATTCGCATCAATCTTCTAAGATGATAGACTATCTTTAGATTTGGTTTTATGTTAGTGGATGGAAGGTGATCCTTGGCTGACTAATAGTAAGGACCGGTTCATTAGGGAACTTGTAAGTGCCACTTAGCCCTTTATGTAGCCTGAGCATCATAACAAGAGGGCTGAAAGACTACGCGTTCCTTGTAGAGACTCCATGGTCGTTTGGTAATCAGCTAAGGATATGCCCCTTGGTTGGTGGACCACATCTTGCGATAGACATCTGCTAGTCTAGAGTTGTTGGACTTAAAGTAATTCTTGGCCACGTTGCCCCAACATCCTTCGTGTTCTTATTTGGTTGCAATCTTCGACTCTATGCTATTCATTAGTGAGTTCACCATATAATTATCTTGCTCCCACTTCTCGTAGTCTTTATCCTTGGCATTAGGTTCCTCTTTAGTTAGGATACAAAGCTTCTTCTGGTCTCCAATGAAGATCTTGAAGGCTCTAGGCCAGATGATGCAGTTATGAGCTTATTAAGTTTGATTGAGGTGCCCTAAATGACTACAACAGTAGTAGATGGAAAAGCCTTGCCATCCTCATAGGAAGATCTTAATGTTGTCATGGTGTGATGAGAGAGGTAGAGATTCACGTACACAAAACATGTAACAGGGATAGATACACGCGGTGTGTACCTAAGGCAGCAGTAGTGTACACACTAGCGTGCATGAGGAGCGCAACAGTGCATGGTAGTGCAATCTAGATCATAGCAAGCAATGCATGTAGTGTGCACAACACAAAGCAATAGCACACGTTTTGTACATGGAGAGGGAACAGGTAGTGCGTGATTGTGCGTGGTGAGATCAGGGTTGCGTGTGCTTCATGCGCAGAAGGATAGTAGCAATGCGTAGTTCACACGTGGAGAGGGCAGGAAAGCACACAATGGCATGCGAAGATAGGGAGACCTACATGTGGTGACTAGGATCAGCAAGTGCACATGCGTACACTGCATGTAGGAGATGGTCATGCGTGTGCAGGTAGGACGCAAGTGTGGTGGCGCGCGCGAGGAAGAGGGCACATGGGGAGGGCACTGCACATGAGAGAGGTAGGGCCGGTAGTGGTGCGGTTCCCTAGGGTTCCCACTCTCATATCATGCGGAAAATTAATGGTTTTAATTTTTGGAAAGAAATCCCTAGCCCCCTCTATATAGAAAGTTGGGATAAAAATCCTATTAGAAATAGAAAATAGAAATAAGAATACTAAAATAATACTCCAGATCTTTAAACTAAACAAAATAGACTAACTTAACTAAACTAGGACTCTTTCCTAATACTCTCACACTTTCCTAATTCTTTAACGATCAAGGAATCATACTCTTGTTTATTTAGAGGATTAATAGAAAAAGAGACAAGTATCAATAGGAAAATGATGATCAATCTTATTTCTTAGAAATAAATCCAATTCGTCTTTATAGAGAGTGAGGCTTTGGTAAATAACAGGGCATGTCCAGATTAAAAATAAAAATAACAAAAGTAGTAAAACAACTAGAATAAATAGGAGTCTCAACACTCCCCCTCAAACTGGAGCATAGATGTCAATCATGTTCAGCTTGGAACAGCAATAGTCAAACACCGATCGAGGTAGAGGTTTCATGAACATATCGACAGTCTGATCTTCAGATGCAACATAAGTGGTACGTAGTAAATCACACTGCATGAGATCTATGGTGTAGTAGCAGTCAACCTCAATGTGTTTGATGCACTCATGGAAAATCAAGTTGGCCATGTATGTAGCCGCTCGATTGTTGCATCTCATATCCATTGGTTTCTCAATCTGAACATGTAAATCATGCAGTAGAGACCATGTCCAGACCATCTTTGTAGCAGTCTGGGCCATTGCCCTATACTCTGACTCTGCACTGGAGTGAGAAACTGCCATCTGTTTATTGCTCCTCCAGGTAACTAGATTACTAGCCACAAAGGTATAGAAACCAGTGGTGGATTTCTTGTCAAGCACACATCCCGCATAATTAGCGTCGGAATATCCTACCACTATCATAGGAGAGCCTCTATGAAAGAGAATACCACGACCTAGTGCTTTCAAGTATCTCAACACCTGCATAGCTGCCTGCCAAATGTTGCTTCGTCGTCCTCTTCATAAATTGGCTAAGTTTGCCTACTACCAAGGCAATATTAGGTCTGGTGATAGTCAGATATAACAACTTGTCCACAAGCTGTCTGTATGCTCTGCTATCATTTGCCTTTGTTTCCTCATCATAAAGATGTGCCTTGGGGTCCATAGGAATATTGATTGGCTTGGACCACATCATACCTCTCTTGTGGGCAAGTTGTCTGCATGCTCTGCTATCAGTTGCCTTTATCTCCTCTTCATAAAGATGTGCCTTGGGGCCCATAAGAATATTGGCTGGCTTGGACCATAGCATACCTGTCTCTTGAAGAACATCCAACGTATGCTTGTGTTGAGAAAGAACAATCTCATCTCTGCTTTTAGCATCTTCAATGCCTAGGAAATATCTAAGCCCAAATCCTTCATAACAAACTGCTGTGCAAGAGAGTCGACCTACCTTATCCTAGCCTCATCATCGCCAGTGATAATTAGATCATCTACATAAATCAGCAGTGCTACCACGCCATTCTCAGTTTTCCTGACAAACAAAGAGTGATATGAAGGCCTCTGCATCCCCATCCTTTGCAACACATCTGAGAGCTTCTAAAATCAGGCTCTCGGGTTCTGCTTTAGGCCATATTTGGCCTTCCTGAGTTTGCTGATACACTCCCCCTCAACCTTAAAACCCGAGGGTTGCTGCATCTAAACCTCCTCTTGAAGGTCATTATAGAGAAGTGCATTCACATCAAGCTGGTGTAACCACCAACCTCTATGAGCAGCAACAGAGATGAGTACCCGAACAGTGGCAAGCCATGCAACGAGGGAGAAAGTATCAAAGTTTACCTCAGTTCTGGGTGAACTTCTTTGCCACCAACTTGGCCTTATACTTCGAAATAGACCCATAAAGGTTGTACTTCAAGACAAAGACCCATCTGGAGCCACCTAGTCGTGCGCCTGTAGGAAGTGAGGTGAGATTCCAAGTATGTCTACTTTGAAGCGCTGCCATCTTATCCTTCATGGCTTGACGCCAAGGATTAAAATGCAATCGGCATGCCCTCGGCATGCCGGCGAAATAGAGGTTTTTGACGAAATGCCATATTGACACGACATACTTATTGAAATGCAGGGATGTCTCCAGCATCCTGGTGGCATGCCATCAAAATTGTCGACATGTTGACGGTATGTCGATTTGCATTGTTGCCTGCTGCTAGGTCGTGCTTGAGTGTCACATGCCGCACGCCATTGCAACTGTTGGCTGCAAGTTGGCTGCTACTACGCTACACTGCTGCTACTTTTGCATGAGTTATGTATCGCGTATCACCAACTTGAAAGATATTGATGGTCTGTACCATGGGGGGTCCTCAAAACATGATTTTGGTCTGCGAAATGCGCACTTGAAAATTTATCGAAACAGTGTCGAAATCAACTTTTTGAATCTTACTTGATGTCACTTTGGAACAAGCATGGCTTGCTGTTACATAGATGAAATGTGAGGCTGTAAGTGTCTGATAGAAGCTACTAAATTGAGAAGCATGATCATCTGTAGCCAAACTGCCTTCAACATGATATTTGGACTTACATGTGTGGGGTGCCTTCCTAATGTCAATAGGAAGGTCAGAATCATCTGATATCTCTGAGTCGCTGCAGAAGGAGCCTCACTACTATGGTGATCTGCACTGTCAGGAAGATCAGGTCTAACTAGACTATCACTGTCATCAGAGCCCTTCTCAATTGCATGTGGAATATCAGTCACTGGTGCGGGCAGTAGCCTCTGTAGTATTACATGAGATCTACTATTTGTGCATAGAGGACTAATCTCTAGTAGTCATCCAAAGGGATGGTAGAGTCCAAAGAAGTCGGCTGAGGTGTGGAGACCAGAATCACCTCAAGTGGAACAAGGGGAATAGGCATGGAAGTTGCATCATCATGAACACTCGTTTGTCCAACAACAGAAAAATATGGTGGTCTCGTGAAAAGTCACATCAGCGCTGACATAATGCTTATGGTGGATGGGATCATAGCATCGGTACCTCTTTTGACTCCTGGAGTACCCTAAGAAGATGCACTTAACATTGCGACGAGCAAGCTTGTCATGTCCTAGTGATGGCACATGAATAAAAGCAACACTAGGAGACACGTGGAAAAGCTCACCATCTGGGTGTAACAAAAGAATTGGTATCTGCTCATGACAGACTGAACTCAACATCCTATTAATGAGGTAGCACGTCGTTAAAACATCCCCCTATTATCTCTGTAGAACACTTTGGTGGATAAGAAGAGTGCGGGCAACCTCTGACAGGTGTCTGTGCTTTCGCTATGCAACCCCATTCTATTATGAGGTATGGAGACAAGTGGTCTGGTGGATAATCCCACGAGTCTTGTAAAACTCTGCAAGTCTAGTAGTGCTGAACTCGATGGCATTATCTATCCGTACAATCTTCAATGTAGCAGAATACTAAATTCTGATCTATAAGAAAAGAGTCTCTATAACACCTCCAACCTCTCCCTTATTCTTTAGAAGAAACACCCAGGATACTCTGGCGAAATCATCAATAACAACAAGATAGTAACAATGTCCCATCCTGTCTGGAACTCTACTTGGTCCCCAGACATCCATATGAAATAACTCAAAAGCAATTATTGATCCAGTAGAAGTACTGGCAAGGAAAGAAGACCGATGCTTACCTAATTGGCAAGCATCACACCTAATAGTAGCAGTAGGTGAAATATATGGAATCACCCTCCTGAGGCAATCCAGAGGCAGATAACCTAGATGAATGTGCCATTGTAAGGCACTCGCACCATACCTACTGGCTCCTGCAAATTACTCCTAGCCAAGTTGATAAAGGTCATTCTTCTCCGTATCTCTGGCGTTGGTCTTCCTAGTGAACTTATCCTGGACATTACATCCGACATCATCAAAAATAACTCTGCAATGAAGATCCTTCGTGATCATGCTCACGGACAACAAGCTCATGGGAAACTCCAGTATGTGTAGTGCTCTCAGCAGCCGCAACGTGGGGGTGACAGGCACTTCCCCCTGGCCAACAACAAAAGCGTGCCCGCCATCAGCAAGCTGTGTCATTCTCCCTGGTGCAATGGAACTAAGCGACTGGAAATAACTTTGACCCCCACAGAGATGTTGTGAAGCACCGAAATCAACTAACCATTATGCACCATAGTGACTTTGATCATGCTCCATATTGACTCAAAATCTGAATATCATTTTTTTTGAGACTATTAATCCTCAACCAGGGTGAATCAGGCCTTAGATGTGAAGATCCAAGGCTTCTGCTATCTGAAAAACACCTCCAAGGCACAAAGGATGCCTCCTATGCGGAGAAGCGGGGCACGCTAGGGCCTAGGGGATGCCCAACACACCCCACCAAAGACCAACAACCCCTCTACAGGGACTCAGTGACTGTATTGGTTCCTCTAGAAAGCCCTACGCGGTGGTGTGGCCAGAGCACAGGCGGTCAAAGGCCGATGGCACTTGCCCAGACCTACAGCCATGCCTGGTCAGATGCAAGAGGTGCACGGCGGTGAAGGTACTACTGTTGCTCGGATCTACAATCCCTCATGATCACTGCAGCAACAGCTACAAGGGCAGATCGAGCTCCTGTGATGTGCTACAGGGGGAAACAATGGCGGCGGAACAGATGGAGGGAAAAAATGGGCCCTTGCCATTGACTATGACGAGAGAAGAGGGCCTTGGGGCGGCGGGCCCTGGTAGCCGATGGTGGCGGTGAAGCATTAGGGTTAGGGTTTTGTGTTTTGGAGGATCTCTTTTTGGTGGGATATCAGAACCCGACCTAGGACCATGTTCTAATATCAAATAGGAAAATAATGATCAATCTTATTTTTGGAAATGAGCCCAGTACCTCTTTATAAAGAGAGGTTTAGGTAAATAACAGGGCATGTCCACATCAAAAATAAAAATAACAAAAGTGGTAAAATAATTAGAATAAATAGGAATCTCAATGATATCTGTTCCAAAAGTAAGTCCAAATTAAAAGAAGCAACAAAGCTAAATGTTTGATAATCTCAACAATGGCATAGGCATAGTCAATTTTATGCTATGAGCAACACAAGGATTATAATTGTTGAAGAATTCTAGAATTAGATTTTTATTGGAATCGGAATAAATAAAAAGAGTAGTCCTTAACCCCTCTTTATATTGAGAGGGGTTTACAAAGGCAATCCTAATTCTAGTAATTAAATTTAGCAACAATCTCTATCACATCATATCCTAATCATATCAAATCCCTACAAAATAGAAAGAGATAAAATAACTTTTGTCTAATTTAAATATTCCTAAATTCTTACACTCCTCCCCCCCCCCCCCCCCCAAAGTTAGAGCATACAATGCCCAACTTGCTGGAGGTACAACAAAATTAGGACTTCCCCTTAACGTAGACATGTGGAGGAGCAAGCAGCATGGCAGATTATTGCAGAAGTAGCAGTAGTAGCAATAGTATTAGGTGTTGTAGCAAAGTACTAGTCGAACACAATAGTAGTATGTCCTTAGTAGTTGTAGCGGCCAAACACAGGGAAACATTCCCTAGTAGGTAGTAGTAGTGGTGGGTGAGCAGTACTCAAAGTCCCCACAATTCATTAACTTCAGTATCGAAGCCAGATGCTGGATCAAAAGTCTTAGCACCTTGTTATGGGGAAGCGGTAGGGGTTCCAGCCATGGCAACAGTAGTAGTAACTAGATTCTTGGCCTTGGTTGTGGTGGAAGGTGATCGCAAAGTCGACATTGTTATTCGCGAGGTTGATCATAAAAACCCTTCACGAAGGGAGAGATAGCATGCAGCCGGAGGTGTGCGGGATCAGTGTAGATCGTGTACAAGTGCACATGGTGGCGATGCATATTGCACACTGGTGCATATTGGGATAGTTTAGCAGTGTGTGTGGGTTGTGCGTGGGGAGAGTAGTAGATCGTACGATGTTTATGCGTAGAGAAGGCAGATCACAATTGAGTGCACACGTGGTTTGTAGGCAAACTGGAGAACCCGTGTGCTGGAAGCATGAAGAAGAGGTTTGGCGATGGCACACACGTAAAGGAGAGCATGTGGAGGAGACTGTGCATAGGAGAGAGGGTCAGCGGTCTAGGAATTTTCTAGGATTGTTTCTACTTTGATTCCATGTTGAAGAATTGTAGAACTAGATTTTTATTAGAATGGGAATAAATAAAAAGAGTATTCCCTAACCCCTTTATATAGAAAGGGAATTGTAAAGGCAATCTGAATCTTGTTAACTAAATTTAGAAACAAAATCAATCACATCAAATCCCTACAATAGAAAGAGATTAAACAACTTTTGCCTAATTTAACTAATCCTAAAATACCCTTTCCTAGATTCTCTAGCAATAATGGGGTGCTTTTTCATTCTTTTAAAGAAAATTATTCAAGGCATGAAACGAGTGTCAAGTTTATTGCATTCATTTTCCCCATCATCTGAGGTGCTTGGTTTTTTAACAAGTTATTCCGTTTGCAGACAATTTTTGACAACATATTAAATCGTAAAATACCTTGGCCCAGAATACCTGAAGAGATGAGCTTTGAAGCACATGATCTTATTGACAAGTGAGAATATTTTTCTCATTGCATGTTATAGTAGAATTAAATTACTTGTTACATTTTCTCTTTCATCCATGTTATTTCATGATGCTGCTAGAATTAGTTCTTACATCTTCTAGATTCAACTTCTTCAAACAGAAGTTAGCATCCTTCTCATGTTTATAGATCATATGCATAAAATGAGCTTTAAAATACTATAGATTGCATGACAGCATATGGATGGTACCATATAGGGCCTCTGGCTCTCTTGCCAAGGTGCTCAATGGACCAAATATCTTTGTTGTGTACATTGTTAAGCTCATGTTTCACTTGATCAATTTTCTTTCATATTGGACAGCAACCACAAAGTGGAGATTGAAAGTAGGCATAGTGGAGTAGGACAAGCCTGGGTTCTTGATGTCACCATGTAAAGTGTTATGTCTGACTGCAAATCATTGCCAAAGTAGATCTGTTTTACTAGATGCAGCAAGTTTTTTTCAGAAGATTATTCATATTTGTGGGGACTTTCAATTGCCATATCAAGAGGGAGATAGATATTTTATTGTGCCTACTAGAGATAATTTAGGAGTTAGGGATATGAAATTAGAATTATCTCCTTCCATGTCTCCCTTGTTTCCTAATTGTAAGGATATGGTTTAGTTTGTTTGCGTTGTGATTTGTTTCCATGTTAGTAGGATTAGGATTGATCCCTCTTTATGTGAAGTAATCAACTCTACTTGTTTTCTTAGAGATTTAGAATAAAGTTTTTCAATCATCGCACTCTCCACATGATATCAGAGTGGGTTTGTTTAGGGAACCCCATGTCGACCAAATCGTAGAGGCATTGCCAACCTCCTCTCTGCCTCGCAAATTGTGCGCCACCCCTTGGCCCATGTTGCGCGACACCGTACGTCGCCAGCATCACTCGAAGAACTGCCAAGCCTTGGAGCGTGGCATATCTCTACTCCATCACCAAGGGGATCGAGTTGGTCCCTACTTCATTGCATGGGCCCCTAACAACCAGCAACCCTTGTTACATGGTTGGGCGACATCATGTTGGGCATCAAACAAGATCGCTAAACCTATCTTGGTCCAATTTCTTGGTTTGGTCATCATCCATCTGATCGGTTTCACCTCGTGTGTGTAGCGAGATCGTGGTTGCCACTATGGTATTCCCAGAAAGCTAGTAGTGCATGACTGGCTGACATCTATTGAAGGATTTGGAATACCAATTAAGGTGACATGACCCTGGGTAGGTATTTTACAATCCTCGAAGGCCTATTCAAGGGGCTAGGCATCTACCAGCCTACCTGTTGCGACAAGTAGATCATTAAGCATGCTTAATGGCATGCCTACAAGCTTTTAGGACTCGGTGCCAAGTACCACTTGGTACATTACCAGATATTGTCTTCTATTGTGGTACCAAATCAGGAGAAATCCTTGGTCAACTTCAGAAGATTGAGATTGAGGATCCTCCATCTTCAGCACCGACTACCTCTCAGGATTCATCTACGTTGGCAGCATCTAGAGGAGGAAGCAGTGTATCCTTCTTTGCAGGACGTGGCAAAGGACGTGGAAGAGGTTGTGGATGTTCGTTCAATCCCTATATTTACTGCAATTGAACCAATCATGCATTCGATAAGTGTTGGGACAAGTATGGGAGGCTCGCATGGGCAAATAAGTCAATACCTGAGCCATCAAGTTCTTATCCTTTCACGCAAGCACAGATGGAGTGCCTTGGAAGTCTTCTGAAGGGTGAAGAAACCTCTCCTTCAACTACAGTTGCGACCGCTACAAATGTTGCAAAAGTACTATTTGCTCAACCAGTACCTAGCTTAAAGGACTCTACCGAAGCCTTAGGCCATGAGAACAATGCTGAAGATGCCGATGAGTGGTGGGGAAACTAAGTCACATACTTGATCCCATCTGTGAATGCCTATGTCATTGTTTTTGGTCTTCTCATAGGATGAAGCATTTTTACTAATGTAAGGCGACTATTAGTGCTTGGGATTGTCTATTGTATAAGTATCAGTTTTAGTTTACCAATCTATGTCGATTAAGTTCTTGGATCGTCTTGTCTACTTGCTCCAGCCATGAACTACGCCAGGTGGGGGGAGCTCTACAATTGGTGCACTACTTTTACAAGTTGGGTGTTGCACACTCCAACTTGGGGGAGGGGGGTTATTAAAGATGATTTAGGAGTTAGAAATAGGAAATTAGAATTTATGGAGAATAAGGTGCCACATGGCAGGTCCTGAGTCCTCCAATGGGTGCCAACACTAAGGAGGTTTGTGGGTCTAGCTTGAAATCCAAATTTTGGTATTTTTAGTATGATATTTTATCTTTTAGGAAGTTGTTGGAAGTTAAGAGGATTTGTTCCTTTTTATTTTTTGGTGATATGATTTAGTTTGTTTCATGTTTTGGAGATTATGTTTTGTTCTCTTTATAAAAGGAAACCTATGTAATTGTTTGGAGTTGAGTTAATGCATCATTATTTCCAATGTACATCAACAACTCCCTCTCTCTCCCTCTCTTCTTCACCGCCGATTGTAGCTCTCCTCTCCCTATCGCACGAACAGGGTGCACTTGCAACAATCTGTTGCTGCGTATTTCTCCCACGTGAAAGAGTCTCCACGCTCTCGTATCGCACCAATTGTCACACGGTATTAGAGCATACGATCTAGGTCCTTTCTGGGGATTTTTCTACACGTGTGTGAGAAGGAAAAGAAGCCTCTTCCCACTCACAAAGTCTTTTCTGTGACGTGGAGAAAGGAGTGTAGCACCGAATCGCATCAACCTAGACCAAAGTCAAAAGTCTTTCTTGACCTCTTTAAAAGCCAAAGTCTTTTCCGACTAGGTCGAAGTCTTTCTCGACCCTCAACTAGAACCAAAGTCTTTTCCGGTTCAAACTATCTCGAAGGATGATGGCGAGTTTGGAGATTGGTGGACAAGAGAAGCTACACGTCCTCCTTAAAGAAGTGCCAAAGATGAAAGATGCAACCAAGAAGAAGTTGAGAAGAGAGACTATCAAGTTATACAAAAACAAAACAACTAGTCTAATAGCCATGACTTTAAAGGTTGCTAAATAAGCAACCACTATGGAGGTGGCAAGAGGATTTACAGTTATATCAAAAGAAAATGGAGTATCTGGCCACACCATCAATGAGACAAGTAAAGCAAGTCATTGTCCTCACGGCCTTGACTTGAGGGTTAGTGTGGAGAATAAGGTGCCATGTGCCAGTGCCACATGATAGCTTTATCAGGCCACGTGGCAGGTCCTGAGTCCTCCAAGGGGCAACGGCCCTAAGGGGGTTTGTGGGTGTTGCTTGAAGTCCAAGTTTTGGTATATTTAGTTTGGTAATTTGTCTTTTAGGAAGTTAAGAAGATTTGATGTTTCTATTTTTAGGTGATATGATTTAGTTTGTTTCATGTTTTAGAGATTGAGTTTTGTTCTCTTTATAAACCTATGTAATTATTTGGAGTTGAGTTAATGCAATATTTATTCTAACATATCAACTCCCTCTCTCTCCCTTTTCACGCATGCAACCACCATTGCTAGCACACTGTTGCTGCCATCTCTTCCCACGTGGAAGTCTCTACGCCTCTGTATCGCGTAAATCATCACAGAATTCTCTTTTCATGTTTTGTTTTGTGAGGAAGAAGATGGCCACGTAGACTATCCACGTGACAGCCAGTTTGGTTAGGATTGGTGCCAGCCTTAAGTGGGTTAGTAGGAGAGAATGAACCAATATGTTATTCAAATAAACCTTACACCTCTTTATATAAAGGAGAGGTGTGGGAAAATAACACCATGTCTAAAAAGAAAAATAAAATAACGTGTAACATAATAGAAAATAAAAGTAAGGAATATGTCAACACTTTTCCTCACGCTAAAGCATGGATGTCAATCATACTCAGCTTGGAACAGCATGCATTAAAAGCTCTACATGGCAAAAGCTTCATGAAGTTCTCAGTCGTGTACTGCTCTCAAGCAACAAACATGGTGTGTAACACTCCACTGTATTAAATCTCTACTGTAGTGGCAATCCACCTCCACATGTTTCATCCTCTCATGAAGCATTGGATTATTGGCAATATAGGTGGCAACCTATTATCACACTATATCTTCATAAGACCATCAACCTAGACATGTAGATCTTATAGTAAGGACTTCACCTAAATCATCTCAGTAGCAGTTTGGGCTATAGCTCGGTACTCGGACTATGCACTTGCTTGGAGACTACCTCCTATTTCTTGCTCTTCCAGGTAGCTAGATTTTCAGCAACAAAGTAGCAGAAGCCTGTGGTGGATTTCCTGTCAGCTATACACCCTGCATAATTAGCATATGAATATCCAACAACAATCATGGGTGCTCCTTTTTGGAAAAGTAACCCACGTCCATGTGCTTTCTTTAAGTGTTTGAGTACCTGCATTGCTAATGTAATTTGGTGGGCTTATGCATAAATTTACTTAGCTTTCCAATATCCAAAGCAATATATGGTCCAGTGATAGTCAGGTATAGCAATTTCCCAATAAGCTACCTATAGAAATGACTATCAACCACTTTTGCCTCTTCATCATATAAATGTGCCCTGGGATCTATAGGAATATTAGTTGGTTTGGACCATAGCATGCATGTCTCCTGGAGCACATCAAGTGTAAACTTGTGTTGAGATAGAATTATCCTATCTTTGGTGGTTGCAACATCAATTCCTAGAAACTAGCATAGCTAACCCAAATCCTTCATAACAAACTGCTCTGCTAGGGATCTTTTGAGTCTTGTAATACCAACTCTGTCATCCCCTATAATAATCATATCATCAACATATACTAAGAGCACCACCACACCTTGTTCTATCTTCCTAACAAACAATAAATGATCTGAGGAAGATGTCTGCAAACCCTTCTCAACCACCTTGTGAAACCATGCTCTTGGACTTTGCTTGAGTCCATAAATAGCTTTATTCAAGCTACATACACACTCCCCCTGAACCTTGAACTTAGGGGGTTGTTGCATGTATCCTCAAGATCACTATAGAGGAAGACATTTTTGACATCAAGCTAATAAAGCTTCCAACTCTTGTGGGTAGCAAAAGAAATGAGAATCTAGACCATAGACAGGCATGCAACAGGAGAGAAAGTGTTGAAGAAATCCACCCCATATGTTTGAGTAAATCCCTTCGCTACCAAGCAAGCCTTATACCTTAAAATAGACCCATTCGGGTTGTATTTCAGGGCAATGACCCATCGACAACTAACAAGTTTGGCACTGGGCGGAAGTGGAGTAAGCTCTCATGTCTAACTATCCTGCAAAGCAGTCATCTCATCCTCCATGGCCTTCCTCCTTTTTGGGTCAAGCATGGCCTACTGGTACATAGCTGGTAACTCTGTGATTGTCAAAGATGTTGTGAACAACCCAAAAGATGTCCCCATCTTGTTAGTAGACACCGCCCCTGCAACTTTATAGTGTGCATAAGAATGTGGTGTCTTCCAAATTGCTATTGGAAGGTCATCCTCAAGACTAGTATCCCTTGTACCTACACAATCACCACTAGTTCGAATTTGGTCAGATGGCTCAACACATACCTAACTCAGCAAGGAAGGTGGGACTGAAGTTGGGGGTGTAGGTTCCCTACTAGGAGGGGTGACGTAATAAAATGCGGAAATAAACAATATCACAGAATAAACAAACACACAAAGTACACAGAATTTTTAGGTGGAAACCCAAACCGGGTGAAAACCACCACCTAACCTTCTCGAGTTAGGATTTTCCGATCAACCTAGTTGATCAAATCCACTAACCGAATCACTTTAAACGAGGGTGATTCAACCTCAATTACAACCACGCTACAAGTATGAGGGTAGCGTTCCTCAACCCCTTCTCTCCACGAGAAGGATTTTGTCCCACGAAGGAGACGGGAATTCGCAAAGCGAATACCCAACCAAAAGACAAAGATAAAATAAACAACAAACCTATAGAGCCAACAAAGTAATAAACCTAAGCTTCTATAGGAATTAGGAAACTCCCCTTTGCAAGGAGTGCGTCGACGATGACGCGGGTGCGTGAGCCACGCAACGACGCAATGTCGCTCTCGTAGACAACGGCGGGAGAGCGGGTGCGCGAAGGGAATTTAGCTCTGTAGGTGATGGAACTTAAGCTTGGAGAGCAAGATCTTTTCTTGGACATAAAAGGGTAGAAAGTATGTTGCTTAGGTGTATCCAAGTGTGTGTTGTGTTTCTCTTGGTGTGTCTTGGTGTGTCAAAGGCTCCCATCTATTTATAGATGCCTTAGGAAAGCTTTGGAAGGCTTAGGAAAGGTTCTATAGCCGTTGGGAACAAAGCCCAAGAGAATCAGCCCGAAATCAGGAACAATCATTGTTCTGACAGGCTTATCAGACGTCTAATTCTGGCATCAGACATCTGGAACTTCACTTTAAGACGTCTGATTCCAAGGTCAGACGTCTGATTTAGGGCGGGTCTCTCCCTGACTTGAATCAGATCTAAACAGGGTTTTTGTTCAAGTCCATCAGACGACATACAGGACGTCTGGCACTAAGTCTGGACGTCTGGAAACCTACTTTTACTGTGGGAATTGATTTCCAAACGTTGCAACGGCTAGAAAATCTCTGAGAAGAGATTTTGGGTCAGCCGAGGCAAAATGGTCATTTATCAGACGTCTGGAAAGGCTTAAAGACGTCTGATAAGGCTCTAACGGTCATATTCTTGACTGTTTGCTAAGCCAGCCAACGGTCCACTAATTGGACGTCTGGCAAAGTCATCAGACGTCTTCTAAGACGTCTGGACTAAGGTCTGGACGTCTGATTTCATCAGACAGAATACTAACTCCAGCCTAATAGTTATCAGACGTCTGAAACAACAGTCAGACGTCTTAAAATGCTTTATCAGATGTCTGATTTGGGAATTAAACGTCTGGAAGTGCTGTTTGAACCCTATATTGATTTTTTAAGTATTCTACAGAAAACCTAAGTATCCTAGGGTTGTGCCGGTATTCCTAGGACTACTGTTAGGGTTCTTTGAGGCTCTTTAACATAATTTTCTAAGGAAAATAAAAAGAACAAGAAAATAAAGACAAGAGATACAAGAAAGGATTGAAAAGAATCTATCATATTCTTCTTGTCTTCTATCTTCAATCTGTCGCTCCACGCGAACCTCCTCTGTTTTCCGTCAAGCTCCTCCAATCCGTCCTGGATGCGAGCTCGAACTCCGTCTAAACACGTCCACATTTGCAATTGACCTGAAATCTAGGACTCAAATTGCAAATGTTAAATAACACGTGTTTTGTTATCATCAAAACAAATGATCGTGGTGCTCTAGCACCAACAATCTCCCCCTTTTTGATGATGACAAAATCGTAAATAAAAATGCAGAAAATCCTCCCCCTTTTTGACATTATCAAAAAGGTTTAATTGATTTTACATTTCCTATAACTCCCCCTTAAAACATGCTCTTCTATGAGTTTCTTTTGACAAAGGTAATGTCCTCCCCCTTTTTGTAACAATGAGATAGCTATTATTTTTCTCCCCTTTACTAAAGGAAATTTAGCTACCTTATATCTCCCCCTTAAAAATTGACAATTAGCTCATTAATTTTAACTCTCCCTATCTAAATGCTTATGATAAAAAGATAGGGTTAAGGGTTTTACCTCACCTACCATGGCCAATAAAATGGCCCAAATGGTGGTGGTGGATGCCACATCGGATGGGGCTCCCATCCGTAGCTTGGAGGCCCGGGCATCGGCGCCGGTCTCCAATCTGGTGGTCGACGTGCGGTGGGTCCGTCGTTTGTTCGCCGTCTCGTCGGTCTTCTTGTTCTCCTCCTTGGTCTACTCCTTGGTTCTCCCAACTCGAGTTGACCAGACTTGAGTTTGTAGGTCCAGTCCTTTATGTTGTAATTATCCGTGAACCCTACAAAACAAGATTTCAAATTTTTCTTCGGTATCCAAGTGAGCTTGGATCCGGATCTGTTAGCGGGTCTCCTTGACGGAGATCCTTTATCAATCTTAGGGCTATATAAATCATCTACTTTGTTGATTAGTTTGTTAGAGTTTTCCCTAAGACATGCGATTTCTTTTTCTATAATACTCATCTTAGTCTTTAAATTAGAGATTTCTAACTTTAGACTATCATTTTCCTCAATCAATTTATTATTTTCATTGATGAGGTCTTGATTTTCTAATAATAGGTTATCAATTCTAGGACTAGCTTCTATGTCCTTAAGTTATTTTTCTAACCTATCATTTTCATTTTTGAGAAAATTAAGGTTCTTTTTAATACTTTTGTTTTCTATTTTAAGTGATTTACTAATCTCAAATAGTTCATTAAAAGCTTCTTGTAAATCGAAATTTACCTCGTTGTCGCTGTCGTCGCTTCCGCTTTCGCTGTCGCTGTTGCTTCCCCTTGCCATGAAACCAAAGCAAGCGGTTTCTTCCTTTCTTCTTCTTCTTCCTCCGAGCTGGAATCGTCCCAAGTGGCTTGGAACGCCTTCTTCTTAGATTTCTTTTCCTTTTCCTTTTTCTTCCCCTTTTTGAGAAGAGGGCACTCTGGTCGTAGGTGCCCTTTCTCGTTGCAGTGGTAGCAACGTCTCGGGCTTTCCTTCTCCTTTTTCTCTTTTTTTAATTCCCTACAAAACTTGGAAAATTTTTTAAGTAAAATTCTAAAGTCTTCGTCGTCGGAACTTACCTCGTTATCCGACGCGGTTCTGAAGGCAAGAGTCTTCTTTAGTTTGGGCTCCGGCGTATCCTTCTTCTGCTTCAACTTTGTCTCGTAGGCCATTAGATTGCCTAGGAGATCTTCCATGTTGAGCTCCTTTACTTCGTTCGCCTCCTTGATGGCGGTGACTTTCTGTTCCCACTCCCGTCCAAGGGAACGAAGAAGCTTCCCTTGAAGCTCCCCCTTGATGAAGGTCTTCCCTAAAGCTTTTAAATTGTTTACTATGAGAGTGAACCTAGTGTTCATCTCACTTAAAGTTTCGTTAGATTTCATAGAAAAAGCCTCAAATTCTTGTGAAAGTAAATTGAGTTTAGAAGATTTTACCTTAGAGGTACCTTCGTGAGTTACCTCAAGTGTGTGCCAGATCTCGTATGCGGTGGCGCATTGCGAGATTCTGTTGAACTCTTCCGAGCTGAGCGCGCAGTAAAGGGAGTTCATGGTCTTTGCGTTTAAAGAGAGCTCACGGATTTGTTGCTGCGAGTAGCCTCCCGCGGGTTTTTCTGGGATCTCAAATGGCGTCTCGCATCTGGCCCAGATCGTGAAGTCGGTGGCTTGAAGCCAGGTCTTCATCCGCAACTTCCAGTAGGGGTAGTTGCTCCCGTCGAAGAACGGCGAACGGGTTGTGGATTGCCCCTCGGAAATCCTGCTTGTGGAGCAGCTTCCCTCCATGATCTTCTTGAGGGGTGTTACTCCGATCTCGCAAGAACCTGCTCTGATACCAATTGTAGGTTCCCTACTAGGAGGGGTGACGTAATAAAATGCGGAAGTAAACAATATCGCAGAATAAACAAACACACAAAGTACACAAAGAATTTTTAGGTGGAAACCCAAACCGGTGAAAACCACCACCTAACCCTCTCGAGTTAGGATTTTCCGATCAACCTAGTTGATCAAATCCACTAACCGAATCACTTTAAACGAGGGTGATTCAACCTCAATTACAACCACGCTACAAGTACGAGGGTAGCGTTCCTCAACCCCTTCTCTCCACGAGAAGGATTTTGTCCCACGAAGGAGACGGGAATTCGCAAAGCGAATACCCAACCAAAAGACAAAGATAAAATAAACAAACCTATAGAGCCAACAAAGTAATAAACCTAAGCTTCTATAGGAATTAGGAAACTCCCCTTTGCAAAGAGTGCGTCGACGATGACGCGGGTGCGTGAGCCACGCAACGGCACAATGTCGCTCTCGTAGACAACGGCGGGAGAGCGGGTGCGCGAAGGGAATTTAGCTCTGTAGGTGATGGAACTTAAGCTTGGAGAGCAAGATCTTTTCTTGGACATAAAAGGGTAGAAAGTATGTTGCTTAGGTGTATCCAAGTGTGTTGTGTTTCTCTTGGTGTGTCTTGGTGTGTCAAAGGCTCCCATCTATTTATAGATGCCTTAGGAAAGCTTTGGAAGGCTTAGGAAATGTTCTATAGCCGTTGGGAACAAAGTCCAAGAGAATCAGCCCGAAATCAGGAACAATCATTGTTCTGACAGGCTTATCAGACGTCTAATTCTGGCATCAGACGTCTGGAACTTCACTTTAAGACGTCTGATTCCAAGGTCAGACGTCTGATTTTGGGCGGGTCTCTCCCTGACTTGAATCAGATCTAAACAGGGTTTTTGTTCAAGTCCATCAGACGACATACAGGACGTCTGGCACTAAGTCTGGACGTCTGGAAACCTACTTTTACTGTGGGAATTGATTTCCAAACGTTGCAACGGCTAGAAAATCTCTGAGAAGAGATTTTGGGTCAGCCGAGGCAAAATGGTCATTTATCAGACGTCTGGAAAGGCCTAAGGACGTCTAATAAGGCTCTAACGGTCATATTCTTGACTGTTTGCTAAGCCAGCCAACGGTCCACTAATTGGATGTTTGGCAAAGTCATCAGACGTCTTCTAAGACGTCTGGACTAAGGTCTGGACGTCTGATTTCATCAGACAGAATACTAACTCTAGCCTAACAGTTATCAGACGTCTGAAACAACAGTCAGACGTCTTAAAATGCTTTATCAGACGTCTGATTTGGGAATTAAACGTCTGGAAGTGCTGTTTGAACCCTATATTGGTTTTCTAAGTATTCTACAGAAAACCTAAGTATCCTAGGGTTGTGCCGGTGTTCCTAGGACTATTGTTAGGGTTCTTTGAGGCTCTTTAACATAATTTTCTAAGGAAAATAAAAAAAACAAGAAAATAAAGACAAGAGATACAAGAAAGGATTAAAAAGAATCTATCCTATTCTTCTTGTCTTCTATCTTCAATCTGTCGCTCCACGCGAACCTCCTCTGTTTTCCGTCAAGCTCCTCCAATCCGTCCTGGATGCGAGCTCGAACTCCGTCTAAACACGTCCACATTTGCAATTGACCTGAAATCTAGGACTCAAATTGCAAATGTTAAATAACACGTGTTTTGTTATCATCAAAACAAATGATCGTGGTGCTCTAGCACCAACAGGGGGAGGGGGGTGTATTGCCTGTATGTCACTAGCAACTAATAAGTAGAGGATCTGTGTATCGAACATTATCACTGGAAGGTGTAGAAGGTATACATGCCTGAGACTCCATAATCCCATCCCCATATGCACAAGTGGGATAGGCATGGGTGCAAACTCTGCCTTAGGAGACAATTGACAAGCAGCTAAAGAGATACAACATTGCCTCGTGAATGGTCACATCAGCATTGACATAATGTATCCATGCCACAGAATCATAGCAGCGATACCCTTTCTAAACATGTGAATATCCTAAGAAAGCACACTTAACTGCACATGGCACTAACTTATCCCTTCTTGGACCCATAAGATGCACAAAAGCCACACATCCAAACACACATGGTGGTAACTGAACTAGCTCCTCAGAATAAAGTATACGCCAAGGGGTTTGCTCATGTAAAACTGATGAGGGCATTCTGCTAATAACATGCAGTAAAAACTGCATCACCCTAATATAAATGTGGAACATAATGCTGTATAAGGTATGAGCCACATCTAATAGGTACCTATGTTTCATCTCTGCCACACCATTCTGCTACGAGGTGTGGAGACAAGAGGTCATATGCACAATATCATGTGCCCTGTAAAAGGCAACTAGCCACGTAGTACAAAATTCTAAAGCATTATTTAATCTAACAATTTTGACTGTGGCACAGTAAATTGGTTTTTTATTTCCAATAAGAAATGCTCAATAATTTGTTCGGCATCAAATTTATTCTTCATAAAAAATAACCATGATAAATGGTAAAAATCATCCACAACGGCTAAATAATAGCGGTGACCTTGTCAGTTAGGTATTTGACTATGACTCCAAACATCCAAATGTAAGAACTCAAAAGCAGCAACAGAACTGGGACTAGTAGTGGTTGGAAAAGATTTGCGGTGCTTCCCTAGCTAACAAGCACATAGTGTCTCAGTGGCTAGTGACAGATGTGGGATGATGGATCTGAGCCTGTTTAGAAATGGGTGACCAAGGCGACGATGTCATTGCAAGGCACTCTCAGATGTGAAGCTAGAACCAACCTGACAAGTAGTAGCAATAAGTGTCTAGACAAAGCGATACACACCCCCTCTTCATGTCTGCCACCAATCATCTTCATCAGTTTGTCCTGAAATATACAACCAACATCAAATATGGCTCTACAATTAAGTTTCACAATCTAACTGACATACAACAAATTCATAGATAAATCAGGAACAAAAAAGTCATCGGACAGTCACATGGTGAGGGTAATTGACACCTCCCCTTGACCATCAAGCTGCGCATGTCTTCCATCTGCCACCTATACTATTTTTCCATGTAGCATAGTATGTAATCTTCCAAAGCATCCCTGATCACTAGATAAATGATGTGATGCACAAGAGTCTACTAACCAAGACATCAGTACCTGACGATGAGGCAAAAGTAGCAGTCTCAGTAGTGGTGGTCAACTCTTAAGTCAACTGAGGCGCTGAACCTCAGCATCATAATCTGCACGAGAGACAGTGTCAGACTGCTCAACAGAAGTCATAGAAGCCTGATTGGCTATTGGTGGTCTCCCGTGCTTAGCCCAACATGAAGGCTCTATGTATCCAACATTCTCGCAAAAGGTACAAGTGGTACAAGTCCTCCCAAAAGAGCCTCCTCTCCCCTATCCATGTGTAGAGGAAGCACCTCTACCTCCACATCAAGTCACAGCAACCATGGTTGAAACCTATCCAACACTCTCTTCAGTTTGAGGTGAAGGCACAACATGCCTACTCAGACAACTGTAGACCTCCCCAGTGTATGAAGCTCAGACAACTTATGTGAACAAGCAGCAGCGCAGTCTGGGCCAAGTCCAAACAAAAACAAGTGAACTGTGAACTCCTTACAGTAATCCTTCTAAGCAGCACAAGTACATACTAGCCTACATGCATTATATTTCTCCAAGAGTCCTTTCAAGGTAGAATAATACTGAGAGAGTGAGCGACCCTCCTGCTTCAACTCAAACGACTCATGATGAATCTGGAAGACCATAGAAGAATTTTTCTCATGAGTCTCTGAGAGTATTCCATATCTGTTTTGATGTCCTGTAATATGTAATCTCATCTCCAATACATGGAATAACGCTATTCATCAGCTAGGCACGCACCATAGCGTTATCCTTCTTCCAAGATGCATTTTTCCCTGTCTTATCGATATGTCAGGCTCTAACAAAATATATTCCTTATTGTACCCCTCCACCGTCACAAGGAATGTTTAAGATCATCTTAGATAATTAATCTTATCAAGGCTAATTATGGGACAACAAAATGGACTCTTGTAAGCCACGTTCTACAACATGGTACCCAATGTAACCTCTTACTCTGAAAAAGATGCCATCCTGAGCCTCCGAATGAATAAAATACAGAGATCTGAAAGACGATTGACCCAAGTGTTGCAATCAGGAAATCAATGAATAAACATGGATTTTTGGGTGATAAAAAGCCGAAAAATCATATTGAAAGTTCCCAACTGCCCCTGTGAGATCAGAAACTTCCTGCTAGAGCCAAGATCGACCCCAACAATACCTGCAGGGCTGATGAGAGGCCCTCCTTCACCTAAACCAGTGGCAGTGAGCCTGGTGCACCCTGCAGTACCAACACAATAAAAATAACACTATGTCTAGAAAGAAACATAAATTAACATGTAGCATAATAAAAAATAAAAGTGGGGAATATGTCAGCTAGGTTTGGTTAGGGTTGCTTTGAGTCCAAGTTAGCCTATTTTAACATGTTAGGTGTCAAAAAAATTAGAGTTTGTGGGATATATTTGCTTACTATTTTGGTCAATCATTGAGTTGTTTACTGTTTTCTATATTTTGAGTTAGGAATAATCTCTTTATATATAGAGAGTATCTTGTGTCATTTAATTTGAGTTGAATACAATTATTTTTCCACAATCTCTCTCTCAACTCCTTTCTTTTCTCTCTTCAAACTCTCTCTCTCTCTCGATTCTTGCTCCACTAAGTCCACGCATGGGTATTCTACGTGTAATCTTCCATACCAAGGAGTCTCCACATTGTGCAAATCTCCATATGGTATCAGAGCTTTCGATCTCAGCTCTTTGGCATGTGTGAATCGAAGAGATACCCAGGAGAAGAGTTCACGCACAAGGAGAATTCCTCTCTTGTGCGTGAATTCACTACGTTGACAACAATTTCACATAGTGTGTGACCTTTGGTGTAGGAATTCACTCAATGAATTCCTTGGAAGACCTTGGCACCTTATGCAAGGCCCAAGGAATCGTGTGGGGGATTCTCGACGAATCCTCTTTCTACCATGTCCAATGCCTTAATGCGGAGTAGAAGGATCATAGATCGAAGGAGATGGCCAACACCGAGGCTCCATTATCAACTGGAGAAGGCAAGGTGGTCCTTCAAGGAACGATCATCAAGCTTTAAGGTGCTTCTAATTACGTCTTGTGGGGCCGTGCAGTCAAGATCTTTGTAGGGGGTCAAGGCAAAACTCAATATTCTACTCAAAGAAACACCTAAGACTAAAGATGGAATCAAGAAGAGAAGCTTGAGAAGGAGAACTATATTGTGATGAGCTGGATCATGAATTTAGTTGATCCTGCCATAGCCTCAAACATGTACAAGAAGAGTGCATGAGATCTGGACGGCCTTGGAGAAGAGGTATTCCCAGAAATCAAGTGATGTGCGCATCACCGACCTTTACACATGCATATGGACAACCAGTCAAGGTGATCTTTCCTTGACTAAATACTATGCAAAGATCAAGGCATTGTTTGAGGAGTTGAATATATATGAACCCGTCTATTGCGACAAACGGGTAGAGACGTGCTAGATGGTAGGTAGCCAAGTTCTTGTCAGAGTTACATTCCCACTACCATTTGACGTGTGATCAAATTCTTGCATTGGATGGGAAGATGGATCTTGAGACCATCTTGAGAAGTTGGAGGCACCGGAGAAGAGTGACAACACCGCACTTGCTACAATTGAAGTTGGCGTTGGGCGTAAGAAAGGACGAGGTTGAGGCTCAGGTCGAATCTATCTCCCATGTCAACATTATGGGTGCATTAATCACCCGCAAGATAAACGTTGGGACAAGTTTGGAAGGCCTCCATGTAGGGTTACTAGCACCTCACGTGTGAACTCTCTTACGCCTGCAGATCTTGAGAAGATTCAAGCCATGTTTCAAAAAGAAAAGTAGACCACGATAGCCGTCACGATGACTGTTAAGGTTGCCCAAAAGGAAATGACTTCGGAGGTCGCAAGAAGATACACCGTGACTTCCAATAATGGAAAGTTTGAGAGCTCTAGACTTGAAGAAGATGAAGAATGGTGGGGGCTCTAGCCTCGCCACGAGTTGATCAAATCATCAACCTCTCGGCCTCGACTTGAAGGGAAGTGTAAGGAAGAAGATGGTCACACGGACAGGCCATGTGGCACAGTGGCCACGTGGTAGTTAATTCAGCCAAGATGGACACCAGCTCTAGTGGCTTTGGTTTAGAGTTGTTTTGAGTCAAAGTTAGCCTATTAGTGTGTTAGGTGTCAAAATAATTAGAGTTAGTGAGATATGTGCTCACTGATGTTAGCCAATCATTGAATTGTTATTTATTATTTTCTATATTTAGAGTTAGGAATAATCTCTCTATATATAGTATCTTGTGTCATTTAATTTGAGTTGAATGCAATTATTTTCCACAATTCTCGCTCTAGCTCCCCTCCTTTCTCTCTTGTCGAACTCTCTCTCTCTCTCTCTCTCTCTCTCTCTACTCTTGCACCACCAAGTCAACGGATGGGGCTTCCATGCCAAGAAGTCTCCACCGCATTGCACAAATCTCCACATGTTTCTTTTCTAATTGTTGGGATATAATTCAGTTCGTTTGAGATGTAATTTGTTTCCATATTTAGGAGTAGGATTAGGATTAATCCCTCCCTTTATATCAACTCTACTTGTTTTCTCAGATATTCAGAATAAAATTTTCCAGTTATTAAAACCTCTATAGTGCCCATTGCAGATTATTATCATGCAATATTAATGTGATTAAGTAGGACGTTTTATAAGAAAGTTTGATAATGTCCTGCCTACAATATGTGCATTATAGATAAAAATTTCTGGTACAGCAATCCAGGCAGGTTGGAGGGCGGGGAGATTCTCCAGTTGTCTGGAGCACCCAAGCGGTCTCCAAGGATGTGGAATATTTCTATTGAACTTCAAGATGACCTACTGGTAAAAGGTCAAACCAGGAAACTTGTCTTGTTGGTAGTGTGCACAGAAGCAGTAATTAGATAGGTCCTTTGTATGAAATGCCCGCCCAACATATTGTATTCATGAACCTTGGGGCTCATCTTAGGAATGAAAAAAGCTTTTTATATGTGTGAAAGACCTCTCTGAGAATGCTACAATTTGCCTGTTTGTGTACTTACTATGAGTATAATGTTTTGAACTTTATGGTTTATGCTCAAGGTTGCTAACAGAAGATCCAAATCAGAGGCTTGGAGCTAGGGGAGCTTCAGAGGTGAGTTTTAGATGAATGGTTCTAAAAATTGATGGGAATTTTTACATTTGTAACCTTGCAAAAATGCAATGACATGATTGCCCACAAGTTCCCAATGTGTACATAGATAACACTGAAAAGATGGCAACCTTTAATAAAGATGGTTTAAATCTTGTTATAAGTAATCTGTAAGGAAAACATTTATAAATGTCATTTTGCCCCTAAAGTATATCCTAATTCTTTGTTAGTGCCATTTTGTGCTGCTTTAGCCTCTTTTCTCCCTTCCATGTTCTTCCCTTAGCTACCTCCTCCCTCCTTCGTTGGCCTTGGCTTCTCCTTGTGTCCTCTCTTTGGTGACCTCCTCCCTTCCCACTTTGTCCCCACCTCCATCCCTGCTCTCCCTTCCTTATCATAGATTCTTCTTAACCCCACCAAATCCATTGTTTTCAGCTATTTTGTTTTTTTCATTGAGGTGGTGTGCGTGTGTGTGTGTGTGTGTGTGTGTGGGTGGGGGGGAGGGTTCCTTAAGGTGCTGCATTATGATCCTCTTCCCCCTCCAGATCCTCCCTATGCAGATTCCTATTCAGATTACTGCTACAGGGTATGCTTTGACTGCTGTTCAAAAATTTGGAAGTGTAGACCTTCAACTTCTTCATATATCCCACTTGTTCCCCTTGTACTTCACTTCTCAACCCTGCTTTCACATATTGTGGTTAATGTTTGAGGAATTGGAATTGGTTTTAGAGCTTTAAGGACCTCTGATGCTCACTTCTGCTGGAGCCAGATGGAGGCTGTAGGAGCCTGATGAGGCACCACGCAGGGCTGCTGGAGATCTAAATGGGGTTAAGGAGGGGAACAGCAGTTTTGGGAGGACATCCAACTATAATTTTTTTTCTAAATTTTTGTTATCCTGTTGGGAATTTCAAGATATGTACCAAGTCAATCCTTCCAATAACTCTAGTGCGGTTAGCACAATGGCCTGATATTAACAGGGGAAATGTGTGAAATAGAACCTTCTAGCAGCATTTATACAAATATTGGAAATGTGGGGACAGTTCTGCAACATTGCATGTTTTTAAGGGAATCTATATAGAAGTCTACAATTTAACAGGCAATTCTGTTGGGAAGCTATATATTGAATCTGAATGGCGGACTCTGCTGTATTGAATTCTAGGTGAAGCAGCATCCCTTTTTCAAAGATATTAACTGGGACACACTTGCAAGACAGAAGGTGATCACAATATCTATAGCACTAAAATTTATCTATAATTATTCTGATGTTGTTGCTGCTTCTGTAGGCTGCCTTTGTACCGTCTTCTGATAGTGCTCTAGATACAAGCTACTTCACTAGCCGTTACTCATGGAACCTGTCTGATGAACGGATTCATGAAGCAAGTGAATTCGAGGATTCTAGTGATAGTGAAAGTATAAGTAGAGGCAGTTGTGTAAGCAATCATCATGATGAGTTGGTATGAGTCTTTACACGGATGCTAAGCTTCCTCTTTTAAATGCTTAACAACCACAAATCGCATGCACCAGTTGCAAGCAGTAGATATGCGCACAGCATTGCAGCAGCACACATTCATAGTCATCTGATTATGCATTTCGTAGTATGATGACTTTTTGGTGAGATCCAAATGCAAAAAAACTATAATTGTGCAACCTTAGATTTGGTTGATGGTTGTTTTTTAGTCTGTAGCAAAATACACAATGCTCCAAAACCTCATAGATTGTAAGTAAACCTGTGGCTTTCCCTGATGGCGAAACTTGGATCTAAGCGCATCGTCACTGTCACCCATGTATGTGCACTATAGGTGTATGCATGTTTGCATCCATGCATCATTCTCAGTTCGCATCAAGCTTCTTATCTTGCTTTTCTTACAAAATGTTGCAAGGTTGATGACTGTGGGGGCTTTGCTGAGATGGAATCTGCCTCTTCCGTTAACTACTCATTCAGTAATTTTTCATTTAAGGTATGAGTTTCTTAGCACCCCATCTCTCGATGCAGGATATGACTGTGAAGCCTTTTTCTGTCACGTACGGTTTGTTGAGTGCCATCCGTTTATTGTGATATCTGATATTCTACCTTATGGTTGAATTTCTCCTTAGCCTGCTGATGTTACCTTGTATGATGTGATTATATGTTGGTGTTTTCTAATCAGAATCTCTCACAACTGGCATCGATCAACTATGACTTGCTGAGTAAGGGTTGGAAGGAGGAACCTCATACAAACTCTGGCACTTAAACTATTGAGCTCTTTCACCATCAAAGCACTTGACATTTACATAGTTGGTGATCTCTGTAAAGAATGTAAATGTGCGTCTAATCATGTGCTCGAACAGATATCCTCAGCACGTTTTTTACATACTGACCTATCCGGCTGCTTTTCTATTCTTTTTGAGCAGATGTAAGATGTAGATTGCAAGCGGAGGGACGTGCCCGTTTCAGTCAACCAGTCCAGTAACTTGTTCAGGCTGCATATTGATTTGGAGAGTATAATTGCATAGGCTTGCAGTGCTTTGGATAATGTAACATTTCTCCCATTGTGGATTTCTCTTGTTAGTTCTCGAGCTTATTGGAAGGTGGATCTTCCCCTTGATTTTAGTTGCAGCATTGCCTTCCAATTCTTCACCATTAACATTCCCCAGTGTCATTTGCTCGTTTGCTCACTTGGGGGCAAAGGCTGGTCCTATACGATCATTTCTTCGCAGGAAACTATGGAAGGAACAAAATTGATGCAATCGTGGAATAGATATTATTTACAGTAGAGGATACTCAATTAGGCTATCGAGAATGGTCAATACGCCAGAAGAACGAACCATTTTGATGGTTAAATATTAAATGGGTAATTGATTTCCCATCTTAAAAGGATATCAGTAATTAATTTCAGGACCCTGTTCATCTCAAGCTCTTGGTGGGACCCGCACGCCACTTCAATTACACGTGAACGAAAAATCTTAATGTAAGATCCACTCCCACCCGACGCGCCTCTTCCCCCACTTCTAAACAAACTCACCACTTCAAACTCCATTAAAGAGCACATTTGAACATGAAAAGTTTGATGTAAAAACTCTGAGAAGAGGATGACGTTAAGGAACAATGGAAGAGCACCATCGTCGAACACTGGACTAAAAGTAGAGAAATTTGCTGTGTTCCCAAAAATTGAAAAATCAGCTATAATTCTAATGCCATGAATGTTGAAATAACTTGGAGCAAATCCTTAATCTCCGATCATTTTTTAGCTTTAATCAAAAAATGCTCCAATGAAAACAATATAAGCAACATTAATCTCCAATCAAATTTTAGTTTTAATCAAAAAATGCTACAATGATAGTTGCATATACTCATGAGAATTGCTAGTGTTTTTTTGCATGGCAAGCAGAAAATCGACAGTGGTATTTATATATCCTAAAAGAAAAAATTATGACAACAATCATTTGAAATGGTTTTTGCATAAATAAGTGAAAATTATTGATGATTTTTCATCTACCTAAAATAAAATACAGTGATTTTTTGAATATCATTGGGTGTTTAAATATCATTGATGATATTTAGTTATCATTCTCAAATATCATTGGTACTATTATTTCCACACTTTCATAGGCAAAATATCTTGGATGATATGTAAATACCACCGTGATATTTTGTCCTTCCATGCTTTTGAAGGTAAAATATCATTGGCGATATTTAATCCTTGTATGCTTTCAAATATCACATGTTTTTTTAAAATGCACGGGTAAAATTTTGCATAGTAAGAATATATGCCATATTCTAATGTGACTTATTGTTTGATAGGGTTGAATTTGATTCAAGATGTTCTATCTTGAGACTAAAAAAAGCATTGAAGATGGTAAAGATTGAATGAAAACTAGAATTCAAAAAAACACCCTCTGGGATACAACACGATCTCAATGTAAGAATTAGTTGCTTTTCAATTTAGTGAGAGCATATGATCCATTAAAGAAGGAATTTGTTCTTTGCCAGTAACCTCCTTGGTTTACTTTAAGATGTGGCAAAAATAACTAGTTTAGATGATGAAGGAAAGAAATTGATAGTTATGGATGGGATAGTTGAAGTGGAAGACATACTAGAAATATGGAGAGGATTCTTTGGAAAAAAAGTTGAAAGTTGAAAGGGATTCTAGTGAGAAACTTTGAATGCTTGCATGATTACTTGTGGATGAAATTAATTTTTGACATGATATACGATGGGTTAAAAGACATGAGAATAAAAGATCTAAGTGTCCCAAAGTAAGGTTACTTGTATGATAGCTTTATGGTCAATGGAGATTTTGACATTTCACAACCTAAAAACAATAAAGAACAAATCATTGCTATAAAATACCACCATGGCACTTAATTCACCACTCTAGCAAAAAACAAAATGGTGATTCAAATATATTAGAAGCAATGAAGAATGTGAGAGAATCTACCTTTGGTAGAGTTAGTCCACCAACAACAAAGAGAAAGAAGAGGGAGATGAAAAATCCGAGAAAGTTGAGGTGAAAGACATACTAGAAAAATGGAGGGAATATTTTAAAAAAAAAAGGGCAAAAGTAAGGGATCCTAGTGAAAGACTTTGAATCCTTGCATGATTACTTGCCGATGGGTTCCGTTTATGAAATGATATATGACAGTTTAAAGACATGAAAATAAAGGATATAAGTGGCACAAAATAAGGTTATCTGCACATTAACTTTATATGTCATGCCTTGATAATCCTCTTGACAAGTCAGGAGTGGATTATTGGGTGTGCGGTCGCTAAGGACCTAATTACTAGGTGGTTCGAGTTGTAATTTGTAATCCAATATAATCAGGTACATATTAGGGATTGTTGATTATAAATTAATCCCAGTGTCAAAATCTATCGAAAATCCAATAAAGTTTCTCTTGTTTATTTGATATTATCCTAAAACCTACCTATAACGTATACTTGTGCATGCATACCACAATTTCAAAAGGTGAGTACACCCCACATTCAATACAATGGAGCAAGTAAAGGCAATAAAATACAAGTAAGCACACCCAGCAACCACAAGCGGTCGAAACGTGAAAGAACTACAAAGATAAACACTAAAACACCACTATCACATCACCACGTAAAGTCACAGTTTAATTATATACAAGTTCATTACATAGTCTGTCATTTATGTATAAAGTATTTACAGAGTTCATCAATTACGTACAAGTCTTTATACAAGCCCTTTTTACAACAAAAGCTATCTTGTTACAGGATCAAACGAAAGAGGCTCAACTACATTATATACATCCTTTACCAAGAGGGACTACCTGAAAAGAAAACATAAACCAACATTGTGCTACCTACCTAGGTCCTCTTGGACTTGCACTCAGCATAACGTGTAGCTTGCTCCATGGTCATGAAACCTGAAAATGGGTTACAATTATATGGGTGAGCTAAGCGGCTCAATAGGAACAAAACTAAGCATAACAATGGAAGTAGAAAGGGTAGTGTACAAATTTCTGCACTATAGGCCAACCACTAGCCAATTCTCCCATTACCCATGATTTATTAACACTACAAATTAGATAAAAGCCTTTTCCCATTTACCCTTGACTTGTTTACATTGTTACTCATTGATGATTCTTCTTTCACTTGCCTCGGGAGTCACATTCTAGAATCATTCCTCTCTACTAGAGGAGATTGAGACATATCGTTTCCTTGGATCACAGCCTCGCAGTCTCTCCCTGGTCAATAGTGGGGCTAGCAGGGCTAGTGACCCTTGCGAAAGGTGTACCCATTCTCAACGTATTGAGAACATTGTTGACCTCAATTAGAAAAGTCGGGCCTCTTAAGAGCTACTCAAGCCAATACCTTACAATGATGAAGAACAACTTTACTTCGTGTCTAGCAAAGTTCAGTCATAGATCATTCTAGATCATATGTTGCAGGGTTGATCAGAATTTTCTGGTCACACCAATGCATCCACTAGGAGTGTAGACTTTGGGTGTGCCCTCTCAATCCGTCGTCAGATAAGATCTCAACCAAGCCTCTCACGGCACCTGACGTCTTCCGCACACACAGGCACCTAAAGAACCTCTAGCTATGAGTACCAAGTACCTTAGCGTTTTCTGTTGTGCATGCAGGTGCCTATTGAACCTAGATCTACGAGTACCTCTTCATCGAGTTATATTCAGGTACTTCCAAGTACCTTATTTCGAGAACGGTCCTTAGCTTGTCACCATACTCGGAAACCATTCGAATTCTAAGGTAGATGTCCAGTAGCCTCTAGTCACCACATAATCTTGAGTCTCCAACATGATTAATGAACCCCTCGTTCACCAAGTTAGTAGGTGCAGTCTTATGAGATCACCTAGTTGACCTACTCGTCCTTTAATCCCTTTTGATTGTATACCAAGAACAAAACTTTAGGGACCTAGTGGATCACCTGGGTCTGACCTATGGCCATGGGATCCAAGCTTTCCCTTAAACTCTTATAGGAACTGATAGGATTTGGTATTAGGACTTTACTTCAGGTTTAGCCCCCTATACTTCAGCTTTTAATTTGTATCTTTAGGGATTTTAGATGAGTCGCTACTCAACGATCATTAGGAATAGTTGATATTTTTAGAATTTGTGTTCTTAATATCCAGATTCAGGTTAGGTTTTCCCCTTTTTCTTTTCCTTATAGACTAGGGCAAGATTTAGTGTTACCTCATGCATCTCCAAAGCACCAGTATAGGTATTGGTGTTCAATACCACTCATGAGTGTCCACAGTCCACAGGTCACTAGAAGGTGCCAATATCGGTATTAGCTCTCAATACTGATACTGGGCACCCCTAGTCCTTCGTCAGACTTCCAACTTGGGTTGATGGCTAGCACCAGTACTAACACTTAGTACTGGTATTGGGCATCCCTAGATCTCCAATTGCACACCATTCAAGCCTGGGTTGATGGCCAATACCGGTACTAACATTTAGTACCGGTACTAGGCATCCCCAACCCCTCATTTGTAAGCCATGTAGACCTAGGTTGTAGGCCTGTATCGGAACTAACACTTAGTACTGGTACTGGGCATGCATAGCCCTTGATTTGCATGCCCTACTGGTCTGGAACATCCACCCAGTACCAGTACTACTGTTTAGTACCAATACTGGGTGTTCTTTGGCCCTAATTTCGAATGATTTTAGGGTTATTTCCCAAGTTAAAAACCCTCGCTTCCCACCTCATGACCTAGATCCAATTCTCACATGCAACATGGCTTAAAATTAGGCATTTACTACCCCATGGACCCAAAAAAAGCCATGCATGCAACCCAAATTCGAAGCAAGCTTCACCCCTTCCTATGCATGAGAAATACCTAACTTGCAACCCAAGGATCGTGCTTCTCCACCTATGGGGAACTTCAATAGCACAAAAGGGAGGGGGAGAAGGTCCTTACCTAACATCTTGAGCAACACACACTTCTAAGGTTTCGAGGGTCGATCTTCACTCTTCTCTCTTTTTCTTCCTCTCCTTCCACACCAACAGCAGTAGTAGTGGCTTCAACCACATCAGCAGCTACCACGTGGCCACCTCAGGCAAGGGTGGTTGGCGAGAGGGAGCAGAAAGGCCAACAAGTAAGGTGGAGAAGGAGGAGGTGGAGTAAGGGATGGAGGAGGTGGTCTCTCTTGCCCTCAACCAAACAAATGAGGGTGTTGGCTTCCAATGCAAGCCATTGCCCTTCCTATATTGGGTGGGAAAATTTGCTAAAAATACCCCTCCACCCCAAACATCACTTTACTAAAAAGTCCACCCATAAGCTTTCACATCCAAAAGCCCCTCACAAAAAATTATTAGGAGCATTTAATGGGCAATTCCAAGAGGATTCCAAATTCTTCAATCATGGAATTAATAATGGTTTATTTAATTTCAAGATGGCTTTAAAAATTCCAAACCCTTACATTATACATATGAACAATGGAGATATTCGACATTACACATCCTAAAAACAACGGAGCACAAATCATTGCTATAAAGTGTGTCCATGGGACTTCATTGACCACTCTAGCAAAAAAAAGGCAATTCAAATATATTGGTGGCAATGAAGAATTTGAGAGGATCCACATTTGGAGTTAGTCCTCCAACAACCGAGAAAAAGAGAGAGATGAAAAATACAAGAAAGAGAAGAAGGTGAAATTTGAAGAAATAAAAGAAAAGAAACAATAAAAGAATAAACAAAAAAAGAGATTAAAAAAAAAAGCAAAGAGGAGAATAATAACCTAAAAATGAATAATGAACAAGAACAAGCAAAGATAAGTGAAAAGAAAGACATGATGAACCACTCATCAATATTGAATTTGAAAAAGAATAATAGAATCAACAAGAATACCAAGAGGAAGAAGATGAAGAAGAACAAAAACAATAAGAGGAAAATGATGAGGTATGATGAGAGACTCATCATGGTTCCTAATTCACACAAATAAGCTAGTTTACCTAGTAATTAATTAGTAATATCATTAAAGTAGGTTAATTAGTAACTAAGCTAATATTATATAAGGACCTTAATTATATGCTAAAATAGCTTAATTAATGTTTAATAAGCATTCTTTTACATTTAATTAATAAATAGGACTTAAATCTCAGCATTTAGCTATTTATAATTAAGCTTATATATATTGTATAGTATAAGTTAATAATATTAATTACTAAATTAAATAATGTAAAAGGGGTAAAAATGTAATTTCAATCCATAAATATATTATTTAACCTATATATAATTTATAATAAAAAGTTGAAAAAGAAATAAATTAAATTTCATCTTTAAATTAATGATTTACATTTCAGTCCCTAGAAACTATTACAATTAAGTCCTTTTATCACGATTAGATCCTTTATTTATTGCAAATAGCTCCTCTAAACATCTCTTGTACATCTTTGTCTCCTTCTTCTTCATCTACGGTTAGCGATAACCGGTGACCTCCGATCATCGAATATCCAATGGAGGAGCTTTGATTCCTTGGTCGTGATGTTTCCTCGTAACAAACCTTTGCAATCCAACAGCTTGGATTATCTTCTGTTTGACTTCTCCGACGTGGACACCTTCAGCATTGTCAAAGACGACAATGGCGAATATAATGAATCTAACCTCTAATCCATCTCGATACATCCACCTTCACCTTCTCGGATGACTATAAATACCCCTCATGGCCTCCGATTCCAGCTGATAGTTCCCTATCCCTCTTCCCTACATTGACTTGTCAATAGGCTATTCCTCCATTTTCCAACAACCTTCTTCCACTTCTTCGGATTAGCTCCAGCAAAGCTGATCGCCTCTCTCAACTCCTCACCTGCAGCTCTACCATGGTGACAAAGCTGTGCAGCCATCTCTTCCTTTAGCTCGTGTTCGTCTCTCGCCAGAATTCTTCCCGACCATGTTTGATTTCTTCTAACTTCGGCGAAGCTTCCCTGATGTCCTCTACCTCCATTCATCCAGGTAAGTAGCTTAGAACCTTTAGATAGCTCTCTAGTTTGGTTTAGTGTAGTCAATTAGGTAGATTAGTTTAGTTTAGACTTTGTTTTCTTCTTCTCCTCCATTGCCGGCAAGTCCAATCTAGCCTTGTTCGATCCTCAATCCACCAAATCAGACCCTCTGCTACCCTTCTCACCACTCTATGATCCATTTCCACCTTTTCCCTTTCCCGATTAGCCTATGATCATGATTTGCCCAAATCCACTTCAACCTTTAGCCTCCACTGTCTATGGAGAAGGTCGAAGGAGTTCCTCCACTCTGATTGACCACATCAAAACCTTCGCTACACTTCATTGACCATTTCGCCTCACTTAATTGAATGATTCAATGTATCTTGAGGTCTAACAAACTTAAGATCTCTTTCAAGATAATTTGAATTTGTAGATCTTCTTCAAGATTTCCTCTAGATAATTAATGTGTTCTTGAGCTCTGTAAGAAGCTCAGGAATCTTCTACACATGTTTCTAAGTTATTTCATCAAGTTTTATGCTCGTATGATCATTGACAACCTTCATTGGAGCTCTGATGAACTCCAGTGACTTGAATTTTGAAAAGAAGTGTTCAAATTAGCTCTAAATGATTCTAAATCACTAAAGAAGCCTTCAATGAATATTTTCCATCAATTTGATTCAAGTTTTACTATTTAATACTCCTTGAGCTCCATTTTCCTCCTCAGCTCTAGCGGAGTTGCATATGGTGATTCTCTCAATCTCTGATCTTAGGAATAGGTCCATGAGCTTTAGGAGATTGTCATAAATCTGGAACATCTTTTAGATAAGTTGTCAAAAGTCCAGATCGATCTGTCGAACAAACTCACATTTGAACTAAGACAATGGACCTGGAAGTACATTCTTAGTGTTCGAATTGACTTTTTTTCGATTTCATTGAATTCCTGAGGTGATTTAGAGTCAATCTAGGTTAATAATTAGATCAGAAATACTATGAGGATCAAAGTCAAATTTTGACTTGTTCAGGCCAACTGTGATCGTCATTGGAGCTCTGAAGCTCCTAAGCTCACTACTGAGGTGTGTCCCTTATTTTAGAGGTGGTTAGGAGTTGGTTAGTGTTGATTTTAGGATTTTTTCAAGTTAGTTACTGATTTGTGTGCTTGCTGAGTTCGAAAGAATAGAAGGTGAGCTTTTTTGAGTTTGTGGTGAAATTCCAAGGCTTCCTAAAGTTGATTGAGTATGTTTTAACCTCCTAGAGATATTTAGATTAGGTTTGGAAGTTCAGGATTAAGAGTTGAGTTGATTCATGCTCCAATTCCTTCCTCTGCTGTAATGAGCGTGCGATTAAGCTTCCTGGTGTTCTGCAAGTTTGAGAAGCATTCCTCTATGCTTCCAAATGCTTGGAATGAGTTGTAGGCACTAAGAGTTATTGATAGGAATGAGAGAGAGAGAGAGAGAGAGATTAGGAGATAGAGAAGACCTACAGGTGTGTTTCAAAGGACTGATGCTGCTGTGCAAGGAACTCCAGCAAGTATTTGATTTTAAGCAGGATCTAGGATGTTCAATTGACTAATTAAAGGATCCAATCGAAGAATTGAATAATGTTAGAGTTGTTGGAGTAGATTTAGCGTCAATTGACGAGGAATCGATCTAGATTGAAGGTGAATTTGATAAAGAAATCATTGCGGAGAAGAAAGGAGAAACTCTACCGTGCGCTGAAGGAGAGAGGCCACTTTGGACCCACCTCGGTTAGTGGTAGCTTCTTGGTGTAATATAATTAGAAAGCTAGCTGAAGCCCTCCCGTGAGCCTTTGGGCTAGCGGAGGTGGACATGCCTATTATATGATTAACCATTGACCATATCTTGTGGCTCTGGGAGAGCGATCTGCCAGTGAGATTAAATCCTATGGTGACACATGGCCACTGATGTAACTGTGGTTTGGCTCATCCGAGCCATTGATTCAGTTCGAAGTGCCATGTGTCCAAAATTTTTAGAGTAAAAGAGATATGTTGTGCTTTGCTTGAGATGTGAAGAGAAATGTACAGGCACTTGTGCTTGTGTGAGCTCCGTTTGGATTTAAATAAAAATTAGAAGTTGATTAGTTGTTTCAAAACAACACTTTTGTTAATCATTTTTTTTATGCAATTAATGCTAATCATCTCAATATCTCTTGTAATGCATATTTATAATTCTTTTGGAATTAGTTGCCATGTTATAATGTGAAATCCTTTTACAATTAATTCATGTTCCTAATGTATTATAATTATGTAATTAGCTAAGTATGTAACTAAGTGATACTTAAGTAATTTGATTAAGCTTAGTAATTATAGTATGTAATTAGATCAATGTAATTTAAGTAGTGTAGTTAAGTGTAGATAGTTTTCATTAAGTTATACATTATTAAGTTATATGCTATTAATTAAATAAGTACTTAAGTCAATAACATTAAGCAAACTTAGGTTAAGTAGTTAGTAAATTAAGTGTGCTAACTTATAAGTCTAATTAAATTAGGTTCAGTTAGTACTCATAAGCTATAATTTAACTTATAAGTTGTTTAATTAATCATCTACGTAGTTAATTTATAGTAATACTAATTAAGTAATTTATTAGTGAGTAGTAGCAAATTATATATAGGTATAATTTAACTAAGTAGTTAAACCTAGGTTATGTATGATTATAAAGTATAAATTAGTTTATTAAGTATAAGTTATTAATTAATAGATCTTTAGTATTAATGTAATTAAGAGAATAAAGAATAATTAAAGAATAATTGGTGAATTTTACTAATTAAGCCTCCTGGTAAATCACTTGAACTCAAGCAGTATAAATTAAAAAATATGTTGGCTATCTTACTCACTATACTACGATACAATAATGACACTCTTTATGAAAGTAAGAAAGTTTAACATGAAGCTACAAGGAGAAAGCTAATAAGAGAAACATGAAGATCACCAAAAGTTATGAAAAGCACTAGTGCAATAGAATCGCATAAAACTATGAAATATGTCAAAGTGCACTAGCGCGTTTTCGAAATGCATTGGCAATATTCATTGAAAACAATAAAACAAGCAATTCACTAAACGAAGGACTTTAAAATCATTGATGATTTTTGAAAACCACTAGTCCTTTTCTTAGAAAACATTGGTGTTTTTTTTCTAAGGTCATCGATGCTTTTTAGGGCATCTAATAAGAGGAACGGTTTGAAAACTCATTAGGTATTTAAAAAATAATCAGTGCTATTTGAAAAGTATGGATGATTTTCATCCATGCCATTTGGAAATCTCCAATGATTTTTGAGAAAATCATTAGTGATTTTCAAAGGTCACTACTAACTTTTAAGGAGTGGAGATGCAAAGCAAGATTTGACTAATGCTTCCTAGCTCAAATCTCAACTTAGGAACAAACTAAAGAAGAAACACACAATCAAATAGGAGAATGCCCATTTATTGATGATGCAACACAAAGTGCAAACATGAACAACACAAATGAAACAATTTTGAAAATAGTAAGCTACATATATTGATGATTCATTAGAATAATAATCATGATCATGCACAAGTAGCTTTGATGTAGGATTGCTACCAACATTTTGCTTGACTTCTACTTCTTTTTGGTTATCATTAAAACCATTATCTTCAGCACGATTTCCATCCCATCATTTGTGTTGGGAGAATATCCCAAAGAGTTGTATCAACTAAGCTATCTTGATGATTCGATACAATAATCTTTGTAGGTCATAATGCTCTCATTTTGTGTCACTCTTATTAAAGTTGACGATTGATTGCACAACAATCATAGGTCTTAAAATACTTAAATTAAGTTAGAAATCTAGCTTGAATTGCAAATAGGGCCAGTATGCATTCCATGCATTTCATGCATTTGCATCTTTGTATATTCTTAGCATATCTTCTTTATTTTACAGGCCTGATGGTGACACTATCATTTTATGTGTACAAGCCTGTAGTGGAGGAGTGCGAGTTACATTGAAATGAAGATGTGAGAAGACACACAAAGGAATCATCATCAACTTTCCGCAACAAGAGAGAGGGAGACAAGCTCATGAAGGCTAAAACAAGCTCATGCAAACCGGACAATGCCATGCAAATTTAGACAAACCCATGCCACACACCCATGCACATGCTCAGATCAAACCCACTCAACCCAATTACCCACATGACTAGTCCTAAACACCACTTGTACACATACATTCACTTTACACACACATGTCCACATACACTTTGTATGCTCACATGCACATGTGCACAAAAATGCACACACTTAACCACAATTAAAACACCACACACACTTGGCCCAACACCACATTATTCTACCTATTTTGTGCACCTAATTTCAGCCCAACACATTTCCACCTTAGAGGCCTAATACACCCACTTAATCACCCACCAAACCCACCTTAAGCCCCACCTACAAGAGCAGTCTAGAAACTTCTACTAGACTTATGGCACACCCTCCTAACCTAGGCCTACACTATTCCCTAGGTGTACCACACCCCCACCTAACTCACCCACACAACTCTCTCCACCTAACTTCTATAAAAACCCTTCTCCAAAGGGTGTGCCTCTCTCCCCACCCACACCCCCCCCCCCCCCCCCCCCCTCTCCACGCCAACTCTCCTCTCCCTCTCTTCTCTCTTTTCTAATCTTCTCTCCATTCTCCTCCTCCTAAACGAGCTCCTCCTCCATGGCCACGGTGGACAGCCAAGCAATGGTCCTCCACCATTGATTGCCATGCTACTTGAGGTAGTGTAGGCGTAGGCCAAGCATCTACCACCCTCCCCATAGCCAATGGCTCAAGTACCCTCACTGGCTTGGGTTGTCTCCATCTTCTTTTATTTGCTTAAGTGGTGTAGTTTTTATTTCAATGCAAGTAGTATAATCTTTGACTTTATTGTAAGTAGTTAGTGTTCTCTCTATTCCCTTCCCTTTCTTTCTTTTTGCTTGATCTTATTTGTTCATCTTTTTATCTTTTGTTGTCCTTACTATCACACACACACCACCATCTCACACCACCCTCACTCCATCAACCACCACATACTCCATGCCACCACCATTACCACCCCTCTCTACCTACACCACCACTCATGACCACCACCTTCAACTTTCCATCACCCATACACCTTCATGTCACCACCACCACCTACACCTAATCCCAAACACACCTTCTCCTACACTCACACACTTCACACAATACCACACAACCACCATCCACCACCCTCCACCTTCATCCCCTCTCCATGGCCATGCACAGACCACCATTACCTTCACTTATTCCCTCCATAACTCACGGCCACGCCATCTCCACCATCTTATTATCCAACACAATTACCATTAAAACCCATGTCCTAAGCCTTCCACTAGCATTGTCCCAAATCACCACCTAAGCACCAACACACTCCCATTCCTATTCACATCGACCATCTCCATCACTTCCATCCATTTCCATGGTGCTTAAAATCTTTTTATGTGCTTTTTACATTGTGTTGTATAAGTTGCTTGTCCAACATTAGAGTTGTAATAGATTTCCTTTTTCGTGTATTTTCATGTGTTGCAAGTGGTGTAATGTTGTACATATTTTAATGTAAGTTCAAGTTTTTGTAGTATTTGTGTTCTCTTGCCATTTTTCCTTCCTTAATCAAATGACAAACAAAAATGGAGCAAAAGATAAAAGTTCAAAAAGAGTGTTTTTATTATAGTTGTGTTCATCCCTTTCTCTTAATTAAACAAAAGTCCAAAAAAAAGGCAGTGTTTAGTGTAATTGCATCATTTTCATCGCTTTTGCGTAGCCAAACAAATGACGACTTAAACTTTAAATCAATTCATGGTGTCATTATATTTTTATTTGATTTGTGAGATTAAACACGATATGCGAACTACAACGACAAGATAATCGATTTAGATTCACGTTTAAATCACTTATCAATGATTCAAATATGAAATGGGTATATACATGCCTAAATTGAAATCCTGCATAATTGTGGCCCCATATGGCTTAGGAACAAAAATGTGATGATTCGAAAGAAAGGGAACTAGTTCTGAAGTACAATGCGGTTCAACTATTGTTTGACAAACCTCTTCAATTTTAATATAAAGCTCCGAGTGACAAGATAGTCCAATCATGCATTGAATCCAAGACATTAGCTCCTTTATCTCATGATTTGTGATACATGACATGTCATGATCATTCCTAACTAAATGAGGGAATCGATGAATGATGCTCACTTGATGTGTCAACCACTTAAAGAATTGCACTAATCTTATCAAATGGATGCTCACAAATACAATTTATATAAACTTTAATTTGCTTGAGCATGTCAATGTCATAACCTAATTGCTGTGAACCACATTTCCATGAACATATAACATAGAAGAAATGTGCTTATTCGATGATCAACACCTAGACAAATGTTTTAACATTGATTAAATTTTATGGTTTTAGATGCAAAATAAGCAATAGAATGAATAAAGAATCTATCCTAATAAGAAAATGACAAATTAAACAAATTATACTAAAAATGTAGACACAACAAAGAAGGTTGTGAAGCAAGAGATTAAAGTACGTGGAATAACAAACTCGCAATAGACTACACCAAGATAATAGCACTACAAAGGGCTAGTAGGATTAGGTAATAGATCATAGTGATTCTTATGGTACGGATGTCCACATTAAATTCATGAATAATATGCAAATGTACATGCAAAGAAAAGTCAAAGATCTATTCCATTAAAAGATTCCTAGAAATTTTCAAATAATGTGAACTAACAAAAATTTTACTATGTGCAAGGCTATGCCTAGGAAAAGACAAGCTATGATGAAACATAAACTAATGCTATAGATAGAACAAGGAGAATAAAATAGAAATTGACAGAAGTTAAACTTAAAAAGTATCACGACTTGGGTCTCATCAATTGAATAAACCCAATAGAACTCGAGTTGTCAAATATGAATTTTCAAACCAAACCATGGGATTCTAGTCACCCAGCACATAATCAAAAAACATCAATAGCCAAACAAGAAAATCATAAATCATTAAATAAATAAAGAAGTAAATCATGATAAGAAATAAATAGTCAAATCTATAAGTTTAGAAAACTAAAAGTAAAGACCAACCTAAAAATCTAGAGTACAACCACTAGAAAACTAGAAGAAAACTAATCAACTAAGAGAGAGACTCTCATCATCACAAGTTATCTCTTGGTGCTGAGCTAGGTCCCATACTAGTCGCTCCAAATGTAGTCACCATGCCTAACTGCTCAATTACACTTAAATATGGAGTTTGAGGTAGATGTCAGTAAAGGCTAAGTAGAATATAACTAAACAAATAGTGTAAAAAAGAGAACAAAAGGGAAGTACTATGCATATGTTAAGTCATTTATTAACCCATCATTATAACCATTATTCTCCGGAAATTATGTGTTTCCTTCAATAGTTACAATCCTTATCATATCAATTAACACGTTGGAAGGCACAAGATGATCTCATTGCAATATTTCAAGAAGTACAAATGATAGGAGATGCTCCCTTGTCTAGGTGGATCCCTCATATTCATTCCACAACACAGTCCATTACCCCGAGGTTATTGCAAGGAGAAGTGGTGATTACATCATGTGGTGTAAACACATGCTAGGTAGATATGCTGATCCACAAACAGTCGTTCCACCATTCACCGGGTGAGAAAACAGAACCACTCCAACCTTTGAGCCAAACACTCCACTATCCCAAGTTCATGGTTAAACCTAACTATCAGTTGCAGGGAAGCCAACAACTCCTTGAATAACCCAACCAATCTAAATCCAAATTGACACTGCAAGCAAATTCCAATGAGTAGCAAGACTGAACAAGTTGCCCACTATTTGCATCCTAACAAATCCTTTGTTATCTAGATTTAATGATCATCTGCCAAGCAATGTTCATCACGAGGTATAATCAATGAATAACTTCGTCGATCGCTTAAAAACAAGTTCCTAGGTTAGGGTTTTATTATTTCCACATGGTTCAAGTCATTTGATAAAGTCAATATTCATGTATTGAATAACAATCAAATCTGAAGTCAAGCACCTGATTATGACATTCAAACTTTTCAATTGCTCTAATTAGGGCTTTTCAAACTAGATAATCTATAGCTACTTAATCATTCCAAGATCTTAGCATCAATGAATCACATTATGTGAATTTCACATTTATTAGAGACAATATAGACACAATAATGGTAAATAATCAAGTATGGATTTACCTAATTAGGTATAACATAATTAAGCCATGCTCGAAGGAAGTGGCACATCATAAAAACACAAAGGTTGTTTAAAACTTTTCAAAACTCAAAAGCATGATCCAAAAACTAATCGAATTGAATTAAAACGGTTGGGTTATTAGGGAAGATAAATGATTCTCTCAGTGGATGAATGATTTGCCTTTAGCATTGCGAAAGCATGGATAATTAGGTGTTCTAATTTTTTCTTTGATTCGATAAATTGATCAATACTAAAAAATCAAATTAATCAAGAAACAAAACACCTAAACTAATCCACTTCTTTTCCGAGGTCTTTATGAGTATCAATATTGCCTTTGAAGCAACATAGCATAGCACCCTACACGTTTTGCCTCTTACAATAAGTCCTGGCATGACCTTGAGACCTTATTCTCAACAAGTGAATGAGACCCCCAATGCCAGGAACACCCAACTCCCTTCGCGTCCTGCCAATACAAAAAAAAAGTCTTTAGCGACATTTAACATTTGTCACTATGTCTTTTATTTGCTACTATATCAAATTAGTGACACTTGAAATAAATCCACTTATTTGTCACTTTCATTGACGTCATTAAAAGGTTAACGACAATTATATAATTACTACTAAATCAAAGATATTGTGTCACTTTAATTGCCACAATTAATGTCGCTAATAATCTTCTTTGGTAAACATTTATTTGCCACTTTCACCCCTATTAATGTATATTAGTAACAATTTAATTGGCACTATTAATGTCACAATATATCTCATTTAACGACTTTTGTTTTTGCTACTAAATTGTCACTATTGATTTACTTTAATAACACTTTCTTTTGTTGTTTATCACTATTAACATTATTTAAAATCAATTATTTGTCTCTAAATCACCACTATTGATTTACTTTAATGATACTTTCTTATGCCACTAAATTATGACTATTAATTTACTTTAATAACACTTTACCATTTAATTGTTATTATTGATTCACTTTAACATCTTGTCATACCACTTAATTGACGCTATTGATATTCATTAGTGAGAAATATTTTTTCTTAACCGACTTGAAACATAAGAGAACAAGCAACCCTAATTTTATTAATCCTCAACTAATAAAAAAAAAAAGCAAAATAACCTCAACCATTAAAATAATCCCCTCAAGGGTGATACAAACATAAGAAAAATACAAGAAATAAAAAAAAAATATGTTGTCCATTATGTTGATTAAGATCTCAAGAAAAAAGAATATTACTAACTATATCTGCCATTGCAAGTTGATCTTAAATTTAATCTGACTATGAACAAGCTCCTTGGTCCTTATTACTTCCATGCTTTCCTATCTACCATCTTTAATTTCGTCCAACAAGCTGTTAGCCTTAGCCAAAAGATTCACAGCTCCAACTTCTAAAGTTCATATATGTTTCATTGGTAGATCTTTGGCCATCTTGATGTTAATCAACCCTTTTCAAAAGTCTCTTGAAGCACCAAATCGCATGTTCCTACTAATAATATTCTGCAATGAAAAAAGAAACCAAAGAAACAACATAAAATTCTAATATAAAAAATGAACTAAAGATAAAACATTCTTAGATGACAGTAATTTTGACGTTAGACCTAGCTGTATAAGTTATATCTATCCCTATTCCCCTTCATGTGGATGTTATGGATGACTAGTAATCATATATATATTATTTGATAAACATGTTTTCAAATCATTTTTTCAATTTCTTTCAATCTTTTAATATTAAATGTAATATTGCTTGATTGACAACATTTTCTCCCATACAACTACAAATGTGATAATTTCACATGATTGAATATGATAAATATTCTTTTGGAAATGGAATTGAATTCAGCAATTGCACAAAAAAAATTATTTTCAATTACAATCCAAAATAATCTAGACCCAAAAGACTTTGGCAGCATACCAATGATTTATTGGATTTAGAATGTGTGCACACCCATAACCAGATGTAGACACAATCACATAGAAGGCTACAATTTTGGAAGAAGGCCACTCCAACCTATTTACCTAAGAAGGGTATTTTGGATTTATTTGGACCTTTTACATTTTTGTTAGGAACATTTTGCAACTGAGGTTTTCTGGTAGCATTTCAATATTCTAGATCATCATTCCCACTATAATAATATCCTATATCACTAATTGAACATAAACTTTTTAGGAAAGAAAACAACTCCAATATTTAATATTCTCCATATAGATTCATTTAATTGGACACATTCCATGTTATATGTAATAAAGATCCAATTTACATAGAAGAACTTTAGAAGCCTTAGTTTACACTAAAAGAACATATACCTCCAAGAAGAACCTTTTGAAGTAGAACCTTTCAATGCTACAAGATACTCCTGCATTGAATCCATCGAACAATTAACAAGTCACTATTGATAATAGAAAAAAAATTTCATATAAACAATCCTGTGCTCACAGCATTACCTGTCAGCATTTTACTGGCTCCATGAATCATTTTGGTTATCCATCTTAAACCCCATCAAATTCCCAGTCATGAAAATTGTATCCCCATTAACCTAGGAATGCACAATGGATAGTATTGAATGAAATAATGACAGATTATAGGTTATTGGTTTATTCTTTAATTTTTATTTTTCCCAAAAAAGCATACTAAGGAAAAAGATAGACCAAAAAAACTATGGTAACGTTGTTAGCCTTACCTCATTCTCAACTTAGGAGACAAATCACAAACTATGAAAACAGGGTTGATGCAGAGTCATCAAATGATTGAATTAACAAACATGCATATTAACTACATTCCGTTGTTTATGGTAAACCATCAAGCTCAAAGAAACAAGTCCTCAATCGAAAAATGCATATTTTAGCCTAGTTGCGAGGATATTAGACCCACACTTGATATTTCCATTGAGATGCTGGCCATGTCAGAAGGGGATCTCAAGCTACATGGGAGATTTCTCTTCTTATCGCCTAGAGCCTTCGGGAGAATCAACATATTCTACATGATTGGCATACAAGAAGCCCCCACTATCTGCAAGGTCTACCCACAAAATGAGAAAAGAAAAAAACCAAAACAGCAAATGAGTAATAATTTTTGCATTGCATGGCTTTGGGTTTATGTACACTTGTCAAAAACCCATACATATCTAGAGAGTTAACAGATGAAATCTAGAAAAACCAACAGAGGTGATTAAATTCACATAATCTTGTTGAAATTCATAATTTCACATAGTGGATTTTCTTCACAAGCTACATGTTGTGTATTGACTGACTCTAGGAGAAAACTGGGGAGATCATACATCGTTCTAGCATTGTTGTTTATCTTTTTCGTCGAAGGAACTATGCTCCAGCAACTTGCCAATGCTTTGGAAGCCAGCTACACTGATATATCCTAAACTTATCCAGGAAGCTCCAAAAGGATTGACAAAGAAAGAGGCAGATGATTTGAGAGAAAAAGGATGGAAGTTGCTCCCAATTTGTAAATTAGGAAATGGGGTGAAAGCTATTGCATCATTCTCTTTTGTCTATTCCACTTCCTATTTTTCAAGATCATCCTTGATTTGTCATAGGGGATGATGCTAAGATACTGTCATTCCAATAAGGGATTCAAATTTTTGCCTTCATGAATGTTGTGAAATGCATCTCAAACCATCTCTTAATGGAGCATCTTTTTTCAGAGGAATCACAACAAAGATTTCATGCTATCTTCATCTAATGGTATAAAAAAGACAGACCTTAAAAAGTTTCTTTCCTGAATTTATTATATAAGGCACTATCATCCCCATTTATCTGAAGGAAATGGCTTTCCATCAGATGGTTGTTTGTTTAATACTCCTCACTAGTAGGGTTACATATCCAAAGGGTATTTTGATCTAACCCATTCCAAACTTTCCTAGCTAATAGAGATGGATCGGTCAGATATTCTGTCCATCTCTCAACGTCAACTTTGTTATCCTTCTAAATATGGGAAAATAAGAACAAGCCTGGCTTATTTTTTTTTTAAAGTTACCTTGAACATGGTGCTGAAGTGATTATTGCAAAAGAATAACCCCAAAGGATGCTATCTCAGTATTGAAGGATTCAAATGAATTTTCATCCATAGATAAGGGTAAACATGAGGAATGAATTTCATCCTAAAAAACAAATGGATGTTTTTAATGGTATATATGTAAATATGGGATAGCCAGAGGTATGTCTTTACCAATGTTAGAAGGGACATATATGTAAAAACCCAAAATATTTATTAGGCAAAATCATCTTCTTTAGAGACCACCTTTGTTTTAATGTGAAGTCACCTCTTTAGGATGAGAATACATTGTATAACATAAAGTTGAAGAGATCATTCTGAAGCTAACAAGTGAATTTTACGAAAGTCCACTATTAAAAGAGGCAACTTCAATACCATACTATTTTTTTTTTTTGAAGAAGAATACCATACTATTTCCCCACTACATTTAACAAGTTATGTTTTTTAATGACCATTCTTATAGTTTTTTTTTCACCTCAATTTTCCCTATTGCTAGGAATGCACAAAGAAATGATAACACCTGCAACAACTGTAATCCACATAAAGATTTCATTTTTTTTATTGAAAGAGACCACAGTAAAGAACGTTAATATGCTCTGATCCAAGTAAAGAATGTTAATCTAATGGGATTGACTTATTTAGAGAATACAAACGCATAATAAGAAGACCTCACCAATCATGATCGGAGTTCCTTGATTTCTAAAATGTACTGCAGGCTGTTGACACTTTTCTGGAAGTTCAACACCAGAACGCACATTGATAATCTTGCAACTTACCTGAAAAGTAACATCTTGATTCTGTTAGACAATCTCAACCTACTTTCCATCCTGATAAATCTTTGTTTTCCTAATCAAAAGAAAGGATTAATTGAAAATGCAGGTTGGCATGAACAAACGACACAATTTTATGTGATGTCAGATCAACAAGACCAACCGAAGGAAGTAATGCCAATTCGTGTTGACTGCAACCTCAAAAAAATAAATAATAATCAATATCTACAAGCAGCTTTAGCTCCAACAAAAATCAAATATAGAATTTCATCAACAACACCCCCTCCCCCCAACCAAATACACACATGTAGAAAACAAAAAAAATAAAGGAATAAATAAAAAAACATAGTTGGAAACCCAATCCCCCCCACCCCAACCAACCAACTATACACATGCACCAACAAAAAAATCAGAAAGAAATAAGACATTGTAAGAGACATGAGTGCCAGTTTGTGATTTTCATATTTGTATAAGAATGAGCGAGAGAGAGAGCGGAAGGAGGGGTGACAGGGAGAATGACCGTGGGGAGGGAGTGGAGGGGGAGGAGAGATACCCGTCTAAGAGGGAGGGCGAGATTGTGAGGCCCGAGGTTGATACAGGCTGGTCGGTGGTGGCGAGGCCAAGGAAGGAGAGCCGGACTTTGGTTGGTCCCCGGAGGGTTCCTCGTAGGGGAGGAGACGCGGCAGAGAAGGGAAGATGTTTCAGATGTCTGGGGGTCGACCACTGGGTGCGTGAGTGCCACGAGCAGTGGTGTTGTTGGACGTGTGGTGGCTCAAGGCATAGGAGCTTCAACTGTCGTGGTGGTCGTGCTCAGAAGTGGGGAGCTTGCCGCCGCCACCGCCGCTGCCGCCACCTGGGGAATTGCCGCAAGCGGAGGTCAAGATGCCATGGTCAGAGGGGGTTAGGTGCCTAAAGGAGGAGGTGGAGGGTGGGCTGGTGGGTGAGGTTCTTGGCGGTTGGGTGACTAAGGAGATGGTGGAGGAAGCTTTGGAGGCTAGGGTTTTGATGTTGGAAGATAGGAGGTTCTTGGTCCTCGGCCTCCCTGTCGAGAGGAGGGAAGAGCTTTGCTTCTTGGAGGTCGACGCCAAGATGGGGAGGTGGAGATGGCGACGCCTGTCCCCGCACGATGGAGCGCATGTGGAGAGGCTGTTGGAGAGACCGATGTTCGAGGTGTCCATTTAAGGGATCCCTTGGTGGTTGAGGTCAGTGGAGGTGGTGGACGCGGTTGTTTCGCCTTTTGCTCGCCTCAAGAGATACATGGCGATCGTCCCCTCCAGGGGTCCGATGGTGGCAGAGGTCAAGATGAAGATCGAAGCGAGGTTGATGGAGAAGGTCGTGCTACGACTGGGGAGCTCCTTGGGTTGTCACCTGCGCGATTCGAGGAGCTCTTCGGGGATCCATGGCGGTGGCCAGAACGGCGGTGCTGATGCGGAGGAACGTGGAGCGTTGTCCGGTGAGGGTGAGGGAAACTCGATCGGTCGCTGATGTGGATCCGAGGCCCAAGAGATCCACGCAAATCTCGTCTGCTTCGTTGGCGTCGCCCGAGATTGGCGCTGCTCCAGAAGCTTCGGGAGCAAAAGAGGCAGGGAAGGGCTTTGATGAGAGACGACTTCGCGATGAACAACTGGCGAGGGCTCTTAAAGGGGTTGCATCCGTGGCACGTGCGGAGGCATGCTCACGTGGCTGGAGCGCGAAGCCGAATCTACATGCGGGATCCAATGAGAACCCTTCGTCAGATTCAAATGGTGCGAAGGGCCGAACTCGATCCCCATTGGGCGCCTGCTCGGAGAGGAGCCTTCCCGATCCCTCGACCTCCAAGGGGGTAAATGATCGGCGAGAGGCCGGTGGAGCTGGGGAAGAGAAGAGCGCCCGAGCTTCGATCGGGGTGGAAGACGTGGTCTCCCCTACATCTCCGTTGCGAGGGGCAGGAGAGGTGGCAGAGGCACCGATTGCTTTGAGAGAGGTGTCCAATGGTCTAAGGTCCGACGAGACTATGGTTAGGGGCCAGAGCGAGGTGGAGGAGGAAGCTGAGCTACATGGTGGTGGTCCTGGGGATGCTCCTTCGCAGCGACAGTTGGGGTGCACTTCGATGTCACCTAAGTACAAGGAGGAGATTACCCTAACAAGGTGGAGACCGCGAATGGTGCAGGGCGGCAGAGGCGGGGCTTTCCGTTACAAGAGGAGATGGAGGTTTTGCGGAGGTCAAAGACCGAGGGTGGTGGTTGATGGTCGAGGAGAGGCACCACAGCTGCCACGTCAGGCGTTGTTGTTGGATCGTGAAGATGGCAAGGTGGGCAAGACAGTGAGGGTGTGTGGCTTCCGACAGTCCATGGAGGAGGCCTATATTCATTATTAAATGAATGGAGTGATGACGTGAAATGTGCGAGGTCTCAATGACCTAACTAGAAGGGCATCATTGGGGCACTATATTCGTATGTGGAAAGCCGATGTTGTGTTGCTCCAAGAAACGAAGTTGGCCAGTTGCGATGCCCGAACTTGGAAGGAGGTTGGGGATTCCTGAATAGAGGGTTTTCGGTCCCTTGAGGCAAACGGCCACTTAAGAGGGTAGATTTTGGGATGGTGGGAAGATGTCTTATCCTTGGATGAGTTCTACTGCAGGGAACATGTCATCTCTGCGAGGTTGATCAGGAGGGTGGGAGGTGCCAAGATGTGTGTTACAGGAGTGTATGGTCCATTAGATGCCCAGGCCAGAGGAATCATGTGGGAGGAGCTCGCGACCATCGCAACAGGGTGTCAAGGTTTTCCTTGGCTGCTTGGAGGGGATTTCAACATCACCTTACAGATGGAGGACAGGCCTGGAGGGTGGGGTAGACAAGATCCCGAGTTGGATCTTTTTATTGATTTTGTGGCTACGCATGGCCTTGTGAATCTAGTTCCAGCGTCCTATGCTTACACGTGGAGGAACAACAGTGGCCAGATGTCCAGGATCAATAGATTCCTTTGCAACATGGAACTAGCAGAATCTTTTCTGGTTGCGGATGTGTCCGCCTTGGAGAGGCCTTTCTCTGATCACACGCCTCTCATGTGGAGGTCTAATTAGGGGATGTTTTTTTGCACTTATTTTAAATTTGACAGATCTTGGTTGTCTGAAGAAGGGTTCTGGTGTACGATGGAGGAGAAATGGAACTCCATGATAGTGGAGGGAACTGCTGCGTGTTGCCTGGCAAAGAAGTTAGGTATGCTGCGTAATCACTTGAGAGCATACAGGAGGGAGATCAAAGCATTCAGGAGGAGCAGGAAAGAGGAGGCATTAGCGGAGATTACCAGGATCGATAGGCAAGAGGACCTAGTCCCTATATCTTCAGAGGATAAGGAGGCTAGAGAGAGAATGACGCGTACGATTCAAGAGGACAGGAAGAGGTAGAGTGGAAGACAAGGTCAAGGCAGAGATGGTTGAAGAAGGGTGATTCTAATACCAGATTTTTTCACCAAATGGCATCTGCCAGGAGGAGGAGAAACTAGATAGACAGGATGCTGATCCATGGGGCCAGCTTCTCTAGTAAGGAGGAGGTGGGTTGAGCCGCCACAGATTACTTCAGGGAGTTTACTGGGAGGCATGTCAGGGGGGTTGGAGGTGGAGAGGGGAGGATGTTCAGCGTGTCACAGAGGCCCAGGCAGCGAGTCTCACAGCTAGTTTCTCAGAGGACGAGGTGAGGCAGGCGGTATGGAGCCTGAACGCGGAGGGGTGTCCTAGTCCGGATGGTTTCCCTATCTTCTTTAGGGAATTCTGGCACCTAGTGGGAGTAGAGGTGATGCAAATGATGGAGTTTGCGGCTGGGAACAGAGGTTTTGATAAGTTGAACAAATACTATCTTTTTATGTTCCCAAGAAGGAAGGGGTGGAGGCGATCCAGGACTTCAGACCAATTGCGCTCTCAAATGTTGTATACCTTATTGTCGCTAAGGTCCTGGCAAATAGACTCAGGGGCATTCTTGGAGACTTGATCTCATATGTTGAGACGGCTTTCATCCCGAGGAGGAATTCTGGACGGTTTTGTGGCTACCATAGAGGCTTTATCCCTCTAGAGGAGGGAGAAGAGGAGGGCCTTTCTGTGGAAAGTTAATTTCAGCAAGGCTTACGACTTGGTGTAGTAGGATTTTGTGTGGGTCTCCCTGAGGAGGAGGGGGTGTCCTGTAGTGTGGATTGATTGGATGAAGAGGTGTGACAACATCATCTTTCTCAGTCTTGGTCAATGGGAACCCGGCAGAGGGATGGGTGCAACCTAGGAGGGGGGTCAGATAGGGTTGCCCCCTTGCACCTATGGTGTTTGTGTTGGCGATGGATGTGCTGGCCTGGGCTACACAGAGGGCCCACAATAGGGGTCTGGTCGAAGGATTCATGGTTGGTAAGGATAAGGAAACGGTGATCCTGCAATATGCTGATGATATCTTATTCCTGGTTGAAGGAACGAAGTTAGAGGCCAAGAGAATAAGAATCCTTTTGAAACTTTTTGGCGAAGCGTCAGGGTTGCAAATCAACTACCAAAAATCAACTTTTGTCCCGTTCAACTTGTCGGCTGAATAGGTGGAGAGAGTGAAGGGGACTTTGGAGACGGAGGTGGGTTCTCTACCTTTGGTGTATCTGGGCCTTTCGTTGTTAGATCGACACCTCAGGGTACATGATTGGATTCCTCTGTTGGAGATGATGGAAGGAAGGTTGGCTGGATGGTCCTCTAGACTTCTTTCTAAAGGTGAAAGGTTGGTCCTTGTAAAAGCAATGCTAGCCTTCATTTCGTCGTATTTTCCTTCAGTTTTCAAACTGTCGAGCCAGTTTGAGAAGATATCGGGCTTGATGAGGGATTTCTTCTGGGTCAATGCAGGGTCGATAGGAAGGGGGCGAGGTTGGTAGCTTGGGAGGAGATTTGCAGGTCGCTTCAAGAAGGGGTTCTAGGGGTTAGAGATGTAGAAAAGGTGAATATCAGCCTCCTGACCAAATGGATAGTGAGATTGGTGGGATGGGAGTGGGGGCTCTTCGGCGATGTTATGCGACGATGCCACGACCCTTTCCTCTCTTAGGAGCCTCTAGGGTCCCCCCCAGATGCCTCCCAATTTCTTAGGGGCTTGGCGTCGGTGATGGCGAAGGTGCACGATTTCTTCTCTCCCACTCTTGGGAAGGGCGACGCATTCCGTTTTTGGCAGGACAACTGGCATGGGGGTGGCTCAACCCTTGCAGAGAGATTCCCTTGCCTTGTTGGGGGTGTTGTGGATCCGTCATCTACGGTGGAAGGTTGTTGGGTTGGGACATGGTGTCCAACTTTTCGAGGAGGGCTTTTTGACCAGAGGTGTGAGGACTTCCAACGTCTGCTGCAAGAACTGGAGGGTTGGACACCAGAGGAGAGAGATGATGGTTTTCATTAGGAAGAAAGAGACTTCTCTGTGGCAAAGGTCTTCCGTATGTAGGGGAGTGGCACAACCAACCCTGACATCGATTATTTGAGAGACTGCAGTCTGATGTGGAAGGCGAAATGTCCTTTCAAGGTGAAGATTTTTGCTTGGCTAGTGAGGAGGGGAAGAATTATGACTAAGCAGTGGAGAGCTAGATGGGCCCATTCAGATGATCTTGCATGTTCCCTTTGTGATAGAGCAGAGGAAGATATTCAGCACATTTTCTTTCAGTGCCCTTTTGTGCCGCAGGTTTGGCAGCGGATGGGAATCGACTAGATCACCTATCAGGATATGGGTAGCTTCTAGGAATCTTTCCGCAGGGGTAACGCATACAGCAGAGATTCTGCCTTTAGATCTAGTTGACAGAATTGAGTGGTTGTTTAGTGTCACATTGGAAAGTGTGGGCTTTATGTGTGAGTGGTAGCCTATAAATAAGTGTGTACTCCCATTTATCTTTGAGAAGAAGTACAGAGAAAACACACCCATTGGGCGCTTCTCCCGTGGTTTTCTCCCCGCTCCTTGTGAGTGGGGTTTCCACATAAACCCAAGCATTCCATGATTGTCTTTATACTTTGATATTTATGCTTCCGCTTTATTTTAGATTTCAACTTGATATCAAAGCAATCGATTCCTGGGATTATCTGTTTAATTTAGAAATTGTATTATCTTTGAAGTTTTTTGTTTGGAAGATCAATCAGTGCCTCGTTCTCATTGAAGGGGTTGGAACCCAGGCGAGGCTTGGCGGCACCGCTAAGGCTCAGTGCCAGGTAGCAACATGGTAGAGTTGTTGCCGTTGTGTTTCCTGCTAGGGGAAGAAAAGGTTGCGCAAGTGCCCCTAAGGCTGGAGTGGCTTTAGCGTAGCAGTGGCGTCGCCAGTGCCAGTGGCACCGAAGACCCCACCTCTGGTGGCGAGAGATAGTGGCTCAGCGAGAGAAGGCACTGCAGCCCCTAATGGCACCTCTGCAGGTTGCATCGTAATGGAGCTCTTCGCCCCCGTGATAGAGCAACAGCACCCATGGCTGACACCGACCGCTCGTCGAAGCCCATCTCAGAGTTCCCCCTATGCGACGGGGAACGAGAAGGGGAAGAGAAGAAAGACGTCGTGGGCGAGGGTGTTGGCGAGGCCCTAGCCAAGGCAGATGACCATCTTGCCGAAGGTACACTTGGCGCTGGTGACGTCACCTTTACGCTCCCAGCCTTCGAAGAGGATGGCATTGGTGGCGAAGACAACGATGCGATCCTTGTGGCAAGGCAACGCAGCAGCACAGGCACCGCTGGTACAGACGCAATCGGCGATGGTTTAAGGTCATCAATGAAGATGAGATTGCAAGATTGGAGGAGTGATCTCAGACAGTGTACACGGTTGAAAGGAAGATGGTGATCCTTGGCGAAGATCTCTCGACGACAGCAACTGACTTGGCGACAAAGGCGGCAAAGATTTAGGCGAGCAATGTTCGAAGGAGGTTTATTTTCTCTGTCTCTCTCTATTTGGTTTAAAAATGAGGTCAAGTAAATGGAGAGGAAAATTATTAAAAGAGAGAGAGAAGGGAGAGAAGGAAAAGGAAAAGAAAAATAAAAGGAAAGAAGGAAGATTTTCAAAAAAAAAGAAAAAAAAGGAAAAAAAAAGGGAGAAAGAGAGAGAGTGGAGAAACAAAAAAAATGAAGAGGAAAAATAAAAAAAGAAAAAGAAAAAAAAGGAGATTGAGAGAAAAGTTGAAAAAAAAGAGAAAAAAGATTAAAAAAAAGAAGAGGGATGAAGTTTATGTTTGAGAGAAGATATGGAGAAGTCCTCTTACTTTCATTGGTAGTTCCTTTGTTGCAATCCCAAGACACAATAGCATCCTCCAGCAGTTGAGGTAACATCAGATACCACTACGGACTTGTTTAGTAGCTGATCTTCACATGAGAAATCAAACTCTGGGAGGTCCAGAGTTTCGAGGTCTCCAAGGAGAGGAAGATCCATTTTTGAGGTCCTCAGATAAAGGGCCCAATCAGTTTCTATATGAGAGATGCAGCTTCGAGGTCTTCAGAGGAAGATCCTTTTTCAGGGATACTAAATGGAGTGATATCAGCACCATATCTTCAGAGATAGCCACAATTCCTTCAACAACTCCAACTTATGTTCCCGCCTATGTAGAGTGGGTTCCTTTGTGTTACAAACTGAGCATTCCATGCTCCAGCTTGAGGGAGAGTATTGAGAAAATTGAGCGGTTGTTTAATGTCACATTGGAAAGTGTGGACTTTGTGTGTGAGTGGTGACCTATAAATAAGCGTGTACTCCTCTCATTTATCTTTGAGAATAAATACAAAGAAAACATGCCCATTGGGCACTTCTCCCGTGATTTTTTCCCCACTCCTCGTGAGTGGGGTTTCCACGTAAACTCAAGCGTTCCATGATTATCTTTATGCTTTGATATTTATACTTCCGCTTTATTTTATATTTCAACTGATCCAAAAAGGATAGGGCAAGTCTTGGCAGTCCTATGGAGCGTGTGGCTGGGGAGGAATGGGGTGATTTTTAGGGAGAGACCTTATGTTGAAAATTTTGTTTCGGTTATTTCTTCTCAGGTGGCTTTGGGGATCTGTCCTATAATTTTGATGTAGCTCATTTTGTTGGAATGAAATGATTTTGGGTGGTTATCACTCGGATAACCGCCCTTTTGCTTTTCAAAAAAAAATAAGACATTGTAAGAAACTCTCTTATATAGAGTTCACTTGAGAATGTAGCCTTTTGATATTAATCTCATTCTTAGGCACCTCGATTTAAAACTTCATTCAATTTAAAAATTCATTTTTTCAATCTAAAGCTTCAACATTGACCGAACAAAACCCAAATTTCCTTCCAGAAAGGCCATGCAAAAGCCCTCTATTGTCTCTGTTTAGCTCAAGCAGTAGTTGGAAGTGCCCACTTGCAAGGCCAAGATGTGGTAGAATGCTACAAGGTAGCTTTCCACATCAAGGAACCTAAATTTGTGAACCACCTACTACAAAGGCTAAGGGAAGTACTCACGATAATGATTACAACAACAATTGATAGGTCTTCATAGGAGGACCACTAGCTTTGTTCAACTCATGACCTACCACCCCACCAAAAGGGTGCAACCCCAATCTGATGCAAGTTGACTTGAAGTTGGGAAGAAAATCAGCAATCACACAGAAAGAGAGAGAAATTGATTACCAAGTTCACACCTTAATTAAACAATGCTACATCTAAGTGGAGATGTGGGCCTCTTAATTCACTATTTTTGAGTGTGAGATTAGAGAGGGAAAAATTCCCAAGTTGAACTTGCTTGCATAGAATGATCAAGAACGAATTCAATGCCTAGGATAGTATTGAATTTAATGCCAGAGGATTGAATGCTTCCCTCTTAGTAGCTCAAGAGGCATTATCTATCCAGTCACTATGAGAGGTCAACATGGGGTTGTACCCCATGGTTGTTACAGTTGTTGGTCCTTCAATATGGCATTGTCATACCAACCATTATGGGTGGTAGCATAGGTGCCATTACGTGATATCTTGTCAGGTGTTATCAAGCCTACACGCATAATCTTTTGTCAAACGAAGCTCCAAGCACATTTTAGAAAACAAAATCGCTATGTTCATCATATCTTGTAGATAAAAAACCAACAGCCTCAATACATGGAGGAATGTATTTGTCTTAGGATATGGCTGGCATGATTTAAGCTGAGTATTGAATTGCATTTTCAATTTTGATTTGCGGTAATTCTGATTAAAACATGTAACTGTAGCTTGATATCTTATGGTTGTTTTAATTAGATATTTTTATTGTGTTCACTACTACATCTGTATATGTGTGTATTGGGTGGGGGTGGGACTTGATGATTAAGGCAACAATAATAGCTTGGGCACCCCCCTCCCTGGGTGGACCACATTGGAATTGTATTCAATGTACCATTACAATGTAGAACAATTTCCTTAAGGATATAACCCTCTCATCTAAAATCATTTTGCAAACCCATTTTCAAATAAAATTTATGACAAACATGATCCAATCAGTTGACAATGACCTACAATTATGACCAATGTGAACATCCTTCTCTAAGCCTGAGGACAATCATAATTGTTCAAAATAATGAATCAGGATACAAAAATCTTAGGTCCTAACACCATGAAAGGTTGACTTTAAGCATTATAGGAGGAGTTGGGAAAGGCCAAAAGAAGTGTTAGAAGGAAACTATTAATTATCTTCTTGCCTTGGATGTAAATGGAAACACAACCTAGTTAAGATGTCTGAATGGAGGCAAAGGAGACATGTACCCTACCCTAGTAATAAGTAAAGATGGGACCCAGTTTGTTCTTGATTTAACTAAGGAAAAAAATAGGCTTCAAATTTTTGCTTCACTTGAAGATCTTCATGCAAAAATACAATGCATTATAAAATTAACAATTTTCACCAAAATACATTAGATCAAACTTCAAAATTCAATTATAACTAACTTATCTTTTCAAAAAGAAAAATATAACTAACTTATATAGAATAAATGAAGATCAACACCTTCGATCTTGATTCGAACACATTAGGCTTTTTTTTTGGAAAGAATAAGGACAGTCACTTAGAGTTAGGGACTAACCGATCACTTCATTAATAAAGAATCACAACATCGACCTTCTACAACAAGTTATTGCAAACTCTCAAAAAGGCAAAAGCTTGATGAATAGCACCTTCAACATTAAGATGCTCCGAACAAAAGAAGCACATTCTACAGCAGCCACAAAGCCCAGAGAATCATGAGATATCTCACCCTTTCTTGCTTCATCCTAAAGCATCTTGGTCCCTGGCCATCCCACCAAAACACAAAATTCTCCCAAAATGCAAATTCTAAGGATGAATCCACCTAATTCGACCTCACTTTCTCCCAAATACACTAGCAAAGGGGCAGGCAAAGAATAGATGACCGCAAGCTTCTATAGCATCTAGGCATAAAGCATGCATTAAATCTCCATCATTACAACTGTTTTGCCTATACAGCTTTCTCATCAATTTTCTTCTCCCCAGAAGCCAAGCAAAGAAAATTTTCTTTAAGGGCACCAATGCTTTCAAATCAACTTGTCTCTGATCAAAGTTAGCATCCCTTACAGCAAGCTCACGTGCAATAATTGATAAATCTCTCTAACTAAATTCCTCCCATCCCCCAACACCCCTTTGTCCATCGCCCTCACCAACAGCCTCAAAGAACAAATATCATCCTATAGCTTAATAAAATCCTGAATATGTTGATTTGATAGGCTATACAGAGAGATAGGTTTCCAGCCACCCAAGTTCTCCTTTGTAAGTAAATCACAATAAGAGGCATTGTAGCCTCTAAGTCCAGATGGTGGCAAAATAATCCTGGATATAAAAGGGATACAACTTCTCGGTCTATCCAATCATTTAGCTAGAATATGAACTCTAAAGTCGTCTCAAGCCAAGCAACAAACAGGACATGGTTGCTGACATAATCCTAATCAACCCCTTCCAAAAAGGAGTCCCCCTGATGGGATCAACATATATCACGACAAATTTAATCCTGAATATGCTGATTTGATAGACTTCCCTTTTTTCTGTTAACCTAGAAAAGATTTTTTTTTTACGACAAATATAGGCCGGTAACATTTTATGGAAAGCTGTAACATACTGCGAGTAGTAATACCCTCCACCACCAATAGGCAGAGTCCCACAAAGTACCACTGCAGGATACCATTGCAAGAATAATCGATTACAAGCAAAAAGGAAAAAAGGAGGAAACCTTGAGATCTACACAATACGACCATGGGAAAAAACATACGAGTCCAAATCAAATGCAAAATCCAAGTGAAACATAGTCGAATCCATAGATTTGGAAAGAGTATCAAGCAATCGATGAATGCAACAAACCTTGATGGTGGCAGCGGTGATGCTTCACTCGATGGCGATGCTTCACGCAACCTCGAGAAGGGCCGGCTCCAGAAGAGGACCGGCTGAGGCGTGGCCTGATCAGGGAGGGGAAGGCCCTGAGGGAGGATGGAGGAAAGGAGGGTCTGGCGTTGCTAATGGAGGAGGGAAGAGGGGGAAATGGGTGCCGGTGGAGGAAAGTAAGGGAAACTGGTAGAGACAGAAGGGTTTAGGAGGAGGGATCTGGTGGTGTTGGACCTCGTCGATTGGCGATGGCGGCGGCGAAGGATCTGCGAAGGCGTCGGCGGGCACGTCGGAGAGGGAGGGGAAGGCCAACGAAGGGAAGGAGAGGGATCAATGGCGAGGGTCGACGATCGAAAATGGTGGAGGGGTTATCGTAGGGATAGACGAGGGAGGTGGGGACGCGGAGGAGAACGGGTGGCAAGGGATGAAGGCAACGATGGCGTGGGCGGAGGACTGGGAGCCGCTGGGCTGCGGTTGATCGGAGTCATCGATGGCAAGGGTTTGGGAGAGTCGAGGAGGAGGGTTTGGGCGCCGCTCGGGCGAGCGGTTTTGAGTAGATATGCCCGAGATTGCCTTTCTAAAATATAAGAGAGGCAGATTTATTTGGCTAAATTCTGCGATGCGACAAGACTCTCACTCCTAAAATTATTTAAAAGCGTGAACTTCTGCTTGCAATACCGTTGTTCTGAACATGAAACGGGTGTTCATACCACCTCCTAAATCATTTAAAAGTCCATCGGAGGTTTTAAATATCAGATATTATCTATTAATATACATATTTGATTTTAAATCCATTCTATTTCTTTTTTTTGTTAACTTATCGTCGTCGTCAATATTCATCACTACTAGTTAAAAATAATTGTTGGTAATAAATTATCATTAAAAATAAAAATTTTAGTGATTTCTTACTTATAATGATATTAAATTATTAATTAGTGGTTGACTAAAGATATTGAATGATCGTAATTTTTTTATCTCAAAATTATGTTTAAAAATTATAATAAAATTATATTATATACATATAGTGACACACATATTTGTCATTAATATTAATTGTCGTTCGTCACAGTCTTTCTAATAGCTTAAATTTTTATTGACGTTAAGTTACTTTTGAAATATTAGAATGATAATACACTTTGTATATTTTGAAGCAAATATTTTTGCCACTACTAATAATCGTTGTTCGACAAAAAAGAATAGTAGCAGATAATTTTTTTACCTTTAAAGTATATATATATAGCGGTAAGTATATTTGCCACCAGCATTAATTATCATTCACATAAATGTTATAATGACATATATAAGAAATTTGACGTTGAATCTAAAGTAACAGCAACAAATGTATTATACGTCACTATCCAATTTGCCACCAAAGGCTACTTTTTTGTATTGTGCCACCCCTTCGCATTTTTGAAATGAAAATCACCTCGAAATTCCCACACGCAAACAAATGATCACCAATAATGGTTGCAAGCTCACGACTCCTTTATAGATTGGTCGACCAACAAAGGCCTCGATTGACTACTGCCAAGAGGGGACTCCTAGTAGAGTGCCCCTTCTATTGTTGGTTGACCAATGAAGTTGTTAGTCATCCAACAATACAAGCATTGGTCTTCCTTCCTCACTGAAGGTCAACCGAGAAGAGAAGAGGACCTATGGACTCCTCAACTCTTCCACTCCTCCTTACTCTAGTGGCAATAGGTTTTTCTCTTGCGAGAATTAGGAAGATGATTAGGTTTTGAGACTTTTCCTTTGGGAGATATTTATAGGAAAACCCACCAATCTTAATATAGTGGAAGCTATTAGATCAAATCCAATGATCGAAGATTCCTAATTGACATTTGAAAGATTGGTCCTTCAACTATTTTAACTAATTAAGTTTTAGTACCCAAAATGTATTTAATTTATATCCAAACCCTTTTGAATCAAGACCAAATGTATTTGACTTAATTAAATAGTATTTAACTCATTAAATAATATTTTATTCTTTTACAATTAAGAACCCACCAAAATTACCATTGGATTCATCATGGTGATAATGAAGTGCTTAGGATTTGGGATTTACGATACCACGCCACCTTTAGGTATTCCAAATATGCATGAATCCTTCACATTGTAAAACTTATATAACCTTAAGATTAATTCCCAAGTCCACTGTTCTTCCCACAATGGGTTACATAATTTATATTTTCCTTATATTATTAGGACGAGAACAATGGTCAACTCGTTTTCAAAAGAATTGTCCTTTTCTTTTTCATCTATAGGTCTGATTGGGACCCGTATGACCATGCATGGATTTTCATATATCCCAATATATGTGGAATAAACCTATGTCTTCTGATTTTCTATGTACATCTACAATAGTGGATCTATGTGATCTCTTCAAGAGATCATATGTCTCCTATGCTTTTATATACACACCAGTTTTTCAGTCTCCACACCAACATCTACAATAGTGGATCTATGTGATCTCTTCAAGAGATCATATGTCTCCTATGCTTTTATATACACACCAGTTTTTCAGTCTCCACACCAAGGTAGGTGTGTTCTTAATGCGAGATAAGTACATAGAAATACGATTTTTCGTCATAATAAAGTTGCGAAGGAAACTCTTGAAATTTATAAATCGGATCGAACTTGTAAGATTTTTCAAATTAAAATATGGGAATCTGAGTCGTTTGCAACGAGGCAGATGGTCTACTTCGCTTTCCTAAAGCCTACGGAATAAATAATTTATATGCGAAATCAAGGCTAACTAGAGCTGAAATAAAATTAACTAGAAGTAATAGCATGCAATTACTGGAGATAGCATCTAGAACAAAAATTAGAAGTAAGCAAACAACTTAAAGGCAAATTAATAAAAAATAACTAGAAATTGATTGCAACTCAAAGTTTGAACAACACTAGAACTTAACTATAAATGAAATTCTAGTCTAACTAGAATAAGAAAAATAAACAAGATCTATTTAAAGTCTCAAAGGCAAGGCGTAGACGACAGTGAGGAAGTGAAGGTAGGATTAGATGCGGAGGAGAGATTATCTATTGGAGAGAGATCTAATCTCCCCTTAGCAGGCTGTGTATATATCCCCTTTTATAGATGTTGGTTGCACATAAATATAATGGAGGGAGAAATCGAGAGTGCTTGGTGTAGATCGGCTCAAATTCTATCGAGAGAGATGAGAGATAGAATCGGTTGGAGAGATTAATTAGGTGGAGTCCGGTAGATTTTTATGTGTACGAGAGTTGTTGAGGGGATAATGGAGAGGTATGTTGGGTAGAGGTGTTAGGCGGTGCATTATGTTAATGCATGGGATAGTCGGTGGATGTGAGTGGGTGTAGAGTTGGGTTGTTCGGTGGAATGCATGGGATTTGGACGTGGATGGGGTTAGGCAAGGAGATAGAGAGGGGGTTACGTAAGTGCATGGAGTTTTTTCGGCTGTCGTGCATGTTCGGTGGAAGTGAATGGGTTGTTTTTAGGCATTAAATAAAGGATGGAAAATGCATGGGCGCCGTGGGTTTCCATGGGAAGTTTGAGTTTGGTGCATGGGAATTTCGGTTGGAGGTATTTGGTTGCATGGGAATTTCGGTGTTCTCGTGGGGCTAAGGGGTAGAGTTACGTACAATATGGAATGGGTGTGCATGAGTTCGCTGAGGGGATATGGGAAGATCTACGTTGGTTTGGTGGAAGAGGGATTAACGTAGGGGCGTGTTGGGTGAATAGGTGACGTGAAGGGATGGGAAGTTATTTGCTGGATGTGGGAAGGTTTGAGTGGGTTAATTAAAATGCATGAGAAGGGTTAATGGGTTCCGTAGGTTGGGCTTCGGATTTATTTGGTGGGGGATTTCAGTACGTGGCTGTCCAACAAATGTTGAAAATTAATATATTTAGTTCAATCACATTAAGGTTGGCTATGATTAAGTGTAGAAAGTTAGGTTTTCAAATAGGTTAAGGCTAATGTCTAATTGAGTTAAGATGTAGGTGGCTTAACCTCTCTGTATAATTTAGCTCGGACTAATTTCTCTTCTCTGCAATGCTCCCATTAACCTTTTACCTGGTACATACATATATATAAACAGAAACATCAAGGCACCAGATATATCTAAGGGAAACAATGCATAAAAACCTAAAACTATGCATTATTTATAGAATGCTCTAAAATGACTAATCTAACCTATATGGATGTAATCTATCCCAATTTACCCTCAAACTAATATCAGTTAGGCATTAATTAACATAAATAAATATGAAATTATCAAGGTGCATTGACTATCAGTCCACCAAATGTATATATTTAAACACAAAGACACATATCTGTCTTAGGTCAAAGGATACTCATCCATGACAGTGATAAGAATGCTTTTGCATCTTCATCTAGTCAAGTCAACTCCTTGACTCAACCTGTGTGACATCCTCAAATCTTCATTCTTATGCATACTATGTGCATCAAGGGCATCAATTTGGCAACAGTCTCTTAAGAAAATTGCAATATCCTTAAACTGGAGACATGATGAGCATAAACATCTACCTAAGTCATGCTTAATTTATGTTAGTTTCATAGTAGTAAGTGCATAATTGCATTAATTTAACTCAATATATATATAAAAATGCATCTAGGTAGTAGTGCATGCATTATGGGTTAATTATGTGTTATGGAGCCTCTTTATGATCTAGAGAGTGATTAGTGTTTATTTTGTTTTCAAGCTTGAGTCAGATCGGAGTTGGAGTGGAATCAGATGCTACAAAACCCTATCCATTATTCCAGAACCCTAACCCTTCGTTTCATCTTCACTCAACCTAAAAAACCCTAACCTTAGCCCATTTTTCTAGAACCTACCAAAACCCATGTCCAAGTATGTGGCCTCCACAAAAAATCCCCATGTAAGAATTACCTAATCCTATGTAGTGTAGTATCTACTAAAATCAATTCCCTAAAATCAATCACCACCAAATTGACTACCTTCCTAAAATCTCTACCCACTTGTGTTCACACCTTGATATGCAACGCAACCACCACCACAAAGGCCCCAACTCCATGCGAACACCACCCATCCTAATTCCATCCCATGCCACTTTAGGTCCACCTTCTACAAATCAGATTTCCTAATTTCCTTCAAACCTAAATCCTAATCACATTTCCTAATTTCCTACAAACCTAAATCCTAATCACATTTCCTAATTTCCTACAAACCTAAATCCTAATCACATTTCCTAATTTCCTACAAACCTAAATCCTAATCCTAATTGCCATTCCTAATCCATTACCAAAACCTAAACCCTAAACTCCCTTCCAATCAACCACCAAGGCTATCCTCCCCACTCTATTTAAACCCATGCACGTCCACTCTAAGGGAACCCTTGCTCCCTTAGCTTCCATTTCCTCCCACCAACCAAAAACCCTAAGAGCCTCCACCATCACCCAATGCCCACCACCGCCATTGCCTCCATCAACCTTGGCCGTCCACCTTACACCAACCAAGGCCTATTGCCCTTCCTCACATATCCACCATCAACACCATCCTCTCCACCTTCAATCACATGCCTAACCCTTCCACCATAATCCTACTACCATCTATCATCATCTAGCCACATGGAGAATCTTAAAGAAGGTTGTAGGACTCTAACTTCACCTCTGTGTCTTGCCCGCGTCTCCGCTTGCACTCTCACCAACACCTTTGCCAAGAAGTCACACATGTTCTTCCACATCTTGAGGCTATATTTGTGTTCCATCTATACTTCTTTCTTGATCTATTGTGAACTCGTGTGGTTTTGAGTATAATGAAGATTACTATTTTTGTTTTTGTGATTGTGTACTTTATTTTCACCTCCATTTGTGGTTAATTCCCTTGTGTGTAGGATGAGGGGGTAGATTTGATTTATGCTTAACTGGTGATGAGATAGATACTCTTGTGGTGGTCACCAAGAAATCGAGTTGTTTTATGCACACATGTAATTATCTAGGATATTCCTAGCCTAAGTCCAAGTTGGATTATACCCTTAATAAGTTCGTGTGGGATAAAGCAAGCATAGGGGAAGAGACCATCTGTATTTATCTCGTCAAATTATCTTTTTGATGTCTAGTTTATTTCCAGAATCCTACACGTGTTAATTGCCTCGAGCCACCTTCCATCAGAACCTATCACACTTTGTTTTCATTTCTATTTTCAGTCTAAAGTCGTAGTTTAGTTTACAAAATTTGTGCAAGCTTTTATGGTTGTCCAAAAATTCTAAAAGTTTTTCTATAGATGGTCAGTCAAGTAAGGAAGCACGATACCAAATTTCATAGCCTAACTTTTTCTAAAATAAAAAGATAAAATTCGCACACTGTTTTGAGGTTAGACTACAGACATAACCTAAATTTTTTGTCTTGCCATATTTTTAGTGAATTAATTATAGGTTTGAATTGCATGAAATATGTGGTATTTGTTTTCTTACTGAGTCTAGTTTCAAAGATAAATTTGCCATATTTTTTTTGGGTCTTTACTCAATCAAATAATTAAAGACAAAAATGCATAATTACATAGAATACAAGGATTCTACCTGTACAGTGCACGTCTAGAGAGAGGATCTAACCATCAACTATGCACCTCATATGGTATTGTTTATAGTGGGTTTAATTACCCTTACGCAATGTACATGAGGCCCCTTTTATAGGGTGTTCAAAAGTATAATTACTATAGGTAATTACTCCTTTTGGAGAGGCATAATCGTCTGGCTCACTTCTTGAGTGCACCTCTTTTATCTATGTCACTTCACCTTGTTGGATGATTTTGCTTCGATCATGATGTTAGATTCCTTGCTTAAGGCAACAATTCGTTCTAGGTAATAAACCCCAAATGATTGGCTAGTAATCTTACTGGATCTCTCCCTGTCGATCTGGGTCCTCAAGAGAGTCCGCTTGGTGTTCAGGCCAACACTCTTGGTGATATCATGGCTAATGTCAATCATCATTTTTGGAAGACTTGGTTGGACCCATTGTTGTTGGTTGATTTTCTCTCTTTGGGTTCCAAGTCCTTTGGTTCCAGTAGCATTTTTCCTTTTGTCAGCCCATTTTGTTGGGCTTGACTTCTTTTCCCTCGTCAAATAGGTGATGGGTTCATATTGCTAGTAATCTTATGAATAACTTCCATTTTCATTTAACCATCTTAAGGAATGAGGCTTAATTCTTTAATTAGTACCTTACTAATTTTATGTCCAATCAAACACCTTCCCAGTTAATAATTAGCTTAACTGATGCTTAAACCATTCATAAGGTTGAAAGCTCCATTATCAACTGTCTTAGGATAATGGAATGCTTTTTGATATCATTCTCCTTAGCCTTCACTTAGGTTACCTCATAGGGTCTTCATTTCACATTCATAATTGTAAATATCCTCTAATTACCCATAAATCATGATTTAAATCCCTACCATTCCATTATCAAGTTATGGCATTAAACACAAGATTTTAAATATCGATATCGATGTTGTACCAACAAGTTGAAAAAAGGATACGTCAGAGATATGTTGGGGATATATCGCTGATATCGGTGAATTTTAGGGAAATTGCTAAAAAAAGGCCAAAATGTCACAAATTTGATAAAAATTAACATTTGAATAACTACTACATGCATGAAAAAATGCCTAGAATACCAAAATCATAAATTTTAAATAAAAACATAATATAAACATGGTACTAACATATCGACAAAGTCATACATTAAAAAGAAAATACACAACATGATAATAATTGAAAAATGTTTGTAGTAATACTACTCACTAAAAGAAATGAAATATACGTAGTACCAAACTGCCAGTGGACCACACCAAGTATAGAAGCACCAACCAATGCTACCAAATCAATACCATGTTGAGATTCGACTTAGCTCGATACCTCTCCTCTAATTTTCTTCCTCTACTTGTAACACTCTAACATACTCATAGTAGGACTCCCACGTCATGTAGCTGTATCGAGTATTGTATTTATTGATGTATCGTTGATCGTCTTCATCACTACAATATAGAAGTATTCTAAGATGTGGATACTGATTGTGACTATTGAAGGAGCTGCTCCTACTTCTAGTTCTAGATTGACCCTAAGTAGGCTCATCTTGATGTCCTCTTGAATCTCTGAACTCGATAAAACCACCTTGTTTCAATGTAGAACCTAACGATTCAGAAGATTCATACTATCTCATTAATGAACTTTATGGTGATCGAGGAGGAAGTGGTGCAGCATAGTAGGAAGATTGATAAGAAAATGGTTGGGGACCTTAGGGTGCACAATACTAAGGGAATGTCCCATAACTTGCAGGATCACTTTAGGTAGTACCACTTTGGTGGTGATCATCATACCATAATAATTAAGATGGAGGGCTGGTGTATAGCTAGGGAAGTAATGAGATGAACTTTGCATCTCATCTTGGGGTTGATATTGAGAGTTGGTGTAATGAGATCCGTAACCACCATAGTAACTCAATGATAATGATCTAGGGTCACCTCCAAAGATTGGCTTCATTGCCAAATTAAGGGATCCAACTAATGAACTTAAATCATCAATGGACATCATAGAATGGCCTGAGGCATGCCCATATCCTATCCTTGTGTCATCATGATGTTGACTTGGCAAGGGATCTCTATGTATATTTATATATCTTTACATCTATTCATGCTGAGCATCCTCTTTATTAGGACCTTGATGACGATATCTCTCATCTCCTCTACTACTTTCGATCTGTGGCTTATAAACTATCACTACATCATCATCTCCGTCATCATCATTTTTTGTTCTCGTTGAAGGTGGTGAATCTTCCTTTGGACTCTCTTCAATTTTAAGGCCATGGATTACTCTTCTACTAGATCTAGTGCACACAAATTCAAATACATCTATCCCCATTTTTTTTGCTATCTCAGGATCGAGACCATCATTTTTATCAAGCCATGATTTTCTATTGCTATTCAACCATCCTTATAAAACATCTCTCTCTTCTCTATCTCCAAAAAGGTATGCCACATCAGTTAAGTTTATATACTCTTCCTTATTTTCTCCTTCCCATATATGTTTTATCTTTAATATGATGCTATAGTACATGAATACCAAGTCCATCAACTTGTCACTACCGAGGTAATTTCTTCTCTATGAGTGGATCGAGTTGAAGGTACTTTGATGAGGCGTGTTTCCTGAATTAAAATTAGGGTTTGGAGAGCCTGTCGTCGTAGCTCGTAAAATGTGTCTATCAAATAAAATTTATAATCGAAACTCCAGAGGAGTCCCAGGTCGAACACGGGGAGGCGACGTTTACTTTGTTTGAAAATCGCGCTTCATTTTGTTTCTTTTTAGTATTTTAAGGTTTTGTTATTTTTGTGTTTTTTTTTTTAAATAAAAAGACAAGCAAGACAAGTTCACAAAATAAGATAGAACACAACTATGATATATCACACAAATTTTTGTTACAATAATCTATGAAAGCATAAAAGAGATGGGGGTGAGAGAAAATCTCCCGAATCAGCTGTTCGACGAGACGACGGCGCCTGGCGGAATCTCGGATGAAGGAGGTGAGACGTAGGATGACGAAGGTGGGATGCAAGAGGACGCCGGGTAGAGGAATGCTTCGTCGAGACTCTAGAATGGAGGTGAGGAGATGGAGGTGATCTTCTACTAGAATGGAGGTGGGAGGACGGCTCCAAGGCAACCTATGAAGGTGGTGGGATGAAAGATGAATTTTTGGTGAGAAGTAGGATCATTACACTAATATGAGATCTTTAGAGCTTGAGAGTAAGCTCTAATGGAGCTTTGGTAGGCTACTAGAGCTTAGGAGTAGGTGGGAGTAGAGTAGATAGAGATGAAGAGGAATGAGGGTTGTAGGGGTGTTTATATAGTGGAGGGAAGAATAAATTCGTGTAGAGGGCTGTAGTGACAGCTGCAAGCGTCACTAAAGACCCCATGCAACTGTTGCTGAAGATCGCGCCCCTACCGCTTACACCTGCAGCTGTCCTCATGCCTACAAGTAATTAGTGATGGTTGTAAGTGTCAATAAAGGTTTACCAGGCTGTCGCTGAAGGCCGCGCCAGCCAAGCACATGCTTGCTCACAGTTGCTGGCGCCTGCATGAATGAAGCACGACCGTTGGATCATGATATTGCAGCTGAAGATTGCGCAGAGATCATGCTTTTGGAAGGCACGTTGGATGGCGTGTGAGAACTCGCGTTGATGCCCGCGTGATCGCATCAAGTCATCTGCTGCACCACGTCGAAGCACATGTATCGTCGATCGCTAATCATGCGGTTGAATTTGCACGTGCCTCGCCGTAGAGCTGGATTTGAGGCTTGGGGGGGATTCGAATGCGCACCATGCATTTAAGAGCACCCCTCGTGACCAATGCACTGCAGGCACCTTTGTGTCTCAAGGATGAATTGAGTGCTGCGATCGCGGAGGAACCTCAGTTGTTGGATCTTGATCTAACGGCTGCAGTCCGAGATCTTCAATGATGAGGGGGGCAACTGTGGATGCTACTGGCTGGTGTTGGGCAGCCTATATGGTGCCACGTGGTGCCATCTGGGTTGTCCATCTTCTTTCTGTTGCAGAGGGCACCACAGTGCTCAGATCGAGATGATTCCCACGTTGTCAGACTACGATCATTGCTCCAGATCCATCCATACAGTCGAATTTTTCATTCGAAGCCCGTAAGGATGTCGCATTGCCCTCCTGGCTATTGATCTTCCTTGGACCGCACAAGGTGCTATAGAACTCCGATCTAGATGATTTCGGAGGCTTTAGACTCCGATCATCATCCTGATCAGATCCGTACGGTCAGATCATCCATCAGAGGCCCTGAAATAAATCTCTTTCTCTCCTAGCCATAAAAAGGACGTAATTAACCTAAAATATACACAACTACTCTAAATACGGGATGATGCATGCTATGCAATATTTATAATATGAAATGCAAATCTAGGCCTAGGAACATGCATGATTAGTGATAACTCCACATTCAATGATGATAATTCCATCAACTAGGGTGAGTTTTGAGGATATATGCGCACTAATAACATGTCATGATAGGAATAGGAGCACTGCATGCATTTTAAGTTAAGATTGCCTATGAATCAATGTTTAATGGCCATATGTTCAAGTGTGTATTGAAACAGGACTCAGATGAGCAATCGGACCGCATGGATGGACTTAAATCAACGAATCGAGTCCAACGGACTCGAAATCACTCAAATCTGACATCTGGAGCTCCCTCGATTGGCCCAAGAAGTTCTTAGCGGTCACGTCACCGCATCCACCGCACCCCTCACCCACGCAGCCTCACGAAGTAGTGCTTTAAGCCGTTCGATCCTTCGATCGAATGGTTAAGATCTCACGCTCACCCTCACCGCATCCACCGCGTCCGAGCTCCTTCAGCGCAAAGATCTGACCGTTGGATCTCCATCCAACGATCGGTAAGCATCCGCGCCTAATATCGTCTCCACGACCAACCGAGAAAGCAGCGCAGCAGTAGCGCCTTGCCCTCGCGATGAGAGGCGAGCGTTCGAATCGCGTCGCACTTCAAATCGCGGCCTAGCGCGCACCACGGATAATTCAAGCCATCCGATCAATGCCGAGCGGTGCAAATGGATGCAACACGGCGCGCCCTCAAGTGCCCGATGAGCACACGTGCGATAATGCGGGAGGCGTGTGCTCCGCAAGCACGATCTGAACCAGCGTCACGGGTGAAATCTCGAAGATCGGATGACCCACACGTGAGCACATGGATCGCGGGCGTGGCTTGTCAAGAAGAAGAACGCGTGACTCAATGTCTTGGTGGCCAAAGGGCTTCAGCGACTTTTTGGAAGGGGTTTAGTGATGTCCTGGACGTTGCTAAACCCCCTTTACCTCATTTAGAAGCCCTTTTCTCCTATTTAAACCCCTTCAACCACCCCATTCAAAGGCATTCAATTCACACACCCTCTCCATACAACACTAGCCTTCTCCTAGCTCCACTAAGCATTCCACATACACCTTGGAGTTGTCAAGCCGCTGACGGAGCCCTCCTCCACCACCGTGGCCACCTTGCCTCCTCTCTCTCTCTCTTTACCCTAGTTTTATATTATTTTTGTTTAAGCTTTTAGCTATTGTTGTATTTGCAAACAAACTCAAGTTGCATGCTAAATGTTAATGTTGATGTTGTTTCTTATATAGCTCCCATCTTGTTCGAATGAATGTCGTGATTTAAAGACAAACTCTAACCCTACTCTCTCTCTCTTTCTCGTTTTCTCGCAAGCAAACCAAACTTCCTGTGACAACTAAAAGCAACAAAGTAATCCGATTTCATGCCTCCTCGTGTTCGACACTTGGACTCACCAAATCCAATCTTTAATTAAAACTGACATCGCGAATGAATGCTATAATGCCACAATTAAACCAACGCATCCCGCGCCCGTCAGTTTTTGGCGCCATTGCCGGGGAGGCAACGGATTTCTTTTGTTGCTTTCTTCCCGCATTCGTATTCACATCGTCTAACTCATTTTTCTCCCTCTACTTGATTGATTGCAGGAACTCGATGCGTGGGCGGCGAAGGAGCACGATTCGCGACGATAGAGATGGAGTAAAGTGCTGCGAAGACCAGTTGTGAGTATCACTCCACCCTTTGGTTGTTTGCGTGCTTAAAAAAAGAAAAATATAAAAAAAATATTAAAAAAAATTGACGTGGTGAATGACTACTTGACTCACATTCCAAACTCATCACCCAACAAAAAAATACACCCTAACATTCTTAAGGAAATAATCTTTTTGAGTGTTCTTTCTTTTGAGTGGTGTTTGCGAAGCTACCATGATTTGACTTGGGCCATACCACTCACCATAACTAAAATCAACTCACCTGGTAGAACTGTATGAACACTAGGGTGAACTCATTAAGGTTGCTTTTCTAGGGCCACATCACCCTAAAGGAAATCGACTTTCGCCCGTTGTGTGCAAAACTTTGTGTGCCCACTTGAACCTTGTTTGAAAACATTAAGGCACTTCAACCCTAAAAAGTACTAAAGCAAGGACAAATCATAAAAGACACCACATCTTAAAATCCTTGCTTGAGAACCATGTCTTATTGACTGCACTCACACTCAAATCGGTTAACTAAGAGGCACAACCCCAATCAACGCCTCATCACATATCTTGAGCACAAGCACTAGCTTAGCCCCTCATTAAAATGGAGTAGAGGTGCCCTAGGCAGGACTAGTTTAAGTCTTGGAGGTGTGATTTGGTTTGCTGGGCACTTGGCCTTCATTCTCTTTGTAGAATCTGGTGTCTAGGCTGTAAGGAAGTGTTAAACGACTGCGGTTGTGGGGTCTACGGAATTGACGATGAAAGTGAAAGGAAGAACCTTCCCCTCAATCCCCTCATAATCAACCTAGCCAGATTAACATTGGGAAGGGCGGTTAAGTACTTACGGGCTTGATCATTCCCTTTGAGGCTTCTAGGTCACCTAAGGTATACACTGTAAGGAGTAGAGTTGTCTGCTTGTTTGTGCACACACTTCTCGCACTTGTCTCTCTCCGCATCCCTCTCCATTCTTCCTTAGTGCATGCATGGGAGACGATCACTACATCCCGAGCTGTTTGTTTTAGATAGGGAAATCAAGAGGAGACTTGATTTTACACGAGAAATGGCTGAACCAAGAATTGATGAGGTTGAGGACCAACCCCCACCCAATGCTATGGCCATCATTTAGGCCTAGATCTCTGCCAACCACCAACTACAACAACAACAAATCCAAACCATCATGCCAGCCATACATAGATTGCAAAACCCTCAAGGACAACCCCCACTGAACCCACCTAACCCACCACAACCTCCTGAGGGCCAACCTAGGCCTCTCTATGATTTCTACGATCCATCTACTATCCAGATTGAGCCACATCTTAGGGTCCCTGAAGGGGGAGATGATTTTGAGTTGAAACCTAATGTCCTGAGCTTAATTCAGAGCCACTTTCATGGGAGCTCGAATGAGGACCCCTTCCAACATCTTGAGGACCTAGATAGGATCACCCGAACTATGAAACCTAGGAACATCAACTTGGACATTGTTTTGATTAAGATGTTCCCTTTCTCCCTAAAAGACAAAGTATCTCACTGGCTTAGAACCTTAAGGAGACCCATCTCCACCTGGGAGGAATTGAGGCATGCATTCTTGAAGAAATTTTTGCCCATAGGTAAGACCAATGCCCTCAAAAGAGCCATTACCACATTTACACTACAAGGTGGAGAACAATTCCATGAGGCATAGGAAAGATTTAATGAATTATTGAGCAAATGCCCACACCATAAGGTTCCAAGGTGGCAATTGGCCTAGATCTTCTACCATCGTCTGAACATCAACCTTAGGAAATTTGTTGATGCCTCATGTGGAGGCAACCTTTTGAACAAAGATGAGGAGAGCACATTCAAACTCTTTAAGTCAATGAGTGAGAATTCGCTCAACAATGCCTCCATGACCCAGTTTAATCGATCCAGTCAACCTCATGGTGGGATATATGAGGTGCAAGCAAATTCTGGAATGGTTGACATGGACATTATAGCCAAAAAATTGGATCGAGTTGAATTGGTGGACAAAAAGATCGATGAGTTGCTAAACCAGACCAGGAACCCTCTACAGACCCTCTCCCTAGCAAAGGAAGCTCACAATGTAGACTTAGTGTAGCCAATGAGCCAAATGCACTTGGAACAACCCCTGACCATGTTCCAGGGAGGGACCTTTGCTCCCTCAACCCCTGATTACTCACTTCCCTCCCCCTCGGCACCTTCTATCTTTGAAGATGTCCAAGCTATCCAAGGTTACTCCAAACTTGACCCCTTCTTCAACACCTACAATGACAGATGGTGTAATCTCCTTAATTTTGCCTGAACAAACCAAAAATCGAACCAAGTCTAGAACCAACCCAGGCCAAACCCCCCTCCTATCAGCAAGGTCCACTGGTTCGACCACCCTATAATCAGAATAGGGCAGCCCCTCCCTCTCAAAACCAAATGGACACATTGATAAAAATGATGGCTAACATGAATCAAAAACACCAGGAAGAAATGGCCTTAGTGAAGGGACAATTGAGCCAGCTGTTGGATTGTAAACAACAGGGATCCCTTTCTTCTCAACCACAACTGAACCCGCGAAATGTGATTAATAGAGGCCCAATTCACAAGGGTTCCAAGCCAATCCTAGACATGCCCACATGGTCCAACAAGCCCCACAAATACCCCCTGGGTTTAGTGCTCCTTCTTCCTCTTCTTCTCAAGGATCTACCCATGGTCCCAATGCCTCTGCCAATGCAGTTACCTTGAGAAGCGGCACTAAAACCCAGGACCCCAAATGGACAACCCCTCCCGTGACCTCACTTCCTGAGATACCTGAGTCTGAGGATGAGTGAAAGGAAACCAAGGACATGGAGACTGATCGGATTCAAACCCAAACACCATACCCTGAGGCCTTGGAGAAAAGGAAGAAAAGAAATCTGTAGTTGAGAATGAGGAGCTGTTGGAAATTTTCAAACAAGTCCAGATTAATATTCCACTCCTCGAAGCATATCCCGACTTACGTTAAGTTCTTGAAGGATGTTTGTACACCAAAGCGTAAGCCGAAAACCCAAGCACTTAGGAAGGTAGTACTCTTAGAACAAGCCAGTTCGGTGATATTAAGCAGCCTGCCTCTCAAAAGGACTGACCCAGGAGCACCCCTGATTTTTTGTAATATCAGGGACATAACATTTGATAGAGCGCTCTTGGACTTAGGTGCTTCGATCAACCTCATCCCGATGACCCTATATCACTAGTTTGGATTTGGAGAATTGAAACCTACACCTGTGACTATCTAATTGGCTGATAGATCTGTGAAAACCTCGAAGGGGGTAGTCGAGGACGTAATTGTTCGAGTCAAGGACTTCTACTTCTTGGTCGACTTTTTTGTCCTCGACATGGATGTCCCCAAATAGTTGTAAAACACACCTATCATCCTGGGCAGACCTTTCTTAGCTATGGCTAAGGCAAACATTCATTGAGACACGGGATGCATGGAAATCGCCTTTAGAGACAAGAAGATGCAACTGGATATCTTCAGGGCAGCTAAGTCTTTTGATTGTGGCTGGGTTGAGGAGAACGATCCCGTGGAACCTTTGGTTGAAGAATGCCTCACTCTTAGCTCTTCAACAGACCATCTGACTCAACCAGTTGATGACTACCCTGAACCACCCCAACCTGTGGAGGTTGACCTATGTAGAACTGATTACCTTCAGCAACCCCCATTTGAGGAGATTGATGTTGATCAACTCCCTCCTTTCCCCTACCCATAAAATGTTGTCCCACCTACACTCGAACTAAAACCTTTGCCCGATAATTTCAAGTATGTCTTCCTAGGACCTGACCAGACCTTACCTGTGATTATCAGTGCCCACTTAACTAAGGATCAAGAACTTAGGTTGACTGCAACCCTCTCTGAACATCGGGCAGCCATTAGGTGGATAATTTCTAACCTAAGGGGAATTAGCCCTACCTATTTCACTCACAAGATCTATTTGGAAGATGGGGCTTGACCTTCTCGCCAGATGCAAAGGCGATTGAACCCGAATATGAGACAGGTCGTTAAAAAAGAGATAATCAAGTGGCTTGACACAGATATCATTTATCCGATTTCTGATAGCCCCTAGGTGAGCTCCACTCAAGTGGTACCTAAGAAAGCTGGGCTCACCGTGGTCACCAATGACCAGGGCGAATCCATCCCCACCCGCACTGCTACCGCATGGTGGGTGTGCATCAACTATAGGAAGCTTAATGAGGCCACCAAGAAAGATCATTTCCCTCTGCTATTCATTGACCAAATTCTCAAGCGATTGGCAGGGCAGAAATATTTTTGCTTCTTGAATAAATATTCAGGATACAACCAAGTTGCTATTGCATCAGAGGATCAAGAGAAGACCACATTCACTTGTTCGTATGGCACGTTTGCATTCCGTCGTATGCCATTTGGATTATGCAACGCACCCGCTACCTTTCAGCGTTGCATGCTAGCCATCTTTTTAGAGATGGTGGGTGAATACCTGGAGGCCTTTATGGATGATTTCTCCGTGTTCGGGAATTCATTCGACTGTTGTCTTAGCAATTTGGAGAAGATCCTGAAGCATTGTACCGAGGTCAACCTGGTTTTAAGCTGGGAAAAGAGTCATTTCATGGTTCAGGAAGGGATTGTCCTCGGTCACATCATCTCGCATAGGGGCATCGAAGTGGATCGAGCTAAGGTTGATCTAATTTCCAAACTCCCACCTCCTAGCTCGGTCAAGCAAATCTAATCTTTCTTAGTACATGTTGGCTTCTATAGAAGGTTCATTAAAGATTTTTCCAAACTCTCTGAACCCTTGGCTGACCTTCTAGCCAACGATGCCCTTTTTCACATGACACCTGATTGCATCAAGGCTTACAACACTCTTAGGGAAATAGTCTCCACTGCGCCTGTATTACAACCCTTGGACTGGTTCCAGGACTTTGAGATTATGTGCGATGCATCAGATATTGCCATCGGCGCAGTCCTAGGACAAAGAAGAGAAAATAAACCCATGGTGATCTACTACGCGAATAAGACGTTGGATGAAGCTCAACTGAATTATACTGTCACAGAAAAAGAACTGCTCGCCGTAGTCTTTGGATTAGAAAAGTTTCAATCATATCTTCTGGGATCCCACATGACGATTTACACTGACCACTTGGCTATCTGGCATTTGTTGGCCAAAAAGGACACTAAACCCAGGCTCATTAGATGGATCCTGCTCTTGCAGGAATTTGACCTGGAAATACGCGACAAAGTTGGGTCCAAGAACGTCGTAGCCGATCACCTGTCCAGACTCCACCTAGACCACATTGGACCATCATTACCCTTGACTGACACCTTTCCTGATGAACAACTTCTAGCCGTGCAAGGAAGAAAGCTACCCTGGTATGCAGACTTCGTCAACTATTTGGTGGTAGGACAGACTCCGCATGGCTGGTCCAGACAGCAACGGGATAAGTTCTTGGCTGAAGCCAAGCACTATTTTTGGGATGATCCCATGCTGTTTAGACTCTGTGCTGACCAAATCATTAGGAGGTGTATTCCTGAGGAAGAAGTCTAAAGTGTGCTATACTTTTGTAACGACCAGGCCTGTGGTGGCTACTTTTCAGGGAAGAAAACGGCTGCAAAGGTTTTGCAGTCCGGATTTTACTGGCCCTCCCTATTCAAGGACACACACAGCTTCGCTAAGACTTGCTCTCGCTGCCAGACATTAGGGACTATGACTAGAAAGGACATGATCCCTCCAGCCTATTCTGATTGTCGAAATCTTCGATGTTTGGGGCATCGATTTTATTGGTCCCTTCCCATCATCCAACGGCTTTGAGTACATACTAGTTTTAGTAGACTATGTCTCGAAATGGATCAAAGCCATCGCCACCCGAAGATGTGATAATAAGGCTGTCATGGACTTTGTTAAGCAAAACATCTTCTCGGTTTAGGATATCGAAGGCCATGATCAGCGATGGTGGGAGTCACTTTATTCATGCCCAATTCCGTGCCTTGCTTAGAAAATATGGGGTACTCACTGCATTGCCACCCCGTATCACCTGCAAACAAATGGGCAAACTGAGGTCTCCAATAGGCAAATCAAGAATATTCTGCAAAAGACTGTGAGACCTGACTGGAAGGATTGGTCCACACGATTGGATGATGCCCTTTGGGCATACAGGACCGCTTTTAAGATCCCGATAGTCATGTCGCCTTATCACCTGGTCTTTGGCAAAGCTTGCCACCTTCCGGTCGAGTTGAAACACTGGGCTTACTGGGCTGTTAAGCAGTGCAACATGGATTCTCAGTTAGCCGGAGCACAGAGGATGCTCCAACTCTCTGAGCTCGAGGAAATCCGTCGGGACACCTATGAGAATAATAGACTTTACAAAGAAAAGATGGAAGCTGTTCACAACAGACACATTCATAGGAAAACCTTCGAGCCCAATTAGCAAGTCTGGCTTTTTAATGCAAGAATTAAACTTTTTCCTGGGAAACTGAGATCAAAATGGACAGGACCATATCAGGGGGTCAAACCTTATCCCAATGGGACGATTGAAATTGCAGATCCTAACACTAGGCAAACATTCACAGTAAATGGCTAGAGATTAAAACATTATCTTACCTAGGTTCCCCTAAAGGAAGTCGTCACCCTCATTGAGGGTTGACACAGAGCTTCTCCCAGCTGGAGGTAATAAACTCAACGCTTCCTGAGAGGCAACCCAGAAGATTCAGACTGATCAGGAACACAGCAACACTCAGGTGATTTCTTTCTGTACCCCCTTTGCATACATTTATTTGCCAATGAAGACATTATCCAACTTAAGCATGGGGGGGGTGGTAATTCGCATTCTCTGAGTTTATATTATCAGCTTGAATTATCTAATAAATAAAATTTTAAGAAAAAATTAGGAAGGAGAACTTAGGCATTAGGAGCTTGTCAATTGTGGGAAATAATACAAGAAGAACCTGGACACTTAGACTTTTTAGGCCTTCAAGCTTAATCAGCCCTGGTGTCCAGTAAAATGTGGATTTAGCCTTAAATCCTCGCAACCTTAATTTACAGTAATTCATCAATAAAGAAAGGTGATAAGTATACGACTTATCAATCCACCCTCTGACTCGGAGGGACTTTTAGTCTAAGTATCTGCACACATTTTTTTTACACTGACTCGCTCCTTGGAGATTCTAACAGAAATTAGGTAGCTAATGAACCTTTTAGGGTGGTATGGCTGGCAAGTTGTTGTGGGTAACAAACCATTGGTTGGTTGTCCAGAGCCCAGCCACAGGATCATTCTCTTTTATTGCCTCTAGGTAAATCTTAGATCAGGGAAGCCACCTATTGAAACAACAAAAGAAAAAAGTACGAAAAAAAAGAAAGAAAAATAGAAATAGAAGAAAAAGAAAAAAATAAATAAGCCATACTTCACCGTACAAGTATGGTTGGCAAGTGGTCGTGGGTAACAGTCCATTGGCCAATTATCCAGAACCCAGCTCACTAAATGCACGAAAAAGTCCAAAACACTTAAGGAAGAAGTGGGGAAGTAGAGAAATCCGGAGAGATATACACCGAAAACATCCTTATGTTGACCCCATGTAAAATAAAAGTAGGGAGAAAGCTACCGATTGGATAGATACACCTTCAGGCAAGCATTTCCTTTTCTAGTCACCTAGGGCTGTAGAAACCCGAAGTCTATTTTAATTACCGTTGAGTGAGTCTACCACAATCTTCACACCAAGATGCTTAGCACTTAGAGTCTTTTTCGAGTTATGGTGGGTTGGGTAGTCATAAAAAGTTACTGGCACACTCTCAACTCCAAAAAATCCAAAAAAAATAAGAAAAGATGGAAAAGAAATATATATATATATGTATCTGTAAAACAAGGATTTGGGCAATTTGCATTTTGGCAGACACACGGGCACTGTTTAGTCAATGTAGATTAGGCTCTTAGTATATTTCCTCCTGTTGACAAGTAACAAATGTCTAAGTAATCAATTCCTAATTCTAATTGAAAATAATGGTTAGGATAAACCTTTCTAGGGACTAGCAAGGGATGAGCATGAGGGTATGATAACTCTACATTCAATGATGATAATTCCATCAACTAGGGTGAGTTTTGAGGACATATGCGCACTAATAACATGTCATGATAGGCATAGGAGCACTGCATGCATTCCAAGTTAAGATTGCTTATGAATCAATGTTTAATGGCCATATGTACAAGTGCATATTGAAATAGGCCTCAGATGAGCAATCAGACCATATGGATGGACTCAGATCGACAAATTGAGCCAATGGACTCGAAATCACTCAAATCCGACATCTGGAGCTCCCTCAATCGGCCCAAGAAGTTCTAGTCGTTGATTATCAGATCAACGGCCCACAAGCAGCCACGTCACCACATCACCATGCCCCTCACCCGCACAGCCTCACAAAGCAGTGCTTTAAGCCGTCCGATCCTTCGATCGGATGGCTGAGGGATCGGACGGCTGAGATCTCACGCTCGCCCTCACCACATCCATCGTGCCCGAGCTCCTTCAGCACGAAGATCTGACCGTTGGATCTCCATCCAAAGGTCGGTAAGCATCCGCACTTGATCTCATCTCCGCGACCAACTGAGAAAGCAAGGCAGCAGTAGCGCCTCGCCCTCGCGATGAGAGGCGAGCATTCGAATCGCGCCGCACCTCAAATCACGGCCCAGCGCGCACCGCGGATAATTCAAGCCGTCCGATCAACGTCGAGCGGTGCAGATGGACGCAACGCTGCATGCCCTCAAGCACCTGATGGGCACATGCGAGGCGTGCGATTCGCAAGCACGATATGAACCAGCATTGTGGGCGAAATCTCAAAGATCGAATGACCCACAACGTGAGCACACGAATCGCAGGCGTAGCTTGAGAAGAAGAACATGCGCCTCAATGGACTGACGACCAGAGGGCTTTAGCAACATTTTTGGAAGGGGTTTAACGACATCCTGGACGTTGCTAAACCCCCTTTACCTCATTTAGAAGCCCTTTTCTCCTATTTAAACCCCTTCAACCACCCCATTCAGAGGCATTCAATTCACACACCCTTTCCATACAACACTAGCCTTCTCCTAGCTCCACCAAGCATTCCATATACACCTTGGAGTTGTCAAGTCGCCGATGAAGCCCTCCTCCACCGTGGCCGCCTTCCCTCCTCCTCTCTCTCTTTACCTTAGTTTTATATTGCTTTTGTTTAAGCTTTTAGCTATTATTGTATTTGCGAATAAACTCAAGTTGCATGCTAAATGTTAATGTTGATGTTGTTTCTTATATAGCTCCTATCTTGTTCGAATGAATGTCGTGATTTATAGATAAACTCTAACCCTACTCTCTCTCCCTCTCTCCCTCTCTCTTTCTCTTTTTCTCGCAATCAAACCAAACTTCCTGTGACAACTAAAAGCAACAAAGTAATCTGATTTCACGCCTCATCATGTTCGACACTTGAACTCACCAAATCCAATCTTTAATTAAAACCGATGTCGCGAACGCATGCTATAACGACACAATTAAACCAACGCGTCCCGCGCCCGTCAATTAGGCATTTTAACCTAATTAGATGTGTCTACATTATACTTTAATTTCTTTCACACCCTCCTATTAATGTCGTTTGATATAGGATTTTTATATCAACTCAGCGAAGGTTAGGAGCATCTATGCCATGCAAGTGCCACCATTCAGCTGTAATAGAAAAATGAAAATGAACTTATTATGATTAATTCATTCATGTAACTTATAAATTGTGTGAAATTAATTCAAATTTTCCAAATAACAAGATGATGACCAAATTGGAAGAGTTTTATTTTGAGCATGTGCATGTGGCAGTGTTTGTCCCGAAAGGTAGCAACTCAACTTTAAAATTTTTTATATGTAAGAAACAATGATTAATAAATCGTATGTGTAAGTAATAGGCTAACATCTTAGGCTAAAAGTATGTGCTAATTTAATTATCACATTTGCCTCATTTATGCAAGTTGTTTGTACGTGTGCGTCCTTCATGAGTTTACAAATAACTGATTGCACTACTTTGGGGAGCTCATGATCACTATGAAGTCCATACTTGTGGTGATAACTTGGGTTAAGATAATATGCTGTAAAATTAGGATTTAAGTTGCGTAATCACTGCAAAGTACAAACTAAAAAGTCATAAGTCATGACCAAAGGCAAAAATATATAAATGAAACTTAATAATCAAGTAATAAATTCATATCAACTTTATGAAGCAGATGCAAGAGCAGGTCTTGCCATCTCTCATCAATTATCTTAATGTATTAGCGACTTGACTTCCTAGTATTTTCTTTTACCTTTTGCTTCATCATTTCCATGGCTGCACATATACTTGCTAAAGTTGGTTTTTTATCACCATTAGCCACCCTTAGCACGACCACATGTTCCATTATCTTTATAGCTTGTGAACAACTTTCTCAGAATTTTGTGGCCACCAATTCCTCCACATTCTTCCTGATTTGCATTCTGCTCTCTCTTTGTGCATACCAATTGTCACAGATGAACATCTACTTCAATTCAACTTTATTATCCAAAACACTCTAGAATATGATGTAATTTATTGCAAATCGGGTGATGGCTGGTCTTATAAGTTCACTCTTACAAAACTGCCTCATCAATGCCAGTATATGCAAGTGATTGTAAATGAAAGTAGCGATTGACCATGCATCTTGCATAAGATCATTTATTACCTTCCTCTTTCCAAAGTTTTTGATAATTAGATCAATGCAATGAGCTGCACAAGGAGTCCAAAAAACTGTATACTTGCTAAACTTCACCAATTTCTTACCAGCCTTCTTAAAATTGCTACCATTATCCATAACAATTTAGACCACATGTTTAGGTCCAACCTCCTTAACAACATCTACAATCAACGGTATATGTACTTGTAATCTTTAACTTGATCGGATGCATACACAGATTTCAAAAAGATCGTCTTCCGATCACAATAAAGAAGGAAATTTATGATTTGCCTTTTCATAAAACTGGTCCACTCATCACACATAATGAACACACTACAATCTGACCATGATAAATGCATGACCTTTAATATTAAAATACCTAGATTATGTTAGTTTCCTAGTTAGCTTTAGTATAATTGTTGTATATTAGGTTTAGAGCATGCATTTAGCACAAATTTGGTTCTTTACTAATTAATGTATTTTGTACATAGGCAGGTTGTAGACAGAATAAAATATAGATAGAATAAAATAAAGGAGCTCAATGAGAAGCAAAGACATGAGCTTAATAGAGAATAAAGACAAAGATTGAAGAATAACGACAAGAAGAATAAAGACAAGGGGCAAGAGGACACATGGCACACCCAAAACCTTCTTCCAAAATCCATTTTAGGACAACCTATTCTATCCAAACCTATGTCCTAAACTTATTTTAGGAAAACCACCTACAAACCTTCACTATAGATCTCTAATCCTATGGCCTAAACATCATTTCCAAAAATAGAAAACAAAGGCCCTATCCTTTCCACTTGGTCGGCCATGAAGCTTCTTGAGGACTCCATTAAGTGGCTGATCACCACACTCTTCCATCCACTATCAATTTCCTATCTTAGGGCTCCCAATTAGCAAACCTAAAAACCTATCCACTCCACTCTTATAGCTAGCCATGATAAGCTTCTCCAACACTCCACTTAATGATCATATCCTCTCCTAAAAACCATCAACCACTAAGACCTAATCTATGCCATCCAAGCCTAGATCATGGGCTTTAAAACACTCTACATGGTCGACCATTCTAGCCTATTCTAGACTCTTCTTTGGCCAGCCAACAAAGCCTCTCACATCTATCCTTAGATGCACATCCAATGTTCCATTTGGAATTTGATTTGATGGCCATATCTTAGCCCTTGATTAAATCCAATGGCCTACATTCACTTACATTCTCTATAAAAAGAGTAGGCCTCCTACCACTTAGGATTAATTCCATTCACTAACCACATTAGTCCACCACGTTAAACCTTGGCCTAATTCCTATATTCGTCCACCCTCTCCACTCCTCTCCATCATCTTGACCTTGAGGCCTTCCTTTAGGTTAAGGTGAGTCCATGCCACCTTTGGTGCGGATCTTTTGCCAGGTGCACCTTCGCCTCCACTTCCTCTGTATCATCTCCATCTTTTAGTCTATGCCTTTGTGTCTGCTTTTGTTTCTACTTCTTTTGTTTATTTCTCTAGTGTTTTTAAGCATTCCTCTAGTTGTAATTCTATTTCATCTTGCTATTAGTTTAGTCTTAGTTTGTAATCGACTCTCTTTATTAGCAATAAAAATCTATTTTTGATTCTATCTTTTTCTCTCTTAATATTTGCTCTTGATTTGTAGTTGATAGTTTTGTCTTTGTTTTTACTTATATCAAAAATCATAAAAAAATAAAAAAAAGAAAAAAAACCAAAATAATAATAATATTAGGAAGCACAAACATCTGATTGTCTCCTTGTGGGATGACTTGGACTCTAGTTTTAAAGCATGTATTTTCGAGTTTAGTAACACAATTCTTTCAAAGTATTTACGTAAATATTTACTACAATGAACGTGTTTTCACGTATATAACTTCACGTAGATCAGACCATAACCTTGTCAACCCATCTATGTAGTTGTTAAGGTCATCCTTCGTCATATATAAGTACTTGATCATGATCTTATGTGGAGTAGGAGCCTTCGCCCATGTTCATCCTTGGACAATCTCATCCATAGCATGCTACAAAAATGATTTGCTTCTACATTTACTGGGATGACAAGTGCAAAAAAGAGTGTAGAGATGGCCTTCCCCACCTTTTCTCTAACATCCCCTTAACGGTCTTTTGCTCCTTGTCTTGGCTAGGTACATGTTTCATACTAGTTGATATCCCACTTTCTATCCCCATTTATTTTTTTACATTCTCTCATGTTCTTATCACTTCTCATGTTCACTCTTTAGAGATTCTCTAATGGTATTCCTGTATGCTCGTCTCTATGCAGAAGTTTCACAATCACTAGGGTACTAAATATCTCAATCGTTATCTGAGTCATCTATTTCAATGTACTCTTTTTCCTACATTCTCTCATGAAACATCCATTTCTCCCTGATTTCTCCTCATCTTTTGCTTTCTTTCCCACTAAATTGTCTCACACTAATAGCCTATCTTGTTCAGGTACATTTTTACACTTTGCTACATTCTTGTATCCACCTACCAAGTGCTGCTTCAATCTTGTGATGCCTCCTCTCATTAACCTTTTACCGCAAAAGTTACATTGTGCCTTTCCTTTGTCTCTATTTATGGGAGTGGCATAATTCCACCTAATTTCTCCAACATCCTCACTTGAGTGACCCGACATGATTGAACACCTACAAGACATAGATCGCCATTTCAAACTGTTAACCATGGTCTGACAAGAGGTCTATCACAATTTAACATGAATAATCATGGAGTGAATAGTAATTGAGGTTAAAGCATGGTGATTTTTGCCACAAAATCACCATAAAATTAGAGTTTAATTAGGATGTTACTAAATTAATATGTAGACAACATTATTCTAGCCATTAATCAATATATATCAAGAAATTTAATTTTAAGATGAACAATAAAACATGGTAATTTAGGCCACAAAATCACCACAAATTTAGGGTTTAATTAGGGATCTTACTAAATTGAGGTGTAGACAACATTAATCTCTAGCTAATAATCAACCATATCAAGAGATGTAATTTCAGGATGGATAGTAACCTAGGTTAAAATATGGTGATTTAGGCTAAAAAATCATCCTCGAATTGGGGTTTAGGGATCTTACTAATTTAGTGTGTTGACAACATTAATCTACCCAATAATCAAGTATATGAAGAGATATAACTTCGATATGAATAGTAATGAAGGTTAGAAACATGGTGATTTGGACATAATCATAAATTGAAGAATAGGGTGCTTACCTTGTTGAGAGATGTGAGAAGGTTGAAAATCACCTAAGAAAATGATGAACAAGAAAATTTCAGAGGTGCATTAGGTGAATGCATTGTGGAGGAGATGAGAGCTGCAAGGGAAATGGAGAAGAAGAGGGCAACATAGCAAATAGCTAAATTGATCGACATATCCCCTGTGTCGATCAGGTATCAATGAAATAATGTCAAAATTGCACTAATAGGGTTTGTTTTTAGTGATATGTCACCGATACCCCTCAATATCGACAACATATCGACCAATATTAGTGAAAATGATATGGAAGATTGTCTCGGCATGGGTTAAGCCATCGATACCGACATATCTGTGATATATTGCTGATATCTCTTTCCTTGATTAAACGTACATGCATAAGACCTAATATCTTACTTAAAAGCAACCATAAAATAGAGATTTCAAGGGCTAATTAACTGATCATTTGAACCATGAAAACTCCAAAATAAATCCCTTGGAAATCCTTCAAAAAATCACCTATAAAGAATCAACATGGGCACCCAGTTGAAATTCTTATATATCTTGATTGAGGGCCTAGTTTAGTACTAAAGCTTAGTGTCTAAGCCAATTCAATATTAAATCTTTTGTACTGGTAATAGCTGCTTGTTAGCCACTTGGTCATAATTCAAATTTAAGTTCGACTTGGCACCAACTTGACTTGATTCTTAACCTATTTTTCACCCTACTTTAATGCACACTTAAGACATCATGAGATCATATTCACACAACATTTTAAGCCATAAATTAAACCCATTTAGATGTGAATCAACCATTAAATCCTAAATTTTAATCAACCAACCATTTATTAAGGAAAACCTACATGCATGCATGCCCTTAGCCTACACGTGCAAGCATGAATCCTACATGCAAAAAAATAATGACTTCATTTCCCATTCAATCATGCATGTAAGCTTTAATTTACCAGAAGAAACACAAGAGAGGGATGGAAGATGATGGGTGAATATTTCGTGCGATAAATGTTTTGAAGTCGTTGCATTGCAGAAAATTCGCAATCAAATAATTTTATCAAAACTGGAGGTGAGTCCTCGGTTGAATACGGGGAGACAAATGCTTGATTTTAGAAATTTGCATTTGCGTTTATATGTTTTTGTTGTTTTTGTGTTTTTCTTTTTTTTTTGTATGTTTACAAGGCAAGAGATTAAGTCAAAATATTTAGCTATGTACTTGCAAAATAATAGAGAGATAGAGAGAGCGGGGGAAACTATCAATCAATATCTATTTAAACAGAGTTTGCTATAGATAGTAAAGTGGGAAATTAAAACTATAGTAGAAATGTATAAAAGAGAGAGAGGTGGGAAAAGTTCTCCTCGACGACTACTTAGAGGACAAGCTGCGTTGATGGAGTGCCCGGAAGAGAGTGGTGAGGAGATGGAAGGAGGATAAAGCTGGATGAATCAGGGATGAGACAGGGTGGCGTCACAGCGAGATCTACTTCCTAAACATGGTGAGAAGACAACCATGGGATGCTCCACGAATGGGGATGAGAGAGGGGAAAAATATTTATTTTCTACTCTAATGGAGCATCCCGGGCTTGGGACTAGCTCTTTAGAGCTTTGGCAGGGGTGAGGAAGAGGTAGGAAGAGATGAAGAAGTAGACAGGGGTAGGCTATTTATAGGTGAAGAAATGGGGGCAAAGGGTAATTTCAAGGCCTTTAGAATTAATATAAGGCCTTTAGTGACGCATGCAAGCATTACTAAAGGTGAGTGTGGTCGTTGGTGTGCACGTGATGAGAGCCATCAAATCAAGATCGAGCAGCTCAGATCAACGTGTGCAGCAATTACTCATATCGCACCCCAAACACCATCGAACGGTCGGGAGCACATTTTAACGTCTTAACCGTAGATCTACCTCTCCCGTGCGTCAGATCGCACATGTGATCTCACATGATTATGTGCGTATGCATATCGTGCACATCTTTGCATGCCATGTGGCTCTCATCTTGGCCGCTTGATGAAGATCCTACGACTCCAATCGCGTGCCTCGCATTCATTGAAGAGAAGAAGAGTGCCTATGGATCGATCAGAGTCGTATGATTTGATCATGCTATCCTGATCCAAATTAGGTGCACGTTGAGGGTGATGCTGATTGAGGCTTAAACATGCAACCTGCTGGCGGTGGAAGATCTTATCCATTGCGCTATGCATGTGCATTGGCGAGGAGATGATCTAACACGCGAGTGCTTATGGCCATTGGATCGTGGATCAACGGCTCAGATCGTTTAATGGAGGGTTTGTTTAACGCATGAGAGAGGAGATTTAAATATGCGTTCGTTGTAGTACACTCCTAAATCGCATAACAAAACATTTAAATTTATAACTCAGAATTAAAAGAGTCCGAGGTTGAACACAGGGAGCAAATATGAAATTCACAACATTAATCTCAGTCAGAATTAATGAGCACAATTAATTTATCACAAAATAGATACGCAATGAATAAGTATGATTAAATTGTTATTCAATGAAGCTCACAATGCCGTAGATCAAAAAGAAAAGAGAACCAAAATAATGATGATCTGAATCACCACTTATTCTCTTAATTAAGCATGCATTCAATATTTCAATTTAGAATTCAATCTTAACCATAGTACTTAAATAATGCAATAGTGTTATCAACCAAATCAAATCAGTCGACAGGCATTTATCATCAGACAGCTTATGTAGCACAGGCACAAGGCTTTTAGGAAGCCTTTCTTTTTCAGCTTCTTCTTTCTTTCTTCTTCTCAATGACTTCTCTGTTCTTCTTTTTCAGCTTCTCTTCTTTTCAGACCTTCCCTTCTTTTCTTCTCTGTTCTTCTCAAGCCTTCCCCTTCTCCTTCACAGCATAGGGGAATCAACTCCTTCAGCGACTAAGGGTCGCACAGGGCCAAGTCTCAGAGAGCAAAACCCTCCCACGCTCTCTCACAAATCCTCCTCTTCTCTCTTATAGACCCGGGCATAGTCGGATTCGGTCACGGGTATTCGGGTCATGTACAATGTCCAGGGTTAGCAGCATGGGTGGTGACCGTGGAGTGAGTTAGGTTGGGTAAGCAGTGAAGGGGTGTGATGGACCCAACCCTCATGACTGGGTGAACAACTCAATTCACAAAATCATAATAAGCGCTGCGTCTGCTCTATTCATGCACAACGTGGGACTATCCCCACTGATTGCCTTCACATGCAGCTGCTGATGTTGCCCCGTCCAATTGGAGCTACGCTGGTCCCTCACTCAATTGTTGTTGCAGGTGGCTATGTAGGTGGAGTTCGCTCATCCTGGAGGTCCAATTAGGCCTGAAGCTTGTCGGAGGATTGAGAGTAAGGTCGGAGATGGTGGCGGCGACGGCGAAGTCCTGAAACATGAGATACGGCCTCACAACCACATTAGAACATCTTAGGATGATCGCCAAGTGATGGCAAATGTGGTGGTGGTGTTAGGTCGGTGTGGGAGTAGGTGTGGAGGTGGGGCAAACTCGAAGAAGGTGGTCGGTGATGGGTGTGTTCGGTAGGGTGTTTGGTGGCCTAATCTGCTCAATTTCTTGAGGGGTTTTGGTCAGTGGGGTACAGTGGACATTTTGGGAGTCGTGGCAAGGTGAGCAGTGGCTTGTGGAGTTGTGGAGGCCTTGCCGGAGCTTGGCCAGTCGTGGGGAAGACGGTGGACAAACGGCGTGAACGACGGTCGAAATGAAGGGAAAAGGGATAAATAGAACCTAGGGAGAAAGAGAGAGTGGACCTAATTATGGACAATGAGGAAGAAGTTGGCATTGGCTTTGATTGGCCGGTGCCAGAGAAGGAACTTGCTCCGTTGAGGGAGACAGCGGCGAGGAAAGGGGAAGACAACCCTCGTTGTGGTTGGCAAGGCACAGACGAACGTGAGGAAGAAGTTGGATGGGCCAATTTGGCCATTGGCCGTCCTTAGGAAGACGGAGAAGGAGAAGCCTCCGGAGCTGGTCGGAGCTGGCCGTGGATAGGGAAGGAAGAAGGATTTTGAGGCCAAACCTAGCAAGGAGAAGTGGAATTGTGTATTAGGTTTTTTTATAGGCCATAGGGGGTGTTTCTAAGCTTGGAAAGAAGCTTTCAAGCTCTGGCCAATTCACACACATGAGATACCCACATCTTCCATGCGTTCGCATGGGAGATTGGGAAGGGATTAGGAATCATGGTTGGGGTCATTTGGAAGGGAATTCCTCAAGGAATCTCTCTTTCAATTTTGGGACTGTTTGATTGAGAATCTTTGCCCCAATCTCGTCAGTGGAGCTTCTGTTCACACCAATGGCAGTAGGGACCCATTTACAAAGAATGACGAGAAACTTAGGGACCTGTTTGTAAATATTTCAAAAGTTAGGGGGGTGTATGAGAGAGAAAGAGTTAGATTGGACCAAAATGCAAACTAGGTCAAGATGATCTCTGATTGGGCCCAAATTTTGGTACAAACCTAATTTGGACCCAAGGAATCTGATGGTAAAGTTGAATTTCAATTTTTACCAAGTTTGACTGGTTAATTTACGTAAAAACCTAAATTAGGGCAACTTTCTGTCTGAGACTCTGTTTGAGGTCAAAATGGGTTCAGATGGTCAAACCAAGGTTACCAAACCTTATGAGATATTTTTTGATGAATTTTAGAAGGTTTAGATGGATTTTATTCTTCCTAGAACCTCTGTTATTTAAGCGGGTCTGAAATTAGGATTTTGGGTTATGAATCAACTCTTGAAGTACGTGAAAACTCGTTTCTGTCTTTATTGACCCTCTTATTAGTCATTAATGAACATTTAAACTTAGATTAACCCCTGGGAAACCCCATGATTACTCTTCATTAATGATGTGCTGTTAAAATTACATAATTAACCCTGTTTTAATGCACTCTTCTCAGAAAGGATATGCAGTGAATTACGACTCTTCGACGATTATGTGGGAGCATTTGTCAATTAATCCAGACTAATTAAAGATAGTTATGGCTCATGATGATGTTATCATGATATCCCCATGCCTAACTTTTCCTAGTCCCTTAGCAAAATCTTATGGAAAGAACTAGAGTTCTAGACCATGTATTGAAGTTCAGATGCCTGATTTGTTTTACTCTTTAGAAATTTGGTCAAAATGCCAACAATAGGCCTAGAGGTACTCAAGTATCAATCAAGATCTAGACCTGACCAGCTTTAGCCTGAGTCTGCCACGAAGGTTTCTAAGGCTCGCAAAAATTACCCAGAGGTTCATTGAACCCAGTGGTTAAAGCACCCATGCATAGACATAACATGTCTAAGTTCAGTTTGCCAGTGCATTTTTATAAGAGAGAGATAGAAGGATTTTTATTTGGAGAGTGTTCTCTCTTTTTCTTCTTAAATTTCCCTAGATCTAGACTCGAATTGGCCCTAAACATAGTCTCAATCGGATTCCTTGTCCCCACCATCAATCCTCAAAATGTCCTTGGCTTTCGATGCTTTGGGATAGGACCACCCATGGCAACCCCTAGAACCCTGGCTTTCGACACTTCAAGATAGTGCCGCCCATGGTGTTCTGTAGCTAAATTCAGGCCCTGTTAATCGACATTTCGGGATAATCCTGCCCATGGCACCTGAACCAGCACAAGGTGCTTACATGCCCTGGTAGGATATTTAGATCTTAGGAGACAAGCACCGAGGAGATGATATGTTATTACACATCTTCGAGGGGAATTTCCCACCTCTCCGTGCTGGGAATTCGTCCAATCAACTTGTGTTGTCAAGCTACTCCTAAGGTAGGTCTTCGAGATGGCTTTCAAAATAGAACACTTTTGGCAGATTTTTCTTTGTTAAGCACACTGAATCAGACTAAGTGTGTGATTTTGGGTGCTTAGGTTACCAAGTCCTGCAAACCAAAGGGCAAGCAATGGGGCCAAATAATCCCTAAGCCTTTAGACCTAATACATTAGCTTCGCACTTTCCTCAACCTCTTGAGGACTAATCCAGATCTTAATGGATACGTGAATATTTATGCCCTAAAATAAGCCCAAGAAGCCTAAGATCAGCATTCATACTAATCTCCTTGTCTTTTTGTCATCTCAGGACTTAATTTTTTTCTTTTGATTAGGTCTAGAACTTAAGTTACTTCCATCATCAATTGCTAATGACTATCACTTTGGTTCTTGCTTTTGCTCCTTCTTGACATTGGAATTCTCCTCTCTTTTCCTCCTCAAGAAAGATTTTCAATTTAGTTCACAAAATTCTTCCCCTTTCTCCAATGTTTTTTCTTTTTTTTTCATTTTTTTTATTTTTTATTTATTTTTGAATATGTATTTTTTTGTGAGAACACTTTAGAGAATTGAATTTTCATATGTCTGCACTTTAACACCCCCCATGCCTAAGTTTTGCAATGTCCTCATTGTAAATCAGGAGGGTATAAAATCAATTTGGTTCAAAGTTTAGAACAGGATCAAAGAGTGGGTGAACGGGTCGGGATGACTATTGTGGACGATTTCAAGCTTTGATACAAGTACCAAAGGCGGAGTTGGCTGTTCTAAAGTTGAACTCAAAAGTGTAGGAGTATAGCTCAAAAGATGATCAGAAGGGTCTCGGGTTTTTGGAATGACGAGTTGCCTCCTGTTAAGCGCTAAATTCAATGCCTTTAGCCGAGCAGAAGGTGGTCAAGGAGAAGGGGTGGTCAAATCAGATGAGTTTTGTAGAACAAGTGATTAGTCCATATTTGCGGGCTATTTAAGTATTTAAGTGCCTAGACATTAAGTTAATTCTAACATTTATTTAGCATAAATTAGGATGTAAATAGATTAATTCATATTTCTGATTTAATTACATAATTCATGCATTGCATTCATATTTAAATGCATTTAGAATTGACTTAGAATTGCAGTCATTTAATTAGTTAACTAATTATGTGCATTCCATGTATTATTTTAAGTTAACATAAAAGTTGAGGATTTGTATATAAATAATCATAATATTTTATTATTATTTTCTTCTATGAGCAACGACTGCATTTCTTCCTCCAGCTGTTGTAGTCAAGACCCCATTCATGGAGGAGCGGGTGTGTTGGATTTGGTCGGGGCAGCTGACTACAAGGGAGAGGAGGAGGCTACCATGCACCAGGGAGACACCGCCCCACTCCACCACCATGTACTCCATTCCACCACTGTGGTCTCCAAGGCTGAGCTCCACCACACCGTGCGCCAGCGAGGTGATAGCTTGTCGCGCCAAGCCGGTGGACTAGTGCCAACACCGTGAGCGTGTGTCCCTGATGGCCACACTTCCATCACCGTGCCTCACCAGAATCAACATCACAACCTTCATCGCCATCACCAGCAACCACCACTGCAGCCGCCGCATCTCCAGGCCCTGCATCTTCGTCTCCCCCGTCAATTAAGACATCTGGGAAGTTTCCCGGACGTCTGAAGCTTGGCCCCATATCTTCTTCTTTCTTCTTCTTCCTCTATTTCCCTTCACTTTAAAAACAAACCCAAAAACCTCGCCACTTCCACGTGCAGCTTTCAGCTGTTGCATCGCAGCCACCTTCAGCCCTGTCGAGCACGCCACCGCACTTCCATCCTCCAGCGCATCCACATCCGCATGCACACGCACCAGCTGCAGTGCTGCCCAACAGCGCGTTGCACCTCCTGCAGCACACACAGTGCGCAGCATTGCACGCCCCTCTCCTCCCGCGCCTAAGCCCCTGCCGCGTACTTGCAGGCACGTGTGCCTACTTTCAGCCTGTGCGCACCTCTGTGCGTGCGCCTGCACTTCGCTGTGCCACCGCCTGCAGCACCCGCTGCTCCTGCAGCATGCAGCAGTAGATGCGCTCCGCCTGCACCTCACGACGCACGGCCTGCAGTAGTATGCGTCCTCCAGCAGCACCACACTCCACACGCGTGTAGTCCAGCGCATGCGCCCCCTCGCTAGGAGCCTTCCCGTGCTCCACGCACGGCCAGCAGCCATCGGAACCCACCTCCACCGTACCTCCGTTCGGCTACCTCAGGGCGCCTTGCACCTCACTACGACCACCATCACGGAGCCCTTGATCTAGAGATCCTCCTCCGAGCTTCACACCTCCGGCCATTCCCTCCTCCTCACGTACGGACAAGGGGAAGAATTTCCCCTATTTTGCTACAGTAAAGCCCCTATTAATATTTACATTTTGTGCCATTGTCAACTTTTATTATTATTTTATTAAGTTGCATTGCAAAATATATCCTTTAGTTGTGCAAAATTGCCATTTCAGCATATTCTCTTGATGTTTTCTTAATCTGAAGGCAGATTTGGCTCGATTTCTTGACGAAACTAACCGTGAACATATGTTTTTAACCAGTGCGAGTTTAAATATGTCATTACCTCCCTGTGGATACGACCCGCTCCTAATTGAGTGGTTATATTAATTGTTAATTAGTCGATTTTTCCACCACATAGAACTACAAATGATGCATCATTTTATGTGACAAACGACTTTAAAAGCGAAGAATCGATTTGTCAAATGACACCGTTGCCGGGGAGGCAACAGGATTAATTAATTCGCAATTATTCATTTGTTCAAATTGATTTTTAATTGAGGCATATTTAGCATGTTTTATCTGATTTGGTGCGAGGTACACATATTACGCACGAATTGTCTCATCGGCCTCAGAAACACCGTGGTGGATCTTGTTTCCATCACTTTGGAGGAGGAATCGAGTTTCACATGTACGAGGAAGAGCTTGAACATTGGTGAACTTTGTTGTCACCAACTAGGAGGACATCTGGAGTGATCATCTTCATCTCCGTCGATTTGTCAAGTAGATAGAATTTAGGTTTTAGAACTTTACTTTTCTTTATTTTCTTGCACTTACATTTGGTTTGAGACCCTTGTTCTGGGGTGTATTTTTAGGGATTTGTTCCCCGATTTTGTTTTAGGCTCGTGTTGGGTAGTTTTTGGGAGTCTGTTCCCTCTTTTCTTTAGATCTAGGTTTTCTTTTGTGGATTGTTTACCCTTTAATTTGCTTGTGCATAAGTAGTTAAAAAAAAACAAAAAAAACAAAAACAAAGAAAATGAGCTATCTGCTAGAAGCTGCTTGCCCTTAGGTCGAATCATTTAGGATTGAATGACCAGCATCTAGATCTAATTTCTATCTTGCATATTGCATGAAGAATGTTGGAATTAGGTATGTACTTCTAACTTTGCATTTCTACCTGTCATGCAAATGCATTTGGACTAATTTCAAGATCACCTAAGCTATATTGAATAGATCTAACAAGTTGTCACATATTTTCTAGAAAAAGGACTAATTAAAGGAGGGACATTTTAAAAACCAAGGATTTGATTTTCAAACTTGGCATGCGATTCAAAATTCAAAATCTTTTGCGGTGTATGCACATTTATTTCTCTTGGTCACATACAAAATCCCAAAATTCGTGATTCCATTCCTCATAATCTCCCACAGGGCGAGAGTTTGTGAACTAACTTGAATCGGCTCAACCTGTGAGCTAGGATTTCTCGGAACCTTATGGGTTCCAAATTGAGGCCTTTGATCCCAATTTTTATGATCCTTCTTTCTCTCCATCCTCGTCCTATAAGGATGCATATGCAATGCAAGAGAATGTTAGGTCTAACCTGTATTCCAACACTTATAACTCGGGTTGGAGGAACCACCTTAACTTTGAAATTGCACTAGAGGGGGGGTGAATAGTGAAATTATATAGTATTGTAATACAACAAATTCAATCACACAATATGCTCAATTATTTTTATGTGGAAACCCAAGATGGGTGAAAACCACCACCTAAGCCAATCTCTTGACTTAGGATTTTCGATCACAAGGTGATCAATCCACTAACCACACTACTTAAACGAGGGTAGTGTACCTCAATTACAATTTCCACCTCCGATCCCTAAACGGAGGTTTCTCTCTTCAAGATGAAGAGACGGGGACCCGACAGGCCGGATACCCAAAATACAGAAATTAACAAGTAAAAATAACACCTATAGAGCACCCCAATAATTTAGTTGCTTTCTTATCTACTAAGCATGAAAAGAACTCCCTGATGATTTGCAGAACGGAGCGAGCCGGGAGTATGGATTTGCCCTTTGATCAGAGTATTAGCACAGCACAAGGGCAAGATGGAGCTTAGAGTAGTGAGCAAGAGATTTTTCTAATGGAATTGTATCTCAAGAGGTGTGTTTTGCCAAAGAAGAGTTGTAGTCTATTTATAGGCAAGTTTGGAACCTTCAAGAACACTTGGGAGAGCTCTTCTAGCCGTTGGAGACAAATCCCAAGAGTTTAGGACGAAATCCACACAAAATCAGGGCAATGATGATTCTGACAGCAACATCAGACGTCTAATTATAAGATCAGACGTCTTACAGGACGTCTGATTTTTACTATGGTCGTCTAATATTGCAGGATATCCTTAACGGACTCTATTGGATCAAAAAAAGGACGTCTGATATTATGTCATAAGACGTCTGATATTATGTCATAAGACGTCTGATTATTTTACTGGACGTCTAATGAATGGTGCATTCGTTCCTGTTATCATCGGATCCAAACAGGGTTCTAGGTTTAGAGGATCAGACGTCGTTACGGACGTCTGAGGACATTACCAGACGTCTGGAAACCTAAATACTCTTCCTTGCTGCTTCTGCCAAAAGATTATGTGGCCGTAGACAGATACGCACAGAAAATCATGGCCAACGGTTCAAAGGCAGACGTCTGTAAGTGTGTCAAGACGTCTAGAAATTATTTTTGACGATAAAAAGTCTAACGGTTAGTATGAGGACGTCTGGGTAAAGAATCAGACGTCTGTGAACGGTTATCGACGTCTGAAAGTGAAGTCCTTCGACTGATGTTTATGAGGAGATGAACAAAGGCAGAAATATTTGAAATTAGACGTCTGATACACATGTCAGACGTCTTATGATGGAAAATCAGACGTCTGGACTTTTTAATGGACGTCTGATAAAAGTATAAGTGTTGGGTTTTTTGTTTCTAATTTATCCTAAGTGTAGAGAGCCTAAGTTAGCTATTTATAGGTTATGTTTGGGGGCTCTTTACAATATTTCTAGACTCAAATAAGATGAAAATTACAACCTTTGAAAGTTTACATGAAAAGAGCCTAAGACCTAATACTTTTGCTACTCGTCTTCACGCTTTTAATCTCCCGTCTTGGAAAGCTTTTTGAATTCCTGCAAATATGTTATTATCGAGAGAAAACAATATGCTACGCTTTATTTATTATTTCATTTTCTACATTTTGTAAAATCATCAAAATATTATATATGAGTAGTTGAACTAACAATCTCCCCCTTTTTGATGATTTTCAAAATATAGCTGTAGGTTCCTCTTTCCTCCCCCTAAAGGTTGTACTTGATAGCCTTTATCTATTTAAGAGGGTTGTTTTTATATTATTCCTTAATTTCTTACCTACATTCTTCTCCCCCTTTTTGAATATCATCATGAAGGGTTGTTTAAAGGGAGTCAAAATCCAAACTACAAGAGTGATATCTACAAAGTAGAGTGCGTGAATAAAATTGCATGTTTAAAAGATGACAAGGCATTAAGGAAAATTGATTAGGAATAGAAATATTTAAGCATGGACTAGCTATTTGTTCCCAAAAATATTAAGTAGAGGGTCAAGGCCTCTTAATACAAACTTAGAATAAAAGACAGAAAAATAGAAGCACTAAAATTATTCTTCTTGATCTTGGCGGCGGCGGCGACGAGCGGGTCCTTGTCCTATCTGCAAATTTTGAACATCTGATCTAAGTTCGTCGATGTCGCGGCGCATGCTTCCCATGTAGGTGTACATCTCGCCGGTTCGACGCAGCAGGAGGGAGATGCCGGAGGAGAGGGAATCTGTGGCTGGATCCCATGCTTCATCAAAGCTCGAGCGGGGAGCTTCTATTTGAAGGGGCCGTGGTTCATGGAAGTCTGGAAAGGGTGGAAGGGGCTCTTCTTCCATGGGTTCGTCGGCGGGCTCAAGATGTTCTCTAAGTATATGCATCTTGGCGGCTGTGGCCCGGTTGTAAGGCTCAATTTTCTTGTCAACTGCTTGGTCAGTTATGGAAATCCGATGGGATGAAAAGATTTTGGATAGAATAGACCCAAACGGAAGTGATGCCCCATGGTCCTCATTCATGACGCGAACAATGAGGCGGCAATAATTGAAAGGAATATGACGAACGGCCGCAAAAAGGAGAGCCTTGTGTTGGCGTGAGATGTAATCAAAACCTCCTGATTTGTTTAGGAGGTCCCACCCAAAAATGCGAGAGAGTAGACGTGGAAGGGGTTTGAGATTTTTGCACGGTAGAGTGCCAAGGTTTTCAACATATTTTTCCGGGAGAACTAACTCTTGATTGATGATTTCTGGGTCGTATTGCCTCAGAATGTCATTGAAATCATTTCCCTCATTGGGGATGGCTAGAAGGTCAGAGATAGTTTTGGATGTGATGTGTATTTCACGACCAAATAGGCGGGTATGGAGTTCAAGTTCATCGTTGCTGTAGTCCTCAACGATGTTGGCATAAAAGAGACGGCAAAGATCAGGGAACACACCAAGAGTTCCAATGCCGGAGTGGAATTGACGGTCAAAATATTGGAAAAGATGGAGAGTTTGGAAGTGTTCCCGAAGGTTCAAATGGGCAAAATCATTCCAAACAATAAAACGAGGGCATTTAACTTTGGCATTCGCGAAACGACGAAATCGCTGCCTAGCGATGTCACCCCGCAATTGATCTGCCAAATAAGTGGAAGAGGAACTGGAAGATCCCTCAACTTGCTTCCTACGGGGAGGCATATTTGGTGGAATGGGTGGTTAGGTTTAGAAAAAAAATGAGTGGTGCGTTGAGGATAGAATACCTGCAAAAAAAGAAACAACCATTCAACCAAACAACATTCACCCAAAACATAGTTTCAAACACTGCAATCATCATGAAAAATATGTGGCAGTATGCCTTGAGGCAATACAACCTGCCATGTAGTTGTGGCAATATACCTTTGGATGCAAGCCACTAAAATGTCGGCTTGATCCTCATGAGGTAATACCCTTGCCATGGAAGATGCAGCAAGGGTTTTCTTGACCGAGGGTTAGGGTTCTAAGGCTGATAATGATGTGAAGTGCACATGTAGGTCAAGTGAATCAAGAAGGAGAACTAGATGCTACAGGGTGCTGCAAGGTCGTGGGTAAAAGATCATGGAGGCGCCCTAGGAGTGGAGAGGATATACCCACGGGAGGAGGGAAGCCTCCAAATGCGCGGTCGAGAGGTAGGGAGGACGCGCGCAGAGGAGCAGCAGTTCCGTCAGTCGTCGAAGAGGCGCGACGGTCGTCTGGCTGCGAGCAGAACAGCGCCAACTGCTGCTGTGGGCCGTTGGGTGTGAGGGAGAGCGGCGCGCAGATCTTGTGTGGGGTAGGGATTTTGGACGGGAGAGTGGGACCTTTGCGAAGGGGATCTTATATCCCATGGTCATGGAGCAAGTCTCCCCCTGAAGTTGGGGAGATTTGCATTTCAAACCGTCCAGAGAAAAGCCGCGACGCGCAGATTTTTCCCCGATCAGACGTCTGTCAACGATGTCAGACGTCGGGATTTGCTAGAGGGATTTTAGCCCATTTCAGGGCGACGTCTGTTTTATTCATCAGACGAACAATCAGACGACTAATTATAATATAGACGTCTGATTTCTGCAGGAATCCTCCCCAGCAAAAAGATTTATTCTCCAGGTTGTCGTCTGATTTCTTACTCAGACGGCAAAGAAGACGTCTAAATTTAATATTAGACGTCCGATTTCTGCAGACAGACCTTCCTGGATTTTCGTTTAAAGTTACAGGGTCGTCCGTTTTTCCTGTCAGACGATGCCTACGACGTCTAGCCATATATTCAGACGTCCGACAGGCAGTACATGTTCTGTCTCCGAGATAGACGTCTGTCAACACATTTGGACGACAGTTCAGACGTCTGCGTGGTGTTCCAGATGTCAGATAATTTTGTTTTGTTATATATAAAATCGTCGTCTGTCCCAGATGTTTAGACGACGAATTTTAATGTATAAGACGTCTGATTATTTAATCAGACGTCTGATATTGGACAGAGTGTGCATTTGGATGTTTGAATGAAGGCTTAGTGAAATCAAGGTTCAATCTATGCTCATGACAAAAGAGGTTCCATTAAAACACTAAATTCTTCAAATATCACTTAGCTTACATATGCCTAGTTTCCTACGTATATAATTAAAGCGGTCATAATTCAAAGGTTTAGTGAAAATATCAGCTAATTGCAGTTCAGTACAAATAAATTCAACTTCGATTTCTCCCTTAAGTACATTGTCTCTTAGGAAGTGATGTCGAACATCAATATGTTTTGTGCGAGAGTGATGTACGGGATTTTTCGAGAGGTTGATAGCACTAGTATTGTCACATAATATTTTTATGTTATTAAATATCAAGTTAAAATCCTTCAAAGTATTTTTCATCCAAAGCACTTGGGAACATGCTAGTGCAGCGGCTATGTATTCAGCTTCTGTAGTTGATAAAGCTACACTAGATTGTTTCTTTGAGAACCAAGAGACTAGTGATTCGCCTAAGAATTGACACGTCCCACTAGTACTCTTCCTATCAGTGCGGCTACCTGCGTAGTCCGCATCGCTATATGTAACTAAGTTGAATTGTGGACTCCTAGGGTAGAATAAGCCATAATCAGATGTGTCAACTAAATATCTAAATATTCGTTTTACAGCATTTAGGTGTGATTTTTTAGGATTTGATTGAAACCTAGCGCATAAGCAGGTACTAAACAAAATATCAGGTCTACTGGAAGTTAAATACAGTAAAGATCCAATCATGCTACGATAGAGCTTTTGATCTATGGGCGTACCTGATTCGTCCAAGTCTAAGGAAGTTGTGACACTCATAGGAGTGTTCTTCCCTTTACTTTTGTTCATATCAAATCTCTTCAACATCTCCTTTGTGTATTTAGATTGACACACAAAGGTTCCAATTTCGAGCTGAGTGATTTGCAAGCCCAAGAAAAACTTGAGTTCACCCATCAAACTCATTTCGAATTCTTCCTGCATAATTTCTGAAAACTTTCTACACATAGATTCATTAGTAGCACCAAATATAATATCATCTACATATATTTGAACTAATAAAATGTCTTTTCCTTTTCTTTTAATGAATAATGTGGAATCAGCTTCCCCTATAGAGAATTTTGCATTTAACAAGTAGTCTTTGAGCCTTTCATACCAAGCTCTAGGAGCTTCCTTTAGACCATATAGTGCCTTGTTTAATTTGTACACAAAATGAGGCTTATCATGAGACTCAAAACCAGGAGGTTGTTTTACAAAAACTTCCTCCTTAATGAATCCGTTAAGAAACGCGCTCTTAACGTCCATTTGAAAGAGTTTAAAGCCAAGAAAGGCGGCATAAGCAAGAAGCATGCGAATTGATTCGAGTCGAGCTACGGGAGCGTAGGTCTCATCAAAATCAATTCCTTCTTCTTGGTTGTACCCTTGTGCTACCAACCGAGCCTTATTTCGAATAACTATACCGGATTCATTCAACTTGTTCCGGAATACCCATTTGGTACCTATTACCGTTTGCCCTTCAGGCTTAGGTACTAGATCCCAAACTTCATTCCTTTGGAATTGGTTGAGTTCCTCCTGCATGGCCATCATCCAAGTTTCTTCGGAGCATGCTTCCTCGACACTCTTCGGTTCAACTTGAGATACAAAGGCAGAGAGACCAAAGATGCAACTAAAACGAGATCGGGTTTTAACGCCATCAGAAACACTTCCAATGACTTGACTTTCGGGATGATCCCTTTGATATATCCAATCTTTTGGAAGATTATGGATATTGGAGTTTGGAATGTTAGACACATCAATAGTAGAATCATCTTCATCATCCATATTGACTCGGTCAATGGAGGAATGAGGAGATTCATCGAAGGAGACATGAAGGGTTTCCTCCACTATTAATGTGGTCTTGTTAAAAACCCGATATGCCTTACTACGTGAGGAGTAACCAATAAAGATGGCTTCTTCACCTTTGGCATCAAATTTATCTAAATTAGAGCGGGTATTCAAGACAAAACATCGACATCCAAAAACTTTAAAATAACTGATTTTGGGTATTTTCCCATAGTATAGTTCAAAACAAGTTTTTCGCAATCCGGATCGAATTAAGGTGCGATTTAACACGTAACAAGCCGTGTTAACCGCCTCAGCCCAAAAGTACTTCGGTAACCCCGAGTCTATGAGCAATGTACGAGCACACTCTTGAAGAGTACGGTTCTTTCTCTCAACCACCCCATTTTGTTGAGGTGTTCGAGGAAAAGAGAACTCATGAGCAATACCATGCTCTTGACAAAAATCATCAAACAAGGAATTTTCAAACTCGCCCCCATGATCACTACGGATACGAGTGATTTGGTAGCCTTTTTCAGTTTGAATTTTCCTACAAAAAATAGAAAAGACGGAAAACACTCCTTCTTTAGATCTCAAGAAGGAGACCCATGAAAACCTCAAAAAATCATATACAATTACAAGGCAATATTTGCATCCACTGAGGCTCTCATATTTTGTTGGTCCAAACAGATCTAGGTGAAGTAGTTCTAAAGGTCTTGATGTGGATATAACTTCTTTACTTTTAAAACTAGATTTTATAATCTTACCTAATTTACATGAATCACAAATAAGCTCATTTAAAAATTTTCTTTTAGGAAGACCTCGGACTAGTTCATGTTTAGCTAATTTTTGAACCAGCTTCATATGAACATGTCCTAGTCTTTTATGCCAAATACTTAACTCATCATTTGCTATAAGACATTCATAAGTGCCATTTTTATCAAATTCTACGACATAAATGTCTTTAAATCTAGTTCCCTTAAGAAGGGTTTCATTGGTTAATGCATGCATAATTTCAAACACTTTAGAAGTAAACACTACTTTAAAACCCTTATCACATATTTGACTTACACTTAAAAGATTATGTTTTAGTCCTTTAACTAGAGAAACATTTGAGATGGGAGAGAGAGGGTTACCTATTTTACCAAGGCCAATAATATGGCCCTTGTGGTTGTTGCCAAATGTAACTGTTCCTCCATCCGTAGGTTGGAGGTCCAAAAATAGGCGCTTATCTCCTGTCATATGTTTGGAGCATCCGGAGTCCATCACCCATCGGCCTCCTTGGTGGTGGTGGTCTCCTTGTCTTCCTCCTTGTAGACCTTCTTCCTCCTACAAAAGATCTTTGATGGTGACTTGGTGTTTCTATAGGTCTTTCTAATTTGAGTCGTCCATCCTTCATTTTGTATATCCAATTTTTGACATTATGATGTCCTTTCATCCCTACAAAACAAAGTGAGAGTTGTCTTTTCGGTATCCATTGTAAAGTGGATCCGTATTTGTTAGTGTTCTCCTTTAGAGGAGGGTCCTTTTTCGGCTCACTTTGACTAGGCTCATAAAAGCCTAATCCAAATTTACTTGAGGAAGGTTTTTGATGGGCAATGAGTTTGTCCAAGTTATCTTTCCCCTTTGTAAATTTGGCTAGGTCCTCAAGAAGTTGGTTTGACTTTTCTTTGAGATGATTTATCTCTATTTTCATTAAATCTAGTTTATCTTCTAATGCCCTAATCTCTACTCTAAGTAAGCCATTTTCATCCTTTTTAAAAGAGTTTGATTTTTCAAGCACATGGATTTTGTCAAGTAATTCTTCTCTATCTAAAAATTTTTGTTCACTCATTGCTGTATACAAATCATTTGTTAATGACTCTTTCTCAATCATTAGATTTCTTATTTGCATATTTAAGGCAGTGGTTTCTTTTGTAAGAATTAGATTCTTTTCTTCAAGATCATTGATTAATCTCTTATTTTCTAACTTTTCTTCTTTTAAAGCCTTGCTTTGGGTTTTAGTTTTCTTAAGATCTATATATAATGAGTCAAAGGCATCTTGTAATTCATCCAAAGAGTAGGGGTTTACCTCAGGTTCCTCAGATTCAGACTCGGAACCATCATTTGTTGCCATTAGTCCCAAGCATGCCGTTTCTTCATTTGTTTCTTCCTCCTCTTCTTCTTCGGAGGTGGAGTCATCCCACGTTGCTTGAAACGCCTTCTTCTTGAATCCTTTTGGTTTGGAGATCTTCTTGTAGTCAGAAGGCTTCTTGGGTTTCTTCTCATCATCCCTTTTGAGTAAGGGACAATCTTTCCTTATGTGACCTCTCTTTTTGCAATTATAGCAAATTAGAGGATCTTCTTCTCTTTTCCTTCCCTTGATCTCTCTTCTATTTCTGAGAAACTTTTTAAACTTTTTAGCTAATAAAACAAATTCTTCGTCATCGGTACTTACCTCATCATCCGAAGTCGCTTTGAAGGCTAAGGTCTTCTTCTTTGGCTCCGATGAGATTGATTTCTTCTTTTGCTCCATTTTTGATTCGTAAGCCATGAGATTCCCAAGTAGATTTTCCATGTCTAGATCCTCTACTTGGTTGGCTTCTTCTATTGCCGTTACCTTTTGCTCCCACTCAGGTCCAAGGGAGCGAAGGAGCTTCCCTTGAAGCTCCCCCTTTATAAATGTCTTTCCTAAAGACTTGAGGTTATTCACGATTAACGTGAATCGGGTGTACATGTCCCCAAGTCTTTCATTCTCCTTCATAGAGAAAGCTTCGAATTCCTGCGATAACAAGTTTATCTTTGAGGATTTAACTTTAGATGTACCTTCGTGAGTAACCTCCAAGGTTCTCCAGATCTCGTGGGCGGTTTCGCATTGGCTGATGCGGTTGAATTCCTCCGAGCTGAGAGCGTAGTAGAGTGAGTTCATTGCCTTGGCATTCAGTCCAAGGTGATGGATTTGCTCCACTGTGTAACCAATTTCTGGTTTCTCGGGAATGACGTATGCGGATTCGCATTTCTCCCAAATGGAGAAATCGTTGGCTTGAAGCCACATCTTCATTCTCAGCTTCCAGTAAGTGTCGTTGGTTCCTTCGAAGAGTGGTGGTCGAGTGGTGGATTGCCCCTCCAATCTGCTTGTGGAAATGGCCTTCCCCTCCATGTGATCTTTCCGCGGATGTTACTCCTGTAGGCGGAAAACCTGCTCTGATACCAAATGAAATTGCACTAGAGGGGGGTGAATAGTGAAATTATATAGTATTGTAATACAACAAATTCAATCACACAATATGCTCAATTATTTTTAGGTGGAAACCCAAGATGGGTGAAAACCACCACCTAAGCCAATCTCTTGACTTAGGATTTTCGATCACAAGGTGATCAATCCACTAACCACACTACTTAAACGAGGGTAGTGTACCTCAATTACAATTTCCACCTCCGATCCCTAAACGGAGGTTTCTCTCTTCAAGATGAAGAGACGGGGACCCGACAGGCCGGATACCCAAAATACAGAAATTAACAAGTAAAAATAACACCTATAGAGCACCCCAATAATTTAGTTGCTTTCTTATCTACTAAGCATGAAAAGAACTCCCTGATGATTTGCAGAACGAAGCGAGCCGGGAGTATGGATTTGCCCTTTGATCAGAGTATTAGCACAGCACAAGGGCAAGATGGAGCTTAGAGTAGTGAGCAAGAGATTTTTCTAATGGAATTGTATCTCAAGAGGTGTGTTTTGCCAAAGAAGAGTTGTAGTCTATTTATAGGCAAGTTTGGAACCTTCAAGAACACTTGGGAGAGCTCTTCTAGCCGTTGGAGACAAATCCCAAGAGTTTAGGACGAAATCCACACAAAATCAGGGCAATGATGATTCTGACAGCAACATCAGACGTCTAATTATAAGATCAGACGTCTTACAGGACGTCTGATTTTTACTATGGTCGTCTAATATTGCAGGATATCCTTAACAGACTCTATTGGATCAAAAGAAGGACGTCTGATATTATGTCATAAGACGTCTGATTATTTTACTGGACATCTAATGAATGGTGCATTCGTTCCTGTTATCATCGGATCCAAACAGGGTTCTAGGTTTAGAGGATCAGACGTCGTTACGGACGTTTGAGGACATTACCAGACGTCTGGAAACCTAAATACTCTTCCTTGCTGCTTCTGCCAAAAGATTATGTGGCCGTAGACAGATACGCACAGAAAATCATGGCCAACGGTTCAAAGGCAGACGTCTGTAAGTGTGTCAAGACGTCTAGAAATTATTTTTGCCGATAAAAAGTCTAACGGTTAGTATGAGGACGTCTGGGTAAAGAATCAGACGTCTGTGAACGGTTATCGACGTCTGAAAGTGAAGTCCTTCGACTGATGTTTATGAGGAGATGAACAAAGGCAGAAATATTTGAAATTAGACGTCTGATACACATGTCAGACGTCTTATGATGGAAAATCAGACGTCTGGACTTTTTAATGGACGTCTGATAAAAGTATAAGTGTTGGGTTTTTTGTTTCTAATTTATCCTAAGTGTAGAGAGCCTAAGTTAGCTATTTATAGGTTATGTTTGGGGGCTCTTTACAATATTTCTAGACTCAAATAAGATGAAAATTACAACCTTTGAAAGTTTACATGAAAAGAGCCTAAGACCTAATACTTTTGCTACTCGTCTTCACGCTTTTAATCTCCCGTCTTGGAAAGCTTTTTGAATTCCTGCAAATATGTTATTATAGAGAGAAAACAATATGCTACGCTTTATTTATTATTTCATTTTCTACATTTTGTAAAATCATCAAAATATTATATATGAGTAGTTGAACTAACAAACTTCTCCTGGAAAAGTAAGGGGCAACAGACCCAAACTCGACCCCGCAACTATGCATCTCAAAGACCTATGGGTTAGGGTCAAGTATACACCCACTTGCCCTCAAGATCGGTTACTCAGCCATCTTGGAATGCCCAACAATCTGCAGAGCAGGCTGATTTAAATCGGCAGATGGTGGAAATGCAAGGGTCCATGCTTCAACTTATGCAGCAAATGAAGACATCATTGGATAACTTGAAATCCGGGTTAATTGCTAACACCCGACAACTCGAATCTCTACCATCCCAACCCGTATACAACCCGCGCAATGTGCAAAATCGGGGCAATAAAGCCCAATGGTACGGGAATCAAAGGGACCCACACACACATGCTCAGGTGGTTGAGCAGGGTCCCTCATCTTCTTCTACTTATGGTTACATGACAAACCAAGGCCCTCCAATCTTTACTAACCCACCTTAAGACCTAGGACCCTGAATTACCTTCTAGAAGTCAAAACCTTAGGGAGCTTGAGAGAGAGAAGGAGATTAAAGAAGACAATAAGGCCTAGGGACCAGAAATTGAAGATGCTACCCACATCCCGTTCCCTGAAGCCTTATTGAAAACCAAGAAGAAGAAAACCTTAGATAGCAACGAGGTGCTCCTGAATTTATTCAAGAGTGTAGAGATCAATATTCCGCTCCTCGACATTATTAAGCACATCTCAGCTTATGTTAAATTTCTGAAAGAACTATATACCCAAAAGCGTAAGCCGAGAGAACCCACTCCAAGGAAGGTGATTCTCTCTGAGCAGGCAAGTTCTGTAATCCTGCATCACCTTCCTCAAAAGAAGAAAGATCCAGGTTCCCCCTTGATCTCATGCATTATTGGGGAATACACTTTTGATAGGGCACTATTGGATCTAGGTGCATCCATCAACCTGATTCAGACTTCTCTTTACGAGAGGTTTGGATTAGGTGAACTTAGGCCAACCTCAGTAACGCTACAATTAGCGGACTGTTCGGTCACCACACCGAGGGGCGTTATTGAGGATTTAATCGTCAAGGTCAAGGATTTCTATTTTTCCATAGACTTCCTCGTCCTTGACATAGATGTACCTAACGATTTAAGGAACATGCCCATCATTCTGGGGTGTCCGTTCCTAGCTATCGCCAAGGCCAACATAAACTGTGAAAGCGGTAGTATGGAGATCGCCTTTGGGGATAAAAAGCTAACTTTGGATATTTTTAAGGCGATAAGAGGATTTGAGGATTGTGGATTCATTAAGGAGCTCGAGGATTAGGATCTTGAGACTTGTATGACAATTAGTGCACTCGAGGACTCCATCAACTTTAGCGAACCCAACCCACAACCCTCCGTGGTAGACCTGCCACATCCTGAAGAGGCTGTTGATTTTGTTCATTCCCAGCCTCTTCCACTGGATTGTCCTGATGAATCTTCATTAGCATCCTCCCTACCTTCTATTCTAAACCCACCTCAGCTTGAATTGAAACCATTGCCTAAAAATTTGAAATATGAGTTCTTAGGACCTGAAACACACTCCCTGTGATTATTACTGCTTTGCTTATTTGACTAAGGAGCAAGAATCAAGGTTAATTAAGGTCCTTAAGAACAACAAGGAGGAAATTGGTTGGACCATGCACGACCTTAGGGGGATTGAGCCATCTTATTGTAATCATCGTATTTTCATGGAAGATGGGTTCCGCCCTTCTCGCGAGATGCAAATGAGACTAAACCCAAATATGCGAGAAGTGGTTAAGAAAGAGATAATTAAGTGGCTCGATGCTAGGATTATATACCCAATCTCGGATAGTCTGTGGGTTAGCCCCATTCAGATTGTACCCAAGAAGATGGGAATAACCATTTCGACTAACGAGAACGGGGAAACCTTTACCACTCATTCAACTTCTGCTTGGAGAGTCTGTATTGACTATAGGAAGCTGAACACAACCACTAAAAAGGATCACTTTCCCTTACCATTTATCAATCAAATCCTTGAAAGGTTAGCTGGGAAAAAATACTTTTTCTTCCTGGATGGTTATTCGGGATATAACCAAGTCCCTATCCATCTTGAAAACCAGGAAAAGACAACCTTCACATGTCCCTACGGAACCTTTGCATTCCATAGAATGCCATTCGAGCTTTGCAATGCACCTGTGACTTTTCAAAGGTGCATGCTGGCCATCTTTTCTAACATGGTGGGAGATTTTCTTGAGGTGTTCATGGATGATTTCTCCATTTTCGGAGATTCTTTTGAGTCTTGCCTAGCTAACTTGGAATTGATCCTCCAGAGATGCATCAAAACATGGTTGGTCCTTAGATGGGAAAAGAGCACTTTGTGACTCAGGAAGGCATTGTCTAGGGTCATGTAGTCTCTAGTCGGGGTATTGAGGTTGATAAAGCTAAGGTGGATGCTATCTCTAGACTTCCTCCACCCGCATCTGTAAAATAGATCTGCTCTTTCCTTGGGCATGTGGGTTTTTACAGAAGATTCATTAAGGACTTCTTGAAGGTTGCTTGGCCCTTGAGTAACCTTCTGGCCAAAGATACACCATTCGAGTTTGATGAATCATACCGTAAGGCATTTGATTTATTAAAAATGGCAGTTACCTGTGCCCTGGTGTTGCAACCACCAGTCTGGATAGCCCATTTGAGATTATGGCTAACACATCTGATTATGCCGTCGGGGCTGTCTTGGGTCAGAAGATTGAGAAAAAGCCCTTTGTGATTTACTACGCTAGGAATACTTTGGATGAGGCCCAGAGGAACTACACCGTTACTGAAAAGGAATTGCTAGCTGTAGTTTTTGCTTTAGAAAAATTCAGGGCTTATCTTTTAGGTTTTCGTGTCATCATTTATACCGACCACTTTGCCTTGAAACATCTCTTGGCCAAAAAGGATGCCAAACCCAGGCTTATTCGCTAGATTCTGCTGCTTTAAGAATTTGATCTTGAAATCAGGGATAAAGCCAGGGCACAAAATGTAGTGGTGGATTACCTCTCAAGAATCCTAATTAATTCTCCTCATCCTGATGTCCCGATCTCTGATACTTTTTCGGATGAGACTAACCTTATAGTCTTAGGTATCCGAACCCCCTGGTTTGCAGATATCGTCAATTATTTGGCCGTTGGTCAACTCCCCCAAGATTGGACCAAACAACAATGGGATAGACTTGTGTCTGAGGCCAAATATTATTTTTGGGATGATCCCGAGCTGTACCGCATCAACCAGACTAGATTATTTGTCGATGCATCCCGGAAATTGAGTTCCATAGCATACTTGAGTTCTACCACACATCTGTGTGTGGTGGACACTTTTTCGGGAAAAAGACGACAGCAAAAATCTTGCGATCCAGATTCTATTGGCCGTCATTATTTAAGGATGCCCAAGAATTCTCAAAGTCATGCACCTGATGCCAGACACTCGGGAACATCGTTAAGAGAGATATGATGCCCCTGAACCCAATACTTTCCGTCGAAATTGTCGACATTTGGGGCATCGACTTTATGGGATCCTTTCCTCCTTCACTTGGACACCAGTATATTCTAGTCGCTGTTGATTATGTGTCCAAATGGATTGAGGCAATTCCCACTCGGACCAAGGACCACGAGGTGGTCATCGATTTTGTGAAGAAAAATATCTTCAGTCAGTTCGGGGTTCCTCGGGCAATTATCAGTGATGGTGGCACACATTTCACTCATGCCCAGTTTCAGAATTTACTGGGGAAATATGGGGTGAATCATCGGATTTCTACACCTTACCACCCTCAGACAAATGGATAGGCCGAGGTCTCCAATTGGGAGATCAAAAACATTTTGCAGAAAACCGTTAGGCCTGATAGGAAGGATTGGACCCCAAAGCTAGATGATACTCTTTGGGCCTACCGTACGACGTACAAAACACCTATCGGTATGTCTCTGTTCTGTTGGTGTTTTGTAAGGTGTGCCACTTACTCATAGAACTTGAACACCAGGCATTTTGAGCCATCAAGAAATGTAATTTTGACTTAGAGTTGGCCGGGAAAACCAGGAAACTCCAACTATCTGAGTTGGAGGAGCTTCGAAATGATGCTTATGAAAATGATAGAATCTATAAGGCAAGGGCCAAAGCTCTCCATGACCAGATGATTTCACATAAGAGCTTTGAGCCGAACCAAAAGGTCTGGCTTTTCGATTCTCGATTGAAGCTTTTCCATGGAAAACTCAAGTCTAAGTGGGACGACTCGTTCGTTATTGAGCCGATTTTCCTTAACGAGGCCGTCGAAATCTCTGACCCAAAGACGGGTAATTTCTTCAAGGTCAACGGATAGAATCTTAAACCCTTTGTTGACCATGTGCTCCCTGAACCTGTCTCGGACAAGGTTGCTCTTACCCTGCCTTAATCACCACAGGTTGATCATCGCCTAGCTGAAGGCATTAAACTCAGCACGTGTAAAGATTGTTTCGAGCTGATCTGAATCTCACGGAAACCAAGTACTATTCTTCCACTTCTACTCTCCTGCATGCTTTCATTTTTAACAATGAGGACATTGCATTAGCTATGCATGGGGGGTAGATATTTCTTATGAATCTTTTTGTCAGCCGTAACAGTAATTTCCTATTTTTCATTAAAAAAAAAAACATAGAGAATTAGGAGACGAGAACTTAGGCATTAGGAGTTGCAAACTTTAGGAATTGATACGTTGAGACCTGAATACTTAGATTCTTTAGGTCTTCGGGCTTAATTAGCCTGGGTGTCCACTCGAATGTGGATTTAGTCTCGAGTCCTCGCCAATTCAAATTCATTTTAATTTGGTAAATAAATTGGGATGATAAGTATACGACTTATCAAACCGCCCTCTGATTTGGGGGGACTTTAAGCCTAAGCATCTACACACTTTTTTTGCACTGACTCCTCGCCGATTTCTTTGGAAATTGGGTAGCTAATTGTTTGTTGCTCTGAAACGGATTTTAAAATCAATGCGTTGTGGTATAGGTCGAATCAGTGCGAAAAACAAATACAATTTATTTCTCGAATGAAAGTTCATGGTCGAACACATGGAGCAATTAGGAATTCACACACTAATCTCAAATAATGTAAATGAGCACAAGAATTTAAACCACAAAATGATATTCAATAAATACTAATATGTCACATTAGATATTCAATGAATTCTTATGTGTTTTGAGGCAATAAAAAGGTAGAGAAGCTAAAATAATGGTGATTTAAAATCACCAATTATTCTCTAAGCATATATGTCAAGCATTTAATCAATGTAAATATCTCAACAGTAATTCTAAAGTATTAAGCCTCAAATCAGTCATCGGGTTATTGAATCAGATGACTTATCCAACAATTGCTACAATGCTTCTCTAGCATTGTTCTTCTTCTTCTCTTCTCTTCTCATGGCCTACTTCTCTTCTTCTTCTTCTTTAGCTTTTCTTCTTCAACTACTCTCTTCTTCCTCTTCTCTGTCTATTGCTCCTTCTTCTTTTTTCTTCTTTCTGCGGCTGTGCCTTCTCTTTTCTTCCTTTCTTCTTACGTACAAGGGAGGCACTCAGATTTGGCCAAGTGTCTCACAGGGCAAAAACCTCCCCTACCCCGTGCTCTCTTTCTTTCTCTCCTCTTAGGTTTCACCCTCCTAGGGCCACAATCAGGGTAGTCGGTTAAACGAATAGGTGCACAACCGGGACCAGGCTCACTGGCGTGGGTGGTGAGTGAGGAGTGCTTAGGTTAGGCGGGTATACTGATCGGCCAGACCTGTGTGTAAGGTGTCGCGGGTGAGGCACGTGAGGGCGCGTGTGGGGACCTCACCCACTGTGCGTGCTGAGGCGAACAACCTATGAGACTTTTTAAATTTATGCAAGTGAGCACGCTTATTGACTTCTGAGGTGGGACTAAAGTGCTACCCTTCCTTCGCGTGCGTTGCGCTGATGTCTCTCCGTCTGATTGCACCTACTGCTGGGGGTATTCCCCCCAATTGGAGTCCTGAGCATGTTCCTTGAGCAAAGCTGCAGCGCCTAGGATTGCACCTAGGGCTCGCAATGCCTGAAGTAAGGCTTTAAGCTTTTCTCGAAGCTTCGCCAATGGCGGCGATGACCTACTACCTGAAAACCAAGAATAAGGCCTCTCAGCCGTGTTAAAGCACTCAAGAAGCGTCGCCGGATGACAACAAACGTAACCGTGATGGTGCGGAGGTGATTGGTGGAGTGAAGAGGTCTGATGACCTCAGATTGTTGGTGCAGAGGGCGTGGTGTTTGGCGTAGTGGCTAAGGGCGTAATACAGCGAAATAGGATGGGGGTTTTGAAGAGTGGGACACGGCGGAGGTCATGAGGTGGTCGGTGAGGCGGATGGAGTTTTGTATTAGTGGAGCCGCCTTGCCAGAGGGATTGCTGGAGACGGGGAAGATGAGGGTGGTTGACGACATCTAGGGGATATTTTTGGGTTTTGAGGGTATGAAACTAACCTAAGGATCTAAACTAGCTAATTTAACCTAATCTAAATGGAGGAATGGGGGAGAACAACACCGGTGTTGGTAGGCCGATGCTAGGGAAGAAGGTACTCTAGTGATGGGGACGGTGACAATGACGAAGGTAGAGGGGCTCTTGCTGGTACACCCAAGAGCGGATGAGAGAGAGAGAAAGAGAATTTGGCCACTGGTATTGTGGACGGACGACGAAGGAGGTCAGAAGGAGTCATTGGAGCTTGTGGAGCTTCGCGGCCGGAAGAGGGAGGAAAAGAGGGTTTCACAATCGGAATCAAGTCTGGGAAGTTCGACCTGAACTGGGCTTGCTTATATAGGCTTTTGGAGAGAGCTTTGAACTTGGAAGCCAAGATTCCAAGCTAGGAAATGTCGCTGGAGTAGGAATTCTTTAGGATACCCTAATCTCTCATGCGTTCGCATGAGAGATTGGGAAAATTTTAGGGCTCATGAATGGATTCAATGGGAAGGACTCCTCAAGGAATCTCCCTTCCAATTTTGGAAGGGATTCATTGAACAGAGAAGGAATTCCCTTCAATCAAAGGTCGTCGGAGTTGTAGGAATAGGATTCATGGCGGAATGGACCTTTTTATGAAGAAAAAAATAAGTTGGGGGGCTATTTGTAAGAGAATTCAAAAGTTAAGGGTCTGAATGAGATAGAAAGAGTTTGATTGGACCAAAATGTAAACTTGGTCAAGATGATCTCAGATTGGGCCCAAATTTTGGTATAAACTTAATTTGGATCTAAGAAATCTAATGGTGAAGTTATATTTAGGTTTTTACCTCTTTTGACTAGGTAATTTATGAAAAAATTCAAATTAGGGCAATTGTCAGTCTAAAACTCTATTTTGGGTCAAGATGGGTTCTAATGGTCAAATCAAGCATGCCAAACCCTAGATAATATTTTTATATGAATTTTAAAGGGCTTAGGTGAATTTTATCCTGACTAGAACCTCAATTAATTAAGTGGTTCTATTTTTAGGGTTTCAGAAGTCATGTAATTCTCAAAACACGTGAAAACCCTTTTTTGTCTGTTCTAACCCACTTGTTAGACTTTTAGGACTATTTGACCTTTATTTAACCCCTGATAAAACTCGTGGTTGTTCTGCATTCAAGATATGATGGTAAAATTATAGTTTTAACCCTATTTTCTTGTCTTTCTCTCAGAATGATTATGCAATGAATTGTGGCTCTCTGGCAGTTATGTAGGAGCATTTATTCCTTGATAACAACTAAATTGAGCTAGTTATGGCCCATGATGGTGTTCCCATCATACCCCCATGCCTAGATTTTGCTAGTCCCTTAGCAAAATCTCATGGAATTAACTTAGATTCTAGACCATGCCTTTTTATGCTTAGATTTTTGCTGTGTGCTTTCTTTTGTAGATTAGGTCAGAATGCCAATAGTAGGCCTAGAGGTACTCAAGTACCAACCAAGATTCGACCTGACCAGCTTTAGCCTCAGTCCACCACGAAGGTTTCTAAGGCCCACAGGAACTAACCTAAGGTTCGTTGAACTCATCGGTTAAAGCACCCGTGCTTGAGACATGTTTTAGCCCAGGCTTAATTTGCAGTGCGTTTTTGTAAGAGAGAGACAGAAGATTTTTTTTTATTTTTGGGGAGTTTTCTCCCTCTTTTCTTTTTATTTCTAGTTTCGGATTGGCTTTACAACACAGTCTGTTTCGGATTCCTAGCTCCCACCATCAATCCTTGCAGGGTCCCTGGCAATTGATGCTTCGAGATAACACCGCCCATAGCAACCCCCAGAACCCTGGCTTTCGAGATTTCAGGATAATCCCTCCCATGGCTTATGTAGCTAAATCCTAACCCTGGCAATCGACATTTCGTGATAATGTCGCCCGTGGCATCTGAACCAGCACAAGGTGCTTACATGCCCCTGGTAGGATATTTAGATATCCCAGGAGACAAGCACCGAGGAGACAGTATGTTATTACGCATCTTCGAGGGGAATTTCCCTCCTCTCTGTGTCGGGAACTTTTCCAAATCAACTTGTGTTGATTAGTTGCCCCTAATCTAGGTAGCTTTTTCAGAACAGAATTAACGTATTTACGTGATTTTGATAATTAAGAGCACAGAACCAAACTGTGTGTGGATTGGGGTGCTTAGGTTACCGAGTCTCACAAACCAGAGATCAGTTAACGAGGTCGAATAATCCTAAGCCTTAGACCTAATACTTAAGCTTTGCATTTTCCTCAACCTCTTGAGGACTATCCAGATCTTAACGGATACTTGAATTTTTAAGCTTAAATACAAGCCCAAGAGGCTTAAGATCAGCGTTCATACTAATCTCTTTTGTCTCTTAGAACTTTTTTATCTTTTGTTTCTTTCTCTTTATTTGGTCTAGAACTAAGTCGATTCCTTAATCTTTTACTAATGACAATATCTTTTTGTTTCAAATTGTGCTCCTTTTTGACATTTATGTTACCTCCCCTTTTCCTCTTCAATGATATGCAATTAATTCACTCAAAATTTCCTCCCTTCGCCAATTTTTTTGCTCTTTTTCAATTTTATTTTTTTGATTTTTTTGGAATATGTATTTTTTTTCTGAGAACCCTTCCAAACTATGAATCTTTGTATGTTTGCACTTTACCACCCCCCATACCTAAGTTTCACAATGTCCTCATTGTAAACGGAGGGTGTAAAATTGTTTTGGGTCCAGGAATTAGAACAGGATTATCGGGTGAGTGAACGGGTCGGGAATGACTGTTGCGGACAATTTCAAGCCCTGGTACAAGTACCAGAGGTGGAGTCGGTTGTTCTAATGGACGAACCCTAAAGTGCAATATTAGTTCAGCATAAGATGTGTCAAGAAGGGTTTCGGGTTTTTCAAAAAGATGACGGGTTGCCTCCCGTTAAGCGCTAAATTTAATGCCTTTTGCTGAGCGGAAAATGGTATCGAGAAGGAGTGGTCAAATCAGATGAGTTGTGTAGAACAAGCACCTTGATTAATAGCCTGGTTAGTCCAACCAGGTGCTTGTTCAGATCAACAAGCTAATGATGCAGCCCAAACCCAATCAATCTGGCCAGTTGATAGATGTAGATCAAGAGATGTGGTGCCCACCAGATACTGTGAAGCACGGAAGGATGTGGAAGTGTATAGCTAAGGTTTGGCTGAGTCAAATCAGCCTGGTTAGAGTAGGGATCCTCAAATGAACAAGAATCAGTATAGGATGTAGGAACCCTACGAGAGTAATCAGAGAAGGATGGGTTGTGATTTATAGTTTGATCGATGTTCGAAACCCGTTGTGGTCGGGGTTGAGAATGGGTTTGGGAAGGTTCTGCATATGTTGTGGAAGAGGTGGCTTCAATAAGAATTGTGTGAGGGTTCCTCTAGGAAGGTGTCAAAGGTGGGTTTATTTAGAGAGTTCTCATAGTAGCCATCAAAATCAAAGGTAAATGCCTGAAGAGTGTTTATAGGATCGAGGAAATTTGAGTCAAGAAAAGATTCAAACTTTGGGTTGTAGATACTCTCGGCAATTTCTGTTTCTGATTCCTAAGTATCAAAAAGAAATGATTCCATCTCAATAGAACCTAACTTTGAATCATTGATCTTGAGATCAGGGACCTCAGAGTCAGAGTCGAAGAATGGATCATGTATGCTAAGGTCATAGATTGGCTCGTAGTCGTCAGGAAATAAAGGTTCTCCGAAATTAGAATAAGATTCGAAATTGTCGGAGAACTTGCAAGAATTATGTTTGGAATCCAATTTGGGATCAGGGGTTCCATCATAGAATAAATCAAAATATGTAGACTTAGCAACTTGACTTGGGTCTAGCCTATTCTTAGATTCCGAGATCAAAAAGGTGTCCCTATTAGGCATGGGCTCGGGTTCTTGGTTTGTAGGGCAGACCCAATCAAAACCCAACTCTTCCAACTCCTTGGTTTTTGTATCGTAGGTTGGCATGACTTCCGAAAAATTAATCTATGTTTCTGAGGGTGTTGGAGAGTTGTATTCATCAAATAAAGGCCCAGAATGATAATCCAAATTCAAAATCTGATTTTCACCATACGGGGCCTTATAATCATCCCAAGAAGGCTCAAATCCAGATTCTAGGTTAAGGGTATGGGTTGGATCACTAGAATCTAAGTTGGGCTCTACAGGGATGTTAGAATTGCTCTCGAGAGTCACCTTATCAGAATAAGGGATAGAATTTACACCCTTGAGAGGTTCTGTCCTGATCTCAGTATCACAGGTGTCTGGGAAATTTAAGCTTGGCGAACTAGGGTTTTGTATATCTAGGGTTGGCTCAAAATCGTGATCACCTGCAATCGGATCCTCCCAACCCATCTCAAGATTAGGAATGTTTTGTTTGTAATTTGAATCAGGTTCCATTTGGGTTGAGGGTCCATAACAAGCTTGATCATCAAACCTGAGATTGTGTTGATCACTAGTCTCATTCCAAGATGTTTTGTTAGTTTCTAATGGGTATTTTTGATCAATTGTTATATATAACTTATTTAGAAATTCTCCTCGTTCTTTTAGAAATTCCTAGAATTTTTTTGGAAGTGAAGGGTTTGACCAAAACTGTAGACCGTCATTGTTGTGTAATTTCACCAATTCACTGTGTTCTGCTAATAAGTGATTCTGCGTTGAACCATGTTTCATTTGTGTCCATATTATCCCTACACAATTCGTGATGGTTTCTGTTGTTTTTGCAAATCTTTCCTGAATGTCCCTTGCATAATATTCTTCATGGTTTCTATAGGCATTCTCAAGTATCTTTTCTTTCAAGCTCATTTGGGATTCATGTTTCCTAAATAGTCTTCCTATATAGCCAGGTTGCATTTTTGAATCAAATGGTGGAATCAAGATGTAAAATCAAAACTTAGGTTCAGATTGGGTAGCACACAATTGTGAGTAGGTTTGTTTTCTTTTTATGCAGGCAAGTGTGAACTAGCACTCCAAAAACCTTGAAAATTGAAGCCCTAATTGGCTCTATTCTGCATCCAATTTGATCTTAAAATGTTCTCCTTGGACTTCAAGCAAGAAGTGCATGGTCCAAGAAGATTAGAAATTAAGTGTAGTCCCTAATAGGCATAGGAAATTTGGGGTAGGGAATTCTAAACAGAATCGCTTCAAACTTCAGTTAGATTTGAAAAGAATTTTCGTAAATCAAGAAACTTGCCTTTTAAATGATGATTACTATGAAAAATCAGGCAGGTGATTCCTTATTGATTGTTCTTTTTTTTCTTCCCAAGATTAGGAGGTTGATTAAGGAAGAATAGAGATGTTTCCTGCCCTGGTGTGGCTATTTTGCGTAGAAGATCTCCTCGTGAAGTACCTCGCAGAATCACAAGAAAGCAAACAAGGCAAGTCAGTGATCAAATATAATCAAATAATGCAAAGAATAGTGGTGAATTGCACATTGCTCCCCAGTAATGGCGCCAAAATATTTGTCGCTCTAAAATGGGTTTTAAAATCAATGCGTTGCGGTATAGGTCAAATCAGCATGAAAAACAAATACAATTTATTTCTCGAATGAAAGTCCAAGGTCGAACACAGTGAGCAATTAGGAATTCACGCACTAATCTCAAATAATGTAAATGAGCACAAGAATTTAAACCACAAAATGATATTCAATAAATATTAATCTGTCACAATAGATATTCAATGAATTCTCATGTGTTTTAAGGTAATAAAAAGGTAGAGAAGCTAAAATAATGGTGATTTAAATCACCAATTATTCTCTAAGCATATATGTCAAGCATTCAATCAATGTAAATATCTCAACAGTAATTCTAAAGTATCAAGCCTCAAATCAGTCGTCGGGTTATTGAATCAGACGAGTTATCCAACAAGTGCTATAGTGCTTCTCTAGCACTATTCTTCTTCTCTTCTCTTCTTATGGCCTGCCTCTCTTCTTCTTCTTTAGCTTTACTTCTTCAATTGCTCTCTTCTTCCTCTTCTCTATCTGTTGCTCCTTCTTCTTTCTTCTTCTTCTGCGGCTGTGCCTTCTCTTTTCTTCCTTTCTTCTTATGTATAAGGGAGGCACTCAGATTTGGCTAAGTGTCACACAAGGAAAAACCCTACCCTGCCCCGCATTCTCTTTCTTTCTCTCCTCAGGTTTTGCCTCCCAGGGCCACAATCAGGGTAGTCGGGTAAGCAGGTAGGCACGCACCCGGGACCAGGATCACCGATGTAGGTGGTGAGCGAGGAGTGCTTAGGTTAGGCAGGTATACAGATCAGCCAGACTTGTGTGTAAGGTGTCGTGGGTGAGGTGCATGAGGGGACCTCACCCCCTGTGCGTGCTGAGGTGAACAACCTATGTGACTTTTTCAATTTATGTAGGTGAACGTGCTTGTCAGCTTCCAAGGTGGGACTAAAGTGCCACCCTTCCTTCCCGTGCACTGCACCGATGTCCCCCCGTCTGATTGCACATGTTGCTGGGGGTATTCCCCCCAATTGGAGTCCTGAGCGCATTCCTTGTGCAAAGCCACAGCACCTGGGACTTCACTTGGGGCTCACGTTGCCTGGAGCAAGGCTTCAAGCTTCACTTGAAGCTTCGCCAATTGCGGCGATGATCTGCTACCTGAAAACCAAGAATAAGTTCTCTCAGTCGTGTTAAAGCACTCAGGAAGCGTCGCCGGACGATGACGAATGTAACCACGATGGTGCGGAGGTGATTGGTGGAGTGAGGAGGTCTGACGACCTCAGACTATTGGTGTGGAGGGCGTGGTGTTCAGCGTAGTGGCTGAGGGCGTAATAGGGCGAAATAGGATGGGGGTTTCGAAGAGTAGGACATGGCGGAGGTCATGAGGTGGTCGGCGAGGTTGATGGAGTTGTGTAGCAGTGGAGCCGCCTCGCCTGAGGGATTGCTGAAGACGGGGAAGATGAGGGTGGTTGACATCGAGGGGATATTTATGGGTTTTGAGGGTATAAAACTAACCTAAGGACCTAAACTAACTAATCTAACCTAATCTAAATAGATGAACAGGGGAGAACAGCACCAGCGTTGGTAGGCCGATGCTGGGGAAGAAGGTACTCCAGTGATGCGGACGGCAACGACGACGGAGGTAGAGGGGCTTCTGTTGGTATGGCCAAGAGCAGACGAGAGAGAGAAAGAGAATCAGGCCATTGGTATTGTGGATGGATGATGGAGGTCAAGAGGAGTCGCTGGAGCTTGTGGAGCTTCGTGGGCGAAAGAGGAAGGAGGAAAAGAGGGTTTCACAGTCGGAATCAAGTTTGGGAAGTTTGGCCTGAACTGGGCTTGCTTATATAGGCATTTGGAGAGAGCTTTGAACTTGGAAGCCAAGCTTCCAAGCTAGGAAATGTCACCGGAGTAGGAATTCTATAGGATACCCTAATCTCTCATGCGTTCGCATGAGTGATTAGGAAAGTTTTAGGGCTCATGGACGGATTCAATGGGAAGAAGACTCCTCAAGGAATCTCCCTTCCAATTTTGGAAGGGATTGATTGAGTAGAGAAGGATTGCTCTTCAATCAAAGGTCACTGAAGTTGTACGAATAGGATTCATGGCAGCAGGGACCTTTTTGTGAAGAAGACAAAGAAGTTGGGGGGCTATTTGTAAGAGAATTCAAAAGTTAAGTGTCTAAATGAGATAGAAAGAGTCTGACTGGACCAAAATGTAAACTTGGTCAAGATGATCTCAGATTTGGCCCAAATTTTGGTAAAAACCTAATTTAGACCCAAGGAATCCAATGATGAAGTTAGATTTAGGTTTTGACCTTGTTTGACTAGGTAATTTATGCCCAAATTAGGGCAAATATCAGTCTAAGACTCTATTTTTGGTCAAGATGGGTTCTAATGGTCAAATCAAGCATACCAAATCCTAGATAATATTTTTCTATGAATTTTAAAGGGCTTAGGTGAATTTTATATTGACTAGAACCTCAGTTAATTAAGAGGATCTATTTTTAGGATTTCAGAAGTCATTTAATTCTCAAAACACGCGAAAACCTTTTTCTGTCTGTTCCAACCCACTTGTTAGACTTTTAGGACTATTTGACCTTTATTTAACCCTTGATAAAACCCATGGTTGTTTTGCATTCAAGATATGATGGTAAAATTATAGTTTTAACCCTATTTTCTTGTCTCTCTCAGAATGATTATGCAATGAATTGTGGCTCTCTAGCAGTTATGTAGGAGCATTTATTCCTTGATAACAAATAAATTGAGCTAGTTATGGCTCATGATGGTGTTTCCATCACTAATGAACTATCTAGGTTGGTATTGCTGGCAGGTTGCCGGTGGTAACAACTCATCGGCTGATTGTCGAGAGCCCAGCCACAAGACCATTTTTGTTGTACTACCTTTAGGTAAATCTTAGATCAGGAAAGCCACCTACTTAATAAAAAAATAAAAAAAATAGAAAAAAGAGAAAATAAAAAATAAAAAAATAAATAAAACCACGCTTCATCCCACGAGTATGGTTGGCAAGTTGTTGTAGGTAACAGCCTATTGGCCGGTTGTTTAGAGCCTAGCTCACAAAAATGCACAATCATTCCCAAAACACTTAGGGAAGAAGAGGGGAACTAGAATAAATCGGGGAGATATACACTAGGTTCGCCCTTGTGTTGACCCTATAAATAAAAGTAGGGAGAAAGCTACCGTTTTAAAAGATAAACCTCTAGGCAAGGTCACCTAGGGTCGTGGAAACCTGAAGTTCGTTTAAACGGCCACCTAGTGAGTCTTTCACTCTTTTCACTAGATGCTTAGCACTTAGAGTCCTTTTCGAGTCTTGGGTGGGTCGGGTAGCCGTAAAAAGTTATCCCGAAACTCTCAAACTCCAAAAGTACAAAAAAGAATTAGAAGAGAAGAAAAACAAGAAAAAAAATTGTGTATCTTCTCTTTTCAAATAAGGCGAGGGCTTGGACGGTCTGCATTTTGGTAGACACTTGGGCACTGTTGAGTTTTTGTAATTAGTTCCTAGGGTTGAGATTTTCTAAAGCAATTGATAAATTTTGCCTAAATAATCGAATCCTGACTCTACTTTTATACATAGCATTTAGGTTAATTTTGCTAGGGACTAGCAAAAAGTAAGCATGAGGGTATGATAAACATGCATAAATTCATCGTAAAATGCTTATTTACAATAGTGCCTAGGCCTATCATTGCATATCATGATATAAATATTACACAAACATCCATTGCATTGCATTTAGGATAGTTGTATATTATGTACATTAATTCCATCATTTTACATGGCCAGGAGGCAGGGCGACATCTTTACGGGTTTCGAATAAAGAATCCGATTGTATGGATGGATTCAGAGCGACGATCACAGTCCGTCAACGTGAGAATCACCCCTATCAGAGCTCTGTAGTACCCTCCACAAGAAGAAGAAGACGGACGACCTAGATGGCGCCACGTGGCACCATCCAGGCCACCCCACTTGAGCCGATATGTCCCTAAGCCCACCGCAAGATGAGATCTCAGCCGTTGGATCTTAATCCAACGGCTGAGGGGTGCCCTAACCATGCGACAGCACTAACCCTCCAGTCGACAAGCTGCGGCTTTGGTGCATTGGTGAAGACATGCGCTGGCAAACTACGAGCGCGAGTTCGAGCCGCAACTGGGGGAGGTAATCTCGTGAAGAGCGGGCGCAATCGAATTGCGCCTGTTGGATGACATCTAGCAGCGGAGGTGTCACCACGTGGCACCGCTCGATGGGCGCTGGTGGTGCACGCAGCTGTTGACGCACCTTGAGAACGCGCAAGCCCATGCGTGCACGGGCGTATGCTTGGTTGGTGCTAACCTTCAGCGACAGCCTAGCGGGCATTTAGTGACGCTTACAGCCGTCACTAATTGCTCGTAGGCACAAGGCCAGCTAAGTGTGTGAGTGGGCGTGAGCTGGCTATAGCGACACTTATAGCGACGTTCTAGAGGTCACCATTGGTCTTATGCCTATTCTACCCTCCTCTCATCCACTATATAAGGACCTACACCCCCTCCCTTGCAAGGCATCTCTACCTACTCTATTCCCACCTACTCCTAAGCTCTATCAAGCCTACCAACGCTCCATTAGAGCTTACTCTTAAGCTCTCAAGGCACCTATTAGGGTAACGAACCTTTGCTCCACCAAATATTCCTCCATCTTCCAATCACCATTCATAGGTCACCTTGGAGCTGTCCTCCCACCTCCATTCCAGTAGCAAATCATCTCTGCCTCCTCACCTCCATTCTGGAGCCACGCTGAAGCTTTCCTCTGCTCGATGTCCTCCCACATCTCAGCTCCGTTGTCCCGCTTCCTAACACCTCCATGCTTCCGCCAGGCGCCGTCATCTTGCCGAATAACTGTTTCAGGAGATTCTTTCTCACCTCTCTCTTTTTTATGCTTTCTAGATTATTGTAAAAACATTTGTGCAATATATATCATATTATCTTCTCTCTCCATTGTGATCCATATTTTTTTCTTGCTTTATAAAAATAAATGAAAAAAATTAACAAAACTAAAACACCAAAAACAAACAAAACGAAGCGCGGTTTTCAAATTTAGTAAACGTCATGTCCCTGTGTTCAACGTGGGACTCTCTTGGAGTTTCGGTAAAATTTTATTTGATAACAAGTTTTGTGACTACAACGATGGCTTACTCTTAACCCTGATTTCAAACATGCGAAACACGTGCAGCAACATGCCCAAAGGAAATCCAATATCCACAGAAAACCCTTCTTGTTCATCTTTTCTCCCTTAACTTCCTTTTGGAACCCAACAAAAATGAAATTAGGGTAATCCAAAATGGAGATCAAAGAGAAGGGGAACTTATCTTGAGATGGAATCCCTTAAAGCCATAGATTTCTCCCATCTTTGTTGTCCCTTGAGATGGTGACAACACTTCTTCCTCTTCTTCTCTTTCTTAGTGTTGGAGGGATGTATTGCACACAAAATAGTTGGTTAGGATTTCCAAGCCTTGCCTTTGAAGATATAAATAAGGAATCCTACTAATCTTAAAATGGTGGGAGCCATTAGACCAAATCCAATGGTTGGGATTAATCTTAATTGATTATTTGCATGATTGGCCTTTTAATTAATTTAGCCAAATGGGTTCTTTTTGTTACCCAAAGTGCATTTAATTTTTATCTAAACCCTTTTTGGATCGGAACCAAACCTTTTTGATTAAATCAAATGCCAAATCAGATACTATTTAACTCAAATAATATTTGCTTTATCGACAAATAGAAACCTACCAAAATCATTATTGGTTTTATCTTACTAATAATGAAGCATTTAGGTTTTAGGATTTATGGCACTAAGGCTCCCTTAAGTATTTTCAATATCTATGAATCCTTCATACTAGAAGACCTATCTAACCTCAAGGATTAATTCCCAAATCCATTGTCCTTCCTGCTAAGGGTTACATATATTCTCATTCTCCTTATATCATTAGAACAAGAACAAAGACCAACTCCTTTATAAAAGGACTATTTTCTTCTTTTTCATGTATAGGTCTGAACAAGACCTATATGACCATGCATATAATTTTGTAGATCACAATATACGTAGAGGAAGCTTGTGTCTTTTGATCCACATGTACACTTACAATAATAGGTCTATGTAATCCCTTCAAGAGGTCATGTGTCTTATGTGCACTTATATACACACCAGCTTTCTAGTCTTAACACCAAGGTGGGTGCATTGACTATAGGTCCACTAAATGTGTATATTCAAGCACAATGACACATATCTGTCTCAAGTCAAAGGATATGTCTTCTCCATGATGGTGATAAGAGGACTTTCTACATCGTCTTGTTAAGTCAACTCATTGACTCAACCTGCATGACAACCTCGAATCTCTATTTCTATGCAGAGGATGTGCATCAAGGGCATCCTGCTAGGCAACAGCATCTCGAGAAGGTTGTATCTCTTCCCAAACTAAAGACAACTATTGAATATCATGACGATTCATGATAACTTATCTAAATTCTCGATCCAAACCATTTGGATGTTCGATATCCATCATCAGTTATACCTAACATGGTTTCAATCCATTCTCCTGTTTCTATTGTAGGACCCAACTAACCACATTAGTGTGTCCATGTGATTTGACATTCAGATCCAAATCACTTAGCAAGTGATTTTCACTCAAGTTAGATTGCCAAGAGCATGCAATTCCAACAGACTCTTGCTTGCCCTTAGAGCCAATTTTGAACTACCTCTCTAACCTACAATGCTGACTTGACACTCAATGCTTTACCATAAAGCCTTAATTGACTAAAGTGTTAAGCCATAAACTAAACTATTGCATATGATAACAACTTTATCAAATGTGACATCTAACTTATGATGAGGACTTTTCTCTTTGCAAACATACTCTTTAATCTAAGAAGCCATTTCCTAACAGGATCAACACTGTTGTTGTCATCACAATAATGAAAGTTTTAGCAGAGCAAACTATATCAAGTCCCTCTAAGGGTCTTACGTATCCACATCTTTCATGTAGCAGTTTCATAAGCTACAACATTTTCCAGTTTAGCTTTCATATCGTGGTGTATATACTTTCAAAGTAGATACTCCACCACATAAAATATAAGTGACACTTATGTAGACCATCCACACTAGACTGTAGATATCGTATCTCAATCCACTGAGATCACTTGAATCAATGCATCAATGCATCTCAACTCATTGAGATCACCTTTTCATGATCTTATTCCTTCCACAAGGAATGTTATGACAACTTGTTAGGTCATCTTGAGTGTTTTATGACTTGTGGATTAATAACATACTATCCTCCCACTTTGGCCTCTCATACATATGTGGGGTTCTACGCTGTAATCATGTTTTATGTTGATTGATAAAATGCTATTCCGGATTGCTATCAATGCACGATAGCTTTCCTTTCTGTCTTTTTTTAAAAAAAAGATACTGTCCTCCCACTGCATCAGACATTTCTACTTGGAACTGTGCTTAGAGATGGGAACACCATCATAGGCCCTAACTAGCCACTTTTAGTTAGGTATGATTGATAAAAGCTCCTACATAATCATCTGAAGGTCATAATTCTGTATTATTCTAATTTGAGAGAAGAATGGGAAATTAGGGTTAATTATGTAATTTTAATAGCACATCACAAACACATATTAACCACGGGGTCACTCAGGGGTTAAATGAAGGTCAAATGAGCTTTAAAGTCTAAAAAGTAGGTCAATGCTGATAGAAACAGGGTTTCATGCATTTCGAGAACCACATCAGCATACAAAACCCTAATTTCTGACTTGCTTAAATTGAAGAGGTTCTGGTCAGGATAAAATTCATATAAACCTCCTAAAATTCATATAAAAATATTCCATGAGGTTTGGTACCTTTGATTTGACCATCTGAATCCATTTTGACGTTGGACAAAGCTTTAGATGGGATTTTTCCCTAATTTGAGCTCCTGTGCAAATTGCCTAGTCAAACATGGTCAAAACTGAAATCCAACTTCACCATCAAATTTCATGGGTCCAAAGTAGGTTAAGGCCAAAATTTGGGCCCAATCAGAGCTCATCTTGGCCTAATTTGCATTTTAGTCCCTTAAATCTCTATTTTTCACACTTAAGCCCCTAACTTTCAGATTATTTGCAAATAGCTAGCTAACTTCTCATCATTTTATTCATTTAGCTCCCTGCCGCCATTGGCGGTGGGAATGCATCTTCAACGAGATTCGAGGGAGGTTTTCTCCCTCGAATTAAAGCCAATCACCTCCAAATTTGGAGGAAAGGACCTAGAGGAGATTGCCAATCCCTCAAACCAGATCTTAGACCTCGAATCGCATCTTAGAGCTCAGGCGAGCTTGTTGATTTTGGAGACATTTTTCTCCAAGAACAACAACCAAATCAAGCCGCTTTCCTCATTTGGAGCTCGTCCTGAAGCCCTATAAAGATTGAACAACTCCAGGCCATTCTTTTTAGCTCAGAATAAGGCCAAAACAACTTCTCTCGTTCGGTCGATGATTCTTTGAGCTCTAGTGAGCCTCTCTGCCCCTCTCGTCAATTTGATCAACGAAAAAATTGATCGGCTCATCTTCTTCGCCATTTCTTCCTGATCGCATCTAGCCAAAGATCAATCGCTTTCAACCTTTCCTGCCTCATCGCTCTCTCGTCGTCGCCTTCACCTTCTCTGGCAGTGGCCCATCATAGCTGGGCACCCTCACTCACTATCTCTCACTCTAAGTCTCCTTTTCCTCCTTCTCTCACTCCTTTACTCTTCTCGAACTCCTTAGTTTCTAGGTTCAATCACTACATCGACCGTGCGCTCGTCATCTTCCTCAGCGTCGACGAAGCTTCGGTGAGCTCACACGGCTTCTACACTTCACGAAACCATATGTTTCCACATCTAGAAGCATCGCCACGATCCACTGATCAAAAGCTCCAAAGAAATTTGGGCCTTTGATCTCGTTTACACCCCACCGAACACACACACTCACATACCCTTTTTCCATCACCAACAGAGCTCTTCCAAGCACCACTCACCCTAATACCACCACCACTACACTCGCCATCCCTCGACAAAGCTCTTGAGTTGTTTTGATTAGGCCTCAAGGCCGTCTTTGATATTTCAGGTGCTCACCGGACCACCGTCGTCGCCGCCATCTTCTCCAACCAGAATAGCGTCTCTCCGGCCTTCATCCACCTTGTTGTAACTCTCGTTCGAAGTGGCTTCATGTTTTGAAACACTCCATGGCCTCAATTGAAGTAGTAGATTGTGTCCACAGCCTCAAGTTCATGCATCACCCAACTGCTGCTTGCCAAGAAAGCTGTGAAGAAGGAATCCCAATCTTTAGTCCTACATCGGGCATTCACAAAGCCATTGCAGCATATAATACGCAAAGGTGCTCGTAGCTCTTCGCTTCAGCACGCATGAGGCTGAGGTCCCCACGCACGCCCAAACGCATGTGCGCTTACACATGCTCCCTCACATGCCCTCACCTGCGATCACGCCTATGGGTCTAGGCTGGATCTGTTTCCCGGTTATCCGGGTTCGACTTGGTTCTGAGGAGGGAAATTCTGAGAGGGAGGAGGGGATTTTTGCTTCCCCGGGAATCATGCCCCTTCTCTTCTCTCTCAATACTTAGATGCTGTGAGGCCCTTGTGCCTTGAGCTTACTACAGTGACCTTGTGCCTTGAGGTTAAGGCATCTGAATATATGCCTTGTTGTCTGAGGCATTGAGTTGATTCTGATCTACTGCTACTGTGGATTTATTTCACAATTGCATAGAGATTTGTTTGGAAGTACTATTGAATTATTTGAGTTAATTAGAGATTAATTGTAGGGTTAAATTGGTGGTTCAAACTACCATTTTAACCTAATCTCTTTGCACTCTCATTCTTGATTTTTATTGCTATATTATTCTGACATATGCATTGAGCATCATTTTGAATATATTTGCATATCTCCTCTCATTATTGTGATTAGTGATTGAATTGCCAATTTGCTCCCTACGAATGACCTCGGACTTAATTTCCTAATTTCGAATTTTATAAATTTAAGTGTTGTCACGATTTTTGTCCTATACTACGACGTGTATTTCTAAAAGATGATTCTCGCTATAAACACTTAGTTTTGTGCATTGCACACTTGCTTTATCTCTCTCTCTCAACACTTTGAGTTGACATCTTCAAAAGGAGATGTCAGAAAACATGTATTGACTTTCATCATTTGAAAATCTACCAAGCACCATATGTTCTAGAAATCTTCAAGTTGAAAACAATCTTCCATCAAAATTTCAATTTTCAACTTTTGGATATTATTGTCTTATCTTATGAGCACAACGGTTATCTGCATCTGGTATTATTATGCTCCCACTAACCCTTACATAAATCTAGGTATCATCAAGGTTTAAATGCATGCATAGCCTTTACCTAATCCCTCATGGTATGATCCTCAAAGCTTCATCACATGAAGGTAGATCATTCTCAAACTCATTTGAGACATGAGATTCAAATTTTCATGTATGGATCCTAAAACCTTTTCAAGAAGTTATGCATATTCATTCAATGTTACTTCTTTTTAGATTTAGTTATTGGGTCTTGACTATGTTCTAGCAACCTATTAAGATTCATTGTTTCTCTTGGTTTGATTCTCATTCCAAGTATTTATCTCATGGAATTCAATATCCCACCAGTTGAATACCTCTTGGAAATTCTTGTATAGGAATAGAAACATTTCCATATCCTAGATTACCATTGAAACAAATCATTACCTATATATCCAACTATCTTGGATATATATTAAAGTCCCAACCACTGATTTGTATGGCTTGTTTAGGATAAGTTTCAAAACTCTCCTATCATGCATCATTCTTGGATTGAATCCCAGTTGGGCATTCATCATTATGGAATTTGGCATTCCATAAGTCAAAAAAATACCCTTTTTGGAATTCTCATCACTCTGAAGACAACTATTGTTGCATGTGTGAAGTCTAGGAATATTGTAATTGCAATTTGTCCTTAGATCCAATGCGCTTGGATAGGATGTAAGGCAAGCAATATTCAATCTTGTTGACCTAATCGTACATTAGCTCAAGCAACTCTCCAAGAATCATTATTCTTTGGATTGGATTATCAATTAAGCCTTTATCCTTTTAGGAATATGATATTCCATAAATCAAAATGTTCACAACAATGACAATCATTGCCATACTTGTGATATCGAAAGAATGGTCCTTAAATCCAACTCACCTAGACTAAACATAGGCAACAATACTAAATTTGTTTTTTTAGATCCTTGTCTACATCTCTTATGCAATCAAGGAACTAGACATGATGGAAATCCAGAGGATATCCTTTCTCAATCTCCAATGCGAATCCTCATTGGATTTTAGGAATATGATGTTCATCATCATTTCAAACTTCTCTAAGTTCAATCTCATCTTAAGAAGATAAGACTAAGTTGAGGTGTGGTAATAGGATCGAGATAGAAACAACTTCATGCAAATTGTTGCCATGAACACCCAATTGCATGCACATTACAAACCCTTTGCGAATCCCAAAGATGACCCTTTCCTCCCTCCTCTAGAAACTAGCTACGCAAGTCAAGGAGCTCATGGCCAATTTAATATGGATGTCCATCCAACATGCTATACGTCCAAAGTCCCTCCTGGAAGTTTGACAGTGAAGTAGGATGTCTAGGATGAGAGATCCTGGACATCCAAGACAATGGTTGGACTTATGATCAAAGTCCTCAACACCTATGATGAAAAAGAAAGAGGAAGATGGTGATGACACTCCTTCCTCTTCTTCTCTCTCTTAATGTTAGAGGGATGTGTTGCACAAAAAATAATTGGTTAGAGTTTCCAACCTTGCCTTCGGAGATGTAAAATGGAGAATCCTACTAATCATACTATGGTGGAGCCATTGGATCAAATCCAATGGTTGAGACTAATCCTAATTGATTATTTACATGATTTGTCCTTTAACTAATTTACCCAAAGGGGTTTATTTTGGTACTCAAAGTGAATTTAATTTCTATCTAAACCCTTTTGGATCAAGGCCAAACCTTTTTGGCCTAATTAAATGCCAAATCAAATACTGTTTAACTCCTTAGATAATATTTGATTTCTTAACAAATAAGAACCCACCAAAATCATTGTTGGTTTCATCACGCCAATAATGAAGTATCTAGGATTTAGGATTTATGGCATTAAGGCTCCCTTAGGTATTTCCAAGACTCATAAATCCTTCTCATTGGAAGATCTATGTAACCTCCTCGAGGACTAATTCCCAAATCCATTATCCTTCCTACCAAGGGTTATGTATATTCACATTCCCCTTATATCATTAGGATGAGAACGAAGACCAGCTCCTTTCCAAAAGGATTGTCTTCTTTTTCATGTATGGGTTTGATTAAGATCCGCACGACAATGCATGAAATTTCGTACATCGCAATATATGAGTGAGCTTGTGTCTTCCGATCTACTATGTACACCTACAATAGTAGACCTCTATGATCCTTTTAAGAGATCATCTGTCTCATGTGCTCTTATATACATACCAGTTTTCCAATTTTGACACCATAGTGGGTGCATTGATTATTGGTCATTCAAATATATATATCTAAGTCCAACAACACATATCTTGTTGGAGTTATATGGCATGAGTGAACCAACCTAAGTCGAATCACTCGATCAGTGAGTCGAATATAAATGTCAAATCACATGGACACACTAATACGATTAGATGGGTCTCTCAGTACAATTGGGCTAATATACTATAGCCATGGTGGACATACCAATTACGGGTATCGAAGTTCCAAATGGTTTGGATCAAGGATTTCAATAAGTCATCAATAACCATCATGATACCCAACTATTGTCTCGAGTCTGAGAAGAGATGATAATCTTTTCAAGAGACTGTTGCTTAACCGATGCCCTTGATGAACATCCTTTGCATGGGAATGGAGATTCGGGACTGTCACTTAGGTTGAGTAAAAGGGTTGATTCGACGAGATGGAGATGTGAGTGAGTGAGGAGCCTAAAGGATTAAGTATACACTAGAGGGGGGTGAATAGTGTAATATCTAACTCTAAGAATAATTAAAAAAAAATCACTATAGATTACATATGCACAGACCAAGAGAGATAACACTTGATTTAGAGTGGAAACCCTTTTGGATAAATATCACTACCTAAGCCTCCCGGCTTAGGATCTGATTGCACAACAATCATACAACCTAAATCACTTGAATTAAGCTAGAACCTAGCATAACTTAGGATTAATGCATTCATAGGCATTGTAATTTACACAATAGCTAATTTATTAGTCATATAGATAATATCGTCATTTTATGACCTAAAAGAGAGATGATTTTAATCGCAGATGATTCACAGCTATGGATGTCAAATCAGATCAGATAGATCTGATCAATACGACGATGGGAATCCAACGCTTCTGAAATCGTCTCGATCAGACAACCAGGGCACCTTGTGCAATCCATAAAAGAATGGAGATCATTAAGCCAAAGGACAAAGATCTGAGCCTCAAATGAAGAATCTAACTGCACGAATGAATCCGAATTGACGATCGCAGTCCAATGGCACAAAAATCAACTTGATCAAGGTCTACATCACCAAATATAAGGAAAAGAAGATGGACGGCCATGATGGCACCATGTAGCACCATCACAGCCGCTCCCTCACCACCATACCATCTAGGAAAGCCGCATCGCATGCTGTGGGCCATTGGATCTTCATCCAACGGCCATGAGCATGCCACGTCGCCTGCCCAGACTGGATAAGCATAAATAGAAACAATCAAGTACATATAATAGAAGGTTCACGCAGTGCGTTGGCTCACGTGCACGCACGGAAGCACGTGACCTACGTTCGAGTCGTGGGCTGGGTGAAATTGAAGTGGCAATGGGCGTAGGAGCAATTGTGTGATTGGAGGGCGGAGGCATGCCCACATGGCGCGATTAAAGCGCGCCGAGGGCAGATGCGCGATCGCAAGTGTTTTGCGAGATTAAGAAGGCGAGGCAAGCGTGCTCAAGCCGTTCGATCATGAGGATCAGGCGTTGAAAAGGGCCTTGCGGGTGCGTGCACGGAGAGAGGTTGTTGCAGTGGGCATGTGAGGAGGAAGCGGGGCCGTAAGATCGTGATTTAAGGGTGCAGCGGGTGCCACATGTCAGCTAGGGATTAAATTTGCGTGATGGAGGTGAATTGGAAGGTTTTTTGAGGCCAGATCTGATTCGTTGATCTCCCGATCAATGGATCTGATCAAACAGGAGTTGTTACACGAGATTAAGGGCTAAAATACCCTTTTTGCTCTCCACAAAAGCTATAAAAGAAGGTCCAAGGCTCCCTTAGTTGAAGTATCTCTCTCTTCCATCAACTCTAGACATCTTCCACCTTCTTTGCAACTCTACTCTGACCTTCGTCTCGGCGCTCTGGATCTAAGGTGTTGCTGCATCTCGCATAAGCATCCCACAAGCGGTGTCATTTCTCTGCCAGTTTCCTCTCTCTCCGTCTCTCTTTCAATCTATCTATCTGTCTCTATTAGCATTTTCTATTATGAAAAAGTTTATCTAATTGCAATAAAATTCTGATTCTCTAGATATCTGCTTTATACATATATACATATATACATATATATATCTAGTTAGAATTAGTTTTATTGAAACACTTTTTGTGAAAATTGAGATTGCCTCCCTGTGAATGACTTGGTACTCACCGGAGTTTTATAAATTTATTTGTAGACGTGTTTTTGTGCTATACTACAACTAATTAACTTTCAAAACACGAATTACGTGCCGAACACTAGTCGATGCTAGTCTAATCCACTAACATACCACTTGAACGAGGGTGGCACAACCTTTTACAAGACATCTTCTCTTTACACCTGACTAAGAGAAGAACAATAATGGGACTTCCAAGTCAACTTGCATCCCAAATCAAAAACAATAGAAATAAAGAGAATATAATAGATATACCTATGAAACCTTAGTAAGATTAGAACAAACCGAGCTTTTATGAATAACAAAGAATCGTGCTTTGAATCATAGTAATCATAGGCACAGAGGCGTGAAAGCACTGAATAAATTATGTGTGTTTGGATCTTTGCACTACTAGAAAATGGGGTATTCACGACACTTTTAATACGACGGTTTATATTAAAGCCGTCGTGTAAAGTAAATACCCACGATATACGACATTTTTGATGAAAATGGTCATATTATACACGATGATTTTATCTTGAAACCATTGTTTAAAATGTATAGTTCAATATATACAATGGTTTTACAAAAATCGTCATATATATTGATTTCGAATTTTGGTCACGTGCCATTTATTTGCGTCCTACCCTACTTTAAAGTACCTGTGCCCTACAACTAGCACTCGACCCCTTATGTCCTATTCACTCATCCTCTTCATCAACCTCTCCTCCTCCTCCTCCTTGAACTCCTTGCTGCGTCGCCTCCTCCCCCATGCTCTACTGCCCCTCCTCCTCCCATCTGATGGCATGATTTGTAAAAGCGGGTTTTTAAGTCATTGTAATAAGCCAAATCGCAATCGCTTTTAAATTTTTAATTCTAGATAGTGGAATATCTAGGGTCATCCAAGGAGGCAATTTTTGCAATTATAAACCTCTTACATGAATATGGGAATCACCTTTGTTTTTGTATTTTTTAATATAAGATTTTTAGGGTTTTTGAAACGAGGGCAATTATGAAACTAAAGTGGAAAACATCTAAGAACCTAATGCCTATGTGACACAAAATGGCCTCTCTCTAGGCTCACCCCAAGGACATGGAGACCTGGGGTAATTAGAGGGAGAGAGTGTAAGTGTACAAAAGAATGAAGCAATAAAATTTATAGAAATTGCTACAAGAATTTGAAGAAGGCAAAAATTCTTTACTAAAGGGAATTGTTTTTTACAAGTAGCGGAATGCTTCTACTAAAATTTGAAAGAACAAAATAAAAGTAAATCCTTTAGATGATGATGGTGGTGAAGAAGATGAATCTCTTCTTACTCCATGCCTAGTTGCTCCTTGGCTTGAAAAGATCTCTTTCTTCTCCTTTCTTGCAAAGTTCCTCCAAGTTGATGTGAACCTCTTCCTGGCAAGCCCAAGGGGAGTGTACCTTGGCTCCTCCAAAGGTGGATGAATTCACCTCCAAGTCTCCTTCAAGGGTGGGTGTGCACCACCCTCAAAATCCTCCTCCTAGGGTAGGCGTATACCCTAGGTCTTCTCCCTTGCCTGGCTTCTCCCTTTGGCTGGCATGGACACAAGAGAGAAGAGAAGAGGGGAAGACACCAAGGGGATAGAGTGTCCCCTTAATCTTCTTCTTCTCTTGGCCATCTATGGAGGTGGAAGTATAGGTAGAAATTATGTAGCCAAAGGTGATTTAGTGGTGGTGGGTGTTGGTCATTTTATAGGAGTGGAAGGGGGTTAGGGGTAGTTAATGGATGGAGGGCTAGGACGGATTATAGAGGGTGGTTATAGGATTCTAGGGTAGAGAGGGGTGGTGCCAAAATGGATGGATGCTTGATGGTTGGTGCCAACCATAGGTGAAAGCTTGGGTTAGGTTTAGGTTAGTGTGTTGTTGGGTTGAGATGGAGTTGTAGGTGGTGGTTGTTGGGATCTATGGTGCATTTTATTTGGTGCCATATGAGGAGGTGTTTAGGTGTAGGTTAGGTTGAGTTGGCGCCAAAATGGGTGTGGTTAAGGGTTGATTAGGTGGCACCAACAAAGGAAAGGTTAGGATGGGTTGTGTTGTTGATTGGATGGTGGTGATTGAAGGTGGTGTTGGCACCGACTTGAAGGGGTGTGGGTAGGTTGTTTTGGTGCCAAGTGAAGGTGGTTAAGGAGGGGTCGAGTTGGCGCCAAGGTGGTCTTCTAGAAGGGGGTGATGTGTAGGGTGTTGATGCACTTATGGAGGTAGGTGTAGGAGGGTGATTTGTCCTCAAGTTGGTGCCAACTCTGAAGGGTCGTGGAGGTGTTTTTGGCGCCAACTTGAAGAGGGTTAAGGTGGTGGTTATGGGTGGTTTTTGGAGGGAAAATTAGGTGGCTTTTGGTCGTGGTGGTGTGAAGGGATGTGAATGTTGGTGGAGCCAACTTGTAGGTGGAGTGGGTAGCTTAGGTAGTGGACTTGGAGTAGGGTTAGCTTGAGGTTAGGTTAAGGTTTTATATAGGTGGATGGCCATGTAGTTGGAGTAGGTTGTGAGCTTAGCTAAGCTAGCTAAGCTAGCTTAGCTAGTAGAGTAGAGGATGGTGGAGCTAGGGTTTAGGGAGGAGCTGAGGGAGTAGCCTTGAGCTACCCTGAAGCTTGTGGGAGCTGTCATCTGCTGAAGAAGTCCTTATAGGAGCTCAACTACTCTACTTTAGCTAGCTAGTTCTTTGCTAGTTACTAAATTGAGTAGGTTGAGCTGGGTTGAGCTGATATCAACTAATCTGAAGCTGGGGGAAGCTGGCTATGGACTTTGCTAACCTAGCTTAGCTAGCTAAAAACTAGTAGCTAAGCTAAGTTGATTGGAGCTCTTGTGAGCTAAGGGGAGCTAGGTGCAGTTGGACTGAGCTGAGCTGGAGCTGGAATGAACTCATGTCAACTCAGTTGAGCTAGCTAGGGCTCCCAGTGAACTGTTTGGAGCTAAGATGAGCTAGGCTCAACTAAGTTGAGCTAGATTTGAGCTGACTTGAGCTAGGTTTAGCTAGGATAAGCTGCCTTGAGCTGCCATCCAGCCAAGATGAGCTGAATGGAGCTAAATGGAGCTAACCCTAACCCAAGTAAGCTGGCATCCAGCTATGAGGAGCTAGATTTGGCTAGGTTCTAGCTGAATTGAAATTCTTCTTCATTAATTGCGTTCATGAGTGTCAGGTTTTTAGGGTTCTGCTTATCTGTTTGATCCCTAACACTCAAATAAACATGTCAAAACAACAAAATAATGCAATGCATGCTTAACCTATTTGATGCCTAAATGCACCTTAAAAACTCGTTTGCGAAGTCAAAATCCTAAGAGATAGGTTTCATTTAAGAATGATGATAAACTGGTGTTTATTACCCCCTCCTCCTCCTCATCCCCATCCACAGCCCCCCATCCCCCCATTAGCCACGCCCTCCTCCTCCTCCTCCCATTGCTATCCCCCTAATCCCTAATGTTTTCTATTAATTAAATGTCAAATTTGATTAATTTTTTAAATTTGTTATAGTTTTTTACTTATAAATATTTGTAATTTAATTTAGGTATCTTATGTCGTCAGACACCTCTCTACGATTCATGTGCTTTACTGAGGTATGAAATTAAGTTGTCTTAATTCATTTGCGAATGAATGTGGGGTCTACCCACTTGATTTAGTAAATTTAATGTATTTGATTGATTGCGGGGTGTACCCACTTTCTTCTAAATGTTTATTTAATTCTATTATGTATGTTTGATTGATTTAACAAATTGAATTTGATTCTATTATGTACCCACTTTATGTCTATTTGATGTTATTATTTTAATGCATTTATAGATACACACACTTGTACAAATCTAGATGTACATGAGGCCAAATAATAGGTATTCTAACCCCTAAGTTACAAGTTTTGGGAAGGGATAATTATGTCAAAATACTTGCTCGTCGTCACTTATGATCATGCTATACAGACAATGTAGAGTGTTTGTATACCTCACTTACATTCACGAAGCTTTGTCTTTATAGCATGCCATAAGAGTCGTCATCCTTTATTTAGAGAAGTTCTGAACAAAGGAGGGTCCTTGAAGATTTGATCACAACTTAGGATATACTTCTTACATGGAACTGATGTTTGGAGGAATTTTGGTAGTATCTTTTCATTCTTCTACGGTATATCAACTGATCTTATCTATGTTCCTAATGCACCCTTAAATGGGAGTTATTGGGAATGTAATTAAGGTTAGTCTTGGGAGTTATATTGGAGAAGTGCGAGGAGATACTGCCGAAATCTCTCCAGACACCGGTTATATGTAACAAGTAATGTTGTGATCAAATATTCAAGGATGGGCTATTAAGTAAAAATCATAATCAAAATACAAACACTGTTATAAAATAAGATTATAATTATTGGGTGGTTTTATTTCATTTTTGTAGATTATCATGGATAAGTCTTGGGTTAGTTTGAGGAACTCAGATTACTCTCAATACAAGAATGGAGTGAGAGAGTTTCTTGGCTAGGCATTTCATGATGATAGGAAGTCATTCAGACGAGGAGACAAGTTCAACAGGATTTTTTGCCCATGTAGGAGGTGCTTGAATTGATATTCACATGATAGGAACACTGTATATGAGCACATGATTTGCAATGATTGGTGGTAGCATTATACTAAGTGGATTGCTGATGGAAAATATCTTATAGAGGAAGTCAGATGATCTCCAATAGAATTAGATGGGACAGCTATTGATATTGAAGCTGATGACATTGATGAAATGGTTGATGAAATGAGAGTAGGAGTTGAAGATTCGGTTAGTGGGGAAACTTGTAATTAGTTTATTGTTGCTATTAGTGCAGCGGATGAACTTATTGCTCCCGGTATCACGTCCATTTCTAAGTTGTCATTTCTTTTGAATTTTTCAGATGAAGGTTATGAATAGAGCGACCTCTAAATTGATGTCCAAGGTGCTTGAATTCATTGGAGAGCTTTTAAATGATCTGAAAGGTTATCTAAAGACATGGTATGAAGCAAAGAAATAGATTCATGGACTTGGTTTAAATTGCAAGAAAATTGACGTTTGTCCAAATGATTGTGTTATACAGAAATGAATATGCAGAGTTGACTAGTTATCCACAGTGTGGTGTTGAGAGATTTAAGTGGGAAATTCACTAAATACAAGGGCAAAAAAATAGCCGAAGAAGGTTCTACGTTACTTTCCATTGATTCCTAGGCTTCAACGCTTTTTTATTTCAAGTAGAACAACAAATTTGATGAGATGGCATAAGGATAACATGTCATGAGAGGGTCTCATTCGTCATCCCATAGATTCAGAAGAGTGGAAAATGTTTGACAGCACTCATTTAGCATTTGTAGAGGATGCAAGAAATGTCAGATTGGGTCTTGCAAACGATGGGTTTAATCCTTTCAAGAACATGTACCCATTCTATTCAATTTGGCTAGTCGTGATGGTAACTTATAACTTACCTACGTAGCTTTGTATGCGATCATTGTTTATGATGTTGACCTCCCTCATCCTAGGTCCAAAGTAGCCAGAAAATGTAATTGAAGTTTATTTTCAACCATTGATAGATGAATTGAAACTGTTGTGGTGTAACAGCATTCGTATATATGATGCACACAGAAAAGAATTCTTTAATATGCATGCTGCATTATTGTAAACCATTAATGATTTCCCTGCATATATAAATTTATCCGGATGAAGTATAAAGGGAAAGTTTGCTTGTCTGGTATGTATGGATGACACTCGTCATCTTTGACTACCTAAAAGCAACAAGTTTTGTTATTTAGGATACTGTAGATTCTTGCCTGTTGAACATAGATGGCAAACAATAGTGTTTAAGGACAAGTTCGACGGTAAAATTTGTCAATACTCTTTCAAGAATCTGAGGAATAAGATAAGTATGAATTCAATAAGGTTTTCAGGTTTTCAAATAATGAAGAAATTACAATAACTTGGCAACATACGATTATGTCATTTGTTAAAGAAAGATCAAACAACTTTGAAACATATAGGTTTTAAAAAGAAGAGCATTTTCTTCATGGAACTCCCGTATTGGAAAGATCTAACTATCCGACATAATCTTGATGTGATCATATTGAGAAAAATGTTATGGACAATATTTTGGATGTGTTCAATTTAACTGATAGTCCAAAGGATACAATGAAAAAGAGAAAAGGCATGATAACTTTAGGCATACGTCCAGAGTTACATGTTATTTAAAAAGAAGATGGCAGTTATGATTTTTCAGAAGTCATTTATAGCCTAAATAATGATCAACGGGAGAAAATTTTCACTTTCTTGAAAGAAGTATGAGTGTCAGATGTCTATTCTTCACAACTTTCTCGATGTGTAAACAAAGCTCAAGAAAATTAGTGGGTTAAAGAGTCACGACAATCATGTTTACATGCAAGTCTTGTTCCTACTAGCTATTCGTGGAGTACTACCTAATCCAGTTGTGGATTTATTTACAGAGATGAGCTGATATTTCAAAGCTATTTATCAAAAACTATAGATTTTGATTTATTAGAGTATTGGGATAAGCAAATAGTCGTCACATTATGTAAAATGGAATGGATATTTCCTTTGGCCTTCTTTGATATCATGGTTCATTTAACTTTGCACCTTGCAAATGAAGCGAAAGTTGCTAGGCCTGTAAAATACAGATGGATGTATTCAGTTAAATAGTTTCTGAAGAAACTTAAATATTATGTGTTAAATAAGGCTAAGACTGAAGGATCTATTATTGAAGGATATCTTATAGAAGAGTCCATTAACTTTTGTGCCATGTGTATGGATGAGATAGATAATCGATTTAATCGATTACAGAGAAATTATGATGGATGATATAATGAGAATGATGAAGATTATCTTTCCATATTTGATATTCTAGGAAGGTCTATCCTTAACACCGAGCACAAATCAATCTCTGAAATCGATCGACGTCTAGCTCACTTTTACATTCTTAAGCAGATTTCAAAAGTTGATGCATTTTATAATGAATTTAAGGAGTGTTTACATCCAGAAACATGCAAGGTCGACTTTCTTGAGTGGTTAAACAATGTGTTATTCAAATGAAAGAGAATGACCCACAATGGTTGGAGGACTTTGACATAATATCCTATCAATCGTTGAGTTATGAAAATTACCATTCAGGTTACATTATAAACAGATTTCGATTCAGGATAAAATCCATAGATGATATGAAGGCCACATAGCATGCCGGTGCTGTTAGTTGCTATTTGAACACTAGTTGTGATTGCTACTATAGACATATCAAAGAAATTGTTGAGATGAGCTTCAGATACGATCGTAGAGTTGTCCTTTTCAAGTGTAATTGGTTTGATGGGTTTAAAGAAGGAATTGGCTTTAAACTTGACAAGAATCATGATTTTTTAAGTTTGAATAAGAATCGTCGAATTTTTTGTTCTTCAGAACCGTTTACATTAGCATGTCAAGTATCTCAAGTCTTCTACGTCCCTGACAACAGTAGAAATGGATGAATTATACCCGTATGGACAATTCCACGTGAATTTTTTGACGCACAAAAAGATGTCGAACATGAAGTAGAAGTAGAAGTAGATGCTTATCAAGAATACTTATAAGAATTTGGTGTAGGTGCAATGGATATTGATATGTAAGGTATAATTATCTTCTATACTATTTCTCTTGTCTACCTTGCTTTATTACTTTAGCTTGCAATGGATTGTCTCATATGTCTCATAGTAGCAAAGTTGAAGCCTTGAAGTAGTTTTTTTTTCTTTAGCAGTTGTTGTGGTTGAATGGAATTATGTAACCTTTAAAAATGCGAACTTTTTTCTAGGGTTTTCCAGTACTATGATTTTTGGTTGAGTTGTGAGTTGAATTGGAATTGCGTGGCCTTTCAAAATGTGAGCTTGTTTTGGTTTTTATGTCTTGTATCATTGGTTGCATGTGTACATGTTCTTACCTTTTTCGGGTAGTTTGATGTAACGAATGGCGGTGGCGTGTTACATTTTATGATGTGGATTTAAGATTTATTGGATGTCAGTGTGACACCTTGGTTCAAAAGAGAGACTTCTTTTTTGTTCTTGTGATGATATCCCCCATTCCTTATGTTTATGTTTCCAAGGTTCCATTATGTTTATATTTATGTTTTACTGTAGAACGTGTGATTTTCTACCATGTGGAATGTGTCATTTCCTTTATATAGGATTTTAGAAAATATTCGTAATATAGGGGAAACTTTGCTAATTTTTTTCAGATTTTTTTATTTTTATTTATTTCTTTCTTAATATTTATACAAATACTAATTTTTTTTAATGTATATGCAGATGAAATTCAAGAAATTTGTTAATAGGGGTAAGGATGACTAGGGTACCTCAGCAGGAAGGGATGAGACGCAGCCTCCTTCCACCCAACTCTCCCGCAACTAGTCACCTCACCCAGCCCACCCAGCCCCTCTACACCCAACCACCCCGCACCCAACCGACCCAGCCCCCCATACACAGCCACCCCTCACCCAGACTCCCCATCCATCCTTGAGTACATATCTCTACGTACTCCTCATGCACACCTAGTTGTCATGATACCTGATCCTGCATTTACGAGGCATCGTGAATATGTCCAATGTAGTGATCTTGCCCGATAGTACCAAAACAAGGGTAAGAGGGTGGTTACCAATGTAGTGTAAGAGCTAGAGCCAAAGCCAGAGGTTGCCACCCACTACTTTGACGATGATGAGGATGAGGACGAGGGCGACAGTGGCAGTGAGGATGAGGACGAGAAGGAGGGTGAGGACGATGTTGAGGTACAGAGGCCACCTTAACAGGATCCTTAGGCTGAGGTAAGGACTAGTTCTACTGGTAAGAATTGTCAGTAATATCTTATTAAAATTTACTTCTAATGTTTTAATTTTTAATTATATTTTTCTTATCATGTAATAAAAAAAGGGGAAAGGATCCGACAAGAAATGCACATCTAGATGCACTTCCAGAGGAGGCGAGAATCAAAGTGCATATCAACAAAGTCGGAGAAGATTCAGACTATCCTTCTTTCACCAGCAGACTATCTAGGATGGTACAGGAGCTCGTCCCCCTTTGTTGTTTTAACTGGAGGGTCTCCAACAAGATTAAGAGACAGCTTATTCGTAATATGGAGGTAAATAATGCCATCTGGAGAAAAATATGTCAGGAGCCATTACCATAGTGGGATTCTATTTGGCACGGGTTTGATGTGAGAGGGAAGCCTCATGTCCACATGGCTGCTACTACTTGGTGTGTATGGAAGGCAAGGAATGAGAGACTTTTTCAGGAGAGGCCGGTATGTTGTGAAAGTATTGTAAGAGAGTGCTGGTCCCTCATACACTCTTGGGGATCCTTTTTGTAATTTTCCTTACGTTGCATATAATATACTGTTCCGGACTGCTATCGTAAGATGATAACTCTCCTTTCTGTTTCAAAAAAAAAAAATGGAGGTAAATAATTATATATTAATGTATATATATAAGTTTACTTTAATAATATTTAATTAGTTCATACGATTTTCTAATATTATAGGTGATTTTTTATTGGGGTGACGATCCGAATGTCACCAAGTACATCCTCAATCATGCTGCGAGGCAACATCGTGATCGGAAGATGACAATGAAGAGAAAGGTGAAAATTGTAATATTTTTCATTTTTTATTATTTACTTAATTAATTTCTTTTGACAATTTATTTCTATAATTTAGTTTTATAATACAATGTCATCTAATGAGGAGGTATTGAGGAATGTGCCTCCTATAATAGCAGTAGATGTGTGGAAAGAATACTGTGAGCATTGGAATAAGCCTGAGACGAAGGTAATTATAAATACTTTTAAGGGCATTTGGAGATAAATGATTTAATTGTTTTCCATTACAATATGTTATATGTATGGGATCAGGCAAAGAGGAATAAGGCCAATAGAGCCAAAGCTCCACTGCAGACCCACTGTTCGGGTTGAACCAGTATAGATAGAGTTAAGGAAAAATATGTAAGTAATTCCTTATAATTATGTCATTTTTATGTTTTTAATTAAAGTTTTAATTATAAATATTATCTACAATTTGAAATATATTTACAGGCACATTCACATGATGGTGCCACGCTCGATCGGGTTGGTATGTATAAGGTTGCTCATAGCAAGGCCACCACTGACAGCGGACAAATATGGATAAATGAGACATAGCAGACAAACCATGTAAGTAACATTTATTTATCAACAACTTTAATTTTTTTGCTTACTTTAATATGGCATTAAATTATTGTAATTTGTAGGGAGAAATAATGAATTTAATCAATCCCCCTCCAGACACCACTTCCGACACTCAATAGCACCCTCTTATGACACTTGAGGAGGCTTTTAGGTGTGTCATGCCTCCGAAGCACAGAGGCTTTGTTCGTAGTGGGGGGAGGAGTCAGACGATCTCTGGTGAGCGTGTTTTCACGATGAAAAGTTAGGGTTTTGGAGAACCCATCGTCGTAGTTGCAAAAATTACTACCAAATAAATTTATACCAAAACTCGAGGTGAGTCCCGGATCGAACACAGGGAGGCAAACATTTGGTTTTGAAATCCGCACTTCGATTTTATTTGTTTTTGTTATTTTTATCTTTTGCAAGTTTTTGTATTTTTATAAGGCAAGAGATTAGATCGACAAAACTTTATCTATCTACTTGCAAAATAAGAGAAAGAGAGAGAGAGAGTACATCAATGTATATCACAAAGATTTTGTTACAGATAGGAAACTGGAAAACTACACTAGAAAGTAAAAAGATAGAGAGAGGTGAGAAGAATATTCCTCGACGGTTGCTTGGAGGATGACTTGCTCTGACATCACCTGGATGAAGGTGGCGGGAAGTTGGAGGAAGGAGAACAGCGGCGGAGGAAGGAGGACAGGGCAGGATGGCATTGCGATGAGGATCTTCTTTCAGAAGGTGGTGAGAAGATGGCCACGAGATGCTCCATGAAGGGGGATGAGAGGCGGCAAAATAATTTGATTTTCTACTCTAGAAGAGCATCCCGGACTTGGGACAAGCTCTCTCTAGAGCCTTGGAGGTGGTGAGGGAGGGAAAGGAAGAGATGAAGAAGAATGGGAGGGGTAGGGGTTCTTTTATAGTGGAGGAGAAAAGGCTTTTTGCACATGGGCAACTAGTGACATCCATAAACGTCGCTGAAGACCCACCATAGTAGTCGCTGAAGATCAATGAGGCCGCCCGCGACTCTCGCGCACTAGCGTGTCTGGCACTGTTGGAATGTGCTCCGCGTGCCCGTGTCTCACACTATACGTGCTCCACGCGCTACGCGTTTGCTGTCGGTGAGCGCCCGCACTGCTGCTGCGATGTGCACGTGCTCCATGTGCGGTGCTTGTGCGTTGGTGGCCCAATTGGAGAATTGGGGGGAGATTTGTGGGTCTCGAACGCTGGTCACTTGGTTGCATTCCAAGTCTCCAATCAATGCGCTACAAGGGACTTTATGTCAAAAACTTGGAATTTCTCTCCCGCGCATGGAGCACGCCTATGGTCGTTGGATCAAGATCCAACGGCCCAGATCTGATGACCGGCTAGAGGAGAGAAGTAGCGATGATCCTTGGGTGACTGTGAGTGGTCCAAATGATGGCACTGTCATTATTTAAGCCATCCATCTGCTATGCATTGTAGATGACACCATGGATGTCGGATTGAATTATGTATATGCTGTTGGGCTGAGAACATTAATCCGGATCCATCCGTGCAGTTGAATTTGTCTTTTGAAGCTCCGAATTTCGTCACCTAGCCCCTTGGCCATTGATCTTCTTCGAACTACATAAGGTATACGAAACTTTGATCAAGATGATTTCGGAGGCGTTGAACTCCGATTGTCGTTTTGATCAGATCCGTACGGTCGGATCATCAATCTAAGGCTGCAAAATAGATCTTCTCTCCTGGCCATAAAAGGACTCGAATTATCCTAAACTTTATACAAACTATTCTAAATGCAGAATGATGCAAGCTATGTGATATTTATACTATGGAATGTATATCTAAGCTTAGAAACATGCATAAATAGGCATTTTAGCCTAAATGGATGTGTCTACATCATACCCTCATGCCTATCTTTTTCTAGTCCCTAGAAAAATCACACTAAATGTTATAAAAACAGAATTAGAACTTGATCTCTTATGGCATTAGTTGTTTATTAACAAAAGAAAATTTCAACTAAGGACCTAAACTACAAAGACTCAACAGTGCCTGGGTGCGTGCTAAAATGCAAACCGCCCAAGTCCTCACCTTATTTTGAAAAGGGAAGATACATTTTTTATGTTTTTTCTTCTTTTCTAATTTTTTTGGATTTTTGAGTTTAGAGTTTTGAGGCAACTTTCTACAGCTACCCAACCCACCCAAGACTTGAAAAATACTTTAAGTTCTAAGCATCTTGTGAAAAGTGATAGACTCACTAAGCGGCCATTAAAATGGACTTCAAGTTTCTACAACCCTAGGTGACCTTAAAAGTTTCTGCCTAAAGGTTTATCTGTTCAACCGGTAGCTTGCTCTCTACTTTTTTTTTATGAGGTCAACACAAGAGCGAACCTAGTGTATATCTCCCCAATTTATTCTACTTCCTTGCTTCTTTCCTAAGTGTTTTGGGAATTAGTTGTGCATTTTTGTGAGCTGGGCTCTGGACAACCGTCCAATGAGCTATTACCCATGACAACTTACCAGCCATACTCGTGTGGTAAAGTGTGCTTTATTTATTTTTTTCTTTTTTCCTTTTTCTATATATTTTTTTATCTTTTTCCTTTTTTGAGTATATATTTTTTCTTTTTTCTGAGTAGGTGGCGTCCCTGATCTAAGATTTACCTAAAGATAGTAGAAAGGGAATAGTCATGTAGCTAAGCTTTGGACAACTGACCAATGGGTTGTTACCCACGACAACTTGCTAGCCATATTACCCTAGAAAGTTCATTAGCTACTTAATTTCCGTAAAAATCGCTAAAAAGTGAGTCAGTGCAAATAGTGTGTAGATGCTTTAGATTTAAAGTTTCCTCAAATCAGAGGGCAGGTTGATAAGTTATGTTCTCATCACCTTAATTTATTAACCAAATTAAAACAGAATTAATGTGGCAAGGACTCGAGAACAAATCCACATTTTAGTGGACCCCTGGGCTGATTAAGCCTGAAGACTTAAAGAGTCTAAGTGTTTAGGCCTTTAAATATCATTTCCTAAAGTTAATAACTCCTAATGCCAAAGTTCCCTTCTCCTAATTCTAATTTTTTTTTTAATTTTTGAATTTTTAATTTTTTTTAAGAAAATAAAAGAAATTCCATGGAGCTAACAAAATAATTTCAAAATTAAGTATCCACCCCATGCCTAAATGATGCAATGTCCTCATTGCAAACATAAAGACATGAGAAGGGCGAAATAAACAGAATATCACCTGAATTTTGTGAAAAATCGGTCAGCTCCGCAGAGAACGTAGAATATACACATGTGCTAAGTTTATTGTCTTTAGTTAGGCATATTATACAAACAAAGAGAAGGTTAAGAATTCACAAGTGCAAGTCAAAATCAAAATAAAAATATTGATCTCAAGACCTGCCAGCAAGTGTCCACAGATATGGACCAGATTATGGTCTAGACCCATGCCCCAGGGTCAAGTGGTTCTAAGGTTTTAGATGAAAATCAGCTAGAACTGAAGATTGTTGTACTTGTGGGGTCGGGCCTGTGGTTTTGTGGAGTGCAACCCAAGGCTAAAGTGGTGGACATTGGGTAGATCTAATTCACTAAATTCGGGTGTCCACTTAGAGTTCAACTAAGAAAGATAGTCAATTATTTCGAGCTTGGGTTGCACGTCAAAGATATCATAAGGGTCTTGATAGAAGGTAAGTGGTTTTAGGTCAACAGGAATCCTTAACTCCAAAATTCCATTTCCCTCAGAATTCACTTCCCATAATTTAACTTCCAAACTCCTCTCCTCTAAAATCAATGGTTCGGTTCAGGGTTGGGTGGGTTTGGGTTCAATCTAGGGGAGTTAAGATATTGAGGTTCTAGGGATCCTCCCTGATAGTAGGTCATTTCAGGTTGTTCAACGAATGGTGGTGACCTATATTCAGTATAATCTTGGGGAGGGTAAGAGTTATAATAATCATATCCTTCTTGATTGTAGATCGGGTTAGGTTGATCATCAAAGGGTGAAGATCTATAATTAGTATAGCTTTGGGAAGGATAATAATCATAATCATGATGTCCAGGGTTAGGTCTTGGATATTGAGGTCCAAAACCATATCCCCAATCAAAGTTATCCCGATTAGTGGATGAGTAATCATAAGTCAAGTCGGGATAGTAATCATGTTGAGGATAAGTAGTGGTAGGAGGTAGGATTGGAAATGTGTGTAGGATGTGGAAGCATACATGGTGAGATAGGAGGGAAAACAAAGGAAAGAAAGGTGTCCTGTAATGCAATCAATCAAACCTGTCCTTAAATTGGGTAGCTTAAGGACCTATGCTTCATAAATGAACTCTGACCACACAATGAATTTGATGTTGTCCTTACTCTTGAAGGTGGTAAAGTTGGGCCAGTGAAGGAGGGGGAGCGTGTCCCGAGGGTCGCTAATTATGCCAAACCCCTGCTTACTTAAGTCGTTTGACAATCGGGTCCCTCAACTTAGCACCTTTTGACGCAAGCAGATGTCACTAATTCGAAATGCATTCAAGAGAACACCCTGAAACGGACTCAATGAATCCTAGGGCCAACGTCTACTCAATTTTAATTAAGGCTTAGGATGATTGTGCTCTTGGAATATGATGGACCCTTTAGATGGGTTGTGCCCTTAAAGATCAATTAAAATGTGTGTGTGTGCACAACCAATGGTTTTCAAACAAGGTTTTGATGATGTGTCTTTTAAGGTTTAACCTTGTTTAGTAGCTTTTAGGGTTTAATCTTTAAGTTGGTTCAATCAAGTTTAGTAGAACACTTAAAGTTTTGAAATCACAAGTGATGGTATATTCCTTTAAAACTCAAAAATAATGTGGAGTGCCTGGTTCAACCCTATGGGGCAAGCTACTGATGAATCACTTTTATCATAAGTGGTGCGACCCAGACAGCTTAATCAATTGGCCTGTTGCATCACTTGATTAAGGCACACAAAAATTTTTAACCTAATCAAATTTTTACTCACTTATTTGTGTGTTGATTTAAGGTGTATCGAATCCATAGGTCAGATTCTGGTTAAGTGGTAGAATCAATGTGATTGTGCGCCTTAGGTCGAGAAATTTATGGGTGTTTAAGTTGTCACTTTTAGCTTAATCCCACCAGAAGAGAAGAGTTTTATTTTTTATTTTTTATGCGGGTGGGTGAGGTAAGGTGAAGTGATGATCAAATAATCAGATCTATCTCAGGGTTTATAAAAGCACCTAGGTTGATTTGAGTTTGAGTTATTAGGTTGCGAAATGAAAATATAATGGGTAGGGTGGTGGGGATACACTTGCAGAACCTTCTAACTGCACTGTACTTTGATTTATTCCACTTTGGTTCACCTTGGAAGGGTACTTGTAATCACAAAAAGAAAGAAGCAAAGTTGGCTAAAAAGTTAAGGCGGAAAACATGGGAAAAACCAAAGAGCGTTGCCTCCCTGACAACAACGCCAAAATGGTGAGCGTGTTTTCGCGATGAAAAGTTAGGGTTTTAGAGAACCTGTCATCGTAGTCACAAAAATTGCTAACAAATAAATTTATACTGAAACTTAAGGTGAGTCTTGGGTATGAACACAGGGAGGTGAATGTTTGGTTTTGAAATACACACTTCGATTTTATTTTTATTTATTTTTGTTGTTTTTATCTTTTTCAATTTTTTTGGTATTTTTATAAGGCAAGAGATCAGATCGACAAAACTTTATCTAACTAATCTACTTACAAAATAAGAGAAAAAGAGAGAGAGAGAGTACATCAATGCATATCACAGAGAGTTTGCTATAGATAAGAAAGTGAAAAACTGCACTAGAAAGCAAAAAGATAAAGAGAGGTGAGAAGAATCCCCCTCGATGGTCGCTTGGAGGATGACTCACTTTGACATCGCTTGGATGAAGGTGGTGGAAAGCTGGAGGAGGGAGAATGGTAGCGGAGGACAGAGGACGGGGTAGGACGGTGTCGCGGCGAGGATCTTCTTCCTGAAAGTGGTGAGAGGATGATTACGGGATGCTCCACGAAGGGGGATGAGAGGCGAGAAAATAATTTGATTTTCTATTCTAGAAGAGCATCCTAGGATTGGGACAAGCTCTGTCTAGAGCCTTGGAGGTAGTGAGGGAGAGAAAGGAAGAGATGAAGAATGAGAGGGGTAGGGGTTCTTTTATAGTGGAGGAAAAGATGCTTTTCGCACATGGGCAATTAGTGACATCCATAAACGTCGTTGAAGACCCACCACAAACATTGTTGAACATCAATGCACTCGCGTGTGGCGCTCGTGCGTTGGCATGAGGTGGCGCTGCTGGTGCGCACTCTACGTGCCCATGTCTCGTGTTGCACGTGCTTCGCACGCTGCATGCTTGCTGTTGGTTGCGCTGCTGCTGCGTTATGCATGCGCTCTGTGCACAATGCTTGTGTGATGGTGGCCCAATTGGAGAATTGGGGGGAGATTTGTGGGTCTCGAATGCTGGTCACTTGGTTGCACTCCAAGTCTCCAACCAATGCACTACAAGGGACTTTATGTCAAAAACTTGGAATTTCTCTCCTGCGCATGGAGCACACCTATGGCCGTTGGATCAAGATCCAACAACCTAGATCTAATGACTGACTGGAGAAGGGGAGTAGTGGTGATCCTTGGACGGCTGTGGGTGGTCCATATGATGCCACGTGGCATCATCTGAGCCGTCTATTTGCTATGCATTGTAGATGATGCCATGGATGTTGAATTGGATTGATGTATACGCCGTTGGGTTGAGAACGTTGATCTAGATCCATTCATGCGGTTGGATTTGTCGTTTGAAGCTTCAAATTGCATCATCTAGCCCCTTAGCCGTTGATCTTGCTTGGATTGCATAAGGTGCTACGGAACTCTGATCAATACGATTTCGGAAGCATTGGACTTTGATTGTCATCTTGATGAGATTCGTACGGTCGGATTGTCAATTCAAGGCCCCAAAATAGATCTTCTTCTCTCCTGGCCATAAAAGGTCTCGAATTAACCTAAACTTTATACAAGCTATTCTAAATGCAGAATGATACATGATATGCGATATTTATACTACAGAATGCATATCTAAGCTTAAGAACATGCATAAATAGGCATTTTAACCTAAATGGATGTGTCCACATCAATCTCTAGCTGGTATGGGTGAAAGGGGTCGGCGACAGCAGCCGTCGTCTAGCAGATGTAGACACAACTCCATGATGTCACCTCACAATTCCATTAGCAAACTCAAGCTTGGCAAGATGCCAAGAAATTCCTGGAGGAGCAGATGTTACGAACATGGGCATCAGACGTAGTTTAAGACGTCTGGGAAGTGGCCCAGACGTCTGGAACCCTTCCCAGACGTCTGGTATTAAATTTTTTCGGCATACGGGTTCGCGTCTGTGCGAGTGCACGTGCAGGCTGAACCTGCCGCCTTCGTCTTCTCTTTTCTCTCCCTCCCTGTAGATGACGCCACTTCTTTTCTCTCTCTCCTCGCGCTGCCTACAAATAGCACCTCCCTCTCCCTCACCCTCACTCCACCGCCTTCTTCTTCTCCTTCTCCCTGCCAGCGAGAGCGCGAGCGAGCAAGTGAGTGAGTGCGGCAGCAGCGGCTGCTGCGAGAGTGCGGAAAGGAGGAGTTTTTGCGAGAGGAAGAAAAAGCTCGACCGCGAGGGTGCGAGCTTGCCGGGGCAGCTAGAGCCGGCCGGCGGGGGAGCAGCGAGCGTGGGGTGTCGCGGAGGGGCTGCTGCAGCTCGGGCAGTAGGCGGACGCGGCGCGGCGCGGCCGTGCGTCGCGGGTGGAGAGCGAAAAGGGTCCTGGTTCTGGGAAAATTTTCCAGAATCAGACGTCTGGACTTACGTCCAGACGATGCAGAAGACGTCTGGAGGAAGGTCCAGACGTCTGACAGGTACAATATTTTCCTACCTTCTTCTTTTTACGCGTGTACGGCCATGCAGCCGTCCGCCGCGTTCTTTTGCGCCTCTTCGTGATGAGAGCGGGTGTGTATGTGCGCAGGTGTTGTTCGGGAGGGCGTGAGGGCTCGCCATCCCACACAGATCAGACGTCTGGACACAGTACCAGACGATGGAGAGGACCTCCAGACGTCCGGGGTGACAATCGGACGTCTGGAAACTAAGACCAAACAATCCAGCGGGCTTCTGGACATCTGAAGGACTGCGCAGACCAAGGCATGACCTGATCGACCTTTTAAGACGTTTGGAAGAAGTTCCAGATGTCTGATTTTGGGCAGACCCGTCGTTTTTGACCCATTTAGGGTCCATTCGGAGTCCATTTTCCGCATTTCAAGTTGCGTTCTTTCCAGATTTATTTCCTCTACCTGTTTACAGTAGTTGTATACTGTTATGAGAAACTCCTTGTGTTGATCCTTGTGTTAGGACCCCATTTCGTTGCGATTTTGGGGGTTGCGGAGGCACGCGGGATTGCCGACCACGTCTCCAGTACTCCCGGTTTCGCGGGTAGAGTGGCCCTTTAATTTATTTAACAAAATTTGTACAATTATGAAATAATTAATAGAGTCTAGGCCATTGCATGAACCCTAGGACTGAGAAATTAGATTGAATGATAGATCCTAGGGTATTGCATGAATCCTAGGACTGGAAAACTAGATTGAATGATAGATCCTAGGGTACGGCATGAATCCTAGGACTGGAAAACTAGTTGAATATATAAACATTGCAGTCTTGGAAAAGTGGAAAGGAAATGATAACTGCCTGTAAATTGGTTAACAGCTGCCTGTTATGAATGAATAAATATGGTTGAGAACATGGGTTATATGAATATAAAGCTGGAACGGTGAAACCTAAATTGGCTGAGTTAAAAGAGCATGAACCCTACGGGGAATTAGGAGTAGAACTCCTGGAAAGGGAATGGAATAGAATTGGGGAAGTGAGTTGGCCCTTGAGTACGGAGTACCAAGTAGAGCGACTGTCCCCTGTTTAGTGCAGAGCGGAGCTAGCCACCCCAGGGACCTGGGGTTAGGTCTGGCCACTTTGTACAGACTTTTGGCCCTCGTGTACACAGTACCGAGGAGAGCTACTAGTGTAGGGAGAGAACTAGCTACCCCACGGGCCCCGGGGTTCTACTAGCTCTCCTACACCGACTTGTTAGGCCCACTGGGCAAACCAGGGTAGTCAGGCGAGGGTGCGCGGACTGTGGAGGGGCAAGACTCCTGTTTGGTTACTGTGGAGGGGCTGGACCCCTGTTACTGAGAGGGTTTTGCCCTATATTGGTTCCGTGCTGTGCTTTAGGCGCACCCGTTAACGGAAACGACTGATCGCGTGCCAGTGCAGGGTAGCTACCCGTGCGTTTATCGCGCGTGCCATAGTCACCGTTACGTCTGTCAGCGACCTTGGGGTGGTTGACTGAGAGTAGGACCACCACGGGGGACTCTCCCGGCCAGGAGAGCACCACGTGTTACTTCTACTTTTCGGGAAAGACTGCAATCAAGATCGTTCCTACGAGGAACATTCAAGATCAAGAGAAGGATCTGAGAAATAATCAACAGTGAATAAATGGAAAAATATAAAGAAAGAAAGTAAAAATATAACAGCTACTATACACTCTACTCCTTCTTTTAGCTTTTAGTTGCCACTCTACTCAGTGTTTCGCTGACGTGTCACCCTTGTTACCTTTTTAGGACCAGGTGTTGAGCAGCTAGAGTCAGTGGTTGAAGAGGGCGTTGGGCCTAGTAGAGCCCAGTAGTGTTACCTATAGCACCTACTGTACTTTTCTTTCCGCTGTAGTGAGTAGTTTTCTGTTACTCCCTGTACTCTCTTTATAGTAAGCTTCATGTTATGTACATGTTTATTTCTCTTCTGTTGTGATGGTGTATATTGTAGTATTTCCGTTCTTTACTGCTAGTTTTATACATGGTGAATGTGGTTTATTTTACTGCTCTTTTGGTTACTTTCTCGTTGGACAACTGGGTCTTGGGATCAATCGAGTCTGTCCGATTCTCGTGTCTCGTAGGGATTCAAGAATCGGGTCGTTACAAGATGGTATCAGAGCAAGGTCGTCCCAAGAAGTGAACCAATTGATTGGAAAATAACCAACTCACATGTTTGTAACTAGAGTAGCCACCACAATGTTTCTTTTGACATGAGCTCTTAGACTTCTTCGTTTGATATCGTTCCATATTAACGTGTTTCCGTTCTGTTTCGCGTCTCCTTGCAGGAGATGCCTCATCGCGGGACTAGCGAGGCGGGCCGCATGCGCAGCCAAGGATGAGGTCGGCAAGGTGGGCGTGCTGCGGTCAACGTCTCAGTGGACCAGCCACTGCTCCCGGGCATTCAGGCCTAGGACCTCACCCAGCTGATATGGGATATAGTGCGAGAGGAGCTCCACCCACCGCCTCGAGCGCCTCTCCCTGGGGCTACAGAGGGGGAGTCCTCTGTGGAACCACGCGACGGACATGACGTTGGACGCGGGGGAGGGGATGGGCCGCCACCGCCCCCACCTTCCTCCGACGCTTCTGTGCATGAGGCTTCCTTACCTGGAGGTGCACCAGCATCCCCACTGCAGCGCCACTTCGAGCTTTTCGGGCAGTTCTGGAAGCTGAAGTCCCCCTCCTTCAAGGGGGATGAGGACCCGATCGAGGCAGAGGACTGGCTCGAGCAGATTGAGAAGGCTTTCGACACCCTTCTCTCCCCGGTGGAGTGTCGCGTGGCCTTTGCCACGTACCAGTTGGAGAGTGCGGCACAAAGGTGGTGGCGGGCGATCAGGGGACAAGAGAGGGACGAGCCGACCTGGGACTGGTTCGTCACCCTCTTTTGCGAGCAGTACTTTCCCCAGACGTGGCAAGACCAGAGGAGGCGGGAGTTCCACACTCTCCGCCAGGGGATGATGACTGTAAGCGCGTACCACACGCATTTTTTGGAGCTGTCCCGCTTCGCCATGACAGCAGTAGCCATTGAGGAGGAGCGCCTTTGGAGGTTCACCGAGGGACTCCGGCCTGCGATTCGGGGGCATGTCAAACCCCTGAAGCTGCCTACGTTCTGGAGGGTGGTGGAGGCAGCTATGACCTACGAGGAGACCAACCCGTCCGCGCGAGATACTAACAGCGGGCAGAAGAGGCCCTACCAGCCAGGCTTTTCACAGGGCTGGCTAAAAAGGAGACACGTGGTGCCCGCAGGAGAGCCTTCACGTTTTGCAGGGCCATCAGTGGCCTTTGGGGGCCCACGACAGGGGCCAGTTGCCAGCACCGTACCCCCGCCCAGCCGACAGCAGGGACCCACTAAGGGCGGGAGTCGGGTTCCCCTCTGTTACCAGTGTGGCCAGTCGGGCCACATCAGGAGGGACTGCCCGTCTAGGGCAGGAGGTCAACAGATACTTCCCGCGCCGAGCACTGGAGGGTAAGCAGGAGGCCGCAGTTCCCAGGAGCGAGGAGGAGGACAGCAGTCACGAGGAGTGTACCGGCCAGCAGCTACCCGTCCGATGCAGAGCGTGGTTGCTTTGTCTGCACCTAGGGCTGAGGGGCGTATCAACGCCCTGACACACAGGGATGCCAAAGCCTCGGGATTAGTAGTGGCAGGTATGGTTTCAATTTTCGGCAGGCTCGTTTACACGCTTTTCGATTCCGGCGTTGCGCACTCATTTGTCGCAGCTAGTTTCGCAGTTAGTTTGGGCCAGGATTATATGCCGTTAGAGGATCCGTTCGTGATCAGAGGTCTGAGTGGTCAGCTGTTTGTAGCTGAGGAGGTGTACATGGGATGCGAGGTCAGTATTGGGGGACATAGCCTTCTCGCTGACCTGATTATGATACAGATGGAGGACTTTGGCGTAATTCTGGGGATGGACTGGCTGTCCGCTTACCATGCTTTGGTGGACTGTTTTGAGAGGAAGATCATCTTCTCCATACCGGAGTTGCCTTCTATCGAGTTCCACGGTCAGCCAATGGACGGAGGCTTCAGGTGCATTTCTGCACTTCGGGCAGTGAGACTTTTGAGCCAGGGGTGTGAGGGCTTTCTAGCCTGTGTGGTGGCAGAGCCTAGCCCTATGGTAGACTTCCAGAGTATCCCGGTGGTCAGAGAGTACCCCGACGTGTTCCCAGACGAGTTGCCAGGACTACCGCCTGAGCGTGAGATCGAGTTTGAGATCTCACTAGTACCATGGACTAGCCCCATCTCCACCGCACCATACAGGATGGCACCACTTGAGCTGCGAGAGCTCAAGTCTCAGTTGCAGGATCTTTTGGAGAAGGGCTTTGTGAGGCCCAGTGTGTCTCCCTGGGGAGCCCCGGTACTGTTTGTAAAGAAAAAGGATGGTACCCTACGCCTTTGTGTGGACTACCGACAGCTGAATAGGGTCACCATCAAGAACAGATATCCGCTGCCGAGGATCGACGACTTGTTTGACTAGCTGCGAGGTGCCACGGTATTCTCCAAGATCGACTTGAGGTCTGGATACCACCAGTTGAGGATCAAGGAGGCAGACGTCTCCAAGACAGCTTTTCGCACCCGGTACGGACACTATGAGTTTTTTGTCATGCCCTTTAGGTTGACCAATGCCCCCGCTGCCTTCATGGACCTGATGAACCGGGTGTTTAGACCGTACTTGGACTAGTTCGTGGTGTTATTCATTGATGATGTGCTCATCTATTCTCAGGATCAGACGCAACACGGACAACACTTGAGGATGGTTCTGGACACACTGAGACGACGTAGGCTGTACACCAAATACAGCAAGTGCAGGTTCTGGTTGAGGGAGGTGACCTTCTTAGGTCATGTGATCTCTGGAGATGGCTTGGCGGTGGATCCAGCTAAGGTCGAGGCAATGCTCAGGTGGGAGAAACCGCGTACGGTTACTGAGATTCGCAGTTTCCTGGGACTGGCGAGCTACTACAGACGGTTCATCAGGGGTTTTTCATAGATTGCACGTCCTATGACACAGCTGACTCGGAAGGACGTGCCCTTCACTTGGACAGGTGCCTATGAGGCATGTTTTCAGGAGCTGAAGGAGAGGCTGACTTTGGCTCCCGTGCTCATCATCCCTGACAGTAGTGGCGGGTTCGTTGTGTACACGGACACCTCCTTGCAGGGGTTAGGGGGTGTGCTCATGCAGAGGGGTCACGTTGTCGCTTACGCTTCGCAGCAACTGAAGCCCCATGAGCATAGCTACCCTACCCACGACCTGGAGCTGGCAGCTGTTGTCTTCACGCTGAAGACCTGGAGGCACTACTTGTACGGTGAGACCTTCGAGATTTTCACAGATCACAAGAGCCTCAGATACCTTTTTGATTAGAAGGAGCTCAACATGAGACAGAGATGTTGGTTGGAGCTCCTAAAGGACTATGACTGCAGCATTTCCTACCACCCGGGAAAGGCCAACGTGGTGGCTGACTCCTTGAGCCGGAAGGCACCCGCACACTTGGCCAGTTTACAGGTGCAGAGTTGGAGCCTTTTGGAGGAGATGGGCAGTTGGCGACCCCTAGAGTTACGGGGGCACTGTGGGACAGTGACTGTGACACGACAGATGAGGCCAGAGCTGATAGATCTCATCATCACAAGATAGATGGCTGACCCATACTTGCAGTCCTTACGCGATAGAGTACTGTCAGGAGACCCGGGGGACTTTTCTTTCACAGACCAGGTGCTGCGACTGAGGGGACTTTTGTGCATTCCCAGAGACGAGGAGCTGTTGAGAGAGCTCCTGACTAAGGCACACAGTTCCAGATTCACCATACATCCTGGAAACACAAAGATGTACCATGACTTGAGATGCGAGTTTTGGTGGAGAGGGATGAAGCGGGATGTAGGTGAATTCGTGCAACAGTGTTTAGTGTGCCAACAGGTGAAAGCCGAGCATCAGAGGCCTGCAGGGCCGCTACAGCCACTTCCAGTGCCAGAGTGGAAGTGGGAGAGCATCACCATGGACTTGGTGATGGGCTTACCTGTTACCCAGCGATGACACGACGTAGTCTGGGTAATCGTTGATAGATTGACGAAGACAGCGCGTTTCTTGCCGATCCGAGTCACTTCGGGACCAGCACAGTTGGCAGAGAGGTACATCCACGACGTGGTACGTCTACATGGAGTTCCGTGGGAGATCGTATCCGACCGGGATACCCGCTTTACGTCTTAGTTTTGGGCTGAGTTTCAGCAGGCCATGGGGACGCAGTTGAGGTTCAGTACAGCTTACCACCCCCAGATGGACGGACAGTCTGAGCGCACGATACAGACACTTGAGGACCTTTTCTATGCCTGTGTACTGGATTGGAGGGGCTCTTGGGAGGAGCACTTGCCCCTGGCGGAGTATGCATACAACAACAGTTATTACTCGAGCATCGGCATGGCACCCTACGAGGCTCTGTACGAATGGAGATGCACGGCACCCTTGAGTTGGGTTGAGGTGGGGACCAAGTGGGAGGTTGGCCCCAGGCTGATCCGGCAAAATCAGGAGGTAGTCTAGCAGATTCACAGGAGACTCTGCACTGTCAGGAGCAGGCAGAAGAGCTACGCAGATCGGAGACACAGAGAGGTGCAGTTTGAGGTTGGGGACCACGTCTTCCTTCGTGTTTCGCCCATGAAGGGCCTGCAGCAGTTTGGGGTGAGAGGGAAGCTCGCGCTGAGATTTGTGGGGCCCTTTGAGGTCCTGGAGTGGGTTCGACCAGTTGCTTACAGACTTGCCCTCCCTCCTCAGCTTTCGGGTGTGCACGATGTGTTCCACGTGTCCAACCTCAGGAAGTACGTCGCTGATCCCAGTCACGTCCTGAGCCACGAGAGCGTCGAGGTGGGCGACGACCTGACCTACCCCGAGCAGCCAGTGTAGATTCTTGACAGAGTCGTCCGCAGTCTGAGACAAAAGCAAGTACCCTTGGTGAAGATTTTGTGGAGGAGCCAGCGGTACGAGGAGGCTACTTGGGAGCCTGAGGCGGCGATACGGGAGCGGTACCCAGAGCTTTTCACGGGTACGTCTTTTCGGACCAGCTTCGGTCCTCTTTGAGTTTGTTATGTATATATATTGTTCTTTCCCGCACCCTAGTTAGCGCTAGTTTCGGGGACGAAACTTCCTTTGAGTTTGTTATATTGTTACGAACATGGGCATCAGATGTAGTTTAAGACGTCTGGGAAGTGGCCCAGACGTCTGGAACCCTTCCCAGACGTCTGGTATTAAATTTTTTCGACGTATGGGTTCCTGTTTGCGCGCGTGTGCGTGCAGACTGAACCCACCGCCTTTGTCTTCTCTTTTCTCTCCCTCCCTGCAGACGACGCCGCTTCTTTTCTCTCTCTCCCCGCGCTACCTACAAATAGCACCTCCCTCTCCCTCACCCTCACTCCACCGCCTTCTTCTTCTCCTTCTCCCTACCAGCGAGAGCACGAGCGAGTGAGTGAGCGAGTGCGGCAGCAGTGGCTGTTGCGAGCGTGTAGAAAGGAGGAGTTTTTGCGAGAGGAAGAAGAAGCTCGACCGCGAGGGTGAGAGCTTGTCGGGGTAGCTAGAGCCGGCCGGCGGGGGAGCAGCGAGCGTAGGGTGTCGCAGAGGGGCTGCTGCAGCTTAGGCAGTAGGTGGACGCGACGTGGCGCGGCCGTGCGTCGTGGGTGGAGAGCGAAAAGGGTCCTGGTTCTGGGAAAATTTCCCAGAATCAGATGTCTGGACTTACGTCCAGACGACGCAGAAGACATATGGAGGAAGGTCAAGACGTCTGATAGGTATAATATTTTCCTACCTTCTTCTTTTTACGCGTGTACGGCCATGCAGCCGTCCGCCGCGTTCTTTTGCGCCTCTTCGTGATGAGAGCCGGTGTGTATGTGCGCAGGTGTTGTTCGGGAGGGCTTGAGGGCTCGCCATCCCACACAGATCAGACGTCTGGACACAGTACCAGACGATGGAGAGGACCTCCAGACGTCCGGGGTGACAATCGGACGTCTGGAAACTAAGACCAGACGATCCAGCAGGCTTCTGGACGTCTGAAGGACTGCGCAGACCAAGGTATGACCTGATCAACCTTTTAAGACGTCTGGAAGAAGTTCCAGACGTCTGATTTTGGGCAGACCCGTCGTTTTTGACCCATTTAGGGTCCGTTCGGAGTCCATTTTCCGCATTTCAAGTTGCGTTCTTTCCAGATTTATTTCCTCTACCTATTTACAATAGTTGTATACTGTTCTGAGAAACTCCTTGTGTTGATCCTTGTGTTAGGACCCCATTCTGTTGCGGTTTTGGGGGTTGCGGAGGCACGCGGGATTGCCGACCACGTCTCCAGTACTCCCGGTTTCGCGGGTAGAGTGGCCCTTTAATTTATTTAACAAAATTTGTACAATTATGAAATAATTAATAGAGTCTAGGCCATTGCATGAACCCTAGGACTGAGAAATTAGATTGAATGATAGATCCTAGGGTATTGCATGAATCCTAGGTCATTAAAACTAGATTGAATGATAGATCCTAAGGTACGGCATGAATCCTAGGACTGGAAAACTAGTTGAATATATAAACATTGCAGTCTTGGAAAAGTGGAAAGGAAATGATAACTGCCTGTAAATTGGTTAACAGCTGCCTGTTATGAATGAATAAATATGGTTGAGAACATGGGTTATATGAATATAAAGCTGAAACGGTGAAACCTAAATTGGCTGAGTTAAAAGAGCATGAACCCTACGGGGAATTAGGAGTAGAACTCCTGGAAAGGGAATGGAATAGAATTGGGGAAGTGAGTTGGCCCTTGAGTACAGAGTACCAAGTAGAGCGACTTTCCCCTGTTTAGTGCAGAGCAGAGCTAGCCACCCCAGGGACCTGGGGTTAGGTCTGGCCACTTTGTACAGACTTTTGGCCCTCGTGTACATAGTACCGAGGAGAGCTACTAGTGTAGGGAGAGCACTAGCTACCCCACGGGCCCCGGGGTTCTGCTAGCTCTCCTACATAGACTTGTTAGGCCCACTGGGCAAACCAGGGTAGTCAGGCGAGGGTGCGCGGACTGTGGAGGGGCAAGACCCCTGTTTGGTTACTGTGGAGGGGCAGGACCCCTGTTACTGAGAGGGCTCTGCCCTATATTGGTTCCGTGCTGTGCTTTGGGCTCACCCGTTAACGGAAACGACTGACCGCGTGCCAGTGCGGGGTAGCTACCCGTGCGTTTATTGCGCATGTCGTAGTCACCGTTATGTCTGTCAGCGACCTTGGGGTGGTTGACTGAGAGTAGGACTACCACGGGGGACTCTCCCGGCCAGGAGAGCACCACGTGTTGCTTCTACTTTTCGAGAAAGACTGCAATCAAGATCGTTCCTAGGAGGAACATTCAAGATCAAGAGAATGATTTGAGAAATAATCAACAGTGAATAAATGGAAAAATATAAAGAAAGAAAGTAAAAATATAACAGCTACTATACACTCTACTGCTTCTTTTAGCTTTTAGTTGCCACTCTACTCAGTGTTTCGCTGACGTGTCACCCTTGTTACCTTTTCAGGACCAGGTGTTGAGCAGCTAGAGTCAGTGGTTGAAGAGGGCGTTGGGCCTAGTAGAGCCCAGTAGTGTTACCTATAGCACCTACTGTACTTTTCTTTCCGCTGTAGTGAGTAGTTTTCTGTTACTCTCTGTACTCTCTTTATAGTAAGCTTCATGTTATGTACATGTTTATTTCTCTTTTGTTGTGATGGTGTATATTGTAGTATTTCCTTTCTTTACTGCTGTATTTTGTTACTGCTAGGTATATACATGGTGAATGTGGTTTATTTTGCTGCTCTTTTGATTACTTTCTCATTGGACGACTGGGTCTTGGGATCAGTCGAGTCGGTCCGATTCTCGTGTCTCGTAGGGATTTGGGAATCGGGTCGTTACAGCAGAGGAAGGAGATGGAGTAGCAGAGAGCGGAGATGAGAGAGATGATGGCATTATTACGGGATAACGGTTGGGGTCACACTTCCTATCACTACTTGCCTCGTAGAGACAACGATGACCTCGGTGGTGGTGGAGCAAGATAGGGGGTAGGAGCTGAGGCATAGGTTTAGATTACTTATCTTTTGGTTAGTTAGGTTTTATATTTTGCTTAGTTATATATATATTTTAACGTTATGACATACTTTTTTATTAGGTTTATATATATATTTGTTGCATGTTGAATGTTTTATGTTGCATGTTGTATGTTGACAAAATTTTTATATTGTGTATGTTGTATGTTTTGTTGTTGCATGTTGTATGTTGTATTTATATGTTTAAGGTGTTATAAGATTCTATAATACCTACATTATATATTACGCAAAAAAAAGCACATATATACACGATGATTATTTTAACAACCGTTATTTACATATACATGATGATTATGTTGAAAACCATTGTTTAGTACCAGTACACGACAGTTTAACAACTGTCATTTATGGTTCACGTGTACTTCTTGCCTCCAGAATAACGTCATACACAACGGTCATCAAAACCGTCATTTTGTGGTACTTAACGATGGTTTGTAAGATAACCGTCGTTTAAAACTATAAACGAAATCAAAACCGTTGTGTATACACTAACGCGACACATACTTTTGCGACGACATAATATAACGGTTTTAACTAATTAGGCGACGGTTTTAAATCATTGCGAAAAGCATTCCTCCCTGTAGTGTTGAAAGCTCTTGAGGTGTGCTTTCAAGAGGGGGGTCGAGGGTCCTATTTATAGGTGTTTTCCGACCTGTTTTGGAAATATTGAAAATACAGCTTTGATCGATCAAAACTTGAGATTGGTCGATCAAAAATACTTTTGGTTGATTAAATAAAAGGTTTGATCGATTCCATGTTGATCGATTAAATTGGGATTTTGATCGACTTTATAAATTTAAAGAAAATTTGACAGTTGGAATGCTTTGATTGATTAAACAAAAAGGGTTGATCAACCAAAATGGAAATATGATTATTGGAGGGCTTTAATCAATTAAGCAAGAGGATTGGTCGATCAATGTTTGGTTGATCAAAAATAATATTGGTTGATCAACAATGGTAAAAAGTTAGGTTAAAAAAGAATACGACTTTTGCGAATTTGAAAACTCATCATTTGTTATTTTATTAAGGTTTCTTACATAGATCTAGACTCAATAAAAAGTAAAAACAATCTTTAAGTCTTCTTCTGGAATTGACATCACTTGAAAAGTTTGAATTCACTTGACGAGGACACATCATAACTTGATTTGACATGTAATGGTTAGTTCTCAATAAAAATATAATTTTGGTACATCAAAGCAAGGGTATTAGCATTCTCCCCCTTTTTCATGATAACAAAATTATAATTATATATGAATAAGTATAAAAATACATGATTAAATTTTTCTTCCCCTTTGTTATTAACGAAAAGATTATAGCATTCAATTCATCTAGAAACAAAGTATTATTAGTTGTTCCTCCTTATTCAATGTTTTATGCAATTCATGATATGCTGTTATGAATAATATTACAAGAATATTAAGAGCATAAACTGAAACTTCTAAATAATAAGTAGGCTAACGGAGCTATTTCAGAGTTCTAGAAAGAAAGTGCTACAAAGGAAAATCATAATAGCAGAAATCAACTACCAGAGTCATAAATGAGATATAGAGTACTACATGCTAGAAGAAAAAATAGAAAAATAAAGTACCACAAATATGAAAATAAAGCTACAGTCCACAGAATATCTAAAAGAAACTAAGAAACGCCTCCCATCAATATCAAAATGTTGAAGTTGAAATTCATCATAGTTTAGAAAAATGCATCGTAGTGTAGCGATGAAAATCAAATTGACATTTAAATTTGTAATTGCTCGAAAAATCATGAGTTTCGAGGTCGTTCGCAGGGAGCAAATATGGCAATTCAATCCACCAATTATAACAATAAAAAAGAATGATGTATGCAATTAATATTCAATCACAAATATGAAAGTAATCAACTAATGCTTAGAATTGTATCTCAGAATAAAAATGGTGGTTGGATCCACCAATTACTCCCAACAGTAAGCATAATTCCCAATTTAAGATCATATCTCAAGTTCAATCAATAATCTCAAACCAAATCAAAGCCACAATCAGATGTCCTGAGAAGACCTCAGGCAGCTTAATTATCAAGCCCAAAGCACCTCTGAAATTGCTTAAGTATGGGCACAAATCCTGAGGTGGCATAGTGCAAAACCCCCTCCTTCCCTTAGAAAATCCCCCCTTTCTCTCTCTCCAGAACCGAGTAATGGGTATTCAGGTAATCGGATCAGGGGACTAAGCCCACGTGCATGGGTTATGGGCGAGGTGTGAGTGGGTAGGTGAGAGGGACCACACCTTGTGTGTTGAGGCAACGAGGCTATGTACGCTATTCAATTTGTATCAATTTTTTTTTTCTCTTTTTACGATGTGGGACTAAGTCCCAGGTTCTTCTTCAGAGCTGCAACGTGGATCTTGGCCTGTTGATTTGAAGATCCTATTGTTACGGCTTGGCAAATTGAAGGCCTAGGAAGCTTTGTGGATGTGATGCGCTACTCTAGGAGGTGGATTAAGTGCTGAGGTGCACGAATGATGGTGGTCGATGACAACGTGGAGCGGAGGTTACAACAACTTTGGCGAGAGTACCTGAAACATGAATATGGGCTGAAATCCCAAATCAAATAGCTTGATTGACTCGCCATGAAGCAAGGATGGTACTGGCAGTGGTGGCAAGGTGTACAAAGGGTTGTGGTGGCCGAACGGTGACGATGAAGGCGGTTGTGAGATAGGTTATCTGGTGGTGGTTTTAGACATCAAAAGCCTTAATAGGGTTGGGGCTTTTGTTCTCTAAGATGAGATGAAGGTGTGGGTGGTGATGGCGTGTGGTTTTGTGTCGTGTAGCCTTGGCACGAGCTCGCTAAAGCTCGTGCTGGAGTCGGGGAAGATGGTGACGGATCGGCGCATGTAGTGAGTGAATTTGGAACTAAGGAGTTAGAAAGATCTAGAGAGGGAGAGAGAGAAGTTATGGAACTTAGGGTGATGTGGGGAGGTGAGATGTGTCTGGCGTTAGCCTGTCGAACATGAAGACGATGGTGAAGTCCGGTGAAGGAATCGATGAGGAAGAAGAGGTAGGGAACGGTCATGCTTTGGTTGGCGACAATCGTGAGGAGGTGAGGAAGGATGTGGGCCACATAATGTGGTGATTGGTTGGTCGAATGAAGATGGTGGAGGGGTTCGCCGGAGTCGAAGAAGAAGTTGGCCAAAGGAGGAAGAAGGTGATTTCCGACAAATTCTTGGCTGAGGAGTATGTTGGGAGATGGGGGAGTTTATATAGAGGGGGAAATCGGTATCAAATGCCAAGAATTTCAGAATTAGAGTCACAGTTTTGGAAGCTCAAGTTCCTCAATTCCCATGAACTCGCTGGAGCTCTATGGTCCATATTAGGATTCAAGACCGAGCTCAATCAAAAGGAGATCTTCTAAAGATCAATCCCTCCAATTTTGGAGGGATGTGATTGACAAAGAGAACTCCTGGATTGAATGTCGTCAGGTTGGGTTTGAAGGTTCTATTTTGACCTTAATGGTGGCAGGGGTATTTTTGTGAAGATGACAAGAACTTAGGGGCTTTTTTGTAAAGAAACTTGAAAGTTAGGGTTCTAAGTGTGAGAAATAGAGTTTTTTGGGCCCAAAATGTAAACTAGGTCAAGATGGATTCTGATTAGGTCCAAATTTTGGTGTTAACCTAATTTGGACTAAGGAATCTAATGGTAAACTTGGATTTGAGTTTTGACCACGTTTGATTGGGTAAAATTACACATATGCCCAAATCAGGGCAAATTCCCGTCTAAAACTCTGTGTTTGGTCAAAAGGGTTCAGATGGTCAAACCAAAGGTACCAAACTGCTTAAAATATTTTTCAATGATTTTTAGGAGGTTTAGATTGAATTTATCTCAACTAGAACCCTTTCAATTTAAGTATGACTGATAGTTAGAGTTTTCAAATGATATTTTAATCCCTGAAATGCGTGAAACCCTGATTTAGTCAATGTGAGCCCACTTTTTAGTCTTTTGAGTTCATTTGACCTTAAATTCACCCCTTGATTAATCTGCATTAATGATGGAATGGTAAAACAATAGAATTAACCCTGTTTTTTTGTTTTCTCCTCAGAACAGTTCAGTATGGAATTACGATCCTCAGACGATCATTTAGAAGCATTTATCACTTAATTCCAACTAAATCAAGTTACCATCATACCCCCATGCCTAACTTTTGCTCGTCCTTAGCAAAATCCTATGGACCAAACTAGATCTTTAAGTTGGATTTTAACCGTCAGGATGCCTTACTGAGCCGTATCTCTAGAAATTAAATCAAAATACCAACAATAGGCCTAGAGGTACTCAAGTACCAGCCAAGATCTAGACCTGACTAGCCTCAGTCTTGGGTCTACCGCGAAGGTTTCTAAGGCTCGCAAAAACTACCTAGAGGTTCGTTGACCCCAGCGGTTAAAGAACCTGTGTGTATACATAGCAAGTCCAAGTTCAATTTACCAGTGCATTTTTTATAAGAGAGATAGAGAGGGATATTTATTTTGAGAGTTTTCTCTCTTGTCTTTTTATATTCCCCTAAATCTAACATTGGATTGGCCCTGGACATGATTTGTATTGGATTCCTTATCCCCACCATCAATCCTTGAAGGGTCCCTAGCTTTCTACACTTTGGGATAACACCACCCATGGCAACCCCCAGAACCCTGGCTTTCAACACTTCGGGATAGTGCTGCCCATAGCATTCTGTAGCTAAATTCAGGCCCTAGAAATTGACATTTCGGGATAATCCCGCCTATAGCACCTGAAGTAGCACAAGGTGCTTACGTGCCCCCAGTAGGCTATTTGGATATCATAGGAGACAAGCACTGAGGAGACGATACGTTATTACGTATCTTCGAGGGGAGTATTTTTCATTCGACCTCTATGTGTCGAGAACCCATCTAATCAACTTGTGTCTTCGAGCCGCTCCTAAGCCAGATCTTCGGGAAAACATTTTCATAACAGAACACTTTTGGCATTATACTTCATTAAGCTCACTAACCTAGACTGGTGTGTGATTTTTGGGTGCCTAGGTTACCAAGTCTCACAAACCAAAGGACGGGCAACGGGGATGAATAATCACTAAGCCTTAAACTTAATACATAAGCCTTGCACTTTCCTCAACATCTTGAGAATTAATCTGGATCTTAACAAATACGTGAATGTTTAAGCCATAGAATAGGCCCAACAGGCCTGAGGTTGATATTCGTCACTTATCTTTTAAGATTTAGCCCTTCAGGTCTTAATTCATCATCCAATCCAGCTTAGAACTTAGGTAAATTCCATACTCAATTACGGGGACTAACACAATTTTTTTCTTTTGTTTGCTCCTTTTTCTCTATTTTTCTTTTCTCCTCTTTTCCTCCTTGATTCAGATCTTTCAATTCAGCTCTCCTTTCATCTCTCTCTCTATTTTTTTTTTCATGAAACCCCTTCATGAATCGAATTTTACAGCATTTTGCACTCTAATACCCCCCATGCCTAAGATTTGCAATGTCCTCATTGTAAATTAAATAGGTTTAAGTTCAGCTTAGATCGTACATTAGAACAGGTTTGGTTGGTGGTGAATGAGTTGGGATGACTGTTGCGGATGATTTGAAGCTCTAATACGATTATCGGAGGTGGAGTTGGTTGTTCTAATGGATGAACCCTAAAGTGCAATAGGACTTTAGCTCAGAGATAGGTTAGAAGGGTCTCAGGTTTTTCAAAATGATGGGTTGCCTCCCGTTAAGCACTAAGTTTAACGCCATCAGCTAGGTGCAATGTGGCTTAGGGAGAATGGAGGTCAAAAGATATCGCAACCATATTCAAATTGGTGAGTTCAAGGAACGGTTTCAGTCTCTGACCATTCACAACAAATGGTTCTGAGTCATGGTTGAGTTCATTGATTTTGACAGCTCCATTTTCGAAGATTCTTCGGACGAGAAAGGGTCTAATCCATTTTGATCTTAGCTTTCTTGGGAAGAGCTTGAGCTTGGCATCAAAGAGGAGCACTTTTTGACCAGGATGGAATGATTTTCGCAAGATGTGCTTGTCATGGAAGGCTTTGACCTACTCTTTGTAGATACGTGAGTTCTCTACACATCATTGTGTAACTCCTCGATCTCGCTTATTTGCAATCGACAGTGGATTCCAACCTTCATGAGATCTAGATTGCACTTCCATACTGCCTAGTAGGCCTTATGCTCCATCTCTACAGGGAGGTGACATGCCTTCCCGTACACGAGCCTGAATGGAGACATCCCTAGTTGGGTCTTATGGGCGGTCCTATAAGCCCACAAGGCTTTTGGAAGTCGGGTGGACCAATCTTTTCTGTCAGGCTAAACAGTGACTTGAAGGATTTTCTTGATCTCCTGATTGGATAGCTCAGCCAATCCATTGGTCTGGGGGTGGTAAGGAGTTGAGATACGATGTGACACCCCATACTTTTTCATCAGGGTCTGGAAGTGCACATTCACGAAATGAGACCCGCCATTACTGATGATGGCTTTAGGAACCCCAAATATGGAAAAGATGTTCTCCTGAATGAACCAGAGAACAACTTTATGATCATTTACTCTTGTGGGTAAGACTTCGATCCATTTCGAGACATAGTCAAAAGCTAGTAAGATATACTCGAAGTCGTTAGATCTAGGAAAGGGTCTCATAAAATCAATTTCCCATATGTCAAAGATCTCACACATGATAATTAGATTCAAGGGCACCATATCACGTAGACTTATGTTGCCAAGGTTCTGACAACGGGCACATGCCTTATAGTAGGATTGTGCGTCTTTGAACTTAGTGGGCCAAAAGAACCTACACTAGAGGATCTTCTCTGTGGTTTTATGCCCAGAGTAATGGCCACTATGCTGGAACCTTGTTCCACATCTTGTTTTGGTGTTAACAAAATTATTATGGATTAATGTTTGCAATTAAGTATTTTTCATATTTAGGTGAAGGAGCAAGGCAAACAAGAAATGATGGAGGCATGATGGTGAGAAGAAAAAGATCATGTCATGAAGGATGATAAGGATGAGTCGAGGAGAAGAAGATCATTTTCGACCTTAGTTTCTGTAGTTTAGATTTTATATTTATATATTGTATATGCCTCTTAGCAAGAGAATTTAACTTAGATCATAAAAATCAACTAGAGATAAATTAGGATTTATATGGCATTTGTTTTCAAAGTACGTAATGGATTAAAATGCTTAAAACAGGTACTTGTAAGCAAGTACCGGTACTGTTCATCAGTACTGGTATTTGCAAGGCACATGTTTGAGAATTCGTCTCAAACTGTGAACAACAAGTACCGGTACTAACCATGAGTACCGGTACATGTTGGCCACAGGTTGAAGGCTTAATTCTGGCCTGAACCTTACAAGTACCGGTACCCATGATGAGTATCGGTACAGGTAGGTTACTATGCCCAAGGAATTCCAAACCTGGGAGTCACAAATACCGGTACCCATGATGAGTACCGGTACCATGACTCTTGTACTGGTGGTAGTGAGTTGCTAGTACCAATACAGGTACTTTAGTGCCGGTACCAGCTAGCCGTTGGCCCAAAACAGAATGGCTGGAATATTAATTTTGATAATGTGAACATTGGGATTTAAACCCTAACATCTAGTAAATGACCCACTAAGGTCCTAACTCTATAAATAAACCCTTGGACCCTTAGTTTGCACATAAGAAATAGAGAAGAAAAATTCTAGAGCTATTTCGATGGGACGAATTATGGGTATTGGAAGAGGAGGATGCAAGTCTTCCTCAAGGCAATGGATGAGGAGTCTTGGACCCTCATTCAAGAAAAATACTCAGATCTGGAGCTGCAAGAAGAAGTAGCATGGACAATGGATTAGAAGAAAAACATTGTGAGCAACGCGAGGGCGATGAATGCACTGTATTGTGCGTTATCGAAGGAGGAATTCAACTGCATCTCAGCGTGCGAGTCAGCATTTGAGATATGGAACACTCTCGAGGTCACCTACAAAGGTACAAACAAGGTAAAGGAAACTCGTATCTCTATTCTAATAGAAAATTATGAGTGTTTTAGGATGGAGAAAGGCGAAACAATCAAGGATATGTATACGAGGTTTGGGGAATTTGTTAACCCCATGAAGAACCTAAGAGTCAAGCTGAAAGAGGAGCAGCTTGTAAGGAAGATCTTGAGATCTCTTACAAGTGATTGGTCTCCAAAGACCACAACCATCTAAGAGGCAAAGAACCTCTCCGCTCTCCCATTGGATGATCTAGTTGGTAGTCTTATGGCTTACGAAGTCCAACTAGAAAACATGAAGAAGAACGAGGAGGAAAAGTTGTCTAGCAAAAGAAAGAATATTGCTTTTAGAGCAATTAAGGAGGACTCAGACTCAACAACCTCGAAATCTGAAGATGAAGAAATGGAGATGCTTACTAGGAAATTCCAGAAATTTCTCAAGAAACAAGGTAGGCAAGTCAATAAAATTTCAACTAATATTATTTGCTATGAGTGCAAGAAGAAGGGCCACTTGCGGAAGGATTGCCCAATGAATAAGGAGAAGGAAGACAAAAGGAAAGACACAAAAGAACTCGATCGAAAGAAAAAGAAGATTTCAAGAAAGGCATACAAGGCAACTTGGGATGATAGTGATTTCGACACAGAATCGTCTTCCGAAGAATCTGAAGAAACAGAAGTTGCACATCTTTGCTTAATGGCAAACGACGATAACTCAGAAAATGAGGTAGATTCTGAAGTCACCTTTAATGAATTAGTATAAGCATATGAAGATTTATATAATAAGGCTAGGATGATTAAAAAGAAAAATAAGGTTTTGCATGATAGTTATAGAACTTTAGAAATAGAGAAATCTTGTTTAGAAGTAGAATTAGATATGTCCAAAGAAACTAACAATCAATTACATGAAAAAATAGTAGAATTAGAAGATATTTATGAGCACTTTGAGGACACTTTGAATAATTTAAAAACAACAACTAGGCTGAATACGGAATCTTGTAATAATTTAAAAGCCAAGTTCAATAATAAGAAGAACACACAAAATAAATCACATGCACCTAGACATGCATGGATTTATCAAAAGGTCAAGAATCCTAAGAATTATAGATCTAACACTAAAGTGATCTATAAACTTAAGGATTTGAAAGGTACTAACCATCAAGGACCCACAAGAAAATGGGTACCTAGAAAAGATATTGTTTTGCAGGAATAGATCAAAGAGATCAGTGGGTGTTCAAGGCACACAACGGAACATTTCAACCTTTCTATAGGTTGAATGAAGACCAAGAACGATGGCTTAACGGAGCTTGGTACCCACATTCATCATTTTACTATTGGTAAACTTTATGGTATGATATTTTTTCATTTTTTTGTGATTGACAAAAAGGGGGAGAAAAATAAAGGGCAAATAGTAATATTTTTAAGGGGAGCTTATATTGAGGGGGAGGATTAAAATGAAAATTTTTCCTTTATATAACATTGTTAAATTTTTTAATTATCTATTTGCAAGATAGTTTTGTCAACACCAAATAGGGGTTATTAAATTTTTTAATTATCTATTTGCAAGATAGTTTTGTCAACATCAAAAAGGGGGAGATTGTTGGAACCTTGTTCCACATCTTATTTTGGTGTTAACAAAATTATTATGGATTAATATTTGCAATTAAGTGTTTTTCAGATTTAGGTGAAGGAGCAAGGCAAATAAGAAATGATGGAGGCATGATGGTGAGAAGAAAAAGATCATGTCATGGAGGATGACAAGGATGAGTCGAGGAGAAGATCATCTTCAACCTTAGTTTCTGTAGTTTAGATTTTATATTTATATATTGTATATGCCTCTTAGCGAGAGAATTTAACTTAGATCATAAAAATCAATTAGAGATAAATTAGGATTTATATGGCATTCATTTTCAAAGTACGTAATGGATTAAAATGCTTAAAATAGGTACTTGTAAGCAAGTACCGGTACTGTTCATCAGTACTGGTATTTGTAAGGCACAGGTTTGAGAATTCGTCTCAAACTGTGAACAACAAGTGCCGGTACATGTTGGCCATAGGTTGAAGGCTTAATTCTGGCCTGAACCTTACAAGTACCGGTACCCATGATAAGTACCGGTACAGGTAGGTTACTGTGCCCAAGGAATTCCAAACCTGAGAGTCACAAGTACCGGTACCCATGATGAGTACCGGTACCAGAACTCTTGTACTGGTGGCAGTGAGCTGCTAGTACCAATACAGGTACTTTAGTACTTGTACCAGCTAGCCGTTGGCCCAAAATAGAACGGCTGGAATATTAATTTTGATAATGTGAGCGTTGGGATTTAAACCCTAACGTCTAGTAGGCAACCTACTAAGGTCCTAACTCTATAAATAAACTCTTGGACCCGTAGTTTGCACATAAGAAATAGAGAAGAAAAATTTTAGAGCTATATTTCAAATTTCCACCATATTTTCAAGAGAGAAAGAAGAAGCTTGCCATTCACTTTCTCTACATTCTTGCAAGCTCAACGATGTGTTTTTCTCATGCATCTATGAAGCGATTCACGTCCATCCTAGGCTCTCAAATTGGTATTCATTTTAATTATTGTTGGGAGGCATAGGAATTCTTGTTGTAAGAGTTCTCTTTCTTACAGCAGTTCTTATTTGTATTTTGAGCTTGTTGCTCGTTGGGTTGTAACAAACCCGTTATTGTACTTGGGTTGAGGTAACTCGTTAATTACCTTGGTTTAGTAAATTGATTCTCTCAGGGTTGAGAGAATCAGGTTAAAAACCCTAAGCTGGGAGGCTTAGGTAGTGGAGTACCCAAGGGAGGGGAACCACTATACATATTGTGCCAATTTCAATGATTGTATTTTGTGTAAATCTTTTTGTATTACTAACATTTTGATTAAGTATTTGTGTGCGTAGCCATACATATATATCTTATATTTTTAGATCCTACAATTGGTATCAGAGCTAAAGTTCCAACAACTGCAAGCTTAGTCATGATAAAAAGAGATGACATCATTGACCTCGTCGTCAGGAATGCATCTTTGGATTACTTGGTCACTACTGATGTGAAATAGATAAGGATCTTCCCAGACATAGTACTTGTCATTGGAAATCAGCTTGTCCTACCAGGTGGTTGCCCAATCAGGCGGAACTTTCCCTGTAACCAAGTAATTCATGATATCAACGAATTAGGGAAGTCCACTAATGGCTAAGAGATGTTCATCCAGAAAATGCTTGGTGATACGTCCGGACGAGTCAATGATTGAAGAAGGAAGGAGAGACAAATGGTCAGCTACCACATTCTGCTTTCCTACCTTATCGTGAATCTCAAGATCGAATTCTTGCAACAGCAAGATCCATCAGATTAATCTATGTTTCGCATCCTTCTTTGTAAGCAAGTGCCTCACCGTAGTGTGATCCAAGTAAATGATGACCTAGGATCCCAGGAGGTATGATCTAAATTTCTCCAGACCGAATACTACAGCCTGCAGCTCTTTCTTCATAGTCATGTAATTACGTTGAGACTCGTCTGATGTTTTGCTGGCATAATATATTACCACCGATTTCCTGTTGATTTTTTGCCCTAGCACCGCTCCTATTGCATAGTTAGACGCATTACACTTGATCTCGAAGGGTTGAGACCAATCAAAGGATTGTAGGATTGGAGATTGAGTAACTCGATCACGTAGGATTTTGAATGCCTGAATGCACTCTCTTGTCATCTCGAAAGGTGTGTCCTTTGAGAGAAGATTCATTAAGGGGCGTGCGATTTTGGAAAAATCAGATATGAATTGGTGATAGAAATCGACCTGTCCCAAAAATGATCTGATGTCTTTGACTGAGGAAGGTACAAGTAATTTGGAAATCAAATTTACCTTAGCTTGATCAACTTGAATACCTTTCTCAGATATGAGGTGTCCAAGAATAATGCCCTCAGGAACCATAAAGTGGGTCCTTTCCCATGAGAGAACCAGGTTCACTTCGATGCATCTTCGGAGGATATGGACCAAGTGCAGGAGGCAATCATCGAAATATTCACCAAAAATTGAGAAATCATCCATGAAGACCTCCAGGTATTTGATAGCGAAAAAGCACAATTTGTAAATTACGATTTTATTATTGTAAAGCACAATTCCGATCGCTTTTAAAATTTATAAAGATCGAATACTTGGAAAGTATTTGAGTATCCCAAGGGACGTAGGAATGCAATTTGAAATCTCTTGCTTGAAATTTGGAAATCAACTTTCTTTTTATGTTTTGAAATATATAATTTTTTTTTTAAATAAGGTCAAAGCAAATGCGAAGAGAATACGAATAAAAAATGCTAATTTAATGGCAATAAGTGCCTTGCTTCTCCAACTCACTCTAAGCACGGACAGCTTGGAGTAATGGAGGAACAACACACAACAAAATAATACAAGCTAATTGAACAAATGGTAAAGGAATGCTTCTTAAAATGAAAATTATTTTTACAAAGGAGTTGAAGAACTCACAAGCAAGAGGGATTCTCACTTGTAATCTTCAACATAAATTGAATACTACACTACCATGCAAACAAAACACAAAAAGGTAGAAGAAAGCTTATGAAGAAGGTGATGTTGCTGCAGAACTCCCGCTCCAATTCAGGTTGCCCTTGAATTGAAGGAAGCTTACTCTTGGCTCTCCTTCTCTTGGCAAGCCTTAGGTGGGGCGTTCCTGGCTCCTTCTAGAGTGGAAGGTTTCCACTCTTGAACTCCTTATTAGGGTGGACATGGACCACCCTTTTTGCTTCTCCTTTGGATGTCCTCTTTGCCTGGCCTTCCTTCTTGGCTTGGTGAAGACATAAGGTAGAAGAAAGGAAGAAGTTGAAGGCACCATGGAGACAGAGTGTCCCCTTAATCTTCTTCTTCTCCTCCTCTTCTCCTTGGTTGTTTATGAAGGTGGATATAGGCAGAAAAATGTGTAGCCAAGGATGACTGAAAATGGGTGGTTAGTGGTCCTTTTATAGAGTGGAAGGAGGGGTGATTGGCGTGGAATAAGATGGAGGGCTAAGATGGATTATGGATGGTGGTTAGGTGATCTAAGGGCCAAGAAATGTGGTGCCAAATGAAGGGGTTTGAAGGGGGAGTAGGTGGCTTTAGGATGGATGGTTAGGATGGAATTTTAGGGTGGTTAATTGATCCTTTGGCCTAGGATAGTTGGCGCCACTCCAATAGGTGTAAGGGGGGTAGTTATAGGTGGTTAAGGGTGGCACCAACCATGAAGGGATGCTTTGGTTTGTCACCAACCCAGGTGGTTTCTAGAAGGTGGTTAGGTGTAGGGTTTAGATGGGTTGAGCACTAAGGCGTATGGTGGTGATGAGGGGGATTTTTGGAGGGAAAAGTGGCGCCACTTTTGTGGTGCCCCTTGGTAGTGGTGGTGGGTTGAAGGGTGGTGAAGAGTTGGCACCAAAAAAAGTTTAGGAGTAGGAGCTTAGGTGGACTAGGTTTAGGTCTTTTTGGTGGTGTTAGCTAGGTAGGCTTTTGGGTGATGGTGGATGGCCATGGAGTAGAGGAGTAGGTGTTGAGCTTAGCTAAGCTACCTAAGCTAGCTTAGCTAGTAGAGTAGTAGTGGAGAAGCTAGGGTTTAGCTGAGAGGAGGTAGCCTTGAGATGCTTTGAAGCTTGCGGGAGCTGACAATTGCTGAAGAAGTCTTCTTGGGAGCTTAGCTACTCAACTTTAGCTAGCTGCTAAGTTGAATAGGTTGAGCTGAGTTGAGTTGGTCTCAACTATTCTGAAGTTGGGGGAAGCTGGCTGTGGACTTCTTTGTTGACCTAGCTTAGCTAGCTGAAGACTAGGAGCTAAACCAAGTTGACTGGAGCTCTTGTGGGTTGAGTAGAGCTAGGATGAGTTGGGATGAGTTGAGTTGGAGCTGGAATGAATTCCCGCCAATTAAGCTAAGCTAGTTAGAGCTCCCAGTGAACTGATTGGAGCTAAGATAAGCTAGACTCAACTAAGTTGAGCTGGATTTGAGCTGGTTTAAGGTGAGTTGAGCTAAGTTGAGCTACCCTAGGCTACCATCCAGCTAAGATGGGCTGAATGGAGCTGGGGAGAGCTAAACCTAACTTAGGTGAGCTGATATCCAGTTGAGATGAGCTGGATCCAACTAGGGTTCAGCTGATTTGATCTTCTTCGCTTTCTACCTTCTTAAGTGCTAAGGTTTTAAAGTTCTGATCATCTACTTATCCTTAACACTCAAGTAAATATGTTAAAAACACAAAAAAATGCAATGCATGCCTATCCTAGGTAATGTCTAAATGCAACTCGAAAACCTGCTTGCGGAGTTAAAAACCTAAGAGCTAGATCTATTTTAGGGTATAAGAATGATGATAAACTGGCATTTATCACACCCCTATGCTTATCTTTTGCTAGTCTCTTAGCAAAACTTAATTTCACGAAACAGATTTTTGGGAAAGACTAATTTTTTTGACTTTTGAGAAAAAGGAGATTTCGAGACCTTGGTTGATTAATACATGAAAGGCATGGGATTTGTTAAAGATAAACATCAGGATTCATCTTTGGATCCAAAAATTAGATGAATCAAGATCAATATCTCCTTTACAAATTCACAAGTTAACTTCTTGACAATTCAAATGACCTGAAATTGTTTTGCAGTTAAGATTTCTTTGGCTTTTGAATCTGACTCGCAACTTGCAAAATCTTTTAAAACCTTGTGTCAATGCTTGTAAATGCCAACATTTATAAGGTTGTGTTTTATTTTATTTTATTTTTTGTCTCCCCTATGTTTATTCCTATCTTAATCCTACAATAGATGTGTTAGGATCATCATTCCTATTACCAGTCCTCTAGGGGGCGTTGGCACCAGCACTTCGAGATAGTACTGTACAAGACACCACCTAGGAGCTCACAACCCCAAAACACAATGAGGTGTAAAAGGGGTGCTCCAAGAGAACTCAAGTTCTTGCTTCAACGCTATGGGTAGAGCACCATCTAAGACACTTGAGCCGCAAAATGCACCTAATGCTCCATTTAAAGATATGAAATATAGATATAGAGTAGCACCAAGGTAGTAACATGTTGACATCACGTCCTCAAAGGAGGCATTTTCCTCCTCGGCGGTGGGAACTCAAACCAATCATCTGCTTTGGATTTCACTGAGACTAAACAAGGGGTTTTTCTAATTTTTCTAATTTGTTTTTAAGTGTTGGTTATGTGTGAAATTTGACACAAGAATTTTGCAAGGGACGTAAGTTTTTGAGTCGGAAACTAAGCCAAATAGTTTCCAGGTTGCAAAAGAAGATCAAGTCACTCGAATCATCACGAGTTCAGGTGGAATTTAGAGAAGGATACTTGATTTAGTCTAAAAGTAGACCCAAAAATTCTAATAGTTAGATCCGCATCTTAATCCCTAGTTTGTTAAAGATTAAATCCCATTGTGCCTTGAAATGATTTCTCAACCTTAGTCATGATTTCAAAAATTTCTCAAAAAAAAGTTTTAACATTTTTTTTTTTGGGTATGCATGCAGAAAATGAAACAAAATGTTTAATGTTTTTAGGTTTTGAAAATCCTAAATTGATTGTCAAAATTTAAAAACACTCCCCCATGCTTAACATATGTGATCTCCTCATGCAATAGGAAGGAAAAGGAGATTACCTTGATGAAGGCAGTTGGAAACAAGATAGTCAAAACCTCTGAAGTAAATAAAAATGAAAAGCATGAAAGATATTATGGGTTACCTCCCATATAGTTCTATCTTTTACGCCATTCAGCCGGGCATGAAGTCACAAATTATCGGGTATGTCATGGAGGTCTTGAGGGTCAGATTTCGTGTTGAGGGTGTTATCAAAATAGGGCTTAAGCTGTTGGCTGTTGACTGTTAAAGTATTATTGGATTTTGGATATAAAATTTCAACGACACCATGGGGATAGGTTTGAATTACAATGTGAGGACCGATCCATTTAGATTTTAGTTTACCAGGAAATATTCGTAACCTTGCATCAAAAAGCCACATGTGTTGATTAAGTTCAAAAGATTTTCGAACAATGAATTTATAATGAAATTTCTTGGTTCGATCTTTGTAAATGCATGTATTTTTATAGGCCATGTTGCGATGTTCTTCAAGTTCGATTAATTGCAATTTCTTGTGTTTTTCAGTCGCGTCCAAATTGTAATTAAATTCTTTTATCGCCCAATAAGCCTTATATTCTAGTTCAACCGGGAGGTGATATGCCTTGCCAAATATGAGGCGGAAAGGTGACATGCCGATCGGGGTTTTAAAAGCACTATAATTAGCCTATAATGCATTGTCGAGCTTGAGTGAACAGTCTTTTCGATCGGGCTTTACCATCTTTTGCAAAATGTTTTTGATATCCTGATTGGACACTTTAGCTTGGCCATTTGTTTGAAAGTGATAAGGTGTAGAGATTTTATGATTCACCCCATATTTAGCGAGTAGTTGACGAAATTGGGAGTGTGTAAAATGTGATCCTCCGTCACTAATAATGGTCTTAGGAACACCGAAACATGAAAAAAATGTTTTTCTTGATAAAATCCACGACAACCCGATGGTCATTAGTGCACGTGGGTATCGCTTCATCCACTTTGACATGTAGTCGACAATGACTAAAATGAATTGGTACCTAAAAGAAGTGAGAAATTGATGCCCCATAATCAAAGATCTCAACTTCTAAAATCGGGTTGAGGGGTATCATATCCTTAGAGTTCATGTTGTAGATGCTTTGGCAACGCACACAGGATCGTGAAAACTCATGAGAATCCTTGTGTATGCTAGGCCAATAAAATCCAGCATTTAAAACCTTGGCCGCCTTTTTCTTCCCCAAGAAATGTCCATCGCAAGCCATTGAATGATAGTGGTTCAGAATATCATGTGTTTCTGAATCGAGAACACACCGTCTAATGACTTGGTTGGCAAAGATGTAGAATAGATCGGGGTCCTCCCAAAAGTAATATTTGATCTCGGCAAAGATCTTATCCCTCTTTTGTTTAGGCCAGTCAAAAGGAAATTGTCCAATGGCGAGATAATTCGCATAATCAGCATACCAAGGGAGAGATTTCAGTGTCAGGAGCATTTCACCCAGAAAAATAGCTGTTTGGGTCAATACCGAGTGATCAGTGTAGATGGTGATGTGACCCTAACAGATATGAAGGGAATTTTTCAAGGGTAAAAGTAATTGAAACTTCTTTTTCGGTAACAGTATATTCTGTTGTGTTTCATCAAGTGTTTTTTTGGCATAATAAATCACAATGGGTTTCTTATCGATGTGTTTCCCTAGGACAACTCCTACTGCATAGCCTGAGACATCTGTCATTAGCCCAAAAGGTTGAGCCCAGTCATGGGCTTGTAGAATGGGTGCCTCAGTAATCGCTTGTTTTAAAATATTAAAACTCTCCAAGCAATCTTTATCAAAACAAATGGTTGGTCTTTAGTCAAAAGGTGGCTTAAAGGTCGAGAGATTCTGGAGAAATCCTTAATGAATCATCGGTCGAATCCCACATGCCCCAAAAAAGATCGTATTTGTTTCACCGAACTGGGTGGGGGAAGTTTTGAGATTGTATCAACTTTAGCTTTATCTATCGAGATTCCTTTTCCAGAAATAACATGGCCTAGGAAAATGCCCTCTTGAACCATGAAATGGCTTTTTTCCCAACTAAGAACCAGGTTAACCTCTATACATTTTTGGAGAGTTCTTTCTAAATTCCAAAGACAACGATCAAAAGAATCTCCAAAAATAGAAAAATCATCCATAAAGACCTCCAGGCAATCACCTACCAAATCAGAGAAGATTGCTAACATACACCGTTGAAAAGTCATGGGTGCATTACACAATCCAAAGGGCATTCTTTGGAAAGCAAAGGTTCCAAAGGGGTAGGTGAGAGTGGTCTTTTCCTGGTCCTTAGGGTGGACTGCAACTTGATTGTAGTTGGAATATCCATCAAGAAAGAATTAATATTCTTGTCCGGCTAGCTGCTCCAAAATTTGATCAATAAAGGGGAGCGAAAAATGATCCTTCTTTGTGGCAGTATTTAATTTTTGATAATCAATACAAACATGCCTTGAAGAGGCAGTCCTAGTTGGGATTTCTTCACCCTTATCATTTGTAACAACAATGGGGCCAACTTTCTTGGGTACAACTTGTGTAGGGCTAACCCACTGGCTATCAGAGATAAGGTAAATAATGCCCACATCAATCCATTTAATGATTTCCCATTTTACAGCCTCTTACATATTAGGGTTTAAGCAACATTGGGGTTGGCAGGAGGGTTTAGAGTCTTCCTCAAGATAAATGCGGTGAGTGCAATAGGACGTGTCAATGCCTTTTAAATCATTTAAAGTCCAACCAATTGCTTTGTGATATTTGTTCAGAACTTGGAGTAGTTTTTCCTCTTGTGCCCTAGAAAGATGTGCATTAATGATAAGGGATTTTGTATGATGTGGACCTAAAAACACATTTTAAGGAATCCGACAAAGGTTTTAGATCCAATTGTAAGCTAGGTTCTGAAATGGGGTTAGTGATTATCGTGAAATTAGGTGTGGTGGGTGAGGGTGGGTTAGATGATTGTTGCAACTCAAGAGAAGAATTGATTGCAAAACACATATCCACAGAAAGCATTTCCTCAACAAGATTTGAGGATTCAGAATTTGAGTCGTCAAAGAAATTCGGCTTGTGGAATCTTTTGGAAGCCCTAAAAATATCTAATGTGAGTGTCTCGCCACCGCAAGTGATGTCCATTTTACTGGAATCACAATTTATATTAGCTTTAGCGGTGGTGAGGAAGGGTCTTCCAAGAATAATAGGTGCATTCTTTAGAGCTTCGGGTACATCCATGTGAAGGAACAAAAAGCCTACAGTAAAGAGGCAATTCTGTACTTGAACAATGATGTCCTCTACTATCCCTTTTGGGTGAATAATAGATTGGTAAGCATGTTGAAGGGTGACCTTCACCGGTTTAAGTTCACCAAACTGGAATTCATCAAAAAGAATGGTAGGGATAAGGTTTACTAACACATGTAGGTCTGAGAGGGCGCGATCAAAAGTAGTGTCATTTATGATAACAAATATTAGTGGAGAGCCCGGATCCTTTCTTTTGTAAGGCTGGTTGCTCTGAACAACAGAGCTAACTATCTTAGAAAGGACAACCTTTCCCAGATTTTTAAGCTACCTTTTTGGTGTACAAATTTCTTCTAAAAATTTTGCATAGGCAGGAACATTTTTAATTGCATCTAGGAGAGGAATGTTGATTTCCACTTGGCCAAATAACTCATACAATTGTTCTTCAGTTGGCTCAGTTTTTCTGGATTTCTTTTTCTTGGAGTTTAATGCTTGTGGGAAGGGTATTGTGTTTGTGTTATCTTCTTTGTTTTGAGAGTGAACGAAGGTGGGAAAAATTTGCTCTGGAGCTGATTTGTTTTCTCGTGAGGGTTCCATATTGTGTGTAGTTTTTCCACTTCTTAATGTTACTGCATTGGCAGTGTGATTGTTTTGGTGTGGAAAACGTTGATTTTGCTGCAGGTTTTGAAAATCGAGTGGGAATTGAGGTGTAAGATTTATTGGTTGTTGATTTTATTGACCCTGATTATTCCCATTTTGAAATTGGTTCCACTAATTTCTAGGATTAGGGATAGGTTGGGAGGGTAAATTTCCCATTGGCCTTTGATTGGGCATCACCGTGATTTGGTTTTGTAAATTAGAGACGGCACGAGTAACGTCATTCATTTGTTGCTGCATTCCTTGCATGGTTTTCATTAATTGGTTATTAATATCAGCCTACAAAAGTTGGTTTTGGCCAAAATTCCCCATTTGATTTTGAAATTGTGGAACTTGATTGGTATTTTTCCAGGAAAAATTAGGGTGATTCCTCCAAGTAGGCTTATAGAAGTTGGAGGAATTGTTTTTGAAATTATCTTGGAGAGCGAAAATATTCTCATTAACTGGGACAAACATGGTGGAATTGTCAAAAGTCCAAGTAAAATTAGGTGTAAGGTCAGGGTTTTCAAATCCACTTATGTTGATTTGTTGCAAATTTTCCCGGTGAAGGAGGGTTGGGTTAGGATCAGAGTTAGAAAATCTAGAGTTAGGGTTGGTCAAAACAAAGTTTTGTGGTCGCGCATTGAATTTTTCTTCCATTTTCTTTTGATTGATTTGCATTTGGTTGAGCCTTTGTGCAAACAGTTGCAAATTGTCTTGTGTAAGTGGGAGAGATTGGTGTTGTGTGCCTACTTCATGGACACTGATGAGTGTCAATTTCACGAGTAAAATCAAGGTTTTAGGGAACCCGTCTTCGTAGTTGCAAAATATCGCTACCAAATAAATTTATAACCAAAACTGAAAGTGGTCCTGAGTCGAACATAGGGAGGCAAATATTTAGTTTGTGAAATTCGTGCTTCAACTTTACTTGTTTTTGGTGTTTTTATCTTTTGTAATTTTTTTTGGTATTTTATATGGCAAGAGATCAGATCGATGAAATATTTATCTAACTAATCTACTCTACAACTACTTAGAGAAAGAGAGAAAGAAAGAGAGAGAAAGAGAAACAATCACATATATGTTCAAAATAGAGTTTTCTACAAATAATCAAGAAATTACAACTATACTAGAAAGCGATAAAAGATAGAGATGAGAAGAATCCCCCTCAATGGTCTCTTGGAGGATGACTCACTCTGACGTTGCTTGGATGACAATGGTAAGGAGCTGGATGAAGAAAAACGATGTTGGAGGAAGGAGGATGGGGCAGGACGGCGTCACGGTGAGGATCTTCTTCTGGAAGGTGGTGAGAGGACGACCACGGGATGCTCCACGAAGGAGGTGAGAAGCAGGAAAAATATTTGATTTTCTACTCTAGAGGAGCATCTTGGGCTTGGGACAAGCTCTCTCTAGAGCTTTGGAGGTGGTGAGGAAGAGCAAGGAAGATATGGAGAAGAATGGGAGGGGTAATGGTCCTTTTATAATGGAGGAGAAGAGGCATTTCGTGCATGGGGCAATTAGCGACACCCAAAGATGTCGCTGAAGGTCCACCGTAGACGTCCCCCTTGGCACTTGCATCCACACTATTGCGCCATTGTGCTATTGGTGCGCGCTCCACGCGCCCGTGTCCCGCATATTCATGTCGCGCGCGCTATGTGCTCGCTGCTGCTTCACGCTGCACATGCTGCTTAATTGGAGATTTGGGGGGGTTGTGGGTCTCAAACCCGCGATCTCCCCTTTGTGATAGGGCTCGGACCACCACGCCAAGACCTTCACTTTGTCAAAAAGGTGAATTCTTTGCTCCAGCTGGGGATGGTGGTGTGGCCTCTCCATGGCCATTGGATCTTGATCCAATGGCTTAGATCTAATGGGCGTGAAAGAGAGAGAGGTGGTAGTGGCCCTTGAGCGGCCTGGATAGTGCCACTTGGCATGATCTGGGACATCCATTTTCTTTCCTTTGTAGGGGCAGCTACATATGTCAAATTGAGATGATTTCCACGCTGTTAGATTACGATCATCATTTTGGATCCATTCGTATGGTTAGATTTGTCATTTGAAGTTCCAAATTGCCTCACCTTGCCTCTTGCCCGTTGATCTTCCTTGGACTGCATATGGTGCTACGAAACTCCGATCAAGGAGATTTTGGAGGTGTTGTACTCTGATGGTCATCCTGATCAGATCCGTAAGGTTGGATCGTCAATCTGAGGTCCTAGAATTAATCTCCTTCTCTCCTGGCCACAAAAGGATGTGAATTAACCTATAATTTATACAAACTATTTTAAATGCAGAATGATGAATGCTATGCAATATTTATAATATGGAATGCATCTATAAGGTTAGAAACATAAATAAATAGGCATTTTAACCTAACTGGATGTGTATACATCAGACACCTACATGGGAATTGGCATTTCTGCCAAAGGTGTCCATGGATGAATGGTTGAAAGAGTTTTCTCTCATTTCGTTGAAAAGTTTGTAGGCACTTTCGACATCTTTATTTAAAAAATTTCCCCCACATGAGGCATCAACAAATTGCCTCAATTTGTCATCAAGACCATGGTAGAATATTTGCACGAGTTGCCAAAGTAGCATCTTGTGGTGGGGGTAGCTCCTTAATAAGTCATGAAATCTTTCCCATGCTTGATGCATAGGCTCACCGGGTTTTGTTGGAAGGTGGTTATTGCGCAACGTAAAGAGTTAGTTCGACCAATAGGAAAATATTTTTTTAGAAATGTGCTCTTTAATTGTGTCCAAGTAGTAATAGGTTTTCCTACTGTCCTAAACCAATAAGCGGCCTTGTCTTTAAGGGATAGCAGGAAGAGCCACATTAGCCATAAATCTTTCGAAACATTCCAAGATTTGGTGGTTTGGGCGAGGACCGTGAGCTCCTCTAAATGGCTAAATGAGTCTTCTTGAGGAAGGCCATGAAAATGCTTAATAAGATTTAGGACCATGGGTTTGATTTCAAACTCTCCATCAGGTATAACCACCCCTAGTCTTTCTTCATAATTTGAGGGATCATAGAAATCCCTCAACGAAACTGTGGGCTCAACATTGGGTAGTTATTATTGGCTAGGTTTGTGACAGTCCTAGTCAATTATTATTGATTCGCTTGGATTTGTTGGAGTTGGGTTAATATCATGAGTAATGGGTTGGAATTTTCGAGATTCAAATTTCCTGTCTAATTTTGCTAAGGTGGCATTTCAAATTGTGGTTCAAGAACTTTAACTTCAGGTTGTTGAAAATGAGTGTTCCCATTTTGATGGTTAGAAGATGATGGATTGTTAGCATTTTTTGTATGATTTTGGACTTTTCCCATTTTTTCTTGATTTTCTAAGGAAAAATCAAACAAACGAGTATGGTTGGTGTGGCAGGTTGAAAAATTAGTTGGTCCCTCCAAGTGCGGATTTTGGGACCATCGGCTGTGCATACACTTAATGGAAGACGGGAGGGGAGGAGAAGAGATGAATGAGAGAAAATGTGCAAAACAAACAACCAAGCCTAATCTGCCTTAAGGTTGACTCCTTAGAGGAACCTAAGACTTGGGAACCCGATAAATAAGAAATCAACAAGTGAACCCACTTCCTAAGGATCACCAGGCTAGACTTAAAGAGGTGGATTGGGCCCAAGCATGTCTTGGAAAAATCACCAAGGGCTTCTGTAAACCTGCACCCGTCATTTGACTTCCCTCCAAGTCTATCGCCACATTTTCAAAAGGAATTAAGAATGCTTAATGATTCTTAGATACTGGATATCAAGCCTAGTTTTGGTGAATTCCTTAAGTGGTTAAATGATTACTTGTTTTAATTTAGGCTTGAGTATCTGAATGTGCACAGGAATGTGAAGAGCGTTGATTGGGGTCAGTTAAATATAACAAAGATCTATCATGCTTCTATATAGCTTTTGGTCTACACACTTACCTGACTTATCTTCTTTGAGTTGTGTAATTGTAGCCATAGGTGTTTCTTTTCCTTTCGAGTTATCCATCTCAAACTTCTTCAAGATTTCTCTTATGTACTTGGTTTGCAAGAGGAAGATTCCATTTTTAAGTTGATTGATCTACAACCCTAGGAAAAACTTCAATTCTGCCATCAGGCTCATCTCGAATTGATCCTGCATAACCTTTGCAAACTCTTAGCATAGAAGATCGTCAATAGCACCAAATATTATGTCATCAACATAAATTTGGATTAGAATTAGTTGGTTATCATTTCTTTTAGTGAATAAGGTTGGATCAATTAGTCTAATCTTGAAGTCATTTTCTATCAAATAGTCTCTTAGTCTTTCATACCAAGCTTAAGGAGACTGCTTTAGTCCATATAAGGCTTTATTTAGTTTGAAAACATGATCAGGATTTTCTGAACATTCAAAGCCAGAGGGTTGTTTCACATAGACTTCTTCTTTTAGAAATCCATTGAGAAATGAGCTTTTGACATCCATCTGGAATAACTTGAATCCCATATGAGCAGCAAAAGCTAGTAACATTCTAATGGATTCTAGTCTAGCTACAGGTGCATAGTTTCATCAAAATCGATTTCTTCTTCTTGATTATAGCCTTGAGCCACAAGTATAACTTTGTTTCTTACAACCTTTCCTGATTTATCAAGCTTATTTCTAAAAACTCATTTTGTTCTAATGACTAATTGAGATTCGGACTTAGTAACTAATTCACAAACATTGCTTCTTTCGAATTTGTTTAATTCTTCTTGTATTGCAACAATCCAATAATCATCGGTGAATGCTTATTTCATAGGTTTGGGTTCTAGTTGGGACACAAAAACACTAAGTGCAAGGTTATTTAGAGATGATTTGGTTTGAACTCCTTTTGCGACATCACCAATCACAAGATCTTCAGGATGGTCTTTGGTGTGGGTTAGATCTTTAGGTAGGTCACTAATGATGAATTCCTTAGGAATATTTGAGGGGTCAACTAGTTTTTGATCATCATCTTTGGTTGATACTCTTTCTACTTGTCTAATTCATCAAAAGAAACATGTAGAATCTCTTCAACCACTATGTTTTTCTTATTAAAATCTCCATAGGCTTTACTTCTAAAGGAGTATCCTATCCTTCATCACTCTTTGCATCAAATTGTCCAAGTTATCTTTTGTATTCAAAATGAAATGTACATTTACAACCAAATACCTTGAAATAGGAGATCTTAGGAGTCCTATCAAAGTAAAGTTCAAAGGGTGTTTTCTTAAGAATAGGTCTAATGGTTGCTCTATTCTAGATAAACCAGGCAATGTTTACAGCCTCAGCCCAAAAATACCGAGGTAGCTTTGACTTGCATAATATGGTGCGGGCACACTCTTCAAGGTTCTATTCTTCCTTTCTACAACACCATTTTGAGGAGTTGCTCTTGGAAAGGCAAAGTCTTATTTTATTCCATAACTAGAGTAGAAATCTTGAAAGTATTGATTTTCACATTCTCCTCCATGATCACTCCTAATCCTAGTGATAGAAAGGCCAATCTCAGTTTAGAGTCTTTTGGCTAACTTTCTAAATTCCTCAAAAGTAAAATCTTTAGATCTTAAGAATAATACCCAAGTAAATTGTGAAAAGTCATTAATAATGACTAGACAATATCTGAACCCATTCAAACTTTTGGACTTGATTGGTCCAAAGAGATCTACGTGGATCAACTTAAGTGGCTTAGAAGTGCTGACCATGTTTTTCAGTTTAAGGGATATTTTATGAAGTTTTCCAAGTTCACGGGAGGTGCAAAGATTTTTCTTTTTAAAGGAGATCTTAGGTAAACTTCATACGAAGTTGTGTTTCACAAGCTTGTTTTCGCATGTGAACATGATCGATTCGACGATGCCATAATATTGACTCATCATTTGATGCAACTAAGCAATTTAGATTGTTGCAGTTGTCAAAGTCAATAGTATAGATATCATTTGATCTTTCTTCAATCAAAAGGATTTCCTTTGATTTCTTATACTTAATTTTAAAACCTTTTGAGGTGAAGATAACTTTGTAGCCTTTATCACAAATTTGACATACACTAAGTTATGTTTTAATCCTTTTAGAAGATTAATGATTGTGCAGCAATCATAGGTCTTAAATGACCAAAATTAAGTTAGAACTTAGCATAACTTAGTGTAATCCATGCATACATGAGCATACTTTGCATCTTTCTTGCTTTATTTTAGCTATGCATCAAATAATGTTATAATGTGATGATTAAGTGCATTGTGTGGATTGTAGGTAATATGAAGATCTGAAGCTGGATCTGAAGATGGATCTACAGAATAAAGAGAAGCTGGAGCTGGAGCAGAAGACTTAGGAATAAATAGTATAACAAATAATGTAGGGTTGAGATATGCTACTCTACTAAGTAGAAATTAATGCTTAGATTAAATTATGAAGAACATTAGGACATCCCTGCACTTATCCCTAGCATTAGGACAACCCTATCCCTATCCTTAGTCTCTAGGATAACCCTATCCATGTCCCTATCCCTAAGCCACCTCCCTATTAGGCTAATTTAGCTGAAAAACCAAAACATGGATAATGCTATCCATGCCCTTATCCACATTATCCCAACTCTTATCCCCCTTTCGAGATACCCTTATCCCTAAACCTCAATTTCCCCACTTCAGCCAAAACCTGGATAACACTATCCAGATTCCCACCATCCACTATCTCTATACTCAATCCTCTTATGCCTAACCCAATTCCCACCTTAGAATCCCATTTAGATCCCTTGATATCCCAATTAGCTCAATTAGAGGTAATTGGGTTAGCCTTGTTCTAATTAGGTCCAGATGAACCTGATTAGGTTAACCCCAATCTAATTAGGCTTAGACTAGTCTAATTAGACTCAACCCAAACCCAATTACCTAACCTACATCCAATTGGGTGCATTCCTAATTGATTATGTGCACCTAAATCCAATTGGATCTACCCAGGATCCAATTGATCCATCCCTACCTATTCAAGTCTAAATAGGCTCAGTAGAACGTAATTAGGGTTGGACCTGAATCTGATTGATTCAAATCAACCCAAGCAAGTCCAATTGGATCTACTTAGTCCAATTGGCTAACCCAAGACCTTCTTAAGAACCTAATTAGGTTCTCACTAAACTCAATTAAACTTAGCCAAGTTTAATTGATCAACCATCTAGTAATAGGTTACACTTAAACCTATTTTTTGACACCTACATAGGACCAACCCAGACTTATTTAGAAGTGGACCAAGTGGTCCACTTGACCACCTACCCATGGCTATACTTAGCCACACATTCACGCGCACGCACACACACACCCATACACACACGTTCATGCGCCATCTAGAGTCTTCTCTAGATGGTGCCACCTTTGGTTGCCAAAAATGGCAACCAAGGGAGTCCACTCTTAGATCCACAAAATGTGGATCTAAGAAGACCACTTCCCCTCCCATCTTGATGCCAAGATGGAGATTCTTCTAGAGAACTCCATAGTTCTCTAGAGAGACAAGCCAAGGGTCTATTTAAAGACCCCTTGGACAGCCACAAGCCCCCATCTAGCCATCTAGTCTCCCATTAGCTTGGCCACCATTCACCTCCACCTTCATGAGCACCTCCACCTCCACATCCACCATGGCTACTCCACCTCCATATCAAGACTAGATCATCTCTCCTTCCTCCCTCTAAGGGCCGACCTACCCACCATTGGCCACCCCTCTTTCTTCTCCCTACCACCTCCATCTCAAAGGCCATTGGAGACCACCTCTGATGCCCTTCCTTCTGCTAGCATAGATAAGTAGTTCTTCATGAGTTTTTTCTTTGCGATTCTTTTCTGCTTAGTAGTATAGCTCTCTCTTCCCCCTCAATGATGCATGTGTAATCTCCCCGTAGATCCACACATGCATTCGTTTTCTGCTAGCTAGTTGTTTTGTTTAAGCTTCCTCAAGCTTCGCTTTGTAGCAACCATCTTGAACTCGATGAAAATCATCTTTTTATATCTATATATGTATGTGTTGCAAAAATCACCATGAGCTTCATTGTCATATTTTATTGTGATTAAAGTTGCTTGTTTTAATCTCGAATATCTGTAGCAACAGCATGTCATGCATTAATATGTAAGTAATTATAAATCGACATGAGTTTTAGCAAGTAGAGAGAGAGGATCAGAATTAGATTTCGCATTTCCATAACGCCTCCCTAAGTTCGACCGGGACTCACCGTCTCGTTAATTTACAAATATTTTTGATCAATGGTTTTGTGCGACTATACTACGAACTACAACATATTTCAAAACATGTGCAAAATGACTTTGTCAATGAACATTATCAAAGTCGATTTTGGAGTTACCAATTTGGCTAGTACTAATAATATGTCCTTTGTGGTTGTTGCCAAAAGTGACAGAACCACCTTCCTTGCAGTTGATGTTGAGGAACAGGTCTTCTCCTATCATGTGCTTGGAGCAACCACTGTCCATAACCCACCTTCCTTTGCCTTGGACCTGCCATTGGTTGATGTCTGTAAGGTCTAGAGATTCTTCGTACAGCTACAAGGTGTCCATCTTTTTGTTGGTGAAAGGTCCAATTAGAATACTTTATTGGTCCTTCCTTAGGGTGTCCTACAAAATAGGATTGCAAAAGTCTTCTTGGTACCCATTTTCGTTTGGGTCTATATTTGTTAGCAGGTGCTCGTTTAAGCGTGGACCTATTCTTGGCCTTAAGACTAGAAGAATTTTGTGTGTCAATTTGTGATGTATATGCTTCATAATTATTATTAGAAATATATCCTAACCCAAATTTGGTAGTGGTTTGGGTTGGAGTGACTAGAAACTTTTCTAAATTGGCTCTTCCTTTAGTGAATTTGGCTAAATCATTTATAGGAGCAATAAATTTTTGTTTTAGCTTTCCTAATTTTATTTGAAGTGAACCTATGTATGCGTTAAGAGTGGTGAACTCTTGTGAAAGTTGTTGATTTTGTGATTCAACGTTGTGTTTCAATTTTGTTTCTTCATCTAGATCTTTTGTTAATTTCTTATTAGTTATTTTAAGTGCTTTAGCTAAATCATGCAACTCATAAAAGGCTTCTAAGAGTTCATTAGAAGTGAAAGAAGATACCTCATCTTCAATTGCCATTAGATTGCAGAGTGCTTCTTCACTAGATGTGTCTTCACTTTCTTTTTCTAAGCTAATGTCACTGTGATCCCAGGTTACTTGAAGGGCTTTCTTCTTTGCTTCACACCTGGGAGGTTTTCAAACCTTCTTCTCAACTTCTTTCTTGAGTTGAGGGCATTCTTTTCTCATATGTCCTTTCTTCTTATAGTTGTAGTAGATAACTTGATTCTCTTGTGGTTCTTCCTTCTTTTTCTTCTAGTTCTTGTTCTTCAAGAACTTTTTGAATTTTCTAGAGAGAAGGGCTATATCTTCTTCATCCTCATCCTTTGACTCCTCATATTTGGTGTATGCCCTTAGAGCAAGATCTTTCTTCTTCTTTCCTTCTCCTTCATGTTCCTTCATGTGCTCGAGTTGAACTTCATAAGTCATTATGCTTCCTATGAGATCATCAAGCTGGAGCACTGAGAGATCCTTTGATTCTTGGATCGCAGCCATCTTCATCTCCCAATCACTAGTGAGAGATCTGTGTATCTTACAAACTAGGGCTTCATTTGTGACTGTCTGATCCAAGTTTCTCAGGGAGTTGATGATGTCTGTAAATCTGGTATACATCTCCTTGATGGTTTCTCCTTCTTCATATGAAAAAGCTCATGCTTTTGTGTGAGGAGATTGACCTGAGTCTCCTTCACTTTTGAAGTTCCTACGTGAGTAACTTCAAGGATATTCCAAATTTCATATGTTGTCTTGCAAGTAGAGACGCGATTAAATTCTTCTTTTGATAGCCCACAAAAGATAGTGTTCATGTCTTTGGCATTGTCTGTGGCTATCTTCTTTTGGTTTGGTTGATAGCAACTCTTCCTTCTTTTTTGATCAGGTGTATTTGGAGGCTATCACATCTTGAACTTCATAATCCATAGTTCCAGAAATATATGCATTCTAGTCTTCCAAAAGGATCAAATATACACTAGAGGAGGGTGAATAGTGTAATATCTAACTCTATGAATAATTAAAAAAAAATTCATTGCAAAGTAAATATGCACAGACCAAGAGAGATAACACCTAATTTAGAGTGAAAACCCTTCCGGGTAAAAATCACTACCTAAGCCTCCCAGCTTAGGATTTCTCAAACTAGTCAACGCTAGTCCAATCCATCAACGTACCACTTGAATAAGGGTGGCACAACCTCTTACAAGACGTCTTCTCTTTTACACTTGACTAAGAGAAGACAACAACAATGGGACTTCCAAGATAACTTGGATCCTACATAAAAAATAACAAAAATAAAGAGAACATAACATATATACCTATGGAACCTTAGTAAGATTAGAACAAATCGAGCGTTTGTGAATCGTAAAGAATCGTGCTTTGAATCGCAGTAATCGTAGGTGAAGAGGTGCGAAAGTACTGTATAAAATATGTGTGTTTGTTCTTTGAAAGCTCTTTAGGTGTGTTTTGAAGAGGGGGGTCAAGGGTCCTATTTATAGGTTTTTTTGACCTATTTTGGAAATACCAAAAATACAGCTTTGAATGATCAAAACTTAAGCTTGGGCAATCAAAAATACTTTTGGTCAATTAAATAAAAGGTTTGATCGATTCCATGTTGATCAATTAAATTGGGATTTTGATCGACTTTGGAATGCTTTGATTGATTAAACAAAAAGGGTTGATTGATCAAAATGGAAATATGACTGTTGGAGGTCTTTGATTGATTTAGCAAAAGGATTGGTCAATAAAAAATAAGATTGGTCAATCAACAGTAGCAAAAACTTAGTTTAAAAAAGAATACAACTTTTGTGAATTTGAAAACTCATTTGTTATTTTATTGAGGTTTCTTACATGGTTCTAGACTCAATAAAAAGTAAAAACAATCTTCAAGTCTTCTTCTAGAATGGGGGATGGAGAGGGAAGAGGGTTGGAGAGAGGTTCGTTCGAGAAGATCATGCAAAGGGGTCGTGTGTGGGCAGTGGAGGGCATCTCCAATCTACTTTTGGTGTCCTGAGCGGGGACACTTTGTGGCCGACAAGTTGATTAGAGGAGTTCACGCTACTGGGAGGAGTAAATACTCCCCTTGAAGATGCGTTATAACATATCGTCTCTTCGACGCTTGTCTCCTAGGATATCTAAATATCCTACGGGGGCATGTAAGTGCCTCGTGCTAGTTTAGGTGGCTTGGGTGGCATTATCATGAAATGTCAATTGCCAGGGCCTAGATTAGCTATAGAATGCCATGGGTGGCACTATCACGAAGTGTCGCTTGCCAGGGTTTTAGGGGTTGCCATGGGCAGTGCTATCCCAAAGCATCGATTACTAATGACCCTTCAAGGATTGATGATGGGGACGAGGAATCTGATACAAACCGTGTTAAGGGCCAATCCGATGTTGGATTTAGGGGAATCACAGAAAAAATTACAAAAAGAGAAAAATATTAGAAATATCTCTCTCTCTATTCTCAAAATGCACTGGCAAGTTGAACCTAGACCTTGCTTCACGAATGCACAGGTGCTTTAACTACTGGGGTCAACGAATCTCTAGGCAGATTTTGAGGCCTTAGAAACCTTTGTTGCAGACCCAAGGTTGAGGCTGGTTAGCTCTGTATCTTGGCTGCTACTGAAGTACCTTGAGCATAGAGTTGGTATTTCAATCGAGTCTCTAGAGGGTGGCACGATAAGGTATCCTGACAATAAAATCTGGTCTAAAGATCTGATTTGTTCCATAGGATTTTGCGAGGGACTAGCAAAAGTTACGCATGGAGGTATGATGTAACACCATTATCTGTCATAACTAGCCTAATTTAGCCAAAATCCAAGGTTAAATGCTCCTTAATAAACAATAGAAGGGCGTAATTCAGTTATGTGCTAAATGCGAGAAGAAAATGGGAAATTGAGTTAATTCTTCAATTCTAACGAATAAGCAAGAATGTATATTAACTAAGGGGTTAATTAGTGTCTAATCCAAGGTCAATTGGAATTAAATTCCCAAGAAGTGGGCTTCAACTGACTGAATCGAGGTTTTCTGAGATTTGAAGATTATTTTAATAAGAAAAATCCTAATTACAGCCTCACTTCAATTGAACAGGTTCTAATAGAAATAAATGTAATCTAAATCTCCTAAAAATCATTGAAAAATATTCTGAGGTTTAGAACCTTCACTTTGACCAAAGGAATCCATTTTGACTAAAAATAGAGACCATGGCAGGAAATTGCTTCATTCTTGGGCTACAATATAAATTACCTAGTCAAACTACGTCAAAACCAAAATTTTAGGGCACCATTAGATTACTTGGGTCCAAATTAGCTTAACCTTAAATTTTGAGCCCAATCAGAGTTCATCTTGATCCATATTGCATTTTAGCCTAGAAATCTTTGTTTATTGCATATATCCCCTTATATTTCGATTTTTCTTACATCCATGTCCCCATCTTCTTCTTCATTCCCAAATATGATATGTTGCAGTAGTGGAAGAAACCCAAACACGTCAACTTTGATTTGATGAAATCATCATCGAATCTCCACTAAATCCCACTAAATTTGGTGGGATTGGTCTTCAGATCACTACCAATCAATTGCACCAGATCTCAAGCTCCAATTCACAGCCAATCACCGCTGGTGAACTTGAATTTTGCGTAATCGAAATTGCCAAATTCACAAGGAATTCTTGAGAATTCAAGGCAATTCAAGGTCAATTCCTCCTCTATATAAGTGCTTGGGTGTTTCCAAGCACAAGGGAGTCGAGAATTCGCCATAATTTCTTCCTCTTCTTCCTCCACGGACTCTCCACTCTCTGACTCCAGCAACCCTCTTCGATCCCCTTCGTCCGTGCTTGCTCCTGCCAATGAGCATCACCATCCTCTTCCTCATCTTCTTCTGACTCTAGCCAGCCAAAGCTAGGTCACTTGGACCCCTTCTTCATCATTGTTTCCATCAGTAGAGCAATCATCATCCTTGCATCTGACCGGCAAACGTCGGACGCTATTCCTCCCCCTTCATCCCATTAAGTATCTCTTTCTCTTCCCCTCTTCCCATAAATTAGTGTAGGGGCTTTAGAATTAGGAATCATCCTTATTTCCGCATCGTTCTCCTCCTTCTCCACGACCGACAAGAGCTTCAACGAGCTCAAACTTGGTCTCCACTCCATCTCCCACCTTGTTGTTCACCCCACGAGCACCACATGGCCTTGGTGATCAAAAGCCCTCAAGAAATTGAGGCTTTTGATCCACCAAGATCTTTGCAAGACATCGCCTCCACCCATCACCTTCATTATGTCCGGTCGACCTCCCTAGGTCGTTTCGCACCAAATTACCATCACCAACACCTTTGTCATCAAGATTCTTCACGACCTTCTCGTGTGTTTAATTGGGCCCAAAAGCCCATACTTGTGCTTTTTGGTGTTCGTCGTCGCCACCTTCATCTCTGACGTCGTCAAGCTAATCCAGCAAGCAATCAGTGAAGGCTTAATCCTCCCCTCGCGTGGAGCTTCGTGAAGAAGCTTTCTACACCGTTGGATTCAAGATCCAATGGCCATCAAGTCCCATTCGAAGAACATCTCCTCGCGATTGGAAACATGAAGAAGACAAAGATGAAGGGGACACTTTATTCCCACATTGTGAATTGGAGGGGCTTGAAGAAGCACATATAAGGGAACGACCCCCTTATAATTGCTCAGTATCAAGGGGTCGGGTCCCCATCTCACAAGCACACATGTACGCTGGCACGCATGTGGGTGGGTTCGGGATTGGGCTGATTTTGGATCTGATTAGTCTGAGGTTTGGGCTGAGAGGTTTGGGCCGGCCATTGGCTGAGCTTGGTCCGATCTTGTGCTTTAGCTTGAGAAGCTCTCTTTGGGGTAAATTGAAAGTAGGAGGAAATCCTACGGATCACAATGTATACTAGAGGGGAGGGGTGAATAGTATCGCCTTAAAAAATTATATGCATAGGTACAAATAAATAAAAGATTCAAGCACAAAGTACACCTGATTTATAGTGAAAACCCAAATCAGATGAAAACCACTACCTAAGCCTGCTAGCTTAGGATTTTTTTGACTAGTCAATCCACTAATCGCACCACTTGAATGAGGGTGGCAAAACTTCTTACAACCACTTCTCTTTTTATCTTGAAGAGAAGTAAAAACAACCATGGATCTTCCCAACAAACTTGGGATCCGTAAATCAAAGCAACAAGAAAGAATAACAAAAATAACTTCTATGGAACCTCAATAACAGATCAAACTAAATTTTTCTATAGAGGTTCGAGGCGTCGTTCTTTGAAAAACATGAAGAATGAGACGCAGAAGCCTTTGGAATAAGCACAAGAAGCTCTACTTTTTGAAGGGTATTTATATTTGAAAGTTTTAAAAAAATGAGCTGCGTACGACCTTTATTTATACTAAAAGTTTTGCCTGAATAGGAAATTAAATTGGTCGATCAATTAAGGTTAATTGGTTGATCAAAAGGCAATTTGGTTGATCAATTAAGATGGTTGGTTGATCACTAATTGATCAGTCAATTTACTTGATTGGTCAATCAAAGGGATATCTCTCAACTTCCTAAAATGGGTTGATTTGATCGGTTAATGAAGTTGGTTGGTCGATCAATTTACTAATTTGGTTGATCAATAACCCTAAAAACTTGGTTTTGAAAAGATATGCGAAAATCCATTTTTGAGTTTTATTTGAGGTTCCTTACAATAATGTCCTAAACTCAAATAAAGATAAAAAGACACACGTCAGCAACTATCTGCACTTGGCTTGAAAAGACACTTTATTCCGAAATAGTCCTGAAATGTTAGTCTAGCAATAAGCTTAATTTTGGTGCATCAAAATAGAGGTACTTATAGAAATTGCGCAAGTGTTTAAGGCTTACTTTAGTTGAAAAACCATATTTTTTACCTTAACATTTCATATTCTTTTTTAGCTTGATAGTGTTATTAATTGAATATTTCTTTTTGTATCAATCTCCTGAGTTTCAAATTATATTTGCTTGATTAGTGGTTAAATTGCATATTAATTTGCTCCCTGAGATGACCTTGGACTCACAACTTTGAGTTTATAAATTTAAATGTTCTCATCACTTTAGTCGCTATACTACAATGCGTATTTTTAAACTCGACGAAAGCAAACGAACACCAGGGAGACCCCTAGTTGATTGGTGGGGATTTCAATGTCACTCTTTTGAGTGACGTTAGACTAGATGGGAGACATGACTCTTCCACCTTGGGTTTCCAGGAGGTGGTTATTGAGTTGGAGTTGTCGGACCTCACCACGTCAAGGGCTACGTACATGTGGAGGAATGGGAGTGTTCTGATGTCCCGATTGGATATATTCTTGTGTAGTGTTAGCATGGTGGAGACCTTCCAACTGGCGAATGTCACGGCAATGAACCCTCCTTTTTTCAGTCACACTCCGATTATATGGGACAATGGGGACGAGTTGGTGGTCTCCTCTTACTTCAAGTTCCAGAAGTCTTGGCTATAGGAAGAGGGGTCTAAGGATTTGGTAACCTCTTAGTGGAAAGGGTTTCAAAATGAGGGCTCGGCTACCAGATCTCTGGTAGCCAAGTTTAGGAAGCTTCAATTTCTTTCTTCTTGATTATAGACATATGGTGAAGGAGGAAAGGGAGAAGACGAGAAAGGAGGCTTTGGGTTGAGTGCTCACTCTTGATGATAAGGAGGATGTCTCCTTTCTTACTTCGGAGGAGTTGGAGAGAAAGATGTGCCAGGGGGCGGTGGCAGCTGAAGATCTTAAGAGAGAAATTGATTGGAGGGAGAAGTCGAGGCAGCTGTGGCTTGAAGAGCGTGATGCCCATATGAGACTTTTCACACTTCGACGAGTGCTAGACGGAGATCTAATCTTATCTCTTCTTTAAGGGAGGGTGACCAATGTTGTTCGCTCTGAATCGGGTTTTAAAATTAATGTGTAGTATAGGTTGAATTAGCACGAAAAACAAGTAAAATTTCTAGCTAGAATATTAGAAATGAAGTCTGAGGTCGAACACAGGGAGCAATTGGCAAAAATAATTCTCAAGATTGCAATTCAACACAAATATATAAGCAATAGAATTCCAAGAAAATATGAATGAAAGTGTATGTCATATAATGCAAAAAGAATGGGGTAAAATGGTGATTTGAATCACCAATTACCCCTCACAATTATATCAAATAACTCAATAGTACTAAGAAAATAAATTCCACATAATATAAGTGCACAGTGTACTTCAAATGAAGCTCAGACGTCTGTTCAGTCGGGCAGACGGCTTATCCTACTCAAAGGTATTTCTATTTTTCTTCTTCCTCTTCTCTGTGCCTTCTTTCCTTCTTCTCCTTCTCAGGCTTCTCTCTTCTTTGCTTTCCTTCTTCTTCTTCTTCTATTGCTCCTTCTTCTTCTTTCCTTCTTCTGCGGCTGTGCCTTCTCTCTTCTTCTTCTCTTCTAGCTTCCTCTCCTACTTTCTCTTCACACACAAGGGGAAGGACTTCTTAAATGGCTAAGTGTCGGTCGTTGGTCCTTAGAGCAAAAACCCCCTAACCTTGCATGCTATCTCTCCTCTCTCTGGGATCCACCCTCCCAGGGCCTTGGGTTATCAGGTATTCAGGTAGAGCGCACCCAGGACCAGGGCTGCCGGCCGTGAGTGGCAGCCGAGGAGTGCTTAGGTTAGGCAGGTATATGGATCTGCCAGACCCGCATGTAAGGTGTTGCGGGCGAGGCATGTGAGGGGCGCGGGGACCTCACCCCCTGTGTGTTACTTGAGGAGATAAGGAGGAAACAAAAAATCAATATATGCGCCTCTATGCATCTGTCAGCACCCGATGTGGAACTATCCCACCTCCACCCTCTGCGTGCGCAGCTGCTGTGGTGTCTTCGTTCAATTCATGCAAGATGGCAGTCCAAGGATCCAATTGCTGGTCCACTCAGGTTCCTGGAGTGATACCGCGTGAATTAGGGACAACGCTTGGAGCTGAAGGTGCTGAACCAAGCTTCGCTCAAAGCTTCATTAATGGAGGCGATGACCTGTGTACCTGAAAGCACGAAAATGGCTAAAAGCCCCAGTTAAAAGGTTCAATAGCATCGCCGTGAGGCGAGGAAGTGAACGGCGGAGTTCGTGAGGTGTGAGAGTGCATGAGGTGACCAGACGGTGACGGAAGGTGAAGTGCGGAGGTGCGGTGTTCAGTGGAGGTTGTGGAGGAGCAATCCACCTAACTAGGTTAGGGCTTTTGCTCCTGGGGTCGAGGCAGAGGTGTAGGGATGAACGGCGAGGGGTTTGGTGGTGTGTGGGGCGAGATGTGCCTTGCCGGAGGAGTGGTCGAACATGGAAGGGATGACGGTGAACGGGCAGTAGCATGGTCAAAATTGAGTGTGGTTGGGATGAAAATGAAGTAGAGTTAGGGAACTTATCTAGGTAGTTGGCAGACGACGGGGAGTCGAGGTGGCACCGATTGTGGTATGGTTGACGTCGGGGAAGAAAGTGCTCCGGTGAGTAGGAATCGACGAGGAAGACGGAGGATGGGGCGTCGGCGGGTACAGCACGACGCGGAAGAGAGCAAGGGAGATAAATCCGCTGCTAGTATTGCGTGCGGAGGAAGGATGGAGTTGGAGGAGCTCGCCGGACATCGAGGATCTTTGGTTGGATGGGGAGAGATGAAATTAAGGGGAAATCCAGTCAAATTCGAGCATGGACTCTTCAGTTTGATTTGGGGGTCCTTTTATAGGCCTCTGGATGGCATTTTGGGCTTGGGAAGCAAGCTTCCCAAGCTTGTAAAGCTTGCCGGAGATAGAAATTCCAAGATACCCTAATCTCCCATGCATTTGCATGAGAGATTGGGAAGGTTTGAGAGCTAGGGAATTGGCTCAAAAGGAAGGGAATTCCTTGACGAACTTCCCTTTCAAATTTGAGAGGGATTCGTCAAGGAATCAAGGAGAACATGCCAAATTTAGTTCGCCGGAGTTTGTAGGAATAGGATTCATGGTGACAAGGACCTTCTTGTGAAAATGATGACAAAGTTGGGGGGTTATCTGCAAGGTTTTTGAAAGTTGAGGGCATGTGTGTGAGATAAAAGAATCAGACATGACCAAATTGCAAACTAGGTCAAGCCAGTCTCAAATTGGGCCCAAATTTTGGTACAAACCTAATTTGGACCTAAGGAATCTAATGGTGAAGTTGGATTTTGGTTTTGGCCAAGTTTGACTGGGTAATTTATGTAAAAACCTAAATTAGGGCAAATGTCAGTCAATGACTCTATTTTGGGTCACCAAACCCTAGAGAATAATTTTTTATGATTTTTAGTGGGTTTAGGTGAATTTTATCCTGACCAGAACCTCAGTTAATTAAGCAGGTTTATTTTTAGGGTTTCGAAAGTCATTTAATTCTCAAAACACGCGAAAACCCTTTTCTGTCTGTATTAACCCACTTGTTGGACATTTAAGGCCATTTGACCCTTAATTAACCCCTAAGAAAACTCATGGTTGTTCTGCATTCAAGATATGATGGTAAAATTACAGTTTTAATCCTATTTTCTTGTCTTTCTCTCAGAATGATTATGCAATGAATTAGGGCTCTTTGGCGATTTTGTAGGAGCTTTTATTTCTTGATAATGACTAAATTGAGCTAGTTATGGCTTATGATGGTGTTCCCATCAACCAGGTTATGGAGAACCCAAATGACATTATAAATATGGTCAACTCCTATTTGCAACAGGTGACCAGAGCTGGGCAGCAAGGTAGCTAGAGACTAGCTTCCTCGAGTATGCCCCGACTCTCTAAGGAAGAGGCGAATTTTTTGTTCAAGTCCTTCTTGGAGGAGGTACTGGGGGCTCTCAAGGGTCTCAAGGCAGAGGGATTGCCTGGGCCAGATGGGTTCCAGGTTTTCTTCTACCTGGAGTTCTGGGAGCTCCTTTAGGCCGATGTGATGACCATGCTTAGGGAGTTTTGGGAAGGTAATTCTGGCTTTGAAAGGCTCAACCAGTCTTTTCTCTTTCTATTGCCTAAGAAGCAGGGTGTAGACTCGCTCGGTGATTTTTAGCCCATTGCTCTTTCCCACTCTTTCTACCTGCAAGTGGGAAAGATTATGGTAAACCGCTTACGAGAGGTCCTGGGGAAGCTTGTTAGTCCAATTCAGTTCGCCTTCCTTAGAGGGCACTTGCTTCAAGAGTCTTTTATCTTAGCCTAGGAGATGGTCTTTGGTTGGATGTGCTTCAAATGTAAGGGTTTTCTTTGTAAATTTTTCTTCTCTAAAGCTTATTATTCCTTATCGTGGTCTTACCTGTGGGAGGTATTACAAAAGAGAGGTTTTCCGGAGCAATGGGTTCAGTGGATGAAGAGGTGTATCACCACCTCTTCCTTTTCCCCTTTAGTCAATGGGCATCCGATTGGCCAATGGATCCAATCTCAGAAGGGGGTGCGGCAAGGGTGTCCAGTTTCCCCTCTACTCTTTATTCTTGCGGTTGACACACTAGCGAGGCTAACCTTTTGGGCCTCTGAGGGAGATTTGATTCATGGCTATTCATTGCTATCTCTCCTATCCTTCAGTTTACCGTTGACATTATTTTCTTTGTTAAAGGTGGGCAGCAGTAGGCGGATGTGCTTCATCGACTGGTCAACATATTTAGTGAGACCTTGGGTTTAAGAATCAATGGGACCAAGTCCTCCCTGGTCTGCTTTGGTTTGGATAATGAGACGAGGATGGGTCTTTCGATGCAACTGGATACTCCTGTGGTTGAGCTCTCGCTCTGTTACTTGGGGTTGCCTCTTAGGGCTAAGAAGATGAAGAATGTAGATTGGATGGACTTGCTTGAAAGTTGTTAGGTTGACCTTTTGGGTGGAGTGGGAAGCTCCTCTCTAAAGGTGGTAGACTAATCCTTTTGAACTCCGTTCTCTCTGCTATTCCAATCTTTCTTTTGTCTATCTTCAGGCCTTCCAAAACTATAATCAAGAGATTGGAGGTGGTGCAAAAAAGATTTTTTTGGAAGGGGCCTTAGATTGAGGGGCGGTTCATGTAGCCTACAAAGTGGGATCTTATCTGCTGACCTAAGAAGAATGGTGGGCTTGGAGAATGATGAATGACAAAGTTTTGGGACTCCTTCCTCCTCAAATGGGTCAACACACTCATGAGGGGCGAGAGGAGTCTATGGTAGGATATTATACTGGACTCCTATGGGGGTCTAGTGGGCATTCAGCAGGTTCCCAGTTGCACTTCTCCTTTCTGGCGATCTATTACTTTGGTTTTGAATGTCCACTGGGATCATTTTGCCCTGCCTTAGGGGACGATAGGACTTTTAAGTTCTAGATGGACGATTGGATGAGTGCTAGATCTTTGGCATCCTAGTTTCCTTGGTGTTATGGTCTCTCAAGAAGCAAGAATGCCTTGGTTTTGGATCATTAGGATTCTTCGTCTTCCACATGGTACATTTCCTTACCTGATGGGCCATTGCTTGGTCAAACTGAGGAGGAGAGAAATTAGCTGGAGTCATTCCTTCTTGATTTTTCTGTGGGCTCAGGCTCTGATGGTTTTTCCTGGAAGGATGGTCATTACCAGCCTAGTAAGGCATACAAGAAGCTTCTAGACTTACCTACACCTTTAGAGGAGAATAAGGTATGTATGAAGTTGTGGTCTGTTCGGGTTCCCTTAAAAGTAAAAATTTTTCTGTGGCTGGTAAGGAGGGATTGGTTAGTTACTGGTGGGCTCAAGCGAAGATTAATGGGTACCCCTACACAGCAGTGTCCTCTATGCCTGGCGAGGGAGGACCACATTCAACATTTGTTCTCTGAGTGCTCATTCACTAGAGATGTTTGGGAGAAGGTCTTGTAGATGGCCCTGCCAATTTGGGATGATTTGTGGATTGCCTTGGGGAATTCCTCCTTAAATCGGGTGCTCATGGCCGCCTTTCTTTAGACGGTGTGGCATGCACAGAATGACATCCTGTTTAGGAGAGGTTGGGCTTAGGTTGAGAATGTGAGTGGGTAATCCTTATTTTTGTTCTACTTGTGGATGAATTTTTTGATTTAACGTGTAATTTCTTAATTCTTGATTAAAATAAAATTTCTCGAATGACTATTGTTATTAATAGTCATCCTCTCTTTTTCAAAAAAAAAAAGGTCTTCTTTTGGAATTGATATCACTTGAGTTTAAATTCATTAATAGGAGATGTAGAAGTCCTCTTATCACCATCACGGAGTAGGCATATCCTCTAACCTAAGACAAATATGTGTCTCTATGTTTCAATATGTACATTTGGTGGATTGATAATTGACGCACCTACCTTGGTTAGATTGGAAAGCTGGTGTGAATATGAGAGTACAAGACACATAATCTCTTAAAAGGATCACACTGATCTTCTATCGTAGTTGTACATAGTAAATCAGAAGACTCAGGCTTGCTCCATGTGTAACATCCCAAAATCCAGGTTTCGAGTCATTTCAGTGTTGTTCGAGTCATTTCGAACCTGTAGACATGGTTGCAGCTTGGTGTAAGTATAAGCACCTCTTGAAACATGACAAAAACATGTATTTTGGGTTAACCCTAGTCAAACCTCATCAAAAGGGTACCATGTAGGGTACCATTGGATTCTTCTCATTGCAAGATTTCCAACTACTCCTGTTTCATGCGAATCCAAGGTGTATAGCTCAAGTTATGACCAAAACAAGTCAAAAAGGACCTAAATGTAAGGTGAACCTAACCTAAGGGGTATTTTCAATATTTCACCCCACTAATCCTAATTCTAAATAGAAATTGGGTCTATAAATAGGTCCTTTTGGGATTTGGGTCATCATTAGCATCTAAGGGTCTCCAAAACCCAAATTGAAAGGGAGAAAGAAAGAGTTAGGATTTCATTAGAAAAACCTAATTAGTGTTCGCAGGGACCTTTTAACGATAGCGGAAAATGCAAGCTTCCCACCACAAAATTTGGGGTGGTGATGCACGTTGAGGGTACAATAGCGGAAAATGCAAGCTTCCCACCACAAAATTTGCGGTGGTGATGCACGTTGAGGGTGCAACACATGGCAACAGTAGGGCACAATCAGGTGGCTCATGGTAGTAGGCGCGGTGTAGTGCGCACATTTGCAATGGAGACTGAGTGCAACGCCTGGATGCGCGACGCGTCTCGTGATCAGACAGGTGAGTGAGCGCACATGGGCGATCTGTGTGCGGTTGCGCGAGCCAACCGCGTGGCGGCATGTGGCGTGTAGACCGGTTGACCGGTCTACTTGAATTGATTGGTTTAGCGACCCCTTCGCACCGTTTCGAGTGGTTCGATGCCTTCCCGACCTTGGATTGAGACAAATAAGATATTGTTGGAATTGTCTCGATGCGTGCTACGCATTGGTACTATTTATTTTCATTGTTTTACCACTGTTTCCTTAGTAAAAAATCTGAAACTTTCCTAAGCGATTCCAGCCCTATTTTTGGTCCGTATAAATCAGGATTTGTCCCTGGTGCGTGCACGGATTACGAGGAAGGTGTGGCAACCGTTCCCTAGCCCTGTATGCACGGTTTGGAGTCATTGTGACCCTCCAGTGATGCTGAGTATTTTACCCTTCTGGTATCTCCGATTCGATTTCAAGTATTTGTGGACCTGTCTGACATGGTTTTTTCGTGTCAATCTCATGGGTTGGCATGATTTCCTCATTTGCTAAGTTGGAACCCTAGTTGAGTATGCAACTTTGATTTTTGGGTACACAATATGAAATCAAATGACATTACGTGTTGGAATAAGATTAAGTGATTAAATGTGACCTTATTATCGCATGTACAAGATAAACTTAGATTTGCTTGAAACAATTTTTGTTGTGTTCATAAATTGATAAATAGGTGGGACCACTGTCATAATCAAGAGATTTCTTATGAATAGATAACTCTTGGAGTAAATGTGAATGTCTAGTAATTGTTGAAATCAATACATGTAATTAATTCATTATGGATTAGTTAAAACCCCTAATGATACAGTTATCTGAAATTAAAGAACTAAATCGATACGGTGATTTTGTCAAGATTTGGATAACTGGTTTCAACCTTGCTACTTGCCAAAATTGGTTGTAGCTTTGGTCTTTCAGATCGGTTCTAGGTTGGTTTATGGAGTTGTTGACCACCTAAGACTCTTTGGGCTTAGTGGCCAATTGGGATAGTGGGATGCGTGACTCAAGGTTGAGAGTGGTTTCTTCTCGGTTGGTGGGTGGGTCATTGGTTGTTTGTGGTTCAATGTACATAGTGCTAGTACGTATTCACGCTACACAACGTATCCGCCACTCCTTTCCGCAATGACCCCAGGGTGACAGAGTGTGGTGACTTGATGGGTATAAGCCATCTTCTCGACAAAGAGGGTGGCTTATACTCTTGCACCTTAAGAAGTTACACGAGATCATCCCATGTCCCAAGACATTGATTGATAGATTGTGGACTGTAATAACTTGGGCTTAAGTACATAAACGAAATTGGATAAGCAATAGTTAATAAATGAAATAATTGTTGATATAGTGTCCTCTTTCTTTACTCTTGTTGCTATTGCTACTTTGTTGTAGTTGTTCTACTCTACTTAGTTTTTACTAACGTGTTCCTGAGGTTCTGTACTCAAGTGTTGCTGAGCAGTCGGGTGCAGAGGCTACTGTGAGACGAGGTCCTACTCTAGGAGATGGTCCATTCTGAGCACTGAGGCTCTTTAGTTCTTTTTTTTCTACTGTTAGACTTTTCTTTCCTATGTTTTGGTGATTGTACATGAGCACTTGTTATTTCCTATTTTCTGTGGTGGATTCTTCTTTGTATTTTGTCAACACTTTATTTCTTTTATTTAATGCATTATGAATGAATGTTTGGCTATTGATGTTCTATGATTATGTGTTGGATGATTGCGATCTTGTGGTTGGTTGTGCTTGTGGTTAGCATACGATGGCTCAGGTTTCATCGGTTGGTGAGACTCAGGTCATCACACAGCGTATATTGGGAGGTACAAAATTTCATGCATGATTGTATGGGTCATGATTAGACCCTTACATGAAAGAGAAGAAGACAATCCTTCGGGAAAGGATGTAGTCTTCGATCTCATCTCAATCATACAAGAAGAACATGAAAAATGTGTAACCCATAATAGGATGGATAGTAAATCAGGGATTTAATGCTAAGGGTGACATATGCCTTCTAGTGTAAAGGATTTACGAGTATTTGGAATACTTGAGGGAGACGTAGCGCCATAATTCCACAAATCCTAAACTCTTCATTATTGGCGTGGTGAAACCCATAATGATTTTGATGGGTTTCTACTTGTAGGATAAATCAAATGTGATTTAAACAGTTAAATTGTATTTAATTTGGTGATTAACTGCATCTAATTTGATTAGGTTAAAATCCAAGGGTTAGATTGCAATTAATTAATGTTTGGATACCAGATCCTAACATCGCATAAGTTGTTATAGGCTTATCCTGTAAAATTCAACTAGGATTAGATCCCAACCCTCGGATGGAGATCCAGGGTCTCCATCATATTAGGATTATGTTTTGGAACCCTATAAATATCTTTGTAAACCTAATGGGAAACCTTGATTGATTTGATGCCTAATTTTGTGCAGTTGCCTCCACCTTAAGAGAGAGATGAGAAGAGAGAAGAAGGCCAGAGCTGTCAGCAGCCCTCCTTCTCTCCTTTTGTTCTGGATGTCCAAGAGCCTTAGGAGATGTCTTGAGGCTCTAGCAGATGTCTGAAAGTCCCTTTGGATATCCAGAGCTTTTAACTTTTGGATGTTTAGGACTCTCGTCAGAAGTCTAGATGGCTCTTACCAGAAGTTTGCTAATGTTGGTTACGATTTTGAATCCACAATAGGCCTAATCATTGGAGGATTCAAGGTGAGGATCACCCCCAAAACTATGAAGGAGTTTGTGGGGCACGAGGCATTTGCACTACATATGGCAAGATCAAGTGTTCTCGACGTGAAGAGCTTCATCTGCCTATCGAGAAGAAGAGGGTCCCACGAGGCTAGGACTTATTTAAGGTATAATACTTAGGGTGTTGAGCTATGCCACCTTGCAAGTATAATTATATGCTCGTGAGGAACTTGGAATGGGGAGATGCTAGATCTGTCCATATGGTTTCGATTTATCTAGGTTGTTATTTGTTTCATGATTTTGGTTTTCGGATTTCTAGGCATCGATCCGAGTATTGATTTGTAGAAAAGTTTTAAATGACTGTTTTATTACGCTTTCAAGATGCCACTAGGATTCTGGAATTTAATCGTTCGGTTCCCACCCCCTCATGAGGGAAATCCCAATATTGTTATTAAAGCCTAGGTCGATTCGAATTTCAAGAGAACACATGGAATCGAGTTTTGAACATGCTTAGATAAAGAAATCAAAAGTTGAAATTCATTCTGACTGCCCAAAGAATGTCTGATAGCAATATTAGACATCTAATGGGTTATATGTAGGATGTCTGATTATCATATCAAATGGCCTACCGGAATCCCAAACATTTGACATTGGATGCTAGATGATCGGGGAGGCATATCAAGATTTTAGACATTTGATAGTAGTATCAGATGTTTGATATTACAAAATAAGGTGTCTAATGGCTAAATCAGACGTTTAATATTATAACAGGAAGAATTCTTGTTTTTGACCCTGGACCAGCAATGGACATCTAATGTCATTGTCAAATGTTTGATTTAATAAAATTAGAGGCCTGGTTTGAATTCCAGACATTTGATTATTGAAGAATATTGATTTTGACTACTAGACTTGTTGGCCTTATGTCTCGGATGTCCAATAAGAGTTATCAGAAGCCCAGATAGTGTTGCAACCCTGATTCCAAATGCATTTTTGATCCGAGATCAAATTGGCTTTGATTTGACCTTTAATGAAAAACCTAATATGAGTATTAAAGAATATTTGTTTGTTTTTCAACTATATTTGTTTGGTTTTTGGTTTTATTTTATGTGCCCATGAATTTAATATGTGGATGTGATAATTGTAAATGCATAGAGATTTTCAAAACATTAAAAAAGCCAAAAATTATTTTGGAAACTGAATTTTAGATTTATGATGGGACTATTTTTTTGGAATTAAGGTTTTTAAAATAATATGATGCCTACATTCATTCCAAACTAGATCTGAAATTAGGTTTTACTAGTAATAGCCAATTGTACTCACATAATATGATTAAAAAGTAATCATAGGAGAATTGAACACTTACATCCCCTCAACATATGATGTGATAGGTATTCATATGCGAATACGCTAAATGTCGACAACTTGGGCTATGTACTTTGCTCCAGGCTATTTAAGAACCCAAGAAATCAAGCAATGGTGAAATATAACGAAGTTTGGCAAGACGATAATGTGTTTGCGAAACACTACATCATCAAGCATCTACTAATAGGATTGGTGGATCATGTAAACGGATGCAGATATGCAAGCGACATTATATTTGAGCTTGTTGCCTTAGGCACTTGTAACTCAATTTTCTCCACACTTCAAAATTTCAAAATGAGTTTGGGATGTTCTTTGGAAGAACACCTATTCCAAGTGTGATTGTTAAACTACCTTGCTTTATTAATTTATCATTGTTAATTAAGTCATAGTATAGTGAGCAAGATAGTCTACATATTTTATAATTTATATTGGTTTAGAGTCCAGGTCGCTCACTAGGAGGCTAAAATTAGCATAATATTCACCAATTATTCTTAATTAATTCCTTTATTCTTTTTATTAAGTTAATAATAAATATTCATAATTAATAACTTAGACTTAACTTATATTTATATACATACATATCTTAGACTTAATTACTTAGTTAATTACTACTTCTATAACTTATACTACAAATGATTAGTTGCTTAATTACTACTAACATAAATTAGCTACTTAGATTATTAATTATACTACCCATAAATTAATGTACAACTTATTACTAGTTTAATTAACTATAGTTAACTTAGTTACTTAATCTAAGTACTTAATTACAAATCTAATCTACTTAACTTAAATAACTTAGTATCTAATATCTTATATACTATACTTAAGTCACTTACTTAGCTAAATTACTTAATTAAGGCTACTACAATTCATAATTATTATTATATGTTAATTACATGAACTGATTGCAAACATTAAACATTACGAACATGGCAATTAATTCCATATTGAAAGAAGTATTATAAAAGCTGTTGAGATGATTAGCGTTAATTGCAAAAAGAAATTTTCACAAAAGAGTTGTTTTGAAACAACTTCTAAATCCTCAAATTTTCTCATTAAGCACAAGTAAACAACACATATAAGGCATGCACAGCTCAAATTTCACTAAATGTTGAGATCAACACTTAGTCTTCACAGTTTGTACAAGGGCTCAACATCTCTCTTCTCACTGAACAAAAATATATGGTGGATTTTCACAGGATCAACGTCCCAGAAGGTCGGATCAGTCCACTACTAATCCACAATCTACGAAGGACATGTGTCACAACACCACCTGGTGTCCGGAGGCCACCCTGCAGGGCCACATCTATATGGTCAAAGTCAAGCATGGTCAGAATAGGCACGCATGCCCACACACGCTCAAGCGTCATAGTTGCTCAACCAGGCTACAGGCGCAAATCAACTTATACTACTATGAGCAGTCGACAGTTTCTGATGTGGGACTATGTGAGTCCCTTCTCTCCTCTCTGCTCTCGCCTGCAGAAATGCTCCAACGTCGATTTCATCACCTAATTGTGATCGATCCTCAGCAAATCTTCACTAAATAAAACCTCAGATCACTAGAGCTATATCATAGCTCTCGATTGCACCAATCTATTGCTTGATTGATTCACTGATCTACTCTAAATTGAACTCCAAACTTGGTTGTCTACCATTGTTCAACTGTAACAACAGCTACTTCAAACACCTGCAGTGCCTAAGTCTAAATCCTAATCTCTCTCTCTTCGACCTATAGAAATCACTCAATGCCTATTACCCATTTCACATATAGAGAAGCTTAGAAGAAAGCTTCTAAAGCTTAGAATCACCTGGAATACTCTTCACTGTAGATTTAGTCCAGCAGAGACCAAATCAAAGCCTCAAAATGACTCAATTTAGGCTTCAAAACCTCTAGACCTATTCTAAATGATTTCAAAGGATTAAAACTAACCCATAAAGTCTCTATAGAGCTTGAAATCTCATCCAGAACTCAATAAAGCTCATCTGTAGGTCGTTGAACCCAAATAATGCAAAAATCAAATCAGACTTAATTCGACTATAAAACTTTATAGAATTGGTCTTAATAGATTCCTAACAACCTAAGGAATGTAGATCAACTCCTAAATCTAAGCTCAGAAGCCCTAAGCTCTATTAGCGACCACAGTCGACCATATAAGCTTAATTGTTGACTTTAAATCTCAAGGCTTCTCAAATTGAGTCAATTGCCTAGAGTAATCCTCTCATCCCTCAGGAACTCTTTGGACTCGAAAAGGAGAGAAATTGATCACTACAAAAGCCTTCTCATATTACTCTGCCTGAGATCAAGGGAAGGATTATTCAACAAAATAAATTAGTTCTTAAACATCCTCTACAAGTGTTACACTAGACTCAAGAGGATCCGATGAAGCTTATGGACCTACTTAGAAGCCCTGAATGTAAAAGAACAACTATGTTCATCTCTGTCGGAGATGAAGAAGAAGTTCATCAGAGTGTTAGAATCAATGAAACTCGAATTAATGTAGTGTAAATTAATTAGTAACACCTAAATATGTGATATGGAGATTCTAGAAATGATTCAAATAGTCTTCATCAATAATTGAGTCCCTGGGGATCACCGGAGTTCATTAGAGTGTTAGAATCAATGAAACTCGAATTAATGTAGTGTAAATTAATTAGTAACACCTAAATAGGTGATATGGAGATTCTAGAAATGATTCAAATAGTCTTCATCAATAATTGAGTCCCTGGGGCTCACCGGAGCTTCGGTGACTACCTGATTTGGTCATCAGAACATAAATCTCCATGAAATAGCTCAAGGAATAGTGCAAGAGCCTCCTGAGACCATCAATAGTCTCAAGAACTCATATCCATTGTGTGAAGTCAAACTAATCTAAAAGATGTCTTAAGTTTGGTAGAACTCAAGAGACATTGATTGTAGCAATTAATTGGGGCAAAATGGTCCATGCAATGAGAGCCAAGGTGTACAAGTGATTGATTACGTGTAGGAAGCTCGTCAAACCACCACCATAGACAGCGAAGGTCTAACGTTCAAATGAAACAAGGTGTTTTGTGATAAGTGGATAATCGAAGAAATAAAGTGGGAAATGATTGCAGAGTGATAAGGAAAGTGAATGGGTGAGTGGATAGGTGAATCGAAGAATGGCGAGGCCAGATTTGGCTCGTCAGAGTCGGAGAAGGAGGTGATAGGAAGGTGCTAATTACGCCTACTCATAAGAGATTACTCACCTAGATCCAATCTAGAAGCTATGCCTAAGCTACTCTACATTTACCTGGACGAAAGGGTGAGGGACGTCGACTTTGGCATATCGGAGTTAGAGAAGAAATCCGACTTCATGAGAGGAAAGCTCTGGTGAGAAAAGGAAAATGCTACAGAGGGTGTGGGGTGCTCTAACATCATTGGCAGGGCGAAGGAGAGGAAGAGGAGGTGAGAGAGACAATGCTTCCTGTTGGAAAATGGCCGAAGGAAAGGTGAGAGGTCATCGGTGGTTGAGGACGAATAGCCTATTGCTAGTTGCAATGAAAGAAGGAAGGGAACTAACCCTGTTCATCAGGGCCATGGTGGACTATTTATAGGTGGAGAGGAAGGTTTGGGGGAATGTACTTGGTGGGATTCGCATCCAGATTCAAGGGAATCACCTTAATCGTCTTCGGTGACAGTGAAGTTATTCTCCTAGGGAAAGTAGGATTTAAGGCTCATCTGAGCCATTGGATGGGGAGTGGTAGTTGAGGCAGAGCGTAACAACCATGGCGAAAGTGTTCTATTGTCAGATAAGCGGTGATCAACGATTCTCGTCACCGGCCATTATTGGCTATTGTTAAGGAAGAAGAGAAGAGGGAGTTTACTAAGGGACCTATATGCAAATAAATGAATGACTTGAATGTTATAAAAGGACTTAATTGAAATGGAACTTAGGGACTAAAATGCAATATGCTAGTTTTAATAAGTAAATTAATTTATTTCTTTTTCAACTTTTTATATAAGTTTATATATATGTTAAATAATATATTTATGCCTTGAATTTACATTTTTTCCCTTTTAGCTTTATTTAATTAAATGATTTATATTACTACTTACATTATTAACTTAAGATTTACATAATACATAAGCGTATTCATAATTAATTGTAAATAGCTAAATGCTTTTGTATAAGTCCTAATTATTAAATAAATGTAGATGAATGCTTATTAAGAAATAATTAGGCTATTTTAACATATAATTAAGGTCCTTATTTATTATTAGCTTGTATATAATTAACCCTATTTTATGTTATTTACTAGTTAATTAGCTAAGTAAACTAGCTTATTTTAGTGATTTAGGAGCTATGATGAGTCCCTCATCAGGGTGCAAGAGTTGCTTTTGGAATATGAAGTATATGAAGAATATTTGAAGATGAGAAGCTCGATATGATCACAACAACTCTCCCAATCTCTAGGCTTGGGCCCTTAATAAACAAAACTTTAGAGAAATAATCCGTGAGTTAGTAAAACGTATACCAAGTATATTGGACCATCTTGATGGAGTGCACAACATCTATAGGAAGAGGAAGAGTTCCTCAACTACAGAAGCTTATTCGTCAAAAATCGCTAAGTAAAATAGATGCGTTTGTTGTAGAAATAAAATAATCAAGACTCTGGTGAGTCCCAAGTCAAACATGGAGAGGCATAGGATTAATCTATCTAAATGCAAAATGCAAAGTACATATGAACTAACTATTATAAAGGAGATGAGAAGAAGGAATTCAAAACCAGGAAATTATATAGAGAAGGGGGGTGAGAAGTAGGGACTTGCAAATAGGATAACTGAAAATAAAACTTTATTTCTACTATAATAAAAGTCAGAAGTACAACTAGAAATACTAGAACAAGAACTAGAATAAGAATTAGAAAAAGTAGAAATCTACTAGAACTACAACTAGAAAAGAACTAGAAAATAGAGATAGATGAGATGGAGTGTTATCCGTTGATGTAGTCGTCTGAAAGGTGATATGGAGATGAGGTAGAGGCAGAGGATGAGGAGGATGGCCACTAGAGAGTTTCGGCAGAGTCTGGACGTGGAGATGAGAGGGAGGAATGTGGTAAGGTATTCTACTTGCGAAGGCTAATGAAAGTTCTGAGATGATGGTAGATTATTCTAGACCATGGAAACTTAAGTAGGAGGGGGGGTAGGTCTCTATTTATAGAAATTTCTAAGTTCTAGATGGAGGGCTAGGATCTAATTAGGTTAGGATCAATGGCTAGGATCAAAAGATAAGGCCTTAGGTTTAGTTAGAATCAATGGAAGGCTAGGATTTAATAGGAAGGATGATGGATGGTTGGATTTAAAGGAGGGGGGATGGCTAGATGATATTGGTTCTTAGAGTTGTCACAGACCAAGGGTAGGGTGGTTTAAGGCCTTTGGATGAGGTTTTGAGGGCTCAGATTAATAGGAAAGGGATATGCACTTTTGCACACTAGGAAAGGATTAGGATATGATCTTTAAGGGAGGCCATAGGATAGGCATCTAAGGGTCCTAAAGGGTTCTATGTTGGATGGCTAAGGAAGGTCTAAAAACCCTAGAGGGGGTGCAATCAAGAGGATAAGGTCTAGGGCTTTCTACTTAAGGTATAAGGAAGGGATAAGATAAGATAAGGTGATTTGTGTTGGGATTTAATTAGGCCCATGATGTATGGGTTTTGGCAAAGAAAAATTAGAGTTTCAAGAACCCATTGTCGTAGTTTGCAAAATACGTTATCAAATACAATTTTTAATTGAAACTCGAAAAGTGAGTCCCAGGTCGAACACGGGGAGGCGAATGTTTGGTTTTGAAAATTTACGTTTCGCTTTTATTTATTTTTGTCATTTTTATCCTTTCTAATTTTTTTAGTGTTTGTGTAAAGAAAAGGCAAGCAAGATAACTCACAAAGGAGATGGAAACAAATCTGATATATCATGCAAATGCTTATTACAATATGCTAAGAAATACAAAAGAGAGGGGTGAGAAGAAATCTCCCAAATCGGCTGTTTGGCGAGATGATAGTGCTTGGCAGTAGCTTGGACGAAGGGGGTGAGGTGTTGGATGACAAAGGTGAGATGTAGGATACCAGGTAGAGGAATACTTCACCAAGGCTTTGGAATGGGGATAAGGAGCTGGAGGTGATCTTCTACAGGAATGGAGGTGGGAGGACGGCTCCAAGGCTTCTTATGAAGGTGGTGAGATGGAGGATGAGTATTTGATGGGGTATAAGAGCATTACACTAATAAGAGGCCTTTGGAGGTTGGGAATAAGCTCTAAGGGAGCTTTAGTAGGCTACTAGAGCTTAGGAGTAGGTGGAAGTAGAGTAGGTAGAGATGGTTTGGAAAGGGAGGGGTCATGGGGTTTATATGGTAGAGGAATGGAGGTCTTTTGTGCACATGGGTATTTAGTGACATTTAAAATGTTGCTAAAGACCTATCAGGGGTGTTGCTACACATTCAAGCGCCTCTACTGGCATGAGGAGGCACGGATGCAGCTGGCATAGTGCACAGAGGACTTTAGCCATTGGATCAGGCATGGAGGGCTGAGATTGCGAGGAGGAAGTGCGCGCTTGATGGAGTTTGAATCTCGCGCTCAACGGCAACCATTGGATCTTTCATCGCACAGCTAAGAGGCACCTGTGGATCACGCCTTCGCTGGTTTGAACGTGCACAGATCGCGTACCTCGAAGAACCGACTATCGAGAGTGCATCTGGTCGTCTTAAATAAGCACCTCTGATTGCATGCATCCTCGCATCGCTGGGTGGCGTTAGATCGCACGTGAGGAATCTAGACCGCTTGATCAAGATTGAGCGGTCCAATTTTCATCGATGCTGTAGCGGGCGTGGAGGATTGCGGGTCGAACCCGCACCTCTCGTTTGAGGAGCCGGTGTGCTACCGTTTGGCCAATGTGCTGGTTGGTTGCGTGGAGAGCAGTGTGGTTGTGCGCCTTGACCGTTGGATGAAGATCCAATGGTCGAGATGAAGCCTTCGCTGTTGTGCTTTGGAGGGGAGAACTAGCTGATGTAGTGCGTGTCTCAGCCATTGGATTGATATCCAACCGCTGGGATCGTTCCTTATGTCAAGATGGGGCGCGGTGGCTCAGGTAGGGCGGCTTGGATGGTGCCACGTGGTGCCATCTGGGCCTTCCATCTTCTTCTTCTTATAGAGGGTGCCACGGAGCTTGGATTGGGATGATTTTCATGTTGACGGATTGCGATCGTCTCTCCAGATCCATCCATACCATCGGATTCTTCATCCGAAGCCCGTAAAGATGTCACACTGCCTCCTGGCCACATAAAATGTTGTAATTAATATACAGAATATACAAACTATCCTAAATGTAATGCAATGAATGTTATGCAATATTTATACCATGATATGCAATGCTAGGCCTAGAAACTATCAATAATAAGCATTTTATCATGAATTCATGCGTGTTTATCTTACCCCCATGCTTACTTTTTGCTAGTCCCTAGCAAAATTAACCGAAATGCTATGTATAAAAGTAGAATTAGGATTTGATCACTTAGGCATGATTTGTTGGTTGCTTTAGAAAATTTTAACCCAAGACTTGGTTATAAAAACTCGACAGTGCCTAGGTGTCTGCTAGAATGCAGATCGCCTAAGCCCTCGCCTTATTTGAAAAGGGAAGATACATTTTTTTGCTTTTTCTTCTTTTCTAATTTTTTTTGGACTTTTTGAGTTTGAGAGTTTCGGAATAACTGTTTACAGCTACCCAACCCACCCAAGACTCGAAAAGGACTTTAAGTGCTAAGCATCTTGTGAAAGAGTGAAAGACTCACTAGGTGACCATTAAAACGGACTTCAGGTTTCTACGATCCTAGGTGACCTTAAGAGTTTCTACTTAAAGGTTTATCTTTCCTAACGATAGCTTTCTCCGTACTTTTAAAATTTTTTATGGAGTCAACACAAGGGTGAACCCAGTGTATATCTCCCCGGTTTATTCTACTTCCCCGCTTCTTTCCTAAGTGTTTTGGGAATTATTTGTGCATTTTTGTGAGCTGGGCTCTGGATAACCGGCCAATGGGCTATTACCCACGGCAACTTGCCAGCCACATTCGTGTGGTGAAGTGTGATTTATTTTATATTTTTTTATTCTTTTTCTATTTTCTTTTCTATTTTTTATTACCATTTTTTTTCTAAGTAGGTGGATTCCCTGATCTAAGATTTACCTAAAAGCAATAGAATGAGTATGGTCAAGTAGCTGGGCTCTGGACAATAGGCCAATGGGCTGTTACCCATGACAACTTGCCAGCCATACTACCCAGAAAGTTCATTAGCTACCTAATTTTCGAAGAAATCGCCAAAAAGTAAGTTAGTGTAAATAGTGTGTAGATGCTTAAACTTAAAGTCCCCTCAAATCAGAGGGCGGGTTGATAAGTCATATACTCATTACCCCAATTTATTAGCCAAATTAGAATAAAATTACTTGGCGAGGACTCGAGACTAAGTCCACACTTGAGTGGACACAGATAAGAACACCATCATGAGCCATAACTAGCTCATTTTGACCCAATTGAGTCAATAAATGCTCCTACATAATCACCAGAGAATCATAACTCACTGTATAACCATTTTGAGAGGAAAATAAGAACCTAGGGTTAAAACTGTAATTTTACCAGCTTATCATGAATGCAGTACAACCATGGTTTCTCTCAAGGGCTAAACAAAGGTCAAATGGTCTTACTAGGATAACAAGTGGGTTAGATCGAATAGAAAAAAGTTTGCGTATGTTTTGATAATTAAATGACTTTTGAAATCCTAAAAGTAGATCTACTTAATTAACCAAGGTTCTGGTCAGGATAAAATTCACCTAAATCCTCTAAAAATCATAGAAAAATATTCTCTGGGGTTTAGTACCTTCAATTTGACTATCAGAATCCATCTTGACCCAAAATGGAGTCTCAAACAGATATATGCCCTAATTTGGGTTTTTACATAAATTACCTAGTCAAACATGATCAAAACGAAAATCCAACTTCACCGTTGAATTCCTTAGATCCAAATTAGGTTTGTACCAAAATTTGGACCCAAGATGAGCTTGTCTTGACCTAGTTTGCAAAATGGTCCTATCTGATTACATTTAGGCCCTCAACCTTCAAAAACCCTTGCATTCAGCCCCCTAACTTCTTTGTCATCTTCACAATTAGGTCCCTCCACCATTATCGCGGAGAAATCCTTCTTCGGCGACCTTTGATTGAAGAGAACTCCTTTATTTAATCAATCCCTTTCAAAATTGGAAGGAAGATTCTTTGAGGAAACCTCTTCAATCTGAACCCATCCATGAGCTCCGAATCTTTCCCAATCTCTCATGCAAATGCATGAGAGATTTGGGTCTCAAAAAATACCCAAATCCGACAAAGGTTTTCGAGCTTGGAAAGCTTGATTTCTAAGCTTTCCTTGCCTCTAGATCCTTATAAAAGGGCCGCCAGATCCCCCTGAACTCTTCACGCTCGAAATCGACCGTGAATCCCCACAATTCCTCTCTCTCTTTCACGGCTGAAGGCTCCTTGACACTTCACGATCCCCTCTGCCTTTTCTCATTTTCCTTCCACAATACCAGGGGCAGATTCCTCTCCCTTGCTTCCGTTCGTGTCTCGTCGTACCAGCAAATGCCCTTTCCTCCTTCGTCGTCGCCGTCACTAGAACCTCTTTCGTCTTCGACGTTAGCAACACCACATTAGGCGCCATCTTTGCCCCACTTCGTCCACCTACCTTCTAGCTAAGTCCCTCACCTTCTTTACTTTATTTTCTCACCCACTACACCCTGTTTCAACCTCCGATGACCTTCCGCGACTTCATCCCTTACATCTCCGGCCATCTCCTCTAGCGAGACCATTCCACCTTCACAGACCACCAAAGCTCTCGCCGACCACCCTACAACCATCGCCACACCTCCGCAATCATTTCCCCTCTCTTTATTCATCATTCCACTCACTCACACGCACCTTCAAACACACCCACTCACACGCATGTAGTTCAACCTCGCCACGCACTCACAGACATCCACACGCCACACAAACACCCCCATCACGTTCGCCGTGCTCCGACGACCCTCCTTGAGCATTCTGACATGGCCAAGAGGCCGTTTTGTTGATTTCAGGAACTCACCCTGTCCGCCATTGATGAGCAAGCTTCGAGCTTGCTTGAAGATCGCTCCAGGCGCTTTCGTCCCAGGTATCAGCTCCAGGTCATGCGGAACTTACTTGTGCACAAGTCCAGGTCCCTAATTGAAGACACAAGCCCTACAGCTGCTGCAATTGCAAAGGAAGACCCCCTGCTGTAGACGCGCAAAGAAGGGGCGCGCAATTAGTCCCACATCGTCGGTTGCAAAGCGTACTGAGGTGAATAAATTGATTTTGTGTTAGTAACTGTTCGCCTCAGTTCATGGGGTGAGGTCCCTCTCACCCGCTCACTTGGCCTCGTTCGCGACACATACCTACGGACCTGGTTTGACTCGATAACCCAACCTGCACTCCTCGCTCACCACCGCACGCCGGTGAGCCTGGACTCGGGTACGTGCTTGAATCGATAACCCGATTAACCGTGGCTCTGGGAGAGTGGATCCTAAGAGAGAAAGAGAGAAGGAGAGTTACATGGGGGAAGGGGGGTTTTTGCCACAGGGAAGTTTGGCTGACACTTAGTCAGATTTCAAAGAGGAGAGCCAAAGAAGGAAGAAGGAAAGAAGAAGATGAGAGTCGCAGAGCTAAAGGCAGAAGAGTTAGAGAAAGAAGTGAAGGCCTGAGAAGAAGAAGGAGAAGAAGCCATAGCTAAAGAAAAAGAGGAGTTGAAGAGAAAGACAAAGCCAGAGAAGGAAGAAGAAAAGAAGAAAATCACTTTAAGTCGTCTGATTTCCAAATCAAATGATAGATTTGAGCTTTCATTTCATATATATACATTGAGTTCCTTAGTTGATATTGTAGGAGTATTTGGTGATCTAAATCACCATTTTACTCCCATCTTTTTACACATTGATATTGTTATTATTGCAAATTCTTTTACTTTAAATTGTGATCTTGCTTTCTGAATTCCATTTTGCTCCCTGTGTTCGACCTCAGAATCTTTTTGAGTAATAAAAATTATATTTGTTTTCAAAGCTATTTTGACTATATTACAACGCTTCATTTTAAACTCGATTTTGCTGCGTAAACATTTTTGCGCCGTTGCCAGGGAGCAACGGGCAATTTTGAACTCTCAATTGCAATTCCTGATTCAGATTCTAACTTTCTATATCTCTTTTGCTGTGGTTGTTTTAGGGAGAAGATACATTCAAGGAAGATCAACTGCACAACAAACACGCTAGGGGCAGGTAAATTTTAACCACTCTCTCTTAAGCCTCTCATCCTGAAAAGGTTAAAAAGGAAAAAGTCAATTAGGGCTACTTGCTTTCCATTCTTAGATAATTCATCAAGTTGCCTGATTTGATTTAAATAACAAAACCTTATTTGTGCACCCACTTAGGGTAACTAGGGCTATCACATTCTTGTTTGAGCCCTAGATACTACATTTGACAAACTAAATTGGACCAAAATAAGAGCCAAGTAAGGATTCAAAGTTAGGGTTTTAGAGACACACTTGCTTAATCAAGAGTTGATCTTTCCCAAACAATGTGTGCCTAAGCCTTGGGTGAATTGATCTATTCAAGAAAACCCTAAAAATTAGGCTCTTAATCTCACTTGAATCTTAAAAGAGGGACCTAAAACCTCTCAAAGGACAAACAGGTGAAGTTGACCCACCTTGTTAGGTCAACCAATCTTTAAATTAGGTCACTCTTGCACTCAATACATCTTAAAAGTTCAAGTGAAATCCTAAGCACCCTTGCTCTTAATTAAAATCGGTAGACTTAAGAGGTCAAGTCCCTATTCTGGTTTACCTGGAACATCAGTGACAAGAGAGGTCGAGTGGGGGAAACCTTGTAACCTGTGGGGGCGCTCTACCGTGTAGTGGTCTTCGCGGGACTCTCCCTCTCTGGCTAACCAGGTAATTCATAGGTGGATGACTTTTTGACTAAGGGGTATCATCCGCCCTGAACATCTATAGTCATTCAAAATTTTTGGGTGTCTTGATTAGGTCCATCACATTCTATTCTCATCCAGTCCATCAGTGCATGTTTGGCAGGAGGTCCTTAAGACCACCCTTGAGGCCTCCATTAGTTATTCACTCCTGTCGAGGCCAGGCCTCAACTTTCGTGTTTGTTCAGCAACCCCATCACATAGACATCTCTTCTGATTCATCTGAACCTAATTCTCCTTCATCCATCATCATGGCAGAACCTGCAAAAGAAGAGAATAACCTCGAGAATAAACTTCAGTGCCTTAATGATCTATTCCAAGGCTTTGTGAATCCACTGCAGCATCCTATGATGCGAGATCATTACAATCCCGCTGTGGTGCGATCGAACCTCGAGTCCAAATCCCGGATGGAGGTCCTGATACTAAATTCAAGCCCAACATGATTCATGCCATTCTGAAATTTCATGGGCTCAATTCCGAGGATCCTTTCCAACACATTAAACAACTCAAGCATCTGGGCCAGACCTTCTGGTCAGATGTCCAAAATCGGGATATTCTTCTCATGAAAATGTTCTCCTTCTCTCTCATGGACAAAGCAGCTTACTGGTATCAGACTCAAACATGTCCAATCAACACATGGGTTGAACTATAATCCGAGTTTTTGAAAAAGTTCTTCCCAGTTGGTCGGACAAATGCTTTACGACACCAGATCACGCACTTCACACAACAGCCTGGAGAACCACATCACGAAGCATGGGATCGTTTCCTAGATCTCATGCGAAAGTGCCCCCATCACGGAGTTCCTAAATGGGAACAAGTCCAGTCTTTTTACCAGGGACTCTGTGAAGATATCCGATTATTCGTTAATGCAACTTGCGGAGGAAATATCATGGGTCTACATGAAGACACTATGTGAGAAATTCTCGAGAATATGTGCAAGAACTCCATCAATAATCACTCCATGGGCATATTCAACCGGACGAATGCCCACGCATCGACAAATCCAAGGGGAGCACATGAGACGTAGGGCCTGTCCTCTTCTGTCGACTTGGAACTGATGGTCAATCGTTTGGACAAGGTCTCTATTATTGAGAAGAAGGTGGATGAGCTAACTCGACATCTGCAGTGAGCCACCTCTACGCAAAACCCGTTCGCATAGCCACCCTCTGGGATGGAAGATGTGCATAACATCTACCATCGATCTTCTCAGGGGTTGGACCCGTATCCACCCCCGTTTGACTCTAGGGTCAGAGGAAACTTTGGACGTGCCTATTCTAGTTGGGGGAACTCTAAACCCTCGTATTCTGACTTTTCTGAGGTTCCTCAGACCTACGAGGACCTCAACGCCATCCAGAACGACCCATTCTCCAATACCTATAACCCTGGATGGCGAAATCATCCTAATTTCACGTGGGTGGAAAACAGTTAGAATCAGATACCATTATATCAGCCCTATGCACAAGCTTCTTGTCCATATCAACTGCCTCAGCCTCGGCCCAACCCCACCTATCAATCTGGGCCAACTCAGATAGATCAAATGACTCTTATCCTTCAGACTCTGGCTGACATTCAAAAGATGAATGCGGCTATGCAGAAACAGCACAAAGACGAGATCACAAAGGTTAGCAATCAACTTGCCCAGATGGAAAATTCCTGCCAACCTGGTACACTTCCTTCGCAACCTCTACCTAATCCCAATAACATGCCGAATCAGAGGCGTGTTATAAACCCAAACCAAGGCCAAGCCCACATGGTTTATTAGGCCCCTTCTACTCCATCACCCGACGGGATGGAAGCTTTGACATCATACTCGGGATTTCAGCAGCAGCCACCTATTTTACCTACATCAAATCAGAACCAGGTAGGATTGAATTCAGTTATGACCCGTAGTGGCAAAGCAACACAGGACCCACCTTACCCAAGCCACTTGCAGCCTAGTAGTGCTAACCCAAACCCTAGGATAGTCATCCAGGATACCCCTGTCCCAGATCAAGAACCTGGACCTTTTCTAGAGGAACCATCTAAGGTTTCATTTCCTGAGGCCTTAACCAAGGGAAAGAGGATAACCAAACCTGTGGCACCTGAAGAGGACCTGATCAAGCTCTTTGAACAGGTCCATATATAAGCATCCCCTTGATGGATACAATTCACCACGTACCGGCTTATGCACTATTTCTGAAAGATGTGTGTACACCTAAGCGTAAGCCACAAACCAAAAGTGGGAGCCCAATCGTATTGTAGGAGCAAGCCAGCTCCATCATTTTGAGTAGGCTCCCACCTAAGGCAAAAGACCCAATACTCTCCTGATCTCCTGTACAATTGGTGATATCCAATTTGATAGAGCATTATTGGATCTAGGAGCCTCCATAAACCTAATACCTACATCCCTACTCAACCATCTTGAGGAATATGAGCTTAAACCAACAGAGGTGACATTACAGTTGGCAGATCGATCTATCAAGTCACCTAAAGGAGTTCTTGAGGATGTCATTGTTAGGGTTCGGGATTTCTATTTCCCAGTGGATTTCGTAGTCTTGGATATGGATGCTCCAGAGAATCTGAAAAACACACCGATCATACTAGGGAGACCCTTTCTGGCCACTGCTTGGGCCAACATTAATTGTGAGGAGGACCAAATTGAACTAAAATTTGGGAACCAGACACTAAAGATCAACACCTTTAAGGCCCAACAAGGGATTAATTGCAGAGTTATAGAACAAATATGTGATACCAAGGTTGTGGTTGACAATCGGTATATCAAGGAAAACTTGACTACTTCTGATCAACTGCAAGAGGATCAAAACTCACAATTAGAGGAGTCCAAACTCAACCTAGACACACCCATAACTCCTTTCCTTGCTCCTGACACCCACCTTGAACCACACGCTGCTGCTGATAACCCTGTTTTAGAACTAAAGCCTCTTCTCGATCATCTAAAGTACGTCTTTTTGGGTTCCAATCAGATGTTTCCTATGATTATCAACTCCAGACTCACACCTGATCAAGAATCCCGTCTGATTTCTGTTCTCCAGCAACATCGAAGAGCCATTGGATGGACTCTCAATGATTTGACTGGTATTAGCCCCTCTTACTGCACACATCGCATCTATGCTGAAGAGGGCACACGACCTTCCCGTGAAATGCAGAGACATCTGAATCCTAATCTGCAAGAGGTCGTGAAAAAGATCATTAAGTGGTTAGATGCTGGGATCATCTACCCGATCTCCGATAGTCGGTGGGTGAGTCCAATCCAGGTTGTGCCTAAGAAGGCAGGACTCGCCGTGATCACGACTGAGACCAGAGAAATCATACCGACCTGTGTAGCAAATTCATGGAGAGTCTGCATTGATTACAGAAGACTCAATGCCTCCATGAAGAAGGATCATTTCCCACTACCGTTTATTGATCAGATTCTTGAAAAACTAGTGGAAAATAGATTCTTTTGCTTTTTGGACGGGTACTCCAGCTATAATCAAGTGGCAATCCATCCAAAGACCAAGAGAAGACCACTTTCACCTGCCCCTTCGGGATGTATGCATTCTGAAGGATACCTTTCGGTCTCTGCAATGCACCCGCTACTTTTCAGCGGTGCATGCTTGCCATATTCTCAGATATGATAGGTGAATTTCTGGAAGTCTTCATGGTTGACTTCTCAGTTTTTGGCAAATCATTTGACGATATCCTCCTGCACTTGGTCTAGATCCTTAGGCGGTGCATCGACGTGAATCTGGTTCTTTCCTGGGAAAAGTGCCACTTCATGGTTGCTGAGAGAATTATCCTGGGACATCTCATCTTCGAAGAAGGCATCCAGGTTGATCGAGACAAAGTGAATATGATTTCCAAACTCCCTATGCCTAGCTCGGCTAAAGACATCTGATCCTTCCTGGGGCACATTGGTTTTTACCGTCGATTCATTCTAGACTTCTCGAAGATCGCATGCCCCCTGACTAATCTGCTATCTAAGGATGTCCCTTTCGAAATCTCTAAGGAGTGCACTCAAGCATTTGAGATCTTGCGTGTCGAGTGACCCAAGCTCCGATCCTACAGTCCCCTGATTGGTCTCAACCCTTTGAGATCATGTGCGATGCATCTGATTACACTGTAGGTGTGGTACTTGGGTAGAAAATTGACGGGAAACCTGTGGTCATCTACTATGCTAGCAAGACACTTGATGAGGGTCAGCGTAACTACACAGTTACTGAGAAAGAGCTACTAGCCGTAGTATTTGCCCTGGAAAAGTTCAGATCGTATCTTCTGGGTTCCCGTGTTATCGTTTACTCTGATCACATAGCTGTGAGGCATCTCCTTGCGAAGAAGGATGCGAAACCTCAACTAATCTGCTGGATCTTGCTGTTGCAAGAGTTTGACCTCAAGATTCGCGACAAGATGGGAAAACAGAATGTGGTAGTTGATCACTTGTCCCACCTTCCTTCTGACATTATCGACCCTTCCGGACCCATTACGGAATAATTTCCTGATGAGCACCTCCTGACTATCAGTACAGGCCTTCCATGGTTTGCTGATCTAGTAAACTACCTGGCATCACATCAGATCTCGTCCGATTGGCCGAAGGCCAAGAAGGATAAATTACTTTCCGATGCCAAGTACTACTTTTGGGAAGACCTGTATCTCTTCTGCATTGGTGCTGATCAAATCATTCGACGATGTGTCCCGGAAGTGAAAATTCAGGACATCTTATCCTTCTGGCATGACCAGGCATGCGGTGGACATTTCTCGGGTCATAAAATCACAGCAAAAGTCCTCCAGTGCGGCTTCTATTGGCCCACGATTTTCAAAGACGCATACAATACTGTAAGGCATGCACTCGTTGCCAAACCTTAGGCAACATGAGCCACCGTGATATGATGCCCTTACAATCGATTCTCGTATGCGAAATCTTCGATGTCTGGGGGATTGACTTTATGGGACCGTTTCCTGTTTCATATAGCTTCGGGTACATTTTGCTCACTATTGATTACATGTCCAAATGGATCAAAGCCATTCCGACTCGAACCAATGATCATAAGTTAGTAATCAAATTCATTCATCAGAACATCTTTTCTCGATTCAAGATTCCACGTGCCATAATCTCTGATGGAGGGACCCATTTCACTAATGCTCAGTTTAGATCACTGATGACCAAATACGGGGTGTCACACCAAATCTCTACTCCTTATCACCCTTAAACCAACAGCCTAGCTGAGTTATCGAATCAGGAGATCAAAAAAATCCTCCAGGTCACTGTTTGACCTAACAGGAAAGACTGGTTATCTCGACTTTCGGAAGCTTTGTGGGCTTATAGAACCACCCACAAAACCTAATTAGGCATGTCTCCCTTCAGATTAGTGTACGGGAAGGCATGTCACCTCCCCGTCGAATTGAAGCACAAAGCCTATTGGGCAGTACAGAACTGCAATCTCGATCTTTCTAAGGCAGGAACCTACAGAAAGCTGCAAATGAGCGAGATCGATGAATTATGCCACGACACGTATGAGAACTCACAAATTTACAAAGAGCGAGTTAAGGCCTTTCACGACAAGCACATATCTAGAAAGATCTTTTTCCTTGGTCAAAAAGTCCTACTATTTGTTGCCAAACTCAAACTATTCCCAGGAAAACTTAGATCAAAATGGATTGGACCTTACCTTGTCCTACGAAGTTTTGGAAATGGAGCCATCAAAATCAGTCAACTCAGCCATGATTCAGAACCTTTTGTCGTGAACGGTCAGAGACTCAAACCGTTCATTGAACTTACCGATACAAACTTGGTTGAGACATCTTTTACCCTCCATTCTCCCTGAGCTCATTGCGCCCGGCCGATAGCGTGAAACTCAGCGCTTAACGGGAGGCAACCCGTCATTTTTGAAAAACCCAAAACCTTTCTTGACACATCCTATGCTGAACTCATATTGCACTTTAGGGTTCATCCATTAGAATAGCCGACTCCACCTCTGGTACCCGTACTCGAGCTTGAAATCGTTCGCAATAGTCATCCCGACCCATTCACCCACCCAAAAATTATTCTAATGAATGATCTAAGCTGAACTCGAACCCACCTAATTTACAATGAGGACATTGCAAATCATAGGCATGGGGGGTAGTAAAGTGTAAAATGCCATGAAAATCATTTCAAAAGAAAGGGTTTCATCAAAAAAATCACATATTTCAAAAATACCAAAAAAATAAAAAAATTCTTGAAAAAGAAAATTACGAGAGGAGAGGAAATTTTGATGGCATATCAAACTTTGAGGAGAAAAAAGGGGAGGAGTTAAAAATGTCAAAAAGGAGCACAATTTGAAAAGAAAAAGAAATAGTCATTAATAAAAGATTAAGGAATTGACTTAGTTCTAGACCATATCAAAGGAAAGAAAGACAAAAAGTGCTAATGAAACTAAGAAAAGATTAGTAGGAACATTGATCTTAGGCCTGTTGGGCTGTGATCCTAGGCTTAAAAGTTCAAGTACTCGCTAAGATCTGGATAGTCCTCAGGAGGTTGGGGAAAATGCGAAGCTTAAATATTACGTCTAAGGTTTAGGGAGTATTCGACCTCGTTAACTGACCTATGATTTGTGAGACTTGGTAACCTAAGCACCCCAATCCACACACAGTCCGGTTCAGTGCACCTAAGTATCAAAATCACGCAAAAGCGTATAAATTATTCTAAAAAAGTCACCTAGATTAGCAGCGGCTGATCAACACAAGTTGATTTGGATGAGTTCCCGGCGTGGAAAGGCTAGAAATTTCCCTCGAAGATGCGCAATAACATATCGTCTCCTCGGTGCTTGTCTCCTAGGATATCTACATATCCTACCGGGGGCATGTAAGCACCCTGTGCTAATTCAGATGCCATAGGCGACATTATCCCAAAATGTCGATTACCAGGGTCTGGACTTAGCTATAGAACACCATGGGCGGGATTATCTCAAAATCTCGAAAGCCAGGGTTTTGGGGGTTGCCATGGGGGTGCTATCTTGAAGCATCAATTGCTAGGGACCCTGCGAGGATTGATGATGGGGACTAGGAATCTGATACAGATCGTGTTATAAAGCCAATCCAAAGCTAGAAATAAAAAGAAAAGTGAGAGAAAACTCTACAAAAATAAAGAAAAATTCCTCTGTCTCTCTCTGACAAAAACGCACTACAAATTGAACCGAGGCTAAAACATATTACAAGCACGGGTGCTTTAACCGTTGAGTTCAACGAACCCTAGGTTAGTTCCTGTGGGCCTTAAAAACCTTCGTGGTAGATTGAGGCTAAAGCTGGTCAGATCCGGATCTTGGTTGGTACTTGAGTACCTCTAGGCCTACTATTGGCATTCTAACCTAATCCATAAAAGGAAGCACACAACAAAGTTTTTAAGTATCAAAAGATTTTTTGGTCTAGAATCAAAGTTAATACCTTGAAATTTTGCTAAGGGACTAGCAAAAGCTAGGCATGGGGGTATGATGGGAACACCATCATGAGCCATAACTAGCTCATTTTGACCCAATTGAGTCAATAAATACTCCTACATAACCGCCAGAGAATCATAACTCACTGTATAACCATTCTGAGAGAAAAATAAGAAACTAGGGTTAAAACTGTAATTTTACCAGCTTATCATGAATGCAATACAACCATGGGTTTTCTCAAGGGCTGAACAAAGATCAAATGGTCTTACTAGGATAGCAAGTGGGTTAGATCAGATAGAAAAGGGTTTGCATATGTTTTGAGAATTAAATAACTTTTGAAATCCTAAAAACAGACCCACTTAATTAACCAAGGTTATGGTCAGGATAAAATTCACCTAAACCCTCTAAAAATCATAGAAAAATATTCTCTAGGATTTAGTACCTTCAATTTGACCATCAGAACTCATCTTGACATAAAATGGAGTCTCAGACATATATTTTCCCTAATTTGGGTTTTTGCATAAATTACCCAGTCAAAAATGATCAAAACCAAAATCTAACTTCACCATTGGATTCCTTAGGTCCAAATTAGGTCTGTACAAAAATTTGGACTCAATATGAGCTTGTCTTGACCTAGTTTGCAAAATGATCCTGTCTGATTACATTTAGGCCCTCAACTTTCAAAAATCCTTGCATTCAGCCTCCTAACTTCTTCGTCGTCTTCACAATTAGGTCCCTCCGCCATTATCACGGAGAAATCCTTCTCCAGCGACCTTTGATTGAAGAGAACTCCTCTATTCAATCAATCCCTTCCAAAATTGGAAGGAAGATTCTTTGAGGAATCCTCTTCAATCTAAACCCATCCATGAGCTCCAAATCTTTCCTAATCTCTCCTATGAACGCATGAGAGATTTGGGTCTCAAAAAATATCCGAATCCAGTGAAGGTTTCCGATCTTGGAAAGCTTGATTTCCAAGCTTTCCTTGCCTCTAGATCCTTATAAAAGGGCCGCCAGATCCCCCTGAACTCTTCATGCTCGAAATTGGCCGTGAATCCCCACAATACCTCTCTCTCTTTCACGGCCGAAGGCTCCTCAACGTCCGACGATCCCCTCTGCCTTTTCTCATCGTCCTTCCATAATACCAGTGGCAGATTCCTCTCCCTTGCTTCCGTCCCCGTCTCGTCGTACCAGCAGATGCCCTTTCCTCCTTCGTCCTCGCCATTTCTCCCTCACTAGAATTGCTTTCGCCTCCGGCGTCGGCAACACCACATCCGATGCCATCTATGCCCCACTTCGTCCACCTACCTCCTAGCTAAGTCCTTTACCTTCTTTACTTTATTTTCGCACCCACTACACCCTGTTTCGACCTCCGACAACCTTCTGTGACTTCATCCCTTACATCTCCGACCATCTCCTCCGGCGAGACCATTGCACCTCCATAGACCACCAAATCTCTCGCCGACCACCCTACAACCATCACCACACCTCCCCAATCATTTCCCCTCTCTTTATTCATCATTCCACTCACTCACATGCACCCCCGAACACACCCACTCACACACGTAGTTTAACCTCGCCACACACTCACAGACATTCACATGCCACACAAACACCCCCATCACGTTCGTTGTGCTCCAGTGACCCTCCCTGAGCATTCTGATGTGGCTGAGAGGCCGTTTTGTTTATTTTAGGAACTTTCCCTGTTCGCCATTGACGTGCAAGCTTCGAGCTTGCATGAAGCTCGCTCCAGGAGCTTCCGTCCCAAGTATCAGCTCCAGGTTGCACGGAACTGACTCACGCACAAGTCCAGGTCCCTAATTGATGATGCGAGCCCAGTAGCTGCTACAATTACGAAGGAAGAACCCCTGCTGCAGACGCACGAAGAAGGGGCACACAGTTAGTCCCACATAGTCGGCTGCAAAGCATACTGAGGTAAATAAATTGATTTTGTATTAGTAGCTATTCGCCTCAATTCACGAGGTGAGGTCCCTCTTACCCGCTCACCCGACCTCGTCAGCGACATGTGCCTGCGGACCTGGTTCAACCCGATAACTCGACCTGCACTCCTCTCTCACCACCGCACGTCAGTGAACCTGGACTCGGGTACGTGCCTGAATCTGATAACTCGATTACCCATGACTCTGGGAGAGCGAATCTCCAGAGAGAAAGAGAGAAGGAGAGTTATGTGGGGGAAGGGGGTTTTTTCCACAGGGAAGTCTGGCTAACACTTAGTCGAATTTCAAAGAGGAGAGCCAGAGAAGGAAGAAGGAAAGAAGAGGAGAGTCGTAGAGCTAAAGGTAGAAGAGTTAGAGAAAGAAGAAGTGAAGGCCTGAGAAAATGAAGAAGAAGGAGAAGCAGTAGCTGAAGAAAAAGAGAAGCTGAAGAGAAAGACAAAGCTAGAGAAGGAAAAAGAAAAGAAGAAGAAAAAAATCACTTTAAGTCGTCTGATTTCCAAATCAGACGATAGATTTGAGCTTTCATTTCGTATATATACATTGAGTTTCTTAATTGATATTGTAGGAGTATTTGGTGATCTAAATCACCATTTTACTCCCATCTTATTGCACATTGATATTGTTATTATTGTAAATTCTTTTACTTTAAATTGTGATCTTGATTTCTGAATTCCATCTTGCTCCCTGGGTTCGACCTCAGAATCTTTTCGAGTAATAAAAATTATATTTGTTTTCAAAGTGATTTCGACTATATTACAACTCTTCATTTTAAACTCGATTTCACCGTGTAAACAGACACCCGAGCTAATTAAGCCCGAAAACTTGAAGAGTCTAAGTATTCAGATCCCAAAGTATCGATTCCTAAAGTTTACAACTCCTCATGCCTAAGTCCTCTTCTCCTACTTCTATTTTTTTAAAAATAAAATAACAGGAAATTTCTGTTATGGCTGACAAAATGATTATTTCACAAGATATCCACCCCCCCATGCTTAGCTAATGCAATGTCCTCATTGTTAAAATGAAAGCATGTGGAGAGTAGAATTGAAAGAATGGCACCTGGTTTCCGTGAGATTCTGATCAGTTCAAAACAGCCTTTACATGTGTTGAGTTTAGTGCCTTCAGCTAGGTGATGTCCTCAATCAAAAATAACTAACATTAAGGCTACAATAACACAGTTTTTGGGCCCCTGGATATGGGTCCCAGAGAGTGAAAATGGGCTTGCTAAAGAGATGATCAATGAAAGTGGCAAGCTGGTGGTGTAGGGAGCACCCAAATGGTCTCCAATAGGAGTTTTGTTGATTTAATATAGAGGAAGTGTGGGTGGATATAGAAATTGTGCAATGGTTGGGTGAATAAGGATGATGCGGGTTTTGTGATGTGTTGGGGATATGTGGGTACTCTAGAATACCTAACGTTTCAAGAGTTTCTCCCCAAAATTCAATTTCATCCTCACAATCAGGGTGCTTAATCCAACCATCCTGATCCTCATGATTCCCACCCAAAAGTTGAACCTCAAACTCTAAAATTTCAGGATGAGGACATTGTTGGGTTTTAAGTTGATCATGTGAATCATCCAATAAATTTCCAATTTCATGAATATCTTCCTCATCCCGAGTTGCCACAGTTTGTTGTATGTCTTCATTGTCCTCAATTATTCCAACAATCATGTGATTTTCTTCTTGAGTTTGGGTTGAGTTAGGCATTAAAAGGTTGTCTAAGGTATGTATGGCCATTACCTCCTCTATTCTTCCAAGCTCCTCCATCAAACCACACTTAATTTTATCCTTCTTTGAGACCTCGAAAATAGTAAATCGATTTATTTTATTCCCATAGGTCATTTCTATATTTCCTGATTCACAATCAATCCTTGCCTTGGCGATAGCCAAGAAAGGTCTTCCCAAAATAATCAGGGTGTGGTTGGGCTATTTTGGTGCTTCCATGTCTAGCACCATGAATTCAACAAAGTAATGCAAATCATTAACCTTGACTAAAACATCCTCCAAAAGATCCCTTGGTTTTGTAATGGATCTATCTGCTAACTGCAAGGTTATATCAGTGTGTTTCAGGTAGCCTAAACCCAGTTCCATATGCAGTGAGGTGGGGATGACATTAATGGAAGCGCCCAAGTCGAGGAGGGCCTAGTTAGAAGTAATGTTTCCTATTGTGCAGGAAATCAACGGGGCTCCCGAGTCTTGCTTCTTCGGAGGTAGCTTGTTTAAGATCAATGTGCTTGTGTTATCAGACAAGACTACTCTCCTATTATTTTCAAATTCTGCTCTATGCTTTTCTTTATATGAATTCAGTAAACCTATGGCGTAGGCGAGGATTGATCCAATAGCCATGAGGAATAAAATGATTGTCAATTTGAAAGCCTGAAGTAAGGACATCCTTTCCTCCAATTTCTCCTTTGACTCTTTCTGTTTGCCCATACAACAACAACATACTCCCAAATCAGACTCTGATGTTTTGTTGATCACATTCTTAGTTGGGAGTCTAGAATTCTTACTACGGGGCCTAATGGTGTTGACATGGGGTTGGGTAGGTCCCTTGTGTCTACTATCACTCCTCAAGGTGATGGTATTTGCAGTGGCAAAATGCTGTTGGTTAGTGCCTTAGGGAGGGTTGGGCAAAATAGGAGGCTCCCAGTTGATTATGGTGGGAACTTGGTTCGCTCCAGGAGGGGCTGGGGTAGCCTGATAGATAGCAAGAGCTTGAGCATGCGACTCCCCACCATTACCAAACCCTTGAGGCCCAGCACCTCGGTTTTGTACATTCCTTGGGTTTGGTACAGGTTGTAATGGTAGAGATCTGGGTTGTCAGTTGTTTGCACTAAGTCCAGATTGCATGGTGTCCAACAAAGTTTTCATTTGTTGCATGAGCTGGAGCATTGACCCTTGCATTTCTACCATCTTTAAGTTTAAATCAGCCTGCCCGGTGGGTTGTTGAGCATTCCACACGGACTGATTAACCTGATTCGGGGGCAATTGAGTATATACATGACCCTGACCCATTGATTTTTGCAATACATAGTTGTTGGGTCGATATTGGGTTCGCTACCCTTGATCTTTCCAACTAGGGTGGTTTTTCCAACTAGGATTATAGGAATTCACGTAAGAGTTGAACCTAACATTCTCTTGTACAGCATGAACATCCTCATAAGATGAGGATGAAGAAGGATAAGAAAAACCAAGATCAAAGGCCCCAGTTTGGAACCCATAAGGTTTCGAGAAGAGCTGGCCCGAAGGTCAAGCTGACTCCAGCTGGTTCACAAACTCCCATCCCATAGGAGCTTGCAAAGAATGGAATCCTGAGCCCTTGGATTGAGTGGATCTAGAAAAATTAGAGTTTCCAGACATCCACTCTTCCATTTGTTTACCAACCAGATCCACCTTATCTAATTTATTGCATATCAATTTCATATCAAATGTATGAGAATCTTGGACCTCATTGGCATTTGATCTAGTTGGTTGGGATCGGTTGAAGGTTTCCATGGAGGCATAGTTTAAAGAGTTTTTGCTTATTTCCTCAAACAAATCATACGTGCTATCAACGTCTTTGTTGGGAAAATTACCTCCGCAAAAAGCATCCAAATGATTATGGAGTTGATCATTCAACTCGTGACAAAAAATCTACACAAGTTGCCATTTAGGCACCTTATGGTGTGGACACTTCTGCAACAGATCCTAGAATCGCTCTCAGGCCCCATGAAACAGTTCCCCCTACTACTTGGAAAAAGTGGTAATTGCCCGTCGCAACGCATTGGTTCGCCCAATTGGGAAGAATTTCTTCAGGAAGGCCAATTTCAAAGCTGTCTAGGTAGCAATCGGTCTTCCAATTGTACAATACCAATGTGCATCCTTATCCCTAAGTGAATGGGGGAAAAGCCTCATGAGCATCTGTTCTTCATCCACATTCTATGATTTGGTGGTCTGAACCAGAGTGATTAGGTCCTCCAAATGTTGGAATGGGTCCTCTGAGCCAAGCCTGTGAAAGTGTTTAATTAGACTCAAAACCTGGGGCTTGATCTCAACATCATCGGCGGGGATCACAACATCGGGACGATCCTCATAATTCAAAGGATCATAAAAATCTTTCAAGGGCCAAGCACCCTGACCAATCATTCATTGGAACCATTGCTGCATCTGTTGCAATTCTTTCAACTGCCTCTGAATAAGCTCTTGCTGGTTCGGGGGCGAGGGAGGTGTTTGCTGATCAGCCATGGGATCTACTTGGCTATAACTCAACCTTCACCTCCGGGAATGGTCCAAAGGTCCTTCCAGACGAGGGTTCAATTGCCTCTTGTTGATCGCGCTAAATCGGGGTTTAAAAAGTGTTGTGTTGTAGTACAGCCGAAATAGCATTCAAAACAAATATAATTTTATTATTCGAATATATTCTGAGGTCGAACACATGAAGCAAATGGAATTCACATACTAAACTTAGAAATTAATGCAAATTGAACACATAATATTACTCAAAAACTGAATAGGAATGTAGAGCATATGAGTATATGAAGAGTAAAAAGAGTTGTAGACAAAATAATGGTGATTTGAATCACCAATTAATTACTCAAATCTACTTAAAGAAGGGAATATGAATTTAGACGTCTGATTTTGCAATCAGATGTCTTAAATGACTTGTGCTATAGTTCTCCTTTTCTTCTTCTGATCTCTTTCTCTGATTTCTCTTTTCTTCTTCTTCCTTGTCTCTGTGTACTTCTCTTCCTCTCTTCTTCTTCAGCTTCTGTCTTTGGCTTCTTCTTCTTTTTCCTTCTTCTTCCTTTGCCTTTGTGAGCCCTCTCTTCTTCTACCTTCAATTCTCCTCTTATTCTTCTCTCTTCTTCCTTAGGCTTTGTTCTTCTCTGGCCTTCCTGCCTTCTGAATCCGACTAAGTGTCGGAGCAATCTTCTCAGAGCAAAACCCCTACCCCTACGTAGCTCTCCTCTCTCCTCTCTTTTCTATTTCAATCCCACTCTCCCAGACCTTAGCTGGTCGGGTAATCGGACCTATCGCATACTTGGGTCCAGGCTCACCAGCATGTGTGGTGAGCGAGGAGTGAAGTCAGGTTAGGTAGTCGGCTTGGCCGGGTCCACGTGTTAGGTGTCGCGAATGAGTCCGATGAAGGGGGGAGGAGGACCTCACCCTCAGTGTTGGAGGCGAACAGCCTTTGGAACAAAATCAACTTATGCGCATGAAAGCGCCTTTTCACTTCCGAGGTGGGACTAAATGTCCCACCTTCCTTTCGTGCACCGCAGCAGCAGGTTGCCTGTCAAATTGAAGAGTCTGCAGCTGCTGGAGCCATCGCTTGAGGGCTTGGACGCCTGCACGTCTTAAGTCCACACAGCCTGGGGCTATCTCCTGGAGTAGAGCAAGGCCTGGAGTGACTTGAAGCTTTGTCGAAGCTCGGCAGCAATGGCGAGCATTGACCTACCACCTAAAATCAAGTACAATGGCCTTATGGCCGCATCAGAATGCTCAGCAGTAGCATCATGGCACGGTAAATGTAATGGTGGCCGTGGTGTGGAGTCACTTCCGAGGTGGGACTAAAGTCCCACCTTCCTTTCGTGCATGGCAGTAGCATGTTGCCTATCAAATTGAAGAGGCTGTAGTTGCTGGAGCCATCACTTGAGGGCTTGGACGCCTGCACATCTTAAGTCCGCACAGCCTGGGGCTATCTCCTGGAGTTGAGCAAGGCCTGGAGTGACTTGAAGCTTCGTCGAAGCTTGGCAGCAATGGCGAGCGTTGACCTTCCACCTGAAATCAAGTACAAGGCCCTTATGGCCGCATCAGAACGCTCAGTAGTAGCGTCGTGGCACGGTGAATGTAATGGTGGCCGTGGTGTGGAGCGAAGGTGGTTGTGGTGGCCGGACGATGACGGTTTTGGCCGGTGAAAGTGGGTCTATTCGGGGAGGTATTTGGGTGGTCGATGGAGTGATTGGAGCGAGGGGAGATGATTAGGGAGCTGCGGTGGAGGTTGTAGGGTGGTCGGCGAGGTGGATGGAGGTGCATAGTGACGGAAGCACCTCACCGAAGGTATCGCTGGAGATGGAGGTGACGGTGGTCAGTGGCGTCGATGGTCGATTATGGGAAATAGAGAGAGGGAAAGAAAGTATGAGAGAGAGGGAACTTAAAAACCTACTTCTAAGGGATGAAAGGGAAAGAGGTCCCATGCTGATATGGTTGCCGAATGTGGGGAAGACGAATCCTGTAGGTGAGGCAACGGCGAAGACGGGGCAAGAACGACGTCAGTCGGTATTGCACAACGTGGAGGACTGTGGTGGAGACAACCTTGCCATGGGTATTGTGGTTGGGCAATGAGAGAGCTAGGGAGAAGCCGTCGGAGCTTGCGGAGGGTTGCAGCCGGAGAAGAGAGAGGAATGTGAGGGAATCCAGCCCAATTTCAAGCTGGGAGAATGCGATTGGATCTGGGGCTTCTTAAATAGGTCTTCAGAGAGGGTTTTAACTCATCGGAGATGGAAGCTTTCAAGAGACTCAAATCTCTCATGCGTTCCCATGAGAGATTGGGAAGGAATCGAAGCTCTTTAATGGGTTTAGATTGACAAGAATTTCTCAGAGAATCTCCCTTCCAATTTTGGAAGGGATTCTCCAAGTAATCAAGGAGAAATTCCAAGTTAAAGGTCACCGGAGTAGGATTCCTCCACGATAATGATAGAGGGACTTATTTGTGAATACGACAAAGAAGTTAGGGGTCTGTTCGCAAGGGTTTTTGAAAGTTAGGGGTAGAAATGTAATCAAACATGACCTTTTTGCAAACTAGGTCAAGATGAATTTTCCTTAGGTCCAAATTTTGGTACAAACCTAATTTTGACCTAAGGAATCAAATGGTGAAGTTGGATTTTGGGTTTGACCACGTTTGACTGGAAAATTTATGCAAAAACCCAATTCAGGGTAAATATCTGTCTGAGACTCCAATTTAGGTTAAAATGGGTTCTAATGGTCAAATTGAAGGTATTAAACCTTAGATAATATTTTAATATGATTTTTAGAGGGTTTAAATAAATTTTATCCTGACCAGAACCTTGGTTAATTAAGTGGGTCTATTTTTAGGGTTTCAAGAAGTCATTTAATTCACAGAACTCACACAAACCCTTTTCTGTCAAATCCAACCCTCTTGTTATCTTATTAAGACCATTTGACATTTGTTTAGCCCTTGAGAAAACCCATGGTTATACTGCATTGGTAAAATTATAGTTTTACCCCTTATTTCTTATTTTTCTCTCAGAAATGTTATGCAATGAATTATGACCTTCAGTTGCTTATGTAGGAGCATTGGTTTTAACTTTGATTCTAGACCATGAAATCCTTTGAGGATAAAAAATTGTGATGTGTGCTTTCTTTTGTAGAGTAGGTTAGAATGCTGATAGTAGACCTAAAGGTACTCAAGTACCAACCAAGATCCAGACCTGACTAGCTCTAGCCTCAGTCTGCCGCGAAGGTTTTTAAGGCCCACAAGAACTATCCTAAGGTCCGTTGAACTCCGCGGTTAAAGCACCCATGCTTGTAACATTTTTTAGCCTTGGTTCAGTTTGTAGTGCATTTTGTAAGAGAGCGACAGAGGAATTTTTCTTTTTAGAGAGTTTTCTCTCTCTTTTCTTTTATTTCTAGCTTCGGATTGGCTTCACAACACGGTCAGTATCGGATTCCTAGTCCCCATCATCAATCCTCGAAGGGTCCCTGGCAATCGATGCTTCGAGATAGCACAGCCCATGGCAACCCCCAGAACCCTAGCTTTCGAGATTTCGAGATAATCCCACCCATGGCATTCTGTATCTAAATCCAGACCCTGGCAATCGACATTTCGGGATAATGCTGCCCATGGCATCTGAACCAGCACAGGGTGCTTACATGCCCCCGGTAGGATATGTAGATATCTTAGGAGACAAGCACCGAGGAAACGATATGTTTATTGTGCATCTTCGAGGGGAATTTCCCGCCTCTCTATGCTGGGAACTCATCCAAATCAACTTGTGTTGATCGGCCGCACCTAATCTAGGAGACTTTTTTCAGAACAATTTAAACGCATTTACATGATTTTGATACTTAAGCTCACTGAACCAGACTGTGTGTGGATTGTGGTGCTTAGGTTACCGAGTCCTACAAACCAGAGGTCAGTTAACGAGGTCGAATACTCCCTAAGCCTTAGACCTAATACTTAAGCTTCGCATTTTCCCCAACCTCTTGAGGACTATCCAAATCTTAGCGGGTACTTGAATTTTTAAGCCTAAGATTACAGCCCAAGAGGCCTAAAATCAGCGTTCTTACTAATCTCTTCTTTGTTTCCTTTCATTTTTTTCGTTTGATGTGGTCTAGAACTAAGTCAATTCCTTAATTTCTTACTAATGACTATCTTTTTTCTTTTCTTTTTAACTTGTGCTCCTTTTTGACATTTTTATCTCCCCCTTTTTTCTCCTCAAAACTGATGTGCCATCAAAAATTTCCTCTCCTCGCATTTTTTTTATTCTTTTTCATAATTTTTTATTTTTTTCGTATTTTTGGGATATGTGATTTTTTTGTGAGAACTCTTCCGAACTTTGATTTCTTTGTATGTTTGCACTTGACCACCCCTCCATGCCTAAGTTTTGCAATGTCCTCATTGTAAATGGAGGGTGTGAAACAGTTTCGGGTTCAAGAATTAGAACAGGATTATCAGGTGGGCGAACGGGTCGGGATGACTGTTGTGGACAATTTCAAGCTCTGGCACGTGTGCCAGAGGTAAGATCGACTGTTTTAAAACTGAACTCAGGGTGCAATAGATGTGAAGTATAGCAAGATAATCAGAAGGATCTTGATTTTTGGAATGACGGGTGGCCTCCCGTTAAGAGCTAAATTCAACGCCTTCAACCGAGCAAGAAATGGTCTGGAGAAGGAGTGGTCAAATCAGATGAGTTTTGCAGAACAAGCACCTTGATCAAGAGCCTGGTTGGTCCAACCAGGTGCTTGTTCAGATCAACTGGCTGATGATGCAACCCAAACCCAATCAATATGATAGGTTGATAAATGTAGATCAAGAGATGTGGAACCCACCATATACTTTGGAACTCAAAAGGGTATGGAAGTGTATAGCTAGGGTTTGGCTGAGTCAAATCAACCTGATCAGAGTAGGGATCCTTAAATGAAAGAGAATCAATGGAGTATGTAGCAACCCTGCAGGAGTGATCAGAGAAGGATGGGGCATGTTTTGTAGTTTGATCGATGTCTGAAATCCGATAAAAATGTGGAGGCGAATCATCTGCAATCAGCTCACTAAGTGGGGAATCAGAATAGAAATTGAGTTCGGTTGTGGGTCGGGGTTGAAAACACGTTTGAATAGGTTCTGTATATGTGGAGGAGGTGGCATCAATAAGAATTGTGTATGAGGGCTCTTCTAGTAAGGGTTCAAAGGTGGGTTCATTTAGAGAGTCCTCATAGTAGCCATCAAATTCAAAGGTAAATGCCTGAAGAGTGTTTATAAGATGAAGAAAATTTGAGTCAAGAAAATATTCGAATTTTGGGTTGTAGTCACTCTCAGCACTTTTTGTTTCTGATTCCTGAGTATCAAAAAGAAATGATTCCATCTCAATGGAACCTGAATTTAAATCAGTGATCCAGGGATTAGGGATCTCAGAGTCAAAGTCGAAGAATGGATCATGTGAGCTGAGGTCGTAGATTGGCTTGTATGTCATTAGGAAACAAAGGTTCTTCGAAATCATGGTAAGATTCGAAATCGTCGGAGAAATTGCGAGAATCAAGTTCTGAATTTGATTCGAGATCAGAGGTTCTACCACAGAATAAATCACAAGATGTAGATTCAGCAACCTGACTTGGGTCTAGCCTATTCATAGATTCTGAGCTTAAAAAAGTATCCCTATTAGATCTGGCTCCGGGTGTTTGGCTTGTAGGGAAGACCCAATCAAAATCCCACTCTTCCAACTCCTCGGTTTCTGTATCGTAGATTGGAGTGACTTCTGAAAAATCAATCTGTATCTCTAAGAATGTTGGAGAGGGATATTCATCAAATAAAGGCCCAGAATCATCATCCCAATTCAAACTTTGATTGTCGTCATACGGGGCCCTGTACTGATCCCAATAAGATTCAGATATAGATTCTAGGCTAAGTATGTGGGTTGAATTACTAGAATCTAGGTCAGAATTGCCTTCGGGGGTCATCTTATCATAATAAGGGGCGTGATTTACACCCTCGAGAGGTTATGATTCCATCTTATCATTATAGGAGTCTAGGAATTTTATGCCAGGTTTTTGGTTTTCTAGTGTTGGCTCAAAATCGTGTTCTCTTGCAATCGAGACCTCCCAACCTAATTCAAGATCAGGCATATCATATTTCATCTGGGTTTGGGATCCACAACAACCTTGTGTCTCAAACCCATGATTTGGGAAATCATGTTGATCCTTAATATTATTCCAAGATGTTTTATTAACTGTTTAGGGGATGTACGGGTATTTGTGATAGATAACTTGTTTCAACAATTGCATCATCTCTTCCTATTTTTCAAGATCATCTTGGTGTTTTTCCCAAAGTACAGAATTTCTCATGCATTGGAGATATTCAAAGTTATGTAATTTTTCTATCTCGATGTATCCTGTTATGAGAATATGCCGGGTTGATCCCATTGTTGCTTCTATTAATTTTTTTTTTTTTTGAGAAAGAAAGGAATGCTATCGAATCATCAATAGCAAACTAGGAGAGCTCTTATTAATAAAAATGAAAAAATTACATGATCGAGCCCCAATGCTTTATGAGACTCCTGCAAAAATTTATAATATTATCCACATACACTGGGGTCTCCTGAAAAACACACTCATTCCTAGCCCTCCATATAGACCATAACACAGCCACCATATGTAAACATGGCTTATTCCCATCCACTAGATAACGCCACGGATTCTCTCAAGTGGGGAGAGAATCATTACATACTCTTCTCTATACATAATCAGTGATCACACATGAAGAAAAAATATGAATGCTAGAATCGTTATGCATCCCACATAGGTGGCAAAACTGAGTGGGAGTACCCATTCTCCTATGCCTCAGATCTCCAGTAATCAGACTGTCCCTTCTGCAGAGCCACAAAAAAATTTATATCTTCAATGGTATTTTTAAGTTCCATAGCTTCTTCCCTACCTCATCAAATTTCTCCATCCTGGAAGACACTATCAGCTTGTCATAAGCAGCCGCAGTAGAAAACTTACCCTCCCATTTGTATGTGTCATATTCATGAGGCATGGGTTTGAAGGCTGCAAGTTCTTCCATAGATGTTCATTCTCTGCTCATGTTCTTGTTTCATGAGTATTCCACATATCATTATTAAAAGACCACTTCTCAGATTCCACATCCCAATAATCAGACACCACAGCATTTTTATCCGAAGCCACTGCATAAGCGAGGGGGAACTTGTCTTTAAACACCCCCACAGGTACCCAATTCTCCAACCAGAATTTGAAGCTTTTCTCGTCACCTAATACAGATTTGAAAAAATTCCAATTGTCCCTCAGGGCATGCACCACTGAATACCAAAAGGGAGACGATTTATGGGGGTTTAGACGATTCTTCTCATCATTGGCAGTCCCATAACTGTCCTAAATTATTTCTGTCCACATTTTTTTCCCCCTACAGCAACTGAATAGCCCACTTCAACAGTAGAGCATCATTGAATTCCTTAAGAGATCTAACACCCATGCCACCAATCTTTTTTGGCTTGCAAATTGAATCCCACTTCAAAGGTTGAAGAAAAGCCCCTTGGTGAGAGGCCCCTTTCCAGAAGAATCTTTTGCGCATCACATCAAGTTTTTTCCAGATTGACTTTAGGGCTTTGAGAACAGAGAAAAAGAAAACTAGAATCGAAGTGATGACAGAATTCAGTAATATATACCTCCCCCCTTTTGATAGGTATCTACTACTCCAGCCCTCCAATTTCGTAGCCACCTTTTCATATAGGAAAGACTAATCTGCTTTCTTCATTTTAGAACATTTCAAAGGCAAACCCAGATATTTGATAGGCAGTGAGACCACAGGTGTACCCAGAATGGTAGAGATGTCATTCTGTAACATTCCATTCATCCCAAAACAGACCAGGGAGGATTTGTTGCTTCTATTAATAATAATTGGGCACAGTTTATGATGAAGGTTGTTGTTTTTGATACATTAACTTGAATGTCTTCAATTGGTTTTGAGGTTTTGTAATCAATCTCATAAAATCTAAGGGCATTCTCAACCATTCTATCTCTCATGGATCTTTGTGATTCAGGTTTCTTTAATGGTTTTCCTAAGTAACCAGGCTGCATTCTTGAATCAAATGGTGGAATCAAGATGTAGAATCAAAATTTAGATTCAGAATGAAGTGATTTGATCTGAATAGAACTCCCTAAGAAAATCTATGTGTGTGCCCTAACTAGAAGGGATGAGGGATTGGATGTGATGTTGACCCAATCAAGGTACCCAAAGATTTTTGGATGACAATAGAGGTTTGGGGCGGATGATACCCTTAGATTAGAAAGTCGTCCACCTAAGAATTACCTGAGCAGCTAGGAAGGGAGAGTCCCGCAAAGACCCCTACATGGTAGAGTGCCCCCACGAGTTACAGGGTTTCCCCCACTCGACCTTCCTTGTCATTGAGGGTCCAAGTAGACCAGAATGGATAACTTGACCTCTTAAGTCTATCAGTTTTATATCCTAATTTGTGCCTTTGTTTTCACTTGAATTAGCAGTTGATTGGACTTGTGACCTAATTTGGAGGTTGGTTGGCCTACAATGTAATCCAACTTTACCTGACCTGCCCTAAAGATGGCAGAATGAACTTTTGGTCAAGGCCTAGAAATCACCTTGATTTGACTCCTAGGTTATTAGGTCCAAGGATTTCAGGGTTCAAGTGAGTTTAGAGCCTGCTTTTAGGATTTTTCTTGATTAGATCTTTTCAATCAAGGGCTTGGGTAGCACACAAATGCGGGTGGGTTTGTTTCCTTTTATGCAGGCAAGTGTGACTAGCACTCCAAAATCATAACAATTGAAACCCTAATTGGTTCTATTTCCAAGTCCACTTTGATCTTCAAATATGTTCTCCTTGGACTTCAAACAAGAAGTGCGTAGTTCAAGAAGATTGAAATTAAGCGTAGTCCCTAATAGGCACATGAAATTTGGGGTAGGATCTCTAACTAGAATCACTTGAACTTCAATGAGATTTGAAAAAAGAAAAATGGAAATCAAGAAACTTACCTTTTAAATGATAATTAATATGAAAAATAAGGTAGGTGATTCCTAATTGATTGTTTCCTTTTTGTCTTCCCTAGATTAGGAGGTTGATTAGGGAACAATAGAGACGTTACCTGCCCTGGAGTGGTTGATTTGCACGGAAGATCTCCTCGTGAAGTACATTGCAAAATCACAATAAAGCAAATAGGGCAAGTTAGTGCTCAAATATAATCAAATAATGTAGAGAATAGTGGTGCATTGTGCGTTGCTCCCCAGCAACGGCGCCAAAATGTTGATCGTGCTAAATAGGAGTTTAAAAAGTGTTGCGTTGTAGTACAGTCGAAAAAGCATTCAAAACAAATACAATTTTATTACTCGAATATATTCTGAGGTCGAACACAGGGAGAAAATGGAATTCACACACTAAACTTAGCAATTAATGCAAATTGAACACATAATATTACTCAAAAACTGAATAGGAATGTAGAGCATATGAGTATATGAAGAGTAAAAAGAGTTGTAGACAAAATAATGGTGATTTGAATCACCAATTAATTACTCAAATCTACTTAAAGAAGGGAATATGAATTCATACGTCTGATTTTGCAATCAGATGCCTTAAATGACTTGTGCTATAGTTCTCCTCCTTTTCTTCTTCTGATCTCTTTCTCTGATTTCTCTTTTCTTCTTCTTCTTCTTTATCTCTGTGTACTTCTCTTCCTCTCTTCTTCTTCACCTTCTATCTTTGGCTTCTTCTTCTTTTTCCTTCTTCTTCCTTTGCCTTTGCAAGCCTTCTCTTCTTCTTTCTCTTCTTACTTTTGCCTTCAATTCTCCTCTTCTTCTTCTCTCTTCTTCCTTAGGCTTTGTTCTTCTCTGGCCTTCCTGCCTTCTGAATTCGACTAAGTGTCGGAGCAATCTTCTCAGAGCAAAACCCCTACCCCTGCACAGCTCTTCTCTCTCTTTCTCTCTTTTCTATTTTAGTCTCGCTCTCCCAGAGCCTTAGCCGGTCGGGTAATCAGACCTATCGCATACCCAGGTCCAGGCTCACCGATGTGTGTGGTGAGCGAGGAGTGAAGTCGGGTCAGGTAGTCAGCTCGGCCAGGTCCACGTGTTAGGTGTCGCGAACGAGTCCGATGAAGGATGGAGGAGGACCTCACCCTCAGTGCTGGAGGCGAACAGCCTCTGGCACAAAATCAACTTATGCGCATGAAAGTGCCTTTTCACTTATGAGGTTGGACTAAATGTCCCACCTTCCTTTCGCACATCGCAGCAGCAGGTTGCCTATCAAATTGAAGAGGCTGTAGCTGTTAGAGCCATTGCTTGAGGGCTTGGACGACTGCATGTCTTAAGTTCGCACATCTTGGGGCTATCTCCTAGAGCAGAGCAAGGCTTGGAGCGACTTGGAGCGACTCGGCAGCAATGGCGAGCGTTGACCTGCCACCTGAAATCAAGAACAAGGGCCTTATGGCAGCATCAGAACGCTCAGCAATAGCACCGTGGCATGGTGAATGTAATGGTGGCCGTGGTGTGGAGCGAAGGTGGCTGTGGTGGCCAGACGATGACGGTTTTGGCCGGTGAAGGTGGGTATGTTCAAGGAGGTATTTGGGTGGTCGATGGAGTGATTGGAGTGAGGGAAGATGATTAAGGAGGTGCGGTGGAGGTTGTAGGGTGGACGGCGAGGTGGATGGAGGTGCGTAGCAACGGGAGCACCTCGCCGAAGGTATCGCTGGAGATGGAGGAGGTGACGGTGGTCAGTGGCATCGGTGGTCAATTGTGGGAAATAGAGAGAGGGAAAGAAAGTATGAGAGAGAGGGAACTTAAAAACCTACTTCTAAAGGACGAAAGGGAAAGAGGTCCCACTCTGGCATGGTTGCCGGACGTGGGGAAGACGAATCTCCGTAGGTGAGGCTGTGACGAAGACGAGGCAGGAACGATGTCGGCTGGTATTATGCGACGCGGAGGATTATGGTGGAGATAACCCTGCTAATGGTATTATGGTTGGGCGATGAGAGAGCTAGGGAGAAGTCGCTGGAGCTTGCAGAGGGTTGCGGCCAGAGGAGAGAGAGGAATGTGAGGGAATCCGACCCAATTTTAAGCTAGGAGAATGTGGTTGGATCTGGGGCTTCTTAAATAGGTCTTCAGAGAGGGTTTTATGCTTGGAAGCCAAGCTTCCAAGCAAGGAAAACTCATCGGAGATGGAAGCTTTCAAGAGACTCAGATCTCTCATGCGTTCGCATGAGAGATTGGGAAGGAATCGAAGCTCTTTAATGGGTTCAGATTGAAGGGAATTTCTCAGAGAATTTCCCTTCTAATTTTGGAAGGGATTCTCTAAGTAATCAAGGAGAACTTCCAAGTTAAAGGTCGCCGAAGTAGGATTCCTCCACGATAATGGTTGAGGGACCTATTTGTAAAGACGACGAAGAAGTTAGGGGGTTGTTCGCAAGGATTTTTGAAAGTTAGGGTAGAAATGTAATCAGATAGGACCTTTTTGCAAACTAGGTCAAGATGAATTTCCCTTAGGTCCAAATTTTGGTACAAACCTAATTTTGACCTAAGGAATCCAATGGTAAAGTTGGAGTTTGGGTTTGACCACGTTTGACTAGAAAATTTATGCAAAAATCTAATTTAAGGTAAATATCTGTCTGAGACTCCAATTTAGGTCAAAATGTGTTATGATGGCCAAATTGAAGGTACTAAACCCTAGAAAATATTTTTATATGAATTTTAGAGGATTTAAGTGAATTTTATCCTGACCAGAACCTTGGTTAATTAAGTGAGTCTACTTTTAGGGTTTCAAGAAGTCATTTAATTCACAGAACTCACACCAACCCTTTTCTGTCAAATCCAACCCACTTGTTATCTTATTAAGATCATTTGACCTTTGTTTAGCCCTTGAGAAAACCCATGGTTGTACTGCATTTGTAAAATTACAATTTTACCCCTTGTTTCTTATTTTTCTCTCAGAAAGGTTATGCAGTGAGTTATGACCTTCAGTTGCTTATGTAGGAGCATTTATTGACTTCATTGGATCAAAATGAACTAGCTATGGCTCATGATGGTGTTCCCATCACCTCCTTCCAAGCATACACTGGAAGGAAGTCGAAGGGATGGGGAAGAGAAGGAACCCTGTAGCACAAAAATACAAGCCTGTCCTTAATTGGGTAGCCTAAAAGTCTACAGACTCTTAGAATCCATCTTAAGATTATAGATGATTTACTCTACTTGAATCTAATCAATCCAACTAGTTAGAAGGAGAGGCTGGGGAGAAGGTTCTTTCTTTGGCTTGCGCCTCAGGTTCCTAGTGTACCCCCCAACCACGATCGTTTGATGCTACTCCCCTATCTAGACATCAGATTGACTAGTATAAGCAGCTTAATCATGAACAATCTCAATCTGGGCCCCGAAGAGCGAATCAATCCTTATGGCCAACATCTAATCAATTCTTGTTAGGCTTGGGATATTTAGTGCTTTCGGAATGTCATGGGCCCTTAATGGGTTGTGCCCTTAATGATTTGTTGAAAATGTGTGTATATGCACAACCAAAAAGTTTTCAAGCAAGATTATTGATAATGAAGTGAATTGTAGGGTTCGAATCTTGTTTACTAGCTTTTAGGGTTCAAATATTAGGTAGATTCAACTAAATTTCTAGGAGGCAAACCAAGTTTGAAATCACGAGTTCAAGTATCTTTACAAATCAAGAAAATGTGGAGTGCCTGGCTTGAGCTAATTATTGAATCCTATGGGGCAGCTACAAAATGAATTCCTTTTAGATTAGGTGGTGCGGCCCAAACAATTCAATCAACTAGCCTAGATGCACCACCGGTTAGGGCACACAAAAAGGTGATTAACCTAGTATGATTTCTACTCCTTTATGTGTTGAATTGCATGTATCGGTTCCACAGGTCAGAATCTCGGTTGAGTAGATAAAAATCAAGTTAGGTTATGTGCCTCAAATGTGGGTGTATGTAGTGTGTATGTTGATTTGTCCCACAAGAAGTATCTTTTTGTTTTTTTTATTTTATGTGAGGATGAGCAGAGTGGAGGTGACAAACAAGACAAACAAATTCTATCCTAGGGTTTATGCAAACACCTAAGTAGATTAGGTCTTGGTTATTGATGTGGCGAAATGAAACTAGTGGGGGGGGGGGGGGGGGGGGAATATGGGGGCACTTACAAATTACTCTACCCGTACTTTGTTCTGGTCTACCACGCTCGGATCTCCTTGCTAGGGTACCTGCAAGATAGTAAATTAGAGGAAAGCGGGGTTAATAATAAGTGAATGCAAAGAAACATGGAAAAAAAGAAAGCAAATTCCGTTGCCTTCTCAGCAACGCTGCCAAAATGATGCACAAGTTTTGGTGAAGTAAAATCAGGGTTAGAAGAAACCTGTCATTGTAGTTCGCAAAACACATTATCAAATACAATTTTTAACTGAAACTCCAAGGGAGTCCTGGGTTGAACACAAGGAGGTGATGTTTACTTTCATTGAAATCCGTGCTTCGTGTTATTTGCTTTGGGTGTTTTAGGGTTTTGTGATTTTTTTTGTGTTTTTGTAAAGAAAAGGCAAGCAAGATAACTCACAAAGGAGATGGAAACAAATATGATTATCATGCGAATGTTTATTGCAATATGCTAAGAAATACAAAAGAGATAGAAGTGAGAAGAAATCTCCCAAATCGGTTGTTTGGCGAGACGTGGGCACTTGGCGGCAGCTTGGACAAAGGGGGTGAGGTGCTGGACGATGGAGGTGAGATGCAGGAGGACGTCGGGTAGAGGAATGCTACACCAAGGCTTCAGAATGGGGATGAGGAGCTAGAGGTGATCTTCTACTGGAATAGAGGTGGGAGGATGACTCCAAGGCTTCTTATGAAGGTGGTGAGATGGAGGACGAGTATTTGGTGGGATATAAGAGCATTACACTAATAAAATGCCTTTGGAGCTTCAGAGTAAGCTCTAAGGGAGCTTTGGTAGGCTACTAGAGCTTAGGAGTAGGTGGGAGTAGAGTAGGTAGAGATGGTTTGGAAGGGGAGGGGTCAAGGGGTTTATATAGTGGAGGAATGGAGGTCATTTGCACGCATGGGTCTTCAGCGACATTTAAAATGTTGCTAAAGGCCCGCCGGGGGTGTTGCTACACATTCAAGCACCTCTGCTGGCATGAGGTGCAGATGCAGTTGGCATAGTGCACGGAGGACTTCAGCCGTTGGATCAAGTGCGAAGGGCTGAGATCGCGAGGAGGAAGCGTGCGCTTGATGGAGTTTGAATCCTGCGCTCAACAACAGCCATTGGATCTTTCATCACACGGTTGAGAGGTGTCTGTGGAATGCGCCTTCGCTGGTTTGAACGCGCGTGGATCATGTGCCTCGAAGATCCGACGACCGAGAGTGCATCCGGTAATTTTAAATGAGTGCCTCTGATTGCGCACGTGCAATCTGGCGTGTGTCCTCGCGTTGCTGGGTGGCGTCAGATTGCCCGTGAGGAATCTAGACCGCTCGATCAAGATCGAGCAATCCAATTTTCACCGGCGTTGTAGCGGGCGTGGAGGATTGCTGCTCGAACCCGTGCCTCTCACTTGAGGAGTGAGTGCGCTACCGTTTGGCAATGTGCTGGATAGTTGCGTGGAGAGCGGTGCAGTCGCGCGCCTCAACCGTTGGATGAAGATCCAACAGTCGAGATGAAGCCTTCACTGCTGTGCTTTGGGGGGGAGAACTGGCCAATGTAGCACGTGTCTCAGCAATTGGATTAAGATCCAATGGCTGGGATCGTTCCTTGCGTGAAGCTGGGGTGCGGTGGCTTAGGTAAGGCAGCCTAGATGGTGCCACGTGGTGCCATCTGGGCCATCCATCTTCTTCTTCTTGTAAAGGGTGCCACGGAGCTTGGATTGGGGTGATTTTCGCGTTGACAGACTATAATTATCGCTCTGGATCCATCCGTACCGTCAGATTCTTCATCTGAAGCCCGTAAAGATGTCGCACTGCCTCCTGGACATATAAAATGTTGGAATTAATATACAGAATATACAAACTATCCTAAATGCAATGCAATGAATATTATGAAATATTTATACTATGATATGCAATGCTAGGCTTAGAAACTATCATAAATAAGCATTTTATCATGAATTCATACGTGTTTATCAGTCCATATGGCTAGCCATATATGAATCTCTAATAAGTGCATAATTTAAAGGGATAACATACTTAATTATGTTAGTTTCTTAGCATTATTGCATTATACATAGTGCATTTTAGGTTGCAATTGCATGCATGCACTTAAGAATTGATTAAGAAGAGACATTTAAGCTTGATTTATTATATTTACTAGTGTGGAGCTATTTTATGTACTTAGAATGGGTTTATACTGCTTAGTTTTCATTAATTAAATACCCATCTAATTATACATTATTTTGTGCCCTCGTAGAAACATATTTGAAATTGCTCGGTTCAACCGGGTCTTATTTTGTTATAACGTTGTAGTATAGCCGGTTATTACCAACATTTCAATTATATAAATTTTTTACTCGAAAAATAAAAGAGTTCCCGAGGTCGAACTCAGGGAGCAAGTTGTATTCTAGAGATATACATGTTTCTTTTACAAAATAAAGAAAGAGAGAGGGAAAGAATTTGTTGTTCTGTTTTCTCCTCGTGATGTTCTTCTTTCTTTCTTTCTTCAGATCTCCTTCTTCTTCTTCCTTGGTTTCTGTCTTGGCCTCTCTTCTTCTTTTTCTGCAGTCTCTTCTGTGAAGGTTTCTTCTTCCTTGGCTCTGCTGTACTTCTTCTCTGCAGCCTTTCCTCTTCTTCTGCCTTGCTCAGCCTCTTCTTTAGAGTTTCTTCTTGTTTTTCCTCCCTGCGGCTAAGTGTTAGCTTCTTCTTTCCTTTTTCAGCCAGGGACGTCACCCCTCCTTCCTTCTTTTCCCTTCAGGCCGTCGTCTGATTTCCAAAGCAGACGACTTAACTACCTGTTGCTACAGTCAGCTTCCTTCTTCTTCCGCGGGTCTTCTTCTTCGCCTGTGCCTGCACACTTCAGAGCTTTTCGTCAGAGGCAAAACCTACTCTACCCAACCCCCCCCGCGTCTCTCTCTCTCTCTGAAACCACTCTTGGGAAAGCTCTCCCAGAGCTGCCGGGTAACCGGGTTCGGGTCAGGCCCGGGTCCAGGCCCACCGGCGTGCGTGGTGGGCGAGGAGTGCAGGTCAGTCTAAGTCGGGTCGGGTCAGGTCCGCGGGGCGTGAGCGCGGACGAGACCGGGTAACCGGGCAGGTGTAAGGGGACCTCACCCCGTGTACTGAGGCAGTAAGGCTACTGCACAAAATCAATTTAAACAGTGGAACGGGTGTGAGGCTTACCGATGTGGGACTAAACGCAGACCTTTCCTCGCGTGCGCCTGCTGGGAGGCCGCGGCCTGGCTTCTGCAGCTGCGGCTTCGATTTGCATAGGTTGCTGGCTGGCTGCCTTCGCAAGACTCCCCGTACTCCGCAGCAGCTGGAGACCTGGAGTCCTCAAGCCTGGAGCGCGGGAGAAGCTGCTTCAATGTGCGTTAATGGCGGTCGAACCTCAAAACCTGTCGGACACGAATATGGCCTCGCGGCCTGATCAAACCACTGGGGAACCTTCGCCGTGGCACGGCGAAGGTGAGGAGCTGCGCGGCAGGCCGCAAGGTGGTGTCTGGCGGCAGCCCTGGGTCGGACTGCAACCGGAGGAATGGGTTCGTTCGAGGGAGTGTTACGGAGGTGTGGAGCGGCAGTGGAGGGGTGGGGGGTGCTCAGTGTTATGAGGCGGAGGTTCGGTGAGGGTCGGCGAGCCGTGTGGGTTGCTGAGGTGATGGGAGTGGCTCGCCGGAGGGTGGTCGGAGGCGAAGGGGGTGAAGGTGGTCAGGGTCGGTAGAGGGCTTAATTGAATAAATTGAAAGCGGGGAAAGAAAGAGGAGGAGAAGGGGAGTAGCTCTAGCTTACTTGCAGGGACGAAGGGGGAGGAACAGGGAGACAGTCGTATCGACTGTCGCCGGAGAAGACGATGCCCAGTGGGGGGAGGACGGCGGTGACGACGGGGCAGAGGCAGCGCGCGCCGGTATTGCGCGACGCGGGAAGAGCAGGGGAAGAAGTCTCTGCTGCTGGTATTGCGGCAGAGCGAAGAGGAGGAGGAACCGCCGGAGCTGGTGGGCATCTGCCGGAGGGAGAGGAGAAGAAAGTTGGGGATTTTCTCCGTCAGATCCAGGCTGCCCTGGTCGGTGGAGCAACGGGGGGTATTTATAGGGATCAAACAGGGAGGAAGGCGGAGGGAGACGACGTGTCTCCCTCGCCGGAGGATGGTCGGAAACAAGAACCCATACCGTCCGTGCGTTCGCACGGCCGGTATGGTGGGTTACAATGACCAGGGGGGTGTCCCTGCGACGGCTGACGACGCAGGGCACCCCCGGTTTACTTGCCAGGTCCCCCACCTCACCCTGCGCGGCGCCATGCTCCGCGCAAGGTCGCCGGAGCATGGTGCTGGCAGGTTTTGCAAGAGGGACCTGATTGCAAAGAACGAAGGAGAGTTAGGGGCCAAAATGCGAGGGTTCAAAAGTTGAGGGCCAAAGAGTAAATATATGAGGACCAAAGTGTAAAGTCGGTCAAGGAGGTTTCTTCTTAGGCTCAAGTTTTTATACATGACTAATTAGGACCTAAGGAATCTGATGGTGAATTTAATTTTCATATTAAACCTTGTTTGACCGGTCAATTTGCGCAAAAACCCAAATTAAGTTATTAATTGGGCATGGTTCTCAATGTAGGTCAAAATGGGTTCTAAAGGCCAAATTGAAGGTTCTAAACCCTAGAGATTATTTTTCTATGAATTTTAGAGGGTTTATTCTATTTTTACTTTGCCTCGAACCTTGTGAATTGAAGTGGGTTGTTTTAGGGTTACAGATTATCATTTAGTTTCTTGGAAGTGCTGTAGCCCTTGCTAGATCATCTCATCCCACTTTTATTCTTATTAAGCTGCTTTGACCTATGTTTGGGCCCTGAATTACCCTGTATGCAGATTATACTGGTAAAATTGCACTTTTACCCCTTATGACTTGTTTTCTTCTCAAACTCAGAATTCTCTGAGTTAAGCCTTTCCTTGAGATATGTAGGAGCTTTTATCCTTTGTATTAGGTCAAAATGAGCTAGTTATGGCTCATGATGAGGTTCTCATCAATATTCAATATTGGTATCTAACAAAAGAGCATGGGAAAAGGTTATAATTAGTGAAGAAAATGGAATTTGAAATTATATGTGTGTGCTGAATGTTATGCAAGAAATACACAACAAGAGGAAAAGAAAAGAAAAGTAAGAAATAATAAAAAAATTCCTCCTTTCCCCTTCATTAACATTTGCATGACACATCTCCAAGCCGTATTTGTAAATCCTAATCCTATTCAATCCCATGTCATGCACACTAATTTTTCTCCCCCTGAATTCTCGACGTTCAAGAGACACGCTTAATTCCCATTCCTAAGTTCCTAAAGCGCCGATCCTAATAAAATTCCCATGCACTTATGCATGCTATCTCTCTTTCCAAAATGTCGCCTTTCTATTCCCATGCATCATCCTGATTACGTAACAATCATAGGACTTAATGGACTTAAATTGAGTTAGATCTTAGCATAACTTAGGAGTAATTCATTCATCAGCTGTATATCTTGCATTTTTATTGCTTTACTTAGCTATTCATGAAATAATGCCATATTTCCATGCTGATTAGTAGTTAATTTGGTTTGCAGGTAAGAGGAGCTCAGGAGATGGCTTGAAGCTGGATAGAGGATGGAGCTGCAGCAAAGCTGGAGTGGAAGCTCGAAATAATGCTATAAATAAAACTGAAGACAAAGAGTAGGGAAGAGGTATATTAGACTACTTGTAGGAATTAAATGTAAGAATTAAAGTATGAAGAACTTAGGACAACCCTGCACCTATCCTTAATCCTTAGGATAACCCTATCCACCTTCCCATCCTTAAGCCATCCTCCTATTAGGTCAGTTTAGACTAAAACACCCTAAAAACACTTTCTAGCTCACCTCTGGATGCCCAAACATTGTGCTGGACATCTAATTTCTGTAGAATCCATGAATAGAACTTGACTCCAATACAGTTCCAGTGTTGGATGTCTAGACCATACCATTAGACTTCCAATTTTGGAGTTTAAGATGTTTGACCTAATTCCTAGACATCTAGAGGTCACCTCTAGTTCCTATTTTGGAAGTAGAAGCCATATCTTGCTTCTTTAGGCCTAGGAATCCTACCATACACCTTAGGAAACCTATCTAGAGACCTCCTAAGCCTTGTACATACCATTAGCCCTTCCTAAGAACCTAATTAGGTTCTCACTAAGCCCAATTGACTCAGTAGAAGTCAATTGAACTCTGCTTGTCTAATTGGACCTATGGGACCCAATTATACCCTAATTCAACCTATGCAAGTCTAATTGGACTCAATCATAGTACAATTGACTCACATACAACCTAATTAAGAATTCCTTCTCCCAATTGCGCACACATTGACCCAATTAAACTTGTGATAAGTTTAATTGGATCTACCACCTTAGTAATAGGTTGTATGAACCTATTTTTAGGACCTTTACCTAAATCCAATACCCAAACCTATTAGGCTCAACCTAGGGCTACCTTAGCCATGACTAAAGTAGTTCCACCCAACCCACTTAAGTCACATCCACACAACCCACACAAGTGGCATCCACACACCCTAAGGTGGCACCACTTTAAGGCCTAAAAACCTAAGTCCAACCTAGTCTAAGTCCAACCCAACCTACCTCCACAAAAAGTGGATCTTGAAGACCTACTTTCCTCTCCAACTGACGCCACCTGAGAGGCTCTCTAGAGCCTTCTAATGACACCTAAGAAGAGCCACCCAAATTCTATAAAAGGGCACCACTAGTGGCCGCCCAAGCCATCCATTATTCCATCCATTTTCCTCCATCCAAGCATCCATAATCTCCTCCACGAGCACCCTCCTACATGGCCAAGAGCTCCACCACCTCAAGAGGCCGGCCACCACTACCTGTGGCCATCCTAATTTCCTCCCTCCACCTCAGGCCATGGCCACCAAGGACAACCTTTGGTGCCTTGATTTCCCATAATTTTAGTTGTTCTTCATGTTTTAGTTTTATACATTTAATTTCTTGCTTAGTGGTGTAGTATTATCTCCTTCTAGAGTGCATGCATATGCTCTTTATAGGTTCCATGTGTGCATCTCTCTAAGTGGTATAGATGGGCCATCATACCCAAGGTCTCACCACTCTAATCCTACAATGCCGATGGCTCTTTGAGCATTCCCGGTAGGATGAGCTTCTCATAGATTTAGTTTTAAATTCCATGTACAAGCTTTCCTTTAGATTTAATTGTAAACAACTTGATTCAATGGAATAAACTTTGTTTATCATTATTTGGATCATACCTTCTTGTTAGCAAATAAATCATGTCTATTCTGGAGGATATAAATGAATTAGTGATAGATGCATTTTCCGTTGATCACCATTGTATAATTGAAATCATGCAAACAGAATCTCATATGTTCACGCTTGTTATATTTTTGACTTATGTGCACATTTTACGCATCAACAATGCGATCGGCGAATCTTATATTTGCACTCTAAACATTGAACTGCAATTTTAAGCAGGTAAGAAGAAAAATCAGAATCAGTTTGCAAAAATATGCCTCCCTAAGTTTGATCAGGACTCACCTAGTCTTGTTATAAAAATTGTTGTTTGAGTTGAGTTTGCACTATACTACAACGTAATTAATCAAACTCGCGAATTTACGATTCAACACATTGTTGAATGAGCTATTCAAGAGATTAAAGTGTCTCGTTGTAATAAAGTCTCCTAAATTGCTCAATCAACAAATACAATTTATAACTCAAATGGGAATCCAAGGTCGAACACAAGGAACAAGTAGGAATTCACGCACTAATCTTTAGTTAGAGTCAATAAGAATAATTAAGTAAGCATTAAAAATAGATATTCAATTAATATAACCAGTCACAATATTTACTCAATGTATCTAAAGATTGCATGGAACAAAAAGACGAGAATAAAAAACAGTGGTGATTTAGATCACCACTAATCCTCTTAATTAAGCATGTATGAAATTATTTAATCAGAATTCAATTGTAAACTATAGTACTTAAATTATTCAATGGTAATTCAAATAATGCCACAGTGTTCTCGACTTAACAGAGCCTCAAAGCCTCTCTCTCTCTTTCTTTCTTCTTCTTCCTTTCCTTCTTCTTTCAGCACGCATAGGCCCTCTTCCTCTTTTTCCTCCCTTCGCAGCATAGGGGAAATAACCCCTCAAATTTGGCTAAGTGTTAGCCACTCCACAGAGCAAAACCCCCCTCCCCCGTGCTTTCTCTCTCTTTCTTGCTTTCTTTCTCAAGATCCGGGCTTATCGAGTTATCGGGCATGCGCGCACCTAGGTCTAGGGCTACTGGCGTGGGTAGTAGCTGAGGACTGAGAAGGATAGTCGAGTTCGGGTTGGGTGTGCGGGTGAGTGGGGACCTCACCCCCAGTGTCTGAAGTGACAAAGCCTTAGCATAAATCTAATTTATGGGCTTGTGTGTGCTTGTGTTCTCACGATGTGGTACTATCCCACATCCTCCTCATGCGAAGCAGCTGAAGAAGCCTCGTTACGGTTCATGCTGTGGCTACAGGTGGTTCGACCAATTGAGGACCTAGAAAGAGACCTCATTGAGTTTTGTGAGACTTGAGCCCTTCAATTCGATTGAAAGTGGTCGGAGCACTGCAGGTGAAGTCGGCAATGATGGCAACTACGACAGAGGTGCAACAAACCCTGAAAATCAAGAACACGGCCTCACGGCCCAATAAAAAACATTCAGGAGCATCGCTGGACCACGATGAGTGTGTGGGTGGTGGTCTTGTGGCGTGAGAGTGCATGAGGTGGTGCGTCGAGGTTGGGAATGGAGGTAGGAAAGTGGGTTGTTTGGTGAGGAGATTGGGTGGATGGATTGGTGAAATAGGAGAGGGCTTTTGAAGGAGGGAGTATGGCGGAGCTTTTTGAGATGGAGCGGGCATGTTTGGTGGCTTGTAGTGAGCACTTGGCCTCCCCGGAGCTTAGCCAGAGCGGATGAAGGTGAGGGCATTAGGGGCAGTAGCGTGGTTGTTTGGAAGTGTAGGTGAGGGGGAAGTGTAGTAGAGGGATTAAGAAAGAGAAAGAGGAGCTAAGAGGAGAGAATTGAGGCAAGGATGCTCCGATTGTGGCTGATTGGAGCCAGCGAAGGAGTTGGAGACGGTGAGGCGGCCACGGTGAGTGAGGTAGAGGAACAACCTCTCTTTGACCGGAGAGGTTCACGAGGACGAGGGGAGGATGTTGGGTCATCCAATTTGATGGTTGGAAGGTCGGAAGAGGGAGAACAGAGGTAGTTGCCGGAGCAAAATCCGAAGGTGGCTGGAGAAGGAGGGAATTTCTCAGGCCAAGACTTGCTAAGGAACTCGGCCTTGCGACCTGGGTCCTTTTATAGGGCTTAGGTGATCGTTTCAAGCTTGGAAATTAAGCTTGAAACCTTGAAAGCTTCACACAATAGGAAACCCACATCTCCCATGCGTTCGCATGGGAGATTGGGAAAGAGCCCCAAGAATAGGTTTAGATCGTAGGAGATCCTCTTAGGAATCTTCCTTCCAATTTTGTGGCTGCGAAATCAGGGAGTAATCTTTGATTGAAGGTCTCTAACAAAGTGGGTTCAGGAGTTGAAGGCAGAGGGGACCTATTGGTAAAGAAGATGATGAAGTTAGGGGCATATTTTCAAAGAATTCGAAAGTTAGGAGCCTGTGTGTGAGAGAAAAGAGTTAGACAGGACAAAATTGCAAACTTGGTTAAGGTGATATCTGATTAAGCCCAAATTTTGGTACAAACCTAATTTGGACCCAAGGAATCTGATGGTCAAGTTGGATTTAGGTTTTGACAAAGCTTGACTGGGTAATTTATGCAAAAATTCAAATTAGGGTAACTATCTGTCTGAAACTCTATTTTAGGTCAAAATGGGTTACAAGGGTCAAATCAAAGATGTCAAATCCTAGAGAATATTTTTATATGATTTTTAGAGGGTTTAGGTGAATTTAATCCTGACCAGAACCTCATTGAATTAAGCTGGTCTGCTTTTAGGGTTTTAGATGTCATTTAATTTTCGTAACTCGTGAAAACCCGTTTCTGTCTGCACTGACCCTTTTGTTAGACTTTAATGCATATTTGACTATTAATAAACCCCTGGGAAAATTCACTGTTGTTCTGCATTCATGATATGATGGTAAAATTACAGTTTTAACCCTAGTTTCCTATTTAACTCTCAGAATGGATGTGTAGTGAATTACGGCCTTCTAGCGGTTATGTAGGAGCATTTAGCAATGGATTATGACTAATTAAAGCTAGATATGAATGATGATGATGTTATCATCATACCCTCATGCCTAACTTTTGCTAGTTCCTTAGCAAAATTTTATGAAATTAACTTGATTTCTAGACCATGCTTTAATGCTCAAAGTCTCGAATTTTTTTCTTCTTTTTAGAAATTAGGTTAGAAAGCCAATAGTTTGCCTAGAGATACTCAAGTATTAATCAAGATCCGGACCTGACTGGCTTTAGCCTCAATTTACCACGAAGGTTTCTAAGGCCCACAAAAACTATCTTAAGGTTTGTTAAACCCAACGGTTAAAGCACCCATGCTTATAACATGGTTAGCCCCGGTTTAGTTTGCAATGCATTTTTGTAAGAGAGAGGGATAGAAGAATTTTTGCATTTTTGGGGAGCTTTCTCTCTCTTTTTCTTGATTATTTCTAGCTTCGGATTGGCTCAAAAACATGATCTGTGTCGGATTCCTTGTTCTCACCATCAATCCTCATAGGGTCCCTGGCAATCGATGCTTTGAGATAGCACCGCCCATGGCAACCCCCAAAACCTTGGCTTTCGACACTTTGAGATAGTGCCGTCCATGGCGTTCTGTAGCTAAACTCATTCCCTGGTAATTGACATTTCAGGATAATCCCACTCATGGCACCTGAACCAGCGTAAGGTGCTTACATGCCCCCAGTAGGATATTTACATATCCTAGGAGACAAGCACCGAGGAGATGATATGTTATTACACATCTTTGAAGGGAATTTCCCACCTCTCCGCGCCTGGAACTCATCCAAATCAACTTGTGTTGATAAGCCGCTCCTAATCTAGGTAACTTTTTCATAACAAAATTGAACGCTTTTGTGTGATTTTGATTATTAAGCACGCTGAACCAGACTTGTGTGTGGATTAGGATGCTTGGGTTATCGAGTTCCGTAAATCAGAGGTCAGTTAATGAGATCGAATACTCCCTAAGCCTTAGACCTAATACACAAAATTCGCATTCTCCTTAGCCTCTTGAGGACTATCCAGATCTTAATGGATACTTGAATTTTTAAGCCTTAAAACAAGCCCAAAAGGCCTAAGATCACACTCATATTAATCTCTTTTTTTCTTTTTCTTTTGATTTGGTCTAGAACTTAAGTAGATTCTATAATCTTTTACTAATGACTATCACCTTTTTGTTTCAAATTGTAGCTCCTTTTTAGCATTTGAATCACCTCCTCATTTCCTCCTAAACAATGATATGCAATTAGTTTTCTCAAAATTTCCTCCCCTTTCTCCATTTTTTTATTTTTCAATTTTTTTGATTTTTTGTAATATGTAATTTTTTGTGAGAACCCCTCAGAAACTCAAGTTTTTTTGTGTGTTTGCACTTTAACACCCCCCTATGCCTAAGTTTTGCAATGTCCTCATTATAAACTTGGAGGGTATGAAATGAGCTTGGGTTCAAGGATTAAAACAGGATCAAAAGGGTGGGCGGACAGGTCGGGATGACTATTACGGATGATTTTAAGCCCTGGTACAGGTACTAGAGGTGGAGTTAGCTATTCTAAAACTGAACTCAGAGTGCAGTAGATGTGAACCTCAAAATGATAACAAGAAGGTCTTGGGTTTTTGAAATGACAGGTTGCCTCCCGTTAAGCACTAAATTCAATGCCTTCAGCCGAGCAGAAAATGATCATGGAGGAGTGGTCAAATTAGATGAATTTTGTAGAACAAGTGCTTTGATCAAAAGCCTGGTTGTTGTTCAGATCTACAGGCTGATAATGTAGCTCAAACCCAATCAGTCTATTGGGTTGATGAGTATGGATTAGGAGGTGTGGTGCCCACCAGATGTTTTGTGACTCAGAAAGATGTGGAAATGAAAATCCAGGGTTTGGCTGATTTGATTCAGCCTGGTCAAAGTAGGGATCCTCAAATGCAAAAGAGTCTATGGAGGATGTAGGAACCTACAAGAGTGATTAGAGAAGGATGGGATGTGATTAGTAGTTAGAGAAATGTCCAAATCCCGATCAAAAGATGGATAAGAATCATGTGCGACTAGATTATCAAGAGGAGAATCAGAGTAGAAGTTGATTCCGATTGTGGGTTGGGGTTGGGATCGGATTTGAGTGGGTTCCGTATGTGTTGTAGAAGAGGTGGCTTCCAAGAGAATTGTGTGTGAGGGCTCCTCTAAAAAAGGTTCAAAGGTAGGTGTATCTAGAGAGTCCTCATAGAGCCCATCAAAATCAAATGTAAATGCCTGGAGAGTGTTTATAGGATCATGAGAATCAAAGTTAAGAAAGGATTCAAACTTTGGATTGCAGACACTCTCGGCACTTGTTGTTTCTGAATCCTGTAGATCATTAAGGAATGATTACAACTTAATGGAACCTGATTTTGAATCGATGATCTCGGGATCAGGGACCTCAGAGTCAAAGTTGAAGAATGGGCCGTGGATGCAGAGGTCGTAAATTGTCTCGTAGTCGTCAAGAAACAAAGATTCTTCGAAATCAGAGTAAGATTCGAAATCGTCAGAGAATTTGCGGTCAAAGAATTTGCAAAGATCATGTTCTGAGTTCGATTCCAAATCAGAGGTTCCACCACAAAAAGGATCAAGATGTGTAGAATCAGCAACCTAACTTGGATCTAACTTATTTTCAGATTCCGAACTCAAAAAGGTGTCCCTATTAGGCATGGGCTCGATTTCTTGGCTCCTCGGAGAGACCCAATCGAATCCCAACTCTTCCAGCTCCTCGATTTCTGTGTTTTAAATTGGCGTAATTTTTGACAAATCGATCTATATCTCAGAGGAGTCTGGAGAGGTGTAGTCATCAAACATAGGCCCAGAATACTAGTTCAACTCAAAAATATGAGTCTCATCACATGGGGCCTCATAATTATTCCAAATAGGCTTGAATCCAGATTCTAGGTTAAAGGTAGGGATTAGATCACTAAAATTTAGGCTGGGCTCTATTGAGATGTCAAAATCATCCTCAAGAATTACCTTAACAGGATAAGGCTCGGGATTTACATTCTCGAGGAGTTCTATTTTAACCTTATCATTACAGGTGTCTAGGAATTCAAAGCTAGGCGAACCAGGTTCTCATATCTCTAGGGTTGGCTTGAAATCGAGAACACCTACAATTGGATCTTCCCAACCCAACTCAGGATCAGGCATATCAGTCTACACATAAGTTAGATCATATTCTATCTGGGTTGGGGATCCACAAAACCCTTGATTCTCAAACCCGAGATTTGGGAAATCAGATTGATCCTCAGTCTTATTCGAAGATGTTTTGGTAAACGCTTGGGGAATATACGGGTATTTTTTATTGATAATCTATTTCAACAATTTTATCATCTCTTCTCATTTCTCAAGGTCATCTTGGTGTCTTTCCCAAAGTACAGGATTTGTCATGCATTGGAGATATTCAAAGTTATGCAATTTCTCTAATTCAATATATCCTGTCATGAGAATATCCTGGGTTGATGCATTTGTTATTTGTGTCAATATTAATTGAGCACAATTTGTAATAAAGGCTGTTGTTTTTGGGATATTAACCTGAATCATGTTGACTAGATTTAAGGTTTTGTCATTAGCTACATAAAATTTCAAGGCATCCTCAATCATTCTATCTCTCATGGACATTCAGGATTCAGGTTTCCTAAATGATCTTCCTAAATTGCCAGGGTGGTGGATCATAATGCAGAATCAAATTCAGGTTTAGATAAAAGTGATCCGATCAAATTAGAAATCCCATAGAAGATCTAATGAGGCCTCTTAGGTTAAAAACCCAAGGACCTTCCTGTGTGTGTGCTCTAAAGAATAGATGAGGGACTGGATATTATTTGGACCCAATCAAGACACCCATAGATTTTTGGATGACTAAGGCAATTTCAAGATGAATGATACCTCTGAATCAGAAATCTGCACACCCAAGAAATACTTGGGTAGCCAAGAAGGGAGAGTCCTGCAAAGACCTCTATACGGTAGAGTGTCCCCACGGGTTATAGGGTTTTCCCCACTCGACCTTCCTTGTCACTGTAGTTCCAAGTAGACTGGAATGTACGAACTTGAGACCTTAAGTCTACCAATAAGTCTACCAATTTTAAGTCCTAATTTGTGCTTTGAATTTCACTTGATTAGAAGTTAATTTGACTTGTGACATAATTTGGAGGTTTGTTGGCCTACAAAGTAGACCAACTTCACCTGACTTGCCCTAAAAGATGGAGAATGAAATCTAGGTCAAGACCCAGAAATTACCTTGATTTGACTCCCAGGTTATTAGGTCCACAATTTTAAGATTCAAGTGAAATTTAGAGCCTGATTTTTAAGGTTTTTCTGATTAGGTCTTTTCAATCAAGGGCTTGGGTGGCACACAGATGTTGGAGGGTATGTTTCCTTTTATGCAAGCAAGTGTGTACTAACACTCTAGAAACCCTAAATTTGAAACCTTAAGTGGCTCTATTTCAAGTCCAATTAAATCTCAAGATGTACACCTTAGACATCAATCAAGAAGGTGAGTAGTTCAAGATGCTCAGAATTTAAGCGTAATCCTTAATAGACACAGGAGCTTAAGGTAGGGAGTTTCTAATCAGAATCGTCTCAAGTTTTCAATCACATATGAAAATTTTTCGCAAATCAGAAAACCTTGCCTTAAAATGAAAATTATGATGAAAATAAGGCAAATGAATCCTAATTGATTATTTCCTTTTTATCTTCCCAAGATTAAGAGGTTGATTAGGGAAGAATGAGAAATTACCTGCTCGAGGAGTGGCTATTTTGCACGGAAGATTGCCTCGTGATGTACCTCGCAAAATCACAAGAAACAAATGAGGGCAAGTTAGACCTCAGATATAATCAGATAGAAACAAGAATAGCAGTGAATTGTGCATTGCTCCTTGGCAACGGCGCCAAAATGTTGAATGGGCTATTCACGAGATTAAAGTGTCTCGTTGTAGCAAAGTCTCCTAATTCGCTCAATCAACAAATATAATTTATAACTCGAATGGGAATCCGAGTCGAACACAAGGAGCAAGTATGAATTCATGAACTAATCTTTAATTAGAGTCAATGATCACAATTAATTGAGCATTAAAAATAGATATTCAATGAATAATAACCTGTCACATTATTTATTCAATGTATCTAAAGATTGCATTGAATAAAAACAATTGTGATTTAGATCACCACTAATCCTCTTAATTAAGCATGTATGAAATTATTCAATTAGAATTCAATTGTAAACTATAGTACATAAATTATTCAACATTAATTAAAATAATGCCACAGTGTTCTCGACTTAACAGAGCCTCAAAACCTCTCTCTCTCTTTCTTTCCTCTTCCTTTCCTTCTTCTTTCAGCACGCACAGGCCCTCTTCCTCTTTTTCTTCCCTTCGCAGCACAGGGGAAACAACCCCTCAAATTTGCCTAGGTGCTAGCCACTCCACAAAGCAAAACCCCCTCCCCCGTGCTCTCTCCCTCTTTCCTGCTTTCTCTCTCAAGATCTGGGCTTACTGGGTTATCGGGCATGCGAGCACCCAGGTCCAGGGCTATCGGTGTGGGTAGTAGCCGAGGAGTGAGGAGCGTAGTCGAGTTCAGGTCGGATGTGCTGGTAAGCGGGGGCCTCACCCCCAGTGTCTAAGGCGACAAAGCCTTAGCACAAATCTAATTTACGAGCTTGTGGGCACTTGTGTTCTCATGATGTGGTACTATCCCACATCCTCCTCATGCGTAGCAGTTGAAGAAGCCTCATTACTGTTGCTGCGGTGGCTGTAGGTGGTTCGACCAATTGAGGGCCTGGAAAGAGGCCTCGTTGAGTTTTGTGAGACCTGAGCCCTTCAATTAGGTTGAAAGTGGCCGGAGCGCTGCGGGTGAAGTCAGTGATGATGGCGGCTATGGCGAAGGTGCGGCAAACCCTAAAAATCAAGAACACGGCCTCACAGCCCAATAAAAAATGTTCAGGAGCATTGCTGAACCACGGCGAGTGTGTGGGTGGTGGTCTTGTGGCGTGAGAGTGCATGAGGTGGTGCATCAAGGTCAAGAATGGAGGTAGGAAGGTGGGTTGTTTGGTGAGGAGATTGGGTGGATGGATCGGTGAAATAGGAGAGGGCTTTTGATGGAGGGAGTACGGTGGAGCTTTTTGAGGTGGAGAGAGCGTGTTTGGTGGCATGTAGTGAGCACTCAGCCTCCCCGGAGATTGGCCGAAGCGGATGAAGGCGAGGGCGTTAGGGGTAGTAGCATGGTTGTTTGGAAGTGTAGGTGAGGGGGAAGTGTAGGAGAGGGATAAAGGAAGAGAAAGAGGAGCTAAGAGGAGAGAATTGAGGAGGCTATGCTCCGGTTGTGGCTGACCGGAGCCGAAGAAGGAGATGGAGACGGTGAGGTAGCAACAGCAAGTGATGCAGACGAATGACCTCTCTTTGACTGGAGAGGTTCACGAGGACAAGGGGAGGACGCTGGGCCGTCCAATTTGATGGTTGGACGACCGGAAGAGGGAGAATGGAGGTAGTCACCGGAGCAAAATCTGAAGGTGGCTGGAGGAGGAGGAATTTCTCAAGCCAAGACTTGGTAAGGAACTCATCCTTGCGACCTAGGTCCTTTTATAGGGCTTAGGTGATCGTTTCAAGCTTGGAAATCAAGCTTGAAACCTTGAAAGCTTCATGCAATAGGAAACCCACATCTCCCATTCGTTCACATGGGAGATTGGGAAAGAGTTAAAGCCCAAGATAGGTTTAGATCATAGGGGATCCTCTCAGGAATCTTCCTTCCAATTTTGGAAGGGTTTGGCCACAAAATCAGAGAGTAATCTTTGATTGAAGGTCGTCGGCAAAGTGGGTTTAGGAGTTGAAGGCGGTGGGGACCTATTGGTGAAGAAGATGATGAAGTTATGGCATATTTGCAAAGAATTTGAAAGTTAGGGACCTATGTGTGAGAGAAAAGAATTAGACAGGACCAAAATGGAAACATGGTCAAGGTGATCTCTGATTAGGCGCAAATTTTGGTAAAAACCTAATTTGGACCCAAGAAATCTAATTGTGAAGTTGGATTTAGGTTTTAAGAAAGTTTGACTAGGTAATTTATGCAAAAATCTAAATGAGGGCAATTATCTGTCTAAAACTCTATTTTAGGTAAAAATGGGTTTCAAGGGTCAAATCAAAGATGCCAAACCCTAGAGAATATTTTTATATGATTTTTAGAGTGTTTAGGTGAATTTTATCCTGGCCAAAACCTTAGTGAATTAAGCGGATCTATTTTTAGCATTTCAGATATCATTTAATTCTCGTAACGCATGAAAACTCGTTTCTGTCTGCGTGGACCTTCTTGTTAGACTTTAATGTATATTTGACCTTTAATAAACCCCTAAGAAAACCCAAGGTTATTCTACATTCATGATATGATGGTAAAATTATAGTTTTAACCCTAGTTTCTTGTGTAACTCTCAGAATGGATGTGTAATGAATTACGACCTTCTGGCAATTATGTAGAAGCATTTATCAGTGGATTATGACTAATTAAAGCTAGATATGGCCGATGATAATGTTATCATCACGCATCCCACGTACTCATTTTTTCTCTTCTCTCCACCACATGCACGTTAGGTGCCTTTGCTCCTCTTCTCTCCTCACAAATCGCGAACCATGCATGAACAACGCACTCCAGCTTCCTCCAGCAACATCACCTCCTCTACACGCCTTTTCCCCTACCATGTGACACCGTCCCCTCACCCTTCTCTCTCGATCATGTAATAGCACCCATCGTGGCCCGCCTTCGCTCCTCCTCTAGCTCTCTCTTCCTCGTGTGACTGGTGACCTTTGGCTTCTTCCTCGTCCTTTGGACAACCGATGACCCCCTATCATCTCCTCTCCTCTCCAACCACTTCTCCTCCAACCAGGCAGGTCTACCCTTTCTCCTCTTCTTCCTATTGATCTCTTCCTCTCCTTCTTCCTCCTTAAGCCCTCTTCTTCTCTTTCTTATTCTTCTTCTTCACCTTCTATTCTTTCTCCTCTCCTCTTCTTCCATACCCTCTCCTTTCTCTTTCTCCCTTCTTATTCTTCTTCTTCCTCTTCTTCTTCTCCTACTCGTTCTCTTCATCTTCTTCTTTCTCCTCCATGATTCTTGCTCTTCTCTCTCTTCTGTTCTACTCTATGTTCTCTCTCCCCTTCCCCTCTCTTCTTTCTGTCTCTACACCACCACCATCACCTTCTTCTTCTTCTTTTACTTCTCTCTCCTCTTTTTCTCTCTTATTTTCTCTCTCAACATCACCTTTCCTCTTTCTCTCTTCTCTACCTAGGCTGAACGAAGCTGAGTATATCTTGAGGCCACAGGCTATGTTTGCTGCTAAGAGACATAAGGTGCGACGAGTGGTGTCTAGAACAGATGATACTTTTGGTCTTACCTCCTCTAGAACCTGTTTCGGAAGTTTGGCCCCTACCCTAGTCCCCTACCAAAATACTTATAAGTCTTAGCAACGCCTTGCTCACACTTCATTACCATGTCAACCGCCTAGGAGAAGGTATCCAGCGGAAGTGGATTCACATCTAAATTTATGGCCACAATCCTTAAACTAACTTCCATTGCTTGCTACCTCAATTGCAACCCTTGATGGCTCAAAGCAAGAGAGTTCGATAAACCCAGTGTAATACTCACTAACAATCATCGAACCTTCCTACAGATTGTGGAAATTGACCCTCCTCTAATCTTGCCAGGTCCTAAGGTAGTACTAGTCGCTAAACAACTCGAGGTAGTGTCCCCAGGATATAGCTAAGTCTTCTCCTACTCACACATCGACAGCCACCATCGGTGTACAACGCTAACCAACCAATAAGTCACGAAAGGCACTCTGCAATCATCAGGTGTGTAATTGTGTTGAAATCCTTCTCAATCTATTAGATGCAATCCTCTACCCTCATCAGATCCCATTCCCCCTTGAAGGTTAGGGATTTCAACTTCCTGAACTCTGTAAAGAGCTGTTGGTGTTGGTGCAAGGGGTTAGTTTGCTCACCCTTATGTGGGAAAGGCTTAGGGTTTTCCTCACCCTCTTCATTGGTTAGCTCATGAGCACTCGGATCTGAACGTAATCCCACATCCTCTCCACCTTCTCCCATTTGGCATATCAGGGGCTATCTCTACTCCAGCATCTGGAAGAAATTTTTAGTGAAAGCCTCGAACTGGGTTGCTAGATCGGGGCATGTTGAAGTGGGGTCACCCTTCTGATCCCCATTAGCATGGCTACCATTTCCTACATGGATCACTTTATGTGGAGTCATTTCCCTCTTCAAGGTCAAAGGAACTTGGTTGATGATGCATTTAAGATTCCACCTGTGAATCTAGATCAGAGTATGTGGAGGATACGACAAGATACTATGTCAAAACGTGATTGAGCACCCAATCCTTAATGCAATATGAAACAATTATAAGGCTTTTCTTGGACCACTTTATGATCATTGGGGTGATGTTTATTGCGAAAGTCATCATTTTAAGAATAGTGTCGTAGTATAGGATGAAAATCACAAAAACACTTAAAATTTATAAACTCAAAAATAGGAAATGAGTCTGAGGTCGTTCGCAGGGAGCAAATATAAAATTCACGCACTAATCACAATATAGAAATAATGAGCACAATAATAAGATGTTCAATGAATAAAAAGTATACTTAAAAATGTGTTCAATTATAGCATAAGTTATTGGGATAAAAAGAAATTAGGAACTTTAAAAAGAATGGTGATTTAAATCACCACTTAATCCCTCAAATTAACCATATATCCCATAGCTCAAAGTTCCCAATGGTGTTCAGAACCACTTAACCAAGTCAGCACATGAGCCAAACAATCCTACAAAGCCTTCAACTAATATCAGAACTCCAGAAACCCTAAATTTGCCTTATTCCCACAGAGCCTAATAAGGCTAATAAGTGTTCAGAACCACTTAACCAAGTCAGCACATGAGCCAAACAATCCCATAAAGCCTTCAACTAATATGAGACGTCGAGCACCTGAGGGAGATGACTTAAGTTGCCAAGTCTCAGCAAGCATAGAGCCTCAGAAATGCCAAGTGTTCAGTGTAGAGGCTCGTTTCCTGAGGCAAAACCACCCCCTTCCCTCTTAAGATTTCTTCCTTTCTCTCTCTTCCAGACCCAATTATGGCTAATTGGGTGAACAGTTCCGGGTAATCAAGTCGCGAATAGGGTCCAGGCCCATCGGCGTGTGTGGTGGGCGAGGAGTGAGAAGATCGAGTGAGCAGGGACCTCACCCCCAGTATCTAAGGTGATAAGCCTTGGGCACGAATTCCTTTAATATGCAACAACTCAATCACCCACGCACGAGGTGGGACTATCTGGTCCTCCTCTTGGCGTGCGCTGTAGGTAGATGTCTTTGTTGATTATCGCTGCAGTGAGGCTTCCTTCGTCTAATTGGGGTTGTGTTTGGGTTCGTGGATGTAGTCCGCATCACTTGGAGGTAGAGTCGAAGACGGGGATAGTCAGAAAGTGGTGGTCGGAGCCGAAGATGATGGCGATGGCGGTGGTGCTTCAATCAAATACCTGAAATACAAAATATGACCTATCAGCCCAATTAAAATTGCTCAGGAGAGTTGTCGTGAGTTAAGGAGAGTGACGATGATGTTTATGAAGTATGAGGAGGTGTATGGTGGCTGAGAGAAGTCGGGGAAGGTATTCGGAGGATGGGTTGTTTGGAGGGAGTGTGGAATGATTGAGAACCAACAAGGAGAAGGCTTTTAATGGTGGGATCACGGCGAAGATTTTGGGAGTGGCGGTGTGGTGTTTGGGTGTGTGTCGTGTGGTGGCGACCATGCCAAAGGCGGAGAAGACAGAGGGGAAAGGCTGTGGTTCGTTGGTCGAAATAAGGAAATAGGAGGTGGACTCAAACCTAGAGAGTAAGGCGGAGAGGAGAGACCTAATTTAAGGATGAAAGGAGAGGAATGGAGTCGGCTTTGATTGGCTGGCGTCAAAGGGGATGAATTCTCCGGTGGAAGGAGCGGTGAGGAGGAGAGGGCGAGGAAGCTCCTTCTTTGTAGGGCAAGGAGCGGAGGAAGAAGTTCCCTCTTCCTATCGTACGTGGCAGAGGGAGATGATGGAGAATTGAGGAGCTCATCAGAGCTACGGCTAGAGGCAGCCAGGGAAGAAGAAGAAGAAGCTTTTTGGCCTGGAACCGAGCTGAGGATGGTGGAATCAAGAGGGACCTTTATAGAGCTCAATTCTAAGCACAAAATCAGGAAAGGAACCTGATTGAATTGTGATTTTAGGGGATTTAGGATCCATGAAATCTCAAGCTCATTGGGGATCTTGACTCCGAGTTAGGTCTTGGAATCAATTTCATTGGATTCCCCCAAGTTTGAACACCAATCCCTCTAAATTTGGAGGGATTTGGTGCTGATTTGGGAGAGAAATTCTCTCTTGAAGCTCAGTTTGTGGAGTGTTCACACAAAAATGGTGGCAGGGATCTATTTGAAGAAAATGATGAGAAGTTAAGGGTCTGATTTGAAGGAATTTAAAAGTTAGGGGCTTAAGTGTGAAGAATAGAGATTTTAGGGACTAAATTGCAAACTAAGTCAAGATGGACTTTGATTTTGCCCAAATTTTGGCCTGAACCTAAGTTGAACCCAAGGAACCTAATGGTAAAGTTGGATTTCAGTTTTGACTACGTTTGACTAGGAAATTTTCACAGAAGCCCAAATTAGGGCAAAATCTCGTCTAAAACTCTATTCTAAGTTAAAATAGGTTTAGATGGTCAAACCAAGGATACCAAACCTTTTATAATATTTTTCTGTGAATTTTAGGAGGTTTAGATGAATTTTATCCTAACCAAAACCTCTTCAATTTAAGCAGATCTAAAATTAGGATTTTGGTGTGCTGTTTTGGTTCTCAGAATGCGTGAAATCCTGTTTCTGTCAATATTGACCCACTCTTTGGACTTTAATTCTCAATTGACCTTTTAGTTAACCTCTAGATGACCTCATTGTTACTGTGCATTTGTGATGTAATGTTAAAACTGCAAAATTAACCCTTTTTAATGTTTTCTTCTCAAAATGGATTTGCGTGGAATTACTATCCTCAGGAAATTATTTAGGAGCATTTGTCACTTGATTTCAACTAATTCAAGTTAGTTATGGGTGTTACCATCAGGTGACCTTGCATACTACCACCTATCAAGACCCACATCCCACTAACCAAGAGAAACTGGTAAGAATAGAGTCATCGAATATGATTACGCAACCAACAACATAATCGCAGTTACCCAACAATTAGCCATAAAACATCAATAAACAAAAAATATATAGTTCATAAAGTATTAACTTAAATAAAGTGTTGACCATAAGTAAATAAAAGTTCACAAGTCTAGAAAATTGAATGAAAAGAGTACTTAAAGTCTCATAATACAGTTACTAGAAAATTCGAAAAAAAGTAACTAACTAAGCAAGAACTACTATCTTCATGAACCATTTACCAGTGTCAAGCTAGGCCCTGAACCAGAAGTAACAAATGTAGTTGCTACACCCAACTACTTAGCTACTTCTGAGTTCGAAGCCTAAAGAAAATGTCAGCAAAAGCTAATAGAGTAGACTAAACAAAACTATGCAAAAAAACTAAAGCACAAAGATGGGTATTGTTTACATGTAATAAACCATTTAATAAGGGAGAATATTTTTCTCATAGACTCAACTAAAAGAGGCACACAACAATTATCCATCCCAAAGACTTCTTACCAAACCAAAGAGGAACCTTAAGCAAGCGAATGAACCCCCTCATCTAATCAAGCGGACTTGCTCACCTTCCTTAATAGGTGAATGATGTTCAGATTATGCTTGCAATTAGAGTTAGGGTTTTATTATGTCATGGTATAGCGTGCAAGATAACCAACACATTTTATAAACTTATAAAACTGGATGAGTCCAGGCCATTCGTTGGGAGGCTTATTATAATTTAATTCACCAACTATCATCTTAAATTATCTGGATTATATTAATTCTGCTTAATATTACTAAGGATTCAACAATTAGGTCAACTTAATAACTCATAATATTTACATAGGTTATTAACTTAGCTTAAAATATAGGTACCTTAATTAAGTATAATTTAATTATTACTATAGATTACTATATTAAACTTAGATTTAATTATTTAAGTTAATTATAGAACTACAGATATAATTTACTACTACATATATAGCTACTAATATGTAACTACTTATTATACTATACTAATAGTAACTACTTATTATACATGTAACTTAGCTTAAATATAGGATTTAAGCTATTAATCTTAAGCTAATTTATACTTAGATTTACTTAGATTAGATATATGCATATAATTAGAGATAATTACATTTAACTTAATAATACTTAGATTATATTAGGTTATTTAAGTTAGACCGATAAAATTATATAGTTTATACTTGACTTATTAGTTGCAATTTATGTTAATTAGTTAGTTGGTTAGTATATCACTTATATATATCAAGCACATTAAATCAATTGCAAAGAATGTAGTAAACACATGGAAATAAACTTCACCAATGATGATTAAAACACAATCATGAAGTCATTTAGAACATGTTCTATATTGCATAAAGAAAATTGTAAAGAATGCTAAAACTAATTGTCTTTCTTGTACAATCAAAGTTCTCATTTAACTCAAAGTATATTAAGTGTGAATAACTCTTCATTCTAAAAATATAGGCTCGAAAACCCAAATTAATCCACGTGTCGACATTAGAAATGCCCGCAGATTGCCCCTCATTAGGCTCAGGTCATGGTCAGTTTATATGCTTAGAAGTGTATATGCATGCTTACGGGAGCCCACCCCCAATCGAGCGATAAGCCCATGGAAACATTTACTAATATAAGTGGTCAAATGCTCTGTCACCATCGAAGTGGGACTAAATGTTCCTGCTTCTTCTCAACGCAGCACAAAACTAGCAGAAGCTTCTCTTCAACCTCCAATTGTAGCTTCAATTCCTCTTATATAGAGTGGGAATTTCTTCAAATTAACTCCAACATGACCTCAAATAACAATTGAAGACTTAATCGTTTCCTGAATTGCCTGAAGAGTATATTTAACTTCTCAAAATGATTAATTCTCCCTTACAAATCTCTAGATTGCTTCTTATGTTGAATGAAGCAGAGATCTCCTACAAGACTTGTGCTACAACCTAAAACACTCTCTCACACTCTAACAAATTCACTCAGTGCCTACTTGGTATTCTATAATATTCATAGACCCTAAGGATAGGATTTAAAACTCAAAGCTAACCTAGAGAGCAACTTCACAACGAGGTTGAACCCAAAATGCAAACCTTCCTAACAAAGATAGAAATAACTCACAAAGGTTTTAATTCTATTAAAATAGATCATATGCGTTCCTGATAGCTTCTAGAGTGTGTCTAAACCTTAAAAACAAGTTCAGAAGCTCTAGTCAGCAATGGTGGATTGGGTTTGATTCAACTCAGGTCAAGAGTTCACTCTGAGCTCAAGAGACTTTCACGTCAAGGAAAAGATGCTAACAAACTTAGGCAGTTCTGCTAAATCTACTGGGATTGAGAATAAACATAATTGAATGCTCCTAAAGGTTTCACAAGATCGTCGCCTTCATTGATACGTGGGTCTATTCGTCAGGGTGATAGAAGGTTCTAACAACCTTACACTTAGCAGATTTAGACTCATCGAAGTCTGAAGTTGCTTGTGGACCTATTGATGAAGTCTACAAGCGAAGGGTCTGTGCAATGGATTGTCGTCGGAGATGAGGAAGGCAATGGCTATCATAGCAGAAGAGTTCATGGATTTCAAATTAAAGAGTGGGAACATGAAGAGTAGAAGCTATGGAGTCTGTTAAGGCTAATCAAAATTCATTACAAGTAGTCTAGTACAACTTGAGGTTTACTAGAGACAGAGGAGACATCAGAGTGATGGCAGTGGTCCACTTATGTTGTTAGAGTAGAACACTCAACGAAACATCACGAGGTTTAGCTTAAAAGATTCCTAAGCACCTCAGGATGCTCAAGAACATTACAATTTGTCAAAGATTATTTATAAAGACATTGCAAACTCAAAAAAATTAGAAATGCAACTCGAGATCACTTGCTCAGTTAAGAAGAAGAATTGATCAATAAATTGAGGTGAATTAATCTCTGAGGTGAGGTGATTGATGAGTTGGAAAATTCACAAAGAAAATAGTGATTAAGGTTTCAGAGAAACTTGCATCATAATATGTGCAAAAAATCCAGCTATCAGATAATTTTACTGAGACTGGATGAGTCTCGGGTCGAACACGGGGGGGCGACGTTTGATTTTTGAACTTCTCGTTTCATTTTATTTGTTTTTGGGGATTTTTTGGAATTTTTTTGTATTTTTATCTAGCAAGAAATCATATCAAAATAATGCTATGCTACTCTACTCTATTTGCAAAATAAAAGAGAGAGAGAATATCTGATATATTGGAAATAGATTAATGTTTATTATATCTAGATAACAAGATTACAATAAAGCTAATAAAAGAGAAAGGGGGTAAGAAGAAATCTCTTGAAGCAAATGTCCTACCATATGATTGCACTTGGCAGCAGCTGGATGAAGGAGGTAAGATGCAGGATGATGGGGATGAGGTGCAGGAGGAATCTAGGTAGAGGAAGGCTTGACCAAGCTAGTAAAGGAAGGCTTGACCAAGCTAGTGGGGATGTATATGGGAGTACCTAAGCTATAGGAAAAGGGGTGAGCTGATGGTGGTGATCTGCTACCTGAATGGAGGTGAAGGGTTAACTCTAAAGTCTCCTAAGAAGGTGGTGAGGAGAGGGAAGAATATTTGGTGGGATAGGGAATTTCTACACTAATAGGAGAGCTTTTGGGCTTGGGAGAGCTCTTAGGAGCTTAGAGGGCTCTTTGGAGCTTTCGGAGGGGAGGAGGTAAAGATGATGAAGAATGGGAGGTGTAGGGGGACTTTTAGAGTGTTGAGAGGAGGTGAAATTTGACCATGGGGAGTTATGGATGTGCATGGGGTATGGGTGCATGTTCCCTGTGCTCTAGCTGGCGAGGAATGAAGGCATTGTAGCTGTTGCGTGCTGGGTGAATCTTGGCCGTTAGATCTTGATCAAGGGGCTTAGAGGGGCGCTCTAATTGCGTTTGTGCACTGGAGCAATCACGCTTAGTGTGTTCTCCAATTATGAGGGTGATAAACACCAGTTTATCATCACTATTATGCCTAAAAACACATCTAACTCTTAGGTTTTGCACATTACATTATGGTTTGGTGTTGCATTTAGGCATTTCTTAGTTTAGGCATGCGTTGCATTATTTTCCCTTATTTTTGGTTTTTATACACTTCATGTCATTGTCAAGGATAAACACACAATGAAGATCACTTAAACCCTGGAAATGTGAAAGGCAGACTTTCAAGAAGAAGAAGAAGGAACCCATTCTAACTGGATCTCAGCTCAATCCAGCTCACCTCAGCTAGATTGTAGCTTAGACCCAGCTCCTTCCAGTTACAACTAGCTCATGGTTGCTCCAGTAAACTTAGCTTAGCTGCTAGTCCTCAACTAGCTAAGCTAGGTCAGTTGGAGAGTCCTCAACTAGCTCGGTTCAGTTCAATTCCAACTCCCAAAAACTTAACCTAGCTCAATCCAGTTGAGCTTAGCTAACAAACCTAAGCTAGCTACATAGCTAGCTAGGAAGTCTTTCAGAAGACCAGCTCCAAGTCACCTCAGCTCCAAACCAGAAGAAGCCAAGTCAATCTAGCTTAGCTTAGCTGATAACAAAGAACTAGCTAGATAAGCTAGCTATTGAGTTCACTAGCACCTCTTCTTCAGCATCAATCAGCTCCAGGAAGATTTATTCAGCTCAAGTCTCCTTCCTCTCAGCAAAACCCTACCTTCTCCTCTACTACTCTACTATCTAAGCAAGCTTAGCTAAGCTTCACTTAAAATCCACCTCATGGCCGAACACCTAGTCCTTAATTCCACCAAAAATACCACCTACTCCCTCCTTGTTTTGGTGCCAAAACCATTAACCACCAACACCCTTTACACCCTTCCAAAAGTGGCGCCAAAATAAGGCACCCTTCCACCACGTAAACTCCCATAACCACCACCTAATTGGTGCTAAAACACCTCCCTACACCCCTTCAAATTGGAGTCAACCTATAACCCCATCTCCACCATCCATCCTTGGTGCCAAAAGTATCCTAACCCTAACCACACACATGTTGGCGCCAACCCTACATAACCACCCTTCCATACACATCTTAATGTGGCGCCAACCCATCTCCACCATTCACCTAAGTAACCACCATCCTAAAAACATCTTAACCCTGCACCTACCCTCCACTCCATTTAACCCTAGGACAACCCTAGTTGGTGCCAACTTCCCTTCCCCCATGTCTATAAATAATCCCAATAACCACCATCATAATCCATCTTTGGATAGCTTTAATTTCCTACCCATATCCACCCTATATTTGGCCACAGCAAGGAGAGAAAAGAAGAAGATTAAGGGAGCTACCTTGCTTTCTTGGTGCCTTCTTCTTCTTCCTTCTTCCTTGGTCCAAACCAAGGATCAACCCTAGTGAAGGATGACCAGGCAAGGAGGTTAAGGTGGACGTCTACCACCCTAGGAGGTGCATTCAAGGAAGGAGCAAGGAGATACCCTTTTCATGTTCAAGAGAATCTATGCTTGGAGCAAGGAGATTCTTCTTCTTCAACTTCATTTGGGAGATTTTCTACTTCTCATACTTTTTATCTTTATTGTTATGAAGCATTCTTCTACTTGGAGATTAGTTATGTAGGATCCTTCACACAACTAATCTCTCCAAGTACATCTTGTAGACATTACCTCCTATTTTGCAATATATCAATTTGCCTTTCATTCCATGTGTTCTAATTTCAAGTATTTCTTCTAATCTCTTAGTGCACTACACTCTTCTCTTCTAATTATCTTACGCACACTTGCCTAAGGTGAGCTTAGAAGAGAGCATATGATGGGAATACCATCATAGGCCCTAACTGGACACTTTTAGTCAGCATTGAAAGATAAATGCTCCTACATAACCATCCGAGGGTTACAACTCCACATTATTCTGTTTTGAGAAGAGAACAAGGAAGTAGGGTTAATTCTGTAATTTTAACAGCATATCATGAACACAAAATAACCAAGGGTTTTGTTAGGGGTAAAATGAAGGTCAAATGAGCATTAAAGACCAATAAGTTTGTCCATGCAGATAGAAATAGGGTTTCGCGCATTTCGAGAACCAATATAGCACCCAAAAACCTAATTTTAGACCCGCTTAATTACAGAGGTTTTGGTCAGGATAAAATTTATCTAAATCTCCTAAAATTCATATAAAAATATTCCTTGAGGTTTAGTAACCTTGATTTGACCTTTGGAACCTATTTTGACCTTAAACAGAGTTAGATAAAGTTCTACCCCAATTTAGGTTTTTACGTAAATTATCCAGTCAAACTTGGTCAAAATTGAAATCCAACTTCACCATCTGATTTCTTGGGTCTAAATTAGGTTGGTACCAAAATTTAGGCCCAATCGGAGTCCATCTTAACCTAGTTTGCATTTTAGTCCATATAAACTTTATTTTTACACTTAAGAACCTAGCTTTCGAAATCTTTGCATTTAGCCCCCTAATTTCTCATCCTTTTCTTCAAAAAGGTCCCTATCGCCATTAACAGTGTGAACCTAAACACATCGATCTTCAATCTAGGATTTTTCCCTAATTTCTTGATCAATTCCTTCCAAAATTGGAGGAAATGATCTTGAGAGAATCCCTAATTATCTGAACCTTGTCTTGGACTCCAATTCTCGTCAAGGAGCTTGTGCAAACTCCTTAAGATCAGGGATCTCTTTCCCTGGAAATCTAAGCTCTTCGAGCTTGTTTCCAAGCTTGGAGCAAGCCCTGAGACCTTTAAAAGGTCCCCCAACGCAAGACCTCGCTCCTTAGCAAGTTTTTGGCCGAAATCAACCCTTCCTCCTCTACCTCAAGCCTATTCCAACTCGTCTCCAGTGACCTTCCTCCTCCGACCTCTTTGCCTACTTCCACATACCATAGGCAGTAGGTTCTTCTTCCTCTTCGTTGTCCACACCTCGCTACACCTGCGAGGTGCCTTCACCCCCTTCAGACATCGTTGTTCCTCTCCTCGGAGCTTCTTTCGTCTCCGGCACCGGCAAATCATACCCAGCGTCATCTCCGCCCTCTCATCATCTACAACCACCCTAGTTTGACTCCTCACCTTCCCTGACCCAACTCACACACTTAATCTCCACGTTTGCACGCTCACATGACCATACCACCATCACCTTCTCCAGCTCCGACGATGCCCTCCGCTCGTTCCACTGCACCAAATAGCTCACCATCGACCCCTACACCTTCACCTTCCCTTGCCCACCAAAACTCCTCAAGAAATTGAGGGGATTGGCCACTCAAACACCCCACCTAACACCACCCTCACCGCACCACCTTCTCAAGGTCGCCAGACCTCCACACACATCCTCATGCAATGCCACACCCAACATCGCACTCATCAATGTTCGGTGATCCTTCTAAACTGCTCTAATTGGGCCATTAGGCCTTATTCCTTATTTCAGGTACTTTGTCGGTCTCCGCCGCCGCCACCATCATCTCTGACCTCGGCTGCAGTTCTCTGACCTCAATCATCAATAAATCCACTCCCAGGTTGTGCAGCTGAGTTCCAAGTCTCTTCCCAGGCAGTCAATTGGAGCCTTCAGCTATGCCTTTGCCTCCAATTGACACCGTCATCTTCCTCAGCTGCTGCACAAAGAACACTCGGTGGGATAGTCCCACATCATGAAGAGTAGGGCCTCTAGCTGTGCATATAAGGAAAAAGTGAAGATGACCCCTCGTCCAGTACACAAAGGGTCAGGTCCCTCAATGCACGCATACATACACTCCTCACCTGCGGTCACTGCCACGCGGGTCTGGTCCCCTGCCCGGACCGAAATACCTGACTGTATACTCGATTAACCTCCAGGTCTGAGAGAAAGAGAATTTGAGAGAGAGGGGGGTGGGTTTTGCTTTCATGCACTCCCCTTGCTCTCAGTACTTAGCAAAATTCCATGAGGGCCTCTCTTAAGGCGTGAAGGAAAGAAAGGGGAGGTTCTGAGGCTCTTTCTCTTGGTGCCTCCTGTGGTGCTGTGCTTGTTGAGGCTTAACATTTAAGCCATCTGATACATAAGGCCGATGTCTAAGGTCCTCTGCTAGTTATTGTGGGTTATTTGAATAACTTGATTGATGTAGATTAATAGTTGTGATTTACTATTGAAATATTTAAGTGATTGTGAGCTTAAACTTAAAGGGTTAATTTGGTGATTCAAGTCACCATTTTAACCCAATTTTTTTGCACTATTCTTCTAGTTTTATTGAAATATCATTTTGAGTATTAATGATTTCAATTGCATATATTTTGTGATTGGTGAATTTAAATTGCATACTTGCTCCTTGAGAACGATCTCAGACTCTACTTTTTGAATCTAAGTTTATAAATTTACATGATGTGAGCGATTTTGTCCTATACTTTTCTGTCACTTAGGCGTAGTTCTTTTTTTTACATCATCATCCCGATTACTCCAAAACCCTAAAAACAACAAAACAAAAATACAAAAACAACAAAGATTTGAGAGAGCGAGAGAACTGATTTATTAACTAAAATTGCCTCCTTGGAAGGCCCTAGATACCCTACTATCTAGGTTTATAAATTTCAAAAGTTGGTCGGATTTTATGCTAGGCAACGACATTAATTTCCATCTTTAACAAACTACGTATTTTCCACATTAGAGGGTTGTGCATGCACCGCTGGATCAATGTTGAATGCTTCAGATTACGTGCCTTCGCACGCTAAGATTGCGCACCGGGGCATGTACGATTGTGCATGCACCTCTCTCACCATCCACGCAACCACGTGGCGAACTAATTGCTGCCCATCATGCTCCATGGATCATTCCCATCCCACACCTGGCTGGCGCGGCTCGATCTCAATCGCTCAATTGATCGCGATCGAATTTTGATGGCCACCTGTTGAGGATGCAATTGATTGCAGCTTGAACCCATGCCTCTTGTTTAAGAGGTGCGCGTACAACCATTGTGGTAAGGGTGCGATATTGTTGACCTGATGATGGTTGTAGCACTAGATATCAACCGTTGGATGAAGATCCAACAGTCGAGATCTTCTGAGATTACCCCTCTTGAGGAGTAGAGGCACGAGTTAGGCTCCTCTTAGCCGTTGATCTCAAATTTGACGATAGTGGCTGCAAGTTGTCATGATCGTTGGATGAGAATCCAATGATTGTGAATTTTGCAAGATGGTGCCCTTTGGTGGTGGAGAGCGGGTGGCAGGGGTGATCTGGCATGATCCGGACCATTGGATTCTCATCCAACGGTCTAGATCGCACAATGGACGTGATTAGGAGTAGGCGAACCACTTTGGAAGGATTTGGGTGGTTTGGATGGCGCCACATGATGCCATCTAGACCATCCATCTTCTTTTCCTTATATTGGATGCCACAGAGCTCCAATCGAGATGATTCTCTTGTTGATGGACTGTATGGTTAGATTTCTGGTCTGAAGCTTCGATTTGTGTTGCCTTATGCCTTGGCCATAGAAAATGCATAAATTGGTATACAATTTATACAAATCATTTTAAATGCATGACTACACTATTAATGTAATATTTACAAATCTAAATGCACCTAAGTTACTATGGAACCCGCATAATAGGCATTTTACATGAAATATTGTAGACTTATCAGTGATGATATAGAGGTGATCAATTAGATGGAAGTCCATCAGAGCTCTGCCATAGACAGTGGAGATTCGATGTAAATGGGAATTTGGGCATATGATGTGTGATGGCCAATAATGAAGGAAAGAAGGTTGAATGTGATCATAAAGGGGTAAAGAAGGTGGTTGAGAGTCCAATTTGATGAAAAATAAATCGGACGATGACAAATTTGACATCGCCAAAGTCGAAGAAGAAATCAAAACAAACTACAACTAATCCTAGCTAAATCTATAAATTAGCTACACTACGCTATTCTAAAGAATGAGGTGAGGAATTGGAAATGTTTACCTGGAAGAAAGTGTGAGAGGGTTTCCGACGATCGCTCATCGAAGCTGGGAGTGAAATCAAATTAGGTTGGGAAGCATCTCTGACTGATTGAAAGCGAGGAAAGAGAGAGAAATGAGCGCGACTCTACTATTGTCGAGGTAAAGCAAAGGAAGAGGAGGTGAGAGAGACAACTTACTGATGCAAAGAAAAGCGTAATTTGTAATTAGGGTTTTTAAATTGTTGTAACACGTCAATTCACAATCACTTTTACAATTTATAAACCTAGATAGTGGTGGTATCTAGGGTCATCCAAGGAAGCAGCAATGCACTTTAAAACTCTCGCTTGACAATAAGGAAATGAACTTTTTTAAATTTTTGAATATAAGATTTTTTTGGATTTTCAAATTACAGGCAATTACACAATTGTGAACGAGAAAACAACTACACCTAAATTTCTAATGCTAACACTAAAGTGACAAGATAATCCTATCTCTAAGCTCACCTTAGGTACGTGAAGACCTAGGGTAATTGGAGAGAGGGAGTGAAAAGTGCTAGAAAATAAATAAAGATGCACAAAATTTAAGAAAGGCAACTTAATATAAAGAGACACTTGTTTTACAGGAATGCTCGTAGAGGAATGCTTCTACTACAAAATTACAGACCAAAGCTGGTAAAACAAAGGTCCTCCTAGTGATGGTAGTGAAGAGGAGAGAGTCCTTGCTCCAAGCTCAGCTGCTCCTTGGCTTGAAAAGGATCTTTCCTTCTCATTCCTTTTTGAAAAGCTCCTCTAAGTTAGTGTCCTCCTTAGCAAGCCCTAGATGGGAGTGCCCTTGCTCCTCCAAGGGTGGAAGAATTCCACCCACAAGACCTCCTCCTAGGGTAGGCATGTACCCTAGGTCTTCTCCTCTACCTAGCCATCCTCCTAGTGATGTTGCTCCTTGGCTTAAACCAGGGAAGAAGAAGAAGGCACCAAGGAGGCAAGGGATAGCCTCCTTAATCTTCTTCTCTCCTCTCCTTCCTATGGCTGAATATAGGTGTATCTAACTGGGAATTAATGTAGCCAAGGATGATCTCATGGTGGTGGTTAAAGGTGGTATATATAGGAAGGGATGGAGGATAGTTGGTGTGGAATAAGATGGAAGGCTAGGATGAGTTTTGGGTGGTAGTTAGGTGATCTAAGGGCTAGAAAAAGTGGCGCCAAATGAAGTGATTTAAAGGGGGTGTAGGTGGCTTTAGGATGGATGGTTAGGATGGGTTTCTAGGGTAGTTAATTGATCCTAAGGCCAACATAAGTTGGCACCAATTGTAGGGTTGCCTAGGTGGGTAGTTAAGGGTTGGAGAGACACTTCAAGTTGGCCCCAAAAATTATCTTCTAGAAGGGTTCTAGGTGGCGCCAACATTGAAGGGTGGAGATGGCTTAAGTGGTGAGATGTAAGGCTAGGATGAGGGTTTATTTTGGCGCCAAAATGGGGAGGGTAGTTAGGTGTTTTTGGAGGGAAAACTAGGTGGCTTTTGGTGGTGGTGGTGTGAAGGGATGTTGAGGTTGGTGGTGCCAACTTTGGGTAGAGTAAGTAGCTAGCTTAGGTGGTGGACTTGGAGTAGAGTTAGGGTGGAGCTAAGTTAGGGTTTAGGTAGGTGGTGGATGGCCATGGAGGTGGAGCTGGTTTTGAGCTTAGCTAGTAGAGTAGAGGATGAGTAGGATGGAGTTAGGGTTTAGGGAAGAGGGGTCGAGGAAAAATTGTCTAGAGTTGGAATGAAATTGCATTGGAGCTGGAATGTTGAAGAGGCCTTCATGAAGAGTCAACTACTTAGCTTAGCTAGCTAGTTCTTATGCTAGTAGCTAAGCTTAGGTAGTTGAGCTGGTTTGAACTTAATTGAAGCTAGGTTGGGTTGGAATTGCCTCTGATGGGAACTCCTGAGCTAGCTTAGCTACTACTTGACAAGTAGTAGCTAGGCTGGAGGGAGTTCAGCTACCATGAGCTGAGTAGAGCTGGGGAGAGCTGGACCTGAGCTGAGGTGGACTCTTGTCAACTTAATTGAGCTAGCTAGAGCTCCCAGTGAACTGATTGGGACCGAGATGAGCTAGACTCAACTAAGTTGAGCTAGATTTGAGCTGACTTGAGCTAGGGTCAGCTAAGATGAGTTGCCATTCAACTAAAATGAGCTGAATGGACCTAAATGGAGCTAACCCTAACCCAAGTGAGATAGCATCCAGCTATGATGAGCTGGATCTGGCTGAATCTCAACTAGATTGAGCTTCCTCTTCACTAGTTGTCTTCTTGAGTGTCAGGGTTTTAGGGATCTATCTATCTGTTCATCCCTAACACTCAAATAAATATGTCAGAAAAACAACAAAACATGTAATGCATGCCTAACCTAATTGATGCCTAAATGCAGCCTAAAAACCTATTTGCGGAGTTAAAATCCTAAGAGCTGAGTTTGTTTTAGAGCATAAGAATGATGATAAACTAGCGTTTATCACTTACTTCACTGGAGGGAGCTCAAGAAGGAGATGGGATGTTGCCAGAGTTTATGAAAGAATAGCCTATGATCACATCAGTGAGGGAAGTAGATAGGGACGTGATTCATTCAATCGAAGGTGTGGAGAGGTATTTATAGCCTCCGACGAAATATTAGGTTCAGTGATAAACATTGAGTCTAGGTTCTTAGAAACAACGAGTGTCATCTCTGACGACGGCGACGTTGAGGCATGTCGTGGGGCCGTTATTGACCAATTTGAACCACTGGATTGGCAAGGTTAGTTAGGATGAAGCTTAGCATCTAAGGAAGTGTCAGTCCATCGTATGATGGTCATTCATCAGAGACAAAGAAGATAAGCATTGTCGGTTGTTGATGAAGAAGAAGAGAAGAAGGCTATCAAATAGTGGACCTATTTGTAATATAAAAAGGACTGATTTGTAAGGAAAAGGATTTAAGTGAAATAATTTTTAGGGACTAAAATATAAATCTTTGATTTAAACATGCAATTTAATTTATTTTCGACTCAACCTTTTATGATAGACTATATATATGTCAAGGAATAATATTATGGGGTTAAATTATATTTTTGTCCCTATTTGTATTATATAATTTGATGCTTAATATTAAGGCTTATATTATTAACCTAGTTATAAATTAAGTATTAGATTGATTAACTTAATTATAAATAGCTTATTTTATGATATTAAGTCCTTATTCTTAAATTAAAATAGAAGAATGCCTAATATAATAATAACGCTAATTTAAGGTATAATTAAGGTCCAAGCTTATTATTAACTTATTTACTAATTAACCCTATTTATGATACTACTAACTAATTAACTAGGTAAACTAGCTATTTTAAGTGAATTATAAGCCATGATGAGTACCTCATCAACGAATCACCGCTCGACTACAATCAGTCATGTAATGCCTGCAACTCATTATTAGATGGATTGGTTGTCAATCTAAAGTTAGGCAAACTATATCTGATCTGAATGATCAAGTGGACTTTCACTGGGTAATCCCCTCCTGAGAGTTTTAGTGGATGAACTCTATCAAAGAGCCGAATGAAAGAGCCAGGTAATCATGCAATAACCAAACATTAAAAAGTGGTCCAATGATGATGCCATGATCTTCTTAAATCAGAGCAGAGTCAATAGAACATGCCTACCCCTCCTACACATTTCATCATCCATTCCTTTCCTTCCTCTCCTCTCCAAAGCTCTAAGATGTAATCCCAAACTCGGGATGCTCCTCTAGACTAAAAAAAAGAATTTTTGTCTATTTTCTCATCCCATTCATGGTGCTCGTGGTTGTCGTCTCACCACCCTTCGGGAATTGGATCCTGTGCTGGAAACATCCCACATCTCATCCCCATCTTCTGACTCCGTCCACCTTCTTCTAGCATCCCATCTCCGTCTTTCGGGCACCAACAGCACGGCTCGTCCTTCAAGTGGCCGTCGAGGAGGATTTTTTTCATCCCTATCTTTTTACTACTTTCTAGTGTAGTTTTAATTCTTCAAGTAGTTGTAATGAACATGGCTTTATGAAATATTTGTTCACTCACTATCTATCTCTCTTTGTATTATTCTCTCTCTCTTTTCTATTATTTATTCTTTAAGTAGAGTAGCTCGTGTAGATTTATTTTTACCAGCCAATCTGCTTTATGACAATAATTTCTAAACGCAGATTTTAATCAATGTTCTTCTCCCCATGTTTGACCCAGGACTCATCTCAAGTTTTGGTAAAATTATTTGATTAGCAGATTTTGGCGCAACTACAACGACGTGCTTTCAACTCAATATTTACGCATCCAAATCTCGCTCGTCATTTTGACGCCGTTGCCAGGGAGGCAATGCTCTTTGATTTCCTATGTTTTTCACCTTACTTATCTTTTACATCTCTTATCTCCATTCTTATTGTGATTGCACGTACTCTCTCGAGGCGAGTAAAAGCGGTAGATCAGAGTGAAGTACAGTTAAAAGGTTTTGTAAGTGTATCCCCACCTCCCCACCCCCGTAGATTTCATTCCACCACCTAATAATACAAACATAAATCAACCTAAGAGTTTGCATAAAGCCTAAGGTTAGTTTTGGTTGTTTGTTTGCCACCTCCACCCACCTCACCTCCCCCTCCACACACACACATATATATAATTGAATGTGGGATTAACTAAAATTTACACACCTTATACACCCACACACACCCAAGGCACCTCACCTTGATCTAATTCAATCACTTAACCAGGAATCCAACCTGACAACCCAGTACACTTGTACGACCTATACAAATAAGTGATTAGAAATAGATTAGGCTAACCACCCTTGTGTGCCTTAATAGGTGGTGCATCAGGCGACTTGTTTGAATTATTTGAGCTGCACCACGTTAATTAAAACAAATTCATTTCGTAGCTTGCCCTTTAGGATTCAATTGTTAGGAATTGACCAGACACTCCACATGTTTTTGATTTCTAAAGGAAGGTATCTTCACTTGTGCTTTCAAAACCTGGTGTGCCAACTGAACTTTCACTGAACAAACCTAACAATTGAACCCTAAAAACTACTAAATAATGTTGAATCCTAAAAGATATATCATTAAATAACCTTGTTTGCAAACCCTGGTTGTGCACACACGTTGAAAATTGATCTTTAAGGGCACAACCCAGATAAAGGGCCCATTACATTCTCGAGCACATTCAAACGTAAGCCTAACTAAAATCAAGTAGGCGTTGACTTTAAGGATTGAACTCACTCTTTGGGGCCCAGATCAAGATTATTTTTGATTAATCTGATTCTACCAGTCCATTTGATGTCTAGCTAGGGGAGTAGTGTCAAACAATCGCGATTGAGGGGTATCAAAGAAACCTGAGGCAAAAGCCATGGGAAGTACCTTCTCCCCAATCCCTCCCTCAACTGGTTGGATTGACCAAATAAGAGTAGACTAAATCATCTTTAATCTTAAGACAGGTTCTGAGAGTCTGTAGATCTTTAGGCTACCTCACCTAAGGATAGGTTTGATTGTTTATACTGTAGGGCACTTTTCTTTTCTCTTTTCCCTCCTGCTTTACCATGGATCCTCCCACATCCTACTCACATTTCCACTCTTACCCTCCTACCACCACTTATCCCCAAGATGATTACTATCCTGACTTGACTTATGACCACCCATCCACTAGTCGGGATAACTTTGATTGGAGATACAATTCCAGACCTCAATGTCTAGGGTATAATCCTAGACATCCAGATTGTAATTATTATCCCTCTCATGCCTACACTGAGTATATTTCTTCACACTTTGATGAACAACCCAATATGATCTACGAACAAGAAGGATATGCTAATTACAACCCTTACCCTCCCCAGGATTACGCTCATATAGGTCACCACCCCTCCTTGAACAACCCGAAGTGACCTATTATTAGGGAGGGCACCAAGAACCTCAATTCCTTGACTCCCTTAGATTGAATCCAAACCCACCCAACCCTGAACCAAACCATTTGGTTCGGGTGAACCAAGTCCAAGATAGAGTGTTGGATAACTTGAGAAATACCATTCAATCTTTAGAAGCTTAGCCAAGACCCTGCATTGAAGAGTTGGAGTCTCTAATTGAAATGATTGACGATCATAGGCATTTATTGGATTGGCTCCAAGTTGTTGAGGATAAGGACTCAGGTGAGTTTTTACTTGGAAAATTGTCAAGATTGGGGATGAGATTTGTGATTGCTCTAGTGCAATCTTGGGATGATTCCCAGGATGAATCCCTTTCAGGAGAGCCAATGTCAGAACCCGCTTAAGCACTTGTAGGGGGGATACATTGTATGAGACTTAGGAGGACCAGATTGGTCTGGAGTAACAAATTGAGGATACACCTATTCTTTCACCCGAAATCCTAAAGCCAAGGTACGAGGAAAAATATGTCTCTGTGGACGAAAGAACAATATATGATCTTGAGACATATATTAATGCGGATCTAGAATTCTTTTATTCTAAGGGTGAAGAATCTTTATGTGAAGTTTCACTTGAGATTAAGGGGAATGATTTTAGTGAGACGAATGGACCTGAGGAATTTGATGAAATATTTGAGGGCCCTTTAGTTGACGAATTTAATTCAGTTGGGGCTAGCTTGGAGGATCTAAATCCTGATGTACTGGAAGATTCAATTAGCAGCCCCATTCCTTAACCACACCGCAAAGAGATGAATGATGATATTTTTGAAATCATTGTACCCAAGTCATTCCTAATTCAGCCAGAATTGTTTGACATAGATATTTTAGATGGGGTATATAATAACAGTTGCGAGGTCCCAAAAACTTTGATTTTGAAGGATAGGAGTCAGAAAATGACAATTTGGAAAGCCAATTTCGGGGGAAGCAGAATTCTTGATCTAAGGGTTCCTGTATGCATGAAACCACCAACTTTTTACCAAGACCCTTATGATATTTTTGTGGATATGAAACCCAAGTGCACAATAATAGATTATCTTTTTGAGCAGACTGTTAATGGGACAAACAAGGCCATTGATTTAGGCCTACCTATTGTCCGACATTTCAAACTTGGATTGCATACCACCAAACCACAGGCTGGGCCCCACAAGCACAATGATCTCCGATTCTGGGTAATGTTCATCCAAAACTTAGAACTATTCAACCTTAGGGCATGGGTCTGCATCACAATCTCGTCCACATCTATGGACATCTTTTGCTAGTGGGTTTGAAGATCAATCTTTTAATTCTAATCCTAACCTGCACTTCTGAGTTGTTAATACCTTATTTGTTTGTATATTATGCCTAGTTGAAGACATTAAACTCAACACTTATACAGCCTGTTTTCATCTCGGAGCTGACCGGTTAATCGCGAGATTCAGGTGTTTTCTTCTCTACTCTGCTCTGTTTCATGTCTTTTTAATACAATGTGAGCATTGCATTAGATAGACTGGAGGGGTGGATATATTCATCTCTGAGTTATTTTGTTAACTCCATAGATTCTTTCTATTTTCTATTTGATTACAAAAAAATTGAGAATTAGGAAAAGAGAACATAGGCATGAGAAGTTTTCAACCTTAGGGAATAATACAATAGAACTTGAACACTTAAACTTTTCAGGTCTTCAGGCTTAATTAGACTGGGTGTCCACTAAAATGTGGACTTGTTTCATGAGTCCTCACCATTTGTAATTCATTTCTAATTGGTTAATAAATTGGGGTGATAAGTATGCAACTTATCAACCTATCCTCTGATTTGAGGGGACTCTAAGTCTAAAGCATCTGCACATTATTTACACTGACTCACTTTTTGACGATTTTAATGGAAATTTGGTAGCTAATGAACTTTCTAGGGTAGTATGGCTGGAAAGTTATTTTGGGTAACAACCATTAGCCGATTGTCCAAAGCCCAGCTACACGAGTATTCTCTTTCTGCTGCCTTTAGGTAAATCTTATATTAGGGAAGTCACATACTCAGAGAAAAAAAGTATATATATATATATATATATATATATATATATATATATATATATATATAAGAAAAAGAAAATATAAAAGGAGAAAAAAATATATAAATCACACTTCATCGCACAAGTATGGCTGGTAAGCTGCCATGGGTAACAGCCCAATGGCCGATTGTCCAAAACCCAGCTCATAAAATGCACATTTAATTCCTAAACACTTAGGAAGAAACAAGGACATAGAATAAGCCAGGTAGATATACATTGGGTTTGCCCTTGGGTTGACCCCACCAAAAATAAAATATAATAAAAGTACGGAGAAAGCTACCAATCAAACAAATCACCTTTAGGCAGAATTTCTTTCCAAGGTCACCTAGGGCCGTAGAAACTTAAAGTCCATTCTGATTATCGATCAGTGAGTCTATCATAGTTCTACAAAAAAATGCTTACCACTTAGAGTTCTTTTCAAGTCTTGGGTGAGTTGGGTAACCATAGGAAACTACCCCAAAACTCTAAACTAAAATATCCAAAAAAATTAGAAAGAAAAAAATGCATTTGCTTTTGAATAAGGCGAAGGCTTGGGGCAGTCTGCATTTTGACCGACACTAGAGCGGTGTTGAGTCTCTATAGTTCAGATCTTTAGTAGAAATTTCTTATTGTTGAGAAATAATTGTTGCCTAAGTAATTTGATCCTAATTCTCTTTATAAATTGCATGCAGTTTTGCTAGGGACTGGCAAAAGATAGGAATGGGGGTGTGATGTGTACACATCTAATTGGCCTAATTTTCCTATTTATGCATGTTCCTAGGGTCATAAAGGCCTCATGCATTATAAATATTGAATAACATTCATCATCATCCATTTAGATTAATTTGTACAAATGGTATATTAATTCACCTCTTTTTATGGCTAGGGGATAAGGAGATTCACTTTGGGGCCTTGGATTGAAGATCTGATCATACAGATCTCATCAGGTCAACGATCGGAGTCCAACGCCTTCGAAATCGCCTTGATCGAACTTCCATAGCACCATATGCAGTCCGAGGAAGATCAATGGTTAGAGGGCAAGGTGATGCAATTTGAAGCCTTAAATGACAAATCCAACTACATGGATGAGTTCAGATTGACGATTGCAAGCCAATGGCGTGAAAATTGACCCAATCTGACATCCGTAGTGTCACCTATGAAAAAAAGATGGACGGTTCAGATGGCGCCACATGGTGCCATCCAGACCACTCACTACACCCTGCCCAACCTCTAAAGCACCGAGACCTCTGATATGATGTTGGGTCGAAAACCGTCGTATTTAGGAAACTATTGCATTGTAGTATAGTGACGAAAATTGATTTGACATTTAAATTTATAAGCTTGAAAAATAGATGTGAGTCTGAGGTATTCGCAGGGAGCAAATATGGCAAATCAAATTACTAATCATAGTAATAAGAAATAATAATTGCAAGTGAATCAAACAACCAAAATGATATGCAATATATATCAAAAATGTATCTCAGAATGTCAGTTATAAAAGTATAAAAAGAAAGGGATAAAAATGGTGGTTGAAACCACTAAGTTAACCCAACAATTAAGCTCTAATCTGAATCAAATAATTGAACAGTAACCTGCAACCACTAATGTAAGATTTCCAGGCTAGCTCAATGAATCCATAGTAACAGAACCAAAGCAAGCACAAGGGCTAGCCAATTAGATGTCAAGACCAAGCACCAGACCCCTTAACCATCAAAGGCCTTAGAAGCACAAAGGCACAAGTAGCAGAGGCTAAGTGTTGAGTGAGGGGGGGGGGGCAAAAATCCCAATGTGATACAGCGCAAAACCCCCCTTCCTCCTTAGATTTCCTTCTCTCAGATCCGAGTATATGGGTGTATAGTAACAGGTAATCGGATCCAAGTAAGCAGACCAAGGAACAGACCCACCGGCGTGGTGTAGCGGGTGAGGAGTGAGAGGCACGTGAGATGAGGGGACCTCACCCCCATTTCTAAGGCGAAGAGCGTATGGCAAAGATTCAATTTATGCATAGTTTCAGTTTTGTCCCACACGACGTAGGACTAAACATTGGGGCTTCGCCGCATGAAATCCTCACGTGTTGCAGCCAAAGTCCTCGAGGAATTGGGGCAACAGCTGCTGATGCCTTGCCCAGTTGACACTGTTACTGACTTCAGGAGATGAAATCATGTCCAACAAGAGTGGTTGCTAGTTGGATGATGGCCGGAGAGGAGCGAATGTGGTCAGAGAAGGCGATGGCGATGATGAAGGTCTGGCAAACCCTGACAACATGAAAATAGGCTTATCACCCTAATTAAACAAGTTTACAAGGATCGTTGGAGATTGGCGAATGTGCTAGTGGTGGTTTGAAGGTGTTTGGTGGCATGTGGTGTTCAGTCGACATCGGAGACGACAACTATAAGTGAGTGAGTTCTGTGAGGTTAAAGAGCGACCAAGGCCCTAAATTTCTTTGGGGCTTTTGATTAGTGAGGTACCGTGAAGCTTTTGGGTGCTATGGCATGGAGTTTGATTTAGTGTGGTGGCCTTGTGAGCTTGCCGAAGCTTCGCCAGCCGTGGAGAAGATGGTGGTGAAACAGGGTGTGTAATGGTCGATTGTAGAAATTAACTAAGGGTGTAGAAGGAAGTAAGGGAGTGAGAGGAAGAGAGGGAGTTGCTCTGGCATTGTTTGGCCAGAGTTGGAGAAGATGAGGTCGATGGTGAGAGAATGGCAACGACGATGGCAGAGGGGACCTTTGCTTTGATCAGCGAGAGGCGAAAGAGAGAGGAAGACAGAGGGTCATACAATTTGATGGTTGGACGACCTAAGGAAGAGGATGAAGGAGGTCGCTAGAGCTCGAATAGATGGTGGTCGGAGAAGAAGAGAGGAGATTTTTGGCCTGTTCTTGGCTGAGGAGGAAGTTAGGGACTTGAGGGCTCCTTATAGAGCTCAGAATCGAGCTTTAAAGTAAGGAAAGAGCTTAATTTGACCACAGTTTTAGGGGAAAAAGTTCCCTTGAAATTTTGAGCTCACCTAATCTTTAGGGATCAATTTAGGGTTCTTGAGGTGGTTTAATTGATTGAGAATCATCTCTGGATCAATCCCTCCAAATTTGGAGGGATTTGGATCTGATTTGAGGGAGAAATCCTCCCTCGAATCTTGCTGCAGGTGCTTTCACACCATCAATGGCGGAAGGGGTATAAATGTGAAGATGACAAGAAAGATAGGGCAGTATATGCAAGAATCTTAAAAGTTAGGGGGCTGATTGTGAGAAATAAACTTAGGGACTGAATCACAAACTAGGTCAAGATGGATTTTGAATGGGCCCAAATTTTGGTCTTAACCTAATTTGGGCCTAAGAAATCTAATGGTGAACTTAGATTTGAGTTTTGATCACATTTGACTAACTAAACTGTATAGAAGCCCAAATCAAGGTAAATTCCTGTTTGAAACTCTATTCTAGGTCAAAATGAGTTCAGATGGTCAAACCAAAGGTACCAAACCTCTTAAAATATTTTTCTATGAATTTTAAGAGTTTTAGATTAATTTTATCCTAACTAGAACCTCTTCAATTTAAGTGGATTTGATAATTAGGATTTTTAGTCTATTTTTGCCCTTGGAATGAGTAAAACCTTGTTTCTGTCAGTGTGGACCTATTTCTTGATTTTTAATGCTCGATTGACCTCTAATTAACCCCTGGGTGACCCCATGGTTATTCTACATTTGTGATGTGCTGTTAAAATTGCAAAATTAACCATGTTTCTCTATTTTCTTCTCAAATCAGAATGTTACAGAATTGACCTTCAGATGATTAGGTAGGAGCATTTATCATTCAAACTTGACTAATTATGGCAAGTTAGGGCCCATGATGGTGTTACCATCATACCCCCATGCCTCGCTTTTGCTAGTCCTTGGCAAAATCCTATGGAGCAAACCAGATCTCTAAGCTGGATATAATTGCCAGGATGCCCTAGTAAGCCGCATCTCTAGAAATCAGATCAAAATATCAATAATAGGCTTAGAGGCACTTAAGTACCAGCCAAGATCCACACCTGACCAGCCTCAGCCTTGGGTATGCATGCGATGATGCGCTATTAGACGTGTCATCGTATGCGGGAGTAATCTTAAGCTGTCTGGATGCGTTATTAGTCGTCTGATGGCTATCGGAGGTGTGAGAATTGAGCAACAGCTGAAGACCAACTCACACGCATTGCAGCCATTCGTTTGAGATCTAATGGCCCTCCTTGCATGCATGCCAACAGCAACATGTGCCTTTAATAACACTTACATGCATCACTAAAGGCCGCATATTAATTCTAAAGGCTTGAAGTACCTTTTTTACCCCCATTTCTACACCTATAAAAGGCTTACCCCTCCCACACATTTCACCATCCATTCCTTTCCTTCCTCTCCTTTCCAAAGCTCTAAAAGCTAGTCCCAAACTAGGGATGCTCCTCTAGAGTAAAAAGAAGAATTTTTATCCATTTTCTCATCCCCTTCATGGAGCACCCGCGGTTGTCCTCTCACCACCCTTCGAGAATCGGATCCTATGCTGGAAACGTCCCGCGTCTCATCCCCATCTTCTGACTCGAGCTATGCACCCCACTATCCTAGTTGGCTATTAAGTTTAGCTATGAGTTGCAAGGAGGCCAGCAAGTCCCTCACCAGTCCAACCGATCTAAATCTAGAGCAGGATGTAGACAAACATGAGCAATCAACAAGATTGAACTAATTATCCCACGTACGTAACATTGACAAACTCGTCGTTAACTATAGTTGATCTCTTGATTTCAGATAACAAAGTTATATATTCATCATGTTCTTGTTTCAATTCACCCATTTTGAGATGGAATTGTGTAATTAGTAAAAGGTTAATGTCCACTATTTCCTGCATAAGGGTTCCATTTTTTGACATGGTTTGGGTGGCTTCATCAAAATAATACACATGCAACATTAATATTCAAATTTGAGAATTAGCATTTTAATAATAATCTTGAAGCATTCCATGTTCCCATATTAGGGTTTCAAACATAGCATAATCTTCTCAATTCAACTACCACATGTATAACGACCTTGTGGTTGATTTATCTGAGAATCTTATTATTCCTTGTTTCGTTAAGTCAAGTTGATGATAAACAACAAGGTTCGGTGCATTAACAAACTTTAAATTATAACTAAGCCTAACTATTCTACCCAAGAATAAGTTATACATATCATAAGCATTTAATGGGTTCCCTTATCAATGAATCAAGTTTACTAAGAGCAATCATGATAATAATATTCAAGATTAAGTACTCTACTGTCATTGATCAGAAGAGGTCATGAGTGGAGTCCAATATTTAGTAAAGAGATAGGAAACACATGCTAAACTAAGTAACCATTTAAATCGTGTCTCAAGGTAGACCACACACGAAAAGATCAAACCACTCTACCTAGCATCATCAAGAGGTCATGGCAACTTTGAGACACACAATGGAGATCTAGAAGTATTGCCCTAGCACCCTCGTACTCCACACATGCTCTAGGGTGAACCAAGATTAGGCACGCTGATGTACAACTACCTTACATAGTTAATTAGTCGTTGTTAAGTTATAGTATAACGAGCAATGTAATTGACAAATTTTATAAATTTATACTGATTAAGTCTAGATCATTTGCTGGGAGGCTAATTTAAGCATAACATTCACCATTTATTCTTAATTTAATTCTTGTTCTTAATTACTAATTACTATAATTAACTAACTATTATCTACTAAACCTACATACATAATTACTATATAACTTGTAATTTACTATAATTTATTTAATAACTAAGGTACTTAGTTAAAGTATAAACAATAACTTATTTAATTACTAACTACATACATAATTAAGCTATAACTATTTACTTAAGTTATAAATACTCACTTAACACTTATATACTTAATTATGGTGTAAGTTAACCTAATACTTAACTGCATAATTGACTAACTATTTAATTAACTAATTAGTTACTACAATATGTTCTCCACATGAATAATAATAATAGCATGGCAATCATTCCATAATGGAAAGACAAAGATTTGCATTGAATTAGTAAAAAGAAATGTACAAAAATGTTGTTTTAGGACAACACAATTAATTCACATTATTTTTACAAACTAAGACATATTCTCATTTAACACTTAGGTCAAATGCCTTGCCCACAACATTCTCAAAATTTACTAAGTGTTGAGAGAACACTTAGAATTTTTCTCAAACTTAACTCCTCCTTAGACTAAAAGGAGAGATAGCACACGTGGCTTTCGCAAGATCAATGGCTAGGATTTGCCGGATCGGTACCACTACTAGCTACGTGTCACCATCTCAGCCTTCCACCTGGTGCTCGGAGGCCGCTCTCCCAGAGCACATAGTCAATATAGTCAAGAGCAGCATGCATAAGTGTGCCACCCGAGGAGCCCACCCTTATTTGGGTGATAAGCCAATTGAGGGATTTCTATTTATATTGTTGTGGTGCTTCTTCACTTGCCGATGTGAGACCACGTTGTCCCCTTCTTCAGCGCAATACTTGTTCTCATGCACTGACTTCTATCTCTAATTCCCAACAACTCTATTGATAGGGATTTTCGTCAATATTAGGGAAATGTGTTGTAGTATAACTGACAAATCGCTCTTCAACAAATAAAATTTATAACTCGAATATCTAAATAAAGTCTGAGGTCGAACACAGGGAGCAAATATGGAATTCACACGCTAATCTCAATTAAAAGTATAAATGAGCACAATGAATGAAACACAATAAAGATATTCAATGAATAATAACTACTCAAAACTGATTTTCAATGTGAAACATGAGTATATCAAAAGTTAACTATGAAAAAAAGGTACCTAAAATAAAATAATGGTGATTTAGATCACCAATTACTAGTCTAAGTACATATATATCAAATATTCATTAATATCAAATAAATGAACAGTGATCAGACATCTGGATATCAAGTGAGATGACTTAAATGTCGCTTGGTACAGTACTCTTCTTCTGATCTTCTCCTTCCTTTCTTCTTTGGCTCTTCCTTCTTCTTGTCTTCTGCTCGAGTCTTTAGACTTATCTTTCCTTTTGCTCTTCTTATGCCTTAGCTTCTTCTTCCTTCTCTCTTCTTCATAGGGTCTTCTTCTCAAGTCTTCTCCTTCTTCTTCCATTGGCTTCTTCTCACTTACCTTCTCAGCGACTAAGTGTCGGGTCTTTTCTCTGAAGAGCAAAACCCACCCTTACCCCACTCTCTCTTTCTTTCCTTCCTCCTTTCCTCTTTCTCAAATAGTTGGGTTAATCGGGTATTCGGGTTGCGTAACTGGGTCTAGGGCTACGTGCATGGGTGTTGCAGTCAAGGAGTGTATAGGTCGGGTCGGGTTGAGTGCGTGGGAGAGCGGGGACCTCACCCCCAAGTGTCTGAGGCAAACAATCTTAGGCACAAATTCAATTTATGCGCATGCAGTTGCTTCCGTGTTTCCGAGGTGGGACTAATCCCACACCTCTTTCTCGCGTGCTGTTGCAGTGAAGGTGTCGTCGTTCAATTGGCATAGCCACTGTGAAGGCACCTCCAATTGAGGCAGTAGGAGTGGGTGATGCCTTTGAGTGAGGACTTGGAGAGGGTCCTAGGAGACTCTCGCATCACCTAGAGGTGCGATCTGGGGCAAGCACCGCAAGAACACGGCATTAAGCTTTTTGAAGGAGCTTCAACAATGGTGGCGGCGATCTGTGACCTGAAAACATGAATAAGGCCTCTTGGCCACATTAAAATAGTTCATAAGCATCGCCGGAGGGTGTGGAGTGCGATGGTGGCAGTTGCGTGAAGAATCAGGGCATGAGGTGGTCGGACGGAGGTGGAAATGGTCGTGCGAAGATGGGTTGTTCGGTGGAGCTTTTGGGTGGGTGGAGTAGTGAATAGGTAGCAGGGTTTTATGGGGATGGTCAAGGCGAAGGTTTTGGTGTAGGTGGCGAGGTGTTTGGAGTAGCGAAGCATGCGAAAGACCTCACCGTAGGGTGGCCGGAGATGGGGAAGATGAAGGGCGAACGTCGGCGTCGAGGGGTTCTTTTGGTTTTTGGATAGGAAAACTAACCTAAAACTCTAAAGGGACCTAACTATACTAACCTAATTGGACAAAAGGGGAGGATGGCGCCGGTTGTGGTATGGCCGATGTCGTGGAAGGTGAAACCTCCGATGAGGGAGAACGACGAGGAAGAGAAGGGAAGACAGCCCTCGCTGGTATTGCGAGCAGCGGAGGAGCTTGAGGAAGAGCAACCGACCAGCTATAGTCTATGACGGTTGGCGAAGAATGTAGAACAAGGAGCTCGTCGGAGCTTGCGGAGGGATTGGCTGGAGAGAGGAAAAGGTGGAGAACTGGTCTAAACCAAGCTAAGTAAGGCATGCCATGGGCGTGCTTTTATAGGGCTTAGGAGAGCATTCCAAGTTTGGAAGCTTCACGTATAAGGAAACCCTAAACTTCAAAGGATTCACATGAGGAATTGAGTAGGAATTAGAGCCCAAGATGTGGCTCAGATTATAGGGAAGCTCTTCATGATTCTTCCTTCCAAATTTGGAAGAGTTTGGCCGTGAAATCAAGGAGTAATCCCTGATTGAAGGTCACCGGTGAGATGGGTTTAGGAGTTATGTAGGTATGGAGGTGGTGGGGACCTACTTGTAAATAAGATGATGAAGTTAGGGAGGTTTTTGCAAAGATTTCAAAAGCTAGGGGCATATGTGTGAGAGAAAAGAGTCATCAGGACTAGAATGCAAACTAGGTAAAGATAATCTCTGATTGGGCCCAAATTTTGGTACAAACATAATTTTTAACCCAGGAATCTGATGGTAAAGTTGGATTTTGGTTTTGACCAATTTTTTTGGGCAATTTGTGCAAAAATCCAAATTGGGGCAACTATCTGTCTGAGACTCTGTTTTAGGTCAAATTGGGTTCCAATGGTCAAAGCAAGTAAACCAAACCTTATAGAATATTTTTTTATGATTTATAGAAGGTTTAGGTGAATTTTATCCTGATCAAAACCTCTATTAATTAAGCGAGTTTATTTTTAAGATTTTAAATGTCCAATAATTCTCGAAATGTGTGAAAACCCATTCCTGTTTGCATGAAACCACTCATTAGACATTTATAACCATATGACCTTTAATTAACCATTAAGAAACCCTGTGATTTCTCTGCATTTAGGATACTATATTAAAATTGCAGCTTTACCCCTATTTTAATGCATTTCTCTTAGAATGAATATGCAATGAATTAGGGTCTTATGGCGGTTATGTAGGAGCATTTAGCAATGGATTATGACTAATTAAAGCTAGATATAGCTAATGATGACGTTATCATCAAGCTCCAAGATCCAAACTTTGATGCTAAGGACTCAATCGAAAGCTCCATGAGTCCTCTATTAATTCCACCTTTCAATTGAAGAAATGGAGCAGAACTTCATTGAATTATGCTCCAAAGTTGGTCTGACTCCATAGTTACAGAACAACAGTTTCTAGTAGCCAATCTTTAATTCAACCTAAGATTTCTATGTTTTTGACCCTACGAATCTCAAATAGTGCCTAAATGATTCTGCATCATTTGGAATGGAGAAGGAAGTTTGGGAAAGCTTAGGAACACCTGGAAGCTTCAATAGCTTCAAGTATGCTTCAAAACAAACCTATACTAGGAATTACAAGGCTCGGTATAGTGATTAACAATTCTAAATAAGTCCTAGACTTATTCAAGAGGTTGAATCCAATCAATCCAAGCTAAATTTAGCTTGAAAACTTATACAGAGTTCAATGAAATACACTGAGACACAAATATGACCCAAACTGAATCGGAAATCAAATCCTTCTAAATTCTTATCAAAACTTATCAAAATTGATCCTAATCGATTCCTAACAACCTAAGAAACTTAAATCATCCATTAGAATTGAGTCCAGCAGTCTAGAACTCCTGAAAAACCTTAGGTTGACCAAATGAGCTCAAAATTTGACTTCTAAATGAAAGAGCTTTTCTTGCTAAATTAACAACCCATATCGACTTAATAGAATCTCAAAACTAAGCTCCAAGCTTCTACCTAATCTCCAAACTGTGTTTGATCGACAGATCAAACCAAAAGTTTAATCACAAACCTAAAGCCTAATTTAGAATCTCTAGGTTCCAAGGATGCTCCCTGACCTAATACAAAGGTCTAAGAGTTTGTAGATCAACTTCCTCAACTTTACCGAAGCAAAGGAAGATGAAGTCTAGTTGGATGCTTCAATCCATAAATCAAAGGAATAAAGAGTGAATCACAATCAGTAGAGCAAACAATGACTATCTGGAGCTTCTCAAATAGTTTAAAGACCTGTAATTCATATTTGCCTTCGTCGGAGCTCGCTGGAGCTTCAGTGAAGTATGATTTTGATCATCAGAACCTCAAATTCCATGAAACACTTCAAAATTATACTCAAAAGATTCCTGAGATCATCAGAAATCTCAAGAATCACTCAATCGATCCAATTAGCATATTAATCAAAGATTTGATCATGAATTATTCAAGAGAATCAACCTAAGTTTGCCAGAACTCAAGGATAAAGATCTCACTCAATTGAGTGTGGAGAAATGGGCTAGAAAGGATTATGAAGGTGTGGAAGTGGTCAATTAGATGGATTAAACTCTTTTGACCTCCGCCATAGATAGCGAAGGTTAGAAGTTGAGATGGAATTGGGCATTTTGTGATATAAGTCTAATCGAGGCGGGAAGAAGGTCGAAATGTGTTGTGGAGAGTTAAGGATGGTGAATATGAGATCGATTTCATGAATCAAAGTCCAATGAGGTCAGATTTAACCTCGTCAGAGCTGGAGAAGAAGTAGGATCAGAACATTACCTAAGCTAATCTAACTAATCAATTACTTTAACTAACCTACAGATCTACCTGAAGGTTCTAGACTACTTACCTGGACGCATGGGGAAAGGAGACACCAACAAGGCTTCACCGGAGTTGATGAAGTCAAAGGATGAGAGCAGAAGTCCGGTAAGAGAAGAACGTAAGCTAGATGAAGAGATGACGTCGGAGCTTTATCGTGGAGATGGACTAGAGAACGAGGAGGACGAAGAAGAGCTTGGCTCCGTAGGAAAAGCTCTGAGGAAGGAGGAAGGGGTCGCCAGAGTTGACAAATAGCCTAATGATAACTCAATGTGGGAAGAGGGGTAAGGAGTTGTCCTCCTCCAATCAGAGGTCACAGAATGTATTAATAGGTGGTGAGGAAGGCCAAGGACTTTGAACTTGGACCGACGGGCATCCAGATACATCGGAAGATCCCATCGTCTTCTCCGACAACAGCGAAGCCTCTAGGTGTCAACGATGCATGTGCAGAACATCCAAACTATTGGACGTGAAGAGTTTGTTGTGGTGAATCTTGGCGCGCATTGAAATGGAGCTCAACCCTCCGATGCTACCGACATCGGAGAAGAAAGATGTGGGTGAACACCGGTTGTCGGTCCCGGTGAAGAGGAAAATAAGAAAAAGTCTGACCTGGATGTGAATATGAGGGCCTATGAATGAATAAAAGGACTTAATTGATATAGAAGTTAGGGATTGAAATACAAACCATGAGTTTTAAGGCTAAAATTAAATTATTTATTTTTTAACTTTTTATCTATAGTTATAAATACCGTAAATAATATATTTATGACATGAGATTGCATTTTTAACCTTTTTAGCTATATTTATTTAAGTACTTAACATTATTAAGTTAATTAACAACTTAGGTAATATAAATATTATAAATTAAATATAACACTTATATATAGCTAAATGATTGGATTTAAGTCTCATTTATTTATTAAACATAAATAAATGTTTATTAACCCTTAATTTAGGTATTTTAACATATAAATAATGTCCTTACTGTTATTACCATAAATATGTAATTGACCCTATTATAATGCTATTCACTAGTAATTTAACTAAGAAAATTGGCTAATATTGATGAATTAGGAGTCATGATGAGTCTCTTATTATATGCCAAGAATCAAATCCCATATACGTTAGAATATATTCTTGAATTTTACATGTGAAATAGTATTCAAAATAGATTTTGGGACTCACTAATGCATAGCACTTGTCAAGATAATTCCGATGGGTACTTATAAGTGAAAAATAGACATCATTTAGGCCTCGAAGCATGAAAAATAGGCAAAGAGGATCCTAAGGCAGACCGGACTGGTCAAAAACCATTGCTAGACCACTTAGTTAACGCCCTGAGTGTGCCTAACACGTAAAAGTGGAAGATGAGGATTAGGTACTTGCACCACCCGTAGATTGCATGTGTGTCGTGATCTGACACTTCCTACTCAGATGCATGATTAAATGCATATGAGTTGTCCTTCGCATGCACACCTCATACTTGTGCGGTGCCACACACCTATTCCCACTACCTGCTATGCATCACTGCCCTTGTGCTACCACGTTAGCCTACCATATGGCCATATGGAGGTTGCCATTGGCAAAAATTTTGCTCTGCCCCTTGTCGCTGTTGCTTCTGCCTTTTCTCCTGTTTACAGAGTGAGATTGAGGTTTTAAATGTTGCATCATAGTATAGGTCGAAATCACTTGAAAACAAATAGAATTTATTACTCGAATGAAAGTTCGAGGTCAAACATAGGGAGCAAGTAGGAATTCAAGTGCTAATCTCAATAATAATGTAAATGAGCACAAGAACTTAAACCAAAGAATGATATTCAATAAATACTAATCTGTCACATTAGATATTCAATGTATTCTCATGTATCTTGAGGCAATAAAAAAGTAGAGAAGCTAAAATAATGGTGATTTAAATCACCAATTACTCTCTAAGCATATATATCTCAAGCATTCAATCAATTTAAATATCTCAACAGTAATTCTAAACTAATTGTTCACAATATCAAGCCTCAAATCAGACGTCAGGTCAGATGACCAGACGACTTAACCATCAAATGCAACAGTGTTTCCCTAGCACCATTCTTCTTCTTCCTCTTTTTTCTTCTTCTGTTCTCTTCTTCTGGCCTTCTTCCTTTCCTCCTCTTCTTTTCTTTCTTTCTTTGGCTTTCCTTCTTCAACTGCTCTCCTCCTTCCTTCTCTTCTTTACACACAAGCCTTCTTCCTTTCCTCCTCTTCTGCGAAGGCTTTCTTCCTTCTCTTTATGCACAAGGGGAAACTCTCAAATTTGGCTAAGTGTTAGCCAATACATAGGGAAGCAAAACCCTCCCTTGCCCCGCGCTCTCTTTCTTTCTCTCTTTCTCCTAGGTTCCACCCTCCTAGGGCCTCGGGTTATCGAGTATTCGAGTATAGCGCACCTAGGACTAGGGCTGCCAACCGTGAGTGGCAGCTGAGGAGTGCTTGGTTAGGCGGGTATACAGATGCACCAGACCCGCATGTAGGTGTCACGGGCGAGGCGCATGGGGGGCACGAGGACCTCACCCCCTGTTAGTTACTTGAGGTGATAAGCATATGAGACAAATTCAATTTATGCTACTTCATTTGGTTGCCCACTTCTGAGGTGGGACTAAAGTCCCCATCTTCTTCGCACAAGCAGCCGTGATGCTCCTTCATCCAATTCACTTTCAATGTTGGTCAAATGTCCCAATTGACCACTTGGAGACATTCGCCCGGTGATTCCGCATCACCTGGTGTTTTCACCTGGAGCTCTTGGTTAGGCGGCGGGCTTCAAAGCTTGCTCGAAGCTTCACGGTAATGGCGGTGGTGGCGGTGAACCTGAAATGAAGAACACGGCCTTGCAGTCTCGTCAAATGGTTTAATAGTTTCACCGTAGCACGACGGACGTGGTGGTGTGCACAGCGTGGCGCGAGAGTGCGTGAGGTGGCTAGACGGTGACAAGATAGGTCGACGAAGGTGGGTGTGTTCGGTAGTGTGATGGGGTGGATGATGGAGTGCGATAGGTTAGGGTTTTCAGCAGGAGGATGAGGCGGAGGTTATGAGGTGGTCGGCGAGGCAGATGGAGTTGTGTAGCAGTGGAACGATGTCACCAGAGTGGTTGTCGGACGAGGAGAAGACGAGGGTGAACGTGTCGAGTCAAGGGCTATTTTTGGGTAGGAATCTAAACTAGGAATCTAAGCTAACTAATCTAACCTCATCTAAATGGACAAAAGGGGGGAGAACGGCACCGGAGTTGGTAGGCCGGCACCGGGGAAGAAGATGCTCCGGTGATGGGGACGGCGACGACGATGGGGACAGAGGGGCACCCGCTGGTATGGCGCGACGTGGAGGAAGGTGGGGAAGATGAATCTGCCACTGGTATTGTGGTCAGACAAAGAATGAAGATGGAGGAGGTCACCTAAGCTTAAGGAGCTTTTTGGCCGCACAAGGAGGAAGGAATTGAGGGTATTCCAGGCCAAAATCAAGCTTGAGAAGTTCGACCTGATCTGGGGGTTCTTTTATAGGCCTCGCCGAAATAGGAATTCACTAGGATACCCTAATCTCTCATGTATTCGCATGAGATTGGGAAAGTTTTAGGGCTCATGGACAGATTCAATGGAAAGAGGACTCCTCAAGGAATCTCCCTTCCAATTTTGGAAGGGATAGATTGATTAGAGGACTTCTCTTCAATCAAAGGTCATTGGAGTTGTAGGAATAGGATTCATGGTGGCAAGGACCTTTTTGTGATGAAGGTGACAAAGTTGAGGGGCTATTTGCAATGAATTCAAAAAGCTAAGAGTCAGAATGAAATAAAAAAAGTCTGATTGGACCAACATGCAAACTTGGTCAAGATGACCTCAGATTGGGCCCAAATATTGGTACAAATCTAATTTGGATCCAAGGAATCCAATGGTGAAGTTAGATTTAGGTTTTGACCTAGTTTGACTAGGTAATTTATGCAAAAACCTAAATTAGGGAAAATGTCTGTCTAGGACTCTGTTTTAGGTCAAGACAAGTTCTGATGGTCAAATCAAGCATACCAAACCATAGAGAATATTTTTCTATGAATTTTAGAGGGTTTAGGTAAATTTTATCCTGACCAAAACCTCAGTTGATTAAGAGAGTCTATTTTTAGGGTTTTAGAAGTCATTTAATTCTCAAAGCACGCAAAAACCCTTTTCTGTTTGTATTAACCCACTTGTTGGACATTTAAGGTCATTTAACCCATAACTGACCCTTGAGAAAACCTGTGAGTGTACTACAATTGAGATATACTGTTAAAATTACAGTTTTACCCTTTTTTTACTGTATATCTCTCAGAATTATTATGCAATGAATCAAGGCTCTCTAGCAGTTATGTAGGAGCATTTAATGACTTAATCAAATCAAATTGAGCTAGTTATGGCTTTCTTTCTCTCTATTTCTCTTTTCTTCTATTTTCTCCCCCTCTTCTTTTCTTCTTGCTTTCTTTCTCCTTTCTCTGTTGTGCCTTGTATTGGCATTTGATGCTTACTTGATTGCAGGTATATTTTGTTATAATTTGGATGCTTTCAATATTTTCCACATAAAATTTTTTTAAATTGTGGCGACTTCATAATCTATTATCAAGAGACTAATAGGTGAGCCTACATCACTAAAGTTTACCTAATGCCAATCAGGATTCAAACCTAAGATACCAAATATAGGTTAGACCCACTGGAGTGCTTTCTATCTTACAGATGCTGCAATTTCTTTTTGAACACAAAAAGGGAGAGTTCCTTAAAGGTACTCACCCAGATATATTCATTATATGCAAAGGGGCATTACATCAAAAGTACATCAAGAAGCAACATCCCAAAACACCAACTAGGAGGAAATAGAAGAAATAACGTTCTCAACGTAAGGGGTGTTTCACCTAAAGACCACCACAATCCTGTTGGTGCTAGAGCACCATGATCATTTATTTTGATGATGATAAAACACGTGTCATTTAACATTTACATTTGAAGTCTTAGATTTCAGGTTAATTACAAATGGAGATGTGTTTAGATAGAGTTCGAGCTTGCATCCATGGTAGATTAGAGGAGCTTGACGGAGGAGGAGCTTCACGAGGAGCGAAAGCTTGAAGAAGGAAGGAGATGAAGAATAGGATAGATTTCCCTTTTTGTTCATTATTATTTATCTTTATTTCTTTTGTGCTCTTTATTTTTCTTAGATTACTTGTTAAAGAGCCTCAAAGAACCCTTAAAGTAGTCCTAGGAACACTTGCATAATCCTAGGATATTTAAGTTTTCTGTAGAGAACTTAGAAAATCAAAATAGGATTTTGACAGCCTAATCAGATGTCTAATATGGAAATCAGATGTCTGATAGCAACTTTTAAGACGTCTAACTATTGACTCAGACGTCCAATAACTTAGGCTGGACGTAGTAGGTTCTGTCTAATGAAATCAGATGACCAGACCTTAGTCCAGATGTCTTAGAAGACGTCTGATAGTTGTACCAGACGTCCAATTAGTGGAACGTTGGCTAACAAAGTAAACGTTGAGGAAAATAACTGTTAGGCTTCTATCAGACATCCGTAGAGGATCCCAGATGTCTGATATGTGATCGTTGAGCCTCGACTGACCCAAAATTGCTTTCCTAGACTAATATAGTCATTTGGACTTTGGGAAATCCATTCTCGTAGTATAATAGGTTTCCAGACATCCAGAACTAGTGCCAAACGTCCTGTACGTCATCTGATGGCCTTACAATAGAACCCTATTTAGGTTTGAATCAAGTCAGGAAGGAACCCGCCTAGAATTAGACATTTGACTTAGTTCCCAAACATCTTATACTAGTTTTTCAGAAGTCTAATGACCTTGTTAGAATCATAAATGATTCTGATTACGGCTTATTTACCTTAGGTTCATCCCCAACTGCTATGGAAGTCTTCTAAGGCCTTCCAAAGCCTTCCTAGGCCCTCTATAAATAGAGGACCCTTGCCTTGTAAAAACATACTAAGAAACACACTTTCATACCATATTGTGTCCTTTTGATCTTAAGAAGAAGATATAGCTCTCCAAGCCTTTGTTCTACATCTAGAGAGCTTCAATCCAGTTGCGCACCTGCTCTCCCTCTGTGATTACGAGAACGACGAAGCACCGCTGCGTGGTTCACGCATCCACGTCAAGGCGACGCACTTCCAGCAAAGGGAAGTTTCCTTACTTATAGCAGCTAGTTTAACCATATACTTTGTGGCTCTATAGATTGTATTGTATTTTATCTTTGCTTGTGTTGGGTATTCGCTTTGCGAATTCCCGTCTCCATCGAGGGACAAAATACTCCTCGTGAAGAGGGGTGGTTTTGAGGTACACTACCTTCGGGTATAAAGTAACATGGTTGTACTGAGGTTGAACTACCCTCGTTTTAAGTAGTTCATTTAGTGGATTTGATCGACTTTATCGATCGGGAAATGCTAACTCGAAAGGGTTAGGTGGTGGTTTTTACTCGGTTTGGGTTTCCACCTAAAAATCACTTGTGCCTTTATGTGATTGCTTATGTGAGATTGTTATTTATTTTAATTCCACATTTTATATGTTACGCATATCTTACCTCTTCTCGTAGGGAATTACAAATCCTTCCTAACCAAATACTCCAAAGTATTATGAGCACTCTGGCCCTTTTCCTTTTTGACCTAGAGGCATTACACCCTGCCCGTGCCAAACCTCATGAAAGGATGCTTAAAAGGCTTCGAAGAGGTTGGGTCAATCTAGATAGCTCCTAAACCCTGCCACACCCGTGAGGTAAAATGACAATGGAAAAAGAGATGGCCACTATTCTCCTCAGCTTGCATGCAATGTGGACAGGAGGTGTCCTCAGAAGGTGCCCACTGTGCTCTCCTCACCTTCGTAAGGACCTTGTCACACCTTAGAAGGCATGCAAAAAACCTAATTTTCAACAAACAGTTCGTTGACCAGAGAAGTCGACAATCTCTTTGTGAGGATTTGTGCATTATGGGAACATGGAGGCTCTTCCATGTGGAGGGAAGAAGTAGCAACAGGTTGCTATAGTTGGTGCACGTAGAACAGAGAGAGGAGAGAGAAGAAGTGCAGCTGGTGATGGAGACGAAGAGAGGAGAGAGAGGGAGTTGGTTTATTTGTAAAGAAGATAATGCATTCAACTCAAAAGAAACATACATAGGTTCTCTCTGTATAAAGAGAGCAAATCCTAATCTCAAAATAGGAATAAATCGAATCAAATCTCCTAAAAATAGAAACATCAAATCCACTTAACCACCTGCCTGAAGGACTTATCATCATACTAAAGAAGCAAACTTGGACTCTATGTAAAGATAAATAATCCCTTTAGGGATGGCTCCCTTTGGGTGGACCAAACTTGCCACATGGCACTTGTTCTCCACACTTCCCCTCAAGTCAACATCAGGAGGACGATGACTTGGTGTACTTGTGTTGAGGCTAATGCCCCCACCACTCTTCCTCTTCTTCAAGTTTCATATCTTCAATCTTCTCCTTAGTAAAAGTCACAATGTAACCTTTTGCGACTTCAGAAGTCATTTCCTTGTAGGCAACCTCAATAACTGTCATGAAAATCGATGTCCTCTTCTCCTTCTTGTTTTGAAACATGGCTTTTACCTTCTCAAGATCTGCAGGAGTAACAGACTCCACATGTGAGGTGCTAGTGGCCCCATGTGTGGGTCTTTCAAACTTATCCCAACAACAGCCTTGCGGATGATTGGTGCACCTGCAATGCTGACATGGTGGATAGACACATCCTAAGCCTTGACCATCTACTCTTCCACGTCTTGCGCCTCCATTGAATGTAGACATAGCGATGCTTTTAGACACCACAACTCTATTAGAACCTGCATTTGGTTCTCCGATCTTCTTGAGACAACTATAAATCGTTTCAAGATCCAACTCCTCATCTAGTGCAAGGATCTGATCATGTGCCAACTAATATAGAGGATTCAACCCTAGCAAGAATCTCCTGGCTTGCCATCTTTCTCATACAATAGTTTGCTTGTCGCAGTAGACAGGCTTGTAGATCTCCACTTCTTCAAAGAGTGCTTCCATCTTTGAGTAGTATTTGTCACGAGAAAGATCCCCTTAACTAGTCGTCTAGATATGAGTATAGATGTCGGTGATGCAGGCACTACTGGACTTCTTGGAGTACCTCTTCTCTAAGGAAACCCACATATCATACTGATTATCGGAAAATTTCATGGGAAAAATCAGAGTTAGGGTTTTAGAGAAACCTGCATTGTAGTATGTGAGAAGAAATCCAAGATTAGATAATTTTTACAAAAACTCTAGTGAGTCCCATGTTGAACACGGGGAGATGACGCTCAATTTATAGAAATCCGTATTTTTATTTCTTTTAGGAATTTTCTCGATAGGTAAAAAAAATAAGTTGATATTCAAACTAAATAAACTACTCTATTCTACTATGGAGGGAGAAAAAAGAGAGATAGAGAAAGAGAATATCTGATAGATTAAAAAAATAGAGTTTTATTACAACTAGTAGAATATAGAATAGAAGAGAAAGAGGGAAGAGAGAAATCTCCCAAAGTGGCTATTCAACAAGATGATGATGCTCGGCGGTAGCTAAACGAAGGAGGTGAGATGTAGGTCGATGAGGATGAGGCGTACAAGGATCCCGAGTAGAGGAAAGCTTCACTAAGCTAATGGGAATGGGGGTGAGTTGATAGAGATGATCTACTACTTGAATGGAGGTGAGGGGACATCTCTAAGATTTCTTATAAAGGTGATGCGGAGAGGGATGAGCGTTTGGTGGAGGGAAGGGAAGGATTGCCACACTAATAGGAGCACCTTGCGGGGGAGTAGAGCTACGAAAGCTTTGGAATGCTTCTTAAGCTCTAGAAATATGTAGGATAGGTGTAGGTAGAGATGGTAGGCTAAGGGGGGTGTAGGGCCTTCTATAGGTGTTTGGAGGGGGTTGGTTCGATCTTGTTCGTGCATAGATTGCACTCCTGCACACTAATCACACTATGTACAAAGCCATGCACGCATCTGGGTGCATCCGACCATCTGTTGTGAGCTGGCACGCAGATTGTAGGCAGTCATCACGCACCCGCTGGTGCCTCGCTCTTCGCATGCCTACTGGCATCACGTTGTGTTGCGCTCCTCATGCACTCGCCAGCTTCGTGTTGCGTACTGCCTTGCCACTGTGCTACTTCAATTGGCACTAGCAAGGAGAATTGAGGGGTCGCAAGGTCTCGAACATGCAACCTCTCCTTGGTAGTGATGGTCCTAACCACTGCGCTACACCCCTTTCTTTGTCAAAAAGACATCCCCACTAATGGGGTGACGTGGCCACTCCATGGTCATTGGATCTCAAACCAACATCCGAGATCTGATGGGTGCGGTGGTAGAAAGTTGGCGATGGCTCCTTGGGTGGCCTGGATGGTGCCACGTGGTGCCATCTGGGTCATCCATCTTCAAATGCTTGTAGAGGATGACATGCATATCCTATTAGATCGATTTATGCGTCATTGGGCTACGATCGTCAACCCAGATCCATCCATACAGTTGGATTCACCATTTGAAGCCCTGATGAGAACCTCATCATGAGCCCTAACTAGCATATTTTGACCTAATAAATTGAACCAAAGCTCCTACAAAACCTAAGCGAAGGCCTAAATCAGGGAATTGCAAATCTGAGAATAAAACATTACACAAGGGGTAAAACTGTAATTTTACCATTGCAGTACATAAATGGAATTTCTAAGGGTCTAGACATAGGTCAAATGGACTTAATAAGAGAAAAAGTGGGATGATTTGGTCAGAAAAGGGTTATGACAAAATCTGGGAATTAAATGACATGCTGTAACCCTAAACCAAACCCACTTTAATTAACGAAGTTTCAGGAAAGATAAAAATCAATTAAACCCTCTAAAATTCATGAAAAAATATCCCTTAGGATTTAGAACCTTCAATATGGCCATTGGAACCTATCTTTACCTAGATTGAGAACCATACCCAATTTTTCACCTAATTTGGGTTTTTTTACAAAATGTCTGGTCAAACATGGTCAAACCTAAAATCCAACCTCACCATTGGATTCCTTAGGTCCAGATTAGGATGCCAAAATTTGGACCTAAGGGAAGGTTGCCTTGACCCACTTTACAAAATGATCCTCAATAATTACTTTTTAACCCTTATCTTTTTGAAACCTTGCAAGGACCCCCTATCTTTCCCATCATCTTCTTCAATCGGGTCCCTCTACCACCCGCCTGCGCAAGCCATACCTCCGGCAACTTTGCGCGGAGGATGGCACCGCGCATGCACGGGGAGCTGGCCCCAAATTTGAAAGGGAGACTCCCTACATTGTCCCCTGCAACATGGGCTGGCTCCCATGCCCTGTCGACCACCATACCTCTCGTACGAAAGCTCGAGAGGTATGGGTCTTGTTCCGGACATACCTCCAGCGAGGTATTCCCATCTCCTCCTTGCGATTCTCTCTCGGCCGACGCCTATTTAAGGAGCAGCAACCCCTGCCGCATCCTTCAAGCCCGATATGGCCGAAGAAACCCCCCCAATTTCATCTCCTCCTCCTCCGGCCATCCGCCCACAGGCTCTGGCGATTCTCCTCCTCCTCTCTCGTCACCCTGCCACCATACCAGTGGCAAGGTTGCCTCCACCATCTTCCGCCGCGCCTCGCCGTACCAGCAGGTGTCCTCCAGACCTTCTTCCTCGTCGCTGTCTCTTCCCTTGGGTACCTTCGTCTCCGGCGACAGCAGCACAGCCGCTCGCCACCTCCACCTCCCCCCTTCGTCCAGAGACTCATAGATAAGTTCCTTCTCTCCCGCTCTTCATTTCCCCTCTTTTAATTCACACTTTCGACCCGACTACACCACACACCACCACCACCTTCTCCACCTCCGGCAGACCACCAGCGAGGTGTTCCCACCGCTCCATGCCTCCATCCACCTCGCCAAACCCCTTAAAACCTCTACCACCATCCACCAAGCAATTTCCCCATCTCCACTGCCCGCCACACACACTCCACACCTCCACCGACCTAACCCACCTTCATGGCCACAAAGCAACCTAGGCACACACGCCTAGGCCTCCCCACGACCAGCCAACCCCCGTCGCACCTTCACTGTGATACAGCGAAGGTTTTCCTTTGGTCTGATAGGGCTGCGAGGCCGTATTCGTGCATTTTAGGTTCGCGCCTCCGTCGCCATTAGCAAAGGCATGAAGGAGCTCCCTTGCTAGCTCCAGGCTCTTCCAGCTCCAGGAGGCACACCTAGGTCACGTGGAAGATTGTTGCGCACATCTCTAGGTCTTCAATTGGCAACAAAGACCTTGGTTGGAGTGGCGATTGAGCGCAGTTGCTGCTGCAAGCACACAGGCAGCAAGGTGGGACATTTAGTCTGACCTCGTAAGTTTGCAAGCTCCCCATAGAACATAAGTTGCAAAAGTGACTAAGGCTTATCGCCTTAGTCACGTGAGGTGAGGTCCCTCTCACCCGCTCACCCGGCCTCGTCCGCGACCACCCCCCGTGGACCTGGCCCGACCCGATTACCCAACCTGTGCACACCTCGCGCACCACCCACGCCGGTGCGCCTGATCCCGGGCGCGTCACCCGACCCGCATACTCGAATAGGCTCTGGGAGAGCTGTCTTGAGAGTGAAACAGAGAGAGAGAGAAATGCGGGAAGGGTAGGGGTTAGGTTTTGCCTAACCGTATCCCTGTGCAGGGAACAGAAGAAGAAGCAAGGAAGGCACAACTAAGGACTTAGCCGCGAAAGCCAACTACGTCCAGAGATAAAAGAAGGACTTGGAGGCACAGAGAAGAAAAGGGAGGAGGAAGATGGCACTGTAGCTGCAGAGAAGCTGAGGCAGAAGGAGAAGGAAGAGAGAAGAAAGCAAAAGGCACAGCAGAGAAGAAAGAAAGAAGAACACAGAAGAGAAGGCAGAGATAGCAGAAAAGAAGAGAAAAAGAAGCCAAGAAGAAGAAGAAGAAGAAGAAGCGGTAGCAGCAGCTGAAAAGGAGAGCACAAGCACTGTAGCAAGTGGCACTTAAGGCATCTGACCCTTGGAGTCAGATGTCTAAAACGAGAGAGAAAGGAAGACAAAAGAAGAAAGAGAGAAGAAAAGAGAAGAGACATTTTTATTTTCCTCTCTTTAATCTTTTTTGTAAAATAGTATATTGTAAATTGTGATTTTCTACACTTCGAGAATCAAGTTTGCTCCCTGAGTTCGACTTCAGAGATTTTTTGTATTCGAGTAATAAAATATAATCAAATCGGAGGCGGTTACACAAAACCCGACACCAAGCCCCAAAATAATTCACCCTATCCCCTAGCCACAAAAATGGGTAAATCAATATACAATTTGTACAAGTTAACCTAAATGCAATATGATGAATGTTATGCACTATTTACAATGCTAACTATATCTAAATAGCTTAGGAACCTGGTAATTAGGCATTTTATCTCAAATAAATATGTATTTATTACATAAGCTGACTTCTTATGTAACATATTGGAGGCAACGGATGGATCAACTGAGTTCATCAACCAATTCATCACCATGTAGTTCTTCTCCCACTTCTTCATTAAAGCCTTAGACTTGGACTCCTTGAGAAGGACATGCAACTTGTCCTATCCTCCTATGAAGATCTTGAATGCTCGTGCCCATAGGATATCGTTCGAGGCACCCTGAAGCTTGATCGTGGTGCCTTAAACTATAACCTTTCCTTCCTTAGTGTTGATTTGATTCTTGCTCTCAGCCATCTCTGCCCTTGAAAAATGAGCCTTCCTCTACTTGTACTCTCCTCGTAAGATGCTGGATGTGTGAGGGAAGCTACCTGCTAAAGTAACCTACGTGTCTCCTTAGGCCTTGCATAAGGTGCCAAGTCCTTCAAGGAGTTCTTTGAGAGAATTCACAAGTCAACCAAGATGCCTCGACATACAAGACTCTGATGCACGTGGGAATCATGCATAAAATAAGGTCTTGTTGTGTGTTATCTCTCCCCCTTGCTCCTTCATGGAAGAAGGGCCACAATCACGTGGTTGCAATCCACCAGAAAAGTCATGCATAGACTATTGTGTGTGCCTTTTTTTCTCTTCTTCTCCATTCTATGTGTGTAGAAAATCTCCAAGAAGAGCCAAGATCAAATGCTCTAATACCATGTGAGGACTTGTGCACTATGGGAACATGGAGGCTCTTCCACATGGAGGGAAGAAGCATATAGAGAGAGGAGAGAGAGAGTGTGTAGCCGGCCACGAAGGAGGAGAGAGGAGTTGGTTTATTTGTAAAGAAGATAATGCATTCAACTCAAAAGAAACATACATAGGTTCTCTCTATATAAAGTGAGAAAATCTTAATCTCAAAATAGAAAACAAATCTAATCAAATACTCTAAAAATAGAAACGTCAAATCCACTTAACCATTTACCTAAACGACTTATCACCATACTATAAAAGAAAACTTGCACTCTAAGTAAAGAGAAATAATCTCCTTAGGGCCAGTACCCATTGGGTGGAGCAAACCAGCCACGTGGCACTTATTCTCTACCCTCTCAAAAGGCCAATGTCCACTAACTGAGTGACAGATGTCAACCTGTGGTATGATTCCATCACTAAAAAATCATCGTCACCTAATACAACGTGCCCTTATTACTTTCCAGCTCCCATCCTTTCAGGGCTTGCAGTATCTCCTGTAAATCCTCACACCATTGATTTGAAATGTGTAAGCACCTCTATTTTGATGCACCAAAATTATGTTTATTGCTACACTAATATTTCAGGTCCATCTCGAATTAAAGCTTTTCTTTCGAATCAAGTTCAGATGATTGCTGATGTGTGTCATTTTCCTTTTTATTTGAGTCTAGGATATCATTGTAAGGAACCTCAAAAAAAAAACAATCAAACAGTTTTTCACGCTTCTTTGAAAACCAACTTTTAGAGTTATTGATCGACCAATCTTCCTTCTTGATTAACCAAATTCAATTGATTGACCAACCAAGTTTGTTAACCGATCAAACCAATCCTCTTTAGGAAGTTGATTAAAATCCTATTGATCAACCAACTAAGCTAATTATCGACCAACCTGTGATCGATCAAACAACTTAATTGATCAACCAAGTAGCTTTTTGATCAACCAAAATATCTTAATTGATCAACCAATATCACTTCCTTTTCAAGCCAACATTTTAGTATAAATAGAGGCCGTACGTAGCTCTTTCAAAATATAACTTTCAATAGAAATACTCTCAAAAATCAGAGCTTCTTGTGCTTCTTTCAAGTGTTCTATGCTTCGCTATTCATATCTTTCAAAAGCACGTCATTTTGAACCTCTGCCGAAATCCTGGTTTGATATTTTATTGAGGTTCCATAGATATTTTTTGTTGTTATTCAACTCTATTATTTTTTATTAACGGATTCCAAGGTGTTGGAAAGATCCGTGTTGTTGTTCTTCTCCTCAGGATAAAAAGAGAAGTGGTTGTAAAGAGGTTGTGCCACCCTCATTCAAGTGGTACTATAGTAGATTGACTAGTCTTGACTAGTCGGGAAAATCCTAAGCTGAGAGGCTTAGGTAGTGATTTTTACCTAATTTGGGTTTCCACTTTAAATCCAGGTGTAAATTGTGCTTGACTTTATTGTGAATTTATTTTTATCTTTTACTATTTCAAGAAGCGATACTATTCACCCCTCCCCTCTAGTATTCATTCAATCCACATACAGGCAAAACTCTCACTTAGTATCAAAGCTTCTTGTCCAGAAGATGTCAAAGTCATCATTGACACATGTGCTGAGGGCAATCATCTATTCGACCTCCTCTCTTTGATGGAACAAACTACAGATACTGGAAGACTAGGATGCAAATCTTCCTAGAATCTATGGATTTCGAGGTGTGGGATGGCATCACCTCCAATTACACACGTCTTGAAATCAAGGAAGGAGTGGCGATGACACCAGATCAAAAGAAGATGGCAACACAATGCAAAAGCCATGAATGCAATCTTCTGCAAACTTTCAAGAGCAGAATTCAACTGCATTTCTGCTTGCAAGACAGCCAACAAGATCTGGAGCATCCTCGAAGTCGCCCACGAGGGACATCTAAGGTAAAAGAAACTAGGGTAAATTTACTAACACAAAATTATGAGACTTTTAGGATGAAGAAGGGAGAATCAATTAAAGATATGTTCATGAGGTTCATGGACATCATAAACTCCCTAAGAAATCTAGATCAGGAGATCAAGAATGAAGCGTTGGTGAGAAAGATTCTTCGATCACTCACCAGTGATAGGGAGACCAAGACCACAACCATATAGGAGTCGAAAGATTTGTCTACCTTAAAACTAGACGATCTTATCGGAAGCCTTATGGCCTACAAAGTTCAACTCCAACACATGAAGGAGCATGAAGATGAAGGAATAAAAAAGAAGACTGTGGCTCTTGAAGCCAATCAACAAACAGAAGATTCCTCAAGTGAAGACGAAGAGGAAGACATAGCCCTCCTCTCAAGAAAGTTCAGAAAATTCCTCAAGAACAAAAGAAGCTAGAGGAAGAAGAAAGAAGAAGCCAAAGCATATGCCATTATCTGGTACAACTGTAAGAGAAAGGGACACATCAAGAAGGATTGTCCATTTCTCAAAAAGGAGTCAAAAAAGAAGAAATTTCCCAGAAGAGAAGGAAAGCAAAAGGTGTTCACAGCAACTTGGGATGAATCATACTCAAGTTCAGAAGAAGAAGAAACCTCCGGAGAAGAAGCTCCCCTAGGACTGATGGAGCTAGAAGATGAGGTAACCTCTTTTTCACAAGATGAACTATTAGAAGCATTTTTTGAGATGCATGACATAGCTAAGTCACTAAAATTAGAAAATAAAAACCTAACAAAAACATTAGGGGAAGAAAGAGCACAAAAAGATATGCTTTCTTAACAAAATAAAGAGTTATATGAAGAGATCACCTCATTAAAATCACACGTAGATAACTTAAAGATGGATATAGACAAATTAGAAGAAAATTTTGTGATTCTCTTAAATGATCTGGCTAAGTTTACTAATTAAAGGAACTAGAAACTTGCATAAACTATTAGGAACACAAACCCAGAGCACCACAAAATTTGAGTTAGGTTACATACCTAAAAATGACCATGAAGTATCTAGTTCTAGCAAAAAAAAAGGTAGCTTGCCTAAATAGGCAGCATCTAACCACCGTGGACCCAAACAAAAATGGGTACCAAAAACATTATTGCAATCCTATTTTGTAGGTCAAGTAGACTATAAGAAGTGGACTTATCAACAAATCAATGGAAAATTGAAGCCACTCTATAGATCAACCAAACCATGACCTCACAAACGCAAACCAATGACAAGAACGAGAAGAAAAGAGATAGATCATGGACAGTGGATGTTCAAAGTACATGACTGAGGAGGAAGACCTATTCCTGCAACTTCACCACCAGGATGGTGGTACCATCACATTTGGGAACAACCACAAAAGCCATATTATTAGTACTAGCCAAATTGGTAACTCTTCCACCTCTTTTGATAATGTACACTTAGTGGATTAAAACATAACCTTTTAAGTGTTAGCCAAATATGTGATGAAGGATACAAAATCACTTTCACTTTAAATGGTTTTAAAATACGAGATAAAAAAACAAAACAAATTCTTCTTAAAGGAAACAGGCATAAAGATATCTACACTGTCAACTTCAACAAATGCGACAATCTTGAATGTCTTGTTGTATCTGATGAAGAAGCAACACTTTGGCATAGACGACTAGGTCATGTTCACATGAGAAACATTAATAAACTTGTGAAACATGAACTTGTCAAAGGTCTGCCAAATATCAACTTCAAGAAAAGTAAAGTTTGCGAGTCTTGCCAAGTTGGTAAACGAACTAAAAATCCCTTCAAACCAAAAAGGATGGTTAGCACTTCACGACCTCTGGAGCTACTTTACTTACACTTGTTCGGACCAACCAAATCTGAAAGCCTAAGCAGGTGCAGATATTGTCTAGTCATGATTGATGACTTTTCTATATTACTTTAGTATCTTTCTTAAATAGCAAGGACTTAACATTTGATGCCTTTAGCAAATTAGTTAGAAGATTATAAAATGGAAAAGGGTCTGAATAAGTGATCACGGTAGAGAATTTAAGAATGAATTATTTCTAATTTCTATAATCAATATGAAATAAAACATAAATTTGCTTTCCTTAGAACTGCACCTCAAAATGGTGTAGTAGAAAGGAAAAATAGAACCTTGCAAGAGTGCGCCTGCATAATGCTGTGCGAATCAAAGCTACCTTGATATTTTTGGGCAAAGGTTGTAAATACTGCTTGCTATATCCAAAATAGATCATTATTTAGACCTATCCTAAACAAAACACCTTTTGAACTCTATCATGGAAGAACACCTAGAATTTCCTACTTCAAGATATTTTGTTATCGATGTTTTATACTTAATACTAAGGACAATCTTGATAGTTTTGATGCTAAAAGTTCAGAAGGAATATTCTTAGGTTACTCAACCAGAAGTAAAGCCTATAGAATTTTTAACAAAAAGAATTCAGTTGTTGAGGAAACTATACATGTATCATTTGACGAAGCTTTAGCTCAACCTAAATCTTCAATAAACAATGATGAGGATGAACTAGTAGATGACCCATCAAACATTCTAGAAGAAAATATTTCTGATGAACTTTCTAGATATATTTCTTATGTAAAAGATCATCCAAAAGAATTGGTGATAGGAGAATTGTCTAAAGGAGTTCAAACTAGATCTTCTTTTAATAGTTTACCTTTCACTACATTTGTTTCTCAATTAGAACCCAAAAATGTCAAGGAAGCCTTTTCTGACAATTACTGGATCATTGCAATGGAAGATGAATTGAATCAATTCAATAGAAATAATGTATGGGAACTTGTTCCAAAGCCTGACTATTATAGGAACCAAGTGGGTCCTTAGGAACAAACTTAATGAATCCGGAGAACTAGTTAGAAATAAAGTTAGACTTGTGGCCCAAGGGTATAATTAAGAAGGAATTGATTTTGATGAAACATACACGCCCGTAGCTCGCCTAGAATCCATTAGGATGCTGCTAGCCTTTGCTGCCCATATGAAATTCAAACCTTTTCAAATGGACGCCAAAAGTACCTTCCTAAACGGATTCATCAAGGAATAAGTCTATGTTAAATAACCTCCAACTTTTGAAGATGTTAAATATCCAGACTATATTTATAAACTGAACAAAGTATTATATGGTCTAAAACAAGCTCAACGAACCTAGTACGATAGATTAAAATTCTATCTAATTGAAAACGACTTTAAAATTTGTAAAATAAATACAACTTTATTTACAAAAAGAAAAGAAGATAATCTCTTAATAATACAAATATATGTTGAGGATATTATTTTTAGTGCTACTAATGATCTGTTATGCCAAGAATTTGCAAAGGTAATGCAAGATCAGTTTGAAATGAGCATGATGGGAGAACTTCGGTTCTTTCTCAGACTTCAAATTGACCAGCTATCCTTTGGAATCTTCATATCTCAAACCAAATACACAATAGAGATCTTGAAGAAATTCTCAATAGACAAAGTAAAGGGTAAAGACACTCTAATGGTAGCCTTTACACAATTAAAATCTGATGATATAGGTAAATTTGTAGATAAAAAATTATATAGAAGCATGATAGGATCATTATTATACTTAATTGCTAGTAGACCTGATATTCTCTTTTGCACTTGTTTCTGTACTCGCTTTCAAGTAAACCCAAAAGAAATACATTTAAATGTTGTTAAAAGAATACTTAGATACTTGAACAACACACAAGACCTAAGACCTTTCTATCCGAAGTTAGACACATTGGAATTATATTCCTTCTGTAATGCTGATTATGCGGGTAGCTTTACAGACAGAAAGAGTACAAGTGGAATGTGTCAATTTCTTGGAAATTCCCTAGTCTCTTGGTTCTCTAGAAAACAAAATACTGTTTCACTCTCCACAACAAAAGCAGAATATGTAGCTGCATCTTTAGCTTGTTCACAGCTGTTGTGGTTGAAACAAACTTTACAAGATTTTGGCCTATCCTAAAAAAATAATAAAATACCGTGTGACAACACTAGTACAATCAACTTATCAAAGAATCCAGTACAACATTCTAGGACTAAACATATCGATGTAAGTCATCACTTTCTTAGAGACATCTTTAGTGTTCTCAACGTTTTGTGCGGGTTTAAAGGATGTCACGTTGTAGTATAACCGACAAAATGTTTAAACAAATATAAAGAACTTTATTACTCGAACAACTAGAGTATCCGAGGTCGAACACGGGGAGCAATCTCAGTACTTTGTAAAATCAAAGAATACAACTGTTTAAATGCAAATATAATTCATTCAAAGAGAGAATTTTAAAAAAGGATTTGGGAAAAAAAAATAGAATTGGATGTCTGATTTGTGTATCAGACGTCTTAAATGTGATCTCTCTTTCTCTCTTCTTCTTCGTGGCTCTTCTCCTTTCTTTGCTTCTGGTATCTTTCCTTCTTCTCCTGCCTTGCCTTTCTTCTTTCTTCTTCTTCTTTTTCTTCTGATCTCTTTGCAGTCTTCCCTTGTCTTCTTCTTCGTTCTTCTCTCTCTTCTGCCTTGTCTTCCTTCTTCTTCTTCTTCTCTACGAAGACTTCTCCTTTCACTGCTACACAGCCTCTTCTTTCTTCTCTTCCTGTTCTGCAGCCGCTAAGTGTTCGCTGCCTAGGTCAGTTCTTCCTTCCTACACACACCACACAGTAGCAAAAACCTACCCCCATCCCTCTACCCAAGCGTCTCTCTCTCTCAAGCAATGCACTCACGGACACTCTCCCAGAGCCACACGGGTAGTCGGGTCGGGTTCGCACCCGGGACCAGGCTCACCGGCAAGTGGTGATGCGCGAGGAGTGCGTAGGTCTAGGTCAGGTCGGATCCGCCAGATCCGCGAGGTCAAGCCGCGGACGAGGCGTGTGTGAGGGCAGTGAAGGACCTCACCCCTGTGCTTACGGAGGCACTAAGACGATAACACAAAAAAAACTTATATGGTACCTGAGTGTTGCAATCCCACGATGTGGGACTATCTGGTCTCGCCTTCACGCGTGCTCGCAGAGTTTTGTCGCTCGATTGCCCAAGCTGTTGACTCCTCTGCGCTACTGGCTGGCCTCGGTTGCTTCGTGACACTTGCGAGAGTCTGCTGCACCTGCCGCCTGGGAAGCCTGACGCTTGTTGCTGCTCCAAGCTCCCTGCTGCTTCGGCTGTTAATGGCGGCTGGGGCGTACACCTGACATCCAACAGAACGGCCTATTGGCCCAATCAGAATAGCTGGAAACCTTCGCCGTAGCACGGCAAAGGCGGTGGGTGATGCTGCAGGTTGCCGGTTGGCCTAGGCGTGCGTGCCTAGTTCAACCTGTGACCGGAGATGGTGGGTTGGTCAGGGGGTGCTTGTGGAGGTCTGGAGTGGCAGTGATGGGGTGGAATGGGTTCCTGGTGGTGAGGCGAAGCTCACGAGGTGGTTGGCGAGCCGTGTGGAGTGGCGGAGTGGTGTGGGCAGCTCGCCGGAGTGCGGTCGGAGGCGAGGAAGATGGAGGCGGTTAGGTACTGTCGAGGGGTAATCAAGTAAAATAGTTGGGGGAAAAGAGAGAGGAGAGGATGGAGAACGTATCTGGGGTTGTCTGGAAGGAAGGGAGGCGGTGGAGAGGACGGCTCGTAACTGCAGTCGTCGGGGAAGAAAAACCCTGAGGGAGGAAGCGGCGACGAAGATGAGGTCAGAAGCGCGCGCGCGGGGTACAGCGCGACGCGGGAGGAAGCGGCAGAGAGGACTCTGCTGCTGGTATGGCAGCAGAGCGACGAGAAGGAGGGGAGGAAGTCGTCGGAGCTTGTGGGTCGTTTGGCCGGAGATGGGAGAGAGGAATTTGGAAGGGATCTCTGTCAAAATCAAGCTTGCCATCTGCGGCAAGGTCTGGGGTGTCTTTTATAGGTGCTGGCCACACCTACCAGCGCGTGGAGACCGCGCAATCAACGCTACCGGCTCACCGGATATGGAAGGAAGGTGGATACCCAAATCTCTCGTGCGTTCGCACGAGAGATTGGGTTCACACCAGCGATTGTAATTGGCTTTAGAAGGAAGGGAATTCCTCAGAGAATCCCCCTTCCATTTCTGGGAGAGAATCTCCGAGGAATTAGAGAGCAATCTCTCTCGAAACTTCGTCGGAGCTCGGTTCTGCCCTAGCAATGGCGGCAGGACCGGTTTGCAAAGGAGGCGAAGAACCTAGGGGGCTCTCTGCAAAGGTATTCAAAAGATAGGGACCAATTTGTCATTTGGGTGTACTAAATTGCAAAGTAGGTCAAGATGACCTCTCCTTAGGTCCAAATTTTGGTACAAACCTAATTTTGACCTAAGGAATCTAATGGTGAAGTTGGATTTTATTTTTGACCTCGTTTGACTAGATATTTTGCGTAAAAACCCAAATTAGGTTAATTGAAGATCTAGGACCCTAATCTAGGTCAAACTAGGTTCCAAAGGCCAAATTAAGTGTTCTAAACCCTAGAGGATGTTTTTCTATGATTTTTAGAGGGTTTACTTGATTTTTATTCTGACCGGAACCTTGTTAATTTAAGCGGGTCTGTTTTAGGGTTACCAAGTGTCATTTAGTTCTTAGATTGCACATAAACCCATTTCTGATTAACTCAACCCACTTTTTATCTTATTTGGACCATTTGACCTATGTTTTGCTTCTGAGAAATCCCATTTATGTACTGCAATGGTAAAATTGCAGTTTTAACCTTTATTTCATGTTTTCTTCTCAGAGCACTTGTTCCTTCAATTAAGCCTTCTTCTAGATTATGTAGGAGCTTTTATCTTCTTTATTGGGTCAAAATGAGCTAGTTATGGCTTATGATGAGGCTCTCATCATTTAGCATGTTCACTGTTGATCGATCAATTTTTTAAATTGATCGACCAAAACGTTTTGATCGATCAAAGTACCTATTTGATCAACCAAATTCTTGGGTGGGAAATTTTCCTCCAAAAATTTGAATTTTGATCAATCAACCTGGTTTTTTGATCAACCAATCTGGTTGGGTGAGAATTTTCCCTCCAATCGTTCAAACTCTGATCGACCAATTAACACATTTGATCGATCATTTCTAGTTTTGATCGACCAAAAATAAGTTTTGATCGCCCAAAACTGGGCAATTTAGTTTTCGAGATTGCGATCTTTTTACCTTGAATCTTGCTCCTAATCTATCCCAACAACTGTGGTAATCATGATTAGCCTCCTAAAATGCTCTTACCAATTTTACTAATCATGTTTTCTATAAAAACACATGTTTTTTTACCTTCAAACCTATTCTTTTTACTACCTTACCCCACCAACTCGACCCCACATACTCTCCACCACAAAAACAACCACCCATCTAACCCCACCTCTCATCCTCCGGTGACCTTGACCGACCAGCTAGCCGTCTCAGTCCAACGCCGCAACGACGCTACGCCATCATCACGCATCCTCCGCGCACTCGCTACCTCTGGTCGCTCTCCACACCAACCTCCTTTGATCGATCAATCCTTGATCAATCTTAGTACACTCTAAAACTTAGTGAAATTCGTCCTTGTTGGATTTTTACCTAAGTATTAGATGTGCTATGTTGCGATCTAATGTTTCTTGATTTCTTGTTTGATTACTTGTGAAATCTAGTAGTATAAGTGAGAAAAACATCTGTTCCAATCTCATTTTTGTCGAGTCTGACTACATTTGGTCAACCAAATTCCTTGGTTGATCGACCAAAAGTCAATTTTTCCATAACTTCACTTGGGTCATTTTTTATAGACCAATCAAATTGTTTTGATCGACCGACGTATTTTTTGTGAAATCTGAATGCCTCCAAAATGCACATGTACCTCCTCTTCATCTCATCGTGATGACACTTTTCATCATTTCTTCATCATTGAGGCTGCACATGACCGTTTTTCTTCATTTCGCAAAATTTCACCGCATGTTGGTAGACCCGTCGACTTTACATACTTTGAGTCTATATTCACCAGGACCCGTGAAAAATTTGCTTACCACCAGATTTTACGTCTTTTTGAGCGAAACTTTTAAGCGGGTTCCACGAATAGCTGCATACCCGATGTTGACCCTATGGCCTGTCACATATTTTATGCCAATATGAAAAGTATAGGTGAGGGTTTCAACTTCGAGTTGACCTCGAACGTCTATGGCATAAAGGTTCTGGTCAATGTAGATGTTCTTTCTGAGATCCTTCGATGTCCATCTGTTGGTCCCACTTTTCTTGAGCTACACCAGCAGACACAGACGGATACCATTAAGGAGACCCTACTCACTCCCTCTCATTTTGACTTGGGTCCTCCAGGCAAGTCACCATATTTTCGTCGTCTACCCTGATTTCTTAATATTCTTTTTATGGAATTTTATGTCCAAATCTATGTAGTTTGAAAATTGCCTTGGTATTATGCTCATCACACTTTATGCATTCCTTAAGAACAAGTGGTTCAACTGGAACCACTTGATTCCGTATCTCATAAGCAAGCCACCCACTAGCTCCTTCCAATTTGGGACACTTCTCTTCCATATCTTCCTACACTTTAGTGTTCCCATGGATATAAAACATAAACAATTTATCACTAGAGTCTCCATTTTTTATAAGCTCACTTATACGAAGATGGAGAAAGCACAGGGAGCCCATGGTGAGGAGGCAGCCCAGGAGCAGTAGAAGTAGCAGCAGCAGGAACCATTGGCAGTTCCTCCTCCTTTCCCGCTGTATGAGCACTTTACAATGGCATGTCCTCCTCCAGCGCGACCATCTCCATCCTTCTACGACCAGGACTGGAGCCTCTAGGACAAACCTCTCTCAGGTAGGGATTTTGTGAGTATTCAGGATGTGACAAATGGTATTTCCTTGATGATGCATCGGCAGAGGGAGACCAATTTGATGATGATGCACCATGGGCATCAGGTATCAGACTACCTGAATGCTCAGAGTCAGTTCTTGGACAAACGTGGAGAGTCTATTCATGACATTCAACAGCAGCTTCACCGACCTCCTCGACCTCGCCGATCTACTACCATGCCTCCATCCTCAGCAGTACCTCCTCCTCCTCCACCTACCACTTCAGCAACAGCACCAGTAGATCAACAGGTTACACCACCTTCAAGACATCTAGGCAGCCGATGTTTGTTGTGCAAAATCGATGTTTTAAAATACTTCGCTATAGTGTAGTCAAAATCACATGAAAACAAATACAATTTATAGCTTGAATTTGAAGTCCAAGGTTGAACACAGGGAGCAAGTGCTGCAATTAATCTCAAGATCACAATATAAGCACAAAGATGAGCAATTTATAATGAAAAATCCATGCAAGAATGATCTATATATGAGAATCAGTAGCAATGTGCAAAAAATGATGGGGTAAAATGGTGATTTAAATCACCAATTACCCTTTACAATTATAACAAATAAATGCATAGTATCAACCAAGTAATCCCACGCAAGATAAGTAAGCAATATAGCCTCAGAAGCATAATTTCGTGGAATCAGACGTCGGATGCTTAGGACAGACTTAAACAGCACCCTGCCATAGTGCTCTACAAAGAGCCTATCTCCTTTCTTTCTTCTCTCTTCTTCTCTTCAACTCTTCCTCAAGTCACGCACAGAGGCAAAGGCCTCTTCTCCTCAAGTGTTAGAGAGCGAGGAAAACCCCCCCTCCTCTCTCTCTCTTTTCTCTTCTTCTTTCTCTTAAACCCTAGGGTTAACCAAGTAATTGGGTAGGAACAGTAACCAGATTTGAGTGCAGGCCTGCGAGTGTGATCTCAAACGAGCAGTGGGGCTAGGTGGGTTAAGCGGGTGAGGGTGCGTGAGGGACCCGACCCCTCGTGTACTGGGCGAGGAGTCAGATGCAGTAAAACAACTTATGTGCTGTGGAGAGCTTCCACATCCCCGATGTGGGACTATCTTGGCTGCAGTTCCTCTTATGCGAGCAGCAACTAAGGGCAGGTCCAATTGAGAGTGAGGGAGCAATCAACGCTCCTAATTGAGAGCCTAGATTTGCACCTGGGTGAATTCCTCATTGCCTGAAGGTCTTGCCTGGAGCAGTTGAGGCAGCAACACGACTTCAAGGTCTTTTGAAGCTGCTTATTAATGGCGATGACCGGCTTCGTACCTAAAATGGAAAGCACGGCCAGGAGATGTGCACAGATGCGGCGAAGGCAATGGTGGTGGTGGCGTGCCATGGAAGGGGTCGAAGATGGCTGGCAGCCGCAAGAAACGAAGGTGGAGGTGGTTGTGTTTAGTGGAAGGATAGGGTGAGCAATCCCCTCAATTTCTTGAGGGGTTTTGTTTGCGTGGATGAGGCAAAGGTTTTGGGAGCGGGAGGTAGTTTAGTGGAGTCAAGCGGACACGCGACCACACTAGAGGCAAGCCAGCCATGGGGAAGATGATGATGGAGCAGGCACGACGGTGGTCGAAGCAACGGTGTTGTGATGTAGTTGTGATCAGTAGAAGGTGAGTCAACAAAGCTAGCTAACGGACAAAGGGGAGCGGAGATGGCATCGGTTGCAATATGGCCGGCACCGGAGATGAAGGGTGCTCCAATGAGAGATATCGGCAACGACAGAGGGGTAGAGGGCACCTCACCAGTATTGCGAGGTGCGGAAAGACTGGGGGAGGTGGAATCAGCAGCCTTTGGTATGTAGCAGCTGGAGAAAAGGCCAGAGGTAGGGAAGCGTCGGAGCGAGGTGGAGTGAGCTGGTGGTTGAGGAAGAAGAGATGTTTTTTTGGCTCAAATTCTCGCTAAGGAGGTGAGGAATCTCATGGGAGGTCTTTATAGGGCTTAGGAGAGCTTAGAGAACAGGAAACAAGCTCCATGGCTTGCTTGGGATTCAAGAAGAATCTCTCTGATTTCCTGGGTTTGCACGCATGAATTAGAGGGAGTTAGGAGTCGAAATTGATCCCAATAGGTTTTCTTAGGTGTGAACATCAATCCCACCAAATTTGGTGGGATTTGATTGAAGTTTGAGTAGGATTATGTTTGGTCAAAGCTCGTCTAGAGGTCGGTTGACCTCCAATGGTGGCAAGGACTTCTTTGTAAATAAGATGAAGAAGTTAGGGGCATTTTGTAAAGATTTCAAAAGCTGAGGGGCTAATTGAGAGAATAAGAGTCAAACTTGGACCAAAATGCAAACTAGGTCGAAATAATCTCAGATTGGGACCAAATTTTGGTATAGACCTAATTTGAACCAAAGGAATCTAATAGTGAAGTCAGATTTAGGTTTTGATCGAGTTTGACTAGGCAAATTATGTAGAAGCCCAAATTAGGGCAACTTTTTGTCTGACTCTGTTTCAGGTCAAAATAGGTTCTGATGGTCAAATCAAAGTTGCCAAACCCTATAAAATATTTTTCTATGAATTTTAGAGGGTTTAGGTGAATTTTATCCTGACCAGAACCTTAGTTAATTAAGCGAGTCAATTTTTAGGATTTCAAATGTCCATTAATTCTTGAAATGTATGAAAACTCGTTTCGTTCTAGATGAACCCACTTATTAGACATTAATGACCATATGACCTTTAATAAACTCCTGAAATACCCCATGGTTATTCTGTATTTGTGGAATGCTGTTAATTTTGCAAAAATAACTTTATATTCTCCTTTTCTTTTCAGAACAGGATATTATGCCCTTAGGACCTTCTGATGGATATGTAGGAGCATTTGTTAACCTTTTTAGACTAAATTGAGCTAGTTATGGCTCATGATAGTGTTCCCATCAGCTGATACCAAGGTCGTCAGCTCAACGCCACCTATGTCTTGGTCAGCCTACATCTTCCAAGAGATCAGATTCACTAGATCTTGAGTTGGACATAGATCTTCAAAGCATAATGGATGCCTTCATGACATCATTAGATGATTAGATTTATTTTTACTTAGCTTTTTGTTGGCATGTAAAACTTAATTTTTCTCAGAACAATTTCATTTTTATGCACTGCTTATCTAAACTCTTGGTATATGCATGAATGATATCTCTCTTCGTTACATGTTACTCTCTTAGTTAATGCATATTTAAATTTATCTTGCTTTATTTACATGCATAAGGGGGAGTTAAATAAAAAACATAGCATCATGTTTTACTTTTTGCTGAAACAAAACGGGGGAGATATTATGCATAACTGATTAAATTTCATAATTATAATTTTATTAACATCAAAAAGGGGGAAAATGTAAGCACCTCTGTTTTGATGCACCAAAATTATGTTTATTGCTACACTAATATTTCAGGACCATCTCGGATTAAAGCTTCTCTTTCAAATCAAGTTCAGATGGTCACTGAAGTGTATCATTTTCCTTTTTATTTGAGTTTAGGATATCATTGTAAGGAACCTAAAAAATAAAACAATCAAACAGTTTTTCGCGCTTCTTTGAAAACCAACTTTTAGGGTTATTAATCGACCAATCTTCCTTCTTGACCATCCAAATTCAATTGATCGATCAACCAAGTTTGGTAATCGATCAAACCAATCCTCTTTAGGAAGTTGATTAAAATCCAGGTGTAAATTGTGCTTGACTTTATTATGAATTTATTTTTATCTTTTACTGTTTCAAGAAGTGATACTATTCACCCCTCCCCTATAATATTCGTTCAATCCACAGACAAAACTCTCAAAAGGGCCCCTTAAAAGGTAGGGCACAAGGCACCTTCCAACATCACCTAGTAGTTGCCCCTGTGGCAGTCACTTTGGAGAACAATTGTGGGAACCTGCTACTTTGTGATATTTCCCTGCCAGTCATCTATCCAAAATCTAAAGTTATCGCCATCCCCAGGAATGGGGGTAAACCACCCCCTAACCTTCTCTGCCATCATAGCCAACCATTTGGTGAAGCGCAACGCCCTAGATACAAGGGAGATGAGCGTCTCCCAAGAGAGGAAGGTGCACTAGCATCCTCGCATGATTTTCCCCAAGAGGCCCTCCTCTCCTCCCATTATCTTGGCGATCACTTGATAAGAAGGCTCATGTTGGCTCCCTCTACACTCATGACACTGAGGCCTCCCTCCTAAATAGACCTGTAGACATCCTCCCAAGCAACCAGTCTTACTCTACTAGAATTGCCTAAGTTCACCCAAAGGAATTCACGCATGAGGCTAGTGATCTTCTTCTCCACCTACTGGGGGGCCCTGAAGACCGAAAGGAAGCACATCGACAAAGAAGAAAGGGCTGCCGTGAGGAGAGTCAGTCTACCCCCTGAAGGGCAGCCTCGATGACACCCCGCCAGCCTCCTTTTCATCTGCTCCAGTAATGGGAGCCAATCTTTCAACCTAAGATGCCTGTCAGCCAGGGGCAGCCCAACGTAGGGAAGAGGTAGCCCCCCAACCTCCATACCAAGAGTGATCCCACATGCTTACTGCTCCTATGAAGATAAATTGAAGGGGATGAATGTGGACTTTGCATAGTTGATTTGCAGGCTTAATGCCTCCCTAAAGATATGCAAAACTAGATGAACCTTTTGCGCCTCTAGGGTAGCACCCTCAACCAATATCAGAGTATTGTCTACATATTGTAGGATCGGAACTTCACACTTGTCACTAGCCTTGAAGCCTCAAAACACCCCTCACGCACATGACCTTGTCACGGCCCTAGGCAGCGTGTCCATCTCTAGGATGAAGAGCATGGGGACCGAGGGGCAGCCCTGCCTAACCCCCTTAACAGTTGTACCCAACCACTAGTAAAATTTTCACTAACTAGCACAGAAAAGGAAGTTTTGGTGACACAACATTTCACTTAATCAATCCACCTACTCGGGAAGCCCCTCTTGGCTAGAGAGGACTAGAGGAAAGACCACTACACCATGTCGAAGGCTTTGCTAAAGTCAACCGTCCAAATGAAGGCCCTTGTCTTTTACCATCTCCAACTGGCCAATGCCTTTGATGCCATGACAAAGCCATCTAGAATTCCCCTTCATGGGACAAAAGCTGTTTGCATTAAGGAAATGAGGTTGGGCAGGATCCCCCATAGCCTGTTTTCTAATGCCTTGGTGACAATAAGATATGCAACATAAGAGAGGGCAATTGGCTTGAAGTCCTCAATCACCTTGACACCTTCCTTCTTCGGGAGTAGGAAGAAGAAGGATCTATTCAATTTGTCAAAGCCAACATTCCTTGCTTCAAACTTGGCCACCATCCACATCACATCCCCCTTCACCAAAGGCTAAAACTCCCTATAGAAATGAACTGGGAAACTGTCTAGCCCTAGGTACCTGTCCGCATTGAGGTCTCAAACCGCAATCCTAATCTCATCCTCTAAGAGCCCTTCCATAAGGGCCTCTACCTATGTCCTCGAATGCGTTGAGCATCCTCCCCCATCTAGCACCAATTGCAAGTGCCTCACCTATCAGAGAATTCTCTATAGTAGTTGGTCGTCGCCCACCCAACATCCTTTCTCCCACTATGCCATGTGCCCTCCACCAATAGGCTATCAATCCAATCTGTCCTCCTCCTAGCTGGGGCCGTTTGGTGGAAAACTTTAGAGTTGCAATCGCCTTCCTTGAGCCACTTCTATCAAGACCTAGTCTTCTACTCCACCTCTACCTTCTTATCCTCCTCCTAAACCACTTTCATCATAGCCACCCAACAAGTTTTGTGTGGGTACTAAGAGTACCTATCGGATCATATATGTCTACACTAGAGGGGGTGAATAGTGTATATAGACAAATAATATGAAATTTTAAAAAATTCAAATCACAAAAGTAAGACAGATCATGCCTCGATTTATATTGGGAATGCTTTTGGATAAAAACCACTACCTAAGTCTCTTAGCTTAGGATTTTTCTGACTAGTCAACACTAGTAATCCACTAACGTACCACTTAACAACAAGGATGGTACAACCTTTTTACAAAGCCATCTTCTCTTTTACACGTAACAAGAGAAGAACAATGGGACTCCCAACAACTTGGATCCTATATCAAAATAATTGGCATATAAAGAGATATACAATATATCCTATGAAACCTTAAAAATTTGCAAACAGTGATTTTTGGAGCCTCAGAAAGTCATGCTTTAAAAATCGTTGAGAGTAGGCACAAGGGTGCGAAAGCATGAGATAGTAGGAGTGCTTCTTGCTTTGAGATTTCTCTGAGAGGTGTGTCTTGAGATGAGGGTTAAGGGGTCCTCTTCATAGGTGTTTTCTGACTATTTTGAACAGTTTATAAAAATGGCATTAGTCGATCAAAAATACTGTTTGGTCAATCAAAATCAACTTTGGATGATTAAATATATTTTTTGATTGATTACTTGATCAACTAAAAAAATATTTTGATTGATTTCTAGCTCAAAATTAGGATACGATCGTTGGGTGATTTTGATCTGTTAAAATAAAATGCTTGGTTGATCAAACGAAATTGGTCGATTAAAGTTAAATAATTGGTCAATCAACAGTATTGAAAACTTGATTTTCATCCTAAGTCTATTATCTAATGAGTGATAAAGCATAGCGATTAATATTTTGAGATTCCTTACACATCATTCTAGACTCAAGTAAAGTAAAATAATACAACTCTAAGAATTATTCATCTTCTTGAATCCCATTCTTTAACTAGTAATTATTTTGCCATGATATAACCTGAAATGATTAGTCCTCAATAAAACATAATTTTGTTACATCAAAATAAGGGTATCAACATTCTTCCCTTTTTTAATGATAACAAAATTATAATTATATAGGCATAAGATGCATGACGCATGCTGCTTAAAGAAAAATGCATATAGAATAATTCTCCCCTTTTGTTATTAACAAAAAGCTTAAGTGAAATGTCATGCTAACTCCCCTTTTTAAGCCAAGTTATTTTAAGTCAACATCTAAACTCCCACTTTTTAAATGTCAAATGCAATGCATGACATGCTATTTTCCTAGAAAATAAGATAGAGATTATGTTGCAAATCTATATAACTGAAAGATTAACATTCTGCATATATATAAAAGGTCTAAAGAAAGCTGAAATAAAGATAAAGGCATAAATGTCTAACATAAGTAATGTACTACATACCATCGAACTGGAAAGAAAAATCTAGAAGAAACTGAGAAAAGCCTCCAGGTTCTCCAGGAATTCTATATCCATATCAAAATCATCTAGCCTATGACAGGAGTTGCTCAGCCCGACAAAGGAGGCGAGTGGCACCTGGAGCCGTAGATGTCATCTCATTTGAGGGGAAATCTAACTCATCTCTGGCGGAGTGGCATGAGGCAGTGTAGTACGAGCACTGATTTGTTGCTGACGTGGGGGTACTACTATCAAAACTAGTGCTGAGCTAGCTGGAGGAGACGATACATGCTGGGTAAGAGGAGGACCTATTTTTGCTGTTGTGCGTCTGAATCTAGGAGGCTGCTAGTCATGCAACTGAAGAGTGTGAATTTGCTCTCCCAACTGATCTAGAAACTGACCCTGGTGACTCAACTAGTCGGATACCTAAGTTTCATGCTCCATCATCATCACTGTAGTCTATTTTTGTCTGTGCATCATGAGAGAGATGCCATCTGTCACATACTATATCCCCAAAGAGTCCTGCTAAGAAAGTTGCTTGTCAAGGAACTACCACTCATGACCGTAGAAGGAAGTCTGAGTGCATGCGGAGCCTAAAGGATCAAGTATACACTAAAGGAGGGGTGAATAGTGTAATATCTAACTTTTATGATCAATTAAAAAATCATTCACCACATATTAAAAATTCAAATATGCACAGACCAAAAATGATAACACTTGATTTAGAGTGGAAACCCTTACAAGTAAAAACTACTACCTAAGCCTCCTAGCTTAGGATTTCTCTAACTGGTCGACATTAGTCAATTCACTAACGTACCACTTAAACGAAGGTGGCACAACCTCTTACAGGACGTCTTCTTTTTTACACTTGACTAAGAGAAGAACAATGGGACTTCAAAGACAACTTGGATCCCAAATCAAGAACAATAGGAACATGAAGTAAATAACAATAATTCCTATGGAACCTCAATGAAATTCAAACAAACCGAGCTTTGTGATTCGCAAAGAATCGTGCTTTGAATCGCTATAATCATAGGCATAAAGGTGCGAAAGCACTGAATAGAATATGTGTGTTTGACTCTTTGAAAGCTCTTGAGATGTATTTTGAGAAAAGGGGTCGAGGGTCCTATTTATAAGTTTTTTTGACCTATTTTGGAAATACTAGAAATATGATTTTAGTCGACCAAAACTTGGGGTTGGTCATTCAAAAATACTTTTGGTCGATTAAATGAACAATTTGATCGATTCTATGTTGATCAATTAAATTGGGATTTTGATTGACTTTAAAAATTTAAAGAAAACTTGACCGTTAGAATGCTTTGATCGATTAAATAAAAGGGGTTGATTGATCAAAAAGGAAATATGGCCATTCGAGGTCTTTGATTGATTAAGTAAGAGGATTGGTCGATCAATGTTTGGTTGATCAAAAATAAGATTGGTCAATCAACAGCTAGTAAAAACTTAGCCTTAAAAAGAATACGACTTTTATGAATTTGAAAACTCATTGTTTGTTATTTTATTGTGGTTCCTTAGTTCTAAATTTAATAAAAAGCAAAAATAGTCTTCAAGTCTTCTTCTGGAATTGATATCACTTGATGATGACACATCATAACTTGATTTGACGTGTAATGGTTAGTTGTCAATAAAAACATAATTTTATTACATCAAAATAAGGGTATTAACATTCTCCCCCTTTTTTATGATAACAAAATTATAATTATATATGCATAAGTATAAAGATGCATGATTAAATTTTTATCCCCCTTTGTTATTAATAAAAAGATTATAGCATTCAATTCATCTAGAAACAAAGTATTAATTGTTGCTCCCTCTTATTCAAAGTTTTATGTAATTCATGATATACTACTATGAATAATATTGCAAGAATTAAGAGTATAAACTGAAACTTCTGAATTATAAGCAAGCTAAAGGAGCTATATCAGAGTTCTAGAAAGAAAGTGCTACAAAGGGAAATAATAATAGCAAAAATCAACTACCATAGTCAAAAAAGAGATATAAAGAACTACATGCAAGAAGACAGAATATAAATATAAAGTACTGCGGATATGAAAATAAAGCTACAGTCTACAGAATAACTAAAAGAAACTTAGAAACACCTTGATATCTGATGGAAACTTGGCATCAATAACAAAGTCGTCTAGAGAAAATGGAGGGGTGCTGGTGCTTGGTCCGGCAGTGGAGGAAAAGCGAAGTCTGCATCCCAAAACTGGTGAAATCTGAATATTAGTGGATCCACAAGGAGGCAGGAGTAACGTGGTAGTCTACTACTGCCGTGAAGAGAATGTTGTTATAGTCTCAGGAGGTGGTGTAGTTACTACTACTGCTGGAGGAGGTGCACATCTAGATTTAGGGTCGCTGGTCTCTAACATTAAGTAAGTGGATCTGCTCTCCTAGCTAATCCAGGAACTAACCTTGTCTGCTTAGGTATATAGAAACCTAAGTGCCATGCTCCATCATGACCTACTTGGTCTCTCTTTGTTGGTGCATCATCAAAAAGATGTTGTCAGTGAAGTCTTGTACTCCTAGTAAGTCGTGTCTAGAGAATTGCCTATCAAGGTAAGGCCACTCCATGTTGAAGAACAAAGGAGAGGGTCTCCAAAGAGGTGGGCAGTAGGCATTGAAATGCTGGTAGGGAGTGCAAGGAGGTGGAACGGAGGAAGGTCCAACCTAGGAAGGCATAGGCTGGGAAGAGGAAGCTGCTGCCTGAGGGGGATCCTGATGAGGTTGCTAATGCTCTTGTTCCATTTTGGAGTAGGTTAGCTCTCCAAAAATGGAAACGTGAGAGATAAAACTGCTTATAATTAAAATCCATGAGGACACTAAAGTGCAGGAAGATGTGGGAAAGAAGGGTGCAAAAGGGAAGACACTCATGGGTTTCCTCTCCATGAAGGTGAGGATGAAATGGTTCTAGTTAAATGCCTTATTGGTCATGAAGGCCTAGAGGGCCACAAGCATTGGACCCAGACAATTTTCAAAGGAGGTTGAGTTAGACATAAAATTTCATAAAAATACGTGGTTAAGAAACCATGGAAGAGGACGAAAGTAAGGTGACTTGGTGGGTTTCCCTCAGTCAAGGGATTCCTCAGTCATCAAGGTCTCCCTGATGACCTCAGAAGAGGTGTCATGGTGCAACTCCAAGTAGGTGGGACCAAAAGACGGGCAACCGAGTACTTAAAAGAGAACATCGACATTGACAAGGACCTCAATGCCATAGACATTAGATGTCAACTGAACATCAAAACCTTCACCTATATTGTGAAGGTTAGAATAGAATAGATGGCACGCCAAAGGGTCAACGCCCTTGATGCAATTACCACGTGCACTAGAATAAAAGGTCAGATCAAAGAGGCAACCTATCTTATGGTAGGTAAGTCGGTCTCTAAGACCTAGGAAAATGTGCTCAAAGTAATCTAAGTCGATAAGGCAACCCACATGAGAAGAGAGGTGGAAGTAGAGAGAAAAGTTATGCTGCACCTCCTCACTGATGAAAAATCGGTCAAAGGTGTCACCACGAGGAGTGAAGGTGGAAGCACGAGAGCGTTTTGGGGCCATAATCACTAGTCTATTACAGTTTTAGTTGATCAAAAGGAATAGTTTGGTCGATCAAAACAAAGGTTGGTTGATTAAAATATGGTAGTTGATCAATCAGAATTGATATTTGGTCGATTAATAGGAAAATTTTCATAGATTAAAAAGTGGATAGGAAGCAAGTTCAGTTTCAGAGTTGAAATGGTCAATTAGGTTTCATTTTTGGTCGAACATGGGTTGGTCAATTAGCAGAAGATATTGATCAATCAGATTCCAAATAGAAGATTTTGAATACGATAATTTTTTGTCGAGCAAGAATGCAAAATTGATTGATCAAATACAGACAATGCAAAAAAAAATAAGATTGAAATGGATTAAACGACATGAACATGCAGAACGGGTGAACATGGATGAATGATAAATATACATTTATTCAAGATAAAATGTCTCTTTATGTGAGTTCCTAAGCTTAACATTGCATTCCACATTATAAATGTTGCATAGCATGCACCATTTTGCATTTAGAATAGATTATATAAATTATAGGGCAATTCGCTTCTTTTTGTAGCCAGGAGAGAAGGAGATTTATTTCGGAGCCTTGGATTGACGATCCAACCAAACAGATCTGATCAGGACGATGATCAAAGTCCAATGCCTTTGAAATTGCCTTAATTGGAGTCCTGTAGTACCTTATGCAGTCTGAGGAAGATCAACGACTAAATGACTAGGTGATGCAATTCAGAGCTTTAAACAACAAATATAATCGCATAGATGGATCTGAATTGATGATCATAGCCCAATGGCATGAAAATCAACCCAATCCGATGTTCATGGTGTCACCTACAAGTCGAAGACATTGGACGACCAATATAGCACCACGTGGCACCATCTTAGCCATCCAAATCACCCCAAGCACAGCTGCCCATCCGCAAAGACAAATCCATCAAGAAATCCTAGCCGTTGGATCAAGATCCAAGGGCTAAGAAGCCGCTCACCACGATTCAGAAATTCAAGAAACTCAACACTTTCGAGTCCTTAGCACAATGGTAGTGAAAGGGCGATCTTCATTTTCGTTGAAAACTTTAACATAAAACGATGTGTCGTTGTATGTAATCTCGTGGTAGAAAATTGCTTTTCAAAACATTTTAATTCTCAAAACTAACCATGAAAATAGTTAGGTCGTCTCCACATAGAGGAATTAGCCTATTTAAACTAGTGCATTATGCTTCGTTTATTCGGGAATCTTAATGTGTATGCATACTAACTGGTGCACGTGTTTTCAACATGATTTCTTGCTTCAAATAATTAATCAAGAATACAGGTGTGCATATGCAAAATCACCACTATATAATATCATGTAAAATAATAGTCTTGATACTGGTAAACATTGTAAATACTAATTTCTAGAATATAGCTTGCTTACCATAATATCTATAACATGCATTAAATCATTCATGAGAGATATGCATATGCAAGTAATTTTGATGAAGTAGAAGGAGGGCTATGCAAATTCACCTCAATAATGTAATGCCTTAAATAAATGAATAGCAACATCCGCAATGGCATTTAGTGTAAATACTAATTGAGGTTTTACCGTAGCAAAATAGGGGAGTTTGTTCCCCTTGTGCACACGCAGAAAGGAGTCGGCGAACGGTGTGGTCGTCGATGGTGGTTATCTGAGATGTGGCCTTCGCAATGGTGGTGACGTGGTGGCGAGAGGTGGTCGGAGCTAGCCGCCGGCTGCGTGAGGAAGACTGGCAACTTTGGGTGTTGGCGCGGGCGTGGAGTCACAGAGGTGGCATGGTTGTTGCACGTGGCTACAGGTGAGGTCGATCGTCAGCGATGTGGGATGCCAGTGGTTGGTGAGCTGATGCGCGCGGCCACTGCTGAGGCTGAGGAGTGGCTGCACAATGATGGCTATGGGTTCTCTTCTTTGTTGCAGCGGTGGAAGAAAGAAGGAGATGAAGACGAAGTGGACGACAAGCGTGTGGCTGCTGGCCGCGGGAGGGCGTGGCTGTACGAAGTTGGGTAGCACTACATCTTGAGCGCACGTGGTGGGCGGGAGGGTGTGTGGTGGGCTGCTTGCGGTGAGGGAGCACGCTTGGTGAAGGCAGCGGCTGCCAAGCGACGCTGCTCGCGGTGAAGGGACGCGCGGTGGTAGGTGCTACTGCTGTGGCTGCATGCAGTTGTGGCTACGGTGAGAAGGCACACGCGCGAGCGTGCTGCACGCGGTGAAGGCAGTGGCTGGCGATGAGATGTGGCTGCATGCACGAGGCTGTGACGACCTGTGGGCGTGGCCTGCAGGTGTGTGGCCATGTGCTGTCACCACACGACCCATGCAGTGAAGCTTACGCGGTGAGAGAGGTTGGCAGTGCGTGGTGCTCGCCGGTTCCATAGTGCACGCCTTCTTCACGGTGGTGGAGATGGATAGTTCCCCAGCCAAGAGCACACCCCTGCCTTTTATCTCCTCCCCCCCATCCGTTCTTCTTCCCCGGTGCAAGTCAAGGGATTTTAAATCCCTTACTAAAATTGGTTGCCTGTTGGATTTGTTGAGGCCAACGGCTGTTGAGAGATGGCTTTGTTGAGGTCGGCCGACGGTTGGGGGGAGGGAAAATTATTTTCACAACCTTGGCCTCTTGCAAAATTATTCCTCCTCCTCTCTCACTTTCCCGATTATTTGTTAACTCTTAAATTAGCCCGATGGAGTGGATCAAGTGGAGGAGATGCATAGGGTACGTTATGTGCGAGACCTGCATGAAATATAAAATAATTACATAATAAGTTATAGAATGCAATAGAATAGATGTAAACTTAAGTAATGATGCATGCAATCATTTTATGACCTAATGTAGTTATTAACAAACATAAAATGTAAGAATAAAGTTAACTTAGGCGTAACAATAGTCCATTAAAATGGACTCATCAAATACCCTCATGCCTAAGATTTGCTAGTCCCTAGCAAAAATGAAAATAATAGAAGTAAATAGGAGATTTCTTCTTTTATTATCTCAAAAATTTAGAGATCTAGACAAATGTGAAGTGATAATAGCCTAGATAATGGATCCAAGTGAAAATAATCAACTTACATTTGCATTTCGTACTTATCCCTTAGTAAATATTTCTATCAGGATAGGCAACTACTTTCTTAGAGGATAAAGCAGAAAATAATCTGTAAATTGACCCTGGCTTTTTGGCTTAAGTAGGAGAAATTGAGTTTAATGGATATATATTTGGTGGCACACACTCATCTGGTGCTAGTACTACAGACTCTAGATCTCTAGACTATTAAATAAGTCAACCCGGAGAGAGGCTAAACAACTGTGCTCTCTTGATGTTCCTTGGCACTCACTCTTTTCTTTCTTTTCTTTCTGAGATCACAAATCTTGCTAGATTTGGTAAGTGTACTCACTGTTTGGTGGTCTCACATGGCATTCACACTTCAATTAAAGTCCTAATAACTCTACAACTAAGTTAAAGTCCTCAACCAGTATTCGGGTGATCAAAAACACTGAAAGATAGGTATGGGTCATATTGGTGGATCGCGATGGGTGTTTTTGATGCCTCAGAAATAATGTCACAAAGATAAAATTATAAACTTGGACTCTTTTCTTTTTCTTTTCTTTCTCTCTTTTCCTCCTTTTTTTTTCTTCTTATTTTTTTTGAAATATAATTGTTTCTTTTTTTCCTTCTTTTTCTTTCTTCATAAATCAACATAACACGACGCAAACTTTTATTTATGAGGCATTATTAGAGATGATGATGGTCAAGAGGATATTATGTGGCTTATTTGCTGGAAGTGCCTACTCTCAGCACTGGGAAGGAATGGATAGGACAAGTGTATTTATGACCTTTGACACTATTACCCTCCTTCAGCCGATGACTCTATGAAGGACAGTCGTAACCATCCACCATAGTCATAGTTTTATTAAGACTCAATCTCTGTGTATCTACCTTATTTAGTGACTCTCAGGAATTCACACAATGTCCGCATATAGGAACAGAGAGCAAAAACTATGCCTAACTCTGAAGTATCATCATCTAATTGTCCAAAACTTAAGAGTCCTTGCACTAGACTTAGTGCACGAGTAATCTCTCTACTTTCTTCTCACCAATATGAGGTGGATCTACTAGAAGATAGTATGCTTGACTGCCTATTAACTGTCCAAGGGTTCAATAGACTAAAAATGCTTATTGATTTTCTTCAAAGATCCATTACCCAGTCTACGTGCAAGTAAAGTAAATGTACTGGATTCTAAACTTAAGAAATAATTTTAAGAAGAAAAACCTTTAATGACACCTCCATGACAAAGATGTTTTACTAGGGACTAACCAATTCAGCTCAAGAAAAGAATATTTTTTTTATATGCTATCCTAAATGCATGAATACTTCCTAAAATGCAAAATGCACCCCCCCATGCCTAAATCCTATAATGTCGTCATTGTAAAATTAAAATAGGGGGAGAAAGGAAGGAAATCACCTGATGACGGTGCTATTCAAAACGCTGGGTTGCCTTCCAACAAGCGCAACATTTTTTGTCAGCAGCCAAACTTATAAGGAACCTATAAGTCCGGTCTAAAAATATGCATAACAGCATGGGCCTAGAAAATGAGTAACTATGGATGTTGGTGAGCTAATGATACAGCGTGATTCCAAATTCTTGCCAGAAGACATGAAAGCAGAGAACCTCGTTGGCTACCTTGGGAGGTCTAGGAATAACAAAAGGAATATGAAAAGGGACCTCCCGAAATGGAATAAGTGAAGGATAACAAGGATCCTCCAAAGCAGGATGGGTTTTAGAAAATATAAACATTATTATTTCAAACCCTTGAATGGTCAGACTAAAAGTACAAGCATCAATCCACACTCGCCATTCTACCCGAGGATGTACTGGCCTGATATGTTCTCCAGAAAGAATGTACATGAGTAGAGATCTGAGCTAAGGATCGGTTAGGGAGTGTAATGGTTGTTTGTAGTATTGGAAGGTAATGATTAAGTCCAATGAGGGCTTAGTCGGTGTCAGGTCCAATTCCAACAACGATTCAGATTGTGTATTCTCCCTAACACTTGTAGAAAAATTCACATCACCCTACCTAGCAGTAATGGTCGAAGTCATATTTTCACCTTTCAGTATATGTGTGTCAATGGTGAACTCCAAATTATATTCCTTTGATGGCAAGGTCAAAACAACAGAATCATTATCATTAATCTCATCCCCGAATTCTTTTGGTTCACTCAAATTTTTGTTGGGGCGTATATGTGATTCGTTAGTAAAGAAAGGAGTTGCTTCAGTATCATCAATTATTTCTGACGGAGGATCCATCTTAATGTTTTGGAGTAAGCCTATATCACGCAAATCTTTGTTCTTCTCAGAGCATAAATCCTCAATTGACGTGTTTTATCCCCGAGAGTCTACCCTAGGCTTCTCACTATTGTGTTTGTACTCCTCTAATATCAACTCCTGGTTTAATGGAGGATGACTCTCAAAAGAAGGGAGGAATCCGGATTTCACCATATTATTTATATCCTCTGGGGGTAAATCCTCAAGTAATAAATAATCCCCCTGTGATTCACTTCAGATTTTCAGTCCGGGTTCCTCCATTGGGGCATCCTCGTCCTCTGAAATAGACTCTTTATATCCCTGAGACCAAAATTGATCTAATTCATCCTCCATTCCCTTAGGGTCACCTTCATTGGGTGCATTTAAATCCTCAGGATGTTGAATGGTAGGTATTGATTCCCTAAGTGGAGGGTCAGGATTAGGCTCACTAAGGGTAAAATGGGATTCCACCAGATAATTAGTAGGGGAAGTGATAGGAACAATACAACCTGGACCCAAGTTATCAGGGGTAAGGAAAATGCTGTCATTAGGGTCAAGGTCCTCAAGAGGTACCATCTTCCCTTTCTGTTGACTCCAATATAGCTCGGGTGGATAATCACTAGGATTGTTCTCCTCCAGTGGCCATGTCTCATTGGGAGAGTCTAAGTAATAGCTACATAAAATGGGGTCCCTATTGTCATTGGTTTCCTCAGAATTATTTTCATGATCACGGTCATATGAGTAGGGATCAGAATTATTGGGAAGAACGTAGCTAAGCTGTCTAATTTCATTGTTCAAAAGTTGACTATTCCTCAACATCTCTCCCAAAGATTTCATCATTTCCTTTTGTTGTTTTTGCATTTCTATCATAAAAGAGGAGAGGCTAGTACTATTAGATTGGGGAGGATAGTCAATCTGAGGCTCTGGTTGCCTAGAGGTATCGGTCCAACCTCAATACGGAAAATCATGAAGGGTGGGAAGGTTGGGTGTTTGCATAGTAGTAAGGATTCCAGGGTTGGAAAATCTCGCTCCTAGGCCCTGCTCAAAAGTGGGAGCTATCGGGCCAGTACTCCCAGGATAAGAATATGAATGATCCCATGAATTGTCAATGTACCCATCAAAGGATGAATGCACTCAGGGCATGGGATCCTGGTTAAAATGATAGGAGTAAGGATAGTCCATTTCTTTCAATTAAACAGGATAAACTCTCTTAAGATTTAGATAGATTAAAATAGAAAACTTCCTAGAGAGCTCTATCATGCACAAGCCAAGCAAACACAAGGCAAGAGGTCTTTTGTTGGTTTAAAATTCTTTAAGTCCTCTTCCAATCTCTTCAGCTTGGCCAAATATAGTCAAGGCAGTGTTTCTTCGTTCCCACGTAAGTGGCATAAGAGAATTGAGGCACTTGAAATTTCTGGTCAATGACTGTTAAGAAGGTTGAGGTTACTTTTAGTCCTTTTTGGGTGATCAATCAAGTTGTCAAGCAATTATGCACCCTAAATTGACCTTCGAGTGCCCTAGGACCTATACTTTGCTTAGATGATACTCCCAGGTGATCAAGTGAGAAGTTACCCCAAGGATGAACAAAGGGATGCAAGTAGGGCGAACCCTTCCTTTGAGATGATGCGTATGCGGTGCCCCTTAACTACCCTTTTATTCCTTTAAGGGGTGTCCCCCTCCGTGAAGTATCAAAACACTTGGTCAAAAGATAGTACCACCACCACAAAGCACGATAGGAGGGTCTGCACCGATAAAGAGATCGGTGCCTATAGCCTTAAGGGTCCAAGTCCTAGTGCAGTGCCTATAGTGCATGCTCAGTGTAGGAAGTGTGCATCACACCGCGAAAAGTGATTTTTCCTTTTGAAAATCGCAGTCACGTTATTCAAATGCTTCCTGTATATTTTTCTTTCTTTTCAAGAAATAATGTGACCACTTGATTAATATTTTCAAATCAACTTAAATGGTCTTCTTTAATTAAGTCCAAATGCAATGTGTGTGCAGATAACTAATGCACAAGAAAAGACGTACCTTACTCCAGCTCTCTTCAATGTAGGATGTTTACAATGCAAAAAGAAAAGCTAGATGCTGCTCATTCAATCCTAGATGGTTGCCCTATAGATATGCAGCTTCTAGTAGACAGTTCGAATATATATATATGATAATAATAAGTAAACAAACCTAATCTAACTAACTAACCAACATGCAGTTCAAATAATTCGAATAATCCTATAATCTAAATAAATGGGAACACGCTCCCGAAAATATGCTCCCGCATACAAGAGCGATAAGAAATAAAGAAACACTGAGAACACGTTCCCAAAAATACCTGACAAGGGTCCAAAAGATAGAAATTAAGTTCTAATGTCTATCTAAACTAAATCTAAACTAAGATCTAATAACTAAATCAGAAAAAGGCTCCTCCGTAAGCCTACATGCGTGAGATCAAGTGCCACAAGCATCCATTGCTGGCCTCCAAGTGGCGTCAAGGTCCACCAAAAGGATCGTCTTCGCCGTGAGCACCCGTCGCGTTCGTTGAGTGTTTTTGCACAGAAGAATATCCACAGTTAGAAATTCAAAAAAGCCTTCAAAATAGCATAAAATTAACATAAAATTCCTGAAAAAATTAATAGGCATGTTTCCTCCCTGGAAATGGTGCCATTTGAAAGGGTGATCTTCGTTTTCGTTGAAAACTTTACATAAAATGATTTGTCGTATGTAATCGCATGATAGAAAATCGCTTTTCAAAACATTTTAATTCTCAAAACTAACCACGAAAATAGTTAGGTCATCTCCACAGGGAGGAATTATCCTATTTAAACTAGTGCGTTGTGCTTCGTTTATTCGGGAATCTCAATATGTATGCATACTAACTGGTGCACATGTTTTCAACATGATTTCTTGCTTCAAATAATTAATCAAGAATACAGGTGTGCATATGCAAAATCACCACTATATAATATCATGTTAAATAATGATCTTGATACTGGTAAATACTAATTTCTAAAATATAGCTTGTTTACCATAATATCTATAACATGTATTAAATCATTCATGAGAGATATGCATATGAAAGTAATTTTGATGAAGTAGGAGGGCTATGCAAATTCACCTCAATAATGTAATGCCTTAAATAAATGAATAGCAACATCTGCAATGGCATTTAGCATAAATACTAATTGAGGTTTTACTGTAGCAAAACAGGGGAGTTTGTTCCCCTCGTGCACACGTAGAGAGGAGTCAGCGGACGGTGTGGTCACTGGTGGTGGTTCTCTGAGATGTGGCCTTTGCGATGGTGGTGACACGACGGCCGGAGGTGCTTGAAGCTGGCCGCCAGCTGCGTGAGGAAGATCAACAGCTTTGGGTGTTGGCACAGGTGTGGAGTCACAGAGGTGGCGTGGCTGTCGCACGTGGCTGCAGGTGAGGTCGGTCGTCGGTGGTGTGGGATGCCGGTGGTTGGTGAGCTGATGCACGCGGCTGCTGCTAAGGCCGAGGAGGAGTGGCTGCACGATGATGGCTATGGGTTCTCTTCATTGTTGTTGCGGTGGAAGAAAGGAGATGAAGAAGACGAAGTGGAGGAGGCCATGCGTGCGGCTGTTGGCCGCGTGAGGGCATGGCTGTGCTAAGTTGGGTGGCTTGCACGCACGTGGCAAGAGGGAGGGTGCATGGTGTGCTACGCACGATGAGGGGGCGTGCGGTGAAGGGACGCGTGGTGGTAGGTGCTATTGTTGTGGCTACATGCGGTTGTGGCTATGGTGAGAGGGCGCATGCACGAGGGCGCTCCACCCGGTGAAGGCGGCGGCTGGCAGTGAGATGTGGCTACGCGCACGAGGCTGTGACTGCCTATGGACATGGCCTACGGGGGTATGGCCGTGTGCTGTCACCACACGACCCACACAGTGAAGTTTGTGTGGTGAGAGAGGTTGGCAGTGCATGGTGCTCGCTGGTTCCATAGTGCACGCCTTCTTCATGGTGGTGGAGATGAATAGCTCCCCAGCCAAGAGTACACCCCTACCTTTTATCTCCTCCCCCCCATCCGTTCTTCTTTCCCAGTGCAAGTCAAGGGATTTTAAATCCCTTACTAAAATTGCCTGCCTGTTGGATTTGTTCAGGCCGGTGGCTGTTGAGATGGCTTTGTTGAGGCTGGTCGGCGGTTGGGGGGGGGGGGGGATTCTTTTCACAACCCTACTCTCTTGCAAAATTATTCCTCCTCCTCTCTCACTTTCCTGATTATTTGTTAACTCTTAAATTAGCCCGATGGAGTGGATCAAGTGGAGGAGATGCATAGGGTGCACTGTGTGCGAGACCTGCATGAAATAAAAAATAATTGCATAATAAGTTATAGAATGCAATAGAATAGATGTAAACTTAAGTAATGATGCATGCAATCATTTTATGACCTAATGTAGTTATTAACAAATATAAAATGTAAGAATAAAGTTAACTTAGGTGTAACAATAGTCCATTAAAATGAACTCATCAGGTAGGGGAAGACGTTCTCATCAAGAGGACGCAGGATCGAATCCTCGCGGCCCCTCTTTATCCACAAGCATGCATTGAAATCAAAATTCAGCCGCTGGATCTTCATTGAGTGAGTGCCATGCTTCCACGTGGACAAATCTCGCGTGTTGGATTCGTGCGATGCTCGCTCGGGTACGATCACACAGTGACACATGCTAGATCACACGTGTGCGATCTGGGATGCCAGCCTTCGAGTGATCTTAGCCTCTCATCATCCATCCAACGACCATGAAATCCTCTCGCCTATGCCCGTTCAAATCTTATGAGCGCTATCTAGGAATGCAGGCTCCGTGTGATCATTAGCCGTTATATCAAAATCCGACGGCACTCAATCCTCCAACCTCGCAGCAGCTGTGCAAGCGGAGAGTCAGTGGGTGCGTGAGTTGGATCTATAGCAATGATTGAGCTGGATCTACAGTGATATCTTTAATGTTGCTAATTGGCCCATACCCGTTTTAGCCGCCTCTTCTCCCCTATAGAAAGGCCTATACCCCTCCATTCATCTTGATCTCTTCCTTTTTTTCCCACACCTCCTCCAAAGCTCTAAGGAGCTTGTCCCAAGCCCGAGATACTCCTCTAGAGTAGAAAGTAAATAATTTTTCTTGCATTCTCACCCCCTTCATGGAGCATCCTGTGGCCTTCTTCTCACCACATTCGGGAAGCAGATCCTGGCCACGACATTGTCTTGCCCCGTCCTCCTTCCTCCAGCACCATTCTTCTTTGTCCAACTTCCCACCACCATCGTCCAGGCATCGTCAAAGCAAGTCATCCTCCAAGCAGTCATCGAGAGGGATTCTTCTCACCACTCTCTATCTTTTATTTGCTTTCTAGTGTAGTTTTAATTTCTTGCTTGTAGCAAACTCTGGTAAGATATATATTGATATTCTCTCTCTCTCTTATTTGGCAAGTAGATTAGCTAGATATCATCAACCTAACCTCTTGCCTTATAAAATACCAAAAAAATTACAAAAGATATAAACACCAAAAAAACAAATAAAAGCAAATGCGGATTTACGAAACCAAGCGTTCGCCTCCCCATATTCAACCCAAGGCTTACCTTGAGCTTCGGTAAAATTTATTTGGTAGCAAACTTTTGTGACTATGATGAGAGGCTTTGCAAAACCCTAATTTTTCTCGCGAATTTTAAGCATGCCATTTTGGCGCCGTTGATGGGGAGGCAATGTTTTTTGATTTTTCCCGCGTTCTTTGCCTTACCTAACTTTTATCTCACTTTTTCTCCGATCTTGTTGTGATTGCAAGTACTCTTTCGAGGCGGGCCAAAGCAATTAGATTGGAGAACAGTGTTGATGAAGGTTTTGTAAGTAATTCCCCTACCACCCACACCCTAGATTTCATTCCATCACCTCATAACTCAAACTCAAATAAACCTAGGTGCTTTTATAAACCCTAGGATATATATGATCGTTTGATTGCCACTTCACCACACCTTACCTCCGCTTATTCAAAAAGAACAAGAAGAAAAAAGAACTCTTCTCTTTTTGTGGGGACCGGATTAAAGGTGACACACTTAACACCCACAATTTCTTGACTTAAGGAGCACCTTTTCTAATTTAATCACTTAACCAGGGTTTTGTCCTGTGGACCTGGTACACTCAAAGTTAACACACAGATAAGTGATTAGATATCTAAATAGGTTAAATATTTTTGTGTGCCATAATTAAGTGGTGCAACAGGCCAATTGATTGATTTGTTTGGGCAGCATCACTTAAGATAAAAAAATTGATTCATTTAGTAGCTTGCTCTCTAGGGTCAATTTTTAGGGTTAAACCAGGCACTCCATATTATTTTTGAATTTAAAGGAATATATAATCACCGGTGCTTGCAAAATTTGCAGTGTCCCACTAAGCCTTGAATGAATATACCTAAAGGTTAAACCCTAAAAGCTACTAAGCAAGATTTGAACTTAAAATCAACCTCATCTTTAATAATCTTACTTAAAAACCCTGGTTGTGCATGCACACACATATTAACTGATCTTTAAGGGCACAACTCATCTAAAGGGCCCATCACATTCCAATAGCACAATCATCCCAAGCCAAATTAAAACTAAGTAGACATTGGCCTTAAGGATTGATTCGTTCTTTGGGGCCCAGATTGAGATTATTTTCAATTAATTTGCTTATACTGGTCTATCCGATGTCTAGCTAGGGGAGTAGTGTCTAACGACCGCGGTTGGGGGGCTATCAAAAGAACCTAAAGCGAAAACTAAGGGAAGTACCTTCTTCCCAATCCCTCCCTCTGACTGATTAGATTGACTGGATAAAAGTAGACTAAATCATTTATAATCTTAAGACGGGTTCTAAGAGTCTATAGATCTTTAGGCTAACCCACTTAAGGACAGGCTTGATTATTTGTATTGCAGGGCTCCTTTTTTTTCTCTTTTCTCTCCTGCTTTGCTATATATCCTTCCACATCCTACACACATTTCCAATCCTACCATCCTACCACCACTTATCCCCAAGATGATTACTATTCCGACCTGACTTATGACTACCCATCAACTAGTTAGGATAACTTTGATTGGAAATACAATTCCGACCCTCAATGTCCAAAGTCTAACCCTGGACATTATGATTATGGTTATTATCCTTCCCAGAGCTACACGGATTATAGATCACCGCCTTCTTATGAACAACCCAACATGATCTATAATGAAGAAGGATATGATGATTATAACTCTTACCCTCCCTAGGATTATATTGAATATAGGTCACCACCCTTCTTTGAACAACCCGAAATAACTTATTATCAGGGAGGACCCCTAGAACCTCAATATCTTGTCTCTACTAGATTTAACCTAAATCCAACTAACCCTGAACCGAACCATTCAGTTTAGGTGAACCAGGTCCAAGATAGGGTGTTGGCTAACTTGAGGAACACCCTACAATCTTTAAAAGCTCAACCAACACCATGCACTGAAGCATTGGTGCCTATGATCAAAATGATTTATGAGCTTAATAGTTCTTTATTAGATTGGCTCCAAGACATTAAGAATAAGGGCCCGGGTGAGATTTTACTTAGGAAGTTGTCAAGATTGAGGATGAAATTTGTAGTTGCTCTAGTCCAATCTTGGGATGATTCTCAAAATGAACCCCCTTCAGGAGAGCCAATGTTAGAACCTACTCAGGCACCTATTGGAGGGGACACATTTATGAGACAGGGGATGACCAGGTTGATCTAGAGCAACCGATTGAGGATGATGTGATTTTCTCACCCGAGATCCCTGAACCAAGGAGCAAGAAAAAATGTCTCCATAGACCAGGGAATGATAGATGATTTTGAGACATATATAAATGAGGATAAAGAATTCTTTGATTCTAAGGGTGAGGAATCTCTTAGTGAAGTCTCACTTGAAGTTAAGGAAAATGATTTTAGTGAGACAAGCAGTCTTGAGGAATATAATGAATCATTTGATAGCCTTATAATTGAAGATTTTGATCCTACTGACATGGAGGATTTCAATCTTGAGTTATTGGATGATTCAATCAATAGCCGCAATGCCCAAACATACCCAGCTGAGCATAATCATGGCTTTATACCTAAGATCATCAGACCCAAGTCAATTCTGATTCAGCCACAATTATTTGACTTGGATATTTTAGATGGGGTGTACAACGATCTGGAGGTCCCAAAAACCTTGATTTTGCAAGCTAGAAATTTGGAAATGAAAATTTGGAAGGCTAATTCTGAGGGAAATACAATTTTAGATCTAAGGGTTCCTATTAACCTGAAACCACCAACCTTTTATCGGGACCCTTATGATATCTTTGATTCTCAAGATGTGCAACCCAAATGTAAAATAATTGATTATCTCTTTGATCTGAATTCTAAGAGGGCAAATACGCCTATTGATCCAGACTTCCCTATTGTCCGACATTTTAGATTTGGGATGCATTCTCATAAATCGCGAACTTGGCCCCAAAAATATGACGGGCTTTCCAAAACCCTAATTTTCCTCACAAATTTTATGCTCACCAATGAACAACAAAAACAGTGGCCATAACAACATGAGAACAATGGATTACATCAAAACAAGATCCAAACATTAAGATTTAATCTAAAAGATAAGTGGAGGAGAGAGATATACCAAGGATTAATAAAGATTGACCCGCTCGGCAATGAGGAGGAGGATGGGCGACCAGTGGTGATAGCGGTCACCAGAGGAGGGGAGTCAGCACCAGAGGGGATATCGCTGAGGAGGAGGTGGCTGCGATTGGTCAACCAAGGTGTGGTTAGAGCCGGTGGTAGCGGTGGTTGATGGGTGGTTAGTTGAGGAGAGGAGACCATGACAGAAGAGTGTGGGGTCCTTGGTTGAAGGTTTGAGGGGTTTTGGTTGATGGGTAGAGGTGGATGTGGTAAAAAAGTGTGGTAAAATTGGATTTTTATAAGGAAAGGTGAACCGAATAAGGTAGGAAGTAGTAAATGAACGGAAATGGAGATTAGGGGGTGATTAGTAATCAAATCAAGTGATTTGATCGATCAACGATTGATTGATCAAGTCAAATATTTGATCAATCAATGGTTGATCGATCAAGTCGAATATTTGGTCAACCAACAACTTACAAGAAAGAGAAACAAGTAAGAATTAAAGCTCAGTTAGTCTTGTTAAGCCTAGCTCTCTTCTTATTGTTATAAACCTATCATTTACTAGTAGTTTTATGAAGATATCAACTAGTTTTTCTATCTGAATGAATTCTAAGATTATTTCCTTTTTCAGTGTAATCTCTAGGGAAATGATGTCTGATATCTATATGTTTTGTTCTATAATGTTGTATAGGATTTTTGGACAAGTTTATAGCACTAGTATTGTAACAGAGGATCCTAGTGTTTTCAAAGTTGAGTTCAAAATCTCTTAGTGTTTGCTTCATCCACAAAATCTATGAACAAGTTAAGGAAGTAGCAATGTATTCAGCTTCAGTTGTGGATAGAGAGACACTGCTTTGTTTCTTACTAACCCAAGAGATTAGGAAATTTCCAAGGAATTGTCACGTTCCTCTAGTGCTCTTACAATCAGTCTGACTACATGCATAATCAACATCACAATAGGAGAGTAAGTCAAGTGTGGCTGATTTGGGATAGAATAGACCATGATCTACTGTGTTAAGAAGATACCTAATTATTCATTTTAAAGTACTATGGTGTGATTCCTTAGGGTTTACTTGAAATCAAGCACAAAGACACGTACTAAAAAAGAATATCAGGTGTACTAGCAATCGAATACAACAAAGATCCTATCATACTTCTATACAACTTTTGGTCTACACACTTATTTGACTTATCTTTTTTGAGTTGTGTAGCGGTAGCCATTGGTGTGTCCTATCCTTTTATTTTATCCATTTCGAACTTCTTCAAAATCTCCTTGTGTACCTAATTTGCAAAATGAAGATTCCATCTTTAAGTTGATCAATTCGCAACCCTAGGAAGAACTTCAATTCTCCCATCAGACTCATCTCGAATTAATCCTGCATAACCTTCGCAAACTCTTGGCATAGAAGATTGTCAGTAGCACCAAATATTATGTCATTAACATAAATTTGGATTAGAATTAGTTGGTTATCTTTTATTTTAGTGAATAAGGTTGGATCAATTAGTCCAATTTTGAAGTAATTTTCTATGAAATAGTCTCTTAGTCTTTCATATCAAGCTTGAGGAACTTGCTTTACTCCGTATAAACCTTTGTTCAGTTTGAAAACATGATCATCATTTTCTGAGCTTTCAAAGCCAGGAGGTTGTTTCACATAGACTTCTTCCTCTAGAAATCCATTGAGAAATGCATTTTTGACATCCATCTAGAATAACTTGAATCCCATATGAGCAGCAAAAGCTAATAACATTCTAATGGATTCTAGTCTAGCTACAGGTGCATAGGTTTCATAAAAATCGATTCCTTCTTCCTGATTGTAGCCTTAAGCCACAAGTGTATCTTTGTTCCTTACAGCCTTTCCTGATTCATCAAGCTTATTTCTAAAAACCCATTTTGTTCTAATGACTGCTTGAGATTCTGACTTAGGAACAAATTCCCAGACATTATTTCTTTCAAATTGGTTCCATTTTTCTTGCATTGCAACAATTCAGCAATCATCGGTGAATGCTTCATTCACAAATTTGGGTTCTAGTTGGAACACAAGAACACTAAGTGCAAGGTTATTTAGAGATGATCTGGTTTGAGCTCCTTTTGTGACATCACCAATCACGAGATCTTTAGGATGGTCTTTGGTGTATGCTAGATATTTAGGTAGGTCATTATTGATGGTTTCCTCAGGAATATTTGAGGGGTCAACTAGTGTTTGATCATTATCTTTGGTTGATACTCTTTCTACTTGATCTAATTCATCGAAGGAAACATGCAAAATCTCTTCAACCACCAAATTTTTCTTATTAAAAACTCTATAGACTTTACTTCTAAAGGAGTATCCTATGAAATTCCTTCCTCACTCTTTGCATCAAATTTGTCCAAGTTTTCTTTTGTATTTAAAATGAAATAGTTACAACCAAATACCTTGAAATAGAACATCTTAGGAGTCCTATCAAAGTAAAGTTCTAAGGGTGTTTTCTTAAGGATAGGTCTGATGGATGCCCTATTCTGAATATAGCAAGCAATGTTTACAGCCTCAGCCCAAAAATACTGAGGTAGCTTTGACTCACACAAGATGGTGCAGGCACACTCATGCAGGGTTCTATTCTTTCTTTCTACAACACCATTTTGAGGAGCTTATCTTGGAAAGGCAAATCCTTGTTTTATTTCAAAGGTAGAGCAGAAATCTTAAAAATTTTGGTTTTCAAATTCTCCTCCATGATCACTCCTAATCCTAGTGTTGGATAGACCCGTTTCAGTTTAATTCCTCAAATGTTGAATCTTTAGACCTTAAAAACAATACCCAAGTAAATTGGGAAAAGTCATCAATAATGACAAGATAATATCTGCACCAATTTAGACTTTCAGTCTTTGTTGGTTGAAGAGATCTAAGTGGATCAACTCAAGTGGCTTAGGAGTGCTGACCATGTTTTTCGATTTGAAGGATGTTTTATGAAGTTTTCCAAGTTCACAGAAGGTGTAGAGATTTTTCTTTCTAAAGGAAATCTTAGGCAAGCCTCGTACTAAATCGCGTTTCACAAGCTTATTTATATTCCGCATGTGAACATGACCGAGTTGATGATGCCATAGCATTGACTCATCATTCGATGCAACTATGAAATTTAGATCATTGCAGTCATCAAAGTCAATAATGTAGATATCTTTTGATCTATTTCCAATCAAAAGGATTTCCTTTGACTTCTTATCCTTAATTTTAAAAGCTTGTGAGGTGAAGGTGACTTTCTAACCTCTGTCATAAATCTGACTTACACTAAGTAGGTTGTGTTTTAAGCCTTTTCCAAGATGAACATTATCAAAAGAAGTTTTGGAGTTACCAATTTGGCCACTACCAATAATATGATCCTTGTGGTTGTTGCCAAAAGTGATTGAACCACCTTCCTTGCGATTGAGGTTGAGGAACAGATCTTCTCCTGTCATGTGCTTCGAACAACCGCTATCGATAACCCATTTTCCTTTGCGTTGGACCTATCATTGGTTCATGTCTATGAGGTGCAATGTTTCTTCTTACAGCTGCAAGATGTCCATCTTTTTGACGATAGATCCAATCTGAGTGCTTTATTAATCCTTCATTTGGGTTTCCTACAAAACAGGATTGCAAATCTCTTCTTGGTACCCATTTTCTTTTAGGTCTAGATTTGTTAGCAGGTGCTTGTTGAGGCATGAGCCTATTCTTGACCTTAGGGCTAAAGATCTTAGTGTGTTGGTTTGTGAAGTAAAGACTTCATGATCAATTTTAGGAATATTACCTAACCCAAATTTTGTTGTGGTTTAGGTTTGTGTGCCTAATAATTTTTTAGGTTAGCTCTACTTTTAGTAAATTTTGCTAAGTCATTTACAAGAGTAATGGACTTTTGCTTTAGTTTTCCTAACTCTACTTGGAGTGAGTCTACTTGAGTTTTAAGAGTAGTGATTTGTTGTGAAAGTTGTTGATTTCGTGACTCTAAGTTGTGTTTTAACTCATTTTCTTAATCTAGATCTTTTGTTAGTTCTTTATTAGCTACTTTAAGTGATCTAGCTAAATCATACAACTCATAAAAGGTTTCTAAGAGTTCATCAAAAGCAAAAGAAGATACCTCATTTTCGATTGCCATTAGACCACAGAGTGCTTCTTCACTTGATATGTCTTCACTTTCTTCTTCTGAGCTAGTGTCACTGTCATCCCAGGTGACTTAAAGGGCATTCTTCTTTGCTTCACACCTGAAAAATTTTCGAACCTTCTTCTTCTCAGTCTCTTTCTTGAGTTGAGGGCATTCTTTTCTCATATGCCCTTTCTTCTTACAGTTGTAGCAGATGACTTGACTTTCTTGTGGTTCTTCCTTTTTCTTCTTCCAGCTCTTCTTGTTCTTCAAGAACCTTTTGAAAAATTCTTGAGAGTAAGGCTATATCTTCCTCCTCTTCATCTCCTTATTCTTTGAAGTCATTGTTAACTTTTAGAGTGAGGTATTTCTTCTTCTTTCCTTCTCTTTTGTGTTCCTTCACGTGCTCGAGTTGAACTTCATAAGTCATTAGGCTTCCTATGGGATCATCAAGTTAGAGTACTGAGAGATCCTTTGATCCTTGGATCATAGTCATCTTCATCTCCCAATCACTAGTGGGAGATCTGAGTATCTTGCGAACCAGGGCTTCATTTGTGATTGTCTAATCCAAGTTTCTCAAGGAGTTGATGATGTCCATAAATCTGGTATACATCTCCTTGATGGTCTCTCCTTTCTTCGTATGGAAAAGCTCATACTTTTATGTGAGAAGATTGACTCAAGTTTCCTTCACTTTTGAGGTCCCTTCATGAGTGACTTGAAGGATATTCCTATAATAACCCAAACCCCACCATATTGATTAGAATGATAGGATGTGAGTCGTCGAGTTAGTCAAAATAGGATCACAATTACCCAACACATAAACATAAAATATCAGCATAGCCAAACAGATCAATCATAATGCATTGTGGTAGGAAATAAAGTAAAAAAGGATAAGTGATACAATCCACAGTAATCATAGCTACAACCTAAAAGCGGAAAGAGAAATGCATGGGAAAATTTTCTACTACAATACCAAGAAAATAGAAAAGACTAAAAAGAATCCCCAGATATCACAAACTGTCTGCGGGAGCTGAACTCAATCCTACACCTGTTGCCCCGTGTACAGCTGCTCCCGACTGTTACACGACACCTGACAAGGAGTCCCAAGGTGGTCGTCAGCAAACGCTGAGTAGGTGATGATAACATCATCCTCAGCCATATCTAGTTTTAAGTAGTCATAATCAATAGATTAATGCTCCTACAAAACCCTTACAGAGTCCTAATTCACTGCATAACCATTCTGAGAGATAAACATGAAAACAGGGGTAAAACTGCAGTTTTAATAGAATATTCTAAATGTAGAACAATCACGATGTTTCTCAGGGGTTAATTAAAGGTCAAATGGTCATAAATGTCTAACAAGTGGGTTAATGCAGACAGAAACGAGTTTTCACACGTTTCAAGAATTAAATGACATCTGAAATCCTAAAAATAGACCCGCTTAATCCACTGAGGTTCTGGTCAGGATAAAATTCACCTAAACCTTCTAAAATTCATAGAAAAATATTCCATAAGATTTGGTACCTTTGATTTGATCATCAGAACCCATTTTGACCTAAAACAGTCTCAGACAGATAGTTGCCCTAATTTAGGTTTCTACGTAATTTACCTAGTCAAATTTGGTCAAAACCGAAATCCAACTTCATCATCATATTTCTTGGGTCCAAATTAGGTTTGTACCAAAATTTGGGCCCAATCAGATATTACCTTGACCTAGTTTACATTTCAGTCCTGTCTGACTCTTTTCTCTCACACACATGCCCCTAACTTTCGAATTCTTTGCACGGACCCCCCCAACTTCTTCATCTTCTTCACATGTAGGTCCCTTCCACCGTGGTCATGTGAACCCACCTAGAGCTGATCTTCAATTAGGAAGATCTCCCTGATTTCACAGAGAAACCCTTCCAAAATTGGAAGGGAGACTCCTGAGGAGATCCCCTTCCATCTGAGCTCTTCCACAACCTTCCTAATTCATCCAAGAGTTCTCATGAACTCCTCAAAGTCCTAAACCTATTTCCTGATTTGCAAAGCTCTCAAGCTTGGTTTCCAAGCTTGAAGCTCGACCTAATGGCCTATAAAAGACTCCTATGCACAACCTTCTCTCCATAGCTTGGTTTGGAGTCGATTCTCCTTTCTTCCCTTCTCCCCGACCTCCACCTCCACCAACTCCGATGAGCCCCTCCATCCACCTTCCTCATCCACCCTCATAGAAAATAGTGGGTGGATTCTTCTTCCCCACGATAGTCCGCATCTTGTGGTACCTGCAGATGCCGTCTGCCTCCTATCCTCGCCGTCCCCCTCCGGAGAACTTCACCTTCCACGACGCCGACGAGCCACAACCGGTGCCCTTTCCTCCCTTTCGTTTAATTAAATTAGGTCAATTAGGTTTAGTTAGGTCCCTAGATTCTTTTCTCCTCCTCAAAACTCTCAATCAACCCTCAACCTACATACTCACTATCATCTCCCTCCGCTCCGACCACCACTTCGGTGAGGCCCATCTCACACCACAAGCCACCAACCACCTCGCCACCTACCCCACAACCTCCGCCACATCAACACGACCAAAACCCCTCTCCTATCTCGCCATTCCATCCACCTAAATTCCCCACCGAACAACCCCACATCCTCCAACCTTCTTCGCATTTGCTACACCCATACACACCCACCTCCACAGCACGCCACCGCCACCAACACCTTCGTCGCACCATTACGATCTTCCTAAGCATTTTAACCGAGGCTTTTAGCCCGTATTCCTCATTTCAAGTCGCCACTGGAGCTTCGCTGCTACGCTTTATCTCCAACATTGTTCTTCGAGCTCTAGGTCACGTTCACCCTAAGTCACACCTTCAGGAGGCGTGGGTGGTAGTGGAATGCAAGGTGTAAGCCGCCTTGTTCTGTCTTGTTGTGTCTTTATGTTTATTATAGTTTAAGTATAGTCGTTATAGCATAAGACAAAACGACTACTAGATTACTACCAAAAATTTTTTACTCGGAACAAGGTTTTCCCGAGGTCGAACTAAGGGAGCAACTATGTTTCTAGAAGACTAAATAAGATCTCTATTATGTTACAAAAATAAAAGAGAGAGAGAGAGAGAGATCTTGGCTTCTTCTTCTCTTTCTCTTTTCTTCTTCTTCTTCTTCCTTGGCCGTTTCTCTTCTCTTCTTCTTCTTTCTTTCGTTGTTCTTTCTTCTTTCTTCTTCTTTTGCCTTCTTCTTCTTCTGCCTTCTTCTTCTGTTCTTCTTTTCTTTTCTTTTCTTTCTTTCTTTCTAGAGGCAATGTCTTCTTCCATTTTTTTTTCTTTTCTTCTCTGCCTTCTGCAGCTGTGGTGATTCCAACGTCTGATGCTGTGTTCAGACGACTTATCTGTGGCTTTGCTACAGTGCCTTCCTTCTTTTCTTCTTCTTCTATTTCTTCCTTCCTTCTTCTTTCCCTTCATGTCTTCTTCTTCCTTTCTTCCTGCACGCTCACACAAGGGTCAGAGCAAAACCTAACCCTACACTTCCCCGCGTCTCTCTCTTTCTCAGATTTCTCTCTTAGGACTGCTCTCCCAGAGCCGGGTAATCGGGTGCGGGTATCGCACCTAGGACCAGGCCAACCGACGTGCGGTGGTGGGCGAGGAGTGCGCGGTTTGGGTAATCGGATCCTGCCCAAACCCGCGGGGCGTGAGCGTGGGCGAGGGTGAGCGAGCGCGTGGCACGCTGCGTGCGGGAGAGGGACCTGACCCCTGTGTTCGAAGGAGATAAGCCTTAGGCACTTTTTCAATTTAAGTGTGGGCACTTGGCCACGCACTTCCGAGGTGGGACTAAAGTCCCACCTCCCAAATTGGCGTCCGCAGGCGAGCGATCAGCCACTAATTGAGGCAGCCCGTGAGGCTTTCACCCCAGCTGCAGGCCAGGGTGTCTTCGCGACTCCTGCCCGCGTAACCTGGGACGTGCACCTGGGCTGGAGGGTGCCTGCAGCTACAGGTGAAGCTGCTGCACCTCGTCGACAATGGCGGCGAGGGGCGCGAACCTGAAATCACAACTACGGCCTCTCGGCCCAGTTAGAATACGTAGGAAGCATCGCCGGAGTGAGGCAAAGCTTGTGCGATGGTTGGCGGGGTGCGGGAGTGCGTGGAGAGGATGACCTAGGCCAGACTGTGGCCGGAAAGGTGGGTTTATTCGGGGGGTGGTTGGGTGGCTCTTGGCAGTGAATGGAGAGGGGGGATCGGTGGAGCGGAGTGTAAGGGAGCTTTTGGGTTGGTCGGCGAGGTGTGAGAGTGTCTGTGGTCGTGAGATGGTCTCGCCGGAGGGGGTGATCGGAGGTGGAGAAGGTGGTTTGGACAGTGGCAGTTGGGTGGTCGAAAGAGCAGTTTAAAAGGGGGAAAATACAAGGGAAGGAGAGAGGAAGCTATCTACCTAATTACTCGACGAAGGGGGAGGGAGGAGTAGCCGGCTCGTACCTACCGGAGCTGGAGACGAAGATGCCCTGGAGGAGGGTTTTGGCGACGAGGAAGCAGATGGAGGGTGCCAGCGGGTACAGCCTAGCGCGGACGACGGAGCAGGGCAAACCCTGCTGCAGGTAGGGCAGCAGAGCGACGAGGAGGAAGAGGAGGAGTTCGCCGGAAGCTTCGGGCCCTCTGACGGAGGATGAAGGGATGAAGAGGAGGTGTTTCTCCGCCAAAGAAAAGCTTGAAGGAGCCGGCAGGGTTTGCCGGTCCTTATAAAGAGCTTGGTGCAGAGAGAGGGGCAGGCTGGCGTCGTGCTAGCCTCGTCGGAGTAAGGCCGGAGATGACACCCATACCTTCCGCACGTTCGCACGGAAGGCATGGTGGTCGGCAGAGGTCGTGGGTGGGTCCCTGCTACAGAGGACGTCGCAGGGAACCCCGCTTCTATTCTAGAGGACGGTAATCCTACTCTTGCGCGGCGCCATGCTCCGCGCAAGGTCGTCGGAGTATGGCGCTACGCAGAAGTTGCAGGGAGGACCGTTCTACAAAGAACAATGAAAAGTTGGGGACCTAAATGCAAGGGTTTCAAAAGGTAAGGGTCAAAAAGTAAATAAAGAGGACCAAATTGTAAAGTCGGTCAAGGAGGTCTCTTCTTAGGCTCAAGTTTTTATACAAGACTAATTTGAACCTAAGGATTTTAATTGTGAATTTTAATTCTAGGTTGGACCATGTTTGACCAGCCAATTTGCGTAAAAACCTAAATAAAGTTATTAATTGGGCATAGTTCTCTTTTTAGGTCAAAATAGGTTTCTAAGGCCAAATTGAAGGTTCTAAACCGAAGAGAATATTTTTCTATGAATTTTAAAGGGTTTAGTTGATTTTTATCCTGCCTCGAACCTCGTGAATTGAAGTGGGTTTGCTTTAGGGTTACAAAATGTCATTTAATTCCTAGAAGTTGCTATAACTCTTTTCAGATCAGATCAACCTACTTATCTCATTATTAAGCTTGTTTGACCTGTGTTTGGACCCTTAATTACCTTGTTTGCAAACTGCATTGGTGAAATTACAGTTTTACCCCTTATGATTTATTTTATTCTTAACCTCAGAATTCTCTGAGTTTAGCCTTTCTTTGGGTCATGTAGGAGCTTTTTCTCACATATCTAGGTTAGATTGTGCTAGTTAGGGTTTATGATGAGGTTCTCATCATACCCCCATGCCTAGCTTTTGCTAGTACCTTAGCAAAATTTTAAGGTTTCAACCCTTGTTCTAGGCCATGAAGTTCTTAATGATTTCAGATAAGTGTTTTTTCATTTGAAACCTAGACTAGGTCAGAATGCCAACTATAGGCCTAAAAGGTACTCTAGTACCAACCAAGATCTAGATCTGTCTAGCCTCAGCCTCAGTCCTTAACAAAGGTTTTTAAGACCTACAAGAACAAACCTAAGGTTTATTGGACTTTGTGGTTGAAGCACCCGTGCTTGAGATAATTTTAGCCCTGACTCAGTTTGCAGTGCGTTTTGTAAGAAAGAGAGGTAGAAGGTTTATCTGTTTGGAGAGTTTTCTCTTTCTTTTTCTTTTTTAATTCTAGCTTAGGATTGGCTTTTCAACACGGTCTGTATCGGATTCCTTATCACCATCATCAATCCTCAAGGGTTCTTGGTAGTCGATGCTTCGAGATAACACCGCCCATGGTAACCCCCAGAACCCTGGTTGTTGAAATTTTGAGATAATCCCATCCATGGTGTTTCGTGGCCGAATTCAGACCCTAGCAATTGACACTTCGTGATAATGCCATCCATGGAATCTGAACCAGCAGAGTGCTTACATGCCCTCAGTAGGATATGTAAATATCCTAAGAGACAAGCACCGAGGAGATGATATTTTGTTATGCTTCTTCGAGGGGAATTTCCCACCTCTCTGCGCTGGGAACTCGTCCAAATTAACTTGTGTTGATCGGCCGCTCCTACTCAAGATGTCATTTTCAAAATTTTTGCAACACTTCTACGTGATTTTGATTTTTATGCTTATTGAACCAGGCTGTGTGTGAAGTTAGGGTGCTTAGGTTACTAAGTCCCGTAAACCAAAAGTTAGTTAACAAGGCCAAATACTCTCTAAGTCTTGGACCTAATACTTAAGCTTTTCATTTTCCTCAACCTCTTGAGGAATGTCTAGATCTTAATGGGTACTAAAAGTCTATCCGAGAATGCCTAAAGTTCGCGTTCTTACTAATCTCGCTATGCACTTTCCATTTCTTTTCCTGAATGAGGTCCAGAACTTAAGTTAATTCCTTAATTCCTTACGAATGACTATCACTTTTCTTTCATTTTATTTCTTTTTCTTCTCCTCCTCCTTTGTAGAGTCCTCAAAATTTTCTTTCCTCCTCTCATTTTATTATTCTTTTTCAAAAAAAATTTTTAATTTTTATGGTGTTTTTGGCATATGTGAATTTTTTTGTTTAAAATCTTTTCTTACAAGATTTGCACTTTCATACCCCCCATGCCTAAGATTTGCAATGTCCTCATTGTAACTTAGGGGGTTTTTATACAACTTAGTTCATACATTAGGACAGATGTTTTGATGAGTAAATGGGTCAAGGTGACTGTTGCGGACGATTTCTAATCTCAGGTGTAAGCACTTAAGGTGTAGTCGGCTGTCCTAAAGGGTGAACCTTAAGTGCACAAAGGTGTTAGAAAAGGTTTCAGGTTTTCAAAGAGAATGACGGGCTGCCTCCCGTTAAGCGCTGAGTTTTACGCCATCGGCTGGGCGCAATATGCTCAGGGAGAATGGAGGATAAATGATGATTCAGCCAAATCAGTAGAGGTTACATCAATGGACGGTTTGAGTCTCTGACCGTTCACGATGAAAGGTTCGGAATCATGGCTGAGTGGACTGATTTCGACGGCTCCATTTCCAAAAACCTGTCTGACCAAGTAAGGTTCGACCCACTTGGATCGCAACTTCCCAGGGAAAAGTTTGAGTCGGGCATCAAAGAGTAGGACCTTCTGACCGAGATGAAAGATCTTTCTAGAGATGTGCTTGTCATGGAGGGCTTTAACCCGCTCCTTGTAGATTCGCGAGTTCTCGTATGCATCAAGACGTAGTTAATCGATCTCGCTGATTTGAAGCTTTCTGTGGGTTCCAGCCTTAGAAAGATCTAGATTACAACTCCATACTACCCAATAGGCTTTGTGCTCCAGTTCGACGGGAAGGTGACACGCCTTCCCGTACCCCAGTCTAAAGGGCGACATGCCTAATTGGGTTTTGTGGGCGGTCCTATAGGCCCACAAGGCTTCCGGAAGTCGAGAAGACCAGTCCTTCGTCTTAGGCCGAACAGTGACCTGCAGGATTTTCTTGATCTCCTTATTTGACAGCTCAGCTAGACCATTAGTCTAGGGGTGATAAGGAGTAGAGATTCGGTGAGACACCCCGTATTTGGTCATCAGTGACCTGAACTGAGCATTTGTGAAATGGGTCCCCCCGTCTGAGATGATAGCACGAGGAATCCCGAACCGTGAGAAGATATTGTGATGAATGAATTTGAGCACGATTTTGTGATCACAAGTTCGGGTCGGTATGGCTTCGATCCATTTGGACACGTAGTCCACAGCCAGTAGAATGTATTCGAAACCATCCGAAACAGGAAAGGGGCCCATAAAATCAATCCCCCAAACATCAAAGATTTCGCATACGAGAATCGGCTGCAAAGGCATCATGTGGCGATGGCACATGTTGCCCAAAGTTTGGCAACAACTGCATGCCTTGCAGTGATTGTATGCATCCTTGAACAGAGTGGGCCAATAAAAGCCACATTGGAGGATTTTCGATGCGATTTTGTGCCCAAAGAAATGGCCACCGCATGCCTGGTCATGGCAGGAAAGAATATCATTGACTTCATCTTCCGGGACACATCTCCGAATGATTTAGTCGGCACCTATGCAGAAGAAGAATGGATCTTCCCAAATGTAATACTTGGCATCAGAGCGCAATTTGTCTTTCTTGGCCTTTGGCCAATCAAACGGGATCTGATGAGATGCCAAGTAGTTTACTATATCAGCAAACCATGGAAGTTTAGTACCAATAGTCAGCAGGTGCTCATCAGGGAAATGCTCCGTGATGGGTCCGGAAGGGTTGATGATCTCAGAAGAAAGGCAGGACAAATGGTCAGCTACCACATTTTGTCTTCCAGCCTTGTCACGAATCTCAAGATCGAATTCTTGCAACAGCAAGATCCATCAAATTAGTCGGGGCTTCGCATCCTTCTTGACAAAGAGATGCCTCACAGCCGTGTGATCCGAGTAGACGATGACGTGGGAACCCAGGAGATAAGATCGAAATTTTTCAAGGGCAAATACTACGGCTAGCAGCTCTTTCTCCGTAACTGTATAGTTACGCTGAGCCTCGTCAAATGTCTTGCTAGCGTAGTAGATGACCACAGGTTTCTTGCCAGCTTTCTGCCCCAGAACCGCTCCTACAGCGAAATCAAATGCATCGCACATGATCTCAAAGGGTTGAGACTAATCAGGGGATTGTAGGATCGGGGCTTAGGTGACTCGATCACAGAGGTTCTCAAAGGCTTGAGTGCATTCCTTGGAGATTTCAAAGGGTACATCCTTAGAGAGAAGAGTCGTCAGGGGGCGCACGATTTTTGAAAAATCAGGAATGAAACGACAGTAAAAACCGACGTGCCCCATGAAAGAACGGATGTCCCTGATCGAGCTAGGCATAGGAAGATGAGAAATTAGATCAACCTTGGCTCGATCCACTTGGATGCCTTTCTCAGAAATTAGATGTCCTAGGACGATCCCCTCAGGCACCATAAAATGGCTCTTTTCCCAGGAAAGAACCAAATTAACATCGATGCAGCGCCGAGTATATGAACCAAGTGCTGGAGGCAATCATCAAATGATGCCCCGAAAATTGAAAAGTCATCCATGAAGACTTCCAGATAATCACCTACCATATCAGAGAATATGGCAAGCATTCACCGCTGAAAAGTCGCGGGGGCATTGCAGAGACCAAACGACATCCTTCAGAATGCATATGTTTCGAAGGGGCAGGTGAACGTGGTCTTCTCTTGGTCCTCAGGATGAATAGCAACTTGGTTATAATCGGAGTACCCGTCAAGAAAGCAGAAGAATCAATTTCCCGCTAATTTCTCGAGAATCTGATCAATAAAAGGTAGTGGGAAATGATCCTTCTTCGTGGAGGAATTGAGTCGTCGGTAATCTACGCAGACTCTCCACGAGTTGGCTAATCGAGTAGGTATGACTTCTCCGATTTTAGTCGCAATGGTGGTGAGCCCTGCCTTTTTAGGCACAACCTGAATCGGGCTACCCCAACGACTATCGGAGATCGGGTAGATGATCCCTGCATCTAAGCACTTGATGATCTCCTTTTTCACGACCTCCTGCAAATTGGGGTTTAAACGTCTCTGCATCTCACGAGAAGGTCGTGCGCCCTCTTCTGAATAAATATGATGTGTGCAATAAGAGGGGCTTATTCTAGTCAAGTCATCGAGAGTCCAACCAATGGCTCTACGATGTTGCTAGAGAACAGTAATCAGATGGGATTCCTGATCAGGAGTGAGCTTGAAATTTATAATCACAGGAAGGGTCTGATTAGAACCCAAAAAGATGTATTTCAAATGATCGGGAAGGGGTTTCAGTTCAAGGACGGGGTTATCAGCAGCAGTAGGTGGTTCAGGGTAAATGTGAGGTTCAAGGGTAGGAGTTATGGGTCTGTCTAAATCTGGATTTGACTCCTCTAATTGCGGTTCAAGATCTTTCTGTGGTTGATGAGGTATAATCAGGTCATTCTCAAAATGCGTTTCATCAACCAAAGCCCAAATATCACAAATCTGTTTGATGACATCGCAATTGATTTCTTGTTGGGCCTTAAAGATATCAATTTTGAGGGTTTGATTTCCGAATTTCAGCTCTATTTGACCCTCCTCACAACTGATGTTGGCTCTAGCAGTAGCCAGGAAAGGTCTCCCTAGAATGATCGGTGTATCCCTAGGGTTTTCAAGTGAGTCCATGTCCAAGACTATAAAGTCTACAGGGAAATAGAAATCCTGCACTCTTACAATAACATCCTCAAGAATCCCTTTAGGTGACTTTATGGATCGATCTGCTAACTGTAGGGTCACCTCAGTTGGTTTTAGGTCAGATTCTTTTAGGTGTTTAAGTAAGAATGTGGGTATCAGATTTATGGAAGCACCCAAGTCTAGAAATGCTCTGTCAAATTGGGTATCACCTATTTTGCAGGAAATTAGGGGAGTACCAGGATCTTTTGCCTTGGGTGGGAGTCTGCTTAGGATTATAGAGCTGGCTTGCTCTAACAATATAATTGGACTCCCACTCTTGGTTCACGGCTTACGCTAAGGTGTACACACATTCTTTAAGAATCGTGCATAAGCCGGTACGTGGCGAATTGCATCCATCAAGGGGATGCTTATTTGGACCTGCTCAAAGAGCTTGACCAAGTCCTCCTCAGGTGCCATGGGTTTTGTCTTCTTTCCCTTGGTCAAGGCCTCGGGAAATGAAACCTTGGTTGGTTCTTCTAGGATAGGTCCAGGTCTTTGATCTGGGACGGGGATAGGAACGTCCTGGATTACTGTCTTAGGGTTGGGATCACTACCAGGCTTGGAGTGGTTTGGATAGGGTGGATCTTGGGTCTCCTTACCACTACAGGTTGTTACAGAATTTAGTCCTGCCTGGTTTTGGTTAGGGTTGGATAGGATGGGTTGCTGCTGATAACCCACATAAGAAGTGGAAGCCTCCATCCCGTCGTGTGAAGGAATAGAGAGGGTCTGATAAATCATGTGTGCTTGGCCCAGGTTTGGGTTTATAACGTGCCGCTGGGTCGGCACGTTATTAGAGTAAGGAAGAGGTTGGGAAGGAAGTGTGCCCGGTTGGCGAGAATTTGCCAATTGGGCCAATTGATTTCAAACCTCTGTAAGTTCGTCCTTGTGTTGTTTCTGAATAGCCGCATTCGTTCTTTGAATGTCAGCCAGAGTTTGAAGGATGAGGGACATTTGGTCCTGGTTTGGCCCTGATGGATAAGGAGGGTTGGGCCGTGGCTGAGGCGGCTGGTAAGGACGAGGTGGTTGTGGACGGGGTTGAAAGGGTGGTCTTTGGGTTTGGGAATTTCCCGCCCACTAGAAGTTGGGATGGTTGCGCCATCTAGGGTTGTAGGTGTTGGAGAATGGATCATTCTGGATGACGTTGAGGTCCTCGCAAGTCTGAGGAACCTCCAAAGAATCAAAGAATGGGGGAATGGAATTCCCCTGGCTGGTATAGAAAGGATCGGGTGACCCTCCAATCGGAGAAGGTCGGTGGAGAATGTTTTGCACAGTCTCCAATGTGGAAGGAAGCTGTGCGAAGGAACTATGCGTAAAGGTGGCTCGCTGCAAGTGCTGAGTCAGCTCGTCCACCTTCTTCTCGATGATAGGGACCTTGTCCAATCGACTAGCCATCAATTCCAGGTTGACTGATGCGGACAGGCCCTGCGTCTCGTGTGCTCCCCTAAGGTTCGTCGATGCACGGGTATTCGTCCTGTCGAATAATCCTATGGAGTCATTGTTGATGGAGTTCTCGCACATATTTTCGAGAATCTCCCACAGGTGTCCTCATGTTGACCCATGATATTCCCTCTGCAAGTTGCATTGATGAAAAGCCTAATATCCTCACGGAGTCCCTGGTAAAAAGACTGGACTTGTTCCCATTTAGGAACTTCGTGATGGGGGCATTTTCTCATGAGATCCTGAAAGTGATCCCATGCCTCATGGAGAGGTTCTCCCGGTTCCTGGGTGAATTGGGTAATCTAATGGCGTAAGGCATTGGTCCGACCAACAGGAAAGAACTTCTTCAAGAACTCAAACTGAAGTTCTCCCCAATTATTGATCGGCTGGGTCTGAGTTTGGTACCAATAAGCGGCCTTGTCCATAAAAGAGGAGAACATCTTCATGAGGAGAATGTCTCGATTTTGTGCATCTGACCCAAAAGTTTGGGCCAGATGCTTTAGCTGTTTGATGTGCTGGAAGGGGTCTTCAGAATTAAGTCCATGAAATTTAGGTATTGCATGAATCATATTTGGCTTAAATTCAGAATCAGGTCCTCCAATCGAGATTCTGACTCGAGGCTCAATGGCCACCGCAGTAGGATTATAATGGTCCCTCATCATAGGATGCTGCGGTGGGTGCACAAAGTTTTGGAAGAGGTCATTGAGTCGCTGGAGCTGGTGCTCCAGATTGTTTTCTTCCTCAACTGGCTGAGCCATTGTGGAAGAAGAAGGTGAGTTGGGTTCGGAGTCGGAGGAGAGGTCGATGTGAAGTGTTGTTTTCTCAGACAAGGGCACTGAGGCTCGGCCTCGAGGAGAGTGAAGTTCTAAAGGAGGTTTCAAGGACCTCCTACCAAACATACACTCAAGGAGAAGATGAGTTTAACAGGTGCTGGACCCAATCAAGACACCCAAAATGTTGGGTGACTATAGAGGTGCGGGGCAGATGGACCCCTTGATCAAAAGATCGTCCACCTGAGAATTACCTGGGCAGCCAGAGAGGGTGAGTCCCCCGAAGACCCCTACACGGTAGAGCGTCCCCACGGGTTACAGGATTTCCCCCACCCGACCTCTCTTGTCACTGAGATTCCAGGTAGACCAGAATGGGGATCTTGACCTCTTAAGTCTACCACTTTTAGTTTAAGATCAGGGTGCTTAGATTTTCACTTGAACTTTAGTCTTTTTTAGTGCAAAGAGTGACCTAAGTTGAAGGTTGGTTGACCCAAGGGGTCAACTTTACCTGCTAGTTCTGTTGAGAGCTTATTAGGTCTTGTCTTTTAGGGTTCAAGTGTTTTTAGAGAGCCAATTGCTTAGGGTTTTTCTGAATAGGTATTTTCAATCAATGGTTTAGGCACACTTCTTTTGGATTTTCTCAATTCTTAATTAAGGAGTGTTTCTCTGAAACCCTAATGTTAAATCCTATGTTGGCTCTACTTGGTCCAGTTAACTCCTTGTTGGGTAATTAGGGCTCAGGCAAGAAGGTGTTAGCCCTTAAATACCCTTAATAATGTGTGCAGGAATAGTGGTTTGAAAACATGCATTTGTTACTAAGTATGAAAGACAGGTTATAACTATATTATTTATTTTTTTCTTTTTCTTCCTCTTTATAATTTAGGGGTTAGTAGTGAGAGGATAGAAAAATTACCTGTCCTCGGAGTGGTTGTTGTGCGGCTACTTGTCTTCTTGATTTCCCGTGCCTGCACACAATAAGAGAAGAGATTAATAGAAACTCACAAATAGAGATTTTATAGCTTCTAGAATAGCCGTTGCTCCCCGGCAACGGCGCCAAAAATGGTAGCTGGAATGCAAGATGTAAGCTGCCTTGTTCTGTCTTGTTGTGTCTTTATGTTTATTATAGTTTAAGTAGAGTCGTTATAGCATAAGACAAAACGGCTACCAGATTACTACCAAAAATTTTTTACTCGGAACAAGGTTTTCCCGAGGTCGAACTCAGGGAGCAACTATGTTTCTAGAAGCCTAAACAAGATCTCTATTATGTTACAAAAATAAAAGAGAGAGAGAGAGAGAGATCTTGGCTTCTTCTTCTTCTCTTTCTGTTTTCTTCTTCTTCTTTTCTTCTTTTCTTTTCTTTTCTTTCTTTCTTTCTAGAGGCAATGTCTTCTTCCTTTTTTTTCCTTTTCTTCTTTTCCTTCTGCAGCTGTGGTGATTCCGACGTCTGATGTTGTGTTCAGACGACTTATCTGTAGCTTTTCTACAGTGCCTACCTTCTTCTTTTATTCTTCTTCTGTTTCTTCCTTCCTTCTTCTTTTCCTTCCTGTCCTCTTCTTCCTTTCTTCCTGCACGCTCACACAAGGGTCAGAGCAAAACCTACCCCTACCCTTCCCCGCGTCTCTCTCTTTCTTAGATTTCTCTCTTAGGACTGCTCTCCCAGTGCCGGGTAATCAAGTGCGGGTATCGCACCCGGAACCAGGTCCACCGGCGTGCGGTGGTGGGCGAGGAGTGCGCGGTTTGGGTAATCGGATCCTACCCAGACCCGCGGGGTGTGAGCGCGGGCGAGGGCGAGCGAGCGCGTGGTGCGCTGCGTGCGGGAGAGGGACCTGATCCCTGTGTTCGAAGGCGATAAGCCTTAGGCACTTCTTCAATTTAAGTGCGAGCGCTTGGCCACGCACTTCCAAGGTGGGACTAAAGTCCCACATCCCAAATTGGCGTCCGCAGGCGAGCGATCAGCCGCCAATTGAGGCAGCCCGTGAGGCCTTCGCCCCAGCCGCGGGACTGGGTGTCTTCGCGACTCCTGCCCGCGCGACCTGGGACGCATACCTGGGCTGGAGGGTGCCTGCAGCTGCAGGTGAAGTTGCTGCAGCTCGTCGACAATGGCGGCGAGGGGCGCGAACCTGAAATCACAGCTACGGCCTCTCGACCCAGTCAGAATATGTAGGAAGCTTCGTCGGAGTGAGGCGAAGCTTGTACGGTGGTTGGCGGGGTGCGGGAGTGCGTGGAGAGGCTGACCTAAGTCAGACTGTGGCCGGAAAGGTGGGTTTGTTCGGGGGGTGGTCGGGTGGTGCTTGGCAGTGAACGGAGAGGGGGGATCGGTGGAGCGGAGTGTGAGGGAGCTTCTGGGCTGGTTGGCGAGGTGTGAGAGTGTCTGTGGTCGTGAGATGGTCTCGCCAGAGGGGGTGATCGGAGGTAGAGAAGGTGGTCTGGACAGTGGCAGTTTGGTGGTCGAAAGGGCAGTTTAAAAGGGGGAAAATACAAGGGAAGGATAGAGGAAGCTATCTACCTAATTACTCGACGAAGGGGGAGGGAGGAGCAGCCGGCTCGTACCTGCCGGAGCTGGAGACGAAGATGCCCTGGAGGAGGGTTTCGACGAGGAGGAAGCAGATGGAGGGCGCCAGCGGGTACAGCCTGGCGCGAGCGACGGAGCAGGGCAAACCCTACTGCAGGTAGGGCAGCAGAGCGACGAGGAGGAAGAGGAGGAGTTCCCCAGAAGCTTCAGGCCCTCTAACGGAGGAGGAAGGGAAGAAGAGGAGGTGTTTCTCCGCCAAAGAAAAGCTTGAAGGAGCCGGCAGGGTCTGCCGGTCCCTATAAAGAGCTTGGCGCAGAGAGAGGGGTGGGCTGGTGTCGTGCTAGCCTCGCTGGAGTAAGGCCGGAGATGACACCCATGCCTTCCGCGTGTTCGCACGGAAGGCATGGTGGTCGGCAGAGGTCGTGGGTGGGTCCCTGCAACAGAGGACGTCGCAGGGAACACCGCTTCTGTTCTAGAGGACAGTAACCTTGCTCTGCGCGGCGCCATGCTCCACGCAAGGTCGCAGGAGTATGGTGCTGCGCAGAAGTTGCAGGGAGGACAGTTCTGTAGAGAATGATGAAAAGTTGGGGACCTAAATGTAAGGGTTTCAAAAGATAAGGGTCTAAAAGTAAATAAAGATGACCAAATTGTAAAGTCGGTCAAGAAGGTCTCTTCCTAGGCTCAAGTTTTTATACAAGACTAATTTGAACCTAAGGATTTTAATTGTGAATTTTAATTCTATGTTGGACCATGTTTGACTGGCCAATTTGCGTAAAAACCCAAATTAAGTTATTAATTGGGCATGGTTCTCTTTTTAGGTCAAAATAGGTTTCTAAGGCCAAATTGAAGGTTCTAAACCATAGAGAATATTTTTCTATGAATTTTAAAGGGTTTAGTTGATTTTTATCCTACCTCGAACCTCAAGTGGATTTGCTTTAGGGTTAAAGAATGTCATTTAATTCCTAGAAGTTGCTATAACCCTTTTCAGATTAGATCAACCTATTTCTCTCGTTGTTAAGCTTGTTTGACCTGTGTTTGAAACCTTAATTACCCTGTTTGCAAACTGCATTGGTGAAATTGCATTTTTACCCTTTATGATTTGTTTTATTCTTAAACCCAGAATTCTCTGAGTTTAGCCTTTCTTTGGGTCATGTAGGAGCTTTTTCTCACATATCTGGGTTAGATTGTGCTAGTTAGGGTTTATGATGAGGTTCTCATCAGCGGGCGACCTCCAAGACCCTTCCCATGTCTTTGATTGGGGACACAAACCTTAGCAGCCAAGCCAATTGAAGGTGCCTTCATCTGCAAGCGCGTGCGAAGAAGACATGGGATTTAGTCCCACATCGTTAACGAAGGAGCGCATGATAGCGCATAACATGAATTTGTCACTTGGCCTTAGTGCCTCAAGACACATGGAGTTTAGGACCCTGCTCACCCGCACTTAACCCGACCCGCCTAAGCCCTGTTCACTCCTTGGTTGTGACCCACACCCGCAGTCCTCGACCTGGGTGCGCATACCCACATACCCGATTACCTGAACATCTGAGAAAGAAGAGAAGGAAAGGAGATAAAGAGAGAGTGGGGTAGGGGGGGTTTTCTCCTTTGTGCGTTGGCTGACACTTAGCCGTGAGAGAACCCTTGTGCTCTCTGAAAGAAGGAAAGGAAGAAGGGAAGGGCCCAAGGAAAGAAGAGAGGGAACTAAAGAAGAAAGCTCTTTACAGAGCACTGTAGCAACGACATTTAAGTCGTCTGATTTGCCAAAGAGACGTCTGATTACTGTAGCATTCAAGCTACTGTTGCTTTATTTGATATAATTGATAGTTGGATGCATGCTTAACTTAAGAAGGATATAAGTGGTGATTCAAATCACCATTGTTTTTTATCCTCTTATCTTTTTGTCATCATCTTCTTGCGATACATTAAACTTCATTGAATATATAATGTGACAGATTAATATTCATTGAAATATCTTTATAGTGCCTCATTTATTATGATCATTTATATATTTATTTTGATTAGCATGTGAATTCCTACTTGCCCTCTGTGTTCGACCTTGGATTTTCTTGCCAATCTTTCGAGTTATAAATATTATTTGTTTTCGAGGGATTTCGACCTATACTGCAACATATATTTTAAAACATCGATTTCGCGCAATTAATAGTAGGGTAGTGCAAGTAAACAAAATAATATAAATACATGAATACCAGAGAGAAGAGAGGTATAGACTTGCTACTTTCTTTTCTCCATTGACCGTTAGTTGTCTAAATTTCCAATGTCACGTGGCCCTTAAAATTCAAATTTTAGTTATTCCTTTTTAATTCTTAGGGAGATATAAGGAGATCTCATTGTGATTTCCAAACAGGCGTGACAAGTATGTGGTGCCCTCTTGGCCGTGAGGGCACTCCGTACTCATCCTACCACTCGTTCCATCACCCTGGGGACCTAGCATAGGTAGTATGGCGACTGTATACCACAAACTATACTTGTTTGCGAAGCAAAATCAAGGTTTAAAAATAGTGTTATAGTATAGTTGAAATCACTTTGAAAATAAATATATTTATTACTCGAATTTTAAGTCCAAGGTCGAATACAGGGAGCAATATGGAATTCAAAACTCAAGATAGCAATTTGAATCAGAAATATCAGAGATTGCAATAAGAATAATATCAGGTATGAATGTGCAAAACGAATGGAGTAAAATGGTGATTTAAATCTCCAATTACTCCTCACAAATAACACTTAAATCAAAGCCTTAAATATATGCAATCAAATATATCAGACGACTTAAAGAGACTCAAGGATCTCTCTCTTTTTCTTTTTTTGATCTTCTATTCTTCTCCTTTTTCTCCTCTTCCTGTGCGGCTCCTTCTATTCTTCTTCTTCTTAGGCCATCTTCTTTCTTTCTTCTCAGTTCTCCTTCACACAGAGGGGGAAGATCCTTCAAACGACTAAGTGTCAGCCGTTTATTCCTGTAGCAAAGCCCCCTGCCCCCGCATGCTATCTCTCTTTCTCTTTCTGGGTCACGCTCTCCCAGAGCCTTCCACAGTATAGGGTAATCGAGTTTCGGACCTAGAGTGCACCTGGGTCCAAGGCTGCAGGAGTGATCGCAGCTAAGGAGTGGAATGGATTAGGTAGGTCAGGTCTGTGCCAGGCCCGTAGGGGACGGGGTCACGGGCGAGGAGCAGGTGAGCGGGGACCTCACCCCCAGTGTCTGAGGCAAATAGCCTTAGACACAAATTCAATTTATGCATGGCCGACTGCTTATGAGTCTTCGATGTGGGACTATCTGCATCCCTCTTCTTCACGCATCTGCAGCAGCACGTATCTCTTCAATTGGATCAGCTAGTGAGGTCAATTCGTCCAATTGACCACCTGGGCGTGTGCACGAGATGTTTCTGCGCAACTTAGGGCTTCTACCTGGGACTGTCAAGCCTGGAGCGAGCTTCAAGCAAGCTCGAAGGTCGGCTGTAATGGCGGTGATGGCTAGAACCTGAAATCCACGAATACGGGTGCTAAGCCCCAGTTAAATCATTCTGGAGGGTCGTTGGTGAATGAGGAGCACAATGGTGGTGGTTTTGAAGCGTGGGAGTAGGTGTAGTGGCTGGACGAGTTCGGGGACGATGACGGAAAGGTGGGTTGCTCAAGGGCATTGAGGAGAGGTCAATAGCCTCAATTACCAGAGGGTTTTCGCTCTCTGGGACACAGCGGAGGTGTAGGGATGAACGGTGGCCAAGTTGGTGGAGCGTAGTGGCCGTGCGAACTCGCCAAAGGTACGCTGGTGAGGTGGAAGACAGAGGGCGTTAGGGCGAGTCGGCAGTCGAAACGAAGTTGCAAATGTTTGGGAATGATAAATGGAAGATGAGGTATCGATAGGGAAGCTAGCGAAGGAAGTAGGGCAGAGGCGGCGCCGGTCATGGTGTGCTCGGCGCCAGGGACGAAGGTGCCCCATTGAGGGAAGGTCGGCATCGATGAAGGAGAGAGAAGCACCCACTGGTATGGCACAACGCAGAAGAAGGCGAGGAAGGAGGATCTATCACTGGTATTGCGGTCAGATGACAAGGAGAGGCAAGGAGGGTCGTCGGAGCTCAAGGAGCCTTTCGATCGAATCAAGAGAGAGGAATTTAGGGGAGATCCCGGTCGAAATTGAGCTTGCCCCATTCGGCCTGATCTGGGCTTTCTTTTATAGGGCTCAAGAGGGGATCCTAAGCTAGGAAGCCAAGCTTCCAAGCTTGGAATTGTCACTGGAGTAGGAAACCCAAATCTCTCATGAGTTTGCATGAGAGATTGGGAAGGCTATGGGGCATGTGATTTAGCTCAAATGGAACGGAATTCCTTGACGAACTTCCCTTTCAAATTTCAAAGGGATTTGTCAAAGAATCAAGGAGTTCTTGCCATTTCAAGGTCGTCGGTGCTTGCAGGAATAGGATTAATGGTGGTAGGGACCTATTTGTGAATATAATGACAAAGTTAGGGGTCTATTTGTAAATATTTTGAAAGTTAAGGGCATAAATGTAATTAAATAGGATCAATTTGCAAACTAGGTCAAGACAATTTTAGCTTGGGTCCAAATTTTGGTACAAATCTGATTTTGACCTAAGAAATCCAATGGTGAATTGCATTTTGATTTTGATCACGTTTGACTAGGTAATTTACGTAAAAACCCAAATTAGGGTAAATGTCTATCTGAGATTCTGTTTTGGGCCAAAATGGGTCTGAGGGTCAAATTGAAGGTTCCAAACCCTAAAGAATATTTTTCTATAAATTTTAGAGGGTTTAGGTGAATTTTATCTTTACTAGAGCCTCAGTTAATTAACCGGGTCTTTTTTTAGGATTTCAAAAGTCATTTAATTCTCAAAACATGTGCAAACCCTTTTCTATCTATTCTAACCCACTTGTTATCCTTTTAAGACCATTTGACCCTCGATTACCCCTGAGAAAACCCGTTGTTGTACTGTATTCAATTTATGATGGTAAAATTACAGTTTTAACCCTGGTTTCTTATCTTTCCCTGAGAATGGTTATGCAGTGACTTATGGCTCTCTGGCAGTTATGTAGGAGCATTTACTGACTAAATTGGATCAAAATGAGCTAGTTATGGCTCATGATGGTGTTCCCACCAATATGTATAGACGTAACCTACGCTGGTTCGTAGATAGCCCTTTCCACTATCTGCGTATGTATCCTGCCAAATAACATATATAAGTATTTTTCCCATGTATCCCTACCTCACTACCCAATTGGCTAATTAAGCCTATCGTAGAGTTGCAAGGAGGCTAGCTCACTCCCTAATTCCAACAGCTATATTTAAGTCATGCATATTCAATCTTGATCTCAACATATGCAGAATTTCACTTATCGCATAGACAATTGTTGTTTAATTAATTCTTATGCATGAACCATTTCTCATTTCGTTCAACATTTATTCCAAGATGCAATACAAAGAATTATCAGACTTATTCCTACAATCCAATGAAGAATTAAAGCAACATATATTTTATCTCCTTTAATCAGAAAAGTATTTTGATCATAGTACTGCAATTCTAATTATTCAAAGTTAGAAATCCAATATTAATTTCATATGCTGGAGTCTCAATTAATCTCTCCTCTTCAAGGTGGGTAATTCTTTTCATTTTAGATATATCATTCTGACATCTATACTTCCCATTACGGGGTTAATTAGGCACTCAAGCACTCAAGGACTCCAATACTCAATAAAGACGAGAATTACGTCTAAAATAGCAGTATTGGCATAGAAACAGAATCTATGCAACTCATTTAGCCAGAGTGAAATTTAAATTACTCTATTGAGGGTTAAGGAAACTCTGAGTTACGCGTCGAAAGCTTCTTGGATTCCACGTTTGTTTCTGTTGGTGCAAGGGCACCACCGTCGTTAATTTTGACGCCAACAAAATGCATGTTATTTAACATTTGCATTGAGTTTATAAGTTTCAGGAAAATGCAAATGGTTACAAGTATAAAGGAGGAACTCAAGCTCACAACCATGGCAAATTGGAGGAGCTGGATGGAGGAGAAAGAGCTTCGCTTGGAGCGAAAGCTTAAAGAAGGAAGGAGATGAAGAATAGGATAGACACTTGATTCATGTATTCTTTTGTTATTCTTTTACTCTTTATTTTTCTGTCTAGATAATTGTTAAAGAGCCTCAAAGTTACTAAACTGTAGTCCTAGGAACACTTACTCAAATCTAGGATACTTAGGTTTTTCATAGAAAACATAGAAAGTCAAAATAGGCATAAGACAGCCTGATCGGACGTCTGATCTTTGACTTTAAGATGTCTAACTATTTATCAAACGTCAAAACACTTAGGCTGGACTTAATGCTTTCTGTCTGTTAATTTCTGACGACCAACCCTTAGTCCAAACGTCTTAGAAGACATCTAATGAACTTACCAAACATCCAATTAGAGGACTGCTGGCTTTGTTAGACTGATCCTAGAGGATTAACCTTTAATCTAACCTACATACACTTTCAAACGTTCGTAGTGATCCCTAAACGTTCGACAAATAGACGATAGGCTTAATCCATCCCCAAATCACTTTTGTCAATGATTATAGTCGTTTGAGCCATGGAAAATCAATTCCCACAATAAAACCTATTTCTAGACATCCAGACCTTGTGCTAGGTGTTCGACCTGTCGTCTACTAATAAGACCTAGAACCTTGTTTAGGTCTGGATAAAATTAGGAAGGAAACTCATTTAGAATTAGACGTCTAACCTTAAGTCCAGACATCTTAAAATACATCATTAGATGATCGTTCCGATCCAACAAAATCTAGTTGATCTACCCTTCTAGATCAGATGTCCGACCATAAAATCAGATGATGACCCAGACGTCTGATAACCCTATCAGAATCATAAATAACCCTGATTTTGGCCTGATTTTCCTTGAGATAATTCCCAACGGCTAGAGAAGCCCTCCAACGGTTAGAAGATGCTTCTAAACCCCTCTTAGGACCTCTATAAATAGAAAAACACCTTTCCTTTGCTACACACACCAACCAATACTACTTTCCACTCATTTTGTGTCCAAGAAAAGTTAGAATCAAAGGAGAAGCACCCAAGCCTTAGTCTACATCTTGAGGGCATCTTCCCAACTATGCACCCGCTCTCCCGCCTACGTATACGAGAGCATCGTTGTGCCATTGCGTCGATCATGCACTTCACTTCCATCTTAAGGAAGTACCCTGTTATGACCTGATTCCCGAATCCCTACAGGACCCAAAACCGGCTCGCCTCGACTAATCCCAAGATTTAGTCATCCAACAAGAAATAACCAAAAGCAGGAAAGTAAACCACATTCACATATGCAACATAACTAAGTAGAAGAAACGTACAAAGCAGTAAAAGAAAATAGATCTGCTATTTTAGTACATACCACCACAATAATAATAACAATGGAAAGTAGAAAGTAAATAGTAGTAACAGAACAGTAACTAAAAATCCATTACTTACTACAACAGTGGAGAAAAGAAAAGGAAGTACTGAAGAAAACTACGGTTGGACTCAACTGGGCCCAGCACCCTCCACAGTCGGAAACTCGGGCTGCTCAACTCCTGGTCATAAACAGTGTTATGAAAAGACAGTCAGCGAACGCGGAGTAGAGTGGTATATATATTCTCTAAGTATAGAATAGTAAAAATAACAGGTTTAATTCTCATTTCCATTTATCTATTTTATATGTTTCAGTTTCACCCATTTCTCAAAGTATCCAGATGTTTCTTGATCTTGCATGTTCCTCGTGGGAATGATCTTGATTGCAGCCTTTTCCACAGAGTAGAAGGTACACGTGGTGCTCTCCTGGCCGTGAGAATCCCCCATGGTAGTCCTACACCCAGTCAACCACCCCGAGGTCACTGTCAAGACGTAGCAGTGACTACGACACAGGTAATAAGCACACGGGTAGCTACCCTGCACTGACACACGGTCAGTCGTTTCTGCTAGCGGGTATGCCAAAGTACAGCATGAAACAGTATAAGGCCTTACCCTCTTAGAACAGGGGTCTCGCAGCTCAGAACCAAACAGGGGTCTCACCCCTCCACAGTCCGCACACCCTCGTCTGACTACCTCGGTTTCCCCAGAGGGCCTAACAAGTCAGTGTTGGGTGGCTAGCTGAACCCCAAGCCCCGTGGGGTGGCTAGCACCCTCCCTACACTAGTAGCTCACCTCGGTACCACGTACGCGAGGGTCAACAGGAGTCAGTGTAAAGTGGCCAATCCTAACCCCGGGTCTCAACCCAAGAGAGGCTAGCTCCGCTCTACACAAAAGGGGACAGTTGCTCTCCTTAGTACCACGTACTCAAGGGCCAGCACACATCCCGTCTACATTCCGATTTTCCATCTATCCAAGGAGTTCTACTCCTAATTCCCCATAGGGTTCATGCTCGTATTCACCTCATTATCCAGATCTTGATCTCAGGTTGCATAATTCATTTCTCATCCATATACAGGCAGCTCGTGTTTTCATAGTTCAATTCTTAATACATGGAACTAGTTCTTTCACAGGTAGTTTTATCAACCACAGGTAGCTCATATTCTAACAGGCAGCTCGTAATTATAATCCAGGAATTTACTAGCAATTTATCTTAATCACGCATACATGTAAACCATACAGTACAATCAAGCTCATTTATTTCTCTACTGTAGGGTTCATGCCACATCTTAGGGTTCCATTCAGCTACTACCACAATCACATTCTTATTCAAATATTATTAACGGAATTAAACCACTCTACCAGGAAATACGGGAGTAATGGGGGATTGAACTGCAGACCCAGACGTCTCTGCGATCCCCAAACACGTAGCAGGCTAAAACCCTATACCAGGGAATACATCACCAAAGGAGAGTTCAGAATAGTGTATAACAGACTCGAGTACGTAGAGGAACTCAAAAGAAAAGTGCAGGTATTTCATTTGCGTAAAACAGACCCTGATCAGACCCTAAACAGGTCAAAAACGTGCCTACTGTTCAAAATCAGACGTCTAGGAATAATCCCAGATGTCTTAAAAGGTGTCAGATCTTACCTTATGTTCAAAATCAGACGTCTAGGAATAATCCCAGATGTCTTAAAAGGTGTCAGATCTTACCTTATGTTCCTGCAGTATCCTCAGATGTCCAGACCTCCTCTGCGATCGTCTGAAGGTAGTTCCAGACGTCGGACAATGCCTCTGGTCGTCTGGACGCACCTCCGGACATTTGGTGATGTGATCTGACGTTCAGAAATGCATGGAAAAGAGTTCCACGCACCTTCCCAAAGGCCTTTTCCTACGTACAAAGCCGCAGGTTCAAATAAGGCCCAACCAACTTTTGCGGTGAGGCCTGCATGGCCGTAACCGTGGAAAAGAATGTACCTTGTGACATAAGTGCTTTTAGATGCCTGGTCTCAGACTCGGACGTCCAGCTGCCACCACAATCGTCTGATCGACTCTCCAGACATCTGATACTGGAAAAAATCCCAGTATCAGCAACTCCCTGTAGCTTGTTCGGCCCGCTCGCCTCGCACCGCAGCAGCTCCAGCTACTGCAGAGGGCCAAGAGGTCATCTCCCCGAGCCCTCTCCTTCTCCCATACACGCCCACCGGTGGCCGTGTGAGCCCTCTCCTCCTCCTCCCGTGCTCTCCTCCTTCCTTCCTCTCACTCTCCCTCGCTCGCCCCCTCTCGCCACTTCCACACAAGCACTGAAGGTGGCAGTGGTGTGTGGAGTGGGGAGGAGAGGAGATAGGAGGAGGGTTTATATAAGAGGGTAAGGGGTTTAGGGTTTGGGGGAGGTGAGGAAGAGAGAGAGAAAGGAGCAGTTCTGCGCGCTGCCTGCACATAGAGCGCAGTGCGTAGTACAAAAATTCCACCTTCAGACGTCCGGGAACAGGTTCAGACGTCTGACTAAGACTCCAGTCATCTTAAAAGGCTAAAAAATAACAAGTCCTTACATCATAACAAACTTAAAGGAGGTTTCGTCCCCGAAACTTGAGCTAGCTAGGATGCGGAAAGAGGAACATAAAACGCATAACAAACTTAAAGAGGATCGAAGTAGGTCCAAAAAGACGTACCCTCAAAAAGCTCTGAGTACCGCTCTCGCATCGCCGCCTCAGGCTCCCAGGTCGCCTCCTCATACCGCTGGCTTCTACATAGGACATTCACTAGTGGTACCCGCTTCCGTCTCAGACTCCAGATGGCTCTGTCTAGTATCTGCACGGTCTCTCAGGGTAGGTCAGGTCATCACCCACCTCGACACTCTCATGGCTCAGAACGTGACTAGGATCAGCAACGCACTTCCTAAGGTTGGACATGTGGAACATGTCGTGCACTCCAGAAAGCTGGGAAGGAAGGGTAAGCCGGTAAGCAACGGGTCCCACTCGTTCCAGGACCTCAAATGGCCCTACAAACCTCAGCACAAGCTTCCCTTTCACCCAAAAATGTTGCAGGCCCTTCATGGGAGAAACACGGAGAAAGACGTGATCCCCAACATCGAACTGCACCTCTCTACGTTTTCAATTAGCGTAACTCTTCTGCCTACTCCTGACAGTGCAAAGTCATCTGTGATTCTGCTCTATCACCTCCTGAATCTGCCGGATCAGCCTAGCGCCAACCTCCCACTTGGTCCCCACCTCGACCCAACTCAAGGGTGCAGTACACCTCCATCTATACAGAGCCTCGTAAGGTGCCATGCCGATGCCTGAGTGGTAACTGTTATTATATGCAAACTTTTCCAGGGATAAATGCTCCTCCCAGGAGCCTCTCTAGTCTAGTACACAAGCGTGTAAAAGGTCCTCAAATGTCTGTATGGTGCACTCTGGCTGTCCGTCCGTTTAGGGGTGGTAAGCAGCACTGAACCTCAAATATGTCTCCAAAGCCTACTAAAACTCAGCCTAGAACTGGGAAGTAAAACGGGTATCCCTGTCGGATACAATCTCACGTGGGACTTCGTGCAGGCATACCACAACTCGAATGTACCTCTCTGCCAACTGCGTTGGTCCCAAGGTGACTCGGATCAGCAGGAAACGCATCGTCTTCGTCAACATGTCTACTATCACCCAAACTGTGTGGTGTCCCCGCTGGGTAATAGGTAGATCCACCACCAAGTCCATGGTGATGCTCTCCCACTTCCACTCTGGCACAGGAAGCAGCTGTAACAGCCCTGTAGGCCTCTGATGCTCGGCCTTCACCTACTGGCACACCAAACACTGCTGCACAAACTCACCAACATTCCGCTTCATCCCTCCACCAAAAGTCACGTCTCAGATCATGATACATCTATGTGTTCCCCGGATGTATGGTGAACCTAGACCCATTCGCCTTAGCCAAGAGCTCTCTCAATAACTCCTCATCCCTAGGAACGCATAAGCTTCCCCTCATACACAATATCTCGTCTATAAAGGAAAACTCTCCTAGGTCTCCAGTCAACACCCTATCCCGTAGTGTCATAAGTACGGATCTGTCATCTACCCTGCGATGATGCAGTCGATCAACTCTGGTCACATCTGTCACGTCACTATCATTGTCCCACAATACCCCCATAACTCCCAGGGTGACCAACTGCCCAACTCCTCCATGAGTCTCCAACGCTGTGCCTGTAGAATGGCCAAGTGGGCGACCGCCTTCCGACTCAAGGCGTCAGCCACCACATTGGTCTTCCCTGGATGGTAGGAGATGCTGCAGTCGTAGTCCTTCAGGAGCTCTAACTAAATTCTCTATCTCATGTTGAGCTCCTTTTAGTCAAACAAGTACCTGAGACTCTTATGATCCGTGAAAATCTCGAAAGTCTCACCGTAAAGGTAGTGCCTCCATGTCTTCAGCGCAAAGACAATAGCTGCCAGCTCTAAGTCATGGGTAGGGTAGCTATGCTCGTGGAGCTTCAGTTTCCGTAAAGCATAAGCGACAACGTAACCCTGCTGCATGAGCACACCCCCTAACCCCTGCAATGAAGCGTCTGTGTAAACCACAAAACCACCACTACTGTTTAGGATGGTAAGCACAGGAGCTGAAGTTAGTCTCTCCTTCAACTCCTGAGAACATGCCTCGCACTCATTTGTCCAAGAAAAGGGCACGTCCTTCCGAGTCAGCTGGGTCATAGGATGTGCAATATGAGAGAATCCTCTGATAAACCGTCGATAGTAACCTGCCAATCCCAAAAAGCTGCGTATCTCTGTCACTATACGTGGCCTCTCCCACCTGAGTACGGTCTCAACCTTGGCTAGATCCACAGCCAAACCATCCCCTGAGATCACATGACCCAAGAAAGTCACCTGCCTCAACCAAAACTCACACTTGCTGTACTTAGCATACAGCCGACGTCACCTCAAAGTATCCAAGATCATTCGTAAATGCTGTCCATGCTACGCCTGATCCTGCGAGTAAACGAGCATGTCATCGATGAACACAACCACAAACTGGTCCAAGTACGGCCTGAGAACCTGGTTCATCAAATCCATAAAAGCAGCGGGGGCATTGGTCAACCCAAATGGCATGACCAAGAACTCGTAGTGCCCGTATCGGGTACGGAAAGCTGTCTTGGAGACGTTGGTCTCCCTAATCCTCAACTGGTGGTAGCCCGACCTCAGATCTATCTTGGAGAACACTGTGGCATCTCGCAATTGATCGAAGAGGTTGTCAATCCTTAGCAGCGGATACTTGTTCTTGATGGTGACCCTATTCAGCTACCGGTAGTCAACATAAAGTCATAGGGTACTGTCCTTCTTCTTCACAAACAGCACAGGGTCTCCCCACCAGGATGCACTAGGCCTCACAAAGCCCTTCTCCAAAAGGTCTTGCAGTTGTGACTTGAGCTCTCACAGCTCAAGCGGTGCCATCTGGTATGGTGCAAGTAGAAATGAGGCTGGTCCCCGATACCAGTGAGATTTCAAACTCGATCTCACACTTAGGTGGTGAAATCGGTTGGCTTCGGGATAACCGGGTTTTAGTTTGTTATAACATTGTAGTATAGCCGGTTACTACCAACATTTCAAATATATAAAATTTTTTTACTCGGAAAATAAAAGAGTTCCCGAGGTCGAACTCAGGGAGCAAGTTGTATTCTAGAGATATACATGTTTCTTTTACAAAATAAAGAAAGAGAGAGGGAAAGAATTTGTTGTTCTCTTTGTTTTCTCCTCGTGATGTTCTTCTTTCTTTCTTTCTTTCTTCAGATCTCCTTCTTCTTCTTTGTTCTGCAGAGGTGATGCTCCTCTTTCTTTCTTCAGATCTCCTTCTTCCTTCTTTGTTTTTCTTCTTTCAGTTCTTCCCTTGTTCTTTTGTGTTCTCCTCTGCCTCGCCTTCTTCTGTTGTTCTTCAGATCTTCTTCCGTCTTTCTTCTTTTCCCTTCAGGACGTCGTCTGATTTCCAAATCAGACGACTTAAACTGCCTGTTGCTACAGTCAGCTTCCTTCTTCTTCCGCGGTTCTTCTTCTTCACCTGTGCCTGCACACTTCAGAGCTTACGTCAGCGAACAAAACCTACTCTACCCTCTCCCCCCGCGTCTCTCTCTCTGAATCCACTCTTGGGAAAGCTCTCCCAGAGCTGCCGGGTAATCGGGTTCGGGTCACGCCCGGGTCCAGGCCCACCAGCGTGCGTGGTGGGCGAGGAGTGCAGGTCAGTCTAAGTCGGGTCGGGTCAGGTCCGCGGGGCGTGAGCGCGGACGAGACCGGGTAACCGGGCAGGTGTAAGGGGACCTCACCCCGCGTACTGAGGCAGTAAGGCTAGTGCACAAAATCAATTTAAACAGTGGAACGGGTGTGAGGCTTACCGATGTGGGACTAAACGCAGACCTTTCCTCGCGTGCGCCTGCTGGGAGACCGCGGCCTGGCTTCTGCAGCTGCGGCTTCGATTTGCATAGGTTGCTGGCTGGCTGCCTTCGCAAGACTCCCCGTACTCCGCAGCAGCTGGAGACCTGGAGTCCTCAAGCCTGGAGCGCGGGAGAAGCTGCTTCAACGTGCGTTAATGGCGGTCGAACCTCAAAACCTGTCGGACACGAATATGGCCTCTCGGCCTGATCAAACCACTGGGGACCCTTCGCCGTGGCACGGCGAAGGTGAGGAGCTGCGCGGCAGGCCGCAAGGTGGTGTCTGGCGGCAGCCCTGGGTCGGACTGCAACCGGAGGAATGGGTTTGTTCGGGGGAGTGTTACGGAGGTGTGGAGTGGCAGTGGAGGGGTGGGGGGTGCTCAGTGTGATGAGGCGGAGGTTCGGTGAGGGTCGGCGAGCCGTGTGGGTCGCTGAGGTGATGGGAGCGGCTCGCCGGAGGGTGGTCGGAGGCGAAGGGGGTGAAGGTGGTCAGGGTCGGTAGAGGGCTTAATTGAATAAATTGAAAGCGGGGAAAGAAAGAGGAGAAGAAGGGGAAGGAACAGGGCGACAGTCGTATCGACTGTCGCCGGAGAAGACGATGCTCAGGGAAAGGGGCGGCGGCGAGCAGAGAGCCGGAGAGGCGCCAGCTGGGTGCGGCGTGGCGCGGGAAGAGCAGGGGAGGAAGTTTCTGCTGCTGGTATTGCGGCAGAGCGAAGAGGTGGAGGGGGAGGAAACCGCCGGAGCTGGTGAGCGTCTGCCGGAGGAAGAAGAGAAGAAAGTTGGGGATTTTCTCCGTCAGATCCAGGCTGCCCCGGTCGGTGGAGCAACGGGGGGTATTTATAGGGATCAAACAGGGAGGAAGGCGGAGGGAGACGACGTGTCTCCCTCGCCGGAGGATGGTCGGAAACAAGAACCCATACCGTCCGTGCGTTCGCACGGCCGGTATGGTGGGTAACAACGACCAGGGGGGTGTCCCTGCGACGGCTGACGACGCAGGGCACCCCCGGTTTACTTGCCAGGTCCCCCACCTCACCCTGCGCGGCGCCATGCTCCGCGCAAGGTCGCCGGAGCATGGTGCTGGCAGGTTTTGCAGGAGGGACCTGATTGCAAAGAACGAAGGAGAGTTAGGGGCCAAAATGCGAGGGTTCAAAAGTTGAGGGCCAAAGAGTAAATATATGAGGACCAAAGTGTAAAGTCGGTCAAGGAGGTTTCTTCTTAGGCTCAAGTTTTTATACATGACTAATTAGGACCTAAGGAATCTGATGGTGAATTTCATTTCCATATTAAACCTTGTTTGACCGGTCAATTTGCGCAAAAACCCAAATTAAGTTATTAATTGGGCATGGTTCTCAATGTAGGTCAAAAAGGGTTCTGAAGGCCAAATTGAAGGTTCTAAACCCTGGAGATTATTTTTCTATGAATTTTAGAGGGTTTATTCTATTTTTACTTTGCCTCGAACCTTGTGAATTGAAGTGGGTTGTTTTAGGGTTACAGATTATCATTTAGTTTCTTGGAATTGCTGTGGCCCTTGCTAGATCATTTCATCCCACTCTTATTCCTATTAAGCTGCTTTGACCTATGTTTGGGCCCTGAATTACCCTGTATGCAGATTATACTGGTAAAATTGTATTTTTACCCCTTATGACTTGTTTTCTTCTCAAACTCAGGATTCTCTGAGTTAAGCCTTTCCTTGAGATATGTAGGAGCTTTTATCCTTTGTATTAGGTCAAAATGAGCTAGTTATGGCTCATGATGAGGTTCTCATCAGGTGGTATTCCTGGCAGCTCCTCTGGAAAAACGTCGGGGTACTCGCAAACCACCGGAATACTCTGAAAGTCAGCCACAGGACTAAGCTCTGCCACTACACTGGCCAAAAAGCCCTCACACCCTAGCTCAAAAGCCTCGCTACCCGAAGCGCGAAGATGCATCTGAAACCTCCGTCCACCGACTGTCCGTGAAACTCAAAGGAAGGCAACTTTGGTATGCAGAAGACGATCTTCCTCCCGAAACAGTCCACCAGGGCGTGATAGGTGAATAGCCAGTCCATCCCTAGGATCACGCCAAAATCCTCCATCTGTATCACAATTAGGTCAGCGAGGAGGCTGTGTCCACCTATACTAACCTTGCAGTCCGTGTAGACCACCTCAGCCACAAACAACTGGCCACTTGGGCCTTTGATCATAAATGGATCCTCTAACAGTACACTGCCCTGCCCCAAACTTACGGCAGAACTCGCAGCAACGAAAGAGTGCGTGGCGCCGGAATCAAAAAGTACGTACACTAATCTGCCAAAAATAGTAACCATACCTGCCACCACTGAACCAGAAGCCCTGGTGTCTCTGTGTGTCAGGACGTTGATACGCCCCTCAATCCTCGGTCCAGACGAAGCAGCTACACTCTAGGTCGGGCGAGCAGCCGCTGGCTGGTACCCTCCTTGTGACTACTGCCCTCCCCCACGCGCCAGGTGACCACGACCACTAGCTCGGCCTCCAATGCTCGATGCGAGGAGCATCTGCTGTGCTCCAACCCTAGATGGCCAGTCCCTCCTAATGTGGCCCGGCGGGCCACACTGGTAGCAAAGGGGGACACAACCTCCTCCCTCAGTAGGACCCTGCTAGCCGCTGGGCGGGGGTTCGGTGCTGGCAACTGGCCCCTGTCTGGGGCCCCCAAAGGCCATTGATGGCCCCACAAAATGAGACGATTCTCCTATAGGTGCCGTGTGCCTCCTCTCCCAATGGCCCCGAGAGTACTCTAGCTGGTAGGGCCTCTTTCGTTCGTTGTCCGTGTCTTGCGCGACCGAGTTGGTCTCCTCATAGGTCATGGCTGCCTCAACCACTCGTGAGAAGGTGGGCAACTTTAGGGGTTTGACATACCCCCGAATAGCAAGTCGAAGCCCCTCAGTAAACCTCCACAGGCACACCTCCTCCGTAGACACGGCTGTCGAGGGAAAATGTGACAGCTCCAGAAAACGCGTGCGATACGAGCTAACAGTCATCATCCCTTGGCGGAGAGTATGGAACTCCTACCTCCTCTGGTTCTGCCAGGTCTACGGAAAGTACTGCTTGCAGAAGAGAGTCACGAACTGGTCCAACGTCAGCTCTCTCCCCTCCTGGCCTCTGACTGCCCTCCACCACCTGCGTGTTGCGCTCTCTAGCTGGTACGTGGCAAAGGCCACGCGGCACTCCACGGGAAGGTGAAGGGTGTCGAACACCTTCTCTATCTGCTCCATCCAGTCCTCTACCTCAGAAGGGTCCTCATCCCCCTTGAAGGAAGGGGGCTTCAGCTTCCAGAACTGTCCGAAAAACTCGCGGAGCAGCTACAGTGGAGGAACGGGCACGCCTCCAGGCAAGGAGGGCTCATGCTCGGAGGTGTCAAAGTGCGGTGGGGGCGGTGGAGGACCACCCCCTCCCCCTCCTACTCGTCCGGTGCTGCGGCGGTCTCTTTGTCCCACCAAGGACTCCCCCTCCACATCCTCATGGAGAGGTGCCCATGGAGGTTGGTGGAGCTCCTCTCGCACGATATCTCTGATCAGCTGGGCGAGGTCCTAGGCCTGAACGCTTGGGAGAAGAGGTGGGCCAACTGGTACCTCAGGCCCATCACGTCTGCCCCTCCAACCACGACCATGGCTGCGACCATGGCCTGCCTCAAGAACTCCCCGACAAGGCATCTCCTGCAAGGAGATGCGAAAAATAGAACAAGAGAGTCAACGATACCAAATTATTTTGAGAAAAGACTTGGAATGAATATCAAGGCGATACGTTATGGTGGTTATCCTAGTATATGCATGTGAATGGTTATTCTTAAGTCAATTGATTCACTTCTCAGGACGTCCTTACTTTAATACCATCTTGTTACGACCTGATTCCTGGATCCCTACAGGACCCAAGACTAGCTCGCCTTGATTAATCCCAAGACCTAGTCGTCCAACAAGAAATAACCAAAAGCAGGAAAGTAAACCACATTCACATATGCAACATAACTAAGCAAAAGAAACGTATAATGCAGTAAAGGAAAATAGATCTGCTGTTTCAGTACATACCACCACAAGAACAATAACAACGGAAAGCAGAAAGTAAACAGTAGTAATAGAACAGTAACTAAAAATCCATTACTTACTACAACAGTAGAGAAAAGAAAAAAAAGTGCTAAAGAAAACTACGGCTGGACTCGACTGAGCCCAGCACCCTCCATAGCAGGAAACTCGAGCTGCTCAACTCCTGATCCCGAATAGTGTTATGAAAAGACAGAGTCAGAGAACACTGAATAGAGTGGTATCTATATTTTCTAAGTACAGAACAGTAAAAATAACAGGTTTAATTCTCATTTCCATTTATCTATTTTATATGTTTCAGTTTCACCCATTTCTCAAAGTATCCAGATATTTCTTGATCTTGCATGTTCCTCGTGCGAACGATCTTGATTGCAGTCTTTTCCATAGAGTAGAAGGTACACGTGGTGCTCTCCTGGCCGGGAGAGTCCCCAGTGGTAGTCCTACACCCAGTCAACCACCCCGAGGTCACTATCAAGACATAGCGGTGACTACGACACGTGTTATAAGCGCACGGGTAGCTACCCCGCACTGACACGCGGTCAGTCGTTTCTATTAGTGGGTATGCCAAAGTATAGCACGGAACAATATAGGGCCTTGCCCTCTCAGAATAGGAGTCTTGCCCCTCCACAGTCTACACACCCTCATCTGACTACCCCGGTTTGCCCAGAAGGCCTAACACATCTGTGTAGGGTGGCTAGCTGAACCCCGGACCTCGTGGGGTGGCTAGCTCCCTCCCTACACTAGTTGCTCGCCTCAATACCACGTACGCGAGGGCCAACAAGAGTCGGTGTAGAGTGGCCAATCCTAACCTTGGGTCTCAACCCAAGGGAGGCTAGCTCTGCTCTACACAAAAGGGGACAGTTGCTCTTCTTGGTGCCACATACTCAAGGGCCAACACACTTCCTGTCTACATTCTGATTTTCCTTCTATCCACAGGAGTTCTACTCCTAATTCCCCGTAGGGTTCATGCTCGTATTCACCTCATTATCCAGATCCTGATCTCAGGTTTCATAATTCATTCCTCATCTATATACAGGCAGCTCGTGTTTTCATAGTTCAATTCTTAATACATGCAACTGCTTCTTTCACTGATAGTTTTATCAACCATAGGTAGCTCATATTCTAACAAGCAGCTCGTAATTATAATCCAAGCATTTACTAGCAATTTATCTTAATCACGCATGCATTTAAATCATACAATACAATCAGGCTCATTTATTTCTCTACCCTAGGGTTCATGCCACATCCTAGGGCTCCATTCAGCTACTTCAATAAGCACATTCTTATTCAAATATTATTAACAGAATTAAACCACTCTACCTGGAAATACAGGAGTAATGGGGGATTGAACCGCAGACCCAAACGTCTCAACGAGCCCCAAACATGTAGCGAGATGAAACCCTATACCAGGGAATACATCACAAAAGGAGAGTTCAGAATAGTGTATAACAGACTCGAGTACGTAGAGGAACTCGAAAGGAAAGTGCAGGTATTTCATTTGCGTAAAATGGACCCAGATTGAACCCTAAACAGGTCAAAAATGTGCCTGCTGTTCAAAATCAGACGTCTTAAAAGGCGTTAGATCTTACCTTATGTTCCTGCGGTTTCCTCAAATGTCCAGACCTCCTTTGCGATTGCCTGAAGGCAGTTCCAGACATCGGACAATGCCTTCGATCATCTGGATGCACCTCTGGACATCTGGTGATGTGATCAGACATCCAAAAATGCATGGAAAAAAGTTTCGTGCACCTTCCCAATGGCATTTTCCTGCGTACAAAGCCGCAGGTCCAAATCAGGCCCGACCAGCCTCTGCGGTGAGGCCTACATGGTTGTAACCGCGGAAAAGAACGTACCTTGCAATATAAGTGCTTTCAGACATCTGGTCTCAGACCCGAACCTCCAGCAGCCGCCACGATCGTCTAATTGACTCTTCAGACATCTGATACTGGAAAAAATCCCAGTATCAGCAACTCCTACAGCTCGTTTCCCCTGCTCGCCTCGCGCCGCAACAGCTCCAGCTACTGCAAAGGGTTGGGAGGCCACCTCTTCGAGCCCTCTCCTCCTCCCATATGCGCCCGCTAGCGGCCGTGCAAGCTCCGCCGAGCTTCCACTGAAGCTCCACCAACCTTAGGCCTCCTCCTCCCGCACTCTCCTCCTTCCTCCCTCTCACTCTCCCTCGCTCACCCCCTCTCATCGCTCCCGCACAATCACTGAAGGTGGTGGTGGTGTGTGGAGTGGAGAGGAGAGGAGATAGGAGGAGGGTTATATAAGAGGGTGAGGGATTTAGGGTTCGGGGGAGGTAAGGAAGAGAGAGAGAAAGGAGCGGTTCTGCGCGCCGCCCACATGTAGAGCGTAGTGCGCAATACAAAAATTCCACTTTCAAACGTCCGGGAACGGGTCCAGATGTCTAGACAGACATCTGACTGAGACTCCAGACGTCTTAAAAGGCTAAAAAGTAACGGGTCCTTACATACCATTTGCCTATATAAGCTAAGCTTAAGACAATACTTTGTGGCTTTGTAGGTTAGTTGTTTTATTTGTTTTTAGTTGGGTATTCGCTTTGCAAATTCCTATCTCCTTCGTGGGATAAAATGCTCCTCGTGAAGAGGAGGGATTTGAGGTACGCTACCCTCGTCTAAGTAACATTGTTGTAAGAGGTTAAGTCACCCTTGTTTAAGTGACTTGACAGTGGATTTGATCAACTCGGTTGATCAAGAAATCCTAAACCGAGAGGTTTAAGTGGTGATTTTTACCCTAGTTTGGGTTTCGACCTAAATATCATTGTGTACTTGTGATTGCATTCTTTTGTGTGATTGTTATTATATTTTCCACATTATTTTTCATACCACGCAAATCTCACCCCCCTCCATTGTAGATCCTACAGTTTCAGTATCTAACTTTCAATGAAAAAGAAACAAGTCAAAACGTAATTGATGGAAATCTTACGGGTATGATCAAAATTTACACTTATAGTGAGAGAATAGATCCTACTGGGTCAGAGTATGCCCCAACATGATTCCAACGGCAAGTGTCTCATCGAATTTGGTTTTTGAATGTTCCCTAAATCAATACATTAAGTGTGTCATTTCAACGACCTAAATGAAAAAATTAGAAACTTAAACTTTTAAGATGCAAATTCTCCATCTCTCCAATCTTCTTCCCCACTTCTCTTCCCTCGTTCGATCTCTCTTTCTCTCCCAACGCCGACGTCAATCTCCCGTCGACCGTCAACTCTCCTCTCTGGCCTTGCCTTCGACAGCCTCACCAACCCTTCTCCAGTCCTCTCCAACCGCGAATGCCCTCCTTGACCTTTCTCTCTCCCTCTCTCTTCCTGAAATGCATCTTGGTGGAACACCCTCCTCAACTGTCTTCCTGGAATGCATCCGCGTCACCTAGAGGGTCTTGGGGAAGAACACGACCACAACTTGAAGAACAAAAACAGAGTTGATGGTGGTGGTGGAGCTTCGGCAAGGGACCTGAAACATGAAATATGGGCTATAAGCCCTCGTTAAAACACTTAGGAGGATCGTCGTAGGGTGTGGAAGGTGATGGTGGCATCAGTGGGGTGTTTCGTACATGGATGAGGTCAGGAAAAGTCAGAGGAGGAGAGTGAAGGAGGAGGTGTTCGGTGGGTTGTTTGGCGCAACAATCCCCTCAATTTCTTGAGAGGTTGTGCTCGCGTGGTCACAGTGGAGGTGCAGGACTTGATGGCGAGTTGTTTGGTGGATTGTGGAGGTGTGGACTCACTAGAGGCCTGGCCGGTCGTGGAGACGATGATGGGTGAACGACGATGTCGGCAGTCGAATTGAGGGTTTAGATAGAGGAAAAGAGAGTAGAGGGAGGAAGAAACCTAACTAATCCTAAACTAACAATCGAAAGGGGAGGAAGTCTCCTTGCTGGGGGTACGCCGAACTCGGAGAAGATGAAGTCTTCGGCGGGGGAGAAGCGGCGAGAAAGATGGTGGAAGGTAACGCCTGCTGGTATTGCGAGACGTGGATTGAAGAGGGGAAGAAGATCCGACCACCTATTGTACGCGGTGGTCGACGAAGAAGGTGGACGGAGGAGCTCGCCGGAGCTGGTGGAGAAGGCCGGAGGGAGAAGGTGTTTGATGAAATGCAACCCAAACTAAGCTAAGTTGAGAAGGCAGGAGTTCTAGAGCTTAAATAGAGCTCCAAAGAGGCCTCTAGATCAAGAAAGAGCTCTGATTTGTACTTTAAGAAATCAAGAAACACCCATTGATTCCTTGCGTTCGCATGCACAAATCAAAGGGTTTTAGGAGTTAGGATCTATCCTAATAGATTTGTCCAGGTGTGAACATCAATCCCACTAAATTTGATGAGATTTGATGATGATTTAAATAGGATTAGTGGAGGTCAAAGCTTGCGTGGAGGTTGGGTTTGACCTCAATGGCAGTAGGGGGCTATTTGTGAAGGAGATGAAAAAGTTGGGGGCCTCTTTGTGAATATTTCAAAAGTTAAGGGGCTAATTGAAAGACAAAGAGAGTTAGACTGGACTAGAATGCAAACTAGGTCAAGATGTTCTCTGATTAGGCTCAAATTTTGCTAAAAACCTAACTTGGACCCAAAGAATTTGATGGTAAAGTTGGATTTTGGTTTTGACCAAGTTTGACTGGGTAATTTATGTAGAAACCCAAATTATGGTAATTTCCTATCTGAGCCTCTATTTTAGGTCAAAATGGGTTCCAATGGTCAAATCAAGGGTATCAAACCTTATAGAATATTTTTCTATGAATTTTAGAAGGTTTAGATGAAACCTATGCTATTTAATTGGGTTTGAAATTAGGGTTTCAAATGTCCATTAATTCTCGAAATGCGTGAAAACTCATTTTTGTCTGCATAGACCCTCTTATTAGACATTTATGACCATTTGATGTTCATTTAACCCCTGGAAAATCCCATGATTATTCTACATTTATGATATGATGTTAAAACTACAGATTTAACCCTGATTTAATGCATTCTTCTTAGAAAAGATATGCAATGAATTACGACTCTCTGGCGATTATGTAAGAGCAGTTGTCAATTGATTCTGACTAATTAAAGTTAATTATAGCTGATGATGATGCTATCATCATATATATATAAGGATAGATAATTGTTAACTAATTTAATCTAGAGTTTAGGTGTTTTTCTTGCTTTTATAGCAAACTATCTTTGATTGGTATGAAATTACTTTTGTTGGAAAACTTGTGACAATGGAGATTTAATGGTACTAATTTTTTATGTAACTTGGGCATGTTTTCTGAGATTCTATTCGATTTGGCCAAAAGCGAAATTTTCTCAATTTTAGAGTACCAAAACCCGATTCACGCTCAACAAGCGTTGACAAGTTCGTTTCATTGTGCTTCATTATACAACGCCCTCGGAAAATAGGTTCTAGGCTTTACAATATAACAACCTTAAAGGGAGTTTCACCCCCAAAAGTCAAGCAGATAGGTACAAAGAGCGATGTGTAAGAAAATAGTTAATAACAACCTTAAAGAGGACAAACTAGGGGTTCACGAACTCACCAGAAAATAGCTTGGGATATTTCTCTTGCATCTCAGCTTCGGACACTTAGGTTGCTTCTTTGAATCTTTGACTTCTCCACGACACCTTTATGAGGGAAATTTTCTTATTCCGTAGCTGCCTAGTCGATCTGTCCAGAATTTGTACTGGTTGCTCCTGATATGTCAGATCCTCTTCAATCCCCACATTCTCATAGCTAAGAACATGGCTTGAATCTGACACATATCTGTAGAGACTCGAGATGTAGAATATGTCGTGTATGCTGGCCAACTAGGGTGGTAAGGCGAGTCGGTATGCAATAGGCCTGACTCGCTCCAGGATCTCAAAAGGGCCAACCAACCTCAGGGCCAAGTTGCCCCTCACTCTGAACCATTGTATGCCCTTCATGGGTGATACCCGAAGGAAGATAGAGTTCCTGACATCAAACTAAATCTCCCTTTGCCTGTGGTCCACATAGTTCCTCTGTCGGCTCTGTGCTATGAGAAGCTTCTTTTGTATCTACTGAACTATTTCTTTATTCTGTTGAATTAGCTTGGTGCCTACTTGCTATTTTACTCCAACCTCTACCCAATAAAGGGGGGACATGCACTTTCTGCCATATAATGCCTAGAATGGAGCCATATCAATACTGGTATGGTAGTTGTTATTGTATGTAAACTCGACGAGTGGTGTATAGTCATTCCAAGAGCCCTTCCACTCTAAGATGCATGCCCGAAGTAGATCTTCCAGGGTCTGTATTGTACATTTTGTCTGGCCATCACTCTGTGGGTGATACGCTGTACTAAAGTGCAATCAAGTCCCCAAGGCCTGCTAGAATCCCTCCCAAAATTGTGAAGTAAAGCGGGAATCTCTATTAGAGATGATCTCCTTGGGGATGCCGTGGAGTCGCACGATCTCTCGAATATAAAGTTCCGCCAACTGAGACGGGCCATATGTCACTTTGATTAGCAAGAATCGCACAGACTTCGTCAATCGGTCAATTATCACCCATATGGCATCATGCCCTCTCTACGTAGTGGGTAATCTCTACGAAATCCATCGAGATGCTCTCCCACTTCCATTCTAGTATCGGGAGGGGCTGTAACGATCCTGCTGGTCTCTAGTGCTCTGCCTTTAGCTACTGGCAAATCAAACACTGTTGTACGTATTATTGATGAGAGCCTCATCATGAGCCATAACTAGCTCATTTTGACCCAATAAAGAAGATAAAAGCTCCTACATAACCTAGAAGAAGGCCTAACTGAAGGAACAAGTGCTCTGAGAAGAAAACATGAAATAAAGGTTAAAACTGCAATTTTACCATTGCAGTAGATAAACAGGATTTCTTAGAGGCAAAACATAGGTCAAATGGTCTAAATGAGATAAAAAGTGGGTTGAGTCAATCAGAAATGGGTTCATGTGCAATCTAAGAACTAAAAGACACTTGGTAACCCTAAAACAGACCCGCTTAAATTAACAAGGTTCCGGTCAGAACAAAAAGCAAGTAAACCCTCTACAAATCATGGAAAAACATACTCTAGGGTTTAGAACACTTAATTTGGCCTTTGGAACCTAGTTTGACCTAGATTAGGGCCCTAGCTCTTCAATTAACCTAATTTGGGTTTTTACGCAAAATATCCAGTCAAACGAGGTCAAACCTGAAATCTAACTTCTCCATTGGATTCCTTAGGTCCAAATTAGGTTTATACCAAAATTTGGACCTAAGGAGAGGTCATCTTGACCTACTTTGCAATTTAGTACACCCAAATCACAAATTGGTCCCTATCTTTTGAATACCGTTGCAGAGAACCCCCTAGGTTCTTCGCCTCCTTTGCAAACCGGTCCTGCCGCCATTGCTAGGGCAGAACCGAGCTCCGGCGAGGTTCGGAGAGGGATTGCTCTCTAATCCCTCAGAGATTCCCTCCCAGAAATGGAAGGAGAATTCTCTGAAGAATTGCCTTCCATTTAAGACCGATATCGATCCCTGGTGTGAACCCAATCTCTCGTGCGAACGCACGAGAGATTTGGGTATCCTAACTCCTTTCCATCTCCGGCGACCAACCTCAGGCAATCACGTGCCCTTCACGCCCTGCACACCAAGTCCAGCGCCTATATAAGAACCCACAACTCCGGCCGAAGAGGCTAAGCTTGATTTTGACGGAGATCCCCTCCAAATTTCTTCTCTCCCATCTCCGGCCAAACGACCCACAAGCTCCGGCGACCGCTTTCCCTCCTTCTCGTCACTCTGCTGCCATACCAGCAGCAGAGTCCTCTCCGCCTCTTCCTCCCGCGGCGCGCTGTACCCTGCGCGCAAGCTCCTGACCTCATCTTCGTCGCCGCTTCCTCCCCCAGGGTCTTTCTTCCCCGACGACGGCAGTCACGAGCCGTCCTCTCCACTGCCTCCCTTCACTCCAGACAACCCCAGATACGTTCTCCATCCTCTCCTCTCTCTTTTCCCCCTGTTATCTCCCTTGATCGACCCTCGACAGACGCTAACCACCTCCATCGTCTTCGCCTCCGACCGCACTCCGGCGAGCCGCCCACACCACTCCAGCCCTCCACACGGCTCGCCAACCACCTCGAAAGCTCCGCCTCACCTCCAGGAACACACTCCACCCTCCCACTGCCACTCCAGCCCCCCACAACCACCCCCCGACCAACCCACCATCTCCGGCCACAGGTTGACCTAGGCACGCACGCCTAGGCCGACCTACGGCCTGCTGCACTGCCCACCGCCTTCGCCGTGCCACGGCGAAGGTCTCTATCTATTCTGATTTGGCCGAGAGGCGCGTTTTGTGTACGACAGGATTCGAGCTGCTGCCGCCATGGACGACCTCTGATGAAGCTCCCGCGAAGCTCCAGGCACCCGGTCTTCCAGACTACAGGTGCTGCATACTAACGCAAGTGTCGCGAGGTGAACGAATCCAGCCGAGGAGCGCTAGCAGAGCCAGCAGCTGCGGGGCAATCGCACGACGAGGTTTCTGCAGGCGCGCGTGAAGGCGAGACCAGATAGTCCCACATCGTGGGATTGCAACCGGCAGGTACTGTATAAGTTGTTTTTACGCTTTATTCTTATCGCCTCAGTAAGCACAGGGGTGAGGTCCCTCACTGACCCCACCCGCCTCGTCCGCGGCCTGACCACGCGGACCTGGCGGATCCGACCCGACCTAGACCTACGCACTCCTCGCGCATCACACACCTGCAGGTGCGCCTGGTCCCGGGTACGATCCGACCCGATTGAGACTGTGGCTCTGGTAGAGCGGTTAGAGTGAATTGCTTGAGAGAGAGACACGCGCGGGTAGAGGGAGAAGGGTTAGGTTTTGTTCCCTGTGCAGGCAGGCTGATTGCAGGAGAAGGACTTGGCCGCTGCAGAAGAAGGAGAAGCAAGACAAAGAAGAAGAAGAAGGCAACGAAGAAAGGAGAAGCAAGACAGAAGAAGAAGAAAGAAAGAAGTCTTCGCAGGAGAAGAAGAAGGACAAGGGAAGATTGCAAAGAGATCCGAAAGGCAAAGCAGAAGAAGAAAAAGAGAAAGAAAGATCACATTTAAGACGTCTGATACATAAATCAGACGTCTAATTCTATTTTTTTTACATCTTTCTTAAAAACTCTTTGAATCAATTATATTTGCATTTAACAGTTGTATTCTTGGGTTTTACAAAGTACTGAGTTTGCTCCCTGTGTTCGACCTCGGATACTCTAGTTGTTCGAGTAATAAAATTATTTGTTTAAACGTTTTGTCGGTTCTACTGCAACGTAATACGCCATTAAATCCGCACAGAAACGTTGACAACAATTATCCAATATCCTTTTTCATACCACTCTGCCAAAATTCCTCCTTAAGATCATGGTACATCCTATTGTTACTTGGGTGTATGGTAAGTCTGCTGTAGTGGGCCTCTACAAGTAACTCCCTCCATAGAGTGTCGTCATGAGGAACACATAACTGACTATGCAATCTCAATTCCCCATCCGTCAAGCTGAAATCGCCTGGATTTCTGGCTAGAATCTGATCGTGGATCGACTGCAATTCGAGATCAAACATCTGCCCATGAACCACATGGTCTATCAGCTTAGGGTGTAACCTCCTCACCACTGTCAAGACCCCCAAGTGTCCGTAAAGCGACTGTGGCCTCCAACAAGCCACTTCAATCATCCGCTTCCATTGTTGTGCCTATAGCATTGCTAGTCGTGTTGGTGGTTTTCTACTGAGTGTGTTGGCCACCACATTCCCTTTTCCTAGGTGATAAACGACGGAACAGTCATAATCCTTAAGAAGTTCCATCCAACAGTGCTGTTGGAGGTTGAGCTCTTTCTTATCAAATAAATTCTTCAGACTTTTATGGTTAGTGTGAATCTCATAGGTCTCATCATAGAGATAGTGCTACCAAATCTTCAAGGCAAACACAATGGTTACTAACACAAGATCGTGAGTCAGGTAGTTCTTCTCATGGGACTTCAGTTGCCGTGAAGCATATGCGACCACGTGTCCGTGCTACATTAACACACATCATAGGCCTTAGTGAGATGTGTTAGTATAAACCATGTATCCACCAGCATTACCTGGAATAGTCAAAACAGGAGTTGTCGTTAGCTTTCCTTTAAGATCTGGAAACTCGTCTCGCAGTCATCCGTTAGTATAAACCATGTATCCACCACCACTACCTAGAAACAATGCATCCTTTCGAGCTAGATGCATCAGGTTCAAGGAAATCTGGGACAATCTGCGAATGAATCACCTGTACTAGCTAGCCAGCCCCAAGAAACTGCATACCTCAGTCATGGTCTTTGGGTGCTCCCACCTTAGTACTACCTCAACTTTGGTGGGATCAACAGAAATGCCCGCACCGAATATTACATGGCCCAGAAAGGTCACCGGATCAATAGAGATTTCATATGCTATCTTGCAAGTAGAGACATGATTAAATTCTTCTTTTGATAGGCCACAGAAGATAGTGTTCACGGCTTTGTCATTATGTGTAGCTGTCTTCTTTTGATTTGATGTGATGGCAACTCCCTTCTTTTCTAGTCAAGTGTATTTGGAGGCTATCACATCCCATACTTCATAATCAATAGATTCCAAAAAAAATTGCATTCAAGTCTTCTAGTATCCATAGTTGGTGCTATCGAACAATGGAGGTCTAACCGTGGATTGCCTCTCAATGTATACCTCAGAGGATTTTGACATCTTGAATTGAACGAAGCTCTAATAGCAGAAGTGAGTGCGTGCAAAGCCTAAAGGATCAAGTATACACTAGAAGGGGGGTGAATAGTGTAATATCTAACATTTATAATCAAGTAAAAAATCATTCATCAAAGATTAAAATTTCAAATATGCACAGAGCAGGAATGATAACACCTGATTTAGAGTGGAAACCCTTACGAGTAAGAACCACTACCTAAGCCTCCCAACCTAGGATTTCTTCAATGAGTTGACGCTAGCCATTCCACTAATGTACCACTTGAAAAGGGGTGGCACAACCTCTTATAAGATGTCTTCTCCTTTAAACCTGACTAAAAGAACAACGGGACCTCCAAGACAACTTGGATCCCAGATCATGAACAACAAGAATATAAAGTAAATAACAATAATTCCTATGAAACCTCAATGAGATTAGAACAAATTGAGCTTAATGATTTGCAAGGAATCATGCTTTGAATCGCAATAATCGTAGGCACAAAGGCACAAAAGCACTGAATAGAACATGTGTGTTTGGCTAACAAAAGGGATTTTGATCCAATGTTGATCGATTAAATTGGGATTTCGATCGACTTTATAAATTTAAAGAAAATTTGATCGTTGGAATGCTTTGATCAATTAAACAAAAGGGGTTATGTGCATACATCTAAATAGCCAAAAATGTCTATTAATGCATGTTGTTAGAGTCATATTAGCATCATAATTGTAAATATTGCATAAAATGCATAATCATACATTTAGGTCAAGTTGCATAAATTGTATAGTAATTGTCTCCTTTTATGGTCAGGGATAGGGCGATTTTTAATCGGGGCCCCGGATCGAAGATCCAATCATACGGATCTGATCAGGGCGAAGATTGGAGTTCAACGACTTTAAGATCCCCCTGATCAAACATCCATAGCTCCAGATAGAGATCAAGGAAGCCTAAAGATCAAGGGCCAATATTGTGCCAATCTGCACTTCAGACGACAAATCTGACTACACTGATGGGTTCAGATCGATGATCGCAGCCTAACAGTGCAAAAATTGATCCAATCCGACATCCGTGGCACCATCTACAAAATGTAGAAGATGGACGGCCATCATTGTGCCACGTGGCACCATCACAGTCGCCCAAATCAACTGCAACACCGGTCCCCATCTTCTGAAGGCACGATGAGGCATCATCTGGGTCGTTGGATCTTGATCCAATGGCCGTGAAGCACGCAAACTTAATTCGTAACCGCAACAAAGCAACGCCGCTAGTGCAGCAGTCGAGCGGCATTGCATGAGTGTGCGATGCACGTTTGACTCGCCATCCGCAGTGCACGAGTGTTTAATCGCGACAGCGCGATCGGCTGCGGGCGACTCGAATCATCCAATCGCACGCACGTGCGATCTAACGCACAAGCGCACGCCCGATCGCACGTAAACACGCGGTTAAGTGCAGACTAAGGCACGCACGAGGAGAAATCTAAGCCATCCGATCTCGCGATCGGATGGCTAAGATTTAAAGGACGTGAGAGTGCGTTATGAGCACAGCAGGTAGGGAGGTGCACGCAGCATGCACACGTCGACCATGATTAGACATTTAGTGACAGATAAATCCGTCACTAAATCCTGATTTTAATGCTTTAAGCTTGAAATGACAATTTTACCCTCAATTCCTACAACTTTAAAAGGAGACCTGACCTCCACTTCTTCATCCCTTCCTTCACTTCTCTCCCTCTCCAAAGCCCAAAAAAAGCTTGTCCCACACTCGGAACGCTATTCTAGAGCCAAATCCAATTTTCTCATCCCCATTCCGAAAGTGGATCCCGTGACGACGACGACATGCTACCTCGTTCCCGCTTCTTCCTGATTCATCCTCCCTCTTCCCGCTCCGTCTCCTATCTTTCAGGCATTGTCCCATCCGGCTTGTCCTCCAAGCAATCGTCGAAGAGGATAACCTCTCTCTATCTTCTCTTTTACTGCTTTCTAGAATAAATTTCCCACTTTCTAATGTAGATTTCCTGCTTTCTAGTATAATGGATAGTTGTAATTGCAATGAACATCAACTTGTGATAATGAATTCCATGTTTATTCTCTCTTTTATCTCTATTTGTAATATTCTCTCTCTGTCTTCTATTCTTTATTCTTTAAGTAGATAATTAGTTTACATTTAATTTCACTAGCTAATCTACTTCGTGACAATTAAACGCAGTTTTAAATCGAACGTATGCCTCCTTGTGTTTGGCCCGAAATTCTTAGAATTTTGGTATAAATTTATCTGTTGATGGATTTATTCGCAAATTGAACTACAACGACGGATTTTTCAAAACCAATTTTGATAGTGTAGTTTTCTACACCCAACATTTTAGCACCATTGTTGGGGAGGTAACGATTTTTATTTTCTTTTCGCATTTTGCACGCTTTATTATTTTCTAACTTGCTTTATTTCTTGTCTATTGTTTTGTAGGTAACTTAACAGGAGATCTTCAAGCAGTAGATTGGAGTAAAGTGCTATTGAAGACAACTATAAGTGCTCCCCATTCTTCCCCTTCCATAGATTTCATTTCATCACATTAATTCAAACTCCAATTAACCTAGGTGTTTGGATAAATCCTAGGGTTAATTTGGTTGATTGGATTTCCACTCACATTCATCTCACCCGCATATAAAATAACCAACAAAAAGATATTTCTTGTGGGGTAATTCAACATACACACTACATACACCCACATTCAAGGCACTTAACCTAATTGATTTTCATCTACTCAATCGGATTCTGATCTGTGGAATCGGTACATGCAAATCAACATATAAAAGAGTAGAAATCAGTCTAGGTTAATCATTTTGTGTGCCTAACTCAGTGGTGCAACTTAGGCCAATTGTTTGAGTTGTTTGGCTGCACCACTTCAACTAAAATCAACTCATCAAGTAGTTGCCACATAGGTTCAACTTTTAAGGATTTACCAGGCACTCCGCATTCTTTTAAGTTTCAAAGGAAAACATCTTCACCTATGCTTTTAAAACCTGGTGTGCCAACTGAACTTGATTGAATATACCTAAAGTTTAATCCTAAAAACTACTAAGCAAGATTTAAACCCTAAAATTTACCACATCCAAAAATAATTTTGCTTGAAAACCACTGGTTGTGCACGCACACACATATCAATCAATCATTAAGGGCACAACCCAGATAAAGGGCCCATCACATTCCAAAGCACATTCAAACCTAACCTTAATTAAAGTAGAGTAGATGTTGGCCTTAAGGATTGAACTCGTTCTTCGAAGCCCAAACCGAGATTATTTTTTATTAGTTTGTTCCTACCGTTCAATCTGATGTCTAGCTAGGGGAGCAGAATCAAATGATCGCGGCTGGGGGGTACACTAGGAACCTGAGGCACAAGCCAAAGGAAGAACCTTCTCCCCAGTCCCTCCCTCTAATTGGTTGGATTGACTGGAAATAAGTAGATCAAATCGATTCTTTATCTCAAGAAGGGTTCTGGGAGCCTATAGGTCTTTAGGCTAGCCCACTTAAGGACAGGTTTATTTTTTTGTATTGCAGGGCACCTTTCTTCCTCCCGTTCTATCATGGATCCTTCCACATTCTACACGCTTTCCCATTCTTATCCTCCTAATATATCTTATTCCCAAAATGATTATTATTCCAACCAAACTTATTCTCATCCATCTTCTAGTTGGGATAATCTTGATTGGGAATACAGTTCCGGACCTCCGTGTTCAGGGTTTAACCCTGGACACCATGATTTTGATTCTTATCCTTCTTCAAGCTACACTGATGTTAGATCATCGCCCTCATTTAAACAACCTAATGTGATCTACAATCAAAAAGGATACACTGATCCTTACCCCTTCCCTGAATACACTACCTTTAGGTCATCACCACCTTATGAGCAACCTGAAATAACCTATTCTCAGGGAAGGTATCAAGATCCTCAATTCATTAACTCCCCTGCACTGAACCCAAACCCACCCCACCCTAAACTAAACCATGTGGTTCAGGTTAACCAGGTCCAAGAAAAGGTGTTGGCTAACTTGAGAAACACCATACAATCTTTAGAAGCTCAACCAATACCTTGCATTGAAGAATTGGAGCCCCTGATTGAAATGATTAATGATCTGAACAAGTATCTGTTGGATTGGCTCCAGGATGTTAAGGATAAGGGCCTAGGTGAGTTTTTACTTGGGAAATTATCAAAATTGAGGATGAGATTTATGCTTGCTTTAGTTCAATCTTGGGATGATTCCCAAGATTAACCCCCTTGTGGAGAGATAATGTCAGAAGCTGCTCAAGCACCTATTGGGGGGAACATGTATTACGAAATCGAGTTTAACCAAGTTGTTCGAGAGCAATCAAATAAGGATGATTTGATTTCTTCACCAGAGATCCCTGAGCCGGGGTACGAGGAAATGTATGTCTCTATGGATCAGAAAGTGATTGATAATTTTGTGACATACATTAATACGGATTCAGATTTCTTTGATTCTGAATGTGAAAAATCATTATGCAAAGTCTCACATGAGTTTACAGAACACAATTTTAGTGAGACAACTGGGTTAGAGGAATTCAATAAATCATTTGATGGCCCTAAAATTGAGGAATTTGAACTTATTGGGGCTCGCATGGCAGGTTCAGATCCTGTTTTGAAGGATTCAATCCATAGCCCTGATCCTCAATCACACCCCATAGATTTTATTAACGATTTTGATTTTGAAATCATTAAACCCAAGTCCATTCTAGTTCAATCACATCTTTCAATCTTGGAAAATTCAGACGGGGTAATTAATATGCAAGAGGTCTTGGAAGTTGAAATCCCGATTGCGAAGGATAGAAAGGGGAAAATGTTGATATGAGAAGTCAATTCCGGAGGAAGCTAAAGATCAAGTCTAAGGGTTCCAATTTGTTTAAAACCTTTCTACCAAGACCCTTATGACATCTTTTAAGAGGATGTTCAACCCAAGAAAACATTCATTGATTATCCTTTTGAGCTTGATCTCTCCGTTATCCGACCTTTTGGTCTTGGGTTGCATACTCACAAATCGCAAGTTCGACCCCACTTGCATACTGATCTCAGGTTTTGGGTAATTTTTATCCAGAACATTAGATATACTCGACCATGGAGTATGGGTCTGCAACACAATCTAGTCCACATCTATGGACATCTGCTGGCAGTTCTTGAGATGAATCTTTTTATTTTGATTCTGACCTGCACCGGTGAACACTTTGTTTCTTCTTTATTTGTATAGGGTGCCTAGCTGAAGGCACTAACTTCAGCACATATATAGGTTCTTTTCTTCTCGGAGTGAACCCGTTATTCACGCAATTCAGGTGCTTTCTACTTCATTCTGTTTCATGTCTTTTTAATACAATGAGGACATTACATTAGATAGGCATAGGGGGTGGATATTCATCATTGAATTATTTTGGCAGCTACGTAGATTCTTTTTATTTTCTTTTGATTTATTTAAAAAAAAATTGAATTAGGAATGAATACTTAGGCATTAGGACTTTTCAATCTTAGGATATATTACAGTAGGATTTGAACACTACAACCCTTCAGGTCTTTGGGCTTAATCAGCCTGGGTATCCAGTAAAATGTGGATTTATTTATCGAGTCCTCGCCATCCTAAATTCTATTTTAATTTTATTAAATAAGTTTGGGTGATAAGTACACGACTTATCAACCCGCCCTCTGATTTGAGGGAACTTTAAGTCAAGCATCTACACACTATGCATCACTGACTCGTTGTTCGACGGTTTTAACAGAAATTGGGTAGCTAAAGACCTTTCTAGGGTGGCATGGCTAGCAAGTTATCATGGGTAACAGTTCATAGGTAGGTTGTCCAGAGCCCAGCTACTAGACCATTCTTTTCCTGCTGCCATTAGGTAAATCTTAGACCAAGGGAGCCGCCTACTTAAAAAAAAAAAAAGAAAAGAAAAAGAAAGTCCAAAAAGAGAAAAGAAAAAGAAAAAGAAAAGGAGAAAAAGAAAATAAAAGAAATAAGCCACACTTCACTGCACGAGTATGGCTGGCAAGTTATCGTGGGTAACAGCCCATTAGTAGGTTGTCCAGAACCTAGCTCAAGAAATGCACGTCAAATTCCTAAAACACTTAGGAAGAAGCGGAGAAGTAGAATAAGCCGAGAGATATACACTGGATTCACCCTTGTGTTGAACCCATAAAAAGAAAAGTAGGGAGAAAGCTGCCGGTCGTATAGATACACCTTCAGGTAGAATTCTTTTTAAGGTCACCTAGGAACATAGAAACCCGAAGTTCATTCTGATTGCCGATCAATGAGTCTATCACTTTCACAAGAAGATGCTTAAAACTTAGGGTTCTCATCAAGTCTTGGGTGAGTTGAGTGGCCGTAGAAAGCCACTCTGTAACCCTAAACTCAAAAATCCAAAAAAAAATTAGAAAAGAAGAAAAAGGAGAAAAAGAGATCTTTCTTTGAATAAGGCGAGGACTTGAGGCGGTCTGCATTTTGGCAGATACCCGAGCACTGTTGTGTCTTTGAAAGTTCAGGTCCTAAGTAAAAATTTATTAATGTTGAAAATGACTTCTACCCAAGTAATCCAACCCTAATTCTTTTATAAATAGCATATAATTTTTGTTAGGGACTAGCAAAAGATAGGCATGGGGGTCTGATGTGCATACATCTAAATAGCCAAAAATATCTATTAATGCATGTTCTTAGTGTCATATTAGCATCATACATTGTAAATATTGCATAACATGCATAATCATGCATTTAGGTCAAGTTGTATAAATTATATAGTAATTGTCTCCTTTTACGGTCAGGAACAGGTCGATTTTTAATTGGGGCCTCAAATCGAATATCCAACCATACGGATCTGATCAGGGAAACGATTGGAGTTCAATGACTCCAAGATCGCCCTAATCGGACATCCGTAGCTCCAGATAAACACTGAAGAAGCCTAAAGATCAAGGACCAAGATGGTGCCAATCCGCACTTCAGACGACAAATCCGACCACACGGATGGGTTCGGATCACTGATCGCAACCTAACAGCATGAAAATCGGTCCAATCCGACATTCGTGGAACTATCTACAACACGTAGAAGATGGACGACCATAATGGCGCCACATGGTGCCATCACAGCTACCCAAATCAGCTGCAGCACCGCTCCCCATCTTCTGAAGGTGCGGTGAGGAGTGATCTGGGTTGTTGGATCTTGATCCAACAGCCATGAAGCGTGCAAGCTTAATCATAACCGCAACAAAGCAGCGCCACTAGTGCAGTGGTCGAGCGGCGTTGCGTGAGCGTGCAGCGCGCGTTCGACTCACCTTCCGCAGCGCACAAGCATTTAATCGAGATCACGCGATCAGCTACGGGTGGCTCGGATCATCCAATCGTGCCCACGCGCAATCTAACGCACAAGCGCACGCCCGATCGCATGTGGGCATGCGGTTAAGCGCAGATGAAGGCGCAGGCAAGGAGAAATCTGAGCCGTCCAATCTCGCGATCAAACGGCTAAGATTTAAAGGACGTGGGCGTGCGTTATGAGTGCGGCAGGAAGGGAGGCGTGCGCCGTGCATGCTCGTCGGCCACGATCAGACGTTTAGTGATGGATAAATCCGTTACTAAAGACCTTATTTTAATACTTTAAGCTTGAAATGACAATTTTGCCCTAAATTCCTACAACTATAAAAGGAAACCCGACCTCTACTTCATCCCTTCCTTCACTTCTCTCCCGATCCAAAGCTTAAGAAAAGCTTGTCCCACACCTGGGATGCTATTCTAGAGCCAAAATCCAATTTTCTCATCCCCATTCCGGAAGTGGATCCCGCGACGATGACGACGTGCTGCCTCGTTCCCGCTTCTTCCTGCTTCATCCTCCTTCTCGCTCCATCACCCGTCTTCCAACCCGTCGTCCCGTCTGGCTCGTCCACCAAGCAATCATCGAGGAGGATAACCTCTCTCTATCTTCTCTTTTACTACTTTCTAGAATAGATTTCCCACTTTCTAGTGTAGATTTCCTACTTTCTAGTGTAATGGATAGTTGTAATCGCAATGAACATCAACTTGTGATAATGAATTCCATGTTTATTCTATCTCTTTTTTATTTTTATTTGTAATATTCTCTCTGTCTTCTATTCTTTATTCCTTAAGTAAATAGTTTAGATTTAATTTGGCTTCATGACAATTAAATGCGTTTTAAATCGAATGTATTTCTCCCTATGTTCGACCCGAAATTCTTAAAATTTCGATATAAATTTATTTATTGACGAATTTCTTCGCAAATCGAACTACAATGACGAGTTTTTTGAAACCAACTTCGATCATATAGTTTTCCGCTCTCAACAAGGGGTTGATCAATCAAAAAGAAAATATGACTGTTGGAGGTCTTTGATCAATTGAGAAAGAGGATTGGTCGATCAATGTTTGGTTGATCAAAAATAAGATTGGTCGATCAACAGTTAATAAAAACTTGGGTCTAAAAAGAATACAACTTTTGCAAATTTGAAAACTCATCATTTGTTATTTGTTGAGGTTCCTTACATAGTTCTGATCGCTAAAATGCATTATTTACAAAAATCAAGTTTTAAGTCGTTGCAATATGCAATTTGGATCGCTTTTAAATTTACAAACTCCGAGTACTTTGGAAAGTATTCAGGTCGTTCCAAGAAAGGTAGGAATGCTTTAAACAAAATCTCTCACTTGAATCTTGGAAATCAACTTCTTTTTTTGGATTTTGAAATATGTAATTTTTTTAGGATTTTTGAATACGAGCAAAACAAATACGGAGAGAGACGGGAATTTGAATTACAAATAAACAAAGCAACAAGTGCCTTATTTTATCCAACTCACTCCAGGCAAGAAATGCTTGGAATAATGGATAAAATAAAGCACAACAAAAGAGCAACACAAGCTATTTAAAAAGATAGTAGAGGAATGCTTCTTAATTGAAAATGTTTTACAATGGGGTTGGAGAACCCATAAGTGAAAAAAATTCCCACTAGTAATCTCCAACCAAAATCAAACACTAAACTACTATGCAAAATACAAAGAAAATGTGGAAGAAAGCTTATGAAGAAGATGGTGATGATGCTGCAAAGTTTCCGCTCCAACTCTAGTTGCCCTTGGGTTGAAGGAAGCTTGCTCCTAGCGCCTGGCTCTCCTCTTCCTCCTAGCAAGCCCTAGATGGGCATGCCTGGCTCCTCCTAGAGTGGAAGATTTCCACTCCAAGAACTCCTCCTTGGGTGGGCGTGCACCACCCTCAATATCTCCTCCTCTGGATGTCCTCCTTGCCTTGGTTTGGTGGCGACACAAGGAAGAAAAAGAAGTTGAAGCCACCAAGGAGACAGGGTGTCTCCTTGATCTTCTCCCTCCTCTCCTTCCCTCCTTGGACGTTGGCTATGGGTGGAATATGGGTAGAAAAAAATGTAACCAAGGATGATTTTCAAGTGGTGGTTACATGGGGTTTTTATAGATTTAGTGGTGGTTGGTTGGCCTTAACCATAGTAGGTCTTTAGGTTAGGTGGCATGTAGGGTGGTGGAAGGCTAGGATTGGATCTTAGGAAGGTGGTTGATGGATGGATGGATTGGATGTGTTGGCGCCAAGTGTAGGGATGTGTAGGGAGAGTTGGTGCCAACTATTTGGTGTGGTTGGGACTTAAGGTGGTGTGCAGGGTAGGTGTAAGGTTAAGATGAAGGTTTAGGATGGTAGTTAATGGATGGATGGCTAGGGTGTGTTGGCGCCATGTGTAGGGATGTGTAGGGAGGTGGTTATGATGGGTTAAATGGTGTTGGCGCCAACATTAGGATGGTAAGGGTGGCGCCACTTGTTGGATGGTGGAGATAGGTTAAGAGGGTAAGTGTAGGGTGGATGATAGGTTTGTTTTTGGCGCCAAGTATGGAGGGGTGTGGTTGTTGGTGTCCCTTGGTTTTGGCACCAAAAATGGGTTGGTTAAGGGGTGGTTATTGGGTGAAGGGGTGCTTTAAGGTGGCGCCATCTTTAGGTGGAAGTAGGTAGCTTAACTAATGGACTATTTAAGGTCTTTTTGGTGGAGTTAGCTAGGTAGGTTGGAAGGCCATGTAGGTGGAGCTAGGTAGAACTTAGCTAAGCTAGCTAAGCTAGCTTAACTAGTAGAGTAGTAGTGGAGGAGTTAGGGTTTTGAGAAAAGAAGCTAAGGAAGAACTGGCTGGAGCTACACTGGAGCTGCATTAGAGTTGAATCTGCTGAGGAGGTCTTCATGAGGACTCAGCTCCTCAGCTTAGCTAGCTAGTTCTTATGCTAGCAGCTAAGCTTGGGTAGTTGAGCTAAGTTGAGCTAGGACTACCTCTGATGAGAACTCTCGAGCTAGCTTAGCTACTAAGTAGATAAGTAGTAGCTAAGCTGGAGGGAGTTCAGCTGCTATGAGCTAAATGGAACTGGGTAGAACTGGACTTGGAATGAGTTGGAGCTGGAATGAACTCCCATCAACTAAGCTGAGCTAGCTAGAGCTCCCAGTGAACTGACTGGAGCTAGGATGAGCTAGACTCAACTAAGTTGAGTTGAATTTGAGCTGAGTTGAGGTGGGTTGAGCTAAGATGAGCTACCCTGAGCTACCATCCAGCTAAGATGAGTTGAATGGAGCTGGAAAGAGCTAAACTTATCCCATGTGAGCTGATATCTAGCTGAGATGAGCTGGATCCAGCTAGAGTTCAGCTAAAATGAACTTCTTCTTCACTTTCTTCCTTCTTGAGTGCTAGGGTTTTAAGGGTTTGAACATCTACTTGACCTTAACACTCAAGTAAAGATGTTAACACTACAAAAATAATGCAATGCATGCCTACCCTAGGTTATGCCTAAATGCAACCCAAAAAGCCATTTGCGGAGTTAAATACCTAAGAGCTAGATCTATTTTAGGTCATAAGAATGATGATAAACTGGCATTTATCAAGTTCTAGACTCAATAAAAAGTAAAAACAGTCTTCGAGTCTTCTTCTAGAAATGATATCACTTGAAGAGTTTGAATTCACCTGATGAGGACACATCATAACTTGAATTGACCTATAATGGTTAGTCCTCAATAAAAACATAATTTTGTTACATCAAAATAAGGGTATTAATAAGGAGTGGGTCGGACCGATGAGCGATAGAAAGCTCTGAAGTGCTAGTATGGGAGATAGGATGGTGGAGTTGTAGAAGGTCCATCGTGAGAGGGTTGAGGCTAGGAAGAGGAGGTAGGAGCTGCTGCCTGAGAGAGGGGAGGAGGAACCTGTCGACCTTGCCTTTCTTGTTCCATTTTTGAATAAGTTAACTCACCAAAAATACAGACCCGATTGACAAACTGCTTGTGGTTGATATCCATTGGCACACAAAAATGATGGAAAATGTGGGAGAGAAGGGTGACAAAGGGAAAGACACTAGCGGGTTTCCTCTCCATAAAGGTGAGGATGAAATGGTTCCAGTTAAATGCCTTGTTTTGCATAAAAGTGTATAATGCCACAAGCATAGGCTAGGACAATTTTCAAATGAGGTGGATTTGGACATGAAGTTCCACAAAACTACACGATTCAGAAACCATAGGAGGGGACAAAAGTAAGGTGACTTGGTAGCCTTGCCCTAGTCATAGTATTCAAGAGTCAATACAGTCCCTCGAATGGTGTCAGAAGATGTGTCATGATGTAGCTCAATATAAGTGGAACCAAGGGACGAACAACCAAGAATCTCCATCGAACATCGAATTAACCAAGATTTCAATACTGTAGACATTGGAGGTGAGTTGGATATCAAAGCCTTTGCAAATATTGTGAAGGTTTGTGTAAAAAAGATGGCATGCCATAGGATCGACACCCTTAATCCTACTACCATGAGCGCTGGTGTAAAAATTCCAGTCAAAGAGACAATCAATTTTATAAAAGACGAATTTATCCCAAAGACTCGAAAATATGCACTCGAAATAGTCAAAATCAATGGGTCGATCGACATGCAGGGATAATTTGGCGTAGAGAGAAAATGTTCTTCTTACGTCTTCATTGTTGAAATAACGATCGAAGTTGTCATCGTGAAAGGAAGAGGAACCAGACTAACGGGCAAGCTTGGGTGGCATTTTTGGTGGTTTTGTCCTATGTTGATTGGCCAAAATGTCTTTTGGTCAATCAAAAAGATAAAGATGGTTGATCAATTCTAGCAATTTCTATTACTTGAAATCAGTATTTGGACGATCAGAGAAAAGTTTGATCGATCAACAAGTATTTTTAGCAAAAAAGTAGTGTTGAGAAGAGATCGAAACACAAGTGAAATGCAATCTTGAACAAGGATGGAGACATGATCGACAAGATCATCAAGATCAATGATTGAAGTAAAAAAGATCAACATAACAAGCAACAATCTCACATCAAAACAAAGGAGTAAACATAACAAGAGAAAAATATGATGCAAGATAGAGGGAAAAGTTTTTATCAAGATCAATTTGAATCGATCTATGGAGGCGACACCGAATGGAGAAGGCAGCTAGAGAGGTTGCCGATGGGTCGATAGTGATGAGGAGGATGACAACAGACAATTGAAGGTCGCCAGAGTTAGTTGGGGGTCTTGGTCAACCAAGTAGTGGTCGGCGATGGCGACTAGGGGCAAGGTTTTTTTTTCGTTGGTGGGTTGGTTTATGTTTGGTCAGTGGAAGAAGTTTATGGGGACCAAAGGTGGGGACTTTGGTTTTGCTTTGGTGGTGGTAGTGGTATAAAAGCAATGTTAAAAATGATGGTAAAGAAAAACATTTTTATAGGTTTTAGGGCCTCTAAAATAGGTAGGAATAAATTAAGAACCAAGATCAAAGATTTGATGCTGACTGACAATCAAATCAAATTGATTAGAGAACAAAATCACAAATCTCAGTAGAGTTCATTTTTCCTAGATTTGATCGATCAAAAAATTGCTATTGGTCGACCAAATTTAAATTTGGTCAATCAGGCATATTGTTTATTGATAAATTTGAATTTTTAGCGGAGGAAAAATTTCCACCCACAAATTGATCAATCAATTTCAACGATTGGTCGATCAATCTTTGAAAATTTTGGAGGGAGTTCTCTCATCCAAAAATTGATCGGTCAATCTTCCAGATTTGGTCGATCAAAGATTTTGATTGATCAAGATCATGAGTTTGATTGATCAACAACAGACAAAACACAAGTTTTAAGAAGGTTTCTAAAGTTCTTTAACTCTAGTGAGACCTAACCCTCTTCTAATTGAAATTCACCTTTCTTTTGCTAAAGGTTTTGTAAAGATGTCAACTAATTATTTTTCAGTTTCAACAAATTCTAATGAGATTTCCTTTCTAAGAAGATAATCCCATAGAAAATAATGTCTGATATTATGTGTTTAGCCTTAGAGTGTTGCATAAGATTCTCAAACAGGTTAATTGCACTACTATTGTCACATAGAATTCTAATGTTTTGGAAGGTAAGTCTAAAGTCTTTAAGTGTTTACTTCACTCACAAGATCTATGAATACGGTAATGATGCAGTAATGTATTTTGCTTCAGTTGTGGATAGAGAAACACAATTTTGTTTCTTACTAACCAAAGAGACTAATGAGTTCCTAAGAAATTGACATATTTCACTAGTACTCTTGATCCGTCTAACTTCCTGCATAGTTAGCATCACAGTAGGAAAATAAGTCAAGTATGGATGACTTGAGATAGAACATACCAAGATCTACAGTGTTTTGTAAATACCTAAGTATTCTTTTTACAACATTTAGATGTGATTCCTTAGAATTTACTTGAAACCTAGCAAAAAGACAAGTATTAAACAAAATGTCTAGTCTACTAGCTGTTAAAGTATAGCAAAGACCCTGTCATGTTTCTATACAACTTTTGATCGATGTAGTTACCAGTTTCATTTTCCTTTAGTTGAGTTGTGGTTGCCATCGATGTTTCCTTTTCTTTTGTATTTTCCATGCTGAACTTCTTAAGTATCCCCTTCGTGTACTTTGTTTGCAAGATAAAGATTCCATCGGTCAGTTGATCAATCTGTAACCCAAGGAAGAACTTCAATTCTCCCATTAGGCTCATCTCGAACTAATCCTACATTACTTTCACAAATGCTTGGCATAAAATATCGTTAGTAGCACCGAATACAATATCATCAACATAGATTTGAATTAAAATAAGTTCATTTTCCTTTCTCTTAGTGAATAGGGGTGGATCAACTTGTCCAACTATAAAGTCATTATCAAAGAGATAGTTTCTTAATCTTTTATACCAAGCTCTAGTAGCTTGTTCTAGACCATAAAGTGCTTTGTTTAGTTTAAATACATAATCGGATTTTTCTGAATTTTCAAAATCAGGTGATTGTTTCACATACATCTTTTCCTTAATAAATCCATTAAGTAATGCACTTTTGACATCCATCTAGAATAATTTGAATCCCATATGGGGTAACAAAAGCTAGCATCAATCGAATGGATTCTAAGCGAGCCACAGGTGCGTAACGTCAAAAACCAATCACTTCTTGATTATAGCCTTGAGCCACAAGTCTAGCCTTGTTTCTTACTACTTTTCCTAATTCATCAAACTTATTCCTGAATAGCCATTTTGTTCCAATTATTGATTGAGATTTAGGTCTAGGAACTAATTCCCAAACATTGTTTCTTTTAAATTGATTTTATTCTTCTTGCATAGCTACTATCCAGCGGTCATCAGTAAAAGCTTGTTTGACAGATTTTGGTTTTAATTGGGATACAAATACACTTATAGCAATATTGTTTACTGAAGATCTAGTTCGAATACCTTTAGTAACTTCACCAATTACAAGATCCTTAGGATGATCCTTTGAATAGATTAGATTTTTGGTAAGTCACTAATTATGTTATTCTCGGGGACATTAGATGGATCTTCTAAGGTTAAGTCATCATCCCTACTTGAAGATCTTTCCTTGTGATTTGACTCATCAAAAGAAACATGTAGAGTTTCCTTAACAGAAGAGTTTATCTTATTGTAGATTCTATAGGTTTTGCTTCTAGAGGAGTATCCTAAAAAGACTCCATCACTTTTGGCATCAAATTTATCCAGATTCTCTCCTGTATTCAGGATAAAACATTTGCAGCCAAATACTTTAAAATAGAAAATCTTTGGAGATTTACCATAGTATAATTCAAGCGGTGTTTCCTCTAGGATAGGTCTAATGGAGACCCTATTTTGTACATAGAAAGCAATGTTTACTACCTCAACCCAAAAATATCGAGGTACCTTTTACTCGCACAGCATTGTGTAAGCACACTCTTGCAGGGTTACACCATTCTGAGGAGCTGCTCTAGGACAATCATTTTTTTTTTAATTCCATAATTTGAGCAAAAGGCTTGAAAGTTCTAATTCTCAAATTCTCCTACATGGTCACTCCTAATTCTAGTGATAGAATATCATTTCGATTTGAATTCTTTTTGCAATCTTACTAAATCCCTCGAAAGTAGAATCTTTAGTTCTTAGAAATAATACCCAAGTGAACTAGGAGAAGTCATCAATAATGACTAAACAATATTTGCACCCACTAAGGCTCTCAGACTTGGTTGTTCCAAAGAGGTCTAGATGAAGCAACGTAAGTGGTTTTGTAGTACAACTAATGCTAACTATGTTTTTAGCTTTAAATAATGTTTTGTGAAGTTTAATGAGTTCACAAGATTCACAAATATTTTTCTTTTCAAAAGATATTTTAGATAAACCTCATACTAAGTCATGTTTCACAAGCTTGCTTATATTACGCATGTGAACATGTCTTAGTTAACAGTGTCACAATATTGACTCGTCATCCGATTCAACTAGGCACTTTAAGTTGTTGTAGTTGTTGAAGTCAATAGTGTAAATGTCTTTGAATCTATTTCTAGTTAAAAGAATTTCTTTGTTCATTTTGTCTTTAATTTTAAATCCTTTTGAAGAAAAGTTCACTTTATATCCTTTATTGCAAATTTGACTTACACTAAGTAAATTATGTTTTATCCCTTGAACGAAATGTACATTATTGAAAGAGGTTTAAGAGTTACCAATTTATCCATTACCAATAATATGACCCTTGTTATTGCCAAAGGTGATTGTACCACCTTGCTTTTGGGTAAGCTTGACGAATAATTCCTCTTATCTAGTCATATGCTTGGAGTAGCCACGATCCATAACCCATCTTCTATTTTAGACCTGCCATTGGTTTAGTCCTGTGAGGTCAAGATATCTTTTTAATGGCTAGAAGATTCCCATCTTTTTCTTTTCTATAGCTAATCTTTGTACTTTATGAGTCCATTATGGTGACTTATAAACAAGATTGCAGAGTTTTCTTTGGTACCCATCTTTTCTTTTTGGATCCACTCTTGTTAATAGGTGCATGTTTAGGGGTGAACCTTTTCATGCCCTTTTGGCTAAATTAAAATCTTATGTGTTAGTTTGTGAACTAGAGGCTTCATGATCATTTTTAGGAATATAGCCTAACCCAAATTTGGTTGTGGTTTGAGTGTGTGTTCCTATCAAAATTTTCAGATTATCTTTACCCATAGTGAACTTAGCTAGATCATTTACAAAAGTAATGGACTTTTGTTTAAGATTCTGCATTTCTACTTGAAGAAAATCTATGTGCTCACGGAGGTGATTTCCTGTGAAAACTAAAGATTCTAAGAAGCAAATCTATGTTTAAGTTTAGTTTCTATGTCTAAATCTTTTGATAATTTTTTATTTTCAACCTTTAGTGCTTTAGCTAAATCATGTAATTCATAAAGAGCTCCTAAAAGTTCACCAAAAGTAAATGAGGATACCTTATCTTCAAGTGCCATAAGCTCACAGAGAGCTTCCTCACTTGATGCATCTTCTTCTCCTTCTAACGAGCTAGAATCAGTGACATCCCAAGTGACTTGTAAGGCTTTCTTCTTTCCTTCACTTTTGGGTTGTCTTCTGGTTTTCTTTCTGTCTAATTCCTTCTTTAGCAAGGAGCATTCCTTCCTCATAGGAGCCTTTTTTTTTGCATTTGTAGCAGATGACTTGATCTTCCTTTGATTCATCTTTCTTTTTCCTCCAATTCTTCTTATTCCTTAAGAATTTTTTAAACTTTCTCGAGAGTAGAGTAATGTCATCTTCATCTTCTTCTTCCTCTGATTCTTCTGTATTAGTGCAAACTTTTAGCGCAATGTCCTTCTTCTTACCTTCACCTTCATATTCCTTCATATGTTCTAGCTGGATTTCATATGCCATCAGGCATCCCATGAGATCATCCAGCTGAAGTTGAGAAAGATCTTTTAATTCTTGGATTATTGTTGTCTTTGTTTGCCAATCACTTGTAAGTGATTAGAGAATCTTCCTTACAAGAGCTTCATTCTTCATCCCTTAATCAAAATTTCTCAAGGATTTTACGATATCTGTGAATCTTTGTGTACATCTCCTCGATTGTCTCTCCTTTCTTCACCCCGAAGAGCTCGTACTTCTAAGTCAGAAGGTTGATTCGAATCTCCTTAACTCTTGATGTTCCTTCATGCGTGATGATATGACATATTCTAGATATCATATGATATCTTGCATTTTGAAACTCTCTTAAACTCTTCTTTAGATAGGCCACAAAAAGTAACATTCATCGCCGTAGCATTGTGAGCAGCCCTTTTCATCTCATCAAATGTGATTTCTACTTCTTTTTCTCTAGACAAAAGTATTTGGATGCGATAACATCCCATACCTCATAGTCCATAGAATAAAAGAAATTTTTCATACGTGTTTTCCAATAGCCGTAGTTGGTGCCATCAAATAGAGGTGGTTTGACTGTAGATTGCCCTTTAGCATAGACTTCAGTGACGGAAAACATTAACATCATTATCTGCTTAGAGAACTCGAGCCTTAATACCAGATGTCTACACTAGAAGGGGGTGAATAGTGTATATAGACAAATAATATGAAATTTATAAAAATTCAAAGCACAAAAGTAAGATAGATCACACCTCAATTTATAGTGGAAATCCCTTCGGGTAAAAACCACTACTTATGACTCCCAACTTAAGATTTTCCCAACTAGTCAATGCTAGTCACTCCACTAACACATCACTTAACAATGAGGGTGGCACAAGCTCTTTACAAAGCCTCTTTCTCTTTTACACCTGAGAAGAGAACAATGGGACTCCCAAAACCTGGGTCTCAAATCAAAACAACTAGAATATAAAGAGATATACAATATATCCTATAGAACCTCAGAAATATACAAACCTTGATTTTTGGAGCCTTAGAAAGTCGTGCTTTAGAAAGCATTGAGAGTAGGCACAAAGGTGTGAAAACACGAGAGAGTAGGAGCGCCTTTTGCTTTGAGATTGCTCTAAGAGGTGTGTCTTGAAATGAGGGTCAAGGGGTCCTATTTGATAGGCATTTTTTGGTTGTTTTGGAAAGTTGATAAAAATGACATTCGTTGATCAAAAATATTGTTTCGTCGATCAAAATGAACTTTGGTCGATTAAATATACATATTTTGATCGATTACTTGTTAATCGATTAAAAGACTATTTTAATCAACTTTTAGTGCAAAATTAGGATATGATCAATAGGTGATTTTGATTAGTTAAAATAATCTCATTTGTCGATCAAAGGCAATTGGTCAATCAAAGTTAAATAATTGGTCGATCAACAGTATTTAAAATTTGATTTTTAGCCTAAGTTTGTTATCTAATGAGTGACAAAGCATAGCGGTTAATATTTTGAGATTCCATACATATAATTCTAGACTGAAGAAAAGTAAAATGGTACAACTCTAAGAATTATTCATCTTCTTGAATCCCATTCTTCAATCGGTAATTATTTCCCCATGATATAACCTAAAATGATTAGCCCTCAATAAAATCAAATTTTGTTACATCAAAACAAAAGCATCAACATTCTATCCATCTCCGATAGGTAGCCCTCGACCTCCAATCTATCAAGTCTAATTATATTAGACAAAGCCTTTGTCTTCCTCTACTCTCTACTCTATCTTAGCACCTTCTAATACTCTCTAAGGTGGCTCCTCAGGCAATCCAACTTCCTAGCTAAGCAGGAAATCTGATGATAACGTCATCATCAGCTATATCTAGCATTAATTATTCAAAATCTATTAATAAATGCTCTTATATAACTGCCAAAGGATCGCAATTCACTGCACATCCTTTTTGAGAGTTTAACATGAAACTAGGGCTAAAACTGTAATTTTACCATCATATCATGAATGCATAAAAATTATGTGTTTTCTTAAGAGTTTATTAAAGGTCAAATATGCATTAAAGTCTAACAAGAGGGCCTGTGCAGATAGAAACAAGTTTTCATGTATTTCAAAAATTAAATGACATCTAAAATCCTAAAAACAGACCTGCCTAATTCACTGAGGTTATGGTTAGGATAAAATTAACCTAAACCTTCTATAAATAATATAAAAATAATCTATACAGTTTGGTATCTTTGATTTGACCATTGGAACCTATTTTAACCTAAAACAAAGTCTCAGACAGATAGTTGCCCTAATTTAGATTTCTACATAATTTACCTAGTCAAACCTAGTCAAAACCAAAATCCAACTTCACCATCAGATTCCTTGAGTCTAAATTAGGTTTGTACCAAAATTTGGGCCCAATCAGAGATCATCTTGACTTAGTTTGTATTTTAATCCTGTTCTAACTCTTTTCCTTACAAAGAACCCCTCAGCTTTTGAAATCCTTGCAAGGACCCCCTAACTTCTTCATCTTCTTCACATCCAGGTCCCTACCACCATTAGGAATAGATGTAACACCTCCAGTGAGATTCGAGAGAGATTTTCTTGCTCGTTTCTCAATCAGTCGCAGATTTAAGCTAAAGATTCACTGAGGAATTCTCTTTCAATCAAACGTGGCCTTAGACCCTAAGTCTTTCCCAATCTCCCATGTGCATGAGAGATGTGGGTATCCGACATGCGCAAGAAGCTCGGAGTTTCTAAGCTTGTTTCCAAGCTTGGAACTCCATCCTAAGCCCTATAAAAGCACGCCTAATGCATGCCTTACCTCTTTAGCTCGTTTTTGGCTGGTTTCCCACCTTCTTCTCTTCTCCGGCCAGAAGCTCCGCGAGCTCCTCCACATCCACCGCCATAGACAATAGCCAGTGGATTCCTCTTCCTCTCGTTCTTTCGCGACTCGCAACACCTGCGAACACCGCCTTCCACCTTCTTCCATGCCGTTCTCCCTCATCGGAGATATTAACTTCTCCGGTGTCAGCCAATCAAAGTCGGCACCATTCCTCCCTTTCATCCATTAAAAATAGGTTATTCAGGTCTCTATCCTTTCTTAGATTCTATCCCTCTATTTTTATCTCTGTTTCGACCCACGTTTTCTCCATTCACCATCATCGTCCCCATCACCAGCCACACCTCCGGTGAGTCCGCCCTACCTCAACAAACCACCAAACACCTTGTTGTCAAGCCCACGAGCTCCGCTGTACGTCTCCACACAAAACCCCTCTACCTATTTATCATTCTGTCCACCCAAAAGTGCCACCGAACACCACCTCCATCTCACGCTTTCATTGACCTCCGTCGGCCACAACATGCCCCAATTCACCATGAAACCACCACAACCACCCTCGTCGTCCTCAGGCGATCATCTTGCGCTATTTTAACGTGGTCGTGAGGCCCTATTTCATGTTTGAAGTCATCGTCGTCCACCGCCATTGCCTCTAGCCTCATTCTTCAAGCTTCACGCCATATTCTTCGTCGAAGAAACTCCCAGGCTATGTAGAATCCTCAATTGCAGGTCTTCAGGTTATCAATTGAGTGGGAGAGCCACATCTACAGCACCAATTGGATGAGGTTCTGACAGCGATTGCATGCAAAGGAGGATGTGGGATTAGTCCCACCTTGTAAAGAGAAAGACTCGCACGCATAACTAAATTGGAATCTTGCTCAGGCCTCTCTGCCCGAGACATCGGGGGTTGGGTCCCCGCTTCATGAACCCATGCACCCTCGTTTGTGCCCACATGCATGCGAACTTGGAACTCTGACCATATACCCGTTTACCCGATTAATCCAGATTATAGAGAAAGCGAAGAGGAGGAAAGAAAGAGAGAGAGAGAGTGGGGGAGGGGAGGGTTTTGCTCTCTTGTGTTAAGGCATGGCTGAACACTTAGTGGCTAAGAAGGTTTGAGAAGGAGGAGGAAACCCTTGGCCGTTCTTGAGAAGAAGAGAAGTAGAAGTGGAGAAATTAAGAAGAAGAAGAGAAAGAGAAAGAAAAAGCAAAGAAGTGAAGAAGTTTTGTGCTCATGCTGTTAAGTCATCTGGTCATCAGGCCTGATGTCTGACTTGGTTGAAAACATTGTGGTATTATTTGAGGCACTGTGCATTTATTTGATTTATTGATATGTATATACTTAGGACTAATAATTGGTGATCCAAATTGCCATTATTCTATCTTGGATCTCTTTTTGCTTCATTAAACTCTTGAAATACTCGTGTTCTACATTGAATATCAGATTTGAGTACATATTATTCATTGATTATCATTATTGGCCTGATTTCCTTATGCTCATTTATATATTAATCAAGATTAGTGTGTGAATTCCTACTTGCTCCCTTTATTCGACCTCGGATTTTATTCGAGTTATAAATTATATTTGTTTTCGCACAATTTCGACTATACTGCAACGCAACGATTTTAACATCGATTTCTCACGATAAACATTTTGGTGCCATTGCCAAGGAGCAACACACAATTCAACACTATTCTTTTTTCTATCTAATTATATTTAAGCACTAACTTGCCCATGTTGTGATTTTGCGAGGTACATCACGAGGTGATCTTCTGTGCAAAATAACTACTTTCAGAGTAGGTAATCTCTCTTCTTCCCTAATCTCCTAATCCTTGAGAAGCTAAGAAGGAAATAAATCAATTAGGAACTACCTGCCTAAATTTCTTAGTAAATCATCATTTAAAAAAGGTAAGTTTCCTGATTTGTGAAAAATTTTCATATCTGATTGAAGTTTGAAGCGATTCTGTTTAAAATTCCCTACCCAAATTGCCTGTATCTATTAGGGACCACTTAATTTCTAAAATCACCTTGGGCTAACACACTTCTTGCGTGAAGCCCAAGGTGAACATTTTGAGATTTAATTGGACTTGAAATAGAGCCAATTAGGGTTTTTAACATTAGGGTTAGAAGTGTTAGAACACTTTTGTTTAAATTAAAGAGAATAAACCCTCCCACATTTGTGTGCTATCCATACCCTTGTTTGAAAAAAATCTAATCAAGAACCCTAAAAATCAGGCTCAAATTTCACTTGAATCCTAAAAATCTTGGACCTAATAACCTGAGAATCAATTCAAGGTGATTTATGGGTCTTGACCTAGATTTCATTTTGCCATCTTTAGGATAGGTCAGGTGAAATTGACCTACATTGTGGGTCAATCAACCTCCAAATTAGGTCACAAGTCAAATCAACTTTTAATCAAGTGAAATTCAAGGCACTAACTAGGCTAAAATTGGTAGACTTAAGGTCTTAAGTCCGTACATTCCGATCAACTTGGAACCATAATAACAAGGAAGGTCGGGTAGGGGAAACCTTATAACCCGTGGGGATGCTCTATCGTAAAGGGGTCTTTGCAGGGCTTTCCCTTCCTGGCTGCCCAGGTATTTCTCGGGTGTTCGGATTTCTGATTCAGAGGTATCATCCACCTCGAAATTGCCTTAGTCATCCTAAAATCTTTGGGCACCTTGATTGGGTCCAAATAGCATCCAGTCCCTCATCTTTTCTATAGAGCACATACACACGAAGGTCATTAGGTTTGTAACCTAAGAGACCTCACTAGATCTTCTTGGGAAGTTCTTTCAGATCTAATCAAGTTCCAATCCGATCTTGAGTTTGATTCTACAACTTGATTCTACCACCTGATTTTTATAACCTGACAACTTGGGAAAGACCAATTAGGAAACCTGAATCCCAAAATGATCATAAAAGACAAAGTGATTAAGGCTGCCCTTAGATATTTTGAAAATTATCCAACCAGCATGATTCAGGTTAATGTCCTAGAAACAACAAAATTCATTATGAACCGTGTTAAACTATTACTTAACTAAGAAATGGTTCAACCCAGGAGACCCTCATACCAGAATTCAATGAAGTTTACGAATTGCATAGAACAGAGGGTTTACATTGCTTTGCAAATCCATCACTCTGGGAGATACATCAAAATCTCATTGAGCAATGTGCAGATGTTCTAAATCTATTACGAAAAGCCATTGATGAGACTTCTTGGAGTGATTCTAAAGATACCCCAAAGCATGGGATAGACATTCAGAGTTTTTATGGATCCCCAACCCAAATAGAATCTGATACAAATTTGTGCAAATTGATGCGCCTGATGTTGAGATGGGTTGGGAGGATCCAATTGCAGGTGTTCCCGATTTGGAGCCAGCCCTAGGAACTCATGAACCTAGCTCACCAGACCCTGAATTACTAAAAACTTGTGATGATGATATTAAGTCAGAACCTCTCGATGATGTAAATTCTGCTCATTATTCTGATAAGGTGATTCTCAAGAGCAATTCTAACATCCCTGTAGAGCTCAGCTAAGATTCTGGTGATCCAATCCTTACCCTTAACCTAAAATCTGGATTTGAGCCTATTTAGGATAATTATGAGGCCCCATGTGATGAAATACAAATCTTAAATTTGAAATATGATTCAGGGCCTACATTTGATGAATATACCTCTCCAACCTCCTCTGGGACACAAATTGATTTCTCGAAAGTCACACCAAGCTATGATACAGAAATCGAGGAGTTGGATGAATTGGGAATTAATTGGGTCTACCTTAAGAGCCAAGAACCCAAGACTATTCCTAATCAGGACACCTTTTTAAGCTAGGAACCAGAAAATAGGTTAGATCCAAGTCAGGTTGTTGATTCTACATATCTTGATCTTTTCTGTGGTGGAACCTCTGATCTGGAATTAAGCTCAAAACACGATCTTCGCAAGTTCTCCGACGATTTCAAATCTTACTCTGATTTCGGAGAACTATTGTTTCCTAATGACTTCAAACTGGCTTACGACCTTAGCGACTACAACCCGTCCTTTGATTCTGACACTAAGGTCAATGATTTAAAAGAAACCACCTCTTCTACACCACATATAGAAGCTTCTCATATTCGAACCCAACCCCGACCCGCCACTAGAATCAACTTCTACTCTGATTCTTCTCTCGATGATCCGGTCGCATATCATTCTCCATCTTTTGATCAGGATTCAGATATCGCTTAGACTGCAAATCATGCCCCATCTTTCTCTGATCACTTTCATAGGGTTCCTACATCCTCCACAAACTCTTTTTCATTCGAGGATCCCTACTCTGACCAGGCTGAATCGAATCAGCCAAACCCTAGATTCTCACTTTCATATCTTTTCGAGTTTCAAAGTACCTGGTGGGCATCATATCTCTTAATTCAAACCCATCAACCCGCCAGACTGATTGGGTTTGGGCTGCATCATCAGCCTATCGATCTGAACAAGCACTTGGTTGGACCAACCAAGCTAGTGATTAAGGTGCTTATTCTATAAAATTCATCTGATTTGACTACTCCTTCATAACCATTTTCTGCTCGATTGAAGGTATTAAATTTAGCACTTAACGGGAGGCAACCCATCATTCAAAGATCCTTCTGATTATCCTTTTGACCCTCAAATTACTGCACTCTGAGTTCAGTTTTAGAACATCCAACCCTACCTTTGGTATTCGTATCAAAGTTTGAAATCGTCCGCAGCAGTCATCCCTACCCGTTCGCCCACCCATTGACCCTGTTCTAATCCTTGAACCAAACTGATTTCATACCCTCCGATTTACAATGAGGACATTGCAAAACTTAGGCATGGGGGGTGTTAAAGTGCAAACACGTAAGAATTCAAGTTTCTGAAGGGATCTCACAAAAAAAAATAAATCATATTCAATAAACCAAAAAAATAAAAATAAAAATAGAAAAATAACCAAAAAAAATGAAGAAAAGGGAGGAAATTTTGTGAGATTAATTGCATATTATTCTTAAGGAGGAAGAAAGGAGGTGATTCAAATTGTCAAAAAGGAGCTACAATTTGAAACAAAAAGTGAGCCTTTAGTAAATGATTATGGAATTTACTTAAGTTCGAGACCAAATCTAAAGAAAAGAAATTAAGTCCTAGAATGACAAAGAGACAAAGAGATTAGTATGAGTGCTGATCTTAAGCCTCTTAGGCTTGTTTTAGGCTTAAAAATTCACGTATCCATTAAGATTTGGATAGTCCTCAAGAGGTTAAGGAAAATACGAAGTTTATGTATTAGGTCTAAGGCTTAGGGATTATTTGGCCTTGTTAACTGACCTCTGGTTTGGGGACTTGGTAACCTAAGCACCCTAATCCACACACAGTCTAGTTAGTGTGCTTAATAATCAAAATCACACAAAAGCATTTAATTCTGTTCTAAAAAAAAGCTACCTAGATTAGGAGCAACTTATCAACACAAGTTGATTTGGATGAGTTCACAGCGTGGAGAGGCGGGAAATTTTCCTCGAAGATGCGCAATAACATACCGTCTCCTCAGTGCTTGTCTCCTAGGATATCTATATATCTTATCGAGGGCATGCAAGCACCTTATGCTAATTCAGGTGCCATGGGTGGGATTACTCGAAATGTCGATTGTCAGGACCTGAATTTAGCTATAGAACGCCATGGGTAGCACTATCCCGAAGTGTCAAAAGCCAGGGTTCTGGGGGTTACCATGGGTAATGCTATCTCAAAGCATCGATTGCCAAGGACCTTGCGAGGATTGATGGTAGGAGCAAGGAATCTGATACAGACCATGTTTTTGAGCCAATCCAAAGCTAGAAATAATCAAGAAAAAGATAGAGAAAAGCTCTCCAAAAATGCAAAAATTCATCTCTCTTACAAAAATGCACTGCAAACTGAACCGGGACCAACCTTATTTCAAGCACGGGTGCGTTAACTGTGGGGTTCAATGAACCTTAGGTTAGTTTCTGTGGGCCTTAGAAACCTTCGTGGAAGACTGAGGATAAAGCTGGCCAAGTCTGGATCTTGGCTGGTAATTGAGTACCCTTAGGCCTACTGTAACGACCCGATTCCTGAGTCCCTACGAGACACGAGAACCGGACCGACTCGACTAATCCCAAGACATAGTCGTCCAACGAGGAAGTAACCAAAAGAGCAATAAAATAAACCACATTCAGCATGAATATAACTAATAGTAAGAAAATACAGCAGTAAGGAAAGAAACCACTACAGTATATACCACCACAATAGTAGAACAACATTTATAACATAATATGAACTGCAGGTAAAGAAAAGTACAGCGGTAACAAGAACTACTCACTACAGTGGAACCAAAAAGAGGTACAAGAGAACAGTGATAACTCTTCTGGACCCTAATCGGCCCAGCGTCCTCTGCAGCCATTGACACTGGCTGCTCAACACCTGGTCCTGAAAAGTAACGAGTGTAACACGTCAGCAAAACGCTGAGTAGAGTGGCAGCTAAACAAAAGAAACAGTAGAGTGTACAGTAGCTGCTATGTTCTGTTACTTTCTTTATTTACGTCTTTCAATTGTCTCACGGTTTCATTTATTTCTCAGATCCTTCACTTGATCTCGAATGTTCCTCGTGGGAACGATCTTGATTGCAGTCTTTTCCAAACAGTAGAAGCAGCACGTGGTGCTCTCCTGGCCGGGAGAGTCCCCCGTGGTGATCCTACTCTCAGTCAACCACCCCAAGGTCACGGACAGGCGTAATGGTGACTACGGCACACGCGATAAACGCACAGGTAGCTAACACGCACTGGCACGCGGTCTGTCATTTCCGTTAACGGGTGCGCCCAAAGCACAGCACGGAACCAGTACAGGGCAGAGCCCTCTCAGTAACAGGGGTCCAACCCCTCCACAGTAACCAAACAGGGGCCTTGCCCCTCCACAGTCCGCGCACCCTTGCCTGACTACCCTGGTTTGCCCAGTGGGCCTAACAAGTCGGCGTAGGAGGCTAGCAGAACCCCGGGGCCCGTGGGGTAGCTAGTACCTCCCTACACTAGTAGCTCTCCTCGGTACTACGTACACGAGGGCCAGCAAGTCGATACAAAGTGGCCAGTCCTGACCCCGGGTCCCTGGGGCGGCTGGTTCCGCTCTGCACTAAATAGGTATAAGTACTTCCCTTGGTACTACGTACCCAAGAGACAGCACACTACCACGTCTTTCTTTCTCAGTTCCATTCCTTTCTCTTTCCAGGAGTTCCACTCCTAATTCCCCGTAGGGTTCCAGTTCTTTTAACTTAGCACATTCAGGTTTCACCTTTCCAGTTTCACGTTAATACATCCCATATTCTCAAACATGCTCAATTATTCCTAACATGCAGCTGTTACACCAATTTACAGGTAGCTATTATTTCCTTTCCACATTTTCCAAGACTGCAGTATTCATATATTCCACTAGTTCTTCCCATCCTAGGATTCATGCCATACCCTAGGATCTATCATACAATCTAGTTTTCCAGCCCTAGGATTCATGCAACACCCTAGGATCCACCATTCGTTCTAGTTTCTCATTCCTAGGATACATGCAATGTCCTCGGTTCTATTTATGGTTCCATAATTTAACAGATTATACTAATAAACTTAAAGCCACTCTACCGGTTACGACAAGCGTACAGGGGGCGTGGTTGGGAATCCCACGTACCTCCGCAACCCCTGAGACTGCAACAAAACGGGGTCCTATCACAAGGATCAAACACAAGGAGTTTCTCAAAATAGTATACAACTACTGTAAACGGGTAGAGGATTTAATTCCGAAGAGCACGCAACTCGAAACGTGGAAAACGGACTTCGAACGGGCCCTAAACGGGTCGAAAACGACGAAACAGTGCAAAATCAGACGTCTGGAACCTCTTCCAGATGTCTTAAAGAGTGGATCAGTGGTTACCTTTGCTCTGCGTGGTCTCTCAGACGTCCAGAAGCCTGCGGCGGCGTCTGGCCTAGTTCCCAGACGTCCGATGGTCACCCCGGACGTCTGGAAGTCGCTCCCGTTGTCTGGCACTGCAGCCAGACGTCTGATCCGCGTTGGATGCGAATCTCAGAACCTGCGCATACCCATCCTCGTGCTCAGTACGGACGGTCGAAGGAAAGGAAGAAGGTACAAAAAATAACTTACTTACCAGACGTCTGGACAGTCCTCCAAACGTCTTCCCCGTCATCTGGTTGGAAGCCCAGACGTCTGATTCTGGAAGAATATCCAGAACCAGGGCGCGACTCGCCCTCTGCTCGCGACGCTCGGTCGCGCCGCGTCTCGTCCGCCTGCTGCTCGAGCTGCAGCAGGCCTCCCGCATCACTCCGTGCCCGCTGCGCCCCCGTCAGCCGGCTCCCGCTGCCCCGGCAGGCTTGAGCCCTCACGGCCGACACCTCCTCCCTCGCGCAAGACCTCCTCCCGCACTCACCGCGGCTATCGCCGCCGCCGCTCACTCACGCTCGCACTCGCGCACCGGCTGGAAGGAGAAGAGGAAGGGAGAGGAGGTGATGAGAGTGAAGGAGAGGGCGTGGCTTTTTAAAGCCCCGCGGGGAGAGAGAGAGAGCGAGACAGAGGGGGCAGTGCCTACGGAGGAGAGGGAAAAAGAGCATCTGCAGGTCTGCACGCACAGGCGCGCAGACGAAATCGCGCGTGCCGCCGAAATCGAATCCCACACGTCTGGTCCGACGTCTGGGCCACCTCCCAGACGTCTGAGGCCGCACGTTCGTAACACCTACTATTAGCATTCTAACCTAATTTCTAAAAAGAAGAATAAATCAGGACATTACGTTTCAAAGCATGGTCTAGAAATCAAGTTCATTTCAAAAGATTTTGCTAAGGGACTAGTAAAAGTTAGGCATGGGGGTATGATGATAATGTCATCATCAACCATATCTATCCTTAATTAGTCAAAATCCATTAATAATGCTCCTACATAATCGCCAAAGGACCGTAATTCACTGCACATCCTTTCTGAGAGTTTAACATGAAACCAGGGTTAAAACTGTAATTCTAAGATCATATCATGAATACAGAACAACCGTGGGTTTTCTCAGGGGTTTATTAAAGGTCAAATATGCATTGAAGTCTAACAAGAGGGCCCGTGCAGACAAAAATGGGTTTTCACGTGTTTCGAGAATTAAATGACATCTAAAATCCTAAAAACAGACCTGCTTAATTCACTGAGTTTCTAGTCAAGAAAAAATTAACCTAAACCTTCTATAAATCATATAAAAATATTATATAAGGTTTGGTATCTTTGATTTGACCATTGGAACCTATTTTGACCTAAAGCAGAGTCCTAGATAGATAGTTGCATTAATTTGGGTTTCTACACAATTTACCCAGTCAAACTTGGTCAATACCTAAATCAGACCTCACCATCAGATTTCTTAGGTCAAAATTAGGTTTTTAAGAAAATTTTGGCTCAATCAGAGATCATTTTGACCTAATTTGCATTTTAATCATGTTCTGACTATTTTTCTTACAAAGAAACCCTCAGCTTTTGAAATCCTTGCAAGGACCACCCCAACCTCTTCACCTTCTTAACATCTAGGTCCCTTCCGCCATTAGGAATAGCTGTAACACCTCTGGTGAGATTCAAGCGAGATTTTCTCGCTCGTTTCTCAATCAATCAGTCCCAGATTTGAACTAGAGATTCCTTAAGGAATTCTCTTTCAATCAAACCCGGCCTTGGACCCTAAGTCTTTCCCAATCTGCCATGCGAACGCATGGGAGATGTGGGTATCCCACATGCGCAAGAAGCTCAAAATTTCTAAGCTTGTTTCCAAGCTTGGAACTCCATCCTAAGCCCTATAAAAGCACGCCCAATGCATGCCTTACCTCTTTGCCTCGTTTTTGGCCAATTTCCCACCCTCTTCTCTTCTCTCGTCTGCCGTCACGGACAATAGCCGGTGGATTCCTCTTCGTCTTGTTCTTCCGCGTCTCGCAACACCAGCAAACGCTGCCTTCCACCTTCATCCTCATCGTTCTCCCTCATCGAATATATTCTCTTCAGCACTGACCAATCAAAGCTGGTGCCATTCCTCCCTTTCGTCCGTTAAAAATAGGATATTCAGGTCTCTTCTTTCCTAGATTCTATCCCTCTATTTTTATCTCTGTTTCGACCAACGTTTTCACCGTTCACCATCATCGTATCCATCTCTGGCCACACCTCTGGTGAGTCTACCCCACCTCCACAGGCCACCAAACACCTCGCCGTCAAGTCCACGAGCTCCACCGTACACCTCCGCACAAAACCCCTCTACCTATTTCTCATTCTGTCCACCCAAAAGCACCACCGAACACCACCTCCTTCTCACACTTTCGCTGACCTCCGCCAGGCACCACACACCCTAATTCACCATGAAACCACCACGACCACCCTCGCCATCCTCAGGTGATTACTTGCGCTATTTTGACATTGCTGTGAGGCCCTATTTCATGTTTCAGGTCATCGCCATCCACCACTGTCACCGCCATTACCTCTGGCCTCGTTCTTCAACCTTCAGGCCATATTCTTTGTCGAAGAAACTCTCAGGCTGTGCGGAATCCTCAAATCCAGGTCTCCAGGTCATCAATTGAGTGGGAGAGCCGCATCTACAACACCAATTGTACGAGGTTCTCAGAGCAATTGCACGCAAAGGAGGATGTGGGATTAGTCCCACCTCGTAAAGAGAAAGACGTGTGCACACAGATAAATTGGAATCATGCTCGGGCCTCTTTTCCCGAGACACCAGGGGTCGAGTACTCGCTTCACGAGCTTGCGCACCCTCGTCCATGGCCACACGCATGCGGACCTATAACTCTGACCATATACTTGTTTACCTAATTAATCTAGATTACAGAGAAAGAGGAGAGGAGGAAAGAAAGAGAGAGAGAGCGGGGGTGGGGAGGGTTTTGCTCTCTTGTGTTAAGGCATGGTTGAACACTTAGTGGCTAGGAAGGTTTAACAAGGAGGAGGAAACACATGGCCATGCTTGAGAAGAAGAGAAGCAGAAGAGGAGAAATTAAGAAGAGAAAGAGAAAGAAAAAGTAGAGAAGTGAAGAAGAAGCCCTGTGCTCATGCTGTTAAGTCATCTGGTCATCAGACCTGACGACTGACTTGGTTGAAAACACTATGGCATTATTTGAGGCACTGTGCATTTATTTGATTTATTGATATGTATATACTTAAGACTAATAATTGATTATTCAAATCCCCATTATTCTATCTTGGATCTCTTTTTGCTTCATTAAACTCTTGATATACTCATGTTCTACATTGAATATCAGACGTGAGTAGATATTATTCATTGATTATCATTATTGGCTTGATTTCCTTGTGCTCATTTATATATTAATCGAGATTAGTGTGTGAATTCCTACTTGCTCCCTATGTTCGACCTTAGATTTCATTCGAGTTATAAATTATATTTGTTTTCGAGCGATTTTGACTATACTGCAACGCAACGATTTTAGCATCGATTTGGCACGATAAACGCAGTCACTGTCCCTTCCATCTCCATGGATCTCCATTTTTGCTCAACCATTTCTTTGAACCTTAGCTCCATCAACCAGTCCTTCTCAAACTTGAAGCTGGTGCCAACCCTCAAGTTGTCATTGGACTACCAAAGGAGGGGGTTAGGATTGGAAAAAGGTCTCTCCAAGGGAAAGATGGTATCCAGTGGAAAGGCCTCCACCATCTCAACATTGGAAAGAAATCTATCGATACATGGCTACTTCCACTCCTCCATGTGTACAAACAAGAAACTAAGGCAAGGTTAATCAGGCCAAAGGTTACCACAAACTCAGTAAGCTGCTCTAAACCTAGGTCCCGTCATCCGCAGCCATTTGATCTATCCTCCACCTACAAGGTGGTGTTGAAATTGACTTCCACTAACCAGGGGTGCCCATAGCTAGTTGCTCCGATCAAGGTGAGCTCCTCCCATAGGCAAGCAGGCATGTGCACATTGCAGGGTCCATACACTGCCATTACCAAGAACGTGGCGCCATCCCTCCTATAGAGAAACCTCGTGGAGATGATATGCTCTCCCATTAAGGAGTCCTCCAACGACAAGGCATCCTCTTGCCATCGTACCAGCTGACCTCCTACTCAACATATCGTGTGGAGCTTAGTGAACCTCTCCAACCATGTGCCACTGATCTCCTTCCAAGTTCTAGCATCGCAGCATGAGAGCTTCGAGTCTTGGAGCAGGACGACGTTGGTTCTCCATCAACTGAGAAACACCCCCAGCATCACCCTCCTCGCAGGTTCATTGAGGCCACGCACATTCCTTGTAAGGATGTTCGTCATGGGGCAACCTTGGACACCACCTTGACGACTAGCTTGAAACCACCCGTGCAGGAGACCTTGGTAGCCTCATCATTGTCCTTGCTGGGACAGCCAGATCCTCCATCACTAGCCTTGCTGCCAATCCACAATCTAGCATCGACCACTTCATGAGACGAAGCTGTCCCAACTTTCCTACTGCGGTAGAACTATCGCCCAATGAAGGCCAAAAAGTGCTCTATAATCCAAAACTCCGTGCGTAATCTAGCAGCGAATCCAGCTACCTTGTTACAAGGCAAACAAATGGGTCCGAAATTACCCGATCCATCTAAGACCAGCCGAACCCGAATCCGCCCAAACATGGACAGACCTGGATTCACCCAACCTACTAAAAGTTCGACACAACCAAGGTCAGAACCATAACAGGGGGGCATGCCACCCATAACTTGACAGTAGACGAATAGTCCAATAAAAGATGTACTAAAGATCAACTCCTTCCATGCTATAAATAGTGAGGGGAGACCTTCAAGTGAGGGGGGTCGAGAGGAAGAGAAATCTTGTAACTTCACTAATACTAGTGCAAAGTTTGGAGTATCATCTCTCCCCAAATGTACACCACTTACGATGGAACTGGGTCACCAACCTCTTTGTCTCCCTTGTGATTGCTTGTAGGACATGGACTTAGACCCTCCGATCACTTAGGAGGTCCAAATCCATGTCTCTCGTGATGGATTGCTTATGGCCACGTGACGTTCCCTACATCAACAAACTCTTTAATGACCATCGATGGCCCCGACGATGACCCCCGAGGTCCATCAAATGGCGCCGTTGTGGGAACCATCAACAAAAATGACATGCTCTTTGATGAGTTGTGACTCATCATAGCTAAATCGCCTAAGTTAAGCTAGAAACTAGGTTAAACACTATCAAATTAACATATAAAAAGGGTTAAGCGCGGGAAATAGAGAAAAAGACCTAAAACATCAATTTTGTGTTAGAAATGCATAATTAGGTCATTAAATGAGATATTCTTCTAAATAAGTTTAAATGGTGATCCAAGTGTAAATTGAATACACAAATGAGTTTAAAAGTTCAAATCAAAAGTGTAATTAACTTCTTAAATGTTCAATAAAGCTTCTATAAAAACTTGGGTGCATTTGGACATCATTAGGGCCTTACAATTAAAGATTTATATTTAGGTCCTTAATACATCACATTTCATCCACTAGAAAACCTCTAGGGACCTATTTGAAGATTGTAGGGACCTATTTGTAAGCCCTTAAGGACTGCTCTGAACCGTTTCTTAACCACTTATGGGCTTTTGTGTAATCTTTCTACCCCTTTGCAAGGGCCCTTCCTTGAAAATACACCAACACAACACCAGCCACCTGCAGCCGCGTGAAAGCACTATATCACAGCAAGAACTCAAGAGATTGCGACCGTTGATTCTCTATACCCCATTCGATCTGTGGCTCTTGTTGATTAGAAGCTTCGCACGACTCCATGCATGCAATCACCACCTCACCCAGATCCCATCCAACGGACGCTTTTTAATTTGAAATTGCACATGCTTCTCTCCTCAAATCCCCTTTGCCTAGGCCCTTGGAGCCTAATTGCCCCACGCGATGAGGAGTTTCACTCTGATCCTCTACTTAAGGAGCTCCCTGATCACATGCATGCCCATCGCTCCCTCCATCCTGAGCAGTCCCTTCGTCCACACCTGCAACTCTTCTCATCCCAAGTTCGTCCGCCTGTTGTGACAGGGTAGGCTTGCTTCCTCCTTTCAATCGCCACCAGCCAATCGGGTGGTGGACCTGAGACATCTTCATCAGCTGCGGGTCTCCTCTCCCCATTCATCATCATCAGCTGACCAGTGGGTGACCTAAAACATCTTCCTCCATTTAGATAGATTTACTGCTTTCCTAGTGTAGTTTACTTGCTTTCTAGGAGTAGGAGTAATTAGAGATCTGTGTGACAATTGTTAGTGTAATTTAGGAGTAGATAGAGTAGATCCCGCACGTCCTCTAATCAATTCAGATCAGAGGAGAAGAATCCACCCACATTCACTTGATCATGACTCTTCCTTTGCATTCTATTTTATCACGTTCTTTTTCCCTCAATTTAATTTCACTGATCACCCAGCCATCAGATCTAATTTCAGATATGTGGACTTTGTGTCTCAGATCTAAAATTAGCACCATAAAGCACTTTGGGGCTCTCCCACTCATTTCGCAAATCCGCAAAGACCCCCCAATCTTAATTCACCAACTTGAATTGCTCAATCTTGTTTAAAAAAGATTTTTAATGTTCAAATCATTGAATTGAAATCAATCTGAGGTTTTATTGATCTTGATTGAGCTTTTTGAGGATTTTATGAGCTTAATGAGGTGTTTTGCAAGGATTCCAAGGATTTCTGAGTTTTGGATTTGAATTTGGATTTGTGGATGAGCATACACCTGAATCAAGCCCTATGTTGGAGAGTTTGGCCAAGGATGATTAGCAAGACTGATTTGAGGTTGAACAAGGACCCAACGGGTCTTGATCTATCCATATGATTGCCTTGAACATCCATCCATGGTGTTCAAGGAGATCAAGTGGAGAAATCAATATAAGATCCAAATCAAAAGCCCTAAATGGGGCAACATTTTATTTCTCCCATACTTTCACTCGCATAATTTTTTTTGTGGAGGTTTTAGAGATGAATTTGATATGATTTTAGTAGATAAACATCCCCAGATCAGTCTTAATTAGTCTGATCTTGGGGTGTTCATGTACAGAAATATGGATAAAAGCTATCGATATTGGAATTCAGACACTGCTGCAGATATTTGGAATTTACTTAGGACATCTGAACTTGATTTAGAAGCTCTGAAGTGAGATGCATTTGAAGCTAAATACCTTATAGCTACTGTTTTAGCATCTGTAGGTGTTTTGGCTGTTCTGTGGGCTACACAGTAGCCCTGGAATTAACTTTTAAGAGGTCTGGAATTAATTCAAATGGTTTGAATTTGTTGCTGCTACTATGCTAAATTCCAGCAGCAGTATTTCAACAACTACAGTAGCTACTGTCAGTTGCTTCTGTTGCTGTCTGAAGCTGCTACTGCAATTGTGGCTCCTGCTAGATGGGTTGAATTGATAGGACAATAGGTGGATTTGATTTGCTTTAAAATGGCTGACCTGTTTTCATTTTTGCACACATTATGCACAAGCCTTCATGTATCTGAAATGACTTCTAATTAATTTGAATGCTTGTGATTTGGTTTTAATCAATCTTTTGTCAACTACTTTTTTTGCCTAACCATCCACATTGTGAAATTAAAGGAAAAAAGAATGAATGAAAATCATGATTATTGGTTGGAACATCTTTCTTAAATTAAATAGAGCACATATGAACACTTTTATTGCCATTCCAGCCATTAGAATTTTTTTTAGGGCCTTAGGTTCACATTAGAAAACCCTTTTTAGCGTTGTTGAAATGGGCCATCAGGATTCTGGATGGCAAGGAGGGATTGATGGAGGACTTGATCAGGGACTGTTATGGGGAATCTAATAGCAGTCTGAAGAGGCTTCAGCCAAAGAAGCCTTCTCCTTTTTGGCGTTCAGTGATTGCTGCTGTCACCTGCTATTAGCAGTTGCTGCAACCAAAGCCTGGGGATGGCAGAGGCTTCAGCTTATGGAATGAGCGATGGTCAGACTTGGGCCTGCTGAAAGAGGTCTATCCGAGGGTGTATGGTGCTGCTGCAGATAAGGCAGTCACAGTTAGCAGTATGTGGTCTCAGGAAGAAGGATGCTGGCGGCTGAAAGGATTACAGCAGTGCAGGCCGGGCACCCGTCTGTGGGAGGAGAGGCAGAAATTGATGGCGAGTCTACAGCAGCTGCAGCTTGTGAATAATGGGATAGATACTTATTGTTTGTAGGGTGGCTTTTCAGTGAAGCAAGCATATGAGAAAGTTATTAGAGCAAATAATGAGGTGGAATGGGACCCCATTGATAGAAAGATTTGGCTCCTAAAAGTTCCTCTGAAGGTTCAGATCTTCTTGTGGCTTTGCAGACATGATGGGTTGATCACTGGTGATCTACGACACAGAAGGATGGGGACTGTGCTAAATGTCTACCCTCTCTGTGGATTTCATTATGATAGTGAGTCACACATTTTTTCCTCCTGTTTGATCACGGATAAGATTTGGAGGTTGGTTTGTTTAGAACCCCTTCCTTCCTGGGATTCAGTGTGGCAGAGGTTCATCACTCCTGGTCGACCCGTGGGGGCTATGGCAGTTGTGTTGTGGTGTGTATGGAGGACGCGTAATGATAAGCTTTTTCAGGAGAGATCGGTGAGATGTGAGATTATTGTAAAGGAGCGCTGGTCTCTCATACATAGTTGGGCTTCATACCTGTAATTGCTTTTTTGTTATGGAATATATTACCCTCCGGATTGCTATCAGACCTTGATAGCAATCCTCGATGTTTCAAAAAAAAGAAAACCCCTTTTAGGCATAGAATGAACTCACTTTGTAAATAAATAAAAATGCTATAAAAAATCGAAAAAAATAAAATAAACCTATCTTGGTGAATATTAGGTATATTTTTAAGTACATACCAAGTTTCAAAATATTCTGAATCCCTAGCTTAGTAGAACATACCAGCCGACAGTTCAGTATACCTTGGAATTTAATAAAAGAACTCAACTATAAAAACATCAAAAATATCTCCATTCTTCTCATCTATCTCTTTCTTTCTCATCCCCTGCCTCTATAAAACATATAAAATACATAAAAATCAGATAAACCACAAAAATACCTAAAAACATCTTGTATACTATGTATATACATGTAAATATAAGTTATATACTAAGCTATCTATGTACATAATGCATAATATGTATATAATATGTATATATAACTTATGTATGTATGCTATAACATAACTTAAATATTTAAAATAACTTAAATTGTATATAACTTATTTATATAATTACCTATTAATTATATTAACTTATATATACTATAAGCTATATAAATTAAGAAACTTATATAAATAGACATATTTATTAATGATATTTTACATACGTAATTATATGTATATTATGTACATAATGAACCCTGTACCATAATTTAATTATGTATATAGAATAAATAATTAAATTATTAAATTACTAACTAAGTTAGTATATTAAATCAAAATTAATTAGTAAATTAAGTTATAACTGAGATAATTTATATTGTATAGTTGTATTACATTATTTTAAGTAAATTAAACTAATTTAACTATATTTATAATGTAATATATTATTTACATTTAATTTACATGAATAACTCCCTGAATTCACCTAATTAAATGTAAATAAATCAAAATAAATGTTGTAAAATACAATAAAAATCTGTATTAAATACTTAAATATCTATATTAATATTGTACAAGGTCAATTAGACCATCCATTAACTAATTTAGACGTAATTAAGAAATAAAACCTAAAAAATAGTATGAATAAACTGTAAATTTTGACTAATTTATTTATATAGTAAACGTAATTAATTTTACGAATTAATTGTATAATTATGTAGTCCTATGTAAATACTTTAATATCATATAATTTAATTTTTAATTTTAATAATTAATGGCCCTCAAATCGAGAGCTAAAGTCATGAAATCAGAACTTATGTGCTGGAATTTTAGCGCTGAGAAGCGGCGCACATAGCGCCACATCGTTGATGCAAGAGCACTTGGGGTGCCTTTTATTATTTTTGTTATCCTTACCCACCAGTTGACAAGCATTGGGCACAAAGAAAACCCATTCCCCTCTAAGCATATGTTACGAGTATATTCTGAGCATTGGTCTGTGATGTGTGATTAGTGTGCGGTATGGATCGGGGGCTTGACACTGTGCGTAGGCTTGAATGAGCCCATTAACAAGCTTAAACCGGAATTAAAAGGTTAATTAACAAATCAGGGTGGCCTTAATAGAGGTCTTGGTCCCACCTGAGAGGGTGCTGTATATCCCTTGAAAAGGCCGCCAGCCAACCTAAAACCTAATTTTTGTACTAAGGGCTAATGAGGGGTTAAGTGAGAAGAAAGAAGAACAAAGCTCAGAAAACGGCTAAGTGTAGAGTCGTAGAAGTAAAGAGTGAACCGAAAACATCTAAGTGTTAAAAGACTAAGAGAGTCCACAGAGAAACTAAGGAAAAGAAGAAAGAATGAGAGAGTCTTAACTGAGAGAGAACAAATAAGAACAACCTTAAGAATAGAAGTGTGTATATGTATCCGTATATGTATATATATATATATATATGTAAATATGATATACGGTAAATATGTATATTAAGTATACGTAGTATAACATATGTTTGAGCTATTATGTATATAAATAAAGAATAGCTTTAGTGACATATACATATGTCACTGTATATAGATTTGTTACTTAGTATAAGCAATGTATGCCTTATGTATTGTAAATATATTATAAAGGCTACATTGACATTTTTATCTGTCATTGTATAGAATAAACGTCAGTATAGGTTCTATTTTAGCCTTAGCTTTTGTACATAGTTTTTCCTAAGGTTTAGCAACGTTTATATATGTCGTTGTACATACTATATATGTTACTGTATATGTTAGTATATTAAGTTAAGTTAGTATAATATATATTATTACTTACTATTGTATATATATACAAGTATTGTTATTATAAGTTATAAGTATATATTATATATTATTCAATTATAGTGTTTGATGCTTATTTCTAAATATGTGTTTGCAAGAATTTCATTACATTCTTTTGTACATAAATTAGTTTATTCTTTTATTCATTATTGTACATAAAATTGATCTTTTTGGAATTAAATAATATTGGATTTAGAGAGTGATGTATATCAATAACTGCCTCCTAGTGAACGACCTAGAATAAACCAGTAAAGATTATCTAATTAAATAAAATTGACGCGATAATGGTTTGTATTTGTGACATATACTAGAACAACGATGATTTTTATACGAATCATGGTCGATCGCTTCATATTTTTTGGTGCCGTTGCCAGGGACAAAAAGCCAGCAATAGTGCTTTATTGTGAAGTGATTGATTAACATATCGCAGAAAGTTGATTCACTCTTCCAAGAATCCAATTGCTGGAAGGCAACACCTCCACAACGCCATGCCTCGGCCTTCATAATCAAAAGCCCTCGCGATGGTCCAAACCACTAGCGATTCCACTCGCGAACCCTACCCCCTAAGGAGGCTTGGTCGGAGTTTGGTGTCTCTATGTTCCAATGACACTCTCAACATGCTGGTCCCAGTAAAGGCAAGCCAATACAACCCAGCCAATTGCTCAAGGCCCCAAAGCAAGATTCCCTCCTTGAGGTGCGGGCTAGGGCAAGGGAGTATAAAGCTAAGGCCGGTGGCCTCGAATATACGCCCATGCACGTGCCACCTACCCACTCATAAAAGAGGTAGTGGCTGCCCCTTTCCAGAAGAGTTCGAGTAGCCAGTCATGGCCCCGCACTGAGGGACAGAAGACCCCAACAGTTTTGTTTGGAACTATCTCCGGGTGATGTCGGTGCATGGTTGCCCCAACAGAATACTCCACCAAGCACTCTTGTCATGCCTGTCAGGCACAACCCATCAATAGTCCATCAACCTGCTGACCAGAAAAATTGTCGGCTCCCAAGGCCTGGTGGACAAGTCTAAGGAGCACTTTGCCAAGCAGCAAAGGGTTAGAGACAACCCTGAGAAGCTGTTAGAAGTCATACAACAAAAGATCGAGTCCATCTGATCCTACCTGGATTAGTTCAAGGCTCAATGCTCCAAGAGCGGGAGGCCCCATGAGGCGACGACTGTCCAACACTTCAAGTCGAGTCGCTTGACTCGAAGGCCCTGGTACGACGTCAACGTTTGCACGCCAAAGCACCCAGCGGAGATCTGGACAAAGCTGTAAGGTTCATAAAACAAAGAAACTCATTGCACCCCCACAATCAATTGGCCAAGGGTCATGGTAGCGACGCCAGTCCCGTTGAAGGTAAGGGGGCCTCCGGCAAGCATACTCTAGTGCCCATCTGCAGAAGTGGATGCTTCGACAAGCGAAGGGCCGCCTTCCCCAAAGTAGTAGCCGACCCATTGAGGGTCGCGATAACGAACCTCGCTCGACAAGGCAGAAGTCCTTTGAGAAATGCACTCCTCTGGCCGCGAACCAGGTGGACATGCTTGTAGGGGGCTAGTCTACGAGCAAGGACCTACTACCCCCAAGGCCCACAAAGAGGAAAGCTGACTCTGGGCCTCATTATAAGTATCACAAGGCCCGAAACCAAAACATCGAAGGAATGCTGAGATCTACGCTACCAGATTGAGTCCCAGATCTAGCATGGGAACTTGGATCTCTTCATTAGACAAAACTGCAGCAGAAAAGGGGTAGGAGGTCTATGGAGGGCCCAGAAGACCACCCTAAGGGAGAGCTCCAGTAACTTCGGGTAGCCAACATGGTCCCCCTCGCAGACTAAGAGCCAAATGAGTCAACACCCTACCTGATTGAGCCAACAGTGTCACCCTAGCTCCCCCTTCGGTGGAACACCACTACCAAGTCCCGGCGGCGACGCTCGCGTCACCCAAGGTCCTCATCTTTTGTCGCCTGAACGTATCAAAATAGAGGTCAAGGCAATCTTCAGGATCGACACCACCCCAAGCTAATCACTCCTTCCAAGTCGGCTCTCCTGAGCACCTTCCCCTGATCTTCAGTGGGGCCAGAAGGACATGATCAACCAAGCAACATCCCAGCTAGTCGCCTCCCTGCCTGATCTGACGAAGCGCTTGGACTTGCCTCCAATAACACTCCTCCCAGTAGGCCAGCTCCAACCTAAGTCCTTTGAGGAATACACTCCCTTGGCCATGAACCAAGTGGACGTGTTTGTGAGGGACTGGCCCTGCTACCTCCGAAGTCTATAAAGAGCAAGGCTAACTCTAGGTCCCACAGCAAGTGCCATAGGGCTTGCAAGCACACCGTCAAAGAATGCCAGGATCTATACGACCAGATTCGGTGTGGAAGCCTGGACCACCTCATTTGGAGAAATAGGGACCAAGATCGAAGGCACAAAAGAATATCATAGGGAGGAGCTCCAACAACTCCGAGGAGTTGAGACAACCTTCGGTTGGGGACCAAAGCCAGACAAGTCAATAACCTATCTAGTTAACTCCTAGCAGCAATACACGCATTACTCCAAGACACTCACCTCTTGGCACAAAGGTCGAGCTAGCCTTCGGAGTCAACAAGCTGCTCCTTCTAAGTAGGCGCGTCCATACGCCTCCCCACTCCTCGGTGGGGGGTCAAAGGAACACTGTCAAGAAAGTAGTGTCTAGATTGTTCACCCCTTCTAAAAGAACACACGAGCCCACTTCTGACAACGCCCTAACTAGTAGGTCAACTACGGCCCAAGGGTAACATCTCTCTCTTGTTGGAACCTAGTTACACTTCTCTTTTATGTTTTTGTGTTAACAAAACTATTTTCAATCTAATGAGTTTATGAAGTGTTATTTATAGGAAATCACAGGACTTAGAAAGTATGGATGACAACAAGGAAGAAGTGTGGATGATATGAAGGATGAAGATTGTTTTTATGATGTTCATTTGTTGTAATCTAGAATTTTGTATGTCTCTTAAACAAGAATAATTGATTTAGGAAGTAAAATCAAAATAGAGATAATTAGGTATCAAACTCAAGTTTAATCATTCATTTGAAAAATCAAAATCATTTCATGGTAATATTAATCATGTAATTGACTTTGAATAGCACTAAAATTGATTAAATCACTCAAAACAAGGTACTTATAGCAAGTACTGGTACTATTCATAAGTACTGCTACATGCAAGGCACAGGTTTGGGCCCTAGTCTCAAACTGTGAACAAGTACCTCATCATGAGTACTGGTACCAGGTGCTCACAGTTTGTAGACAGTGGTAGTACCTAGACATTACAAGTATTGGTATATGTAAGTCACAGTTCTTGACTTGTCTCAAACCTGTGAGTCATAGGTACCAGTACTTATCATGGGTACCAGTACCTGGTGACTTAGTTGGTACTCAAGTGAAGTACCGGTACCTATGATGAGTACTGAGTATCGTTACCTATGATGAGAACCGGTACCCAAGCTCTATTGAGCTGGATACTGGATAACTATGAGCAGTTAGTACCGGTACCACAACTTTAAAACCAATACTAATTAACCATTATGCCTGATCTGAACGGTGATTTTGCAATTAATCTTACTCCTAACCATCTTATTTTTCCCCCTGATAAATGCTAATTTATCATCATTCTTATGCATTAAAGCAAACCTAGCTCTTAGGATTTTACACTGCAAATGGATTTTTGGGCTGCATTTAGGCATTAATTAGTTTAGACATGCATTGCATTTTTTATTGTCTTTTCAATGTGTTTTTGTGAGTGTTAGGGATAAATAGATTAACAGATCCTTAGAACCCTAGCACTCAGGAAGGTAACAGGTGAAGGAGAAGCACAAACTAGCTGGAACTCAGCTTGATCCAGCACACCATAGCTACAATCTAGCTCACTTGGATTAGGGTCAGCTCATCCTATCTCCATTCAGCTCATCTCATCCGAATGACAGCTCAAGAGAGCTCATCTTAGCTCACCCTAGCTCAGGTCAGCTTAGATCCAGCTCAACTTAGCTGAGTCTAGCTCATCTAAGCTCCCATTAGTCCACAGGAAGCACTAGCTAGCTCAGCTGAGTTGACTAGAGTTCACCACAGCTTAGGTCCAGCTACATCCAGCTCCACTCAACTTCAGCCAGCTGAAGATGAATTCATCCCAGCTCAGGAAGCTCAAGTCCAGCTCCCGGGAACTCAGCTTAGCTCAACTTAGTTGAGCTAAGCTACCTTAGCTGCCTCAACCAACTTGATCTTCCCCGGGAGCACCAAACCCAACTCACCTCAGCTCATTATGGTAGAAGCCAGCTTACTTTAGCTTGGCTTAGCAGCTAGCAAAGAACTAGCAAGCTAAGCCAGCTAGAGTAGCTCCATTACACCCTCTTGAGCAGCTGCCAACTCCAATTCAAGCTCCAGGCTTCTCCTCCTCAACTCCTCTCTTCAAACCCTAGCTCCAATACCTCCTCCTCTACTCTATAGCTAGCTAAGATAGCTTAGCTTAGCTTAGCTAGCAACCAGTTCCTTAGCCATCCACCACCTTCAACTCAACCCTAGCTAGCTCCACCAACTTAAGCCCTACCTAAGCCAGCTATCCTACTCCAAGTTGGCGCCACCACCTAGCCACCTCTTCACCCCATCATCACCACCAAAAGGCACCAATTTTGGCGCCAAAACCGAACCCTAACTACCCCACTTTTGGCGCCAACATCCACCCCTATATCCACCATACACATAACCCTACAACCCATCCTAGCCACCCACCTACCCCTCCTTCTAGAACCCTACTTGGCACCACCTAAGCTCCCCTTCTAGAAACCATTTTGGCACCAAGTTCAAAGGGTGCCACCACCCATAACCACCACCTAGGTACCCCTTGGGTTGGCGCCAATCACCCTTAGCCATAGGATCCCCAACTACCCCACATATCCTATCCTAGCCATCCATTCCAAGAGCCACCTATGCCCCCTTCCTACTCTATATAAACTCACCACCTACCACCATTTTAGAGCATCCTCCATTAGTGTTTAATTCCACCTACATCCACCTACACCTACGGCCAAGAAGGAGTAGAGAAGATGATTAAGGGGGCACATCACCAGCCCCTTTGGTGCCTTCTTCTTCCCACTTTCTTCAACTTGTGCCATGCCAAGGAGGAGGAGCATTCTTCACGCCAAGGATGGCCAGGCAAAGGAGAAGAACCTAGGGTGGACGTCCACCCTTGAAGGATGAGAATTAAAGGTGGTAGCTACCACCATGGAGGACATCATTTGGAGGAGCATCTCACGCCAAGGAGGAGTTGTCTTTTCAAGTCAAGGAGCTACTTGGCTTGGAGCAAGAAGCCCTCTTCTTCACCATCTATCTAGAGGATTTGTGTTTTATTTTTCTTGTCTTTTCAAGTAGGGTAGAAGCATTCCTCTATAGGTTTTGTGTGAACAATTTTGCTTTAATTCAAATTGCCTTCTTTCAATTTTTGTTACATAGCTTCTTACAATTTTGCCTAGCATTTGTTTCACTCCCTCTCCCTAATTATTCTAGGCCTCCATGTGCCTAGGGTGAGCTTAGGGAGAGGCTCTACCTGTCACATAGGATTAGCTTTATTGAATTAGGAATTAGTTGTTTTCCAGTTATGAACAAAAGCTTACATGTTGCCTTTATTTCAAAAATCTATAAAAAGTATATATTGAAAAGATCAAAAAGAAAATTGAGATATATTTTCCAAGCAAGAGATTTAATTTTTGCAAACTTGCCTATTTGGATGACCCTAGATACCCCACTATCTAGGAATATAAATTTAGAGTTGATTGGTTTTGCGCGTTACAATGATGTATTTTACAAATCGCGTAAACTTCGTTATCACCCCCAACGGCTAGGAGGCGTAGGGGGGGCTGATTAGTGGCCTATAAATACACCTTTTGGTGTCATTTTCATACAACACAAGAATAAAAAATCCTCTTGTGCCAAGACGATACATCATTCACGTACCAAACACATAGACGTTCAATATCATTTTCTTAGAGATAATGTGCTTCAAGGTACCATTCAGTTAGAATTCATAGATACACAAAACCAATTGACAAACATTTTTACAAAACCTCTTACAGCAGAGAGATTCTGCTTTATAAGAAGAAAATTGGGGCTTTGTACTATTAAAGAAATTCAAAATTAAATGATTGATTGCCTCATAACTTGTCTATAATTATAAAAAACCCTGATGTCTTAACTGCAATTTACCCACTTTAATTAAAAAGGGGTATACTGTAATATTTTCATATTTCTGGAAATATCAGGGTGTTGTTTGCAATATGGTTGCTTAACTTAGAGTATTGATTACATTATTCTTCAATACCTAAGTTTTTAATTTGCATTTTTCTCAATCACTAAAGTGGTCATGTGACTTGCACATGACCCATCCCATATAAAAGAGGGCAAGTGCAAACACTTGCCTCATTTTGCTCTCTTCAACCCTAGCTCTCATTCTCCAAGGCCTCCTCCAAACCCTAGCCAAAAAGAAGGATCTTTTCCTCCAAGGCCCAACTCAAGGATTCAAGGTAATCTCTTCTTCTCTAGTTAAATCTTCACCATCCTAGACCTAGTTTTCTTTATTCCACATCCCATTCTTTGACACTACCTGCTGCTACATATCATTTTTCTTCGGGTACCAACTGGTACCGCTACCCATCATCGGTATCGGAACTCGATGGGTGCAGCATAGCCTACTATAGGCAGCAGGTACTAGTACTCCTAATCTGTACCGGTATCCACTCGATTTTCTAGTTGATATTGGAACCAACCAGTACCAGTACACGCAGCCTTATGTGTGTTATGAATGCACACATGAAAGGAAATATTCTTGCTTTCTCATTAGTTTTTCCTACTCTCTTTATTATATGTGTATAGATGGCACCTAAATCCAAGAGTAAGGGAAAGGCACCTCAAGATGCATTCCACAAGTTTTGCTTCAATGAGGATGCAAAATCCAACTTTGATTGGTATAAGGGCCTTAAGCTTCATCATTGCAGGCCTGTTGAGTGGAAAGACTTTTCCTTACACCTTTTTAATTTCACTACCTACCTATCTAAATAACATCTCATGCATTTCTTTGATGAGTCACTTTTTGCTGATGTTCCTGAAGTCTACCCTAACATTAATTGTCTATTTTTTGCAAATCTCCAAGAACAAGAAAATAGAGGTCATCTAATCTTAACCTCTAATATCTTTAGTCAAAAAGTAACGGTCACACCAAAATTCCTTTCTACTATAACACAATGTTCAAATGAAGGTCATGCATCCAATACCCTTAAAGAAACATTCACTACTCAAATTCATGAAACCCTTTTGCTCCCAAACTGTCAAGGAAAAGCTTTGGTTGCATGTAACATGACCTTATTTGCAAGAGTCTTATTGAGAATTTTAGTATGGAATTTAAGGGCCAAATATTTGGGATTCCATAAAATTTTCATAGATATTTTACCATTAATCTATGCTATCATTACCAATTTCCCTATTAATTGGAACACAATTTTCATTCATTTCCTTAGACCTATGCTATCATTACTGTGCTTCTACTCTCCCTCTTGATATAGTTGTTTCTTATATACTTATCAAGAGTAGAATTGATCTCTCAAACTTTATCTTGCCTAGAAAAGTGAACTACTTCAAGTGGTCTACACTTTGAAAAATGGGAGTAAAGCCTACTAGAGAAGAATCATCAAGTGATGATGAAGAAGAAGATGATGTTGATCTTAATGCTCAATCTTCTTCTCATCAAGTTCCTGACTCATCTTCTACATTTGTTCCTATGACATATCCTTATCCTAAAGCTAAAATGCCTTGAGTTAACTTGTCCTATGACCTGGAACCGATCTCAATATGATTAACACTTTCAACTATATGGGTCAAAATCTTATAAATCTCAACTTTGGTATTCGTCACATGGAACGCAAGTTTCATGAGCTTTCACTTTCTATTGAGTCCTCCCGTTTTGCTTCTTCCACTCAATAACCTAAGCAACGGAAGCACACTTAACCAAAGGCACCAAAAGAATACAGTGAAAGGTAGCAAAAGCATTTTCAAGACCCGTCTATTGTTTCCTCTTAAATGGAAGAAGAAGAACCTATCCTTCGTGACGATGAAGAGGAAGAAGAAAATGAAGACGATGAAGAAATCTCATATGCCAAAGGTGAAGATGAAGACACTAAAGAAACTGAAAATGAAGAAGATGAAGAAGCTGAAGATAATGATGATGACGACAATGATAGCGGAGATAACGACAACGGTAGTAGACTTGTTGCTCAAAAATATAGGAAACGAGCTTACAATTAGTTCAGTTTATGTTTTGTTGTATAAGACAATTTATTTTGTTTGGTTGTTATGGTATATGACTTTTAAGTTGATTAATGCTTTAGTTCATCTTTTATGCTCTTTATGACGTTGATTGAATGCCTTTTTCTACATAATTTACCAATGTTTGATCATTACCTATGCATATTGTTATTCTTTTTCCTTGATTAGCAAAAAGGGGGAGAAATGGTAAATACTCAAATAAAAGAAAGACGCTTAGTTTGAGGGGGAGGTTTCACTCTTAGTAGAATTTTTTTATTCTTCTCTTATGAGGTTTCTACCCTTTTAAACATGGGTATTTTTTTTGTTTTGTCAACACCAAAAAAGGGGAGATTGTTGGAACCTAGTTCCACTTTTCTTTTATGTTTTGGTGTTAACAAAACTGTTTTCAATCTAATGAGTTTATGAAGTGTTATTTATAGGAAATCATAGGATTTAGGAAGTATGGATGATAACAAGAAAGAAATGTGGTTGATATGAAGAATGAAGATTGTTTTTATGATGTTCATTTATTGTAATCTAAAATTTTGTATGTCTCTAAACAAGAAAAGTTGATTTAGGAAGTAAAATCAAAATAAAGATAATTAGGTATCAAATTCACGTTTGATCATTCGTTTGAAAAATCAAAATCATTTCTTGGTAATATTAATCATGTAATTGAGTTTGGATAGCACTAAAATTGATTAAATCACTCAAAACAAGGTACTTGTAGCAAGTACTGGTACTGTTTATAAGTACTGGTACAGGCAAGGCATAGGTTTGAGTCCTAATCTCAAACTGTGAACAACAAATACCGATACTCATCATGAGTACCGGTACCAGGTGCTCAGAGTTTCTGGACGATGGTAGTGTCTGGACCTTATAAGTACCGGTACTAATCACTAGTACCAGTACATGTAGGTCACAGTTCTTGACTTGTCTCAAACCTGTAAGTCACAAGTACCGGTACTTGTTATGGGTACCGGTACCTAGTGACTTAGTCGGTACTCAACTGTAAGTACTGAGTATCGGTACCTATGATGTGTACCATACCTAGGCTCTGTTGAGCTGGCTACTGGATAACTGTGAGCAGTCAGTACCGATACCACAACTTTAATACAGGTACCAACAAACCATTGTGCTTGATCTAAACGACTATTTTGCAATTAATCTTATTCCTAACTTTCTTATTTTTCCCCCAATGGCTAGGAGGTGTAGGGGGCTTGATTAGTGGCCTATAAAAACACCTTTTGAGTGTCATTTTAATACAACACAAGAATCAAAAATCCTCTTTGCTCCAGAACATATTTTTCTCATTTTAGTTGCAAGAGTGATAGACTTGTTGCATCCATCCTTTAAGGAGATCTTCATTTCGCAACAAGTTCTTTTGGCACTTTTGTTTTGTTCTCGTAATATCATTTTTTGCGCTTTATTGTTTATCACTAGATCTTTATATCAAATATCTGATAAATTAATTCTTGTTGGAGACATAGGAATTGAGTTGTAAGCTATTTTATTTCTTTCTTACACCTGTATTAGTTTGCTCATATTTGCTCTTGTAATTGGGTTGAGGTAACCCGTTAATTACCTCATTTTTTAGTAAATTGGTTACCTTCGGGTTGAGAGAATCGGGTTAAAAATCCTAAGTTGGGAGACTTAGGTAGTGTTGTACCCAAGTGAAAGGAACCACTATATATTTGGTGTACTTTTTCTGTGGTTTGTTTTATTTGCAATACTTTTACCACACTATTCATCCCCCCTTCTAGTGTGCATGTGCCCTTTAGATCCTACATCCCTCCAACGACCATTCCAGTCACGGGCCTTTGGCAATCATGAAGAAGTACAAAAGGAAGAGATTTGGCCTTCCTTTGTCTGTCTACGGCAGGGACAGGCACCTCAACCTGGTGGCCACACTTATAGTGGCTAGGTTGACGATAGCACTGGACAGCATCATCGGCTGACCACCAATCCACATCCTCTTCCAAACCAGCTCTGTGAACTTCTAATCACCTTAAGCACAAACTCCTAAGGATCGAGATGAAGCGACTTAGGAAGCCCAGACCCTTAGAGCCACAGAAAAGGGGGAAGAAAAGGAAGCCAAGTCCATACAGTCCTAAGGACTATATGAGCCACCTCTTGTGGTTGGCGGGCGTTAAATGCCCCCTACGTGCGTATCTCCTGACGCGAAGAAGACAACCCCATCAATGCCAGCAACGACGTCTGAGGTTTTCGCCTCAACCTTACGACAATCAATAACCAGTATTGTCATGGACAAAGACTTATTCCCCGCAGTGACTGGCCATCACTCGTGGAGGGTGGCACTTATGCCACATCATTACCTGGGTAGCTGCTACTTAAGGCCAACAAGCCACCTCTTAAGGCCAACAGGGACCAGGCATCAATCTGCCTTTTCTCCCTTCACGAGCCACCTCTTAAGGCTGGAAGGAACTCAAGTGAGCGTACCTCACGTTCCCTTACATTACTGCCTCTTAGTGCTGGCAAGCCACCTCTTAAGGCTGGCAAGAACTCAAGCGAACGTGCCTTACATTCCCTTAGATTGCCGCCTCTTAAGGCCAGCAAGCTGCCTCTTAAGGTTGGTAGAAACTCGAGCGAACGCACCTCACATTCCCTTACATTGCCACCTCTTAAGGTCAGCAAGGACCAGGCATCGATCTACCTCTACTCCCTTCACGGGCTACCTCTTAAGGCTAGCATGAACTCAGGCGAATATGCCACACGATTCCTCATAATGTTGTCCCCTAAGACCAATAGCCACCACTTAAGGCCCATAGAAACTAAGGCATCCACGCCCCATGTACCCATAGAGATAGGCCTGCCTCCTAGGGTCGGTAGGAACTCGGGCCTCCACGCCCCAAGTTTTGTTTGGGTATGAAGCCACCCCTTCAAGGTGATAGGAACTAGGGCTCCCACGCCTCATGTTCCAACAGACAATGCCACCTCCTAGGGCCAGCAGGAACTCGGGCTCCCATGCCCTAAGTTCCATTCACGAATGATACTGCCTCCTAAGATCGACTATAAACAAAGGTGAACGCGCCTCACACCATCTCTTAAGGACGGCAGACAAAGCACATGCCCTTTTTAGCACAGAGTGGCCTTTTCAAAAGACGATAACGCCAAAAGAGCCTTGACTGCTTACCCTTGCAACTCCCCTGCTTACATAAAATGCCGAGCACCGCCCACTTGCGGAGTTTTAACCACTTCACTCTCAGCAGCATCTGCTAACTGGAATGGATGGAGAAAACTCGGGCCCTCACGCTCGATGATATCATGCCACCCCTCAAGGCTAGTAGGAATTAAGGCTCCGGCGCCTCATGTTCCAGATGACACAGCGTCACCTCACAACGACAACAGGAACTTGGGCTCTTACGCTCCAAGTTCCACTTCATACAATGCTGCGTCATAAGGCCAACGAGGGCTCAAACCCCTGCACTCGATGTTCCGCTCGGTGCCATACCATGACTCGAGGCCAACTGGAACTCAGGCTCCCACGCCCTAAGTCCGCCTAACAAACGACGATGCACACTCAGATTTCCAATAATGAAAATCCAGGCACCTGCACTTAGCTCTCGCGGCCACCTCCTAAGGTCGGCCCTCATTCGTTGCCACCTCCTAGGGTTGGCCCTCATTCGTTGCCACCTGCTAAGGTCGACCCCCTCAAGTGTCCACTTGCGCCTTCCCCGTTCCCCAGAAGGATACCAGGGGTACGGTCAAGCAGGTCAACATGCAACGGTATTACGCCTGCAACCATGCTGGCAAACCTTCCCTTATCCACATATGATAAGGATGGGCCTAGCAACAGAATAACCGCATTCAAAATGGTTAGATGACAGCCATTGCGGACATAATTGTCTGCCCAACAACTGACCCCCCGTGTCCTTCCAAGCCTTTGTCTCTGCGGAGAGCCGGGGTAATGAATCGGGATTGAATGGTCAGGCCTAAGTCCCTTAAACAAAAAAAAAAAAAAATCTGCTTGGACTACCAGTGGCATACCAGGAGGTCTCGCCTATTCAAGCGGGTGTAACTCAGCTGAACCACAATAAGAGGCCAAGACTGAAGAAAGGGAGCTTCTTGAAATCGATTTTATTAAACTCCTACATCGGGTGTGGCTCTTGAGGGAGGCAGCGACCCTGAACGAGACACATGCATAGGCTTCACCAACAAAGCCAACCCTAAAGCTCCCTTACCAAGGATGGGCACTGGAGAACCCCTACGATGGGAAATTCTGCCTAACCCCCAAGGGGACCTATACCGAGTAATGTAAAGATCAACCCTACTCCAGTTAACGGATTTCCTACCCCAAGCAGATTAGGGTTTGCCTCAATGCAGAACCACTCCCTTTGCATATGGCAACCACTTACACCCCAACCCTAAGAAGGGGTGTGCCGAAGTTCTCATACAAAGAGCTTTGAAGGCCCTTAGTCTCCAACAAAAAGATGGGAAAGCTTCAACAAAATCCGAGCGACCACGACCCTTGAGCCCTCGAGCACCAAGGAAAAGAGTCCGGAGCAGCATCGGCAAGCCCAAGTACCCTCCTCACTCCGCCCCAAAAACTATATGTTGGCAGCTCATTGATGACAACCGCCTACAGAGTCGGCTATTCCAGAGTGTCCAATGGACCAAGGCATTTCACTTTAAAGCCAGCTAGTCAAGCGGGGATTTTCCAGCCCCTCTTCATGCTATCTCATAAGGGAAGCATTTCGAATGGAGGCACTCAAGGGAACTGCTCCCAGCTCGGTGATTGCAGGAAGGACACTTCTAAGGTCCTATCTAGAGCACCAGTATAAAAACTGTGTACACAAGAGTACTAAGTAGGAACACCACATCCCGCCTGGAGAGTTAGTGCCACTACTAGCATTCTCCCACCAACCTCGTTTCCAAGATAGACCATGTCGATAACGCCCAAGTAGGCCACGACCAAGACACTGGTTAGCCCAACAACCAACACAATTATATCCTTTGTCAGGCGGAGACGGGTAGACAAGGTACCAGGAGAATGGTCGGGCTATGAAACGTACAGGAAGGCTCCCATAGTCCACACACCTATTTTTAGCCAGGTGTATGGCATGGGTGACTAGCCACTACTATGGATGATCCTCCCCACGAACACACCCTTATGCCTTGCCAGCAAACAGCCAGATTAAACAAAATAAGAGGACAGCAGCTGCCTGCAGCAGACAAGCTGGAACCAAGAAGTGTTCAAAAGCACAACAGATTGGGTGAAAAGGACAAGCCTCCATACCAAGCCATTTGAGCAGAAAATTAAACACCCCATAAAAGGGATGAAACAAAATTCTTAAAAACTGTCCATGCAACTCTTGCGAATAAAGAAAATCCTAGGCGGCAAAACAATCCCTCGAACTTGGCATGCGAGCAATTCATTATAAAAGGACAACAGGCACAAGAAAGAAAAGCTTTCCTCTTTTCATATAAGAAATGTTGCCTATTACATTCCCTGGGACCATCACCCCTGGCTAACCCACAACAAAGAAAGGGGAAAAGGGGGTCGAATTGATGATGAACATACAAAGATAATGGCAACACTACATATCAGGACTCGGTGGCTTCATCCCCAGTCTTCAAAAGGCTAATCAGACATTTCGACTCTCTCGCAGCTATTAGAGGACCTGGCTTGGATGCCCCCTCTTCAAGAGTCAGTATTTTCCAACAAGCAACAGCGTAGGCTCCCTCCTGCCCATGTCCTCCGTGAGCTGTCGAGCCTCAAGAGGGCCAACCCTCAAGCTCTCTACCCCTCCACAATAGAGGTTTGTCCCACTTCCAGGACATGCACCTCTTTCTTCACCAGAAGGAGGGTGGTAGGTGCAGACGCTTAGATAGGCCTTGTAGAGCCACTTCTAAGTAACTCCTTGGGTAGCCGAAGTGGCTCGTAGGTGCCGGAGCACCCACATTTCCAAAAGGGACGCACCCAACCTGGACGACGCCACCTCACTAGACAAGAGGCCTCCAGCAGACCCTTCCACGAAGGATCCCCAAATAGACCCAACTATCTAGCCGGTCATCCCAGGAGCCCTCTGACCAAAAGGATCCGCTTTTGTCATCGCCCTCGTCAAGCTCCACCCCATATTTGGCCGGGCAAATACACTGCCGCACAAGGATCCACCAGTAACAACTGCCGCACCACCCTCACGGAGACACCAAGGGAGCCAAATAGGGTGGCAGAGATGTTGAGCCTCCGCAAGGGAGCAGCCCCCACCCAAGCCCTAAGTAGCACATTTGCGACCCTGTATCCGTTGAACGATCCAAGCAGACCCAAATGGCCTGGCAACCCCACTGAGACATCCTCTGCCTGATTCCCACTCGGATCTAGAAGAGCAGATGCAACTGACTCCCTCTCAACAAGCGTCCCACTAGGCTCCCCCCGTGGACGATTTGAGGGAACCTGCTCCACCTTCTCTTTGATTCCTGCTCGCTTCCTCCTGAACTCTTCAAAAATAAGAGGACCCCCTCTTCTTGCCTTACCCCATGGGCCTCCCACACACGGGACGAGTCTCATGATGGGAAGAACCACTGTGACACCCAAAGTTGTCTGGCCAGATAAGCTGCCCAAAGGCTGCAACAAAAAGCTAGCCAAAACAAATTCGAAAGGGACGAAGAAAAGAGCAACCAAACGTACCTTTGACCACAAAGCATAGGCACACCTCAAAATTGGAAATGCCTCAATGGGCATCCCGACTACAAAAATCCTACAAAAAGACCTAGAACCTTCGCCTCAGCCCATGAGCTAAACAGGGGCAGCAGACTGGATTTACCCTTGCTCGCAGGTCCAAACATGACCACTGTCCGACCACTATACCAAACAAGCACGTCCAACGACAAAACCTTGGATGCGAAAATGAGAGAAGGCAAAATTCCCTCAAGACAACTTGGATGCAATAGAAGGTTGGAGGGGCATGAACTCTGGTCATACCCCCAACCTCTATTTATAACCCCTCCCTTAGGGTGGTTTCACCCCCGCCCCGCGGGGCATAGGTTCCCAAGGAACGAAATCCCCCAAAACCATGTCGTGGATTCCATAACATCCCGCCTAGACTGATGAAAACCTTCGGTCAGGATTCTATTCTTCAAATATCCCTATACATATATCCGGCACCACAATAGTGTCAATCACCTCATTGACAAGCGTGACACTTGAAGACTTGACTCTTCATATCAACAGCAATTAATACTAGTCTTGTCAAACTACATGACAAAACAATTTCTCAAATATCGCATTGTAAGAATGGCAGCTGCCTCTTAAGGCCAACCGGAACCACAGTCGACACACCTACGTTCCATCATAATAATGCCACCTCTTAAGGCCGACTGGAACCACAGTCAACACGCCTGCATTCCATCATAATAGCATCGCCTCTTAAGGTCGACCAGAACCACGAACAACACGCCTGTGTTCAATCATAATAACACTGCCTCTTAAGGCCGACCAGAACCATAGGGACACGCTTGTGTTCCATCATAATAGTGCCGCCTCTTAAGGCTGGCCGGAGCCATGGCCGACACACCTGCGTTCCATCATAACAACGATGCTCCTTAAGGCCGGTCGGAACCACGGCCAGCACGCTGACGTCCCCCTATAACTATGCCGCCTCCGCAGCCAACATAAAGTTAGGAAAAAATTCCTTACACCTAATCTCATACGATCAAAGGAGAACAGAGGCGAATCACCCAAGCGGTATCCACCCAGGTTCCCCTAACCAGTAATTGACCATCCAAGGCCAACTAAGAAATAGGCAGCATACATCTACATTTCCCAGCACTCATGTACAAAAGGCACCTTGTCTACCAATATCCCTCAACTCCTCCTTCATGACAAATGTTGTCCCGCTTCATACTAGCCGACGAACATTTGGGGGCATCCTCTACCACAAAGCTTTGAGCGCTCTAACTACTCACTCAGCAGCTTTCGCTAGTTAGAGAGTGGGGGCATATGATGAGGGGCAAAAGTCGCCCTAGGATCCAAAACTCTGCATAAAATCCAGCAGCAGATCTAGCTACCCGATTACAAGGCAAACAAACAGGTCCGATATTACTTGACCAGTCTAAGACTAGTCAGATGTTGAAGCTACGAGTTGCTACGCTAACATGTTTTGTTTTGAAGAACCTGTCGTTGTAGTTTGAAAGCGAAGAACTCGTGTTCAACAAATAAATTTATACCGGAATAGAAATCCCGAGTCGAACTCAGGGAGGCGAACGTTTGATTTAAAAAATACGCGTTTGTTTTATTTGTCACGAAGCAGAATAATTGATTACAAACTATCTAACTATTTACAAAAAAAAGAAGAGAGAGAGAGAGAATATTACAAATAAAAACCAAAAGAGATGTAGAATAAACATAGAATTCATCATCAAAGAGATTGTTCATTACACTAAACATTACAACTAGAAAGCAGTAAATCTACTCTAGAAAGCAGTAAAAAGAATGAGGAGAGAGATATCCTCCTCGACGGTCACTTGGAGGACGAGCCGGACGGGACGACGCCTGGAAGACGGGGAACGGAGCATGACGAAGGAGGACGAAGCAGGAAGAACGGGAACGAGGCAGCACGTCGTCATCGTCGCGGGATCTGCTTCCGAAAGGGGGACGAAAAGTTGACTTTATCTCGCAAGAAGCATCCCGGGTGTGGGACAGCTTCTCTTCAGCTTTGGAGAGGGAGAGAAGAGAAGGGGATGAGAATTTAGAGTGGAGGGGGTCTCCATTTATAGTTGCAAGGAGTGAGGGTAATTTGGTCATTTTAATTTGAAAAACATTAAATCAGGGGTCTTTAGTGACGAATAAAATCGCCGCTAAAGCCCCATCATGGGTGTAGTGGGGCGGCGCTCGCACGCCCGCTCGCCTCCTGCGCGTAACGCACACTCCACGTTCTGCCAATCTTAGCCGTTCGAACGTAAGATCGGACGGCTTATCTCACACCTCGTTGCACGTCCTCTGCGCGCAACGCCCGCATCTGATGGCGCATCACGCGCGGGCGTGCGATAGCGCGTGGGCGCTATTGAGCGCTCACGACCACTCGATCGCGATCCAACACTCACACCCGCTTGCCCGCGCCCGCTCGGCCGCTCCTCACGACTCAATCGCATGCCACTTGCTCGCATAAGCGCTCTCGCCCACTACGCTGTGGAGGAGAAATGGGCCCACGGTTGAGTTCAGGAGTGGCTGCCCATGGCCGTTGGATGGCGATCCAACAGCCACGATTCAACGCACGGTAGAATGGTGCGGTCGGCTCTGAACTCAGCTGGGTTGATTTGGGTGACCGAGATGGCGCCACATGGCACCATCTTGGTCGTCCATCTTCTTGATGATGTAGATGGTGCCATGGTTGTCGGATTGAGTCGAATTTCGCACCGTTAGGCTGTGATCGTCGATCCGAATCCATCCGTGCGATCGGATTTGTCGTTTGAAGTGCGGATTCACACCATCTTAGCCCTTAATCTTCTAGGGTTCCCTGGTCTCCATCTATGCTACAGATGTCTGATTAGGGCGATCTTGGAGTCGTTGAACTCCAATCGTCGCTCTGATCACATCTGTACGGTTGGATCTTCGATCCAAGGTCCCGATAAAAAGTTTGCCCTATCCATGAACATAAAAGGAGACAATTAACCTCCATTTTATTCAAACTAATCTAAATGCAATATGATGCATGTTATGCAATATTTATAGTATGCAATGCAATCCTATGCTTAAGAACATGCATAAATAGACATCTTAAGTAGTGTAAACATGTTTACATCACCAGATCCACCCACACTTCGACGGACCTGGATCCGCCCAACCTACTAGAAAGTTTGGCATAGTCAAGTTCAGAATTGTAGTAGGGGGGACATGCTACCCATTACTTGACAACGGGCGAACAGTCTAACAAAAAATGTACTAAAGATCATGGAAAAGGATCCTAGGCTAGAACTCCTTCCATGCTATCAATAGTGAGGGGGTCGAGAGGAAGAGAAATCTTGTAACTTCATTAATACTATTGCAAAGTTGGGAGTATCATCCTCTCCTAGACATAGACCCCTTGCTTTGGAACTAGGTCACCAACCTCTTTGTCTCCCTTGTGATTGCTTGTAGGACATGGAATCAGACCCTCCGACCACTTAGGAGGTCCAACTCCATGTCTCTCATGATAGATTGCTTGTGGTCACGTGACGTTCCCTACGTCAAGAAATTCTTTGATGACCATTAGTGGCAACGACGGTGGCCTCCGAGGCCCATCACCCGACGAATTGAATGACCCCTCCTGTACAGTGGTCAGGGTGGGGCTCCCACGTAACCACCTTGCGAATTTCCACCCTCTGCTCTGACCAGCGGCATGCTCGCAGTCGGGTGATGGTACCAAGCACTCCTTCAGGCTCACTTCCCAATGCAAGGAGCTCTCCATTTTCACGATCCCACCGCACAATCGGCTCTATCACGTCATCAGTTGACGCACCAAGGAGGGGTTGGCTATGTCCTTCAGCAATTGGTTGTACGGGGATGGGGCCTCACGAGGGTGCCCCTCATAATCGAGGTCAAAAGCAAGGATGAGGGGTTGCATTCGAATTAGATCAACGGGGTCGTCCTCACCCGACTTGACCTGATTATCGGAATGGGAGGTCAAGTCCACGTCATAAATAGGGGGAAGGGGAGGGAAGTAGGTGTGTACCTTCAAATCTCTCACAACGCAGCCTCCATCATTTACTAATCTCGACCCCTCACCTTCCACTCCCACTACTACCAAATCAGCTACCCTATTTCCACCAACTGTTGGGAGGGCAACCCCCAGACGACGTTTCTCTTCTTAGGCCACGTCAGCACACCACTCCTCCAGGTGTCACATCAGAGGCCTAACCCTAGCAACATAGGGATTAGGCCTCGCGACGACACCAACCTCCCGCAATTGCCTAGACAAGGCGACGACGAACTCGGCAAAAGTTCTCGCCGACCCACCTCCATAAACGTGTCCTCCCGCCACGCCTGCAAACTGCCTTTCGGTGTCCAACTTGCCCACAAGCCCAACACTTGGGGGGTCCCTGCACTCTCTTGCCTAATGACCAAGACTGAGGCAATCAAACCATCTCCTCTCATCCACCCAAGTCCCCTTGGCCACCACTTCCATTCTCCTATGCTGCGGAGGTTCCTCCTTCCTACAGTCCCTCTTGTCGAGTACTCGTGTCCATACTCTCTCTTCCATAGGGACCTCTCCCTCTCTCAACACCTCAACTATCGTCGAGGGCAAGGACCCTCTCTTGTCCACACAGCAAGTGCCAAAGGACCTACTCTCTACTTGTCGCACAGTGGCTCTCCTTCTCTCCCCTCTCTCAACCATCGCTCCCATAGATGCTACACTTTGACACCCAAATACCTAACTTTTCATCAATGGTAATAGGTACATTTTTCTCCACCTAAACCACTATTGCCTACTCTATGGTACTAATCAATGTCCTAAACCTATGATAAAAAGTATAAGCTATGACCAACCAGTATGTACATTGTTTTCGTAATGCCTTGGATTTTATACCAAAATGTAGCTGCTAGATAAGAAACAAGGGATCCTCCTACTTGATGGTGTTTTCTATAATGTGGAGGCTTCATTGTTGACAAGGTGGACAAGGAAAAAAGGACATGCCCCTAGTGATGTTTCTGCACAACTTGTGCTATATGGTCATCAATTGCCTAATTAGGAAGATAGGCTCACCCTCCTTAATGGTGCTCGTTGTCTTGTTGCTAAATTATTTCCATGTTTATTATATTTATGATATGCTAAATGCAATGCTCAGATTTTGTTGAAAAAATGTAACATATATATATAAGTCAAAATGCTATTGAAATTTTATCATATACAAATCTATGATCCATTATAATGCTATCAAAATGAAATAACTAAATGATATATGAGAAAGGATGTGGGTTTATAAATGCAAAACATGATGCAAAAAGTGATGCGCAACCTTTGGACACGAACTTTTTACTAAATTCATCAAGGGCTCACACAAATATCTCCCAAAAATTTCCTCCAAGTCTCTTCCACTCTGAAAAACCTAAACACACCCCTTTCCCGCATTAGTCTTGCTTCTTTGGACATCAGTCATTTGTTTAACACATTGAATCGGGGTTTTAAAATCACTTCGTTGTAATATAGTCGAAAATAGCACGTCAACAAATATAATTTATAGCCCGAAAGAAATCTGAGGTCAATCACAGGGAGCAAGTGTTGCAATAAATCTCAAAATTGCAATTCTATCACAAGATATCAATATATAATGAAATTTATAAACTCAAATGACATGTATATAAGAACAAATGTTGATAGAGCAAAAACATTAGGGTAAAATGGTGATTTGTGAGAGTCCCTACTAGGAGGGGGTGACGTAATAATTGCGGAATATAAACAATATCACAAAAACAAGCAATCACAAAATGTGCACAAAGATTTTTAGGTGGAAACCCAAACCGGGTAAAAACCACCACCTAACCCTCTCGAGTTAGGATTTTCCGATCAACCAAGTTGATCAAATCCACTAACCGAATCACTTTGAACGAGGGTGATTCAACCTCAGTACAACCACGCTACAAGTACGAGGGTAGCGTTCCTCAACCCCTTCTCTCCACGAGAAGGATTTTGTCCCACGAAGGAGACGGGAATTCGCAAAGCGAATACCCAACCAAATTACAAAGGTAAAATAAAACAAACCTATAGAGCCAACAAAGTAATAAACCTAAGCTTCTATAGGATTTAGGAAACTCCCCTTTGCAAGGAGTGCGTCGACGATGACGCGGGTGCGTGAGCCACGCGACGGCGCAACTTCGCTCTCGTAGACAACGGCGGGAGAGCGGGTGCGCAACGGCTGGATGCTCTCAAGATGTAGAACTTGAGCTTAGAGAGCAAGAGCTTCTTGGACACAAGAGTGTGAGAGTGTATAGCTAAGTGTGTCTTGTGTCTTTCTTAGTGTATATCTTGTGTTTTTGTGTTGCAAAGGCTCCCCTCTATTTATAGAGGCCTTAGGAAGGCTTTGGAAGGCTTGGAAAAGCTTCCATAGCCGTTGGGTGCAAAGCCCAAGAGAATCAGGCCGAAATCAGGACAATGATTACACTTCACAGGGTTATCAGACGTCTAACTCTGGCATCAGACGTCTGGAAGGCCACTTTAAGACGTCTGATTACAAGGTCAGACGTCTGATTCTATGCGGGTTTCTCCCTGACTTGAATCAGATCTAAACAGGGTTTTAGTACAAGTCCATCAGACGACATAGAGGACGTCTGGCACTAAGTCTGGACGTCTGGAAACCTACTTTTACCGTGGGAATTGATTTCCAAACGTTGCAACGGCTAGAAAATCTCTGAGAAGAGATTTTGGGTCAGCCGAGGCAAAACGGTCATTTATCAGACGTCTGTGAAGTCCTATGGACGTCTGATAAGGCTCTAACGGTCATATTCTGGAGTGTCTTCTAAGCCAGCCAACGGTCCACTAACTGGACGTCTGGCAAAGTCATCAGACGTCTCCTAAGACGTCTGGTATAAGGTCTGGACGTCCGAATTCATCAGACAGAACTAACTATGTCCAGCCTAACAGTTATCAGACGTCTGAAACAACAGTCAGACGTCTTAAAATCCTTTATCAGACGTCTGATTCGTGAATTAGACGTCTGGAAAGTCAGTTTTAACCCTATATTGGTTTTCTAAGTGTTTTACAGAAAACCTACGTATCCTAGGGTTGTGCAGGTGTTCCTAGGACTACTGTTAGGGTTCTTTGAGGCTCTTTAACATAATGTCTAAGGAAAATAAAGAGCAAGAAAATAGATACAAGAGATACATGAAAGGATAAAAAAAGAATCTATCCTATTCTTCTTGTCTTTCATCTCCAATCTTTTGCTCCACGCGAACCTCCTCTATTTTCCGTCAAGCTCCTCCAATCCGTCCTGGATGCGAGCTCGAGTTCCGTCTAAACACGTCTTCATTTGCAATTGACCTGAAATCTAGGACTCAAATTGCAAATGTTAAATAACACGTGTTTTGTTATCATCAAAACAAATGATCGTGGTGCTCTAGCACCAACAATTTGAATCACCAATTACCTTATTACAAGAATCTCAAATATCTCAACAGTATCAACCAATTTTAATCCACGTAGGATAAGTGCACAGTGCATTACCTATCAGAGCTCAGACGACAGAGCTCTCAATCAGATGACTTAACCGTCCAACTGCTACAGTGCCAAGAGGGCACTCTTCTTCCTTTCCTTTCTTTCCTCAAGCTCAAGGGAAAGCACAACACAGATCTTAGCACCAACAGAGGCAAAGGCCTCCCTTAGAAATTGCTAAGTGTTGAGAAGAGGGCAACAAAGCAAAACCCCCTCCCCTCTCTCTCTTTTCCTCTTCCTTTCCCTTTCTTTCTCATCTCTAATCGGATTTGGGTATATGGGTAAACGATTCAGAGCCCAGACCCAGGTGGCGAGGGCGTGTGTGGGCACGTGCGAGGGGACCTCATCCCGTGCTTACTGAGGCGAACAGCTGAGGAGTGAAAAACAATTTATGTCACGCAAAAGGGGCACCACTTCACGATGTGGGACTCTCCCATGGAAGCTTCAGCGCATGCGACCGCAGGTGAAACCTCCTTCAATTGCAGCTGCAACTGAGGGTATCTTCCCCAATTAGAGACCAGGGAAGGATCCTGGAAGCCTTCCGCAGCGCCTGGAGACGTTGCCTGGAGCAATTGTGACTAGAACATCACAAACAAAGCCGGAGAAGATGTCGCAGCAGCGGAGCTCCGGTGAAGCACTTGAAAAGGATAAAACGGCCTCTCGGCCTTGTCAGAATAGCTCAGGAGCATCGCACAAGTGCGGCGAACGTGGTGGTGGCGGTGACATGCTGTGGGAGTGAGTGTGTGGAGGTGTTCGATGGAGAGCTAGGGCAAGCAAACCCCTCAATTTCTTCAGGGGGTTTTTTCACATGGATGAGACAAAGGTCATAGCTTGTCAGCGAAGCGTTTGGAGAAATGGAGTGAGCGGAGAACTTCGCTAGAGGAATGGCTGGAGTGGAGGAAGATGAAGTCGGAAAGGGCGAAGCGGTGGTCGAGTGTGTGTTGTGAGTGAGGGAAAGAGAAGTAGAGAGAGAGAAATGATCTGAGTAGGTAGCAAATGACGAGGAGGAGAAGCGACGCCAGGTGTGGTGTGGCCGATGCCGGAGACGAAGAGAGCTCCGGTGGCAGAGATTCAACGACGACGAGGGGAATTAGGGCGCCCGCTGGTATGGTGCAACGTGGAAGATGGAGAGGAAGGAGAGTCTGCCACCGGTTTTGTAAGCGTACGATGAGAGCGGTCAGGGAGAATCACCCGACGTCGTGGAGCTTTTCAACCAGAGAGGAGGGAGGAAGGAGAGGTATTCCAGCAAAAAATGATCGTAAGGAGGACAGTTTGTCCTTAGGGGTCTTTAAATAGGCCCTAAAGGGTGGTTTGATGCTTGGAAACCAAGCTTTCAAGCTTGGTAAGTTTTCTGGAGTAAGAAACCCACACATGAGAGATTGGGAAAGAATTGGAGATTTGGACATAGCTCAATAGGAAGGAGATTACCTGACAAATCTTCCTTTCAATTTTGAGAAGGATTCATCAAGAAATCACTGTATTCTTGCCAAAAGAAGCTCGCCGGAGTAGGATTCCTAATCGATAATGGCTGAGGGACCTTTTTACAAAGAGTAACGATAAAGATATGGGGCATTTTGTAATAAATTTAAAAGCTAAAGGGTTATTTGGAATAATAAGAGTTTACCTTGGACTAAATTGCAAACTAAGTCAAGGCAATCTCTGATTGGGTCCAAATTTTGATACAAACCTAATTTGGACCTAAGGAATCCAATGGTGAAGTTGGATTTTGGTTTTGACCTATTTTGATTGGGTAATTTATGCAAAAACCTAAATTAGGGCAATTGTCTGTTTGTGACTCTATTTTGGGTCAAAACGGATTCTGATGGTCAAATCAAGGATGTCAAACCCTAGAGAATAATTTTTTATGAATTTTAGTGGGGTTTATGTGAATTTTATCTTGAACAGAACCTCAGTTAATTAAGTGGATTTACTTTTAGGGTTTCAAATGTCATTTAATTCTTGAAATGCGTGAAAATCTGTTTCTGTCTGCATGAATCCACTTATTAGACATTAATGACCTAAATGACCTTTAATAAATCCCCTGGCATATCTCGTGGTTATTCTGTATTTGTAATGAGATGGTAAAATTGCATAAATAATCATGTTTTCATCTTTTCTTCTCAAAACAACTTACCCTACATTAGAGACCTTCTGACTGATATGTAGGAGCTTCTATTGGCTTCATAAGACCAAATTGAACTAGTTTTGGCTCATGATGGAGTTCCCATCATACCCCCATGCCTAGCTTTTGCTAGTCCCTTAGCAAAATTCTATAAATCGAACCAGTTATCTAGGTCGAATGTAACCATCAAGATGCCCTACTAAGCTGCATCTCTAGGAATTAAATCTTAATACCAACAATAGGCCTAGAGGTACTCAAGTACCAGCCCAGATCCAGACCTGACTAGCTTTCGCCTCGGTCTGCTGCAAATGCTTCTAAGGCCTGCAGGAACTAACCAAAGGTTCGTTGGACCTAGTGGTTAAAGCACTCGTGCTTGAAACATGGTTAGTCCAGGTTCAGTTTGCCAGTGCATTTTGAGAGAGATATAGACGGAGAATTTGATTTGTGGAGAGCTTTTTCTCTCTTTTTCTTTTCATTATATTTTCCCATAGATCCATTTTCGGATTGGCACTAAACACAGTCTGTATCGGATTCCTTGTCCCCACCATCAATCCTCGCAGGATTCCTTGCAATCGATGCTTCAAGATAGCACCGCCCATGGCAACCCCTAGAACCCTGGCTTTCGAAATTTCGAGATAATCCTGCCCATGGCGTTCTGTAGCTAAATCCAGACCCTAGCAATCGATATTTCATAATAATGCCGCCCATGGCTTATGAACCAGCACAAGGTGCTTACATGACCCCGGTAGGATATTTAGATATTCTAGGAGACAAGCACCGAGGAGGTAATATGTTATTTCACATCTTCGAGGGAAATTTCACACCTCTCCGCGTCAGGAATTCGTCCAAATCGACTTGTATTTTCGAGCCGCTCCTAATCTAGATCTTAGGACCTTTTTCAGAACAGATTAAATGCCCTTTGGCATGATTCTATTATTTAAAGTGCACTGAACCAGACTGTGTGTGATTTAGGATGCTTAAGTTACCGAGTCCTGCAAACCAGAGGTCAGTTAACGAGGCCGAATACTACCTAAACCTTAGACTTAATACATAAGCTTTGCATTTTTCCCAACCTCATGAGGACTAATCCGAATCTTGACAAGTATGTGAGTGTTTAAATCTAATTAGATCCAAGAGGCCTAAGGTCGATATTTGCCACTAATACCTTAAGTTTTTGCTTTCCGGGTCTTATTTCATCATTCTATCCAACCTAGAAGTTACGTTTCATATTATTTTGAAGGGACTCAATTTCTTCCTTTATCTTTTTGCTCCTTTCTTTTCTTTTCAATTTTTCTTCCCTCCTTTTCTCAAAAATGGCTCTCCTTTTTCCTAAACCTCCTTTTTTTTGTATGATGAAATATACAATTTTTTTTTATGAAACCCTTTTTGTGAATTGATTTTCACAGCGTTTTACACTTTCATACCCCCCATGCCTACGTTTTGTAATGTCTTCATTGTAAATTAGGCAGGTTCGAGTTCAGCTTAAATCATACATTAGAATAGGTTCAAAGGATGAGTGGACAGGTCGGGATGACTGTTACGAAAGATTTCAAGCTCTGGTACAAATATCAAAGGTGGAGTCGGCTATTTTAATGGATGAACCCTAAAGTGCAATATGAGTTCAGCAACAAAATGTGTCGAAAAGGATTTCGGGTTTTTCAAAAGATGACAGGTTGCCTCCCATTAAGCGCTGAGTTTAACGCCATCAGCCGGGTACAATAAGCTCAGGGAGAACGGAGATCAAAAGATACCTCAGCCAAGTTTGTATCAGTGAGTTCAATGAACAGCTTAAGTCGCTAGCCATTCACGATGAAAGGTTCAGAATCAAGGCTGGGTTGACTGATTTCGACGACTCCATTTCTAAAGATTCGTCTCACCAAGAATGGTCCGATCCATTTAGATCTGAGTTTGCCTGGGAAAGGTTTTAGCTTGGCATCAAAGAGTAGGACCTTCTAACCAGGAAGGAAAGTTTTTCTAGAAATGTGTTTGTCATGAAAAACCTTCACCCGCTCTTTGTAAATTCGAGAGTTCTCATACGCATCATTGCGTAGTTCCTCGATCTTGCTCATTTGAAGTTGACGATGGGTTCCAGCCTTAAGCAGATCTAGATTGCACTTCCGTACTGCCCAATAGGCTTTATGCTCAATCTCGACGGGGAGGTGACATGCCTTCCCATACACCAATCTGAACGAAGACATACCTAATTAGGTTTTGTAGGCAAGCTTATAAGCCCACAAAGCTTCCAGAAGTTAGGTCGACAAGTCCTTCCTGTTAGGCCGAACAGTGACCTGGAGGATTTTCTTGATCTCCCGATTATACAGTTCAACCAATCCATTGGTTTGGGGGCGATAAGGAGTCGAGATTTGGTGTGACACCCTGTATTTGGTCATCAGGGATCTGAACTATGCTTTTGTAAAATGGGTCCCTCCATTAGAGATAATGGCACGTGGGACACCGAACCAAGAAAAGATGTGTTGATGAATGAATTTGATTACCAATTTATGATCATTGGTTCAGGTCAGGATAGTTTCGATCCATTTAAACATCTAGTCTACAACGAGGAGAATGTATTCGAAGCCGTCTGATTTAGGGAAGGGTCCCATAAATTTATCCCCCATATATCAAAGATTTCACATACAAGAATCGACTTTAAATGCATCATATCGTGGTGGCTCATGTTGCCTAAGGTCTGGCAACGAGTGCATGCCTTACAGTAGTCGTATGCATCCTTGAAGATCGTGGGCCAATAAAAGCTGCACTGGAGGACTTTAGCTACAGTTTTATGTCCGGAGAAGTGTCCACCGCAGGCCTGGTCATGGTAGAATGACAGAATGTCCTGAATTTCAGCTCCCAGGATGCATCGTCTAATGATCTGATCGGCACCAATGTAGAAGAGGTACGGGTCTTCCCAGATGTAGTACTTGGCATCAGAAAGTAACATGCCCTTCTTGGCCTTTGGCCAATCAAACGGGATCTAATGCGACTCCAAGTAGTTAACCAAATCAGCATACCAAGCAAGTCCAGCACCGATAGTCAAGAGGTGCTCATTAGGAAAGTGCTCTGTGATTGGTCCGAAAGGGTCGATCATATCAAAAGGAAGGCGGGATAAGTGATCAGCTACCACGTTCTATTTTCCTACCTTATCGCAAATCTCAAGGTCGAATTCTTGCAACAACAAGATCCAGCAGATTAGTCGATGTTTCGCATCCTTCTTCGTGGGGAGGTGCCTCACTGCGGTGTGATCTGAGTATATAATAACATGGGAACCCAAAAGGTAGGATCAAAATTTTTCAAGGCTAAATACTACGACTAACAGCTCCTTCTCAGTAACTGTATAGTTATGCTGAGCCTCGTCAAGTGTCTTCCTAGCGTAGTAGATGACCACGGGTTTCCCGTCTATTTTTCACCTAAGTACCACAACCACTGCGTAGTCAGACACATCGCACATGATCTCGAAGGGTAGAGACCAGTCAGGGGATTGCAGGATTGGTGCTTGAGAAACTCGATCACGCAAGCCCTCAAATGCATGAGTGCACTCCTCGATGATTTCGAAGGGGACATTCTTTGACAACAGATTAGTCAGGGGGTGCACGATTTTCGAGAAATCAGGAATGAATCGACGATAAAAATCGACGTGCCCCAAAAAAAAGTGGATGTCCTTGACCGAGTTAGGCATGGGTAGCTTGAAAATCAAATTTACCTTAGCTCGATCAACCTAGATACCTTTTTCAGAAACAAGATGTCCCAGGATAATTCCCTCAGGAACCATGAAATGGCTCTTTTCCCAAGAAAGAACTAGATTCACATCGATATAGCGCCTGAGGATTTGGACCAAGTGCAAGAGGCAATCATCAAAAGATTCCCCAAATACTGAGAAATCATCCATGAAGACTTCAAGATACTCACCTACCATATCTAAGAATATGGCAAATATACACCGCTGAAAAGTAGTAGGTGCATTGTAGAGACCGAACGGCATCCTACAGAATGCATATGTCCCGAAGGGGTAGGTGAAGGTAGTCTCTTCTTGGTCCTCAGGATGAATTGCAATTTGGTTATAACCGGAGTACCCGTCCAAGAAGCAAAAGAATCGATTCCCTACCAATTTCTCGAGTATCTGATCAATTTTTCATGGAGGCATTTAGTCTTCGGTAATCAATACAGACTCTCCACGAGTTTGCAATGCGAATCGGTATAGTTTCTCCGGTTTCAATCGTAATGACGGTAAGTCCTGCCTTTTTGGGCACAACCTGGATTGGGCTGACCCAACGACTGTTGGAAATCAAGTAGATGATACCTGCATCTAACCACTTGATGATCTCCTTTTTCATGACATCCTGCAGGTTCAGATTCAGGCATCTCTACATTTCACGGGATGGTCGTGAGCCCTCTTCGGTGTAAATGTGGTGCGTACCATACGAGGGGCTAATGATAGTTAGGTCATCAAGAGTCCAACCAATGGCTTTCTGATGCTATTGAAGGATAGAAATCAGACATGTTTCCTGATCAGAGGTGAGGCAAGAATTGATAATCACAGGAAATGTCTAGTTAGAACCCAAAATGACATACTCGAGATGGTTAGGGAGGGGTTTCAACTCTATGACTAGATTTTCAGCAGCAGCAAGTGGTTCAGGGTGAGGTTTAGGAGCAAGGGCAAGAGCTAAAGGTGTATCTAAGTCTAGTTCAGGCTCCTCTAAGTGTGGGGTTTGATCCTCTTGTGGTTGATCATCAGAGATAAGCAAGTTTTCCACGACACACGGGTCGTCAACCACGGACTCGATGTCACAAATTTGTTCGATAACCCCACAATTAATTCCTTTTCGGGCCTTAAAGATGTTAATCTTTAGTGTCTTATTCTCAAATTTTAACTCAATTTGGCCCTCCTCACAATTGATATTGGCCCTAGCTATAGCCAGAAAAGGTCTCCTTAAAATAATCAGTGTGTTTTTCATGTTCTTAGGATCATCCATGTCCAAAACTACAAAATCCACAAGGAAGTAGAAATCACATACCCTAACTATGACATCCTCGAGAATTCCTTTAGGTGACTTAATAGATCGATCAGCCAGCTGTAATGTCACCTCTATCGATTTAAGCTCAGATTCTTCAAGGTGGTCAAGTAGGGATCTAGGTATTAGGTTTATGTAAGCTCCTGGTCTAATAAGGCTCTGTCAAACTATATATCACCGATAGCACCAGAGATCAGCAGGGTGCCTGGGTGTTTTGCCTTAGGCGGGAGTTTGCTCAAAATGATGGAGCTGGCTTGCTCCGACAGTACGATTGGGTTCCCGCCTTTGGTTCGGGGCTTACGCTTTGGTGTACATACATCTTTTAGGAATCTTGCATAAGCTAGTACGTGGAGTATCGCATCCATCAAAGGGAAGTTTATTTTGACCTGTTCAAAGAGCTTGACCAGATCCTCCTCAAGTGCCACGGGTCTGGGTTTCTTCTTTCCCTTGGTCAAGGCCTCGGGAAATGGAACCTCAGATGGTTCCTCTAGAATTGGCTCAGACTCATTATCAAGGATCGAGGTGTCTTGGATGACCAATCTAAGGTTAGGGCCTACAGTCTCAAGTGAGTTGTGGCTAGGAAAAGGTGGGTCCTGTGTTGCTTTGCCACTACGGGTGGTGACGGAATTTAATCTTGATTGATTCTGGTTTAGGCTAGGGAGGATAGCTATTTCCTGCTGAAACCCAGAATATGATGTTGAAGCACCCGTCCCATCAAGGGATGGAGTAGAAGGGTCTAGATAAACAAAGTGGGCTTGGCCCTGATTTGGGTTCAAAACGCACCTCTGATTCAACACGTTATTTGGATTTGGAAGAGGCTGAGAAGGGAGGGCACTCGGTTGGCGAGCATTTGCCAGCTGGGCCAATTGATTTCACAGCTCAGAGTTCTCTTCTTTATGTTTTTTTTGCATGTCAACCAAGGTCTGGACAATCAAAGATGTCTGATCTTCCTTAGGTGGTCCAGATTGAAAATTTTGATTGGGCCTTGGTTGAGTGGGTTGATAGGGACACTAGTTTTGTGGTCAGGGTTGGAATTGAGGTCTTGGATGTGGATTATTTCCCGACCACACAAAGTTTGGATGATTACGCCAGCCAAGGGTGTAGGTATTAGAGAAGAGATTGTTCTGGATGGCGTGAAGATCCTCGCAGGTCTGAGAATCCCCAAAATAATTAGGGTATGAGGGTTCAAAGTTCCCCCAACTGTGGTAGGCTGGCCCGGAGTTTCCGCCGAAGCCATAATCAGACGAGGGTGGATACACATCCATCCTCCGGGAGTGGTAGATATTGTGTGCAGTTTCCCTACCTGAGGGCGGTGGTGTAGTGGTGGTTTTGTGTAGATGTCGAGTGATGTCGTCCACCTTCTTCTCGATGATGGAGACCTTATCCAACTAACTGGCTACCAACTCCAAGTCAACGGATGTGGAAAGGTCTCGAGATTCGTGTACCCCCGATTGTTTGTCAATGCGCGGGTGGACGTCCGGTAATACGCACCCAGTGACTCATTGTTCAGGGAGTTCTCGCACATGTTCTCGAGAATTCCCCAAATTCGTCTTCATGCTGACCCATGATGCTGCCACCACAAGTTGCATTGACAAATACCTTGATATCATCACAGAGCCCATGGTGAAAGGATTGGACTTGTTCCTACTTCGGGACTCCGTGATGGGGGCATTTGCACATGAGGTCCAAAAAATGATCCCATGCCTCGTGTAAAGATTCTCCCGCTTCTTGGGAGAAGTGCGTGATTTGGCGTCGCAAAGCGTTTATGCGACCAATGGGATAGAATTTTTGCAGGAAGGCAGTTTGAAGTTCTTCCCATGTGTTGATCACGTGTGGATAAGATTGAAACCAGTAGGCGGCTTTGTCGGCCAGAGAGAAGGAGATTTTTAAGAGCAAGTCGTCTCGATTCTGCATGTCTGCCCCAGAGGTGTGGGCCAGATGCTTCAGATTTTTGATGTGTTGGAAAAGATCCTTGAAGTTCAAGCCATGAAATTTTGGAGTCATGTGAAGCATACCAGGCTTGAGCTCCACCTCAGGTCCTCCTGCAGGGATATTGATTCGTGGTTCGATCTCCACTACCGCGGGATTGTAGTGATCTTGCATTTGAGGACACGACGGTGGGTTGATGAAGGCATTGATCTGATCTCTGAAATCAAAGAATTGTTGTGGTTCAAAGTTAGGTCATTCTGGATGATCCATGGTCGTGATTGGAGGTTCGGGCTTAGAATAAGAGGAAATGTCAATATGATCAGGTTGTTGCACAAACACAGAGGTCAAGGCTTGGCCTAGACAAGAGTGAATAACTAATGGAGGCTTCAAGGTTGTTCTTAAGGACCTCCTTCCAAACATACACTGATGCAGGAAATGAGAGATAGAATGTCAGACAGACCCAATCGAGGCACCCAAAGATTTTTGAATGACTATAGAGGTTCGGGGCAGATGATACCCTTGGATCAGAAAGTCGCCCACCTGCGAATTACCTAGGTAGCTAGGAAGGGAGAGTCTTGCAAAGACCCCTACACGGTAGAACGTCCCCACGAGTGACAGGGTTTCCCCCACTCGACCTTCCTTGTCATTGAGGGTCCAGGTTGACCAGAATGGTGACTTGACCTCTTAAGTCTACCAGCTTTAAGTTAAGAGAGAGGTGCTTATGATTCCACTTGAACTTTAAGAGACTTTTGTGTAAAGTGACCTAATTTGAAGATTGGTTGACCCCACAACGTGGGTCAACTTCACCTGTTTGTCCTTTGAGAATATCAGGTCCTGCTTTTTAGGATTCAAGTTAGATTTAGAGCTTGATTTTAGGGTTTGCTTGATTAGGTAGATTCAATCAAGGCTTAGGCACACACTGTTTGGAAAGGTTGATTCTTTTTTAAGCAAGTGTCTCTGAACCCCTGAGATGGAAACCCTAGTTGGCTCTAATTGGTCCAATTAAGTGATTCCAAATGAGGTACCTAGGGCTCAAGCAAGAAGGTGATAGCCCTAGATACCTTAAACCCTAAATAAGTGCAAGAGTTATGGTCAGGGTTTGTCTACTCAAAGAGTCAAATCAAATCAAATTAGGCAACTTGTGATGATTAATCTAAGAATGGAATGCAAGTTAGCCCTAATTGATTTTGTTCTTCTTTTAGCTTTTCAGAATCAGGGACTTAATGAGGATAGAAAATGAGATTACCTTCTCCTTGAGTGGCTGTTGTGCGGTTGATCTTACTCCTTGGCTAAATTCCCTGCACATATCACAACAAAACAGATAGAGCAAGTTAGTATCAAATCAAATAATGCAATCAAGAGATCAAATTATGTGTTGCTCCCTGGCAAAGGTGCCAAAATGTCTAACGCACTGAATCGGAGTTTTAAAATCACTTTGTTGTAATATAGTCGAAAATAGCATGTCAACAAATACAATTTATAGCTCGAAAGAAATACGAAGTCAAACGCAGGGAACAAGTGTTGCAATAAATCTCAAAATTACAATTCTAACACAAGATATCAATATATAACGAAATTTCTAAACTCAAATGACATGTATATTAGAACAAAGGTTGATAGAGCAAAACGATTAGAGTAAAATGGTGATTCAAATCACCAATTACCCTAATTACAAGAATCTCAAATATCTCAACATTATCAACCAAGTTTAATCCACGAAGGATAAGTGCACAGTGCATTATCTATCAGAGATCAGACGATAGAGCTCTAAATCAGACGGCTTAACACCAGCAGAGGGCACTCTTCTTCTTCCTTTCCTTTCTTTCCTCAAGCTCAAGGGAAAGCACAACATAGAGCTTAGCACCAGCAGAGGCAAAGGCCTCCCTCAGAAATCGCTAAGTGTTGAGAGGAGGGTAGTAGAGAAAAACCCCCCTCCCCTCTCTCTCTTTTCCTCTTTCTTTCCCTTCTCTAATCAGATCTGGGTATATGGGTAAACGGTTCAGAGCCCAGACCCGCGTGGCGTGCCCGCAGGTAAGGGCGTGCGTGAGCACGTGCGAGGGGACCTTACCCTGTGCTTACTAAAGCGAGTAGCTGAGGAGTGAAAAACAATTTATGTCGTGAAAGAGGGGCGTCGCTTCACAATGTGGGACTATCCCACAGAAACTTTAGCGTATGCGACCGCAAGTCGAACCTCCTTCGATTGCAGCTACAACTGAGGGTATCTTCCCCAATTAGAGACCTGGGAAAGATCCTGGAAGACTTCCGCAGCACCTTGATACGTTGCCTGGAGCAATTACGACTAGAACATCACGAACAAAGCCAGAGAAGACGTCGCGACAACGGAGCTTCGGTGAAGCACCTGAAAAGGATAAAATGGCCTCTCAGCCTTGTCAGAATAGCTCAAGAGCTTCACACGAGGGCGGTGAATGTGGTGGTGGCGATGGCGTGCTGTGGGAGTGCATGTGTGGAAGAATTCGGTGGAGAGCTAGGGCAAGCAAACCCCTCAATTTCTTGAGGGGTTTTGTTCACGTGGATGAGGCGAAGGTCAAAGGCTTATCGACGAAGCGTTTGGAGCAATGGAGTGAGCAGAGAACTTCACCAGAGGAATGACTGGAGTGGAGGAAGATGAAGTCACAGAGGGCGAACCCGGTGGTTGAGTGTGTGTTGTGAGTGTAGGAAAGAGAAGTAGAGAGAGACAAATGATCTGAGTAGTGTTTGCACCTCAAAACACGCCTGTAATAATGCCTTCTTGTGCTATTTTCTAGCATTAACTATGTATATTATGATCCTATAGTCGCATTTGTAAAAACGCTTGCATGCATGCATTTAATCATGAGAGGAAGAGAAATGAATAAATGGCTTGCATATTTACATTTTTTTCTCAAGTGTTTCTTTGCAAAAAGTCCCCTCTCTATTTTTTTATTTCCTCTTTCTTTCTTTTCTCTTCCCGCGGTTCTTCTCCTCCCACTGCAGCATGCACGTCCGCACCCTCTCCTGCTGTAGCCACTCCCTGCAGCTGCCACTTCCTCGCCCTTCCCCCTGCTGCAGCCATGCTTCCACGCCATGCTCTCCTCCTCTATAAGAAGCTGCAGCTTCTTCCTCGCGAGGCATACCCCACACACGCTGCTGCAGAAGGAAAAAAACCGTAGCCACCACCTTCTCCTCCACCGTCCTCCCCTCCCATACGTCGGCCCTCCTTCGAGGAGGCACCCGGCGAGCAGGAGAACCCACTGTGGTGCACAGCACCACAGTGGGAACACCACCGCCCAGCTCTTCAACGAGCCGGTGGGCGTGGTGTCTTCCCTCGTTTCGTTTTTTTCGCCTCACGCCATAACTGTCGCTTCAAGCTCCGAAGCTTGAAGCCGCGACAGCAGCAGCCAAGCGGCGACAGCAGCAGCAGCAGCAGCTCCCCCCGCCTCCTCCACGACCTTCCCCGCAGCCGCTCTCCGCCTCCGCGCGCGCCTGCAGGGCCCGCTCCGCTCGTTCTCCGTTCTGTTGCCTCCGTCGATGCACCCTTAACCCTCCACTACACGCACTGCAGCGGCCGGCTAAGCCCTCTCGCCGTCCCCTGCCAACCTTCGCACCCCTCCTCGACCGCCGCAGACCCTCCTCCACGTTCGCTCCTCTACGCCATCGCCCGCTCCTCACCCTCGCACTTGGCCTGCAGACGCATCACCTCCATCTGCAGACGCCATTTCCAGACGTCCGCCTCCGCCTGCAAACGACGCGGCTTCAGACGTCTGCCGCCATCCACCGACGACTTAACTCGTCCCTTCTGTGTCCTCCCCGCTCCGCTCTCTCTTTCTGTCTCTCTTTCTCTCTCTCTCTTTTTACTCACAGCACACACTACACCAACACACACACACACCTTCACCAACGTACACACACCTACACTTACACTTACGCACACACACACACACTTACACTATAAGTATAGTTATATATAGTAACATATATATACATACATAAAAATATATATATACATACATACATATATATATATATATATATACACATAGTATATCTATATAGTTATGTATACATACATATATATATAATATATATACATATATATATAATATATATATATATATATATCTACTTATACATATACTTATATATATATACATATATACTTATATACATATATATATACATCTATATAGTATTATATATATATACTTATATACATATATACATAGCTATATACATATAAACATACATATATATATACATACATCTACACCTATATATATATATACATATATATCTATATATATCTATACATATATACCTATACATTTATATATATATAGATATATTTACTTATATACATACATATGTACATATATTTTCACGTTATTTACTATATGCTGTATCGCGGGAATATCTGTATCAGCTGCTGATATTCCCCGATACACGCATACAAAAAGCGTGGACATATACATCTTCCATCATCCATCCTCACTCCACGTGGCACATAGTCATGTTGGTTGCGTCTCTCTAGACAACGATCGACCCGATACGGTGCTACACTCTATCGCCACCTCCACCCCCACCCCTTTATATATATACTACATATAAATATATATATATCTATAGATACTATATTTACTTTCTGTCTGTTAGCTTCCTTCTTAGTAAAAAGATAAAAAATATAAAAGAGAAAAGATAATCTTTGATTTGCAGGTACCTCATCTTGCGAGTAGCAAGGCATGTTTTGGAACTCTGTTTTGGCTAAAAGCCAAGGACACAATTTTGAGGGTGTACCTCAAGAACAAGGATTACCAGAAAAAAAAAAAACCTAAATAAGAAAAACACCAAAAACACAATAAACGAACGGAAGAGATGAGTTTTAAGGAAAACGTAGAAATTCGACTTGAACCCCACTTCCCTAAGTTTGACCCTGGGCCTAAAAGTGACAAGATAAAATCAATTAGGCCAAGTTAAAAATTTTGTAAAGAGATGATTAGGTTCGAATTAGACTAACCATTATATACATTTCAACGATAAAATCATCATATTAACAACCTATCCGGGCCGACCGATCATCTTTTCGGGCGCCGTTGTCGGGGAAGCGCACCTTCAAGTAAGTTTCTATTCAATTCCTTTTAATTTTTCTCTTCTCTTCGTGGGTATTTTTGTTTTTGGTGTGCAGGTGAACTTGGTGGAAGAAGGAAAGTAAACGAAGTCGGGAACGAGGGCAGATCCAAGGCGGGAACGAGAGCGTGAAGACGCCGACACCGCATTGGAACTTCGCACACATTGCCGAACAAGTATGTTTTCTTTTCTTAGCAAACTAGGATTAACTTGCCACCTCAATAAAATAAAAAAAAACTAGAAAAACTTCTTGGGATTTCTTGGGCAAGTGGATTAAAATTCACTTGTTTGTCTTCACTCCCACTGCCCCGAGATTTCCCGCCACACTTCGCATAGTGAAATTCCGAGAATCTTGATTCTTAGATTTTTCGCCGTGGGAAGTATTCTTTGAGGCAAAGAAAAAGATTATTTGCATCCCTCTTTTGCCTCACTTATCTTTAATTCAGGATCACATTTTTGGTGGGTAGACTTGGAATTGAGTTGAATCCAACCCCACCACGACTTTTCAACTTGCCTGAGATTCGATCCTGAATACTTCAACCCCAACAATTTGATTTTCTTTATCTTTTGGTTGAAGCCTTGTGTGTGGAAATCATTTCTGGTGATTGGGAGCACTTAAATTGAAGTGCTTTCGCTCCCTTTCACATTGATATAAAATTGACTCGTGCATCCACACATAGAAATCTCCATTTAGGGTAGCCCATTACACTTTAGCATGATTAACCAATTGATATTGAAGAAGGGTTTCTTGGGCTTTGAAAGAAAACCTGTATTTTTGCAAAAACCCGGAGATTGGTTGAATTGGTAATTCAGCAAAACCCTAAAATCCATACTACTTAAGGCTGAACTCTAAAAACCATTCACCAATAAAACTTCAATTCGGGGAGATTTCCCCGTTGCATGCTTGTTTTTATACACTCTGAAAATCAATCACTTGGGCATTACCCGTAAACAACGCCCTTCACATTTCAAAAGCACTTGACCCTAAGCCTCTAATTAAAACTGGTAGTAACTTGACCCTTTTTAAGGATTGGAGGTCTAACTACCTGCGTGTAGCGGCTACGTGCGTGCTATCGGGTGTCTAAGACTGGGGCAAACGGCCTTTCAATCTGGCCCGGTGGTTCCGCGGTGCTCGCATTCGGTTCCGTAGTTCGTGATAGTAGGTAACTTAGATCTTTAGGTCTAAGGGCACACTGTAGAGGTTAGGAACTTGACTGTATTGATGTGTAATCAAGTGTACCTTTGCGGCGTCATTTCTCTCATCTCTTTTCCCTTCTTCTCATCTCCCCAACTCTTCCTCCGGTGGTGCATGTTTGGGAGGAGGTCAAAAAACCCTGAATTGTTTGAATTGACTGATAAATCTAGAAAAGAAGCTGAATCGTCCTCCTCCTCCATAAACATGGCTGCACACCCACCCCCAAATCCCGAGGGAGGAAACCACCCTCAGAATCCACCAGGTGGTGGAGCCGTTGATCCCATAACCCGCCTCCAAGCCCAAATGGAAATGTATAATGAGCAAATCGAAGCCATTCGGGAAGCATTGGAGGAAATGCAGAACCCTCCCGAACAGGAGGAGCCTAGGTCTCTTAGCTCTTATCAGAATCCCGCTGCTACAGAGACCATAGGACAAATTCGGGTCCCCATGTGTGGGGACGACTTTGAATTAAAACCAAACATAATTGGCCTAATCAATTTTCACTTTCATGGTCTTGCAAGTGAAGACCCAGTTCTCCACTTGGAAGACCTAACCCGACTTGCTGAAACCGTTAAACAAAGAAATGTCAGGTTATCTATAGTCCTCATGAAGATGTTCCTGTTTTCATTGCAGGATAAAGCGTCGCAATGGTTACGCACCCTTGGGAGAACCATCCATTCTTGGGAAGAGATGCGAACAGCGTTTCTCAAGAAGTTCTTCCCAATCGGGCGAACCAATGCACTTAGTCGTGCTATCACCTCTTTTACGCAACAAAACGGCGAACAATTTTATGAGGCATGGGAGAGGTATAACGACCTCCTCAGGAAGTGTCCGCACCACGGTCTACCTAAGTGGCATATAGCCCAGATTTTCTACTACGGGCTAAATGAGACTTTGAAGCAGATTGCAGACGCTTCCTGCGGAGGGAATTTTATTAATAGAGACGAGAATGGAGCATTCGAACTATTTGAAAATATGAGTGAAAACTCAATAAACAATGCCTCCATTGTCGCCTTTAATCGTTCCAGCCAGCCCCGAAATGTCCACGAAGTTGACACGGGACCCTCCCATTCATCCACTGATCTAAGCCTTATTGCACAAAAACTGGATGAAGTCTCCGTCGTGCACAAGAAGCTGGACGAGCTTCTGGCCAACCCCGCCCGATCTCTGCCGAACACCACCTCTTCACCACTTTGTCACAATCCAAATTCTTCAAACACCAGGCTTATCCCGAGAAACCCCGTTAGGCCTTCCTTACCGAGTGTCGCGCCAAGCGATTCGGTAAGTCATGTGGAACTAGCTTCTGCTAGCCAGTATTTCGACACGGAGGACCAAGCTTCCATGTGCTCGGACGCATATCAACATGATGCGGACGCGTCTTCTAGCATAGAAGACGCTTGCGCCCTGGGGAACAACCCGTTCTCTGCCACTTAAAACCTAGGGTGGCGTAATCATTCGAACTTCACATGGTCCAACAACCCGCAGCGCCAAAACCCCGCGGGTGGACCAATGCGACCGTCTGCACCCGTCATCCCAAGGACTCAGTTTAATCCTATGGCAAATCCACCATCAGGCCGTTGCGTACCACAAACTGAACACGCATCAAGCCCTCTTGACAAATTGATGCGAATGATGACGGAAATGTCAAAGCACCATGAAGAGAACATGACCTCCCTTCAGCACCAATTGGCGCAGCAGAACGTCGAGATCAGTCAACTACGCATGGCGACTCGATCTCAGGGCACTCTTCCCACCCAACCTATTCCAAACCTGCGAAATTTCGTCCCCGGTACGACCTTCTCAGGGATAGGTTAATCAAGTTTTGCAGGCTCCGAGCATTCCACTGGGATTTCAGGCTAATCCCGCTGCAGCACCACACTCTTATGTCCCCATTGCAAACCCTCCTCCACCGTATGATCCCACTGGACCTGCATCGTCCAATGCTATCACTACGAGGAGCGGTAAGCAGACCGTCGATCCACCTCGACCTGATCCTGGCCCGTCTTCTTCCTCACCCTCTCATTCGGGATGCATACCGCATTCGCGAGAGGACGATGCACCAAAACTTGTGCCAGAATCAGTCCCATTCCCTGAGGCTCTACTAAGGGAGCCAAAAGGCAAAAAGAAAAATATGCAGGCCTTTGACAACCTGCGTATTTGTTCAGGGATGTAGAAATCAAGGTACCCCTGCTCGAGGCAATCGACCACATACCTACTGTCACCCGATTTTTCAAAGACTACACAACACCCAGGCGACAGTCAAAGAAGACTAAGAATCCAGTGGTTCTCTCGCCTCATGCGAGTTGTGCTATACTATCAAACTTACCACCGAAGCAGAAGGATCCGAGCACACCGCTGATTTCCTATAGCATCCAAGGCTGCAGTTTTAATCGTGCCCTGCTTAATCTAGGATCTTCCATCAATCTCATACCGACCATCATGCTCGAAAAATTTTCCTTGGGAAATCTGAAACCCACCCCTGTCACGTTACAGCTAGCAGATCGTTCTGTCAAAATCCCGAAGGGTGTGGTGGAAGACGTGGTGGTTAGGGTCAACAGTCTCTGTTTTCCTGTTGACTTGTTTTAGATATGGAAGTTCCTAGTTCACTTTCTGATTGTCCAATCATCCTCAGTCGACCTTTCTTGGCCACAGCCCGCGCCCATATCGATTGCGAGTCGGGATGTATTGAGATTGCCGTTGGATCTGAGAAGCTCAAGCTTAACATATTCAAGACAGCCAAGAACTTTGATTACGATTGCATCGAGGATGACACGTCTAACGAGGACACGGCCGTCAGCGCGTGTATCGGACTAATTGGAACCGATTCAAACTGCTGCGAATTACCTGACGACTGCCTAACCAACACAAATTGTGACGTTCCCCAATCCCTTCCTATTCCCATACCTTCTCCTGACCAGACTTCTGACGAGGTTTTCTCCGCTTCCCATACCTCATGGTCTGAGTCATCGCCGGGCTGCTCACCGCCAGTCCACACTATGGAAGACCGGATTGCCCTTTCTTTCCCGCCAAATCAGGCGGATTTGCAACTCCACATTGGGACCTTGAGCCCACATCTTACTCACGGGGGCTATTCCCTTTTGGATCCATCTATCCAAAAAGCCCCTCTTCTTGGCCAATCTAAGGGCCAACTTCTTCTTCCTGATCTGTTTTCTGATCCGCCTGGGACACTCTCGTCCCAAGAAATGCAAAATCTCTCACCATCCACCATCACTTTTCACTCCACTATCACACTCTTCACTTCACCACCCACCCTACCACCCTGCTCTATACCCTGACCCTAAGCTCTCCGTACCCGATCTTTCATCCTTTCTCTGCCTTTCCCTGCATGCATATGAGGACATAGCACTGTTTGGCATGGGGGGGTGAATAGGCATCCATAGGATCTGGGCATTTTATGGTATCATACAGTTCCCACCTATTTATAAATATGCAAGAAAAAGAAAAAAGAAGAAAAAAATATATATATATAATAATAAATGGTATTTAGTAATGATCTGAAAGCTGAAACAAAAAAATACAATAAGTGTTTGTGGATATTCAACCTCTGTTTTGAAGAATTTCCAGGCCACAGAAGCTTGATTCGCTCAGGCTCGGCTTAATTCACTTAAAGCATTGACGAAATAGATCAAAATCTCTCCTAACTAAGGACGTATTCTTGTACCTGAGACACCAGTACAGGATCCGTTGGTTTGCTTTTTCTTGAGAGAGTAAGTAAACTTGGTTCACACTACACATATCAGGAAAGACCAGGTAAACATAAGATCCAACCCTAGTGTTCATTAGGGAAGGTGGAGTCCTTACCTATGCGCGCAGGTAGACTTTTTATCCCAGGCTTTAGTCTTGTGTTTAGGAGCGACTCTTTCCACCAAAAAGAAACTCTCCCACCAAAAAGAAAAAAGTGTGCTCTTTCAAAATGTGTTGTAAGAGATATACTGACACGTGTTTCAAAAAAAAAAATTGCAAAACAGTCAGTATATCTCATAAATGTCTGTAAAGTCTTTTCCCTATAAGAAGTTCTTTAAGGCAGGTTACAAATCTCTACTTTCCTGTGAGCCACAAATGTCAAATAAATGGGAGTTGAGTTTTCCGTCATCATCTTAAGGGTCAATCCGAAGACATAAGCTGAAACTGGGACCAACCTGTACTTAAAAATTCGTGAAACCCTGGGATTTAGTTTTATTGTTCATCTGGTCAGTCTTGATCCTTCACTATGCACAAACCATAACCTCTTGAGCTCTCGAGTACAGCAAAAACCTCCTGGGTCTTGGAAATCGTACTTAAGGTTTAAATATCAAGAGTCCTGGTTAGTTGAGAGATGATCTTTGTCATGTAAGACTTAAAGTACTGGTAATCTTCTCTACAATTGGTTCTCACAATATCTGACAATAAACACACCTGTATCACCTCAGAAGAAAATCTTTAGCTTAAGATCATTTCTAAATACGATTTCTGCTAGGGACTAGCAAAAGATAGGCATGGAGGTATATGTTTTCACCTCAAAACACGCCTGTAATAATGTCTTCTTGTGCTATTTTCTAGCATTAACTATGTATATTATGATCCTATAGTCGCATTTGTAAAAACGCTTAAATGCATGCATGCATTTAATCATGAGAGGAAGAGAAATGAATAAATGGCTTGCATATTTACATTTCTTTCTCAAGTGTTTCTTTGCAAAAAGTCCCCTCTCTATTTTTTTATTTCCTCTTTCTTTCTTTTCTCTTCCCGCGGTTCTTTTCCTCCCGCTGCAGCATGCACGTCCGCACCCTCTCCTGCTGCAGCCACTCCCTGCAGCTGCCACTTCCTCGCCCTTCCCCCTGCAGCAGCCATGCTTCCCCGCCATGCTCTCCTCCTCTATAAGAAGTTGCAGCTTCTTCCTCGCGAGGCATACCCCACACACGCTGCTGCAGAAGAAAAAAAACCGCAGCCACCACCTTCTCCTCCACCGTCCTCCCCTCCCATACGTCGGCCCTCCTTCGAGGAGGCACCCGGCGAGCAGGAGAACCCACTGTGGTGCACACCACCACAGTGGGAACACCCACGCCCATCTCTTCAACGAGCCGGTGGGCGTGGTGTCTTCCTTCGTTTCGATTTTTTCGTCTCACGCCATTGCTGCCTCTTCAAGCTCCGAAGCTTGAAGCCGCGGCAGCAGTAGCCAAGCGGCGGCAGCAGCAGCAGCAGCTCCCCCCGCCTCCTCCACGACCTTCCCCACAGCCGCTCTCCGCCTCCGCGCACGCCTGCAGGGCCTGCTCCACTCGTTCTCCGTTCTGTCGCCTCCGCCATTGTACCCTTAACCGGCCGCTGCAGTGCGCTCCGCGACCTTCCCCGCAACCGCTCTCCGCCTCCGCGCGCGCCTGCAGGGCCCGCTCCGCTCGTTCTCCTTCTGTTGCCTCCGCCGTTGCACCCTTAACCGGCCGCTGCGTGCACTGCAGCGGCCGACTAAGCCCTCTCGCCGTCCCCTGCCAACCTCCGCACCCCTCCGCGACCGCCGCAGACCCTCCTCCACGTTCGCTCCTCCGCGCCATCGCCCGCTCTTCGCCCTCGCACTTGGCCTGCAGACGCATCACCTCCATCTGCAGATGCCATTTCCAGACGTCCGCCTCCGCCTGCAGACGACGCGGCTCCAGACGTCTGCCACCATCCACCGACGACTTAACTCGTCCCTTCTGCGTCCTCCCCGCTCCGCTCTCTCAGCTCTCTCGCCCGCTCTCTCTCTCTTTCTCTCTCTCTTTTTTTACTCACAGCACACACTACACCAACACACACACACACCTTCACCAACGTACACACACCTACACTCACACTTACGCACACACACACACACTTATACTATAAGTATAGTTATATATAGTAACATATATATACATATATATATATATATATACTTATATACATAGTATATCTATATAGTTATGTATACATACATATATATATAATATATATACATATATATATAATATATATATATATATCTACTTATACATATATATACATATATACTTATATACATATATATATATACATATCTATATACATATATATATATATATATAGATACATATACTTATATACATCTATATAGTATTATATATATATACTTATATACATATATACATAGCTATATACATATAAACATACATATATATATACATACATCTACACCTATATATATATATACATATATATCTATCTATATCTATACATATATACCTATACATTTATATATAAATAGATATATTTACTTATATACATACATATGTACATATATTTTCATGTTATTTACTATACGCTGTATCGCGGGAATATCTGCACTAGTTGCTGATATTCCCTGATACACGCATACAAAAAACGTGGACATATACATCTTCCATCATCCATCCTCACTCCACGCGGCACATAGTCGTGTTGGTTGCGTCTCTCTAAACAGCGATCAACCCAACATGGTGCTACACTCCATCGCCACCTCCACCCCCACCCCTTTATATATATACTACATATAAATATATATATATCTATAGATACTATATTTACTTTCTGTCTGTTAGCTTCCTTCTTAGTAAAAAGAAAAAAAATATAAAAGAGAAAAGATAATCTTTGATTTGCAGGTACCCCGTCTTGCGAGTAGCAAGGCGTGTTTTGGAACTCTGTTTTGGCTAAAAGCCAAGGACACAATTTTGAGGGTGTACCTCAAGAACAAGGATTACCAGAAAAAAAAACCTAAATAAGAAAAACACCAAAAACACAATAAACGAACGGAAGAGACGCGTTTTAAGGAAAACGTAGAAATTCGACTTGAACCCCACTTCCCTAAGTTCGACCCTGGGCCTAAAAGTGACAAGATAAAATCAATTAGGCCAGGTTAAAAATTTTGTAAAGAGATGGTTAGGTCCAAATTAAGTTAACCACTATATACATTTCAACGATAAAATCATCATATTAACAACCTATCCAGGCCGACCAATCAAGTAGGTAGTGAACGATAGGGAGGAGAAGCGATGCTGGGTGTGGTGTGGCTGGCGTCGGAGATGAAGAGAGCTCCAGTGGCAAAGATTTGGTGACGACGAGGGGAATTAGGGCACCTGCTGGTATGGCGTGATGCGGAAGACAGAGAGGAAGGAGAGTCTGCCACTGGTATTGTGAGCAAACGACAAGAGTGGTCGGGGAGAGTCGCCCGACGTCATGGAGCTTTTCGGCCGGAGGGGTGGAAGGAGAGGTATTACAGCAGAAAACGAGCATAAGGACGGTTTGTCCTCAGGAGTCTTTAAATAGGCCCTAGAGGGTGGTTTGATGCTTGGAAACCAAGCTTTCAAGCTTGGTAAGTTCGCTGGAGTAGGACACCCACACATGAGAGTTTGGGAAAGAATTAAAGATTTGGACATAGCTCAATAGGAAGGAGATTACCTGACGAATCTTCCTTTCAATTTTGAGAATGATTCGTCAAGAAATCACTGTGTTCTTGCCAAAAGAAGCTCGCCGAAGTAGGATTCCTAATCGATAATGGTGGAGGAACCTTTTTGCAAAGAGTGACGACAAAGATATGGGGCATTTTGTAATAAATTCCAAAGCTGAGGGGTTATTTGGAATAATGAGTCTGACTTGGACTAAATTGCAAACTAGGTCAAGGCAATCTCTGATTGGGTTCAAATTTTGATACAAATATAATTTGGACCTAAGGAATCCAATGGTAAAGTTGGATTTTGGTTTTGATCTATTTTAACTGGATAATTTATGCAAAAACCCAAATTAGGGTAATTGTCTATTTTTGACTCTATTTTGGATCAAAACAGGTTCTGATGGTCAAATCAAGGATGTCAAACCCTAGAGAATAATTTTCTATGAATTTTATAGGGTTTATGTGAATTTTATCTTGAATAGAACCTCAGTTAATTAAGCGGATATGTTTTTAGGGTTTCAGGTATCATTTAATTCTTGCAATGTGTGAAAACCCGTTTCTATCTACATGAACCCACTTATTAGACATTAATGACCTAAATGACCTTTACTAAATCCCCTTGCATACCCCATGGTTATTCTGTATTTGTAATGAGATGGTAAATTGTAGAAATAATCCTATTTTCATCTTTCCTTCTCAAAACAGCTTACCCTACACTAGAGACCTTCTGACTGGTATGTAGAAGCTTTTATCGACTTCATAAGACCAAATTGAGCTAATTATGGCTCATGATAGTATTCCCATCAACATTGCCACAGCCTCATCGAAGAAGCTCCTTCAACATCAAGAAACGCCTACGATGGAATAAGGTAGCAAGATAAGCAAAGGAAGCAGATCAAAGAGGTTTGCCTCTAAAATCTCCAAAACAAAGCATTGTTGACGCGGCTTGATCATGTTTTAACAATTAGTTACGTCGTAGTACAGGTGATCAAGTGTTGTCAACAAATAAAAGTTTATTACTCGAAAACCTAAGTATCCGAGGTCGAACACAGGGAGCAATTGAAATTTATTACTAATCTCAAGAATGTAATTGAACACTTAAAGTTACTCAAAACTTAATTCAAAATATATATGCCTGAGTTTAAAAGTTAATTGTGGTAAAAATAAGGAATTGGACGTCTGATCATGGGATCAGACGTCTTAAAAAGATGTTTTCTCCTATCTTGTTCTTGTTCTTCTTCTTCTGACTTCTGATTTTCTTCCTTTCTTCTTTGTGCTTCTTCTTCCTTGTTTCTTCACTGCAGTTCTCTTGCCTTGCTTCTTTCTTCTTATTTTCCTCTGTCTTCTGCCTTGCCTCTCTTCTACAGTTTCTTTCTCCTTTTCTCTGTGGGTCTTCTTCTTCTTCCTTCCGTGGTTCTGCTTCCCTTCAGCTTCTCTTCTTCTTCTGCTTGTCTTTCCCTTTCTTTATTTCTTCTTTCATCTTCAGTTCCTCTTCTCTCTGGCTTCGCCTCTTTCCCTCTACCTTGCCTTTCTCTTTTTCCTCTGCGAAGGCTTCCTTCCTTCTTCTTCTTTTCCTTCGCTTGCAGCGGCTAAGTCCCTGCTTCCTTCTTCAGTTCCTTCCCCACACAAACCAAAAAGAGCAAAATCTACCCATCTACCCACACACGTGTCTCTCTCTCTGTATATCACTCTTCAGCACGCTCTCCCAAAGCCAGGTAATCTGGTCGGGTCGCGTGCCAGGGTCCAGGTGCACCGACGTGGGTGTGGTGCGCGAGGAGTGCTCAGGAGCGGGGTAGTCGGGTCGAGGCAACAGATCCGTGTGATGAGCTCACGGACGAGGCACTGTGTTTAGGTGAGGGACCTCACCCCAGTGTATTAGAGGCAACCCAACTATAGCACAAAATCAATATAAAGTACTCGCGCGCCATGTGACTTACCAAGGTGGGACTAATGCTCCGCACGCCCGCAGGAGATCGTTCTCCAATTGTAGCACTGCAAGTCTTGCAGTGCCACTTTCTGGAGCAGATGGATGCGCAAGACCTCCCCGAGTTCGCTGGACCTGGAATCCTAGAGCACTGCAGCCTGGGATGAGCTTGCAACCTCCTCGAGCCACCGCTAATGGCGGCTGGAGCTCGAACCCTGCCTGACACAAAAAGGGCCTTGTGGCTCAATCAGACCACAGGGGCACCTTCGCCGTGTCACGGCGAAGGTGAGGTGGTAGGTGGCAGGCCACGGAGCGGCCTAGGCGTGCGTGCCTAGGTCGCTCTGTGGCCGGACGGATGGGTTTGGTCGGGGGGCAATTATGGTGGTTTAGAGGGTCTGTGGATGAGTGGGGGATGTTCAGTGGCCTGTGGCAGAGGTTATGCGGTGGATGGCGAGACGTGTGGGGCTACGGAGTGACGGGAGCGTCTCGCCGGAGGGTGGCTGGACGTGAGGAAGATGGTGGTGGACAGTGGCGGTCGAGGGACGTTTTGGGAAATAGGAGGGAAATGAAAGAGGGGATAGAGACGAACAGTTTAACCTAACTAAGTAGACGAAAGGGGAGAAACGGGCGGCTGGCAGAACCTGCTGTCACCGGAGAAGAAAGCATCCAGTGGAGGAAGACGGCGGTGATGACGGGGCTAGAGCGGCTGGCGCGGGTGTTGCGCGACGCGAAGAAGGATGAGGAGAACAGTTCTGCCACTGGTATTGTGGCAGAGCGACGAGGAAGAGGGGGGATCGTCGGAGCTCGCTGGACCCCTTGGCCGGAGGAGAAGAAGAGGAAATCGAGGTGGAATTCCTACCAAGTCGAGCTGAGGAGGTGCGGCCGAAGTTGGGGGTCAATTTATAGTCACTGGCAGGGACTCCTGTGCTTGGAAGACAAGCTTCCAAGCGCGGGAATCCTCGCCGGAGATGGAAGTCTGTTAGGTACCCAAATCTCTCGTGAGTTCGCACACGAGATTGGGTGCAAATCTTAGATCAGGACCACGCTCAGATGGAAGGGAATTCCTCAGAGAATCTCCCTTTTAAATCTGGGAGATCTCTGAGGAATCTGGGAGTATTCCCTCTCTATTCCTCACCGGAGTAGGATTTCTCCCCATTAATGGTGGAGGGACCTGCTTGTAAGAGTGGCGAGGAAGTTAAGGGGGGTCTGTGCAATGATTTTCAAAAGATAGGGACCAAAATATAATTAGGTGTACTAATTTGCAAAGTAGGTCAAGATGACCTCCCCTTAGGTCCAAATTTTTGTACAAACCTAATTTTGACCTAAAGAATCTAATGGTGAAGTTGAATTTTAGGTTTGACCACATTTGACTGGATATTTTGCGTAAAAGCCTAAATTAGGTCAATTGATGAACTAGGACCCCAATCTAGGCCAAACTAGGTTTCGAAGGTCAAATTAAATATTCTAAACCCTAGGGGATATTTTTCCTTGAATTTTAGAGGGTTTACTTGATTTTTATCCTAACCAGAACCTTGTTGAATTAAGCGGGTCTGTTTGAGAGTTACAAAATGTCATTTGATTCTTGGTTTGCACATAAACCCATTTCTGATTAAACCAACCCACTTTTTATCTTATTCAGACCATTTGACCTATGTTTTGCCTCTGAGAAATCTCGTTTATGTATTGCAATGGTAACATTGCAGTTTTACCCTTTATTTCATATTTTCTTCTCAGAACACTTGTTCATTCAATTAAGCTCTTCTCTAAGTTATGTAGGAGCTTTTATTCTCTTTATTAGGTCAAAATGAGCTAGTTATGACTCATGATGAGGCTCTCATCAAGCATGGATTTATCATCGGAGATATTTAATGTGACTCCGGTGATATCCCGTAATCTACGGTAATATCTCGTAATCTCTGATGATATCTAGTTAAGATGAGTAATATCTCATCTAAAAACGACAAAAAGCACCAGTGATTTCCCATGTTGCACCTGTGCTTTATAATTCTTTGAAAAGGAAATATTATTATTCTCCAGTTTACGTAATATTATTATATACAAAAATATTACTACAAAATTTTATTTTACACCAATGATAAGTCATTTTACATTGATGCAAAATAGCATTTTGACTTTATTAATTTTATTTTGTACTGGTTATAAGTCACTTTCACCAATGCAAAATGACATTTCCACTTTGTTAATTTTATTTTGCATTGGTGATAAGTCATTTTGCACCGGTGTAAAATGGTATTCCCACTTTATTAATTTTATTTTACATCGATGTAAAATGTCATTCCTACCTTTTTAATTTTATTTTGCACTAGTGTAAAATGTCATTCACACTTTTTTAACTTTATTTTGCACCGATGATAAATCATTTTGCACCGGTGTTTTTTACTTACCATTCCTGTAGAAACAAAATCGCACTAGTGCAAAGTTGCATTGCACCGGTGCAATATGTGTTTGGACCGGTGCAATATGTTCTTGCACCGATGCAATGTTGAACGCTTCGTTTATTCTTTTTCCCAGACATGAGATCGACTCTAGATGCACAATCTACACTATCGGAAAAGCTTGAAAAATGGTTAAAAAAGATGTAAAGGAGTTCGAAAGACTCCCTTTGTTATCCTAGTCGATGATGGAAAAATGTACACAAACTACAAAAATAAAGACTTTTTGAATTCGTAGATGCTTACAAGCCAAAAACAAGAGAGTTTCAACTAGGGAACCTAAAATTGGCTCACTCCAAATCATATAGAGGGAATACTTGGATTAAAGAATGAGAGCGAGAAAATCATCATCAGTGATGGAAAGAAAAATGCAAGTAAGAGACCTACGATTTGGAAGGAGAACTTCACATCGATAAAGCCAAAAGTTAGGAAGATAGCTGACAAGGTTCCAGAATACAATGAAAAAGAATGATAAGGAGAGGAAAAAAAGACAAAGCACAGGAAGTCTGGGGCTCAAGAAAGGAGAAGCCAAGTGGAAAAAGAAGCAAAGATGTTGGTTCTACTAACTCTAGGTCATTTCTTCTACCATATGGAGTAATTGTAACTTCATTATTTGATATGGTAGAAAATCTAAAGTCCCTAAACAAATACAATTGGGTTGAATTAGTGTGTGATTACATCCATGAGGGTATGAAGGAAAAGGAGAAGGAGCACATGTCGGAACCTTATTTCACATCTTATTTTGGTGTTAACAAAATTATTGTAGATTAATGTTTGCAATTGAGTGTTTTTCAAATTTAAGTAAAGATCAAGGTAAACATTGGATTATGGCAAGGAAGCATGATAACAAGGAGGAAAGACAACAAGGAGAAAGAAGATCATCTCCAATCTTTAGTTTTTTAGATTAGGTTTTTATTTATTAGAATGTATGCCTCTTAACAAAGTAACATAAATTTAATCGTAAAATTAATTAGAGATAAATTAGGATTAACATTACGATCATTTTCAAAAAACACACTCAAAAGTTAATCTTTGTAAGCAAGTACCAGTACTATTCATAAGTACCGGTACATGTAAGGCACAAGTTTGAGCTTTTATCTTAAACTATGAATAACAAATACCGGTACTAATCAAGAGTACCGGTATCTAATGGTCACAACTTGAAAAATCAGTTTGGGCCTAGACCTTACGAGTATTGGTACCCATGATAAGTACCGATACAGGTAGGTCACAGTGCCTAGTGAGTCTCAAACCTGGGAGCCACAAGTATCGGTACCTTTGATGAGTACCGGTACCAGGACTCTTGTTGTGCTGGCTACTGAACAACAGTGAGTAGCTAGTACCGATACCAGTTAGCCGTTGGCTCAAAACTGAACGGCTATAAAATTAATTTTGAGAAGATGAACGTTAGGATTTAAACCCCAACATCTAGTAGACGTATTACTAAGGTCCTAACTCTATAAAAAGACCCTAGCACTCTTAGTTTGCACACAAGAAAGAGAAGGAAAAATATACGAGCTATATTTCATATTTCTACTATATTTTGAAGAGAAGAAATTGTTTGCTGCTCTTAATCTCTCTACGATTTGCAAACACATCAACGTGCTTTTCTTACACAATTACAGAGCATTCACGTCCTTCCTAGGTTCTCTAATTGGTATTCAATTTATATTATTGTTAAGAGGCTTAGGTATTCTTGTTGTAAGATTTCTTTTTCTTACTTCAATTTTTATTTGTAATTGAGCTTGTTGCTCGTTGGGTTGTAACAAACTCTTTGTTGTACTTGGGTTGAGGTAACCCATTAATTACCTCGGTTAGTAAAGTGATTCCCTTGGAGTTGAGGGAATCGAGTTAAAAATCCTAAGTTGGGAGGCTTAGGTAGTGAAGTACCCAAGTGAGTGGGGAACCACTATATATTTTGTGTCCTTTGTGGTTTGAATCTTTGTGCAAATATTTCTTCTTATTACTAATATCCGCTTGAGTGTTTGTGTGTGCATAGCCATTTATACTAGATCCGAAGTTTCCTACAAAACAAACATACATTAAAGGTTGTACCATTGCATTACAACTATTGGCAGTTGAAACGTTTAATTTCCTACAAAACAAACATACATTAAAGGTTGCACCATTGCATTACAGCTATGGGCAGTTGAAACGTTTAATGTCTTGGAGCCCGTTAATAATGAGGCAGAATCAATTGTTGAAAGGTATAACCATGATTACCCTTTACAAACCACGCAAAGGCAATGGGTCTAAACATTAGGGAAGCAACTGAGATGACTTGAGGAAAGACCCATTTGGAGGAGTTGATTCCCCAAAAACCAAAAAAGAGAGAAAGGAGGTGAAAGAGAAATAAGAATCTCCCTAAGAAAGGAGAAAACATGAAGGAGAGGAGAAAGGTGAAGAAGAAGACAAACGACAAGAGCATGAGATTAAAAAACCAGAAGAAAAGGAAGAGGAAAAGAAACCAAAAATGGTAAAAGTTGGGAAAACCTACTTGAACAACTTGAAACAAGAAATAAAGGAAATGAAGAAGATTAAAAAAATGAATAAAATATTGAAGAGGAGAGATGAGGAAAATGCTACTTTGAAGAATCAAATTAAAGAGTTAAAGGAAAATTTGCCTGCTTTCCTTCTTCAAATACAAAGTAGTCAAAGTTTTGAAACTCAACATGAACAACAGCAACAGCAACATGAAGAGGAGAGAGTAATGGAAGAAGAATTAGTGGAGCATGAGCAGCAACATCATGATGAAATGGAGGAGCATGAGAGAAAAGAGCACAAAGATGAGCAACAATAGTAGCAAAATGATGGAATGTAGGAGGGGCTTGAGAGCCAAAAGGAGAAATATGATGAACAAAAGTTGCAGCAAACAATGGAGAGCAAGAAGCAACATGAAACCGTGCAACAGTAGCAACAGCATGGAGGAGATGGGCAACAACAGCATGGAGGAGACGGGTAGCAACAGTAGCAGCATTGAGGAGACAGGCAACAGCAGTAGCATGGCATGGACGAGAAGCTACAGCACCAACAAATTGAGGTTCTATTTACATATCACCAGTGCAAATATAGGTTATCACCAGTGATAACACCTTTATCACTGGTGGTTTGTAATCTCTAGAAACATATCACCAATCATAACATCTAATATCACCGGTGATATATCTTCAGTTACATATCACCGGTGATAAGTGACACCGGTGCAACCTATGTCTTATTCACTTAAATATCACCGGTGATATGTAATTACATATCATTGGTGCAAATATGGGTTATCACCGGTGATAACACATTTTGCATCGATGCATTTCAGTTAAAAGAAATACTTATTTCCTTAATTTGTCCAAAACGGAAAGAAGAAAATGTTAGAAATAAGGACCGAAAAAAAGATCCAAGGGAAGAAGAGCAAAAAAAACCAGCAAAGAGAGTAGTATTTAGGAGAATAAAAAAGCTCGATCCAACTCTCTTCAAGTGTGTTAATGAGTCAGAAAGCACACTTCTTAAAAGATTAACAGAGCAAAGAAAGACAAAACATCAAAATTTATAGAGAAAAGGGAGAAATTTTGTTGAAAGAGTACATATGTAAGAAGTGTTGCAAACGGGTGGATTCACTAAAAACCATTAAGCTAAAAGCACATCAAATTTATATACATTTGTGATAATTTCTCACTAACATGTCACAAAATTGCAAAAAATAGATGCCATTGTAGAAATCATCAAAGAGAAAATACAAAAAGAAGGGGTATTTTCGAGAACCCTCAACTTCGACACAATTTTTTTAGCTTATATAAGATACCATAACAAGGATCAAATAGATGGATATTTTGACAAAGCCATTGCATCTTTAACTCAATGTAGAAAGATAATAGTACTAGTTAACACTAAGGATGTTTACCTATTTGACACTTATGGTTGTCGACCTTGAGGAGAAAAGGATGATAAAATTTGATAGCTATATTGAATACTACTCGGAACGCACTAATATAGATGCCAACAAACTGATAAGAATCAGTTTTTACAGGGACGTGGGTTGGGAAAAGCAAATGTTGAGGTGCAAAGTAAGATTGCACTGGTGCAAAGTTATTTATCACCTGTGTATTTTAATTCAAAGTGATGTGGGATTTTTTGCAACTTTTGCGATTCTGTATATTTTAACTTTTTACATAAGTAACAGAGTAAATAATATACATACAAACTACATAAAAATATTCTCTTTTAGTTTGAAGTGATGAAAGAACAACTTTACAAAAGATTTTCCATTGATAAAGAATGATGACAAGAAGAATTCAAACTTGATGCACCACAACAAGGAATAAGAAGCAATGACTGCATCATCTTGTAACAAGATGGATGGAGTGCTTACTTTCGTAGGTTGGATCCAATTGAAACCACAAGGCATGAAGATGTTCACAAGTATATAGCATATTACGTAGCAATGATACTAACTAATAGGAATGCGCATGAAGATATGATATAAGTTTGTAAAACATTTTTGATGAACTACATTATTTTTGTGTAAATATAATTTGTGTTTTACCATTTAATTTAGGTAGATATGTTTTTTTTGTGTTTCAATATGATTTGTGTAAATCTTGAAAGAAATTTTTACTGATACTTGATTCTCATTCACATAACAATTGCAGAAAGAAATATCACCGACGTAATATTGGATATCACCGATGCAAAATATATATATCGCCAGTGCAATATGTGTGATCACCAGTGCAATATATTTTATCACCGGTGCACCATACATCATTAACACATATAAGTTATATTATCACCAGTGCAATATATTTTATCAACGGTGCAAATCCAAAACACCTCTGAAGTGACCATTGGATGATGATATCACCGATGCAAAGTATATATATCGCCAATGCAATGTGCTATCACCGGTGCAATGTGTTATCACTGGTGTAATATACAACATTAACACGTATAAGTTGTATTATCACCGATGTAAAGTTTAATATCACCGGTGATATCCTAATAAAACCAACACATATAAAAAAAATCAATGTATTACAATGAAAAAAATTTTGATGTATCTATAATCAAAGCTAACTACAATGATGATAATGATGATGGGCAACCATTTATCATATTCTTTTTCTTCCTCTTTAAAAGTGAAACCTCACATGATTTCTTGAATTTCTTCTCACGAGGTCTATCACGACGTCTTGTTTGCTTCGGATCATAAATGATTGGAAATTTTGATCTACCTTAAAAAAACAAAAATTTTAAAAACATCTCTTACAAAAAAAAACATTAACAATAATAAAGAAATAAAAAAGAACTATACCTACTCGTCAAACCCTGTCAAAGACACTAAGGCGCCATTTGGCAACGGGGTTAACCAAGGTTAAGAGTTATCCCAAGTTTTTTCCAAGTTTTTCCCATTATTTAAACACAAACTCCAATGTAATAATTTTCAATCATTTCCACTTACTTTTACTATTAAAAAATACCCACTACACCCTCCACTCTTACTTTTAATATTAAACAAATATCCACTAACATTCTCCACTCCCACTTATATTATTAAACAAATATCCACTAACATCACATCAATACACCAATCATTTTAACCATATACTTAACTCTCTCATTATTCTACCACCCAAGCAAACACCATTTTCACTTATTTCATTTTAACCTCCCTTAACCCCATTACCAAACACAGCCTAATTGCTTGAATGCATTATTAAGCATCTTCAAGCATATCTCATGGTTAGAAAATGATATGCCACCAACATTAACAAATTTCACCATCCTTGAACATATATTCTCGTATCTATCCGTAAGATCATCAAGAAAGAGAGAAACCTCAAAACTACTTGTTATTAAGGGAAGCTTCACATCTTTTCTCTAATGATCAATAATGTATTTAGATGAAAGATCATATATGCCAAATTCTGTTAAAATAAAAATGCAATGCCTATAGAGGATCCCTTCAATCTCAAACAAATAACATTAACATAATATTGATCTTGAAGACTTCTCAAATAGGATAAAAAAAGGCAAAGAGCTTGGTGAATCAAACTTCTCAACAACAATGGAATAATTATCCTAAATTCCATGCTCAAAAGCCAAAGTTCTTTTGCAATAGATTGTATTTTGCAACTCATTCTAAAATTTAAAAAACTTTGTATAAGCATCCCTTACTTGAACCTCCATTGGAAACTTAGAATATAAAATAGGAGATTTGAACTAAGACTCAAAACTAGCTTTACGAGACTTCTCTTGTTTCACTTTAAGGCCAAGCTCATATTGCCTAACTACTTCAAAGTAATTTTCAAATTAACATATCCATCAAAAAATGCATTAATCTTCTCACTTCTTTAAGTACTAGACAAGCCATCCCAAAACATGTCATTATTTTGGACAAAGGATCCACATACGTCGAATCTCATACAAATCATGAAGCCATTTATTGCCCTCCAAATGTCTATCTCTAAACATTGCAGCCCACTTCTCTTCAAAATCTTCTTTTGATCTTGAATTATAAATAACTTGATTAAAAGCTTCTCTAGCATGTTTTGAGGTGTGTATTCCCATTTAATTGTTGATCGCATGTGAGCGGAGCCTTTTGAGGTGTGCATTCCTCGTTTGGTACTATTTTGGGGTGTGTATTCCCCGTTTCTGTCAAATTTCATATCTATGTTTGAAGGTGTTTGTGGTTGATTGTCACTATGGACTCATCAACGTCAGAATACGAAGTTACTTCATAACAGACTGGAGACAATGTAGTCTATGATAACCTGTTCTTGCTCTTATTGTGAAGGTTGATGAGACCAATTACCTCCATTGATATTACACTTCTTGTGATTGTGGAAGGACATGAGAAGCAACATGTTCTCATAGAAGTACTACCAGAGAAGAAGATAGGTAAATATACAACCTTAGAAAAGGGATGATGTCATGGTGAGGGACTTGTGATATGAGAGATGGTTACTTGATTGTGACATTTGTTAATGCTTTTGAAATACAGCTTATATGGTATAAGTAGTTTTGCACCTACATAATTATTTTTCATTCCAAGGTCTTGCTCATTTTTTGTTAGAATTTTAATCCAGATAATACTAGTGAAGCAAGATTGAGTTGGCTATACGAGGCAAAAGAAACAAAGCAAGAAATAGTTTTGAAATAATGAAAATGATGTGCATTGGCTACCACTGCAACAATAATGCTGTTTTCTAAACAAATTTTATTATGTAAACTTTATGTATTGAGTGGAACTCGCATGATCACAAACTCTAAAAGGAAAAATATATTATGACAAGTTGGAGTACCCATTATGTTCTACAATGTTAGTTTCATGGTTGGTTACTTGGCAACAGTGATAATTGTTTGCATTGATGGTACGCGATGCCGAAATGTCACGTGCAAGCACTCTTGGGGCATTCAGAGATCTTGAGTACCAAGTGAGCAAAATTTTGAATCCAAGCAATGAGCATGTCTTAAGTTAGGCAACGGTTGCTCAATGAGCAAGTTGCCTTGATTGCCCCTGATACAATACCTAGGGCATGGATATTGAGTTTGACTATGTTTGATTTGAAGAGCTACACTACACTTCTGCTGGTAAACTAGCAAAAAGCGTAGGGGCAAATGATCTAGATCCTAAAATATCCCCAATAACGGGAGATACTCAAACCCAACAGAGAAACTTCGACCCTGGCCTGCATGATCCAACTATTGGTAGTTGGAGTCAGCTCAAAAACAATCCAACCTTTACCTTGGATACACCTAATTTGCTCTCTAAATGTGCCACCCTTTACATAATTTATCTGAAGGAGAAGCATCTACAGCAGAAAAAAAGCAACCACCTTCCTTCAACTTTGCATTTTTCTCCAATGATGACACTGAATTTGGTCCCTAGTGGGGGTTTAGACTACCCTGAGCATCTTGCTCCTGATATCTGCGTCTCTACTCTCTTGCCATCATTGTTTTGAAGGGAACTCGAGCCATTCAAGTAGCTCTAGCCCTCCAGATGAAAGATGCCTTGGAAAAGAAACAAGGAAAAATGTCGAAACAAGGTTCCTAGACACCAACACCCTCCCCTCCCCATTCCTTGCACCGGTTAAATTCTTGGGAGCTTATCCACATAAAGGTGTGTCATCCATTCTGTTACAACAGTCGTTAACTTCCAGTAACCATCACATTCAAATTAATTGCTTTTATTCTTGTAACCTGGAATATTAAACTCCAGTTAGTCTCAAGCAGAAATCAGCCAGTATACTTAATCTAATGCAATTGTTCTTTGTATCTCCATCCGTCGAGCTCCTAAAACAAATAGAATAGATAAATAAACTAAATCATCAAAGGCAAGAATGAAGTCGCATGCACATTAAACAAAATCATTTCATCATTCACAATATAGAATACTTGATTTTTAAACTACAATTACAGAACAAATAATACCGACGAGCCTACACATTCTTTCAAATACCATCCAAGAATAGCAGCTACTCGAACAACAAACTGAATCCCCCATGCCCTTTTGGAGCCGAAGGCACTTTATCAGCCCAGATTAGCATGGTCGGTAAGAGGTCAAATCTAAAATTCTCAGAGGCTAGGCTTCATATCTATCAGCTTCACACAGGGAATACACACAGTGAAGTTCCTTAGGGAAGAATAAGCAATTTGACTGTTTCGCTCATGGAGTTTCTCTATCTTGACAGATTTCTTTGAGATCAATAGAGGGATAGCGAGAAGCGTGGCAGAGGTTGAGTCAGCTACCCTGGACAGCATCATTATTCTTGTTGGCCTCCATGGGAGGTGGAAGAAGAAGTGAAAGTCTCTGTTTGTACCTTTCAATCCGCTGAAGGCGCTCTTCTTTTAACCTGGAAAAAACAAAAATTATATGTGATTTTAGTATATTAACTATCTATTCTATACTTCTATACTATAAACGGTCAACAAGATGAAAGCGGAACCCCTCTATTCCTGCAGTACTTCAGCCTGAGAAGTAACAAAAACGCAATACGGCTATCTTGGTAATGGCACAATATAAGAGCAACTACGCAGATAGGTTGATTGTGATGATACATCTCAAACCCTGCAAAACAAAGAGGATTTCAAAAACTGGACCCAAGGTCAAAAAATACCTGTTCAGCTCATTGCCCGGTCAAGCAAAAGTTGAGTGGAAGAAAATGATTTCTTTTAATTACCAAACCGTCCCTACACCTCTTTGTATAGAGAGAGGTGAGGAAAAAGTTACAACATAAATCAACATAATAAAAAAGGATATAACGTCCCTTACAATATAACGTAACTCAACACTTCCCCTCAAGCTGGAGCATATATATCTACCATGCTCAGCTTATTTCTACACTTCTCAAACTAAGGGCGAGGTAGCGGCTTGGTAAACATGTCAGCAGTCTAGTTTGAAGAGGCAAGACATGTAGTACGAAGCAAACCCTGCTAAATTAAATTCCTGGTGTAATCACAATCCACTTTTACGTGTTTCGTTCTCTTATAAAACATGAGATTGTTTACAATGTATGTTGCAACTCAATTGTCACAATACATATTCATTGGCTCTTAAATAGTAACATGAAGATCTCGTAACAAAGATCTGATCCATATCATCTCAACTGTAGTATGTGGCATGGCACGGTACTCAGATTAAGCACTAGAGCGTGAAACTACACTTCGTTTCTTGCTCATCCAGGTCACCAAGTTCCCGACTACAAAAGTACAGAAACCAGTGGTAAACCGCCTGTCTCCAACAATAGACATAATAACCTTCTTCTGAAATAAAATGCCTCTTTCTAGACATCCCTTGATGCATCTCAACACCTGCATCATAACCTGCCAATGAACATCACTGGCTTTGTCTAAGAACTGACTTAGCTTACCCACTGCAAGACTAATATCTGGCCTAATGATGGTCAGATATAATAACTTCCCCACCAATTGTCGATATGCCTTCTTATCCTTCAACTTCACTGTATTATCAAAGAGATGAACTTTAGGATCCAAAGAATATTGGCATCCTTGGATCCTACCATGCTTGTCTCATGAAGAATATCAAGAAAATATTTTCTCTACGACATAATTATCTCTTGCTTACTTGTGGCAATCTCAATGCCCAAAAAATATCTCAGCTTCCCAAGGACATTCATGACAAACTGGCATGCCAAGTACTCCACCTGAGAAATACCATCTACATCATCACCTGTAAGGATAAGGTCATCTACGTATACAAGTAGAACCACTGTATTACTATTGGTTTTCCCTACAAATAGTGAATAGTCAGACAATAACTTCTGCATCCCAATGACAGATAACACCTCAGACAAGCACTGAAACCAGACCCAAGGGCTCTACTTAAGGCCATAAATGGCCTTACAAAGCCTGCATGCACACTCCCCCTAAACCTCAAATCCAGGCAGCTGCATATCTCCTACAAATCTCCATATATGAACGCATTTTTTACATCCAACTGATGTAGATGCCATCCATAATGAGCTGCAACAAAGGCGAGTATAGGAACAGTGGAGAGCCAAGCAACTAGGGAGAACGTGTCAAAGAAATCCACCACATAAGTTTAGGTAAATCTTTTGGCCACAAGGTGGGCCTTGTACCGAGAAATAAACTCATTAGGGTCGTATTTCAAGGCAAAGATCCATCTGGCTCCAACAAGGTGCGCACTAGACAGTAGAGGAGACAACTCCCAGGTGCCTCTGTCAGTAAGAACAGACATCTCTTCCATACTTGCCTTCCAACGTGGATGTAGTAAAGCCTATTGGTATAAGGTAGGGATCTCAGCACTGGAAACTGTAACAGTGAACGCATAAAACTCGAAACCCAAAGAACCAACAAAAACATCACTCCCTGCAACATGATACTGTGCAATACGGATATCATCATCTGTGGTCATAGAAATAGAACCTAAAGACACAACATTAGGAGAAGGATTATCAATACCCTCAACACATACCTGAGTGGGGGAGGATGATGGTGGCTCAGTAGGGACTGAGGAGGATGGGGTGTGTGTCTTTTCTATGTAAGTGATAGGAAGCTGATATGTGTACCCTTAAAGGTCTTCTCATCAAGTGGTACAACTCTGAATGTGCCCACAGTCCGCTCGGTAGTAGGTACACAACTACTCTATGAAAAATCCTCCATGGCTAAAGGAGGTACAGGCATTAGCACTGCCATTTTAACCACTTTCAACAGATGACCTGAGGTGGAAAAGTATAAAATAGACTCATAAAAAGTTACATCCGCACTAACATAGTGTCTCTGGTGTGTATGATCAAAACACCTATATCCTTTCTGAGTGTGTAGATAACCAAGAAATACACATTTAACTGTCGTTGGAGACAATGTCACGATAAGGCCCAAGGAAGTGTACAAATGCCACACAACCAAAAGTCTTTGGTGGCACAAGAAACAAATCTAAATTAGGATATAGAATGTTCCATGAGATCTGCTTATGAAGCATAGAGGAAGGAAGCCTGTTAATGAGATAACAGGCAGTAAGAATTGTATCTCCCCAGTAACTATGCTGAACACTATTCTAGATAAATAAGGCTCTAGCAGTATCTAGAATATGACGGTGTTTTCTTTTAACAATCCCATTCTACTGTGATGTGTGAGGATACAATGTGTGATGCACAGTATCAAGTGACCCCATACAAGTCAGCCAAATTCTTAATGCAGAATTCTAAAGCATTATCAGTTCTGATCTTCTTAATGCACACCAAACTAAGTTTTCACAAATATCACAAACTGCTGAATAATGGATCCAACCTCTAATTTATTCCACATCAAAAATGTCCATGACAAACAAGATAAATCATCAACAAATAACAAATAATACGGATAGCTCTGTCGGTCTACCACACGACTAGGACCCCAGACATTACAATATAATAAATCAAAGCAAGCAAAACTACTGGACTGAATAAAAGTTGGAACACTAACATGGTGATGCTTCCCCAGCTGACAAGCATCATACTGAATCTTCATGGCAGGAGAAAGATGAGGGATGATCCGGCATAGCTTGTTTAGTGAGGGATGGCCTAGTCGCCTATGCCATTGCAAGGCATTCCCCGTAGTAGTACTCGTCTAACAAGCTGTAGCAATAGGACTCTGAACCAGCCGGTACACACCCCCTCATCATGACCACCACCAAAAATCCTCCCCGTCATGCGGTCCTGAAACGTACATCCAACCGCATCAAAAATAGCACAACAATTCAACTGCTTAATAATAGTACTAACAGATAATAGCTGCATTGCCATCTCAGGCACATAGTAAACATTAGAGAGATGCATGGTAGGAGTAACTGATACCCCTCCCTTACCACGGATGGGGGCATGCCTACCATCTGCAAGCTACACCGAGCGATCCCATGGTATGTTCTGCATATTCCCAAAACACTGGGAATTTCCTGTCAAATGATCTGAGGCACCTGAATCAATCAACCATCAGCTACTCATACATGATGCAGATGCATAAGTAGCTATGCCTGAAGACTGAGATTGCTCATGGGTCAACTAGGCTAAACGCTGTACAACTGCATCGTAGTCCACCTCTACAAGGGTCACTGCCTTAGTAGACACAGCTGGAGATGTAGTCACAAAAACTTGGTTGGCAATTGCAAGCTGTCCAAATTTGTTCAAGTACTTAGCCTCAATGTGACCAAGTCTCTCACAATAAGAACAAATTTGCTTACCATGACCACCATCAGCACACCTCCTGCCTTTGCCCCTGAAGGCTCTTGTCCATCCACGAGTACTCATAGCTAGATGAGTAAAGGAGGTGTTACTAGTAACACCCTCTAGCATAGGCTGGATCTGCAACCTACTAAGTCACCTGTATATATCCTCAATAGGAGAAAGATCAAATAGTGTCAAAATCTATGAGCGTGCAACGGAATAACTGTCACTGAGCCCTGCCGAAAACATATGTGCAGAGAACTCCTTCCTCTGATCCCTGCATATGCCTGAGGTACACATAGGCCTTCATGCATTGTATTTCTCCAAGAGTCTTCATGGTGGAATAGTACTGCTAGAGACTCATGGATTCCTGCTTCAAGAGATAGAGATCATAATGGATCTGAAAGACTTGGGTGGAGTTGAGTTCATGAGAATAGGCGACCTTCAGACCATCCCAAATTTCCTTGGCCATCTTGTAATACATGACTTCATCTCCACTGCGAGGTATAACACTATGGAGTATCCAGGCCCTCACCATGACATCAACCCTATTCCAGGGTTGCATATTTACCTGTCTTCTGCTCTGGTAGTGCTTTTATGAGAACATGCTGCTTCTCATGTCCTTCCACAATCACAAGAAGTGTCTAATGCCAATGGAGGTAATTGGTCTCATCAAGCTTCACAATAAGAGCAAAGAACAGGTTCTTGTAAACTACACTGTCTCCAATTTGTTCTGAAGTAACTCCGGATTCTGACGATGATGAGGCCATAGTGACAACCAACCACAAACACCTTCAAACATAAATCTGAAATCTGACAGAAACAGGGAATACACACCCCAAAACAGTACCAAACAGGGAATACACACCCCAAAAGGCTCCGCTCACATGAGATCAACAATTAAAGGGGAATACACACCTCAAAACATGCATCAACTAGGAAATACACACCCCAAAATAGTAATTAAAATTCTGATTTGATTATGGCATGAAAAAAATGAATTTCCAAACTTCTTTCTGGAAGATCCTTGCTTTAAAACTCCATCACCAACGTACGAAGGATCTTCCTAGACCCCGTTGCAGGGGAAATCAAGGTGTACAACCCTCTCCTTACTGCAGGAAGAGACCCAACAAGAAGAGGGTACCGGAGAAGAGGAGGGTCGAGGAGCCCCCTACTGCTGCTCCTACTGCTGCAGTGGGCGACGGTGGCACCTGCGCCTAGGAGGTGGCACTGCTACCGATAGCAGTGTTGCTGCACGTGACGTGGCGCTACCACTACTGCTGCTGGCAGTGACACTGGCTGGTGGTGGCGATGGTGCTACTGCTAACTGGTGCTACTGCCAGTGGCGACGATGGTGGTGAGGTTTGATGGTAGGGTTAGGGTTTTGGAGGTGGAGTCCCCAACTTGGCTATGATACCAAGTTAAAAAAAATGATCCTTCTTAATTACCACATTGTCCCTACACCTCTTTATATAGAGAGAGGTGAAGGAAAAATTACAACATAAATCCAACAAAATAATAAAAAAGGACATAACGTCCCTTATAATATAACATGACTCAACAGTTTATTAGCATTGCTAATAAAAGAGCAAGAAGAATATTTAGAATCTCCTATCTTTTCAGTGCTGCACAGCAATCTGCTTACCGATACATTGAGATTTTGTTATGAGCTTGAAAAAGATATGCAGTTATGGTATTGACAAGAATTAAACTCCAAGGTAGTACGTATTCCTACAGCTAGACATTTCCTTAGTGTTTCAAGTCCCATATTTACTCTGTCAAGAGCAACCAAATCATTAACTGAATCCAATGACTAATTGCAAATCCAATGTTAGACCATGCTTCCTTACAAGCATACACTTCCTATAGCTGCATGCATGGTTGGATCATCCTAGATGAGTCACAATACCAATCATGCAAGCTAGTGCCATCTATGGCTCAAACCAACCAGACAGCCTAAGCATTTAAAAAAATTGTCCCTCAAGTAAATTGTAGTCCACTGGACAAGCTCTTGCCATTTTCCTACGAAGGTTTTTACAAACATTGCACATTGTGGACGTGTGAATAACACGTGGAACACAAGAAATGCCCTACCAAATTGAAATCACATATCAACATAAATAGACTCACATGGATAGTGCTAGTTCTCCTTGGATGAGTGAGAAAATAGCCTCATGCTTAAAGGCAAGTTCAAGGTTCCCGCGCAAAGAAGACAAATCATTGATCTCAAGATTTACTATTCATTGTATTGGAATTTTAATATATGACGACTTTTATTTTGTTTTATGAGGAATTTTTGCTTTGACAATATGCAAAAAGTGGCTGACATATTAATATGACCCAACATAATTAATACTCACCAAATCAAGCAAAGAAATTAGCTAGGGTTGTTAAACCTCCCCCACTCTCCCCCCCCCCCGCCACCCCCAATTCCCTCCAACTCTTCGTGAAGGCTCCACTTGGCTGGGGATAGGTCAAGGGTTATCCCTCGATCAAAGGACCTAATTCTAAAGTTAAAGGATACAACTTATTCTGTTCCATCAATTAACATCAACATCAAAATCAAACTATTTGATTACATCACATCAATATCAATATATATTAAAATATATCCATTGCAACATAATATATCCATTAAAATATGTTTACTACATCACATCAACACACTCACACCTATAACATAATATTAAAAAATCATCTACTAACATCACAACACAATACCAATTATTTTATCCCACCACTTATTCTTATACCCTAAACAAACACCCCTCTCTACTTATCCATACAGTACTTCATCCAAATATAACCCTTATCCCCTGCCAAACGCAGCCTGTTACAGTAGGGGCTTTAGTGTCTTTTACTTGTTTTATTGGAATCTGTATTGCACTTTTTATTCTTTTGGTCCTCTGTTGTAACTTACCCACATCTCTCTATAAAAAAGATGTAGGGTTTCATTGGAAGCATTGAAGCAAATGATTTCATTAGTCTTCAACTAGAAATCCTAAACCTCTTTTACATAAAGAGGACTGGGTTAATTACATAAGTACCTCCTCAAAAAAAAGAAAAAGACAAATACCCCCTTACAACTCAACGCTCCCTCTCAAGTTGGGGTGTATATGTCAATAAGCCCTAACTTGTCGCTCAAGAACCTAAATCATTTCTTCTTTAGGGGCTTAGTAAAAATGTTAGCTAATTGTAGCTCAGAAGAAATATACGGGGTACTCATCCTACCCTCCAAAACATCCCGTATTAAATGACAATCAACCTCTATATGCTTTGTTTGCTCATGAAAAACGAGATTGGTGGCAATATACATAACAGATTTATTATCACAATAAAGAGGCACTGGAGTATCAACTAGCACTCTGATAACAGTCTAATCTATTACCCTAATTGGCTTATTTTAAGGTTAGCTCCTTAATAAAATCATGCACTTAAATTATAAATATTAAGGACTTAGAATAAGCAGGTGCATTGAGCTGAATAGGAAAAGAAGCTGCAACAGAATTAGGAGTTAGTTGAAGACCAAGATTTAATTAAGGAAGAAATGAAGATCCAAGTAAAGAAAAAAAAGATAGAGGGATTAGGATAACCTAACCCTACCCTTAGAACCCTAGGATACTCTTATCCCAACTCCTATCCTTAGGTCAGCTCAAACTGAATAAGTGAGCTCAAAAGCCAAAATCATGGATAACACTATCCATGATCTTGACCCTTTATCCACAGAGTTGTCCTACTATCCAAGAACCTCTCCAACCTACCCTAGATCCAATCCTTAACCGAAGAACTTATTTAGGTCCATAAGCTCACTTAATTGACTTAGTATAAGTCAATTGGGTTCATGGAACCTATTTGGACCCAACCCATAAGACTTAGGGTCAACCTAGCCCAATTAGGAACCTATTCTCACAACCTATGTCTATCTATAACCCTACTTACATAAGACCCACGAAAATCCTAACCTAATCCTCTTAAGTTGGTGGCAACTTAAGAAGATTTTATCCCTTAGTAGTTGGCCAAGAGATAAGATCTTATTTCTTGGAAAGATTTTATCCCTTGGTAGCCACCCACCTAGGTTGCCTATTTTTAGAAAACTCTCATCCTATCCTAACCCTACAACTTAGATCCTAAGGTCCCTATTCAACCAATCCTATGCATCACTTTTCATTAAATCTAAACCATCCAATTAGTGATCCTAGACACTCTACATCAACCAATAGGAAGCTACCTACCTTTCTATAAAAGGACCTAGCCTCCAACCCTTAGAACCCAATTAGCCTTAGCATAGAATTAGCCTCAAGCCACCAACTAAAACTAGTTCTTCTCTTTGAGTTCATGGATGTGCCTTCACATTCGCTACTACACCGCCGCTCCGGATTTCGCCTTCCAAGCCCATAGTTCCTAGTCTTTATTTTCTAGTTCTAGTTGTCATTAGATTTGATTTCAAGCATTCTTCTAGTTGTAACAATCTTATTCTGACATATGATAAAAGTTTTCATAGTTTTTCTTCAACTCACCTTCAAGTTATTTGTCTACTTTTCATGTTTGTAGTTCTAGTCAATTTTATTTGCATTCTAGTAGTAATCTCATTCTTAGTACTTAAGAAAGCAAATTAGTCAAGTAGCCTCCCTGCGAACGACTCAAACTCCGTTTTGAAAACATTAACTTCATATTTTCGAGTTCAATTGAAATAAATTTAAGAGTTTCTAACACGATTATACTATGACAAAAGCATATTTTACGCAATCACATCCGCATTCAGAACACACTCCCAGATCCAGCAAAAAATCAACCATCCACATGATCTCACATGCAGCCCATGCCATGGATCTATACTCTGCCTCTGCACTAAAGCGAGCAACAATGCTCTACTTCTCCACGAAATAAGATTTCTCCCAAAGTAGACAGCAAAACCTGACGTAGATCTCCTATCCTTCATAGATCCAACATAATCTACATCAGAATAGGCCACGAGATCCAGAGTGTCACTCTCACGGTAGTATAAGCCTCATCCTGGGGTACCCTTCAGATATCTCAAGATGAGACATACATCATGCCAATGACTGTAGTAGGAGAATGGAATCAGTTAGATTCATTATGAGAGTCCTACACCTTTTTATAAAGAGAGGTGTAGGAAAAATAACATGGTTCACAAGAAATAAAAGAAATACACAGTGCTACTAAAACACTACAAATAATCATCATCATCTAACACTCCCCCTTGGAACACCATGCCTCAAAGGTAGATCTCACCAGGGGCTTGTGAAGACATCTACAGCATGCTCCTCAGAAGTGACACTCGTGGTATGTAACGTCCTACACTGAATGAGATCCTGAGTGTAGTGGCAGTAAATCTCTACGTACTTTGTCCTCTTGTGGAACACAAGGTTATTGGCAATGTAGGTTGCTACTCTGTTGTCACACCGCATCTGCATAGAGCTATACAGAGGGACATGAAGATCTGACGGAACTGACTTAACCTAGACCATCTAAGCAGCTGCTGGGCCATGGCCTTGTACTCTGACTCTGCACTGGATCTAGTTACAACTGCTTATTTCTCTCTTCCATGTAACCAAATTGCCAACAACAAAGGTACAAAAACCTATGGTAAATTTTCTATCCCCAGCACAGCCAGCATACTCAGCATCAAAGTATGCTACAATCCCCATGGGCATTCCCTTACGAAATAATAATCTTCATCCTAGTGCTTTCTTCACGTACCTAAGCACTTGCATTGCAGCCTCTTAGTGTTGTCTCGTTGGCCTATCCATAAAATGACTAAGCCTCCCAACAAACAAAGACGAGTCTGGACGAGTGATGGTAAGCTAAAGGAGCTTACCCACCAACTACTTGTAAGCCCTACTCTCAACCGCCTCACATCCCTCATCATATAAATAAGTCTTAGGATCCATGGGAATATTTGCTGGCTTAGCTTGCTAACATGCCAGTCTCTTGAAGAAGATCAAGAATAAACTTCCTCTGCAAGAATATCACTCCATCCCTACCACGTACAACCTCAGTGCCCAAGAAATACCTCAACCAGCCTAGATCCTTCATGACAAACTTTTCTAATACGTGCCTCTTGACTTCATCTACCCATCTCTGTCATCCGTAGTAATGATAAGATCATCAACATAAACTAGGAGTGTCACAATCCCTCTGTCAGTCTTTCTAGTAAATAAGGAGTGATCTGAAGTAGAATGCCTCAGACTAATATATAGAAGCACCTCTAATAACTTCTAGAACCAGACCCTTGGACTCTACTTCAGTCCATAGATCGCTTTCCTCAATTGCACACACACTCTCCCTGAGTCTCGAATCCAAGTGGCTGGTGCATATACACTTCCTCCTCCATGTCTCAGTACAAGAAGGCATTTTTCACGTCCAGCTGATGCAAATCCCAACCAAAGTGAACAGCTACAGAAATAAGGATCCTGAAAGTAGGCAGTCGTGCCGAGGGAGAGGTGTCAAGGAAGTTCACGCCATATGTTTGGGTGAACCCCTTTGCAACAAGTCTGACCTTGTATATGGAGATAGTGCCATCTAGGTTGTACTTGATAGCAAACACCCAACGACACCCAACTATCCGAGCACCAAAGGGAGGCAGCACAACATCTCATGTCTGCCTGGAGCGTAGGGCAGTCATCTCTTCCTTCATGGCCTGATGTCATTTTGGATCAAGAATGGCCTGCTGATAAGTACTAGGAACCTGTACCACTAACAAAGCCACAACAAATCTGCCAAAGGATTGGGCCAGATTGGCCACAAAAGCCCAATTAGGCATGTAGTAGTGAGCACAGCTGCGGGGTGCCTTCCTAATAGCAATAGGAAGATCAGAATCATTCAGGACTCCTGTTTATTCTTTAGTAGAAGACATCTCACCACTACTATGATCAGCACCATCAGGAGGATCAAGATGAACCAAACTGTCACTAGCGTTAGGTACAATCTCAACTGCCTATGAACCACCAGCTGGTGGTAGGGGAGGAGGCCTCTGAAATGTCATATGAGGCCTGTGATAGGTATGCCATGACCCACGCAATCTCTCAAAGTCATTCAGGGAGGAGGAGCTCATTTATACAACAGCTGGAGATCTAGACTGAAGAGCAAACACCTGAGTCTTTGCAGACGAAAAAGGCAAGGGAAGAAAGGCAACATCATTACAGGAGCTCATCTGTCCAGTAACTGAGAAATATGGTGTATCCTTATGGAAAGTCACATCAACGCTAACATAATGTCTATTCTGTAGAGGATCATAGCAACGGTACCCCTTCTGTGTCCTAGAGTATCCCAAAAATACTCACTTGATAGCACGAGGAGCCAGCTTGTCATGACCAAGTGACAGCACATGGACAAAGGCAACACATCCAAAAGTCCTGGAAGGCACATGGAAAACTCACCATTTGGATGCAGGACAACCGGTATCTGCTTGTGAAGAATTAAGCTAGGCATCCTGTTAATGAGAGGCCACTATGAGAATTACATCCCCCCAGTATCTCTGTGGTACATTGTGATGAATCAAAAGTGTACGGGCAACATCTAACAACTGCCTATGCTTCCGCTCTGCGATCCCGTTCTGCTGCGAAGTGTGAAGACAGGTGGTCTAGTGGACAATCTCACGGGTCCTGTAGAACTCCTTAAGTCTGGCAATGCAGAACTCAAGGGCATTATTGGTCCACACCATTTTCACTGTGGCTAAATACTGTGTGCTAATCTCCAGAAAAAGAGTCTTTATGCATCCTCCAACCTCTACCTTGTTCTTCACCAGGAACACCCAAGTAGCTCTAGAGATACCATCTACGACAACCAGGTAGTATTAGTGTCCCACCAGGTCTGGGACTCTGCTCGATCCCCAAACATCCATATGAAACTACTGAAATAATGTCGAAGATCCAATAGAGGTGTTAGAATGAAAAAAGGATCGATGGTGCTTACCCAATTGGCAAGCATCACACTATATGGTGGCAGCTAGAGAAATATGTGGTATCACCCTCCTGAGGTGATCCAGAGACAACTAGTCAAGACAAACATGCCACTATAGAACACTCCTGCTACCATACCTCCATTTTTATTCTGGATGTAGCCTCTACACAACCAACTGTAGTACAGGGGAAGTCTTCCCATTCACCACACGTACTTCTCACAATCCCTGGGGAATCACGGGATTCTTCAATTGATCTCGATTTCCGGTGATATGTGCTGAGGCTCCATAATCTATCACCCATATACTTCTGGCTCTTCTTTGCCTCTTTTCCACTCCTTGGACCATAAAAGCAAATCCTTTCATATTTGAGTTTGCCACTTTTAATGAGTCAAACTCATTCTTTTAGCACAAGAGAAGGCTCATCATGCTTGAAGAAGATATTGTCTTTACTAATGGCAAGAGAAGGCTCATCACCGCTCGTGCGATGTGTGAGATAGGCTCAAACACATGCACCCATGCATCTGTAGGGTCTGTTTTCATACTCCAAGGGCAGGACAACCGCCCAGCCGACCAGAAACGTCGGCCAGTGGTTGCTGCTGTTGCATTAGGGGCAGCGTTGGTGGTTGCTGCAACAGCGTCATGGGCAGCACCAGTGACTGTTGCAGCCGAGGCAGCACCTGCGGCGTCAGGGGCAGCACCCGTGGTTGCTGCAGCAACGTCAGGGCCGACATGGGTGACTGCTGCAGCTGAGGCAGCACCTGTGGCGTCAGAGGGTGCAGCACTAACTGCTGCAGATCGACCGACAGTGGCAGCAGCTAGAGCAGCGTCGCCCACTGCCTGACCCCCTCCAGTTGTGGCAACAAGGGTGCTCACAACTCCTGTTCGTCTACCATCAGAGTTGGAGAGAAGATCTTCCATGAAGAGATCTCTCTTAGAATCACCTTCTCATAGGTGATCCAAACTTTTTTTTTTCCGGTGGATTTTTGCTGGGATATCGGAACATCGGCCTAGAACCGCTGCTCTGATACCATGTCAAAGCAAATGGTTTGCATTACCTCACAAAGAAAACCTTAACTCTCTTTTATATGAAAGAGAGAACTAAGTAAATTACATAAGTACTCCCTCAAGTAATAAAAAATACCAATACCCGCTTAATAACTCAACAGGTCCTTTTCAGAAAAGGGTACTCATGACTATAATTGGCTATTCAGATGCAGATTATGCAAAATGTCTAGTTGATAGAAAATCTACCATTGGATTCTGTACCCATGTGATGGGAAATCTAGTGACATGGAGGAGCAAGAAACAGACTATGGTCTCCAGGTCTAGTACAAAATCCAAGTACAAGGCAATGACACATATAGCTGCAAAAATGTAGGTAAAATCCTTTCTCATAGATCTACATATTCAAGTTGATGAGCCCACAGAAATGAGATATGACAATAGGATAACTACTTATATAACGAATAATCCAATGTTCCATGAGAAAACAAAGAATGTAGAGATTAATTGCCACTACATCCAGGATTTAATTCATCATGAACTCCTTTATACTATGCCAATCACATCAGAAGATCAGACTGCTGATATTTTTACCAAGCCCTTACCTCATTCTGCAATTGAAGTTTGTTGTTCCAAGCTAAGCATGATTAGCATCTATGCTCAAACTTGAGGGAGAGTGCTGAGCCCCTTAGCCTTATTTTATGTTTTCAATTATTTCTTATTTCTTTATGGGCTTGTATTGCTATTTCCCCACTTCTTTATATTGAGAGACAGGGTTTCTAGAATAAATAAGTTGCGCATTTCTTCCTATGTATGGGTTTTGGAAAAGGCTTCTAACATATTCATATGGTCTGTTCTTACACCCCAGTAGTAGTGACATGGTAGTTCAAGGTATTTCACCATTTTAGAGGATCCTAAGGTTAGTCATGCCATGGGTTTCTTCTTTCTTTGGCCCAATTTTAGGCAATGGTAGGACCTTTTGCTTCTAGGAGGATGATTGGACAGGCGATGGTTCTTTCAATCGTTTGGTTCCAAGACTTTATACTTAGGTCACAAATAAGCATTGTCTCGCTTCCTTTTGGGATGAAGCTTCCTTGGTGTGGGTCCCAACGATTGATAGAGGTCTTTCTGAGGTGTAGGTTTAGGATTTACAATTTTTGCTGACTTAACTCCATGGTGTTAGGATCAGGATGGCTTCCCACGACTCGTTGCAATGGACTAATGGGTCCTTTTTTGTGAAGGTGCATAGACTATTGCGTGGTGATGATAGTCTTAAGGACAATGATCCAAATGGTCATCTCATGTGGAAGATGAAAATTCCTTTGAAGGTGAAGTTCTTCCTTTGGCTTCTTCGATGAAGGAGGCTTGTTGCCAAGGTTTGCAAATCGGCTTAGGCTAGTGATAGTATGTAGCCTATAGCTTATGCATTGCCAGGGATGAAGATCATACATATTTGTTTTTCTCTTGTAATTCTGCATCAACTATGTGGCAACAACTGAATTTAATAGGTTTCATTGGATCTTTGGATGAATTTTGGCTCTCGGAATGGTATTCAAATTGATTTTGATGTGGATCAAAGCTTTTGCTTCCATGTGGACCTTGTGGATTCAACGCAACTCAACAGTATTTCGTGGGGAGCGACTATGGGTCAAGAATGTTGTATGGGAAACCTTTGTACTTGCTAAGTTTTAGACTCATCACTTGTAAGTGCTTTGGTTATTAATTAAAGTGGATGGCTACTAACCTCCAATAGCCGTCTTTTTCCTTTTCAAATATATATATATATATATATATATATATATATATATATATATATTAGTCATCAACCTAGACATGTAGCCTACGCAACCCTTATGCACCAATCGTGTTGCCTTAATGACATGACATCGACCTCAACTACCGAGTCAGCTCAAAACAACTCATTATATCTTAATCCATCATTATTGCTTTTCCTACTTTTCATTTTGGTCCTTGAAGATTGAAAAGTAATAAACATATTTGCACTTAAGTTCCTTAGAAGTTCTAACTTTTTAAAGCCCCTTTATGCACAACTCTTCAACCACATACATCTAGGTCGATCACATCATTGCAAGGAACATGTGTTGTCTACTTACGTAGAATCTTTTTTACATATACAAAAGCATTATTTACATTATTTTGAGGACTCTTACAAGATCCCCCAAATTCCATTACATTTGTCATAACCCTTTCCCTAGTAGCAAGCTTGAATATTAGAGCATCATGTGTTATCATAACCAAGTATACCACTACCCCTTCAACTTCAGCTACACGTACTTTGGCCTACAAAATAAATGCAATTGGACATGCTATGATTGAGTTCAAGCATGACCTCAAATCACGAAGGGAAGAAAGAAGGAATGAAGCCCTTTCGAAGATATCTACTTTTGATAGGAAGGAAGAGATTGCATCACTTTCAGATGATGAATATCAGGAACGGCAAAGAAGCCAAATGATTGTTTCAAAGGAAGACCATAAGGAGATGGACCGGAGGCCAAAATCGCACCAGTTATCGCTTAAAGAGGGGGGATGCAAATACTTGATTCTTTCATCTGGCTGCAAGTGCTAGAAGGAGAAGAAATATGATTGATACTTTGAAGGTGAGTGATAAGGTGTTGGAAAGGAGAGATCAGATTTGCAATGCTTCCAAAACTTCCATGATTTTACTTGAAGACAACCTTGTGGTGATTGCGCTTGGGGAATTTCAAATTGGATAAGGTTGGGGATGAGGCGAAAGTGGTTCTTACTAGGGATGTGGATGAAGAGGAGATCCTTCATGCCCTAAGTGGGTTGAAGTCTGAAGGGTCTCCTAGCCTAGATGGGTTGCAAAGTATTCTCTTTAAGGAGTTTTGGGATGTTGTGGGGCCCAATGTGGTGGCTATGATTAAAGAGTTCTTCAAAGGAAATGAAGGCTTTGAAAGGTTGAATAAATTTTACATATTTTTGCTTCCAAAGAAGCCTAGGGTGAAGATGGAGGACTTTAGACCCATTACCCTTTCCAACTCGATCTATTTATTAGTCGCCAAGATTCTCGCAAACAACCTACGTAATATTTTACCAGACATTATATCTCCAATGCAATCTGCGTTTATCAGGATTCATATGTGTTGGCAGAGGAATTTTTGGTGGCTTGGAAACAAAAAGCGTGTTCAGCCTTCCTTGGAAAGTTGATTTTTCCAAGGCTTATGATTCAATTTCATAGAATTATCTATGGGATACTTTGAAGAGGAGAGGATTTCCAAACCATTGGGTGCAATTGATGAAGAAATGTATTACTACATTCTCCTTCTCTGTCCTAGTCAATGTTAGACCTAATGGATCTTGGATTCAACATCAAAGGGGTGTGTGACAGGGGTATCTTTTGGCACCAATGTTATTCAATATAGTAGTGGATGCTCTTGCTGGGATGGCATTTAAGGCGTGCAATGGTGATCTTTTCTCAGGTTCTACAACCATTCGAGAGGGGAGATTACTTACACCTATCTCGCAGTATGCTAATGTTACGTTATATTTTGAGGGGTATTTTGCCTTTTCTTTTATTGTTGGATTTATGTCACAATTTTTCCCTCACCTCTCTCTAAATAAAGAGGTATAGGGACGACTTAGTAATTATGAAGTTTCATTTTCTTCAATTTGGTATCAGAGCCAAGTTAAGGACTCCACCAAGAAAACCCTAACCCTACCGCACAGACCGTCGCGGCCACCGGCAGTAGCACCAGCCAGCAACATCGCCGCCGCCGACCAGCAGCAGCAGCACCGCCACTAGGAGCAATGTCACCGCCAGCCTACACCAACAACAGTGCCGCTACCTAGCAGTAGCGACAGCAGGGTCGTTTCGACCCCCTCTCTTCCTTCAGCATGTCCCTTGTTGCCAGGTCTTCTCCGACGGTAGGGAGAAAGCAATAGGCCTTGTTTTCCTCCTGTTGCAGGGTCTAGAAAGGTCCTTGTTACGTTGGTGATGGAATTCTAAAGCAAGGACCTTCCGAATGGTGTTTAGAAAACTCTTCCTTGATGGTATGATCAAATCATTGTTTTGATTACTATTTAAGGTGTGTATTGCCCTATTGATGCATTTTTGGGGTGTGTATTCCCCTTGACTTGTTGATGAATATTAGAACTGCGTGTGAGCGGATTTTTAGGGTGTGTATTCCCCTATTTTGTCAAAAGTCATATCTATGTTTGAAGGTGTTTGAAGGTATTTGTGGTGTGATTTCACTATGACTTCATCATCGTCAGAGATCGGAGTGACATCAGAACAAACTAGAGAGAGTGTAGACGACAAGAATCTGTTCTTTGCACCAATTGTGAAACTTAACGAGACCAATTACCCTCGTTTGTCTCAAACGTTGTCACTGTGGATGGATATGAGAAGAAATATGTCCTCACTGATGCACCACCAGAGCAAGAGACAGGGAATTATGCGACATGGAACAGAGATGATGCCATGGTAAGGGCCTAGTTATTAAACAGCGTGATACCTCACATTGGAGATGAAGTCATGTACTACAAAACTACTAAACAGATGTGGGACGATCTGAAGGATGCATATTCTCATGAACTTAACTCCACCCAAGTCTTCTAGATTCACTATGATCTGTCATTTGAAGCAGGAGTCCATGAGTCTCTCACAGTACTACTCCACTATGGACTCTTGAAAAAGTACAATGTGTACAGGCCCATGTACACATCACCCATGTGCAGAGATAAAAGGAAGGAGTTCTCAGCTCATATGTTTCTAGCAAGACTTAATAATGATTATTCTGTTGCATGCTCACATATATTGACACTTTCTGAGCTTCCTCCCATTGAGGTCTACAGGAGACTTAGCAGGTTACATGTCCAACACACTCCAGAGGTTGTCACCAGTAATGCTGCTTCTACTCATACAACTATGAGTACACGTGGAGGACAAACTGGAGCCTTCTGAGGCAAGGATAGGGGGCATGCTGATGGTGGTCATGGCAAGCCTACCCGCTCCTACTATGGGAGAATTGACCATGTTGAGGCCAAGTGTTGGAACAAACTTGGGCAACCTGTTGTAGCCAACCAAGTTTCCATGACTGCTCCACCAGTCCTATCTACTAACGCAGTGACTCTTGCAACGACGGATTATGATGCGGTAGTACAACACCTAGCTCAGTTGACCCATGATCAGCCTCAGTCTTCAGGCACTGTAGCTTATGCCTCTGCATCAAGTATGAATAGCTCGTTGTTGATTCAATCTGGTGCTTCATATCATTTGTAAGGAAATTCCCAGCAAGGTTCGAAATGGCGATTTCGACACCGTGCCGACGAAATTTTAAGTGTACATTTCGTGGGCATGCCAAAGGCATGCCATGGAAATGCCCGTTTTTCGATGGGCATGCCGAGGGCACGCTGTGGGAATACCGAGGGCATGCCGATAACATGCCGACAGAAAATCATATAAATACTCAAAATGAAATAAAAAATCACATAAATACTTAAAATGAAATAGAAAATCACATAAATACTCAAAATGAAGTGTGTGTCTACTTGGAAAGCTTGAGTGTCTCTAGTTGAGTTAATCATCGTGTGTGTGTCATTTCAGCCCCCTCCACATTCCCAGTTTCGAATCTCCCACTCCTGCATTCAAACTGCTCTGTTTATGTGTGTGACAGTCCCCCAATTTTTGAATTTCAGCCCTTGACTAAGCCCCCCTATTTCAGATTTCAACCCCTCCGAATCTCCAACACCTACATTTCAAACTGCTCGCAGCGTCGATCGGCATGCCGGCGAAATTCATCGGCATGCCGGCAGCACACCTGTAAATCGATAATATTTTCATGTTGGCACAACCCCCTTCCAGAAATGGTCTTGCCGATGGCATGCCGTCGGCATTTAAATCACTGATGCCCAATGTTTAGGGGATATCCAAGAGGTGTCACAGGATCACTTGGCACAGCTAGCAGATGGTAGGCATGCCCCCATCTGCGGTAGGGGGTGTCAATTACTCCTACTATGCACCTCTTTAATGTCTATTATGTGCCTGACGTGGCAATGTAGTTGCTCTCTGTTAGTTCTATCACTAAGCAATTGAATTGACATGCCATTTTTTATGCGACTGGGTGTACGTTTCAGGATCGCATGACGAGGACGATTGGTGGTGGACATGAGGATGAGGATGTATACTAACTAGTGCAGAGTCCAGTTGCTGCAGCGTATCAGACGAGTACTACTGCAGGGAGTGCCTTGCAGTGGCACAGACAACTAGGTCACCTTCACTGGACAAACTATGCCAGAACATCCCACATCTCTCACCTACCATGAAGATTCAGTGTGATGCCTGCCAGCTAAGAAAGCATCACAGAGCCAGTTTTCCAGCTTTTATGCAATCCAGTAGTTCAGCTTGTTTTGATTTGTTACATTGTGATGTTTAGGGTGCTAGTCGTGTAGGAAACCGACAGAACCATCGTTATTACTTATTTGTTGATGACTTCTCCCGTTTATCATGAATATTTTCGATGTGTAATAAATCAGATGTTGGATCTATTATTTAGCACTTTGTAGCTTTTGTGAGAACTCAGTTTCGTGTTTAAATTAAGACGATCAAAACTGATAATGCTTTGGAGTTTTGCACTAAGAGCTTAGCTTCCTTCTATGGGTCACTTGGTATTATACATCAAATGTCCTGCTGATAACGCTACATTTTATGGTGATAATTCTACCAATCGGAGTTTATCTTAAGGGTAACATGCACAAAGAATACACCGTAAATAGGCATAGGAGCATGACAAGCATCGCACATCAAGATTGCTTGTAATTCAATGTTAATAGCCATTTTGTACAAGTTCATGTCAAACCAGGTCTCAGATGAGTAATCAAACCGCACGGATGGATTTAGAACGACGAACGGAGTCCAACGAACTCAAAATGACCAAATCCGACATCCGGAGTTCCCGCAATTGGCCTAAGAAGTTCTGACTGTTGATCTAATGATCAACGACCACGAAGCTGCCACGTGTCGCGAGCTCAGCGCATCCAGCCCACCGCCCCACTTCCTCCATCGTGCGCAGGATCAATCCCAGCCGTTCGATCGAAGAACCCACGCCCACCTCTCCGCATCCACGCACCCGAGCTCACACAAAGATCCGACCGTTGGATCTCCATCCAACAGTTGACAACAGCCAAACCTGATCTCCTCTCCGCGACCATCTGTGTCGGATAGCGTAGCGGTCTGCGCTCTTCCCGCACCACGCAACCGCAAGTTCGAATCATGGCAAAACGAAATGCGACAGCAGGATCGCGCGCGAGTGAAATTGAGCCGTCAATGCGCACGCGGACGGCAGAGATAACGGCTACGTGGCGCCCGCAGATGCGAGCGATCGCGCACGCGCTCTCAGGGCGCGATCCACAGTGCGCCATCCGCAACATCTAAACCGTTTGATCTTCGATCAGACGGTCCACAGCAAGCGCATGCAAATCGCAAGCGCAGCGCAAGAAGAGGAGGCACAGGCGCGCGCGTTGAATCGGCGGGCAAAGGGGCTTCACCAACGTTTCAGGAAGGGTTTTAGCGACGTTACATGCATAGTTGGAGGGGTTTATATAGGAAAAAGGGCTTTCTAAATGAAGTAGGGGTTTTAGGGACATCCTGGACATCGCTAAAATCCCTACTTCATTTAGAAAGCCATTTTTCCTATATAAACCCCTCCAACTACCCATGTAAAGGCATTCATTACACTTGCAAGCCACCTATCCTACTCCTAACCATCCTTAGCACCCTTTTATAACCACCAAAACCAACGAGCCACCGACGGAGCCCTCCACCACCGTGGCTGCCTCACCGTCTTCTTTCTCCCCCTCTCTCTATTTATCTTAGCTTTACTTGTGCTTAAGCATTTAGCTAGTGTTGTATTTATAAAACTCAAGTGCATGTTCAATGATGATATTTCTTATCTAGTTATTCGCTCTTTTGGGTGTTTAAGTTGCATGCCGTGAACAAAAAGACTCTAACCCTACTCTCTCTCTTTCTCTCTCTCTTACTCGTTTTTCTCCCGCGTTTTCTCGCAAGCAAAACCTGCCATTTCCATGACAACCAAGTGCCAGAAAAACCCTTCACATCTCCCTGTGTTAGACACTCGGACTCACATCTGTTTTCTTTATTTAAAACTGACGCAGAGAACGTGAGCTACAACGACCGATTTAAACAAAAGCGTCCGTAACACATCAGTTTTTGGCATTGTTGCTGGGGAGGCAACGATTTTTTGTCACTTCCATTCTACATCCATACTCACATCGTCTGACTCATTTTCTCCCTCTACTTGATTGATCGCAAGAACTCGGCGCTGGGGCGATAAAGGAGCGTGACTCGTGACAGCAGGGATAGAGTAAACGCAGCAAGGACCGGTTGGGAGTATTTCTTTTCCCGTGGTTGTTTGCTTGCTTAAAAAAAATCTAAAAAAATTGTAAAATCAGAAAAAAATTGGCGTGGTGAATGATTGCCTGATCCTCATCCTTAACTCATCACCCAACAAAGAAAATAAACACTCTAACATTCTTAAAGACCTAATCTTTTTGGAGTGTTCTTTTTCTTTGAGTGGTGTTTGCGAATTCACCATGGTTTAACTTGGGCCGCACCACTCACCCCTAATCGACTCATCTAGTAGAAATTGAATGAACACTAGGATGAGCACATTATGGTTTTAGAGCCTCATCACGCTAAAGGAAATTCACTCTTTACCTGTTGTGTGCAAAACTTGGCGTACCCACTAGAAACTTGCCTGAAAACACTAAGACACGTCAATCCTAAAAGACATAAAAGGACAAATGTTAAAAGACACATCTTAAATCCTTGCTTGAAAACCATGTCTTGTTAAGAGCACACACATCTGAATTGGATAACTAAGAGGCACCACCCCAATTAACACCTCATCACATAACCCAAGCACAAGCATTGCCCTAGCCCCATTAAAACAGAGCATACATGACCTAGGCAAGACTAGGTTAAGTCTCGAGAGGAGTGATTTTGTTTGCTGGACACTTAGACTTCATTCCTTTTGTAGAATCTGGTAACTAGGTTGTGGGGAAGTGTCAAACGACCGTGGTTGTGGGGTCTACGGAACCGGCGACGCAAGCCAAAGGAAGAACATTCCCCACAATCCTCTCGTAATCAACCTAGCCAAATTAGCTTTGGGAAGGGCGGTCCCGTGCCTACAACTTGATCGTTCCTTTGGAGATTTCTAGGTCCCCTAAGGCATACCCTGTAAGGACTAGGCTTGTCTGCTTGGTTGTGCACACACGCTTCTCGCATCTGTCTCTCTCCGCATCTCTCCTCCGTTCTCTAGTGTATGCACGGAAGATGATCACTTCATCCCGAGTTGTTTGTTTTAGGATGAAAAACCAGGAGACTTGATCTTGCTATTGACATGGCCGAACCTAAAGTAGATGAGGTTGAGGATCAACCTCCACCAGATTCAATGGCCATCATTCAGGCCCAGATTAATGCAAACCACCGGCTTCAGCAGCAATAGATCCACACTATCATGCAAGACATACACCAGTTGCAGAAACTGCAGGGGCAACCACCACCACCCTTGCAGGACCCGCAAAGGCAACCACTACCTGATCCACCACAATTCCAAGGCCAACCTAGGCCCCTCCGAGACTTCTACAATTCTTCTACGATTTGGATTGAACCACACCTTAGGATCCCCAAGGGGAGAGATGATTTTGAGCTGAAACCAAACATCCTGAACATGATCCTCAGCAACTTCTACAATTCTTCTACGATTCGGATTAAACCACACCTTAGGATCCCCGAGGGGGGAGATGATTTTAAGCTGAAACCAAACATCCTGAACCTGATCTAGAGCCACTTTCATGGGAGCTCAAATGAGGACCCCTTCAAACACCTAGAGGATCTTGACCGGATCGCCCGAACTGTAAAACCTAGGAACATTAGCCTAGACATTGTTTTGATCAAGATGTTCCGTTTCTCACTAAGAGACAAAGTGTCTCACTGGCTTAGGACTTTAGGAAAACCTATCTCCACCTGGGAAGAACTGAGGCATGCATTCCTAAAGAAATTCTTCCCCATAGGAAAGACCAATACCCTCAGAAGAGCCATTACCACCTTTACACTACAAGGCGGGGAACAGTTCCAAGAGGCGTAGGAGAGATTTAACGAATTATTGAGGAAATGCCCACACCATGAGGTTCCGAGGTGGCAATTGGCCCAGATCTTCTACCACGGTCTGGACAGCAACCTTCGAAACTTCGTCGATGCCTCATGTAAGGGAAACTTCCTAAACAAAGACGAGAGCATGTTTGAGCTCTTCGAGTCTATAAGCGAAAATTCGCTCAATAATGCCTCCACGACCCAATTTAATCAATCAAGTCAACCCCGTGGTGGGATCTATGAGGTACAAGCAAATTCTGGAACGGTTGACATGGATATCATTGCTAAGAAATTGGATCAAGTGGAATTGGTAGATAAAAAGATAGATGAACTACTGAACCAGACCAAGAACCTGCTACAGACTCTCTCCCTAGCAAAATGAGCTCACAATGTTGACGTGGTCCAGCCACTAAGCTAGATGGACCTGGAACAACCCCTGACAATGTTCCAGGGAGCAACCTTTGCTCCCTCAACCCCTGATTATTCTCTTCCCTCCCCCTCGACACCTATCTTTAAAGATGTCCAAGCTATCCAAGGTTATTCCAAACCTAACCCCTTCTCCAACACCTACAACGACGGATGGCGTAATCACCCAAACTTTGCCTAGACGAACCAGAAACCGCCTCAATTCCAGAACCAGCCCATACCAAACCATCAGCCAGACCCACCCTCCTACCAGCAAGGTCCACCAGTTAGACCCCCTATAACCCAAATAGGGCGACCCCTCCCACACAAAACTAAATGGACACCTTGATAAAAATGATGGCCGAAATGAACCAAAAACACCAGGAAGAAATGGCTTTAGTGAAGGGACAGTTGAGCCAGCTGTTAGATTGTAAACAACAGGGATCCCTTCCTTCTCAGCCACAACCGAACCCGCGAAACGTGATTAATAGAGGCCCTAATTCGCAAGGGTTCCAAGGCAATCTCGGGCAAGCCCACATGGTCCAGGTAGCCCCACAAACACCCCCTGGGTTCGATGCTTCTTCTTCTCAAGGATCAACTTATGGTCCCAATGCCTCTGCAAATGCGGTGACCTTGAGAAGCGGCACTCAAACCCAGGAGCCCAAATGGCCGACCCCCGTAAGATTTCACCCCTTGAAATACCCGACTTTGAAGACAAGCAGGAAAGACCCAAGGACCTGGAAACAGACCCTATTTACATTCAGACACCATATCTCAAGGCCTTGGAATAGATAAAGAAAAAGAAAGTTATTGTGGAAAATGAGGAGTATTTGGAAATCTTCAAGCAGGTTCAGATTAATATCCCACTCCTCGAGGCCGTCAAGCACATCTTGGCTTATGCTAAGTTCTTAAAGGACGCCTGCACGCCGAAGCGTAAGCCACAACCCCAAGCACCTAAGAAGGTTGTGCTCTCAGAATAAGCGAGTTCCATGATATCAAGCAACCTTCCGCTCAAACAAACTGACCCAAGAGCACCCCTGATATCCTGCAATATCAGGGACATGACATTTGATAGAGCGCTCATGAACTTAGGTGCTTCAATCAATCTGATCCCGACAATCCTGTGTCACCAATTTGGATTTAGAGAGTTGACGCCTACACCTGTGACCATCCAGTTGGCTGATAGATTCATGAAGACCCCGAAGGGGGTTGTCGAGGACGTGATTGTTTGGATCAAGGACTTCTATTTCCCGATCGACTTCTTGGTGCTTTACATGGAAGTCCTTGAACAACTACAGAACACACCCATCATCCAAGGCAGACCTTTCTTAGCTACGACTAAGGCAAACATCGATTGTGACACGGGATGCATGGAAATCACCTTCAGAGACAGAAAGATGTAGTTGGATATCTTCAAGGCGACCAAGTCTTTCGATTGCGACTGGATTGAGGAGCACGACCCCGTGGAACCTCTGGTTGAGGAATGCCTTACCCTTAGTTCCTTAGCTGACCATCAGACCAAACCCTGTGATGACTGTTTTGACCCATCCCCGACTATGCATACTGACCTCTGTAGGGCTGATTACCATCAGCAGCCACCGTTCGAGGAGATCGATGTAGATCAATTCCCACCTTTCCCCTACCCGTCAAGTATGGTTCCACCCACACCTGAGCTGAAGCCGCTACCTGAGAATCTCAAATACGTCTTCCTTGGACCTGACCTGACCTTCCCGGTGATTATCAACGCCCACCTATCCAAGGATCAGGAACTCAGGTTGACCGCAACCCTATCAAAACATCGGCTCACCATTGGATGGACTCTCATATTTGAGAGGAATTAGCCCCACCTATTGCACCCACAAGATTTACCTGGAAGATGGGGCTCGACCTTCCTGTTAGATGCAGAGACGATTAAACCCGAATATGTGGGAGGTCATCAAGAAGGAAATTATCAAGTGGCTTGACGCTGATATCATTTACCTAATCTCCGATAACCCCTGGGTGAACCCCACTCAAGTGGTCCCCAAGAAAGCCAGGCTCACCGTTGTCACCAATGAACGTAGCGAATCCATCCCCACCCGCACCACCACTACATGGCAGGTGTGCATGGATTATAGGAAGCTCAATGAAGCGACCAAGAAAGATCATTTCCCCCTGCCATTCATTGATCAGCTTCTCGAACGATTGGCAGGACAAATATTTTTGCTTCTTGGATAGATATTTAGGATACAACCAAGTCGCAATTGCTCCTGAAGATCAAGAGAAGACCACATTCACTTGCTCATATGGCACGTTCACATTCCGTCGTATGCCATTCGGGTTATGCAATGCACCTGCTACCTTTCAGCGTTGCATGCTAACCATCTTTTCAAAGATGGTGGGTGAATACCTGCAAGTCTTTATGGATGATTTCTCAGTATTTGGGAACTCATTCGATCATTGTCTGAGCAACTTGGAGAAAATCCTGAAGTGATGTATCGAGGTTAACTTGGTGTTAAGTTAGGAAAATAGTCATTTCATGGTTCAAGAAGGAATTATCCTCGGCCACATTGTGTCGCATAGGGGCATTGAGGTAGATCAAGTTAAAGTTGATTTGATTTCCAAACTTCCCCCACCTAGCTTAGTCTGGCAAATCCGCTCGTTCCTTGGACATGTTGGCTTCTATAGAAGGTTCATCAAAGACTTCTCCAAACTCTCGAAACCCTTGACCAACCTTCTAGCTAACGATGCCCTATTTCACATGACACCTGATTACATCCAGGCTTACCACATTCTCAGGGAATCAATCTCCACCGAACCTGTGTTACAGCCCCTAAACTGGTCCCATGATTTTGAGATCATGTGTGATGCATCAGACTTTGCCGTCAGCGTAGTCTTGAGACAGAGACAAGATAAGAAGCCCGTGGTGATCTACTACGCGAGCAAGACAGACGAAACCCAACGGAATTATACAGTTACAGAGAAAGAACTACTCGTCGTAGTTTTTGGACTCGAAAATTCCAATCTTACCTTCTGGGAACCCACATGACCATCTATACGAACCACTCCGCCATCCGGCATTTGTTGGCCAAGAAGGATGCTAAACCCAGCTCATTAGATGGATCCTGCTCTTGCAGGAATTTGACCTGGAAATTCGCAACAAAGCCAGGTCAAAGAATGTTGTGGCCAATCACCTATCCAGACTCCACCCGGACCACATTAAGCCCTCCTTGCCCTTCTCTGACACCTTTTCCGATAAGCAACTTATGGCTGTACAAGACAAGAAACTACCTTGGTATGCCGACTTCGTCAACTACATAGTGGTAGGACAGACCCCGCACAGCTGGTCCAAACAGCAACGAGATAAGTTCTTGGCTGAAGCCAAGCACTATTTCTGGGATGATCCTATGCTGTTCCGCCTCTGTGCCAACCAAATTATCAGGAGGTGTATTCCGGAGGAGGAAGTTCAAAGTGTGCTCTCCTTTTGTCATGACCAAGCTTGTGGTGGCCACTTTTCAAGGAAGAAGACGGCTGCAAAGGTTTTACAGTCTGGATTTTACTGGCCTTCATTATTCAAGCATGCACACAACTTTGCTAAGACTTGCTCTCATTGCCAGACTTTAGGAACCATGACCAGGAAAGACATGATGCCCTTCTGATCGTCGAGATCTTTGACGTTTGGGGCATTGATTTCATGCGCCCCTTTTCACCATCCAACGGCTTTGAGTACATCTTAGTCTCAATAGACTGTCTCAAAATGGATTGAAGCCGTCGCCACCCATCGATCCTATCATAAGGCTGCTATGGACTTTGTTAAGCAAAACATCTTTTCTCAGTTTGGAATACCGAAGACCATGATCAGTGATGGTCAAAGTCACTTTATCCACATCCAGTTCCGTGCCCTACTCAAAAAATACGGGGTTACTCACCGCATTGCCACCCCGTATCACCCACAAACCAATGGGCAAATTAAGGTCTCCAACAGGCAGATTAAGAATATTCTGCAAAAGACCGTGAGGCCTGACAAGAAGAATTGGTCCACACGACTGGATGATGCCCTGTGGGCATACAGGACCGCTTTCAAGACCCCGATAAGCATGTCGCCCTATCGCCTGGTCTTTGGCAAAGCTTGCCACCTTCCTGTCGAGTTGGAACACCGGGCTTACTGAGCCGTTAAGCAATGTAACATGGATTCTCAGTTAGCCGGTGCACAGAGGACGCTCCAACTCTCCGAGCTTGACGAAATTCGTCGGGACACCTTTGAGAATAGTCGGCTTTACAAGGAAAAGATGAAAGCCGTCCACGACCGACTCATCCATAGAAAGACCTTCGAACCTAACCAGCAAGTCTAGCTTGTTGACGCCCGACTCAAAACTCTTTCCCGGGAAGCTCAAATCCAAGTGGACAAGACCGTATAGGGTGGTCAAACCTTATTCCAATGGGGCAGTTGAAATTGCATATCCGAACACTGGGCACACTTTCACGGTAAACAGTCAAAGACTGAAGCACTTCCTTACCCAGGTTCCCCTAAAGGAAGTTGTCACCCTCATTGAGGGTTGACACGAAGCATTACCCAGTTGGAGGCGTTAAACTCAGCACTTCCTGGGAGGCAACCCAGAAGATTCAAACTAATCAGATATACTGCTTCGCTCAGGTGATTTCTTTCTGAACCCCCGTTGCATTAATTTATCTGTCAATGAGGACATTGTCCAACTTAAGCATGGGGGGAGGGGTGATAATTTGCATGCTCTGAGTTCATTTTATCAGTTTGAATAAAATTTAAAAAAAAATGAAGAATTTAGGAAGAAAAACTTAGGCACTAGGAACTTGTCAACAGTGGGAAATAATACGGAAAAGAACTTAAACACTTAGACTTTTCAGGCTTTCAGGCTTAATTAGCCTGGTATCCGTTAAAATATGGATTTAACTTCGAATCCTCACAACCTTAATTTATTTTAATCCACCAGTAAAATAGGGTGATAAGTATACGACTTATCAACCCGCCCTCTAACTTAAAGAGACTTTTAGTCTAAGCATCTGCATACATTTTTGCACAGATTCACTCCTTGAAGATTCTGACAGAAATTAGGTAGCTGATGAACCTTCTAGGGTAGTATGGCTGGCAAGTTGTCGTGGGTAACAGCCCATTGGCCAGTTGTCCAGAGCCTAGCCGCAGGACCACTTTCCTCTTATTACCTCTACGTAAATTTGAGATCAGGGGAGCCACCTACTAAAAAAACAGAGAAAAGAAGAAAAAAGAACAAAATAAGCCACACTTCACCGCATGAGTATGGCTGGCAAGTGATCGTGGGTAACAGCCCATTGGCCGATTATCCATAGCCCAGCTCACTAAAATGCACAAAAAGATTCAAACACTTGAGAAAGAAGCGGGGGAGTAGAGCAATCCGGGGAAATACACTAGAAAAACCCTTGTGTTGACCCCAAATAAAATAAAGGTAGGGAGAAAGCTACCGATCGAACAGATACACCTTCATGTCTAAATTACCATTGAGACATCCAGATACACCTTCATGTCTAAATTACCTTCAGACAAAACACTTCCTTTTCCGGTCACGTAGGGTTGTAGAAATCCAAAGTCTATCTAAATTACCATTGAGTGAATATATAGCGATCTTCACACCAAGATGCTTAGCACTTAGAGTCTTTTTCGAGTTTTTGGTGGGTTGGGTAACCGTAAAAAGTTACCAACACACTCAACTCTAAAAATCCAAAAAATGAGAAAAGATGAAAAAGAAAAAATTATATATGCCTTAAAGTAAGGATTCGAGCAATTCACATTTTGGGAGACACACGGGTGCTGTTTAGTCTCTGTAAATGAGGATCTTAGTATATTTCCTCCTGTTGACAAGTGACAAAATGTCTTAAAAAATGGCTAAGATGAACCTTGCTAGGGACTAGAAGGAGTAAGCATGGGAGTATGATAACGCTACATTTTATGGTGATAATTCTGCCAATCGAGATTTATCTTAAGGGTAACATGCACAAAGAATACACCGTAAATGGGCATGGGAGCATGACAGGCATCGCACATCAAGATTGCTTGTAATTCAATGTTAATAGCCATTTTGTACAACTTCATGTCAAAACAGGCCTCAGATGAATAATCGGACCGCACGGATGGATTCAAACAACGAACGGAGTCCAACGGACTCAAAATCGACCAAATCCGACATCTGGAGCTCCCGCAATTGGCCCAAGAAGTTTTGACCGTTATTTGATGATCAACGGCCATGAAGCTGCCACGTGTCGCGAGCTCAGCGCATCTAGCCCACCACTCCACTTCCTCCGTCATGCGCAGGATCAATCTCAACCATCCGATATTCGATCGAACGGCTGAAAATCCACTCCCGCCTCTCCGCATCCACACACCCGAGCTCTCACACCAAGATCCAACGATCAGCAGCAGCCGAACCTGATCTCCTCTCTGTGACCATCTATTACGAACGTGGCTTCAAGACGGTTTTTAAGACGTCTGGAACCCCTTCCAGATGTCTGGGATTAAATTTCTGCGGCGTACGGGGTTGTGTCTGCGCGCATGCGCGCACAGACCTGCAACCGCCACCCTCTTCCCTCTTTTTCCCTCTCTCCTCCTGCAGGAGGCAGTGCTCTCTCTCTCCCCGCGCGGCCTTAAGAAGGCCCTCGCCCTCTCCCTCACCCTCATCTCCTTCGTGTCCCTCTTCTTCTCCCAGCCGGTGCGAGAGCGAGCGAGCGACGGCAGCAGCGGCCGTGGCAAGTGTGCGGGAGGAGGTGTTGCGCGAGGGAGGAGACGCTCGACCGTGAGGGCTCGAGCTTGCCGGGGCAACTAGAGCCGACCGGCGGGGGAGCAGCGGGCATGGAGTGTCTCGGAGGGGCTGCTACAGCTCGAGCAGCAGGCGGACGGGGTGCGGACAGCCGTGCGAAGCGGGCGGAGAGCGAGAGGAGCTCTGATTCTGGAAATTTTCCAGAATCAAACGTCTGGGCTTACGACCAGACGACGATGAAGACGTCTGGAGGATTATCCAGACGTCTGACAGGTAGGATACTGTCTTCCTTTTTTTCGCGCGTACGGCCATGCAGCCGTCCACCGCGTCTTCGTCTGCGACCCGTCGTACTGAGAACGGGTATGGGTGCGTGCAGGTTCTGCTCGGGAGGGCGCGAGACTCGCCATCCAACGCGAATCGGACGTCTCGCCGCAGTGCAAGACGACGGAGAGGACTTCCAGACGTCCGGGTTGACCATCGGACGTCTGGGAATTAAGCCAGACGCCCCCGCAGGCTTCTGGACGTCTAAGGGACTACACAGAGCGAAGGTATCATCTGAACCACCTTTTAAGACGTCTGGAAGACGTTTCAGACGTCTGATTTTGGACTGTTTCGTCGTTTTCGACCCGTTTAGGGCCCGTTCGGAGTCTGTTTTCCGTGTTTCGAGTTGCGTTCTTCCCAGAATAAAATCCTCTACCCGTTTACAGTAATTATATACTGTTCTAAGAAACTCCTTGTGTTTGATCCTTGTGTTAGGATCCCGTCCCATTGCAGTCTCGGGGGATGCGGAGGCGAGCGAGATTTCCGACCACGCCCCCAGTACTCCCGTTGTAGCTGGTAGAGTGGTTTTTAAATTTATTAGCATAAATTGTTACACTTATGGAACAATTAATAGAACCTAGGACATTGCATGAATCCTAGGAATGAGAACTAGATTGAATGATAGATCCTAGGGTATTGCATGGATCCTAGGGCTGGAAAACTAGATTGTATGATAGATCCTAGGGTACGGCATAAATCCTAGGACTGGAAAACTAGTGGAATATATAAATATTGCAGTCTCGGAAAGGTGGAAAGGAAATAATAGCTGCCTGTAAATTGATTTAACCGCTGCCTGTTATGAATAAATAAACATTATTGAAAACATGGGTTGTTTGAACGTGAAACTTGAACGGTGAAACCTAAATGTGCTGAGTTAAAAGAGCTGGAACCCTACAGGGAATTAGGAGTAGAACTTCTGAAAAGAAAATGGAATGGAACTGAGAAAGAAAGACGTGGAAGTGTGTTGCCTCTTGGGTACGTAGTGCCAGGGGAAGCACCTGTTACCTGTTTAGTGCAGAGCGGAGCCAGCCGCCCCAGGGACCCAGGGTTAGGTCTGGCCACTTTGCACCGACTTTTGGCCCTCGTGTACACAGTACCAAGGAGAGCTACTAGTGTAGAGCGAGTACTAGCTACCCTACAGGTCCCGAGGTGCTGCTAGCTCACCTACATCGACTTGTTAGGCACACTGGGCAAACCAAGGTAGTCAGGCAAGGGTGCGCGGACTGTAGAGGGGCAAGACCCCTGTTTGGTTACTGTGGAGGGGCTGGACCCCTGTTACTGAGAGGGCTCTGCCCTATACTGGTTCCGTGCTGTGCTTGGGCGCACCCGTTAACGGAAACGACTGACCGCGTGCCAGTGCGGAGTAGCTACCCGTGCGTTTATCGCGCGTGCCGTAGTCACCGTTACGTCTGTCAACGACCTTAGGGTGGTTGACTGAGGGTAGGACCACCACGAGGGACTCCCGACCAGGAGAGCACCACGTGTTACTTCTACTTTTCGGAAAAGACTGCAATCAAGATCGTTCCCACGAGGAACATTCGAGATCAAGTGAAGGATCTGAGAAATAAATAAATCCTGAAATAATAAAAAGACGTAAATAAAGAAAGTAACAAAATATAACAGTTACTGTACACTCTACTGCTTCTTTAGTTTTAGTTGTCACTCTACTCAGCGTTTCGCTGATGTGTTACACTCGTTACTTTTCAGGACCAGGTGTTGAGCAGCCAGGGTCAGCGGCTGCAGAAGACGCTGGGTCGAGTAGGGTCCAGTAGAGTTACCGCAGTTCTTTTGTACCCCTTTTATTCCACTGTAGTGAGTAGTTCTTGTTACTCTCTGTAATTTTCTTTACTTGTAGTTCATGTTATGTTATAATTGTTGTTTTACTGTTATGGTGGTATATACTGTAGTAGTTCCTTTTCTTACTGCTGTATTTTGTTACTACTAGTTATATTCATCTGAATGCGGTTTATTTTACTGCTCTTTTGGTTACTTCCTCGTTGGACGACTAGGTCTTGGGATTAGTCGAGTCGGTCCGGTTCTCGTGTCTCGTAGGGACTCGGGAATCGGGTCGTTACACCATCCGCGGAGGACAGCGCAACGGTCGGCGCTCTTCCTACACCACGCAGCCACGAGTTCGAATCACAGCAAAACGAAATGCAGCAGTAGGATCGCGCGCGGGCTAAATTGAGCCGTCGATGCATGCGCGGACGACAGAGATCACGGATACGTGGCTCCCTCGAATGCGAGCGATCGCGCGTGCACTCTCAGGGCGCAATCCACAGTGCGCCAAGCGCACGCGAATCGCAACCGCAGCGCGAGAAGACGAAGCACGGGCACGTGCGTTGAACCAATAGGCAGAGGGGATTCACCGACTTTTCAGAAAGGGTTTTAGCAACGTCCCGAACATCGCTAAAGCCCCTACTTCATTTAGAAAACCCTTTTTCCTATATAAACCCCCTCTAACTACCCATGTAAAGGCATTCATTACACTTGCAAGGCTCCTATCCTACTCCTAGCCATCCTTAGCACCCTTTTGTAACCACCGGAGCCAACAAGCCGTCGACAGAGCCCTCCTCCACCGCCGTGGCCACCTCGCCGTCTTCTTTCTCCCTCTCTCTCTCTTTATCCTAGCTTTACTTTACTTGTGCTTAAGCATTTAGCTAGTGTTGTATTTGTAAAACTTAAGTGCATGTTCATTGATGATGTTTCTTATCTAGTTATTCGCTCTCTTTTGGGTGTTTAAGTTGCATGCTGTGAACAAAAGGGCTCTAACCCTACTCTCTCTCTCTCTCTCTCTCTCTCTCTCTCTCTCCCTCTTACTCGCTTTTCTCCCACGTTTTCTCACAAGCAAAACCCGTCATTTCCGTAACAACCAAGTGACAAAAAAATCCGATTTCACGCCTCCCTGTGTTCGACACTCAAACTCACGTCCGTTTTCTTTATTTAAAACTGACGCAGCGAACGTGAGCCACAACGACCGATTTAAACAAGTGCGTCCGTAACACATCACCTGCCCCCATACGTCACAGCAGAATAGGGTTGCAGAATGGAAACATTGTCATATTCTGGATACTGCTAGAGCCTTGCTCATCCAGAATAGTGTCCCACATACTTACTGGGGAGATGTACTCACTGCCTGTTATCTCATAATCTCATTAACATACTCCCTTCCTCTATACTTCGTGAGCGAATTCCATGGAATGTTTTGTATCCTGATTTAGAGTTGTTTCTAGTGCTGCCGAAAACATTTGGCTGTGGCATTTGTGTACCTCATTAGGCTTGGTCATGATAAATTGGCCCCCAAACATGGTAGTCCCTTCTTTATGTCTTCAACGCTGGGTCTCTTCTTGTATGCCCTCATAGAGCCAGCACTGCTTGGTTTCTCTTAAGGTGCGTGAGAGCACTGGCTAAACTCGACATCTTGAGGTGGCTCCCGTCTTCAACTCTTTTGTCTTCCACTGAGCATATAAGGACCCAACTGATAAGACTTGAAACTTGAGAGGCTACTCACAAAGGCCCCAAAACAAAAGCACTAAACATAAACTTAAGACTCAATCGGACTTAATAAGCAAATAACCCTAAAAATAAACCCCCCCCCCCTTTTTTTAAGGAAATCAGATAGAGAGGGAAGAAAAACCCTCTTTTCTTGTTGCTGCCAGCACGCCCATCTTCCTCGCTGGGCATGATGCAACAGTAACACGGAGGGGAAAGGAGAGGAGCCATCATGGACTCCCTCTTCTCCTTCATCTCCCCTTTCTTTTTTTTTGTGTTTCTACTATGGGTGGCAACGAGCAGTAGAGAAGTGTGGCAATGCTTCGGTGACATCGAGGGAAGGTCAGACCACCTCGGTCCAATAGCACAGGCTCCAAGACACACAATGGTGCCCTCAAATCCTCGATTATTGAGAGCCCAAAACCTTGATCCGAACCTCGTACCTCGTGGTTGACCGACGGCACAAGGGCTTCTTTGGCTCGCTAGCGATTGACTCTAGCGACCTATGGTAACTAGAGGGGTTACAGCTAGTCAATGATGGGTCGACGATGCACCCCTCCAAGTTTGACGGCGATCGGTGGCCGGAGGCAGTGCCGACGAGGCCTTTTTGGCATGAAGAGGAAGCAAAAGAATAGAAGAGGAAGAGAAGTTGTAGGAGAGGAGAGAGCCTCTCCAGTGGCTCGCCGAAGGACCTCCCACCTCTAGGTTTTCCTTTCCCACACCCTAAACCACCAAGATCGATGACTCTGATATGATGTAGAGAATTTCGAAGGGGAAATAATCTTTATTATTCACAAAAGAAGAGGCACTAACCCTCTTTTTATAGAGAGGGAAGAGCAAACATAGAAACCCAATTAAACACTTGCTAAAAATAGCAAAGGCTAAATGTGGAAATAAAATCCTTAATTTTATTTCCTAATATTTAGAATTTCTATTCCACGAGCATCAAAATTTCCCACAATGATAATTCACTTGAATTTATCAAAAGGGACACTCAAGAGTTTTCGGCCCAACAATGGCACCAACCACCAGACATCCTGCGCCCACACATCCCAAGAGAATGGTGTTGCTGAACGTAAACTACGCCATATCCTTGATGTTGTCCATAACTTAATGATTGCCATGAATATCCCTAAGTATTTTTAAGGGGATGCCATTCTTACTACCACATATCTAATTAACAAGGTTCCTTCTCTTATTCTTAATGGAGATATGCCATTCCTACTTCTACAACCTGACATCAAGCCTTGCACCTTACCACTATAGATTTTTGGATGCACGTGTTTTGTTCACTTATTTGTGCTGATAAGTACTCGACTAAATCTATCAAATGCGTGTTTCTGGAATATTATAGGTCTTAGGTTATCGTTGTTTTGATCTGGTGGGGAACAGTATTATGTGTCAGCCAATGTCCCCTTTTTTGAGAAGGTGCCTTTCTAGTCTGATGAAGGCTCTTCTCTTGGTTTGTTTACGCACGCTTATGAATGACGCCATAAGACCTCATGTCTATCCCTTGGTCATCTATCCAGGTTGAGGTACCTAAGGAGAGAGCATATGATCTATCACCCATGCTGACATCTTATCTAGATGTTCCTACTCAGCAATTAGATGAGTTGCCCATTGCCCTCAGAAAGGCAGTAAGAAGTTGTACCTTACATCCTAAATCTCATTACACTGTTGTTCATCATCTAAGTCCTGCATTACAGAAACTCTTTACAGCGTTGTCTACTATGGTAGTTACTATAAGCTATCATGAGGTTGCATAGGATCCTGATTGGAGGCACCCTATTGATGAGGAGATAGCAGCTCTTACTACTCAAGGCACCTAAGAGTTGGTTGATCTTCCTGAAAGTGCAAAGGTGGTCGACTGCAGATGGGTTTATATAGTAAAATATAAATCAGACGGGACTGTTGGGAGGTTGAAGGCCATGCTAGTTGCATAGCGCTACACTTAGACCTACGACGTTGACTACTTCAATACCTTCTATCCAGTAGTACTCCTCAACTTAGTTCATGTTATCCTTTTTATGGCAGTTAATAAGGCATGGCCACTATACCAGCTTGATGTAAAGAATGCATTTCTTTACGACTATCTCCAAGAGAAAGTCCACATGATTCAACCAATAGGAAATGTGGTTGAAGGGGAGAAGATTTGTCATCTACGAAAAGCTATCTATGGCCTGAAACAGAGCCCAAAACATGTTTTGAGAGGCTTAGCTCAGAAATTCAGAAGATTGGTTTTCTCAAATCTACCTCTAACCATTCTATTTTTGTGAGGTGCATGAAGCCAGGTGTTGTAATTTTGGCAATCTTTCTCGATGACATGGTTCTTACAGGTGCTGATGTTGACAGGAGACTAAGGACTTCCTACAGACCACTTTTATTACCAATGGCTTAGGCACCTTGAGATATTTTCTAGGCATTGAGGTTACCAGAAACTCGCATGGGATGGTTGTCTCACAAAGAAAGTATTGTTGAGATACTCCGTTTATTGTTTCTATTTATCTTGTTTTGCCATTTACTATTTTATGTTGGGCATACCTGTTATTTTCCCAATGCCTCTCCTCCATATTAATAGGTGTTGGGTTCTTTTAAGAAATAGATTTGATCATTTTCTTCTACTTAGTATCAAAGTGTAGTCCCAGGTCAGGTTCTGATATCGTGCCAAATAGAACCCCCAAAACCCTAACACCAGAGCCGTCTAGCCACCACTATGCCAAGGAAATACTGAAGCTAACATAGGTCCATAACAAATTGCTCAGCCAAGGACCTCTTAACCTCAATTATTCTGGCTCTGTTGTCACCGACAATAATGAGATCAACATAAGCTAACAGTGCCACAATCCCCTTCTCAATTTTCCTAACAAATAGAGAATGGTCTGGAGATCTCTACAAGCGTATCTTTCCTACCACCTATGTGAGCTTCTGAAACTATGCTCTCGAACTTTGCTTAAGGCCATAGATGACCTTCAGCCTGCACACACACTACCCCTAAACCTCGAACTCGGCAAGCTATTACATATATACCTCCTCTTGAAGATTGTCATATAGAAAGGCGTTCTATATGAGAAGAACTCATCTCGAGTTTTTCAGATTAGCCACGAGTTGTTTCAGTTGAAGTAGAATGGACGATCTCTCTCCGAGTATTACTCAGCCCTTAAGGGCTTCAAGAGAAGTATAATGCGTGCAGGACAATCTACACGTGTTGCACAGAGAGTACCGCAAAGAGGCGTTTGTTCATCAGTTCCTGTTAGGACTTGGTCCGGAGTACACCGCCGCTTGTTCACAGATTCTTACCTTGTTAGAGCTTCCTACCTTAGAGGAAGTCTATAGTCACCTAAATCAAATTAATGTGACAGTGTCGCAGACATGAGAGACTACCAAGGCTTTTGTCCTAGCTGCTATTGTTGGACGTGGTGGTAGGGGAGTACCTTCCAGCCATGAACGTGGAAGAGGGCGTGATGCCTCTAGGAGATCTCGCACCACGTGCACTTACTGTAGCAAGGTTGGCCATGTGGAGCTTCCTGTTGGGCCAAACATGGAAGACCTCCAATGGCTAACCAAGCCTCAATGACTATTAAGAATACTACAGATGTTGTGCCTATTCCGAAGGACTATGATGCCTTACTCCAGCATCTTTTGCAATTGACTCAGGAGCCAACCACATCTTCTACTGAGACTGTCAACTTTGCCTACTCATCAGGTATAGATATTTGTGCACATGCTTTTGCAGGTATGACATGGTTAATAGATTCTGGTGCTTCACATCATCTGTTAGGAGATCAGGGTGTTTTGGCATATTACAGTCTGTACCCCATGGCAAGACAGTACAGATTGCAAATGGCAAACATGCACAAATTGGTGGTCAAGGGGAGGTGGCATTGACTCCCACTATGAGATTGCATGACGCCTTCTTTGTTCCTGAATTTCCATTGAGTTTGTTTTCTGTTAATAAGATTACGAAGCAGGTTCATTGTCGTATTATATTTGATGGACAGGGATGCATTTTTAAGGACAAGTTGACATGAAAAGGTATCACCTAGTACAAACACCACTTGTTGCTGCTTCTAGGGTGATTCTAGCTCTGTTGCTAAGAGTGCCAAGCAGTGGCACCATCGCCTTGGTCATCCTTCTCTGGACAGGTGCATACACATCATCCTACATATTTCAACCATTACTGAGATACATTATGACGCGTGTCATTTAGGAAAGCACCATAGATCGTCATTTCCTCCTAACACTAGATCAGGGACTACTACTACGTTTCAGTTACTGCATACGGACGTCTAGGGCCCTAATCAAATTCCTAACCAGGGACAGAGATATTACTTAATTGTTATAGATGATTTTTCCTTATTGTCAAGGTTATTTTTGTTACGGAATAAATCCGATGTTAGACATGTGATTGAGACCTTATTAGAAATAATCAATTTTCTATCATGGCTAAGATTGTGCGACCTAATAATGCTTTAGAATTTAGCACCACCAGGTTAGCGAACTTTTACAAGTCTCATGGCATTATACATTACACGTCCTGCCCCCACACCTCACAGCAAAACGGTGCAATGGAAAGGAAACATCAGCATTTATTAGATGTGGCTCATACTCTACTGATTCACCATTGTATGCCACATTTATATTGAGGTGACGTGCTTACAGCTTGTTATCATATTAATAGAACGCCACCTGTGTTACATGAACGAATCTCATGGCATGTCTTGTATCCTGACAGAGATTTATTTCAGCTATTACCTCGTGTGTTTGGATGCCTTGCCTTTGTGCATTTACTGGGGCTAGGAAGAGACAAGTTAGCACCTAGAGCTGTGAAGTGTGTCTTCCTTGGTTATTCACGAACACAAAAGGGGTATTAGTGTTTTGATCCAGTGGCTAGTAGGCACTATGTGAGTGTTGATGTTACCTTCTATGAATCAATGCCTTATTTCTCTCTTGTAGCATGACAATTCCAAAGGTTGAGTTTGCCCCTATGCATGTTCCATCTGTTTCTATGGATGAGTTTCTTATATCAGAGATTGATCCTGCACCTGACAGTGGCAATCAGGAACTTATGAGCAGTTCTACACCTGATAATGGTATTTATGACCAGAGATTCAGGGATCCACCTCTTACTTTTCAGTTGCCAATTGTCTATACGCAATGCACCCCCTACTTCAAATCCACCACCCTCCCCAAGTCAGGTATGTATTGAGGTATCTGAAGATTCTGTATCTAGTGGTGATTGTACAGGAGCAGGTGATGGTGTCCCAGATAATGACCTTTCGATTGCTATTCGAAAGGCTCCCCGTTCTTGTGCACAATATCATGTGGCTGGAGCTGTGTCTGCATCTAACTTGAGGACTACCTTTTTCCTCTTTACTACAGCACTTGCAGCTACAGAGATACCTTCCACGTACCAGTAGGCCTTACTTGATCCAAAATGGCGTAAAGCCATGGAGGATAAGATGGCCACACTTCGAAGCAAATAGACTTAGGAGCTGACTCCTCTTCCTATTGATGCTCGCCTGGTGGGATCCCGTTGCGTTTTTGCACTGAAATACAACCCTGATGGGTTTATTTCAAGGTACAATGCTAGGTTGGTGGCAAGGGAATTCACCCAGACATATGTGGAGGACTTCTTTGATACTTTCTCCCTGGTTGCTCGCCTGTCGACAGTCCAAATACTTTTCTGTTGCTGCCTACAAGGATTGGTTGCTTCACCAGCTCGATGTGAAGAACACATTTCTATATGGTGATCTTTAGGAGGAGGTATACATGCAGCAGCCCCCCAGTCTCGAGATTCAACGGGAGTGTGTGTGCAGGCTGAAGAAGGCCATCAATGGCCTTAAGCAGAGTTTAAGAGTGTGGTTCCAGAAGCTCTCAAAGGTGGTAGAAAAGATGGGCTTGCAGAGATCTTCAAACCATTCTCTACTTGTCAGGAAAACTGAGAAGGGGATTGTGGCACTACTGGTTTATGTTGATGATCTTATTATTACCAATGACGCCAAAATAATTGAGGTAAAGAGGTCCTTGGCTCAGTAGTTTGTTATGAAGGACCTAGGTTAGCTTCGATAGTTCCTTGGCATAGAGGTGGCTAGAAGCAAGTAGGGAATTGTACTCTCTCAGCACAAGTATGCCTTAGATGTGCTTCAGGAGACAAGGATGTTAGGGTCCAACTAATCAATATTCCTACACCCCCCAAGGTGCACCTTTATGATAAGCAGGCATAGCACATTGATAGTAGAGCTTACGGACAACTTGTGGGAAAATTTCTATATCTGACGATTACCAAACCTGATATTGCTTTGGATGTAGGAAAGCATTGTCAATTCATGGAGAAGTCGACTAGCTACACTGGCAGACAGCTATGCAGGTGCTTAGATACTTGAAGAAAGCACATAGGCATGGGATTCATTTCCAGAAGGAATCTCCCATGACAGCATTTGGATATTCTAATGCTAACTATGCAGGGTGCATTGCTGACAGAAAATCTACTGCTAGGTTCTGCACATTTGTCGGTGATAATTTGGTTACCTTAAGGAGCAAGAAATGGGGAGTAGTTTCTCTCTCCAATGCTGAGTCAAAATATAAGGTGATGGCCTAGACAACTGCAAAGATGATCTGGGTGAGGTCTCTACTACGTGATTTGCACGTCCAGATTGAAGAGCCCATAGAGATGAGATGCGACAATCGGGCGACCACATATATAGCAAACAATCCCATGTTTCATGAACGCACCAAGCATGTTGAGGTGGATTGCCACTACACCAGGGGCCTAATTTAGCATAGGATGTTGTGCACTACCTTTATGCATCTGAGAACCAGAAAACCAATATTTTCACGAAGCCTCTTCCACGTTTGGCCTTTGACGACTGTTGTTCCAAGTTGAGCATAATCGATATCTATGCTCCAACTTGAGCAAGAGTGTTGAGATACTCCATTCATTGTTTCTATTTATCTTATTTAGCATCTTCTATTTTATGTTGAACATGCATGTTATTTTCCCAATACCTCCCCTCTGTATAAGGAAGTGTTGGATTTTTCTGAGAACTAGATTTGATAATTTTCTCCTACTAGTATGTTTTGAAGCTTCTAAAGGAGTCAAGTTAACTTAAAGCAAAGCCTTCTTCCATTTCAGTGGAACCACAAGGGAGGATAAGTAAGGAAGATGATGCACTACTTAAAGACAAGAAAAGAGCAGTTCATGAAGAATTGCAGGCAAGCTTCTATATGTGACTATTACCAAACCAGATACCAATTTTGCTATAAACAAAGCAAGCAATTCATGGAGAACCCTCACTGTAGTCACTAGCAAGTTGTTTATCTTATCCTCAAATACCTTTAAAGAAATCCTAAAAAGTCTGTACATGAAGAATTGTTGGGAATCAAGAAAACAAAACAAAGAAAAGGTATATGCCACGTGGCATATACCTTTTCTTTGTTTTGTTTTCTTGATTCCCAACAATTCTTCATGTACAGACTTTTTAGGATTTCTTTAAAGGTATTTGAGGATAAGATAAACAACTTGCTAGTGACTACAGTGAGGGTTCTCCATGAATTGCTTGCTTTGTTTATAGCAAAATTGGTATCTGGTTTGGTAATAGTCACATATAGAAGCTTGCCTGCAATTCTTCATGAACTGCTCTTTTCTTGTCTTTAAGTAGTGGATCATCTTCCTTACTTATCCTCCCTTGTGGTTCCACTGAAATGGAAGAAGGCTTTGCTTTAAGCTAACTTGACTCCTTTAGAAGCTTCAAAACATACTAGTATACCTTTTCTTTGTTTTGTTTTCTTGATTCCCAACAAGAATAATGGGCATGTGGATATGCAAATTACGCAGGATCAATGGAGGACACGAGATCCACTATGGGTTCTACTTCCTTTCTTGGTGGCAATCTTATTACATGGTAAAGTAAGAAACAAATAGTGGTTGCCACATCTAGTGCAGAGGCTAAGTATCATGCCATAGCTCATACCGCATGTGAGGTTATGTGGCTTGCACACTTCCTAGATGATCTAGGGATCCAAATTTCACTTTTGGTGCCTGCCTTGTCACAATCGCTCGGCCATTTCATAGCTTCTTATCCTGTCTTCGACAAGCAAACCAAGCACATTGTGGAGTGTCACCTTATCAGGGACATGGTCACTACATGGAAGATTTGCACCCCTACAACTTCATCAAAGCAGCAGATTGCAGACATCTTCACCAAGGCACTCCCACAAAAGTGCCATGATTTCTTATGTATCAAGTTAGGCATGCATGGTATGCATGCTCCAACTTAAGAAAGAGTATTAGAGATATTGTGTTTGGAGTCTTTTATATCATTTGTGTTTTCTTATTGGATCTTCCATGTACTTTACGGAACGCCCTCTTTCCATATAGAGAGGGATAAGGTTACTTTTGATGATTAAGGCATTTTATTATCTTCAAATAATTTCAAATTTCAAGGATCCTCGAACTCCATCCAACAGGTTGGGATCTATCTGCAATTTACTAAAGAATAAAAGAGGATTAATCCTCTCCTCCAAGAGGAGTGATTCCAAATAATAGGGAACAATTTTGGCATCCATCAAAACCACTACATTACCCTCAAGAAAATGAGAATGTTTGTCAACATCAGCAAATACAATTTTGCAATAGATTACTAGTTTGTCAACATCAAGAATACAATTTTTCAATTGATTACTAGACATTGAAACCTAGCCAGGAACTATATTAGTAAATTAGGACCTTGTACATATAATACTACTCAAAAAATCAAGACATCCTTTGACCTTCAAACATTCAATGACTGGTTCAATCAGCAACAAAAATTCAATGAGCTGAAATGATACTCACTGAGCCCGAATCCTTTTGGCCCGCTTTATATATCCACCCAAAAGAACATCAGGAGACAAGTGCTCAACAGAATCTGCATGCTGAATTGCATGCATAAAATTACATCCAGCTGAATAAAAAATTTAAATGAAACCAGCATGTGCACATACAGGGTCAAATTACCCTTGCTGAAAAGAAGAATACAAGAGTAAAGCACCAAAAGAAAAAAATTAATGACAGAAATTCGGGAAAAATTACAGCATAAACACACAAAAAAAATCTGTATAGGAGATTAGTAGTTATTTCTCAACTCCCATGCCTTGATTGAGATATGGTTCAGCAGATGGTAAGCAGACTTTCAAGTTGATGGTTCCCGTGATTATGAAGACAACGAACCCAACGCAGTAAAAATCTCATAATTCAAGCAATGTGAAATATATGCGGCCTGTTCAAATATACCACGTTTTCTTTCAGCTTTGCCTTTTCTTTTTGAAAGGGATAAAATTAAATCACATATAATATGCAATCATAACAAGGTTTTACATGGAGAACCCTCAAGAACAAGAAGGAAAAATGATAGGGTGCGATCCTTAGCACCCACCAACAGCTATTTTTTTGGGTTAATTCATGAAAAGTCCTATGGAACTACCTATTAAGTTATATGTTTAGGTTTGGATATATTTTTAAATCCTTCAAATCAGAATTTGAATATTTCTATTCCTAAAATGCCCATAAAGTCCTATTTAAAGTTTGACTTTGTCGAAAAGTCCTATGAAAATGGAAATGTCTTCTCTAATCCTCCCTTTTGGATTGGATTAATTTTAAGATCCTTTGAATCAGCCACAAATATATTTTGATTCCAAATGTGCCCCCATCTCCCGTTCTTACAAATCTCAAACAGAGGGGGGGGGGGGGGGCCGCAACTCTTAACTAAATGACAATAATTCTAGAAGGCAAATGTACAATCTTAATAAATTTATTATGCAAGCACATATAATTCAGTAGAATAGATATATATCGAAAATAATAAAAAATTATATTTAGTTCTATACAACATTTGCAAACTTTTTATTAACCATATAAAACATGTAATATTGGATTTCTCATTTCTAACTATGTTGGTAAAGCACTTTACTTATATTTTATTACTATTTGAGTTATTTGTTATAATTCTTGTCCTACTGGACTTATGATGTAATTTTCCCAACACCTCTCACTATATAAAGAGATGTAGGGTTTCATTTAAGAATAAGACTTTTCATTCTCTCCGACTTAGTGTCAGAGCGGCGATCTTAGATCAACGTTGTGGTATCCCACCCCTCACAAGCCTCCAAAACCTTCCACCAAAACCTTAATCTACTCGGTTGACATCTTCAGGAGCCCACACCAGCAAGTCTCCTTCCTTCACCGACTCCAGCAGGCTATTGCGGGCTTCTCCAGTCGATGCTACTATGGCAGCAGACACTGGCGATCGTCGCCGATGACTGTTGACCACAGCAGGCTGCCTCCACCGGTCGTCTGGGGGCTGCTGTGGGCCTGCTGAGCGTCGCCACTAGCAGATCTCACCGCCAACAGCACCACCTTCGCCTCTTCAGAGCTGCTGCGGGCCTACAGAGTGCTACCACTGGTAGATCTCACTACCAGCAGCGCCACCTCCGCCTCTTCGGCAGATCGCGCCACCTCTTGCAGCCCTAATCCTCCTTCTGCCTGCTGTGTGCAGTAGGTAGAAGGGCTAGTGGCGTGATCCTCTTGCCAGAAAGGAGGCATACCACCCTATAGAAGCGTTGTTAGGATATTTCCCATACCCTAACATGCGCTAAGTCATGATCCAAAGGGTGTGTGTAACTCTTGGGATGTTACCTAGGGTCTTTTGATCTTAGATCTCATGATCAAGAGATCACATCTCTCTAGTTGTGTGATTTTTCAGATCTAAATATTGGCTTCAGATTGTATCTGTGGCATCTTGTGGCAGTCCTAAGACACGATGGCCAGATTCTTCGAAAGTGTCGTCGATTACCGCTACAGACAATGGGGGCTACAAATCTCCTTTCTTTGTTCCTATCACCAAATTGAACGAGGCCAATTATGCTAAATGATCTCAGACGTTCCTCATGACTATTGAGGGGCATGATAAGAAACATCTATTGTTGGAATTTGAGCCATAAGATAAATCAAGGAAGAATGCCATGTAGAAAAAAGATAATTCAATGACCCGTACTTGGATCATGAATTCTGTTGAGCCTTAAATTGGTGATAGCACATAATTATGTACTACAAGACTTCCAAGGAGACGTGGGATTCTCTACATGACATATTCTCATTAGAAGAATTCTAGCAAAGTGTTTGAGATTCACCATGATATTAGTAGTCTCAAACAACAGGGTCAGTCATTTCTGCAGTACTATACCACTCTAGAGGGGCTCCTTGAGAAGTACAATGCCTGTCGACCTATCTACACTTGTGCCACTCAGAGGGCACATAGGAAGGAACATGTTGTCCTACAGTTTCTTGATGGACTTGGACCGGACAATGAGGCTACTAGGTCCCAGATCCTTACTCTAATTGAGCTTCCATCTCTAAAGGAGGCTTATAACCGTTTGAGCAGGGTGGTTGTTAGGCCATCCATGTCAGAGATTGGACAAACACTTGTGCTTGTTGCTTGTACACATGGACGTGGTGCACCATCCACTAGGGGGAGATGGCGTGGTGGAAGGGGTACGAGTGGTAGACCTCGCACCATTTGCTCGCACTATGGGAAGATTGGCCATACAGAGGCATCTTGCTAGACGAAGCATGGTCGACCTCCCATGGCCAACCAAGCTGTCTCTTCAAAGGAGGTGAGCGACATGGCGTCTCATGCAGACTATAATGTTGTGGTCCAGCACCTCTCCCACTTGACCCAAGAGACCACTACTACTGTTGATACTGCCACCTTGGCCACTTCAGGCATGACTTCTACTTACAGGTTTGGTAGCACTGATAGTGCCTTGTGATTAGTAGATTCAGGCGCATCTCAGCATCTCAGAGGAGATGAGATATGTTTTAGACAAGTTCATGATGTTCCCCCAGGGAGATCTATGTAGGTAGCAGATGGCAGGCAGTGTAGGGTTCATGGTAGAGGAGATGTGGTAGTGACTGATGCATTGACGCTACCTAATGTTCTTTATGTTCTAGAATTTTCGATGAGTCTTTTGTCTGTTAGTAGAATTACAAAAGATTTGCATTGTCGTGCAATATTTTATGAATTAGGTTGTATTTTTCAGGGTAAACTCACGGGGAAGACGATTGGTGGTAGACATGATGGGGGTATGTATCGCCTGATCCAGACTTCATTTGCTGCTATGTGTCAAGGCGAGGTTGCATTTAGTGCTGATACAGCTCTTCAGTGGCATCATCTTGGGCATCCCTCACTGGATAAGCTTTGACGCATCATTCCTCATATTTCGCCAGCTACAGAGATTATGTAATGCATGCCAGCTTGGCAAGCATCACAGAACCAGTTTTCCTCTAAGTTCGTCTAGCAGTTCTACTACTATCTTTGATTTACTACACATGGATGTATAGGGACTAAGTCGTGTCCCAGATAGACTAGGTCACAGATTTTATGTACTTATTGTGGATGATTTTTCAGGATGTCATGGTTATTTCTTTTAAAAAATAAATCTGACGTATCAGTGATTAAAACATTTATTTTACAAATAAAGATTTAATTTTCTACTATTGTGAAGATTGTACGATCTGATAATGCTCTATAGTTCTGTACATCTAAGTTGGCAGCCTTTTACAGATCTCTTGGGATTATTCACCAGACATCCTATCCTATTCGTCGCAACAAAATGGAGTAGTGAAAAGAAAGCACCGTTACGTGCTTAATGTGGGTAGGATACTATTGATACAGCACAATGTGCCACAAGTGTATTGAGGAGATGCAGTGTTAACTGCATGTTATTTGATCAACAGGTTGCCCAACTCAGGACAAGTTCCTTGATAGGTCCTCTATCCTGAAAAGGATTTATTCACTGTCCCACCTCGAGTGCTTGGCTATGTTGCCTTTGTTCACATTCTGGGATCTGGTAAGGACAAGTTGGCTCCAAGAGTAGTGAAGTGTGTCTTTCTGGGTTACAGTAGCACCCAAAAAGGATACAGATGCTATGACCCCCGTGGTAAGAAGCATTATGTGACTGTAGATGTCACATTTCATAAGCTCATTCCTTATTTCTCTACAGATGATCATCAGGTGACATTTGAGGGAGGCTTGGCTCCTATGCCTGTTCCACCAGTTTCCTTGGAACAAATCCTTGATACATAATGATATCACTACCACAGAGACTCCTATGAGGCAAAAGGCTGAGATCACTCAAGTTTATAGGCTACCTATGACATACAGACAGCATGCATGGTGAGAACAACACACCCCACCACCACCTCAGCCACCTATCTTCTCCCCTTGTCAGGTATGGGTTGATACTGACGTGAGTTGTCCTAGTGGTACTTGTGCAAGTCCCTCTGATGAGTTTTCTCCTCCTGCTGCTACTGAGCATATTGAGGAGGATCTTAATCTTCCAATTGCTATTCGGAGGGCTCCACGGAGTTGTGCCCAGATGGGTCTTTGATGTCAAATACAATCCAGATGACACAATTTTCCGCTACAAGGAGAGACTAGTGGCAAAGGGATTTACCCAAACGTATGGGGTAGATTTCTTTGATACATTCCTCCTATTGCTAGACTGTCTGTTTGGATTTTGATGTGTGTAGTTGCCCACTACGACTGGCCTGAAGAACGCATTTTTGTATGGAGATCTTCAAGAGGAAGTTCATATGCAACAACCTCCTTAGTTTAAGGCTAAGGGGGAGTGTGTATGCAGATTAAAGAAAGCCATCTATGACATAAAGTAGAGCCTGAGAGCACGGTTCCAAAGACTCTCAGAGGAGGTACAGGTCATGAAGCTTATACGATCTTCTGTTGATCACTCTTTGTTTCTCAGGAAGAGTAAAAGGGGAATGGTTGTACTTGTCTGTGTGAATGACCTGATCCTTAATGGAGATGACTTTGCTGGGATAGCCGAGGTAAGAAGGAAGTTAGTTGAAGCCTTTGTGATGAAGGATATAGGACAACTCAGATACTTTCTTAGAATTGAAGTGGCACGTAGCAAAAAGGGTATTGTTCTTAGTCAACGCACATATGCCCTTGATATCTTGCAGGAAAAAGAAATGATGGGGTCCAAATCTGCTAATATACCCATGGATCCCAAAGGACATCTCTATGATGCTGAGTCTCCGCCTGTAGATAGCAGATCTTATGAGCAGTTGGTTGGTAAATTATTGTATCTTACTATTACTCATCCAGATCTTTTCCTTGCAGTTGGGAAACTCAGCCAGTTCATGGACAAGTTGACCAGGTAGCATTGGGATGCTGCTATACAGGTGCATAGATATGTGAAAAAAAGCACCCAACATAGGTGTCTTATTTCAGAAGAATCCATCTATGAGTGTTATTGGCTATTCTGATGCCGACTATGCAGAATGCATGACAAACAGGAAGTCAACAACTGAATTCTGCACTTATGTGGCAGGCAACTTAGTGACCTGGAGAAGCAAGAAGCAGCAGGTGGTATCCAGGTCTAGTGTAGAGCCAAAATACAAGGCTATAGCTCAGACAGCTATAGAGATGGTTTGGGTCAGATCAGTGCTACATGATCATGTTCAGGTAAAAGGACCAATGGAGATGAGGTGTGATAATCGTGCAACTACATATATTGCAAACAACCCAATGTTCCATAAGCGAACAAAGCATGTTGAGGTTGATTGCCACTACACTAGAGATCTGATACAACGTGGAATCACTTACACTTCATCTGTATCTCCTGAACATCAGATAGTGGACATATTCACAAAGCCCCTTGCAAGATTCAAGCTTGATAAGTGTTGTTCCAAGCTGAGCATTATTGATATATACTCTAGCTTGAAGGAGAGTGTTGATAGAGCACTATGGTTATGTTTTATTATTGTTTTGGAGTTGTTTGTTATTATTCTTGTCCTATTTGACTTATAATGTAATTTTCCCAACACCTCTCTCTATATAAAGAGGTATAGGGTTTCATTTGAGAATAAGATTGTTCATTCTCTCCAACTAATTATATATTTCGTGTTACCTAATATTTGATACAAAATGGTTCACCATTCTCTTGAGATTTCTAAATATAAGGAATTTCATTTAGAATTTAACTTTATTCAAAAGTATGGGAGGAATGAAAACATGCTCTCCTAAGGGAAATTTTGGCATTGCTTTGGATCCAAGTTTGGTGTCTTTTAGTATGACATGTTTTGTTTTTAAAAAGTAGCTTAAAGGATTTGTTTCTTTCTAATTTCAGGAGATGTGATTTGATTAAGTTTGTTTCTTATTTTAAAGGAAATGCTCTCTATAAAAGAAAACCTTCTTGTAATTGATTTCTTGACTTAATCCGATACTATTTTCCCAATCTACTCCAACAACTCCCTCTATTCTTCTCCAAGGTCGACTGCTACAGTCTCTTCTCCGTATCGCATGGAACAGGGTCTGCCTATAATAGCATACTGCTGCATATTTTCCCTACGTGGAAGAGCCTTCACACTCCCACATTGCACCAACTCTCACATGATATCAGAGCATAACATCTAGGCTCTTCCCAGGGATTTTTCTGCATGCGTGTGAGAAAAAGGAAAAGAAGCATCTTCCCACACACAATTTTTTCCATGAGGTGGAGAAAGGAATGTAGCACCAAACCGAGTCAACTTCGACCAAGGTCGAAGTCTTTCCCAACCTTTTTTTTAAAGCCGAAATCTTTCCCGAGCCTCAACCAGAACTGAAGTCTTTTCCAATTCAAATTATCTCGGAGGATGATGGTAAGTTCAGAGATACAAATTTCCGGTGAGACAAAGATGCTCATGCATGGAACCACAATCAAGTTAGCTGGTTCTTCCAACTACGTTCTCTGGACACATGCATTTAAGATCTTTGTTGGTGGACAGGAGAAGCTGCACGTCCTCCTTGAAGAAGCACCAAAGACGAAAGATGCAGCCGAGGAGGAGAATTATCTGGTAATGAACTGGCTCATGAACTCCATTGATCCTAATATTACTTCTAATATGTTATACGAGGAGACTGCAAAGGACATCTGGGACACCCTCGAGAGGCGATTTGCAAAGAAAATCAGATGCACTAAGCTTGCAGACATCTATTGGCACATCTAGAACATGAGTCAAGGTGATCTGTCCCTTAACGCTTACTACGCAATGATAGAGAGCCTATTCGAGGAGCTCAACATCTATGAGCCAACAGGTTATGACAAACAATCTAAGTCTCGAGCAAGATGGCAAGCCTTCAAGTTCCTCAGGGGGCTTCACCCTCGATATCAATCGGCTCATGACCAAATTCTATCTATGGAGGATGTCGACCTCGAGACGATCTACTGTCGCCTCGAGAAATTGGAGATCTCAAGCCCAGCCAAGACACCTACTGTAGACAATCCTGAGATCATGGCCTTGGTTGCTACCAAGGAGTTGGATGTGAAAGAGGGTGCGATCTAGATGCATTTATCCTCCATGCCAGCATTGTAGGTGCAACAATCATGATTTCAAAAAGTGCTAGACTAAATATGGCAACCCTCCTCGCGACAAGGACCTTAATTTCTTCATCGTATCGATCTCAAAAAATTTCTTGTTGCGTTGAAAGAAGAAAAGAAGACCGCAGCTATCACTACCACTTGCAAAGTTGCCAAAGCAACCACCTCTGAAGTCGCAACAGGTCTTGCTATAAACTCCAAGGCACCACAAGGCAACCTTAATGATTCAGATGAAGAATGGTAGAGGCTTTACCTCATCACAAGTACGCCAAATCATCGTCCTCCCGACCTAGGCTTGAGAGGGAATGTGAGGAATAAAGTGCCACGTGGCAATCCTAGGATGCACCCAAGGGGTGTCGACCCTAAGGAGAATTTTCGTATTGCTTTGGGTCTAAGTTTGGTGTCTTTTAGTATGGTATGTTTTGTTTTTAGAAAGTAGTTTAGAGGATTTGTTTCTTTTTATGTTTAGGAGATGTAATTTAATCGGGTTTGTTTCATGTTTTAGAGGATATGTTCTCTCTATAAAAGAGAGCCTTCTTGTAATTGATTTCTTAAGTTAATGCAATACTATTTTCCCAATCTACTCCAACAACTCCCTCTCTCTCCCTTTCTTCTCCAAGGTTGACTGCTGCCCTCTCTCTCTTCTCCCTGTCGCATGGAACAGGGTCTGCCTGCAACAGCACACTGCTGTGTATTTTCCCCACGTGGAAGAGCCTTCATGCTCCAACATTGTGCCAACTCTCACAAGTTCCATGGCAATTGATCTCTCATATCCCCCTTCTCTTCCAGCATATTCCATGTCACCCATTATCTAATGATTTGATAGTTACAAGCTTTCGTTTCAACACCCTTGACCAAGAATTACTATTTTCAAACCTCCCCGTTCATCCCCACTTTTAGTTGTCCCCTTTGGCAATAAATAGCACTGGTGCTATTTAATTATATAGCCTTAGTGCAGTAAAAAGTGTTACTTTTCAATTATACACTAAGGCTGTGTTTGGTTGGCAGGTTAAGTATTTAACCCGCCACTTAATCCGCCTCCCATTTACGCTCGGTTAAGTGGACTTAACCCGGCGTAAAGTTATTCCACCCTCTCTGTGGAATAACTTTAACCCGCCAAAACGTCCAAACTGGTTGACTCACTTATTCCACCATTTATTCTACTTATTCAACTTATTCCCCTTACCAAACGAGGCCTAAACTTAACCCGGCATAAAGTTATTCCTCCTTCTCTGTGGAATAACTTTAACCTGCCAAAACGTCCAAACTGGTTAACTCACTTATTCCACCATTTACTCCACTTATTCAACTTATTCCCCTTACCAAACGTGACCTAAAAAAACATGGTGCATTTCAATTATAAAATATCGATGCCTTTCAATATATATTAAATATCACCGGTGCTTTTTAGTACAATGATCCTATACAATTAAACACTAATGCCATATACTAGAAGGGGCCACATCAAGGAGAGGGTGAACAAAAGGGTCAATTTACATTTTTGCCTCCAACCAGAAAAACCCTCCATCCTCATCTCTGCACTTCACCAACTATCTTGCTCTAATCAAGCCAACCACAGTTATGGTTGAATCCATGCATTTTACTTGAGTAAGATTAGTGGTCTTGGAGGCCCATTGCAAAGGGGAGGAGAAAGGAGAGCTGGAAGGGAAGGGAAGAATTTTATTTTGCTATTTTTTCCTATTCTCGTGCTACCTTTCAAGAGTTGACACTCACCCGAATCTTCTCTGGTATTTTTTATTTTTAAGAGAAAGAGGAAGATTATCTAAGGTAATCATCCAAAAGTATATTAATAGCAAAAAAGGAACGGACTTATAGCTTTTGAAGCCAGAAATCAGAAAGAAAATCTGCTTCTCTTACAATATTATCTACCAAACATCTATCATTCTTGAAAATCGTGCCATTCCTTTATATCCAAATGCTCCACAGCACTACGAATGCCTGGCACCAGCCTGCCATATCTTGATATATATGATCTCCAAAGGTTGTCCAAAAATGAGCAAAATCAGCCTATTCAACTATAGGTAGTTGGAATTGGTCCCAAACATCTTTGGACAACCGGCACTCAAAAAATAAGTGATGTATGTCCTCATCAGTTCGATGCCAGAAAGAACAAATGGTATCTTCCCCAACCGCCCATTTAGTTCTATAAACCTTAGTCACCAAGCACTTTCTTCTAAAGAACCGCAAGAATAATTTTCTTTGAGTGGTATCTTACACCTCCATATAAGCTTTAAATCACAATTCATCTCATCAAGTTGATTTCCAGCATACGTCAGCAATTTATAAGCTTTTTTAACAGTAAAAGTACCTTCTCTCCACTGATGGGAATCACGGCCAGCAGAGGATGGGGAAAAATCTACAATTTGCTGCAGCAAGATCTAAAATTCAGCAAGCATAGTGTCTGAAAGGCCTTGTGGCAAATTGAAGTTCCATGTCTTAATCTCAGCATCCCCCATATCATTCATCAGTGCCTCTTTATTAGCAACAAGTTGGAAAACTCTACAGAATATCTCAGAAAAAACCCCATGATCTGTCCAGTTATCAAGCCAAAATTTGAAACATGTTCCATTGCCCAAAACTGGATAAAACTGATAGGAAAACTGTCTCAAAATAGATAGAATAGAATTCCAAAAAGCCGAAGCCCCTCTTTTGGAAACATCCACTCTTTTGTTCAAGTACATGCATTCTCCATAAGAATCTCTCAAAATAGATGAGACCAACGAAGAATCTTCCACCCATTTAAGTAAAAGGGATTCATTAAAAGGTATAAGCCGTCTTCCACCAAGACCCCCATCTTTTTTTTGGCTTACAAATTTCTTCCCAAGTCACCAATTGAACAAATCTGCCATAATGGTCAGCCCCTTCCAAAAAAATCTTTTCTTAATCAAATTTCTTCTCTGCTAATTTGTAGTTGGAAGGAATTCAGTCTCAAGTCTCTGAAGGTGTTTGTTAGCTCAGATCCACTTCATCTAAGCCTCCTACATCCAATCCTTGCTATTTTCTTTAAAGAGTGTCCAAATCCTCCACAATTTTGTAAAGTTGTCACAATCAAAGAGAGTCAGCCAAAGTCCCATCCCCATCAAGTTCAACATAGAGACATATTATCATACAACCATGTGTGTACTTACATTATTTGGTATTCTCTTTGAGTAAAGAGTGCATTATTATAGTTTAAGGCATACTTTTTGCAATTACAAGTAAAGTTGCATTATTTGAGAAACTCATTAATTAAAATGCATATTATTTTTGTTTTGCCATATTGTTATATTATTTAGCAAACCATTAACTAATATGTATATTGTTGGAAATAAGGAGGCAACGTAACAATGCCACATGACCTGGCTGCCACGTGATAGCAAGATAGAGGCCCTTAAGGCCGGCAGCTAGGTGGACCAAGGATCCAAGTTTTGATTTTACTTAAGTCCCAAGTTTAGTTTATTTGTTAAGTTGATTTTAGGAAAGTTATTTAGAGGAGTTGATTTAATTGTGATTTATTCTTTCTTGTTTTAGGAGATATGATTTGTTTCTTGTTTTAAAAGATATGTTCTCTCTTCTATAAAAGAGAGCCTTCCTATTGTAATTCAATTTGAGTTTACAATAATATTTCCAATTCCTCTCAAACTCCTCTCCTCTCTCTCTCAACATCATCGCCTGCCACCATTACCACCGACCGGCCACCATCAAGCAGTCGATGGTTGCTACTCCTCTCCTTGTTCCAACGCGGAACAGCCCTACGTGGGTTGTTTTTCCGCATCCCAAGGGAGCCCCCATGCTCCACATGCGCCAATCTTGACATGGTATAAGAGCCTACAATCTAGGTTTTCTTGGCGTGTGTTCTTGACCACACGCGTGTGATTTTCGTCTCCGACAAAATCTTCCTCGACAAATCTGACGCCTTACACGGAAAAGGAAGATCGTAGAAGATGACGGATGCCTCCACACGGTTGCTAACACCATGTTGGGCCTGGGAAAAAGTAAAGTGGTCTCCGGGACAAACATCAAGTTGCAACGTGCCTCCAACTATGTCTCGTCGGCTCGTGCCTTCAAGATATTTGCCAGAGGTCAGGACAAACTTACTATTCCCCTTAAAGAGCCATTGGAGCAGAAGGATGACAAGAGGAAGAAGCAAAAGGAGAACTCATCGTCATGAATTAGCTCATGAACTCGGTAGACCCTTGCATCGCCTCAAACATACTCTATAAGAAGAGCGTGTACGAGATTTAGACAACCCTCGAGAAAAGGTATGCCCAAAAATCGAGCAACGCCCATATTACTAATCTATATGCTCATATATGGACAGCTAGTCAGGGAGATTTCTCCTTGACTAAATATTATGAGAAGATGGAGGCATTGTTCGAGGAGCTGGAGATCTACAAGCCATTATGTTGCGACAAGCAGGCAGAGACATGGGCGGTTTGGCAATCCGTTAAGTTTTTATCGAGGTTGCATCCCTGTTATCAAGCCACTCGCGATCAAATCCTGGCATCTGACAGGAAGATGGATCCTAAGACCATCTTCTACCATCTCGAGAAGATGGAGATTCCTGAAGATGAACTCACACCCAAGGGTGAAAACTCCGCATGTAAGGCGTAGAAGAGGATGTGACCGAGGCCCTAGTTTCATCTACCCCAAGTGTCAATATTGTAGACGTACAAATCATACACAAGAAAGATGCTGGGACAAGTTTGGGAGGCTTCCACGTGGGGCTACTAACACCTCACTCCTAGACTCCTAGACTCCCAAGGATCTTGAGAAGATACAGGCCATGATTCGTGAAGAGAAGAACACAACGGTGGCCACAGCGACGATTATTAAGGTTGCAACAGATGCAACGACTTCGAAGGTCGTAAAAGGCTATACCGTTGATTCTTCCAAAGTTAAGACCGAGAGCACAACTCTCGAAGAAAAGTGGTAGGACATCCAGCCTCACAAGTTGAAGACCAAGTCATCGTCTTCTCAACCTCAACTTAAAGGGGAGTGTTGGGAATAAGGAGGTCACGTGGCAGCCAGCCAAGCCATGTGGTATTGCTACATGGCAGCAGGATAGAGGCCCTTAAGGTCGACCGCTAGGTGGACTAGGGGTCCAAGTTTTGATTTTGCTTAAATTCCAAGTTTAGTTTATTTGTTAACTTGGTTTTAGGAAAGTTTTTTAGAGGATTTGATTTAATTGTAATTTGTTCCTTCTTGTTTTAAGAGATATGATTTGTTTCTTATTTTAGAAGATATGCTCTCTCTTCTATAAAAAAGAGCCTTCCTATTGTAATTCAATTTGAGTTGGTAATAATATTTCAATTTCCTCTTAAACTCCTCTCCCCTCTCTCAACATCACCGTCGGCCACCATCTCCATTGGCCTCACCAATGACTGGCCACCATCAAGCAACCAATGGTTGCTGCTCCTCTCCCTATTTCAATGTGGAACAACCCCTGTTGGGTTTCTTTTCCACACGCCAAGGGAGCCTCCACGCTCTACATACACCAATCTCGACACTTATTATTTTAGTTTAGGCATATTGTTATATAATTATGAATACAATTGTTTGTTTACAAATCTCCATATCTAAAACACACGTTATTGTAGGATAGAGCATATGTTTATATAATTACACATTGTTATCTTATTTAACAAGCGCCTTAACTAAAACATGTTTTGCTTCCATTTAGGGTAGATTCTTATCTATTATGCATGTAATCAAAATATTTGACAGCTTTCTCACGCAAAATGCATATTATTATTATTTAAATTAAACACACAATATCTTACTTTAGGTATATTATTATGTAATTACACATATAGTTATATATTTTAGCAAACTCCTTAATGAAAATGCATATTGTTTTAATTTAAGACAAATAGTTAACTCATTATGCATATTGTTGTAATTCCTTAAGTAAAATGCTCATTATTGCATTTTAAGGTATATCTTTTAGAATTATGAATATAGTTGTATGATTTAGAAAACTTCATAACTAAAATGCACATCATTTTAGTTTAGTGCATAATGATATATATTTGCGCATAAAATTGTAGTAATTAGCACTCACCTTAACTAAAAGACACCCATTTTACTTTAAGGCATATTGTTATTAATTATGTATATAGTTGCATTATTTGACAAATTCATTAACTAAAAGCACATTATCTTAGTTTGAGGCATAATATATATTTGCCAATCTCCCTAAGTGAAGTACACATTATTTTAGTTTAGAGTATATTGCTACATAATTACACATTTACATGTACCATTCAACAATCTCTTTAAATAAAATGTAAATTGGATGAAAAGAGTCAATTCCATTAGAAATCCTAAGCCCTCCTTATATAGAGAGGGACCATAGAGCTAAAAGTACATAAATGTCTCTGAGGGATAGACTATTATAGCCACTTACAATAAGATAGAAATAAAAGGGTTAATATACACAAACACTCAACCTCAAGCTGGAGCGTAGATATCTATCATGCTCAGCTTGGACATACAAGTATCAAATGAAGATCTGGCCAAGGGTTTGGTGAAAATATCTGCAGTCTGCTCCTCAAATGCAACTGAAGTGGTATATAATAGTCCCTTCTGAATAATATCCCTGGTATAGTGACAGTCAACTTCAACATCCTTTGTCCTCTCGAGAAATGCTGGGTTGTTAGCGATGAAGGTGGCTGCTTTATTATCACACCTCATCTCCATGAGGCTAGAAAACTGTACCTGTAGATCAATAAGCAAGGATCTGATCCACATCATCTCAGCAGTCGTCTGAGCCATAGCTCTATACTTAGGCTCAACATTGGATCTCACAACTGTACCCTGTTTCATGCTCATCCATGTGGTCAAATTCCCTGCTAAGAAGGTGCAGAACCCAGTAGTGGATTTGCGATCCACATGACATCTAGCATAGTCTACATCCGAGTATCCAACCAATGTCATAGAAGACCCCTTAGAGAAGAAAAGACCCTTCCCAGAAGCCTTCTTAACATATCTAAGTACCATCAATACCGCATCCCAATGTTGACATGTTGGCTTGGCCATGAACTAACTCAATCTCCCAACTGCAAATGAGATATCTTGCCTTGTGATAGTAAGACACAATAGCTTGCTCACAAGCTGTCTATACTGTCTACTGTCCACCACTTGTGCATCTTCATCAAAAAGTAGCATCTTAGGGTCCATAGGAATATTGGCCTCCTTGGCCCCAAGTATACCAACCTCCTGCAGGATATCTAAAGCATACTTCCTCTAAGACAAAACCACACCCTTTTTACTGCGAGCAACCTCAATACCAAGGAAATACCGTAGGGCTCCCAAGTCTTTCATAACAAACTACTCTATAAAGATGCGCTTGACCTCAGCAATGCCCTGCTCATCGTCTCCTGTGATAATCAAATCAACATAAACAAGTACCACAGTACCTCGTGTAGTCCTGACAAAAAGTGAAAAATCAGCTGTCAATCTCCTAAATCCAACTGCCTCAACAACTTGTAACAACCTCTGAAACCAGGCTCTGGGACTCTGTTTAAGGCCATATATAGTCTTCCGTAATCGACATACACACTCCCCTTATTTCTCAAAGTCAAGTGGCTACTGCATATAGACTTCCTCTTGGAGATCACCATAAAGGAAGACATTCTTAACATCTATTTGATGCAAGGGCCAATCCAACTGAACTGCCACTGCAAGCAATACACATACCATGGGAAGCCTAGCAACTAGTGAGAAGGTGTCAAAGAAGTCAACCCCATAAGTCTAGGTGAACCATTTTGCCACGAGGCAGGCTTTATGCCTAGCAACACCACCATCAAGATTCAACTTCACAGTAAATACCCACCAGCAGCCAACAAGTGTAGCACCATCAGGAAGTGGAGTTAACTCCCAAGTCCCACGGCCTCAAAGAGCGACCATCTTATCCTCCATGGTTGCCCGCCATTTCAGATTAAGCATGGCCTCACGGTAAGTAGCTGGAATCTACATAGTAGCTAACGCTTGTGTAAATCCAGCAAATCCAAGAGATAGACTGTCAGTAGCAAGTGCCCTTGCCATAGGATAAGTGGTGCAAGTCCGTGGTTGCTTCCGAATGGCTATCGGAATATCAAGATCATCGCCTGGTGCATCACATGTCCTGTCCCTGTCACCAACACATGGCAAACAAACGTCAATGTCTAAAGGGCTCACCTAAGAAGTCGATGGTGAAGGTGATGGTGGGGATCCCTGATAGATAGTATAAGGGCAAATGTATGTCTAAAGTGGCCCTGTCAAGCATGGAAAGGGATGCGTAGTAGGTGGTAGTGGTGGTGTAGTAGGGATAGGAATCTCAGGAAAGCTCCCAAAGCTAATGGGTGTATATAGCATAGGTGTCATATCACTTTCAGGAGGTATTTCATGAAAGGTAACTCCACAAAAACATAATGCCAAGAAATAAGCAAATCAAAACAGCAATACCCCTTTTGTGTCCAAGTATACCCTAGAAAAACACACTTAACTGCTTTCGATGCAAGTTTTTCTGACCCGCTCCCAACAAATGGACAAAGGCAACGCAACCAAAAGTCCGAGGGGTGACGTGGAACAAGGGACAATAAGGAGACATGACCTAAAGAGGAATCTGTTCATGTAATGCAGCATTGGGCATCCGATTAATCAACAAACATGCAGTCAAAACAGCATCACCCCAGTAAAGAGACGGGACCGAATGATGAATCAATAAGGTGCGAGCAACATGAAGAATATGACGATGTTTCCTCTCAGCAATACCATTTTACTGAGAGGTATGAGGACAAGTTGTCTCATGGATAGTGCCACAACTAGAAAAGAAACTGCGCAAACGCATAGTACAAAACTCTAAGGCATTATCAAAATGAAAGCATTTCACCAAACACAAATATTGAGTTTTTATTTCCTTGACAAAGTTATCAATAATTTGTCCCACATCAAATATATTTTTCAAGAGAAACATCCAAGAAACACGAGAAAAGTCAACTAAAACAAGATAATATTTGTTCCTAAGTCGATCAGGAGTACGACTGAGACCCTACACGTCCATATGAATCAGATTAAATGCAGCAGATGAAACAAAGGAAGAACTGGAGAAACTAGGCTTGCGGTGCTTGCCAAGCTAACAAGCATCACAAGTGAGCAGTAATGGAGGGTATGTACGTAGAACACGTCTGAAGCGATGAATGGGTAGATGGCCAAGGCAGTGGTGCCACTGGAGAGGAGATCCAGCAAAAGCAAGGTCCTAAGTGGCAGAGGCAGCAAAAGCAGTATGGCTCAGACAATACACCATATGTTCCTCACACCCTCCACCAATCATCTTCCCAATGAACTTGTCCTGCAAGACACAAGAGGATGCATCAAAAATAGCTCAACAGTTCAAATCTCTAGTGTTACTGCTAACAGACAATAAATTCAAAGGACCGATCATCTAAAGCCATCTTCACAATCCGGAAACCTCAATCAAGTGTCTAAGACCAAGAAACCATCAAATAATCTGAAAATCCAAACAATTCAGATCAACATAGTTGCTAAGAGGCTTCCTTGGACAGGCGTTAACCTCACCTAGGTGCAAGGAGAACACCCAAGGAAGCCTTGAATAAGTCTAGCCTCCTTTTTGCAACAAGAATAGGACTGCAGTCCCTAGATCAGGGCAATATGCCCCTCACGGATGCTGCACAGGGGTCACAGATCACACTCACGACTGCAACAGGAGGTTGCACCACCGCTCCCCGCCGGTCGCAACCTCAGACGACCGCCACGATGCTACCAGATGCTTGGCGGCAGCGTTAACGCCTGCTGCAGAGCATCGCCAGCGACCCTTAGACCAGCAGCTCCGCCGTTAGCTGTTGTAGGTCACAATGCAGCAGCAGCGCCGCTGCTAGGTCTATCAACCCTTGCCAGAGCACCGCTTGGTGGTTCAGAGGCTTCCGTGCCGCCGCAGCCCAGTTGTAAGGGCTGAATCGAGCCTCAAGGGCACCGCCTCCAGCCGCTAAGGCTCCGGCGTAGGGCTAAATCAAGCCTCAGAGGCTGAATCGAGCCTCAAGGGCCTCGCCAGGGGCCGCTAGGGCTCCTGCGTGCGACCGGAGGGCTGCTGGAGACTGCTGCTGCCGCCGAGGAAGGAGATGAGAACGGGATTCGATGTTAGGGTTTAGGAGGCTTTGAAGGGTGGGATACCTAGAGCCACAGTCTAGGACCAGTGCTCTAATACTAAATTGGATGAAAAGAGTCAATTCCATTAGAAACCCTAAGCCCTCCTTATATAGAAAGGGACCGTACAGCTAAAAGTACATAAATGTCCCTGAGGGACAAAGACTATTATAGCTCCTTACAATAAGATAGAAATAAAAGGGCTAATATACACCAACAATGTACATTATTGTATTTTAGGGCATATTGTTGTGTAATTACATATACAATTGTTATTAGAAATTTTGTTAGGTAACACTCAAATAGTTTAAGTTACACGCACAATATTTTGATTCATGTCATGTTAAATAATTGCATGTGTAGTTGTGCTATTTGGCAATCTCTTTAAGTAAAACTAACATTACTCAAGTGAAAGCTATATTGCTATATAATAATGTATACAACTGTATTTTTATGTAATTTTTTATTTTAGTTCGGGACATTTTTATATAATTACTATATAATTGTAATATTTAAAGAATAGTTCATGCTGGTAGCGATGTTCTTGTTTACAACTGTGAGAGAGCACAGAATCAATGTACTATTGAATGTCATTATTGAGAAGATGTGCTAAAAAATGAAGGATTGACGCTAATAACAAACGATACTTTTGAATTTTATTTTATTGGATAATTGTTAAGAAAGAACCAGTTATGGATATTTTAGGAATAGCATAATTCAAATTTTAGTTTGAAGGATTTAAAAATACATCCAAACCTAAAAATAGGGCTTGATAGTTTGTTTCCATTTCCATAGGACTTTTCAACTTGATTAAACTTAAATATAGGACCTTTGGATCATTTATGCCTTTTTTTACTTCAAACAAATGATGAGAAGTGCTTCCAATATAGAGTAACAGAGAATGGACCTACACGACTACAATAAAGATCCAAGTTGGACATAGTTTTTCTATTTTCTCTAAAGGGTAAAAGATCCAAGCAGGGCCAGTAGACATCTGCTTCATTACTTTTCTCAAAACCGAACAAGTGTATAGACAAAGACCAACTATTAGCTAAGGCTTCTCTTACAACGTTATCAACCCAAGCCCTTCCCTTCTAGATACCCTTCCCCTCTTGGTACCACTATGTATCTTTGAAATCAAAGCAACCAAAGGCCTTTACCACCTCGTGTCCAAGCCAAGGAATCTCCTTGAATGCAGCTCCAAAAAGCCATGAAAAGTAATCCAAATTGCCAACCCAAAGACTCGAAATAGACAAGTGCTCCTACACATCTTTGGGAAAGCTACAAGTAAGAAAAAATGTGCATAATGCCACAATCCCCATCCTCGATACCATAAAATATGCAAGAAATCTCTACATCCTATGTCCACTACCACCACCTGACCTTCGGCACCAACCTTCCCCTTCCAAAAAGCCAAAAGGCTTTTTTCACATTTTCAAGTTACATATGACCAAACAATTCAAACCAAACTCCATACTTCCCATCCTAACATCAGCTTCAAGCAAGTGATAAACCTTCTCAACTGAGAAAGCCCATCTATTTTAGGACAAAAACAACTACATCCCTACTTTAGGCACAAATCCTAAACTACATCTTAAAAAACCACAAGTCCTTCACCCTTGCCTCAGAAAGGCTCTCTCCAACTTGAGGAAGGCAAGGCATACAACCTGGGACTTACCCTACCAAGCACTTCGACCCTTTTCCAATCATCTCCCAAGATCGAAGGTTTTCCCATCTCCTGGAACATGCTTAAAGAAATACAAGACTCAAATCACCGCCATATATAACCCTCTACAAAAAGTAGATGCACTAGCAAGCATAATGGTTGTCCTACTTGATATTTGTCCTATACGCATTCCTTACTATTACCCCCATTCCTGCTAAATCTATCAAAGATATAGCACAAGAAATGTTGAAGTGTTAACACCTACTAGAACCTACATATTTAGCTACTAATAAGGTTCAACTTGTAGCAAAGACAAAGAGGAGCAAAGGACCGCTTTCTTTAAGAAATATTCTTTCATGGGTTATCAAGCTACCCTTAGTATGGAAATGGGGTCATTGCACTTCAGTAGGTACAAGTGAAGCACTTTTAGCGAAGCAAGGAGAAACCCAAGGAAGTCACCTTGGTTCGAGAAGAAACAATTCACTATTGTTCCCAAGCGAGCTCTTTTTTTTTTCTTTGAAACAACCCAAGCAAGCTCTTCCTAGATGCTCTAATCATCCATGACTTAAAGCTCCTTGAATACAAGCTAAGAAAGAGCATTTTGATCATCTGTTGAGGAATGATCACAAGTTCTAAATGTAGTTGGAATTTTCAACTTTGCAAACTAGGTCCTCTTTCCATGAAGGCTTTATATAGATTATAGACAAACCAAAGTGTTACAAATGATAACACAATTGCTTTCCAGCGACAAATGACCGCTAAAGGTACATACAACCTCTTATCTGCAAGCTTTGTCTCCTCACTTTCCTATCTTGGAGTTGTTACACCAATCTTATGTGCCCTGTTGGTTATGGTCCTCTGATGGATGGTAGTTACAGTCTATCTTAGCTAGCACAACAAATAAAAGCTACTCCAGGTAGTCAAGTTCTCCACAAGCTTTACGCAAGTGAAACCCCTTTTCTTGGCAAAAAAAGCACCTTTTGTCTCCTTTATGGACTTATGGACAATGAAGTGGTTCTTGTGTTAGAATATAAAATCATAATAAAATAAACACTAATATCAAAGCATCGCTAGATAGAATGCTTGGGTTTACATGGAAACTCGACTCACAAAAAGTGGATAGAAACCACAGGAGAAGCACCCCTATAGGCGTGATCCCTGAATTTCTCTTCTCAAGAATGAACGGGGGGTGCAATGGCCCTTATATAGGCCACCAAACACCTCTCTCTTTCCTACTATGTGAGACTAAACATTTTCTACCACGACAATTATCTCTCTCAACACTCCTCCCCAAGACTGAGCATAGAATGGTCAGCTTGTACAACATAAATCCTCACTCTCATAAGCAGAGCACAACACTCCAATGGTGCAACTAGGTCATGGCTCTCCTTCAGGCAAATGACAACAACTATAGACATCCTCGTTCTTGCTTGTAGGCAATTGTGCTAATGACGACCAGTAGATGAAGTCGAAGTCTAGTAGATGAATAGCTGAAGCAGGCTCTAATTGGTCTCTCTCCTAAAGACCTCAACTAGTGCTAGTACCTACCCCATTGTAGATCTTAGAAGTGGGTCTCTCCAATGAAGAACTCGAAATTAGGCCTCTCCCACACGAAAACTCGATGTGGGCCACTCCCACAGAGACCTCAAGACTGGCTCTCCCATACGGGAACTCTAAGTGGGCCTCTCCCATATGGAAATCTCTATGTAAACTTCTCTCATATACGGAATAAGAAAGTATTCCTCTCATATAAGGACCAAATAGAGTTTCTCTCATGTAAGGACCTTGAACAATGAGTTTTCCACATATGGGTTCACAATAGGCTCACACTCCCATTTTCCCATGAAACAACATAGAGAAGAAAGAAAATAACTAACGAAGAGCTTCTCCCCTTCTTCTCTCCAAGTTCAAGTTAATCAACTTTTTAAGTCCAACTCTCTCTCTCTTTTCTCTTCCTTTTTTTTTTTGCTTTCCCTTTTATTTCTCCCCTTTTTTCTCCTTTTTTATCTTTTTTCTTTCTATCTCCCTCCTTTTTTTTGCATAGCTACCAAGAGTAAGAGAACATAACCTAAATAGGTAAAATACCCAAAACATCTTCTTAGGGTTCAATAAACCCAAAACAACCACCGCTTCTATTCTTTGGAGCCCTGCTACCTCATCGACACGATGCACAAGACAATCTTCCTAAGGGAGCTCCTCTCCTTTGGACACGGGGCCAAGTCCTTTTGTTGTTGGGCTTGGTACGACCCTGAGGCCCCCTTCATGCAAGGCGAGGACATCCCAGACAACACCCGCGTAAATTTCTTGCCACTAGGGCAATCCCTCCTGTTCACCAACATCTGCAAGTACTGCCCAAAGGATCGCAATTAGCAGAACTGTATGAAGAAGGCGTCAAACCCCATTCCAGACCTAGGCGTGGAGAAGTAAAGCTAGTACACCGCGGTCTTGTCATATTCCACATGCTCAAGGTTGTTGCCTCTACATTGCCGCTCCCGGATCTACTCTTATACCCATTCTTGTTGTTGCTAGTGCCTTCCTGACATCTCGATGGAGTAGAGTCAGTCAAGCATGTACCCATCCAAGAGCTTTGTTGGGATATTAGCAATGGGGAAGCTTGTGGTCTTGACAATCAGAGCCTCACTGCAACATAATCACCACCTCTGCTTGTTCCTTCACTTCTTCCTTCAAGTCATCTCCTTAAACCCGCAGCAACAACAAACCATAACAGCAACTTAACCTCAAGCCTTAAATCCACATTACCTTCCTCGTTCTCAATCTACATCGTGACCCTTTTGTTCTCACTTTAGATTACCTCCTTGCACAAAGAGATTCGGGTTTCCTTCTCCCACTTAAGCTTAGAAGCACAATAAAGAGGGACCCATGTACATGGGTCGTGATCCTTGACAAGAAAGATCAAAATTGACATGTTCAATCCCTTTGATCCTAATCATAAGGGATCTCATCGCCGCCGCCATGGGAAATACCAACAAGAAAATGACTGACAAGAACCTCAAAATGTAAAAAAGTTGAATCAAGGCATGAAAAATACAAAATCCAAGAATGACTTACTCCAATACAATATTAGGATATAAAATCAAAAAATAAATACTAATATTAAAGCATCACAAGATAGAAGGCTTGGGTTTACGTAAAAACCCCACTCCTGAAGAGCGAAGAGAAAATCATTGGAGAAACGAACCTATGGACGTAATCTCTAAATTTCTCTTCTTAAGAATAAATAGGGGGTGCAATGCCCCCATTGAAGGAAAAATGAATGATCTAATTCACCACAAAACCCTAGGGATCTTTATATAGAGAGACACCTTAGTAACAATTATATAGTACACCCCATACAATAATAAAAATAAGAAACAACTCCAAAAATCATAAACATAGCTTCAACTCTCAACACTCCCCCTCAAGCTGAAGCATAGACATCAAAAATGCTCAGCTTAGAACAAAGATACTCTAGTCGCTTTCTAGAGAGTGCTTTGGTGAAGATGTTAGTAACTTGATCTCCTGTAGAAATGTATGGGGTAGATATCTTCCAAGTCATCACAGCATCTAGAATCACTTGGCATTCAACCTTTATGTTCTTGGTTTTTTCATGGAAGGTAGTATTATTTGCGATGAAGGTGGCAACTTTATTATCACCGTACATAGAAATAAGCTCAAAGATAAGAACACCAAAATCTTGCAAAATAGACTTGTAGAGATTTTTTTTTTTTGAAAGGAAAAAAGGGTGTTGATCCTTTAGATCCCACCCAGATATTCATTAAAACAAAAAGTTAGAATTTACATCAAAGAGCGGCACTCCAGCTCAACACCAAAGATTTTGCAGCCCCTACAAAATTATCTACATAGGAGTGCTGCCCCCTAAAAACCACTGCATTCCTCCCCAACCAGAGCCCCCAAAGAACCGCCAACAGTCTAGCCCATTCTCTCCTCGACCGGAACACCTGATGCTCTCCGTTGACCCCGCCACACCTGAACGACTGCCAGAAATCCGCCTGGGAGTCAATTGCCCACCACCTATCACCCATCTGCTCCCACGTCCGTTTCGCCATCGAGCAGGTGAAGAAAAGATGACCAGTATCATCGTCCGCTTGGCCGCAGAGTGGACAAGACCTGTCGGCGCCCGGCATCCAGCGGGCTCTCCATGTCCTGGTCACCAGGCGTCCTCTCCTAAGGAGCCAAGCGAAGATTCTACCTTCAAAGGGTAGGAGGCCTCCCAGAGTTGCCTGCAGCCTCTAACTAAATCGATGTTTCCCGTCGTGGCTGGGCCGCCGAGTCCAAGGCTCAAAATGCCAATTTCAACGCATGCCAATGAAATTGTAGGTATGCATTTCGTGTGCATGCTGAAGGCATGTCGTGGAAATGTCCGTTTTTCGATGGCAGATTTCGACGATTTCAATGGCCCGAAAAAATGACATTTTGAGGTACGTCGAGGGCATGCCGATGCATGCCGACAGAAATGATAGAAATGATTAAAATTTGAAAGACAACTAAATTAAAATGTTAGAAACATATTTACAGTTGTATGTAAGCCTATATGAACAAAAAATAATTGTTATTTAAGTCTATATGACAAAAAATCAACGTGTGTGTGTGCAGGAATGATTAAAATTCGAAAGACGACTAAATCAAGATGTTGGAAATGTATTTACAGGTTATTTGAGCCTATATGACAAAAAATCAACATGTGTGTGTGGACTCTTCCCGAATTTTGAAAAGTATAACATGTCCCTCTTCCTCAGACTTAAACCTCCAATTCCTTTTCAAATTCCCGCCGCTCCAATTCCCAACGCCACTCAGCAGACGATCGGCATGCTGCCGTTTCGTCGGCAACTGTCGGCATGCCGGCGAAACCCTGGGCATGCCGACGGTTTCCCTGCAAACCGACACTATCTTTGTGTCGGCATGGCCTTTCTCTAAAAACCCCCTTACCGACGGCATGCCGTCGGTATTTAAATTACTGTGCTCATCTATATCTTGACTTGAACTGGGGGCATATTTCAGATGGACCGGGATCCTAGAGTGCCTAAGGTCAAGTTATGAGGGTTTGTATGTAACTGGCTCCTCTTGTATCTGTACATGAAGCACCATGAACAATATTTGGTCAGTGCAATGTTAGTCTTAATATATAGGTGTCTATGCATCTAAACTAATCCTTCCATCTAAATGTAGTCACAAAATCATAGATGAACAGCAAAGTAGGGAAAAGTAATAAGATGCCTTTACAAGAAATCTTAGCTACAACCCATTAATACACTATTTAACGGAAGAAAACCCTAAGTAAGATGCATAAGTCATGCTTAATGGAATAATAATATATGAACATGCATAGTAGGGTTTCAAAATCAACCCCAAAGCAACATGCATGAATCATGGCTTATGGATTTGGGCAGAAACACTACCGAAATTGCTGTTAATCATGAAGAGGCGTAGAATATAAACTAAGAGTGAAGATTGGCATCCAAGTTGGATGATGAAAACTCTATGTTGAGTAAGGTAACTGATTAGATGGCCTACTAGATCTACCTCTATATCCAGTAAGTACTAAGGGTGTTAGTTGCATACCATTCTTTTTTCCTTTTCTTTTTTTTTTTGGGGTGTGAATAGGGCATACTACTCAAGTTAAGGTGGGCCCTTTTTTCCCCTTTGTCTCTTCTTCTCTAAGAAGAATGAACTAGCTTTGGTCCACTTCTCTTGTAGGGGAGTTTGTTGTGATGAAGCACATTATTTCTTGATTATCTCTTATTCTTACTTCATCTTGTATTATGCAACATTGTATAAGAGTGACCTTTCGAGATTTCCTTCTCAGTGTTCATGGTGGTGATTTGTCATGATTTCATGCTATGTCTTAAGTTTGCTTCGTTGTTTACTTCCATTAGAAGATCATGTTGCTAAGAAAGAATCGTGGTTGGCTAGAAAATCTTGTTGAATAAAAAAATTGAGACTACCATAAGTTTCCAGCAAAGTCAATGACCTATTATGCTCAACTATATTTAAAATTAGACAGCATGCTGGATTGCTATTGGCGATTCGATAGCTTTCCTTTTCCTTTCAAAAAAAAAATTAGACAGCGTGCTCTCGGATTTGATTTCCAGATGTGATGTCTGGATCTGAAGAAGTCTCCCACACTCAAAACCACCATGTTTACACTTCATAAAAGGAGGCTAACAATGGGGTTGCAACAATTGAATTACATTAGACTTCAAATAGACTACGGATGCAGTGGCTAGAGTTGTGATGGGGGCCAGGGGACAGGCTTGTGGTAGACAGTTGGAACTCTGGAAGAGGGGGCTTTGTCTTATATTCTAGTGAAGATAGTTGGAATACGAGGGTTTGTGGGACACTGCCTATCATAGGACTTTTGGGAGGTGCTTGTCATATTAGAGTCCAGTGCTTGTATTTTTACAAGGGGCAAAGTTGGAGGTATGTTGTTTTTAACTGTTGGGGCCAGTTAGGGGAACATAATGGAATGATTGTGGCTCAGAATCCAGATGGCTTGTAAGGCAGGCGTCTGATTGCCTAAGATGTGAGAAACTTTGCAAGAGGATTCGGTGGTTGGAAACATTTTATTTTCAGTGATGTTGCAATATATTAGATCAGAACGGATTCCTTTTTAGTTCTCTGTATGGGCCACATGCAGAGATAGAGAGAAGGGTATGCAAGAAGATTTGAGACACATGCACAGGGCCTTTTTCCAATTTACCAGAGTGTAGGTTGAGATTCTAATATTAAGTTGGAATACATGACCAACTAGGGGATAAAGTATCAAGGGATAGGGATGAGATGGAGTTCAGCGACGTTCTGGCTGAGCTTGCATTATCTGATTGTATAATCTGCAACTACTGTTTTACTTGATGAAGCATCACACACAGAAGCAGTGCCCATGCAATTACAGGTTTACTGCTCCATTAATTTTGTGGAGCTTTTCCCTTTATTTGAGGTGAACTACCTTGGATAGACCTTTCTTTGATCACATTCCACAATGTTGGAGATCAAATGATGATCTCAGGCGTGGTGTACTTCAAATTCAAGAAATTTTTGTTCTGTGAACCTAGCTTTAGAGATCTTATACAGGAGCACCAGTGTAAAGTACTGGAAGTGGATATAATGACTTGTACTCTGGCAGCAAGGTTATTTGCATCAAGAGAGTTTCTAAGAGGGTATGAGAAATAGATTAAAGAGGAGCACTGTTAGGTGAACAATGAATCTCTGGAGGTTATTTATAGGCTAAATAGCGAGTAAGATTCTTTTTTGGAAAGGAATAAGCCCATTAGCGAAGCGGACTAGCACATACTGCAGTCTGCAGCAAGCACACATCATCGGCATCGGCACGTCGGCATGCCTCCGGTATGGTCGGCATGCCGACGAAACTCCTAACTTTCGACATTAAAATCATATCGGCATGGTCATCCTCCAAAACATGCCTTGCCGATAGCATGCCGTCGGCATTTAAATCAGTGGCCGAGTCTCCTATATGCCTCCCGCACCGAGAAATCTCCCTGCTCCCACACGAAACGGTCCACTCCGTCTTCTGGTTGCCAACACTGGAAATCCTACAAGAGCACCTGCATCTCTCCATTTCTTTGATCTGACAGGTTGCCCACAAAAAACGGGCACCATGTGCCGCTCCAGACATCCACCACCGAAACCCCTCTATCAACTGCCAATGCTGCAAGCCTAAGGAATCGCTCTGCCAGCGCCCCAACACCTGTCCAGTCGTCCATCCAGAATCTAAAATCCTCACCCGAGCCTAGCATCGGGGTGAAGAAAGATCGGACCTTCGGTGCTACCAGAGACAAACTCCTCAAGAAGTGTGACGTCCTCTCAAAGGCAAGGTAAGGAGCTCCCAATTCACCGGTCTGCCATAGCAAGAGTGTAGGATCATTCCTACCAAAGAGACCACCCCCCCAGCAACCTGTCAATCCATTTCGTCAGAAGGCTATCATTCATCCTCCCACTTCCATAACTCCCAACCCCCCTCCTTGAACGGCAGACAAACCTCGTTCCAAGCCACCAATCTCACCCCTTTCCCTCACGCCCCATAGTTAGTCCAGAAGAAATTTCTCAAGCAGTTAATAATCCTATCCTCCACCTTCCGAGGCATTTTGATCACAGAGGAAAAGTAAACCGGTATCGCAGAGAGGACTGCCTCTAGAAGGACTAGCCGCCCTCCTCTAGATAACATCTTGGATGCTTAACCTGAGAGCCGACCCTCAATCCTCTCCATCATCGTTGTTCAGTCATACGCTGAAATCCTCCTATCTGTCAGGGGCAACCCCAAATACCAAATTGGAAGGGTCCCTTCTCCTGTCCCCAGTGCTTCCGAGCACCTCCTAGCCTCCCCAGCCTCCATGTTGAACTGAACGAAAGAGGACTTTAAGTAGTTTATCCGCATACATGATGCTTCGCAGAATATCTCTAAAATGATATGGCACCTTCTCGCTTCTGCCACCGACCCCTCAACAAAGAAGAGAGTATCATCCGCGTATTGCATGACGAAGATATCGTCCCCTCCTTCCAAAGGGAAACCCTGCAACATTCCATCCGCACGTGCTCTGTCGATCACCCTAGCCAGGGCATCTACCGCTAGCACAAAGAGCAAAGGAGCTAAGGGACAACCTTATCTCACACCCCTCCTCAGCTGTATCCAACCCCCTGCCGGGTTCCCATTAATGAGAACCAAGAAAGATGCCGTGGTGATGCACTGCTTCATCCATCTGATCCAGATCTGCGGAAAGCCCCTCTTAGCCAGAGCTGCCCACAGGAAGGACCACTCCACCGAGTCATAGGCCTTTGCGAAATCCACCTTCCACAAAAATGCCTTTCTTCCGCTTCTCCAATGCGCCAGGATCTCCATTGCCGCCACGTAGCCGTCCAGGATGTATCTCCCTAGGATGAAGGCAATCCGCACCTCCGATACCACCTTGCCAATCACCCTTCTGAGTCTGTTTACTAAAATCTTCGCAATGATCAGATACGCCGCATTTGACAGCGCTAAAATAATGAGCATTTTTTCATGCCCTTAGCCCTAGGGTCAAATTTATAGAAAGGAAACCTTAAGGACAATTACACAAGTTACCCTATGCTTTCGTATAATGACAAAATTGGAAATAAGCAAGAACAACAACATAAACAGAGGGTAACACTCCTCAAGCTGGAGCATAGATGTCAATTATACTCAAGCTTGGAAAAGCATCTCTCAAAGCTGCGGCCCGAGGAAGTGCCTTCGTGAACAAATGTGTTACTTGGTCTTCTAAAGAAACATGGGCAATGTGGATAAACCCCTTCAAAATCATGTCTCTAGTATAATAACAAGCGACCTCTACATGTTTGGTATGCTCATGAAAGGCAGGGTTATTTGTAATGAATGTAGGGACCATATTATCACAACTTAGATCCATGGGCTCTTTAACTGGAAGCTAAAGATCCTGGAGGACAAACCTAATCCACATGAGCTCAGTAGATGCCTGTGTCATGGCTTTGTACTCAGACTCAACACTAAATCTTGCCACAACGACCTACTTCTTGATGTGCCAAGTAACCAGATTCTCTCCTATAAAGGTACAACGCCTGTAGTAGACTTCCTATCCTTGGGACACCCTTCAGTCGGCATTTGTATATGTTGTAATTCCAAAGTCAATCGTATGTGAAAACAAGACCCTTTCCAAGTGCAAACTTGAGGTACCTTAGGATTATCAAAGCTGCATCCCAACGAACCTTCTTGGGTTTGTCCATTAACTAGCTCACCTTACTAACATAACGAGATATATCAAGCCATGTCACTGTCATATATAGTAGTTTTCCAACCAAAGTCCTAAACTATCTAGCATCCACTAGCCCAAAGTCAAAATCATACAGATGTACATTAGGATTCATGGCAATAGAGGCAGGTTTGCCACCTGACATGCCTGTCACTTGAAGCAGGTCAAGGACATTTTCTCTGCGAAAGCACCACCCCTTTCATGCTGCGTGCCACCTCAATACCCAAAAAATACTTAAGCGGGCCCAAGTCTTTAGCAACAAAGCACTTGTTTAGGAATTCCTTGGTAGTAAATATTCCCATAGTGTCATCTCCAATCAAGGTGATATCGTCAACATATACAAGCACCACCACCCGTTTATGTGGCGTGGTCCTAATGAACAAGGAGTGATCAGCAGATAATCTTCTAAACCCAATTTGTGCAACTAACTCAGACAATTTTTGGAACCACGCTCACAAGCTTTGTTTTAGGCAATATATGGCCTTATGGAGCTTGCACACTATATGACACTCCCTCTAAACCTCAAAACCCAGTGGTTGTTGCATGTAGACTTGTTCATCCCAATTGCCATAGAAAGTTGTTCTTGACATTGAGTCAATGTAGGCCCCAATCCAAATGCAGAGCCACTGAGATGAGGATCCGAATGGTAGGCAAGTGCTTCACCGATGAGAAGGTATCAAAGTAATCGATATCATATGTCTGGGTGTATCCTGTAGCTCCCAAAGATGCCTTGCAGCGCTTAACGGTACCATCAAGCCATTGTTTGACTACAAAGACCCATCTACAGCCAACAACTGTAGATCGAGTAGGAGGATCCACCAGGGTTCAAGTACCCCTGGATGTAATGCAGACATCTCTTCTTGCATAGCACATCGCCAAGGGGGATCACCTAGCGCTAATTAATGAGAGTAGGGAAGTTGTACCACATAGAAGGCAATGACAAGCTACCAATGCTAAAGGGAGAGACAAGCCAAAGATACATGTCGAGACACAAGATGCAAGGTGCATGATCGTGTGCACTTCCTCAAGGCAATGGGCAGGTCCAAGTCTAAGCAATCATCATCATCAAGAGTAACAATAAGTGGCACTGAGGCCTCAGAAGAATCTAAAATAACAAGACTAGAAGAACCATCAGTCTGATTAGTAATGGGGATTACCTTAAGAGCAGATGATGGCACTAGCTCTAATGGAGTAGGGGTAACAGTCTGCTGCTGCAACTGGCACGGACTGTGTGAGTAGACCAAGCGAAACCCGTTGTCTTGTTCTTCAATGCTGTCAAGATGCCTCTTAGTGTCAAGCATGGGAATAGTAATCTCAGCCTCCCCCTCATGGTAAAAGGCCACAATCCAAGATCCAGTAGAGGAATAATAGGCAATGGACTCAAAGAAGGATACATCAATACTCACAAAATGTTTTCTCCCAACAGGGTCATATCATCTATATCCTTTTTGGGTCCTAAAGTACCCTACAAAGATGCATTTAACAGCCCTAGATGACAGCTTGTCTTTGGAAGCACCCTGAACATGGACAAAGGAGACACACCCAAACACCTTAGGTAGGACACAAAAGAGTTCCTTATCAAGAAAGCACAGAGTAAGGAAATTCGTCATCAAGTACTGTAAAAGGCATAGATTAATCAGGTAGCAAGCAGTGAGAATGCCGTCACCCCAATAAGTTATAGGAACACTGCTAAATAAGCAAAGTACAAGCAACATCAAGAATGTCTATGTTTCCTCTCAGCAACACTATTTTGCAGAAAGGTATAAGGACAACTCGTCTGGCGAGCAATGCCATGAGTCTAAAACAAACCTCAAAGAGAATGGATACAAAATTCCAATATCGAATACTTTTTACATAAGTACTAAATTGATTCTTTATTTTAATGAGAAAATTGTTGTTTACAGACCCAACTTCAAACTTTAACTTAAGTAAAACACAACTATGACAAACATGAAAAATCAACGACAACTAAATAAAACTAATGTCCCATGCGATCTAGAGATTGACTAGTCCCTACACATCAAGATGAAGCAAGTCAAATAATCTACTAGAACTTTAGCCTACTCAAAAAGGAACTGCAGTGGTGTTTCCTAGCTAACATGCCTCACACTGGAACGTGGCAATAGAAGCAATCTAAGGAATGACCTAATGAAGTTTCTGCAAAGGGATATGTCCAAATCGCAAGTGTCATAAGTAACTCAAAGCCCCTCCTAAAGTAGTCAATCGACCCCCCTCATGGCCATAACCAATCACCTACCCCATCACAATATCCTAAAAGATAAAAGTCATAGCATCAAACACAAGTCGGAGTGCAACTCTTTTGTAATGTGACCGACTAAAAGTAAATTAAAAGGAAAAGCGGAAGCATGAAGAAAATTATTTAGTCTGATATGGGGACTAACCGAACTTCCCCCTGTCCAGTAACTAGGAAACTTCAACCATCTACTACCACAATAGACCTCCCGGAAGTATAAAGTTTCAATCTAGCATATTGTTGGGCCTTCCCACAAATGTGGCGAAAGGCTCCAGAGTCAATAAGCAAATCCATAGAATCTACTCTGGAGTTACAAACAAGACATATACCCAAGGAAGTGGCTACTACAGCAGTGACACCAAGTCCTAAACCCTAGGAGATCAGCGAAATCCTCTACACTAAATCATCAAATTCTACCCTAGTGATGGGAAAAGGTTCAGGAGCAACATCAGGTCCAAAGACTTCCTGATGTGCATTAGTTGGTCGTCCATGCTTTGACCAACAACTATCTTCTAAAAGGCCATTCTTCCCATAATAGGAGCATTGAAGCCTTGAGCAACCCTAACCTCCATGTCCACGTCCACAGCCTCCAATGGATTGTCCTAAGTGTCTCCCTCGACCTGCGAAAGCAGCCATCACCGAGGCGTTCTCCACCTGCTGAAATGGAGATAAAGACACAGAAAATCTAGTCAGACGATTGTAGGCTTCCTCTATAGATGGTATCTCAGGTAGGGTCAACAGCTGCAACCTCGCTGCCTTCTACGACGAATCTAACCCAGCTAGGAAGTGACCAACTATGGTTTGTGCCCTATATAGCTTTTGGGACTCACATGAGCATACAAAGGTATACACATTCAGCCTCTCAAACGCTGACTTCAGACTGGAGTGGTACTAAGACAAGGGCCTACCATCTTGCCTCACGTGGGTAATCTCGTGATGTAAATATAAAATCCTGGCAACATTCCTATCGTGGGAGTAGGTGTGACAGAGAACTTCCAACATCTCTTTCATTGTCCTATAATACATGACCTTAATGGCTATGCACGGAATAGTGATGTTCATGATCCAAGCATGAACCATCGCATTATCTTTATTCTAGGTGGAATACTTAACCACCTTCTCTTCCAGCACCAATTCAAGTAGAATGTGCTCTTCGTCATGACCCTCAACCACATTGAGGATCGATTGCATCCAAAGTGCATAGTTTGACCCATCAAACTTAGCTATCAACCCAAAGAAGGGATTCTTGAAGTCCCCTTGGCTTCCCTTGCCCTAAGATGAAGACTCAACCACTTCGGAGGCCATCACTTGATCGGAGTTTGAAAAAAAAAAGACTTCTAACAAGGCATTAAAGGTGATCAACCACTCATCTAACCCTTACCAGAGTCAATTCCTACTCACCGGCGACCTATGACACTCCGACGTCCACTCGGCCTCCTGTCGATGACACTAGACTTGGGAGAATTTAGGCAAGCCCTAGGATTCAACTAAACAGGGAGTACCAACAAGAACAGGCCCCTTCAATGGGACCTACCAAATGGCGACACTAGAACGAGGAAGCATTACCAGTGGCGAGGAGGCCAAGACCTAACGTTGAAGGGGGTCCTGTTGTTGATGTGGTTTCATCGAGTGTTAAGAAATATATGCGTTGTAGTATAATCGATAAAATCACACAACAAATATTTAAATTTATAAAACTCATTCTAATTGGAGTTCAAGGTCGTTCGCAGGGAGCATGTGAAATTCATGCATTAATCTTCATTCAGAATAAATGAACGCAGTAAATTAAGTACAATAATAGATATTCAATGAATACAATTTGTCAATTAGCATTCACACATAAATCAATGTATCTCAAAAGATCATAGGATAAAAAGAATAGAAAGACAAAACAATGATGATTTAAATCACCAATTATTCATCTTAATTAAGCATATACCCCAACATTTAAATCATTTATCATAATTCTTGATTAATCAATCAACATTAACTTAGGTACTTAAATAATCCAACATTATCAACATCAAAGGCTCAATCAGACGTCGCCTATGCAAATCAGACGACTTAACTTCACATAGTAGAGCCTCACAGAAGGCATACAAGGGCGCCAACCCTTCTCAAGGCCTCTCAAGCACAAAGGCCTTCTCTTCACAACAAGCCTTCTCAAGCACAGGGCACGGCTAACACTCTTCAGAGTATAAGCCTCTCTCTCTTCAGCACAGGACCAAGGATCTCATAGCAAAACCCTCTTCTTTTCTCCTCTCTCAGACCAGGGGTAATCGGGCATAGTATCGAATATTCGGATCCTGTATAGCGGCAAGACCAACATGCATGTGCACAGGCGAGGTGTGAAGGCGCAAAGAGGCACGTGAGCAGGGACCCGACCCCCGGTGTACTTGGCCAGTAAGCGGATATCAGAAAATCAATTTATGTGTTGTCGCAAGTTTGTCTGTTCACGTTGTGGGACTAAACATCCCCATCTTCACGTGACTGCAGTTGAGGTTGTGTCTTCAATTGGAGCAGCTATTGGGGTTCTTCCACTCAATTGAAGTCCCGGAACGGCTCCTGGGACTAGGCCGCAGCATCTGGACGTGGTAGCGAGGCCGAAGCAGGTCAGAGCAAGGCGGACGGAGTCGAAGACGATGGTGGCGACAGCGAGCGACGGCAAACCTGAAAAAGGAGAATACGAGCTCAAAAGCCCTAATTAGAAGGTCCAGGAGGATTGCCAGAAGATGGCGAATGTGTTAGCATGTTCGTGTGGCATAGGAGCACGTGTTATAGTCTGGCGAAGTCAGGGAAGAGGTGCAGTGGAGGTTGTGCTCGGTGGGTGGTTTTGATGGTCAATCCCCTCAATTTCTTGAGGGGTTTTGGTCGTGGAGGCTCAACAGATGTTGTAGGAGTGTTGCGGGGTCGTTTGGAGGTTTGTGGCGTTGGGGCAACCTCGCTGGAGTGTAGCTGGAGCGGAGGAAGACGGTGAGGGGGACAATGAGTTGTCGATTGAAACAGGGGAAGAAAGGGATAGGGAGATTCAGGAGAGGGAGAGGGAGAGGGAGAGGAAGAAGCTAAACTAACTAAAGGACGAAGGGGAGGAGGAAAGGCGCTGGCTGTGATTGGCCAGCACCGGGGAAGGTGAAGTCTCCGATGGTGGAACGGCGACAACGAACAGGGTCTGGGCACTCCTACTGTGGCTGGCGAGGAGCGGACGACGGAGAGGAAGAACCTACTGCCTATAGTACGTGGCAGCAAGCGAAGAGGCTGGAGAGAGAGGAGTCGCCAAAGCTGCAGTGGAGGTGGTCGGAGAGGGAGAATTGGTGAGGAATTAAGGACAAACCGAGCTAGTTCTGGATAGTGGGAGATGCTAAAGCTTATATAGAGCTCCTCGGCAAGGAAAGGACTTCTACAAGGCTTGAGATTGAAGGAGACACCCATAACACGAGGTTTTCCTTGCGATTTGGAAGCCATGATCAGTCTCAATCAATCTCCCATAGTGTGAACATCAATCCCGCCAAATTTGGTGGGATTGACTAGGTTTAGGCTCGGTCAAAAGCTACCTATAGATCAGTTGACCTCCAATGGCAGCAGGGACTTGCTTGCAAAGAAGATAAGTTGGGGGGCTAAATGCAAGGAATTCAAAAGCTAGGAGCTTGATTGAGAGAAATAAAGTTTTAAAGGACTAAAATGCAAACTAGGTCAAGATGAACTCTGATTGGGCCCAAATTTTGGTACAAACCTAATTTAGCCCAAGGAATCTGATGGTGAAGTCAGATTTCAGTTTTGACCAAGTTTGACTAAGCAATTTACAAAGAAACCTAAATTAGGGCAGAAATTCATCTAAGATTTTGTTTAAGGTCAAAGTAGGTTCAAATGGTCAAATCAAGCATACCAAAACTCATAAAATATTTTCTACGAATTTTAGGAGATTTAGATGAATTTTAACCTGACCAGAACCTCTGTAATTTAAGCGGGTCTGAAATTAGGATTTTGGGTGCTATATTGGTTCTCGAAATGCGTGAAATCATGTTTCTATCTACATATACCTACTTATTAGTCTTTAATACTCATTTGACCTTAGATTAACCCCTCGCAAATCCCGTGGTTACTCTGTTTTCATGATATGATGTTAAAACTGTAAAATTAACCCTATTTTAATATTCTCTCAGAATGGATATGCATGGAATTGACTCTCAAGCGACTTTGTAAGAGCATTTGTCACTTGATTATGACTAATTAAAGCTAATTATAGCTCATGATGATGTTATCATCACCTGCCAACTGGCTGACAGGAGATCCCCCACCAATGGTGCCAACCTAATTAGGCCCCTCCACAGCAAGCAGCAAAAAAGACATCCGGCGATGCCACCTATAGAGCTCAAAAAGAAGAAAAAAGCCCAATCCGATAAAGAAAAGGCTTTATTCGATTGAACGTGAAGAAGAAAGGAGGTATTAGGATCAAGGAGGGTGTCGATGTGAGCTTAGGGCCGCCGCTTTGATACCATGTAGAGAAAATAATGAGCATTTTTTCATTCCCTTAGCCATGGGTCCTATTTATAGAAAGGAATCCCTAAGGACAATTACACAAGTTATCTTATGATTTCGTATAATGACAAGGGAAATAAGCAACAACAATGACGTAAATATAAGGTAAGTAACAAAACTAAATCCAAAGTAGCTCGCAAGTTGCATGTGTCATAGCTTTGTATTCTAACTCTGCACTAGATCTAGAGATCACATTACGTTTCTTGCTTCTTCAAGTGATTAAATTACCACAACATACATGCAATAGCCTATGCCAGATCTATTCTCATGAGTTCCAGCATAGTCTGCATTGGAATATCTCCACACATTCAGGTAACCATATCTCAAGAAATATAGGCCTTTTCTAGGAACATTCTTCAGCTATCTCAAAACTTGACACACTCCAACCCAGTGTGCCTCCCAAGGTTCTTGCATTATTGACATATCCCTTCGGTCCTTATTTATTTCTATTACAATATCTCCTCTTTATTTATTTGCTTTATCATTATGGCTCTTTATGCTTTTCTTTATTCTTTTAGTCCTCTTATGTACTTTACCCACATCTCTTTCTATAGATAAAGAGATGTAGGATTTCCAAGGAATAATAAATTGAACATTTCCTCCTACTTAGAATTAGAGTGACAATCCCATATTAGGGCTTTGGTGTCCCACCAAATACCTAGCCTCTAATCCCTTCCACTGAAACCCCCTTCTTCGTCATCACGTCATTGAGAAAGGCACCTGGTTGCATTCTCTCCCTCTCTTCTCTCCCTCGCGCAGCCTTCCCACATACGGTGACAGCCCCGGCCAACAGGGGCGCAACCGGTGCCTCCACCCTGAGCGGCAGCAGCAGGGAGCCTTGTCCCCGTTGGGCGGCGCTGATGGGAGTCTGCTAGCCCTCATACACGCCTCTGTTTAATCGCAGTAGGGTTGGGTTTTATCCCTAACATGATTTCTGGAACTCCGATTTTCCAGATCTTGTGTTAGGATTTCTCTGTTGTGATTTGATGGCCTACATGATCTGAAAATCAAATTTCAGATCGGTCTTTGGTGGTTTTTCCTTCCCTGTTTAGCATAATAGCTACTTCCTCATCATCCGAAGTCACATCAAATGCTACCTCAGAGACTGGGAACATCAAGAATCCATTTTTTGTTCACATCACAAAGTTGGATGAGACCAACTATGCACGTTAGTCACAGACATTCCTTATGACAGTTGAAGGATACGATAAAGAACATATCCTTTTGGAGACAGAGTCCACTACTAAAACTTGGAAGTATGCCACATGGAAGAGGGACAACGCCATGGTAAAAGCCTAGATCATAAATGTCGTGGCTCCTCATATTGGTAATGGGATCATGTATTACAAGATCGCCAAAGAAATATGGGATTCTCTTCATGACTCGTATTCTCTTGAAAAGAATTCCAGTAAGGTATTTCATATTACTCATGACACATTTTCTCTCAGGCAAGATGATTTCTCTTTGCCTCAGTATCATGGCAAGTTGAACAGATCACTTGAGAATTATAATGCCTGTAAAACTATTTGTACTTGTGCCACACAGAGAGAATATTGCAAGGAATTTGCAGTACTCAAGTTTCTTTCTGGATTAGGCCTGGAATATAAGTCAGTGCGATCCTAGATGCTTACACTGACGGAGCTTCCTACCTTGGAGGAAACACACAGTCGAGTTAGTAGACTTTCTGTAAGGGCTACTGCTTCAAAAACTACAGGACAGACTTCTACCTTTGCAGCTGTGGATGGTCGAGGAGGGCATGGTGGTTCTGCTATTCAAGGATGTGGTCAAGGCCAAGGGCAACCTGGCAAACCACGCCCGCCCAACTTGCTCTTTTTGTGGACACATTAGACATGTTGAGACCACATGCTGGACTGACCATGGTAAGCTATCAGGTTGCGGTTGTTACTGAGATAGAGGCAGATATGGTTCCTAAAACACAATTTGATGCTCTTGCCCAAAGACTTGCTCAAGACACACAAGAGTCTACTTCAGATACTACTACCCGCGCCTCCTCAGGTATAGAGTGTGATTCTGGCTTTTTTGTACTTCCACATTGTAGTAGATCTGTAAGGCTTGTAGACTCTAGAGCTTCAAGGCATTGAGTGGTGATCAGTCTTGCTTTCGACAACTCCAGCCCATTACTTCAAGATGTACAAAACAGGTTACTAATGGTCACCACTCCAGAGTTGATTGACAAGGGGAGGTTTCCTTTACTCCTAGTGTACAGCTGCCTCGTGTTTTATTTGTACCAGAATTTCCTTTTAGCTTGTTATCAGTTAGCAGTCACAAAAGATCTCAATTGTTGTGCTATATTTAATGATGTGGGTTGTATGTTACAGGACAAGCTTACGATGAGGATGATTGGTGGCAAACATGAAAAGAGGGGGAATATATCACCTGCTTCAGACAGATATAGCGGCTTCATGTCAAGGCGAATATGGTTTTGCTATTGGGACTACACTTCAGTGGCATCATCACCTTGGACACATTCCTCTGGACAAGCTACGACGTATTATCCCTCATCTGTCAGCTGCTACTATGATCAGATATAATGTGTGCCACATTAGGAAACATCACCGAGCTTCTTTTACTGCTAGTTCTTCATTGTCTGTGTCTATTTCTGATTTGATTCATCCACATATCTGGGGTCCCAGTAGAGTACCTGATAGATTGAGACATAGACATTATCTGATTATTGTGGATGATTGTTCCCGTATGTCTTGGTTGTTTCTTCTAAAGAATAAGTCTGATGTAGGCACAAGTATAGAAGATTTTATTGTTGAAATAGAAACTCAATTTTCTACTATTGTCAAGTGTGTGTCCTCAGATACTGCATTGAAATTCTGTACATCTCGATTACGTGCATTCTACAGGTCACATGACATTGTGCATCAGATTACATGTCAACATACATCCCAACCAAATGGGATAGCTCAGAGGAAGCATAGACACGTTCTGGATGTGGCAAGAACTCTTCTTATACATCACAATGTACCCCAAGTGTATCGGGGTGATGCAGTACTCACGGCATGCTACCTTATCAACAGAATGCCTAGTTCTGTGTTACAAGGACAAATTCCTTCACAAATTTTGCATCTTGATCATGATCTATTTTTAGTGCCACATGGTGCTTTTAGATGTGTTGCTTTTGTACACATTACCGGGCCTAACGGAGATAAGTTGGCACCAAAGGCTACTAAGTGCGTGTTTCTGGGATACTCACCCAGAAAGGATACCAGTGCTATGATCCCCTTACCAGGAAACATTATGTGAGTGCAGATGTTACATTTCATAAGGTTGTACCGTATTTTTCTTCTATTGCAAGACAATTGTCTTTTGTACCCCAAGACAGATCATCTCAATCGACTCATATGCCTGAAACACCCATACAATTTGGTGACTTTTCACCTATTCAAGTACCTGCTCAGTCATCTGTGGACCCAGGTGATAACAAGTTCAGAGATCTACAAGTGGTATGTCAGATTCATGTGTCATATAGGCCACGCATTACTACCACCCCCCCCACTACTACAATGCCATCATCCTCCCTCACACAAGTATGTATTGATGATACTAATGATTATGTACCTCATGATGTCTCTACAGGTTTAGATACTATCCCTGAGGAAGATGCTACAGTTGTTGTGGAAGATGATAGTAATCTCCCGATAGCAGTTCAGAAGGCACCCCATAGTTGTGCACAATACCATGTTACCGGTGCTTCTGTGTGTGATCGCCTTAGTGCAATCTTTGCTACCTTTACTACAACTCTCATGGCATCCACTATACCTACTACTTACTAAGAGGCCATACTCCATCCTAAGTGGCATCAGGCTATAAAGGAGGAGATGGCAGCTCTTCACTCTCGTGGCACGTGGGAGCTTACACCAAGACCTACAGGAGCTCAGGTGGTTGGCTATCGATGGGTCTTTGCCTTGAAATATAACCCTTAGAGGTCTATCTCTCAGCATAAAGCTCCCTTGGTCGCAAAAGGGTTCACTTAGACCCATGGAGTGGACTTTTTTAACACTCTCTCCCGTGACGAGGCTCCCAATTGTTCATATTCTTCTCTCAGTGGCAGCCAACAAAGACTGGGATCTACACCAGCTAGATGTGAAGAACACCTTCCTCTATGGCAATCTTCAAGAGGAGGTGTATATGCAGCAACCTTTTGGCTTTGAGGTTAAGGAGGAATGTATTTGCAGGCTAAAGAAGGAAATTTATGGACTCAAGAGTCCTTGTGCATGGTGACTCAAATAGAGTCCTCGTGCATGGTTTTTAAAATTGTCTGAGGTTGTGGAAGGCATGGGCTTGAAGAGATCTACGTTCGATTACTCTTTGTTCCTTAAGAAGACTGATAGAGGGGTGGTTGCGCTCCTTGTTTATATTGATGACTTTATTATTAATGGTGATGATACTGCTGGAATATTACAGGTTAAGGAGAATTTGACAGCATAATTTGTTATGAAAGATTTGGGTTTTCTGCAATATTTTTTGGGTATTGAGGTGGCTAGAGGAATAGATGGTATTGAAGTGAGCTAAAGGAAGTATGCACATGATGTTCTTCAAGATACTGGGATGTTAAGAGCCAAAGTGGCTAACTTTCCCATAGATCCCAAGGTGCATTTGTATGATGTTGATGCAGAACCTATGGAGAGCAGAAGCTACAGACAACTAGTTGAGAGGCTTCTATACCTTACTATTACTAGGCCCAACATCTCTCTTGCAGTTGGAAAGCTTAATCAATTTATGAAAAAGCCAACTAAGCAACATTCGAATGCTGCAATGCAGATACTCAGATATTTAAAAAAAGCATTAGGTTGTGGACTATTATTTCGAAAGGGGTGTCCCATGACGGTAGTAGAATACTCTGATGTAGATTATACTAGGTGCCTTGCAGATCTCAAGTCAACTACATGGTTCTGTACATATGTAGCAGGGACCTGGTTAAATGAAGGAGCAATAAGCAAATTGTGGTATCTAGATCTAATGCAGAAGCAAAGTATCGTGCTATGAGACAAATTGCAACAGAGATGGTTTCATAGGTAATAACAGAGTAGGGTGAGATGTGCGTGATAAGAAAATAATGCGGAAATATAAACAATCACACAAAAGCAATCCCACAAATAAACACAATGATTTTTAGGTGGAAACCAAAACCTGGGTAAAAGCCACCAGAACCTCTCGATTTAGGATTTCCCGATCTACCTAGTAGATTAAATCCACTAACGAACTACTTAAACGAGAGTAGTTCAACCTCTTATAACCACACTACTTACACGACGGTAGTATACCTCAAACCCTCCTCTCCATGCGTATTTTGTCTCGCGAAGGAGACGAAAGTTCGCAAAGCGAATACCTAACCACAAAAGAAAGAGAAAAACAAATACCTATAAAGCCACAAAGGAGAGATGAAACAATGCTACTATAGGCAAGGACTTCCCTAGTACAAAAGAGATTCGACGTAAATTCGATAGAGTTTCGGTGCGCTCAAATTTACAATGTACAACTTGGAGAGAGAGCTTCTCTAAGTAATTTCTCTCTTCTCTTAGACACAAGATATGTGGAAATTGATTCTCAAGGTGTGTTTCGCCAAAGAAGGGTGCTCTTCTATTTATAGAGGTGCCTAGAAAGCTTTAAAAGGCTTTAGAAACCTCTTGTAGCTGTTGGGAATAAGGCTCGAGAGTAGTCCAAAATCCCACCGAAATCAGGATCATTAAAGAGTCTAACAGGATTTTCAGACGTCTATATCTATGGCCATGCATTTGGGTCATCATCTGATCTGAAGGTCGGACATTACTCTAGAAGGGTTGATGATCCTGGTCTGAGTTGAATCTAGACAGACGCCTAAGAGATCATTTTAAGACATCTGAGCATGATATCAGATGTCTAATTCTAAGGGGGGTTTCTTCCTGTTTTGACCAGATCAAAACAGGGTTCTAATGTTTATTGGTCAAATGACAGATCGGATGTCTAACATAATGCCTGGTCGTCTAGAAAGAGGATTCTCTGTGGGAATTGATTTCCCAAGACACAAACGGCTATAAGGTTCTCACAAAAGTATATTTGGGTCAGATCTAGCCTAACGTCTATTTCTCAGGCACCTGGAAGGCTCTACGAACGTCTAGAAAGAAATATCAATGCGATAATTAGATAATCCTTGAAGATGTTATTTAAGAAGCCAATAGTCCTCTAATTGGACATCTGGCAAGGTCCTCAGACGTCTTGTAAGACATTTGGACTATGGGCTGATCATTTGAAAGTAAAGATCAGATAACACTAAATCCAAGCTAAGTGTTTAGACATCTATACAAACTATCAGACGTCTTAAAATCCATTATCAGACATCTAATGATCAGGTTAGACGTCTACCTAGGCTGTCTGAATTCTATAATGATTTTTGTGTCCTAGTGTCCTAGTGTAGGAATAGTGTTCCTAGGACTAAGGTGAGGAACTTTGTGCTCTTTAACAATGAATCTAAAAATAAAGAGCAAAGAATAATAAAACAATTACAAAATATAAAAACAAGATATACTTCTATCTTATTCATCTCTAAGCTCCCGCTCTACGCGAGGCTCCATCTTCTCTTCTCGTCCACCAAGCTCCTCTAATCCACCATAAATGTGAGCTTAAGATGCTTCACACTTGATTCCATTTATTTTATCATAAAAGCTTAAACTCAAATGCAAATGTTAAAAATCAAATGTTTTGTTATCATCAAAATCAACGACCGTGGTGCTCGTGCACCAACAGGTTTCAGAACAGTCCATTCCACAGGATCTGCATGTGCAAACAGAGGGACCTATGGAGATGAGGTGTAACAGTCTTGCAACCACATATATAGCTAATAATCCCATGTTTCATGAGCACACGAAACATGTGGAAATAGATTGTCATTACACTAGAGATCTTATCGAGAAGGGTGGTCTTTACACATCTCCAGTTAATTCAAAGGATCAAGTAGCAAACATTTTTACAAAGCCCTTAAGCAAAGCTACCTTTAATATTTGTTGTGACAAGCTGAGCATGATAGATATCTACGCTCCAACTTAAAAGGGAGTGTTACAGTATCTCTTTATTTATTTGCTTTATTATTATGGCTCTTTATGCTTTTCTTTATTCTTTTGGTCCTTTTATGTAATTGCTCACATTAGATGACCATTAAATGTAGGGTTTCCAAGGAATAATAGATTGAACATTTCCTCCGACTAATCCCATTCCATAGATTCGCTAGAAATCATAAATCCTTGGTCATTATGACCATTAGATGCCTAACATAATGATAGACATCCGATAGACGTCTAATCATTATAGACTAGATCCCTTTTTGGATCTGATCCAATCCAGGAACAAAACCACATATTTCCAAACATCCAAAAATAAGCAAGTACACCATTTAAATCCAGTAAAACTGACCCTCCTTATTGGATGATTCTGCAGTCACATTAATTGCCTAATTTGATTTAGATTTCAACCAAATCAATTGGGATATGCCTCCAACGGCTAAAAGGCTCCTAAGCCTTCTTAAAGGTTCCTCTGAGCCCCATAAATAGAACTTAACCCCCATTAGGCAATACACACCCATTTGAGACAAATATTAGCACTGCATATTATACTACTCCATACTCTCTTGCCGAACTACTGTACACTCTCATCCTTTGGCAAACACTCTATCTCCCTCATCACTCTGCTGACACTATTCCTCATAGGGAGTCTCTTAGTAACCCATAGTAGCTAAACCACTTCGTTATCTATTTGGGGTGCTTTATAGGGTGTTATTTACTTTCACATTTTCTTGTTTATTGTATTTGGGTGTCTGGCCTATCAGATCCCCGTCTTTTCCTTGTGAAGGGAGAAACCTTCTTTTAATGATCAAAGGTGGGCTTTGTATTGAGATACACCACCCTTGTTTTCAAGTTGTGTGGTTAATGGATTAATCACCTAGTAATTATAAATCCTAAGTGGAATCGACTTAAGTGGTGGTTTTCTTCTAGTTTGGGTTTCCACCTAAAAACCTTTGTGTTCATTGTGCGATTGAATTTTTATTTTGCATATTATATTTCAATTTCACTATTCATCCCCCCTCTAGTGCAACTTCATTATGTATATAGGACAACAAATATGTGCGATAGTCTTAATGATACCTATTCCCATGAGAACTCTAGTAGAGGCTTCCAGATATATAACAAGCTTTCTCAACTTCGTTAGGAGGGTCATACGCTATCACAATATTATTCAACCCTCAAGGGTCTATGGGAGAAGTACAACACATGCAGACCTATGTGCACGTATGCCACTTAGAAGACTTACTGTCGTAAGCCTATAGTACTTCAGTTTCTGGTAGGTCTTGGACCGGATTATACTACTGCATGCTCATAGTTATTCACCCTCTCAGAGCTTCCGACCCTAGAGGAGGCATACAGTCTGATGAGCAGGATTTCTATCACTCTTACACCTGCTGAGCCTGCAGGACAAACCACAACTCTTGCTGCTACTCCAGGTCGTGGTCGTGGTACCCCTGCCATACGGGTTAGAGGACGTGGTTGTGGATCTACTGGACCAGGGCGCTGACTTGCACATATTATGGCAAGTCTAGGCATATTGAGAGTACGTGCTAGACCAAGCATGGTCGTCCTCCAATGGTCAATCAGGCTGTTATTACTACAGAGTATACGAATGACATGTTACCTGCACCAAAGGCAAACGATGATGAGTTGTTGCAGCGCCTTGCACAGTCGTCCCAAGAGACATCATCTGTCTTAAAGACTGCTACTTTCGCTTCCCCATCAAGTACAAAGTTTGCTTTTACCACTAGTACTAATGATCGGTGCGATACAGATTGTGGCTGGTTGACTCTGGGGCCTCCTGACATCTTTTGTGGAGGTCGGCCATGTTTTCGTCATATTCGATTTGTTCCACCTAGGAGGACAGCACAGGTTGCAGACGGGAGGCGTTCTCAAATTGCAGGACAAGAGGAGGTTTCTGTTACCCCCACTATGAGATTGACAAATGTTCTTCTTGCACCTATTTTCCTATTAGTTTGTTGTCAATTAGTAATATTACAAAGGAGCTGAATAGTCGTGTCATATTTGCACTTTTCAAGATATCCTAATGGGGAGGACAATTGGTGGCAGCGATGAGGAAACGAGTGTCTATCGCCTGTTCCAGTCTCCCTATGCTGCTGCTTCTCATGCGGGAGTCACTCTCTCTGTTGGGTACCCGCTCCAATGGCATCTTCGTCTGGGCCACCTTTCTCTGACAAGTTTCGTCGCGTTATCCCACATATTTCTCTGTCTACTATTATCACATGTGATTCTTGTCAATTGGGCAAGCACTACAGTAGTTCATATCCTATATCCTGTTGGTCAGAATGCACAATCTATTGAGTTGTTTTGTCTTATTCATGCTAATGTGTAGGGTCCTAGTCGTATTCCTAATCAACTAGGTCATCGTTATTATCTGGTCATTGTGAATGATTTTTCCTATCTGACTTGGGTATTTCTGTTAAAGAATAAGTTTGATGTGTTCATTGTGTTGGAACATTTTAGTTTAAAAATAAAAAATCAAATTGGCATTTGTATCAGATGTCCATTCAAACAATGCTCTTAAGCTTTGTACCCAATGCTTGTCTATGTTTTGTAAATCTCATAAGATTATCCATCAGACTATTTATCCTCATCATCGTTTTAAAAACGAGCCTCGAGGAACTAGAGGCATATGCCTCAAGGCGAGGTGGGAAGAAAAGACCTCGAGGCGGTAGCCTCGATCTGGCCCAGTGAGGCATGCACCTTGACTAAGCGAGGCATGGGCAAGGCAACAAGGCGTTGAGGTGGTGCTGAGGTGCCACCTCAATGTATAAGGCTAGAGGCTGGAGGCTGTCATGGTGTTGAACCATTGCTGGAGGCTGAAGTTGCTTGCTGCAACGTCATTGGAGTTGGTGCAACATCGCCAGAAGAGAAGTGCTATCGAAGGTGTAGGAGCACCATCGAAGGTCGAGCAACGCCACTAGTGCTCGAGCTGTGCCACCCTAGCATCGCCCTAATGCCTCTTCTAAGTCTTCTTTGGTTTGAACTTTAAAACTTCAACTTCGATTTTCTATTTCACTAATTAAGATCATTTCGATTCCTTCATTTCACTTATTTAGGTCATTTAGGTTCCTTCAATTCACTTATTTAGGTCATTTAGATGATTTTTGTTGGTGTTTTATTTTGACTCAAAAAGATTAATTTATTATAAAGGATCTTGTTATGTTAACAACCCCTTTCAAGCAAAGGACCTACGATTGCAAATTGATGCTAGCATTGTATTATGGAAATACATCTTTAGAAGAGTTTCATAAGAATGCCAGCATGATGGCTATTTATTTCTCATATTTTAGCCATTTAGGTTATTTATTTGATTACTAATTTCTTGTAGATTACATTACATTACATGTTTGTAATTATGTTCAAGTTAGGTCTTTTAGGTTCATTTCTTTGTAGGTTACCAACTTACCATGCTCATTTAAATGTCACCTCTTGTTTAGTTTCACTCTTTTAATGTTGTGATGGAGAAAAATAGTATGAAAATGTATTCTTTACATTATTATTTCCGTATTAGCACTTAACAAGTATATATCATATCATGTTTCCATATTTTCTATGCAAAACCTGAGGCTTACGCCTCTCCTCGATGAAAGCAAACCGCCTCGGTACTGCCTCACATTTTTTAAAACCTTGGTCCTCATACGTTCCAACAGAATGGGGTCGCTGAAGAGCACAAGCATATTCTTGATGTGGCACGCATATTGCTCATTCATCATAGTGTCCCCTCTCTATTGGGGTAATGTTCTTACGACATGCTATTTGATTAATAGGATGCCTTCTCTTATACATGAACAGATTCCTGCAGCTTCTCTATTCTGAGGGCAATTTGTTTCATGTTCCTCCAAGGGTGTTTAAGTGTGTTGCTTTTGTTCACATTACCACTCCAGGTCAAATGTGTCTTTTTGGAATATTCTCATACTGAAAAGGCATACCGTTGTTATGATCTCCTTATACATAGACACTATGTGAGTGCAAATGTCACTTTTCACAAGTCTATCCCATACTTCTCCACTGTGGGGCAGAGTCTCTCTCCTGAGGTCGTCGAGGCACATATGCCCATTCCTTCTATTCCCCTTAAGGCTATCCCGATCGATGTGTCACCACCCTCTAAGCCACCACCCCCTGATCCTATTCCCTTGCAGTCTACTAGGTTTCGAGATCCACCTGTCATTTACCAACAGCCTGTTACCTATCAGCAACACCCTTCTTCCTCTACGTTAGTCCTTTTCCCGCCATAAGTGAGCACAGGTGATTTACATACTAATGAGGTTGTGGATAGTGATACAAGATGTTTACAGGATGGCAATGGTGAGGATATACCTAATACTGAGATAAAGCCTCCTATCACAGATGATCTAGATCTTCCCATTGCAATCCACAATGCCCTACAGAGTTGTGCCATGTATCCTATATCACATCTTGTGCCTACTACTTTTTTGGGAGGGGCCAAGAGAAAGTTCTACCATGCACTCTCTGCTACATCCATTCCTACTAAGTCATCAATAAGCCACGCTTGATCCTAAGTAATGCCAAGCCATGGAGGATGAGATGGTTGCTCTTCGCTCCCATGACACTTGGGAACTTGCAAACCTGCTTGAAGGAGCTTCAATTGTTAGGTGTCGATGGGTTTTTACCATCAAGTACAACCCAAGCAGGACAACTGCCAAGCATAAGGCCCACCTTGTAGCAAAGGGGTCTACGCAAACCTATGACAGACTTTTTTGATACTTTTTGTCCTGCGGCCCGACTCTTGATCGTGCATATTCACAGTTTTGTAGCTATGCAAAAGGACTAGCCTCTTCATCAACTGGATGTGAAAAGTGCATTCCTTTATGGGGACTTACAAGAGGAGGTGTACATGCAGCAGCCACCAGGTTACGAGACTCAGGAGGAGTGCTCCAAGGTTTGTAGGCTGCGGAAGGCTATATGTGGCCTAAAGTAGAGCCCCAGGGCTTAGTTCTAGAAGCTCTCAGAGGTAGTTGAAATGATTGGCTTCCAAAGATCTTCATTAGATCATTTCCTGTTTAAGGGAAGGGTATGATGGTAATTCTAGTATATGTTGCTGATTTGATTTATCACGGGGGATGATGAGACTAGCATCATTCAAGCCAAGGAATGCCTTGCAGGGAGTTTTGTTATGGACCTGGGATCGCTAAGATACTTTCTTTGGATTGAAGTGGCATGCAGTAAGAAGGGTGTAGTACTTTCCCAAAGGAAGTACACTCTTGACTTATTACAGGAGACTGGCATGTTAGGAGCAAAGCCAGCCAATATCCCTATGGATCCCAAGGCTCATATGTACAATGAGAAAGCTGAGGTAGTGGATAGTAGGCAGTATGGAGGGCTAATGGGCAAGCTTTTGTGCCTGACTATTACCAGACCAGATATTTCTCTTGCAATTAGGAAACTGAGTCAGTTCATAGACAAACCAACTAGGCAACAATGATCAAAATGTCACTGGCATGCCGATGAAATGATGATTTTTGGCAAGGCACCATATGACAATACAATTATCAAAACGCAGGGATTTCGGCAGCAAGCCGACAATTTCAGCAACATGCCGATAGTATGTCGAGCTGCACGCAGTGCTACTGCTGGTCACGGGCGCCACTATTGCTACATCCTGATGTTGCTGCATTGTTGCTGCTACTACACAGGTTATGTACCGACGTATTGCATACCATCAACATGGAAAATATTGATATAAGATAAGTATCATTTATGCCTCAGGCTTTCTTATTGAAAATTGAAATTTTTTTTAACATCTCGAATCATAATTTTGATCTTCTAAAAGCTAGGCATTTCTTCATGTTATGACATTTTTTGTCATTTTAAGTGATTTCACCAAAATTCCCTAATAGCAACAATATATCACCAATATATCCATTTTTTAACTTATCAATGCAATATCGATATCGATGTTTAAAATCTTAGATGCTCCTCTAACTTCTCCCCTTCCTCTCCACGACTATTACTGCTATTCTCTCGTTCTTCTCCTCCACTACTACTATTACTCCCATTCTTTTCTATCACTGCGTTACTCTCATTTTTCTCTTAAGATTTGGTCAGCATTAGCGAAATGCACTCAACATTTTGATAGTTGTTGCTACTATTACTATTGCTCCTATGTTTTAAACCCCTTGTTATTGTACCTACCTTAAAAGAGATTTTACTAAAGCTTCAACTCATGCTTAGTTGATGCCGACAACTCTAATGACTAGTGTCATGCTCTTCCTCCTACCCTCTACCTCCCTGAATGCCTCATCCTAATTTTATCTTCTCAAGAAAAGGATTTTCACTAATATGAGACAACTATAATTGCTGCTCTTTTTTCTATTGAGATTTGATTAAATTCCACATCTATCCCTAATTATAGAGTAGATGAACACACTAGAGTCTAGAATTACTACTATTACAAACATATAGGTTTAATCACAATTTAGAATTGAGAAAACCTTTGTTTAATTCCTTAAAATAAAATCCTAAGTTTGAATTGGCATTAGCGTTGTTCTTGTAATCCTTAATTTTAGAAATAATTATCCATTTAAATAGAAAGTATATGATGAGATTTAGGACTTAAATGGAAATATTTATCTATTTAAATAGTTATTTTTAAAATTCCAGTCATTTTGACTACTACCATTTTTGTTAGCATGTGTCAGCATGCCTCCAAAATGGACTATTTTTTGTGCATCAAAATCCAACATCAAAACATGGACATTTCCACGGCATGTCCTCAACGTGCCAACGAAATACACACTTGAAAATTTATCGAAATTGGCATTTCGAACCTCACTAGGCAGCACCGAGATGTTGCAATGACGATATTAAGGTACATAAAGAAAGCACCAAGAAGAGTTCTATTCACCAAAGGAACCTTTACAAGTGTGGTAACCTACTCAGATGCTGATTATGTAGGATGTCCGACAGATATGAAGTCAACTACAAGTTTCCATACCTATGCAGCAGGAAATCTAGTAACCTAAAAGAGCAAGAAACAGGTTGTCTCCAGGTCAAGCACCGAGTGAGAATACATTGCCACTGAACATACTGCCTCATAGATGATGTAGGTGAGATCTCTTCTTGCAAACTTGCATATACCTATTAACATACCTATGAAGATGAGGTGTGACAACAGAGTGACGACCTATAGTACCAACATGCCATGTTCCACGAGAGAATCAAGCACATGGACGTCGACTATCACTATACGCGTAACTTGATCCAGAGAGGTCTCACCTACATCACCTATGTCTCCTCATATGACCAAACAGCATATATCTTCACGAAGGTATTGCCACGAGCATCATGTGACAGTTGTTCCAAACTGGGCATGAATGACATATATGCTCCAACTTAAGGGGAAGTGTTAGCCCCTACGCTGTAGAGTCTATTATGTTTACTTTGTTTTTCCTTGAGTTGTATTTTCTATTTCTTTTTTTAAAAAAAATGAAAAGGGTAGATTACCCAAGATCGGTAATCATCCAATAATTTATATTAGAATTGGAACGGACTTACAGTTGTTGCGCCAAGAATCAAACAAAGAATACACCGCTCTTACAACATTCTCTACCCAACATCTCTCATCCATGAAGACCTTGCCGTTCCTTTGATTCCAAATGCACCAAATAATAGCAAAAGCTTTGATCCATCCCATCATGTATAAATCATGTCGATCTCTAAAGGAGTTCCAAAAGCTAGTCACATTAGAAGACTCCACAGTTGAAAAGCCCCATAACACTACATCTGTCTAGAGAAGTCACATTCAAAGAAGATATGTTGTATATCTTCTTCGGACTGCTGACAAAAGGAGCAAGCCATACCACCATCCATTATCCACCTCTACCTATAGACTTTTGTGGCAATATGTTCTCTTCTAAAAAGCCAAAGGAATAGTTAATTTTGAGAGGGAGCTTGCATTTCCAAAAAAGTTTAGACTACCCACTGATTTCATCCAATTGAGCCACATTGGAAGACAACTTCTTATAGGCCTTTTTCACAGAAAACACTCCATCCATCCATCAAAAACAATCCATGTTCCCTGCAGCCGTAACGAAATCAGAGATTAACTGCAGCAGCTGCTGAAATTCAGCAAACGTTGCCTCAAATGGCCCCAGCGACAGTAGGATGTCCCATGCTTTCAGCCGATCATCTCACAAGTCTTTCACTGTTGCTTCTTTATCAACAATGAGCTGAAAAACTCTTTGAAAGAGGTCTGAAAATTTGTCATTTTCACTCCAATTATCCATCCAGAATTTAAACAAAGATCCATCCCCTAACACCGAGGAGAAGTTGCATGCATAATCACTAAAGATTGGCCAAATTGAAGGCCAAAAGGATGAAGCCCCTCTTACAAAAGTTGCTCTTTGAGCCATATCTATACAAACACCATAAAAATCTTTCAAGATCAAGGTGACCACAGATCTTTCATCTAAGACCACTCTAACCACCCGTTTCAACAAAAGCACCTTCTTAAAGGCATGTAGCTACCAAACACCCAATCCACCTTCACACTTGGGTTTGAAAACCTCATCCCAAGACACTAGTTGAGCAAATCGTTCAACATAATCCGCTCCCTTCCAAAAAAATATTTTCCTAATCAGCTCTAATCTTCTTAGAATCTTCTTAGGTGGTTACAAAACTGACAAGAAGAAAATCGGAATGGAGGATAAAATAGATTTGAGCAGAACCAACCTCTCTCCTCTGGAGAGCAACCTTCCACTCCAAGAAGAGAGCCTATTCGTAATTCATTCAACCATAGGATTCCAATCAGAGGCTACCAACTTTTTTGCCTTTCAACGGAAGACCAAGATATCTAATGGACAAACATGCAACAAGGGTCTCCAAGATATTAGAAATTCCTTCTTCCTCAGCCCCTTGAAAAGAAAATGGAACAAATATAGATTTACTCATGTTAATCTTTAAACCAGAAATAGCTGAAAAAATTCCCACCATTGAGGAGACATGAGCTGCTCCTGTTCTTTCCCCCTCAATGAAAAAAGTCATATCATCCGCATACTATAATATAGGAGTAACTGAATTACCATCACTTTGAGTAGTGAAGCCCGACAATAGGTGTCCTCTGCAAGCCTTAAAAGACAAATAAGCAAGAGTATCCACCGCTATATCAAATAACATTAGTGCCATCAGACATCCCTACCACACTCCTCGTTATGGCTGTGTCCATGAACCATTGGATCATCCATTAACCAAGACAGAAAATGAGGATATAGTGACATATCTCTTCATCAGTCTTATCCATTAATTCGAGAAATCACTTCTCCTGAGAATATCCCAAAAGTAGTTCCACGACACTGAATCACAAGCTTTGGAAAAGTCTACTTTCCAAATAAAGCTGGGGTACCTCTCCCCTTCCATGCAGCTAACATCTCAACCATCACAAAAGAATCCTGCAAATATCTTCCATTTATAAAAGCTTACTAGACCGGCAATATAATATCAGGTAAGATACACCGCAACCAATTTACTAAAATCTTTGCAACGAGCAAATAAATGGAATTGGATAAAGCAATGAGTCTGAATCGCTCAACAGTATCCACACCAGGCTTTTTTGGCAACAAAAATAAATAAAATTTATTCAGCATCTCAAAAACTTCGTTACCCCTAAACAATTCTCTGATCATGGCCACCACATCTGGACCAACCACATCCCACATCTCTTCATAAAAAATTACTTGCAACCCATTAGGACCAAGGGATCCCTCCGCCTTTCATTTCTTTGAGAAGAACCAATTCCCACCTCTATACATTAAGAGGTAGGGCTATGGAATAAAATTTACTCATTTGTTCTAACTCTATCTAATCCTAATACTTTAACAACCATGAGCATCCAATGTCAACAAGACAATCTATGATCATCAAGCACATTTGGTGACAGGCATTGTCCTCACTCAAAGCCTTAAGGATAAAGAAGCATTGCAATAAGGAGTTGTCTATAACAGGAATCCAATTGTTCCACATTTCCTTCACTATCTTGTAATATATAATCTCATCCACTATTCGAAGGGCGACGTCATTCACCATCTATGCATGAACCATTATATTATTCTTCTTCCAAATGACATTCTTGCTAACCTTTTCATAGCTCCAATTTTGTAAGAACGTGCTCTGTCATGACCTTCCATTTTCAACAAGATAGTCTATGTTCATTGGGCATATTAATCATATCCAACATGATCATAAGACCAAAGAGCAAGCTTTTATTATAGACATGCATCTTAGTCATTTCCAATGTCACGTTTGAAAAATCTAAATAAGCCATTACCTATGCAAACTAAAGCCTCCCAAATGCCAAAATTAAAATAAAACAAGTTAATTCATTAAATTTAATTCAAGGATCTAGTGTAAGGTTGTGTTGATACCTGGTGCTTAAATCAGCTACCAGCCAACATGCAACTCTACAAACCGATTATGGTTAGACTTCAACTCAATGTCAACCTGGAAAGGATCAGCAAGGCTTGCTAGCTCCAAAAGAAGGAAAGAAGGACGTTGACACCAGGCAATGCTCAATTATGGCCACTAAGGCCTAATTTGGCCACCTCACTCTTCATTTACCAATCAATCGAAGGGGAGATATTTCCACCTTAACAAAGATCTGGCCATGAAACAAGTTTTTTTCCCTCTTTTTGGTTTAGACAAAAAAGGAAAAAATGAAAGTGGGTGTCAACTTTGTCAAGGATTTCCACTTTAATCCCAAGTTATAAAAAAATAGCGCAAATTACTTATATCCCAACCCTACTTCTCATCGTATAGAGAGCTTGAGGGAAAACAAACACATGTACCCACAAAGAAAAAGGAAAACATAGAAAATGACAAGGAAAAGAAGATACTCTTAATAGGATGACCAGGGTTTGGGCCATCAAATTGTGTATGCAAGTGCACGGGAAGATATCCATCTCCCCAAAGAGGAGTTCGACAATATTCCTGTCATCATATAAATAGAAATGTGTGGTGTTCACATTTCGATTCCAACTATAAGTGTTTTTTGTGTTTACTTGTCTTGGACTCCACTTTTAATTCTATTGTTGAAACATAACTTGACCTAAAATAAGTTCAAGCCATAAAATAAGAGATGGAGGCATTTTTTAGAAATCAAACCAGGGATGTAGACGACAACCCTGAAAGTAATTATACCATTGGGTTAAAGTGATTACATACAATTAGGTAAGAGTTGATGATATAAGGCACAACTGACGAAAAATATTCACTTGGAAATATGGTATGTGATAGAATTCAGAATGAGCCACATGGCAAGTGCCACGTGGCAATCACTGGTAAGTCATGGGTAGGACCCATGTTAGGCGCATGATTGTATGCATCTGTGTAGGATTTCGCTTACAAGTCAAGTCTATTTTGTGCTATATGTGGCAAGTTATTTGTAATTGGTTATTAGAGTCCAAATTAGGATTAAGTTAATTTAGGAATAAGTGATTTGATTTGATTGAGTTTGTTTTCGGAAATAGGATTGGCAAATACTAAATTAGTTAGGATTGTAATTGGGATTGGATCTCTTTAGATAGTGACCAAACCCCCTTATTTTCTTTTGAGTTCCAATAATAATATTTCCTACTCCAAAAACTCCTCTCTACTCTCCTCTTCTCCAAGCCATTGTCCTCTCACTTTCTCTCTCTCCCTCTTCTCTCTCCACACATGCAACCTTGAAGAAGAAGGGCCCTCTTCACATGCCAAGCAATTCCTCACATGGTATCAGAATAAGTTGTTTGGGCCTATTGATCTCATGCGTGTGGAAGAGAGAAGGTGGTCTCCACGTGTTTTTGCGTGGAGCCAAGTTAAAGGTCGAGCACCAAGCCAATGTTCATGTTCAAGGCGCGTGGAAAGGCCAAGCAGAGGACATTGGCTCTGAGGCATTCAAGAAAAGGCACAGAGACCTCAAAGTTGAAGTTCAAGGGATACGTGAACCTCTCACATACCAGGGAACGCCAAGCTATAGCACTTGACTCCTAGTTGTACAAGAAGAGGCAAAAAGACTCCCCAAGTTGCAGTTATGGCTGACGCAAAGGTCCAAATCATCTACAAACCCCATGTTATCCTGGAGAGTGCAAAATGGCGAGAAAGTTAAGACAAAGTAGGCAAAGAAGAATTATGTAGTCCCGTTCACATCCGCAAATTTAGAGAAGCTTCGAACGTTAATCAAGGAAGAAAAGAAGACAACTACAGCCATGGCCCATAACGACTTTCGAGGTTTACCAAAGAAGCAACAACTCCTGAGGTTGCAAAGGACTCACAGTTGCACCAGAAGATGTGTTCAATGAAGATCCAAGAGCATACATGGGGATGCGGATAGCCTCACAAAAGTTCAAGGAAAAAAAATCATGTAGGTCCTCACCCTCTTTGGCGTTCAACTTGTGGGGGTATATTAGAATTTAGAATAAGCCACGTGGCAAGTGACACATGGTAGTTAGTGGTGAGTCGTGAGTAGAGCCCATGTTAGGCGCATGATTGCATGTGTGTACGTAGGATTTGGCTTACAAGCCAAGTTTCTTTTGTGCCATACATGGCAAATTATTTGTGATTGGTTATTACAATCCAAATTAGGATTAAGTCAAATTAGGAATAGGTGATTTGATTTGATTGAGTTTGCTTTGGGAAATGAGATTGGCAAATCCTAAATTAGTTTGGATTGTAATTGGAATTGAATGTCTTTAAATAGAGATCAAACCCCATTATTTTCTTTTGATTTCAATTGGTAGAAATGACTTAGTTTCATTAGAAACCCTAGGGCTCTCTTATATAAAAAGAGATCGTAGAGTCAAAAGTACAGGAATGCCCCTAAGAGACACACCCATAGCCCTTACAATAAGAAAAAGGCCACACAACATATGCTAACACTCCTCTCAAGCTGGAGCATAGATATCTATCATGCTCAACTTGGATATACAAGAATCAAATGAAGATCTGGTCAAGGGCTTGGTGAAAATATCCGCAGTCTGCTCCTCAGATGCAACAGAAGTGGTATATAGCAAACCCTTTTAGGTAATGTCCTTGGTATAATGACAGTCAACCTCAACACGCTTTGTTCTCTCGTGAAATGCTGGGTTGTTGGCAATGAAGGTAGCTGCTCAATTATCACATCGCATCTCCATAGGGCTAGAAAACTACACCTGTAGGTCAATAAGCAAGGATCTAATCCACATCATCTCAGCAGTCGTCTGAGCCATAGCTCTATACTCAAACTCAGCACTGGATCTTGCAACTATGCTCTGTTTCTTGCTCCTCCATGTGATGAAATTTCCTGCTAAGAAGGTACAGGACCCAGTAGTGGATTTACAATCCATATGTCATACGGCATAGTTTGCATAAGCCATACACAAACCATGGCATTGTCACTATCCCAATTAGCATTTGTGCCTATCTTGTTCTTAGGCTCCGGATCCATAAGAATATGGCTCTTTTTATGACCCATAACGGTCAAAAGAAAGGTCTAGGACCACCGCGGGTAGTTGGTCTCATCCAACTTAACAACAAGACCAATGAAAGGGTTCTTGAGTACCCCAGTGTCAGAAACAGAGCTTGAAGACACTTTGGACTGATCATCTAAAACCATTTTTCGCAATCCAAAAGTCTTGATCAAGCTTCAATCACCACGAAATCATCCACAATCTGAAATCAAACAGATTCAGACCTGCATTATGAACTTACGTTCCTAAGTTAAGGCAAAAAGCCCATCACAATCACTGCACAACGTTCAGATCACTGCACACCGCCTCCCTGTCGATCTGAGCCACCAAGCGCCATCGCAGATCACTGTAGCGACACCGCCGAAGGCCGCTGCGTGGCTGCTGTGGATCAGCACCGCCTACAACACGATGTTGCAGGTCCAACAAACAGCCCTAGCTGCTGTTGCACCGCCGCCAACCGCCTACAGTACCGCCACAAGTCCACCAAGATGCTACTACGCCACCGCCAGAGGCTAGATCGGCCTCCAAGAGCACCACAGCGCCGCCGCGAGGGACCCTCGATGCTGCAGCACCACTATCGGTGGCTAGGAGAGGCCCCAAAGCCGCTACAGTGCCGCCGCGATCAACCTAGACGCTGCAGCACCGCTGTCGGAGGCTAGGAGTGCCTCCAAGCTTGCCGCAGGGCCGCCTGAGCATCGCTAACGGTGCAGCAGGCTCACCCACGCTACAGCAGCACCGCCGTGCGTGCTGCAATGGGTCGCCGAAGCTCCATCGAGAGCTGCTGCCGCCCACGAGGGTGAGAGAAGTGATTAGAGTTTGGTGGTTAGGGTTTTGGAGGCTGTGAGGGGTGGGATACCTAGAGCCATGGTCTAAGGCCGATGCTCTGATACCAAATTGGTTGAAATGACTTCGTTTCATTAGAAACCCTATGACTCTCTTATATAAAGAGAGATCGTAGAGTCAAAAGTACAGGAATGCCCCTGAGAAACAAAGCACCCATAGCCCTTACAATAAGAAAAAGACCACACAACATATGTTAACAATTTCCAATGATAATATTTCCTACTCCAAGAACTCCTCTCTCCTCTCCTCTTCTCCACGCCACCGTCCTCTCTCTCTATCCCTTCTCTCTCCACACGCAACCTTGAAGGAGAAGGGCCCTCTTCACGTGCCAAGCAATTCTTCATAGTATGGATTACCTAAAGATATTTGATGTTGACGCAAGGAATTCTATCAGTATTGTTCTTGCTCTCACTGTCATACACTGTTTGTCACAACAGAATGAACAGAATATCACACTTCTACATGTTGACAATGTGATCATCTGTGGCCACAACAATGAACAATTTGATAAATTCAAGGGTAAACTTGCTAGTGAATATGAAATAATCAAAGACCTTGAAAAGCTGAAATATATCCTTGGCTTTGAGGTTGCAAGCTTGACAAATATTCCCGACGTGTCAAGTATGCTCCTGACCTTCTGAAGGAGAACAGGAAGCCAAGGTGCAGGCGCATGAGTACTTTGATTGAAGTAAACCACCAAATGACCAAGAAAGATGGGAAACCTTTGAAAGTTGTTGAGAATCACAGGTACCAACCAAAAATTTGTGGGGACTTTGACTAGACCCAAGATCTCTTATATTCTAAATATTATGAACTAGTTTACATATTGTTGACTGATGCTTACAAAGGCATTATATATGGAATTCTCCGTCATCTTATTTCAACTACCTTATTCCAAACTTTAACTACCAATTCTGACCCCTATCCAGACAAAAAAAGTGAGTTATTCCACCTGCTATTCAACCCTCCTCCAGACAGTTCAGGCAAAAGAACCCACCCCTTCTTCCACTACATAAACTTCTTCCAGGATAGTTATTCTGCAACCCAAACAAGCCCTAAAGGAAAGCCAACAGAAAGGATTTATTTACACTAAAGGAGATGAATTTGATGGTTTTTTTTAAGAGAAGAAAGGAAGATTACTGGATATCGGTAATCATCCAAAGAAATGAATTTGATGTTGAGGGATACAATAATGCAAATTGCGTTAGATTTGTGCAAAATAAACAAGCAACTTCTATTTATATTTTTTTGGAAAGGGCAACCTTCAACTATATTGTCTATGCCTTCTATGAAAACTCATTATTCAAAGAAGAAGCAAACCGAAGCACAAGGTCAAAGCAATGACATTGAGTTGGTAAGCTGCCATAGATCACCTCATGATTTATCTGGCCTTGTCTTCATCACAAAAGACAAATGATGCACTACTGCAACGATGAGGAGGCTATCAATCTTGCAAACAACCAATTTTTCCATGATTACACTAATCATATTGAACTTGATTGATTCAGGGTATCTCAGCTTCCCTTTCATCAAGCAAGGTGATCAAATTGTCGATGTCTGCATAAAGGTCTTGCCTCTTCCAAGTTTGAGATGAATTTTTTTTTTTTTGAAAAGGGAAAGGGGGGCTATCCTTTTGATACCACCCAAGAAATGTATTAATTAATCATAGTAAATACATAGCTCACATTACAAGCAAGAACTCCACCCAAAATGAAAGGCAAAGTGGATGCAACAAAGTTCTCCACATACAGGCGTTGGCCCTTAAAGACAACAGCATTCCAACCCAACCAAACAACCCAACAACCGCCAGCGGCCGAGCCCTTTCTTTCTTCAATCGAAACACGCTGCGCCCAAGGTCAGCCCCTTCACATCTGAACGACCTCCAGAAGCTGAGAAATGAGTCATGAGCTCACCACCGGTCCTCAAATTGATCCAGACCTGCAACACCGCAGGACAAGTAAAAAACAGGTGGTTTATATCTTCCTTTGCCTGACCACAAAGCGGGCAAGACCTCTCTGCGTTCCGGACCCACCGCACCCTCCACATCCTAGTCATCAATCTGCCTTTCCTGAGAAGCCAAACAAATATCTTCACCTTCAGGGGGCAAGAAGCCTCCCAAAGCTGTCTGCAGTCTCTAACCAAATCAATGTCCCCCCAGCATGCCCGAACCTCCAAGCCTCTTACATGTGTCTCGCACCGAGAACTCTCCTTCCTCCCATCTAAAAGAGTCTGCACCAACCTCCAGCTGAAACCCTTCTAAGTCTTACAGCAGCTCCCGCATCTCCCCAAATTTTTGGTTTGACAGACTACTAGAGAACGTGGGACACCACGCGCCGTCCCAAACCTCCACCATAGAAGCTCCTTTGTCAACCACCAAAGCCGCAAGCCTAGGGAAGCGCTCTACTAGAGCCCTAAGCCCCATCAATCATCCGTCTAGAATCTGAAGGTGTCACCCGATCCTAGCACAGGGGTAAAGAAAGACCGAACCTTTGATGCCACCAGAGACAATCCTCTGAGGAAGTGGAAGGCACCTCGAGGAGGTGACACCAGGAGGTCCTAACCAAGTGGTCCCCCATAGCAGGATCGCAAGATCCTCCCCACCAGACAAACCTCTCCTCCAAGTAGCCTCGCAATCCACTTCGCCAGAAAGATGTCATTCATCCTCTCAATCGCCCTGACTCCCAAGCCCCCCCTCCCTGGTAGGTTTACAGACCTCACTCCAGGCTACCAATTTTGCCCCCTTCCCTCCTACCCCATAGTTGGTCCAAAAAAAGCTTCTCATAAGGCTCACAATCCTGTCTTCAACGTTCCGCAGCATCTTCACAACAGAAGCAAAATACGCTGGCATAGCAAACAAAACCGCTTTGAAGAGAACCAACCTCCCTCCTCTCGAAAGCAGCTTGGATGCCCATCCTACCAACCGATCCTCAATCATTTCCAGCAACAGAGCTCAATCCTGTAAAGAAACCCTCCTATTCATCGGGGGTAGGCCCAGATAAGGGAGAGGCAAGGACCCAACCTCTGTACCCAGGGCCTCCAAACACTCCCTGGCCTCATCAGCCATACCAAATGGAACAAAAGAGGACTTCAAGTAATTAATCTACATGACCGAAGCCTCACAAAACAACTCCAGAAGGATACATCTCTATCTCACTTCCACCTGCGCCCCTTCCACAAAGAAGAGAGTATCATCTGCATACTGCAGCACCGATATACTCGTCCCTTCCCCCACAAGGAAGCCCTTAACCAGACCTGTTACACATGCCCTATCGGATGCCCTCGCCAGAGCATCAGCTGCCAGAACAAACAACATAGGTACTAGGGGACACCCTTACCGAATGCCTCTCCTCAGCTGAATCCAACCACCTGCCAGATTCCCGTTGATGAGAACCAAAAAGGACGCTATTGTGACGCACCGTTTCATCCATCTAATCCAAATTGGCGAGAAACCCCTCTTGGCCATGGTTGCCCACAAGGACCACTGTATGGAGTTGTACGCCTTCCTAAAATCAATCTTCCACAGAAATACCGTCCTCTCCCTCTTTCAATGCGCAAGGATTTCCGTGGCCACAACATACCCATCTAAGATACATCTCCCCGATACAAAAGCCGTATGCACCTCTGACACAACGCCACCAATCATCTTCCTGAGCATATTTGCTAGAATCTTCGCCACAAAGATAAACCGCATTCGAGAGAGCAACCGGTCTGTCATCATCGATCGCCTCTGCCCCCTCCTTTGGCAACAACAACATATAGAATTTGTTGAGCCTATTGAAGCCACTATTGCCTTCCTTGAACTCCACAAGGACTTGCGGGATCTCATTCTTCAGCAACCAAAACTCTTTAAAAAACATCGAAAATCTATCGAGATCCGAGCATCTGTCAGCATTCAGTCCCCAGATCACCTTACGAGCCTCGTCCTCTGTGAAAGAGGCCACCAACTCCGCCTCCACTGCATCAACCACCAGAACGTCCAGACCCCGCCATCGCCACCTCCCATCCCTCCTCTTCCCCATGAACTCCCTGAAGAAATCTGTCACCGCCCTACCCACAGTTTCCCTGTCAGAACACTCCACCCCACCCACCTGGAGCATATCAATCAAATTCCTCATGCGCCTAGTCAATGCCATCATATGGAAGAATTTGGTATTCGAGTCCCCCTCCTTGATCCACTTTTGCCTGGATCTCGTTCTCTAGTCCACTTCCACTTTCCGGTCTTCAACCTAGACCGTCTTTATGTGTTCTACCCTGGTCTCTCTCTCCTCCATTGTCAAAAGGCCCTGGTCCTCTACTCTGTCCAACCTCTGGATCTCCCTGAGCGCTTCATCCTTCTTTCTGTTATGTTCTTCTTTCACCTGTCTTATGTACTCCTTCAGAAAAAGTCTCAACACCCAAAGCTTTACTTCCAATCTCACTGTGGCGAAGCTGTCCGGGTGCATAGTCCTCCATGTATCCTCCACCATGCCCCTGAAGCCCTCCTCCAATAGCCACGCCCTATCAAATTTGAAGTACGTACCAAAGCGGGAGCCTTCGCCAGATTCCCACATCAGAGTAGTGTGGTCCAAGAAGGGCCTCTCAAGAGCGTGGACCCCCACCAACAGGAAGAAGACCTCCACCATCTCCACCGAGCACAAAAAACGATCCAGTCTAGACATTAAGCCACCAGAACTCCTCCACGTGTAGGCACAGGAAGTGGAGGGCACATCTTGCAACCCATGCTCAGCGATGAACCTTGCGAAGTCCTCGGAACCCCGGTCCCGACCTCCTCTCCCACTCAGCCTATCCGCAACCACGAGAGTGACGTTGAAATCCCCTCCAATAAGCCATGGGCACCCCTGAAATCTCCTGACGACCTGACGAAGGTCCTCCCAAAGGGAGCTCCTTTCGAAGTCTTCAACCGACCCATACACTAATGAGAACACCAGAACGAGACCATCGCTTCACCACCTCAGCTGCACATAGACCACCCCTACCCCCACCTCTGAGTCCTCCAAGGAGAACACATCCTCCTTCCACACAACCACGACTCCCCCCCAATTCCCAGCCGCATCCACTGCCAGCAAACCACACAACAAGCCACCCCTGATTTCTCTCCAAACCCTCTGGTCACACGCATGCAACTTCGTCTCTAGAGGAAAATGACATCCGAACTCCACTTCCGAAGGTAGGACCTCAACATCCCCTGACACGAGGGGTCATAGAGTCCCCTAGCATTCCACGTAAAGATCTTCAGCATAGGGCACCCATAGAACCCCCCCTCCGCAGATCGACCAAACCTGACCCCCTCCGTTACCTGCTCCACCTCCCCAAGCCGAACTTCCCTAGACCACTCCATGCCCAGCTCCCCACCCATCCTCCCACTACTCCCCCCCCCCCCCCCCCCCATCTCCCCTCCCCCAAAGACCCTTCTTCCCCATCACCTACTACCTCCGCCCCCTCCCCAGCGGCCGCAACCCCACCACCTTCCTCCAAGAGCTCCGCAACCCCCACACCACCCCCAGTTCAGGCATCACCTCCGACGCCATAAGGAGACACGTCGCCACCCCCTGCTCCACAATGAGACCCCATGGCCCCCACTGCCCCCTCCAAACAGGTTCCGCCTTTGTTGCCGCAGTGGGTTGTGCCATCACTGCCACCTCCAGCTCTACAAAGAAGCTCTACGTCACCACCCAGACCTCCTCTGGACATCAAGGGTGCAACAGTCATCGACGAAGCCCCAGCCAGTACCCCCTGCTTCGTGGAGAAGACCTGCACCGCCACTCAGAGCTTCTCCATCCCCTGATGGAGCAGCCTCGTCACCCTGATCTCTTTGCCCCTCTCGCCATCTCCAAGGAAGTCCTTTGCTCGCCGACCACAGCCCTCCTCTCCCACACTCGCGAAAGTTGACACGCTATAAAATGCCCTCGAAGCAACCCTTCATGGGCCATTAATAAAAGGGTCAGAGAGGGTCTCTAGATCCAGGTACAGGTCCAAACCCAGATCCAACATCACCCTCCTCACCCCAACCAGTTGCGTAAGTCATGCCCCCCCATTAAAACCCACCTCGAGGCAGCCAACATCCCCTACGCCGATCCTCTTGGATGTGCCCTCCCGACCTCCTCGAGGAAACCCCTCAAAATCCTCAAGCAGCTCCTCGTCTTCACCAATCGTCTCCACACCTCCCATCAGCGCCTCCCCTGCAGTCATTGCCCTCTCCTCGTCCACCACAGTCGCCTCAACCGCCGACACGCCTATCGAGCGCCAAGCCTCAACATGCGTGCGCCCATTCAGCTCCAAGCCTCACACTTCTGACTCAGCAAACGAGCCACCACCCTTGCTGACGATCTTGGGCCTCCACCCCACCCCTTGCGCTAAAGCAACCCCTTGCTTCCACCCCCCACCGGCCAGTACCCTCACCACCTCAGCGAAGGTACACGGTCCATCTCTAACTGGCTTTACCAACACGACCCAAGAAGCGCCCCCTAGGCAATGCGACACCTTCCCGTGGAGCACCTTGCTCGATCGGAGCTCCACCATCACGCACACCATTAAGAGGTCCTCGCCCTTCAAACCGAGGCCTCTACACCACTGCACCCTCACAAAGGGGGCGACCACCACCATTACGACCTCCCTCTTGAGGAAAAAGAGCAATATGCCTGTGAGGCCCACCAACAACCCCACCCTCCTAGATGGCCGCTTCCAAAGCACTCCATCGAACCTAACAACCCATCGCCATCTGACCACCCCATTTAGGCAAGGGAGGTCCTTAAAGAGCAGCTGCTCCACCAACTCCAACGTCACGCCAACGAGCACTAGCTTCCCCTCCCTTACCGCCTTCAACTCCATCAGCCCCCATTCGGCCCCCCAGCACCTTCAACACCTCTACATCGTGTTCGCCCAGACCAACACGGCCTTCCGCCACCATCTTGATCAAGGCCATTGCAAGGGTTCTCTCAAGCATCCCAGCCTCCTCTAATGAAGGGGCTTCGACCTCGATCGACGGTGCACCCTCCAACGGGGGTGGGAGAATGGTTGTTTGCGCGCCTAAGGCCAACACCTTCCGCACCACCTTCACGCAGGATGACCTCTGGTGACCAAGACCCCCGCACTGCAAGCATCTCACCGGGTCCCTACACTCCTGCGCAAAGTGACCCCTCCCTCTATACTTGAAGCACAGCACCTCAGCTGCCGCCCTCCTCTTCCTCACCTTCCCTACCACCAGCAACCAGCCCTGACCCTCCCCCCCCCCCTCTCGCTCTTCTTGATGGCACTCATCCTAGGAAGTTGATCCTTCAGCCACCAACCTCAAAAATAAGGGTGAGTTCACAACCTGACTTCGGTGTTCTGACTTTTTAGTCATTACAAATCTTCAAGAGCCATTACAATGCAAAGGAAATCAAATTGAGTTTGATTTTTCTTTCGGTTGTTATCTTCCTCCTGTTGAAATGTGTTTTCTTTCTACACTTTTCCTTCCAAAACCTTATGACCGCTTTGCCTATTTTTCCCAGCTTCTTTTCCAAGTTCGAGATGAATTTCAAAAGTGCCCACCTTGATAAGGAGTGTTGAAACCATTCCAATATATGGATATTGGGTAGATCCATGCATCCTGCATGTCTCTTATATATTGTACTTATCCTGCTCTCTCTTTTCTTGCTGTGTGAACAACAGCCACCTAAGGTGTTGAACTCCCATGGTTTTTCAGTCTCGTTGTAGGCTTTCCATATGAATTCTTGTGCTTCTTGTCTGATTCTCAATTATTTTTACTTTAAGAAGATGCTAAGCTTACTATATGATAGGAGTAAATTGGAAGTTTGACAAATAAATGTGTCAAGATTTGCGCAATATGAGAGAGTGGAGACTCCTAAGTGTGTGGAAAAATAGTCCAACAAGGACTGCTCGATGTTGAACAGGGAGAGAGAAAGCAGCAACAGCAGCCACCAACTGCAATGTGCTGATGGTTGGCCGGTGATGGTAGCCGGCGATGATGGTGGCCAACTGAGATGATGGCCAACGGCTATTGGAAGAGAGGAAGAGGAGTTAGAGATGATGTAAAATATTATTACTTTAACTAGGGGAATTGCAAGGCTCTCTTTTATATAGAAAACATATCCTCTATAACAAAAAACAAACTAATCAAATCTTATCTCCTAAATAAGAAAGAACAAATCTCAAATAAAACAAATCATCTAAACAACTTTCCTAAAAACACTATAACAAATAAATAAAACTTGCAACCTAAGCAAAGACCAAAACAAGACTTTTAGGACCATCAAAATCGGTGCCTAAAAGGGCCCCTAACCTACTTCCACGTGGCCTGACTGGCTGCAACGTGGCAACGCCACGTGGCCAACTTTATTCCCAACACTTCCCCTCAAGTCAAGGCCGCGAGGTTGAAGACTTGCTGAACTTACTGATGAGGCTAGATGCCCCACCACTTTTCTTCTCTGAGCATAGTGCTCTCAACTTGGTCCTTGGAAGAAGACACAGTGTAGTCTCTTGCAACCTCCGCAGCCGTTGCATCTATTGCAACTTCAATAGTCGTCGCGACGGTCACCGTTGTCTTCTCCTTTTCTTCTCAAATTATAGCCCGTATCTTCTCGAGATCCTCGGGAGTCAAGGAGTTCATCTGTAAGGTGTTAATAACCCCACGTGGAGGCCTCCCGAGCTTATCTCAGCATCTCTCTTATGGATGATTTGTACGTCCGCAATACTAACACTTGGGGTAGACGCGACTAGGGCCTCGGCTACGCACCCTTCCACGCCCCGCACTAGTCTCTGGGATCACAAGTGCAGAGTTGTTGCATTTGGGCATGACTTCTCCTGAAATCTCCATCTTCTCAAGACAGCCGAAGATGGTCTCAAGATCCATCTTCCTGTCGGATGCAAGGATCTAATAACAGGTGGCTCAATAACGAGGATGCAACCCTGATAAAAACTTGACAAATTGCCAAACCGCCCGTGTCTCCCCCTGTTTGTCGCAGCACAGAGGCTTATAGATGTCCAACTCCTCGAACAATGCATCTATCTTCTCATAATATTTAGTAAAGGACAGATCTCCCTGACTAATTATCCATATACGAGTCTATAGATCAGGAATACAAGCGTTGCTAGATTTTTGGGCATACCATTTCTCGAGGTTCGCCCAAATCTTGTACGTGCATTTTTTATAGAGCATGTTCAAGGCAATGAAAAGATCCACCAAATTCATCAACCAATTCATGACGATGCAGTTCTCTTCTTTTTCTTCTTGTCATCCTTCTGCTCAAGTGGTTCCTCCAGGAAAATATTGAGTTTCTCCTGGCCTCCAACGAATATCTTGAAAGAGCGAGCCCACAAGACAGTTGGATGCAGCCTGCAATGTAATGGTTGTTCTAGGAACAACCACCTTGCCCTCTCCCGAGGCCAACATGGCATCGATGAGCGTAGCGGTGGCATCCGTCATCTTCTATGATCTTCCTTCTCCGAGTAAGGCACCGATTTTCTCAAGGAAAACTTGTCGGCTATGAAAACCACACGTGTGTGGTCACGAATACGCACATGCCAAGGAGCCTAGACCAAAGGCTCTGTTACCATGTCAAGATTGGTGCAATATGGGAGCGTAGAGGCTTCTGGATGTGTGGAAAAATAGTCCACCAAGGACTGTTCCACGTTGAACAGGAAGAAAGAAAGCAACAGTAGCAGCCACCAGCTACTATGGACTAATGGCTGGTCGATGATGGTGGTCAGCTGAGATGATGGCCGACTGCTATTAAAAGTGAGGGAAAGGTGTTAGAGATGATGAAAAATATTATTGCTTTAGCTCAAAGGCAATTACAATAGGAAGACTTTATTTTATAGAGAAAACATATCCTCTATAACAAGAAATAAACTAATCAAATCTTATCTCCTAAATAACAAAGAACAAATCCCAAATAAAACAAATCCTCTAAACAACTTTCCTCAAAACACCTTAACAAATAAACAAAACTTATAACCTAAGCAAAGATCAAAATAGGACTTCTAGGACAACCAAAATCGACGCACAAGAGGGCCCCTGACCTATTACCACGTGACAGTACACGTGACACTGTCACGTGGCCTGATTGACTGCCACGTGGCAATGCCAAGCGGCCAACTTTATTCCCAATAAAATGCAAGCAATATAACAAAAGAATGAAGATTTTTAAAAGAAATAAAATTTGAGCATTCATTTTTTATGCAAGTAATATAACAAAAGTACCTCTTCTTTTCAAAAAAACCAAAAAGAACATAAGTACCTCTTCTTTCTTAGTGGCTTCATCTTCCTCGGCGGCATTCTTTTTTGATACAGAGCCATCAACAGCAGCTAGGGGGAGAGGCCTAGGAAGAAGTTTGATGCCACCAAAGCCAGACTGTTAAAAGTGAACAAGCAGGTAAATGTAAACCACAATGTTTGAACATCAACATTCAAGCCATAGGACCATATATGGTTAAAAGAGAATTCAGAATGTGTTTCAAATAGAAAACTCAACGGCATCACTAAACAAATAAAAGACAACACACATGAATTCAAACAAGTACAACTGGAGACTGGGTGAAGCCCTAAATATAGAGGTTAATATTGCTTAAGATGCATCTCCATGTCACATTTTCATCTCTTTCATTAAACATAGGGCAGTCTATCGAGCCAAAAAGAGCCAAGCCTAGCTTAGCTTGAGCTTGGGCTCGATAATGGGCTTGACTCAAGATCAAGCTCAACAAGGCTCAAGCAAGTCAGCTCAAGCACAAGCTCAAGCTCTGTTGAGTTACGTTATATTGTAAAGGGCATTACGTCCTTTTTATTATTTCGTTAGGTTTATGTTGTAGCTTTTCCCTCACCTCTCTATGATAAGAGGTGTAGGGATGGCTTGGTAATTAAGAAAAAGCATTTTCTTTAACTTGGTATCAAAATTAAATTGGGGACTCCACCGAGAAAACCTTAACCCTACCACCAAGCCCCACCACCACCACCGGCAACCAGTAGTAGCGGCAGCGCCACCACCAACCAGCATTTGCTGCGTGGCCACCCGTAGCAATGCTACCACCAACAACAGCAGCAACAACGCCACCGCCGCCCAACGCCTCAGTCCAGCAGCAGCACCTCCTCCCCACGTCCTCTTCTCACTATTGGGCACCTTCCGACGATAAGGAAAGGGATGTAGACCCTATTCTTCCCTTGCAACATGGTCTAGGAAGGTCCTTAGCTCATTGGTGATGGAATTCTAAAGCGAGAACCTTCTGGAAAGGAGTTTAGAAATTCGTCTTTGATGGTATAATCAAATCAGAATTTGCATTATTGTTTTGGGGTGTGTATTCCCCTGTTGGTGCATGTTTTAGGGTATGTATTCCCCTTACATTGTTAACCGCATGTGAGCAGAGCTTTTTTTAGGTGTATATTCCCCATTTTGTGCATATTTTAGGGGGTGTATTCCCCATTTGTCAGATTTTAGATCTGCGTTTGAAGGTGTTTATGGTTTGTTGTCACTATGGCTGCATCATCATCAAAGTCTGGAGTGACGACAGAGCAAACTAGAGACAGTGTAGTCTATAAGAACTCATTCTTTGCTCCTATTGTGAAGCTTGATGACACCAATTAGCCCCGTTGGTCTTAGGCATTTCTTATTACTATGGAAGGACATGAGAAGCAGCATGTCCTCATAGAAGCACCACCAGAGCAAAAAACAGGAAAATATGCAACCTGGAACAGAGATGATACCATGGTAAGGGCTTGGATATTCAACAGTGTTATACCTCGCATTGGAGATGGAGTCATCTATTACAAGACGGCCAAGGAGATGTGGGATGGTCTAAAGGTTGCTTACTCTCATGAACTCAACTCCACCCAAGTCTTTCAGATCCATTATGATCTCTAACACTTGAAGCAGGAATCCACGAGTCTCTCGCAATACTATTCCACCATGAAGGGACTCTTGGAGAAATATAATGCATGCAGGCCCATGTGTATCTCAATCACGTGTAGAGATCAGAGGAAGTTCTCTGCACATATGCTTCTGGCAAGGCTTAATGACAGTTATTTTGCTGCATGCTCACAGATTTTGACACTATCTAATCTTCCTCCTATTAAGGAGATACACAGGAGGCTTAGCAAGTTGCAGATCCAGTCTATGCCAAAGGGTATTACTACTAATACCTCTGCTCATGCAGTTGTGAGTACTTGTGGAGGACAGACAGGAGCCTTCAGAGGCAAAGGCAGGGGATGTACTAATGGTGGTCGTGGCAAGCCCACTTGCTCTTATTGTGGGAGACTTGGCCACATTGAGGCCAAGTGCTAGAACAAACTTAGACGACCTGCAGTTGCCAACCAAGTTTCTGTGACTACACCTCCAGTTGTGTCTACTAAGGTAGTGACCCTTGCAGAGAAGGATTATGATGCAATTGTACAGCGTCTAACCCAGTTGACCCATGAGCAATCTCAGTCCTCAAGCACAGCTGCTTATGCCTCTGCATCAGGTATGAATAGTTCATGGATGATTGATTCAGGTGCCTCAGATCATTTGAAAGGAATTCCCAATGTTTTGGAAATATGCAGAAGATACCATAAGATTGCTCAGTGCAGCTTACAGATGGTAGGCATGCCTCTATCTGTGGTAAGAGAGGGGTGTTAATTACTCCCTCCATGCATTTCTCTGACGTTTATTATGTGCCTGACATAGCAATGCAATTGCTGTCTGTTAGTACGATTGCTAAGCAATTGAATTGTTGTGTCAATTTTTATGCAGTTAAATGTATGTTTCAGGACCGCATAATGGGGAGGACGATTGGTGGTGGCCAAGAGGAGGGGGGTGTATACCGGCTTGTTCAAAGTCCTGTTGTTGAAGCCTGTCAGACGACTACTACTGCAGGGAGGCCTTGCAATGGCACAGACGACTAGGCCATCCATCACTGAACAAGCTACGCCGGATCATCCCTCATCTTTCACCTGCCATGAAGATTCAATGTGATGCCTATCAGCTAGGGAAGCATCACCGTGCTAATTTTCCAACTTCTATCTATCCTAGTAGTTTTGTTTGTTTTGATTTATCATATTATGATGTTTGGGATCCTAGTCGTGTGACAGACCAACAGAGTTATCAGTATTATTTGTTATTTCTGGATAATTTCTCTCGTTTGTCTTAAACATTTTTTATGTGAAATAAATCATAGGTTGGATCGATTATTCAACAATTTATGATGCTTGTGAAAACTTAATTTGGTGTGTGCATTAAGAAGATCAGAACTGATAATACCTTAGAATTCTGTACTAAGAACTTGGCATACTTGTATGGGTCCATTGGCATTGTGCATCAGACATCGTGCCCTCACACTTCACAGCAGAATGAAATTGTTGAAAGAAAACACCATCATATTTTGAATACAGCTAGAGCCTTGCTTATCCAGAAAAGTTTCTCGCATAATTACTAGGGAGATGCAATTCTCAATGCCTATTATCTCATTAATAGACTTCCTTCCTCTATGCTTCATGAGCAAATCCCATGGAATATTCTATATCTTGACTCAGATTTGTTTCTTGTGTCGCCAAAGACTTTTGGTTGTGTGGCGTTTGTACACCTCCTTGGGCCTAGTCGTGACAAATTGGCTCCTAAGACGGTTAAATATGTATTTCTTGGTTATTCGCACACTCAGAAGGAATATAGGTGTTTTGACCTTATACACTAATGTACTATGTTAGTGTGGATGTGACTTTCCATGAGTCTATTCCATACTTTTCCATCTCAAGTCATCAATTGAAAGAGGTTGAGATGGTTGTACCAATGCCTGTACCTCTATAGCCACGAAGGATTTTTCTTAGAGTAGTGGTGTACCGACTACAGAGCAAACTGTGGGCACATTCAAAGTTGTACCACATGATGATAAAACCTTTAAGGGTGCTACATATCAACTTCCTGTCAATCACAAAGAGAACACACACCTCCTCAGTTCCTATTGAGCCACCATCGTCCTCCCCCACTCAGGTATGTGTTGAGGGTACTGACGATACTTCTCCTGATACTGTGTCTCTAGGTTCTCCTTCTATGCCCAAAAATGAGGATATCTCCATTGCTATCAGGAAGGCTCCACGATCTTTATGCCCAGTATCGTGTTGCCAGGAGATGTCTGCTCTTACTGACAGAGGCACCTGAGAGCTATCAACTTTACCGTCTAACGTGCACCTTATTGGAGCCAGATGAGTCTTTGCCTGAAAATACAACCCAGAGGAGTTTATTTCTCGGTATTAGGCTCGCATTGTTGCCAAAGGATTCGCCTAAACCTATAGGGTGGATTTCTTTAACACGTTCTCCTCAGTTGTTCGGCTCTCCATTGTTCGAATACTAACTTCTGTTGCAGCTCATTATGGATGTTGAATGTCAAAAATGTGTTCCCATATGAAAATTTACAGGAGATATATATGCAGCAGCCGCCTGGATTTGAGGTTTAGGGGGAGTGTGTATGCAGACTTCGTAAGGTTATTTATGGTCTTAAGTAGAGCCCCCGAGACTAATTTCAGCATCTGTCTGAGAAATTGTATGTTATTAGGATGCAGAGATCCTCGTCTGACCATTCACTATTTGTGAGGAAGACCATTAGTGGTACAGTGGCTCTACTTGTGTATGTAGATGATCTTATCCTCACAGATGACGATGCAGATGGCATTTCTCAGGTGGAGTACTTGACATGCCAGTTTGTCATGAAAGACCTTGGGAAGCTGAGATATTTTCTGAGCATTGAGATTACCACAAGTAAGCAAGGGATAATTATGTCACAAAGCAAGTATGCTCTTAACATTCTTCAAGAGACAGGCATGCTAGGATCCAAGGATGCCAATATTCCTATAGATCTTAAAGTTCATCTCTTTGATGATACTGTGAAGCTGAAGGACAAGAACACATATCGACAATTAATAAGGAAACAATTATATCTAACTATCACTAGGTCAGATATTAGTCTTGCAGTGGGTAAGCTAAGTCAGTTCTTAGACAAACCCACTGATGTTCATTGGCAGGCTGTGATGCAGGTGTTGAGGTACATCAAGGGATGTCCAGGTAGAGGCATTCTATTTCAAAAGAAGCTCCTATGTCTGTTGTTGTCTACTCAAATGCAGATTATGCAGGAGATGTTGGAAACAGGCGGTCTACCACTGTCTTCTGTACTTTTGTAGCTGGGAACTCAAAGTGTAGTTTCATGCTCTAGTGCCGAGTTTAAGTACCATGCCATGGCACATATTGCAACTGAGATGATATGGATAAGATCTTTGTTACAAGACCTTCATGTTACTATTTAGGAGCCAATAAAGATGCATTGTGACAACCGAACTGCAACATACATTGCAAACAATCCCATGCTGCATGAGAGAACGAAACATGTGGAAGTGGATTGTCATTACACCAGGAGTTTGATTCAGCAGAGTCTGTTTTGTACTACCTATCTTGTATCTTCAAACCAGACTACGAACATGTTTACCAAGACACTGCCTCGCCCTCAATTTGAGAAGTGTAGAAATAAGCTAAGCATGGTGAACATATATGCTCCAGCTTGATGAGAAGTGTTGAGTAACATTATATTGTAAGAGACATTATGTCCTTTTTATTATTTCGTTGGATTTATGTTGTAACTTTTCCCTCACCTCTCTCTATATAAAGAGGTGTAGGTACGATTTGGTAATTAAGAAAAAGCATTTTCTTCAACTAGCACAATTAGGCACGAGCCCATTATTGAGCAAAAACCTTGATGAGCTCAAACTCTTTTAGCTCTTAATTGGGTTTAATAAAATCACCATAAGCACAAATATTACAGCTTCAAAAACCTGAGAAACATATAAGCTGAAAAATATGATAAGCGGAAGCAAATCAATAAAATATCAAAACAAAAATAAGAAATAACACTTGAGTTTACATTGAAACCCCATGCACAAAAAGCAAGGAGAAAACTATAGGAGAAGGCTCCTATGGGGCAAGTATATGTATTACTCTTCTTAAAGAATACGTAGGAAGTACAATGCCTATTTATAGGCCACACACTCCATAATCCTACAATAGATAATGTGGGACTAAACCAACCACGCATACTCCAACACTCCCTCTCAACCTGGAGCACGCAAAGTTCAACTTATACAACATTGAAATTCCACTCTACAAATTACATCACATTGTAGAGTTTTCTTGATAACAAAGTTGGATTGAAGAAGATTTTCATCTCCGACGATTGGCATGCAAAGAAAGATAGCAAAATGCAAATTTGGAAGAATGTGGAAGGATTGATGACCCCTACAAAATTCGGGGATAGTTGTTCACAAGTTGTGAAGATAGTGGAACCTATTATGGTCGTACTAAGAATGCTTGATGGCGATAAAAAATTAACATTGGCAAGTATATATGCAACCATGAAATAATGAAGCAAAAGGTCCAAGAAAATATTGGGAAGTCAGGTCGCCAACGCATGAAGATAATTGATGAGAGATGACAAGACCTACTCACACATCCGCTTCATAAAGTTTGTATGAATTTATTACTTGACTATTAAGTTTCATTCATATGTTTTTGTCTTGGTCAATGGTCATGACTCATGACTTTTTAGTATGTAGTAGTTATTACTCTTAAATCCTAATTTTACAACATATTATCTTAACTCGAAATATTACTTCAAGTAGAAGCAAATGAATCATCCAATTTCATTGAAAAGAACCCAATACCTATTTATAGAGAGAGAGGCATGGGTAAATAACAATACATATCCATAAAGAAATAACAAATGATAAAATGCTAGATAAATAGAAATATCAACACTCCCCCTCAAGTTGGAGCATAAATGTCAATCATGCTTAGCTTGGAACAGTAGGAATCAAATGCCAAGCAAGGTAGAGGCTTCATGAACATATCGGCTATCTAATCCTCAAATGTGACATAAGTCCACCTCAATGTGTTTGGTGCACTCGTGGGACATCGGGTTAGCTATGTAGATAGCTGCCCGATTATCACATCGCATCTCCATGGGCTCCTTAATCTAGACATGCAAATCATGCAAAAGAGACAGTATCCAAATCATCTCTACAGCAGTCTGGGCCATTGCCTTATACTCTGACTCAACATCTTGCTCCTCCAAGTAACCAAATTACCTGCCACGAAGGTACAAAAACCAGTGGTGGATTTCCTGTCAAGCACATATCCTGCATAATCTGCATCAAAATAACCTACCATTATCATAGGAGAACCTTTCTGGAAGAGAATACCATGACCTGGTGCTTTCTTCAAGTATCTTAGCACCTGCATAGCTGCCTGCCAATGCAGCTTCATTGGCATCTCCATAAACTGGCTAAGTTTGCCTACTACCAAGGCAACATCTAGTATGGTAATGGTCAGGTACAACAGCTTGCCCACAAGCTGTCTGTATGCTCTACTACCAAGTGCCTGGACTCTAGCATGCCTGTCTCCTGAAGGACGTCCAACGCATACTTGTGTTGAGAAAGAACAATCCCATCTCTACTCCTAGAGACCTCGATCCCCAGAAAGTATCTAAGTTGGCACAAATCTTTCATAATAAACTATTGTGCAAGAGACTTCTTGACATGTCTTATCCCAACCTCATCACTACCGGTGATAATCGGGTCATCTACATAAACCAGTAGTGCTACAATGCCATTCTCCGTTCTCCTGACAAATAGAGAATGATCTGAAGAGAATCTCTACATCCCCATCCTCTGCAACACATCTGAAAGCTTCTGAAACCAAGCTCTTGGGCTCTACTTTAGGCCATAAATGACCTTTGTCTGCACACACACTCCCCCTGAACCTCAAAACCTGGGGGCTGCTGCATGTAAACCTCCTCCTGCTGATCGCCATAGAGAAAAGCGTTCTTCACATCAAGCTGGTGTAACCGCTAATCTCTATGGGCAGCAATAGAGAGGAGTACCCGAATAGTGGCAAGCCATGCAACGGGAGAAAGTATCAAAAAAGTCCACCCCATGTGTCTGAGTGAACCCCTTTGCCACCAACCTAGCCTTATACTTTGAAATATATCCATCAGGATTGTATTTCAAAGCAAAGACCCATCTGGAGACAACCAGTCGTGCGCCTGTAGGAAGCGAGGTAAGATCCCAAGTATGTCTACTCCGAAGTGCTGCCATCTCGTCCTCCATGGCTTGACGCCACTTTGGATCAAGCATGGCCTGCTGGTAGGTAGACGGAATGGGTGAAGCTGTAGGTGCCTGGCAAAAGCTGCTAAGCTGGGAACCAAGACCATCTGTAGCCAAACTTCCTGCAACCCGATATCTGGACTCACACTCGCAAGATGCCTTCCTAATAGCAATAGGAAGATCAGACTCACCTGGTGTCTTTGACTAAGTCTCTGCAGAGGGTACCCCACTATTCTGGTGATATGCACTGTCAGGGGGATCAGGTCTAACAAGACAATCTCTGTCATTAGAGTCCATCTCAACTGCCTAGGAACAGTCACTGGTGCGGGTAGAGGCCTCTGTAGTGTCGCATGAGGTCTACCATATGTCTACAGCGGACCATGCAATCTCTGGTAGTCATCTAAGAGGGTAGTAGATCCTGAAGAAGTTGGTGGAGGTGTGGAGATTGGAATCGCCTCAAGTGAAACTGGAGGAATAGGCATAGGAGCAACATCATCATGAACACTCATCTGTCCAGCAACAAAAAAGTATGGTGTCATCTCATGAAAAGTCACATCAGTGCTGACATAATGCCTGTGGAGGATGGGATCATAACATCGGTACCCCTTCTGACACCTGGAGTACCCTAATAAGAATACACACTTAACAACGAGAGGGGCAAGCTTGTCACGGCCTGGTGCTAGCACATGAAAAAATGCAACACATCCAAAGGTCCTAGGGAACACGTAAAAAAACTCGCCATCTGGATGTAACAGAAGAATCGGTATTTGCTCGTGATGGACTGAACTCAGCATCCTGTTAATGAGGTAGCACGCTGTCAAAACAGCATCCCCCCAGTATCTCTGTGAAACACTGTGGTGGATAAGTGGAGTGCAGGCAACTTCTACCAAGTGTCTATGCTTCATCTCTACAACCCCATTCTATTGTTAAGTATGGGGATAAGTGGTCAAGTGAATAATCTCATGAGTCCTGTAAAACTCAATAAGTTTAGCAACATAGAACTTGAGAGCATTATCAGTCCGTACAATCTTCACTGTGGCAGAATACTGAGTCCTGAGCTCCAAGGGAAGAGTCTCTATGGTACGTCTAACATCTCCCTTGGTCTTCAGAAGGAACACCCAAGATATTCTGGTGAAATCATCAACTACTAAAAGATAATACCGATGTCTCACCATGTCTGGAACTCTACTTGGCCCCCAAACATCCATATAGAGTAGCTCAAAAGCAGCTGCTGCTCCAAGAGAAATACTGGTAGGAAAGGAGGACTGATAATGCTTACCTAATTGGCACGCATCACACCGAAAAATCGCGGCGGGCGAAATATGTGGAATCACTTTCCTAAGGCGATCCAGAGGTTGATGACCTAGACGAGTCTGCCACTATAGGGCACTCCCAGCATCATATCTGCTGGCTCCAGTGAAAGGCTCCTGGCCAAGGTGATAAAGACCATTCTCCTGTGCACCTCTGGCAATGGTCTTCCTAGTAAACTTATCCTGGGCAGTGCATCCCATCTCATCGAAAATAACCCTACAATGATCCTTCGTGATTTTGCTCACAAACAACAGGCCCATTAGAAACTCTGGTACGCGTAGTGTTCCCAACAGCCGCAATGTAGGGGTCACAGAAACCTCCCCCTGGCCAATAACTAGAGTGTGCCTGCCATCAGCAACCTGTACCATTCTCCCTAGTATAACGAAATTGAGTGACCTAAAATAGGCCTGATCTCCACAAAGATGTTGTGAAGCACCAGAATCAACCAACCATCCTGCACCACAGTAACTCTTGCCATGCTCCTGCAGCATCACACCCGCACACTCCATCCTCGTCATGGTAACGGTATCCAATGCCATCTCTGAGCCAAATAACTGAAGACAACTGCCACGAACATATCTGAAAAGAATATTCAGATATGAAAAATCTGAAATCAGTGAGTCCTGACCTTCAAAGCATGAATTCTAGATTCAAGAGACCCTATAGATCATCCCAAGGATCATAAGTACCCCTTAGATCAGGATCTAGCGCATGTTAAGGTGTGGGGAAGGACCCTAACAACGCTTCTAAGGGGTACTGCCCCTTATGGATGGTAGATCTGCCCTGGACAGACCCTCCCTGCTAGAGGCAGCGCCGGCAACCTGAAGGAAGAAGACCGTCAGCGGCGGTGGGTCTGGGTGGCAGTGGCGGGTCTACCCTAAAGGAGGTTGTCGGTCTGCAGCAACAACAGCAATGCTACTCTTGAGTGCAGCAGTGACGACAAGAGGAGGGGAGACCAACGGCGATGGCCCTACCCGATGAGCGGCAACGGTGGCCCTACCCAATGAGCGGATGACCAACGGCGATGGCAATAGCGGCGATGCTGAGAGCTTACCTACCCGATGAGTGGGCAACAAGGCACCAATTGGAGAAGGTGGCGGCCTGCCAATGCTGGCGACTGATCACCAGAGCGGCAGCAACCCATAGTTGGTGCCCCGGCGATTAGGGTTTTTGGTGGAGGTGTGCGGAGGCTGTGCGGGTGGGATATCGGAACGTCGATTTAGGATCACCGCTCTGATGCCAAATAAAAGCAAATGAATCATCCAATTTCATTGGAAAGAACCCAATACCTCTTTATAGAGAGAGGAATGGGTAAATAATAGTACATATCCATAAAGAAATAACAAATGATAAAATGCTAGATAAATAGGAGTATCAACACTACAAGTATGGACTTCCTAGTGATCACGAGCTTAAAGCGATGCAAACGATAATCTGTAAGCTCGTAAAGGACGTACAAGAACAAATAGCTTGTATAAATGAAGTGAATGTGATAAGTTAGCTTATATTTTTTCTACAATATTTCAAAGATGAGTTGCTATCTTTCGGGACAAGCAGTGCCACACATACCCGAAATAAAACTCTTCCTAGTATGGTCATCATTGATTTGTGAAATTTGAATTTATTTCACACAATTCACGACAAGTTACGCGAATGAATATATCATAATAAGTTTGTTTTTATTTTTCCATTAATGGTGACATTTGTCTGGCACGGATGCTCATAACCTTTACCAAGTTGCTGTAAAGATTTTATCTCAGACATCGGCAAGAGGCTGTGAGAAATTAGATTACCTTCAACCAATGTTGTCAAGGCTATCGCCTCAAGCTACCGAACCAAGCGAGAAAGCCAAAGGTCGCCTTGTAGCTATTCCAGGCTAGGGGCTTCATTCAGGCTATCACCTAGTCGCCTTCTTTGTCGCCTGAGTCATCTTGTGCCTCGTCGTCTTAGTCCTAATTCACTTTAGATAAGATCATAAGACTCTTATTTAGTCTTAAGTTACATATATTTTAGATATGTTTGTGTGATATATTGTTATATATTACATAATACATACATACATATATGTTATTGACAACTTTTACACATATATGCATACATTATACATATAAATTGTATGTCTGTAATAATATAATTATGATATATTGATGTGTATGTATATATTTGTTATTGTTTACAACTCTCTGATCATATATAACAATATTTGTATAAGTTATGATATTAAGTTTGTATAGTATCGTAAATATAACATATTATAATATATGTTATTGTCATGAGTACGACTCCGAGACAACCTTTTGGGCTAGCATTTGCAGGCCATTGGTGGATGCCTCTACCTTGAGGAAGCACTTCACTTTATCATGGTGCATTTGGCTCAGATACAATGGAGTAATTTTCCATAGGGTGTCTCAATAGAGGGAGTACTTTATCATTATAATGCTCTTTGTAATTTTTGGTGTAATTAGCTCCTGTTATTAATGTAGGGGAGGATTAACATCCATTGTTAACCCTTCTTTTCTTCTTCAAAACAAATACATGTCATTATCTTGTTTTGGTAGATTTTATGATATATATTTTGGTTCTTTGTCTTGACCTATAATTATAAATGTAATATATATGTTTACACATTATATGATAATATAAATATATATGTTATTGTACTTAAATATGATAGGATCATTTTTTTTTCATTCACTTAAATAGTATTATCATATGTTTCTTATGAAAGTCAATGTTACCATATGAGTTTATTAGGCATATTCAATATTTTAAGAAACAAAAAGATTTGTTGTCTCAATCCAATCAAGCAATCGCCCTTTTGTCGTCTCTCGCCTCGGGCAATTAAGAAGCTTGTCGCCTTGCAGCTGCCTAATGCCTTGACAGCTTTGCCTTCAACCTAATTCACTCACAAAGAAGAAATCGCCTCGACAATGACAACTTAGATTTGGTATTCATGCACTACAACATCAGACTAAAAATGAAGCATATACGGAAAGGAGAAAATAAGGAAGAGTATATAGACCCAATAGATGTGACATCTTTTTAGGGATAGAGAAGAGGGAGATGTTTTCCAAAAATGGTTAAGTAGCAATGGAGAACCATTACTTGATAAAAACGATGGTCCCGATCCAAAATAGCAGAGACAATGAGGGCAAGTGTATCTAAATTTACGCAAAGTGGATCTGGTGGAAGAGTAATCTGTGGCCTTGAAACTGAAAAGAGTCCAAAGGAAGATTCACCACCTTCAATAAGAACACAAAATGATGATGATGATGATGATTATTATTATATTTATGGAGATGATAATGCAATGATGGTTGACAAGCCACAGGCAAAAAGTAGTCGTGGAGGAGATAAGAGATATCATCATTAAGGTCCTAGTAGATAGGAAGCCCAACATGAATACATGCAAAGATATACAAATATACATGGAAACCCCGTGCAAAGTCCACCTCTTAACTATAAAGCAAGGAAAAGATATAGGTATGCCTTAGGACACTCTATAATGTCCACCGATGATTTAAGTTCATTGGTGGGATCCCTTAATCTGGCAATGGAATCAATCATTGGAGCTGACCCAGAATCATCATCATCAAGTTAGTACGGTGGTTACGAATCTCATTACACCAACCCTCAATACTAACCCCAAGATAAGGCACGAAGTTCATCTCATTACTTCTCCAGCTACACTAACCCTCCATCTTATTATGGTTCCTCCTATGGGTATGATGGTTGCCACCAAAGTGATAGTACCCAAAGTGAACTTGCAAGTTATGGCTATTAGATATTCCCTAAGTATTTTACACCTCAAAATCCCTAATCATTTTCTTATCAACTTTCTCACTCTGCTGCACCACTTCCTCCTCGACTACCACTAAATTAATCAATAAGACAGCGTGAACCTTGTGAATCATCATGTTCTACATTGAAACGAGATGGTTCTACCAGGCCTACAGATTCAAGAGGACATCAAGATGAGTCTACTCGGGATAGATCTAGAACTAGGAGCAAGAGCAACTCCTCCGACAGCCACAGTCGATATCCATGTCTTAGAATACTTCTGTATTATAGTGATGAAGACTAACAATGATATATCAATAAATGCAATACTCGATACAGCTACATGGCGTAGAAGTCCTACTATGAATATGTTAACGTTACGAATAGAGGAATATAATTGAAGAAGAGATATCGAGCCAGGTCGAAGCTCAATAAGGTACTGATTTGGTGGCATTAATTGGTGCTTCCATGCTTGGTGTGGTCCACTAATACTCTGACAGTACTGATATTTCATTTTTTCTGGTAAGTAATATTATTGTATTACTATGCACATTTTTCAATTATTATCATGTTATGTGCATTTTCTTTTCAATATATGACTTTGTCGATATGCAACTAACACGTTCCTATTATGTTTTCATTCAAAATTCATGATTTTAATTTTCTAAGCATTTCTTCATGTATGTAGTAGATATCAAAATGTTAATTTTCATCAAATTTGTGATATTTTGAACCTTTTTGTATGATTTCCCCAAAATTCACTAATATCAACAAAATATCCCCAACATATCCCTTTCTCATCTTGTCGACATGTTATCGATATCGACATTTAAAACCTTAGCCTCACAGAAGCATTGTTGAAATCCAACCACGTCGCCACAACATTGCCAGAAGTCTCTAAAGGTTTTTTAAGCACTAAGTTGGTGCTTGGATGTTCTAGGAAGGTCAGATTCTGTCTTAGACCGATTGTGGGGGCTCCGATAGGGGCGTATGGCATCCAAGGTTGTTGATTCCTCCTCTCACAAGGAAGGAGCTCAAGGGGATTTCAAAAATCCCTTCTTTGGCTCAATTACCAAGGTTGATGAGTTAAACTATGCCTTATGGGCTCAATCTATCCTCAATGTGGTTGAGGGTCAAGATAAAGAGCACATACTCCTGAAAACAGAGACCTCCGAAAAGACTGGAAAACATGTTACATGGAAGGACAATGCCATGGTTAGGATGTGGATCATGAACACTGCAGTTCAATGCATAGCCACCACAGAGGTAATGTGTTACAAGACTACCAAGGAGGTGGGATGTCTTCTGCCACACATATTCTCAAGAGAAACACAGCTAGAATGCTACAGCTTCACCATGAGATTGCCCACATAAGGCAAGATAAGCGATCTCTGGCCCAATACTACAACCTCAAATTTGCATTTGAGAGGCTTAATGCCTATACCCTTATGTACTCATGCGAGTCACAAAAGCTCTATAGGGCCCAAATCATGGTTGGTCGCTTCTTGCTAGTCTGGATCCTATAAAGCTGTAAGCTCACAAATGCTAACATTACCTGAGATCCCCACCATAAAGGAAGCCTACGATAGACTGACCAGGCTGGATGTCTCCCTTTCGCCTACCAGGCAGGTGGAGCATACCTCAGCCATGGCTGTGACCTCGACCAGACGTCAAAGAGGTAGTCCGTCGACCTACGAGCATGGCGGTGAGAGCAATAGCCAGAGGTACACCAAATCTTAGTGCACATACTGTAGCAAACCTAGATATGTGGAGGAGTCGTGCTAGACCAAGCATGGGAGGCCAGCTAACGCTCACCAAGCAATAATCAGACAAAAGGTGACTCCTGAGCCTACCCCATCACTCAAGCTAAATTTGATGACTTAATCTAGAGGATCTCCCAGATCTCTTCAGGACCTCAAGCCTCCACTTCTAAGCATGGTGATACTGCAGTTGTTGCCAAGACATCAGGTATTAGTCTTACTTCCCACACATTTAGGGCCAATACAGATCGACTGGTGGACTTTGGTGCCTCTCCCCATATCTATGGCAAGGCACAGCAGTTCACTAGTCTACATCTTGACACCTTTGAAAGGACTATTACAATTGCTAATGGTAGGAACTCCCCTGTCACTAGGCAAGAGAGATTCAGCTTGGCCCTCATTTTCGACTCCAGAATGTGCTGCATGCTCCTGAGTTTCCATTGAACCTACTTTCTCACAATCGCATTACTAAGGAACTTCACTACCACATTGTTGTTTATGCCATGACTCGTGTTTCAGGATATATTGATGAGGCAGGTGATTGGTTGTGGCTATGAGGGGGGTCTATCGCTTAGAGCAAACTCCGTATGCAAGCCATGTAGTGACGTCTAGAGGAGCATCAAGTTATCTACGGTACCTTCGCTTTGGTTACCTTCCTTTATAGAAGTTGAGAAGGGTTATTCCCCAAATCCCACCTACAGCTATCTTTAGATGTGAAACCTGTCAACTCGGGAAGCACCACAAGAGCTCCTTCCCAAGTTAGCAAAGGTGTAGCTCCGAGTAGGGATGCAAGTTTTGGCAAACCCAACCCGAACTTGACTCAACCCGACCCGAAAAGAATGGGTAAAATCCAACTCAAACCCGATAGGGTTCAGGTATGGGTTTTATCCAAAAAATCCGACTGAATATGGGTATGAGTATGGATCTACACCCGATTACCTAACCTAAGTAGCCGAATAAAATCTCCATTTACCTGAGATATAAGTCCCACCCTAAGTCCCCCATTCCCCCCACTTTAATCTCCCTCATAATTCCCTTCATGATTTTGAAGGTTGGGAGTACTTTTGAAGATTCCATTGAACATTTATTTCTGAGATGCGGATCTTTTATTTAAAATGTACTTGTATTTTTTCTTTCTTTGTATTTTTTATTTTTGATATATTTCCCTTGAAATTCTTTTTTGTAATAATTTCAATGAAAATCATTAAAATTAGAATAGCCTAAGCCCTTGATTTTTTTTTTCTTCTTTAACTCTAATTTGGCCACGATTTTATTGTAAGCTTAATTTATAAATAGGTATCCAATGGGTAAATGGATACCCGATGAGTAGATGAGTACGGGTATGAATTTGAATTTTTGTACCCAACTGATAAATGGGTAGGGAAGAGGTATAGATTTTTTAAATAGGTATGAGTTTAGCCAAACACGACCCAAACCCAACCCGTTTGCAACCCTAGTTCTGAGTCCTTATTTCAATTGTTACATTTTGATGCTTAGGGTCTCAGTCGTTCCATTGATCAGTTGGGCCATCGTTTCTATCTTGTGGTTGATGATGATTTTTCCCATCTTTCCTAGGTCTTTCTTTTGAAGTCCAAGTTTGAGGTGGAGCCTATAATCAAACATTTTCTGGTTGAAATAAAGAATAGCTGTGATGCTCATGTCAAGACTGTTTGCACTGATAATGCCCTAGAATTATGTTCTTCTATGCTTCAGGTTGTCTTTTGTGATTAGGGGATCATTCACCAGACTAGCTACCCTTATACCTCTTAGCAAAATAGGGTAGCTGAAAGGAAACCTAGCCTCATTCTGGATGTGGCTAGCACCCTGCTTATCCAGAATAGTGTGCCCACGTTCTACTAAAGGGATGTCATCCTTCTTGTATGCTACTTGATTAACTGCATGCCCTTCATGGTTCTTGATGAAGGGATACCCCACCCTATCTTGTTTCCAAACAAGAAGTTGTTTAGTGCTCCTTCAGAAGTCTTTGGGTGTATTTCCTTTGTTCATATTCATGACCCCAAAAGAGACAAGTTGTCACCTAGAGCCATCAAGTGCATCTTTGTGGGATATTCTAGGACTTAAAAAGGTTATAGATGCTATAACATGATTGAGAGATGGCATTATGTCAGTGTTGATGCCTCGTTTGTTGAGTCCATCCCTTATTACTCTCCTGCAAGTTCCCACATGGAGGTCTCTTCCTTGGAGTGAGGCCCACCTTCCTATTCCTATTCCTGATCCTGAGCAACCTGTAACACTAAATGAAAAGCAGGATCACAGATTTCGTCTAGCCTATATTCACAAACCCAGGCATGTGCAACAACAAGACCCCTATCCTCCAACGCCTCTACCTCCACCAACTTCGAAGGTAACCCCGGTACCCAATGAGACTAATGTGGTTTCTAGTCCTAATTGCACAAGTGTTCCTGGCACTTACGAGCCTCATGAAGAGGTATCCTTCCATGATGCTGCAAAAGTCGACATTGACCTTCCTATCACCCTAAGGGAACCCAATCTTGCACCTTACATCCTCTCTCTCTCTCTCTCAGCATGTGTCACGAGAAGTTTATTTCTACTCTCTCTACGATACAGATACCTTCCACTCATCACTTAGTCCTTGGAGATCCACGATTGAAGCGTGCTATGGACAGGGAAATGGTTGTGTTGTGCTCCCAAGGCACATGGACGCTAGTTAATCCACCAACAGGTGCAAAAATTGTTGGTTGTCGCTAGATCTTCACAACCAAGTACTAATTAAATGAATCAGTGGAACGATGCAAGGCTTACCTAGTAGCCAAAAGGTACACCCAAATTTATGGGATTAGCTACTTTGACACCTTCTCTCTAATGACGTGACTACCTACCATACCAATTCTTATCTCTGTTGCTGTTCATTTGGATTGGAAACTTCATCAGTTGAACATCAAGAGCGCTTTTCTCTATGGCGATCTTGATGAAGAGATATACATGAAACAGTCTCCAAGTTTCAAGATTCAAGGGGAATGTACAAAAGTGTGCAGGCTTCACAAGTCCATCTATAGCCTTAAACAAAGCCCACAAGCATAATTCCAGAAACTATCCTAAGTTGTAAAGCAGATTGACTTCAAGGGATCTGCAGTGGACCACTCCTTGTTTGTTCAAGCAACAGCGCAAGGAAGAGTAGTGATGTTATTTATGTGGACGACATCATCTTCACAGGAGACAATACAGATGGTATTGCTACAACCAACAAATTTCTGCAACAACATTTTGTTACCAAGGACCAAATACTTCCTTAACATTGAAGTTGCCAAAAATGCCAAAGGAGTGGCCCTATCTCAAAGGAAGTACGTCAGGGATCTTCTCCAGGAGACTAGCATGTTTAGAGCTAAGCCAGACTTGATTTCTAGAGACCTGAATGCACACCTCTATGAGGAGAATTCTGAGTTGGTTGATGAAGAATCATTCAGAGCCTTGGTGGGCAAGGTATTATACATGACTGTGACATGACCAAATATTGCTCTCACTATAAGCAAAATAAGCTCGTTCATGAATAAACCCCACAGGATACATTGGAAGGCAACCATTATGATATTGAGATACCTAAAATCTACCATCAAGGAGCTCATTTTCTCTCATGTGGGTACTCCTGAAGTCATAGCATACACTAATGCAAATTATGCTGGGTGCCCTAAAGATAGAAAGTCAACCTCTGATTTTTGTTCCTTTGTGTATGAGAACTTAATTACCTAGCAAAGCAAGAAACAAACCATGGTAGCCAAGTCTAACACGAAATCCAAGTACTCTGCTATGGCGCAAGCTACTGTAGAGCTAAATGGATCAAGTCCACACTCATGGACCTTCAAGTGCCAATTACAGGTTCTATGAAAATGAGATGTGACAATAAGGCTACCACATTCATTGGTAGCAATCCAGTCTTCCATGAGAGAACGAAACATCTAAAGGCTGATTATCATTATACCATGGATATGATTCAAAGGGGCTACATCCACACTTCTCATGTCCCATCAAATGAGCTAGCTACTAACATGTTTACAAAGGCTCTTCTGCAATCTTCAATTCTTCATTTGAAAGATATTATTCCAAGTTAAATATGATTGACATTTATGCTTCACTTAAGGGAGAGTATTCAAAACTTATTTCTTATTACTTATCTTCCAACTTTTTCCTTTACGTTTCGCCCAAGTAAGGGTCTTCTTGTTAATCTCCCAGAATAAGCGAGCATGGGTGAAAAATGTTGTGAGGGAGGTATCTTATCTTTTTGATTTTTGGCTAAATCATCCGTAAGTACAATCCTTTTTTATTAATGAAATTCTTTGGATGGTTACCGACCTCAAGTAATTGCCCTTTTCTTTCTCAAAAAAAAACCCATTTTAGTTTCAAATAGGAAAAGGAAATGACGTATACACCAACTTCATTGAAAAAAAGATGGATATCCAAAGAACATTGTTGGGAATCCAGAAAAAGGAATATGCCACGTAGTAGATAGTGGGCTACATGGCAATGTCATGTGGCAGACAGTCCAGCCAGTCCAAGGGGCGCCGGCCCTAGTTGGTGGCCTTAGGGTCAAGTCTAGTCTTGGTTGAGGTCCAAGCAAGACTAGCTTTGTAATGCCTACTTTTGGTATTCCTAGCATGGTATTTTAATGTTTAGGAAGTAGTTAAGAGGATTTGTTTCTTTCTATTTTTAGGAGATGTGATTTGATTTGGGATTATTTCTTATTTTAGAAGATATGTTCCATCTAAAAAAGGGAGCTTTCTTGTACTTTATTTATTTGAGTTAAATGCAATAATAGTTCCAAAATCCCCTCAACTCCTCTCCCTTTCTTCTTCACCAACTGCTGCCTTCTCTCTCTTCTCCATGTCGCATGGATAGGGTGCATCTACAGCAACCTACTGCAGCTTATTTCTCCCATGTGGAAGAGCCTCCATACCTCCATATTGCCCAAAACGTCACATGGTATCAGAGCCAATGATCTAGGCTTTTCTTTAGGGGATTTTCTACACGTGTAACAAGGAAAAAGAGAGAGGAGTCACACACAAGTGCTATGTGTGAACTCTTTGTGGGAGAAGCACCTCTGCGTAGAACTTCACATAGGCAGCAGCCACGTCACCTTCAACACATCTTCTTGACGTAGATCGAAGTCCCAGAGCTACCAGCACCTTCGCAGAGCCAAGAAGGAGGCAAATCAAGGAAGATGGCAAAAAACGAGGCTATGTTGACCACCGAAGGAGTGAAAAACGTAATAAAGCAAGAAAAGAACAGGGAGATTTATCAAAAGGTATTTCAGTTCATATGATGCCTTTGTATCCGATTTTTTATTCTCCAAAAGAGGAGTTTTTCCGGAACAAATAGCGCCAAACACTTCAAAAAGATTAAATGAGCAGAGAACGAGCACAACAGTGATCGCATCAACTCCGACTCAAGAATGAGAAGAAGAGGCACAGTATAGCCTTTAGAAGTTCACAACGACCGCATCGACTTCACCTTCTCTTGATGACCTTGGTTCGAAGAAAAGCCAAGGGTCTTTTCCAACTCATGAGCAAGGCACCATATTCTTCGAGGAGGCATGTGGAACCCTCTAACGCATCGAGAAACGTCGAGATAAAGGGCTCAACTCTCGAGAGTAGAAGAAGAGACACGGAGACCATCCTCAACTCTTCAGAGAATACGGTGTAGCGGCATCACCAAGTCTTCGTTGTCTCCTACGTCTTGACTTGCAGGAGAGTGCTGGGGATCAAGAAAAAGGAATATGCCACATGCCATAGTGGACCACATGGCAGTGCCACATAGTAGATAGTCCAGGGGGCACTGGCTCTAGTTGGTGACCTTAGGGTCAAGTCTAGTCTTACTTGAGGTCCAAGTTTTGGTATTCCTAGTATGGTATTTTGATTTTTAAGATGTAGTTAAGAGAATTTGTTTCTTTCTATTTTTAGGAGATATGATTTGATTTGGGTTTATTTCTTGTTTTAAAAGATATGTTCTCTATAAAAGTAAGCCTTCTTGTACTTTATTTCTTTGAGTTGGATGCAATAATAGTTCCAAAATCCTCTCAACTCTTCTCCCTCTCTTCTTCACCGACTGCTGCCCTCTCTCTCTTCTCCCTTTCACGTAAACAAGGTGCATCTGCAGCAACCTGCTGCTGCTTATTTCTCCCACCTGAAAGAGCCTCCACGCCTCCATATTACCTAAAACATCACATACACCATTGTTATAACCACCAAGGCTAAAGCATTGGCAAGGCTCTTATTGGCCATGGCAGGCTCAGGCCTAATCATTTTAAATAGGTTGGGAGTCAAACCAAGGTCCATTACAAACATTGCTGTCACCTGAAAAGTTACCTAAAACATCACATACACCATTGTTATAACCACCAAGGCTAAAGCATTGGCAAGGCTCTTATTGGCCATTGCAGGCTCAAGCCTAATCATTTTAAATAGGTTGGGAGTCAAACCAAGGTCCATTACAAACATTGCTGTCACCTGAAAAGAATTGATTGAGTTTGGGTTGAGCCAAACTGGATTTCCTGTGACCGTATTCACTTCACAGTTCTAGCAATCATTTGCTACCTGCATTAGTTTCTTGTATTTCTGAGACAAAGTTCGAAGCGCACTGTTTAAGAACCTGGGAATCATGGGAGCCCGAGTACGCCACCTTTGTTTCTCAAAACAAGTAAACATATTCCTTCATGTGAGTTACATCTGTAGTTTACTTATGAATTAATAAAAAAAACAAAATATTTACATAAAATGACTAAAAAATTTGTTATCAAACAAAAAAAAAAAAAATCAGAGAATGTCACGAAAAGGAATTAGAAACTCTGAAAACCTGAATTTCTTGAGGTGACTCATTCCGCACCCAAGATCGAGAAAGTGAATAGAGAGACCTTGAAGCACCATCAAGAAACCTGACCTACAAAAAAGCCCTCATGTCCAATCAAAAATAGCATCATTTTTCTTTTGAAAAATAAAACAGCATCATATTGAGAACCAAAACAAGAATGATGTTCCAGACAAAAGAAAAGTACCAGAAAATACAAATCCAAGAACGAAACTGTAGTTTTAAAAAGTATACCGGAGTTTAACCAGCATTTAGAGTTGATAGTCACAGTTTGAGAAAGAAATTCCATGATACATCCCATTGATGGGAAAGGACACGGGTTGGGAAACACAAAGGCTGACGTAAAAGTTGACGTACAATAGTATGAAAGCAGTCCTCACTTGATATATCACTTTTTTATGCAAAAAAATTACTGACACATGGTCGGATCCACCACTGTTGAAACAAATAACAAACCACTTTTATACAGGTGCAAATCACTCAAATCACCTTCGGAACTACTTTGCACAGGTGCAAAACCACTTTGCACCGATGCAATCTTATTTACACCTATGCAAAATCACTTTTTGCCTTTAAAATAATTTTGCACGGGTGCAAAATAAGATTGCATAAATATAATCTTACTTTGAACTTCTTTGCACCGGTGCAAAATTAAATTTCAAGTATTTCTTCACCTATAACAAGTGATTTTACACTTGAAAGGTAATTTTTCCACCTTAAGGTTTAGGGTTTAGTCTTTAGTGTTTAGGGTTTAACAATCCTAAACACTAAAGGCTAAACCCTAAGCCCTAAGGTGAAAAATCACCTTTCAAGTGAAAAATCACTTCTCATATGTGAAATCATTTTCCATAAACCTAAACCCAAAACCCATTAGTCAAAATCACTTTGTATGGGTGCAAAATCACTTTGCACAGTGAAACCATCCTTGGAATAGTTTTGCACTGATGCAAAATGAAATTTCACCGGTGCAAAGATACCTTAAAATAATTTATCACCAATGCAAAATCATTTTGCACCAGTGCAAAATCACCTTGAATAATTTATCATCAGTGTAAAGTAGTTTATCACCAGTGTAAAGTAGTTTACTACCTGTGCATTTTAGGTTAAAGTAGTGTGGTGATTTTTTTGAATGTGGTAGACCCACCACATAACAAACCTTACGTTCTTTTATTTTTTTACATTAAATATCAATTATCAAGTAGGCCTACGTTCACAACACTGTGAAGCATAAGAATAGCACCCACAAATTTTCCCACGTCATTTTTTACATCAGTATCTACATTTCCCTACTTTTTGGTGATGGGAAATTGCTCCTAAAAATTGCAAGGGATTACTCATTCGTTTGTTTATCAGTAAAGCCCCAGACAACCAAAACAAAGTATCTAAAGAAGTACAAACTATCTAAAGTTGAAGAAATTTATATTTTTACATTAGACCATGTGGCTCAAAACTAAACCAGACAATTAACATGTATAATTTAGAGAAATAACTAATATGTGCAGAGTCTGGAAACAGTACCACTATAGTGTTAGCATATATTTTTATTTATTTTTTTGTATAACTGTAAGTTTCCAACTCCTCGGGGGCATCTATGTAGTTTCACCCTTTCGGTCTCTCTATATAAAAGAGCCCTAAGGTTTCAATAAAGAATTAAGTCATTACAATCAATTTGGTACTAAAGCACAGGTCCTTAACCATGGCTCTAGGTATACCACCCCTAAAGCCTCCGAACCATACCACCAAATCGCTCTTCCTCTCTCTTTCTTTGATCAACGGCGACGCCTCACCGACGGTGCACCAGCAGTCACGCGCTGTCGTCTCACGTGTCTAAGGCAATGCTACCGCGACGCTCGCACGAGGCGACGCTCCAGTGGGCTCTCATGGCAATCGTGCACGCCTGAGACGATGACCCAGCGGTGGTCTGCACATATAAGGCAGCGGCACTTTGCACGACTGAGGCAGCGCGACGACGTTTCAGAGAGGCGCAGCAACAACTCAACGCACCTGATGCAACACAGCAACGTTCAGAGCAGCACGACAGAGCTCTGCGCACCTGAGGCGACGCTGGCAACATTCAAAGCGGCAAACCAACGTGCTACTGCACGTGTAAGGGGACTATAGCCCCTTTCTAGGGCTACTTTCCTCCCCTACAATAGGGAGAAAGAGACCTAGGTCTCCTTAGGGCCTTCTCAGGTGCTCTCCTCACAGCCAGGTTAGCCAACGCTTGTCCGAGAGGGCCTTTCGTTGAAGATGCGAATACGAATATATTTGATTTCAGATCTATCGATGATTTCTTGGACATAGAAGACAAATTGAGGCTTACGAATCGCGAAGATGGCTTCAGATGATCACTCCGAGGTGACATTAAGCTCTCTTTCGGACACAGGGTACTTAAGAATCCGTTTTTCGGTCCCGTAGTCAAGTTAGAAGAGACCAACTACTCACGGTGGGCCCAGACTTTCCTCATGACCGTCAGGGGTCATGGGAAGAGCCACATCCTTATAGATCTGGAGCCTACAAGACTGGTGCAAATGCCAACTGAGAGAGAGACAATGCTATGGTCTCTGCATGGCTCATGCAGATTGTTATTCCCCGAATAGACGATGAGATCATGTATTACGCCACAGCAAACAAGATGTGGGAGTTCTTGCGTGACTTACTCTCATGCCAAGAACTCTACACGGGTTTTCCAGGTCTTCTACAACCTCTTCTACTTGCGTCAGGAAGGACACACACTGCCACAGTACTACCTCCTGAAGGGAATGCTGGAGAGGCAGCACTCATATCTGTCGGGGTGTGCCTGTGAGTCCTGGAAGAGCTTTAGGAGACAACTGGCAGTCTCTCTTTTCTTAGCAAGCCTTGGACCTTAGTATACAGCAACCAGAGATCAGATCCTCATCGTTTCAAAGCTTCCTACCCTGGAAGAGGCCAATAGTAGACACAGCAAGGTTTCAGTGTGCACTCCTGCTGCTGACTCTGGTACTTAGACGTCCGCACTGGCTGCGATCCCTGGACGTGGCAAGGGAGCTCCGCTACTTGCGCATGGTCGTGGATACAGACGCTCATCTAATACACTTATTAAGACTCCGTGTACCTACTATGGCAAACTTGGCCACTCTAAGGCTACATGCTGGTAGAAGCACGGTAGGCCACCTATGACCAATCAGGCAGTTGAGATCTCATATGGAGTTCTCCCTACTCCTGATGTCAATTCTCTTAGCACAGAGATTGAGGCCTTGCAGCAGCAGATTGCACAACTGACTCAAGCATATTCTTCTCAGTCTCCAAATACAACAGCCATTGCCACCTCTGCAGAGGCACCTGCAACTGGTATGTCGTCACTCGTCTTCTGGTGATTGGTTGATTGACTCTGGTGCATTCAAGCACCTATGTAGCAACAGAAGCTCTTTCTCTCAGTTAACACCAGTTACACTAGCCAGGACCATACGGGTGGCAGATAAGAGACATTCGCCACTTGTTGGCAAGGGAGATGTCTTTATCACCTACCTTAAAACTGTCAGATATTTTCTATGTACCTAATTTTCCTTTGAGCTTATTATCTATTAGCAGCATTATTAATTATCTAAACTACCGAGCTATATTTGATGCATCTTGTTGTGTCTTGCAGGACAAGTTCACTGAGAAGACAACTGATGGAGGGTGTGAGGAACGGGGGGTGTACCGTCTGAGTCGTACTATTATTGCTGCCTCTACTACCCAGGGCTTTGCTTCTACTGGATCTCCTCTCCAATGGCATCACCGCCTTGGCCACTTGCCTATTGATCGCCTCAGACATGTCCTACCGCACATACCCTCCACTACTGCTCTCACTTGTGATGCTTGTCAATTGGACAAGCACCACAGGGTTACTTTTTCCAATTCTAGTTTTATTTCCTCTGTTGCTACTTTTGATTTGGTCCATATGGATGTTTAGAGTCTCAGTCATACTCCTGATCAACTTGGGAGCAGATGTTATCTTGTTTTAACTTATGATTTTTCACATATTTCCTTGATGTTTCCTTTGAAAAATAAGTCCAATGTGGGACAAATTATTAAAAATTTTGTTAAAGAAATAAAGACAGCATTCTTGTTTGGTGAAACGTTTTCGATCTGATAATGCCTTAGAGTTTTGTACAACTCATTTACCTACTTTCTTTTCCAGTTGTGTCATTATTCATGAGATCATGTGGCCCCACACCTCTCAGCAAATGGTGTTGCTAAGCGGAAACATCGCTACATTCTTAATGTTGCTCGTACATTGCTGATTCACCATTCAGTTCCCTCTCTTTACTGGGGTAATGCAGTTGACTGCCTGTTTTCTGATAAATAGGATGCCTAATGCTGCTTTACATGAACGAATTCCGTTGCAAGTTATGTATCATGATCGTCCCTTGTTTCACGTCACCCCTCAGACTTTTGGTTGTGTTGCCTTTGTCCACCTATCGAGACCAGGTCGGGATAAATTAGCACCGAGAGCAGTTAAGTGTGTTTTCCTTGGGTATACTCGAACGCTAAAAGGGTATCGATGCTTTGGTCCTATTTCTTCTCGACATCTTGTTTCGACATATCTTACCTTTCATGAGGCGATACCCTTCTTTTCCACTTCTGTTGTTGAGATACCTTCTGAGGGTGATACGGCACCTATGTCATTTACATCCATTCGCTTTGGAACTTTTCCCAAGATTCCTGTACCTACTACACCACCACCACCTACTACGCATTCTTTTCTTCGTCTGACTGGGCCACTTCAGACATATGTCTGCCCTCATACTACCTATTAGGGACCCCCACCCTCGCATTCATTATCGGCTTCTCAAGTGAATCCTTTAAACACCGACGCATATTTGCCATGTGATGATCACAGAGACAGGACAGATGATGTGGCCGGTGATGATTTGGATCTTCCAATAGCAATTCGGAAGCGACTACGGGCCTGCACTACTTAGCCCACAGCCAGGGCACTTGCTACTGACGACTTAGCCCCCAGGTTTACTGGATTCACTCAACCATTTACGACTACTCAATTTCCAGCTACTCATCACGAGGTCATGCTTGATCCAAAATGACGAGCAGCCATGGAGGATGAGATGGCCGCTCTTAAAGGTCGAGGGACCTAGGAGCTCACTCCAATTCCTAATGGTGCTACACTTATTGGCTGTTGGTGGGTATTAACTGTAAAGTTCAACCTCAATGGCGATGTTGCTAGATACAAAGCGCACCTCATGGCTAAGGGGTTCACCCAAACCTATGGGGTGAACTTCTAACACCTTCTCACCAGTTGCCAGATTTCCTACGGTATGGTTGCTGGTTGCAGTGGCAGTTCAGCTAGATTGGCCTTTGCATCAGTTGGATGTGAAGAATGCATTCATCTATGGTGATCTCCAAGAGGAAATCTACATACAGCAGCCACCTGGCTTTAAGGCTTAGGGGAAGTGTGTATGCTAACTACGGAAGGCCATCTATGGCCTTAAGCAAAGCCCCAGAGTCCGATTCCAAAGGTTGTCACAAGCTGTAGAGGCAGCTGGATTCAGGAAATTAACAGCCGACTTTTCTCTCTTTGTTAAAAGGACTGGACGAGGTACTGTAGTACTTCTTGTTTATGTTGATGACTTAATTGTCACGGGAGATGATGAGTAGGGTGTTGATGAGATTAAGCGCATCCTTGCAAATCAGTTTGTCATGAAGAACTTGAGAGCTTTACGGTACTTTCTTGGTATTGAGGTTGCTCACAGCAAAAAGGGCGTAGTCCTGTCCCAAAGGAAGTATGCATTGGATATCTTACAGGAGGTTGGTATGCTTGAGGCCAAGGCAAATATTCCTATGGACCCGAAGATGCCACTATATGATGAGGATGCACAGTTGATGAACAGCAGACAATACAGGCAGCGCAGTACAGGCAGCTTGTGGGCAAGCTTCTATACCTCACTATCACGAGGTCGGATATCTCTTTTGTGATAGGGAGATTGAGTCGGTTCATGGCTAAACCAACACATCATCACTGGGATGCAGCATTGATGGTGCTCAGATACATCAAGAAGGCTCTTGGGAAAGGTCACCTCCTCTCCAAGGGGTCATCTATGACCTTGGTTGACTACACTGACGTGGACTACGCAGAATGTCATGTGGACTGCAAATCCACTACTGAGTTCTAGGAGCAAGAAACAGGGCACAGTTGCGAGATCCAGTGCCGAGTCTGAGTATAAAGCCATGGCTCAGACGACTGCCGAGATAATGTGAATTAGGTCCCTGCTTACTGACTTGCAGATGCAGTTTTCTAGCCCAATGGAGATGAGATGTGATAACAAAGCAGCCACCTTCATTACCAACAACCCAGCATTTCACGAGAGGATGAAGCATGTTGAAGTTGATTGCCACTATACCAGGGACATCATTCAGAAGGGCTTGCAATATACCACACCAGTCACATCTGAGGAGTAGATTGCCGATATTTTCACCAAGCCCTTAGCCAGATCTTTATTTAATTCATGTGTATCTAAGCTGAGCATGATAGATATCTATGCTCCAACTTGAGGGGGAGTGTAACATATGTTTTTATTTATTTGTTTGTACGGTTGTGGGTTTCTAGCTCATCAAGGGCATCTCTATACTTTCACCCTTTCGATCTCTCTCTATATAAGAGAGCCCTAGGGTTTCAATAAAGAATTAAGTCATTACAACCAATATATAGTATTGAACTCCTTGAATTGTTGTCCGTGAGGGTATACTTGTAATTTTTATTTTTCTATTGGAGTTATATTGCTATTTGTCCCTCTTCTCTCTGTAAAAAGAGAGAATTTTTTAATAAGATGAACATTTCATTTCTCCAAACTTCGTATCAAAACAGTAGTACTACACCGAAGCTCGTGATATCCCAACCAAATCAGCCTCTAATCCCTTCCACCAATCTCCCAATCCTCTCTTCCACTGGTTGGATCTCCACACCGACACCCTAGGCACCACCAGTGCCACCCCTGGTGGTGCTACCCTGCCTGCACCACCCCTCCAGTCAGTGCTCCTCCATCTGCGCCGCCCCTACTGCCCCTGTTCCTCGCCAGTGGCCCCTGCTGCAACACTGCAGTAGGTGCGGCCTGATCTGGGGTAGCAACAACAGGCCCCAGGGGGCCCAATCCTATCAATTGCAACCATTGCAGGCCCTGGTGGGCTCTGCTGCGATCGGTGGCTAATAGATCGAGGCCCAATGTGCATCGCCAGCCCCCGTTGGTGGCAAATCTGATCACCAAGTCCCTGCTCCAAGTCTTTGTTCTTCTATGATTTGATTTTTCTAATCAAGAGACGAATCTGATTTATGTGATTTCAGATGTTTGTGGATTGAATATGTGATTTAGGTTATTTTTTATAATGCAGGTTTGTAGACAAGAGAGATGACTTCCTCAAGTTCATCCGAAGTCACATCAGACCCTATGGTGGACATCGGGACTTATAAAAGTCTATTTTTTGGTCCTATGATAAAGTTTGATGAGACTAATTATCCTCGATAATCCCAAACTTTCTTGATGACCGTCAGCAGTCATGGGAAAGAGCACATCCTGGGTAGTCTAGAACCAACCTAGAAGACAGGTGCGAATGCTAATTGAGATAGAGACAATGCAATAGTGTGTGCATGGATGATGAATTACATTATCTCCCGAATCGGTGAAGAGATTATATATTACACCACAACCAAATGGATGTAGGATTCTCTTCGTAAAGCATTTTCTCATTAAAAGAATCCATCTAGAGTGTTTCAGGTCTATCATGAGCAAGGTTTTAAAAAACGCGAGGCAGTACTAAGATAGTTTGCCTTCATTGAGACGAGGCATAAGCCTCGAGACGGTTAAGACATAACCCTCATGTTTTAAATGGAAAATAAAAAAAATGACAAATATATACTTGTTAGGTACTAATAATGAAAAACAAAGTAAAAAACATATATCCATGCCATTTTTGCTTTATCACAACGTTTAGAGTAAAATTAGACAAGAGATGACATTTAAATAAAAGGTAAACCTATAGAAAATTACAAATTAAATTTATCAAACTCCAAAAGTAAAAGTTCATATGATGAGAATTATCACAAGTAAACCTATTGGGAATCAAAGAAGAGCCACGTGGCACATGCCATGTGGAAGTTATCTACAAGGCCACTTGGCCCATCGATTTTTTGTCTAAATACCAAAAATAGGAATTCGTTCTTAGTTGGCAATTAACCTAATTTAGTTTATTTGTTTTAAGAAGATTTGTAAAAATTTGATTGTTCCAAATCTAGAAGATTTGATTAGATTTGATTAATTGAGTCTAGTTTTAAAATTAGGAATATTTATTTACTATTTTTAGGAGATATGTACTCTCTATAAAATAGAGAGCCTTCCCATATGTTTTCTTTGAGCAATAGAAAAACTCTTCCAATCAATTAAGCTCCCCTCTCTACTTCTCTTAGTGCTGCAGCCAACCATCCACAGAGACAAGAAGCCTCTCTGCCAGCTCCACAGGGAATCCAGTTGGTCCCTGGCTCTACAAGCCAATCGACATCAAGACCAGCCCACCTATCCTACCTGCAAAGGCCGGTCTGCACACAATAGACTTGTTTCCATCCATTCAGACCAGTTTGCATCCCACAGACCAGGCTGTCCCTTGGTCTGCACAACAGACCAGATGCTCCTCCAACCTCTACAGGACTTCTTCATGCTTCGGATCGCCACAAATCCCAACATGGTATGAAAGCAGTAACGCTTCGAGTAACTATTCTCAAGTCGGAGTTCTTCCCAACCTTCTCTATAAGCCGACATTCTTATAGCTAGGTTGACCTTCTTGGCCCCAACTCAACTGAATTTCTTTTCGATTTTCTCTCAACTCAAAGTCGGAGTTCTTCCCAACCTTCTCTATAAGTCGACGTTCATCCGACTAGGCCGACGTTCTTTTTTTTTTTGAAAAGGGGAAGGGTGGTTATCTGCATGATACCCACCCGAGGAGGCCAACGTTCTTCTTGGCCCCAACTCAACCGAAGTTCTTTCTGGTCGAAGTTCTTCTCAACCTTCTCTAGAGCTGACATTTTTTCCGGCTAGGCCTAAGTTCTTCTCGGCCGCAACCAGAACCAAAGTTCTTTCCGATTCAAACTTCCTTGGAGGATGATGGCAAAATTAAAGATACAAGTTTCCAATTAAGAAAAGAAGAGAGATGAGGCGTCGAGACCAAGTCATCGACCTTCCAACCTTCGACTTGAGGGGGAGTGTTGGGAATCAAAGAAGAGCCACGTGGCACATGTCACATGGCAGCCATCAGGCCACGTGGCAGTTATCTAAAAGGCCACTTGGGCTACCGATTTTTGGTCTATAGGACCAAAAATAGGAATTGGTTTCTTAGTTGACAATTAACCTAATTTAGTTTATTTGTTTTAAGGAGATTTGTAAAGATTTGGTTATTCCAAATCTAGAAGATTTGATTAGATTTGATTAGTTGAGTCTAGTTTTAGAAATATGAATATTTATTTACTATTTTTAAGGGATATGTACCATCTATAAAATAAAGAGCCTTCCCATATGATTTTTTTTAGCAATAGAAAAATTCTTCCAATCAATTAAGCTCCTCTCTCTACTTCTCCTAGTGCTGCAGTCGACCATCCATAGAGGCAAGAAGCCTGTCTGCCAGCTCTACAGGGAATCCAACCAATCCCTGGCACTCTGTAGGCCGGTCTACATCAAGACCGACCCACTTGTCCTACTTGCAAAGGTCGATCTACACATAGCAAACAGGTTTCCAACCGTTCAAACAGGTTTGCATCCTGCAGACCAAGCTGTCCCTTAGTCTGCAAAACAAACTTGACGCTCCTCCAACCTCTGCAAGACTTCTTCATGCTCCAGATCCCCACAAATCCCAACAAAATCAAATAAATATAATGAATTATATTGACGCTAAAAAATTCAATTATCATGACTTAAATCATAAGTAATGAGTCTAATAACTAATCTCATAACTCATAAGTCATGACATAACTAAATGAAACCTAACTAAAACCTATGATATCATTGACATCCTAGAAAATATGATAAATATATATCTCAATCACTATCATACTATTAAATAACTCATCATTGACAAACATAACCTAAAAAACCTCAATGAAACCTAAACAAAATCTATAAATAACATATATAATAAAGGAACATTTTGACATAGTTAAATAACATATACAATAAAATAATCTTAAAAAAGACCTAAATAAAATCTAAACAAAACCTAAACTTACTATTTAGTAGTGAGATCATGTAGAGATGCGAAGAGAAGTTGGAAGCAGTGGACCTTTAGTGATGCAATGGCAAAGGGTTCTGTAACCCTCAGTGACCCATCTGCAAGCTCTAGCAACCTGTGTTGGACCTCCAACAAGGTAGGAACTATGTTTCAAGAGCTTAAACAACAATGGGTGATTACGCAGCAATCATAAGACCTAATCTACCCGAATTAAGTTAGATTTTAACTTAACTTAGGAAGAATGCATGCATAAGCATCATAATTTACATCATAGTTTGATTAGTTAGTTTTATGGATAATAATGTTATTTTATGCTCTAAGAAAGAGGCGTTATTAATTGCAGATGATTCAGGACCATAGATGATAGATCAAACCATATGAATCTGATCAAGACGATGACATGAGCACAACGCTTCCAGAATCGTCTTGATCAAATTTCTATAGCACCACATTCAGCCCGTAGAAAATCAGAGGCCAAGGAGCAAGATAGCAGATTTCTAAACTCAGATGTCAAATCTGACCACACGGATCAGTCAGAATCAACGATCGCAGTCCAACGACGCAAAAATCAGTTCAATTGGAGCCTGTAGCATCAACTACAAAAGCGGGAAGATGAACGATCAGGATGGTGCCACGTGGTACCATCCCAACGATCCACCGCCACACCCCAACCACTGAAGGAAAAGCTTAGGCCGTTGGACCATCCAACATCCACGAAGAAGCCATGTTGCCATCTCCACACGCCCTTCATCAAAGAGGAGTCTATCTCAACCGCTGGATCTTCATCCAACGGCTAAGAGCAATTGCACTTGAAAATAGAACGCGCGACACAAGGGCACGCGTAGCATGTTGGTCTCAGTGCTCACACGTAAGCGAGCGACGCAAGTTCGATTCTCGCTAAACGCAAAATTGAAGAGGCGGTGGAGTGCGAGCGTAATTGAACCGTTGAATGAGATCGAAGGGCACGGATGCGACCACGTGGCACACGAAGGCTCATTGGATGAGGCAACACGGATGGACGCCCGATCCAACGCCCAAACTAACGCCCCGATGCACGTGCTTTTCAAAGGCGGTGCGGCATGATCGAACAACTTTTTTTTTTTTGAAAAGCGAAAGGACGGTTATCTGAGTGATAGGCACCAAAAATCATTCCATTCCAACCAAACGGGTTATATGAAAATTACAGGATAAATCCCCAAAACACCACTTAGGAAGAAATAGTCGAAACAAAATTCTCAACATAAGGCCTCTCCCCCCTAAAAATCGCCCCATTTCTCCCCAGCCATACACCCCACAAGGCCACCAAGACCTTCGCCCTATCCTTTTTGGATCTAAAGGCAAACTCTCCACCGTAGGCATTTCCCCTACGGAAAGATCCCAAAAGTTACCCGTATCCTGATGGGCGATACAGTCGATTCCCATCCGCTGCCAAACCTGCGTCACAAAAGGGCACTGAAAGAAAAGGTGTCGAATATCCTCCTCAGCTCCATCACAAAGGGAACATGCAAGATCATCCGATTGGACCCATCTAGCTCTCCACCGCTTCGTCATAACTCTTCCCCTCCTCACTAGCCAAGTAAAGATCTTCACCTTCAAAGGACATTCCGCCTTCCATAGCAAACTGTATTCTCTCAAAAAATCGATGTCAAAGTTGACCGTGCCACTCCCTAACCTACGGAAGACCTTTGCCACAGGGAAATCTCCTTCCTAATGAAAACCATCATCGCCCTCCTCTGGTGCCCAACCCTCCAGCTCATGTAACAAACGTTGGAACTCCTTACACCTTTGGTCTAAAAGCCCTCCCCGAAAAGTTCGACACCACGCCCCATTCCAACAACTTCCCACCGTAGCTAATGGGTCCACAACACCCCCAACAAAGCGAGGAAACCTCTCCGCAAGGGTTGAGCCACCCCCTGCTAGTCGTCCTGCAAAAAACAGAATGCATCACCCTTCCCTAGAATGGGGGAAAAGAGATCGCGCATCTTCGCTGTCATCGTCACCAAACCCCTAAGAAACTGGGAGGCACCTGAGGGAAGGGACTCCAAAGGCTCCCAAGAGAGGAAAAGGCCGTAGCACCGCCGCATAACATCACCGAAGAGCCCTCGCTCTCGTCCCACCAATCTCGCTATCCACTTGGTCAGGAGGCTGATGTTCACCTTATCCACATCTCTAACCCCCAGACCCCCTTCCAGAAACGACCTTCATACCTCCTCCCAAGCTACCAACTTCACCCCCCTTCCTGTCGACCCTGCATTTGCCCAGAAGAAATCCCTCATCAATCCCGATATCTTCTCAATCTGGCGCGGCAATCTGAAAACAGAGAGAAAATACGACATGGAGGCCAACACTGCTTTCATTAGGATCAACCTTCCACCTCTAGAAAGAAGTCTAGAGGACCATCCTGCCAATCTTCCTTCCATCCTCTCTAGTAGAGGAATCCAATCCTGTAACCTGAGGAATCAATCTGACAGTGGAAGGCCTAGATACACCAGCGACAGAGAACCCACCTCCGTCTCCAAATCCCACTCACCCTCTACACCTCTTCAGCCACCAAGTTGAACAGGACAAAAGTTGATTTTTGGTAGTTGATCTGCAACCCTGACGCCTCGCCAAAAAGTTCCAAAAGGATTCATCCTCTTGGCCTCCAACTCCGTTCCCTCGACCAGGAATAAGGTATCATCAGCATATTGCAGGATCGTCGTTTCCTTATCCTCACCAACCATAAATCCTCTGACCAGACCCCTATCACAGGCCTTCTGTATAACCAACGCCAACGCATCTGCCACCAACACAAACATAAGTGCAAGGGGTCAACCCTGTCTAACCCCCCTCCTAGGCTGTACCCATCCTCCCGCCAAGTTCCCAATGACCAGGACTAAGAAAGATGATGTCATCACACACCTCTTCATCCAATCAATCCACACCGCGGGGAACCCCCTCCTCCCCAGGGAAGCCTAACCAAAATCCCATTGCACCGAGTGGTATGCCTTGCTGAAGTCAACTTTCCACAAAAAGGCCCTTCTCTTCTCCCTCCTCCAGAAAGCTAACGCCTCCATAGCAATCACAAAACCGTCCAAGATTCCTCTCCCCGGGATGAAAGCCGTCTGAACAGGTGAGATCAGGTCTCCAAGAATGTCCCTGAGCCTATTTGCCAGGACCTTAGCGACAATAAGGTACATGGCATTCGAGAGTGCAATTAGTCTGAAGTCCTGAATCGCCTCCGCCCCTTCCTTCTTAGGAAGTAGAAATAGATAGCATCTATTCAGCTTATCAAAGCTTCTGTTCCCGGCCACGAACTCCTCCATCATTTGCATCACCTCTACCCCCACTAGGTGCCAAAATTCCTTGAAAAAGAAGACAAGGAAACCATCCAGGCCAGGACACCCCTCCGCGTTCAAGCTCCACACCGCCTGCCTCACCTCGTCCTCTGAGAAGCTAGCTATGAGACTCGCTGCCTGGGTCTCTGTGACACGCTATACATTCTCCCCTCTCCACCTCCAACCCCCCCTAACGCGCCTCCCAGTAAACTCCTTGAAGTAATCTGCAACGGCTCGACCAACCTCCTCCCTACCAAAGAAGCTGACCCCACAAATCAACATCCTGTCTATCCAGTTTCTCCTCTTGGCGGATGCCATTTAGTGAAAAAATCTGGTATTAGAGTCGCCCTCCTTCAACCATCTCTACCTCGATCCCGTCTTCCACCCCACCTCTTCCTTCCTGTCCTCCTGTACCGTACGCATCATTCTCGCTCTAACCTCCCTATCCTCTAAAGATATAGGGGCTTGGTCTCTTGCCTATCGATCCTGGTAATCTCCACCAGTGCCTTCTCCTTCCTGCTCCTCCTAGACGCTCTAATCTCCCTTATATACGCCCTCAAGTGATCACGCAACATATCCAACTTCTTTGCCAGACAACATGCAACAGATCCCTCCACCATCATAAAGTTCCATTTCTCCTCCACCATACGCTGGAACCCTTCTTCCATCAACCAAGATCTGTCAAATTTAAAGTGTCAATGTGTCCCCTCATTAGACCTCCACATGAGGGGCATATGATCAGAGAAAGGCCTCTCCAAGGCAGACACATCCGCAACTGAAAAAGATTCTACTAGCTCCACGTTGCAAAGGAATCTGTCAATCCTGGACATCTGGCCACTATTGTTCCTCCACGTGTAAGCACATGATGCTAGTACCAGATCCACGAGGCCATGCGTAGCCACAAAATCCACAAAAAGATCTGACCCGGGATCTTGCTTACCCCACCCTCCAGGCCTGTCGTTCATCTGTAGAGTGATGTTGAAATCCCCTCCAAGCAGCCAAGGAAAACCATGACACTCTGCTGTGACAATCGCGAGCTCCTCCCACATGATTCCTCTGGCCTGGGCATCCAACGGATCATACACCCCTGTAACATACATCTTAGCGCCTCCCACCTTCCTAATCAACCTTACAGAGATGACATGTTCCCCACAATAGAACTCATCCAAGGAGAAGACATCTTCCCGCCATCCCAATATCTGTCCTCCTAAGCGGCCATTTGCCCCAAGGAATCGGAACCCCTCCATCCAGGAACCCCCAACTTCCTTCCAAGTTCGGGCATCACAATTAGCCAACTTTGTTTCTTCAAGAAGCACGACATTAGCTTTCCACATACGAATATAGCACCCCAGTGACGCCCTTCTAGCTGGGTCATTAAGACCCCGCATATTCCACGTCATCACCCCATTCATTTAACAACAAATGTAGGCCTCCTCCAAGGACTGTCGGAAGCTACATGCCTCCGCCGTCCTACACACCTCGCCGTTTTCACAATCCAACAACGTCGTCTGTCGTGGTAGCTGTGACGTCTCACCTCGACCATCAACCACTACCCTCAATCTCTGACCTCCACGAAACTTCCACCTCCTCTTATAACGAAGAGCCCTACCTCTACCACCTTGCACCATTCGCGGTCTCCACCACGTTAGGGTAATCTCCTTGCACTTGGACAACACCAGAGTGCACTCCAACTGCTGCTATAACGAAGTATCCCCAGGACCACCAACTTGAAGCTCGGTTTCCTCCACCTCGCGCTAGACCCTGACCACAGCCTTGTCAGCCATCAGACCACCGGAAGCCTCTCTCAATGCTGTCGGTGCCTCTGCTATCTCTCCTACCCCTCACAGCAGAGTCACAGCAAGGGAGACCGCGCCTTCCACCCGGATCGAAGCTCGAGCGTGCTCTTCCACAGCTCCATGGGCCTCCTGCCGATCATACACCCCCTTCGAGGTCGAGGGATCAGGAGAGCTCCACTTCTCCAAGCAAGCTCTAAAAGGGGGCCGAGTTTGAGTCTTTGCACCTCTTGAACCCAACGAAAGGTTCTCATCAAATCCCGCATGCAAATTCGGCTCCGCACTCCGTACGTGTCGCGACCATGACCCCTTTAAGAGCCTTCGCTGGTTGTTCAACGCAGAGCCGCCTCTCATAAATGCCCTTCCCCGCCTCTTCCGCTCCCGATGCTTTCGAAGCAGCACTAATCTCAGGCGACGCCAGCAATGCAGACGAGATTTGCGCAGATTTCTCAGGCCTCGAATCCACGTCAGTGACCGATCGACTCACCTTCACCGAACGACGCTTCACCTTCCTCCGCACCGGCACCGCTGTTCCGGCCACCGCCATGGATCCCCGATAAGCTCCCCGAATCACGTAGGAGACGACCCAAGAGGAGCTCCCCAGCCGCAACACAACCTTCTCCATCATCCTCGCTCGATCTTCATCTCGGTCGTCGCCACCACAGGACCCCTGGAGAGGCCGACTGCAACGCACCTCTTGAGATGAGCGAAAGGCGAGAAGACCGCTTCCACCACCTCCACCGACCTCAACCACCAAGGGATCCCCTCAATGGACACCTTTAACACCAATCTCTCCAATGGCCTCTCCACAGATGCTCCATCATGTGGGGACGGCCATCGCCATCTCCACCTCCCCATCTTGGCGTCGAATTCCAAGAAGCAAAGCTCTTCCCTCCTCTCGACACGAAGGCCAAGGACCAAGAACCTCCTACCTTCCAACATCAAAACCCTAGCCCCCTCCCACTCCATATCCTGACCCAAAGCCACCACCATTGTCTTAATCACCCAGCCACAGAGAACCTCACCCACCAGCCCACACTCCACCTCCTCCCTTAGGCACCTAACCCCCTTTAACAAGGGTGCCTCAATCTCCACCTGCAATAATCCCCCGAGTAGCGGCGGCAGCAAGCTCCCCATGTCCCGAGCACAACCACCACTGCAGTTGAAGCTCCTACGCCCTATGCCACCACACTCCAACAGCGCCATGGCTCGCGACACTCACGCGCCCAATGGTCACTTCCCAGACATCTGAAGCATCTTCCCCTCTCTGTCGCGTCTCCTTCCCTGCAAGAAACCCTCCAGAGACCAACCGAGGTCCGACTCTCCTTCCTTTGCCTCGCCACTACCAAGCAGACTGCACCATCCCCAGGCCTCACAACCTCGCCCTCCCTTTTCAACGGGTACCCCTCCTCTCCCTCCCCACAGCCTCTCTTTTTGTCGCCCCTCCTCCCGCTTTCTCTGTCGCTCGTTTCTATGCTCTTCTCAAAGCCTGGTTAATCGGACAATTGAAATTAAAGCGCGCACGCGCATGATTAACGCAAGGCGGTGGATCTAGCGATTAAGCGGGTGCCTCGTAGCGCCATCTAGTGCGATGCATGCGTTTTAGGCGCAATGAAGGCTATTTTAAGGCATGATTTAGTCTGTGGATCTCCCGATCGACGAATGTGATAGCTCCAAGGGTGTTGCACGAGATTGTGACTCAAATACCAGCTCTGCCCCTCATTTTGGCTATAAAAAGGATCCTAGAGCCTCCATCTGAAGGCATCTCAACTTCCACCAGACACATCTCCAGCCTCTCTCTAAAGTGCTACCACACTTCACATAAGCATCCCTCAAGCAGCATCGCCCTTCATTTACTTCTCTAATTCCTAATTTGAGAACTGTTTGCCATTAGCAATAAAAATCTAATTTTCTGAATATCTGGTCTGTCTCTATGTTCGCATTAGGATAGATTAGTTAGTACGGAAAGCTTTGAAAATCATGTTTTGCATCCCCGCAAACGACTCAGTACTTACCGAAATATTTATAAATTTATTTGTTTCAACGTGATTCGCAACTACAGCGATATAGAAATATTTTCATGCATTTCGCAATGAACAATGGGCTCGTTGGTGTTTCGGGCAATGGGTTTTAGGCTTTGAAAGAGGGTTTGAATTAAGGCTTTGGAGGGATTTATTCACAGAAAAAGATCATGTATAAGTCACATAATAATCTAAAAGGGCCTTTCAACCGAGGCTATAGCCTCTCCTTCACCTCAACACCTCACCGCCTCGACCAACTAAGGGTCACGCCTCATGATGCAACCCTAAGGCTATAGCCTCAAGGCAATTTCCCAACGCCTCGTCTCGAGGCATACACCTCGAGCACCTCGAGGCACACCTTTTAAAACGATGATCATGAGTTGTTTCATCTTCGCCAAGAGGGTCGTTCATTGGCATAGTATTATTATATTGTAAAGGGTCTCTTGGAGAGCATAACTCATATCGTCCTAATTGCACCTATGATTCTTAGCACTCTTTTCGGAAGGAGTTGGCAATTTCTCTGTTCTTATCAGGACTTGGCCCTGAATTCACAGCAGCAATGGAGCAAATCTTGACCTTACCTAAGCTTCCTTCTCTTGAAGAGACATATAGCAGGCTCAGTCGAATTGCTATTTAGACTCCAGTGACAAATGCTACAGGACAGACTTCTGCTTTGCCTGCAACCCCTGAACGTGGAAGAGGTGCCTCTTCTTCACGTGGTCGTGGACAAGGATTTCGGGGACGCACTCGTACCCTATGTACCTACTGTAGTCGGGTAGGACATGCTGAGGCCATGTACTGGAAGAAGCATGGCAAGCCTGCAATTGCCAATAAGGAGACTAATGTTCCAGACACATCTGCAGAGGTGGTCTCTAAGGTAGAATTTGATGGTCTTCTTCAAAGATTTTCTTAGCTAGCACAGGCTTCCACTGCTCAATCTCCAGATATTGTTGCGTTTGCATCTTCCTCCTCCGGTGGTGAGTTGGTTTGGTCTCTTTTTCCATTAAGACCTGATGAATGGTTAGTTGACAGTGACGCCTCCAAATACTTATGTGGAGATCAAGATTCATTCCTTGCCATGAGTCCTATTGCTCCAGGGAGGACAAGTCAGGTTGCAGATAGTCATCATTCTCCTATGGTTGGAAAGGGAGATGTTTCTCTGTCATGTACCCTTCAGTTGTCTAATGTTCTTTATGTTTCAAATTTTTCCCTCAGTTTGCTTTCTGTTAGTAGTATTACCAAGGATTTGACCTGTCGAGTTATATTTGATGTACAATCATGTATCTTGCAGGACAAGCTCACAGGAAGGATGATTAGTGGACATAAGGAGGGGTATGTAGATTGCCTACTAGGAGGAGGTGACGTAATAAATTGCAGAATTATAATATAAAACAATCTCACAAAATTCAATCACACAAGGTACATAATTATTTTTAGGAGGAAACCCAAACCGGGTAAAACCACCACCTAACCCTCTCGAGTTAGGATTTACCGATCAATCAAGTTGATCAAATCCACTAAACGAATCACTTAAACGAGGGTGATTCAACCTCAATTACAACCACGCTACTTTATACGAGGGTAGCGTACCTCAAACCCCTTCTCTTCACGAGAAGGATTTTGTCCTACGAAGGAGACGGGAATTCGCAAAGCGAATACCCTACCAAAGAACAAAGATAAATAACAATCCTATAAAGCCAACAAAGTAATATTTAACCTAAGCTTCTATAGGAATTAAGATGCTTCCCTTTGCAAGGAATACGTCGAATCGATAACGCGGGTGCGTGAGCTACACGACGGCGCAACGTCGCTCTCATGAACTCCGGTGGGAGAGCGGGTGCGCAAAGGCTTGATGCTCTCAAGATGAAGAACTTGAGCTTAGAGAGCAAGAGCTTTTCTTGGATACAAAAGAGTAGAAAGTATGTTGCTTGGGTGTCTTAGTGTATGTTTGTGTGCAAGAGGTTCCCCACTATTTATAGAGGCTTTAGGAAGGCTTTGGAAGGCTTAGGAAAGCTTCCATAGCCGTTGGGTGCAAAGCCCAAGAGAATCAGGCCGAAATCAGGAACAATCATTGCACTGACAGGGTAATCAGACGTCTGATCCTTGCATCAGACGTCTGCAAAACCAGTTTAAGACGTTTGGGAACAAAGTCAGACGTCTGATTTTAGGCAGATTCCTTCCTGACTTGAATCAGATCTAAACAGGGTTCTAGTGCAAGTCCATCAGACGACATACAGGACGTCTGACACTATATCTGGACATCTCGAAACCTACTTTTCTGCGGGAATGGATTTCCAATAGAGTGCAACGGCTAGAAAATCTCTGAGAAGAGATTTTCGGGTCAGCTGAGGCAAAACGGTCATTTATCAGACATCTAGAAAGGCTTAAGGACGTCTGATAAGGCTCTAACGGTCTTATTCTTCAGTGTTTGTTAAGCCAGCCAACGGTTCACTAATTGAACGTCTGGCAAAAACATCAGACGTCTTCCAAGACGTCTGGTCTAAGGTATGGACGTCTGATTTGATCAGACAGAGCTAACTAAATCCAACCTAAATGTTATCAGACGTCTGAATCAACAGTCAGACGTCTTAAAACATATTATCAAACGTCTGATTTTGGAATTAGACGTCTGAAAAAGCTATTTGAACCCTATATTGGTTTTCTAAGTTCTCCACAGAAAACCTAAGTGTTCTAGGGTTGTGCAGGTGTTCCTAGGACTACTATTATGGTACTTTAAGGCTCTTTAACATGATGTTCTAAGGAACAAAAAGAGTAAGGAAATAAAGACAAAAGTACATGAAAGAAATAAACAGAATTCTATCTTATTCTTCTTGTCCTTCCATCTCCAATCTATCGCTCCTCGTGAATCTCCTCTGTTCTCCATCAAGCTCCTCCAATCCATCATGGATGCGAGCTCGAACTCCGTCTAATCACGTCTCCATTTGCAATTTGACCTGAAATCTAAGACTCCAGGTGCAAATGTTAAATGACACGTGTTTTGTTATCATCAAAACAAACGATCGTTGTGCTCTAGCACCAATAGGGTATACCGTATGATTCGTTCACCCATCACTGCTACTACTGTTGGCCATGAGGGAGTTGCATCTAGATCCCTATTCCAGTGGCATCTTCAACTTGGTCATCTACCCTTGGAGAAACTCAAACATGTTATACCTTATATTTTACCCACCACTTCTATTGTTTGTGATGCTTATCAACTTCACAAGCATCACCGTACCTGTTTTCATGTTTCTATCCATACTGGGTCTACTTCTATTTTTCATGTTATTTATATGGATGTATGAGGTCCTAGTCAAATTCCTAACCGGCTAGGCCATCAATATTTTTTGGTTTTAGTTGATGACTTTTCTCGAGTTTCTTGGATTCTTATGAAAAATAAATCCAAGGTTCGAAACATTGCTAAGACTTTTGTTATTGAAATAAGGGCAGTTTTCCATTACTATTCAAATGTTTCCTGCATTGGAATTTTATATTGCTCGTTTAAAATCCTTTAATAAGTCCGATATCATTATACACTAAACCACTTGTGCTCACACCTCTCAGCAGAATGGTGTAGCTGAGAGGAAGCATAGGCATTTACTTGTTGTCACTTGTACCTTGCTGATTCATCATTCTATCCCGTTTTCGTATCAAGGAGATGTGTCAACCGCACATTTTCTAATTAACAAGATGCCTAACTTTGCTCTCCATGAACAAATTCCATGGCAACTTTTGTATCCTGATAGACAACTTTGTCATTTTTCCCCCTCAGGTGTTTGGTTGTGTCACTTGTGTGGCTTTTGTACACCTTAATCCTGGACGGGATAAACTGGTACCCAGAATGGTGAAATGTGTTTTCTTGAACTATTCACGAACACAAAAAGGATATCGGTGTTTTAATCATATTATTTCTTGCCATTTTTTGTTTACTGATGTTACTTTCCATGAGGCAATTCTTTATTTTTCTACGTCTGATCATGAGTTGCCTCCTACTGTTGATGATGTGCCTCTACCTATGCCTCATGTACCTCTTTCAGCTATTCCAGATACAAACACCTATCATTATGACCTGTAAGATACAGAAATATGCTGAGCTCATTCGTACATATACCAGGCCCCATACTACTTTGCAGGGGGACCTCTACCTCAAGCAAGGTGAGCTCTGCACCCTTAAACACTAACAATTATATGCTTAGTGATGCAGATGGTTCGCCTACTGATCCTCATAAAGAGAATGATCTTGATCTACCAATAACCACTCAGAAGGCCGCACAGAGTTGTGTCCATTTGCAGGTAGTCTTATGACAAATGGACTAAGGACAGATTTTTCCAGTTTTTGTCATGCCTTGGCAACCACTCATATTCCTGCAACACATCACGAAGCCATGCTTAATCCAAAGTGCATCAAGCCATGGAGGACGAGATGGCCACTCTTTAAAGTAGAGGCTCATGGGAGTTGACATCTCTGCCTTAGGGATCCACTGTTGTTGGGTGTCACTAGGTTTTCGCACTGAAGTACAATCCAGATGGCACCATTACAAGGTATAGAGCAAAACTAGTAGCGAAAGGGTTTACTCAAACATATGGAGTAGACTTTTTCGACAATTTTTCTCCTATTGCTAGACTTTCTACTATGAGTAGACTTTCTCCTGGCAGTTGCAGTGCATAGGGACTGGCGACTATATCCACTAGATGTTAAAAATGAATTCCCATATGGGGATTTACAGGAAGAAGCATATATGCAGCAGCTCCCAAGTTATGAGGTTCAGGGGGAGTGTGTATGTAGGCTACGTAAGGCCATCTATAGCCTTAAGTAGAGCCCCCGTGCCTAATTCCAGAAATTATCTTAAGTGGTGGAATCAGTAGGATTTCAAAGGTCCTCAGTAGATCATTCTTTATTTGTGAGGAAAACAGGGAGAGGTATCATATTCTTGTATATGTGAATTATCTTATTGTTACAAGAGATGACTCTGAGGGGATAAAAGAAATCAAGAAATGTTGGTTGATCAGTTTGTAATGGACTTGGGTCCATTGAGGTACTTTCTTCAGATAAAAGTAACTCGCAGCAAAAGTGGCGTTGTACTATCCCAAAGAAAGTATGCTCTAGATGACCTACAGGAAGTTGGTATGCTAGGAGCCAAGCCAGCAAATATACCTATAGACCCTAAGGGACATTTATACGATACTAAGGCAAACACAATGGATTGCAGGCAGTATCAAGGTTCGAAATGTTGATTTCGATACCGTGCCGATGAAATTCTAAGTGTGCATTTCGTAGGCATGCCGTGGAAATGCCCGTTTTTCTATGGGCATGCTGATGAACATGCCGAGGGTACGCCGTGGGCATGCCAAGGCATACCTACAAAAATAATAGAAGTAGTCAAAAAAACCAACAGCAACCTCGACATGGACACCTATTTCGCCGACATGCCTAGGGCATGCTGACGGGAAGCCGACGATATCCCTGTAAATTGACACTTTATCCATGTCAAAACGACCCCAACTCGAAAATGGCCTTACCGATGGCATGCCGACGGCATTTAAAATGATAGGCAGTATAGTTTAGTTGGGAAGTTGTTATACCTTACTATCACTAGGCCAAACATATCTTATGTTGTTGGCGAATCAATTTATGGTTAAACCCACAAGACAACACTGGAGTGTTGTGATTATGTTTCTTAAATACCTCAGAAGGCTCCTGGGAAGATCCTCCTATTCACCAGAGGGACTTCTATAACAATAGTTGGCTATTCTGATGCCGATTATGCTGGATGTCATTTGGATCGGAAATCCACGATGAACTTTTGTACCTACATAGCTGGCAACCTTATGACCTAGAAAAGCAAAAAATAAGCAGTTGTCTCTAGATCCAGTGCAAATTCAAAATACAGGTCAATAATTTAGAATAAAATCCAATTTCAAACCAAACACATACCTTAGGATCAGAGGTCTAATATTGTCTCCAAACGTCTGATATGAAAAGTTAAGTCGTCTGATACTCAAATCAGACGTCAAATAGCCACAGATACTGCCTTAACAAATTGAATACTTAGGCTTCAGATGACCAGACCTATATCCAGACATCCATAATCCATTTAGGATGTCTAACAACGTAATCAAACATCCAATAACAGGCCGTTAGAATGTAATCAAGCATAAATCCCAATTTGTCAGACTAAAATCTTCATGAGATAAGTTAGAAATACAGACATCTAAAAATGAAATGATAGGGCTTATTTAACTTAGAGAGATTTGCTAAAGGTAATCTTGATTTAGAGATCTCTAGAAATCCAAAATCCTTAGTCATTGTTATCTTCAGACATCCAGAAGTAGTGACAGACGTCTCCAAGACGTCTGACCCTTATGCACAAGATCCCTATTTGGATCTAATCAATTCCAGGAACAAACCCGCTCATTTTCAGACGTCCAAAAATACTATTAGACATCTTATAATGAGCAATCAGATGTCGACAGTAACAAGATCCCTATTTAGATTTAATCAATTCCAATAACACTAACCTTCATTTTCAGACATCCAAATCTATGGTCAGATGTCCAAAACCCCATATTTATCGTGCGACATATTTTTTAGTCATGTAATTCTGCTATCAGAGTTAATTGTTGTCTGATTTGATTTGGATTTCGACTAAATCTTTTGGGATTTGTTTCCAACAGCTAAGAAAGGACTCCCAAGCCTTCTTAAAGATTCTCTTAAAGCCTATAAATAGCCCTTAATGCCCCATTAGGCAAACACACCCATTGGAGATACAAACTTAAGCTCAATACTCCATATTGCTCCATACTCACTTTGCCAACCTGCTACACTAAAATTCTTAAGCAAAACTCTTATCTCTTGCACATCTCATTAGTTAGCTCACATCACAAGGAGTTTCCTATCACCTACAATACCTAGTTTATAATGTTATCTTGTTACGGAGATCTATAAGTTGAATTTAAATGTCTATTCTTATTGTTGTTGTACTTGGATGTTTGACCTGTCGGATCCCTGTCTCTTCCTTATGAAGGGAAAAACCTCTATTTAGAAATCGGAAGTGGCTTTTATAACTGAGGTGCACCACCCTCATTTTCAAGTTGTGTGCTAGCCCATATTAGTATTTGTTATTTGTATGGGTTTTGGGACTTTTAGCTCCTTAGGGGCACTCTTGAACTTTTACCCTTTTTGGTCTCTCTTTATAAAAGAGCCTAAGGTTTTTAATAAGAGATTAACTCATTTCAACCAACTTGGTATCAAAGCACCAGTCCTAGACCATGGCTCTAGGTATCCCACCCACAAGCCTCCAAAACCCTACCACCTCTCTCTCTCTCCCCCTCTCCCTCTCTCTTTGCACCGAGGAATCACTGCTGGCAAATCTCCCCGAGCGCCTGTGCAACGAGCGGTAGTGAGCGACGCCGCGACATGCGGTGTAGTGGCAGGCAGCGACAGCTAGCAACCAGTAGCGGCGGTCGGAAGCGAGCAGAGGCAAACCCAATGGCGGCGGCTGCAGGACTCAGCAGTGGCTGTTGCATTTGATAGGAGGGGGTCTATAACCTTGATCTAGGGGTTGCATCCCTCGTAGACACAAGGAGTCCTCAATCCCTTTGGGGCTGTCTCGAGTGCTTTCCCCTGTACCCGAACTAGGCCAACACTCGTCAAGGGGGTTTCCGACAAAGATGCAAATCTGAAAAACGTCCTATGTATTAATGTTTTCTTGGTAATAGAAGGTTGATTGAGGCTTGCAGATTGCGAAGATGGCTTCAGATGATCAGTTTGAGGTGACATCGGGTTCTCTTTCGGACACCAAGGTACTTAAAAATCCGTTCTTCAATCCTATCATCAAGTTAAATGAAACCAACTACCCACGGTGGTCCCTGACTTTCCTCATGACTGTCAAGGGTCATGAGAAGAGCCACATTCTTACGGATCCGGAGCCTGCAAACAAGATCGAAACAAATGCTAACTGGGACAGAGACAGCGCCATGGTCTGTGCATGGCTCATGTAGACAATTATTTCCCAAATAGGGGATGAGATTATGTACCACGCCACAGCGAAGAAGATGTAGGAGTTCCTTGTGTAAGACTAAATCACACGCCAAGAACTCTACACAAGTTTTTCCAGTCTTTTACGACCTCTTCTACTTGCGTCAAAAAGGACGCACACTGCCACAGTACTACTCCCTCATAAAGGGAATGCTAGAGAGGCATCGCTCCTATCTGCCGAGGTGTGCCTATGAGTCCTAGAAGAGCTTTAGAAGACAGTTGGCAGTCTCCCTTTTCTTGTACGCCTTAGACATGAGTATACAATAGCTAGAGATCAGATCCCCACCGCTCCTAAGCTTCCTACCCTTGAGGAGGCCTATAGCAGACTCAGCAAAGTATCAGTGCGCACTCCTGTTACCGACTCTGGTGCTCAGACGTCCGCACTGGTTGCAATCCCTGGATGTGGCAGGGGTGCTCCTCTTCCTGCACGTGGTCGTGGATGTGGACGCTCTTCTAGTACACGCACTAAGACTACGTGTACCTACTGTGGCAGACTTGGCCACTCTAAAGCTACATACTTGCAGAGCATGGTGGGCCACCCGTGGCCAATCAGGCAGCCGAGATCACTGATGGAGCCCTCCCTAGTCTTGATGCTAGCTTCCTTAGCATAGAAATTAAGACCGTATGACAGCAGATTACTCAGCTAACTCAAGCATCCTCTTCTCAGCCTCCAGATACTGCGACTATTGCCACCTCCTCTGAGGCACCTACGACTGATATGTTGTCACTCGACTGGTATGCCATCACTCTTATCCTTTGGTGATCGATTGATTGATGCTAATGCATCTAAGCACCTATGTGGCGACAGGAGATCTTTCTCTCAATTAATACCAGTCACACCAGCCAGGACTGTACAGGTAGCAGACGGGAGACATTCGCCACTTGTTGGCAAAGGAGATGTCTTTATCTCCTACTTTGCGACTGACAAATGTTTTCAATGTGCCTGACTTTCCATTGAGTTTGCTGTCTGTTAGCAGTATTAGTAGAAATATAAACTGCCAGGCTATATTTAATGCGTCTTCTTATGTCTTGCAGGACAAGTTCACAAGAAAAATGATTGGTGGAGGGCGTAAGGAACAGGGGATGTATCATCTAAGCCATACTGTTGTCACTGCTTTTGCTACCTAGGGCCTTGCTTCTACTGGATCTCCTCTCCAATGGCATCACCACCTTGGCTACTTGTCTATTGATTACTTCAGATGTGTTGTCACACATACCCTCCACTAGTGCTCTCACTTGTGATGCTTATCAGCTTAGCAAGCACCACAAGGCTAATTTTTCCACTTCTACTTCAGTTTCTTCTATTGCAATGTTTGATTCGATTCATATAGATGTTTGGGGCCCTAGTCGTACTCCTAATCGACTTTGAAACAAATATTATCTTGTATCAGTGGATGATTTTTCTCGTGTTTCTTCGATGTTTCTCTTGAAAAATAAGTCCGATGTGAGACAAATTATTGAAAATCTTGTTAAGGAAATAAAAACTCAGCATTCTTTTTTGGTGAAGCATTTTCGGTCTAATAATGCCTTAGAATTTTGTACTACTCGATTGCACACTTTCTTTTCTAGTTGTAGCATATCCATGAGACCACGTGCCCACACACCTGGCAGCAAAATAGTGTTGCTGAGAGGAAACATCGCCATATTCTTGATGTTGCTCGTACATTGTTGATTCATCACTCGATCCCCTCTTTACTGGGGTGACGCCGTTTTGACTACCTATTTTCTTATCAATAGAATGCCTAATGCTACTTTCCATGAACGGATTCCATTGCAGGTTATGTATCTTGATAGACCCCTATTTCACGTCACCCATTGAACTTTTAGTTGTGTTGCTTTTGTCCACCTATTGGGACCAAGTCAAGATAAACTAGCACCGAGAGCGGTTAAATGTGTTTTCCTTAAGTATACTCGAACGCAAAAAGAGTATCGATATTTTAATCTAATTACTTCTTGGCATTTTGTTTCGGCAGATGTTACCTTTCACGAGGCGATACCCTTTTCTACTACTGTTGAGATGCCTTCTGAGGATAACATGACACCTATGCCATTTACACCCATTCGCTTTGAAAGTTTTCCCGAGATTCATATCCCTACTGCACCACCACCACCACCTATTACGCTATCATTTCCTCATCTGACTGAGCCACTTCAGGCATATGTCCATCCTCATACTACTTTTCAAGCCCCCCCACTCTTGCCTTCACCATCAGACTCTCATGTGAATCCTTTAGACATTGACGCATACTTGCCATGTACTAACCACAGGGACAGGACAAATGATGTAACAAGTGATGATCTGGATCTTCTGATAGCCATTCGAAAGAGATCTAGGACTTGCACTACTTATCCCACGGCTGGAGCACTTGCTACTAATGGCTTAGCCCCCGAGTTTACAGGATTCACTTAGGCATTGGCTACTACTCAGATTCTAGCGACTCATCGTGAGGCCATGCTTGATTTGAAGTAACGGGCAACCATGGAGGACAAGATGGCAACTCTTAAAGGCCGTGGGACCTAGAAGCTCACTCCACTTCCAGATGGTGCTACAATTGTTGGCTATCGATGGGTGTTCACTGTAAAGTTCAACCCAAATTGAGGTATTGCCAAATACAAAGCTCATCTCGTGGTCAAGGGGTTCACTTAAACCTATAGGGTGGACTTCTTTGACACATTTTTACCAGTTGCCAAACTTCCTACAGTGCGAGTGCTAGTTTTAGTGGCAGTTCAATTAGATTGGCATTTGCATCAGCTAGACATGAAGAATGTCTTCCTCTATAGTGATCTCCAAGAGGAAGTCTACATGCAACAGCCACCTAAGTTTGAAGCTCAAGGGGAGTATATATGCAGACTACAGAAGGCCATCTACGGCCTTAAGCAAAGTCCCAGAGTATGGTTCCAGAGGTTATCTTAAGTTGTAGAGGCAGCTGAATTTAAGAGATCAACAACTATCTCTCTTTCTTTGTCAGGAGGACTAGACAAGGAAATGTAGTATTTCTTGTATATGTTGATAACTTAATTGTCATAGGAGATGATGTGCAGAGTGTTGCTGAGATTAAACACATTCTGAAAGAGCAGTTTGCCATGAAAGATTTAGGGGCTTTACGATATTTTATTGATATTGAGGTTACTCAGTAAAAAGGACGAGTTCAGTCCCAAAGGAAGTATGCATTGGACATCTTGCAGGAGGTGGATATGCTTAGAGCCAAGGAGGTCAATATTCGTATAAAATCGAAGATGCCACTTTATGATGAGGATGCACAATTAGTGAACAGCATGCAGTACAGGCAACTTGTGGGTAGGCTGCTATATCTCACTAACATAAGACCTGATATCTCCTTTACAGTGGGTAGATTGAGTCAGTTCATGGCCAAGCTAACACGTCAGCACTAGGATACAGCATTGATGATGCTCCGATACATCAAGAAGGCTCCTAAGAAGGGTCTCCTCTTCTCTAAGGGGTCTTCTATGACCTTGGTTGGCTATTTAGATGCGGATTACGCCAGGTATCATGTGGACTGTAAGTCCACTACAAGGTTCTGCACCTTTTTGACAGGGAGTCTAATCACGTGGAGGAGCAAGAAACAAGGCACAGTTGCGAGGTCAAATGCCAAGTCTAAGTACAGGGCCATGGCTCAGACAACTGTAGAGATAATGTGGATCAAGGCCCTACTCACTGACTTACAAATACAGTTCCCTAACCCAATGGAGATGCAATGTGATAACAAAGCAGCCACCTTCATTGCCAACAACCCAGCATTTCACAAGAGAACAAAGCATGTTGAGGTTGATTGTCATTATACCAAGAATATCATTCAGAAAGGGCTATTATATATAACACCAGTCAGATTTGAGGAGCAAATTGCATACATTTCTACCAAGCCCTTAGATCCTTATCTCATGTGTTTCCAAGTTAGGCATGATAGATACATATGCTCCAGCTTGAGGGGGAGTATTAGTACATATTATTATTTGGTATTTGTATGGATTTTTGGGCTTTTAGCTCCTCAAGGACACTCTTGTATTTTTATCATTTTTTGTCTCTCTCTATATAAAAGAGCCTAGGATTTTCAATAAGAGAATAACTCATTTTAACCAATTATGTAGATAGTGGTTTAATCACTTAGTGATCAACAAATCCTAAGTCAAGTTGAGTTAAGTGGTGCCTGGTGGTTTTCTCTCAGTTTGAGTTTCCACCTAAAAATTTTTGTACCATTATTGTGTGATTGAATTTTATTTACTTATTATTTCTTCAATTACACTATTCACCCCCTCTTTAGTGTATTTTCAAGTTTATCTAATCGATCTCTCAAAGCAATCCACTTGTCTATGTCCAAGGGCACAACAAAGGCGATAGACAGCCTCTATCATGCACTAACAAGCAAGGTGACCCTCTAAGAGGCACTGAAAGCAATGGAAAGGATGGCAATGAGTCCTACGACAGTTGCATCATCGCACAACTACCCGTTGATTTAAATGACGTCGGCAAGGCCATTTCCGAGCAAGGGTCATGCCGACATGAAGAAAACGTGATTTACAGGGATTTCGTCGGCATGCCGTCGGCATTGTCGGCATGCCCTCGGCACGGTTGACATGCCGTCGGCATGATCGGCATGCTGGCGAAATTGGTGCCCATGTCGAGGTTGCTATTGATTTTTTTAATTACTTTTGCTATTTTTGTTGGTATGCATCGGCATGCCCTCAGCATGCTCATCGGCATGTCCATCGAAAAACGGGCATTTCCACGGCATACCCTCGACATGCCCACGAAATGCACACTTGGAATTTCATCGGCACGGCATCGAAATCGACATTTCGAACCTTACAACTACCTACCATCCATCATCTTTCTCGAAAGAAGTCTAAGCATTGCAATCACCATTGCCACGTGATGAAGGATCCCTCCTCCTTGCTTCGCATCATTCTCTCCATCATGCTCGTCGTTGCCATCTATCCCTCAATGGTCGCATCCCAACAACATCACTTCCTTTACCATTGCTCTCTCTCTACTTCGCTCTCCATCGATGTGAGCACCCTCTTCTTTTTTCCCTTTTTTGAAAAGTTACATTATCAATAACTTAGCGAAGCAAGAAACAAACTAATAAGCAAAACAAGTACAATGTCAAAATATAAGGCAATGGTCAAAACTACTATATAAGTAATATTACTCAACCGGTTCACCAAGAAGCCCATATTCCTACATAAGAAATGAGTGATGTGATAGATTGTATCATTGCAAATAATCCAATCTTCCATAAGCAACCAAATTAAGGAAGTAGACTGTAACTATACTTGAAACATCATTCAAAAGGATCCCTATACTCTACTAGTGCACCTTCTCAAGATCAAGTAATACACATCTTCAAGAAGCATCTTCCATGCTCGAACTTCAAAACAATATAGTTTAAACATGATTGACATCTATGCTCCAACTTGATAAGGATATCTATCTTACATTATGTTGTTTTCTTGCAATATTTGAGTAAATTTGTGTAATTTTCCCACTATTTCTCTATAATTAGAGGATGTGTCTATAAATAGAGGATGAGGGTTTCAGTAAAGCTTAGATATACTCTCATCTTATCTATATTCTACCTTGATGGGTGTTCATATTATCTTCATTTCATAGTTCTCAAATTCTGCATTTTCTTATCTTGTTTAGAACATGGTTGCCCACTGCCCCTTATTTAGAGGACCATGTTTCACTTAATGAATAATGTTTCCCCTTTCTGTCAGCAACATGATTGTGGAGCACTCAGCTTCTTTCTTCATTCGGTAATTTCATATACTTTAAGCAAAGACAGAGTAAGACGTTTGAGAACATCAACATGGCTGTAAAAGGATGAACCAAAAGAAATATGAACAGCTTACTTTTCGATCATGAACCGTTGCGACAGAATCCTCTCCCTGCTTTTCTCTGTAAACCAGATAAATGAAAGATTGGCAGCTATTTTAATAACAATACTTAAAAAAAAAACAATTTTCAAAAGCAGAAAAGATTTGCAGCTATATTAACAATTGTAGGAATGGATATTACATTACCTTAGATCTTTAAAATTGGTACACTCCGGAACCAAAGTTGAGGCCGGAAAACTAGCCTACAAATTTTCAAAAGCAATGTAACAAATGTAAGAAACTAAAAGATTACAAAAACAATGGTAGAGTCATATTACCCTGAGTAAGCAATGGCATATGACTATTACACGTGCATCTATTAGATAAAAATTAGGTGTTCTACAATCAATCCAAAGTGGAAAGGAATATGTCATAAGGCAAGTGCATTTCTCAGTATACATTAGATGAAATCCAGAAATTCATACCATTGAAAAGAGATTCAATATCAACCACCTAATGATCTGGTGAGTTCTCAACAAAATAACATGCACATTTTAACTTATTTGATTCTCTTTTCTTCAACTCAAACCTATTTGATATTTGCACGACAAAGTTTGAATCAATAGTAAATGTAAATGGATTTTTTTTTTCGAAAAGGAATGGATGATGGGAAATGGTGAGACAATTTTTTTTCAGCGACCTAGGGCCTAGGCCATGCTGAACCAGAAATGACCGGAACACTACCATCTATCCTCTAGGCCATGCTAAATCTGAAAGATGTTGGTAAAATGAATATATAAATATATGATTAATATGCATAGAACGTGATTTGATCAAAGTGGCTTGGAATGGGAGGAGAGATGGAGTAGAGGGAAAATGGAGTAGATGGAGGAAAGATGGAGTAGAGAGACAAAGACTCATGACGAAGATGTATCATTGCCTAAACATCTTGCCAAGTGCAGATGCTACATGTTCTCCTTGCAGATAGGCGTAGGAAGATTGTGATCATATATTCTTCTCTTGTTCTTTTACAATGTAAGTTTGGGATAGAGGCAGTTTTGCATTGGGTTGAGTCCTCTCCCCCTTTGAAGTTTTGGAGGAATTTCGGGGGAGGACCTTTTTTGTCCAATGAGGGAAAGGGCAACACCTTTTGCAGTTCTTTGGGCCATATTGTGGTTGTGAAGGATTTTTTTTTCTTTTTCAAAAAGGGTGGTTGTAAAGGAATGCTGCAATTGTTAAGATCCATGGTATCCTTTTGTCGGTTGTTTGATGAAGCCAATGGGCACTAATCCCCATGTGACCATCTTTTTTCCTCGTCAAAAAAAAAAGCACACAAGGATTGCTATTGCTACAACCAGAAGTGAGCAACAGAAGAGACACCAATCCAAATATTAATTAATATCACAAAGGGGTGGAGGGAGTAGAGTGGACTAACCTTGGGATGGGGAGGGTGGGGGGGAAGATTTCTGGAAGGTGGAGCGGGTGGCAGCCCATTGGCCACGCCACCAACTTGTCTCGCTGCGGCAAACTGATAATGATGATGATGATGTTGTTGTTGTTGTTGTTGTTGTTGATGATGATGATGATGATGAGAAGCAGGAGCAGGTTGCCCCCCTTGGAACTGCAATTGAGGAGGAAGAGGGGGAGGAGGAGGGGGGGGGGGCCTCATCTGCTGCTGCTGCTGCTGGACATGGATGGCATGATGATGTGGATCCCCACGAGGAGAGAAGCCAAAAGAAGAAGCCCTGCTGATCTGGTGGTGTTGAACAGCCATGTTGCTGCTGCTGCTGCTCCTCAAGTACCCGGAGGGATTGCTATTATCATTAGTAGTAGTAGTAGTAGTAGTAGTAGTAGTAGTAGTATTGCTGGTATTACTATGATCGGGAGGGCGAATTGCTGCTGCAGGTTTTGGGGGGAATCCCCCGCGACGAGGGTAGAGGATGCCCTGTGGCTGAATAGGAGGAGGAGGAGGGGGAGGAGTAGGATTGGAGGGGGGCCGCCCGAGGATAGATTGGGATTGGGAGCGGGAATGAGGAGGAAGACCGAAGCCTCCATGTGGAAGGGGGAGGATAGGAGTAGACGTATTGGACGAAGACGATGGGATCGTCGTCGTCGTCGTAGTTGTGGCCATCGCGCTAGAACAAGAAGAAGAGATCAAAGCTCCGCCGCGGTCGTTATTGTTGGGAGGAGATACGACGATGGTAGCCGTAGTGGTCGTGCTGGCTGTGGCGGTCGTGTTGCCGTCCATGGGGGCACCGGTGGTCGCGGCGACGGCGGAGGACGAGGTAGGATTTGGGTTCGCCATGGCGGGGGATTTCGGGGAGCAGCAGCATTCCATTCGGTTTCAAAACTCGAGTCGGCCGCTTCACTTATCAGTACACCCTCTCTCACTCTCTCTCTCACATATTTTTCTAAGTACGATACTTATTCCTTAAAGATAATTAACTAATTATCTTAGGAAAATCATCTTTTATAGAGACGAGTTTGTGCAACTACGAGTTCATATAAAATTTGTTTCTTCAAGAGACGAGTTTCCTCCTTCCCAACCCCCCTACGTCTACTTGTTCGATCTTGTTCATTGAAAAACTATTCTCTTCAAAATGCGAGTTTTGTTTAGCAGTGCCTGCGCCCTTCCCCTTCTCCTCCCTGCCATTTGTTGCTGCTGCTGCAACCTGCTTCGACGAGCTCCGCTACCGCTGTGGCTCCGGTGACCTTCGCCGCTAATGCTACTTCGGCCATCTCCTCCCCCATACTGCTGCTGCTGTGAGTGGGATGACCTCAACCTCTTCTGTCGCCACCGCTGCGCCTCCTCCGACTGTGCTACTGCAGCTGCTGCTAATCTCCTTCCTCGCAAGCCTAGACACACTTCCACCATTGTTTGTACCCCATCTTAAGATTGAATGCTATATATATTAACTAATGTTTGTTAATTTTAATTATATTATTTGGAGTAAGGTACCCTGTTAAGGCAAAATTTTGTTAGCTTTATTGGATATAATTTTGTATGTGTTAGGAAGTTTGTGAAGTGGAGGTACTCTTTGAATACTTATTAGTATATGGAAATTTTAAGTTTGAAGTTAACCCAGATGAAAGTGTTGATTGTAGGTATTAGGAAATTTGTAAGATGTGTAATACATACGTGACTCTTTTATCCATAGGAATTATCATTTAATCCCTTTGATTTTATGATTTGTTCAGGTTATTTGGAATGGCTGAATTTGTGTTGTCTTGGGTCTATTATGGTGGTTTTATTGTCCGAAATGCAAATGGAGTGTAATATGACAGGGATCCACATAAGATGAGGATATATACAAATTGGAGATTTGAGGATTTTATTAGATAAGATTTACTCGACTTTACGTATTAATCATGGGAGTAATCAACTGAAGATTAGTCAATACTTTCCCTATTATAGAGAGACTAATTTATGTTTGATCATTATGGGCGACGACGATGATTTCCAATGTATGATGGATTGGACAATTAAGGTCTAGAGAGGGAAGATATTTACTGAACTTTACATTGATATTAAAGGTGAGGGTGTTTGATGTATACGCATCCATTTAGGATAAAATGTCTATTTTTGCATACTCCTAAGCTTATAGAGGCATTCCATGTTATAAATATTACATAGCATGCATCATTCTGCATTTATAGAAGTTTGTATAAATTATAGGTTAATTCGTGTCCTTTGGTGGTCAGGAGAGGAGATTTATTTTGGAGCCTCGGATTGACGATCCAATCGTATAAATCTAATCAAGACAACAATCAGAGTCCAATGCCTCCGAAATCGTCTTGATTGGAGTTCTGTAGCACCTTATGCAATCCAAGGTGTTGGTGCTAGAGCACCACGATCATTTGTTTTGATGATAACAAAATACGTGTTATTTAACATTTGCAATTTGAGTCCTAGATTTCAGGTCAATTGCAAATGTGGACGTGTTTAGACGGAGTTCGAGCTCGCGTCCAGGACGGATTGGAGGAGCTTGACGGAAAACAGAAGAGGTTCGCGTGGAGCGACAGATTGAAGATAGAAGACAAGAAGAATAGGATAGATTCTTTTTAATCCTTTCTTGTATCTCTTGTCTTTATTTTCTTGCTCTTTTTATTTTCCTTAGAATATTGTTAAAGAGCCTCAAAGAACCCTAACAGTAGTCCTAGGAACACCGGCACAACCCTAGGATACTTAGGTTTTCTGTAGAATACTTAGAAAACCAATATAGTGTTCAAACAGCACTTCCAGACGTCTAATTCCAACATCAGACGTCTGATAAAGTATTTTAAGACGTCTGACTGTTGTTTCAGACGTCTGATAACTGTTAGGCTGGACATAGCTAGTTCTGTCTGATGAAATCAGACGTCCAGACATTAGACCAGACGTCTTAGGAGACGTCTGATGGACTTGCCAGACGTCCAGATAATGGACCGTTGGCTAGCTTAGCAGGCACTCAAGATTATGACCGTTAGAGCCTTATCAGACGTCCTTAGGCCTTTCCAGACATCTGATAATTGGTCGTTTTGCCTCGGCTGACCCAAAATCTCTTCTCAGAGATTTTCTAGCCGTTGCAACGTTTGGAAAATCCATTCCCACAGTAAAAGTAGGTTTCCAGACGTCCAGACATAGTGTCAGATGTCCTATATGTTGTCTGATGGACTTGCGCTAGAACCCTGTTTAGATCTGATTCAAGTCAGGAGGAAACCCGCATAGAATCAGACGTCTGACCTTTAAATCAGACGTCTTAAAGTGGCCTTCCAGACGTCTGATGCAAGAATTAGACGTCTGATAACCCTGTTAAATGTAATCATTGTCCTGATTTCGGCCTGATTCTCTTGGGCTTTGTTCTCAACGGCTATAGAACCTTTCCTAAGCCTTCCAAAGCCTTCCTAAGGCCTCTATAAATAGAGGGGGGCCTTTACACACCTAGATACACAAGATGAATACTTGGATACACTTAGCTACACACTTTCACACTCTTTTGTGTCCAGAAAAGATCTTGCTCTCTAAGCTCAAGTTCTACATCTTGAGAGCATCAAACCTTCGCGCACCTGCTCTCCCGCCGTTGTTCACGAGAGCGACGTTGCGCCGTCGCGTGGCTCACGCACCGCGTCATCAACTCAACGCACTCCTTGCAAAGGGGAGTTTCCTATTTCCTATAGAAGCTAGGTTTAAATTACTTTGTTGGCTCTATAGGATTACTTGTTTTATTTTATCATTGTTATTTTGTTGGGTATTCGCTTTGCGAATTCCCGTCTCCTTCGTGGGGCAAAATCCTTCTCGTAGAGAGAAGGGGTTGAGGAACGCTACCCTCATACTTGTAGCGTGGTTGTATTGAGGTTGAATCACCCTCGTTTAAAGTGATTCGGTTTAGTGGATTTTGATCAACTAGGTTGACCGGAAAATCCTAACTCGAGAGGGTTAGGTGGTGGTTTTCACCCGGTTTGGGTTTCCACCTAAAAATTACTTGTGTACTTGTGCGATTGTTTGTTTATTCTGTGATATTGTTTTATTTCCGCATTTTATTACGTCACCCCTCCTTCAAAGGGAAAACCTACACAAGGAAGATCAACGGCCAAGGGGCTAGGTGACATAATTTGAAGCTTCAAACAACAAATCCAACTGCATGGATGAATCCGGAACAATGGTCGCAGTCCGACAACACAGAAATCATCTTGATCCGACATCTGTAGCAGCCTCTACAAAGAAAAGAAGATGGGCGACCCAGATGATGCCACATGGCATCTTCCAGGCTGCCCAAGAGCCACCGCTACTCCCCCTCTCTATTCAGCCAACAAATCTAGGCCGTTGGATGAAGATCCAACGAGTAGAGAAGCTCCACATCGCCTCAGCTGCTAAATCGTCCACTTGACAAAGTGAAGGCCTCAGCGTGGTAGTCATGAGCTCTATCGCTAAGAGGAGGTCACAGGTTCGAAACCCACCACCCTCCCCAATTCTCCAATTGGGTGCGCGTGCCAACAGCGCGAGCGTGCACCAATAGCAAGCACACAGTGCGCGAAGCGCATGTAGCCCGAGACACGGGCACGCGGAGCGCACGCCAGCACACGAGTGCTGCACACAGGCGCATTGATCTTCAGTGACATCTGCGGTAGGTCTTCAACGACGTTCATGGACATCACTAATTGCCCATGTGCGAAAAGCCTCTTCACTATAAAAGGACCCCTACCCCTCCCATTCTTCTTTATCTCTTCCTTTCTCTCCCTCACCATCTCCAAGGCTCTAGAGAGAGCTTGTCCCAAGCCTAAGATGCTCCTCTATAATAGAAAATCAAACATTTTTCCCACCTCTCAGACCCCTTCGTGGAGCATCCCATGGTCGTTCTCTCACCACCTTCCAGAAGAAGATCCTCGCCACAACGCTGTCCTGCCCCGTCCTCCTTCCTCTGACGCCGTTCTTCGTCCAGCTTCCTTCCACATTCGTCTGGGGCATCGTCAAAGCGAGTCGTCCTCTAAGTAACTGTCAAGGGGGACTCTTCTCATCTCTATCTATCTTTTATTTGCTTTCTAGTGCAGTTTCTGCTTTTCTATCTGTAGCAAACTTTATATTGAAAATATATGTGATTGTTTCTCTCTCTCCCTCTTATTTTGCAAGTAGATTAGTTAGATAAAATTTTGTCAATCTAATCTCTTGCCTTATAAAAATACAAACAAATCATAAACGACAAAAACACCAAAAACAAATAAAGTCAAAGAGCGGATTTTCAAACTAAACGTTCGCCTCCCTGTGTTCGACCCGGGACTCACTTTAAGTTTCGGTATAAATTTTATCTGGTAGCAATTTTTGCGACTACGACGATGGGTTCTCCAAATCCATGACTTCCTCGCGAAAACACGCTCACCATTTTGGCGTACACCTCAATTACTGAATGTGGAACGATCACCTCAACGACCTCTACAAGAACCACGTGACGTACCTCATGGGTAGATGTCTATTCTAGGACTTCCCCTCGAGCCACTTGATGTTCAAAATGAAAATGATATGGGTGATGTACCTCTTAACAGTCAAAATGAAGTAGAACATATAGTTGCTGAAAATGAATGCAGGGTAAGACACATTTCTCAAGTTATTGATGACCTTTATGGCTCACCACATGAAAATGACACAGACAAAGAAGACGAGTTGAATGAGGGAGAGAATGTCCAGTTAAATGCACCATCTTATGTTCCAACCCATAATAGGAGGGTGCATCAATTTGGTTCTGATAGCAAACATGACAGCAATCAGTTACCTGAGGATCGAGATATTTTATTTTATAGCGATTTGCCACCTCCTCTTGAAAAAGATGACTCTAATGAATGCTTCCGTACTGGAATGAGTAATCTAAATACACAACTGGTTAAGGGGATGACATTAAAAACCAAGCAAGACTTGGAGTTTGCAATTAAGAAATTTCACGTTGAGAGTCCCGTGAATTTTGAAGTTCGAGAGTCAGATAGAAATGTTTGGTCCTTGATTGCACATGAAGGTTGCACATGAAGATTGCATGGTCATTTCAGAACCTTTGATCAACAATGGGTATTGAGCACTTTGCATGGTCAACACACTTGTGGTCATATCCAAAATAATGAAGATCACCCTCAACTCGATTGTAATTTCATGGAGCGGTACCTAACGGGTTATGTGAAATTGTCACCTTTGGTTAAGATGAATTTCTTATTTGAGGTAATTGATAAAAAAATCAAGTATACAATCACAAGGAGAAGGGTTTGGGATGAAAGCGAAAAGCCATTGAATTGGTGTATGGTGAGCATGACAAGTCCTATGAAGACCTGCCATATCTTCTACATGCCATTAGAGATTCAAATCCTGGGACATTCATAGATTTAGAATCAATTGTCATCAATGACACAAACGACGTGGTCTTGATGAAAGCTTTTTAAGCATACAGACCATGCATCAAAGCGTTTAACCATTATCAACCAGTTATTTCTATTGATGGCACACATTTTTACGGTAAATACAAGTATAAGTTGCTGACTGCACGTGGTGTGGATGCTGATCAATATATTGTACCTCTTGCTTTCGCTATTGTCTATGAGGAGTCCATAGACACATGGTCTTGATTTCTTAAAAGAGTAAGATATTATATAATCCGTGATTGGGAAGATCCAATTTGTATTATTTCTGATCGCCATGGGAGATACTTGCTGTAGCTGCTACTGATGATGTTGGATTACGCCATGTACATTTGAGGTTTCGTGCACGTCATATTGCAAGCAATTTTAACTCGTCTCAAAAGAATGTGCATATGAAGAAAATAGTAATGAAGGGTGCATTGCAATCTTCACTACTAAAATGGGATTCTTGCATGAATACATTGAGAAACATTAGCGAAAACGCTTCTAAATGGTTTGACGAACGTGGGATTGATAAGCAACAATGGATGATGGCTTTTGATGGAGGTTATAGATTTGGGAACATGATGATAAATTTGAGCGAAAGTTATAATATGGTTCTCAAAGAAGCTAGGGCATTGCCTATATGTGCCTTAGTTAGAAAAACATTCTACAATTGTATTGTGTACCTTGACAAACACCGTGAAAAAGCACATGCAGCAATGGGTAGAAATGAGAGATATACCACATATGCAAATGATATGCTCGAAAATTAGATGAATATAGAGAGAAGTCATAATGCCACTCGTTTTCATGGAATTCCTGATCCATACTATGAAGTTCTCACTGGTAGGCGTGAGACACCATACGATTTAAAAGGTGTGAATATTTTTTTTTTTTGAAATAGAAAGGAAAGCTATCGAATCGGCAATAGCAATCCGGGAGAGCTTTTATTAACTATATAAAGAAAAAGGTTACAAAATCGAACCCCACATTGTATGAAAGTCCAGCATATATTTACAATATAATCTGCACTCACTAGTCTCTCTTGAAATAATTTCTCATTTCTAGCTCTCCAAATCAACCATAACATTGCTACCATGGGCACATGAGGCTTATTTGTAACTAGAAAGGAGTTCCATAGATTCTTCCACGTGGGGATCGAACCCCTACAAACCTTTCTCCAAACACAATCTGTAACCATGCAAGAAGAGAAGGTGTGGCGGCTGCAGTCATTATGTAACCCACATAGCTGGCAGAATTGAGCAGGGGTGCCCATCCTTCTATGCCGCATGTCACCTGTAATCAGGCCATCCCTTCTACATAACCACAAAAAAATTTGCACCTTTAATGGGACTTTCAACTTCCATAAGTTCCTCCCAATCTCATCCACCTCTACCAACCTGGACGATATAATGAGTCTTTCGTATGCAGCCGCTGGTGAGAAAATCCCCTCCCATTTGTAAGTACCACACTCCTCTGGTTTGGGTTTGAAGGCATTTAGTTCCTGCAAGAGGCGTTCGTTCTCCATCCATGTCCTGGTTTCATAACCATTCCCCTCGTCAATATTTATCTTCCACTTTTCTGATTCCATATCCCAATAATCATACACCACCGCATTTTTATCTAAAGCAACCGAGTATGCAACAGGATATCTATCCTTTAACATCCCATTTGGTGCCCATTTTTCAATCCAAAATTTGAAGTTTCTTCCATCCCCCAAGACTAATTGAAACAAATTCCAATTATCAACCATAGCACGCACCACAGAGGCCCAAAAAGGAGAAGGCTTGATGAGATTCAGACAACTCTTCTCATCATTTGCCACTCCATAGCTATCATGCATAATCTCTGTCAAGGCTTTTGTTCCCCTTGCAACAACCTAATCGCTCATTTTAAGAGCAAGGCATCATTAAATTCTTTGAGAGATCTTATTCCCATTCCACCATACTTCTTAGGAGAACACATTGTATCCCATTTAACAGGTTGTAAGAAATTACCTTGGTAAGAGGCTCCTTTCCAGAAGAATCTCTTACGCATAACATCAAGTTTCTTCCAAATTGACTTTGGAGCTTTGAGGACAGAGAAGACTGGAATAGATGTAATCACTAACTTTAGCAGTATAAGCCTCCCCCCGTTTGATAAGTATCTACTGCTCCAGCCTTCTAACTTCGTAGCCACCTTCTCAAAGAGAAAATTTCAATCAATCTTCTGAATCTTTGTACACTTCAGCGGTAGGCCCAAATATCTGATTGGCAGAGAGACCACAGGCATGCCTAAGATAGAAGAGATGTCATTTTGATCATTACCATTCATGCCAAAGCAAACAAAAGATGATTTGCATCCATTTAGCTTTAGACCTTAAATTTCTCCAAAGATGTTAACCATATAAGAGAGCGCTTGTGCTTCCCTTTTCCCTCCTATAAAAAAGACTGTGTCATCTGCGTATTGAAGAATGGGGGCCAGAGCCCTTCTATTTGTCATCGAGTAGCCCCTTATCAACCCATCTTCTGCCAACTTGCATGCATATCTAGCTAAAGTATCCACAACAAAATTAAAAATCAATAATGCCAAGGGGTAGCCTTGCCGCACCCCACATTGAGGCTAAATCCAGGCTTTACAAGGTTTCCCATTTATCAAGGGGGAGTAGGAGGCAGTCGTGATGCACCGTTTCATCCCCTGGATCCAGGAGAGTGGGGAACTTTCTTCTTTTAAGAATTTTCCATAAGCATGACCACGAAATTGAATCATATGCTTTAAAGAAATCTACCTTCCATAGGAAGGCCTTAGACTTCCTTCTATGCCAACCCGTCACCATCTCTTGAGCCATAATAAATGATTCTTGTAAAGACCTCCCAGGTAAAAAAGCAGACTGAACAGGCATAATCGAGCCTTGCAGAACACCATGAATTCTATTGGCGAGGATTTTGCTAATGATTAAGTATATGGAATTCGACAGCGCACTAGGCTTATAATTATAGAAACATTCCGCTCCTGACTTCTTTGGTAACAAGAAAAGGTATGATTTGTTTAGCCTTTCGAAACCAGAATTTCCCTTTTCAAACTCATGTATAACCCCCATCACTTCCTCTTTAAGAACACTCCACATCTCTTTGTAAAACAAGACTTGAACCCCATCTAGCCCTGGAGCTCCCTCATTATTTAAATCTTTGATGGCATCCATTGCCTCCTGTTCAATAGTAGGTGCAACCAGCATTGCAGCTTGTTCATCACTGACACATGGGAATGCAGTTGCAGCCATCCTCCACATACCTCTTGGTGCAACCTTTGATATTTCCTTAAAGTAGCGTATAGCTTCCTTCTTGATTTCACAAGTGGAGGAGATGTTTCTCTCACCAATTTTGACAGTAGAAATGAGGTTGAATCTCCTTCGAGCACTGGTTGCAAGATGAAAAAAAGTCGTATTTGCATCCCCTTCCTTGAGCCACAATTGTCTAGACCTCTCATGCCAATCCATCTCTTTCTTTAAATCCTCCTCAGCGATAATCTGCTGCCAATATTTCCTGGCTTCTTAATCTTGAGCGTTTAGACCCACTGTGCTTTCCTTCATATCAAGTTGCTATACCTCGGCCAATGCCTCAACTCTCTTCTGCTCCCTAATAGCCGTTACCGTCTGCCCATACTCCCGTAGCATTATGCGCATGTCTACCAACTTCAGTGCCAGTCTTTGGGTATCAGAACTTGCAACCTTCTTGCTTTTCCACCAGCTAGACAACATATCTTTAAACCCATCTTCTCTAAACCAGGATTTTTTGAACTTGAAGTATGAACCAACATCCGCATTCACCCCACTGTCCCACATAATTGGCGTATGGTCTAAAAAGGGCCTCTCGAGGCTCATGGCTGAAGACAATTGAAATTGCTCCAAGAAACTAGAGTTACTAAAGAATCTATCCAATTTGGACATGAGCCCACTGCCGTTTCTCCAAGTAAACTCAATACCACTGACCGGATATTCAGTGATGCCCAGATTCTGCACAGCCAGTTGGAAACCTGCCACTGCACCATCTGTATTACCCCTAGGTTGGTCCCCACTTGATAAGGTACAATTGAAATCTCCACCCACGAGCCAAGGAAGCTCTTGGACCTTCTGATGTGCTGCTGATAAGTCCTCCCATAACTCCACCCAGCTAGCTGCTGCACAGGGACCATACACACATGATACAAACCAATCCAACTCCCCCTGGTGACTCTGGCATCTACATGTAAGCATGTGCCTGGCTCAGTGAACTTCAGTCACTTTAAAGCTGGACTTTCTCCACCAAATAGCCATCCCACCAGATCTGCCATTTGTAGCCATCCCCACACAATCTGCTCTCCCAGACTGCCTCAGGGTGTCCTAGATAGGACTATTGTCTTCCTCTAGATGTGTCTCTTGAATAAGAGCACAATCAATATCCCACTCCATAAAATATCTGATTAGAGAAGCTCTTCTCAACTTATTGCGTAACCCACGCACATTCCACGTTAAAATTCCCGTCCCTTAAAAAGATGGTCCCCTTGCGCTAGGTTGTCCACATATTCAACCATGATGGACTTTGCAATGGTTTCTTCCTCAATGGAGCTCATATTTTCCTTTCTCTGAAAAGGTGGGAATTTTCACAAAGTAGATATAAGGAATACGACTTGCACTTGTAATAAGTGGCAAACTTATAAAATCCCATGCTCACATGCATGTGCAGTGTTGACATCCGTACAGCTGTCGCTCATTGGTATACCTGGAGGAAACAAATGTTAATATACCAAGGAAAATTTGAGCCAATACATGATCCTAAAGCTTGGCAATTGTACGTATTTCAGAAGCACATCCCCTAGTGGGAGAAAAAACGAGATAAAGGATGACTGAAATCATCTCATATCCACAACGAGATGGATATTCAAGAAAATCGACAAAGCAATAGTTGTGTGTGCATGCAAGAAGGCAATACTAGAAGGCATTGCCCCCATTTACAACACGAAAGCTCGTTGTCCACACCGCAAATCCCACAGCCAAACACTTGTTGACGTAGTACAAACATCAATAAATGTAATGTTTGTAGAAATACTGGTCATAATAGGAAGAATTGTCCAAATAGAGGTAAATGCAATGCTTCTCATGAATATCTTTGTCTCAACAATGTTCCACACGACATTAATTACAAAGTTTAATTAACATTATTTTTCTGAAATTGTAGATAGAGGAGGGACCAGTTGAGCCATCTATTTTATGCGGACAAGACATGCACCGATTCATGAGTGTATGAGACGATGATGTATGTATTAAATAGTATTTTATACATTTCGTATGTAACTCGCATTTACTTTCATTAGAAGGTTATATTTTATAATGATAAGGGTTAAAAGGTATAGAAATGGGTGTAGATTAAAATTACTTTTCTCTCGAATAAATGATATTCCCATTATAAATGTATCTTCCATTAATGAGTGCCACATTAAACTTACACAGGTTTACTCAGCATTGAGATGCCATTGATGTGATAGAATAGTACACCCACGAGTTGCCCAGCTTGTATAGGATGCAGGGTTTGGAGGGATCTTAGACTTTGGCTTCATATCATTGGATTGGCATCTTATCACAGCTTTGGTGGATCGCTAGAGTCCGGACACTCACACGTTTCATATGGCTAGGGGTGAGATGATTGTCACTTTGGAGGATATAGCTATCATCACTGGTTTACCTGTGGATGGCTCCATAGTCACAGGCATGACCTTTGTGCCTAGTTAGAGAGGATTGTGTGACCGGTTACTTGGAGCAGTACGAGCGAGAACCAAATCTCTAGTTGTAGGATACAGATGACTTGGCTACAGGGGACGTTCGCAGACATGTCAAATGATGCGGACGATGAGACATGTCGTTAATACGCACGAGCTTACATTTTATAGTGCATGAGCGGTATTCTTTTCCCAGACAAGTACGGGAATTACATCTCGTTGATGCACTTGCCTTTATTAGAGGACTTGCAAGTAAGCAAAATTTAAAGTTATCATTACATGATTTATTGCTTAACTTTCAATGAGTCTTTACATCTTTCACTTGTACTTATTGAATGCATATCACAGGTTGCACAACAGTATAGCTGGGGAGCTACTTGTTTGGCGTATCTCTATCACCAACTATGCTTAGCTGCCTGTACGGGGACTGACGAGGTTGGTGGAGAATTGATCGTGCTGCAAGTTTGGGCATGAAAGAGGTTTCCCTACATAGCATCTATCGTGCATCGTCATCCTGAGTGGCAGGGACGACCATTGGATACTCATTGGGTGGCTACTTTCGATGTCTGAAAGTAATCAACCAACGTTATGATTCCATATAGGGATGCATTTGACCTCAAAGTGCAGAGCAGGTATCTAATTTAACGTTTCTAACATATTTCTTACGTTAGCAAACCTGTTTTAATTATAATACTCGTGTGATTACGCAGGTTTTATGGCAGCCTTACATGCAGGAAATATAAGAAAACATGCCTGAATATTGCCTAGCTAGGAGGGAGATCTGGTCTGCACAAGTCTCCTTGATATGCTTCCATATAGTGGAGCATCATTTCCCAGATCGCGTCCTTAGGAAATTTGGAGGTCTTCAGGGTGTTCCTTGGAATATGATTCAGGAAACCACCTCCATGATATAGATTTGAGTGGGAAATTTGAGATTGATTGGAATCAACATCATCTGTCATACATTTAGGATTGGAGGGCGAGGGCATAACATATCGTTCTAGTGACACCGACGGATAGCCCTACCACTACGCCGGAATGCGAGACTTGGTATAACAGGATCATCAGGAGATTTATCGGTCGACTTGGTGTACTATTGGATTACAATGTAAACCCTTATACAATTCTTCTTCATAATTAGATAATAGTTATACAATAATGCTTGTTAATTAATATATATCTGCTCATTTAATTTCGTAGACATTATTATTTCCTTTTGTAATTCAATATGTGGATTCGAGTTTTCAAGATGACACATGATCACCATAACTTTACGGACATCAATAACCTAGCTTGCTAAGCAATAGAGATAAACAGTAACACACTAGCACATCATTTCAAACCTCCTAAGCCTTAAGCACTAGACAGTGTGGATGATGAACCTGCAGGAGGGCGTAAGAGGGGACGGGGGCGAGGCAAGGTCAAGGAAGGAGGTGTTAGAGAGGACATGGGAGGGTACAAGGAAATCATCCTAATCCTGCACCAGAGGCCCCTCACCCACCACCAGAGGTGCCAGACCCTCCACCGGAGGCCTTACACCCACCACTTGATCCACAACCACCCAAGGACCAAGATGGCCTACTGCAGTTAAAATCATTTTATTAAATATAATATTTAGATTAGTATCAATATATTGACACAAATTAAACTTTCCCTTACAGCAACATCTAATGGAGGTGGAACATCCCCATGATCGACAATCCCCTTCTGAGGTAAAAACGGTTAATTAATATAATATTCTCTTTCTCATGAACTTAGGAATTCTCATCAATTATTTCCATGCAGCAACCTTTGCAACAAGTACCCTCCCAATCCTCTCAGGCTCACTCGGAGGTGAAACCCCACCAGAATCTACAGGCTACATTTTAGGTAACATAAGTTTACAGGATTTTCATAATTCCATTCTTATCAAATTTTTGACACACTTCAAATTTTTTTATACAGCAACCTATGCAAGAAGAATCCTCCTATGCCTCTCAGGATCAATCGGAGGTGGAACCCCACCAAGATCTATAGGTCACAATTCAGGTTATATAAGTCTACAGGATTTTCATAATTCCATTTTTATCAAATTTTTGACACACTTCAAATTTTTTCATGCAGCAACTTATGCAAGAAAAACCCTCCTAGGCCTCTCAGGATCAATTGAAGGTAGAGCCCCACTAGGATCTACATGGCCAATCTGAGGTAAGATGTTGTGACTATTTTACTATTTCCAATCTCACCAATACATTGACACTTCAATAATTTTCTTTGCAGCAAACTTAAACTAATGATTCATTCATGACTCCAGCCATTGAGTTATCTACCGCCTCCGAGATAATGCCAGGAGCTCTGCATAAGAGAAAGTAGTAGATATAGACTTCGGAGAATGGACCTCACTTCAAGTTACTCTTCATGCCCCACCATCACCTCCAACAGCTCTGTATTTCGACACTACTGGCACACAAATTGATAAAATAGATCCACAGACTCAGGACGATTTCAAGTTGATTCTTAAAACCCCTGAAAGATATACACTCGACAGAGAAGGGGAAGAAAATAATTATTCCTATTGTATGATTTTTTTTTTTTAAATGTGAGACTTAGTTGTAAACATTGCACTTATGTTGCATATTTACAATATCTCACCAATTTTGGGAAATGCTTTCATGTAAGTATTATCATGTAAAAAGTTTGAACAAAACATCAATGAATGTAAAACATATTGTGGATGATTGCTTGGTTGTCATGCATTGCTTGGGTGTGATTACTTTCTTGGTTGTTATTTAAATGCTTGATTGGTGTGTATGATTGTTTGGTGTGACTGCTTGCTTAGTGTGACTGCTTGCCACCTAAATCTAATGTAGCCGCAACAACAGTAGCTGTGCCACCCAAATCCAATGTGGCCGCAACAGCAACTGCTAATGCCGCAACAGCAGCAGCAACGACACCTACATTTTCTCTAGCAGAAGCAACAACAGTTGCACCACTCAATAGCAGAAGTCAGCATGCAAAAAAAAAAAAAAACTCGCCTCTTGAAGATGCTAGTTCCATTAAACTCGCCTCTTCAAGAGACGAATTCTATTATTACCTCAAAAGCCCCAAACTCACCTCTTCAACAGGAAAGTTTCATATCACTCTCCACCCATAAAATCAGACATCTACTGATATTGTCCAACGCATGATTTCCTATTATAAGATGTTCGGACCAAAAATTGGATGTCTACTAATATATGGTTTTCATCCTATTCTTTCATGATTCCAATGGATCTAAATAGGATTCTAGTGTATAAGTGTCAGACGTCTTGAAGAGGCAAAGATGTCTGGAAAGAACTAAGTAAAACTTGCCACTACAAAAGGCGAGTTTCTAAAGTACTAGCTACCACCAAAGGGGAAGGACAGGGGGGACTACGAAGGGCAAAACTCACCTCTTGAAGAGGCGAGTTTTGTACAAAAACGAGAATCCTGAAACTCGCCTCTTTAAGAGGTGAGTTTCCCACTGTACTTAAGAAATATAATTCCCCTGTACGGTAATTACGAAATATTATTCCCTAATTACCGTACTTAGGAAAATTCTTCCTCTCTCTCTCTTTCTTTGGATCACCGAATGGTTTTCTAGTCTCCCTGGCATCATCGAATCCTTTGCCAACCTAAAGCATTGCTTCCTCCAACGGTACTCTTTCTACAAGAGGACTAAGGAGGCCCCTTCCATCCCCTCCTTTGTCATACTATAGAAAAGGGAGAAGTTGAAGAACTACTTGCAGCAATTTTGCAACTGCTCCAAGTAAAGCCACTACACCATAGCTTGTCTTCCTCACAAACAAAGAATGGTTCGTTAAAGACCTTTGCAGCCCAACAACCAACAATGCCTTTGACAAGCGCTGGAACCATGCTCTGGGACTTTGCTTTAGGCTATATATAGCCTTACGTAGACTGTAAGCACACTCTCCTTGAACCTCGAAGCCAGGCGGCTATTATATATATACTTCCTCCTAAAGATCACCATAAAGAAAGGCGTTCTTCACATCCAGCTGATGTAGTAACTAATTGTAGTGTGCTGCAACTGAGATGAGAATACAAATGGTAGAGAGGTGTGCAACTGGAGAGAACGTGTTAAAGAACTCCACCCCATAAGTCTAGGTGAATCCTTTGGCTACAAGTCAAGTCTTATGGTTAGAAATAGACCTATCAGGATTGTATTTCAAGGCAAAGATCCACCAAGCACTAACGAGACATGCTCTGGATGGCAATGGAGTAAGCTCCCATGTCCCTCTATCATATACGGTAGACATTTCCTCCATGGCACACTGCCATTTCAGGTCCAAAAGAGCCTGTTGATATGAAGTAGGTATCTCAGAGGTAGATACAGCAACTATGAAGGCATAAAAATCAGCACCAAGAGAATTAGGCGAGACTGCCCCTCCTGCTGCATGGTACTAGGCACACAAGCGAGGAGCCTTCCTAATGGCAATGGGAACATCATCATCTATTCCCATGGAATCCAGACCTGGGAAAAATCAACAACGGAAACATTGTCAATGGCCTCAACACATACTTGATTTGGGGAGGACTGTGGTGGCTTAGTCGGGATAGAGGAGGAAGGAGGAGGTCTTGCTTTGTAACTGGCAGGTAACTGATAAGTAATACCCTTGAAGGTATTCTCATCCTCTGGTACTGCCCTGTATATGCCAGTAGACTGCTTTGAAGAGGTGCAAGGACTGACACTACTAGGAAATGCATCCATAGGTATAGGAGGCATAAGCATTGGCACAACTTGCTCCACATCCAGTAACTGACAGGCCGAAATGGAGAAAAATGGAATGAGCTCATGGAATGTGACATCAAGACTAAAATAGTGCTTCTGATGTATAGGGTCAAAGCATCTATACCCCTTCGGAGCCTGGGAGTAGCCAAGAGATACACACTTGATCGCTCTGGGGGCAAGTTTGTAACAACCAGGCCCAAGCAAGTGCACAAAAGCAACACATCCAAATGTCCTTGGAGTCACTAAAACTAGCTTTGCAACATGATATAAAATCGTCCATGGTATTTGCTTATGAAGCATTGAAAAGGGAAGCCTGTTAATGAGATAACATGCTGTAAGAGTTACATCCCCCCAGTAGGTGTGTGGGGCACTATTTTGGATAAACAATATCCTAGCCATATCCAGAATATGCATATGCTTCCGTTCTGCAACCCCATTCTGTTGTGACGTATGGGGGCAGGAGATCTGATGAATAATACCAAGGGAAGCATAAAGCATTGCCAACTACTTGGTGCAAAACTCAAATGTGTTATCTATTCTGTTGGCCTTCATGCATGCATTAAATTAAGTTTTGACAAATAACACAAAATGCTAAATAATAGAACCAACATCCGATTTATTACTCATCAAGAACAACCATGATAAACAAGAAAAATCATCCACAATTATTATTAAATAATAACAATGACCCTGTTGCTCTGCCACACGGCTAGGACTCTAAACATCATAGTGGACTAAATCGAAACAAGTTGAACTGCTAGGTTGAGTAGAAGCAAAAAAATTGACTCTGTGGTGCTTCCCCAACTAGCAAGCATCACATTGAATCTTCGTAGCAGGCAACAACTGTGGAATGACTCGACGTAGTTTGTTAAGAGATTGATGACCTAGTCGTATGTGCCACTGCAAGGCACTCCCAACAGCTAAACTCATTTGACAGGCAGTAACAATTGAACTCTACACTAGTCGGTATACACCTCGCTCCTGATGTCCACCACCAATCGACCTCGCCATCAAGCGATCCTGAAAGATACACCCAACATCATCAAAACTTTTGCATGACAATTCAGTTGCTTTGTAAGTTTGCTAATGGAAAGCAATTGCATGGATATGTCAGGCACATAATAAACATATGAAAGGTGCAAAGTAGAAGTAGAAACCTTCCCTTGACCACTGATGGGGGCATGCCTTCCATATGCTAATTGAGCAGTACGGCCCTGTGGAATAGTCTACATAACCCCAAAACATTGGGAATGCCTTGAAATATGATGTGAAGCACTAGTACCTAATGCGAAGTCAAAAGCTTCCATGCTAGAGGATTGCACCTAATCATGTGTCAATTGTGCCAAACACTGTATTAGTGCATCATAGTTTGCATCTGCAACTGTAACTAACTCAGTGGTTGTCTCAAGGGTAGAGGTCATAGTAACTTGGTTGGCAACAAGGGGCCTCCCAAACTTATTCTAGCACTTGACCTCAATATGGCCACTCCTCCCACAGTAGGTGCAAATAGGCTTAGTACGAGCAATATATCCACATCCTCTACCTCTACCACGGATAGATCCACCCCATCCTCCACAAGTACTTACGACTGCATGGGTTGAAGCAGTGTTGTTGGAGATGACATCACGGGTAGGGTTAACATTCAGCTTGCTAAGCCTCCTATTTATCTCCTCAATAGGGGGTAGCTCAGATAATGTAAGAATTTGAGAACTGGTACTAGCATAATCTTCATTCAGTCCTACCAGAAACATATGGGATGAAAACTCCTTCTTGTAATCTCTGCAAGTGGTTGAAGTGCACATGGGTCTGCAGGAGTTATACTTTTCCCAGAGTCCTTTCATAGTAGAATAGTACCACTAGCACAAAAAGCATGATTTGCGACGGTTAATCGGCAACGATTAGTTCACCGTCATAAATGGCAAGCTATAATGACGATTATGTACAAAAATGTTGGCTAAAGCCTCATCAATCGTACATGCACTCGAGCCTAGCACTGGCTAATCATGGGATATGTTTTGGCAATGGTTAATTAAATAACAGTCGCTAATGGATGGATTGGAGCGCACTCTTTTTTCCCACTTAGATGAAATATTCACTAAATGGCAATGGTTGTTTAAAAAATCATCATTAATGATGGATTGGAGCCCGCTCTTTTTTCTGCGAGTGAAATAATTGTCAACTAGCGACGGTTATCAATTAAACCATCGCTAAGCGCACCCCATTTAGTGTTGACGAGTGAGGTAAAAGCAATTGAATTAGTGACAGTAATTAAAAAAATCATTGCTAAGCACGCCCATTTATGATATTTAGCTACGGTCATGCTGATAATCGTCGCTAAAATTGAGATATTTGCGACATGCACGATGCTGATAGCCTTTCCCCTACCCTTCTCATCTCCTCCTCACCAACAAACCCATTGCCCCTAGTTGCCAAACTACGCCTATGACCGCTCTTTGACCAAAGGAACTCATCTCGACCAGAAATGGAGAATTAAGCGAAAATTTATTTTGTTTTGTGCTTCTGCATAAATTTTCCGATTAAACATGGTCAAAACTCAAATAGGAGATCACCATTAGATTCCTTGAGTCCAAATTAGGTTAACCTAAAAAATTTGAGCCCAATCAGAGTTCATCTCGACCTAGTTTGCATTATAGGCCACAGTTCTCTATTTACTACACGTGACAAGGTAGCATCCCAGCCCCTCCTACCCGCATCGTCCTCCCCAGCCCCCTCCCTGGCGGCCACCGCAGCCACGCGCCCTCCCTCCTCCCATCCTCCCCCTCAATGTTTGCTGGCCTCCCTCCCCCTCCACCTCCTTGTGCACTCGCCCCCTCCTCCTCCTCGCGTGGTTGCCCCTCTCTGCCACTCCACCCCCTGTTGCCCTACCATGCCTCCACCCCTTTCCTCCCCTCGCCCCACTGCCCCTCCACCCCCTGCAGCTGCCCCACCACCCCCTACCATCCCCCACGCTAGCGCCCCTCCACCCCCTGCAGCCCCCCCTCCCTTTCCTTGCTGTCCCCCCCTCAACCCAACAGTTTCTTGCCTTTTTTTCATTTAGTTAATGTTATGAAATTAATTATATGTTTCAATTTATTTACCGGTAAATTTATGTAATTTTTAATTTGTTGAGTAAGAGTTAATTTGCTATAAATTTATTTTTATTGAATTTGCATGTAATTAGGTTAGAAGTAAATTGCATGTCAAAATAATTTAGTTCTAATTAAGTTAGAAGAAATTTGCATGTAAATTTAAGAAAATTAATTTTCCTCTCCTCTATTTTATTAAATGAAAAATTTTGAACTTATAACTTTGTGATATCAAGTGAATTGCATGTATACTTGTGGTATGTGAATTATGGGGTATGCCCACATGTATACATTATTTGTGTTGATTTAAATATAGGGTGTGCCCACATAATTAAATTTTTCATGATAAATCTATTGTGTTAAATGTGGGATGTGTCCACATATATAGAATGGTTTCTTATAATTTTTTGTGGGAGGTAGAAATTGTCAATATTATAAGAGAAACTCTGTCGAATTTTTTCGATTTTGAGTTTAGATTTAGGGTTTATGGTACTTAAATTTATCATTTATGATTTTAAGTTTAGGATTTAGGCTCACAACAATCGTCTGCATCTACACTGACGGTTTATAATCATCAGTATAGGTTGAAATGATCGCCACTATAGATCTAAAGAGTTATTTCGACGGTCATTTGAATTGCTCTCTGAGGAGGCATCGTTGTAGGGTATACCAATGATAAAAATCATCAATGCTGTACTTGGAGCTACAGTGATGGTCATGCTATCATAAGCTTCTAATTTCACAATTATGTCCACAACAACGCTTATAACTATCAGTGTAAACCTATAGTGCCAATGAAAGCTTCTATCAATGTAATGCAGAAGCTTTTTCCAACGAAAAATTCGTTGGTAAAACCATCACTATAGATAAACAAGCCATTGCTCCCCTTAAGATATATATTGCACTTATTTCCATCAATATTACCATCGATATAAGTCTTTGATGAATACAAAATAATACATCCATCATTGAGAGGTTCTTATGTTTAACATCTATTTTTTATTATACATCATGCATAAATGGAACTTCCTCTTCTCCATTATGCATACAAACAAACTATTAAAGTCACAAATAATTCAATCCAAATAAGAAACATTTTGAAAATATCAAGCATTAATTAATCTAAAAATGAAAAGTGAGTCTATACAACAATGATACATCCATGGCTCTCCACACAATAGTAACTCACAAGAGTGACTGCGGCTTTTTAGTCCTTTCAGCTTCAATGCAATCAAGGGTGTTGGCCGTGGGTTGAAAATGTTGTAAGGAAAATTTTGGCTTTATCTATTATCTGGTAGCAATACTTGTAAAGGTTCTAAATGTAGATTTCAATATCATCTAAATAATTTTACAAATGTACATTTTATGAAAAGGAACATCAAATTTTGACTTTGAATTTTGAAGACTTCGACAACTAGGCACTTTTGGAGGCATTCCATGGGAATATCGAATTTTATCAAAATAATTATAATCACACTTAAATATCATAGCTATTCTACCAAAACTTCATAAATATTTAAACATTAACCCCATCAAAAGAAATCTAAGCATTAAATTCAAAGATCATGGGTGAATTCCCACGCACATGCAACATGGGTGTGTAGACTTTTAAGACAAAATATAGGCATCCATGCTACAATTCAAGACCTTATTCTTCTCTTTTAACATAAAAACTACCACTCCATGCCACCGACACTAAATCACACAGTCCTCAAAAGCTCTAGAAAGATAGACCATTTTCTCAGGCAATCAGCACATAAATAAACTGTAGTGTTAAAAAATAATGTCCTTAAAATCTTTACGTTGAAGGATAATCGAGCCAAAAAAAAGGCTAAGAAAATGCCAATACTCAATAGAAGAAAGCATACTTGATATTTTCACAAGTCCTAAACAAATTTATATAGCTTGCACCCAGACCAATGATACACAGTTCAATATGACAAACTATGAGGTTGCACAAATGCTTGAAAATTCTACAATACATCCTTCCCATTAATAAGAACTGCATTGAGCTAAAAAATACCAGCATCAAATTCAAACTTGTTGATGCCTAGCTATGCAACTCCTGAACATAAAATCTAATTCCTCATTCTGACAATCTTAATGAGTTACAAAGTTAGACACAAATGAAGCTCCCCTTGTTCAACAGCAACAAGGTAGGCATTACCATGATGCAAAGATGCAGAACGTACACGTTGAAGTTCAATGCCCCAAATATAGCAATTCAACCCCCACCCCAGCCAACATCAATTTGAGTTCCAAGGGCCAAAGATGCAATAAGTGTTTAGAGCCATTGGCTTTTCTCTTGCTGCTTTTGAAGTGAAAAAATGACCCCTAAAAGGATTCTCAATATGAGGACAATTCTATTAAGTTTCAAACTGCACCTAACCTCCTGTGACAATGGTAATTCAGAATATTCTCTAAATTGTCTTGAATTCAGAGAATATGAGGTCAATTCTAATTTTGCGACCTCATATGCCAGAACATATTCAAGACTGATCTGCAATTAGGTTGAATATGTTTTGTGTCACGACCTAAAGAAACTCAAGCAACTCTGCCATTGTTGTGATTTACACCATAGTTCTTTCTGGTTTTTAGGTTTGCAGGGAATGATTTTCGCAATTCAAGTGCATCTGTTGTTGAGAAAACAACACATAGAGCATAAATTTTGTTGACTTGGTGTTTTTTTTGTCGTCTATTAATTCCAATGACGTTGCCTAGCCAACTTAGCAACATTGTTAAGGTGGCCACCACCACATCCAAGTCTTCTCTAGCCTTTTTTGCTTCATGGACAACAAGTTATATGAAAGGGAGATGATTGTTGATCAAGTTTACGTGGCCATGGTACAACGAACACCAAATAAATCACCAAGAAACAGAAATGATAATCTATGAATGCAGTTATCCACTGATGGATTCGTTATTTCAGATCATGTTAACATGCTAGTTGTTTTTTTGATGACCTAGAACCCTTTTGGGCAAATTGGGGAGGAATTGGGGAGCATTTCAATGCATACCAATTAATCAGGTAACTAAAATAATTTTTATTTAATAGATTGAGTCAACTAGTAACTAGATAAGGAGCATGACTACAAACTTAAAACCAATGTAATGAAATAAGTAACTTAAGTAAGCTAACCTTTCCAGCCCTTGAGAAAAACTCATAGACATCTCTTTCATCTGGCTTCAGGTTTCTCTGTCTCAAAAAAGTGATTTACACAAGCTATACATGTTTCATAAAGAAACTAACATGAACTAACATGTTGTGTACCATGGAATCAAACCTCCCATTTTTGTGTTTGCAATAAAGAAATTTATGAAACAAAAAGATTAAAAAATGGATGCTTTAACTTAGGACCAAAAAAAAGAATGCACCAGCTGGGAGTCGAACTTAGGTCTGTACCATGGAAGGCACAATTCAACCACTAGACCACTAATGCTAGTCATGTTTCAAGAACCCAACTTAACACAAGCTAGGAGTCGTTAGAAAATGAATAATCTTGAAGTCATTTCTAATAATTTTAAAATAATAATGATATAAAGCTTCAATATTGAAGGAAATGATATGGGAAAAGAGTATTCGACTGTTGCAAAATTCCGATGCAAAATTCCAAACTGCGATAAACAAAAGCCTGAACATTTGATGTTAACATTATACCAAATTGGATAAAAAATAAGATGATCTGCATAGGGTGCTAATATAAGCATTAGGAATAGTACCATTAAATCTGATCCTGGTCTTGCAGAGGCTGCAAAGAAAAGCAAATTAGAATGGTAAAATATGGAAATACCAATTTACAAGAAGAGGAGATATAGAAAATCAGTGAAGAGTTAGTTGCCTATGGAGTTTAGATTAGAGAAGACAACCTTACAAGAGAATGCAAAAAATGAAAAAGTAAAAGAAAACATATTGGCCTCAAAGATTGAGAGTTAGAGACCAATGTGATCCTTTGAAAGAAATTACATAGTAGTTTGCATTTGGGAGAAAAAACAAGGTTTTCGTAAAACTCTCTAAGGACTAGGAATAACTATCGAATACTTGCAACATGAAAGGAACAAATAAAAAACTGACTTGGTGTTTGTGAAATGATTTGGTGTTTGTATAATTTGTATCAATCATCAAACAATCACTATTGTAGCCATATATTGTTTATAAACAAGGAGAACCCTAAAAATAAGAAAACTTGGCTAAGTCACTAAGCACATACAAAGTTATTGGATTTTACTAATCATATTAAGGACAAAGAAGCTAAAATTGAGCTGCACATGTTCTGTATAAAGCATGCACAACTCTTTTGTATGATTCTCTTTCTCGACAATATACATTTTTTGCTTATATGTGTGAAAAGGCGTCTCTTCTACATGAAGACTTAGTTGTATACTTTCTTACAGCCCCAGGCTAGGGAAAAGGCTGAAAAGGAGGCATTTGAGATTAGCGTAGCAAAGACAAGCTTTAAAGCAAATACCAAGGCCCTAGCTGAAAATGAAGGAGAGGGCCTTGAAAAGGTAAGAATTTATATACTTGGTAAAATGGCTTAGTGCATGGCTACTTATGCTTATTTGTGTTGAATAAGAATCCTCTAGTTGGTTGTCCATAGAATATTTTTGTTCTCACCTTCATTCTATCATTAGTATTGTCCCTCGGGCCCCTCTATTTCATCCATTTTGCAGTTGATATATAGACCTGACACAGGCGAGATCCTTGGGGTTTACAGTCTAGGGTTGCATGCTGCAGATTTGATCCATGAAGCATCAAATGCTGTAGCATTAGGAACACAAATTCAGGTACTCAAGATCATAGCTTGTAACATGATTATATTTCAACTAAAGTTTCATTCATCTCATCCTCCAGTGATTACTTGTCAAAAACAGGTTATGGATTATATTATACAGGTTATGGATTATTTTTGCATTTATGAACTTCATTATGAATTCATTTTCATTAGTGTAATGGGATTGTATGGAATTAGAAAAGCTATGGGAATTTTTAGGATGTTTTTATCCATATTCTGCAAGTACTTTGTCCAAATATTTATACCATTTCATTTGGTTGCTGAAGTGAGGTACCTTAAGAGCGTTAATTTGCTTTCATAGGAAAATCTAAGTATGAATTTCCTGCTTAAAAACCATTGTAAGGCTGGAATAAATCTTGGATCACCTTTCTTGATGGTACTATGCACTGGTACAATTAGACTATTACTCTAACACAATAAGATACTTGTAAAGAGCCTGGGCTAAGAGAAAATGGTTGGAATTTGCTTATGATGACGTCTAATATCTACTTGAATCGCGATATCTAGAGAGATGAAATCTTCTAAAAAAAAAAAAACTAGAGAATTGAAATTTAGAAATTGATGAAAGCATGAGGCAGTTATTAACTTAGATGGCCAAACATCTGCATGAAATATAGTTAGGTACAATATTACTTCTAGTGGAGTTTGTGGGAAGGCACAAAAAATTCTGTCCACTTGGCAGAAATTCTGTGTTTAATTTAGTGATGACCTTGTCAAATTCTTTTTCGTTGAAAAAAATTATAGTGCTTGTTGGTATCAATTTATTGGAAATTTATTATGTGAAAGAAATCCTAAATAGTAGTGAAATGGACTTTTGAAGCATTCCTAATTGGCAGGTACAAGATTAGGGCTCTGGAAAAGGATGCTTGAGATCAAAGATCATCTCCTATATTTCATCCAAATCACAGTTAATTACAAATATAAAGGAAGAACCTACTACAAGTTGGGTCCTTAAGTCTTCCTCAAACCTGAAATAAGTGTAACTACATTTTCAATGAAAGTTCTACCCGCCCTAAAAATCACATCATTCATTGTACCCAAATCACCTGTAACAATGGCAAGGGAGCCGCTTTTTTGCTTCAAATTGAAAAATACAACCATCAAATCTTGTTTGTAGTGACATCTCCTTTCTAAAGGGATTCTGGGGGAGTATTTGATGTTTTTGTGTCCTTCTCTGATGTAACCCCCTTTTATGCATTAGGTGATGGTTAATCCTACTTGACTATCCTCTTTCCTTTTCAAAAAAAAAAAATCATCAAAGCTATGTCAATCGCAATCTTCAGAGGTTGATCTATCAATGAGACCCGCTTTTACAAAGATCCAAGCAAAAAGCAAATGGTGACAATCCTTTTGATGCACATTTGATGTTCGATTCCTGAAGAACCTTTCTTGATAAACTTTCATTATGCTGTCATATCCTCAATAACCATGGAAGTTGTTGCCTTCATCAGGGCCTTCATTTTCCAGATAAGCTCAGAGTCCCCTATCAAATTAACAACACACCTACCAATGCAATCTTCAAGTTTTCACCCTCTAATATGTGGACTTGACAAAGAAGCTGGAATCCTCCCACAATAACCATCCATATCTTTTCCAAAAAAAGAAAAAACAACCATCCGTATTAGCATACTAAGGAGAGACATGTAGATAGCTGGCCTATAAGCACAAAAACTTCTCCAACCACTAATTAGAAAAGGGCTCCACAAGCCAAGGCATGTACACCTTAAGTGCACTTGCAACTCCCAATAGTCAGCCGCCTTGGCTTCACAATCCATGGACGAAGCATATAAGCTCAGTTCTGTTTAGAAAGTATCCCTCTAGTAGTCCAGTCATCGTGCTAGAATCAGAAATTAGATCCATCCCCAAGTTTGACAAAGAAAAGTGTCATCACATCTGGTATTAACCTCATTGCAGGCTCCAATGATCTCGAAACAGAGCTTCCTACTGTAACATGCCAAGAAAACAACTGTAAACAAATCCACTTCACTCCCCATATACCATGCAGTACACTTTCTCAAAAATGCCTGATTCAATATCTTCAAACCCAATATCCCCAAATATTCTCTCTCAGCTGTCTACGAAGCTCATCCCAAGTTGCCAGAGCTAGTCTGCAACCTTTCTTAGCAGGTCCCCTCCAAAATAATTTTCTTTTTGGAGAGTCAAGCATGGTTTCAATTCCCACCTTTGGGATAAAAAAGACTGATATAAAATAACAAGATATGCCATTGAATACAGAAACATCAACCTTCGTTCCGGAAAGAAATCATGACTTGTACCCTTTCAACCTCTTCTGCACTCTCTTCACCACCACAGCCAACCAGCCTGCAGCCTCAGTAGCCTGTTGAAAAGAGGCAACCCCAGTTACATCAAAGGCAAGGCACACCTTGGAGTCTCAAGAGCAGCTGGACATTGATCCACTTCTATCTCATCCATTTAGGATGGAAGAAAAGAAGCTTTAGCCCTCTATTAATTTGAAGGTAGAGAAGAAAATTGCCCTCTATTAATTCTTCCTCTATGATCATGCACCAGTTCTCCTAATTGTCATCCCTTGTAGCTCTCGGTAGGTAGAGATTTTCTAGCCATCTATCCATTTAAAAGGGCTATTATTCAATTCAAAATGAGATACATATTGTTTATGGTGCTACATCTTTGAACTATTGAATCACTAGGATGGGCCTGTACGTTTTCATTTTTGTGCTAATATGATTTTAGATGCTGCACAAGTCTTCAGCAAATTTTAGTTATTAAAATTCTAAAAATTCATTTGTTTGTTCTCAACAAAAATATTTATTTGTTAGATTAGTTTTGAAAAGGTGTATTCATCTGCTAGCTCAATTGTCTTTCAACATGATATAAAGTTTGCAGTTCATGCGCACCCAACATTGTCAGAAGTGCTTGATGAACTCTTCAAAGTGCCAAAGGTAATTTTTATTTGTTTTAAACTTTCAACTGATAATTAGGATTTGACTTCCCACTTAAATTGGCATGCTTGCTAAATTTCACAATTTTCTTATATATTTGTTGTTTTTCACACAGTGAAAGTTGTTCCAATTTGAGTGGTTGAACAAGTTGCTAGAATTCTTAGAAGTTTGTGTATTGAGCATAAAATGGTATTCTCAATCATAGTTGCTGTTATTTCTTGTATTATTATTTGGACGTTAGGATTGCCACCCTAGTGTGACAATTACTACAACAAAAATAATGACTAGATAGGACAGGTCTGGTCTTCTACATCCTTACAGGCTAAGTGTATATAAGAAACTTGATGCTGTTGTGACATGCTAAGTTGTTCAGAAGCTTCTACGCAAGATGAAAGTGGTACCAATATGTGTCTTTGCAAATTACCTAGAAGAGAAGATACACTAAAAGAAAATTTCCCGAATGCATTAAGTATTTCAGGCAACCTTGCTTTTCATAATAAAAACATGTTGGGCTTGATAATGATAGATGCCAACTGTCAGTTATACTAAATTAATTGCAAATAAAAGAAGCAAATGGCAAGGCAAAAGGTTTGTCACAACTATTACGACTGTATTGACAAAGATGTCTTTTCTAAGCTGAAAGAGTCATTTTAGATATTAGGATTAGCAAGGGAACAAAAAAGATGACAGGCTAACCGCATTTTTACCATTCTCCTGCAAGTTAGTTTGCCATAAAGGAATTACTTTTGCTACTGCCACTATCATAATTAAAATAAGACATGTTCTATTGCTTACTATAAACAGCTTTTGCATTTTGAAATTTATACCAGAAATACCACTTGGAGGATTTATCACCCAGTAGTCCTGCCATCGATGAAGCAGCTTGCAAAGTTGCCACCTGTAGACCTCCAGTGTAACTTCATTTCCGATCATCCCACCAAACTGTAATCAGTTTTATGAAGTAATGAAGGCAGCTGAGGAGCCTATCGCTCCTGGAATCAGTTCCATGACAAGGTTGTATTTTCTATTGAAATTATTTCAGGTGAAGTTTTGAGGAACTACAATGAAATTGATGTCGGAAGTGCTTCAATTTATACGGGAGTTGTTAAATAATCCCCGTGGTAGGCTAGATTTGTGGTATGAAGCAAGAAAACAAATATGGGTACTTGGTATGAATTGTGAGGAGATTCACGCATGTCCAGGTTTAAGTATTTGCAAAATTACAAAAGCTTACCAATGTACGATTCGGTCATCCATTTAAGAAAGATCTGATAGCTTTAAAGGACTCCAATTTTAAGAAGAGTACCTTCTTCATTGAGCTTCCATATTGGAAAGATCTAATAATACGTCACAACCTTGATGTGATGCATATTAAGAAAAATATCATGAACAACATCTTAGACATGTTGAACTTAATAGATAATCCAAAAGACATGTTAAGATCGAGAAATGACATGAAGAAATTGGGTATTCATCCTGAGCTACATGTCACCGACGAAGAGGAAATGCCACCAGCAATATACAATCTAAATCAAGGAAATCGGGATAGGATATTCTCCTTTTTAAAAGGAATCTGGGTCCCAGACGGGTATTCTTCATAGCTTTCGCGCTATGTGAATGAACTTCAGTAGAAAATTAGTGGATTGAAAAGTCATGATTCACATGTTTACATGTAGTTTTGTTCTTGCTAGCTATTCGTAGAGTGTTGTCAAATCAGTGGTCAATTCATTCACAAAGATGAGTCGATTTTTTAAAGTCGTTTGCTCTAAGACTTTGAACTATGAAATGTTAGACTATTAGAATAATCAAATTGTCATTACACTCTACAAAATGGAATAAATTTTTCCCCCGGCTTTCTTTGAAGTCATGGTGCATCTAACGCTACATCTTGCAAATGAAGCAAGAGTTGGTGGTCCTGTACAGTATAGATGGATGCATCCAATTATGAGGTTTTTGAAGAAACTCAAAGATTACGTCTTAAATAAAGCGATGCCAGATGGGTCAATTGTTGAGGGTAATCTTATAGAAGAATAAATAAATTTCTGTGCTATGTACATGGATAATATTGACAAAAGATTAAAGTGACTGGAGAGGAATTTCGATGGGAGATACAATGAAATGAATGATGATTCTCTATCCATTTTTGATATGATGGAAAGGTCGATCCTTCTCATAGAATATAGAATGATCGATTTAAAGGATCAGCGATTAGCTCACTTGTATATCTTGAAACAAATTCCTTAGGTAGATTCATTTTTCGCTAAATTTAAACAATATTCACCTCATTCTATCTTGGAGTTGTAGTTCTTTGATTGGTTTAAGTAGCATGTATTTCAGATGAAAGACAACAATGACCCATGTTGGGTGGATGGCTTTGATGTAATATGTGAAACTCCGTTAAGTTATGAACATTATTATTCTGGGTACATAATTAATGGATTTAGATTTAGAATAAAGTCAATCAATAATGCTAAGGCATCGCAATAGGCTGGAGTTCTTGTGAGTTGTGATATTGGAACAGGTTGTGATAGTTATTATGGGCAAATCATACATATTGTTGAGATGAGTTTCACATACAACCACATAGTGATTTTATTTAAGTGTGATTGGTTTGATGTTTTCAAGGAAGGAATTGGTTTCAAAAAAGATAGCAAACATGATTTTATCAGTTTAAATAAGAACCGTCGAAGTCTTCAAACAACTGAACCATTTACACTAGCCTGTCAAGTATTACAAGTTTTCTATGTGCCCGATAATAGTAGGAATCGTGCCTCGTAATTTCTTTGGTGCAAAAAAAGATAATGAAAATTCTATTCTACCTGAAGCATATCAATATTTTCCAAAAGAAGTAGGAATAGGTCTTGGTGCAATAAATACCGATGTTTAAGGTATAATCACTTTTACTTTCTAATGAAGTTAACATTATTTAGTTACTTTCTTTAAATTCATTGTTTACAATTTTCTCCTTTATCATATAAATTTTGTAATGTATGTTTAATTAATTCTTATTTATTTATGTGTAGATGAGGTCGCGGAAGAAGGTAGTTGACAGGGGGAGACATCCTCCTACTTATGAGGTTAGGAAGGAGGTACAGTCCCAACTGGCCTTCTCTCAGCCCCCTTTCGATACTCAACAGCCACCTATTTCCCACCCTCCACTTGTATCTATCTCCTAGTATTTCCATACTCCCTCCCAGTATATCCAGTACATACCTCCATATATTCTATCCAAAGGTTTTCACCTTCATAGTAAGGGTTAGATGTCGGTCTTTACTTCTCCACCACCTGACCCACATACCTATTATGTTGAGGTGAATCCTCAACATGGGACCTAGCCCGAGGAGTTCGTCGGACAGGGGGGGTGAGCGTGAGGCTGAGGAGGTAGAGCAGGCCTTCCAGCAGCTAGATACTAAGGTTGGCATGTCGCAGCAACCTGCTACTTAAGTTGGCACGTCACAGTAGCTTGCTACTTAGGTAGGTACAGTGCTGGTAAAATTTATAATTAATGTTTTTTAAAGTTTATTTTATTTCATTTCCTATCTTATCAATTAAAATATGTCGTTTAATGTGCTTAGCTAAGAATAACACGTGAGGTCCGACACGAAATGCAGGCCTCGACAGGCGACCTGAGGGCACCAGGGTTGTGGTGACGATTATTGTAGTTGGGAAAGCGAAGAGTTATCCTAGGTTTATTAGCCGGTTAGCCACGATTGTTAAGACAACCGTGACACTTTCCTGCTTTGACTAAAGGAATGTCGCCAAGGAGTTGAAGTCCTCCATTATTCGAGAGTTGCAGGTATAAATTTTAAAATCATTTTTTAAAATTTATATCAACTATAATTGATTTATATAATATTGAATACATGGCACTTTTGATTGAGGCAAGAATTCCAATGCACCTAAGGCTATCCTGCAGTATTCAAACAGGATACATTGTGGATGGAGAGAGGAGATGAAGAGTATAGTATGAAATTCTTGTAGATTGTTAATTTCTTTAACTATTTATATAAAATCTACCATTTCTAATAATAATTTGTAAAAATATTTTAGTTTTTTTACAATAGGTCGTATGAGGAGGCATCAAGAAATGTGCCTCATACGATTGCGTCTAACATTTGGAGAGAGTGTTGTGAGCATTGGAAAGATCCAAAGATAGAGGTAAATAAATAGTTTCGAATTTGATTATTAATTTTAGTTTATAACAATTAATTACATAATCTTTTAATAATAAAAATTATATTTTTTACAAGAGCAAATCAGGAAAAATAAGACCAAAAGGGTCCAAGCTCCTTCACAGACCCATTGCTTATGTCAAATGAGTATTGACTCATTAAAATATAGATATGTATGTTTTTTAAATCAATATTGTATACTTAAATAAAGAAATTTAGTTTACTTAAGACAAGTTGAAAATTTTACTTCATTTTTAGGCGGACGCACACAAGGGTGTTGAGCTAGATCGAGTAGGAGTCTATGAGCAGACACATAGTAAAGAAACACTCAACGACCCTTGTGCATGGATACATTAGACATACTAAGAGAGACATGTAAGAAATTATAAGTTACTTGCATTAATTTCATAATAGATAAAAAAAATTACAAATATATATATATATTTACAGGGTCGTATGATGGACTTAATCCATCCTCCTGTGGTCGTAGATGAGAACTCTGGGGCCGTTCCGCAGACTCCTTTGACACTGAGGAGGCCTTCGGGATCATGATGCCTCCAAAGCATGAAGGCTTCGTCCGTAGCGGTGGGAGGAGTATGACGATCTCCTTTTGGTACGGTAGAAAAGGATCCTCCTTATCTGCCCATGTCGACAGTCTCAACCAGAAAATTGAGACATTACAACATCGAGATGTGGAGCGGGTGAAAAGGTTGGACGAGGTTACCTCACAGCTGCAGGTTGCCACTCACATAATGGAGTGGCAAGAAGAGTTATTGGAGTGGCACAATAAGCTGTGGGAGGTCTTGTCTTATCTTTGAGGATCCGAACCTGATCATTTGACCTTGAACATACCGAGGTGTGACGACGACGACAATGGGGGTGGATCTGGGGTTGGTGGCATAGGTGCCCTAGCATAGTGTTTTGTTTTCATATTTTATTTCTTTTTGTTGTTTTAATATTTGAACATCTTTCATATATATAAATTATTTTGACTAGATAATTTTTTGTGATTGAATATTTTCTTTATGGCTTTCTATTTTCCTCCATATTATTAATTATCGCATTAAAAAAATCAATTTCTTTTTAAAAAATTACATAATTTCAGTGACAATTATTTATGAAACTGTCCTCAACAGTAATTAGCGATGGTTTAGAAATTGTTGCCAAATGTCCCATACCCCACACGTTAATTTTCCACGCGCGGTATAACATCTCATCTTGTGATAGTATATACTATTGGCAACAGTTTTATAAATTGTTGCTAATTACTTTTCCGAATGATTTCATAAATAACTGTTGCCAAAATTATGGAAATTTTTGGCACGTATTTCAATCTTGCACCATCAGGGTTGGCGATCGTTATACAAAAAATCGTCACAAATTAAATTCAATAACGGTTTAAAAACTATTGCCATTTGTTGGATTCCTTCGTGCCTGCGTGCAATGAGAAGGCAACGACAACGAAATTAAACCATTGCAAATTCAAAACAGTGACGACACATATCGCGACAATCACTGGTGACGATTTCTTTGGCATTGACGATGGTTGACAGCTGTCGCAAATCGTGCCCTTTACTATAGTGTACTGGGACAAACTCTTGGTCTCCTGCTTCAGGTGACATAGATCATAATGTATATGAAAAACTTGAGTAGATCATAATGTATATGAAAAACTTGAGTAGAGTTGAAATCATGAGAGTAGGCATCCCTCAGACTATCCCACATTTGTTTGGCAATTTTGTAGTACATAATTTCATCCCCAATACGAGGAATAACACTATTCAATATCCATGATCTCACCATTTCATCATCTCTATTCCAGGTAGTATACTTACCTGTTTTCTCTTGTGGCGGTGTCTTTGTAAGGACATGTTGTTTCTCATGCCCTTTCATAGTAACAAAAAAGATTTGAGACCAACAGGAGTAACTGGTTTCATCCAACTTCACGATTGGTGCAAAAAATGGTTTCTTGTATGCACTATTGTCTCCACTTTGACCTGAAGTAACTTCAGATTTTGACGAGGAGACCATCGCACAATCAGGATAGATAGAGCATATGCATGCTCATAGGAGAATAGACAAACCACATCTGATTTTAATCAAAAGTAGAGGAATACACACCCCACAATTCCTATACACACAGTTCAATACGTTTTCAATAATCAATGGGGAATACACACCCTAAAATTCATCAAAAAATGGGAACATACATGCCCTAGAATTTCCAAAGGTCTGATTTTTCAAAACTCTTAGATTTCAGTCCTTCAACACATCTTCTGGAGGATCATTGACTCTTGAAACATGTCACACATAGGCCGAAGAACCCTAGAAGCCAGCAACAATGCATGCTGCCCCTCCCCTATCGCTTAGTAGGGAGAGACAATGAGAGGGAGGAGAGAAATTATAGAGGGAGAGAGACTGGAGAGAAGGATGTGAGTGCGTGCGGAGCGTGTATGAGTTAAGTATACACTAGAGGGGGTTGAATAGAGTACTATCGATATCGATTGCAGAATTTTAAAATATCATTCACGATGGATCAAAAGTAAATAGAAACCAATCACAATGATAGATAACACCTGGATTTTAGAGTAAAAACCCTTCCGGGTAAAAACCACTACTTAAGCCTCTTAGCTTGGGATTTCTCTGATTGGTCGACGCTAATCAATTCCACTAACACACCACTTGACCGACGGTGGCACAACCTTTTACAAAACTTCTTCTCTTATACACCTAATTAAGAGAAGAAAGACAATAGGACTCCCACAACAACTTAGGTGCCAAATCAAAATAACAGAAATAAAATATAACAATAAATCTTGAGGAACCTCAGAAATAAAGACAAATTGAGCTTTTAGAGATTACAAAGGTGCGTGCCTTAGATCGCAGTAGTTACAGACGTAGAGGCACAAAAGTACTAGAAAGAATATGAGAGAATTGCTTCTTGAAAGCTCTCGAGGTGTGTTTTAGAATGAAGGGTCGAGGGTCCTATTTATAGGTGTTTTTCAACCTGATTTAGAAAGTCTGGAAACATGGCTTGGTCGATCAAAAAAGTGAATTGGTCTATCAAAATTAACTTTGGTTGATTAGAATAAAGTTTTGATCGATTTCATGTTGATTAATTAAATTAGTAATTTGATCGGCTTATAGCGCGAATTCAGGATTTGACTGTTAGAGGCCTTTGATCAATTAAACAACTTAGCTTGGTCGATCAATATGGGTTTGGCCAATCAATGGTAAAAGTTGGTTGATCAACAATATTAAAAACTTAAGGTTTCAATCAAATTTGTAATCTAACGAACTTTAAAAACACATCGGTTGCTATCTTTGAGGTTCCTTAGAATATTCTAGACACAATAAAAGTAAAAAGAGTTGTCAAGTGCTTCGTCATGAGACTGATTTCTCTTGTGGCACAATCATTTCTTGATTTTGGCTCCAAGTGTCCTAAAATGATTACTCCATAATAATATATAATTTTGTTACATCAAAATAATGGCATCAACAAAGGAGGCCACTAATGCTACAGGAAGGAGGTTGGTGGTGCTGGTTGGAGCCAAGAGGGCTGGTGGCGCCGACGCTAGGTGGGAGACGGTGGAGAGGGTAGGGTTTCTATTTTGTGGTGTCCCCAACTTGGCTCTAATACCAAGTTGAAGAAAATCAAGTTTCTTCTATTCATGATAAAAATGAGTACAACCCTCTCCTTTTATAACTTCACTAAGAATAGTAAATGCTATTTTTAATAAACCTTTTGAATTGGGAAAAACATAATAAGAAAAAAATGACATATCATAACAAATATAAATTAACCTTACAAGATAAAACGCAAGTATTTATAGAGGAAAACCTTTAATGGGAAAAACCTCTACTTAGATCCTTCGATCTAAGGGTTTTGCCCCTACTCAAATAGGAATCACCAAAATCACACCACTAAAAACGAGGGTGGTGTTCCTCTTCAACAAAAACCCCACCAAGAACACCCCAAAGGTGGTTTCAACCCACTCTTTGGAGAGAAATAAGGAAATCCACAACTTAGATAACCAAAAGTATAAGATCAAAAGAATAAGATTACATAAGTCCTATAGAGCCAAGATACATTCAATTAAGTGCAATAGGACAAGATAATTTTCCTTTATAGCCTTGAGTTGGATTAAGTGAGTGAAGTGTGGAGGAAGCGAAGTAACAAGCTCTTGAATGCTTAATGAACTCTCAAAAATGCTTTTTAAGTGACTGCAAGTGATAGAGATGTTGTGTGTACACCCAAAGCCTTCTAAGGGTATTTGTAGACATGCACCAAGGCTTAACAACCATTGTTGGATCGTTTTATAGTATCTAGAATTAGATTTGAAAAGATGAAAACATGAAAAGTTAAGATAGAAAAAGTCAATATTCAAAAGTTTCGAAATAAATCAATTGGGACATCACATTAGTTGATTAATTTCTTGTACACTAATCAATTAACCAAATCAATTAATTGATTATCTGTTCTCAATCATTCAAAAAATTAATCAATTAACTAAAATAACTAGTAGAGAGTTCATCGATTAATCTAATCAATTAATTTATAGAGATTTCCTCACTGATGATTAGCCTAGTCAATTAATCAACAACTTTGAGTTACTGATTAAAGGGTAATCGATTAATCTGATTGATTGTCTTTTTACATAACAATGGGTTTTCAAAAACCTACATCTTTTGGCCAAGGATGGTTAATGGATTTGAATGAAAAGCATCTCGAACTAATTAGAAAATAATTAACACTTATTTTTTATAGGATTTAATACTTTTTGGTATAATAAAGTCTATGGATGAGTCAAAAGTGAAGTGTGCCTAATTTTTAAGTTTTGGATAATTAATCTTGACTCCTTAACAAGTGTTTCTAAAATACAATATAGAAAAACTTCTCTTGCAAACCTCTATCATCCTTAGCTCTTGTATAGCTTTTGAAGTCTTCTTATCGATCTCACATGCCTCATTCTAGTTGATGTGGTCTTCTCATTTGATCTTGGATAGCTAGCATATATTCATTTCTATATTTTATTTCTACATCAATTTAGTCCATAACAAAATATATACATAAAATGATTTATCTTATTTTGTAAACATCAAAATTGGGTTCATTAATTTCAAGCACTAACAAGTTCATCCGATCAAAAGATCTCACTCTTGATCCTCCTCCTCAACCATTGTAGCAACAACAACCTTGGCAACCAACCTAATATTTGGTCCGCCTTGATTAGTACATCTGTGCTTTGAATAAGAAAGACCCCTGAACTTTCCACAACCTATCCCTTAGGAAACTTATTAAGTGGGGAGACTGGTTGGACCGTCTTGCAATGGCCGATACATTTACAACATTGGCTTCGTCGAAATTGACCTGAAGGATTAGCCTCCAACCCAAAATAGTTTTAACCCTTACTAAACACTCAAGATCAACCGTACCATCATTCTTAACCCAACATGCATCACCATTCATCAAAAGAAAGGCAATAAAAGATGGAGAAGTGCCCTACCTTTCTTATTCTTGTTGTAGTCCTCCTTGGAATGGGAACCCAAGACAACTTCCAAGTGCTCTTATTCTACTTCAATCCTAGATCCTCCAGATGCTAGCTTCAAGAATGCACAAACTTCATCAAATTAGCTTAAATTTGATAAAGAAAATGGGATAAACTTTCCCTAGTCCATATGCATGACATACATGCATATAGAACCGATAACCCCATAAATTCCATGTCTCAAACCTATCTACAGATGGGTTCTCACCTTGATTTCAAGTTGTTAGGATGTGTAGGGACCTTCTTCTACCTTGTGACCTCTTGAGATTACCTCAACCACCTCTCCTCAAGGTCCTTCACCCCACAATAATGGTGGAGAAGGTTCCTACAAGGTGAAAAGTTTAGAGAATGTCCCTACGTAAAATCGTGAGAGGTGGACTTGATGGGGTCTCTAGGTGGGGGCTTATTTGAGGGGAAAATTTATAAGTAGCCCTTCCATTTGTAGTTCTTTGGCCCCACCTTACTAATAATCCATAAAGCTCACTTCTAAGTCCCTCTTAGCATAGTTTGGTTAAGTTTGGATCTCTAAATGTCATTTCTTTGCCAATTGAAGTCCTTCCCTAAGTCCTAGTCATGGTTTATATTAGCTAAATCTTGACAACCAAGGCCTCTAGGTTCTTTAGTTTTGTGACTTGAATATTCTCAACACTTCACATTTAGTGAAGTCTTACCTTGATCATGCCTTCTACTTAAGATTAATTCTTAATTTAGGTGCTATAAGTAATGAGGCTTCGCACTACACCTATCACATCAATGTACCACCCCTGAAGGCTTGGGGTGAACTTTAGAGCTTATTGGAAAATGATGAACAAATGGTTATTCTCTACCTGCTGGAAAATCCAACAAACATTGTCAATAAAAGATATGCATCGTATCTCCCTTAGGCAACGATCTAGGTCAACTCGAGCCTTGGAGATTGAAGACCTTTAGGTAACACTATCATGCCCAGTAACCTCCCAATGAATCATGAACTAGGTTAACAAGTGTGATTATATTAGGTCCCAGTTGCTAGGATATTCTCAGTTGGCTAGTAGTCCTACTCTTAATATCATTAGAATGCCATTAAGTAAGATCTAAAGCTTCAATAGTCAGCATTCGACATAGAAAGCATGGCATAGAAAATAAAATTAGACAACAAAAGCATAAAAGCTATAGAAAGCTAAATATTGTTATTGAAGTTTCAATCCACAAAGCCACAATTAACAAGTTTTAAATAGTTATTTACAAGTCTTGGTGGTGCCCAACCACAATATTTACATGAGATAACAAAATGGATTACAACATAGCTAGAGCACTAAAACAAAACATCGAGAGTTACAAACTTTGACATCATTCAATATTGGGTGTATAGCCTTTTTCACAGATGGTATGGTGTAGCTAATAAGAAGTTGTGATAAACTCTAAGATCATCTCCTACGATGACTCAGTGGGATGGCCCACCTACGACTATGGTCATTGCAACTCTACCATCACCATCTCCAAATGCCACAAAGTTCAATAAACCATTGCCTCGCTTGTTCTAGAAACTCTAGCTCGACCCTTCTCATCTGGAGGGTGTAACTCCATGGCATATTGCCCTGAATTGAGTCACAAGTAGGGATGAGCCAAATGACCTAGCAAGGACATAACCAAGTGTATAAATAAGAGAATCAGGTGGTGTACAAGTGCGTTCCCCAAGTTTTAAACTATTACGCAGACCTAGAATTTATAAAGGACTTTCTTTTTATTACTAACCAAGTAATGTTCTCTCACTCACTTTACAGGTCAAATTAATTGGAAATCATCCCTCCTATGAGAGGGGATGTGGATGCATCCTCTTCTTGAGACCTCACAATATGAGAAGTTACTTCTTGATCGGTGAAGCAACCACTCATATTCATGACTATAAAGAGAGGTGTACCCATTCGTGGTATACAAGGACATTGTTGACATAAGTCAGAAGAGTTAGGGCTCTTGAGAGTTACTTAGGCCAATATGACAAATTTCTATGGAGCCAACTTATCTCAGATTAAGTGAGGACAGATCAATGATCATTCTAGATATTTGAGTGAGAGGGAAAGATAGATGTCATGGCCACACTAATTTTCCCACTAGGAGTAGTAATTTTTGGGTATGTCTTGCTCAATCCTACCTCGAATGAGATCTCATTTTGTCGCTCCTTTGGTACCCCATCTTCTTCTGCCATTTGTGGGTGCTGGTCGGACTACAACCCAACTACCATTAACTATGAGTCTCAAGTACTCTAGCATCTTCCATTGGTGGGTGCCTGTTGAATTGTCTGTTCAAGTACCTCTTTTAGTAATTAGCTTCTAGCCACTCGCTGTAACAAAGAATCATCCATGCTCCGGTTAACTACAAGTAGTTGTCAGCTACCAACTTTTCGTAGGCATCTAGCCTAAGCATGGTAAACCCTTTGGTCCACTAAGGGTGATTACTTCTACGAATCCCATTAATGACTTTCTATACTATTTTCTGATTATCAACCTCTTCCAGAGAAACTATCAATAGCTATGTTAACTCTTACTAGTCTTAGGTAGGGTTTTAATCCATTCCTTAATGACATGGAAATGGATTCCCTGAATTACTTACAAATCATCAATTTCATGCTTTTAGTTCATACTAAACCAAAACAGATTGAATTGACTCAAACCCTACCATCAAATGCCCTTAAATCATGCAAAAGATAAGTGATTAAGGTAATTCATTGGCGTTGATCCATGATCAATCAACACAAAGTGATGATTGATCAACCTTGGATTTTATTGATCAAATTTAGTGAATTTCACATTTCTCAGGAAGTGAAATTAATTGATCAATATATAAATTGATCAATCAAGCTTGCTCTATTTCACGTAATTTTGAAAGTAATTGAACTTTTTAAAAGAAACTAAAAAAATTGATTCAAAACTTCTCTAAACAAATTCAGGAACCTATAACACCACTAGAAAAACCAAGTTTAACCCAATTCATGGCATCAAAAACCAATAATCAAAAAATGGGTTCTTTTGTTTCATAACCATTCAAACAAACCCATCAAATTCACAAGATTGATACTCGAAATCTCAAGTCTAGACTTTTAATCAAGATCTAAGATAATTCTTTCAATAAAACTCTAACAAATCTACAACAAAACCATGTGAATTGGCCATTAAGAGGAAGAACTCATCAAGAAAAGGAAGGTTTGCATCTTGAGTACTTGAAAAGATGATGGTGGTGGCGTTGAAGTTGTTGTGGCTTCCTTTCTTCCTCACGTCCTGAGTTTCCTTGATTGAAGCTCCAATAGGAGATGGCCTATAGCAACATCACCACCACTTTCTCCTCTTTCCTCTTCTTTACCTCTACTTTCACAAGAACCCAACAACTTTCAAGTTTCCACAAAACTTGTAATGGGGATAGAGACCTCCAATAGAGTAGTAGAGGTGTTGGGGAGACGGAGATGAAGCTATGAGAGGAAGAGGGGAGGTTTGGAGATGATTGATTAAAGAAGAAGGTGAGGGAGAGGAGGGTTGAACATTGGGTTGTGAAGATGAAGGGGAAAGAAAGAGGATGATGGGGGTCGAAGTGTTATTTGGCGGGTTGCCACAGCTTAAGGTGATGACAAGTATTTGTACTCCTACTCCTCATCTTGTTTGAGTTTAACCCTCCTGCCTCAAACTATAGGTTACCATTTAGTCCTAAAGATTATTTCATTGCATATTGGTCCGTAATGTTTTCATGACAAATAGACCTTGGATTAGAAAAATAGGAGTTGTATTTTCCTATATTTCTTGCTTATTGTCAAAATAATTTTTTCATTGCCAAAGTTATAGACCAAGTACAATCTTAATTAAGCAAAAACTTAATTATTAATCACCAAACCAATTGTTTAACTTTGAGCCCTTACAAACACTCTGGGACAAAAAGGGTTGTGTATTTTTGGACGACGTGAATGTCTGTGGTTGTTGTAGGTTGTGCCTACAGATGCAAAGGATATATCTGCTACTCGATTTAATTCGACTGTGAGGCCATAAAAGCCTTGGCAAATTTGAGCACCATACAACCCTTAGTTAACCTCGAGTACCTCAAAGTATTGAGTAAACTCGAGCACTTAAGCCTCGACCAACATCAAGCACTTCGTCCCAACCCACACGACGAATAGGAAGCAGATGCCGGTCACCCATGATTGCCCAGCAATTCACGCCGCTAATTAATAGCAGATGTTGGTCACCCTTGATTGCGTGGCAACTCATGCCGCTAATTAATCTCACTTATGCTATTTCCTAGCTTTGCGCATTTAGATTAGGTAGGTATTCATGCATTTTGTAAAATGTGCATGCATGCATTTTTTGGAGAGGAAGATAGAGAGAGAAATTGAGCTCCCCTATCCCATTCATTTCTATCACCTAATACCACCGAACACAACACCACCCTACACCACCTATAATAATTTCCTAGCAACCTAAGTACCTACCCACAAAACACCTAATATCCTAAAATATCTCCCCACTCCCTCCATCCCATCCCACCTATATAACCATATGCAACCCCCCCTCTGCAGAAAGTGTCGGCACCCACCTCTACCCTCACTACCACCCACAGCAACCCATTGCCAGCACACTTACACACAACCACTCCTCCACAGTTGGCCACCTTCTCCCTACTCTCCTTTCTCCCTTTCTTCCTCTCCCACACGTAATTCTCTCTCACTAGTTGAGAGAACACGCTGTAGGCACGGAGAAGCTCCCCATGGTCCCAAACACGACCGTGTGCTCTACTACTGCCTAGCTCCCTTGCGAGTAGGTGGATGTGATGGGTTCTCTTTTATTTATTTTTATTTTATTATATTTTTTTGACGTATGTTTACCTTATTTTGTCACGTCATTAATGCTTAGCTTCGAGCTCCTACTCTTTTTTCATGTTCGCACTGTACTATCCATCGCTACTCATTTTTCCCCGTCGCCACCGACCCACTTCTCAGTAATCCGATGAAAGCTCACGCATGCCCAACTCCACACGCCTAGCCGGTCTCACCCACGCCCATAGCTCCCTCTCTCTCCTCGTTTTGATCGGCTAACTAAGAAGGCCTAGCCGGTCAAAAATTGCACCAGCTGGTGGGCTATTTGCCTCTCCACTATTCACACGCCTCATCGCTCTTGCACTGTTCCTGCACGGGGTGACCGGCTGCTTCTCACCCAACCGGTCACCCGTGCCCCCACCTCTCTCCTCTGCCACCGCGTGCAGCCGATCCCCTTCAACACACCCTGCCAGCGCTTCATTCTTTCCTGCTCACTGCTGCCCGCTATCACTCACACACATCCATCCACATACACATGTACATACACACCCGCACTCACATTCTCACGCACACACATACACATATACAGATCAACACACATATACATAATATATTTATATATATCCACGTACTCTCACACACACACACACATATATTCACACACACTTCCTCATACACATTCACGTATACATTTCCCACTCATGATATCGCACATTCCCATTACCGGGAATTACATCGTAAGTATATTCGCACCAGTTGTGCATATATTCTCGATATTCGTGCACATCAAGCATTCCACACACACACCCACACGTTCGCTCCACACCGCACGCGGCACATTGTTAATGTCGATCTCGTCTCCTTAGATAGTGGTCACACTAACCGTGCTTCATTTCATTGAATCTTTGATTCAATTCCCCTCTATTATATATTATATAATATATATACACACATACATATAAATAAGATAATTATTTCCTTTCCGCATTTCTTTTTCTTATTCTCTTTATTTTGTTGATTAAAGAAAAGTCAAAAAAAAAAAAAGATAACTTTTGTCTTTGTAGGTACATGATCTCACGTGTAGCAAGATCAGTTTTTGAACTTGATTTTTGGCGAATCACTAAGGACAATATTTTGTGGCATTTAGCCAAGAACAACTTTTGAGGGTGTACCTCAAGGACAAGATTATCCAAAAATATCTAAAACCAAGAAAAGACTAAAAATACAATAAGCAAATGGAAATCACCCATCGTTAGGAATCTCGTAGAAATCAACTAACTCCAAAATTGTGTCCCTATGTTCGACCCTGGGCCTAAAACTGAAAAGTTTGAAATTTGATTTAGTCCAGGTTTAATAAACTTCGATAAACTGGTATAGATTCGCCTATAGGTAATCACTCCATCTATAGACATTTTGACACTAATTCCACCTAATTAAATAACACATCAACTTGTGGCCATACTCGCAAATTACACTGAGGGGTAGTCCTCTATCCACCCTCCGTTCTTCAATGGGATGGACTGCAGCTAATGGAAGAGCAGGATTCAAATTTTCCTTGAAGCTATGGACTTGGAGGTCCGAGAGGTGATTGAGACAGCATCAATAACCAATCAAGGTAGAAGGGCAACAACTCTCGACTGATGAAAAGAAGAAAGTGATAAACAACACCAAGGCAGTGAACGCCTTGTACCGCATGCTAACAAAGGAAGCATTCAACTACATCGCAACTTGTGAAATTACCTTCGAGATTTGGAATACCCTCAAAGTCACTCATAAGGGAACCACCAAGGTAAAAGAAACTCGCATTAGTTTACTGACACAAGAATATGAATGCTTCAAGATGAAAAAGGGAATGCAGTTAAGGAGATGTACACATGGTTTACGAATATTGTAAACATGCTCAAGTCACTCAGAATCAAGCACACCCAAGAGCAACTAATACGAAAGTTGTTGAGATCATTGACATTGGATTGGGAGTCAAAGACAACAGCTATCCAAGAAGCGAAGGACGTTTCTTAGTTGGCTCTTGACGATCTTGTTGGTAGCCTTGTGGCCTACGAGGTGCAATTATAATTCATGCGGAAACATGAAGCAAAGACAAAAGTGGAGCCAAAGAAGAAGAGCATTGCCTTTAAGGCAAGAGTCGATGACTTCGAGACGAAGGAAAGCAAATCCGAAGAGGATAAAGAGATGGCACTCCTTACTCGACACTTCAGAAGATTCATGAAGAAGAAAGGTGGGGAAAATCCAAAATTTTTCATTGATGTGATTTGTTTTGAGTGCAAGAAGAAGGAACACAACTTCAAAGATTGCCTAACTCTCAATTGAGAAAAGAAGGAAATGAGGGAGTGTATACAAAATAGGTAAAGGCGACATGGGATGGCAGCAACACTAAAACTGAGAGTGATGAAGTGTTGCGCTACGAAGAGGCACACTTGTGTCTCATGGCGTCAATGGATTCTAGAGGTGATGAGGTAACTCTTGATGATTCTTTAGATGATGTTTTAGATGCATATAAAGAACTGTATAGGTTAATTAAAAAATTAAAGAGAATAAGGAATTGAAAAATGCATGTTTTAATTTAGAAATTGACGAAGCATGATTGGGAAACGAATTAGATAGTGTAAAAATTGAGCTAAACGTAACTAAAGGAATAAATAAAGAATATCATGAGAAAGTAGAATATTTGAAGGAAATCTATATCCATTTTGAGGAAACTTCAAATGAATTAAAGTACACTACTAAATGGAATATTGAGTTTTGTAAAGAGATTAGAAAGAAATTTGAGGACAAGAAGAAAAAGAACACACAAGCAAGAACACAAGCACCTAGACCTGCATGGCTTTACCAAAAGGTCAAGAATGATAGGTATAGACTAAGCATGTCTCAAGTGGTTTCTCCACTTAAGAATTTAAAAGGTGCTAACACATAAGGACCTACATGTAAATGGGTACCTAAAAAGGATATATTGGCTTGTTTTATAAGTTAAGAAGGACCTCTAGATTGTGAATAGTGGTTGTTCAAGTCACATGATGGGGTACTCCGACCTCTTCATAGAGTGGATGCTGATCGAGGATGGAGGGTATTTCAAATTGGGCAATGACAAGCATTGCCTAATTGTCGGCAAAGGTTTTATCGAAGACAACACTAAGTAGGTACACAATGTTGTTTTTGTAGAAAATTTAAGACATAATTTGCTTAGTGTTTTGATAGAGAGAAATTCGCTTGATTAAATTAGCAATAGAATGATTTATCGTTGTAGTTTATGTGGTGGAAATCTCTTAATCAAAGATTAAAATAGATACCAATTTAAACCACAGAAAAGATGTCGTATCCACAGGGAGGTGTACGCATAATAAAATCACGAAAATATTATTTCAAAGATTATTTCCTGAAGTTATGTCATGCACACATGGAATAGATCATGAAATCTAAAGAGTTTGAGTGCATGAGGGAATAAAAGTGAACATGAGAGGATATGCACGCAATTTCAACTTAATAAAATAAAAAATCCTTAAATCCTTCCACACCAATGGCACCAAATGTAAATTTTAATATGGGTTTCACTGTAGCAAAATAGGGCATTTGAAGCCCTTGTGCATGCGAGGAGGAGGAGGGACGGATGGCCGTGCCGTGCTCGGAGGAGGTCGAGGTCGCTGAGAGGGTCCAATGGCGGTGGTGGCGTTGTCAGAGGTGGTCGGAGGTCACTGGGCGGCAGGTTGTCCACTGCCGGCGGTGGGTTCCTCTGTGCGCGTGCGTGGACTGCCGTCGGCGTTTTTGATGATGTGGCGTAGCTCGTGGAGTCGAGGTGAGTGCGATGGAGTCAACGGTGCATTGAACGAATGGCCGTGGTAACGGCTGCTTGGTGGTGTTCGCGGTGGTCAATAGGTTCTTCTCTGTTGGTGAAGTTTGAAGAAGAAAGAGGAGAGGAGAGGGTGAGACCGGCGGCTTGCTGGAGACGGAGGAAGGCCGTAGGGAGGTCGTGTGGCTGTTCTCTTCTCACGGTGTTGCTGCTGCGAGTGAGGGAGGAAGGTGCACGGTCATAGTGGATTGGGTGGACGTCGTGAGAGGACGTTGTTGCGAGGAGGTTGCGCTGCTACGGGCGCGTGAGGGGTTGCATGCGGGGGTCGGCTGCTGCTGCGGTTGCACGCAAGGTGAGTAGTGCCTGTGGGTGCGGGTGGCGCGGATGGAGGTACTGTTGCAACGATAGGAGCGAGTGGAAGTGCTGGCCTCACGCTGGCGTGCGCGCATGGGATGGCATTGAGTGTGCGAGAGGGTTGGTGTTGCGCGCTATGGTTGGTTGCGGTGAGAGGGCGGTGAGAGGGCCACAGTGCAGGCCCTACTTCACGACGCGCGCAGGGTCCATGGTGGTGCGGTTGGAGGTGATCCCCGTTGAGGGAGTCCTGGCTAGATCCCCAGCCGTAGCTCTTATCCCTCTCCAGATCCACAACCTCCACCTCTCCCTTCGCAGGTGCGTAACTGCTTCATTTGAATGTCAACAGAGGGAGTGGTGGTGGGAGGTGGACAATTATGGGCATATCCTTCTTCAAATATTAATTATGTCCAGCCACCTATTATACTTTTATTTTCTACATGCACATGTCAAATAAGAAATATAAATGTATGTATTAGAATGCAAAGCAAATACAAAAATATTCATAAGCTAAGATTAATTACTTCTTAGCTTAGGTCATTAAACTATAATGAAATGTATTCCATATGTACTTAAGCCAAATAAATGTCCAATAAATTGAACTTATCAAATGCCCCCATGTCTAAGTTTTACTAGTCCTGAGCAAAAGTGAAAATAATGGAAGTAATCAAGAGAATTCTTCTTTCTTTATTCCGCAAATTTAGAGATTCAGACAAATGTGAAATGATAATAATAATAGCATAGGTAACGGATTCAAGTGAAAATAACTAACTTACATTTGCAGTTCGTACTTATCCCTTGGTAGGTATTTCTATCAGGATAGGCAACTATTTCCCTCGGAGATAAAGCAGAAGATAATCTGTAATTTGACCCCTGCTTTTTGGCTTAGGTAAGAGATATCGAGTTGAATGGATTTGTATTTGGTGGCACACACTAATCTGGTGCTACACGTAATCTAGTATTACAGACTCTAAATCTCTAGACTATCAAACAAGTTAACTCAGAGAGAGGCTAAACAACTGTGCTCTCTTGATGTTTCTTTCTGCTTACTCTTTTCCTTCATTTCTTTCTGAGATTCACCAATCTCACCATATTTTGTAAATATATTCACTGTTCGGTGGCCTCACATGGCATTCACACTTCAATTAAAGTTCTAATAACCCTACAACTAAGTTAGAGGACCTCAGCTAGTATTCGGGCGATCAGAAATACTGAAAAGTAGGTAAGGGTCATATTTGTTAGATTGCAATGGGTGTTTTTATTGTTGCCTCAAAAACATCGACATATAATGAAAAAAATGATACGAAGATAAAACTATAAACTTGAACTATTTTCTTTTTCTTTTTCTCCTTTTTTTTAATATAAATATTTCTCTCTTTCTTTCTTTCTTTCTTTTTTTCTTCTCTCTCTCTTTTTTCATAAATCAACATAACATGATGCAAACTTTTATTTATGAGGCATTATTAGGATTGATGGTGGTCAGGAGGATATTGTGTAGCTTATTTGGTGGAAGTGCTTACTCTCGACACCGGGAAGGAATGGATAGAACAAGCGTATTGTTGACCTTTGACACTATTACCCTCCTTCAGCCGAGGACTCTATGAAGGACGGTCGTAACCATCCACCATAGTCATAGTTTTACTAAGACTCAATTTTTGTGTATTTACCTTATTTGGTGACTCTCAGGAATTCACATAATGTACTCACATAGAAATAGAAAGTGAAAACTATGCCTAACTCTGAGGTATCCTTATCTAATTGTCCAAAACTTAAGATTCCTTGCACTAGACTTAGCGCACCAGTAATCTCTCTACTTTTTTTTCACAAATATGAGTGGAGCTAATAGAAGATAGTATGCCTGACTTCCTATTAATTGTCCAAGGGTTCAGTAGACTAAAAATGTTTATTGATTTTCTACAAAGATTCATTACCCAGTCTACGTGCAAGTGAATGTAACTGTATTGGATTCTAAACTTAAGAAACAATTTTAAAAGAAACTCTTTAACGACACCTCCTTGATAAATTTTCTGCTAGAGACTAACCAATTTGGCTCAAGAAAATAAAAGATTTTTTTTCTTTTATAAATCACTATCCTAAATGTATGAAAATATTTATAAATGCTATAAACATCCTCAGGTTATACCTTCCATGCCTAAGATTGACAATGTCCTCATTGGAAAAATGTAGACATAGAAGAATATCACCTGAGGAGGAGAGTGGGAGGAGCTAAGGCTCCTCAAACCGAAGTGTGTCCAAAACTTAGCCATCTGAAAGAGTAATATAAGGTTTAAGTCGCTGGCCATTTACCTTAAAGCTCGCACCAGAAGTAGGGTTTCGAATTTCTACAGCTCCATGAGGAAAAGTATTGATAACAACGTACGGCCCATCCAAGCGGGAGTTGAGCTTTCCTGGAAATAATTTAAGTCTGGAATTGAAAAGCCAGACTTACTGGTTGGGCTCAAAAGTCTTTCTAATGATGTGCTTATCATGGAAGACCTTTGTATGTTGCTTGTAAGATTGAGAAGTTTCATAGGCTTCATTATGAAGCTCCTCAAGCTCACTTAACTCTAACATATGTGCCTTTCCCACTTTATCCGGATTTAAGTTAATGTTTTTAATAGCCCAATAAGCTTTATGTTGGATTTCAATGGGAAGATGACACGTCTTTCCGTAGACAAGACATAAAGGAGACATGCCCAAAGGAGTCTTATACGCGGTTCTGTAAGCCCAAAGAACATCATTTAGTTTTTTAGATCAATCCTTACGGTCAGGTCTGACAGTTTTTCCTAAAATTCGTTTAATCTCCCTATTAGACACTTCAACTTGCCAACTCGTTTGGGGATGGTAAGGTGTGGCTATCATGTGGTTAACTCTCAAGTTTTGGAGTAGTCTTGTGAAGTGTACGTTCTTGAAGTGAGGTCCTCCATCACTTATGATCGTCCTTGGGCACCTATACCAAGAAATGATATTAGCCTTAACAAAACCTAAGACCACAGAAGGGTCATTGGTTCGCGTGGGTATGGCTTTTATCCATTTCGATACATCGTCCACAGCCATAAGGATGTACTCATATCCGAAGGACACAGGAAAGGGACCCATGAAGTCGATGCCTCAAATATCAAAGATCTTAACAGGGAGGATAGGTTGCTGGGGAATCTCATCCCTTTTTCCGATGGTTCCCTTCTGCTGGCAATGTAGACATGCGCCCACATATGTATGTGCATCTCGGAATAATGTGAGCCACCAAAAGTTATACTGAAGAACCTTATGGGTAGTCTTTTTCCCACTAAAATGTCCCCCATAGTGGAGGTCATGACAGAAACTGAGAACACTTCTTTGTTCTTCGTCAGGGACGCAACGACGGAAAAGCTGGTCAGGGTCTATTCTAAAAAGCTCGGGTTCCTCCCAGTGATAAAATTTAGCGTCAGCAAGAAACCTATCTCGCTTCTGCTTGTCCCAAGTACTGGGGGTGATGCCTATGTCCAGATAGTTATTATGTCAGCGAACCAAGGAGTTTTGGCCTCCACGGCCATCAGAGACTCATCAGGGAAAGTCTCTTGGATACTGCTAGCAAGGTTTGATGCCTCAATAGGGATCCTAGACAGATGATCTGCTACCACATTCTCAACTCCTTTCTTATCTTTAATTTCCAGGTCAAACTCCTAGAGTAGCAGAATCCAACGAATTAGGTGAGGTTTGGTGTCCTTTTTAGCAGGAAGATGCTTTAAGGTAGAATGATCAGTGAACACCACAACCTTGGATCCCAAAAGATAAGACCAAAACTTTTCCAAAGCAAATACTATAGCAAGAAGTTCTTTTTTAGTGACTGTGTAGTTTTGCTGAGGATCTGTAAGGGTCTTGTTGGCACAATGCAGCACATGAGGTTTGCCATCATCCTTTTGACCTAAGACCGCTCCCATTGCAAAATCAGAAGCATCGCACATTAGCTCAAACGGGAGGGTCCAATCTAGTGCTTAGAGAATCGGTGCGGTAATAAGGGCTTTCTTTAAGACTTGGAAAGCCTCGCCACATCTATCATCAAAATCAAAGGTGACATCTTTCGCTAATAGGTCGCAGAGTGGCTTAGAGATTTCACTAAAATCTCTAGTGAAGCGCCTATAAAATCCAGCATGGCCAAGGAAAGATCTAACCTGACGAACATTGGCGAGCGATGGAAGCTTAGAGATGGAATCAATTTTTGCGGTGTCCACCTCTAATCCTCTCTCGGAAACTACATGCTCTAACACAATGCCCTGCTGGACCATAAAGTCGCTTTTCTCCTAGCTAAGCACCAGCTTTGCCTTTTCGTAACGGGTTAAGACTTTATCAAGGTGCAAAAGGCATTGGTCAAACAACGAGCCGTAAATGGAGAAGTCATCTATGAAAATTTCAACAAACTCATCGATCATATCAGAAAAGATAGCCATCGTACATCGTTGGAAAGTGGCAGGAGCATTACATAACCCGAATGGCATTCGGTGGAACGCAAATGTGCCATATGGACTCGTGAAGGTGGTACGCTCTTGATCGTTAGGAAAAATGACTATCTGATTATACCTAGAGTACTCGTCAAGAAAACAGAAGTACTTGTTTCTCGCCAGTCGTTCCAAAATCTGATCGTTAAACGATAAGGGGAAATGGTCTTTCTGGGTAGCCGTGTTCAAATGGCGGTAATCAATGCAGACCCTCCAACCAATTGAGGGTCAAGTGGTCACTAACTCTCCTTGTTCGTTCTCTTCCACAGTGATTCCTGCATTCTTGGGCACCACATGTAAGGACTGATCCATTTACTATATGAAATGGGATAAATAATCCCTGCATCCAGCCATTTCAGAATCTCCTTTTTAACAACCTCTCGCATATTGGGGTTGAGCCTTCTCTGCATGTCTCGGAAAGGTTTCATGGACTCATCCGTGTATATATGATGCATGAAAAGGGAGGGATCAACACCCTTAATATCAGCAATTGACTAGGCAATTGCTTTCTTGTGCCTTTGTAAACACTTAAGCAGAGCTCCCTCCTGCGATTCAGATAATGCAGATGAGATAATAACGGGGAGCATGTCATTAGGGCCAAGGAAAGCATATTTCAATGTACTCGGGAGGGGTTTCAACTCCAACTCAGGAGCCTTTTGAATTGAGGGTTTAAGTTGATACGTCCCCGCCTCAGGTAGCGGGTCTATCTTCACGATCCAGGGTGGGGACAGAGACTCCATGTGTATCCCCAGTAACTCTTCTAATTCGGGTATTTCCCCTTTAGTTTCTTCAATAGTCGGAGAATGGTCGTTAGATATGACCTTTTGAAGGGGATCTCTACATAAGAGTGCTGGAGTAGTCTCCTCAATTTTTTCATCAATAACCTCAATCTGAGAACAATCTTCAAATCTGGATTGCTTGTAGGTATAAAAAACATTCAATCGGATCTTCTTGTTCCCAAAGCCTATTTTAAGTGCCCTTAATCTACAATTGATAGAGGCGTTATAAGAAGGGGCGTCCCAAAATAATGGATGGCTTGGTGGGCTTATTAGAAGGGTTAGTATCTAGCACAAGAAAGTCAACAGGGAAGAAGTCCTCCACTCTCACCAGGACATCTTCTAGTAATCCCCACGGTGTCTTAAGTGATCTGTCTGCGACCTGGAGGATGACTGGACTTGGTTTTAACTTACTTCCTCCCAAAAGGTCGTAGATAGAGCTCGGTAAAATGTTCATCCCCAGCCCCAGATCGAGTAGAGCCTCGTCAATGTGTTGGTTACCTATAACGACTGAAATATACAGGGCCCCTGGATCTTTCATTTTGGGGGGTGTTCCATGTTGGAGAACCGAGCTAATATGGTCAGGCAGGATGATTTTGGCTTGGACATGTCTCCTAGATCGATGCTTCTGGGTGCACAGGTCCTTTAGAAACTTGGCATAGGACGGGATCTGTTTGATAGCTTCCAACATAGGAAAGTTGATATGGACTTGCCTAAAAGTGTCCATAATCTCCTCCGTCCTATCCTTGACTCTAAGCGAGACAACAGAAGATTCCCCAGGAGCAGATAGGCGCTCTGGATAGGGCACCCTCGGCTTCTGGGTGGGGGGGTCGTCATGGCGGGAGAGGGGTGGTGGAATGACGACATCCTCATTGTAGGTGATTTCAAGCGAGGGAGAGTAGTGTGGCTCTTCTTCGGTGGAGATGGAAGTCGGGTCGGGTGTAGGAGGGGAATTCTGAGACGTAACCATAAGAGTGTTATTAGGCTTGTCAATTTTCTTTTCACTCCTCAGCACGGTCACAGCTTGGGCATGCTCCCTGAATACGACCCCCTTGCCCTTTTGGTTCTCCTCAGAAGAGTTAGGTAGCTTCCCCAGATCACATTGCCTAATTGCCTCAGTAAGATGACCAATTTGGGATTACATATTAGTAATCATCTTATTCTGAGATGGGATGACCATAGTCTGATGCTCTTGCATCGCTTTCATCATGGCTTTAAGTTCATCCATCTTAGAGGGCTTATTCTGAGGAGTGTTTCCATAGGATGGTTGGTATATGGGTTGGGGAGGTAGGGGTCTTGTATTCCCTCAGTTAGAAGCATCACCTTGCTTCCAAGAGGAGTTTGGATGGTTCTGCCACCCCGGATTATAGGTATTTGAATAAGGGTTATTGCGAGGAGGTGGGCGGAAACCTTGGGCCGCATTCAAGTCGACCTGAATCAACTCAGGGAATTGATTTGCCTGGTGGCACTTCGCAGTGGCATGCGTTGTGCTTTGGCAAGTGGAGCATTCACTTGAAGCTTGAAAGTTGAGGCTGCTTGCAAGTTCATATCAAGGTTTGCTAAAAGCCTATCAAAGTTTTTATTCAATAATTGAATCTAATAAGCCAAATCCTGAGAAGCCCTAGCTTCATGGGCCTCTATCTTCATCTGCAAGATTGATGGTTTTCTTTTTTGATAGGCAGAGGTCATATGTATGGAATTGTCACTTAATGTTTCAAATAATGCCTAGGCTTCATCCTCAGTTTTGGTCATGAAGGTTCCTACACAGGCTGCATCGATGGTTTGCCTATGCCTTTCAGATAATCCGTTATAGAACCTTTTGACCAACTGCCATCTTGGCACCTGATGGTGGGGGCATAACCTAAGAAGGTCATTAAAGTGCTCCCAAGTCTCATGAAATTGCTCCCCTTCCTGTTGAGTAAAACACATAGTCTCTCTTTTGTAATGGTTGGTCTTACTCATAGGAAAATACTTTTTCAAGAATTCTCCCTTAAGGGTGGCCCAATCATTTACCCTTGCATCGAGGGTATGATACCAGTGCTTGGCCTTATCCTTGAGGGAGAATGGAAATAGAGTCTTCATCAGGGCTTCATCAGTAAAGTCCTGGAGCTTCACCGTGGAACAGACCTCGGTGAATTCCACCAAATGTCGGTAGGGATACTCCCTAGTAGTACCATAAAAGGAGGGCAACAAAGATATGGTACTGCTCTTGATCTCATATGGATTACCCCCTGCCGGTCGTCTCTGTGCTGGAGCGGGTTGGTTGGTTGGAATAAAATAGTCCCTCAGGGTCCTTTGTTGATTTTCTCCTTGATTAGTCATGCCTTCTCTTTTCTCTCCTTGGTGGGCTCTCTTAAGAATTCTCTCGGGCTCAAGATCAAACACTAGACTGCCCTCAAGAGAGCGTCTACCAAGCATATAATATCAATCACAATTCAAGTTCTTGTTGATTGAGTAAGTGAAACCTCCACTCCAAAGATAGGTCAAAAGGTCTAGGCTTATCCCTCTGTTCCCACGTAAGTGGTATAAGAGGGGTGATGACTTAAGATCTTAACCTTTTTTGTTGCAGAGGTAGAATTGGTTGATATAGATGGCCAAACAAGTTATTCACTACAATTACGTGACCTAATTAAACCTTCGAGTGCCCTAGGACCTATACTTTGCTTAGATGATACTCCCAGGTGATCAAGTGAGAAGTTACTCCAAGGACGAACAAAGGGATGCAAGTAGGGTGAACCCTTCCTTTGAGGCGATGCGTATGCGGTGTCTCTTAACTACCCTTTTGTTCCTTTAAAGGGTGTCCCCCTCCGTGAAGTATCAAAACACTCGGTCAAAAGATAGTACCACCACCACAAATCACAATAGGAGGGTTTGCACTGATAAAGAGATCGGTGCCTATAGCCTTAAGGGATCGAGCCTTAGTACAGTGCCTAATGTGCGTGCTCAGTGCCAGACGTGTGCATCACATCGTAAATCATTTTTATTTTGAAAACGCAGACGAGTCCCTTTAAATCAGATCAAGCGTGATTTGGTTTTAAGGTCAAATCTGATTATCAGTCCCAATTGCAGTTAGGCGACCACTGATTAAGTAATTTCACTCAGCTTTGTGGTCTTGAATTTTAACCCTAATGCAAATGCGTGAACAGGAGCTAGATGCAAAAAGTTAGAAAGGTGTACTTGCCTCCAGCAATCTTCGTGCAACTATGCTCACAATGCAACAATGAGATCTAATGTACTACTCAATCACTCCTAAATGAACACACCTAGGGGCATGCAACTCCTAACAGGTAGCTTGGTATTTTATTATGTTTGTTTTAGAGGCAAGCAAGCAGAAAAATGAATCACGCAATTAGAAGAATGTAAACCCTAGTAGCTAAAGAATGTGGGGACAGACCCCCAAAAATTCAACCCCAATTACTACAAGGGTGAGAAGATAGAAATAAAATTTGTGACGAAGGAGAATCCCTTGTCAAAGCGGGATCCAGATCTCCTGCATCTTCCTTGTGTGTGGGCGCGCTCAAGGTCGGTGTCGTCTCCTAGCTACGCATGTTACCTCCACAGATTCCTCGCACAGAAAAGATAACAACTGGTCAGATCACTATGCAATAAGAAATAATCAGAAATAACAATCAGGTGAAATTATTGCATCTGTTGCCTCCCTGGCAATGGTGCCATTTGATAGAGAGAAATTTGCTTGATTAAATTAGCAACAGAATGATTTATCAATGTAATTTATGTGGTGGAAATCTCTCAATCAAAGATTAAAATAGATACCAATTTAAACCACAAAAAGATGTCGTATCTAGAGGGAGGTGTAAGCCTAATAAAATCACGAAAATATTATTTCAAAGATTATTTCATGAAGTTATGTCATGCACACATGGAATAGATCATGAAATCTAAAGAGTTTGAGTGCATGAGGGAATAAAAGTGAACATGAAAGGTTATGCACACAATTTCAACTTAATAAAATAAAAAATCCTTAAATCCTTCCACACCAATGGCACCAAATGTAAATTTTAATATGGGTTTCACTGTAGCAAAATAGGGCATTTGAAGCCCTTGTGCATGCGAGGAGGAGGGACGGATGGTCGTGCCGTGCTCGGAGGAGGTCGAGGTCGCCGAGAGGGTCCAATGGCTGTGGTGGCGTCGTCAGAGGTGGTCGGAGGTCACCGGGCGACGGGTTGTCCATCGCCGGCGGTGGGTTCCTCTGTGCGTGTGTGTGGATTGCCGTCGACGTTTTTGATGATGTGGCGGAGCTCGTGGAGTCGAGGTGAGTGCGATGGAGTCAACGGTGCATCGAACTGATGGCTGTGGTGACGGCTGCATGGAGGTGTTCGCGGTGGTCAATGGTTTCTTCTCTGTTGGTGAAGCTTGAAGAAGAAAGAGGAGAGGAGAGGGTGTGACCGGCCGCTTGCTGGAGAAGGAGGAAGGCTGTAGGGAGGTCGTGTGGCCGTTCTCTTCGCATGGTGTTGCTGCTACGAGCGAGGGAGGAAGGCGCACGGTCGTAGTGGACGGCGTGGATGTCATGAGAGGACGTTGCTGCAAGGAGGTTGCACTGCTGCGAGCGCGTAAGGGGCTGCGTGTGGGGGTCGGCTGCTGCTGTGGTTGCACGCGAGGTGAGTAGCGTTTGTGGGTGTGGGCGGCGCGGATGGAGGTATTGCTGCAACGACAGGAGCGAGCAGAAGTGCTGGCCTCACGCTGGCGTGTGCGCACGGGATGGCGCTGCGTGCGCGAGAGGGGTTGGTGTTGTGCACTATGGTTGGCTACAGTGAGAGGGCCACAGTGCAGGTTCTGCTTCACGGCGTGTGCAGGGTCCACGGTAGTGTGGTTGGAGGTGATCCCCGTTGAGGGAGTCCTGACTAGATCCCCAGCCGTAGCTCTTATCCCTCTCCAGATCCACAACCTCCGCCTCTCCCTTCGCAGGTGCGTAATTGCTTCATTTGAATGCCGGCAGAGGGAGCGGCGGTGGAAGGTGGACAATTATGGGCACATCCTTCTTCAAATACTAATTATGTCCAGCCACCTATTATACTTTTATTTTCTGCATGCACATATCAAATAAGAAATATAAATGTATGTATTAGAATGTAAAGCATATACAAAAATATTCATAAGCTAAGATTAATTACTTCTTAGCTTAGGTCATTAAACTATAAGGAAATGTATTCCATATGTACTGAAGCTAAATAAATGTCCAATAAATTGGACTTATCATGTTTCTTAGCTTTGCAAAAACGATCATGACTTTCTTTTTACTAAAGTTGGCTTTAAAATAATGAAACAAAGAATTGATATTATGGTACTTGAGGGCTTTAGATTTGTAGACGTCCATGACCTTTACTTCTCAAAAGAGGAGTTTGTAGAATGTTTGCTCACCACCAATTGTGAGGTGGACATTTGGCACTGTAGGCTAAGTCACCTTAATCTTAGACAATAAATAAGTTAGGCAACAAGGAGTTAGTTCAAGGCCTACCCAAACCAACCTTAAAAAAGGGTGGATAGTGTAAATCATGTGAACTCGAAAAATTATACAAGACTTCATTCAAACCTAAAAACACACTTTCTATGTCTAAACCACCATAAATTCTAGTCATTGATCTATTTAGACCTATGTGATATGAGAGTTTGAATGGATCAAGGTTTTCTTTAGTGAACAGGGATGACTTCTTGAGGTTCACATGGGTAATCTTCTTTAAACATAAAGACAACTGATTTAATGCCTTCCTTAGTCTCATTCGAAGACTTCAAAAGGAAAAATTTGCACAAATTCTTTGAATTAAGACCGATCATGGGGGAGAGTTAGTGAACAAGAGGTTCTCCAACAAGATCCTCGGTAGCATTCGAGAGTGGAATAGAAGTGCTTATCCTTAGAAACTTTAAAAAGGAAAGTATGAGAGACACTCTTCTTAAAGACCCCAACAAGGGGATATTTGAAGCCAACAACGGGGCCAGACTATGACTTCCAATACTAGACTCAGTCGTGACAGGAAGTAGGGAGCAAATGATAAGGATTGCACCCTGAGCCCTTCCTGAATTTATGCACAGCCAAATGATTGAGCCCCTCTTGGACATCAACCTAAGTGAAGCATTGCAAGAGGTAAAAATGCGTACTTGGGAGAGGGGCCTTGCCTAACTCTTGAACATCCCTTAAGACTGGGCATGCCCATCCAAACCAGTGCCCGAGAATTATGGTTGAGCATGTTGGGCAAGCCATCGTTGGCATGATAGTAGGTGCAACTTGGTTAATGGGACAGGAAGTAAGGCACACCTCCCTTAAAGTCCATCACACCCACTCCAACTGACGCATTATGCCTCACCTTGCCAAATCCAAAATGATGTGACCATTGCCATGATGACCTATGGGATGGCCAGGCAAGTCACCCCCCTAAAGCAGCCTTCCCAAGGCCACCATGAACTTCGGCGATGAAGATGACTGAAGACCACCTTGATCCCTTGAACTTGTAAGTAGCCTCTGGGCAGGTATATAATGCTAGAGAGCACTTGACAAAAAGGGGAGGTTGGAGGACATTTGTTGCTACCAACCCTCTCATTTGCTACACACACACTCTCTTTGGACCACCGAACAATGGCCCTCCATTGCCACATCAATGATCCCCTGTTGTCTCTCTCTCTCTCTCTCTCTCTAGTGGAGCACTTGGTGGCACATGTCTCCTTCAAGACATAGTGCCTACTTCAATGGCATGAACTCTATCATCAAGATGCCTGCATATGTTATTTGCAATTGCTCCATCCCTCCTCATCTCCTCTCTCGCCCGAGGTATCCTGAGTTTGGGACTTGCATTGCCCCGTGGGAAGGTTCCCTTGAATCACTTCTTTGGTAACGAGGCCATGAATCAGATTGAGCCAATTTTCTAGGGGAACCAATTGCATCTGCAATAGGACCCATTAGTGAGTATGACCCATTTACAAATTTGTTTATTGTAGACTATCTCAAAATCAAACTCATTAGTTACATTGGATTCTTTATCATGTCACATTGCATTGTCATGTTATAATTGGAAGTCTCTAGCAATCTTGTTTGGGAGAGGAAGAAAATCTTGAGTGTTAGTGGATGACTTGTTATGTGTTAGTATTGACTAACCACACAAGTGTTATATTTTATAGTGTAGAATCAAAGTTTGTTACAACAACCTACTAACTACTATTACAACAATTACGCAAAACACCTTGATGAATTACATAAATGGCAATGTAAACCAACACCTCCCCTCAAACTTAATGTCTCAAAGAGACATGGAGTTTGGACCTAAGAAGTTAAAGCTGATTAGTTGGCATTGGCTTTGTTAACAAATCTACAACTTGTTTAAGACTTGGAATGAAATGAAGAGCCAATTCTTGAACAGCAACCTTATCTCATACAAAGTGAAAATCTATCTTAATGTGCTTAGTTTAGGTGTGAAATGTAGGGTTAGAAGTCATGCATGTAGCTCCTATATTATCACATCATAGTATAGGAACTTGAGACAAGAAAATTTCCAATTCAAAACACAAGGAAACAATCCAAGTAATTTCAATTGTTGCATTCGCAATGGCATGATACTCAGCCTCAGTGCTTGAGCGTGTCACTATTTGTTGCTTCTTAGATGCGCAAGAGATCAATGGATGTCCAAAATAAATGGTATGTCCAAAGGTTGATTGTTGATCTTCAGCTAAACTCACCTAACTAGCATTTGAATTGATACAACCGTGGAGAAAGGCCTTTTGAACCAAGCATGAGGGTCTTGCTTTAATCCATATAAAGACTTGCGCAATTTACAAACATGCATCAAGCGAATTAGGGTGAATAAACCCTTGTGGTTGTGCCATGAAAATTGTTTCGTCTAATTATCTATGGAGAAAGGCATTGTGAACATCAAATTAGGACAGATGCCAAACATGATTTACAAGAGCCAAGAGCAATCTAATGGTAGTTGCCTTGATAACAAGGCTAGAAGTATTTGATGAGGGGAGAAAACTTGGGCTTAAAATAGCAGGCCAACAAGCCCAATAGGCTTAGAGAATGGACTACCCTGATGTTAGGAAGAATTAACTCCATGGTAATAGGCCCAAGGTCGCATCACCACTTTAGACAACACGACCAATCTTTCAGTTGACTTAGCTGGACAGATCCATAGGACCACGCCACAAAGCCGCTAACATTCTAGACGGCTCGTCGGTCTACTTGGAACAACCAACCTACCTTTTTCGCCTAACCCACCTAGATCGATAGGTCCTCGGACGATAGAGCTGGCAAAGAGCCGTATGCTTAGATAGATTGGCATATAAGCGAGTGTTGAACCTAGTGATGTGTCCATAAGATTGGCCTAAGTATAGTTAATTGCACTTGCTAGGTTTGTGTTTGTTGTAACGAAAATTCGTCGCAAAAAGATTTGAGTTTCGAAAACCTATTGCCATAGTGTAATTTGCAAGAAAATTTGAATAATCAAATAATTTTTATCGAAACTCAAAAGGAATCCCGGGTCGAACACAGGGAGGCTACGTCAATTCAAAAATCCATAATTATATTTTTTTTGTAATTTTTGTTTAAAGATGGGATAATACAATGATTTTATTTTACTTGCAATATAAACACTATAACTAAAGAGAGAGAAAAAGAACAACTTTTATAAGCAAAATAATGTTATTACAGCTACAACTACAAAGTGAGAAATCTAATCTAGAAAGCGATAAGAAGAAGGGGGAGAGAAGTTATCCTCCTCGATGGCTACTTGGAGGACGAGTCGGACGGACGTCGCCTGGAAGAAGGAGAGCGAAGACGGAGGACGAAGTGGGAAGAATCAAGGGCGAGGCAGGGCGTTGTCGTCGTGGGATCCACTTCCAAAACAGGGGTGAGAAGACAACCATGGGTGCTCCACGAACGGGGTAAGAAGTGAACAAAATTTTGATTTTTACTCTAGAGGAGCATCCTGGATTTGGGACAAGCTTCTTTAGAGCTTAGGAGAGGGAGAGAGATGAAGGAAGGGATGAGAAGAATCTGGGGGTTGTAGGCCCTTTTTATAGGTGTAGAGGTTGGGGGCAAAAATGTCTTTTAAGGTTTAGAATATTAAATGCATCAGCCTTTAGTGATGGATATAAACATCACTAAAGGCTGAATGTGGGTGTAGTACGCACGCACGCCTGCCTCCTCCTCTTCCTTTGCTTTAATGCTCATCCACATTCAGACAACCTCAATTGTACGATTGCGAGATCGGACAGCTTAGGATGCATCCGCACCCACCCTTCATCGTGCGCCCGCGTGTGCGATCAAGCGTGCAGCGGCGCGTCTGATCGCGCGTGCGTGAACTGCAGCATCTGGGTGTGCCACGTAGTGCTCGCATCTGCCGCCCGCTTGTGATCCAACGGTGCGATTTGAGCCACCCCCTTCCATGCCTTCGATTTGAGGCGCACGGGGACTCGACCCTGTGACCTCTGCCTCGTGAAGAGGCGCTCGCCCAACACGCCAAGCCACCCTTTGAGGCGCGTTTTGATCTAAGGCTTGCGCGCTCATGGTCGTTGGATTAAGATCCAACAGCCCAGATCTGATGACCGGTTGAGGAGGGAAAGAGCAGCGGCAATCCTTGGGTAGTTTGAGTAGCTGAGATGGTACCACGTGGCACCATCTTAGCTGTCCATCTTCTCTTGCTTGTAAGTGGTGCCACGGATGTCGGATTAGACCGATTTTAGCGCCGTTGGGCTGCAATCGTCTATTCGAACCCATTCGTGTAGTCGGATTTGTCATCTGAGGTTTGATTTACACCACCTAGCCCCCTGATCTCAGATCTTTCTCAGACTGCATCTGATGCTACGAAATTTCGATCAAGGTGATCTTGGAGTCGTTGAACTCTAATTGTCGCCCTGATCAGATCCGTATAGTTGGATCTTCAATCTTAGGCCCCGATTAAATATCGTCCTGTCCCTGACCACCAAAAAGAGCAAATTATACAATTTGTACAATTGCATGATGATGCATGTTATGCAATATTTACAATGCATGATGCTTCTACGACACTAAGAACATGCATAAATAGACATTTTAGGTTACTCAGATGCATACACATCAGTGTTTGTTTAGGTTTTGAATAATAATTAACTTAATTTGCATGTAGAGTTATTATCTGTTTCTATGCTTAACTTGCATTTGATTGCACATTTTTTATGCTATTAATTTGATGAATGTGGGAGGAAAGAAATTCATTTGGATGTGAGAGCCAAGCTTAATATTTGGGAGGGCATCTCTGCAACATGCCACACATGTTGGTACACCACCTTTGAGTTCTCGTAGGAGAGCCTTCACGAGCAAGAAATGTGGCCGCCCAACAAGGCATAACCATTTGCCTACTTGGTCTTTGGCTATGTTTGAAAAGGAATTCAAAAAATCCCTAAATCAAGGGATTTGTTGGTGGAATGGTTGAGGATCAACATGAAAGGAAGAAGCAGAGGGAGGGGACACCACCTTCCATCTTCCACTTCCCTTCACCGTGGACGAAGCTTGCACCATGGTTGAGGCGAACATCGTGGTCTAGGCTTGCTTCGATTCCGCATCTTCACCGTATGCTTTCTCGAACACCATTGCTATCTCCACCTTCATTGGCCATGCAGTGACAGTGCATGGCCCTGCACATGCCACTTCCTTCTTCAACCACCACCTCTGTCCATAAACCCAACACCATCTCCAACATAACCCAACACCACCATCAACAACCCAACGCCTCCACCTTCGACCCATCACCACCACCTCTCTCCTTCTCCTTCTCCTTCTCCTTCTCCTTCTCCTTTTCCTTCTTCTTCTTGTTCTTCTTCTTCATTTTCTCCTTCTTCCTCCCCTATTTTGTCCTATGTTTGAACCAAAGAGCCCCCACCTCCACCTCACCATCAAAACACCTCCGGTCACTATCGTCCTTTCCTGTGTCACCCACGTGTTTGCTACATCCTCATCGTCTGGCTCACGTTGACCATGATGCCTCTTAACCTCCATCCTTGCCATTGTCAAGGCTGCCTTTGCTGGACTCCCCACCGCTATCCACTCCACCTCCGACCACCATTGAGCTCGCTGTCACTGCCATCGAGTTCCTCCTTCGCCAGAGCACCCCCACTAACAGCCACGTTGCCAATTGAGGCCTTCCCGAGTGGTGTGTATGCAACTCCACCTTCCTATGCAGGTATAGTCCAATCTATCTTTGTAAGGCCTTGTTTCATGAATTCCAAAAAATTAGTATTTGTAATTAGTCCTCTTTGGCCTTCCTCATCCAATATCTTTATCATTCTAGCCTTTACTTCAATTAATTGCTGATTCTGTTTATAAATCTCCTATTGAAGGCTATCATGAATGGATTGGGTATCATTAGGTTTTCCTTGGTATAGATTAAGAGGTTGGGTCTTGGTGGGCAAACTCATTGCAAGATCGATACTTGGGTGTGGGGTGGAACTGTGGTTAATGGTATCTAACTTTGTTCCACTGCATGAGAATTCTGGCTATATCTTTTCTTCCACCAAATCAAGGTTTTATTATGTGAATTGGAGTCAGATGATTTCCATTTTTCTAACATGCATTCTAATCTGTAGGTCAAGTAGGAGAGATCCTCAGGTTCAGGTAACCTATCTTGGTTGTAGTCCTGGGAAGGGTAGGGGTCTTGGTATCCTCCTAAATTGTAGGTCCTATGGGATAGGTCATCAAGGGATGAGGACATTGAATGCAATTCATTGCAAGGAGGATTAAAGTTATCACCAGTGAACCTAGGGTTCGAATCCTATCCTTTGGTGGAGAGGGTGGGGCTATCCTAATAGAAGGGCAGTGTGGGTCAGGTGAAATTGGGATAGGAATTAGGTTGGTCTTGGCGATAGGATGGATACCCTAAGTGCCTAGGATTTGAGGTATGTCCCCAACTTGGGGGAGGGTCATCCCAAGTAGATTGTGGATAAGGTCTACTTAGGTTAGAATATAAATCATGTTAGAGGTAGGCTGGATAGGAGGGATAGACATTAGAATCCATGTTTTAGAAGAAGTGGAGGGATGCGAAGAAAGGATAGGAGAGAGAAAATCATGTTTTTCCTTAACCAAACAATTCGAGCAACCAAGTTAGCCATATAAGGTTAGCCCTACTTGACCTAATCTAAGTATCCTAATGCCAATTTAAATCAAACCAACTAGTGAATTACTTGGGTGGCCAGAAGGATGGGACCTCCTAGGACACCTCGCACGGCGGGACACCACTAGACGTTAGTGCGGTTACTGCACAAACCTTTCTTGTCATTAGTTGGTCAAAGTAGACACGATCTTGACTTAAATTAACTTTTGTATACCTAGATCCTCAATTAACCTCCCTGGGGCATGTCTACTCTTTTCTAAGGCATAGGAGATTGGTGCTATTTGAGATGATGGGTGTGAGGGGGTGTTTGCCCTTAATTTTCAAATTTAGAAAAGTGTGAGTGCATAATCAAGGGTTTTCAAGCAAGACTTTTAAGATAATTGTCTTTTAGGATTGAAGTCTTGTTAGGGTGATTTTTAGGATTTGAATTTTTACAAATTCAAACAAGGCATTGTTTGACACACAAGGTTTTGCAATCATGAGTGGAGGTGTTTTCCTTTAAGATAAAAAAGTAGTGCTTGCCTCATTCAAATCCTAAAATGAAACCCTAAGATTAGACAACTTTTACAAATGAGTTAATTTTAAATCATAGAGTGGTGCGGCCCAATCAAATCAAAGTATGGCTTTTGAGCACCACTTAGTTAGGCACACAATAATTTTCAAGATTTTTTTAGGCATTTGAATAATTTTTATGGATTTATTTGTGTGCTAGGGTTTAAAAGTCATAAAAGACAATTGAGTAAATGACCAAATCAGGTAGTGCCCGTGCTAAGAAAATTCCTAATTTTTTTTATAAGATTCTTGAATTAATTAGCAATTGATAAAAAGTGATTGCAGGCAATTTGAACCTGTATAAAATTTGAAAAAATTCAAACAATACTGAAAATTTGGTTCTATTTTGACCTTAACCCAGGTCTAATCCTTGAATTTGAAAATTTTTTTCATAGCTAATTTTGGTCTGAAATTTGTTATGGTAGTTCCTGATTTAGAAATTCACATTTAGTTCAAATTTTGTGATTTTTGGAGGTCATGAATTCTCGGAATAGAATTTTTAAACTCAAATTTTCAATCTTGGTTGTTCAAAAATGTAGTTTTCTACATATAGAAGTCACAAGCACATCCACAAGATAGTTTGTTTTTTTTTTGGAAGTCCCCCAACTAGAGTTGGATTGTCCGAAGTTTCCTTCGAAACCAGGATCACATGGGCTTGGTTACGTATCCATCCCCTAATATGCGTGGTGGTGAATGTTATGCACGGCCTCCCTACCTGAGGGTGGATGCACATACGTGTTTTGCTGTGAAGAGGTGCTCTCTGCAAATGTTGAGTTAATTCTTCCACCTTCTTCTCGATCATGGAGACCTTATCTAGGTGACTGGCCACCAATTTAGGTCGGCGGATGCGGATAGGTCTCATGTTCCATGTGCCCCTCGTGTGTTTATCAATGCACGGGTGGTCGTTCGGTCGAACACACCCATAGACTCATTGTTTATGGAGTTCTCGCACATGTTCTCAAGAATCTCCCAAACGGTGTCTTTATGTTGACCCATGATGTTGGCACCATATGTTGCATTGACAAATAATCTAATGTCCTCACGGAGTCCCTAGTAAAAAGAATGGACTTGTTCCTATTTAGGAACTCTGTGATGAGGGCATTTTCACATGAGATTCAGAAAGCGATCCCATGCCTCATGAAGTGGTTCTCCCGCATTCTATGTGAAATGCGTGATATGGTGCTTCAAGGCATTAGTGCGACCCACCGGGAAGAATTTCTTCAGAAATTCAACTTGTAGTTCCTCCCACATGTTGATCGGTCGAGTCAGAGTTTGATACCAATGGGAAACCTTGTCCATGAGAGAGAAGGATAATATCTTCATGAGCAGGATGTCCCAATTCTGAATAGGTGGTCCAAAAGTCTGGGCCAGATGCTTCAGTTGTTTGATGTGCTAGAAAGGATTTTCAGAGTTTAAGCCATGAAATTTGGGGATCGTGCTGATCAGATTCGGCTTCAATTTAGTATCAGGTCCTCCAGCTGGGATTTGCACCCTGTGTTCGATAGCTACTACCGCGGGATTGTAGTGATCTCGTAGCTGAGAACGTGGTCAGGGGTTTATTGATAACACTACATTTTATGATGATAATTCTTCCAAATAGGGTCGGCCTTAAAGATAATATGCATAAATAACACATCACGAAAGGGGCATGGGAGCATTGCATACATCGCATGTTAAGATTGCTTATAAACTAGTATTAATGGCCGTTTGCGTAAATCCATGTCAAAACAGGCCTTGGATGAGCAAGCGGACCGCACGGATGGATTCAGAGCGACGAATGGAGTCCAACGGACTTGAAATCGACCAAATCCGACATCCGGAGCTCCCACAAATGGCCCAAGAAGTTCTAATCATTGATCTAATGATCAACGACCACAAGGTGGCCACGTGGCAGCATCAGATGCGCCTCCGCCAGCAGCGCAGCATCTCCTCATCACGCATGAGCTATCCACGGCCGTCCGATTTCCATCAAACAACTGAGGATTGACGAGGGAGCGCAACCATCCGCGAAGACAGCGCAACGGTCGTGCCTCCACCTCATGCGCAATGGTTCGAGCGACCAGCTATAGCTCATTCGCCAATTTCGTTCGCGCATCCAAATTCGACCGCCCGATCGCCATCGAGCGGTCTCGATAGCGCTACGCGGCGCCTCCTCAAGCGTCGATGCTCCATGCGTGCACCTACGCTGGCCGATGACGCCCGATCTTACGCACGCTTGAGGCGCGATCTGAGTGCGCGGGCACGTGTGATCTGGACCATTGGTCGGGGATTGAACGGTCCTCTGCGGACGCACACGGATTGCAAAGGAGAAGAAGAACAGAGTGCGCGTGTGACTGGTGGGCAGGGGTCTTCTCAAGCGATTGGCAGGGCAGAAGTATTTTTGCTACCTGGATGGATATTCAGGATATAACCAAGTCGCAATTGCTCCTGAAGATCAAGAGAAGACCACATTCACTTGCCCGTATGGCATGTTCGCGTTCCGTCGTATGCCGTTCGGGTTATGCAACGCACCTGCTACCTTTCAGCGTTGCATGCTAGCCATCTTTTCAGAGATGGTAGGTGAATACCTGGAGGTCTTTATGGATGATTTCTCAATGTTTGGGGATTCATTTGACCACTATTTGAGCAACTTGGAGAAAATCCTAAAACGATGTATCGATGTTAATTTGGTGTTAAGCTGGGAAAAGAGTCATTTCATGGTTCAAGAAGGAATAGTCCTCGATCACATCGTATCGCATAGGGGCATTGAGGTAGATCGAGCTAAAGTTGATTTGATTTCCAAACTTCCCCTACCTAGCTCGGTTTGGCAAATCCGCTCGTTCCTTGGACACGTTGGCTTCTATCGAAGGTTCATCAAAGACTTCTCCAAGCTCTCCAAACCCTTGACCAACCTTCTGGCCAATGACGCCCTATTCCACATGACCTCTGATTGCATCCAGGCTTATCACACCCTCAGGGGCTTAGTCTCCACCGCACCTGTACTTCAGCCCCTGGACTGGTCTCAGGATTTTGAGATCATGTGTGATGCATCAGACTTTGCCATAGGCACAGTCCTGGGATAGAGACAAGACAAGAAACCCGTGGTGATCTACTACGCGAGCAAGACATTGGACGAGGCCCAACAAAATTATACAGTCACAGAAAAAGAATTGCTCGCCGTAGTTTTTTGACTCGAAAAGTTCCGATCTTATCTGCTGGGATCCCACGTGACCATCTATATGGACCACTCGGCCATCCAGCATTTGTTAGCTAAAAAGGATGCGAAACCCAGGCTCATCAGATGGATCCTGCTCTTGTAGGAATTTGACCTGGAAATTTGCGACAAAGCCGGGTCAAAGAATGTTGTAGCCGATCACCTGTCCAGACTCCACCTGGACCACATTGGGTCCTCCTTGCCCTTATCTGATACCTTCCCCGATGAGCAAATTCTGGTTGTGTAAGACAGAAAACTACCTTGGTATGCCGACTTCGTCAACTACCTAGTAGTAGGATAGACCCCGCATAGTTGGTCCATACAACAATGGGATAAGTTCTTGGCTGAAGCCAAGCACTATTTCTGGGATGATCCCATGCTGTTTCGCCTTTGTGCCGACCAGATCATCAGGAGGTGTATCCCGGAGGATGAAGTTCAAGGTGTGCTATCCTTTTGTCATGACCAAGCTTGTGGTGGCCACTTTTCAGGGAAGAAGACGGCTGCAAAAGTTTTGCAGTCTGGATTTTACTGGCCTTCCTTATTCAAGGATGCACACAACTTTGCTAGGACTTGCTCTCGCTGCCAGACTCTGGGGCCCATGACCAGAAAAGACATGATGCCCCTCCAGTCCATTCTGATCGTCGAGATCTTTGACGTTTGGGGTACTGATTTTATGGGCTCCTTTCCCCCATCAAATGACTTTGAGTACATCTTAGTCTCTATAGATTATGTCTCCAAATGGATTGAAGCCGTCGCCACTTGTAGTTGCGATCACAAGGCTGTCATGGACTTTATTAAGCAGAACATCTTTTCTCAGTTTGGAATACCGAAGGCCATGATCAGTGATGGTGGAAGTCATTTTATCCACACCCAATTCCGTGCCCTACTTAGAAAATACGAGGTTACCCACCGCATTGCCATCCCGTATCATCCGTAAACAAATGGGCAGACTGAGGTCTCAAACAGGCAGATGAAGAACATTCTACAGAAGGCCGTGAGACCTGATAAGAAGGACTGGTTTGCACGACTGGATGATGCCCTGTGGCATACCGGATTGCTTTCAAGACCCTGATAGGCATGTCGCCATATCTCCTGGTCTTTGGCAAAGCTTGCCACCTTCTTGTTGAATTGGAACACCGGGCTTACTGGGCCGTTAAGCAATGTAACATGGTTTCCCAGTTAGTCGGTGCGTAGAGGACGCTCCAACTCTCTGAGCTCGAGGAGATTCGTCGGGATGCCTTTGAGAATAATCGATTGTACATGGAAAAGATGAAAGCCGTCCACGACCGACTCATCCACAGAAAAACTTTCGAGCCTAATCAGCAAGTCTAGCTTTTTGATGCCTGACTTAAAGTCTTCCCCGGGAAGCTCAGATCCAAGTGGACAGGACTATTTAGGGTAGTCAAGTCCTACTCCAATGGGGCGGTTTAAATCGCAGATCCAAATACTGGGCATACTTTCACAGTCAATGGTCAGAGATTGAAACACTTCCTCGCCCAGGTTCCCCCAAAGGAGGTTGTTGCCCGCTTTGAGGGATGACACGAAGCACCGCCCAGCTAGAGGCATTGAACTCAATGCTTCCTAGGAGGCAACCCAGAAGATTCATACCGATCAGGTATTTTACTTCACTCAGGTAGTATCTTTCTGAACCCTTATTGCATCCATGTATTTGTCAATGAGGACATTGTCCAACTTAAGCATGGGGGGTGGTAATTTGCATGATTCTGAGTTCATTTAATTAGTCTGAATAAAATAAAAAAAATTGAATTTAGGAAGAAAAACTTAGGCATTAGGAACTTGTCAACAGTGGGAAATAATACGAAAAGAACCTGAACACTTAGACTTTTCAGGCCTTCAAGCTTAATCAGCCCTGGTGTCCATTAAAATATGGATCTAGCTTCAAATCCTTGCAACCTTAATTTATTCTAATCCACCAATAAAATAAGGTGATAAGTATACAACTTATCAACTCGCCCTCTGAATAGGAGGGACTTTAAGTCTAAGCATCTGCACACATTTTTGCACTGACTCACTCCTTGGAGATTCTGATAGAAATTGGGTAGCTAATGAACCTTCTAGGGTGGTATGGCTGGCAAGTTGTCATGGGTAACAGTACATTGGCCGGTTGTCCAGAGCCCAGCCACATGACCACTTTCTTTTTATTGCCTCTAGGTAAATTTGAGATCAGGGAAGCCACCTACTAAACAACAAAGGAAAAAAAAAAGAAAAGAAGAAAAAGAACAAAATAAGCTACACTTCACCGCATGAGTATGGCTGGCAAGTGATCGTGCGTAACAGCCCATTGGTCGGTTGTTCAGAACCTAGCTCATTAAATGCACAAAAAGACCCAAAACGCTTAAGGAAGAAGCGGGGAAGTAGAGCAATCCAGGGAGATATACACTGGAAAAATCCTTGTGTTGACCACAAGTAAAATAAAAGTAGGGAGAAAGCTACCGATCGGACAAATATGCCTTCAGGCAAAACATTTCCTTTTCCGGTCACCTAGGGGCGTAGAAACCCGAAGTCTGTCTGAATTACCATTGAATGAGTTTATCACGATCTTCACACGAGATGCTTAGCACTTAGAGTCTTTTTCGAGTTTTGGGTGGGTTGGGTAGCTGTAAAAAGTTACCAACACACTCTCAACTCCAAAAATCTAAAATGAGAAAAGATGAAAAAGAAGAAAAATATATATATACCTTAAAGCAAGGATTTAGGCGATTCATATTTTGGTAGACATCCGGGCACTGTTTAATCTCTGTAGATTAGGATCTTAGTATATTTTCTTCTGTTGACAAGTAATAAAATGTCTAAGTAATCACTTCCTAAATTCTGACTGAGAATAATGGCTAGATTGAACCTTGCTAGGGACTAGCAAGGAGTAAGCATGGGGGTATGATAACACTATATTTTACGATGATAATTCTGCCAAACGGGATCGGTCTTAAAGATAATATGCATGAATAGCACATCATGAAAGGGGCATGGGAGCATTGCATACATCGCATGTTAAAATTACTTATAAACCAGTATTAATGGCCATTTGCACAAGTCTGTGTCAAAATAGGCCTCAGATGAGCAAGCGGACCACACGGATGGATTCAAAGCGACGAACGGAGTCCAACGGACTCGAAATCGACCAAATCTGACATCCGGAGCTCCAACAAATGGCCCAAGAAGTTCTGATCGTTGATTTGATGATCAACGACCACGAGGTGGCCACGTGGCAGCATTAGATGTGCCCTTGCCCGCAGCACAACATCGCCTCATCACGCAGGAGCTATCCACGGCCGTCCGATTTCCATCGAACAGCTGAGGATTGACGAGGAAGTGTGACCATCCACGGAGACAGCGCAATGGTCGCGCCCCCACCTCACACACAGAAGGTGTGGGTTCGAGCCACCTGCTATGGCTCATTCGCCAATTTCGTCCGCGCATCCAAATTCGACCGCCCGATCGCCATCGAGTGACCTCGATAGCACTACGCGGCGCCTCCTCAAGCGTCGATGCTCCGCGTGCGCACCTACGCCGACCAACGATGCCCAATCTCACACACGCTTGAGGCACGATCTGAGCGCGTGGGCACGCGTGATCTGGACCGTTGATCGGGGATCGAATGGTCCTCAGCAGATGCACACGGATCGCAAAGGAGCAGAAGAACGGTGCACGCCTGCGACCGGTGGGCAGGGGTCTCCACCGACGTTTTGGGAAGGGTTTTAGCGACATCCTAGATGTCTCTAAAATCCCTTCTTCATTTGGAAAGCCCTTCTTCCTATTTAAACCCCTTCCAACCACCCATGGGAGGCATTGAATACCTTTGCAAGTGTTATACCTCCCTCCTAGCTTCCCTTAGCACATTTTGTAATCAACGGAGTCGACGAGCCACTGATGGAGCCCTCCTCCACCGCCGTAGCCGCCTCTCCTCTCTCTCTCTCCCTTTACTCTAGCTTTACTTTACTTTTGTTTAAGCATTTAACTATTGTTGTATTTGTAAAACTCGAGTTGCATGTTAAATATAGTCTTGATGTTGTTTTCCATCTTGATCAAGTGAATGACATGATTTAAAAGACTCTAACCATACTCTCTCTCTTTCTCTCTCTCACTTGCTTTTCTATGGTGTTTTCTCGCAAGCAAAAACCCGCCATTTCCATGACATTAAGTGACAGAAAAATCCTATTTTCACGTCTCCTTGTGTTTGATACTCGGACTCACGTCCATTTCTTCATTTAAAATTGACGTTGCAAATGCGAACTACAACGACCCTTTTAAACAAACGCGTCCATAGCACGTCATTTATGAATGCATGAAGTAGATCTTGGAGATTCTGCAATTGATTCTAATGGTTGGGCACTTGGCCTTCTCCTTCAAGATCTTGATTCTCCATGGAAGCAGAGAATGGAGAATTGGGCTTGGATGTGGAATGATTAGAAGATATTTTGGTTTGATTGGATGGGAACCTAAACAATTGAGTCGGAGCTTGACCCTGATGAGAGTGAACTGCTAGTGGAGGTCTCAAAACTGGTCTTAAGGACCTCCTCCCATACATGCACTATGAAATCAGATGAGGGACAAAATGTGTATTAAACCCAATCGAGGTAGCCAACAAGGCTGGGTGACTATGGCAATTCGAGGTAGATGGACTACGGTTCAGAAACTCACCCACTCGAGAATTACTTGGGCAGCTAGAAAGTGAGAGTGCCACAAAGATCCCTACACGATAGAGCGTCCCCATGGGCTATAAGGTTTCCCCCACCCAACCTTCCTTGTCACCGCGATTCCAAGTAGACAGGAATGTGTGAGCTTAAATCCTATGTCTACCAGTTTTAATCTGTCTTGTGCCTTGAATTTCACTTCAATTTGAAATTAATTCGATTTGTGAACTAATTTGAAGGTTGATTGATTCATAAGGTAAACCAACTTCACCTGACCTGTCCTAAAGTTGAGGATGAGGTTTGGGTCAAGAACACCCAAATCACCCTGAATTGGTTCTCAAACAGGTTATGAAGTCCCAAATTTTAATGATCCAAGTGATTATAGAGCCTTAATTTTAAGGTACTCTTGATTAGATTGATTCAAACATAGGCTTGGGTAGCACGCAATGCAGGAATGTATTCTTTTTTAAGTAGGCAAGTGTGTACTAATCCTTAAAACTCTAATGCGGAAACCCTAGATTGGCTCTATTTCCAAGTCAATTCTTCCAAAGATGGAACCTTGGGCTCAATCAAGAAGGTGAATAGCCCAAGGAACCTTATGTCCCTAATAGGTGCAAGTATTAGGATGGGGATCTCTAATTAATCAGTCAAATCAAATCAAGAAACTTGAATGATGATTACTAAATGAATAAGGCATGCTGATTCTAATTGATTTCTCTTTCAATCTTTCCAAGAGAGGAGGGACGTAAAGAAGAAGGGAATGTGGTTACTTGCCCCTAGTTTGGTTACTTGAGTGGTCGATCTTCAGGTTCACCTTACAGCAGCACAACAAAGCAGATATAGCAAGTTAGAATCAAATCAGAAAAATAATCAAAGGCGTTGATGAGCTCTCGTTGTTGTTCAGAAAAATACGTGTTGCAGTATAGCTGACGAAAATCGAATAGACATTTAAATTTATAGTGCTCGAAAAACGTGAGTTCCGAGGTCGTTCGCAGGGGGCAAAACAATTGCAATTCAACCACTAATTGAGTAATAAAAATGAGCAGAAATAATCTGATTCACAATGGATAATATGCAATGAATACTCCTCTCATATAGATAAGAAAATTGAGTTAAAAAATAAATGTAATAGAGGTTAATCAAAGCCCTTTTCAGACGTTCAAATCAATCCCTCAATCATATTAAACAGTAAGCCCAATTTCCTTCACAAACTACAACCAAAATCTCCCACCATCATGCACAGATCCCAAGGCCAAAGAATACCCCACACGCGTGAGTGAGTGTGTGCACGCATGGGGCATGTGCGTGCATGTGTGGTTTTGGGGACCTAACCCCCTGAACTCTAGGGTAATAAGCCCATATGCAAAGATCAATAAATATCAAAATTATTTTCAAAATCCAACGATGTGGCACTTAAGAGGTGCCTTCTTCTTGCATATTCTCAGCAGTTGCAGTAGCTTTAATGGGTAGAATATGGAAGCTTGTTGAAGATGATTCAACCGTTGGATCTTCAATCCAACGCCTTGGATGAGTTCCTGATGCCAAGTCGCAGCGGTTGGGTCCTTTACGTGGAGCTTGGATGGTCGGACGGTGGTGTTCGACGGCGTGGTGGCGTGGATCAATGGAGATGAACCTAAGTACAAAATACGGGCTTGAGGCCCTAATTAGAAGGTTCAATAGCTTCTATGTGGTGTGAGGAACATGGTGGTGGTGTTGATTTGATGAATGGCAGCTTGTGGAGGTTGGTTGGATGAAGGTCGACTTAGTGATGAATGGGTTGTTCGGCCCAACGAATCGTAGATCAAATCCCTCAATTTCTTGAGGGGTTTTGATCTACGAGTCATGAGGAATGTTTTGGTGGAAGTGGTGTGGTGTTTTGTGGTGTGCCATGGCCAGACGAGCTCGTCGGAGCTTCGCCAACTGTGGAGAAGACAATGGGAACACAGTGGGAGGAGGGTTCTAATTCTAAGGTTAGAGGGCTAAATTGAAACTAGGAAGAAAAAGGAAGAGATTGGGGGTCTTATCAAAGTGAGAGGAGATGAGACCACATCCGATGTTGGCCTGCCGGACGTGGGGAAGACAAAGTTGATGGTGAGGCAATGGTGAGGAAGAAGGGGTCGGAAGTGCCCTTGCTTTGGTTGGCAAGGTCCACGAAGAAGAGAGGAATATGTTGGTGGTGCGCGTTGGTTGTGAACACGCACGGAAGAGGAGGTCAAAGAAGCTCATCGGAGTATGTGAAGGGTCGGATGGAGGAAGAAGAGAAGGTGGTTTCTCGAACAATTCATGACAAGGGAGCTCATGGGAAGATGCTAGGACTTAAATAGAAGAGGTTGTGACCTCTAATTGCATGAAATCATTACTAATTCCTTGCATTTCCGCAAGGAAAACCTACGGATTTTGCATCCTCGCTGGAAGTGGTTCGGCCCACATTGGACCTTGAGATATGGTGCGTTTGGAAGGGGATCTCTTTGGGATTAAACCCTCCAAGTTTGGAGGGATTTGATTGGGAAATGAGTGCAAAATCAATGCACAAAGATCATGGGTTTTGGGTTCTCTTCACGTGGGCACCTTCCTGATTTGGGCCTGATGAGGAAGAAGGTAGATGGACCTATTTGTAAGAAAAGTGAACAGCTAGGGGTGTATGTGGAAGGAAACTTGAGAGTTAGCAGGCTTTAAGTGATAAACAAAACTCTATGGAGCTAAAAATGTAAACTAGGTCAAGACGAACTCCGATTGGGCTCAAATTTTGGGGTTAACCTAATTCAGACACAAGAAATCTAATTGTGACCTTAGATTTGGGTTTTGACATAGTTTGATTGGTTAATTTACGTAGAAGCCCAAAAAAGAATAAATTTCCTCTTAAGTCTATTTTTATTCAAGGTGGGTTCCAATGGTCAAAGCGAAGGTACCAAACCTCTTAGAATATTTTAAACTAATTTTTAAGAGATTTATATTGCATTTATTTCTACCAGAACCCTTTCAATTTGAGTGAGGCTGTCAATTAAGGTTTTCATGTAATAAAATTGTCCTCAAATTTTAGAAAACCCTGATTTAGTTAGCTAAGTCCACTTCTTGGTCTCTTAAGTTCACTTGACCTTTAATTAACCCCTAATTAACCCCTTGGTTAATTTGCATTTTTGATGGGATGGTAAAACAACAGAATTAACCCTATTTTCCTCTCTTCTTCTCAAATCAGTTTAGTACAGAATTACGATCCTCTGACGACCATTTAGGTGCATTTAATACTGAATTCTGACTAATTTAAGTTAGCTATTATGAATGATGGTGTTACCATCAAGGAGTTGCAATGAACTGCTCATTTCCTTCGTTGTAACTTCATTGTGGCTCACCTGCACAATGTAGAGAAACACAAGGCAAATGTGTTAGACCATTATTAAAGCAAGGAAAATGCGTAGAAATAAATATTGGCTCTGTTGCCTCCCCAGCAACGACGCCATTTGATTAATGTAAAAACTTGCTTTTAAAGGGTAAGGAAATCATTGTAGTGTGGATTTCTAGCTACCAACAAAATACTGAACTACGATAAGTGGTTGGGGTCGAAAATAGGGAGGCAAAAATGGCGAGCTTATTTGCACAGATCTATCACTTGTTTCTTTCTTTTGAGATCTATATCATTTTTTTTTGGGCATTTTATGTAGGTAGAAGGGAGGTGAGATAATAGATGTAGCAAGTGTAAAAATGAGAGAAGGTGAGGAGCAAGGCACAAAACATTTTCATTAATAAAAACTATCTGTTACAATAATTAAAAATGAAACAATAATAGAGTAGAGAAAGAGAGATAACAAAGAGGAAGTTGTGGAGTAATGGTCCACAAGAAGTTGTCGTTGTTCGAAGGATGCTCTAGGAGAGAGAGCCGGAGTGAAGACGGTGAGGGCAACACTTGGCATCGAGGAATGGAGAGGAGGGTGGACAACCACTAGGTGGTAAGATAATGAAAAGCTAATGAAAAGCTAATGAAAACCTAAAGAAAGAAGGTGGTAGGATCCTACTTTATTGGAGGAAGGGGAGAGAGGCCATCCATAAAGTGGCGGTGAGAGGAGAATGGAGGTGATAAAATAGAAGAGATAGGTAAGTGGTAAGTGTCCTAGATTTTAATAGAGAAGGCAAGTTAATGCAAGCTATAGGATCGAATGGAGGGCTAGGATATGTTGATCAACCTAAGTTTAAATTGGGCCATAGGAAGGGGATCCAAGGAAGTGAGTTATGGGCAAGAGTGGACAATGATAGAAGGTTCTAGATTAGCCTAGATTGGCCGGACAAGATAGGTTTAAAAATGGGCCATAGATGGAGGATTGGAGGTTGAGATTAGTCTTGATGGTTTGTCCATTATGTTTGTTTGCTAAAAATAGGTGGTGGGTGATGGCCATTAGATGGAGTGTGTATGGTCTAGATTAAATAGGTTTTGTGTTACTAAAATTAAGTACAGGATTATTGGCCTTAGGATGGAGGATCAATGGTGGGACAAGTTAGGAAAAGATAGGTTTAGGACAAGGCTTTTTGTAGTGTGGTTTGTCTTGAGCTTCAATGAAAGCACTAGTGGGGGATGAATAGTGCTTTAGGCGATAAAAATATATTAATTCAAAAATTCAAAGATATAAACTAATCAAGCCACAAATAAATCACAACACACTACACAAGATATATAATGGAAACTCAAACTGAGAAAAACCATTACCTAGGTCTTCCAACTTAGGATTTTGCCCCAAGTTGATATCAGAAAACTAATCAATATTTATGGGGTACCAAACCCTTAGTACAAACCCTCTTGATAATCTGTTACGATCCGACCCAGCTTTACACAAGAATGGGGCCGGACCACGTCCATTATCCCAAGAGTTGGTCATCTAGCGAATAATAAACCAAAACAATCACATTTTCCACACATGCACTATAGCAACGAAGTAATTAAATGATGGAAAGCAGTAAGATAAACCATGGCTTGCAAGAGTACCAGGATAATGGAACAAAGTTTGCACATAACTATCACATCTCAAAGACCAATTAAAGAGCGAAAGTAGAAACTAATAGTTCTAAAGATGGAAATGTATTAAAAAATAGAAAGAGAAACAACTAACTACAGCTGAGCGTGATTGGGCCCAACTTGGTCTGTAGCCAATGGAGCTTGCTACTCAGTTCCCTGACCTAGGAGCAAGTAGAGTAGGCATCAGCAAAAAGTTGAGTAGAGTGGCAGTAAACAAAATTAATTCATGGAAGTATTTAAATACATGTAAGAAAAAAATAAACATAACATGTGTCGTGTCTGGTTCCCATTTCTTTAAGTTATTCCAGTAAATTTATTTAGTTTTCGTGGGTTAGTAGCCTTAAGGTTAGATTACCTTTCCTCTTAATGCACGTGTCCCCTATTTGAGATGATCATGTTGTGGTATTCTCGTAATGGAGGGCATGCACGTGGCTCTGTCCTAGTTGGGAGAGCACCTTGTGTTTGTCCTAACCAGGTCTACCACCCTAGGGTAATGGTCGCGGGGTAACAGTGACTGCGACGCACGTGATAATTGCACGGGGTGCTACCCCGCACTGGTACGCGGTCAGTTGTTTCCACTAACAGGTATACACTAAATCATACAACACAGAACAGACAGGGGTCGTCCCCTCACAAGGCTGCCTACCCTCGCTCGACTATCCCAGTTGGACTACGTGGGCCTACAGGAGTCGGTGTAGGAAGGCCGTTCCTACCCCAGGTCTCTAACCGAGGTGGTCAGCTCTCTTCTTGCACAATGGAACAGTCAACCCTCCTTAGTACACATGTGCTCGAGGGCCAGCTCTTCCCCACATTAGAACTCAACCCAACACGTATCAGTGTCACAGTTGTCAACCACTCACATGATACTTCATTTCCAAGTCTTGGTTCAAACGTCATTCTAGTTTGCCTTAGTGTTCAGAATAACCCTAGTTAGTCACTAACAATTCGTGTGTAAGTAGATTTCTCTAGTTTACCCTAGTGTTCACCATCACCCCTAAGTGGTTATCAATGATTAGAAACACCAACCATTATATTCAAACAATGAGACTAAAGGTGGTGGAATTCAAACATGATTAATAAGGAATTATTTGTGAAAGTCTACGAGTATACATTATTTCATTCCAATCCAACAAGCATTATAATATTCGTTCTTGAGTGATTAGGAATGATACTTCTTTGATCAAGACTACACCTTTAGGGATATCGGTCCTCAAAGGAAAAATGCACACAACTCATGTAATTCAAAATAGGACATTCAACACTAGTATAAATAGGGTAGAAGTAGTACAGCCGGTGCGAGTTTTGGCTGAGGGAGGTTACTTTCTTGGGACATGTGATCTCTAGCGATGGGATAGCAGTAGATCCAGCCAAAGTCGAGGTCGTACTCAGGCAGGAGAGGCCATGTATAGTGGCAGAGATACGCAACTTCTTGGAACTAGCAGGCTATTATAGACGGTTTATCAGCGGTTTCTCTTAGATTGCACGCCCTATGACATAGTTGACCAAGAAGGAGGCATCCTTCACTTAGATCGGCGAGTGTGAGGCTTGCTTTCAGGTGTTGAAGGAGAAGCAGACTTCGGCTCCTGTAGTCACCATTCCTGATGGTAGTAGCGGGTTTGTGGTGTATAATGATGCCTCTTTGCAAGGGTTGGGTAGTGTGCACATGCAGCGGGGTCATGTTGTCGCATACGCATTGCGACAGCTGAAGCCCCATAAGCATAACTACCCCATTCATGACTTGGAGTTGGCAGCTGTTGTCTTCGCTTTGAAGACGTGGAGGCATTACCTGTGCAGTGAGACATTTGAGATTTTTACAGATCACAAGAGCTTCAAGTACCTTTTTGATTAGAAGGAGCTTAACATGAGACAGAGACATTGGTTGGAGCTCTTGAAGGATCATGACTGCAGCATCTCATACCATCTAGAGAAGGCCAATGTGGTGGCCAACATCTAGAGCTAAGGGTGTCCACACACTTGGCTAGCCTACAAGAATAGAGTTGGTAGCTAATGCAAGAGGTTGGTAGCTGGCGACCTCAGGAGTCACATGGACACTATGCGACAGTGACAGTGACGACACCTGCAAGGATTAATGGTGGGAATAAGGAATTTGATACAGATCGTGTTTTAAAGCCAATCTGAAACTAGAAATAAAGAAAAGAAAAAGAGAGAGAAAGCACTCCAAAAATAAAAAATTCTTCTATCCCTCTCTCTTACAAAAAAAACTACAAATTGAACCTGGACTAACCATGTTACAAGCATGGGTGCTTTAATCGCTGGATTCAACGAACCTTAGGTTAGCTTCTGTGAGCCGTAGAAACCTTCGTGGCAGACTGAGGCAAAAGCTGGTCAGGTCTAGATCTTGGTTGATACTTGAATGCCTCAAGGCCTACTATTAGAATTCTGACTTAATTTCTAATAAGAAGAAAAAAATCAGGACTTTGAGCATCAAGGCATGGTTTAGAATCTGAGTTAATTTCATAAGATTTTGCTAAGGGATTAGCAAAAGTTAGGCATGGGGGTATGATGATAACGTCATCATCAACTATATCTAGCTTTAATTAGTCACATTAATAAATGCTCCTACATAACCACCAAAGGACCGTAATCCATTGCACATCCTTTCTGAGAGTTTAACGTGAAACTAGGGTTAAAACTGTAATTTTACCATCATATCGTGAATGCAGAACAACCACGGGTTTTCTCAGGGGTTTATTAAAGGTCAAATATGCATTAAGGTCTAACAAAAGGGTTCGTGCAGACAGAAACGGGTTTTCACGTGTTATGAGAATTAAGTGACATCTGAAACCCTAAAAACTGACCCGCTTAATTTACTGAGGTTTTGTTCAAGATAAAATTCACCTAAACCTTCTATAAATCATAGAAAAATATTCTATAAGGTTTGGTATCTTTAATTTGACCATCAGAGCCCATTTTGACCTAAAATAGAGTCTCAGACAGACAGTTGCCTTAATTTAGGTTTCTACACAATTTACCCAGTCAAACTTGATCAAAACCTAAATCCAACTTCACCATTAGATTCCTTGAGTCTAAATTAGGTTTGTACCAAAATTTGGGCCCAATAAGAGATCATTTTGACCTAGTTTACATTTCAGTCCTGTCTGACTCTTTTTCTTACATAGATGCCCCTAACTTTTGAATTAATTGCAATAAGTTTCCTAACTTTATCATCATTTTTTGCAAAAAAGGTCCTCACACCATTTTTGGAAGGTCAGACCTTCACCGTCGAGTTTCGAGTGAGGATTTCTCACTCGATTCTCAATCAAACACTCCCAAAATTGAAAGGGAGATTCCTTGAGGAATTCCCTTCCAAATGAGACTATCCATGAATCCTAAATTGCCCCCAAATCTTCATACAAACCTTTTAAAGGTTCACATGTCCTACTTGTGCGAAAATCATGGAGTTCCAAGCTTGAAACCCCTCCCCATGGCCTATAAATGGACCTGTGATGCAAACCTCACCTCTTTAGCTAGGTTTAAGGCCACAAATCCCTCTTCTTTCTCTCCCACGGTCGACTCCGACCTATTCTCTGGTATCCCTCTCGATCTTTCTCATCTGCACCTCCAACAGTCAAATTGGAAGTGTAGTAATCTTCCTTATCTTCCTCCAACGGTGGCCAGCCAAAGCCTCGGCATCTCCAACCCTTTTTTCGTCGCCGCCTCCCTCCTCGAAGTATTCACCTTCCATGGCACCGGCCAATCAAAGCCGGCACCTCTCCATCCCTTTCGTCCGTAATTTTAGGGTTATTTAAGTCTCTCTCCTCCCCTACTTCCTATTTATCTCCTTAGACTATAGCTTCGACCCTCGACACCGCCATTCACCATCATCTTCTCCCACTCCAGCCGAACTCTGGCGAGGTCACGAGCACGACACAGATCACCATCCTCCTCGACACAACTCCCAAAAGCATCGCTGACCTCCATACTTCAAACCCCCCACCTAATTTCGTGCTTTCACCACCAAGAACGCCCATCGAACTCACCCACATCTGCTCACCTCCCCTGAGTTCGCTCGACCTCCACGCACACGCTCTCACCATGAAACCACCGTCACCATCTTCACTGTGCTTGGGCGAAGCTTTTGAGCCATCTAATTAGGGCTTTAAAGCTCGTATTCGTGATCGCAGGTTCTCGTCGTTCTCCGTTGCCGCCTCCTCCACTTCGACCACGTTCAAGCTCCTACGGCACCAATAGCACCTGATTCAATTCCCAGGTCGCGCAGAGTAGCTCTAGGCAGGCCTTCAGGTCTTCAATTGAGTGTTACAACCTCAGCTGCTGCGCTAATTGGATGAGGCTTCATTGCAGCTGTACGCAAGGAAAAGTTAGTGGGTTTGGTCCCACATTGGTGGGAGAAGAGCGCTTGAGAGCGCTTAAGTTGTTTTTGTGATATGGCCTTAGTGCCTCGAACAACACGGGAGGTGAGGTCCCATTTAAGTGCCTCCTTACGCCCTCATGCCTCGCTCGTGCACACATACGCAGGTCTAGCCACTTCCTAGGATCCGATAACCCGACCTTTAACACGAGTACACTTGGGTTTGAGAAAGAAGGAAAGAAAAGAAAAGAAAAGGAAAGGAAAGGGAGAGAGGGGGGGTTTTGCTCTATAGAGTGGCTAACACTTAGCCACAGAAGAGAGGTTTCCCTTGTGCTGCGAAGGGAAGAAAGGGAGGCTTGAGAAGAGAGAAGGGAAGAAGAAAAGAAGTCCTGTGCTTGTGCTGTTAAGTTGTCTGGTCATCAGACCTCTGACTTGATTGAGAACATTATGGCATTATTTGAATTACTGTTGAATAATTTAAGTACTATAGTTTACAATTGAGTTCTGATTGAATAATTGCATACATGCTTAATTAAGAGGATTAGTGGTGATTTAAATCATCATTGTTTTTGATTCTCCTCTTTTTATTCCATGCAATCTCTAGAAACATTGAATAAATAATGTGACAGGTTATTATTCATTGAATATCTATTTTTAATGCTCAATTAATTGTGCTCATTGACTCTAATTAAATATTAGTGCGTGAATTCCTTCTTGCTTCCTGTGTTTGACCTCGAACTTATATTCGAGTTATAAATTGTATTTATTGATTGAGTAATTTAGGAGATTTCACTACAACGAGACACTTTAATCTCCTGAAAAGCCCTATCAACACCCCCTTCGTCCGTAACTAAGTTCTTCTTCGTCCTCTTCCTCTTTAGCTTCTTCCTATCCCCTTAGCACCTTGATTCGACTGCCACACTCCTCGTTCTCCTCTTTCTTCCTCGACGCTGGCTGTGCCTCAGGCGAGGCCATGCAACCACATCTAACCACCACTCCGCTCTCTACCACCTCTGTAAGCTTCCACTCTCCTCTACGAGCAAAAGCCCTCAAGAAATTGAGGGTTTTGCACATCCAAACCTTCGGCCATCCAACCCACCTCCTTGTCATCATCTTCGACTTTGGCCAGCTACCATACACTGCCAATCACCACGCTGGCATCGCCACTATATTCTACATTTCACGGCAATGCTTCTGAACTAGCTAAGTGGGGCGATAAGCTTGTTCTTTGGGTTTTAGGTACCATCGTTGTCGGCACAAGCGCAGTCGCCATCGCCGTTGAACTCCACCTCCATCCTGCTGCCAGACGACCTGCCACCAGCAGCTGAGGGTGCGGTTTCACCTCACGAACCGAGCTGCACCTCCAATTGAGCCTCTAGCAGTGGCAGCAATGTGAATTCAAAGAACCTTCAACCATGCTACATCAGCGAAGATGACAGAGAAAGGTGGGACATTTAGTCCCACCTCGTGAGTGGATGGATTGCTAATAGCATATAGAAGGAAAACGTGAAGTGGGTTGTTTGCCTCTTTACAGGGGGTGAGGTCCTTGTACCGCACTCTCTCTCTCTCTCACTCCTCTCTCACCTTACATGGCCGGTGAGCCTGGACCTGACCTGGATCCATTTTCCCAGTTAGCAACCCAATTAGGGGAAATTCAGAGGAGGGTTATGGTAAGTTTTGCATTGGGATTTGTGCCCTATGCCTTAAGATGCGTGCTGATATGCTCAACACTTAGCATCTCTGGGGTCCGTGCTTGGCACCTTTATGCCTGTTTTGAGGCTTTGAAAGTTAAGGTGTCTGGGGGTTAAACCCGATGTTTGATTGTGGTTGATCTTGATCATTATTGAAACATTGAGATGCTTATTTGACATGGCTATTTGAGGCATAAGTGGTTCTAACCACTGTTGAGAAATTGATTTGGATTGAGATTGTGATTTCCTTGGAATATGTGCTTGATTATGAGGATTAAGTGGTGATTCAAATCACCATTTTTAGTTCCTAACTATTCTTTTTATTCCATTGGCTTTTGAGAAACAATTTGACTTATCTTTGAATCTATGGTTGAAGTGCATTATTCATTGAATATCTTTTCCTGCTTAATTGATTGTGCTCATTACTTCTAAATGCGATTAGTGTTGTGAATTCCAATTTTCTCTGTGCGAACGACCTCAGACTCACTTGTGTTTTTGAGTTTATAAATTTAGTTGCTGTTTCACTTTTGTTCGCTATACTACGACATGTTTTCTTAAAACTTGATGGAAGCGACACAACATTTTGGCGCCATTGTTGGGAAGCAACACGTAATTCACCACTAGTTTTATCTTTCTTGATTGGTTTGATTACTAACTTGCGCTATCTGCGTTGCTTTGATTGTGAGGTACATTACGAAAAGATCTTCCGGGCAATCAACCTCTCCAGGGGTAGGTAAAATTCCCCTTCTTCCCTAAATCAACTTCCTAATCTTGGGGAGATAAAAAAGTTAACAAATAAATTAGGATCTACTTGTCGTATTTTCCCAGTAATATCACTTAAAGGCAAAAATTTGCCTGATTTGCAAAGTTGATTTGATATCTGGTTGAAGTTGAGACAATTTTGATTAGAGATCTCCATCTTGATTTCTTGTACCTATTAGGGATTTGCACTAAAATTTCTAAGCATCTTGGATTATTCACATTCTTGTTAGAGTCCAAGGTGCCATATTTGAGACCAAAATTGGATTTGAAAATAGAGCCAATTAAGGTTTCCACAACAGGGTTTTGAAGTGTTAATACACATTTTCCTGCAATAAAGGAACTGATCTTCTCGCATTTGTGTGCCACCTAATCCCTTGTCTGAACTGATCTATTCAAGTAAACCCTAAAATCAAGGCTCTAAATTGACTTGAACCCTAAAATTTGAGACCTAGTAACCTGAGAGTCAATTCAGGGTGATTTGGGTCTTGTCCCAAACTTCATCCTCAACCTTAGGGTAGGTCAGGTGAAGTTGGTTTACCCTATGGACCAACTAACCTACAAATTAGGTCACAATTTGAATCAACTTCTAAATCAAGTGAAATTTAAGGCACAAATTAGGGCTAAAATTGGTAGACTTAAGGTCTCAATTCGCACATTCCGGTCTATTTGGATTCGCAGTGACAAGGAAGGTCGGGTGGGGGAAACCCTGTAACCCGTGGGACACTCTACCGTGTAGGGGTCTTTATGGGACTCTCTTTTTGGCTGCCCAAGTAATTCTCGGGTATATGGATTTCTGATTCAGAGGTATCATCCGCCTCTAAACAGCCTTAGTCATTCAAAATTTTTTGGGTGCATTGATTGGGTCCAATACACATCCAGTCCCTTATCTATTCTGTAGTACACATACATAGGAAAGGTCCCTAGGTTTTCCCTAGAGGCCTCCAATAGTGTTGATCTTTTGTGGGAAATCTGATCTGATCTAATCAATTCAGTATGGACCTGAATTTGATTCTACATCCTGATCCACCACTTGATTTGAAAATGCAACCTGACAACATAGGAAGAATGTTTAGAAAACTTGAATCCCGTATGAGCATAAAAGAAAAAAAATGATCGAGGTTGCTCTTAGACATCGTGATAAGTGCTACAAAACGTTAGATCCATCTGGGAACATTTAGGTTAATATACCAGAAATAAGAACCTTCATTATGAACTGTGCCGGAATGATGTTTTCACAAATGATGCATGGTTTGACCCGGGATGATCTTTTATCAGAATATAGTGAATTATGGAGACTACACAATATTGAGTATATAAAATGTTTGCCAAATCCACCACTTTGAGAAATGCACCAAGGTGTAATTGAGAAATGTGGGTATATGCTAAATACGTTACACCAAGCTATTGATCAGAAATACCCATGTCAAAATTCAGAAATCGATGAGACATCTTGGAGCAATATTGAGGATCAATATGATTTCCTAGAGCCCGGGTTCAAAAATAGAGGTTGTTGTAGACCCCCAACCCAAATGGAATCCAATTTGAACTTTGTGTAGAATAACATACTTGATCAAAATATGGGTTGGGTGGATCTAGTTGCAGGTGTTCCCAATTATGAGCCAGCCATAGAGAGTCAAGAAGTTGGTCCATCTTGCCTTGATTTACCAAACACCTGTAATAAGCTTGAGTCAGAACCTCTCGAGATGTAATTCTTGCGCTTGGGCCCTTAGATTACAAGATAATAGATAGAGAATGAATTGAAAGAAGAACAAATTTCTACTTTTATGGACAACTGCAAAAATATATGCAATAATTAATATGAAAGAGCTATCTAGGAAGCAAGAATAAACTTTGTTGATGTGTGTGAGAGTTTGATATAGCTGGGAGTTGAAATGGTGGAGCTCTAAGGAAGTTGAAGTTGAAGAACAATAGCTCCAAGCACCTTTAAGAACACAAAAATAGAATTTTAGCTGAATATATGGTTGTGAGCTTTGAAATGTGGTGTATGGGTGTTCTCTCTTGTGCCAAGTGAGTGGGATACCAACAATATATGGGGTTGTGTTTTGGGCTCCAAATTATGGAGACTACACATCCCAATATTAAAAAAAAAATCCCCACTTGAGCCAAGCTAACGCCTAATTAACATGGTCAAAGAGCACTTTATCGATGTTAGGTAAAGGTGATCTAATGTTAGGTTAACTGTATAACATTAGATGCTTAGTTAGGTACAAAGTTCGCTAAGTCCTAATCAAGCCTAGGCTCGTGCAGGATTGCAAGACTAATGTTAGAACTGGTCTGTCTAACGTGAGATGTGCTGTCTAACGTTAGATGGACAGTTAGGTGCAAAGTTCTCTATTTCTTGTTTTCCATGTTTGGTGTTGGCTTCCTTATCTAACATTAGGTATATATTACTAAACGTTAGATAGGCTGCTAAGTGCCTACCAACTTGAATTTAGGGTCATCTTAAGGTCTATCAATATTTAGGCCAACATATTAGCACCTAATGACTTAGTTGTTAGTACTTAGGTACTAATTTTATTTATTTTGATGTTTTATACACAATTATATTTTGTTATAAAGTTGTTTGCAGAATTGGATGTTCATCAAATATTGTAGAAGATCTCAATTATGATGAAAGGAAACTTCCATGATGATGAAGATGTTAGTTGAAGATCTAAGATGATCAAATTTGATTATTCTAAGCCTCTTCTACATTTTATTTTAAGTTTTTATAAGTCCTTAAAATTTTTGTTAAGAGCCAAATGCACACATACACATGTACAATTAATTCTAAGTGCCTAAACATAATTTTTCCTAAATATTCTATGCACATAAAAAGAAACAAGCTTCTAGAATGTTAATTATAAGTTTTAGAATATAATTACTTACTAAAAACATATAAAATACTTTTTAATATATTGTAAAATAAAAATAAATCTTTTAGATTGGGTGGTTACATTTTCTTGAAGGGTGGTTACTTGTTTCAAACAAAGCATCTCTTCATATAAGTGGTTACAAGATTCTTTACACCTTTTACAAAAGAAAACTTTCAAAATAACATCTTTTATATTCTACCGACTGTAAAATTAATCGATTAACTAATCGATTAATTTTGCTGCACTATTTTCTGCATGTTTTCAAAAGGCAGAGAAGTGTTTATTAATCGATCAATTAATCGATTAATTGTATTTCTAGCAGTTATACTCGAATTTAAACATGTGATAACAACTATTAATGATTGGAATAACTTCCATATGGTTACCAAACATTCATAACTTCCCATAATCATTTCCTATAAATATCCTACATGGGTTTCTTCATTCATACACACATATATACGCAATTGATACAACTTTCTCCTACATTCTACTTGCAAAATATATTTTCGAGAAGTTGCACTCTAAAAAACCTCTACACCAACATTGTGCCTTCTAAGAAGCTTTCTCCATGCCAACTTTGTGATTCAAAAAGGCTTCAAGATTCTACTTCCTTGTTGCGCCAACATTGTGCTTCATTGCAAGATTCCACTTCCTCTTTGTGCGTCAATTTGTTCTACCTTCTAGGGAAGTACAAGGGAGTATATTTTTGTCTACTTGATCTTGCTTCATATATCCACTTTAGTATCTTTGGAAGCATTTCGATCAATCAAGTTTCTTGCCATTAGAATCAAATGCATACATCTTTAAAGAAACTTGATTCTAGATATTTTCTAAATACACTTCATGCAAAATTTGTTTTCATGTAAGAGGAAGTTTTTAAGAGAATATATTTCTCAAAGTTTGTTCTACACGATTTCAATTGTATAAAATTCTATTTCCCTTGAGGCAAGATATATTTATTATCGAAGGAAATTAAAATGATATTTCTAAGTCCTATTACTTTTGATTAAACTACTTGCACATTGGCTCAATAAGACTCAATTTTTTGCTTTCTTTCTACTTGTTGTAATTTGGGTGCCAGGGTTGTTGGCTTCTCGTTCTTTTGGTGAGTGAAGAACAAAAGTCATTTTTGTGGGTTGTACAAGAAGGGTTTATGTGATAGAGGTTCACTACCCTCAATTTAGGTAGTGAAGTTTAGTGGTTTTATTGCTTGGAGAGTAAGAGGAAAATCCTAGTTGGGGATGAACTAGGTAGAGGTTTTTCCCAGTTTGGGCTTCCTCTATAAACCTTGGTGTTATCTGTGAATTGAATTTTTATAGTTGCCATAATTTTCATTGAATAATTAAATTATACAATTCACCCTCTTCTTGTATAATTATCATTATAAGTTAGACATTAACTTTACCTATTTAGGTTAAGTGTGGCGCTCTTGTGAAATTTGCATATTTGACCTATTTGGGGCTCTCCTTACATTCTAAAAATATAAGCTTACAACCCATTTCCTGTGTTACAAAGGGAACCACTAGCTACCTTCTGGACAGACATGATCTCTTCCTTCTTCTTAGCTTTGGGTCTCATTATGATATACTTCATCCTGAAAGTCATTCTTACAAGATCCAGACAAAAAGCTCAATTTTAATCCTAAATACTTGAGATGTTTGTTATCAACAAAAGCATCAATTAAGGATAATGTGGTGCCTAATTACATATGCTCCTACATTCAAGAGATAGAAAGGGTCGTAACTATGCCAAGTGTCCCTCTTATCTTTATTTGTCCTTTGTCTTTATTTTTTCCTGATGCTCGCTTTATTTCTTCTTAATTTAGTTTCTGAGCAATCGCTTCTCCTCCAACTAATGCCTTGACAACAACTCGGCTTATTCCTTCCATTTCATGCATTATTCACAAAATCACTATTAGATGCAACTTATGCATAAATTTGTACATGTCCTAATTATGCATATATGTCTTGAATGTAGTATTTACAAACTAAATGATTTCTTCTAATTAGGAACTAACTCTTGATTATGCATGATAGGAACATAAATTAGGCTATTATTAGTGTATATAGCATTTCCTAACTTTGAAAAATACCAATGTTGTGCGGTTGGAGAGAAAAGATAGGGTGACACTTGGTTAGTCTTGCTCGATGGTGTACAAGATGTTCCTTCAACAAATTTCCCTTTCTTATATTTAGGGGCCATAGTTTAAACAGAAAGACCACGGATTCTGAAATTAATTGATTAATGAATGATTAATTAATCGATTAACGAGAGATATGAAGTGAAATCAAGAGAAATTTGAATCAAATCAAGGGGTTTTTAGATTTAAGAGTAATACAACAGTTGATGAGGGACTCATCATGGCTGCTAATTGATCATTTTTAGCTAGTTTTCCTAGTTAAATTGCTAGTGAACAACATTTAAATAGGGTTAATTATGTAATAAGGTAATAATATATAAGGACCTTAATTATAAGTTAGACTAGCTTAATTATAATATAATAAGCATTTAATTAATAATAGGACTTAAATACAAGCATTTAGCTATATAAAATTAATTATAAATAAGCTTATAATATTTATAGCTCTTAAGTTGTTAATTAACTAATAATGTTAAGCACTTAAATAAATATAGCTAAAAATGAACAAAAATGTAATCTCATGTCATAAATAGATTATTTATCATATTTATAATAATATACAAAAAGGTGGAAAAGAAATAATTTAATTTAAGCTTTAAAATTCACTGTTTGCATTTTAGTCCTTAACTTTTATTTCACATAAGTCCTTTTTTTCATATAGGTCCTTTATTTATATATGAATAGGTCCCTTTGCAGTCTTCTTCTTCCTTCTTCATTTTGGACAGCCAACGACCACCGGTGATGGCACCTTTGGATCACCGCCCTCCTGACATCCAAACTTCTTCGCCATGGTCATTGAGCCTCTGCTCACCACTCCCTCTTCATCAAACGGTTTGGATGAATCATTCACCAATAGAATCGAGGTAAGCAACCTCACCATCGTCGGAGACGACAACGGAGGTTACAATGAACCTAGACCCATTCCTGGCCATGTACATCCCCCTTCAGCTTCGACGAAACCTATAAATAACCCCTCTACCCTCTGATGAACTGGGTTAGTCCCCTATCCCACTTCCCCAACCGTGACTAATGATAGGCTATTCTTCCTGAGCTTCGACGATCTCTCACTTCTCCTTCCGAGATTTTCTAGCAGACAAGCTCGCCTCCCTCACCTCCTCTTCCTCTCCAATGCTGTGACAGAGCAAAGGAGCACTCAATTTTTCTTCCTCTCCACTTTCCTTTCTCACTGGAGGTCTACTATGGTTAAGACCATGACATCAAAACACTTTAAGATGTCTGGGAGTTGGTCCAGACGTTTGGACGCCTTCCCAGACATCTGGAAATTAATTTTTGCATGTGTACGATCACGAGTCTGCACGCATGCCGTGCGCAGACTGAAACCCCATCTCCCTCTTCTCTTTCTCTCCCCTCGCTTACCTGCATACGCCGTTCCCCCATGCCTACAAATACTCCTCTCCCCATCTCCCTTGTTCACCACCCCACCCGTCTTCTCCTTCCTCCAGAGCGAGAGCGAGCCGCAGCTGCTGCCAGGTGTAGTGACGGAGAGGAGAGATGCAGTGAGAGGGAAGAAAAGAGAGCGCACGTGCCGTGAGGGAAGAGAGCTCGCTGGAGTAGCTCGAGGCCAGCCGGCGTGCGTGAGGCGGAGTGTGTGTCGGGGAGGTTCCCCCAGCTCTGTTGCAGCTCGAGCAGCGGACGTGCAGCTGCGTTGCGAGGTCGCGCACAGCGGGAAGAAGCCGAAGGAACTGCTGATTCTGGGATTTTCCCAGAATTAGACGTCTGGACCTCCATCTAGACGACACGGACGACGCATGGAGGAACCTCCCGACGACTGAGAGGTACGTATTTCCTCCTATGCTCCCTTTTTGCGGATACGGCCATGCAGGCTGTTCCGCCGAAAGTTTTGTCTCATGCTGTGTTGAGAGACTTTGAGTACGCGTGTAGGATTCACTTCGGGAAGGCGCGGGACACGCCCTCCCACGCGGTTTAGACGTCTGGGTGAGTCACCAGACGGCGGAGAGTGTCTCCAGACGTCCGGAGAGGTAGTCGGACGTCTGGAACTAGGTCCAGACGGTTCAGCAGGACCCCTGGACATCTGAGGAGCAGCGCAGAGTGAGGTATGATCTTTACCCCTTTTTAAGACGTCTGGAAGATGTTCCAGACATCTGATTTGAGTCAGAATTATCGTTTTTGACCCGTTTAGGGTCCGTTTGAGGTCCGATTTCCTCGTTTAAGATTCCGTTCTTCTCAGAATAAGTTCCTCTACTTGTTTGAAATACTTTTATCCTGTTCTGAGTGGTTCCTTGTGTTTAATCCTTGTGTTAGGACCTCATTTTGTTGCAGACTTGGGGGTTGCAGAGGCACGTGGACCTGTCGATCACGCCCCCATTACTCCCGATTTCGCGGGTAGAGTGGCTTCCCTTACTTAATTACAAACATTAATGCACATCTAAAATAAATGATAGATCATAGGGTATGGCATGAATCTTAGGACCTGAAAACTAGATTGAATGATAGATCCTAGGGTATGACATGAATCCTAGGACTTGAAAACTAGATTGAATGATAGATCCTAGGGTATGGCATGAGTCCTTGGACTAGAAACACGGGAACGATTGTATTAAATGCCTGAAATGCAGTCTTGAAATGAGTAGATGGAATAATAAGTGCCTGTGAAACGTAGAGTAATGTTGTTAGTAATTGCTACATGTAATCTCTGTTGGTGGAAATTAAATACGAGTTGCTTGTATATAAATCGGAAAGGAAAGAAGTTGGAATGTTGGAAACACGTACTATATGCGAATAAACCTGAAATGATGAAACCTAGTATGGCTTGGCCTGAGAAACATGAGCATGAACCCTACAGAGAATTAGGAGTAGAGCTCCTGGAAATAAATAGAATGGAACTGGAAGTGTGAATGGAGAAGTGAGCTGGCCCTTGAGTACAGAGTACCGAGGAAAGCGACTGTCCCCCTGTTTAGTGCAGAGCGGAGCTAGCCGCCCTAGGGTTGGGACCCAGGGTTAGGACTGGCTACTTTGTACCGACTCTGTGGCCCTCGCGTACACAGTACCGAGGAGAGCTACTAGTGTTGGGAGAGAGCTAGCCACCCCACGGGGCTCGGGGTTCAGTTAGCCATCCTACACTGACTTGTTAGGTCCACTGGGCAAACCAGGGTAGTTAGGCGAGGGTGCACGGACTGTGGATGGGAAAGACCCCTGTTTGATTATTTTGGAGGGGCTGGACCCCTGTTACTGAGAGGGATCTGCCCTATACTGGTTCCGTGCTGTGCCTTGGGCACACCCGTTAACAGAAACGATTGACCGCGTGCCAGTGTGGGGTAGCTACCCGTGCGTTTATCACGCGTGCTGTAGTCACCGTTACGCCTGTCAGCGACCTTGGGGTGGTTGACTGAGGGTAGGACCACCATGGGGGACTCTCCCGGCCAGGAGAGCACCACGTGCTACTTCTACTTTTCGGAAAAGACTGCAATCAAAATCGTTCCCACGAGGAACATTCGAGATCAAGAAAAAGACCTAATAAATACACCAAGTGATGAAAGAAAGAATAGTTGGTTAAATAAAGAAAGAAATGGAAAACAACAGTTACCTGTCCACCTTTATTGTTTCTCTTAGTTAGCTGGTTGCCACTCTACTCAGCATTTCGCTGACATGTCGTACTTACCACCTTTTTCAGGTCCAGGTGTTGAGCAGCTAGAGCCTACGGCTGCGGAGGGTGCTGGGCCTAGCAGAGCCCAGTAGTTGTACTTTTGTTGTACCATTTTCTGTAGTAATGAGTATTCTGTTACCCTTTGTACTCTTTTATTGTAAACTTCATATTTCTGTACCTGTTTTTAATTCTCTACTGTTGTGGGGTGTGTACTGTAGTAGTTCTTTTCTTTACTGCTATACTTTTGTTACTGTTAGTTACTTGCATGGTGAATGTGGTTTATTTTACTACTTTTTGGTTACTTTCTCGTTGGACGACTGGGCCTTGGGATCAGTCGAGTCGGTCCGATTCTCGTGTCCTGTAGGGATTCGGGAATCGGGTCGTAACAACTATTCTCCCCCTCTGATTTCTTCTTGTATCTGCCTTGCCAACAGTGGATTCTCTCAACTCCTTCGTCCGGGTAACTGTAGAATAGCTAGGCATAGTTCTTAGGATAGTTTTTAGGTGAGTAATTAGTGGTTTAGATGTAATTAGTCTTTTCTCCAACTCCGCTAGACCTCAATTCATTCTCATTTCACTTCAATCACCTTCTCTATCACATTATGATCATCATCTGCTTCTCCTTACACCAAATTAAACACATATCCACCTAATTCATAATCACCTCCACTGTCAATGGCAGAGCCTTAAAGTGTTCCTCACACTCAAATAGGCACTCTATCACCTTCGCAACACTCTATGGGCCATTTCGATCCCCTTGATTTCACCTATTAGCCCACTTAAAATGCCTAATTCACCTTCAACATTGGGCTTTGTTGCCTATGGCGGAGCTTCGATCAGTCTTTCCATCTAATTAGTTCACCTATCACCATCTCAATTCTCTGTAGATCAAATTGCCTCACTCAATTGACTGAGATCATTTCTTTTAAGAGCTATTGAACTCAGGTTGCATTTCCTGAAGATTTTTAGTTTTAATCCTAAATTCTTTGATAAATTGGTGAGTGTTTGATGATCCTGAGATCATTGGGATTCTTTCAAGCTAATTCTTAAAGATTTTTATGGAGATTTGATCTCTAATGGTTACTTCCAGCGATAACTAGAGTTCCGATGACTCAATCTTTGATGAATATTGAGTGAATTGGTTCCAAAAGCTCTAGATCTATTATGCACAATAAACTAATTAGATTTCCACTCTTATCTTTGTTGTTTAATCAATTTTATCATTCTGTTGATCATCTTCTTCCTCGGCTTCGGCAAAGCTAAGGAAGCGTTTCCAGTGGTTATTCGAGCTTCACAATCGGTCAATAAGCTACTTTAGAACATACTGAGCTCAAATCTATCTTTAGTTAAGTTGTTAGAATTCCAGATTGGTCTATTGATCAAACTCACTTTGGAGCTCAGGAAGAAAGCCTAGAGTCTAGCAATCCAGGTGTCAGATCACCATCATTGGAAGTCTATCAAGTTTCGAAGATTGATCTTAGTTGATTTAGGTTGTTTAATTGATTTAAAATCCTTTAGAGATGAAAGTCAAATTTCGAGCTCAATTGGTCAACCTAAGTCACCCAGAGAGTTTAGAGCTTATGAACTTAGCTCTAAAGGTGGATTCAACTTATCAGACTGTTAGGAATCTTTTAGGATCGAATCTAAAGAGATTTAAATTGAGTTACATCAAGTTCTGATTCTTTGTGGAGTTTGGGTTTAGAGATATTGCAGGTGAGTCTTCTCAAGCTTAGGATGAAATGCAAAGTCAATTAGAGCTTAGATTAACTGGTTTTAATTATCTGAAAATGTTTATAATTGTTCTGGAAGATTTCATCTATTTGAAATTTTGGTTCTTCCCTCGATTGTTCTAGGAAAGCTATGAAGATTTCCAGGTAATCTGAAGCCCCCCAAGCTTTCTTCTCAGCTCTAAGAGATGCGGAACCATTCTAGGCACAAAGTGAAATACTTAGAATTAAAGAGAGAGAGGGATTAGGTGTTGATTAGGTGAAGTAGGTTGAGCTGCTACTGTTGTTGTTTACTCATGGTGCAGAGGCAACTTTAGAAGAAGATAAGAGGTGTCAATGATCCAATCATCAAATTGATGGTTGGAATCAGAAGAGCTATGATAGCTTTACAAATCTGGAGCCTTGTACAAAGATTCGATCTTTGGGTTGATGGGAATCAAAGAGAAAAGGATCACTCATAGTTCGACCTCGGGAACACTGGAGCTCTTGAAGCGATATAAAAAGAAACACCTTGCTAACCCCGTTGAGAGACTACAGTGCGGGCCGCATGCGCTGTGAGTGTGTGTATGCCTGTGGGACCTTTGAAAATTGATTTGACTGTGCATGTGGCCCTACGAAGCAACCTCCAGGCACCAGGTGGAAGGACATGATGGTGACATGTGGCCCAGTAGTGGTATCGATTTGGCTCTCTGAGCTTCTGATCTTGGGAAAGGCCACGTGGATCCAGATCTCCTTTTGGCGTGTGAAGTGCTTGTGCGTGCCTTGTGAAGAAAAAGACTAAGTGTTTAGAACACTTAGAGAGATCTGTGAAGGCTATGAATGTGAATTGAAGGCTGTTAGCCTAAGTTGTTAATGTGAAGAAAAGCCTAAGTGTTAAATAATAACTGTGGATTTCATTTGTTGTTTTAAAACAACATTTCTTTCACAAAATTCAATGCATATTATTTTTAACTTATTATGGAATGATTGCAATTAATGTTTATTTTTATGCAATTATTCATGTAGATAACATATTGTAGTAATTAATTAGTTAATTAAATAGTTAGTTAAGTATGTAATTAATTATTATAGTTAACTTATACTCTAGCTTTATTAATAAGTATTAAGTAGTGGTATAATCTCTAAGTAGTAATTTTAAGTAACTTAGTAATTATAATGTAATTAAGCTAATAGTTAAGTTAGTTTTGTGCTTATAGCTTAATTAAGTAATTCTGGTATCTATTAGACTAATTAATTAAAGTAAGTGGTTAGTAATTATATAATCTAAGTATATATGTAAATTATGAGCTAGCTAAGTAAGTAGATACTAATGAAGTAACTATAACTTAAGTAATAATAGTTATATTAGTAAGTATAGTTAGTAAACTAAGTATAATTTAAGTAATTAAGTTCTAACTTAGTATTTATAATAACTAAATAATAACTAAGTAGGTTAGTTAAGTTTACACTGAGTTATACACAGTAAGTATATAAAGTTAATTATAGTAGGTATGTATATATAGTAGTTAGTTACATATTTATATTAGTAAATTAAGTTATAAGTTAAGTTTACACTGAGTTATACACAGTAAGTATATAAAGTTAATTATAGTAGGTATGTATATATAGTAGTTAGTTACATAGTTATATTAGTAAATTAAGTTATATAAGTACTATCTATATAAGTTAAGTATGTAATAGATAATTAATGATTGTAATTAAGAATAAGAATAACTTAAGAATAATTGGTAAATGTTATGCTTAATTAAGCTTCTCAGCGAACAACCTGGACTTAACCAATATAAATTTATAAAATGTGTCGATTACCTTGCTTGTTATACTATAACTTAACAACGATTAATTAACTATGTAAAGTAGTTGTATATCATTTTTTGCAACCATAGATCCAAATGAAGGTGAGAAATGCACATTAAATTGGGAGAAAAACAAACAAATCAAAATAATTCATATTAGCCCTAATATGAACAAACATAAGGAAATAAAGAACAATAGTGACAAGGGTGTCTTGAGATATGCTTACAAACAGTGAGAAAATGTAAAGAGGCTTGCTGCACTGATGGTGGCCGCAAGTTCCCTACAATGCTCCTTGCAAAGCTTGAAGATAAGGTAGAAAGGTAGGGTTTTGGAAAAAAAATGATGCAACAAAATGGACAATTGCCTTTTAAAGACAAGAAAGAGTAAGAGTTAGAGGGTGGTTCAAAGGGGTGGCAACCACCTCTTTAACCAGTTAAAGGTGTGGGTTTGCATTAGGAATCGCTAAGTATTGAGGAAAGTACTAAAATACCCTTTTTAGAAAATTCTGCTGTAAAGGCTAAAAGCTTTGAAATTAATCAATTAATTGATTAATTTCCAATTATATCGAAAATGATGAAGGATTTTTGCAAAATAAAGCATATAGACTTGAAATAAGGGTTGAAAAGAGAAAATAAATCATGAATATAAATGAATATGGAAAATCAAAGTTTGGAGATGGAAAAATATTAAGAAACCCATTAAAGATTGGTTGGCTTGATAAGAGGACAAACAATCTAAAATTAATTGACTAACCTAATCAATTAATTTCAGAAATCAATAATAGCACATAAATTCAATTAAGATCTTTTAGAGTATAAATTCGAAGGCTTCTTCAAATGTGAGTGAACCTATCTCTTGTTAAACATTTTGTGTGTATATCGGCTAATTGTTCTTGTGTATTAATAAATTCTAAACTAATTTCACCTTTTAAAACATTATCTCTAAGAAAATAATGACATACATTAATATGTTTTGTCTTAGAATGATGTATGGGATTTTTTGATAAGTTTATTGCACTGGAATTGTCGCAAAAAAATTTAATTTTACCAAACTTTAATCCTAGATCCTGTAGAGTCTGTTTAATCTACAAAACCTGTGAACATGCTAAGGCAACTGAAAGATATTTTGCCTCGATAGTGGAAACGGCAACACAATTTTGTTTCTTGGAAAACTAAGAGACAAGTGCATTTCCCAGAAATTGGCTTGTCCCGCTTATACTTTTTGGATCAGTTTTGCTTCCTGCATAGTTGGCATCATTGAATGTGAAAAGTTCAAGAGTTGGAGTATGTGGATAAAATAAACCATAATCACTGGTTGATTTCAAATATCTAAAGATTCTCTTGACTGCTTTTAAGTGTGAATCTCTAGGTGAAACTTGAAATCGTGCATGCAAACATGTATCTATTTGCTGCCAAATAAGTAAACAATCAATCATGTCTCGATATTTAGTTTAATCAACTTCTTTACCTTTCTCATTTATGTCAAGGGTTATATGTGTACCCATTGGAGAGTTCCTTTCTTTGGAGTTCTCCAATGCAAATTGCTTTATCATATCCAAGGTATACTTGGATTGGTTAATAAAGATTCCATTATTCATTTGATGGATTTGGAGACCTAGAAAGTACTTGAGTTCTCCCATGAGACTCATTTCAAATTTTGCTTACATAGCCTTTGCAAATTCTTACATAGAAGTTCATTAGTAGATCCAAAAATAATATCATCAATATAAATTTGTATAACTAATAAATCAAAATTTTCTTTCTTAAGAAACAAAGTACAATTGACTTTTCCCATAGAAAAGCCTAATTAATCAAAGAATCTCGTAATCTTTTGTACCATGCCCTAGGTGCTTATTTAAGTCCATATAAGGCCTTTTTACGCTTATACACATGATTTTGTAATTGCGGATTTACAAACTCAGGGGGTTGCTTAACATATACTTCTTTTTTAAATCTATTTAAGAAAATAGATTTACGTCTATTTGATAAAACTTCAAGCCTAAGTGAGATGTGAATGCTAAATGCATTTGTATTGACTCAAGCCTTGCAACTGGTGCATAAGTATCGTCATAATAAATTCCTTCTAGTTGCTTATAACCTTGTGCAACCAGTAGAGCTTTATCTGTTATTACTTCTCCACTTTCATTTTTTTTATTTATGAAAACCCATTTAGTCCCAATTAATGAATGATTTTCAAGTTTGGGAACTAAGTTCCATACCTGGTTTCTTTCAAATTGAATTAATTTCTGTTGCATTGCCATAACCCATGATTCCTTTGTGAGAGCTTCTTCAACACTTTTGGGTTCTACTTGAGAAACAAAAGCATTGAAAGCGAAGTTATTAATTAGTTGTGAACGTGTTTTAACTCCTTTAACGTCCCCAATTACCAGTTCTTTAGGGTGATCTTTATTGAATGACCAATCTTTAGGAAGATTATGAATATTACTTTCTTTGATGTTGGAAACATCTAGGAAAGGTTGTTCATCATCTTCAATAACATTCTCTTGGTTTAAAGTTGAGGGAATGTCATTAAATGAGACATGTAAAGTTTCTTCCACAACAAGAGAGTTCTTATTGAACACTCTGTAGGCTTTGCTTTGGGTAGAGTATTCAATGAAGATATATTCTTCACCCTTAGAATCAAATTTATTTAAGTTTTCTTTAGTGTTTAGAATGAAGCATTTACTACTAAATACTTTGAAGTAGCTAATTTTAGGTTTTCTTTCATAATATAATTCAAATGAGGTCATACTAAGTATAGGCCTAACAAGAACCTTATTTAACAAATAACAAGCCATGTTTGTTGCTTCTGCTAAAAAATATTTTGGTAAACCCGATTTGATAAGTATAGTAGGAGTGCATTCTTCTAAAGTACAATTTTTCCATTTAACAATGCCATTTTGTTGAGGTGCTCTTGGAAAAGAAAATTTGTCTTTAATTCCATGATATTTACAAAATGAAGAAAAGAATTGATTCTCGAATTTGCCACCATGATCAGAGTGAATACAAGTAATCAAGTATCCTTTCTCATTTTGAACCTATTTTGTGAACTTTTTGAAAGCTTGAAAACTTGATCCTTTCATTTCAAAGAGTAAATCTAAGTAAATCTAGAAAAATCATCAACAATTACAAGACAAAACTACAACCATTTAAACTTTCAGATTTAGTTGGGCCAAAGAGGTCTAAGTGCAAAAGTTTAAGTAGTCTAAAAGTGGAAACGATGTTTTTGTTTTTAAAAGAGCTTTTACGTAACTTTTCTAGTGTGCAAGCATCACAAATTGAGGGTGTCAAATTTCTTGTAGGGTAAACCCTTAACAAGATCATACTTAATTAATTTATTTAAGTGTTTAATGTGCACGTGACCTAATCTCCTATGCCAATGGGAATTTTCACTATTAGAAGAAACCAAGCAGTCATAAGTGTTATTTCTATCAATGAGAAAAATATAAATATTTTTGTGTCTCTTCCCTTCTACAAAAATTTCACTAATAATTTCATTAAAAATACGAAAAAGTTTAGAAGTAAATAAGACATTAAATCCCTTGTCACATATTTGGCTGATGCTAAGAGATTAAGCTTAAGACCTTTAACCAAAATGGCGTAACTAAAGGAATGATTACCTCACCCAATAGTTCTCGTACTAACAATCTCTCTAGTGTGGTTGTTCCCAAATGTGACAATGCCTCCTTTCTTGTACTTGATGTTGAAATCCTTGTCTCTGGTCATGCATTTCGAACATCCACTATCCATAACTCATCAACCTTTGGTTGTTGGCTCTTACAAAATGATGCTTCTTTTGAGTTAGAACCCTTTTTAATACTTTAAGTCCATTCTTAGTCACAAAAAATTTCCATGAGGAAAAATCTACATATTCTTTGTGTACAAAACAATCTTGCAAGGTTGATTTTAGTACTCGTTTTTATTCGGTTCACGAGGGTTAATATTCTTCCTAAACATATAGTTTAAGGAAGTTGGCTTTTCTACAACATTATGACTAAGAGATAAATAATTTCTAACAATTTCGGAAGACTTAGAAAAGATAGAAAACACAATTCCAATTTTACTTGAACATGGGCTTTGATTGCAAGCAACTTATCTAAGTTGTTTCTTCCTTTAGTAAACTTGCCAAGATCATCCAGAAGTTTTTTAGTTTTCTCTTTCAAATTTTCTACACTTTTCTTTAAATCACTAATCTTAATTTCAAGAGAATTAACTTCAGATTTCAAAAAACCATTCTCTTTCACAAGATCAATTTGTTTATTGACATGCAACTCATTTTTAACTTTCAAATCTTTGTTTTCAGATTTCAATTTCTTATAAGAATCATAGGGATCATTGAAAGCTTCTAATAATTCTTCAAAAGTAAAATCATATACCTCATCTTCTAAAGCCATAGGGCAAGACATGCTGCCTCCTCTTGAGTGGATTCACTTGAGTTGCCATCCTCTCTCTTTCAGTTGAGTTGGAGCCATCCTAAGTAGTATGAAGTGCCCTTTTCTTCTTGAACTTCATGAACTTTTTAGGTGTTTGATGTTTCTTCTTCTTGAAGTTCATCTTGCGAAGAGAACTATCCTTTTGGATATGCCTAATTCTCTTACAGTTGTAGCAAATAATCGCCTAGTCCTTACTTTCTTCTTCTTTTTGAAGTACTTCTTGTTCTTCAAAAATCTCTTGAATGTTCTTGAAAGTAAACCAATGTCTTCATCATCACCTGAAGAGTCTTCTGAGTCACTTTCAACTTTGAAATCAAGCAACTTCATTGGCTCTTCAACAACTTTCTTCTTTTGGCTCATTTTATTCTCATAGGCCATCAAATTACCAATAAGATTCTCTATGTCCAAGTTCTCCACCTCGTTAGCTTCTTCGATTGCTGTAACTTTTGACATAAAATTCGATGTTAGAGAAAGCAAAATTTTACCGTCAAGTTCACCTCTAACGAAGTTCTTTCCAAGTGCTGTAAGATTGTTGACATTGTTGGTGAAGCATGTATACATCTCCTTGATAGATTCACTTTCTTACATCTCAAAATTTTCAAACTCTTGTGTAAATAAAACAATCTTCGAGCTTTTTACCTTGGTGGTTCCTCCATGAGTAACTTGCAAAGTTCTACAAATTTCGTTCATCGTTGTGCATTGCGAGATTCGATTAAATTCTTCATGACTTAATGCATAATAGAGCACATTCATGGCCTTAGAATTTAGCATGAGTAGTCTTTTCTACTCCTTCGTGAAGCTTTCACCTTCGAGTTTGATTGGTTTGTTGAAGGTGTTCTCCATAATGTCCCAAATAGCAAAATCTTCAGATTTGAGAAAAATCTCTGTTCTTTGTTGCCAATACATGTAGTTTGAATCATCGAATTAGGGTGGCTTTGTGGTTGAGTGTTCGTTATTGCTAGTGGTAGTAGCAATCGCTCTTGATGCCATGATTTAATCACCTGAACATTACTTCAAATAAAATGGTGAAACTCGCTCTGATACTAATTGAAATCAGTACAAGAGGAGGGGGTGATTTGTGCTTAAGATAAAAAAAGAAAATTAAAATCACACCACAAAAGTTCATGCCACAATTCCACACAAAGATTTAGAGAGGAAATTCAAATCGAGAAAAACCTCTCCCTAGTTATCCCTAACTAGTATTTTGTCCTTGCAAATGCAAGAATCACTAAACCATACCACAAATATGAGTGTGGTGTATCTCTAGTACAAAATCACTTCTTGGAAAACCCCAAGACGTATTTTGTTCCTCTTTAATAGAGAATAATGAGAAGCCTAGAACTTAGGCACTCAACAATAATATGAATTTCAAATGTATGAGTCTTATAGAGCAAAGATCATGTGCAATGAATGTGTATGCAAATAGGACTTCAATAAATACTTCTTTAAACTTCCCTTAATCATGATTGCAATGTGTAGTACAAAGGAATTGGAGTATGATTTTCTTTTGCCAATGAAAATGAGTAATGAAGTGCTTTGTAATCACTCGTAAATCTCAAGAATGCCCAAAATTAAGAGCGAGAGTATATTGAGTGTATTGGTCTTATGTTATCATAGGATATTTATAGAGAGTACTTAGAGGTTTACTAACCACTTAATTTTGAAAACAAATGTTTAGTTTTCCAATGAAAAGGTGCCATTTTGAGAAGATGCAAAAAAGTTCAAAAAATCATGAAATTAATTGATTAATGAAGATATAATTGATCGATTAATTTTTGTGCATCTTAATTTAGGTGAAAACATAAAAATCCTAAATTAATTGATTAACCGATTTTCTTAATCAATAAACTTAAGTCTAAGGTCTTCCGATGGGTTGCTAATCAAGTAATTTACGATTTCAATCGATTAATTTTTTAATTTGTACATTGTAAACTTTGAAATATGCATCTTTTCAAGAAAGTGATAATTGAAACCGGTAAGTAACCTTCTAGATGACCCTAAAACATCTCCAATAAATTAATTTTGAATATTTTTTAATTTATTATGAATTTCTAAATGCTTTTCTAGAAAGGTGCCAAGTGTTTAAGCTTTGTGCAATGGCTCTTGTATAAAGCTTCCAAAACATGAAATACAACAATATTTTACTTGAACTCTTGAAGTTCTTCATGAATTTCTTCCTTAACTCCCTTTTTGATTGCATCTCCTTTTGGCTTCTCATTGGGCTAGGTCATCAACATATGTAGCTTAATTCTTCAACATCTCATTTTTGAACTTTAACTCATGCCTTTATCACATAAGATTACATCTTTGAAATATAAAGTTATACCAATATACCTTATTCTGTCAACATCAAAATTTGGCTAATTAGTGCTTTGTACAAACGGAGGCGCTCATAGAGGAAGGGAAGAATAAGGTGGGATTCCTTGAGCTCTAAACCTCAAGCCAAGACGACCCTTGCGACATGCTTTGCCAGGTGAAGGAGGATGAGAAGAAGTGTCGAGGACGTTCGGAAGCCATTAGTGGGGAGCAACGAAAGTTGGTAGAGTCACTTCGCAACGCGTGACCTTGAAAGGTGGCGATGCTTAATGTGAAGGTCGGCCCCATGGAGCAAGACACCCTTCTCGAGGGGTAGGATGATGCCCACCTTCAACAAGTTGAGGTGGAAAACATCTGCCTCAAGCAACAATTGGAACAGCTGCACTAACTCGTCTAACACTAGGCTGGGTCGGACCACAAGGACTTGCTCAGAATTTTAGAGGTAAACTTATGGTCCTTCCTCAACCCGCTGCCCCACGTCAAGATGACTAATTGTTGGACATTGTTCAGCAAGTCACTCGGGCGATGGGAGGAATTCACAGGAAATCATATGTCACAACTTTCCCCTTCATGGAGGAGGTGGTGAACATGCCTTTCCCCTAAAGTTTCAAGCACCCGACCCTCACCCAATATGGCAAGACATTCGACCCAACCACATCTGTTGAGAATTACCGCTGACACATGCTCATCCATGGATGCCTAAACACAATTATATGCTAGGTATTCTCGTCTCTGCTGACCGGTAATGCACATGAGTGGTTCAACTACCTGCCAGCTAGGCAAATTGAGTGATTCCAAGAGCTGGCAGAGAAGTTCTACAAGTGTTTCTATTGATGAAGGGTAACTTGGAGAAGTTGCTGGAGATCTGTAAGCAAAAAGGAGAAAACTTTAAAGCTTACCTAAATCGCTATAAAGCACAATACTTCCAGTGTAGGAGGCCACATGGCCAGATAGTGATCCAGCTATTCAAGCAAGGACTCTTATGTTGATACCCTTGGTTTTAATACTAGGAAAATCATTATATATGTGGATTGTATAGCTAATGTTTTAGGAGATTGAGATATTGTATATGCAAAGACAAGGATAAAACATTTTAAGAAGATTGGCTTGACCAAATCAAGAAAGAAGGCTTGAAGAATTGAAGAAGATGAAGTCTTCCAAAATGCTCTTTGATGATTTATGTATTTTGTGAGTTTCTTATGTTAGAATGTATAAGGAACTTCTTGAAATTAAAATTGTTCTTAATATGCTTTGAAAACATCGGTTTTAGCTCGTTGGACAATGTAGGAGTCAATCAATGATTGACTAAATTCTCTCTTGATCAACCATTTCGCATGTGCCTAAGCAACTCTCATCCTCACACAAATTGATTGACCAAAATAGTAAGTTGATCAATCAAAATGCCAATTAATCAACCAAAACTAAAATTGATCTACCATAATGCAAAGATCTTCAAAGAATGTAAAAGCAACATTTTTGATTGATCAACCTGATAAGTTGATCGATTGTTGTGCAAGAATCATTGATCAACTAAACTTTTTCATGCACATTGATCAACTAATGTATTAATTGATCGATCATTTATACAACTAATTAACCAATTACAACATTAAAAATAAAAATCAATCAAATGATTCCCATACTTTTCTACACAACTTGATCGATCAATGAATAGAAAGTTTCATCGATCAAAAATAAATTTGATTGACCAATCTATTTTGATTTAAATGTTAATCTTGTCATTAATTTAAGTGATTCTAATGGATCTTTTCCAAAAATTTATAATCAATGATACTCTTTAAATATACTCCCTTGCAAATCATTTTAGAACAACAGAAACAAGAAATTCATCCTCTCATGCCCTTAAATAGATTTAAGCTATACAAAATTGAGAGAAACCTCTCCTCATGTTTACTACTCTTTTGCACTTCATTTTCTTCACTCATTAACACACTCAACTTTCGTAGCAAGCTTTTAAACCTCGGTTTGATTTTCATATTAATATTTTGAGGTTCCATAGGCTTGTTGTAATATTTTTATATTTGTATTTTCTTTTATATTTTAGATGAGACAAATAGTTAATCGTCGCGTTATTGAGTTGGGATAAGTGATGGGAACACCATCATAGGCTCTAACTAGTCACTTTTAGTCAGGTTTGAAGAGTAAATGCTCCTACATAACCATCTGAGGGTTGTAATTCCACATTATTCTGTTTTGAGAAGAGAGTGGGTAATTAGGGTTAATTTTGTAATTTTAACAACATATTTTGAACACAGATTAACCACGGGGTTTGTCAAGGGTTAAATAAAGGTCAAATGAGCTTAAAATCCCAAAATGTGGGTTTATACAGACAGAAATAGGGCTTCACGTGTTTCTAGAACTACAACAGCACATAAAATCCTAATTTTAGACCCGCTTAAATTAAAGAGGTTTCGATCAAGATAAAATTCATATAAACCCCCTAAAATTCATATAAAAATATTCTGAGGGATTTAGTATCCTTTGTATGACCATCTGAACCTATTTTGACCTATAACAGTCTTAGATGGAATTTTACCCTAATTTGGGTTTCTGTGCAAATTACCCAATCAAACATGGTTAAAACTGAAATTCAAGTTCACCATTAGATTCCTTGGGTCCAAATTAGGTTAGTACTAAACTTTGGGCTCAATTAGAGTCCATATTGACCTAGTTTGCATTTACGTCTATTAAATCTCTATTTCTTTCAATTAGACCCTTAAGTTTCAAAATTCCTTGTGTTAGGTTCCTAACTTCTCATCTTTCTTGCAAAAAGGCCCCTTCCGCCATTGTTGGTGTGAATGCTTTTTAGGCTGAGATTTGAGAGAAGAAATCTCTCTCAAATCAAGACCAAATCCCTTCAAATTTGGAGGGATTGATCTTGAGAGATCCCTTTATCACCTGCACTAAATCTTGGACCTTGATTTGCACCGTAAAGATCATGCGAATGCTCAAAATTTTGAGGATTTTCTTCCTTGAAACTTTGAGCTCTTCGAGCTTCTTCCTATTCTTAGAGCCTGCCCTAAGGTCTTTAAAAGGAGCCCCTATGCAAGGCCGTGCTCCTTAGCCTAGTTTGGACCGAGAAATTCCCTCTTCTCTCTTCTCTGGTCAACTACAAGTTCGGCTCTGGCGAGCTCCTCCTACCCTCTCGTCAAGCCAATCAACGACCAAATTGATCAGCTTTCCTTCTTCAGCTTTTCGTTGTGACCACGTCCAGCCAAAGACTGGTCATCTTCTTCTCTCCCTGCTCCGTCGTCCGCTCATCGTCAACTCCTTCTCCAGCACCGGTCCGTCACAACCGGCTGCCTTTGTCCACTCTCTCCCTTTCTAAGTCTCCCTTTCTCTTCCTCTCTCCTCCCAACCTCCAATAACCTCTTAGACTCTAAGTTCACGCACCGTTTCAGTCGCAACCACTCCATCTTCCCCACGTCCGGCATAAGCTTCGACGAGCTAGCACCAGCGCCACACTTCACCAAACCACACACCGCCACCACCACAACCTTCCTCACACTCTTACAAATAAAAGCCCTAAACTTATTTAGAGTTTTGATCGCTCCAGATCGCCACCGAACTCCACCACCTTCACACACCTTCTCTGCCTTTATCACGCACCCATGCAATCACCACCAGCACCTTCATTGTACTTAGGCGATCCTCTTGAGCCATTCTGATAGAGTCGAGAGGCGATACTGTGTTTCAGGTGTGCGCTAGAGCTCCATCGTCACCACCTCCTTCTCCAACTCTGACTGCCGTCTTCTAGCCAAGTTCATCCTTAATCCCATCTCCAGCTGCTGCAGATCACTTCCAGGACTCGCTCTAGTCCTTTAATTGAAGCAGCAAGTGCTCCTTTCGACCTCAATTAGAACAGAACTTCGGCTGCAGCTGGATGCAAAAGGAAGTGCCATCTTAGTGCCACATCGTGTGTGGCAAGAGCTCCAATTGCACATATAAGGAAAAAATGCATATGGTTGTTTGCCTTGGCATGCACAAGGGTGAGGTCCCTCTAGGTCGAGCACGCGCTCACTCATGTGCTTATCCACACCCTCGCCCACGCTCGCGCCTTGCGGGTTTGGGTGATGGATCCGACTGCTCGGGTTTGGACTGAGGATTGAGAAGAGAATTAGAGAAAGAAAGGGGGCGGGTTTTGCTCTACCTTGGGATTCATGCCCTCCCTCTCTAGACACTTAGTCAAAATTAAAGCTACCCTTGTGCCTCTGTTGGTGATTTGCTGTTGTGCCAATTTCTGAGGCTTTTGTGAGAGCCTTGTGCTCCTCAGTTGGTTCCTGAAGGCAAGGCTTCGTGTCTTGTGAGATCTGCTGGTTTAAGGCATCTGTGCCTTGGGTTTGACGACTGATTGAGTACATTGGTTGAGATATTGCTCATTTATTTGAATTAATTATGAGCTTAAACTTAAGAGTTAATTTGGTGATTCAAATCACCATTTTAACCCAATCTTTTTGCACTCATACTTGGTTTTATTGATATATTATTCTTATTTATTTTGAGCAAAGTTTTGATCATATTTGCATATCTTTTTGAACTAAATTGTGATTAGTGAATTGAATTGTTATCTTTGCTCCCTGCGAACGACCTCGGACTCACCTTTTCTGACTTCGAGCTTACAAATTTAAGTGTTTGTTGTACGATTTGAGGAGTGTACTACAACGACTATTTCATAAATCTCCTCATTTCTCCGCAACACTAAGGTGACATGTACTTCACCTTGGTGGTTTTATAAGTGTTGAGACAACTTATTAATTGTCTCGGATAGTGGATTTGATTGGTGTGGACTGATCGAGGCAAATCTTAATCTAGGAGACCTAGGTAGTGATTTTTACCCAAAGAGGTTTTCCACTGTAAATCCTTGTGTAACTTGTGAGATTGATTTTTTTTTTTTGTGCTATATTCTTCTTTATTGCACTCGATATCACACTTGATGTTATTATAGCCAAGTAAGACCTATGCAGGGCATGAAACTACTACCCATCATCCTATATCGTAATTTTTGGAATAGCATGGAGGAGCTCCCATCATGCAACATGGCAGATTTGTGGAACCTGGTGAACCACCATGTGGATTGAGACAAATCCTTTCGCTTCTACCTGTGAGCAGCCGATATGTTTGAGACTCAACTGGACAGTTCTGGTAGTCAAAGCTAGGAGCACTATGAAGCTCAAGAGACCAATCAACGAAGAAACTGTAGACAAAACTGGTTCAATTGAGGCACTAGGCACCACTAGGATGACCAGGGCGACTAACAACAACAAAAAAGGAGAGAGGCACACTAAGAGTACAACCCCCTTACCTGCAACTAGGCGGACATCTTGGTGGAAGTCCTCAACACAAAGCAAGTGAACCTCCTACCCCCTCCCCTATCATTGTGGTGACTCGCCATGTTAGGTCCATATTGCCATTACCACTGGGAGAAAAGCCACACGATAGAGAACTACCAGGACCTCTAGGATTGAGTTGAGTCCTCGATCCAAGATTGCAACCTCACATAGGATGTTCGACGCAATGAAGTTGACAAGTGGAAGCACCCCTCAAAGAGTTAGAAGGGTTCCAATGGGCCCAACTCTAGTGCTTTTGGGGGGGAAACATGATGACCCTTGTTGAGGCCCAACATTCGCACATGTAATCCTTGATTATGATAAGCAATCCATATCCTATGCTTAGTCCACAATTACGTGATGTTTATCCTCAATTATGATAGGCAATCCACAACCGCGATGTTCATCCTCAACTATGATAGGCAATCCACATCCTATGCTTAGTCCATACACCTAACATCCACACATGTAATCCTCTCCCCCTACCAAAAAAGAGAGATTGGAGCCTAGAATGTATTTCAAATCCTGGATTGCGCTCCGTCCATGCCACCCTCTTCCTCAAAAATCCCACATGTATCCCAACCCAATAAAAAAAAGGGCATGTACCCCAAATTGTGCTTAGTCCATGCCACCTTCTTCATAAAGACCCCACATGTACTCCCCCCTTTCAAAAAAAAGGACACGTGCCCCATACTGAGCTTGATATGCTAGATTATGCTCAGTCCATGACATCCCCTTCCTCAAAAAACCCACACGTATCCCCCCATCAAAAGAAGGGTATGTACCCTAAATTGTGCTTTATATGCCAAACTGTGTTTAGTCTATGCCTCCGTCTTTCTCAAAAACCCCACATATATAGCCCCTCCCCACACACACTATAAGCATGGTACAGGGGCATGCACCATAAACTAAGCTTTCATATGCCGGACTACCCTCTGCTCGTAAAGGATGCTTTCGCCCCATTCGTCTGGCTCCGCAAAAGCCCTAGCCCTTAGCCCCTTTCGTCTGTTGCTGTTGGACCCTCGGCCGACGGTTTCGCGTCGATCGGGGACCTCACACTCTTCCACACAACACAACACACCCCCCCCCACCACCCCCCCCCCCACACACACCTTCGCTGCCCCATCCCACCTTCCTCCCTCCTTATGGCTGCTCGTTGGGCTTCTCCCATCCGAAGGATTGCTGTTGTTGCTGTTCCTGCGTTGGGTTAGCTACGGCTGTCATGGTGGTACTTTTGATGGCAGTGGCTCTTGTTAGAGCGGTCGTGGCATTGCCGTGGCGGTGGTGGTGCTTTGTAGTGGTTGCGGCCCTGCCGGTTCTTGCTGTGGTGGTGGTGATGCGCGATTCGGTGGTGTTTGCTACGTTTGGTGGTGGAGCCTGCAGCGGGTGCTTGGTGCATACCTTCAATGGTTGTGCTTCATCGGAGTCTTGATAGCTGGTGTGGGCAATCCCTAGTTGATTGAGGCCCTTCGAATAGAAAATTCGACTCAAATAAGCAATCGCAAGGAATTTACAAAGGGGATTGGTGACCCAATTTCACCTAGGACGTATATCTAGGGAAACGATGGTACTCTTAAATTTCACCTGTAGTTCCACGGTAGTTCCACGGTACAATCACTCTTTTATTTCTTTCCTCAGCAATTGTGTAAAAATAAAAGTTAAGCCATCCTAAGTATGTATAGGAAGAACCTCCTTTGATCGTGAGTCTCCTTCCGTTCCCATGATCTCGCGACTTGGTTATTAATAGCATTTAATTGAGTAGCCATCGGATGATCGTTAGCATAAATGTCAGCACAACAGTTGTACGTTTCTTCTTCACTCAACGCGGTCAATGGTTGTGTTAGTGGTTCCTTGGGTTAGGCAGGACCTGTTTAGTAGTCGAGTAGTCGAATCTGTTGGGATGCCTGATTGCCAGGTGCACCCAAATGCCAAGCACTCGGATTTGTGAGAGGATTTTTCTTCCCTCATTAGTTGCCTCCACTCTCTTTGCCCGAGTCTTCAGCAAGGAGAGTGGCAGCTTTTGAGAAACTTCGTGTGTATCATGCCCCCGATGATGGGTCGGGTGATTTTCAGGTGGTCTAATCATTGAGAATTAATGAGAAGTTTGGTATATGTCTTGGCGAGCAAGGTGTCACTTACCACTTATATGGATCGGTCAAAGCTTGTTCCTTTGGGCCTATTTATGTAATAGGCATGTACTTGGGCAGACAAGGCGTTGTCTACTCATGTTGTAGGCATGTCGTCACCTATTTCTTAGGAAAAATAGGCATGTTGCCGCTTAAAATTCCTATTGGCCTTAAGAGGCTAACTACCTAGGTATTTAATGGTGCAACGTAACCATCGTCGTCTGTGAATGATGCCCAATCGTTAGAGGATTAAATTTTCATTTAGCCCTGAAAAGATGGGCATTAATTGTTGTAATGATCGTGTTTTCGCCTCGGTAATAGCAACAGATTTGCTACAGAGACAAGATGTCGCAATGATTAAATGCGTAAGGACATTAATTATCCCTAACAAAAGCGGGATTTAATAAATTTGAAATCCATGCTAGGAAGGTGCTTGCACGAGGTAGATGCTATAAATAGGGAGTAGATGGGACAATAAATGCCCCCACACCTCATTTTTCTATTGTAGAAAAGAAACCCTAGATCTCGTCAGAGCCACCACCCTCAAAGGAGCAAAATTGTCGGAACCATACTTCTTACAGGAAAATGTCAGGCATTGTTTGAAAAGGTGAGTCATCCTCTTCCATGCCTTGTTTGTTTGGCGAGACACGAGAACTATATATCTTTAAATCCAAATTTTGTAGTAAACCCACGATACAAGGTTTTTTACTAGAACATGGACTTGGAAAAGTCCAGTTCCAAGGACCAGGCGCTATTACTTGCATGTGTTCCCTGGGTGGAGGGGATTATTTTTTATTTGTAAATATGCCATTGAAAATGGCTTGCAAGTGCCTTTAAATCCTTTTCTTACATCCTTCCTTTCATATTACTGGCTTGTCCCTTCCCAATTAAGCCTCAACTGCTAACTTGTGTTAAACATCTTTATTGTCCTGTGCTTTCATTTGGGTATCCACCCACGAGTGGGGTTATCCCACCTTCTATTTAAATTACTGCCCTGAAAGTGAAGAAGGGGAAACCTTTGTTTGGAACCTACACCCTATATAGCAGGCGAAAAAAATATAGAATTACTGACTTGCTGGACAGTTTAAAGGGACAAGACTATCATTTTTTCCTTCTCCATAATGTGTAGATGTTAGAAGTTCCCAAAGGGTGGCAGACTCCACTCGGGAAAGACTTGCAGCGTGGTCCTTACGAGCTTGACTCAGCTGCGGAGGCAGCTGCAAAGAAAATAATAGAGTTTGGGCCTATAGCCCACTCTGAATTGAGGTGACCAGATGTCTGGGCAGGACTCACATGGGTGCTGATTCATACCCTACGCCAAGTAAGTCAAGGGGTAATGACTTTGGATGTCTTATCCATTATGTGAATTTAACTAGGTGTCCTCTTGCTTCTACAGCTTTCGGATGATTCGCTAAACTAGACACCCCGAGGAAGCATTTTGGAAGATTACACGACAATAGGAGGGAAGAGGGGAAAAAGGAATCTCGAGGACAAGGCAAAAGCAGCTGGGCATCCCGCCACCACGACAGCAAAAGAAGAGAGAGAGAGGTGCTTTTGGTAGCCCTAAAGAGGTGCCACTCAAACGGAGGAAGAGAAATCCGGATGCTGTTCAAGTTTCCTCTGACTCTGAGGGTGTCGGGGGTTGAAGTGTGCCTTCCTCCTCCTCACACTGCTCGGAACCTACGGGAGTTAGGTCTATGGAAACCTCTGCCGAATCAGGCAGAAAAGATAAAGCTAGAGCTCTGTCTGCTTCGGTCGGCATGCCTAGCGCCTTTGCCTGAGTGGCCAAGCAGGCGGCCATGAAAAAGGGCTTCGCGGTTGGCAACATATTTGAGCCATTGCAACATGCACATAGAGTCCCTGAATCCAGCATCTTAGCGGGCTCATTGGGAGTAAGCAATACTATCAGGAGACGTTACTCAGTCAAGACATGACTGTCGCCTTTCACTCAAGTTTGCCTGGTGGACCACCACGAGCCCCTTGGGGTGCCTTAGTGTCCCAATTCTGGGGTGTCGAGGGCATAACATGCGGCGACCCTGCCTTGGCCGATCTGGAAAGGCAAGTGTTACGACACTTGCAAGATGCCATCACGTGGTCGAACCCTCTTGGCGGGAGGGTTAATTTGAAGCATATTTACTTCTACTACCTTCGCATCGTAAAGCCCTTATTCTCCCTCTCTTGTTAGTTCCTCATTTTTTCCAGCATTCCTTCGAGCATGTTGTAACAAGAGTAGCCTTCCTATGACGCAGGTGGATACTCTGGGGATTAGATTCACTCCCGAAACCATTACAAGTTCACTAAGCTCAGGGAGCGACTTTACTACCCCCAGCGAGGCAGTGGATTTGGTAGCAAAATGGGCAGTAACCGCCAGGGTGGAGAAACAAAATTTTATCCATCAACTGGAAGAAGCAAAAATCGTTTGCCAGAGGGTAGAGAAGGAGGCTGAGGGGGTGATAAAAATTTTAAGCTCTTTTGGAGACCTCCCAGCACGTTTCAATCATGCTTACAAGGAGGTGAATGTTGCTCGACTTGGGCTAAGAAAAGTCGGGAAAATAGTCACCAAGATTGAAGACTCTCTTGGAAAGATCCATCAGAAGGATCTTAAGAAACTAGGTGAGCTTGAAGTCAAGCTGCAAGGGGCTATCACCAACTTATCCGAGCTAAAGGAGGAGGTCCAGGTGTTCAAGACATGCCATTCGTCTACCATAGAGGAATATGAAAAAGCTATTTAGAAGAAGTGCCTCCATCTTAGCAATACGATCGATGATCTTACCGAGGCTAAGGTGGCACAGGAGAAGGCGAAGCTGGAGGAACTATGGCAAGATTTGGCTAAGGCCAAACGTCTCGCGAAGGAAGGGGCTAGAAGGGTTCAAGAATGGGAGAATGTTCCTGTGCTTGAGAAGGATCTTGATACTATAATGGAATTCTTTGTGCTGGATCCTTCCATGAAAGAATGTTGGGACCTTGTCTCAAATGAAGCCCAGAAATATACCCTGGAGGCGACACAGGCGATTCTGGAAGGTGGCCACACTCTTGTGAAGGAGTTGTGCAGCTGGTCTATCAATCGGTTGATAGCTGAATATGATTGGCAAAAAGAGTAGGGGTTGATTGAAGATAAAGCTCCGATCTCATCACCTACTGATCCACCTGAAAGTCCAGCTCTTGGAGAGGAGGCGGATAAAACTGATCCGCCAGGAATCTTGATAGAAGCTAAAGCTAGGGATCATCCGCCTAGTCGTCATAGCCCCTCCTATGAAGCCACGTCGCCTCCTCTAACTCCTAAATTTGATCTTCCAGAAGATTTCAAGTAACAATTATGGTGTTTCCCACCCTTTTTTATACTTTTTGCTTTTTTTTTTACTTGTCACTGGTGGGGTGACCACAGAAAATGATGTATGTCAAAAATGTACGTCAGTTCACAATGGATGGAAAAAGCTTTTGTTACAATTCTGTTCATGTGTGATACAATCGTAAATTAGCGATGTGCTAAGTGCGAGGAACTGGCCAACTGCCTAGTGTTTGCAACTTATAATAATCTTTCACTATCTTCGCAAACCTTATGAGGTCCCTGCCAAGTAGAATTAAACTTGCCACCTGACTTTGTCGGCTGGGAGGCTCCACTATGACGTAATACTAAGTCCCCTTTAAAAAATTTTCTCTTCTTGATCCACTTGTCATGGGCGGCAACTGTCCTCTCTCTGTAAAGAGATGTTGATTTTGACGCCTTTTCTTTGATCTCCTCCACCAAGTCCAACGCTAGGTGGACTTGATCATCGTTTGTGAGAGGGTCATAAAATTGGGAATGATACGTAGGAAGCTGATTATGCAGCAATCATAGGACCTAATCTACCTGAATTTAGTTAGATCCTAGCTTAACTTAGGAAAAATGCATGCATGAGTAGCATATTTTGCATCATAGTTGATTTGTTAGCTTTGTAAATAATAATGCTATTTTATATTCTAATTGAGAGGCAATAATAATTGCAGATAACTCAAGGTCATGGATGATTAATCTGACCATACATATCTATTCAGGACGATGATGAGAGTCCATTACTTCCGAGATAGTCTTGATTGGACTCTCGTAGCATCTTATGAAGTCCGCGGAAGAGCAAATGCTAAGAAGAAAGGTTGCAAAAATCTGAACCTCAAATGCCAAAATCGATCGTACGGATGGATCCAGATCAATGATCGCAGTCCAACGACGTGAGAATCGCCTCGATCGGAGCCCTGTAACACCATCTACAAAGCAAAGAAGATGGACGGCCACGATGGTGTCATGTGGCACCATCATAGTCACCCAATACCGCTGCCCCCATCCACTGAAGCACTCGTTGCGTGCCTTGTGGGCTGTTGGATCTCCATTCAACGGCCACAAACGTGCCATGTCTACCGGTCTGCACGCGCTTCGTCAAGGAGATCATCTCAGTTGTTGGATCTCCATCCAACAATTGAGGGTAGCCGAGCATTGAAGCGTAACTATGACCATCCATGGTTGCAGCATAGTGGAGAGCGCTCTTGCACAAGAGTGAGCGATGCAAGGTCGAGGCGCGTGGAGGGAGAAATCGAAGAGGTGGCACGCGAAGGGCGAAATCGAAGAGGTGGCGCGTGAAGGAAAAAATTGGAGCATCATATCTTCAATCGATGGCGCAGGCATGGACGCATGGCGGGCAATCATGCATCGGATGAGGTGGTGCAGCGATCGTGGGGATGCATGCGCATGTTAATGTGCCGTTGTATGCGGGTTGATGGGGTGGTGCGATGCGCATCCTCAGCCGTTGATCTTCGTGATCAAACAACTGAGGTTAATTGGTGCGATGCGCATCCTCAGCCGTTGATCTTCGTGATCAAACAACTGAGGTTAATTGCATGTGCACATACGAGAAATGAGAAGGCAGTGGAGCGTGTGGGGTCTCAACCGCGCAATCGAGATCAGAGGGCATTGAGAGTGCCACGTGGTGCAATCTGAGGCGAAGCGCATAGGAGTGTGGGAGCCTATTTTGAGGTGCAATATGATCCGTGGATCTTCCGATCGACGGATTTGATCAATCCAAGGTTGATGCACGATTTTGGGAGCCAAATACCTGCTTTGCCCCTCAGTTTAACTATAAAAAGGACCCCGAAGCTCCCATTTGAAGGCATCTCTTCCTCCATTTCTCCCTCCAGATATCTCCAAGGTCCCTCTTCCTCTGAGGCTTCCATCAAGACCACCTTGGTGCACCGCTATTGCTCTCCCCCACCACTCCAAAGGCCACCAAGGACCACCTTGGTGCCCTTGTGCTAGTAGACTAGATCACTATTTTATTTCTAGTTGTTCTAATAGTTTCTTCTAGTTCTAGTTCTAATTATCTGAACAACCTAATTATCATTTGAATGAATTTGCTTCATATTTATATCTTATTATTCTAGTTCTAATTTGTTTTGAATCAGTATTATAATCAAGTTGTTCTACTGCCTCTCTAAGTTTGATCGGGACTTATCATCTTGTTATATTTTATTTGTTTCCACATATTTCGTGCTATACTACGACATAATTATCTTAAAAAGTGAATTTATGCCCGAGCAAATTGGCACCGTTGCTAGGGAGGCACGATAATTCTTGATTTAATATCTTCTTTAGTGTATTTTTCTTTGATGCGCAAGTATGAAACGTAGATCCGCGCATGCATCGAGTGTAGGTGAAGAAAATCAGGTCCACATCAGTAGGAATTTAGATTAGGATTTGATTTCATATTAGGATAGGAGTTACTTGAAAAAAAAATAGCATTTTATCTTTTAGATAGTTAAGATTTGCTTTGCTTTGAAAAAAAAAATTAGGATTGAAAAAATTGATTAGAAATTTGACAAGAAATACTGATACGAATTTGAAAATTCATTTACCATTTTTCTAGTGGTCCAAAAAATTTGAAATTTGGGAAATTACTAGATATTTAAATTATCTTTCCAACGCCACTGTTCCCTCGAAAAAATTCAATTTTTGGAATTTTTAAAAATTCATGGAGTACACGAGGGTCAGATAGACAAAAATCTAGATTTTTTTGAACTTCAAAAATCAATTCTAAATAGCACACGAATCTAATTAAGTAAAAAAATGATGGAATCAAGTTAGCTTTCATTCCCATATTTTTTTGAAATTTTTGGATCACATTTGCTATTATTACAAAAAGGAAAACCAACACAAGGTCAAAATTTTAGATCTGACCCTTGTTAGTTAGAAATTTATATATATTTATTTGAGATAGTAAAAGTTCTGAAAAAATATTTTTTGAAAAGCTGATTAAAAAAGGAATCTTTCTGCAAATTTTCACATCATTTGGATTCCAATTATATTTTAGAGAGTATTTTGAATTTAACTGTGGTCTGTCTAGTCAATTGCATAAACCCTAGGTTTAACCTTTAAGGTCACATTTAGAGACTGCATTGGACTAGCCTAGATTCAATTGAGTCCAGTGATTAGTCGGTGAGTCGAGTCACCTTGTTGACCACGCACCACACACCCAAAATGAAAAAAATGTTAAAAAATCGCAAGGAATATCTTAATAACCTGCATTCATCTTTTAACTACTGGATGATCTCAACCTCTTTAGTCAAACTTGGTGTCGAAGCTATGGGGTAGTGTCAAACAACCGTGTCTAAGGGATACAAAGGAACTGGAGGCGAAAGCCGAAGGAAGAACCTTCCTCTTAGTCCCCTCGTAAACAGACTGGCTTGGTTAGCTTAAGAGGTGGGGATCATTTTCAGTCGGTTTCTCGACGAATTTTCTTCAACAATTTAAACTTGAATGAAATATTTGGTCATCTGATTCTAAAGGACCAATTTGATTAACAAGGCCTTAGCCTTAATCGACTTGGCTACACCAACCCTTGTTGTTGGTGTATGCAAGGAAGAAGGTCTTTAAGACCTAAAGTAGTTGGACCTTGGGAACCAAATCCGAGGCAGTAAAGGTGACTTGTCATTTTGCTCGACTCTTCTTCCCAACCCTCATCTTCCTCTCGATTAGCTGAGATGGCTAATCCTAGTCCTGGACTTGGTCAGGGCCCTAAAAATCTAAACCCAATGGCTTGTCTGGAAGCCAAGGTCGAGGAATTAGAACAGAGATATGAGCAGAATATTGACCAGGATTCTCACCACACTGGACAGGATGCAGCATCCACCATGTGGAGAATAACTACGAGACCTCTATGCTCCAGCGACTACGATTGTGGTACCTCAAATCCGGATTCTCATAGGCGGAGATGCATTTGAGCTAAAGCCGAACATAATAAGTCTTATCCAGACTCATTTTCATGGAAACTCGGACGACGATCCCTTCCACCACATTGAGGATCTGAGTTGAATCGCAGAATCAGTTTGACCCAGAAATGTTGATATAGGGATTCTTCTCATGAAGCTTTTTCCATCCTCTCTCAAGGATAAAGCTTCTTGTTGGTTCAAGACCATCGGGAGGCCGATTGGAACCTGGGCAGAATTATGTTGTGAATTCCTCCAAAAGTTCTTTCCAATTGGTCGAACAAATGCGATAAGATGTGCAATTACAACTTTCTCCCAAGGACTGGGGGAGAACTTGCATGATGCCTGGGATAGATTTCATGATCTTTTCAGGAAATGCCCGCAACATGGTGTTCCTAGATGGCACCTAGCACAAGTCTTTTACCATGGGCTGGATGACACACATCGGTACTTGGCTGATGCATCTAATGGTGGGAATTTCCTCATAATGGACAAGAACAGTGCATTTGAACTATTCGAGTCCTTAGAGAGAACTCAATGAATGCCGCATCTATGAACCAATTCTAGCAACCTAGACAGCAACAAGTTAGTGTTCATGAAGCTCACATCGAATCTGCCTGAGCTGATATAGACATTATCACCAAGAAGCTAGATAAGGTGAATTTGCTTGACAAGAAGTTCGATGAATTGATTCGATCTCAACCTAGATTTCCTGGCAATCTGGTTGCATCCCACTCTTCTTTCGCATCCCGAGTCCCTCCGGCTTGAGTACATCTACTCAATTGGGATGTATCTTCTCCACCTTCATGGGATCTTGCATATTAGGAACCTGTGAATAATCTAAATTTGGCACCATACAATCAGGGTTATGCACCCCATGACGATTCTAGTGCGTATTCCTTTAATGAATATGTGCCTTAGACATCTTCGGCCTGCAAAGATGTCAATGTTATCCAAGGTTACGGGCATAATAACCTGTATTCATAGATGTATAATCCTGATTGGTGCCAGCATCCTAACTTTTCCTGGTCTAGTAACTCATAGAGACCAAATCAAGATCCACACTACCAGACCAGACAATACAGGAATGCGCAAAACACATACCCGAGGTAGCAGCCATTCCCATCTTAGCAGCAATCCTATTCTACTTATCAGCCGCTGCATCAAGTTGCCAATCACCCTTCAAGGCAGGCTGACCCTTTTGAGGCATTGAGAGAGGAATTGAAGGAATCTATGCGTCAATCGAATTATGACAATTTGAACTTCATGAAAATGCTGGTAGATCAGATTCAAAACATTTAGAGTACATAGAACCAGCTGCTACAGGAGCATAGATCATCGAGAGCCTTGCCCTCCCAACTTGTCTCTAACCCAAGATATGTACAGAACCAGGGTGCCTCACCTAGGTTCCATGCACCACAGGGACAGGCACATGCAGTATTACAAGCACCTCCTGTACCTCCTGGTTACGTTTTAGGTCAGTCGACCTTATCATTGAATCCTACCCAATCTGCCCCTTCTCCTCCCCCACCTCATAGACAGTATGCCGATGCGAATGTTGTCACACTAAGGAGATGAAAAACTACAAAGGACCCACCATGTAGGTAGGCAGGTCATGATACTTCTCAAGCCAGCTCCTCGTCCCATGCTATCCCTTCAAAAGAGTAACCTAAGGAAAAGCAATCAATCACTGAGATCACTGACATCCCTTTACCCTTTCCTGGAGCCCTAACTCATGAACCTAAAGGAAAGATAAAGGGAATCAAAAGCAATGAGGACTTAAAGGAAATCTTCAAAGATGTTCACATTAAGGTTCCCCTCGTTGATGCCATTGATCACATTCCTACTATTGTTAAATACTTTAAAGAATATTGTACACCTAAGCGACAACCAAGGAAGACCAATAAGGTGGTATTTTCCAAGGAAGCTAGTGTAGTCATTTTGTCTGACTTGCTACCTAAGAAGAAAGACCCGAGAGCCCCACTCATTTCTTATCAGCTACAGGATGCTCCTTTTGATCAGGCCTTGCTTGATTTAGGTTCATCCATTAATTTAGCCCCCACTGCTATTTTTGACCACTTCCAATTTGGGGAGCTAAAACCCATTTTGATCACTATCCAGTTGGCTGACACATCAGTCAAGGTGCCCCAAGGTGTGGTGGAGAATGTCATTATAAAAATCTATGGGCTTTGTTCCCAGCGGATTTTTTCATCTTGGATATGGACATTCCTCCTAGTCTCCGTGATGCACCTATCATCTTAGGCCACCTATTTTTGGCGACCACCCAGGCTAACATTAACTATGTATCCGAGTGTATGGAGATCGCCCTGGGGAATGAGAAACTCAGATTGGATATTTTTAGGGCAAACAAGGACCCACATTGTAATTCTATTGAGGACTCAGATGATGATGAACCTGAGCACTATGGGAACATAGAACCTCTTGGTGAATTGCCTCCACACACAGCTTCTGTCGGGCTCATTGATTTGAGTTAAAATGATTTTGACACAATGGTGAACGCTGATCGGTAAAAGGCAATTAATGAGACTCATGATTTAGATTTTGAGAGATCTGGAGTGGAATTGCCTAAAACCCTCATGACAAGCTCAGATGATAAATACATCTATTTACATGAGATTCCATACATCCATGGGGTTGATTTTGAATTATCAAAGAATTCAATCGAAGTTGAGGAAGAATCTGATAAAAACCCCATTTCTGATTATAAGGAAAATCTGAAAAATCTGGAGGCATTTCTGGATTTGAGGTCGGATGAATCTATTACATCTTTCACATCATTGCTCTTGGATATTGAGGATTTCATAGAAGCCACAGAATGGAAAATAAAAGAATTTGAGGCTTTATTGCATCTAGATTCTGATTTTCTACACCTTAGGGATATTGAATTGTTGTCCATTATATTTGAGGATTCGCACCATGAATAGAATTTGGGTGATTCGTACGAGATTTTTGAACAACCCAAGGATGACAGTGAATTGGGCGAATCTAGAGCGGTTGGGATGGAACACTGGATCTTATTTAACACACCTACTCTGCAACCACCCACAACTAGATCCACTCACGAAATGGTTCCTTATACCATTTCAGACTACATCACTTAGGTCCCTCCCTTCATTTTCCACCACTTTTAGGACCCATGTGATTTGTTTCTTACTCCCAACTCGTTATCCACCCCATCTGCATTACTCATACACCACCCTTCAAGGCTGCCACTTTCTACCTATCACCTGGCACCTAGATTTATTTCTCTTGTAGCACCTAGCTACAACAATTCCAAGGGATGAATCTATTACATCTTTCACATCATTGCTCTTGGATATTGAGGATTTCATAGAAGCCACATAACGGAAAATAAAAGAATTTGAGGCTTTATTGCATCTAGATTCTGATTTTCTACACCTTAGGGATATTGAATTGTTGTCCATTATATTTGAGGATTCGTACCATGAATAGAATTTGGGTGATTCGTACGAGATTTTTGAACAACCCAAGGATGACAGTGAATTGGGCGAATCTAGAGCGGTTGGGATGGAACACTGGATCTTATTTAACACACCTACTCTGCAACCACCCACAACTAGATACACTCACGAAATGGTTCCTTATACCATTTCAGACTACATCACTTAGGTCCCTCCCTTCATTTTCCACCACTTTTAGGACCCATGTGATTTGTTTCTTACTCCCAACTCGTTATCCACCCCATCTGCATTACTCATACACCACCCTTCAAGGCTACCACTTTCTACCTATCACCTGGCACCTAGATTTATTTCTCTTGTAGCACCTAGCTACAACAATTCCAAGCCCTGATATTTCATTTTGCCGACCTTGTGGGCTTGGTATTCACGGGTAGCTGCTTTGCATTTCTGTCCCGTTGATGACAATGGAACTTCAAGTACTTACCATCTTGACTCTTTATCCTGCAATCATGGAGTCATCTAATGGAGTTTCACCCAGTTGGAGGCGTTAAACTCATCATTTAAATATAGCATTTGTTCTATACATAACACATTTCAATTTTGGCATATTATTTTGCATATTGTGATTATCATTGTAGTGCTGGCATATGCTGAATGACAAGTCAGGAGCAATTCCAGGTGATTTCTATCCACGTACTCCCTATCTTAATTCATTTTCCTTCATGCATGAGGACATGCAAGAACTTAGGCATGGGGAGGGGGTAGTACATATAAACTGGAAAATTTATCTACCAACACCTTAGGAGATAGATTTTTATCAAGAGGTTTTATTAGGGATTTATTCTTTAGTTGATTCCTGAATTTAGAATCCAGTACAAGGAATCTTAAATTATGGATAATTGGATAATGATACTTGGAGTTAGGCACAATTTTCGCTCTTGATTTTTGCGTACAAATTCTTTGTGTGAATTTTTGAGAGCCACCAAATAAGATATATACACAGTGAGCGGGTTTTAATAAAACTAGGACTAAGGTGGATGGTTACGACTATCCTTTACGGAATCCTCGGCTAAAGGAGGGTATTAATGGCAAGGTCAGAAATACGTCGTCCCATCCATTCTTTTCTCGATGCTGAGAGTAGACACTTCCACTAAATAAGCCACCCGATATCCTCTTGAACATCACTAATCTAGAATAATGCCTTATGAATAAAAGTGCGTATGTCATGTTACGATGCATTGTGCTGGTAGATATATATATATTTGAAAAAAAAATTAAAAAAAAGAAAGACAAAAGAAAAAATTCTTGAAAAAATAAGAAAGAAAATAGAGAAAAAAGTCGAAAAAAAGTGTTGACTTCTCAAAGAACATTGGGGCAACGATGCCTACTACCCTCATGATCCATCAAATATAACCTTGCCCTAATTTTCTATATTTTTGACCCTTCGAATACTGGCTGAGGATTTTTGACTTAGTTAGAGTATTATCAGAACTTAATTGAAGTGTTAATACCATGAGAGACCACCAAATATATTTACAAATCTTGTGAGATTATGAGCTCAGAAAAGTGAAAAGAAAAGAAAAGAAAGAAAGAAAAGAAGAGAGAAGAAAAGAAAGTGAAAGAATGAGTACAAAAGAACTAAAGAGGGCACAGTTTCTTCGCTTCTCTTTGAGTTGATCTATTTGATAATCTTGAAATCTAAATTCCGTAGTACTAGTCTATATGTAGCATTAGAGGAGTGTGAGCTAGCAAATACAAATCCACTTGACTCAAACATCTTCTACCTAAGCCAAAAATCGGGGTTGAAATTACAGATTATTTTATACCCTCGAGGGAAGAAGTTTGCCTATCTCAATAGAGTTTTACTAAGGGTCAAGTACAAGCTTTAGATGTGGATTAACTTTTCACTTGGATCCGTTGCATAGGCTACAACATTGCACCTTCACGATTATCTGGATTTCTAAATTTTTAGATGAAAACAAAAGAAATAGATCTCTAAGTCAAACTATTGATAGAATGCATTTAGTCTTGCATTTATTAGGGACTAGCAAGATTTAAGCATGGGGGATATGATTGCGTAGCAATTATGGGACCTAATCTACCTGAATTAAGTTAGATCCTAGCTTAACTTAGGAATAATGCATGCATGAGTAAGATATTTTACATTATAGTTGATTTGTTAGCTTTGTCAACAATAATGCCATTTTATGTTCTAATTGAGAGGCAATAATAATTGCAGATAACCCGAGGCTGCGAATGATAAATCCGACCGTATGGATCAGGATGACGACGGGAGTCTAATGCTTCCGAGATCGTCTTGATCGGACTCCCTTAGCATCTTATGAAGTCTGTAGAAGAGCAATGGCCAAGAAGCAAGGTGGCGCAAATCCAAACCTCAAATGCCAAATCTGACTATACGTATGGATCCGGATCAACGATTGTAGTCCAACGATGTGAGAATCACCTCGATCGGAGCCCTATAGCACCATCTATAAAGCAAGGAAGGACGACCACGATGACATCACGTGGTGCCATCATAGCCACCCAATACCGCCGCCCTCATCCACTGAAGCACTCGCTACATGCCTTGTGGGCTGTTGGATCGCCATCCAACGGCCACAAATGCGCCACGTCTACCGGTCTCCATGCGATTCATCAAGGAGAAGATCATATCAGCCATTGGACCTCCATCCAATGGCTAAGGGCAGCCGAGCATTGAAGCGTAACTGTGACCATCCGCAGTTGCAGCGCAGCAGAGAGCATGCTCGTATGAGAGCTAGCGACGTAGGGTTGAGGCGTGCGGAGGGGGAAATCGAATTCAATCGATGGCGCGGGCGCGGACGCGTGATCATGCGTTGGATGAGGCGGTGCAGCAAATGCGTGGATGCACACGGGTGTCAACGCGTCGTTGTACGTGGGTCAATGAGGCGGTGCGGCGTGCATCCTCAGCTGTTGATCTTCATGATCGAACGACTGAGGTTAATCGTGAGCATGTGCACGAGAAATGTGAAGGCAGTGGAGTGCACGGGGTCTCAGTCGCACGATCAGGATTAGAGGGTGCTGAGAGCGCCACGTGGTGCAATCTAAGGTGATGCGTGTGTTGAAGCTGCATGGGAGGTTATTTTGAGGTACGATTTGATCCGTCGATCTTCCGATCGACCGATCTGATCAATACAAGGTTGATGCACGATTTTGGGAGCCAAATACCTACTTTGCCCCTCAGTTTAACTAGAAATAAGGCCCAGAGTTCTCATTTGAAGGCATCTCTTCCTCCATCTCTCCCTCCAGACATCTTCAATCTCCCTCTTCCTCTGAGGCATCTATCAAGACCACAATGGTGCACTGCTGCTACTCTCCCCAACCTTTCCAAAGGCCACCAAGGACCACCCTTGGTGCCCTTCTGCTAGTAGACTAGATCGCTATTTTATTTCTAGTAGTTCTAATAGTTTCTTTTAGTTCTAGTTATCTGAACAACCTGATTGTCATCTGAATGAATTTGCTTCATATATATATATATATCTTATTATTCTAGTTCTAGGTAGTTCTAAATCATTATTGCAATCAAGTCGTTCTACTGCCTCATTGAGTTCGACTGGGACTCACCATCTCGTTATATTTGATTTGTTTTGACGTATTTTCATGCTATACTATGACATAATTATTTTAAAGCGCGAATTTACACCTGAGCAGAAGGACCGTTTGAATCGGTAGCCATGCGTCCATGTCATACGCTAGACTGAAGGGTGTGTAGCCAGTTGAGGTCTTTTAGCTTGTATGATAAGCCCATCACACGCCCAACAACTCATCCCCCCACCTTACTTTTGAAGAATCCACTCGTCTTTTTAGTGCAACAATTATCGCACGATTGGTTACTTTCACTTGTCCATTAGCCTGAGGATGAGCAACACACATGAAATACAAGCGGATGTCCCAACTCGCAGAAAATTCTTCGAACTTTTTGGAAGCAAACTGGATGCTTGATGAGAGGCTCATTATGGCTTCTAATTAACTAGTCTTCGTAGTTAATTAGCTATGAATATGTATATATAAGGGTTAATTATAGAATAAGGGATAAATCATCAAAGGACCTTAAAATAAGTTAAAAATGCTAAATAATTAGCCAATTAATATTATTAATAATTTAATTAATAAATGGACTCGAAATATCATTAATTATTTACCTAATTAATGTATTAATTAACTTAAGCATAATTTATACCTAAATATGTAATAACTTAAGTAACTTTACTTAATTAAATAAATTAAGCTAAAAAGGTCAAAAATGTAAATCCAAGGTTTATATATAATGTTTGTCTAATTTATAATCATATATAAAAAGTTGAAAAAGATTTAAATTAAAATAAGCCTTGAAAACCTTAGTTTACATTTTAGTCCTTAGGTTTTATTTCAATCGAGTCCTTTTCCTTCACTTAGGTCCTTATCTTTCCTTGCATTCAGGTCCTTGTATACATCTCCTTCATTTCTTCTTCAGCCATTTCGACGGCTGATGACAGGAGGTGTCGTCACCCACCGATCACCGTTCATCTGACTCTCGTCCACCTCTGCCAAGCTTTTGGAGCTTGCGATCACTGCCACCTTTCCATCCATTGGTCTGGATGAAGCTGCAATCCTAATTAGGGTTCGAAGATAACCTTACCGGCGTTGGAGAAGATGCCGGTGGTTACCTCGCACCTAGACATTACACCATCCAGATTCATCCTCCTTAGCTGCCGCAACCTATAAATACCCCTCCACCTCTCCAATTTCAAAAAGTTAGCTCCCTTCCCTCTTCCCCCTACTGAGCTAACAAATAGGCTATTCACTCCAAATCCGGTGACCTTTTGCTTCCATCGTCTTCCTCCAATCATCTCCACTCGCCTCTGATCTCCGCCGTCATCCGCTAAGTCTTCTGACGAAGTGCTGACGGCGGACTTCATCTCTGCTTCTCGCCAACACCCGCCGGACTTCTTCCTCCGCCCCTCTGATTTCCTCCTCCATTATGACCTTCGATGGAAACTTCTCAACCCCTTCGTCCAGGTAATAGTAGGATAGGTAAGATAGAGTAGTTAATTAGGTAGTTTAGTTAGGATTAATGTTAGTTATTCCCGTCATATTCTTCAGCTCCGGTGAGCTCTTTGAGCTTGACTGGAGTATCTTTTTATCTTTTGAAATCATTGATCATCTTCTACAATCTTTCATGATCATTGCTGGCACATTAATTTCTTGATTTTAACACTTATACACCTAATCCACCTCCACCTTCACCGGTTGCTTCCGCTGTCCATGGCGGAGGTCACCGAGGCCAATTCACATGCACTGGGGCCCTCCATCACACAGTCAGCATCTAAGGGCCCCGATCTTTATATTAATTTGATTAAAAATCACCTACATCCAAAACACCTAAATTTCACTCAACCTCCTAAGCTTGCTGTCAATGGTGGCTCAGGAGGGGTTTCTCCATCTAATTAATCACCTGTACACCATCGCCACACCCCATTGACTTGTTCTCTCTACTCAATTGAGTGAGAGAACTTGACCTGAGTTCCAGCGAACTCAGATCACACACTCTATGAATTCATTGCATATCTTTTATTTTAATCATCAACTGAGTGAATTAATGGGCTTCTGAGGTTCCTTGCGACCTCAGGAGACTTTTCATGTCCTTAATGGCTTATTTTAATAACTTTTACACACTTTTAGCCATTGTCTGGACTCACCGGAGCTCCAGTGAGCTCCGATGAGTCAAAAACAGTCTTCAGCCCATAGAACTTCATGCGGAGCTCCAGATTGATTAAGAATGATCTAAGGATTTTGTTTTGAGGTTTATTTTGATGTTTTGAGGTATGGAGCTCCATATAGGCCTCTGTCTTCTCCAACTTCGACGGAGTTGGAGATGACTGTTGGTTAGGGTTTAGCTTAATGTAAGAGGTCTACAAGCATCAGGAAGGTGCTCTGAGGTCAATCCTATGGATAAATCACTTAGAAAGGCTGTAGTTTATTCTGTCGAAAAAACTCATTTAGGATCTCAGGCGACAGACCTGAAACCCTAGAATTTCTGGTTGAAATCTCTTCATGAGACCTTGAAACAAGTTTTGAGGTAAAATAGAGTTGATCTTTGATTTTAATTTCATCTGAGATAGACTAACTTAGAAAGTCAAATTCTGAGGCTTAATGGTCAACCTCAGGTCTGATAGGATGATTGAGTTATCAATTAGGTTAATCGATGGTTAAAAATGATGCATGGGATGTTTTTAAATGATTTAGGTTTGATTTGGATAAGTTTTATTTAGGATTTCATGAAAATTTAATTTCTGTTCAGTTTGGATTCATTTGAACCCAATTTTGACTTCAGTGCATTTCTGATGAGATGCAGATGCAAATGTTGCCTAGCTGGAATCTTTACAACCTTCAGAGGTTGTTTGATTGGGTGCTACTGTTCTTTAGCTGTCTGTCGAGCTAATTAGAGCTCAAATTGGAGCTCTGAAGCTCCTATAAGAAGCTTTTGAGCTTCTTCTTCCTGAAGCCTCTTAGCACTCCTAGCCTTCACCATTAGGTGCGGAATCATCTACTGAGATGATTCAGAAGCTCATTTGAGGTCAAAAAGCCTCACTATAGGTCCTTAGACCTGAGTTGCATCTCTGCAGGCCAGATTGGCCGTGAAGACTGTTCAGTTTCACCCTTTAAATCGAAGGGCAAGATCTGTTCTGAGCATCAAATTGATGCTAAATCCTTGTAGAGCACCCTTAGAGCTTTCCAACAAGCCCTTGTTTGCTTGATTTGGAGCTCTGTGCTGGCCGGAATCCTTAACTAAAGTTTAGTCTGGAGGGGACTAACATAGTCCCACATCGGTAGAATTGGAGCGCATGCCTTAGAATAAAAGGAAAAAGTGTATAAGCTTTACCGGTCGTCAGCGCTGGGCACACAATGAGCATATGTGTGTGTGTGGGTGAGTGCAGTGCATGTGCCCGGGTGTGTGCGCGCTTGTGGGCGCGAGCGTGGGCCCGTGAGCGGGCATGTGTGTGGGCCTGGGAGGTCGGAGACTATGCATGATGATCTGAACTAGGAATAAACCACCTAATACAAACTAGGGTCGGACCCAGTAGGGTCTGGTCCCACCCTGAGAGGGGTGCTGTGTATCACCAATCGGTCCGAGTTGCCAATCAAAAAACCAAATTTTTGGTTGAAGTGTGGTTAACCTGCATAGTTAAAGAGTTGAAAGAAAAAGGGAAGAGAGGAGGATTAAGAGAATTAACAAAGAGGTGAAGAAGAGCTTAAAGAAGAGTCGACAGAGAGGTGAAGAACGAGTAAAGGAAAAGAGAGAGAGAGAGAGATGACATAATAGAAGAGAAGAAGAATCGATGCTGAAGATTAAAGAAGAAAAAAAGATGGAAATAAAAGAGATTAAGACATCTGATTTTGGTTTTTGTTTTTACTTCAATAATATGTCATTTGAGCTTAATTGATGTAATAAGGCACTTGTATTTATTTGAAATTCTTTTTCTTGCCTTAATCTTTTGTAAATAAGTTGAAATTAGTGATTAGTGTAATGAACATGTTTACTTGCTTTTCAATGACAAATTATATGTGTAAATATGTTTTTCCTTATGGAATTTTGCATGCTTTTAAGTAAATATCCTTTGTTCAAGTTTCATATTTTTAAAGTAATATAATTATAATTATAATTGATTAAGTAATTAGTAATTTCTGTTTAGGATTTAATGGTGAATTAAGATAAGTTATGCCTCCCAGTAAACGATCTGGACTCAACCAGTTAAAAAAGAATTAAAATCTAAAATGTTAGATTAATTTGACTATATACTACACAACCAACATTAAATCGAGGTAACCTAAGTTACTTTCTCTTGCACTTAATTAAGCCTAAATAACTTAATTAGCTGTGTTGAAAAATTAAATGCAACAATGCCATTATTAGTGACAATGGCTCCTGGACACCTATAACAAATAATGATGCTCTTTCACACAAATGTTATGACCCTATTAGCTGTTGGGCTAGCCATAGCTTCAGCCTCAATCCATTTTGAAAAATAATCTACTGCTACCAAAATGAAATGTTTTTGAGCTGGTGTTGGTGGGAAAGGGCTAATAAAATCCATTCCACATTTTGCAAAAGAGATTGGAGACATAATAGGCGTCATCTTTCTAGGAGTGAGGTGGTGGATGGGAACAAACCTTTGGCACTTATCGCATTTGCACACAAACTCTTTGCATTATTCCTTCATTTAAAGCCATAAGTATCCCATTTGAAATAGACGGGCTACTAGACCTTTGTACCCCTTTTGATTGCCATAATTGCTACTATGGGCTTCTTGCAATGCTTGAGAAGCCTCCTCAGGGGTGAGACAACGTAACAACGGGGTTGAATAACCCCTCTTGTATAGTTGCCTACCAATTAATGTGTATCACAAGGCTTTTAGCCGAAAAGCTTTGGGTTGTGGTTCCCTAAGAGGTAATTCACCTATGCTGAGGAAATTCGTTATGGGCATCATCTAAGAAACAACTGACTGAATCACAAGTGTTTGTGGAAGGAGTACCATAGGCTCATTTAGTGTTTGCAGGAGTATATCATCCTCTTGTCCTGTAGGAATTGTAGATGCTAGGCAGGCCAACGTGTCCGCCAGCGGGTTGTTTGACCGAGGTACCCGCTTGATCAAGGCGAATTTGAAATCCAATAGCTCCTCTTTCTCCTTGTCCGCATAAAGACTCATATTGGGATCTTTAGCCTAATACTCAGCATTGATTTGATTGGCTACCAATTATGAGTCCAAATGAATTTCTAAATATGAAGCCCCCATAGATTTGGCTACTCTGATGCCGGCTAACAAGGCCTCGTACTCAGCCACATTGTTAGAGGCAGGAAAAGCCAACTTGATGGCATGCTTATGAGTAGTGCCGTCAGGGGTTGTCAACATGATCCCATCATCGACCCCAGCCATCATGGATGATCCGTCAACGTATAGTTTCCATGGCAAGGTGGTAGGGGGCTCTAGGTCTGTAAATTCTACCATAAAATCTACAAAAACTTGACCTTTAATGGACTTTCATGGTTGACATTTAATGTCAAATTCAGCCAACTCTACAGCCCATTTCATTTGTTGGGTTGACCCTGTTGGCCTATAAAGCATTTGGCGCAAGGGATAATCAGATAATAAAATTATCGTGTGAGCTTGAAAATACAGGGGTAATTTTCCAGCAATAGCCATTAGGGCAAGGCCGAGTTTTTCAATCGTGTATTTCACTTTTGCCCCTTGGTAAGTTTTACTAACAAAATACACCGGTTGTTGTGTCCCATCGCACTCACACAATAGAATCGTGCTGACAGCAGACATAGAGGCTGCCAAGTAAAGAAACAATGGTTCCTCAGCATTAGGAGCCATAAGAATGGGAGGCTGTTGAAGGGATTTCTTGACCTCCTTGAGTGCCTGTTGGCACTGAGGGGTCCAATGGGATATCGTGTAGCCCCTACCCTTCTTGATACAATTAAAGAAGGGGGTACACTTGTTGGAAGATCGAGAAAAGAAGTGGCCTAAGGTAGCGATCTTGCCGATTAAGGACTGAATTCCTCTTGGGGTAGTTAGAGTTGCCAAAGCCATAACTACTTAAATCTTATTGGGGTTGGCCTCTATACCATGCTTAGAGACCATAAAACCCAGAAATTTTCCCGAGGATACGCCAAACATGCTTTTCTCAGGGTTCAGGCAGAGCCGGGTGTCTCTTAGGACTTAAAACACCTCAATTAGATTTTCCAAATGTTGGGAGAAATTTAAACCTTTTACAGGTATATCATCAATATACACTTCAAATGACTTTGCAATTAAATGAGAAAATACCATATTTACGAGACGCTAATAAGTAACTCCTGCATTTTTCAAGCCAAAGGGCACGACTCTATATTGAAATAGACCCTTATCAGTTATAAATGAGGTATGGGGCCTGTCAGCAAGAGGTAGACTTATCTGGTGATAACCACTATATGCATCAAGAAAAGACATATGCGTCTATCCACTGCAAGAGTCCATGAGGGCATCAATCTTTGGCAACAGAAATTCATCCTTTGGCTAGGCGTCATTCATGTTCATGAAATCCATGCACATTCTCCACTTGACGTTTGATTTCTTGACCATCACAATATTGGATAGCCATTCAGGATACAAGGATTGCTCGATGAACCCTGCTTCCAATAGCTTGTCCACTTCTGAAGCAGCTGCCTACCACCACTCCGTTGACTTGTGCCAGCAAGCCTGCTTGATTGCTCAGGAACCCTGTTGGATATTGAGACGGTGCTCACTTAGTGACGACTACTGCTGGCAGGTCCTTGGTAGACCATGCAAAGGTGCCTGCATTAGCTCTCAACAGGAGGAGCGGTTCATGAACTTCGGAGGGAGGCAAATTTGCTCCAACATGAACCAGTTTGTTAGTTGCATCGGGCTACAATTGAATCCCATGGTTGAAGAACCTGGTTGTACTTCTGCAGCAGATGGTGACCTGACAGACTCTTCTTACTATATTGTTTGGGTTGAGCTTCTCTTATTCTCCCATTTTTGTGATTTGGGGGGCTTTTTTTCCATTGAGTGTTCAAGCTCAATGCACAAGAGTTCACGGCCAGCAGATTGGTCCCCATGGACAATCCCTACCCCCAGGGGGGAGTGGAAAAGCATGAATTGAAAGTAAGATGAGGGGATTACCTAGAAAGCGTGAGTAGTGGGGCGACCTGCTGCTGCCAACCCTGCTATGATGAAGGTGGTCATTCGGTTTAGGTGTTTGTCTCCATCACATATTGACATTGGCAGGTTAATCTCCCTTTTGGGCATCACCTTGTGATTCCCAAAGTCGACTACTGGAAAGGTTGACAGGGACAAATGTTGCTCACCCAGATCAAATTGTGCAAGGGTCTTGAGAAAGAGAACATCCACAGCGCTACCTTCATCCACAAGGAACCGAGGTTGACTCTGTTCTGTTAGGAGAAGTGCCACTAGCAAAGGATCCGTGTGATCAGCTAGATCCGGGAGGGAGGCAAAGAGCCTTGAGGTGACCTGCCTAACGATGTTCCTCTCACCCCATTGCAAGGTGGGATACACCCCTTGGGTGGTGCCTGAAGGTGAAGAGGCAGATCTTATGCTGGGGGCAACGTTGACGCCAAAGATTATGTCTACTTGCTCCCCTGCTAATGCCTGAGAATAAAACATCGGTTGAACTAGCAAGGCTTCAGTTGTTAGATTTTCCAGGCGCTCATTCCTTAATACCGCCATAACTTCACGTTGATACTCAATAGGTGAGAGCTCTGGGGGGATCCCTTACTGGGTCATGGTGACCATGGGGTTCGCTGCTGCTTGTGCTGGGGTGATTACCACGTTAAATCCGTGGAGTTGCTGGAGTTTCTCCTTGTGGTATTCCTCTAGACCTTCCATGGACCGCTTCCCTTTATCTAGATTTCCATTACGTTTGACGAAATGGGCTAGGTTATCATGCCGGATTTGAGACTAGATTTGGTCAAATAAATCCTGACACTTTTCAGTGGCAGGGCCTCGGGTCTGATGTAATTTGCAAAAGGGACCAGAGTTTGCCTTCTTCTTTAGAGGCTTAGGCGGGGCGAGTAGGTCTTTATTAGTTGACCAAACTTCCGCCAACACGTCTGCCTGGTTCATGACTAGGGGAATATATTCTTCGAAAAAATCCTACCTGGGTTGTCGGGGACCATTAGGTCGGCATTTGTTTTGCCGGTCCCTATCATCTGGGAAGCCTGCTTTTCGCTTATTAAAGCGGTTGCTCCCACAATTTAGGATGGGAGCCATTTCCACGGTAGCCCTCTTATCATCAGGAGAGTGTTGGTTGTCACCGTGACTGTTTGCTAGATGGCCGCAGGAGCGCAAGGAGTCATCTTACTCCATGAACTTTGTACCTCGATCCCAGAGTTTTGCCATATCCCTAGGCAAAAAATCGACAATATCATACTAGAGCCTTTGAATTTGTAAGCCTAACTTAAAGTACTGGATAGCAATTGCGTTATGCAGCCGCTTGCATTTGAAATATTGAGTCTTGAACCGATCTAAATAGGACCAGAAAGATTCTTATCTTCTCTACCGGATTTTTGACAACCTCTCCAAGTTATCCCTAATCTGTTGTTGGCCGGAGAAATACTGGCAGAATTCGTCGGCCAGCTCTTGAAAACTTGCAATCTGTCTCGCTGGTAGTTTATTGAACCACTCATGGGCCAAGCCAGATAAACAAGACGGAAATACTCGACAGAATACTCCGTCTGGGCAGCCATGGATTAGCATCTCCTGCCTATAACTCCCAACAAAATTATTAGGATCTGACGTCCTATCATACTGAGCTAGGACGGGCTGCTTGAATTTCTTTGGAAGAGCAGTGGTCATCACGTCCTCCGTGAAGGGGTGAGTGGTCACATACGCCTAGGGACGTATGCCTCTCATTGCTTGAGTGACCTGGCAGACAATCTCGGGGATTAAACCTCCGCCACTGGTTACCAAAGGATGAGCCCCCGACTATTCATCTAATTCCCATAAAGGTGGGAGGGCCTTCAGTGGTCCAAGGGGAACATTGCCCGTTTGGCTACTAAGCTCGTATTTCAACTTTTCGAGCTGTTCGCATAGGTGGCCATTTTCTTCTTCCATCATGTGACTCCATATTAATTAGTCATCAGTGGGGCTGGAATTCTAAGGCTCCTCCTACTGGACCTTCGCTTGTTCCCTCATCAGTTGGATCTCCTGTAGCTGCTTTGCCACCAACTGTTGCTCTGCTCTTAGAGTTGCCAGCTTGGCTTCAAACTCATCCTCCTTCGCCTGTATATCCAGGAGCACATTCCCTTGAGGGTTCTCCTAGTGAGGAGGTTCCTGTTAGAGGCTTGGTTGTGCCTCCTTACGTTTGCTTGGGCCCGCAGACTGTCAGCATCTCCTCGATACGAAGACACTAGACTCTGTCGGGCCAAGCTTCTCGAGATTAACATGAGAAACATGGTGCATAGGAGACATCAAGAAATAAAGGAAGTTTGAGAAATGTGGTAATATTATGCATTTCCCACAGACGACGCCAATTGATCGAGGCTCTTAAAATAGGAACCTCGACTCAAATAAGCAATCACAACGAATTCACAGAGGGGATTGGTGACCTAATTCCACCTAGAAGGGTGTACGTTTGGGGAGAGGATGGTACGCCTAAATTTCACTAGTAGTTCTGCGGTACAATCACTCTTTTGTTTCTTTCCTCTGCAATTGTGAAAAAATAAAAGTTAACCCATCCTAAGTATTTATAGGATGAACCTCCTCTGATCGCGAGTCTCCTTCCGTTCCCACGATCTTGCGACTTGCCTATTAAGAGCAATTAATCAAGTAACCGTCGGATGACCGTCAGTGTAAATGTCGGCACAACGGTTGTATGTTTCTTCTTTGGTCAGCATGGTCAATGGTTGTGTTAGTGGTTCCCTAGGTTAGGCAGGACTCGTCTAGTAGTCGGGTTCGCCGAGATGCCTGATAGTCAAATCCATGAGAGGATTTTTCTCCCCTGATCAATGGTTAAGATTCTTCCATCACCATCCTTGTATCTATCTGTGTTCTCAGCAGTTTCTTGTGGCTAGTTTTTATCTTTTTATTCTTTCTAGTTGTTTTTCATTTCTTGGTGAAGGGTCATGCTAGGATCCAAGCATAAACATGATCAGGTCTTGACCAGTGTTCGTCTACTGATTTTCTTTGTCTCGCATGAATCATCGATGTTGTTCAAAAGCGTGAATCGTTATCTAAGTGTGGAATAGGTTTCAGAAGTAGATTGGGTTGAGCACCTGGATTTATATGTTTGTGTGTTTTAAATTTTTACTTATTTGGGTGAGTGTTACTCCCTAACTTTAGAGATATTGTACTGTAATTTACCTCTTACTATCAATAAAATAAATCCTTACAAAAAAAAAAAAAGGAAAAAAGAAAAAATCTTAACATGTAGGGCTGTGCTCAGTCGACGCCACCCGCTTCCTCAGAAACCCCACGTGTATTTCCCCCGCCAAAAAGAGGATGCGTACCCGAGACTCTGCTTCATATGTCAAATTGTCCTCAACCCATGCCAACCTCTTCCCTCAAAAACCCCACACGTATTCCCACCACCCAAAAAAGGGCACTTACGCTATCTAGACTCTGCGTCATATGCCACATTGTGCCCCATTTCTCGGGTTGCGCTCCAATTCCCTTCTTCCTTCCTTTTCCCTCCGTTGCTCCATTCCAACATAACAACACTCTCTCCTTAGGTTGTTCCTTCACCACCGGTTGTCGTCTCACGTGTCGCTACAAAAGAAATGTGCTTGGTAATTCTATCTTGGAGACGACACCTTCTCACGTAGTGCACCCTTCTTATTGTGAAATATCGTTATTGTGATGCAGGTTATTAGATTGTATTTCCCATCGATCTAAATGCGCACATTGATGCTGAATCTCTTGTTCAATGACATTGATGATGGTATAAGAGAAAATACCGTCGTAATATCTCCTCCTTTTCGCATTCATTTCTAAGTGTATGATGGAAATCATTTGTTTGTGCTAGATGTACATCTACCTAATGAGGCCAATGTTTCTGGTGGATTTGACCCGATTGTTTTTGACATTGGGTTCATTGTAATGGATTTGTAATGAAAATAATTTCTTCATGTGAATAACATGAAAAGCCTTTTCCGTTAGAATTGTTTTTTCATTTGGATAGCCACGTTTCTGCACTTGAAGATTGGGGGGCTTGGAGATGCATGGTATGATCTATGTTCTGAATACTGCCATTGTTTTAATTATGAACTAATTGAATGTTTTTCTTGTGAAGCAATGGTTCTTGGTTCTGTAGATGTTATCGGGAATGAGTTGGAGGAAACGATATGGTTAACATAATGGATGATTGTTATTATGTGGTTGAAGGAATGGAGTTTGATACTTTCAAACAGTTGCATAATCATTTCCAGAAGTATATATGTTCATGCGTGGGGGGTATGAATTTCTTCGCAAAAGTGCAACTACGATGTGAATGACAAAGACAACTTGTTAGGAGCAACTTTGGCTTGCTCCTGATCTGTCCGTGCACCAGCTCAACCCAAGGATAAGTTCTACAAGAAGCCTCTTACCAACAAGATTGCTTGCAAGTGCAAAGTGAGAACTTGACTTTGTGGGATGGAAAAATACGTACTAGCTTTTATTCAACTTGATCACAATCATGAACCATTGGACCCTACAATTACAAGGTAAGTAAGAACCATGAAGAACCTCTCGGCTAGCCAAAAATGGAGGATTGACCTAAATAATCATGTTGGAATTGGATTAGGTCAAACCATGTTGTCCTTTGTTGCTGAACATGGTAGTTATATCAAATGTCTTTTACACAAGAAGATGTGAGGTATGCTTCACAGAAAGCATGTATGCTTTGTTATGTGAAAGTAATGCACAAGCTCTCCAAGAATACTTCTACCAGATGTAGAGCTTGAATTCCAACTTCTTCTATATGCTTGACTTAGATAGGGATGGTTACCTCCACAATGTATTTTGGGTTGACTCTACCTACCGTATGGCATATAAGTTTTTCGGTGAAGTAGTATTCTTCGATACAATGTACTTAATGAATAAGTAAGATATGCCCTTCGTGTCTTTCATGGGTGTCAATAATCACTGCCAGTCAATTTTGCTTGGTTGTGCATTGATTTTCGATGAGATAATTGATACATTTGTTTGCTTATTTAAGACATGGCCGATGTGCATGAATGAGGTTCCAAATAAGGGTATACTCACAGATCAAACACATGCGATAATTAAGGCAGTTTCCATTGTTTTCCCCACAACAACTCATTAGCTTTGCCTATGGCATATCATGTAGAAGCTACCATAAAGATTTAGGAATGATCATGGTAAGAGAGGTTAATTAACGAATTGCTCATTCTTCTAGAGCCGAGGAGTTTGAATATAGGTGGAATTTCACAATTACTGATCATGGATCTCCAACATGTATTAGATTTGGTGCATGTGCGTTCCTTCTTTCTTCCAAGATACATTTTGGTGCTTTCGTCCAAGATATGTTTTGGGCTGGCATAAGCATGACCTAATGTAGTGAAAGCATGAATGCTTTCTTTGATAAGTACTTGAACTTGAAGACCACCCTTAAAAAGTTCATGCAGCAATATGCACTTGTAATGTAAGATAAGAATGGGTGTTTTTCCTTATGGAGGATCAAAATGTTTCAGGACAAGTTCGGTGCTACTATTTGTTGCAATATTTGGAACATTGTCTCGAATGATGAAGATGGTTCATTCTCCATGGATGTTTTTGAGTACACGCCTAAGGAGACTCTCACATTCTCTACATTCTTTCACCCTACAAAGGAGTTCTTATTTTGTTCTTGTTGACTTTTTGACACAAATGGAATACTTTGTAGACCTACACTTCATGTCTTGCTTGACCAAGCTGTTAAGAGAATTCTTGACAAGTACGTTCTTGATCGATGACACAAGGATTTGAGGCTTCCTCTAGTGTCTAGTAGTCATACACAACGACTACTTGCTCTTAATGATGTTGGGAAGCGTTACGAGGACACATACTCACAGATGGATCACAAGGTTTGTGGACTTTGGAGCTGTCTTTGTTAGGAATTATGAGACGTATGTTAAAGTCCTAGACAAGCTTCCTCGGAATTGCTCATAGACCATTTGTTGTCAAATTTAGGATGTTTAAGCTTTGATCAATGGAATCCCAAAAATGCCCCTATGAGTCATCGCCCCCTCCTGACAAGTTTTTGGCTAAGGATTGACTTCTCGAAGGTATAGTTCGGTAAAGTGATACAAAGAGCAACGGCTCCTCATAGATGGAGACGAAGCTACCCTCTGTAGCCGTAGGACCTTACCTCTAAGGTAATTGAAGAGTGCCTTCTCCTAGGTGGAGATGGTCTCTCATCTGCTCCTAGTGGTGGCAATGCACACCCAAGAAGGTCACTTGATAGTTGAATAGAGATAACTTAAGGCATCTATGTTGTGATAACAACACGGTCCTAGTCCACGAAGTTTGTAGGGCCTCTTCTTCCTATGATAGGTGGGCACTTGAATGCTTTGTGACTATCACCATTACAAGCTCGACACTTGATCTCTTGGGTGTATTGTTGGGCAAGGTGTCCTCTTTGGAGGCAGCAAAAGCACCTCATGCAGTTCCTAAAGTCATTGCAACAAGGGTGGTGTTGGCAGCAATGGGAGATAACCGTCTACCCATCCTCATCTTGAGAGATCTCTAGAGAGCCTCCATGGTGAATAGAGATGGTGTGGTGCAATTAATGATCAACGTGATGTTGGATTGGCCAGCGGTGAGGATGGCAACGAGGACCAAGGAATCAAATGTCGCGACATATCATCGATATATTGCAAATCGCCAATAGGGCTCATATTGCTACCAATGGAATATTCGTGTTCTAGGATATTGATGATATATTTGTGATGTATTGGTGGTACCGGTGATATCATAAATATTGATAAGGATTGTAGTACAAATATTTATTATATTGGTGGATATATCGCCTAAATGGGGATGTGTCACATGAAAATGCTATTATTCTCAATCTATCCCTTTGCATTAGTAATGTTGATGTTGTCCTCTTTGCTTGTATTGGAAGCTCAGATATCTTATTGCAACTTAAATCTTTCATTAAAATAATCATTTATTTATGATTTAAGTTTCTAAAGTAAGTAAATTTCATATAAGCTCATTTTTTGATTTTTTTTTTTACTTTTTGAATCTTAATCTCAACCTTAAACATGCATTAGTGTTCATTCCAATTTTGATTTCTTCATTTATTGGGTAGATTAATGTTCTATTAAATAAAAAAATAATCTACAATTTTATAATAATTTTGTGGTTCTAAATCTCATCTCATAACCATATTTGTTATCCATTCCAACTTTTATTAATGAGATTTCTTTGATTATTGAGTAGATTAAGATTTTCTACTTATCTTATTAGTCAAATAATAAATTAATTTATAGTTTGGATTTTGGTCTTCGGTAGATTTATTCAATTATTTCATATTATAATGTATTTCACTTAAAATTTAAGATTTTAAACTTTATAGATGCATGTGGTAGTAATTAAAATAGTAATTTCATAAAATTTGTGGCATTTTAAGATATTTTAAGTCATTTTCATGAAATTCTAGGATATCGGTGAAATATTCTTGATACACCCCCATTTTGAGTTGTATATTAATATTTGAAACCTTGGTAGGGATGGGGGGAGGGGGAGGCATAGTTATTATGCTCTATTGTAAGTCTATTCTTATTTTTTCTTGAGGTTTTATATAAAAAATGACATAAAAAATTATTGTTATTGTGAAGATAGAAAAGGAAAGAAACTTTTTTTATTTATCTTCATAAAACAAAATGAAGAGTGTTCCCTTTATATAGAGAGGACCAACATAATACCAAATCTAATCAAATCTAAACATACTAATAATAGAAAAGGAACATACTAATAATAGAAAATGATAAAAAATGAAACTCTTTATTCTATAGATTTTCTAAATCCTAACACTCCCCCTCAAGTTGGAGCGTGTAACGTCCAACTCGAAGGCACAACAGCAAAATGCAGACTCCCCTCGAATGTATGCAGCAAATCTGAAGAGTAGATGATGACTGTAGTAGAAGTGGCAACTGCAAGATAGTAGTAGAGAGACAGCAGAGAAATCAAAGGCGATTGTAGTAGAAGTAACAGTCACAAACGCCAGTAGTAGCAACAGTAGATAGGATGTTGTAGCAAAAGTAGTAGCATCAGGCAGTAACAGCCTGTAGCAGTAATAGCAGCCAGTGATGAGGGTAAGTCAGATCCCCCACCATTCATCTTCATCAATAGGAACAACAACAGTAGCAATAGGCTCAGAGATGCCAGAGGTAGTGGGCTGATCCAAAGGAACAATAGTAGGTTTTTCCACAATAGTTGTTGCAATAGTAGCAGTAATGGAGGAGTCCTACTTTGGCAAACATCTTAGACTATCAATCTCCTTAGCAATAAAGGGGATAGAGGACTCGGTGGAAGGCGACTAAGATACCCAAGATGGCTTGCCAAATTTTTCCCAACAACAATGTGAGGAGTGATTAGTTCTACGACAATGAACACATGGAGGATAGGTTGGTCGTCCTCATCCATGGCCATCAGGGCAACCTCCTTTACTAAGAGCAACATTAGCAGAGAAATAGGTCTAAACAACTAGAGTAGTGAACATATTGTCTGCCTCAATTCTTTGGAGGTGAGCATATATAGTCTTGAGATCAGGTACTATATCAAAGGAAAGAATCTGGTCACGAGCAGACTGATACCTTGGTGCCAAGACATCGAGAAACTTGTACGTCTTCCATTCTACCTGTTTAGCAAGTTGCTTATCATAGCAAGCAGGCTGGAAAACATCAAGTTCTTCAAATAGACTTTCCATCATAGAGAATTGTGCAACCAGGGATATGTCACCCTGATTGGTATTCCATATGCTCCTATAAACGTTTGTTCGATGAGAGTTGCTCATCTGCATGGAATATCTCTTCTCCAGAGCATCCCAAATCTCCTTAGTTGTCTTTTTATATAACATGTTGGAAGCAATGGCCAGATCAACATTGTTCATTAGCTAACTCATAACTTGATAATTGTCTTTTTCCCATTTTCTGTACTTTGCATTATCCTTGGGTTTCGAAGTTGGGTCTGTTAGAATGTGCAGCTTTTCATATCCTCCCACAAAGATACAGAATGCTCGTGACCATAGAACAAGGTTGGGGACCTAAAAGGCTTGATAGTGGTCCCCTAGACGAGAACAAATGTCGATATTTTGGTCTCGGAAATAGCAGAAGCTTTTGCATCTGCCATGGGGCCAAATAGAACCAATTTGCAAAATGGAAGGTCTGTTTGAAGGGATCACGATAGGTTGGAGGTGATGCCAAGGCCAAACAAGGATTGCTGCTAAAAGGCTAGAGGGGAAGGTTCGTTGATGAGGCATTGTATGATGATGCGACAGTTTGCACAGGTAGGTTTGGACAATGTAGTAGCAGTAATGTAGTAACAACAATAAAGATTCGACTGGTCTAGGTGATTGGTGGTTATTTGGACCCCCAAATAGTCCCAAAATCTCATGTAGGAGCTGCTCTAGAGTTGACAAGAGAGAGGCCCAATAGGGGTTGCTGTAGCATGATGATTGCCTACTATTTAGGTGATCTCAATGGTGTTGAGGCTAGTCTTTGTTTATGTAGCAGCAATAGTGACCTTTACTAAAGGCTTCACGACGTGGAAGGAGGAAGAAGAGGGAGAGGAGTTGAAGAAGATTGACAACAGGCTATTCCTCTTTGGTGGGAAGATATCTTAGGGTTTCTAGGAAGGGATCATGGCTCTGATGCCAAGTGAAGATAGAAATGAGAAGAAATTTCTTTTATTGATCTTCATAAAACAAAATGAAGAGTGTTGGTCCCTTTATATAGAGAGGACCAATACAACACCAAATCTAATCAAATATAACATATTAATAATAGAAAATAAACATACTAATAATAGAAAAAGATAAAAAAGCAAACTCTTTATTCTATTGATTTTCTAAATCCTAACTATTATTATTCTAATGCCACTATAAATTTCAAATACATATATATGCCACTATAAACACACCTCTTTTTACAATAGTGCTATTAAATTATTGTGAGGTTAGACTTTAGCTACATTCAAGTAGCCAAAAAGATTAAAAAGCTTACAAGGGTAAAAAGGTAGCAAAAAATCTTTGTTGAGAATGTAAGGCAGGCTTATCAAGGCATTTGCATAGCACTCCCAAAAAATAGTCTTGTGTGGAAAACTTATAAAAATTTGTAGGATATAAAAGATTGAGAATTACTATTTAACGATTTGAACCTATGCATTTTGGTTTGGATTCATAGGGCCTACATCTAATAAATTGTCAAGCTTATTTTTTATTAATTAGACTCAAGTCTAAGCTTAGGTCATTGTAACTAGTATGATAGCCAAACTCCCTCTTGTAGAAGAAAATGACTATCCTTGGGATGACTGAAGAGTGCACCATAAGGTGCAGAGTATATTTATTAATTGATTGTATGAACTTTAATAAGGACATCAAGATTTTAAGTTGGAGAGACTATAATGTCCTCGGAATAATCTCACATAGGAAATTTATGAAAACAAGTAGTGAGATATAAAGAATTAAGAATGACTATTTGACAACTTAAACTTAAGCATTCTGAATAGTTGTTTAGATTCATGAGCATCATGCCTTGTTAAGGCTAGGTTTTCCCAATTAGAATCAGGCCTAGGCCTAGTTTGTTGCAATTTCAATCCCCTAATGCGAAGATTAGGGGGGCAATAATGGGGGTAAATGACAGTAAAAGAGATGCAGAAAGAAGTTGAGATTGAGAGGAGAAATGTAATTGCAATTTTTTTGAGGTTTATGATATAATATATATGCTAAAATAACTCTTTGTTAATGTTTTCAGTAAAAGATAGTAGATCACCTTGATGGAACCTAATTAGAGTGGTATTTTTACAAAGATAATCAACTTTGTTCTAGCATTTGTGTAAATACTAAAATATGCTGGCATTTATGTTATTTCATAAGTTTATGATGGCCTTATGCGTCTTCCACAAACGGAAGAGCAGCTGATTACTCATAAAAAAAATCTAGTTACATTTTTGACTAATTGCTACATATTTACCTCGCTTCTTTTACAAATAGACGAGCACTTTCATCTGTCTACTTGTATCTTAGAAGTCCATTTTTGTTTTTACAAGTTAATTATTGGTTACAAGCTGGTCGTTATTGTTTGCTAGCGCTTTTCTGCATCTACCTGCCAAGGGACCTATAAAGGAAGAATAAAATGGAATAAGTTGATTAGATAGCATTTAAAAGCCAGAAAGCAAAGCAAAAAATGGAAGAAAACAATTCAGTAGTTTTTAAGATAAAAATTTTAAATGAATGAAACTAAATATTGCCATTTTTAATAAACTTGGATAATGATTATATAAATCCACTTCCTATAAATGGTAACCATCACGAAAAAATCATGGGTTGAGATATGATTTCCACATAGGTTCATCTGAGCTTCACTTGTATGTTCTTTCAACAGAGATTCCGGCCATGAGGCTGAGCCACATTCCAATCTTCAGCGGACCACTATATTTTGTGGAAGAATAATGATATGGATCTGACTGAAAAACAACTGAGATGGAGATAACAATGACGATCTGATTGTATACAAATTTAATGCAAAAGAACTTGTTCTTTTATACTAGTAAAGTTTTGCACTTGACAACAGTTTATACGCATAATGGCAGGAAAATCAACTTCCGATCGCTTAAATCACAAGATTAGGAGACAAAAGTCCATCCTGATACTTGAATTGGAGAAAGAAAAGAGGTACGGAGGTATTTTACCGTATCAGAACAGTATTTCATCCATCGTATCTGAGATAACTTACAAAAGACCAAGTACACCCCCTATCTGATATTAATCACCAGTGGTTTCATGAGGACAACCTAAACTTCCTGTTAAAGATGGGGAGAAAGCAATTAGAAATAGAAGGGGCACAGTGCATGGCTGCTAATTGGACATTTGCTGCATCCCCACCTCTCGGTGTTGAATGTTTTAGTACCACCAGATAGAGGTTCCAGACCATCTAATACTGTGGTTCATCATTGATCGAGAGGTTCGACGGCAGTCCGGAAGAGGAGAATGTAAACCTTGTCGATTGAGAAGTACAAAAAGCCTCCTAGGGAGTGTGTGACATACGAACCAAAGCTTGTGCCAACAATGCAGTGCCAAGCAGGACCATACAAAGAATCAAATTCCTGAATCAGAAAAATGGCCATCACCTTGTAGACATTGCATGAGGCTTTTAGTTAAAAGAGACCATAATGCCTTTCAAATACAAACATAATAAAGATCCCAGAAAATAGTTTTTTTTAAAAAAAAAAATACTAATGGTGTGTGCGGGCATGCATGTGCGTGTGCATGTGCGTGTATTCTGCAAATAATACCATTCAGAAGAAATCCAATACAGATACAGATAACAGTATGTTTGCATTTTTGTAGCAGAGCAAATAGCAAAAGTTGCCACTAGGAGAAAACCAACCAATCAAGATGATAAAAAAAGGAAAAGAAAAGATGAAAAAGGACCTTCTACCTCTGCAACAAGAACCTTAGCAGATAAGTTGATGAACTTGAGAACAAAATTGATTGCCTTCAAAAAGGAAACTCGGGAGAAAAAGAAAAGTTTTTGATGCCCTCCAAGGGATTGCTTCTCTAGATGGAGTTGAAGATGCTAGGGGACTCACGACCTAAGAGAAGGAGAATAGGAAAAGCCTTCAAGGGGTGATTTTTCACTAGGGTTTCAAAAGGATGATGAATTGGCATAAAAAATTAAGGCAGCTTTGGTTGAAAGAAGGCAAGTCCAATACTTGTTTCTTCCACCTGGCAGCCAGCTCTAGAAGAACAAATCTCATGGCTCTTTGTAAGTCCGTGAGGAATTGTTAACAGGAAGGGAATACATTGTGCAGGTGTTGGACTTGCATTTCTATGATTTTACTTGGAGGAATGGGCCTGACAGCTGGCAATGGCTTGATATGGATATGCCTATACTTGACGAAGACACTTCTAGACTTTTGCTGGGACCGGTGCTAGAGGGAGAAGCTCACGTTGCTATTCGAGGACTGAAAGCGGAGGGATCACCGGGCCCCAACGGATTTCCCATGCTTTTCTATAAGAAATTCTAGGAGGTGGTCAAAGAAGACTTCATGGCGATGTGGGGGGAATTCCTTGATGGTAACTTTTGCTTGGAAAGGCAAAAAACATTTTTTTGTCTTCCTTCTACCAAAAAAAATCAGGAGCTGAGTCAGTAGAGCATTTTCATCCCATTGCCCTCTCAATTCGATCCTTCTTATTGCGGCAAAAATTCTAAACAAGTTGAGAGAAGTGATACCCGATCTCATCAGCACGATCCAATTAGCATTCGTTCGTGGAAGATCCTTGCAAGAGTCCATCATGGCAGAAGAGGTGATCACCTCATGGAGATAGAGACATGAGGAGCTTTTTGTGGAAGGTTGACTTCTCCAAAGGCTATGACTGTTTCTTGGGCCTATTTGTGGCAGGTGCTGAGATGTCAACTTTTCAAATCTAGTTAATGGAAGGCCTGCCGAATGTAGATCTAGCCACAAAGGAGTGAGACAAGGTTGTCCATTAGCACCCATTTTGTACATTCTTGTTGCAGACACATTAGCTTTGATGGCTTTCAAAGCTTGCAGGAACGGGCTCTTAAAGGGATTCACCTTCGTGTCTGTTGACATACACATGTTCTTCATATTTCTTTATTTCTTTTATTCTATTTTTGTAGTTTACTGTTAGTTTTATTTCCTGGTTGGACATGTGTAATTTTCCCACACCTTTTCTCTATATAAAAAGTGTAGAGTTTATTGGAATAATATGTTGTGTTATTCTTTCCCACTTGGTAACAGAGCGTGGTCCTAGGCCAGATTCTGGTATCCCACCCAAGCCTAGCCCTGAAACCCTCCACCTTAACCCTTGATCTCTCTCTCTCCTCACCCCGGTGGCAACTGCAGCCACCGGCGGCGACTACAGGACCACCAGCAGCCACCGCTCCACCCTAGGTGCATCAACGATCACCAGAGCCACCGAAGCAGGGCTTGCAGTGCTGGTGCTGCAGGCTCGCTGCCAACAACCCAGGTGGAGGAGAGAGGGGCCCCAACGATCTCTACACATCCTGTTTGAGTTGATCTTGACTCTTGCAGCGATGATCTGATTTTGCAGAGGTTGTTGGGGACTGCAACATGGTTTTTTGGGTTGTTTAGTGCCCCAAAATCCACATTTATCTATTGATCTTGTGAATTTTCCACTGGTTATGACCTGAAAGTGATTTCAGATCTTGGTTTTTGCGTTGTCTCTGTCCGAAGGTTCTTGAAGGATTCATCTTTTGAATCAGAGGTTACTTCGGGTACCGCATCAAAGAATGTGACTTACAAGAGTCAATTTTTCGATCCCATAATCAAATTTGATGAGACCAATTATCTTAGATGGTCTCAAGTGTTCCTTATGACAATGGAGGGACATGATAAGGATCATATTTTATTGGAGCTAGAGCCTAGAGATAAAATAGAAAAAAATGCATCTTGGAAGAAGGATAATGCTATGCTGCATGCTTGGTTGATGAATAGTGTTATGCCTCGCATTGGAGATGAGAATATGTACTATAAGATGATAAAGCAGATATGGGATAGCCTTAGAGATACTTATTCACATGAGAAAAATTCCTTTATGGTCTTTCAAATACATCATGAGCTATTTGAGTTGAAACAAGAGGTCATTCTCTTTCTCAATATTATTCAGCTTTGAAAGGCTTTTTGGAGAAGTATAATGCCTACCAGCTTGTGTATACTTGTCCAACCTAGAAACATTATCGCAAGGAGTTTGTTGTTCATCTTTTCTTGTTTGAACTTGGTCTAGATCATACTGCTCGTTCACAGATTCTCACATTGTCTAAGCTCCCTAGATTGGAGAAGGTTTATAGTTGTCTGAGTAGGCTTGTTCTGCCTCAGCCTCAAACTGGAGAATACTGGACAAGCGTTAGCTATGGCTGGACATGGAGGTTGAGGTGCCCCATCCACGCGTGGTCGGAGAAGATGAGGTTTGTTTGGGAGGACTCGTACCACTTGCACCTTCTATGGGGAGGTTGGACATGTTGAGGCCTCGTGTTGGGCCAAGCACGAGAGGCCACCGATCGTTAATCAAGCTTCTGTGATTTCTGCTGAGTAGTTTGACACTGTTTCTCCCATTGATTATGATGCTGTGGTTTAGTGCCTTTCTCAACTGACTCAGGAGGACCACTACTAATGAGATTGTTGCCTTTACCTTATCGTCAGGTATTGATATGTCTTAGTTAGTAGATTCTGGAGCATCACATCATTTAACCACTAATTAGGGATGCTTTGGGAGATTACAGATTGCACCACAAGAATAGTACAAATGGCAGATGGTAGGCATGCGCAGATTGATGGTCAGGCGGAGGTGTCTGTTACCCTTAACATGCAATTACCTGATGTGGTTTTTGTCCCTGATTTCTCCATGAATCTATTATCTGTTAGTAAGATTACTATGCTATTTAATTGCAGAGCTATATTTGATGATGTTAGTTATATATTTCAAGACAAACTGATGGGGAGGATGATTGGTGGCAGACATGAAGAAGAGGGGTGTGTATTGCCTTGTCCAAATGCCTTTTGCTGCTACATGTCAGGGTGGTTCAGGCTTCACATCTGGTAGTGCTGCAATGATAGGCTTAGACGCAGCATCCCACATTTGTCATTAGCTACTGAGATACATTGCGATGTATGCCAGTTAGGAAAGCATCATAAATCTTTCTTTCCAGCCACTACTAGTTCAAGTTCTATTGCTGTTTTTGAGTTGTTGCATTTAGATGTTTGGGGCTCTAGTTGGATACTTGACCGATAGGATCACCGCTATTATTTGATTGTGGTGGATGATTTTTCTCATTTATCATGATTGTTTTTAATAAAGAATAAATCTATCCCATTATTAAGCATTTCTTATTCGAAATAAAAAATCAATTTGTTACTTTGAAAATTGTGAGATCTAATAATGCTTTAGAAATTTGTACTGCACGATTGGCTAGATTTTACAGGGCACATGGGATTGTGCATCAGACCTCCTATCCACACACCTCGAAGCAAAATAGTGTGGCAGAGAGGAAACACAGGCACCTGTTTGATGTAGTTCATACCTTATTGATACAACATTGTATTCCACATTTATATTGGGGTAATGCAGTTCTTACTGCATGCAATCTTATTAATAGGATGCCTTCCTCTGTTCTACATGAGCAAACTCTTTGGTATGTTCTTTATCCTGAGAAGGAGCTGTTCTAGTTACCCCCATGTGTATTTAGATGTGTAGCTTTTGTACATTTGATGGGTCTAGGAAGGGGCAAGTTGGCACTACGCGAAACAAAGGGTGTCTTTCTTGGATATTCCTAAGTCCAGAAGGGATATCATTGCTATGATCCAGTGGCAAGGAGGCACTATGTTAGTGTAGATGTGACATTCCATGTAGGGTTTCAAATATCGTGATATATCGGCGATATATCACCGATATATCGCTATTGATGAGATGGGTGGTATCGATACCCTCGAAGTATAATTTTTTTCGGATATTGGCAATATATTGCCAATATGGGGAGATATTGCCGGTATATTAGGCGATATATCGGCGATATCGCCGAGATATCGACGAAATGGGAGCTGTTGGCGTTGGGTTTGGGCAAGAGGCTCGAAATTTGAATGCTGGGTGAGGGGCGGGAGGTCTGGGTGGTGCTGGAGCTACGAGTTGCTGGACACACACACGTAAGAAATCATCGATATCGGCGATATATACGTTTTTTTTTACTTAAAAGGAAATCGACAACAAACACACTCTCCAGTCGTACAGTCAGGGGTATCTTGTATCTTTCCCTAACCTATAATGGGCGAATGCCTCACATTAGCAACTAATATGGTTCTGCCAGATAGAATTAGTTTTAGCCTAAAGAATTGTCTGGCATCATCAAATCTATGTCGAGAAGCACCCGAGTCAACCGACCCATCAGTGGCTCACACACACGTCCACACATGCACGTGCATGCATGCACGCACACACACACATGTAAAAAAATCTTTGATATCGACGATATATCTCTAATATAACACATACACGTTTTTTAGGTATACTTTCATGATATATTATTCGTAAAAATGTTAACCTTTAAATTTTGTGATATTTTGTGACATTTTATGCCTTTATGAGCGTTTCCCCAAAATTCACCGATATCAGTGATATATCCCCGATATATCTCTTTTTTGGCTTGTCGATACGATATCAATCTCAATATTCAAAATCTTGGTTCCATGAGACAATACCTTATTTTTCTTTAACAGCTCGTCGATTGTCTCCTGAAGTTGAATTTGCTCCCATGCCTATCCCACCTGTACCCATAGTTTTAAAAATCGTGCCTCGAGGCTATAGAGGCGTATGCCTCGAGGCGAGGCGGCTCCAAATAGCCTCGAGGCGATAGCCTTGGGGTGCATTCAAGAGGTGTGCACCTCGGTTGAGCCGAGGCGGTTCGAGGCGCTAGAGGCAGTGAGGCACACATGAGGCGCGACCTCAACTGGTTTAGGTGTAGCTGCTGCAGCAGCGTCGAAGCTCGAGGAGGAGCATCGCCGCAGCAGTGTTGGAGGAGGAGCATTACCGATGGTGCAGCTACTGCAGCAGCGTTGGAGCTCGAGGAGGAGCATCGCCGCAGTAGCATCGGAGGAGCATTGCCGGTAGTGCAGTTGCTGCAGTAGTGTCGGAGGAGGAGCATCGCCGGGGGGTGCAACTACTGCAGCAGTGTCGGAGGAGGAGCATCGCCGGTGGTCAAGTTGGTTCTTCGATGGTTGTTTTGCAGCTTTTACTTAGGGTTTACTATGAGAAAAATCCATTGTGAAATATAGTTCTCAATATGTTGTCGTAGACTCGTAGTAAATATCTTTAGTGAGAAAATACTAAAGATTAGGTTGTTAAAATTTAGTGTTTATTGTGCATTGTATGAGGCTTAGGTTAAATATCTTTAGTTTTAAAATTTGGGTCTACTATGCATTGTTGTTAAATATGTTTACTGTACATCGTGTTAAATATCATTATTGGTTTATTGTGCATTTGCATTTATCATTAAGGTGCTTAGGGTTTTGTGTTTTTTTTTTTGTTTACTTGATTGTGTTTCATCATTGTCAAATATCTTTAGGATGAGTTTTGAGGTGTGCTTTAGGGTTTGAAGGGAAAGTTTGGATTTTGGTAGGGCTTGGTTGTTAGGATTTTGAGATGAATTTCGTTCTTTCAATGTTGTGATAGAGAAAATGTTATGAAAGTGTATTGTTTAGATTATTATTTTCTTATTAGTACTTAATAAGTATATATTATTTCCTTTTTCTATGTTTTTTATACAATTCTTGAGGCTTACGCCTCGCCTCGATGAAGGCAAACTACCTTGGTATCGCCTCGCGTTTTTTAAAACCTTGCCTGTACCAATGGATGGAGTTATAGACAGAGATATCTCCTACACCTTGTGAGCCTCCGAGTGATAACAATAGATATGGACTTGTTTATCAGAAGCCAATGACTTACAGGAAGCACACCCCCACTTTAGTACCTAGGACCACCTTCCTCAGGTCAGGTATGTGTTGAGCCATCTAACTAGATGTGCGCTAGTGGTGATTATGTAGGTGCAAGTGATGGTGTTCCTGAGGATGATCTTCTGATAGATATTTGGAAGGCATCATGGTCTCATGCATACTATAGAGTAGCATGAGCATTGTTCACTAAAAAGGTGGGGAAATCTTTTGGCTTGTTTACTACAGCTTTGTCAGCTATGGAGTTGCTAGTTACATATCACCAGGCTATGCTTGATTCAAAATGGCGGAAGATCATGGAGGATGATATGGCTGCCTTACAAGATCGATAGACATAGGAGCTTACTTTCTTCCACCTGACACTATACTTGTAAGTTATCGCTGGTTTTTGCTTTGAAGTACAACCTTGATGGATCTATTTCAAGGCATAAGGCACGTTTGGTAGCAAAGGGATTCACTCAGACATATGGGGTGGATTTCTTTGATACATTCTTCCCTGTCGCTTGCTTGTCTATGATTCGGATGCTTGTTTCTGTTGCTACTCATAAGGATCGGAAACTTCACCTGCATGACATAAAAAATGTCTTCCTTTATAGTGATATTAAGGAAGAGGTATATAGGCAGTAGCCTCCTGGATTCGAAGTTCAGGAGTGTATGCAGGTTGAAGGTTATTTATGGACTCAAGCAAAGTCCAAGAATATTGTTTCACAAACTGTTAGAAGTAGTGGAAAAGATGGGCCTGCAGAGATCTTCCTTTGACCATTCACTATTTAATTGGACGAAATGATTTAATTTCATTAGAAACCCTAGGGCCCTCTTTATAGAGAGAGACCATAGAGTCAAGTACATAAATATCCCTGAGGGACTAAACGGCCATAGCCCTTACAATAAGAGAATACAAAGACCATATGTACTAACATTCTCCCTCAAGTTGAAGCATAGATATCTATCATGCTCAGCTTCGATATACAAGAATCAAATGAAGATCTGGTCAGGAGCTTGGTGAAAATATCTACAGTCGGCTCCTCAGATGCAACAGAAGTGGTATATAGCAAACCCTTCTGAATGTCCCTGGTATAGTGACAATCAACTTTAAAATACTTCGTCCTCTCGTGAAATGCTAGGTTATTGGCAATGAAGATAGCTGCTTTATTATCACATCGCATATCCATCGGACAAGAAAACTGCACCTGTAAATCAATAAGCAAGGATCTGATCCACATCATCTCTACAGTCATCTAAGCCATAGCTCTGTACTCAGACTCGGCACTGGATCTTGCAACTGTGCCCTGTTTCTTGCTCCTTCATGTGATCAAATTCCCTACTAAGAAGGTGCGTAACCCAGTAGTAGATTTGCGATCCACATGACATCCAGCATAGTTTGCATAGCCAACTAACGTCATAGAAGACTCCTTGGAGAAGAAAAGACCCTTCCCAGGAGCCTTTTTGATATATCTAAGTACCATCAATGCTGCATCCTAATGCTGATGTGTTGGCTTGGCCATGAACTGACTTAGTCTCCCAACTGTAAAGGAGATATCTAACCTCGTGATAGTGAGATACAGTAGCTTGCCCACAAGCTGTCTGTATTGTCTACTATCCACCACCTGTGCATCTTCATCATAGATTAGCACCTTAAGGTCCATAGGAATATTGGCCTCAGCCCCAAGCATACCAATTTCCTGCAGGATAACTAAAGCATACTTCCTTTAAGACATCACACCCTTCTTGCTGTGAGCAACCTCAATACCAAGGAAATACCGTAGAGCCCCCAAGTCTTTCATGACAAACTGCTATGCAAGGATGCATTTAACCTCAGCAATGCCCTGCTCATCATCCCTTGTGATAATTAAATCAATATAAACAAGAAATATCACAGTACCTCGTGTAGTCCTTACAAAGACTGAAAAATCAGCTGTTGATCTCCTGAATCCAGCTGCCTCAACAACCTGTGACAACTTTTGAAACTAGGCTCTGGAATTCTGTTTGAGGCTATATATAGCCTTCCGTAATCGACATACACACTCCCCCTAACTCTCAAAGCTAGGTGGCAGTTGCATATAGCCTTCTTCTTGGAGATCACCATAAAGGAAGGCATTCTTCACATCTAGTTGATGCAGAAGCCAATCTGCTTTGGATGAAATGACTTAATTTCGTTAGAAGCCTAAGGCCCTCTTTATATAAAGAGAGGCTGTAGAGTCAAAAGTACATAAATATCCTTAAGGGACTAAACACCGATAGCCCTTACAATAAGAGAAAATAAAAAGACCATATGGACTATCATGTTTGTTAAGAAGACAAAGCGAGGTGTGGTAGTTCTCTTAGTATATGTTGACGATTTGATTATTACAAGAGATGACAGCTAAAATTATAGAAGTCAAGATTCCTAGCGGACTAGTTTGTTATGAAAGATCTTGGCCAACTATGTTATTTTCTGGGGATTGAAGTTGCAACTGGTAGAGATGGGATAGTTTTGTCACAATGTAAGTATGCCCTTGATGTACTTAAAGAAATAGGCATGCTAGGATTCAAACCTGCTAACATACCTATGGATCCCAAGGCACATTTATATGAAGAGGTAGAAGTGGTTGATAATTATTCATATAGGTACCTGGCTGGAAAATTGTTATATCTAACCATTATTAGACTTGGCGTTGCTTTGGCTGTTGGAAAGTTGAACCAATTTATGAGTAAGCCTACTAAGTTATATTGGGAGGTAACTATGCAGGTGCTTAGATACTTGAAAAAAGCACCTGGTTGTGGACAACCTTTTAGGAAGGGAGCACCTATGACAGCTATAGGATATTTAAACGCTGACTATGTAGGAAATATAGTAGATAGAAAATCTACCATTGGCGTCTGTAATTTTGTTGCTAGAAACCTTATTCCCTGGAAGAGTAAGTAGGGGTTGTCTCTAGGTCAAGCGCAGAATTTGAGTATTGTGTTATGGCTCAGATTGCTACAGAGATGGTTTGGGTGAAATCCTTACTACAAGACCTACATGCCCCCAAATTGATGGTGCTATGAAAATGCGATGTGACAACAGGGAAGCCACTTTACTAATAATCCAATGTTTCATGAGAGAACGAAGCATGTTGAAGTGGATTGTCACCAATACAGAGATTTGATACAGCGGGGAGTGTTGCATACTACTTTTGTTGCTTCAAAGGACCAAACTGCTAACATTTTTACTAAGCTATTGCCACGAAAAGCTTTTGATGTGTGCTATTCCAAGCTATGCATAATAGATATCTATGCTCCAGCTTGAGAGGGTGTATTGACATGCACGTGCTCTTCATATTCTTTATTTCTTTTATTCTGCTTTTGTGGCTTATTGTTATTTTTATTTCTTGATTGGACATGTGTAATTTTCTCACATCTCTTCTCTATATAAAGAGGTGTAGGGTTTATTGGAATAATATGTTGCGTTATTCTTTCCAACTGTGTCAAATGGTGAACTGGTGACCTAATCTTACAGTATGCAGACAACACAATTTTCTTAATTAAGGGAGGGGGTATATAGGCTGAGTGATTGAATTCCCTAGTCCATATGTTTGGTAAATTCTTTGGTCTTTCGATAAATCACGTTAAATCGATTTTTGTTTCAGTGAACTTAACATATGAAGAAAAGAATGCTGCTCCTCAACACACCCAACAAACCTTCTTGTTATTTACCTCAAGTTACCTATGAAAGGAAAGCAAACTTCCTTTGGTGACTGGACTTAGCTTGTTGATAAACTTATCAAGAGACTTTTGGGGTGGCAAGGGCAAGTCATCTCCAAGGGAGGACAATTGGTACTCCTAATGTTCTTTTAGTAATTTTGATTTTCCATCTCTAAGTTATCAAGTTGCTAAAGAAGATCAAACAAAAAGATTGAGACCATTAAGAGGAGATTCTTTTAAAAGGGCCTAAATCATGAAGGCAGGTTTTTGCACATGGTCAATTGGGAAAATGTTTGCAAACTGATCGAATAGAGAGGTCATGGGGTCTTACATCTTCGGGATTTTGGAGACTCCCTACTTCCAAAGTAGGTGATAGGCCTACTTTAGTAGACATTAATTGTGCCTAGGAATAATTAATTCTAAGATTAAATGGGACTTTAAGTATATAATATGTTGGAAAGTTAGTGGAGTCATGATTTAGTATTCCTACGTAATTCTTTGATGCAATACATATTGCATATAATTAATCATTCATGTGTGTACTTATTGAAAGGGATAATTCAAAATAACATCTTACGTATAAATTATGAGAAGTTTTGTTGAGAATGATTTCTAAAAATGAAAATCTCGGATCTCTCTTTCTTGATTGTCTGTCAATCTCTCTTACCAAAAAAAACCCTCAATCATCACACACTCTCTCCCGGTTAATCTTTCTCTCTTATTCTCTCTCTTTTCTTTCTTTTTATTAACAGGACATGAAGGCTACCTCCCATCATCTGCCTCCGACAGAGGGAGAGCCTCTCCCCACGCACCAACAGACCACCGCGAGCCACCGACAACGCCCAACCACCACTGTGTCTCGCTCACGTCCTCGACATTCCTATTATCGCAGTTGGCGGTGACAGCACTAGCATCTGCAACCACGACGACTCGTCATCAATTGCATTCCCTTGACGACCTCCACACTGCAAACTGCCACCGTGGTCGACGGTGACAGCGCTGACGCCACTACTGTGTTCCAATCGACTTCTCTGCCACTGCAAGTTCCTCTCACAACCGTCATCCTCCATCCTCGACCCTCTACATCACTGCGTGTCTTCTTCAACCTCTTGCTCTATTTCTTCTCCTTCACGAGCACCCAACACCAGCCACTTCACCACCGCCTCACCTCATCATCTCCAACCACCCGCTCTCGACATGGCCACCATCGATGTGCTCCTTACAGCATCACCGACGTTTGGACCATCACCATCACCGCCAGCCACCCTCCACAGCTATCAGCCGCACTCTACCATCGGTGACCATAGGAGCATCGTGCTCCTTTATCCTTAACCTCGACGCTACACTCACCACGTGTGCTCCTTCCTTGCATGTAACAACAGCTCCATGCGACCACAGCGAACGACCACTTCCCTCGATCGCGCAAGCCTCACCAACGCAATTCACCATCGACAACTTCCCCACCAAGCTCACTGTTCATCATCTCCAAAGAAGAACCCATCACCCACTGTGACCACCTCCATGCAGCCGGCACCACGGACCTCCGCTATCCACGCCGTCAACTCCACCGAGCTCGTCTCGGCACCACGAATCCGCCCACACCCTTAGCCACATTGACCGCGACCTACGTGTATGCGTGGAAAGACCCACCATCGGCGAGCATCTCTTCACCGCCCGGCGAACTCTGACCACCTCTTGCCGTAGGACCACTACCATCGGAAGCCTCTCCACATTCTTAACCTCCTCTAAGCATGGCGCAACCGACCGTGCTTCCTCCTCCATCCGCACACAAGGGGAGTTCATCCCCTGTTTCTTAACCGTACGTGCCCAATTAGTTTTTACCAAACGTGCCATTGCCACTATTTATTTTTGGATTAAACAATTGGTATATTGAATCTTTTGCTTGTGTGCCCCTCTCTTTCTCTATGTTTCCCGTCAATGATCATTTAAATCATCCTATTTGATGCTAAAAGAATTTACAAATATATTTTGCATCCTATTAGCCTCGCACAAAGTATCTGAACAATGCAATGAAATAATTGTGGGATTATTGATCTGTTCCTCACGGATACGACTTAACTCTTCGTGGTTAGTTTTCATTGATAAATATTTTTATTCAGAATTTTTCCACCACACGATTTACACTGCAACGACGTATTATTTTTTTGATACCATCTTTCTGATTCAAGTGAAAACATCCGATCAGTAGGTCATTAAAATGTTAGTAAATGAAGATCATCTCTAGTGTCGGGTATTGTGGGACTCCTATGGTAGAACACTAAAACTAGGATGAAAGGAAGTTGATTTTGTAGGGTGCTTTCGATTTCTGGCAAGGTTCGACTAAGGTTTTGGACCACATTTCATCTCTTTTTGAACTCGTCTTGGGAGGAGGGGACACATTTAGGGCTAGTTTACTTGGAGGATTAGGAAACTGGTGTTAGGAAATGTGGAAGTAGTGTTAGACTTCATTTCTGTTTACTTGCGCGATGGTGTTAACACCAATTGTTGTTTATTTAAATTGTTGTTAAGTTGTGATGTTAACCCTTGTGGTGTTTACCTGGTGGTGGTGTTAGGAATAAGAAAATGACCTTTTTACCCCCTTGAACCAAATTGCACTGATGATATTTCAATTCTAAACCAAATATCATTGGTGATATTTGAACCCATCGAGGGATTAGGTGCAGGGATGGAGGGAAAAGCTATGAGGATAGAGCATCGATCCTATTGTCATCCATGGTAAGAGTGATTTAGGCAAGGGTGTAGGTCGATTTGGGTGTTGGGGAGCGGGGAGGGGAAACTGGGTGTGTGTGTGTGGGAGGAAAAGGGGAAGGGCGTCAAATATTAGAGATGTGGGGATGGGAGATGGTGTTAACCCGTGTTTGCTTAACATCGGTAAGAATTGGTATTGGCAAAATATGGGTTCTCGCAGCCCAAACCCAAGTTTTGCAAATGAGGGTTAAGCTGAGAAGTAAACATGAGTTGACCTGGGAAGTAAACTAGTCCTTACATTTGGGGAGGATAATTGGACATGGACAAGGAGTCTGGCGGCTAAGTTCCTAAGATTGTGTTTAGAGATAGGGTGTGTTGTGGTGGTACATTTAGTACCACATAGTAGAATGAAGTGTGGTATGTGTGGGAGCCTATAAATAGGCTATTGTACCCCAATTTATTTTTTGAGAAGAATAGAATAATCTCACCCTATCAGGGCCTTCTCTCGTGGTTTTCTCCCTGCTCTTTGTGAGTGGGATTTCCACGTAAACATAAGCTTTTCTTATCGTTTACGTTTTAATATCATGTTATGCTTTCACTTATTTACATTATTTAACACATTTTCAAAGCAAGTCATTCTTGGATTATTATTTTCTTAAGATTTCTATTTCATTATTCTTGGAGTTCCTTGTTGAAAGAGACGACAAAAGATCGAGATAAGATCCAGAGCGAAGGGAGATGTTCCCGAGCTCCAAATCAGGAGGTGAGGACTCTGGAGGAGTCCGAGGCAAGTCGCCGGTTCTGATGCCTTAAGGGAACAAGGCGAGGCCAATGGGCATAGTATCCCCAAAGGGCGTCGTGAAGGTGGCGAAGAAGGCCGACGACGACGAGCGAAAGAAGGTGGTGGCAAAAGCGGCACCTTTTGTCACGCCCCAAAACCCAAGCTCCTAAGTGACCATCAGAGTTCCGAGGAATGGCAACAGAAGAGGCACTGGTCTTGTACCTAACTAAGTCGAGCTATAAAAGAATTGCATTTATTACATAAAATGGAAGTATGGGAAGGATGGCACATAATTGATAAGGAAAAGCAAAAATTAAACATGCGCTAAGCACATAAAGCATAAAATATTACCTGTTAGAAATATCGGCAAAAACCCACGCAGCGACAAATCCCAAGTGTCAACGACACACGACGACCACCTGAAAGTAGGTCACAAACAACTACCGTATCTCAACCAAATAGGATAATGTACAATTTTATTTACTGTCTAGTCCTTAGCCCAACCCAACACCCTAGGTTCTAATTCCCGAACCCGATCTAACTCAACCAACATCGTGGTCCCAAAACCCATTAGTCAAGTTGCCCAAATTCTTCTCATGATTTAGTATTAATAATTATTCTCTCACTTGCCTCAGTGATCAGATTCTAGGAATCATCCCTCTCCACCAGAGGAGATTGAGATGCATCCTTTCATTTGAATTCCAACTTGATAGTCTCTCCTTGATCAGGGGAGAGGTTAGCAAGTCCGTTGATCCTCGAGAAAGGCATGCCCGCTCGACGTATCAAGAATGTTGCTGACCTCAGTCCAAAGAGTCGAGCCTCATGGGAGATACCCAGGCCTATCCCTTGCGACCATGAAGCGCAAGCTTGGTTCGTGCCCAACAAGGACCAATTACAATTCAAACTAGATTATCATTGTAGAATTGGCCAGAATTGTCGACCCACACCAATGCTCCCGTTGGGAGCGGCTCCCCATAGGAGCACGGTCTTTGGATGTGCCCTCTCAATTCGTCGTCGGACGAAATCTCAACCAATCCATTACAGTAACCAAGCACTTCCGTATCCACGGGTGCCAAGTGAGCCTCTAGTCACATGTACCTTGGTGTTCCCCCACTATGCACGCGAGCACCGGCCAAGCCTAAAGCCACGAGTACCTCCGCATCGAGTCAAATTTGAGGACATTAAAGTACCAAACACCGATGATAGCCCATGGCTTGTCACCGAACCTGGGAACCCTCCAAGTTCCATGGTAGATTCCTTGGTAGCCTCCATCTACCACAATAGCTCGGGTCCTTTACCTGAGCAGTGAACCCGCGATTCAAATCTAAGGGTGCAACCTTATGAGCCTACTTAGTCGGGTTACCATCATTTGATTCCCTTGGGTTCCGTTTCTAGAACGAAGCCCTAGAGACCTAGTGGATCACCTGGGATCTTGCTCAAGACTTTAGAATCCAAGCATTTCCTCTTATTAGACTTTGTTGAGTCACAGATATCACCTTGTGAAGTTCAAGCCATTACTTAAGCAATTCAGATTTACTTTTAATGTACTTAGAGAGCTTTAAGCTCAAATTAAAGGCACATAAACACACAGTACCCATCTAGGATTTAACCATGGTTTAAAAAAATGAGCCTCGAAGCGAGGCGGCTCAAAATAGCCTCGAGGCGGTAGCCTTGGTCTGCAGACATAAGGCGTATGCCTCAGTCGAGGCGCATCGAGGTGGTGGAAGGCGGTGAGGCGGTGCTGAGGTGCCACCTAAGGCTGTTACTAAGGATCTTCATCTCCAGAACTTTTTTGTTGCAGAAGTCTCTTCTGAGGTAGGACTTTATGTCAGGATACTAACATTCACAGGTTATGTTTCCTTGGAGAGAATTTAACAAGGTAAAATTTATCAAATTGACTATCTTGCAAGAGAAAAATTAACACAATGGGATTTAGTTCTACTACGAGTAGAGTTTGCATAAAACAATTCCACTAACTGTTTGTATAGGTTCCCCATTTTGCAAATTCTTGACCGAATATCTACCAACCATCATAGTAGAACAAGTGCAACAACTGAAGACCAAATTGAATATTTTACTTAGGTCCACCAAGAAATTCATGCCAAACTGCAAGTCATGACCCTAAATATCAAATCCAAGCCAAGTTATGTCTCCCTAAATACCAAATCCAAGCCAGTCTACATCAATGAGAATGAGTTTCCAAACAAGGGCCTTATGACGGTCTATTTCAAAAAAGAGAGGTTTCCTACAAATGTCCACCAAAATTTAGGGACAAGTTTTGAGTCCATTATAAGTCATCAAGCGCATCAGGAGGAATGCCTATTTGCTAGATCTCCTTCCAAATGTTCCAGTTCCTCGCCAATGTTCAATGTTTTCAAACTCTCTATGTATCATGGTGACTAGGTGACCTTGGGGGAACCTCCACTAATATCTCATTTGGACTTCAGCCTTCTCTAATGCTTATTGGATCATGCTGTCAAATACCATGAAACAAGTAGGCTTGATTCTAGCTTGAGTGAGGGGTTGGGGGGTTATATGCTATACGATGCTTACATAAATCATTTTGTAATTTATTTTGGGAGGGTTATAACTTGTGATAAAGAAAAAAATGTTATGAAAGAGTGTTATTTACATTATCATTTCCTTATTAGCACTTAACAAGTATATATCATATCATTTTTCTATATTTTCTATGCAAATCCTAAGGCTTACGCCTTGACCACCTTGAGCCTTACGCCTCACCTCGATGAAGGCAAACCGCCTCAGTATCACCTCGTGTTTTTTAAAACCTTGGGTTTAACTACGATTTTACCATTCCTCCATGCCCATTAGGGTACTTGCTGGACCCCCAATTAGGTTTTGTCATTTCTTGGGATTCCTAGTTTCAGAATCTCACAATTCCAAGTCAATTTATAAATTCAACAAACTACCTAACGATAGGAACCTATTACCTAATGTTGGGAAGCCCTACCAGCATACATCTATTGTTAGCTAATTCTAACCTAATGTTAGGTCAAGCTACATGCCTAATTCAGGGTTGCAAAACCCGCCTTTCATGCCCGAAACCCTGGTTTTGCACCACCAATATACACGCATGACAATACATCGAACCCAAGAGATCCTTGATCCCAATATTTTGGTTTCAATCCTTAGCCAGAGTAAATCAATTTTATTCTCTTATTAGAGTTCAAGCAATATGAAGCGAGTACACCAGTACTGGTCCTAGTCTAAGGTACCGTTGCTAGGTACCCATTTCCCCCACCAGGTCAATAGTGTATCAGTACTGGTATTGAGCCCTAACACCGATAATGGGTACCCACACAACAGCTTCCACCAGGCCAACCAGTATTGGTACTAGACCTTAGTACTGGTATTGGGCAACTCCAATACAATTTCCAACACCAGTTAGTACTGCTATTAAACACCGATACCGGTACTAGGCACCAAGCACACCTTTCCAAGTAATCCAGCCAGTACTAGTACTAGGCACCCACTGCTATGGCTACTGAGCTCATCCAGTACCAGTACGAGGTGCCTTCAGTACTAGACTTAAGCCCCTTTTATCTCATGCTGGTCCAACTAGTACCACTACTAGCCACTAGTATCAGTACTAAGTGTCTTTAGCACTTAATACCCAACTTTAAACCTTCCATTTAATTACCCATGTTTTTCACTTAACATCACCCATTTAGGATACCATTCTAAACATTTACAAGCATGAAAAGAACCTAAGTAATTAGAGAAATCATAGGGAAATCCTTCCTTTTGTTTACCTACACTCATCACCAAATTACACAATTAACATAAAAGTGAGTACACCCCACAAATTCACAATATATCTATACAATTTAAAGGTAATGATTTACATAAAACTCATAATAACCCATTGCTTGACCTAGGCCTCTTCCCTAATCATTACAAACTCAAGGTACACATGTGCATCCCATGGCATCAGGCCTAGAACCCTTATACCATGCCTTTACCACTACTAGAGTTCTTGATAGAACTTTCACCTTACCATTCCATAGCTTTACATCCCTCTAAGGTGTTTATATAATTTGTCCATTTCATTCTCCATGAGGGTGTCCATTAGATCCCTAACTAGGTTTAGGGTTAGTTTAAGCCACCCTATAGGATTTATAGGGTCAGCAACCCATGTTTCCATCCAACATAGTGCCTAAATAAGACATCTAACGTTAGGCACTTATGACCTAACGTTAGGTAGCCTATCAGCAGCTACCTACTGTTAGGTCACAAGTACTTAATGCTAGGTACTATTGCAAACTGCAACCAGACCGTAAAACATTGATTTTTCTTGTTTCAAAACCCATGCTTTACTTGTCCAAGCATCATAAACCACGTTTATTTCGGTTATAAACACACAAAACATCTGGATTTTCATGGATTTCTTTATCAGTTCTAAAACCCCAAAGAAATCTCTACAACCCTTGTGATAAAAAATGAAAAGGATTCACCACCAAATCCACATGCCAAAATGATTTGAAAGCCAAACCACAGTGTTTCAAGCATCACAAGCACACTTGCAACAAGATCAAATTAAGAAAACTCTTCTTCATCGTCGGGCATCAAGAGAAATCGAACGAAAGGGGAAACCCCTACCTCGAGGTGAGCTCTTCCCCATTCTTCCCCTAAGTAGCAACAACAAACAACGGCCGCTGCAGTAGTAGCGGATGCAACACCAACGGCAACAACAAACATAACAACGGTAGCAGCAACTCTCATGGCAGCAGCAACAACTCCTCCCCTCATAGAAGCAGCTGCGGCCACGACAGTAGCTGTAGCAACGGTGACAATAGCAACAATGCCATGAGCAACAACAGCTCCTTCAACACGCTCTCTGACGACGACAGTAGTGGCGATAGTGGCGAGGTAGCTGGTTGGTAGTGGAGCAAAGTGGAGGTGGTGGTGGAGCTCTTTACCGATGGAGAGGAAAAAAGGCGTGGGAGAGAAGGCAACAAAATGGGATTTTTTTTCCCTTCCTCTCTCTTTCTTTTTTGCCTTAGCCTTATATAAGGGTTGGAATAATTACACCAAGGCCCCTCCACTTTTAACTTAAGTTCCAAGAAAGGCCACTAATTTTAGTTCCCTTACAAATAGCCGCTCAACCTTTTATTACTTAAATCTTTTGTTAATAACTAAAAGTGATTACTTATTTCCAAGGTTATCATTACCAACTTTAGGTTCCAAAGGCCTTTGATCCACCATTAAGCAATCAATTTTGGCTTCAATTAGCCCATTAAGTAAATTAAAATCCAGGCCCTTACACCTTTGGTCCTACATAGGTGCGACGCACTGCTAATGCAGCCGAACTCGTCAACAGGGAGGATTGGGAGGAGACACGGACTTGATGAGTGCAGCGGCGATTGCATGTATGGTCCCGTGCTCACAGAGAGCATGTGGTGGCGCACGCAAGGCTGTAGCGGTGGCGATGACAACGATGATGCCCTCGTCCTCACGATGGCGACGAGGGGAGGATGTGGGCAACAAGCTAGAATGCAACAAGGAGTAGTTCCAAAGGGAGGAGGCATGCCAGAGGAAGCAGTTGGATGCAATGGAGGTGGTTGTTGGCCTCCTCAATCTTGTGGAGTTCGAGAGCTCCTTGCCAGGAAGCACAAGGAGCAGCGACAATGCACTTTTGGTTTTTAAAACCCTAAAGTAGTGATTTGGGTATTTTATGACTTTTGCCTCCGGTTTCTTTCCCTTTATGTTATGCCTCCATGTTAGCCTTAAAACACAAATGAAAGAAGAAAAAAGAATAGGGGAGAAAGAAAAAAAGGTGGGTAGTAACCAGAAGAGGAAAAAAAAAGAACAAAAAGAACAAAAAAAATAAAAGATAAGAAAAAGGAGAGAAAAATAAAAAAAAAATGATGATAAATGATTATGAGAAGAGGAGGAGAAGCTGTTCTTTAGTTTGTTTCTTCTCCAATACAAGTATGGGAGAAAGGGGGAGTGTGAGAGCTTATTTTCCCACCAGCATCAAATCAATTATCTACGACTCACCTCTGAACTACCTACACCCGTCTACAGGCAAAGTGAAGATGCAAACAAGCTGGCAACACAAGACAACCGTAACTTAGCAACACCAGTTGAGGATACAAAGAAGCCGGCGACACGAGGTATGAAGAAGCCGTGACACAGCAACATCATTTTTATTTGTGTTGTATTTTTTGCTTTGTTTGTGAGAATATCTCTTGTACAAGCTAAGCATTCCATACTCTAGCTTGAGGGGGAGTGTTGAGAGATAGGGTGCGTTGTGGTGGTACATTTAGTACTACATAGTAGAATGAAGTATGGTGTGTGAGAGCCTATAAATAGGTTATTGTACTCCCATTTGTTTCTTGAGAAGAATAGAATAATCTCGCCTTATCGGGATCTTCTCTCGTGGTTTTCTCCCCACTCTTCGTGAGTAGGTTTCCATATAAACCCAAACTTTTCTTATCATTTATGTTTTGATATCATGTTATGCTTCCGCTTATTTACATTATTTAACAGTTACCTTTGGCACTTGAGAAAAATGTACCAGGGATGGCCTACTCATCAAAGGGGAAGGAGCTTGGTTGCCCACGTTCGTGGGGATTCTTTCAAATGCGAGAGCAACGGACTTACAGGAGTTGTTGCCACGTTTACATGACTTTTGGCCTGTGGAAGGAAGAGGAGATCAATTAGCTTGTGCACATGGGTTGTTCTCCACCAAGAAGGCATACAAGATCTTTAGGGTAGCGACACTGAGTGATGCACTCTCGGGTGTGTGACTGCAAAATCCTTTGGAAAATAATGATGGTGCTGAAAATAAAAAATTTTCATGTGGTTATTGCAGAGAAATAGGTCGACAACCAGGACTAGAATACAGAAATGGCTACCAGAAGGAGACACTACTTGTCCACTTTGTGATTAGGATGTGGAAAATGGGCAGCATATCCTATTGCTTCGTGACTTTGTGAAGGAGCTCATGATATGCTTAGGACTTCCCAATTTGGAGGGTAACATCTTGCATGTCTTTTGGTTTTCCTTCAGGAGTAGCATGCAGGCTGAACCTACGATCCGAATCAAGAGGGCTACTGCACTTTGGTCTGCCTGGAAGTAGAGAAATCAAGTGATCTTCAAGCGGGTGAGGGTTTGGCTTGAAAATGTTGCAAGGGAATCTGTGTATTTTTCTACATCTTGGATCGAACACCTGTAGGTATGCTCCTTTTTGTTTAATTTTTTAATGAAGCAGACAGCTACCAAATCGGTAGTCATCCTTTCCCTCTTCAAAAGAAGAGGAAAAAAGATACAAGAGGAAGCGCTATTATATGCTAGCTAGAGAGGAAAGCTCACCAGATGACTAGTTGTGAAGAAATGGGAAAGAGGAGAGAAAAAAACATTTTTACAAAATTTACACCTCATGGGTATCATCAGGAGATGATCAAACCATTACTGTTCAAGATGGACCTGGAGGTAGCTCAAGGTAGATTGGCATGCCCCTATCTGCCTGCACCTCCTGGTGTTGGTGTTATATACTTGGTAGTATCAAACTAAATCCAAATCACAGAACAGGAAAGAAAAGTTAAAATCTATTAACATCTTCTAACATCCTCTGGCTCTTTTGTCTCTTTTCCTTTTACATATACCCCCTACATCAGCTATATAGATCTTACAGGGCAAGTCACACAGATGGAGAAAGGCTGTTATTTGTTAAGGGCTGATGCTACTACTCCCTGCACATCCATTCTATTTGCAGTTTACCATAGGTTTGACTCTGCCAATGACCTTTTCCTTTTGTGGATTGGCAATAATCTAATTGTCAAGATTTGACACAACGTGGAGCGTGGAGACTCCCATGTGCATGAGAAAACAGCCCCAACAGTGGGCTGTCCACACGTGTGGACAGGGAGAGAGGAGGAACGTGGCCAGCTGGTTGGGTGGCCGGCAGTGGCAGCCGGCAGCCTCTGGTGGTGGCCAGCGGTTGTGGTTGAAGAAAAGAGAGAGGAGATGAACCTTGAGTTGGAAATATTATTATTGTTCTAGAAAAAATAGAAGAGAAGGCTCTCTTTATATAGAGAGAACATATCCCCACACTCGGAAACAAACAATATCTCTAACAAGGAAAGATTTTATCTTTAATAAAGAAATTAACTCCCAACATATTTTCCTAAAACACATTTACTAAAAATAGCCAACTTGCTTTCTAAACAAAACACAAAACTTGGGTCCCTTGGACCATGACCGCCGACCCTGTTGGGCCTTCTAGAGGCTGCCACGTGGACAGTCCACGTGGCTTGTTGACTGCCATGTGGCTTATTTCTGCCGTCCTAACACTCCCCCTTAAGTCGAAGGCCGGGAGGTCGACGACTTGGTCTTCACGTGTGAGGCTATACACCCCACCATTCGTCTTCTTCTTCAAGAGCCACGCTCTTGGTCTTCCCCTTCGACATGTTGACGGTGAAGCCTCTTGCGACCTCCGAAGTCATTGCTATGGCAACCTGAGTGGTCGTCGCTATGGCAACCGTCAACTTATCTTATCGAAGTAGAGCACGTAACTTCTGGAGATCTTCATGAGTTAGGGAGTCCACATGCAAGGTGTTAGTGGCCCTACGTGGTGGTCTCTGCATCTTGCCTGAATTTTTAGAAAAGGAGCTTGGATCAACCATTAGTCTCTTCACAACCTAGGAAGTCATTGCCTCTTTTAGCAACCTTGAAAGTCGTCGTGTGAACTGTGATGTCCTCTCCTTGACATCTTTTCTCCGAAAAAATCTCCTCTTTTGAAGGAGTAAAAAATCGGATATAAGGTGTCAAAAGTATGAAGATCACAAGCGATAGAACTTGATAGATCTCTTCTTTTCTTCTTCCCATCCCCATAGAGCTTGATGGTTGTCCTGGAGACAACCACCTTTCTTTCTCTAGGTCCAAGCGTGGTGTCGTTGACCATCACCGATGCTTCCACCATCTTCTCTAGTCCTTCGTCTCTGTGTAAGGCGTCAGATCTTTTGAAGAAGACTTTCTCCAGAGGCGAGAAATCACCAACACGTGGTCTAAACCCACACGCACGAGCCTAGAATGGTGGTTCTGATACCATGTCAAGATTTAACACAACATGGAGCGTGTAGACTCTCTTGTGCATGGGAAAACCCCAACAATGGGTTGTCCACGCGTGTGGACAGGGAGAGAGGAGTGTGGCCGCCTGGTTGGGTGGCCGGTAGTGGTAGCCGATAGCCTTTGGTGGTGGTCGGCAATTGTCGTTGAAGAAGAGAGAGAGGAGAGGAGTTTTGAATTGGAAATATTATTATTGCTCTAGAAAAAATACAATGGAAGGCTCACTTTATATAGAGAGAACATATCCGCACACTTAGAAATAAATCATATCTCTAACAAGGAAAGATCTTATCTCTAATAAAGAAATTAAATCCCAACATATTTTCTTAAAACACATTTACTAAAAATAGCTAACTTGCTTTCTAAGCAAAACACAAAACTTGGGTCCCTTGGACCATGATCGTCGGCCTTGTTGGGCCTTCTAGAGGCTGCCACATGGATAGTCCACAAAGGTCACTTGGCTTATTTCTGTCGTCCTAACACAAATAATGTCAATCCCCATTGGCCAACCCTGATTATCAAGTGCTCGTGCCTTTGACTGACCTTGCCAGTAGCCAAGGGACAGGAGGTGGGGATGTTTATGTTGGTACCAAGGGGGGTGCATATTATATTGGACATCCACCTTGGAAAATTGGGTTGTCGGCCCTCTTCCTTCCAATGTCACCAACATCTTATCAACACGATCAATCCCCTTAAAAAAATACACTTGATCAATCCCACTAACTTTGCACTTATCTAAATGAGTATCATCAATGGAGAGGGCCTACCTACCAACAGTGTTCATATTCAACATCTAAGCCTCTACATTCTACCTTTGAATGCTTATGCGGCCTAATCATAACTACGTTAACCATGTACCTCACCTTGTCATGGAACTATGCTTGCTGTTAAAAAGTCCCCCTGCCATGCACATCATCATTGTATATGATTCTTCAAGGGCAGGAAAAGTTCAACGTGCCTTTCTGAACGTGATTATTTCGTGTTGATCATCATTCATACCACCCAATGAAAGGGAACATTTTCCCTCTTGATTATGAAGGAATATGGCCAAATGCAAGTCATAGACAAGGGGAGTCACCATACTCTTCACATTGTGTCTTCATGTTGTCATGCCACACTTTAACATCTATCGTTACTTGACCTTTGTCACTCTACTCTTTTTCATTCACTCAATTCCTTAATAACTCTTGATTGCAAAATCAACACCAATTGATCATCCATGTGATCTAGGACTTCATTCTGCGCAATCATTCTCCCTTGCCTGTGCAAATTGGCTTATCATGTACCCTCGTCCAGAATTTGATAGAAGCTTCATCTATCCTTGCATACCAAATGAGCACATACCAAGTGATCCCTTCCAATCGTATTCAATTATCACCTAAAAGCATTAATTACATGATTTGCTACGATCAAAGTTGAACCTCACCAATTCATGCATCTACCGTGTTTAGAGCATCAAAAAAGACTAAGATCTCTTAATTGGCCTTCAATCACCTTTGATTTCAATGTGGTGCAAAATGCAGTCATTGGATGTACTTTGATGCATCCATCATGCACAATCAGCATTCACATCAATCCATTAAGGGACAATAGCCCCTCAAACTCTTTAGGGCTGTTTGTGCTTCGGAAATAGAAGGAAAATGATTTTTGAAGTTAAAAGGAAAGTCCACGAAATGGAAAAAGGAAAGCTTGAATTTCCTTTAACCTTCTTGAAGTTAGTTTACAGGGCATCCAGGAAGAAATGATTTATTTCTGTTAGTATGTGAGATAAAGACCCGAATCTTGACTAATTTAAATATTGTGGAGATTGGTGCACGTGGAGGCTCTTAGCATTAAAGAACGGTCCACGCAGCAACTGTTTGACGTGAAAATAGTGAGAGTGAGAGAGAGAGTTGGTGGTAGAGAGGAGAGGAGTTGGGGGAGAAATGGGAAATATTAATGCATTTAACTCAAGTCCAAACAATTACATATGTTCTCTTTTCTAGAGAGAACTAAACCCAATCTCTAAAATAGGAAACAAACCAAATCATATCTCCTAAAAATAGAAAAGATTAAATCCTCTTAATAACTTCCAAAAAACAAAAAATTCCATACTAAAAAATACCAAACTTGAACTCCAAGCAAAACTACAAACAACCCTTCAGGCCGATGTCTCTTAGGTGTTTGCTGATCGGACCATACACGCCATGTGGCGCAGCCATGAGGCCTGATAGACCTACCACATCGCTCTTTATTCTCCACACTCCCTCTCAAGTTGAGGCCGGCAAAACGATGACTTGTTAAACTTTGTGATGAGGCTAGATACCCCACCATTCTTCTTCAAGTTTGATGTTCTCATTGGGAGGAGCCACGGTATAACCTCTTACAACCTCCAAAGTTGCTGCTTCTTTAGCAACCTCAATAGTCATTACGATGGCTGCCATAGTCTTTCTCCTTGTCTTCTTGGAACATAGGCCAGATTTTCTCAAGATCGGCTGATGTGAGAGAATCCACACGAGGTACTAATAGCCCCACGTGGAAACCTTTGCATCCTGGATCTTTAGAAAAGGATCTTCTTGGATCAATCGCTACTCTTTTCACAACTTGGGAAAGTGTTACTTCTTTTGGCTACCTCGAAAGTCGTTGCATGGATTGTGATGTCCTCTTCTTGGAGTGATAAATTGATGTGCAATCCCATACATGATATTTAACATCTTTTTGTTGGGAAAATATCCACTTTTGAAGGAGTAAAAAATCAGATATAAAGTGTTAATTGGAAGAGTATGAAGATCACAAACCATATTACTTGATAGATCATCTCTTCCCTTTTTTGGATCTCGAACTCTGCCATATTTGTTGACAACGCAGCTTCAGTGGTGTCTGCAATCTCCTCCAATCCACAATCCTCCTATTCCACGTAAGGCACTGGATGTCACGAAGAAGAGGATTTGTCGAGAATCCTCACACAAATCCTTGGGCCTTGCTAAGGCGAGAAGATCTTCCAAGGAATTCATAACACAAACTTCCTACGTTGGAGAGGTAAAACCACGTGTGTGGCCTGCTTGTTGATGCAAGCACCCACGCACAAGTGCTCTTGTGAGTGAATCCTCCTCCTGATCTTCTCTCCAAAACATGCACACCAAGTGCCTAGATCATTGGTTGTAATATCATGTGGAGAGTGGAGCACATGGAGGCTCTTAGCGTTGGACAACAGTCCACGCAAGGACTGTTTGATGTGAAAACAGTGAGAGAGAGTTGGCGGTAGAGAGGAGAGGAGTTGAAGGGGATATGGGAAATATTAATGGATTCAACTCAAGTCCAAACAATTACACATGTTCTCTTTTATAGAGAGAATTAAACCCAATATCTAAAATAGGAAACAAATCAAATCATATCTCCTAAAATAGAAAAGATCAAACCCTCTTAACAACTTCCTAAAAATAAAAAATATCATGCTAAAAAATACCAAACTTTGACTCCAAGCAAAACTACAAATAACCCTTAGGGTCGACGCCCCTTGATTGTTTGCTAATCGGACTAGGTACGCTGCCATGTGGCTTGACAGACCTTGCTACGTGACTTATTCTCCATAAATCTTAATATGAAATTTTGGTTCCATCTAAGAAGAAAGCTAGGGTTTCTTAGAATTTGCAAGAAAAGATGCAAAATGCCCAACTCCTCCCTCAATGATTCATGTAAGGGTTCAATGGAATCCTTCACCCCTTAATGGCACATAATCGCCACGATGCATGGGCCACTCGCTATTACTATGCAATCTCACAATGATCCTTGTGCAGTCACTATCACCAACTATGCCTTTGACCACTGCACTTCACAGGTGACTACCATGTTGCCACACACTTCACATAAGGGTCGCTTCCACATAACCTCCGGTTTCTCCCTTCTCCACTAGTCATCCGTAAACATTGCTATTCCTAGGCATGTCAATGCCACAACTTGCATGCACGATTAGGCTCGTGTTTATTGCCACAATGTCGTCTCTCACATATAAACACCCAAGCTCTCTCCTCCATTGGCCACCTTCACTTCACATTGCCCCTCATTGAATATCATTTGCTAGGTCATTAAGTATCAGCTATTATTGCACTCTCTTTGTTAGAAAAAGAAAATGATATAATTATTCTATACTTTTATATAGAGAGATACATGGAAGAAATAACATAACACACCCACATACAAATAAACAATTATAAATAAGTCCCCTATACAACTCAACACCCCTCTTTAAGTTAGAGCATAAACATTGAGTAGGCTCAACTTGGAACATAAGCTCTTAAGTCGCTTCCTGAAGAGTGCTTTAGTGAAGATATCTACTATCTAATCTGCAGTACTAATGTAGGGTGTGTAGGTCTTCTTACTTGCAAAGGCCTCTCTAATGAAGTGATAATCTATTTCAATGTGCTTAGTTCTTTCATGGAATGCAGGATTATTTGCAATGAAGGTGGCAACCTTATTGTCGCAATACATAGGAATATGCTCTAAAACATAGATGCAAAAATCCTACAGAATAAACTGGATACATAATAACTCGCAAGTAGTGTGTGCCATGACTATGTATTTTGATTCAACGCTCAATCTTAAAACCACTACTTGCTTCTTGCTCCTTCAAGTAACAAGATTTCCCCCTACAAAGGTGTAGTACCTCAATGGTGGACCTCTTATCTTTATATGCCCTAGCATAATTAGCATCGGAATAGCCACACCAACATAACCATGCCTCTGAAAGTGAAGTCCCTTCCCAAGAGTATGCTTCAAGTAGCTCAGTACCTGACAGACTCTATCCCAGTGGACCTTCCTGAGTGTCTACATAAATTGGCTCAACCTTCCAACAGCAACGGCAATGTCGGGCCTAATAACTGTTAGGTATAACAATTTCCTGACCATGGCACCATATTTAGTCACATCCTGCAACAAAGGACTATCTTCATTTGCGAGAGATAATGAGGAATCCATAGGCACACATGCTAGTTTACACCCAAGCATACTAGTCTCCTTCAGCATGCCTAGTATATACTTGTGATGAGACAGTAAAACCCCTATTTGATGTACTTCAATACCAAGGAAATAATTAATGGAGCCTAGATCCTTAGTAACAAACTGTGAATGCAGTAGAGCCTTAGTATCCTTTATGCCTTTCCTGTCACTACCGGTCAAAAGAATGACATCAACATAAACAATAAGAATCATAAAACCTGTCTCCTTGTGCAATGTGAACACTACGTGGTCTGTAGAAGACCTAACAAAGCCATGCTCTTGTACAACTTTGCTTAACCTTTCAAACCATGCCCTCAAACTTTGGTTCAAGCCATAAATGGTCTTCTTTAGCCTGCAAACCTTCTGACACTCCCCCTTACTGATGAAGCTTGAAGACTATTGCTTGTAGACCTCCTCCAGATCTTCATATAGAAATGCATTCTTAATGTCCAATTGGCAGACGGTCCAATTCTTGTTGATGGCCACAGACAACAGGATTTTGACATAATTAAGCCGTGCCAAAGGGGAGGTCTCAAACTAATCTACCATAAAGGTCTATGTATAACCTTTGGTGACAAGGCGAGCTTTGTAGTGATCTACAGTGCCATCGAGACGACATTTTAAGGTAAACACCCACCAACTGTAGCCCCTAGAGGTAGGTCAACTAGGTCCCACGTTCGATAGCAAGTTTCCAGAAGGGATCCTAGAATGCATCTTAATGATCCCATGGCATCTGATGACTATCCACAGCTAAAGAAAGATGTCCTGTTGCAGGTGAATGGTCAAGAGACATAAATTGAGAAACATAATATTTGGCACAAGATTGCTGAGCCTTCCGTTGAGCTATGGGAAGGTCCAGATCTGTGTTGTCAGAAGTAGAAGGTACTTAGTCCTCAGACGAGTCACCGACGACTGGAAAGGACTGAGCAAAAATGGTAGACAGGCTCATCTACGTGAGGGGTATCCATAAACCAGCACTGAAAATGTCTAGGGAAGCTATTTGTAACATTTGGATGTCTAGGATGAACACCAGGATCAAGTAGGTTTGCCTTCAGTATAAGAGGCTCAAAAGGCTTTGGTGGCTCTCCTTTTTAGGGTAATAAGGAATATCCTTAAAAAAGGTGACATCCACAGATACATAAAAATGTCGTGCTATAGGGTTGTAACAGCGGGTATCCTTTCTGTGTCCTGGAATTACCCAAAAAAATACACTTCCGGATTGAGGGGAAATTGTCCATCTTGAACAAATTAACAAAGCACACACAACCAAACACAATATGAGTGATAGGAAACAAATCTTTGCTGGAAAATAAAATAGAGTGGGATGTTTTACCACCCAAAATCGATGATGACACTTGGTTTACCAAAAAAGTAGCAGTCAAAACTACATCAACCCAAAATGACAAGGGAACATTCATCTGGAACATAAGGGTACAAGCAACATCCAGAAAATGATAAAGTTTATGTTCAGCCAATCTATTTTGTTGAGAGGTATAAACGCATGAAGTCTGATGAATGATCCCAATCAAATGAAAAAATTGAGTAAGCTTGGCATTCACAAATTCAAGACTATTATACCAGTTGAAAACTAAGCCTTTATTTCTTAAATAAAATTCTGAATAAGAACATTAGACTTCTCATTTATCAAAAAACCTAGGACATCCTAGTACAATCATCAGCTAGTAAAAGAAAATACCAAAAACCTCTAAATATTGTGAACCCTATACAGGCCCCATACATCAATATGAATCAACTCGAACATAGACTCAGTACATTATTTTTGAGATGGCAAGGATGACTTGTGGAGCCTGCCAAGTTGGCAAGCCTCACAACAAAAAGACTTTGGAAAGGATAAATCTGAAAACTAACGTAGCATGGGTGGACTAGGGTGGCCAAGATGAAAATAGTAGTAGTAGATAATAGAGGTGGAATGTGGAGGTAGTAAAGGTTCTGTTTAAGCTCACCACCAATCCGCCTCATCATTTGGAGGTCTTGCAAAAAGTAGTGGTCATAAAAACTAGCTCGACACCAAAGATCTCTAGTAATATGACTAATAGACATCAAATTAAGAACAAACTTCAAAGCATGCATAACATTAGATAGAGGCAGAGTAGGAGATAGAGAAATATCCCCAAGTCTTGTAACTGGTGACAAACCACCATCTGCTACCTTAACCTGAAGGAGGGTAACAAGATCTCGAAGAGAAGAAAATAAACCAGCATCACCAATAATATGTGAACAAGCACCTAAATCAACAATCCAGGCTAGAGCATAAGACCTAATTGGCATGGCAAAGGTACTTGTGAACTTCTGATTCGATGCCCCAATTGAAGTGAAGGCCTGGATGTAATAAACCTCTCATACTCTACTTTCAAAATAGTAATCTAACCAACATTTCAAGTGGTTGACCAGTGTTCTCTGTAAAGACTTGGTGAGCACATAGGTCCATTCAGCTACTATTTGGTCTTGGCCCTAAATACAAGGGGGTTAAAGATTAATTTATGACAATGGATGAGATTCCTACTCGAGGAGCGACACCGTAGGAGGTGTCATGAGAGGCCCCTAAGAGCCAAAAGGCAACGCTGGGAGAGAAGTGCCAGCAAGGGGGCTGACGGCACAAGAGATAGAGGACCAGGGTTTCAATGGATGTGTTGGAGGGCTAAGGTTAGTGGGATACCAGACTAGCGATCGTTACTCTGATACAATGTTGGGAAAACAAAATGATCTAATCATTCTCTAAGAGCCCTAGTACCTTTCCATAGAGAGGTATAAAGGAAAAATAACATAACTCACCCACATACAAATAAATAATTATAAATAAGCCTCTCGTACAACTCAATGCTCTGCTTAATTGTCACCTTCAACTCATGTCTTAACAACATTGTGCATCCACACATCACTGTAGGCTACCTCTCACCAGCATTGTCTTAAAGATCATGTTACCCACATAATCAAATTGCTCCAAGACCACTTGCTGCAAGCAAATTGTCGAAGCATCAACCACATCAAACTTTAAGGGTTATCTATTAAGTGTTGAACAATCTATTTATGATGTCTTTTTATTTTGTTATATTCGTAAGGGCATCTGTTTTATTTTTCCTTTATGTCTTTTTATATAAAGACACGTAGGGCCCTCAATAATAATCAAGTCATTTCAGTCATAACATGGTATAAAAGCAGCGGTCTTAGACCAGTATCTGGTACCACCACCCGAAACCCTCGCTTCCCAACCCCCTCACTAGAAAAACCCCTCTTTCTCCTCGCTGTTTGTCGACAACACCACCCACCGCCGTCAACCAACCTCCTCTCTGTTGCTCCTCTCTCCGGCAACAGGGAAATCTCTCCAACCTTCCCTAACAGCGTTAGGGCTGTTGCAGCCGTAGAGGGTACCGCTGCCACTACAGCTCCATCTAAGGACCTTCTCGACGTCGCCTCCTACCAGCGTGGGGCCTCTCCGACACCTCCCCTAGCCGATGCAAGTCTACAACGCTGCTCCTAACCGAAGCAGGTCCTCAAGCGTCGCCTCCTACTGGCGTAGAACCTCTCTAACACCCGCTTCCTCTTCTTCTTAATGAGTTGCAGGAGGGTCCATCAGATTTGACCATTCTGCACTTCTTTGGAGGTCTAATTTCAAAGCTATGAAGATTTGATCCTTTGTTTTTCATGTCATTGTGATTGAACCTACGAGTTGAGCCTCTATGCGAGACTAAAAGGATGATCCCAACAACCCGGTAGGGCGAGTGATTACCACGGGAGTACATTCTGGTATGCAAGGGACATCGATTAAGTTGGATGAGACCAACTTTATGTTATGGTCAACTTCTTTCACTCGATTTGTTGGTTCATACTGGAAATGATATACCTTGACTACGGATGTACCTGCTGTAAAGTCTGTAGACTAGGAGGCAAACAACGATTAGGTTGCCACATACATGCTAAATAGCATGAAGGAGAATATAGCCAAGCAGGTCATGTCTTATTCCTCAGCAAAGAAGATGTAGGAAATCCTGCATGAGATACATTCCCACGTAAGCAATATTGGACGCTTGTATAGGGTTTTGGAGGATCTACGTACCTTCAAAAAGGGAATTGTCACTGGCTGATTTTTATGGTTCTATGAAGAATCTCTAGGATGAACAAGATCTCCAACCTATCTCTTCTAATGTGGTTATGACCAAGCTACGTGAGGTTATACGATCTGTTTACATGCTTGCTGCATTTGGGCCTAAGTATAAGGTTGTCAAGGTTCATTTTTTTTTATAACACTTGAGATTCTTCCCCCAGCACAGATCTATGCTAGGCTATCTCGCATAGAGACTACTGAGCATGTTCCGCTTGTAGAGGCTTCTGTCGTGGCTTCCTTTGGTTGTGGTAGGGGTAACTCAGGTTGTAGGGGTAGAGGACGTGGAGCTAAAGGAGGTGATCGTGGACGAGGATGTTCAGGATTATCTTGTGAGCATTGTCACAAGAATAACCACACCATTGATCGATGTTGATTGAAGCATGGCTATCCTCCGAGCCATCAGGTGAATCGTCCTATAATATCTCAGGTTGCTGGAAATGATTAGCAGAGCTTACAGGTTATGATTTCTAGAGATGAGTATGAGAGGTTGGTGGCATCTTACTCTACTTCACCTGTTACTAGAGTTTCTACTAGTCAACCGACAGGTACTGCTGCTTCTATTCGTGGGGCCTATACTCCTACTTGGTTGGTAGACTCAGGTGCTTCTCATATTATGGGAGATAATACATTGTTTTTCGCTCTTAGATCTCTTGATAATCCTCTGCATGTTAAAGTAGCAGATGGTGCCCTATCACCTGTGACTAGGCTTGGTGACATTTCTCTTTCTTCCCATTTACAGTTATCTAATGTTATGCATGCTCCCAAATTCGCACTGAATCTTATGTCAATTAGTCAAATTACAAAAGCACTCAACTGTTAGGCAGTTTTTCATGATTCGTTCTTCTATTTGCAGGACCTCCAGATAAGAAAATAGATTGGTGAACTTGAGCACGATGGTCTCTACCACCTTCATCTTCCGTCCTATCATGTTGCTATTGCTGGTGCTACATCCTCTCTTTAGTGGCACCTTTGCCTAGGTCATCCTAACATTCCTGCTCTTCGTCATTTGTTTCCTGACTTATAGTTTCATGATTCTTTTCGATGCGAGGCTTACCAACTAGGCAAGCATCATAGAGTTTCCTTTTCTAGTTCTAATGAAAGATCTACGCCTCTATTTGTTTTAATTCATGCTAATTTATGGGGGCCATGTCAGGTCTAGAGTATTAGGAGATTTCGTTATTTTCTCATTCTTGTTGATGATTGTACCAGAGTATCGTGAGTGTACGCTAAAAGAAAAGTTTGAAGACCCTATTGTAATAAAAAAAATTGTTGGTAAAATAAAGACTCCATTTTCTCGCACCATATGTATGTTCAGGACGAATAATGGTTGAGTGAATAATGGTTGAGTTTGTTAATGATGAATTCTTGCTTTATTGGTTCTTTTGGGATTGTTCATCAGATTTCTTGTGTTCATATATCCCAACAGAATAAGGTAGATGAACGTAAATTGAGACAATGGATGTTACTCGTTTTTTGATGTTTCACATGCATGTTCCTTAGTATTAGTTCGATGATGCAATTTTTCCTGCAACTTTTTTGATAAATAAGATTCCTTCCTAGATGGGAAGAGTCCTTATTCCAATTTGTTTCCGAACCATGAGCTTTTTTCTTTATCGCCTAAGGTATTTATATGTGTCAGTTTTGTTCATTGCTTTAAGGTGGATTAGCTTGTTGCACAGTCTATTCATTGCATTTTCTTGGGTTATGCTAGGACCTAGAAAGGGTACAGGTGCTATGATCTCAAGGCACATCGGTTTTATGCAAGTGTTGATGTTATGTTCTTTGAGGATATTGCCTACTCTACTCCTAGCGGCAACTCCTCTCCTACCACTAGCATGCCTTTAGCTATCCTCTCTGCTCCGCAACCACATCCCTATGAACCAACCCACGATACTACTTCTGAGGCACCATTTTTTTATCCTTGTACTTATCAACGCAAAACTACGGATCCTCAACTTCAGGAACCTCTAACGACCATTCTTGCTCAGTCTCCTGTTGATGCTGCAGACTTTACCAGAGGTCCCTTCTCACCTCCCATTGTGGTACCAGAGGTAACACAATTGGATATCCAGTGATCTTGTGTTAAGTATTCTATTTCCGACTTTGTCACTTGATCATTTGCCTATTCTAGGGAAGCACTTATCTTATGCTGTGGACAGTCACTCTAAACTGCAAAATCATACAAAGGCCTTCAGGACCCAAGACCCATCTTGGACCTTGGTTATGGAGAAGAAAATGGCAGCTCTTCAATCTCGTAATACTTAAGAGCTTGTTGACCTACCCTGAGGTACAACCGTTGTGGAGTGTAGGTGGGTATTTACATTGAAATGTCATTTGGATGGATCTGTTGAGCAATGTAAGGCAAGGCTAGTAGCTAAAGGGTATACACATGCCCTTGGGGTTAACTATTTTGAGACATTCTTACCTGTGGCACGCCTGAACTCAGTCAGGATACTTCTCTCATTGGCTGTCAACAATAGATAGCCTATTTTCCAGCTTGACATTAAAAACACCTTTCTCTATGCAGCAGCCTTCAAGTGTTATTACTCGGGGGGCTGTCAAAAAGTTTATAGGCTATGGAAAGCAATTTATGAGTTGAAACAAAGCCTATGTGCTTGGTTTGAGAGGTTCAATAGGGCGATTCAGAAGTATGGTTTCCAGAGATTCACTGCCGATCATTCCATCTTTACTATGCATGGTGAGTGTTGTGAGACACTATTTATCTTTAGTTACCTTTTTAGACTGTTTATTTATTTTCTATTCTTAGTTGGTTCTCTACTGTAATTGGTGGAAGAAAATAACAAGTCTTATTGATCAAAATAACCCAACTCTTTATATAGAGAAGTTTGGGAAAATTACAAAGCATGTCCAAAATAAATGAGGAAATAACAAAATACAATACAATGGGAAATAGCAAAAGATAACTAGGAGTCTCAACACTCTCCCTTAAACTAAAGCATAAATGTCAATCATGCTCAGCTTGAAACAGCAATCGTCAAACGTCGATCGAGGTAAAGGCTTTGTGAACATATCGATTTGATCCTCAGATGCAACACAAGTGGTACGCAACAAACCACGTTAGATGAGATCTTTGGTGTAGTGGCAATCCACCAGAACGTGTTTGGTGCACTGATGGAACTTAAGGTTGTTGACTATATAAGTAATCACCCGATTGTCACATCTCATCTCCATGGGCTCTTCAATCTGAACATGCAAATCATGCAATAGAGACCTTATCCAAATCATCTTTGCAGTAGTTTAGGCCATCGCCATGTACTCTGATTCAACACTGGAGAGAGAAATTGCCCCATGTTTCTCGCTCCTCTAGGTAACAAGATTACCTACCACAAAAGTACAAAAATCAGTGGTGGATTTCCTGTCAGTCACACATCTTGCATAATCAGCATCCAAGTATCCAACCACTACCATAGAAGCTCTCTGGAAAAGAATACCACGAGTTGGTGCTTTCTTCAAGTATCTCAGCACCTGTATAGCTGCCTGGCAATATAGCTTCGTCGGCTTCTCTATAAATTGGCTAAGCTTGCCTACTACCAAGGGAATGTTGGGTCTAGTAATTGTCAAGTACAACAGCTTACCCCCAACCTTCCTGTATGCTCTACTATCAACAAGCTCTACCTACTCATCATAAAGGTGAACCTTGGGGTCCATAGGACTATTGGCTGGTTTGGACCCTAGCATCCTTGTCTCCTGTAGCACATCTAGAGCATACTTCCACTGAGAAAAAACAATGCCCCACTTGCTTCAAGCCACTTCTATGCTTAGAAAGTACCTGAGTTGGCCTAGGTCCTTGATAAGAAACTGCTCAGTTAAGGACCTCTTAACCTCAACTATTCTAGATCTATCATCACCAATAATAATGAGATTACCCACATAAACAAGCAATGCCATGCACCCCTTCTCAGTCCTCCCAACAAACGAGTGGTCTAAAGAAGATCGCTGCAAGCGCATCTTCTCTACCACCTCTGAGAGCTTCTGGAATCACGCTCTCAACTCTGCTTAAGGCCATAAATAGCCTTCTTCAATATACACACACTCCCCCTAAACCTTGAACCAAGGGGGTTGCTGCATGTAGACCTCTTCCTAAAAATCGCCATATAGGAAGGCTTTCTTCACATCCAGCAGGTGCAGCATCCAGTCTTTGTGAGCAGAAACAAAGATAAATATCCTGACATTTGAGAGGCGAGCCACTTGGGAGAAGGTATCGAAGAAATCTACCCCATATGTCTAAGTGAATCCCTCTGCCACTAATCGAGCCTTGTACCTTAAAATAGACTCATCAGGATTATATTTCAAGTAATGTTCAAGAAGTCAATATGCAGTATGCAGTCGGTTGGGTCATCGCATGGCAAGTATGCGGTATTCGAACAAGTATGCTGATGAGTATGCGATTTTGTATTTTTTTATTAAAAAAATATATAATAATTAGTTAATTTATTAAATTTTATGTTATATGTACTGTTATAATTATGTAAATGTCTCAAGTAATATAATAAAAAAATATAATTAATACTCCTCTTTAGTTATCATATAACCTAGAATATAAAAGATTTACAGCCTGGATTATTAGATCCTTATGGAATATAAAATGACCTACTTAGGATGGATGCACCATTAGAAGTCGATTGACTTGGTGAATCAGCCATTGATTTATCAAAATCTATTATCAATGACATTAAACATAAACAATTGATGTAAAGAAGCAAACCCTAAAAATCAATAACCTAAAACAAACATCAGACCTAAAAATTGATGTAAAAATCAAACTCAACAATTGATTTATCTAATATTAAGGATGATTTATACACGTCACATATCGACCCTAAAAATCAGACACAAACAAATACAACATTAAGAATATATACAACATTTGAGACACATTCATGATGTTATGAACAAATCAAACCTTAAATATCAAACCTAATAAAAATTAAAAACCTAAAACTAAAATCAGATCGTGAAAGATATACCTCGAGTGATGGCTGATGCAAAACCTCTAATGTTGGTAGGCGATGGCAATGAGAGGGGTGTAAGGCGATGGTAGCAAGAGGCAGTGTAGAGCGATTAGCGAGGGCGATCAGTGATGGCGAGAAGCAGTGCAGTGATCAGCAAGAGGGGTTTAAGGCAATGAGGTTTAGGCGATGGCAGAGATGGCTCGCGACTTGAAGCATTCGAGAGTGGGATTGATCAAGTTTTGTGACTAATTCTTGATGGGTTGGGTTGGGATATTTGGTTGACATTTTATTAGGATATCCAAGAATATTTTTTTAAGTAGAGTTTTTTTATGTGAGACCTTGAAGTTATTTCTCATTTGCAATTTTTTAGAAGACATCATCGATGGATCTATCTCAAAAGCGAGTGGCTAGGTGGCCAAGTAAACGCCTACTAGATCCGCCTACTTGCCCGACCCGCTTATAGCACCGCATGGTACTACATGGTTTGGGGAGGGCTCCGCCTACGACTATGCGGTAGCCTACTCGACTTAGGCGACCAACTTCTTGAACACTAATTTCAAGGCAAAGACCCAACAGAATCCCACCAAACAAGCCCTGGTAGGAAGAGGAGTCATCTCCCATGTTCGTCTACTATGAAGTGCAGCCATCTCGTCCTCCATGGCCTTGCGCCACTTTGGATCAAGTAAGGCCTGTTGGTATGTGGAAGGGATCTCTATGGCAGTAAGAGTTGTAGTAAAGTGCCGAAAGGTCGTCCTCAAATTGGTTGTAGCCACTGCTCCAGCAACATGATAATAAGAACGAAGCGCCTTCCTAGTAGCTATAGGAAGGTCATCATCTGGAACAATATCACCTCACATAAGTGTTGGATACATCAACACATACTTGTCACGGGAAGGACGGTGGAGCAGAAGGGGGGGGGGGGAGGGTGTTACCTATAACTAACCAATTTCTGAAAGACAACTATCGGATCCTGGCATCTGATATCATCTCCAACTACAAGTGCATCAATAATACCATTAGTTGTACTGTCAGGTACACTCATAGGTACCTATCACTGTCAAGTGCAAGACCATCTCTAGAGATGGGAAACTCATCCATCGAAACTGCAGCAATAGGCATAGGAGTAAACTCAGCCTGAGGATCTAATTATCGTGTTGCAAGGGAAAAGTACAGCACTAATTCATGAAATATAACATCTGCACTCACATAGTTCCTACCAACCACTAGGTCAAAACATTGGTACCCCTTCTGGGTCCATGAATACCTAAGAAAGACACACTTCACTGCTTTGGGTGCTAGCTTATCTCTCCTTGGTCCCAACAAGTGTACAAAAGCCACGCACCCAAACACAAGTTGAGGCAACTGAAACAGATCTCTGTTTAGATACAAGACATGCCAAGGAGTGCGTTCATGTAATACAAAAGATGACATTCTGTTGATAAGGTAGTAAGTTGTAAGTACAGCATCTCCCCAATACAGATATAGCATACAATGGTGAATAAGAAGAGTACCTGTCACATCTAATATATGCCTATGCTTCCGTTCCACCACATCGTTCTATTGTGAGGTGTGGGGGCAAGATGCTTGGTGTATAATACCATCAGACCTGTAAAACTGTGTTAATATGGTCATACAAAACTCCAATGCATTATCAAATCGCATAATTTTAGCCATATCAGAAAATTGATTCTTTATTTCCACTAAAAAAGTCTCAATCACATCTCCAATATTGAACTCATTCTTTAATGAAAACAACCAAGATAATTGGGATAAGTCATTTACAATAATCAAATAATATCTATGTCCTTGTTGTCGATCGGGAACACAACTTGGACCCCAAACATCCATATGTAGAAGCTCAAAAAATAGCAACAGTCCCTGGTGCTATAGTAGAAGGAAATGATGATCTATAATGCTTACCTAGCTGACATGCATCACAAAGAATCTCTGTAGTAGCAGAAATATGTGGGATAATGTGTCTGAGCCTATCCAGATAAGGATGACCACGACGACGATACCACTGCAAGGCACTCCCCACAGCAGAATTAGAGTCACCCTGGCAAGCAGCAACAAGTGCAGTCTGGACTAGGTGATACACACCCCCTCTTCATGTCTTCTACTAATCGTCCTCCCTGTTAGCTTGTCTTAAAAGATGCATCCCAATTCATTAAATATAGCACAACAATGAAGTTACTTGGTAATCTATTATAGATTTAATGAAAAATCATAGACAAAATGCATCAAGTAGTCTCATGGTATGAGTCAATGTGACCTCCCTTAACCACCAATATCTGTGTCTCCCATCTACAACCTGTATAGTCCTGCCATGGGGTACAGACTGAAGTCTACCAAAACACCCCTTATCTTTAGACAAATGGTGTGACACACCTGAGTCCACTAACCAAGTAGTACCTGCAGATGCTTGTGCCCACAAATCAATAGTTGACGAGAAGGCAAAGGCCACGGTCTCCAAAAAAGAAGTGGATGGCTCTTGAGTCAATAGGGAGAGACGCTGTAGTAGAGCATCGTAGTCTGCTCTTAGATCAGGCACGACGTCAGTAGTCTCCTCCATAGTCACGGATGCTTGGTTGGCCATTGCAGGTCACCCATGCATGGCCCAACAAGATGCCTCCACATGTCCAACCTTACCACAAAAGGTGCATGTTGTGCTAATGCAAGATCTCCCAGATGCACCACGGCCTCTCCGACGTCCACGGGTAGAAGAGGCTCCTCTACCACTACGCCCAGCCACAACAGCAAGAGCGGACACATGGTTAGCATCTCCAGTTTGAGATACCGGTACTCAATGCAGCTCAAGCAACTGTAGACCTCCTCTAAGGCTGGCAACTCAGGTAAAGGGAGAATCTGCGATCGGGTTGCCACATATTTGGGACCAAGGTCCGAAAGGAACTAATGCACTGCTGCTTCTCTGCAGTACTCCCTCTGTGTAGCACATGTGCACACTAATCTGCACGTGTTTATTTCTTCTAAAGCCCCTTCAGGGCGGAGTAGCACTGTGAAAGAGATTGTCCTTCCTGCTTCAGTTGAAACAATTCGTGGCTGATCTAAAAAACTCTGGATAAGTTCTCATGAGAATAAGTGTCACAAATACTGTCCCACATCACCTTAGACATGATCTCATCTCCAATCCTAGGAATAACACAATTCATTAACCAAGTTTTGACCATTGCGTAATCCTTCTTTCATGTGACATTCTCTTCTCTGCAAGCTCTGGCTAGAATAAAATATGCTCCTTACCATGACCTACTACTATCATCAGGAACATCTGAGACCTTCTGGGTAATTGGTCGCATCCAACTTGATGATAGGACCAAAGAATGGGCACTTGTAGGCCTCCAACTTGGGAACAACACCCAACATCACCTCAAAAGAACTAGAACTTGCCATTCGAGCCAAATAAATGGAAGAATATGCCACTAATCTGATCTGAAAATTTTCTCAATCCTTAGGCGTGAAGATCCAGGAACACCGGAGTTCAAAAGATCACGCCCAAGACAAGGAGAGATCCCCTTTATGATGCTATAGGGTGTGCACGGCCTAGGGAAAGCCTTGCACAACCGCAGTGAGGAGAGATGACATTTGCGCTGTCGCCTAGGGAAGCACTGACCCCAGCAGTGTTGCTTGCGTCGCTGGAATCCTTACCGGAGCAGCCTACAGTGACGTCGCCTGATGAGCCTTAGGCACTACAGTATGGTGCCAGCACCCTTAAGCAACCCCTGTGGCCGATAGCCTGGGGGTGCACCACCGCCTAAAGCCCTATGGGCCCCCCTAGGGGTGTTCAAAAAACTCGCTAATCTTGGGTACCCAACCCAACCCATCATTTTTGACCCTATTGGGTCAAGTACTCATTTATCAAATATGGGTCGGGTACCCATTAAATATGACCCATTACTTCTCGGGCCTCCGCTTGGGTACTCGTCAAGACATCTATGAGAACCCATTAACTGACCCGTCATATGATCCATCCATGATCCATCAACATTGCCAATCTCATGACCAAGTAAGCCAACTTGCGACCCCCCTTTCCTCAATTCTCATTGTACTCACAGCTCAATCCCAACCCATTGGCCATTACAACCCTTATCCCTTCAAGTGAATCGAGGAGAGGGGGCTACTAGTGGGGGGCGAGAGTCGAGAGGTGGAGGAGGTGGCATCGCAGTCGACGTCGATGGGGGCAACGTCGAGGTTCTCCGAGTTGGCGGATTTAGACTCTGTTTAGCTTACAAGGTCGCAAACGTGGCCAAGCTCGAAGGCGAGGAAGCGCTTGAGGTCATGGAGCTCAGATCGAGAGTAGGCGAAGACGTAGAACGTGATGTGGCCACCGGAGAAGGTCTCACCATGATGGCTTCAGTACTTTGATGCTTCCCTCCCTCCCTCGATCCCTCAATGCAACAAACCCCTCCTCGTCGTCCTTAGTTACACACACTTTCCCAACAATGCGTGATGCCTAAGCGCCATTTCCCATCGCCGCTAGTGCGTACATAGCCCGGTAGTCGTGTGCATTCCCCCCAACCCCATCTTGAAGGTATTGTTACATGCTTAAAGTTTCCATTTTTTTTTTGAAAGAAAGAAATGACCACTGCTATTAATAGTAGTCGTCAAGATTTATTGATATGAGATCTATTTTTATTTTTATTATTTTATTTTATTTATTTATTATTTTATTATTATTTATTTTTATTTTTATTTGTTAGTATTTTAAAATTTTAAATTTTACTTTATTTAATAACATTTTTCTTGTTAAATTTATACTTTATATAAAGTTATAATTAGATGAAAAGAGTTAATCTCATTAGAAAACCTAGACCCTCTTTATATAGAGAGACTGTAGAGTAAAAAGTACATAAATATTCTTGAGGGATAAAGATTATCATAGCCCTTACAATAAGAGGAAAAATAAAAAGCTAATATGTACTAACACTCCCCTCAAGCTGGAACATAGATATCTATCATGCTCAGCTTGGACATACAAGAATCAAATGAAAATCTGGCCAACAGTTTGGTGAAAATATCTGCAGTCTGCTCCTCAGATGCAACCAAAGTGGTATATAGCACCCCTTTCTAAATAAAGTCCCTGGTAAGTTGAAAGATTTAAATAATACGAAAGCAATAGTATCAAAGCATATAAGCATCACAGGACACTTGGGTTTATGTGGAAACCTCACTCACAAAGAACGGGGAGAAAATCACAGGAGAAGGCGCCAATAGGGTGTTGATTTGTATTTCTTCTTGTCAAAGGAATATGGGAGTACACGCTTATTTATAGGCCATCACTCACAAAACCTACACTTTCCAATGTGGCACTAAACAACCACTCAATTCTCTCAACACTACCCCTCAAGTTAGAGTATGGAATGCTCAGCTTGTAACACAAAGGAACACACTCTACATAGGCGAGAACATAGGCTGGAGTTTCTTAAGGAATTGTGGTTGTCTTTGAAGATCTGGTGCCGATAGCTCCTAATTCAATATCCTTGAAAATGGTCTTCCTCTGAAGACCTCGAAACTACATCTCCCACATAAAAACTGACTGGGCCCTTCCTCTGAGGACCTCGAAAATGGATCTCCCTCTCTTTGGAGACCTCGAAACTCTAAACCTCTCATATTTTGGTTTCTCATGTGCAGATCAACTACTAAACAAGTCTGTAGAGGTATCCGATGTCACCTCAACTGCTAGAGGATGCTATCGTGTCTTGAAACTGCAACAAAGGGACTACCAAATGGGGATGACTATAATGGCTTCCATACTCTCCCTTTCTCCCATACTTGTATGGGAGAAGATAATAATAACAAGAAGACAATAAACCTGAAAAGTTAGAGAAGACTTCTCCATCTCTTCTCTTAAACATAAACCTCATCATTTTTTTACCTTCTCTTTTTTTTTCTTTTTTTTGTTTTCTCCTTTTTTTTCCTCTCTTTTTTTGACCTCCATTTTTTTTAACCACCAAGGTAAAAATGACAAGATAAAAAAGCAAATAACTCATTTATTAAGGTTCTAGGAGCCTACACTATCGCTACAGCCTCTTTGCCTCTACGGCGCAAGTGAGGATCCAAACCCAACGTTCTTCCTATCCTGCGAGGGTGATATCCCATCAGGTCGCATCTCATTCTCTACCACCATGGTCGTGAAGAAGCTCTCCTTCCCTGCCGATCTGCACCAGATCGGATCTCTGCCTCCTATGGCGAGATCGACGCTGCGATCCTCCCTAGGGATCGCTTCACCCTCATTCCAACGATTGCACATGCCAGAGCCATCACCATCGCCATCAGCTTTCTCTTCTCCCTCACATTCGAACCAAAGGAGGGAGAGTAGCGGCAACAGGAGTAGATTGCCACCGCTATCTTCAGTGAAGAGGAGCTCCAGAGACTTCTGGAGAAGAAGCCCCACTCGATCTGCTACGATGGGTTCGAGCCCTTAGGGCACATGCACATCGTACTGGGGGTGGCGTAGGAAAGACTCCCCCTTCGGTACTCGTGGATCTCTCCTTAGATCTCACTAATCTCATGGTACTCTACCGCTGCCCCCCTCACGAGTCCTTCAGCACTATCACTGCTGCCACTGATTACACCAGATCGATGCCTTCATCGTCAAGATTCGTGAGCGCCTACTCTTGAGAGATCTTGCGCTGGGCTTCTCAGCAGCATGATATTCTCCTTCAACCTCTTGGTCTACATGGTGACCTATCGGGGCTTGCAACGCCCTTCTTCTTGGTACCAAGGGCACGGAGAGCCCTTAGGAATGTCACCAACCATGATCAGGCCACCCAATGTTGTCGAATCTATGGCTCGCCTGATTGATCTTGCAAATAGTGATAAACTCCAAAATATAAAGAAAAACATGATAAAATGAACCCAAGAATCGAACATGCTCTGATACCAAGTTGAAAGATTTAAATAATACGGAAGCAATAATATCAAAGCATATAAGCATCACAAGACACTTGGGTTTATGTGGAAACCTCATTCACGAAGAGCGGGGAGAAAATCACAGGAGAAGGCCCCGATAGGGCGTTGATCTGTATTTCTTCATCTCAAAGGAATATGGGAGGACTACACGCTTATTTATAGGCCATTACTCAGATAGAAAGCCCACACTTTCCAATGTGACACTAAACAACCACTCAATTCTCCCAACATGGTATAGTGACAATCAACATCAACATGCTTCATCCTCTCGTGAAATGCTGGGTTGCTAGCAATGAAGGTGGCTGCTCTATTATCACATCGCATCTCCATGGAACTAGAAAACTACACCTGTAGATCAATAAGCAAGGATCTGATCCACATCATCTCAGCAGTCGTTTGAGTCATAGCTCTGTACTCAGACTCGGCACTAGATCTCACAATTATGCCCTATTTCTTGCTCCTCCATGTGATCAAATTCCCTGCTAAGAAGGTGCAGAACCCAGTAGTGGGTTTACAATCCACATAACATCCAGCATAGTTTGCATCAGAGTAACCAACCAACGTCATAGAAGACCCTTTGGAGAAGAAAGACCCATCCCAGGAGCCTTCTTGACATATCTAAGTACCATCAATGCCGCATCCCAATGCTGACATGTTGGCTTGGCCATGAACTGACTCAATCTCCCAACTGCAAAGGAGATATCTGGCGTTGTGATAGTAAGATACAACAGCTTGCCCACAAGCTATCTGTACTGTCTACTATCCACCACCTGTGCATCTTCATCATAGAGTAACACCTTGGGGTCCATAGGAATATTGGCCTCCTTGGCCCCAAGCATAACAACTTCCTGCAAGATATCTAAAGCATACTTCCTCTAAGACAACACCACACCCTTCTTGCTGCGAGCAACCTCAATACCAAAGAAATGTCGTAGAGCCCCCAAGTCCTTCATGACAAACTGCTATGCAAGGATGTGTTTAACCTCAGCAATGCCCTACTCATCGTTCCTTGTGATAATTAAATCAACATAAACAAGAAGTGCCATAGTACCTCATGTAGTCCTGACAAAGAGTGAAAAATCAACTGTCGATCTCCTGAATCCAGCTGCCTCAACAACCTGTGACAACCTCTGAAATCAGGCTTTGAGACTATTTGAGGCCATATATAGCCTTCCGTAATCGGCACACACTCCCCCTAACTCTCAAAACCAGGTGGCTACTGCATATAGACTTCCTTTTGGAGATCACCATAAAGGAAGGCATTCTCGACATCTAGTTGATGCAAGGGTCAATCTAACTAAACTGCCACTGCAACCAATACCTAGATCGTGGGAAGCCTGGCAATTGGTGAGGTGTCAAAGAAGTCCACCCCAAAAGTCTGGGTGAACCCCTTCGTCACGAGGCGGGCTTTATACCTAGCAACATTACCATCAGGATTGGGCTTCATAGTAAATACCCATCGGTAGCCAACAAGTGCAGCACCATCAGGAAGTGGAGTTAGCTCCCAAGTCCTACGACCTCGAAGAGCGATCATCTCATCCTCCATGGCTACCCGCCATTTTGGATCAAACATGGCCTCACGGTGAGTAGCTAGAATCTGCATAGTAGCTAACGCCTGAGTGAATCCAGCAAATTTAGGAGTTAAACTGTCAGTAGTAACTGCCCCTGCCATGGGATAAGTGGCACAAGTTCGTGGTTGCTCTGAATGCCTATCAGAAGATCAAGATCATCACTTGACACATCACATGTCCTGTCCCTGTGACCATCACATGGCAAACATACGTCAGTGTCTAAAAGACTCACCTGAGAAGCCAATAGTGAAGGCGAGAGTGAGGGTCCCTGATAGATAGTATGAGGGCGAACATATGTCTGGAGTGGCCCTGTCAGGCATGGAAAGGGATGTGTAGCAGGGGGTAATGGTGTAGTAGGGACAGGAATCTCAGGAAAGCTCCCAAAGCGAATGGGAGTATATGGCATAGGTGCCATATCACCCTCAGGAGGCATTTCAGCAGCCGTCACAGAAAAGAAAGGTACAGCCTCATGAAAGGTAACATCCGCAGAAACATAGTGTCGAGAAGTAAGCGGATCAAAACAGCAATACTCCTTTTGTGTCCGGGTATACCCTAGAAAGATGCACTTAACTGCTCTCGGTGCAAGTTTATCCCGATCCGATCTCAACAAATGAACAAAGGCAATACAACCAAAAGTCCGAGGAGTGACGTGAAATAGGAAGCGATCAAGATACATGACCTGAAGAGGAATCTATTCATGTAACACAGCATTGGGCATCCGATTAATCAAAAAACATGCAGTCAAAACAGTATCACCCCAGTAAAGAGATAGGACAGAATAATGAATCAATAAAGTACAGGCAACATAAAAAATATGACGATGTTTTCTCTCAGCAACACAATTTTGTTGAGAAGTATGAAGACATGTTATCTCATGGATAATGCCACAACTAGAAAAGAACCTGCGCAAATGCATAGTACAAAACTACAAGGCATTATCAGAATGAAAGCACTTCACCAAAGGAAAATCAGGCACATAATAATCATGTACTAGCCTTAAGGTAGAAGATAAAGACATATCTCCCTTGCTAACAAGTGGCGAGTGTCTCTCATCAATCACCTGTACTATCCTGGCAGGTGTAACAGGTGCTAACTGAGAGAAAGAGCCTCTGTCGCCACATATTTGCTTGGATGCACTAGAATCAATCAACCATTCACCAGAAGACAAAAGGATGGCGTACCAGTCGCAGGTGTCTTTGAAGAGGTAGCCATAACTACAATATCAGGAGTCTGAGAGGAAGAAGCCTGAGTCAACTGAGCAATTTGCTGCTGCAAAATTTCAATCTTCGTACTCAAGGAGCTAATATCAAAGGTAGGAAGAGCTGAATCTGATATCGCAGCTGCCTGATTGACCACAAGTAGTCTACCATGCTTCTACCAACATGTAGCCTCAAAGTGACCAAGTCTGCCACAGTAAATACACAGGATCCTAGTGCATGTACCAGAAGAACGTCCACGTCCACGAGCACGTGCAAGATAAGTGGTACCGCTGCCATGTCCAGGAATCGCAGCCAGCGCAAACGACTGAGCGATAAAGTTAGGAGCAGGAGTGCGCACTGCAACTCTCCTGAGTCTACTATATGCTTCCTCCAAGGTAGAAAGCTCAGGAGCAGTGAGAATTTGATATCTGGTTGCAGCATATTCAGGTCCAAGGCCAACCAAGAAAAGGGAGATAGCCAACTATCTCCTGAAACTCCTCCAGGACTCACAGGTACACCCTGACAGGTAGGAGTAGTGCCTCTCTAGCATTCCCTTCATAAGGGAGTAATACTGTGATAGCATGCGTCCCTCCTGATGCAGATAGAAAAGGTCATAAAAGACCTGGAAAACTTGTGTGGAGTTCTTGGTGTGTGAATGGTATCACGCAAAGACTCTCACACCTCCTTTGTTGTAGTATAATACATGATCTCATCTCCTATTCAGGGAATAACTATCTGCATCAGCTATACACAAACCATAGCATTATCACTATCCCAGTTGACATCTGTGCCAGTCTTGTTCTCAGGCTTCGAATCTGTAAGTATATGACTTTTTTTATGACCCCTTACTGTCATAAGAAAGGTATGGGACCATCGCAGGTAGTTGGTCTCATCCAACTTAATAGAACAAAAGAACAGGTTCTTGAGTACCCTGATGTTCGAAATAGAGCTCGAAGACATCTCGGACTGATCATTTGAAGCCATCTTTGCAATCCGAAAGCCTCGATCAAGCGTCTAGGACCAAGAAACCATCAAATAATCTGAAAACCAACAAATTCATATCTACAAAATTGACAAGAAGCTTTCTTGGACAGATGTCCTCACCTAGGTGCAAGGAGAACACCTAAGGAGGCCCCAAAGAGATCTAGCCTCCTTCTCGCAACATGAACAAGGACTGCAGTCCCTAGATCAAGGCAAGGTGCCTCTCACAATCGCTGCACAGAGATTAGAAGCCCCCTGCACCGCTTCAGCAGGTGGTTACGCTGTCGATCGCCGTCGGTCGCAGCCACAGATGGCCGCTGCGACGTTGAAGAGGTCACCGCTGCCGGTCTGAAGCTTGCCGCCGGCGCTAGCACCTACTGTAGAGCGCCGTCGAGGGTCCTTGGATCAGCAGCGCCTCCGCCAGCTGCTGTAGCAGGTCGCAACGCAATCACAACGTCGCTGCTAGGTCGACCGACCCTCATCGGAGTGCCGCTGCGGGGGTTCAGTGACCCCCGCACTACCGCAACCCTGTTGTAAGGGTTGAAGCGTGCCTCCGGAGCGCCGCCGAGGGCCGCTGGGGCTACTGCATGCGGTCGGAGGGCCGCTGGAGGCTGCTGCCACCGCTGAGGAAGGAAGAGAGGAGATCGGGATTCGGTGGTAGGGTTTAAGAGGCCTCGAGGGGTAGGATACCTAGAGCCACAGTCTAGGACTAGTGCTCTGATGCTAAATTGGATGAAAAGAGTAAATCTAATTAGAAACCTTGGACGCTCTTTATATAGAAAGAGATCGTAGAGTGAAAAGTACATAAATATCCCTGAGGGACAATGACTATCATAGCCCTTACAGTAAGAGGAAAAATAAAAAGCTAATATGTACTAACAATTATTTTTTAATAAATATTTTTATATATTTATAAAAGTATTTTACCATTTTAATGAATATTGTCATATATATTTTTATTTTTTATAATTTTCTTTAAATTATATTTTGTCTTTACATTTTTATATTTTAGCTAAATTAGTCAATCGGGTACCCAACGAGTACCCATTACCCAATTTAACATAGCTGGATATCATATCTATTGGATTTCCGTTTGAATAAGTTGGTTCGAGTCATGACCCACTTGAGATTGGGTTGGGTTGGGTCAAGTGGGAATGGGGCAGGTACCCGACCCATGAACACCCCTAGGCCCCCCCCGAGATCGTTCCTACTGGTGGAGTCCAGTGAATATCTCCTACGACGGCAAAAGGAAGAGCGAGAGGACTGATAGCGGTGAAGAGACGATTGGGGATTTTGGTGTTAGGGTTTCAGGGGGATTTTCTTGGTGGGATATTGGAACCCAGCCTAGGATCGATTTGGGACAATTACAAAGCATGCCCAAAATAAATGAGAAAATAACAAAACACGATATAATGGGAAATAACAAAGTATGACTAGGAGTCTCAACATATATAAAGAGGTGTAAGGTTTCTTTTGATAATATGATTACTCATTTTCTCCGACTTGGTATCAGAGCAACAATCCTAGGGCAATACTGTGGTATCCCACTGAAATAGGCCTTCAAACCCAACCACCAAAACCCTAACTCTTCTCTCCTCACTCTTCACGCCACCACTGCAAAGGATAGCAACAGCAGCGCCGACAGGGGCCTCATCGGCGGCAATAGGGGTCCTGCAACGGCAGTAGTAAGGGTGGCGGCAACAGTAGACCTCAACGCACCGGCAACAAAGCCATTGCTGATCGGCAGTAGTGCCACCGGTAGGCCCGCGTTGCCTCTTGTGCCGACAAGGGGAGTAGCGGTCGTTTAAGGGCCACTAAGGGTCCCTCTTGGGCCTAGTGTGCACCTCTTGATCTCCAAAGGAATCGCTATGTGTGTCTAACTTGATTTCCAAGGAAGAAACTACTTAGATTTCAAGTTAGATCACTATTTTTTGTGATTCATGGTGATCTTGCATATCTGAAAAGTCAATTTCAGATCTGATTTCAACGTTTCTTCCAAGGTTCTAAGCATCATGGCTTCTTTCTCATCATCCAAGGTTTCATCAAAGATAACCGAGAAGTACAAAACCCATTTTTTGCCCTGATTGTAAAGTTGGATAAGACCAACTATGCTCGGTCATAGACATTCCTAATGATAGTTGAGGTCACAACGAGGAACACATTCTTCTTGAGCTTGAGCCTCAAAACAAGATAGGAAAATACGTCACATGGAGGCAGGACAACGCTATGGTGAGAGCATAGATTATGAACATGGTTTTGCCAAGGATTGAAGATGATATCATGTATTACAAAATCGCTAAGGAGATGTAGAATTCTCTTCATGACACCTACTCCCATGAAAAGAATTCTAGCAAGATATATTAGATCTACAATGAAATGTTTTCCCTCAGGCAGGAGGGTCAGCCCTTGACTTAGTACTATGCCACATTGGAAGGGCTTCTGGAGAAGTATAACACGTGCAGACCTGTATGCACGTGTACTACACAACGAGATTATCGTAAGGAGAGTGTTGTTTTACACTCTCTCTAGATTAAGTCTAGAGTATGATGTTGCTCGCTCTCAGATATTGGCTCTATCTGATCTCCCCTCTCTTGAGCAGACATATAGTCGTGGCAGTAGGATCACAGTTACTGCTTCGCTACCAGAGATTACTAGACAGATCTCCGCTTTGGCTATTGGTGGAGGTTGTGGTACTCAAGGTTCCACTCGTGGATGTGGATGTGGACATGGACGAGGAAGAGGACAAATTGGCAGACCTCATCGCACGTGCAACTTTTGCGGCCAGACTGGTCATGTGGAGGCTTCTTGTTGATTTAAGCATGAGAAGTCTCTTATAGCTAATCAGGTTGTGACTACCTCTGAGGCAGAGTTAGATACAATTTCACGAGCAGAGTATAATGTTGTTGTGCAGCGACTTGCTTAGATTACCCAGGAGACTCCTTCCTCATCCTTTGATATGTTGCCATTGTCTTCTTAGGTATACATTGTACATTTGGTGTTCTGACAAGGTCTATAACACCACTACTTGGCTTGTCGAATCTGGTAGTGTCACGCCACTTGAGTGGTGACCATAGTTGTTTTTAGCAACTTCAGTCAGTGCCACCTAGGAAGGTTAGTTTAGGTAGCAAATGGTCGACATTCCGGAGTGGATGGTAAGGGAGGAGGTGTCAGTTACCTCTAGTTTGAGATTACTCAATGTTTTGTTTGTTCCAGACTTTCCTATGAGCTTATTGTCTGTTAACAGAATTACAAAGGATCTTAATTGTAAAGTGACTTTTGATGATGTTGGCTGTGTATTTCAGGACAAGCTCACGAGGAAGACGATTGGTGGCGGACATGAAGAGGGAGATGTGTCTCACCTGTCTCAGATACCAGTTGCTGCATCCTGCCAAGGCGATGTGTGTTTTACTATAGGGAGTGCTCTGCAGTGGCATAATAGTCTTGGTCATCCAACTCTGGACAGGCTTTGTCGTATCATCCGACATTTGTCACCAGCTACAGAGATCCACTGTGATGCATGTCAGATAGGGAAAAATCACAGACCCACCTACCCTACTAATTCTACTGTTGAGTCTATTTTTTATTTACTGCATTGGGATGTATGGGGACCCAGTCATATACCAAATCGAGTAGGCCACAGATATTATTTGGTGATAGTGGATGATTGTTCTAGAATATTATGAGTGTTTTTATTAAAGAATAAGTCTAGGTTCAGTCATTGAGACATTTATTATTTAAATAAAGAATCAGTTTGCCTCTACTATTAAAGTTGTTTGTACAAATAAAGTTGAAGAGAAAAAGAAGTCTCTTATTATTATCAGGCAGTCCTTATGTCTCTTTATATAGAGAGAGACAAGGGAGAAATAACATCATGAGTCCAACAAGAAAAAAAAGTGACAACTAGTCCCTTACAATACTACAATGTAACTCAACACTCCCCCTCAAGCTGGAGCATATATATCCACCATGCTCAGCTTGTTTCTACACTTCTCAAATTGGGGGTGAGGCAGCGGCTTAATAAAAACATCAGTAGTCTGGTCAGTAGAAGCAAGACACGTAGTACGAAGTAAACACTACTGAATTAGGCTCCTAGTATAATAACAGTCAACTTCCACAGGTTTCGTCCTCTCATGAAACATGAGATTATTAGCAATATATATCGCAGCCCAGTTATCATAGTGCATCCCCATAGGCTCCTGGATTTCAACATGAAGATCTCTTAGCATAGATTTGATCCATATCATTTCAGCTGCAGTATGAGCCATAACCCTGTATTCAAACTCAACACTAGAGCATGACACAACACTCTGTTTCTTGCTTCTGTAAGAGATACTGCATCAGTGCTCACACCTGGAAAGCTATAACAGAAGCCTAGTTGGCCATAGTAGGACGGTCCAACTTATTCCAACATTTAGCCTCGACGTGGCCAAGCCTGCCACAGTAAGAACATGTAGGCTTGCCATAACCACCATCAGCTCGACTTCTCCCTTTGCTACAAAAGAAGCTTCCATGACCTGCACGAGTGCTGACAGTAGCATGAGCTGAAGATGTAACGGTAACAATTGCATCACGAGTAAGCTGAATTTGCATCCTACTCAACCTCCTATAAATTTCCTCAATAGGCGGGAGCTCAGAGAAAGTCAGAATCTGTGAACGGGTTGCTGAATAGTGAACACTTGGCCCTGCAAGGAACATGTGGGCTGCAAACTCCTTCCTATGATCTCTGCACGTAAGTGAAGTACACATCAGTTTGCATGCATTATATTTCTATAATAATCCTTTCATAGTAGAGTAATACTGAGACAAACTCATCTCCTCCTACTTGAGATGTCACAAATTATAGTGAATCTAAAATACTTGAGTTGAATTCAACTCATGTGAATAAGCCGACTTCAAGTCGTTCCACGTCTCTTTAGCAAAACTGTAGTACATCACCTCATCACCAATCCTTGGAGCAATGCCATTCAGGATCCAGGCTCTTACCATAGTGTCATCTCGATTCCAGGTTACGTATTTTCCTATTTTCTGCTCCGTTGGTGGTTCCAGAAGCACATACTTCTTATCATGGCCTTCCACAGTGACAAGGAAGGTTCAAGACCAATGAGGTTAATTGGTCTCATCCAATTTTGTAATAGGAGCAAAGAAGGGGTTCTTATACACCCCGTTCTCTGTATTCTGTCCTGAAGACACCTCAGAATCATCTGATGCTGACATGGTAGCTTTAAACACACATAAATAAGCCCAACTAGCAGATCTGAAATTCTAAATGAAACACCAACAACTTGGGGAATACACACCCCACAATCCACAGACAAAACTCCAACACTTCACTGGGGAATACACACCCTAAAAATCAATCAATCAGAGGAATATACACCCCAAAATAAACATTCACAATAGGGAATACACACCCCAAATCAGATCAAGAGATCAAGGAGGTCATACTAATCGTAGGGAGGTTCTTGCTTCACATCTCCATCTCTACAACACTTAAGAACCTCCCTACAACAACTGAAGGCGGTCTTAGCCACACTAGGCGAAGCTCAGGCAACAGTCACAGCCGCACTAGGTGGCGAAGCGGCACTGCAGGGGTTCGCACAACCCTCAGGCAATGTCTGCTGGCGCTATGGGCCTATAAAGGCGGCGAGGCGGCGCCTAGGGCCAGAAGGTGGCAAGGCGGCGCTTCCACTGCCACGGCAATGGCTACCGCAACCCTAGGCAACGCTGCTGCAGCGCATCGACAGCAGCATAGGAGAATGCCGCAACGATGGGCTGCAGCAAAAGGTGACGATGGACAAGGCTACTGCTGCTGCGACGACGGTGGGGTGTCGGCACTGCCGCTGGTGATGGCGTTTGCGTCTGGTGGAGGTGTGGCTTGAGATAGGGTTAGAGTTTATTTGGTGGTATCCCCAACCTGGTGCTCTGATACCAAGTTGAAGAGAAAAAGAAGTCTCTTATTATTATTAGGCAGTCCCTATGTCTCTTTATATAGAGAGAGACAAGGGAGAAATAACATCATGAGTCCAACAAGAAAAAAAAGTAACAACTAGCCGCTTAGAATACTACAACATAACTCAACAAATAATGCTCTTGAGTTTTTTACTGCCTAAATGACTACCTTTTACAGATCTCATAGTGTTATTCATTAGACCACTTGCCCTCATACGCCTTAGCAAAATGAGGTGGCAAAGAGGAAACACAAGCACCTTTTGGATGTAGCAAGGACTTTGTTGATTCATCATAATCCTTCACGATATTGGGGAGATGCAGTACTTATAGCATGCTATTTGATCAACAGGATGCCCAATTCTATATTATCTGAGTAGGTACCATGGCAAATATTGTACCCAGACTGGGAGTTGTTTCAGTTGCCACCTCAGATTTTTGGTTGTGTAGCCTTTGTCCATATTACTGGGCCTAATAGAGACAAACAGGCTCCAAGGGTAGTTAAATGTGTCTTTCTGGGGTATATTCATACATACTCAGAAAGGTTACAAATGTTATGATCCTCTTTAGAAAAGGTATTATGTGAGCATACGTCACTTTTCATGAGGTCCTGCTGTATTTTTCAATTACTAAGAGTCAATTGTCTTTTGAGGCAGAGGGGGCACTGTTGAGCACTGTAGATATCTTTTCTATTTAGTCTTATACTGTTTATTTATTTCTTGTTTTCACTTGGTTCTCTGATGTAATTTACCCAACACCTCTCTCTATATAAAGAGGTGTAGGGTTTACCATTGGAATAAGACTCTTCATTTTGTCCCACTTGATATCAAATTAGCGATCCTAGATCGATGCTCCGATATCCAATCAAAATAAGCCTCCAACCCATTCCACTAAAATTGTAGACCTCCACATCGTTCATCATCATCACCACCTCCATCGGCTACAGTAGAGTCGGCAGACGGGCTTCTCCGACGAGGAGCGACGGCATTGAGGGGGCCTGCACCTCTTGCGGCGACACTACAGGGCTGAGTAGCCCCAGTGGCAACATCGTGGTCCCTCCTGCGGGTCCTTGCGGCATTAAGGGTTGGGTTGCTGACCCCGATCTAATACAACAGAGGCGGTTGATCCCTAGTCGATCGACAGCAACTCTGTCGATGGGTCTAATCGGACCTAAGGCAACGAGGAGGAGGCGGTAGACCTGTTGACGGCCACTAGGGCATCCTCCTGACCCTAGTGTGCCCCTTTCGATTGTTAGAGGGCTACCATGTGTGTCTAACGTAATTTCCAAGGAAGAAATCAATTGGATTTCATGTTAGATCACCTTTTTTGTGATCTATAGTGACGTTCCAAATTTGAAAACTAGATTTCAAATCTGATTTTGGCTTCTTCCCGCGTTATCTGAGCATCATGGTCTCGTCATCGTCATTGGAGGTGTCATCGGAGACCAATCAAGAGAGCAAGAATTACAAGAATCCATTCTTTGTCCCTATTGTGAAGTTGGATGAGACCAATTATGCTCGTTGGTCTCAAATGTTCCTCATGACTGTTGAGATTCATGACAAGGAACATCTTCTGTTGGAGCTAGAGCCTCAAAACAAGATCGGGAAGTAGGCCACGTGGAGAAAAGATAACACTATAGTGAGAGCGTGGATTATGAATGTCACCTTGCCCTAGATTGGAGATGGTATTATGTACTACATAACTACCAAAGAGATATGGGATTCCCTTCGTGACATGTATTTTCATGAGAAGAATTCCAGCAAGGTCTATCACATTTATAGTGAGATGTTTTCCTTTGGACAAGAGGGACAACTCTTGACACAATACTATATGATATGTCCACTTTAGTGGACTACAACTAAGCCTAAGCACTTTATTATTTGACTAGGAATTTAATTTAAAGCATACATTACATTAAGCTTTAGAATTATCATTTCATGCATTAATTCCATTAATATTTTTGAGTTGGTTAATTACTTATTTTGGATGTAGGGCCATTCAAGGAAGGACAATCTTGATGGCTTCACCAAGAGAAAGAAAGGAAGGAAATTCTTTTTGGAAAGCTAACGTTGGGTTGATTGAAATAGAAAGAGAGATGCCTAAAAATGGAGAGTTGAAAACCACCGCCCTTCCCCTTCCTTTTTTGATCTTAGACAAGACAAAAGGCCCCTCCACGTTCATCTTCAACTTCCTCAACCCAACCGAGGGAGCTCTCTCCCGCCCACTTCCTCGACGTCCAACCACCATGTCTACTCGCCGGATGCCAATTAGACTATGCAACGTTCCAGGAACATTTCAGCAATGTATGATGTCCATCTTTTCGGACATAATTGACGAGTTCGTAGAGGTTTTCATGGATGAATTTTGCCATCTACAGCACATCTTTTGACCATTGTCTCTCGCATTTAGAAAAAGTTCTCACCTGCTGCAAAGAGACAGGATTGGTGCTCAACTGGGAAAAAAACCATTTCATGGTTCAGTAGGACATTGCTCTTGGGTATGTAGTGTCTGAACAGGGTTTAGAAGTGGACAAAGCCAAGGTTGAGTCCATTTCCAAGCTTCCACTGCCCACCAATGTCAAGCAAATCCAATCATTTCTGGGTCGTGCGGGCTTTTATAGGCGCTTCATTAAACATTTTAGCAAGATTTTTAGGCCACTTTGTGACTTACTGAAGAAAGACACTGCCTTCGTTTTTTATGCAAAGTGTGTCGAGGCCTTCCAAGTCTTGGAGGCTCTCATAACTGCACATATTCTAAGAGCACCTGATTGTACCCTTCCATTTGAGTTGATGTGCGATGCCTCAGATTTTGCCGTGGGAGCGGTTCATGGTCAGAGGGTTGATAAAAAGCTCCATGTACTTTATTATACTAACAAGACCCTTACTGGTCCACAGCAAAACTACACTTGACAGAAGAACTTCTTGAGATTGTTTTTACTTTAGAGAAGTTTAGGTCTTATCTTCTAGGATCTAAGGTTGTGGTGTGTACAAATTATTCTACCTTGAAGCATTTGCTTACTAAGAAAGACACCAAATATAGGCTTATTAGATGGATTCTATTACTACAGGAGTTTGACCTTGATATCTGTGACAAGAAAGGGGTCGAGAATGTAGTAGCAGATCATTTATCTAGGATCCCAGTTGAGGCTAAGACCCCATCGGGAAACATTCATGACACCTTTCCTAACGAAACTGTGATGGCAGTACACCCAACGGCCCTTTGTATATGGATGTCGTCAACTACTTGGTCACTGGCGAGACCCCTAGTACGTGGAATAAGCAGAAGCGAGACAGATTTCTCGCTGACACTAAGTATTATCACTGGAAGGACCTTGAACTCTTTAGAATAGGCCATGACCAAATCTTTCGTAGGTGTGTTCCAGAGGAGAAGCAACTAACTGTTTTAAATTTTTGTCACACACTGCACTGTGGAGGATACTTTAATGCTAAGAAGATTGCTTATAAGGTTCTCCAGTCTAGTTTCTGGTAGCCCTCACTATTCAAAGATCTCATACTTTTGTGGGAGCATATCTTCGTTGTCAACAGACTGGAACGATCAGGAAGCAGGATGAGATGCGCTAGCAGCCTATTCTTCTTATCAAAATATTCGATGTATGGGGTTTAAATCTCATGGGTCCCTTCCCATCGTCTCACGGCTATAAATATATCCTCGTGGCAATTGATTATGTGTCAAAATGGATAGAGACCATTCCAACTAGGACCAACGATTACTCTATAGTCCAAAATTTTGTTAAGGCCAATACCATTTCCCGACTTGGCTACCCTAAGACGATCATTAGTGATGGGAAACCTCATTTCAGGAATGCTTACTTCACCCGTCTACTCAAAAGTCTTGGTGTCACCCAAAAAGTGATAACCCCATATCATCCGCAGACAAGTGGACAGGTTGAAGTGTCCAATAGGGAGATCAAAACAATTCTGGAGAAAACTGTAACACCTGACAGAAAAGATTGGTCAAAGAAATTGGATGATGCACTATGGGCTTACAGAATGGCGTATAAGATCCCCTTGGGTATCTACCTTCCGTATAGTGTATGGAAAAGCTTGCCATTCGCCTATTAAGATTGAGCATGGGGCTTATTGGGCTATCAAAAATGTCAACATGGATCTTGAGAAAGCAAGCAAAGCAAGCTTATTAGAGCTGACTGAGCTTCAAGAGTTGGAGGAATGAGGCCTATGAGACTGCTCAAGCTTACAAAGAGTGCACTATGATATTGCATGATAAGCACATCCTCAGAAAAATCTTTGAGCCCAACCAACGGGTTTGGCTATTCAATCCAGACTCAAGCTATTCCCTAGGAAACTTAAGTCCTGTTGGGATGGGCCGTACACTATCACACATGTGTTCCCTCATGGTGCGATTGAGATTCAAAATCCCTCTAGTGAGACTTTCAAAGTAAACGGCCAACATTTAAAATTGCATGTTACTCTTTCTAATTACCAGGTTTTAGATACCTACAGGTTGGAAGAGCCTTAGCTCCAATCACTTTCTACCTCAGGTAATATCTTTCCTTGATTTTTAATTTTCAATGAGAACATTGTCAATTCTAGGCATGGGAGGTATAACCTGAGGTTGTACATAGCATTTATACATATTTTGCATGCATATAGATAGGGCATTAGTAGTTATATATATATTGCATCCAAAAAAAAAACGAGACAGAAGAAGAGACAAGCAAAGAGGAAAAGGAGCACAACGGTGTTAGTCCTAGCATTTGATTATGGAACAAGTTTACCTTAGTTTTAGACTGGAACAAATGATAAATTAAAACCTGAAGTGCTAAACCTTAGGAGATAAGTCGGATATACTGACTTTAGGCCTCTAGGGCCTATTTGCCTAAAAAAATTGAGTATTTGTTAAGATATGGATTATTCTTCAAGTGGTTGAGGAAGTTGAGAAGCTGATGTATTAAGTCTAAGGCTTAGGGAGCATCTGACCTCTTTGTCTGCCTTTTGGTTTACGGGTCTTGGTTACTCAAGCATCCACATCTCACACACTGGTCTAGTTCAATAAGCTTAATGAAGAATAATGTCAAAAATTCTTATTTGAAAAAAATGATTTCTAGAAAATCTGACTTAGGAAAGGCTTGAAAACACAAGTTGATTAGAAGAGTTCCCGCTGCATGAAAGGAGTAAATACTCCCCTTGATGACGCGTTATACCATGTCATCTCGGCACTTGTCTCTTAGGATATTTAAATATCCTTCCGAGGGCACATAAGTGTATTGTGCTGTCCAGGTGTTAAGGGTGGCACTATCACAATGTGTTAATTGCTAAGGTTCTGAGGGTTACCATAGGTGGTGCTATCACGAAGCATCGAATGCCAGGGATCCTTCGAGGATCGATAATGGGAACAAGGAATCTGGCACAGACTGTGGTGAGGGTTAATATGAGATTTAGAGGATTCACAAAAATTTTAAAAAGGGAAAAATCTCAAAAAAATATCTCCATCTTTATTCTGAAAAATGTGTTGGCAAGTTCTGGACCTTTTTGCACGAATGCACGATTACTTTAACCTTTAGGGTCAACAAACCCTTGGGCAGGCTTTGGGGCCTCAGAAACCTTTATCGAAGGCCCAAGGCTAAAGCCGATCAAATCTGTATCTTAGCCAGTACTTGAGTAACTTAAGGCCTAGGAATGATATTTCAAACTAGTCTTTAAAGGTGTGACACGATAAGGCATCCTAACAACAAATTCTAGTCTGGAGATCTGGTTCTTTTCCATATGATTTTGCTCGGGACTAGTAAAACTTAGGCACGAGGGTATTTGATAGGTGGACTACAACTAAGCCTAAGCACATTATTATTTGGCCAAAAATTTAATTTAAAACATGCATTACATTGTTAAAATTATTTAAGCTTTAGAATTATCATTCCATACATTAATTCCATTAATCATTATATGAGTTGGTTAATTACTTATTTTGGATGCAAGGTCATTCAGGGAAGGACAATCTTGATGGCTTCACATCAAATATGTTTGATTTTCACCAAGAGAAATGAAGGAAATTCTTTTTGGAAAGCCAATGTTGGGTTGATTGAAATAGAAAGAGAGAAGATGCCCGAAAATGGAGGGTTGAAAACTACTGCCCTTCTCCTTCCTTTTTTAGAGATCTTAGACAAGACAAAAGGCCCTTCCACGTACATCTTTATCTTCCTCGACCCAACAGACCCACAAGGGGAGCTCTCTCTCGTTCGCTTCCTCGGCGTCCCTCACTATGCCTCGACTCTAGCCTTCACCATCGCAACCTCCACCACTGACCACGACCACGACCATGCCTTACCGCTCGCCAGCCTTCCTCAACTCCACCACGAACCGCCATTGCCCTCGCCATCACCATGGTCGATGATGACAACACCAACGCTGCTACCGCGACTCTTCTCAACTGCACCCTCCTCTTGCTGATAGAGCTCCACGACGCTCATTTACCATGACCTCCACCCTCTCATGCACAGCATCAATTGTGACCCACCATGACCTCCACTGTCGTTCTCTCGCTACCGTGCCAACCACAGCGACGGCAAACATCTTCCTTAAACTTGAGCCATTACCCTCCTCTTCGCTCACAATCGTGCCACCACCACCGTTCCTCTTCCTCTTCGTTCTCTTTTTCTTCTTCCCCTGCTACATGCAAAGAACCCTTGCACCACCACACCTCACCTCAACACCACCTTCGGCCACCATCCTCGCTGCCAACACCACTGGAGCAACCTCCACGTGCTCGTTATTAAGCCACTGCCATCCGCATCACTCACTAGCGGCCCCTCAGTCTGACCAACCACCCATCTCCACCGACGATCTTCTCGTCGCCCGACCATCAGCGACCTCCAGCGACCATGCCACCACTGCCATTGTGATGCCCTTGCCACCACCGACTTCGTTGATCTTCTCGCCGTCGGCCATTGCTCCTTGTACGAACCTCCCTCATCCCGCATGCTCTATTTTTTGCACTAGATTTTTGATTGAATTTTTTTTTGCGACAATACTTACCTCGTAATTGTGGCCGTGAATGATAAATAATTGTGAGTTTTATTGGTTCAAGCCTCCATGTGGATATGACGAAATCTTTGATTAAAGATTTTCCACCACACAAATTACTATGACGCATTATTTCCTCGATATTATTTGCAAAAGCAAAAAATTCTTCGATCACTATGCTACATTGAATGGGAATCTGGAGAAGTACAATGCGTGCAGGCCTGTGTGCATGTGTGCTACTCAGCGGGGCTATCGCAAGGAGATAGCAGTTCTGCACTTTCTTTCTGGGTTAGGCCTAGAATATGATTTGGCACGCTCACAGATACTGACTTTATTGAAGCTTCCCTCTCTCGAGGAGACGTATAGTTGGCTTAGCCAGATTACAGTGGCCATTCCTATTCCAAAGATTACTAGGCAGATATCTACATTGGCTGTTGGCGAAGTTCAAGGCACTAGGGGTTTTCCTTCTACTTGTCGGCGTGGACGTGGCAGAGGATAGACGAGCAGACCACGTCCTACGTGCACTTTCTGTCGACGGATTGGTCATGTAGAGGCTTCCTGGTGGTCTAAGCATAGAAGACCTCCTTTGGCTAATTAGGTCGTTACTACTTTTGAGCCAGAGTCAGATACTATGGCACAAGCAAATTATGATGCAGTAATGTAGCGACTTGCTCAGATCACTCAAGAGACCCCTTCCTAGCTATTTTCAGCAGCTTCAGTTTGTTCACCCTGGTAGGACAGTTCAGGTAGTAGATAGACAGGCTCCATGACATCATTCCTCATCTCTCACCAGCCACTGAGATTCACTGTGATGCTTGTCAGATGGGAAAGCACCATAGTTCTACCTATCCTACTAGTTCTACTACTAATGAGTCTGTTTTTGATTCATTGCACTTAGATGTATGGGACCCTGGTCGTATTCCAAATCGACTAGGTCATATATATTATTTGGTTATTGTGGATGATTTTTCCAAATTGTCATGGGTGTTTCTTTCGAAAAATAAGTCGGGTTTGTGATTGGGAATTTTATTATTGAAATAAAAAAATAAGTTTACTCCTATTGTTAAGATTGTTCGTACCGACAATGCACTTGAGTTTTGTACTACCAAGATGACATCCTTCTATAGATCTCATGGAGTGATACATCATACCACATGTCCCTATGCATCCCAGCAAAATGGAGTGGCAAAGAAGAAGCACATGTACCTCTTAGATGTGGCTTGGACTCTACTCATTCACCATAATGTGCCATCCAGATATTGGGGTGATGCAGTACTTCATGCATGTTATTTGATAAATAGGATGCCTAGTTCTGTTATATTCAAGCAGATACCATGGCAGGTGTTGTTCCCATACAGAGAGCTATTCCAGTTGTCACCCTGGATTTTTGGCCGTGTAGCCTTTGTGCATCTATTGGGCCCAGTAGAAATAAACTGACCCCTAGAGTAGTTAAGTGTATCTTTCTAAGGTACAGTCATACTTAGAAAGTCTATAAATACTATGATCCTCTGTAGAAGAGGTACTATGTAAGTGTTGATGTTATTTTTCATGAGGTAGTATCATACTTTTCTATCACAGGGACTTAGTTGTCTTTTGAGTCACACAGGGCGCAAATGCCTATTCCATCTATTCAATTTGGGGAGTTTCCAGCCACTCAAATTACATCACCAGATATTATAGATACTAGATTTAGAGATCCTTCGGTACATTTTTGGAAAAGGCAGAGGCAACACAACCCCCTCCTTCAGTACTATCATCCTCCCCACAGCAGCTATGTGTTAATACTGCCAACCATTGTGTGTTTGGTGATGACCCTGCAAGTGATATACTTGTTGCTCCCGAGTCTCCTTTTGGTGATGTTGAGGCTTCATCCTCTGAGTCCCCTATTGGTGATACTATGTCTCCCTTAGTTGATTTAGACCTTCCAATTGCTATTCGAAAGGCTCCTCGGAGTTGTGCGCACTATCAAGTTGCTGGCGCAGTTTCTTCTGACTGTCTGAGTCACCCATTTGCCCTATTCACAGAGGCCTTACACAGATTCCATCTACTTACTAGCAAGCTATGCTCGATCCAAAATGGAATCAAGCCATGGAGGATGAGATGCCTGCACTATAGTCTCGACAGACATGGGAGCTTACTCTGTTACCACCTGGTGCATGTATTGTTGGCTATCGTTGGGCCTTTGCCTTGAAATACAATCTAGATGGATCTATTTCTCGATACAAGACTCGCCTTGTAGTAAATGGATTCACTAAGACATATGGGGTGGATTTCTTTGACACCTTTTCTCCAATGGGTAGACTTCCTACTGTGCAAATTCTTATCTCTGTTGCTACTCATCTTGGTTAGCCGTTATATCAGCTGGATATGAAAAATACTTTTTTGTATGGTAACCTGCAAGAAGAGGTGTACATGTAGCAACCCCCCGACTTCGAGACTCAGGGGGAGTGTGTGTACAGGTTGAAGAAGGTAATATATGATCTTAAGTAGAGTCGATGGGCTTAGTTTTAGAAGCTATCATAGGTTGCTGAAGATATGAAACTTAGCAGATCTACTTATGATCACTCCTTGTTTGTACGAAAGATAGATAAGGGGACTGTTGCTCTATTTATGTGGATGATCTCATTATCAGCGGTGATGATGCAATCGGGATTGTTGAGGTCAAGCTGAGGTTGGCAGAGAAATTTGTTATGAAGGACCTTAGTTCCTTGAGATACTTCTTGTGCATAGAAGTAAGAGGCAAGGGCGGTATTGTCCTTAGTCAGAGAAAATACGCTCTTGATTTACTACAGGAGACTGGGATGTTGGGATCTATGTCAGCCAACATACCCATGGACCCAAAGATGCACTTGTATGATGCTAAGTCACAGGCTATAGAGAGTCGAGGATACAAACAGTTGATTGGAAAGTTGCTCTATCTCACCATTACATGCCCAAATATCTCTCTTGCTATTGGCAAACTTAGTCAGTTTATGGATAAGCTAACCAAACAGCACTGGGATGTTGCTATGCAAGTGCTCAAGTACTTGAAATAAGCACCAAAACGTGGATTACTATTCAAGAGAGGCAAATCTATGACTATAGTGGGCTATTCTAATACAGACTATGCTGGTTACCTTTCTGATAGGAAATCCACTACAAGTTTTTGCACTTATATGGCTGGTAATCCAGTGACATGGAGGAGCAAGAAGCAGTGTGTTGTGTACCGATAAAGTGTAGGGTCAGAATATAGAGCAATGGCACAGACAGCTGTTGAGCTTGTGTGGGTGAGATCTATTTTACTTGACTTACATGTCAAGACTCAGGAGCCCATGGAGATGAAATGTGACAATCGAGCTGCTACCAACAATCCTATGTTTCATAAGCACACAAAGCATGTGGACATTAATTATCACTACACTAAAGATCTGATTCAGAGAAAACTCTTTACCACACCAGTTGCTTCAAAGAACCAAATAGTAGGTATGTTTACCAAGACTCTTGCTAGATTTGCATTTGAGGCTTGCTGTGACAAGCTGAACATGATAAACATCTATGCTCTAGCTTAAGGGGGAGTGTTGAGCACTCTAGTTATCTTTTCTATTTAGTCTTGTACTATTTATTTATTTCTTGTTTTCACTTGGTTCTTTGATGTAATTTACCCAACACCTCTCTCTATATAAAGAGGTATAAGGTTACTATTGGAATAAGACTCTTCATTTCCCCACTGGCACCTGTGCTTATTCCTCCTGTTTAGTTGGGAGACTTTCCTGTCTCTCAATCTACATCACTAGGTACCACAGATAAAGTTGTTACTCGATTCAAAGATCCTCTAGTATCATTTAGATTACCTGTGACATATCGGCAGCACACCCCCCCTACTTCAGCACCATCATCCTCCCCCCAGCAAGTATGTGTTCATGCTACTGACTGTCGTGTGTCTGGTGGTGATCCTGCATGTGATGATACTTGTTCTAGTGATGTACTATCGACTTTTGATAACGTTGAGCCTTCATCTAATGATCTTGACCTTTCAATAGCTATTCGGAAGGCACTCCGGAGTTGTGCACATTATCAGGCAGTTGGAGTTGTTTCTTCTGACTGCCTCAATCGTCAGTTTGCCTTGTTCATGGAGGTGCTATCTTCTACTCAAATACTACCTACCTACTAGCAGACCATGCTTAATCTAAAGTAGCGATAAGCCATAGAGGATGAGATGCTGCACCACAGTCCTGTGAGACGGGAGCTTACTCCACTTCCTTCTAGTGCATGCACTGTTGGCTGTCATTGAATTTTTTCCTTGAAATACAATCCTGATGGATCTATTACTCAGCATAAGGCCCATCTTATAGCAAAAGGATTCACCCAGACATATGGGGTGGATTTTTTTGACACATCCCTAGTTGCCAGGCTTCCTACAATAGGTATTCTTATTGCTGTTGCAGCTCATCTTGATTGGCCACTATATCAGCTGGACGTAAAGAATACTTTCTTGTATAGTGAACTCCATGAAGAGGTATATATGCAGTAGCCCCCAGATTTTGAGGCTCAGGAGTGTGTATGCAAGCTTAAGAAGGCGATCTATGGACTCAGGCAGAGTCCACAAGCTTAGTTCTAGAAGTTGTCATAAGTTGTTAAAGATATGAGGCTCAGCAAGTCATCTTCTTATCATTCTTTATTTGTATGGAAGACAAAGAAGGGGACAGTTGCACTTCTGGTATAACTAAGGGCAAGTAGAGTTTAGCTGAGAAATTTGTCATGAAAGATCTTACTCATTTAAGATATTTTTTGGGCATTGAGGTAGCAAGAGGGAAAGAAAGTATTGTTCTTAGTCAGAGGAAGTATGCTATTAATGTGTTAAAGGAGACTAAGATGTTGGGAGCCAAGCCAGCCAATATACCCATGAATCTTAAAATGCACCTATATGACATAGAGTCAGAGGCCATAGAGAGCAGAGGATACAGACAATTGATTAGGAAACTTCTTTATATCATTATTACACGTTCATACATTTCTATTGTTGTAGGCAAGCTCCGCTAGTTTATGGATAAGCCTACCAAACAGCACTGGGATGCTGCAATGCAAGTGCTCAGGTACTTGAAGCGAGCACTTGAACAGAGATTATTGTTAAGAAGATGCAAGTCCAGGAATATTATGGGATAATCTGATGCAAATTATACAAGGTGCCTTTTAGACAGGAAATCTATCACCGACTTCTGCATTTATGTAGCTGGTAACCTAGTGACATGGAGAAGAAGCAGGGTGTTGTATCCTAGTCCAATGCCTAGTCAGAATATAGAGCCATGGTACAGACGGCAACTGAGCTAGTTTGGGTGAGATCTCTTCTGCTTGATTTGAATGTTGAGTATGAGCCTATGGAGATGAGATGCGACAATCGTACGACTACGTATATAGTTAATCCTATGTTTCATGAGCGCACGAAGCATGTGAAGATTGATTGTCATTGTACTAAAGATCTAATTCAAAGAGGGCTTCTCGGCATCACGCCTGTCACTTCAGAGATCCAGACTGTAGATATGTTTACCAAGTCTCTTGCCAAGTCCACTTTTGATGCATGTTGTGACCATGGTTTTAAAAAACTAGCCTCGAGGCAAGGCGAAAGAAAATTGCCCTGAGGCTATATGTGAGGCATGTCCCTCGATTTGTTGAAGCGAAGCTAAGGCGACTAGGCAAAATCGAGGCTATAGCCTCAGTCAAAAGTTCACATTTGAAAGTCATGTAAGTTACATATGACCTAATAAAGCACATAAAACCCTTTTTTAAAATCCTATACCCATCACCCGACCCTAAACAATGGCCCTAACCTCTCAAACCCTAAAAAACCTCTCTCCCTTTGTTGTTGCAAGTCATTCTCCATCTTTTAGACTCCTCCATTACCATTGCCGATTATTGTTGTTGCATCCTCAATTGCTAATCACCTCCCCTCTGTACCACCCCTTACCAGTTTGTCCCTTCTTCATTACCCATTGTTGCCCCCTTCCCCTTTCAAGTCTCAACCTTACTTCTTGTTGTTGGTAAGAGTCTCGACCTCTCTTGAGTTACATAATACATTTTTCTTGTTACTTATTCCTTTATTTTATTATTTATTTATATTAAAGTATGTTTGAATATTTTATGTGGATAGTTTACATGTTATATGATCACCGAATTGATTTTTTTTTAAAGAGGTTATGTGATGATTATTTACTTCAATCTTGTTGTTACATGCTTATTATTATTATTATTATTTTATCAGAAAAATATTTTTTATTATTGTTTTGATTTTTTTAGTACTATTATGTGACTAGTATTGTGGTTTTTGAAGAGTTTACGTATTATATGGTACTTATATATATTTAAATCTTATTATATTAGTTTATAGTAAATATTGTGTGTATACAGTAATAATATTTAGTAATGGACGTTTAAATATTGTGATAGAGCAAAAATAACATGAAAGTGTATTTTTACATTGTTTTTTTATTATTAGCACTTAATAGTATATATCTATCATTTTTTCTTATTTTCCATCCAAAAATTAAGGCTTACACCTCACCTCGATGAAGGCAAACTACATCGATATTGCCTCGCATTTTTTAAAACTTTTGTTGTGACAAGCTGAGCATGATTGACATTTATACTCCAGCTTGAAGAAGTGTTGTGAGACACTACCTTTAGTTGTCTTTTTGGACTATTTATTTATTTCCTATTCTTAGTTGGTTCTCTAATGTAATTTTCCCAACACCCCTCTCTATATAAAGAGGTGTAGGGTTTCTTTTGAGAGTATGATTACTCAGTTTCTTCGATTGGATCAGTTAATTTTATTGCCTATGTGGATGATATATTGTTGACAAAAAGTGACAAAGGAGCTATACAAAATGCCAAAGCTTTTCTTCATTCCCAATTTGTTATTAAGGATCTGGGAATTATTGGTTATTTTCTGGGTATTAAGGTACAACATGTTGATAGTAGGCTTGTTTTGTCCTAGAGGAAATATGTGGTTTGACATGCTTAAAAATGCAGGGATGCTTAGTTGCAAGCTTGCTTCAGTCCCTGCGAATTTTTCTTTACCATTGGCTAATTCAGACAGTCCACCTTTATCTGATGTGACCAAGTACTGTGTTATGGTTGGAAAGCTACTCTACTTGATTGTGACAAGACTTGATATTGCCTTTGTTGTAGGCCGATTGAGTCAGTTATGCAATCTCCCAGAGAGATACACCGAGATGGAGTTTGCCAAGTTTTGAGATACTTGAAGAACCTAGGAAAGGCTTATCTATTCAAAAGTATGGACACCTTGACATATGAGGATACTCTGATGCAGATTATGTTGGGGCACATAAAGATAGATGCTCAACCACTGGATATTGCATTTATGTTGGTGGCAACCTTGTTACTTGGCGTAGCAAGAAACAAAATGTAATCACATGATTGTCTGCAGAGGCTAAGCATAAAGTAATGGCACATACCACTTGTAAGCTATTGTGGGTGCTCTATTATGCAGGATTTTGGTATTGATGTGTTTGGTTCTATGCCTATGTATTGCAATAATAAAGTTGTTACTTTCATTGCCAATAATCCTATATTTCATGAAAGGACCAAGCATATTGAAGTGGATTGTCACTTCATAAGAGGCTATATTAGAGGGAAAGATCTCAACACCCTACATTATCATTGAAGAGTAGATTATAGATATTTTCACTAAAGCGCTCTCCAAGAAACGTCTTGAATTTTTATTGTCCAAGCTAAGCATGTTGAATGTCTATGCTCCAGCTTGAGGGAGAGTATTGAGTGTTAAACAGTCTATTTATGATGCCTTTTTATTTTGTTATATTTATAAGGGTATCTGTACCATCTTTCCCTCGTGCCTCTAAAAGGCACGTAGGGCCTCCAATAATAATCAAATGCTTTAAAAAGAAAAGACATTCAAATGACACAAATAATTACATAGGTTATGCACACTGTGAGGATTTATGGAAGCGGAGTAACTCTCTTTATATAAAAAGGAGTAGGGTTTCTTTTGAGAGTATGATTGCTCATTTCCTTCGACTGAGAATGGGTCAATTAATTTTATTGTCTATGTGGATGATATGTTGCTGACAGAAAGTGACAAAGGAGCTACACAAAATGCCAAAGCTTTTCTTCATTCCCAATTTGTTACTAAGGATCTGGGAATTATTAGCTATTTTCTGGGCATTAAGGTACAACATGTTGATGGTAGGCTTGTTTTGTCCCAGAGAAAATATGTGGTTTGAGATGCTTAAAGATACAGGGATGCTTAGTTGCAAGCCCGCTTTAGTCCCTATGGATTTTTCTTTACCATTGGCTAATTTAGACAGTCCACCTTTATTTGATGTGACCAGGTACTGTGTTATAGTTGGGAAGCTACTCTACTTGACTGTAGTGCTATCAAGGCGCTCGCCTAAGGTGAGGCGAGGCCCTAGCACCTTAACAACCATTAGGCGAGGCGTTTTGCCTTGGGCGATGCCTAGCCAAGCGCCTGAGGTCATGGCGTTGGGTGCTGGAGCGAGCACCTAAGAGGAGTGGTCATTCCTCAACCTCTGTTCGATCGCCACCAAAGTACTCTATCTGATCGCGACTGAGCAAGGCTGACCCTTCGCCGGTTGATCCTGGTTTGCTGGAGCACAAAGGAGTGGTCGATCTGGTGATCGTTGCTTGTCGCTCGCCATTGAAACCCTTAAATCTCACCCCATCGCCACCACTGCAAGAGGTGATCATGTAAGAACCATTGTTCTCATTGCCTTCCCTATGTCTTAAGTCTTATACATTCTTTAAGGGAGGGGGTATAATCTATTTTGTTGTACAAATCCTCATATTTCAAGCTATGCCTAATAGTAGTGGTATTACAATATTTATATTTTTATCTATTTTCAGTGGTCCATCATTCTCATTGCCTTCCCTCTAAGAACCCTCATTTAGAACCCCTAAAGCCTCTATTCAAAAATTCCATTTCATTTCAATGGTTCCAAAAACCCAATCATTTCACTCAAATGGGATACTGATTTTATTTGTGGTTTCAATAACCCAATGATGGTGTCATTTTTTTTGAAAGATCACAAAAGTGGTGTCATTTTATTTCAAATAACATTTTTTTTAAAAAAAGAAAAGGGTGATTATTCGATTGATAACCACCTAGATTTCAAATGATTATCCATGAATTTCATGGTTGGATTTGTATTTTTGCTTGTAGAAAGTACTTTTTATTTGGCATTTTTAACTTTTGTTTCACATTTTTGCTTATTGTATTTTGCTAATGAATCCATGCATGAGATTATAAGAGCATCTAATTTATTGATAATTTATATTTTTTCAAATAAATAAATAAATTAGTATCTCATTTGTCTCGGGCAAGCGCCTAGCGTCTCGGGTGTTTTGAACCCCCCCTCGCCTTTTAGAGCCTCTCGCCGTTAACAGGCCTGCTTGATTGTGACAAGACTGGATATTGCCTTTGTTGTAGGCCGTTTGAGTTAGTTATGCAATCTCCTAGAGAGATACACCAGGATGGAGTTTGCCAGGTTTTGAGATACTTGAAGGCACCTAGGAAAGGCTTATCTCTTCAAAAGCATGGACACCTTGACATATGGGGATATTATGATGTAAATTATGCTGGGGCACATGAAGATAGACGTTCAACCACTGGATATTGTGTTTATGTTGGTGGCAACCTTGTTACTTGGCATGGCAAGAAACAAAATGTAGTCATATGATTGTCTACAGAGGCTGAGTATAAAGTAATGGCACATACCACTTGTAAGCTATTGTGGGTGCTCTATTATGCAAGATTTTGGTATTGATGTGTCTGGTTCTATGCCTATGCATTGCGATAATAAAGTTGTTACTTTCATTGCCAATAATCTCACATTTCATGAAAAGACCAAGAATATTAAAGTGGATTGTCACTTCATAAGAGAGGCTATATTAGAGGGAAAGATCTCAACACCCTACATTATCATTAAGGAGTAGATTGCAGATATTTTTACTAAAGTGCTCTCCAAGAAACATCTTGAATTTTTATGGCCCAAGCTGAGCATGTTAAATGTCTATGCTCCAGCTTGAAGGGAAGTGTTGAGTGTTAAACAGTATATTTATGATGTCTTTTTATTTTGTTATATTTGTAAAGGTGTCTGTACCATCTTTCCCTCGTGCCTCTAAAAGGCACATAGGGCCTCCAATAATAATCAAATGCTTTAAAAAGAAAAGACATTTTTTCTCAAAAAAGAAAAAAGAAAAGGCATTCAAATGACACAAATAATTATATAGGTTATGCACACTTTGAGGATTTGTGGAAGTGAAGTAGACCTTAGCATGTGGAAGATCCCACACATGGAGCGTGGAAGGCGATGGGGGGAGAGAGAGAGAGAGAGGCCAACAGTGAGAAGAAAGAGAAAGAGAAGGGGAGTTGTTGTGATTGTTTAAAGAATATTGTCCTCAACTCAATCAAAATTAACATAAGATCTTTCTATATAAGGAGAGGTATTCCTAACTCTAAATATGGAAATCATTAAATAACAAATCAATAATTGACTAAAAATAGTAAGCAAATATTCCATTAACTTTAATTATTTAACACCTAACATACCAAAATAGGCTAACTTGGACCCAAAGCAACCCTAAACTTTTTTCCACTAAAGTCGGCACCCCTCTTGATCAACTAACCTACCAGTGTGCCATGTGACAGTCAACATGGTAGACTGTATTCTCCACACTCCCCCTCAAGTCGAGGCTGGGAGGACAATGACTTGCTCAACTTGTGGTGAGGTTAGAGCCCCCACCATTCTTCATCTTCTTTGAGCTCAAAACTCTTAATCTTTTCTTTAGTAGAAGTCACGGTGTAGTCTCTTGCGACCTTTGAAGTTGTTGCCTCTTGGGCAACCTCAATAGTCATCGCGGCTGCTGACGTAGTCTTCATTTCCTTATTTTTTTTGAAACATGGCCTGAATCTTTTCAAGGTCCGCAGGAGTAAGGGAATCCACACTTGAGGTGCTAGTAGCCCTACATCTAAGTTTCCCAAACTTGTCCTAACATCGATCTTGTTGATGATTGATGCGCTAACGATGTTGACATGGAGGATAGAGTCAACGAGAGCCTCAACCACAACCTCTTCTGCATCTTGCACCTCCATCAAAAGTAGCTAATGTAGTGTTGTTTTTAGACATGACAACTTCGCTGGATCCTACTTCCAGTTTACCAAGCTTCTCAAGACAACTATAAATCATCTCAAGATCCATCTCCTTGTCTAGTGCCAAGATCTGGTCACATGTCGGCTGATATTAGCGATATAACTCTGACAAGAATCTCGCGACTTGCAACCTCTCACGTGTAGTAATCTGCTTATCAAAGTAGATGAGCTTATAAATCTCGAGCTCTTCGAATAATGCCTCCATCTTTGAATAATATTTATCAAGAGGAAGATTCCCTTAATTCGTCGTCCAGATGCGGGTATATATGTCGGTAATGCAGGCATTGCTGGACTTCTTGGAATATCTCTTCTCTAAGGAATCCAACATCTCGAATGCCGGCTTCTTGCATAGCACACTCAAGGCAATGGATGGATCGACTGAGTTCATCAGCCTCATCACCGTGTAGTTCTTTTTCTCCCACTTCTTTGTCGTGTCCTTGGACTCGAGCTCCTCCTCCAGTAGGACATGCAATTTGTCCTGACCGCCTACGAAGATCTTGAAAGCCCTTACCCATTGGATATAGTTCGCGGTACTTTGAAGCTTGATTGTGATGCCTTGAATTAAGACCTTTCCTTCTCCGACGTTAATATGGTTCTCGTTTTCAGCCATCCTCATACTTGAAAAACAAGCCTTTCTCTACTTGCATGCTCCACGTAAGGTGCTGAATGCGTGAGGGAAGCAACTCATCGGAGTCCCCTTCTCATCTCCTTAGGCCTTGCGTAAGGTGTCAAGGTCCTTCAAGGAGTTCTTTGAGAGAACTCTCATGTCAACGAAAATGCCTAAAAAAATCAAAGGCTTCAATGCATGTGGAAACTCACGCACAAGATAGGGCCTTCTTATTTGTGATCTCTTCTCCTTGCAACTCCTTGGTCCGCGCATGGATGAATGGAGAGGCCTAGATCGGTGGCTCTGATACCATGTAAGGATTTGTGGAAGCAGAGCAGGTCTTGGCACGTGGAAGATCCCACGCGCGAAGAATGGAGGATGGAGAGAAAGAGAGGTCGGCGGTGAGAAGAAAGAGAGTGAGTTTTTGTGATTGTGAAAATAATATTGCTTTAACTCAATCAAACATAACATAAGATCCCTCTATAAGTAGAGACATTCCTAACTCTAAATATGGAAACTAGTAAATAACAAATCAATAATTGACTAAATTCAGTAAGTAAATATCCCATTAACAACTCTAATTATTTGACACCTAACATACCAAAATAGACTAACTTGAACCCAAAGCAACCTTAAACCTAAACCACTAGGGCCGAACCTCTCTTGACCAATTGACCAACCACGTGGCAGACAACATTCTTCATATACACATTTGATAATTACATATATATAAGTTTCCATAATATGCATACTCCACTCTATGTGTGTACCTTTATAAATAACAAATATACATATAGCATTTATGTATATGTGAATGCGAATGTGAGAATATAAATATTCTCACATCCGCCATTCACATATAGTTGAAATTTAAAATAAGTGAAAATAAACGATAATATTAATGCATAGAAATAATGAATACTTGGATTTATGTGGAAACTCTACTCACGAAGAATGGGAGAAAACCATGGGAGAAGGCCTCGATCAGGCTAATTTCTATATTACTCTTCTTAAAGAAATAAGGGGTACATGCCTATTTATAGGCTGCCACCACACAATACAAAGTCCACATCTCACGATGTGGCACTAAACCAATCACACCATTTTCTCAACACTCCCCCCTAAGCTGGAGCATGCAAGGCTTAGCTTTTACAATAATGAGATCCTACTCTGCACAACAGAACATAACTCTCTCAACTGATTATTGCTGGTAGGCGAGTGTGTTAATGACGACACATCAGCGATATCTGGAGTTGGCTTTAATAAAGACCTCTCCTCTAGAGTCCTCAACTGATGCTAGTGACTCCCCATTTAGTATCCCAGACCAGGGTTTTCCTCTAAAGACCTTGAAATTGGATCTCTCTCTCTAGAGTCTACAAAATTGGATCTCCCACATAGAATTTTTTTTTTTTGAAGAAATCTCCCACATAGAAATCTAATACAACCCCTTCCTATGAGGACCTTGAAACTGGATCTCCCTCTCTAGAGACCTCGAAACTCTGAACCTCCCAAAGTTGTGATTTCTCATGTGGTGATCTACAACAAAAAGACTCTCAAATGGGGATGACTATAATAGCGTCCACACTCTCCCTTTCTCCCAAACTCTATAGGAGAAGAAAACAACATAAAGAAGAAATAACAATCAAAATAAAGAGTTTCTCCACCTCTTTTAATCATCTTCATTTTTTATTTTTTTCTTCATTTTTTTCTTTTCTTCCCCTTTTTTTTTCTTCTTCCTCTCTTTTTTATCAATTTTTCTATCTTTTTTTTCTTTTCCTTTTTTCTATTGTTTTTTCATGCCCCTTTTTTTAAGTACCAAACAAGGCAAACTTAAATGAGCAGGATAGAAATAGAAAGGCTCACACAGTAAGGTCAATATTTGAATGGATCTCCTTCAAGATCAAGGTCGTCGAGAACCTTCAGCAACAGATTGACTGGCAGGCGGCAGAGTCGCTCTGCAACAACGATGAGTCCCCCGATCGACACGAACATGATGACGAGGCCCTCAAGAGCATCATGCCTTCCCCTCCCGTAATGGCACTCAAGTTGCAGACCAACAAGAAGGCCACCCCACAACCAATCCATCCGTGGGATCTTCGACGACCTACCGATGAACAAGACGGTGACACGCAGGCTGGGCAGGCTCCCTCAAAGGCCATGCTTGAAGTGGAGGACGACTAGACTAAGCTCCTCACTAGATCTATGCTCCCTGCTGCTACCGAGCGTCGCCTTGAATCGCATCACCTTCAAGCACTGCTGTCGTGGAGACCATGCGTGAGCTCCTCCGAGTACCACCTTGATGGCGATGGTGTAGATCACGACCCATCGTCACCATCAGTGCTACCATTAGCGGCGATGCCTTCTCTTCTCCAACTTCTTCACCCTTCGTAGCATCGAGATGGTGGTGCAGATCAGTGCCAATGAGACCTCATCCAGGACATCGGGGCCTCCACCTAGGTCATCAGGATCTCCTCCACGTTCGCTGCCTTAGGAGGCATCTCCGAGATTCTCTTAACCCTCGGCCTTGCATTTAATCACTTGAATAAGAAGAATCGAAATAAAACACAAACTGAGATGAAACCCCAAGGGCGACTTGGTCTGATACCAAGTTGAAATTTAAAATAAGTAGAAATAAACAATAATATCAAAGTATAAAAATAAGGAACACTTAGGCTTACATGGAAACCCCACTCACGAAGAGCGGGAAGAAAATTACGGGAGAAGACCTCAATGGGGCTAATTTCTATATTACTCTTCTCAAAGAAATAAGTAGGGGGTACATGCCTATTTATAAGCCACCACACACAACACAAAGTCCACATCTCATAATGTAGCACTAAACCAACCTCACCATTCTCTCAACACATATACATATATGCTATATGTATATTTATTATATGCATTTTTTTTAAAGGGGAAAAGGGTGTTTACTAGAGGTTAGCATGCATCCGCTATATTACCAAAAATGAAGATATAAATTCATATGCATAAACCAAAAAGAAGAGGGAGATAAAGCTTCCCTTACAACATTGTTGAGCCATACCCTCTCCCTCCTAAAAACTAACCGATTACCTTGTGACCATACAGACCAAAGGGTTGTTGACATCAAGACCCTGGTTGTTGGATCTGCCATAATTCCATAACACCAAGAAAACCAAAAGTCAAGAAAAGTGTCATTCTTGATTATCGTAAGACCAAGAATTTTGAGGACATTATACAAAATTACATTGTAGAAGCAAATAAGGGACATCTTCCTGCTACAATCTACATAACAAACATGTAACAATAGTACCTAGTCAGCGACTGACACTAAGCAAAGTGCAACTTTTTCCTCCATAGAACCAAAGAAATTTTAATCTTCAACGGGATCTTTATCTTCCAAAATATGGTACAAACAATCTCAAGAAAAGTGTCATACCCAACAACTTCACCTCTTAGTGATATGTACGCCCTTTTCACACAAAAAGACGATGGGCCCAAGCCAACTAATCATGGACACCTTCCTTAGGCCAAAAAGACTTCAAAGAGGGCAACATATCTCAGAACTCACCAAAACATACATCATTATGAATGTATGAAGCATATTGCTCGGACATTTTGGAAGTGTGCTTTAGGGGTAACACTTATAGAGTTCTCAAGCCCAAGAAGCAAATCTCAACAACTTAGCCAATTAATTAAACTAAATAAGGCATTTTCTTTAGCATAGAATGCTTATCATGTTTTGATACAAAGTCATGTGTATAGCTACATAATGCTAGAGCAACATCATGTATTGATGCATTAGCTAAATTGTAAGCACCTTAGAATGATGCACTATTTGTATGAAGTGGTGTAGCCTACAGATTTCAACTAAGTTGAATCAATGCACTTACTCATGAGTTCATGCACACATCATATAAGGAAAGTTCTTCGTACAAGGAAAGCCTAATAAGGGAGATAAGATGGGACAAGAGAGAGAAGGGGGAGGGTGGAGGAGATGCCCCATGGGGTGATGGATGGTCAATCGTGTAAGGGTGACAGCAGAGGAGTGTTGCTCTCCCTAAGCGGAGTAGAATGTCTAATCTCTGATGCTTTAAGTGGTCGTGGATGGAGACACTTTGCAAAAATTTGCCAGGACCTAATCGTGTGTGTTCAATGTTAACGGATCAGTCATCGTTATTGGGAGTGCCTGCATAGTCGAAGGCCGGTGGTTCGAAGTCACAGTCAAATTTCTAGGGTGTTGGAGGTTGTTGTGGCCAAGGATCGTCCCCTTCCACCCCCAATTCTTGCATCATGGTCCCTGTTTATGTAGTCTCTTAGGAGCATGGTTGATGATGCGCTAGTTGGAGATGTGGTGATCAGGAATTCGTGTCTACAAGCGGTGTGGAGGACTTTGCTGCTATTCTACCCTTTGTCTTGTTAGGTTCAAGGTTGCAGTCGTTGATACAAAGAGGTTTCTCCTCAAGTGCAGTTTGGAAGAAATGGAGGCTCTTCAATTTCAGTCGCTAATTATTGGCGATGGCAAGGTGCGATGGCGTGACTCCTTCGTCTTTGATGGGGCATGAGAGGAGTACGCACCAGAGTAAATTATTGTCCATGCTCATCTTTACGGGATCTCCTTGCATCTGCAAATGGTACAGGTGGTGGAGGCCCTCATTTCGAGGTTCTCATGCTTAAGTTGTGTTGAGATGTAGGGCTTAAGGTGGAGGACCTTAGATGGGTTCAGGTCACGTTAAAGGTCCTCAAAATGTCTGTTATTCCCTCAAGGCTCCTATCCCAGCTTGGGGAGGTGCTTATGGGTCGTGAAGGTGGAGGTAGAGGTGAAGGAAGCTAGGGAGAAGACTTACATAGAGGCCATTTTGTCGACTCCGATTCTGAGCAACGGTGGGGCGGCAAAGCTGGCTCGTATGGCAGGAAGGAGGCAACATTGGATTTGGAAACTGAAGATTAGGGTGGGAGACATGGGGGCTCCCCGACATTCGCATTGCAAATCGCGGAGTAGCTTCGGTGGCAGCATTAACTTCAAGCTTTACACCTTCGTCTCAGGCTCAAAAGGTTGAAGGGGCTTTAAATAAGAGGGCTAACATGGAGGATGGGTTCGAATTTGTTTCCGAATCTAGATCTATTAAACGAGCTGATGGGAAGGTTAAGGATTCATATGTCACAGACTCGGGTGGCGTAGGGTCTGTTGGGTGGCTTCCTTTTTCAAACTGTCAGGACCAACCCAACATTGCCGAGGCTGTTGTGCTGGAGATGGGTTGGTCGAAGTGTGCAAAGGACCCTTTGCTTATCTCTAGAGTCACCTTTGCCCTCGACAACGGCACTACGAGATCTGGTACGGGACCTTCAACGAAGGTGATAGAGGTGGTGGGCTCACTGGGTGGAGGTCATGATGCAGTACATCCCTTACGTCATGGAGGCTTTGGGTTGGAGGGGGTGACACAATTGGAGAAGTCAAAGACGATGGAAGTTGTGCCAATGGAGGGTGTTAAGGGCAACAAAGGAGTCTCGATTTTGCAATGATGCAATTGCGGGGGTGATGGATGGGGCAGCTGCAATAGCTCTGGGGCAGGTTTTGAAACACATGAAGGGGAAGAGGTGTGCCTCTACTGGCTTTGGTGGGAGGAAGCCTCTTTTTCAACGATAGAAGCTGGTTTACAACTCGTACAAGAGGAAGACAATCAGAAAGAAGCATTTAAGTTATGTTAATGGGTAATCAATATATATGAATGACGAAGCTAAGGTAAGGGTAGCACAGGTGGTGGAAGCCAAGAGAAATCAATGTGACTAGGACTTGGGTGGGTGCGCAACCTCTCATGGTTAATGTCTTGACATGGAATGTGAGGGGGCTCTATAGCCCCTTGTGTAGGACAACCCTGCATCGTTACTTGCTTGAGTGGCAAACAGACTTTGCTTTAATCCAGGAGACGCATTTGGAGTCTGTTGATGCAAAGGGTGTTGAGGGAAGTCAGTGGTGACCTTTTTACCGAGTTAATGGTTGTAGGCGCTAACAAGCAATCAAGTGGTATTTTACTTTCTTGAAATAGAACTTTTAAGTTGATTGACTTGATGAAGGGCCATTGGATGGTGACAATTGCTTTGGATGGTGACAATTGCTTTCACATGCGCTTTTATTATGTGCTCTTGTCCTCAATTTATGGACCTCGTGATGACAATCGTAGGCAAGAGTTGTGGGAGGAGCTTAAACAGGCTACGGCTTTTGCATATGGGAGACCATAGCTTCTGGTGGGGACTTTAATGTTACGTTGTTATCAAATGACAGACCGGATGGATGGTTGGATCACGCTACGACCACCTTTGTTGGGTCGATCAATGAATTAGAAATGTATGATTTCTCGATCTCAGGTACATCTTTCATGTAGAGAAACAACTATGATTCCACCTCAACGATTGATAGGTTCCTCTATATGGTTAGGTTGGTGAAGTGTTATCGAATAGGTGATGTATCTATTAAAAACAAGCATTTCTTTGATCACACTCCTTTAGTCTGGAACTTGAATGATAGGATCTCATTTGCCTCCTATTTCAAATTTCAGAAGTCATGGTTACTTGAGTCTGATTTTAGAGATTTTGTGTGGGCAGAAATGAGAAGAGGGACCTTCTGCATCTTTGGCCACTCGTACTTTCGCTACCAGGATTCAACACCTTAGAGTGGCCCTCATTCTTTATAAAAAGGAGGTTAAGGTAAGGAAGGAGTGCATACACGTGGAAGCACTAGAGGGTGTTTCTCAATTAGATAGGTTGCACTACAGCAGACCTCCTTGTAGCGTTGAGCTAGAAGAAAGATGACATTTGCAAGGTGTTGTTTAGGCATAGGATCATAAGATTGAGACGGGCTATAGATAGAAGTCAAGGAAGCTCTAGTTGAAGGAGGGAGATGCAAACAGTCATTAGTTTCATTTGTCAACCAGTGTCAGACGAAGGACAAATCTTATCACCTCATTGCGTCTTGTGGAGGAGGTGATCACTGATAGAAGGGGCGTTAGGACCAAATGGCTTCCAAGTCCTTTTTAGGAGTTCCAAAATGTTATTGGCGATGACTTCATGGCAATGCTACATGAGTTTTTAGTAGATAACAGGGGTTTCAAGATATTAAGTTTTTTTTCTTCCTACTTCCGTAAAGGCCTTGTGATAGATGATTACCGACCTATTGCTTTATCGAATGCAGCTTACTTGATTGTTGCCAAGGCCTTGGCTAATCGACTAAGATTTGTTCTTCCAAAGATGATTGATCCAGTGCAATCTGCTTTCATTTGTGGTAGATTGTTGCAGGAATCTTTTATTATGGTAAAAGAAATTACGGCGTCATGGCAAAGGACTAAGAAGGCTGCATTCTGTGGAAGGTAGATTTCTCCAAGGTGTATGATTTCCATCTCTTGGACATATTTGTGGAAGATATTAGATGGCGAGGTTTCCTGAAAAATGGATTCAATGGATGAAGCAATGTATTATAACAACTTCATTCTCCGTGCTGATTAATGGTAAGCCTGGAGGTACATGGGTGCAGCCGCAACGTGGAGTTTGACAGGACAATGTTGTGGTCGACACACTAGCGGTGATGGCTTTCAAGGCTTGTCATGGGGGACCTCTTTTCTGGTTTCATGTTACAAGGAGATGGGTCACTTTTGACGCCAATACTGCAACATACAGATGACACCTTGTTTTTTGTGGAAGGCGGTGGTAAGGAGGTTGAGAATGTTGCTACATTGGTTACTATTTTTAGTGAAATATCTGGTTTGAGGGTTTAACCACAAGTCTACTTTTGTTCCTTTCAACATGGTAGAGGGTGAAGCTTTGGCCACTTCAGAGGCCCTTTGTACGGACAAGGATCACTTGCCTCTTCTTTATTTGGGTTTACCCTTGAAGGATAAATGGCTTACCTCATGTGAATGGGAGCCTTTATTGGAGCATATGAGGAACGAGCTAGGTGCTTGGAGTAAGAGATTATTATCCAGGGTATGTCGACTAGTCTTGCTTAAGGTAATTATGTTGGCTATTTTGATTTTTTATTTATCCTTTTTTTTAAAAAAAATCAAAGGGCGGTTATCCAAGTGATAACCACCTAAAACATTCCATTCCAAAAATTTGGGTTACATCAGATATTACAAAACCAATCTCCAGAACTCTACCAGAGAGGAAACCAAAAAAATAAAATTCTCAACATAAGACCTCTCTCCCCTGAAAAGCACTCCATTCCCCCCTAGCCACACCCCCCACAGGACTGCCAGAACCTTCACATTATCCCTCTTGGATCTAAAGGTGATCCCTCCATAACAGGAATTACCTCTACGGAATCAGGACCAGAAGGCAACCACATCTCAATGGGTGATTCAGTCGATCCGCATCCTCCGCCAGACCTTTACCACAGAAGGACATAGAACAAAGAGGTGCTGGATGTCCTCATCAGCTCCAGCACAAAGAGGACAATTGAGGTCTTCCACCTGGCTCCATCTCGCTCTCCATCGTTTCGTCATGATTCTCCCCCTTCTCACCAACCAGGCGAAGATTTTCACCTTCAAATGACACTCCACCGTCCATAATAATCTACAGTCCTGCAAGAAATCGATGTCCAAGTTGATTGTGTCACTCCCCAACCTGCGAAAGACTTTTGCCACTGAAAATTCTCCTACCTCCCAAGAGAAAGCATCATAGCCATACTCCAGTGTCCAACCTTCCAGCTCCTGCAACAATCGCTAGAATTCCTCACACCTCTGGTCTGAAAGGCCCTCTTGAAAAGTTGAGCACCAAGCTCTATCCCAACAATCTCCCACCATGGCTGACAAGTCCACAACACTCCTAAGAAGGCGGGGGAACCTGTCGTCGAGGGTACAGCCAACCCTGAGCCAGTCATCTTGCCAGAAACGAAAACCATCCCCCTCCCCCAACGTAAGGGAGAAGTAATCACACACCTTCCCTACCACCGTCGCCAAACCTCTAAGAAAGTGAGAGGATCCTGAAGGAGGGGAAACCAGTGGCCCCCATGATAAGAAGGGGTCGTAACACCGTCGCATAACATCACCGAAAAGCCCCTGCTCCTGTCCCATTAACCTGGCAATCCACTTCAAAAGGAGGCTGATGTTCACCTTGCCCACATCCCTCACCCCCAGACCCCCTTCCTGCACCGGTCTACACACCTCCGCCCAAGCCACCAACCTCGCTCCCCTACCTGTCGGCCTCACATTATCCCAGAAAAAATCACTCATCAATCCTGATATGTTCTTCTCAATCTGGTGTGATAATCTGAAGACCGAGAGGAAATAAGATGGGATGGATGCCAAAACTGCCTTCACCAATGTCAGTCTACCACCTTTAGAAAGGAGCCTACAAGACCACCCCGCCAGCCTCCCCTCCATCCTCTCCAGCAAAGGAAGCCAATCTTGTACCCTGAGACACCGATCTGATAAAGGAAGTCCCAGATACACCAACGACAAGGAGCCTAACTCTGTCCCCAAAGCATCGCCTACCCTCTCTGCCTCTGCCACCGACAAGTTAAAAGGGACAAAAGTTGACTTCTGATAGTTCACCTGCAGCCCCGACGCCTCACCAAAAAGCTCCAGGAGAATTCTCATCCTTCTAGCCTTTAAACATGTACCCTCGGCCAAAAATAATGTATCATCAGCATACTGTAGGACCACTGTCTCCCTGCCCTCACTAGCCATAAATCCCCTGATTAGATCCCTAGCACAAGCCCTATGTGCTGCCCGCGTTAAAGCATCTGCCGCAAGTACAAACAACATAGGTGCCAGGGGGCAACCCTGTCTGACTCCCCTCCTAGGCTGTATCCATCCTCCCGCCAGGTTCCCATTGATCAGGACTGAGAAGGATGTCGTTGTCATGCACCTCTTCATTCAATCAATCCAGATCGTGGGAAAACCTCTCCTCAATAAGGAAGCCCATAGAAAATCCAATTGTGCCAAGTCGTAAGCCTTGCTGAAGTCCACCTTCCACAGAAAGGCCTGTTTCTTCTCCCTCCTCCAAGAGGCCAACGCCTCCAAAGCAACCACAAAACCATCCAAGATTCCTCTCCCTGGAATCAAAACCGTCTATACCGGGGAAATCAAGTCACCAAGAAGATCCTTTAGCCTGTTGGCTAAGACCTTAGCCACAATAAGGTAAACAGCATTTGACAACGTAATGGGTCTGAAATCCTGGATCTCTTCCGCCCCTTCCTTCTTAGGCAGCAGAAACAAATAATATTTATTCAGTTTATTGAATCCCCTATTCCCAGCCGTGAACTCGTCCATCATTTGCATTAAATCTGCCTCTACCAAGGGCCAAAATTCCCTGATAAAGAACATAGGGAAACCATCCAGGCCAGGACATCCTTTCACATTCAGGCTCCAAACCGCCTGTCTCACCTCATCCTCCAAGAAAGTAGCAGTGAGTCTCTCCGCTTGAGTCTCCGTGACACATTGTACATCCTCCCCTCTCCACTTCTAGCACCCCCTGACACGCCTCCCAGTGAAATCTCTGAAGTAATCTACTGTTGCCTAACTCATCTCCTCCCTACCCAAGGTCTTCCCATGTACCAGCATCTTCTCTATCTAGTTTCTCTTTCTCTTGGCAAAAACCATTTGGTGGAAGAATCTGGTGTTAAGAGTCACCTTCCTTCAACCATCTCTGCCTCGACTTCATCTTCCATTCCACATCTATCTTTCTGTCCTCCTCCTGCACCACCCGTGCCATTCTTCCCCGAATCTCCTTATCCTCTGGCGAGATAGGTGCTTGCTCTGCTTGCCTTTCAATCCTAATAATCTCTGTCAAAGCTTCCTCCTTCCTACCCCTCCTGGACACCTTGATCTCTCTCCTATACACCTTCAAGTGGTCTCGCAACATACTCAGTTTCTTCGCCAGTCGACATGCTGCCGACCCCTCCACCTCTATGGACGTCCATTTCTCCTCCACCATACTCCTGAACCCCTCCTCCATCAGCTAGAATCTATCAAATTTGAAATAAGTGCCAAACTGTACCGCCACATTTGGCCTCCAGATAAGAGGTGTGTGGTCCGAGAAAGGTCTCTCGAAAGCAGACACATCCGTCACAGGGAAAGCCTCTGCCAACTCCACATTGGAGAGGAATCTGTCAATCCTAGACATCTGATAGTTGGTATTCCTCCAGGTGTATTCGCATGATGTCGGAGCCCAATCCACGAGACCATGAGTAGCAACAAAGTCCACAAAAAGATTCAACTCGGGATCCTACCTTCCCCACCCATCAGGCCTATCCTCCATCTGTAAGGTGATGTTGAAGTCCCCTCCAATCAACCAAGGACTTCCATGGCAAGCTGCAGCCACAGAAGTGAGCTCCTCCCACATGACTCCTCTCGCCTGTGCATTTGACGGCCCATATACCCCTGTGACAGTCATCCTGGTTCCTCCCACCTTCATAACCAACCTTGCAGAGATCACATGTTCTCCACAAAAGCAATCCTCTAAGGAGAAAACATCCTCCTGTCATCCAAGGATTTGTCCCTTTGATCGGCCAGACGCACCAAGGGAACGATCCTTCCATCCAAGGACCCCCAATCTCCTTCCATAGCCCAACGTCACAGTCGGCCAGCTTCGTCTCCTGCAACAGCACGACATCTGCTCTCCACCCCTTAATATACTGCCCTAAAGACGCCCTTCTCGAAGGGTCATTGAGACCCCGCACATTCCATGTAAGTATACCATTCATTTACAAACATTGGGAGCCTCCTTCACTACCTGTCGGAAGCCACAAGCCTCCGCCATCGTACATACCTCCTCATCAGAATGATCCAACACCATATTCTGATGCGAACCTTGAGGTTCCCTTCCATGACCATCCACCACCATCCTCGGTCTCTGTCCCCCACAAAAACTCCACTTCCTCCTATATCGGAGAGTGCCTCCCTTACCATTGCGCACCACATGTGGCCTCCACTCGGTCAGAGGGACCTCTGCCCGGGCAACAGAAGACGAGGAGGCTCCATTCAACCATTACCACTACGAGGAAACATTAGGTTGATCCTCGGGGATCTCGGTCTCAACACGTGGGGGCACTACCCCTGACCCACCGACCAAAGGGCCACCGGATAACCCCCCCTCGAGTCGCCGTAGCTGCGTCCAACTCCGTCGCGGTCTCTCTCCCACCCTCCCCCAGTACGAGAGACCGTAGAGGTCTGCACGACAGCTGCATCGAGGGAAACTGAGGGTCAATCATCTTCCAAGACTTTACCACACTCTGATCTTCCTTCTGCCATCCTCAAAGGTGAAGCCGAAAAAGTGGGGGATCCCTTCTCAAGCGAAGCGCCAAGAAGGAGATCAATCTCAGGACCCACTTCGCCTAAGTCTACTTGAAGAGGAAGTTCGAGCCTCGCATCTAGGTACGGGTCCGCATCCACGTCCGCTCCACCACAGCCAACCATTGCATGTGCCTCGCACGTGGGTGGGTTTAAAAGAACCATTACCTCCTTCTTAGGATAACGCATCTCAGTAAATGCGTCGCCTTCCAAATCCGCTTTCGAGACCACTGGGGGCATTCCCATCTCTAGCGGCGATTTTGGCTCATTACGAAAGATCCACGTAGATCTACCAGAGTTTCAGGCCACGTCAGCATCTGACTGACTCCCCCACACCCTCGTCAATTGTCTCTTCGCCTTCCACTGCACCAGACTGGTCACTTCGACCATCGTTGAGGCACGACAGTCTGCTTCACTAAGCGAACAAGACACCACCCAAGAGGAGCCACCGAGCCGTAACAAGACCCTATCCATCGTCGCACCGACCTTCATCTCGAGCACCACCACCACCGAACCTTCGGACAAGCCAATGACCTCACAGCTCTTAAGACGAGCAAACGGGGACACAACCTCGACGATAACCTCTACCGACCTCAACCACCACGGGATCCCTGCGATGGTCACCCTGAACGACAGTCGCTCCAGTGGGCACTTCGAGGAAGCTCCATCATGCAGGGAAGGACAACACCATCTCCACTTGCCGACCTCCAAGAGGAGTTCCTCCCTCCTCGAGGTGGGGAGGCCGAGGACGAGAAACCTCCCTCCATCCAGCCGCAGAACCCTAACTCCCTTCTTCAACAGATCCCCACCCAGCGCCTTCTCCACCATTGCCCACGTCACCCACCCCTCCAGACCCTCAACCACCAAACCGCTCTCAACCTCCCTTCACAAGCTGTAGACCCCCTCCAACCATGGTGCCTCCACCTCCACCTGAGGCACCCCCTTCGTCAGTGGCGGCGAAAGGACCCGGCTACCACCAAAGCGTCCACCACGACACCGTCCACTCTTGTGCCCGAGACCCCTACACCTTCAGCAGCGCCAGGGTTCACGGCAATCCCACACCTAATGGTTCCGGCTGAGACATTTGAAGCATCTCCCCCTCCCTCACCGCTTCTTCCGCAAGTAGACCTCCTAAGCGCAGCCGTCGTCCGAGAAATCCTCCTCCTGTTCGCCACGACCGACCACCCCAGATCCTCCCCCGCCGGATGCGACTCCTCGCCCTTCTCCTTCCCCATGCACTCACTCACCTCTCTCATCCTCTCTCTATTGCCCTCCTCGCTCTCTCTCTCTCTCTCTTTCTCTCTCTCTCCATTTCTAAGAAATTTTCTTAAAAGGTACAAGGAACGGGGAGGCTCACGAAGGGCAATTTTACCAACCCATAGAGTGGGACATGGTTTGTTCTCTTTCAAGGGATGGTGGTCTTAGAGTCCTCGACCTCACCATTTTCTATGATGCTTTGCTCCTGAAGTGGGTTGTTAGGGTGCTTGGGGGCGAGGACTATCATTGGTGATGGGTTCTACTTGATGGGTATTATTTGACTTTGGAAGCATCTAAACAACTTATCATTCCTTGTGGTGCAAGAGTGTCTTCGTGTTCTTTGGCTCCAGTCATGTGGAGAGTATTTCCTTTCGTCCACCCAAGCCTGCGAGCTAGACGATCTATTAGGTTATGGTTGGATGATTGAATGGAAGATTTGGTTCTTAGACTTTTTGAGCTTGTAGAGGATAAAAGGTGTATGGTGGAAGATGGGATGGCATTGATGGCTCTTGGTCGCTCACTATTGGTGGGGGACTTTCCGAGGCTCGTGTGCAAGATTTGCGGTTTTTACTGTCTATTCTACATGACTTACGCCTATGCCCTGCTTCCAATGATCTTCTGTGGACTTATGGTAGGTTGACGATTGTGTGTGCCTATAAAGTGTTGAAGGGGAGTGTCTCAAATGTTGATGAGTTGATGGAAGATTGTAGCCAGTTGACATGCACATGCTCTTCATATCTCTCTATTTCTTTTATTCTATTTTGTGGCTTATTGTTATTTCTTTTTCCTGGACATGTGGTGTAATTTTCCCTCGCCTATTCTCTATATAAAGAGGTGTAGAGTTTATTTGAATAATATGTTCTGTTATTATTTCCCAGTTGGTATCAGAGCATAATCCTAGGCCAGGTTCTAATATCCTGCCAAAAACCTAGCCTCGAAAACTTCTACCTTAACCCTAGATCTCTCTCCTCACCAATGGCCACCACAGCCACCAGCCCGCAGTAGCCACCGATGACGGCGGTTCCAGCAACAATGGCCACTGACGTTGCCCTACAGCACCCGTCGCTAGAGCAAGGCCAACAACCACCGATGCCGCCCTTACTGGGCAGCACTAGGGTTGTGGGCCGCTACCAACAACCAAGCAGAGGGAGGTAGCTCCATCGTCAGTTGCGAGTCCCATTTGAGTTGACCTTGGCTCTTGCGGGGATAATCTGATCTCGTAGAGGCGATTAGGGATTGCAACATGGTTTTTTGGGTTATTCTTTACCTAAAAATCCATGATTATTCACCAATCTAAGGTTTCTTCTACTTGGCATGATCTGAAAATTATTTCAGACCTCAGAGTTTGCGTGATTTCTCTGTCTAGAGGTTCATGATGGCTTCATCTTCTGAATTTAAGGTTACGTCAGGTTCCACATCAACGAACACGACTTACAAGAGTCCATTTTTTGGCCCTATTATTAGGCTGGATGGGACCATTTATCTAAGATGGTCTAGTTGAAAAATATAATAAGTGGAAACATAAATCAAAGTAATAAACAATCAAGGAATGCTTGGGTTTTACATGGAAACCCAACTCACGAAGAGCGGGGAGAAAATCATGGAAGAAGGCCTCGATAAAGCACTAATTTGTATTTCTTCTTCTCAAATGAACATGGGAGGAGTATGCACGTATTTATAGGCCACCACTCACACACAAAATCCACATCTTCCAATGTGACACTAAACCCACAACCCAATTCTCTCAACACTCCCCCTCAAACTGAAGCATGGAATGCTTAGCTTGTAACACAAAGAAACCCACTCTACACAAACGAGAACATAGGCTAGAGTTGCTGAAAGAACCGTGCCTAACTCTGACAATGGCTTCTCCTCTGGAGACCTAGTGTTGGTGGCTTCCCGTTTAGTATCCCTAAAAAGGGTTTTCTTCTGAAGACCTCGAAGCTGCATCTCCCACATAAAAATCGATTGGGCCCTTCCTCTGAGGACCTCGAAAATGGATTTCCCTTTCTCTGGAGACTTCGAAACTCTGGACCTCCCAGAGTTGTGGATCCTCGTGTGGTGATCTCGAACAAGGAACTCCCTCCTAGACGATGACTATGATAGGTCTACACTTCCCCTTTCTCCCATACTCGTATGAGAGAAGAAATAAAAAATAGAGAAATATACACATATATAGAGAAGAGTTTCTCCCCCTCTTCTCTTGAATTCCTTTTTATTTTACCCTTTTTTTCTTCTTTTTTTCTTCCCTTTTTTTCATTTTTTTCCTCATTTTCTATTTTTTTTCTTTCTCCACCCTTTTTTACCCATTTTCTTTTTACTTTTTTTTTCTTTCCCCTCCTTTTTTTTTCTCTACATCTTCCTCTTCTTTTTCCTTTTTAAATGCCCTCACCCCTTAGGGTTCAGGAAACACAGAGGAGCACGACGACTCCTCTCGCCGCCTTTGGCCTCGTCCACTCGGCCGCCATCTCCTGCCGCATCCTCTCTGGCCACGTCGACGAGGATCTCATTGTCATCACCCGTGCCTACGCCTCATCCTCACCACTGCAGCTAATCCCGAAGTCAATGCTATCGCTCCTCGACGCCACCATGGGAGGGCCGCAAACAACGACAATGACCGGGATTGCCTCGACACCATCCGTACCTCCAGCCTCTCTACCCTGTCGCCATCATTGTCGTCTTCCTCCTCAGCATCGCCCTCTTCTCCGATGTCTCAGCAACACTCTACCCAACCATCGTCCTCAAGACCTGCCTCTAGGTCTCATAATTGCGAGCCTCCACCGCTCACATCACCGCAGTCGGCCTCGGGGTCCCCGACCCCGCTGCAACCACCATCGCCAACACCACCGCGGGGCTTAGCACCGCCATGTGGTGTGGACCCCCGTTGACGTTGTCAGCTAGTGCCTCATGGTCCAAGGCGATTGCGTGGCGCCCCCCCCCCCTCTTACCACGGCAACGTCGAGCATAGCCATGAGGGTCGACGCCAGCACACCCAGCCCCGGCGTCACGCCATCGATGGCATCCTCCATCTCCTCCATCGCGATAGCCGTCTGCCATCGCGGCCTCATCTTCAACGCCGCATGTGCCCTAGCCATGTCGGCCTCCTGTAGTGGCCCACTGTCACTGCTCCATTCTCCATGCGTGCTCCCAAATGCACAGCAACAAAAAAAACTCCAAGAATAGAATATGATAATAAAATAATTTGAAAATCCAAGAACGACTTACTCTGATACCAAGTTGAAAAATAAAATAAGCGGAAGAATAAATCAAAGCAATAAACAATCAAGGAACACTTGCGTTTTACGTGGAAACCCCACTCACGAAGAGCAGGGAGAAAATCACGGGAGAAGGCCCTGATAGGACACTGATTTGTATTTCTTCTTCTCAAATGAATATGGAAGGAGTACACGCCTATTTATAGGCCATCACTCACACACAAAGTCTATATCTTCCAATGTGACACTAAACCCACAACCCAATTCTCTCAATAGGTCTCAAATGTTCCATATGACAATGAGGGGGCACAATAAGGAACAAATTCTATTAAAGCCAGAGCTTACTGATAATACAGGAAAAAACACATCTTGGAAGAAGTATAATGCTATGGTGCGTGCTTGGTTGATGAATAGCATTATCCACATATTGGAGATGAAATTATGTGTTGCAGGACAACAAAGCATATGTGAGATAGTCTCAGAGAGATATTCATATGAGAAGAATTCTTCCATGGTTTTCCAGATACATCATGAGTTATTTGAGTTGAAGCAGGAGGGTCATTCACTCTCTCAATACTATTAACCTTGAAAGGTCTTCTAGAGAAATATAATGCATGCCAACCTATTTGTACGTGTTATGTCCAAAAGGATTATCGCAAGGGCTTCGGGATTCATCTATTATTGTCTGGACTTAAGCCCAGATTATGCTATTGCTCATTTACAAATCCTCACATTGTCTGCAAGGTTCAAAATGCTGATTTCGAAGCCGTGCTGATAAAATTCGAAGTGTGCATTTCATGGGCATGCCGAGGGCACGCCGTGGAAATTCCCATTTTTCGATGGGCATGCTAACGAGCATGCCGAAAGCACTCCGTGGAAATGCAGAGGGCATGCCGATGCATGCCAACAAAAATGACAGAAGTAGTCAAAAAAACCAACACCAGCCTCAGCATGACCATCGATTTCGTTGGCATGCCGACCATGTTGACGATAGACCAGCATTTCGACAACTTTACCATGTCGACATGGCTTTTCCCAAAAAAGACCTTGCCGACGACATGCCGACAGCATTTAAATCACTGATTGTCTGAGCTTGCTGCTTAGAAGGAGGCTTACAGTCATCTGAGTAGGCTTGTTACGCCTCTACCTCAAACTGAAGAGAGTGTTGGACAGCCTTCAGCCATGACTGTTGTGACCAGTCATGGAGGTAGAGTTGCACCTGCCATGCATGGTTGGGGGAGAGGACGAGACTTGTTCAGGAGGACCCGTACTAGTTATACCTTTTGCGGGAAGGTTGGACATATTGAGGCCTCATGTTGGGCCAAGCATGGGAGGCCACTGATTACTAATCAGGCCTCTATGACGTCTGTTGACCAGTCTAATACTGTTTCTCGTGTTAATTATGATGCAGTGATTCAGTGTCTTTCTCAATTGACTCAGGAGATGACCACCACGAGTAAGACCGTTACTTTTGCCACTTTGTCAAGTACTAAAATGTCCTAGTTGGTAGACTATAGTACTTCACATCATTTATCTGGCAAGCAAGGATGTTTTGAAAATCTAAAAACTATGCCACATGTAAGGATAGTACAAGTGGTAGATGGTAGACACACACCAATTGATGGTCAGGGGAAGGTATCGGTTACCCCCACCATGCGATTGCCTGATGTGTTTTTTGTCCCTGATTTTTTTATAAATTTGTTGCCTATAAGCAAGATTACAAAGTAGCTTAATTGCAAAGCTATAATTGATGATGTTGGTTGCATATTTCAAGATAAATTGACGAGGAGGACGATTGGTGGCAGACATGAAGAAGGGGATGTGTATCACCTTATTTAAATGCCTATTGCTACCACATGTCAGGGTGGTTCTAGCTTTACGTCTGGGAGTGCTCTGCAGTGCCATCGTCGACTTGGTCACCCTTCTCTAGACAGGCTTAGGGGCATCATCCCACACTTGTCACTGGCTAATAAGATACACTATGATGCGTGTCAGTTAGGGAAGCATCACAGATCTTTTCCTGCCACTTCTGGTTGGTCCTAGTTCTGTTGTTTCCGAGTTATTGCATTTAGATGTTTGAGGTCCTAATTGAATACTTGATCGACAAAATCACCGATATTATCTTGTCATTGTGGATAACTTTTCCCATTTATCATGGCTATTTTTTTATGACGAATAAGTCTAATGTGGGACAAATTATTGAGCACTTCTTATTGAAAATAAAGAATCAATTTGCAGTTAATGCGAAAATTATGAGATCTGATAATGCTTTAGAATTTTGCACTGCACAATTGGTTGAATTTTACAAGACACATGGGATTGTGCATCAGACCTCATGTCCACACACTTCGCAGCAAAATGGTGTGGCAAAGAGGATGGCACTTGTTGGATGTGGCTCGTACTCTATTGATACAGCAATGTATTCCATAGTTATATTAGGGTGATGCAGTTCTTACGACATGCTATCTCATTAATAGGATGCCTTCCTCTATTTTACATGAGCAAGCTCCTTGGCATGTTCTTTATCCTAATAGGGAGTTCTTCAAGTCTCCCCCTACTTAGTCTGATCGTCTGTTAATGAATGTACCTTATCTTACCACGTGATGTCGTTTGGTCTTAAAAATGTTAATGCAACTTTTCGAGGCCTTTAAACCTTATTTGGAGAAAACAATAGGAAAATCTCTTAAGTTTTACATCAACGACATATTAGACAAAGGAATCTCTTAAAGGATTATTTTGACAACCTAGATGATGTCTTCACACTCTTCAAACAATGTTGCTCAAAGTTAAATTTAGAAAAATATATATTCCCCTCCATAGTAGTGGAAAGTTTTTGTGATACCCCCATCCTGCTATGGAGTAAAGGCCAATCGTAACCAGATTGAGTCTACCATTGACCTAATAACACCTTGAAGAGTGAAGTACAATCCCTCTTCAGTAGGGTCACAACCTTGAGTTACTTCATATCATGAGCCTTATAAGTGTTGTAATTTGTGATCATCATCAAAATAGAGGGAAACTAATGAGTTACCATGGTTCTAGAGAAACTCAAGCACTACTTACAACGGTCATTGGTCGTGTCTGCATCAAAGCCAAAAGAGATGTTTCTATCCTTGGTGATTTCAACTATAGGTCAGTGCCACATTAGTCTGCAAAGTACAACAACTGGTATATCTTGTTGGTCAAACTTGCGAGGGTTAAGAGCAACATTGATCAATCTTGGAGTTATTGGCCTTGGAACTAGTCACGGCCTTTAAGAAACTTCAATCATGCTTTCAAGCTCATTCAATTACCATCTTCACACACCAACCATTGAGGCAAGTTCTAATCAAGCTTGGTAGGTTTTAATGCTTATGAACTAATTTGGCATCACCTCTTGGTCTTGTGTGTCAACTGTCAATTAAGTAACAAGTCCTTGAGGATTTTATTATTGAATGCATTTTGACCAATCATAAAGCTCATATACCATGGGAGATCAACTTCGATGAACGGCATCGAGTGGGGTTAGGGGTAAGCATAGTGCTACGAGGGTCGGGCATGTGCTTAGGTAGCTATGCTTTCATTGTTTCGCTTCCCAAGCACTATTAGCATAGTAGAATAGGAAGCTTTATACACTAAATTATGGTTACGTTTGAGCATGGGTGTCATTGGCCCTACCCATCTCTCTATTTGTTCTGTGTGTGCACATGTGTCTAACCTCTTTTTTCCCTTCAATGAACTACTCTCCATGTTCCATGGATTTCTACTTACATACTTCCATTTCATCGTTACCTTCCCTTTTCTTTGTTTATCATAGAGAGAAATAACACTTTTTTGAATAAGGAATGCAAAGAAAAGGGGAAATTATGTCAACAAGTGGTGCTTCCTAAACAAACCTGGCAGACCGAGTGGCTAGCAGCCTAAGTAAACCTATAGATCCTGCGATGTTAGGTTTCTTTCCCTGACAACAAGCCTATGACCTAAGCAAGTTGCAAGTTTTGTCCGTGTGAATCAATTCAAGACAGCCACCTGCCTATAATATATGAAGTGGAGTAGGGAGGAAAGAATTGCAAATTCCAACCCATTTCACAGAAAAGGAACATAAGAACCAACAAGGCTCCCCTCTTTAAAAAGCTGCATGGAATGGGGAGTGATAATAGTAATAATAAAAAAAATAGCAAAAAGAATGGTAGATAAATATGAAAAAATAGTAAACAAGAGAATGGGTGTTGTAGACACTAATGGATGGATGCTTGCCTTCTTTAGAGTGAGGGCGAGGTGCTTGCAGTCGAGCTTGGGATGATGAGGATGAGGATGACGACAACAATGATTGGAGTAGGAGAGAGCCTCTTGAGCGCATCGGAACGCCCTCTTCTGCCACTCAGGGGGCATGTCCGAAGCCCTCACCTTCAACTCATTCAAATTGTTATTACAAGTGCTACTGTTCTTTTTATTATGATCATCATTATTGGTATGATAATCACCATTCATGATGACACCATCCTTCTTCTTCTTCGTCGTCTTCTTATTCTTCTCCACTACAGTAATCTTCTTCTTGGAGGCGTTATCATCTCTCTCGTTGTTGATTCCTCCTCCAATTACCTCCTCCTGAATCTTTTCCTTGTGATAAGAACAAGAACCATCTTGATTTTGGGGGGGATCGATGGTCATCACCCTCATCCTCATCCTCATGTCCTCCTCCTCCTCCACATCTTTAATCTTCTTCTTCTCGTTGCCGCTGCTGCTGTTATTGTTGTTAAACAGAGGAGGAGGAGAAGGACGACGACGACGATCAGAGTACTGCTGCTGCTTATTCTTGTGGTGTTGGTGTTGGTGTTGTATGAGGATGAGGTTGCTCAAGTAACGGCTCCTTCGCTCGAGCTCCTCCGATGCGCTCTCCATATCTCATTTCATGTCATATCACGATGGTCACCTCCTCCTCCTCCTCCACATCATAAACATCATCACCTCTCTCTCTCTCTCTCTCTCTCTCTCTCCCCCCCCCGCTCAAAGCCTCAAGAATCAGATTGAGATAGATTTGACTAGTACTACTACAACTACTGGTACTATCACTAGCTAGGCAGCAACAGTAGCCGTACCAGTGGACTTCCCACGATCCCTACAAATCTCTATGTGCGCTTTGCTTGCCTCTTCCCTCCTTCGACTGATGCTGTGCTTTCTGGGCGGATGGATGGATGGACGGACGGGGTAAGAGAAGAAGACTGCTGCTGCTGCTGCTGCTGCTCCAGAGAAGAGAAGAGAAGAGCTGCAAGGACGGGTGGGAAGGAAAAGAAGAACACAGAGATTTGCTGCAGAAAAATAAAAAGAAGAAAAAGAGAAATCCGGCCTTTACTTACACTCTTTCTTCCTGCCTCCCACCGTGACTGACCCCCGTTGCCACTGCCAGCTCATTCCATCCCCCCCTCCACCCTTTTCCTACCGTTTCCTCGACAACCCCATCTCCCCGCAACACCCACCCCCCCCCCTCCCCCCCACACCACCACCTTTTTTTTGTATTGAAGCATATTTCATTTAAACCAGGCAGCTACCTTAGTTCATCTGCCAAAAATCCTTTCTAAAGGCACTCTTTAGATGTCGAAACAATTTTCTCGTTCCCAACTTGAGTTTTCACTTTTCAGCAGGGCAGAATAGGTTGGAAGGAATAATAAATAAAAAAAAGATTTATTTGACTTTGATGTTGTTAAAAATAAAGAGAGAAATCTTGCTCCTCCCTTCACGTCTCTCTCTCTCTCTCTCTCTCTCTCTCTCTCTCTCTCTCTCTCATTTTTGTCTTTCACACCCTCACGTCTCTACGTCACCCCACTCTCTCCCCAATGGTCATTTTTTAGTTGATGTCCAATTTTTCCTCAAGCTCATATCCGGCTGACATCGTTTTTCTTTATGTTCGATGAAAACACCATCTCAACTATCACACAATCAAGGTTTACTCTATTTAATATTCAGTGACATCTTCGGAGTAACTGTTCGATGAAAAGATTATATTTAGATCTTGAAGAATTGACAGTGTCGATCGGACCACAGTAGTATAATTGATGGTGATAGTTTTAATTTTTGTATTTCTTCTTCTATTCTAGGTTTTGTAATACTTATTTGTTCGTTTTAATTTTATGTCATGATGGTTATGAATATTTTAATAATATTTTCTTTTTCAATTTAGATATTTTTTATTATTTCATATTTATATGTGATGTGATATGTTGTGAATGTTTATATTATTCTATACATATGCGATAGATGATCAAATCTTGAGTGTTTGATGAAATTTACTTAGATTTTTACTTTGATAAGGATCACACTTATTGATTTGTAAACAAAAACTCTTAAATTATTATTATTTTTTATAAGCTAAGAAAATATTTAAACTACGTTACTCTTTTCCATCAATTTTTTTTTCATACTCACCGATAATAACTATTTAATGGTGATTATGTCTTTTCCAATTATTCTCTAAACTACTTGTGAATTAAAATGGTAGTAAATATTTTATTAGTAGATTATTGACTCCATCAATCTATGTTTACCTTTAGAAATGTGAAGCACTTTAATTTATCATATCTTTGACTATAATTTCTATGCATCTATTAATATGTCATTTCACTATACGTATATTTGTAGTAGAATATTTAACAAGTACATATTGCATATCCTTGATGAGATATACTATTGTGCCTATAAAGATTAACATGTTTAAAATATGAATTAAGTATGGTATTTTTACCATTGTAAAATTTTCTCTTACTTGTAGCAAAGTGCAAGCATGTTACCTAGTAGATAATAAAAAGGATAGGAACTTTTATTATGTTGGGAGCCAGAGAAAGTCAAGATAAATATTTAGGAACCATTAAATAATAAATAATTAACTCAAATTTTTCTAATAGGTAACACATAAAGGCATGTTTGATTGACATTTTGAATCCCAGTACCGAAGCCTATTGAGGTATGAAATTTTAAATTAAAATAATTATCGTAAATTGCTTGCTATTTATATATACAAACTCTTCTATCCACATCGGATGCCTCCATATGATTATTACCTTTCTTGTCCTTTCTAAAGGCACCCTTTGCATGTCAAACGAATTTCCTCCTTCCTAATTTGAGTTCTCAACAGGGAATGATAGGTTGAGAGGAATAATAAATAAAAAAAAAAATTATTTGACCTTGATGTGGTCAGAAGAAAGGAAAAAAAGTAGAGAAAGAGAGAGAAATAAACATATATTTGTTCATTAATGTAATGTGAACAGGTGTTTGGGAATGAAGGAACGAGGAGACCTAAAATAAGGATAAGGTGGAATAAAAGAATATTTGTAAGAAATAAGAAATATAATAAGAAAAGAGTTATCTTTAAAATAAATGGTATCTAACAACTCCTACGTGAATAGAAAGCATTCAATTATTAAATGTCTCCTCCAAAATTTTAAGGAGGAAAAAATATTCATCTGATACATCTTTTAGAGTATATTTATCTTCCGAAAATTTTGTCCCCGTAAGAAGTGATATATATTAAAAAAAATTTAGAGATGAAGCAACATGTAAGTACGATCCTTCTGAGAGGATGAGAAGAAGAATATGAAAAAAAAGGCGGTAGTGAAGGGATAAAATGGTGAAAATAAAATTTATACCAACAAAAATAATAATCACCATAAAAGATAAACAATTTTGAGAGGAAATTTTTTTTTGTAAATTTTATACCTAAGCTTCCCTGGCTTAAGATTTTTGTCTCAACACATGTTCAATATCTACTATAAAAATGAAAGGTTCAATCATATTGAGCTCGTGATATTGGGAAAGTGTGAAAATACGAAAACACACATATTTTTGATTTTTTTTAATATAGGATCAAATCGATGCCATAAAATAATCAAGCAAACGAAACAAAAACACTTAGGGCTAGAACCACATAAAAGGAACTTGTTTTCTCTTGTTCTCGAAACCCACAAGTTAAGGCATTATATTTTTGCGAGTGGCATGGTATAGCACCCTGAAACGTAGTGTCTCCTCAAGTAAGTCTCAAAAGAAATTCCATGTAATGCCCTAAAATCTAGGTCCTAAGTTATTTCGAAGTGGTTTGGGTCGTTTTAGGTTCAATGTAAGTATAAATATCTCGTAAAATATGAAGAAATATGTGTTTTCAGTCAACCCTTAGTCAAACCTCGTCAAAAATGTACCATGGGAGGTATCATTGAATTATTCTCATTGTAAGCTTTCCAACGACATTTGTTTTGTGTGAATCTAATGTGTGTAGCTTAAGTCAAGTCCAAAATAAGTTGACAGGGACCTAAGTGCAAGATAAACCAAACCTACAATTAATCTTTGTAATTTCCTCACAAATTCCAACCCTAATCCTAATGGTGGGTCTATAAAGGGGGTTTCCTTGGGTTGATGGTCACAACCATACATTTGTCCACCAAAAATTTGAGCGAAAGAGAAGAAAAAAAGAAAGGAAGGCATTTGGATTAGGAAAGTTCAAATCCTAATCCTTAAAAGGGACGGTGGCAAGGCTTTCACGCAATTTGAGCTATGCTGGTGGCGGTGCATGTTGAGGGCACAACGCGTGGCAGCGATGAGCACAGGGAAGGTGACGTATGGCGAGCACAGGCAAATAGGGAGTGTGTGCGGTGCATTGGATGCATGACATGGGTTGCGATCAGTGACTGCAACGTGGCAAGTGGCAATTCACAGGCGTGGCAAGTGGCAATTCACAGGCGCGAGTGCGAGTGAATTTGCTTGCAGCATGTGTCAGGCGCGTGGCCAACGTGACCGATGGTCGATTCAACTGGACTGAACTAGTTTGATTTAGTTCAGAGACGCCCTCTCACTATTCTGAGTAATCTAAGGTCTTCTCGACCTTGGATTTCAACAAATAAGGTACCATTGAAATTGTATTGATGCATACTATGCATTGGTGACCTTTATTTTCCTTTTCGAGTGTTGTTCTTTGAAAAATTAGAAACATGTCTAATGGGTTTTTTGACCTGATTCTTGGTGTGTTTAGTCTAAGAAACTTGCTTGGTGCATGTGTGGATTTTGAGGAAGGCCCAACACACATTCCTAGACCTTTTGCTCATGTTCAAAGTCACTGTGACCCTCCGGTGATATTAAGTAGAGTAGTTTACTATTTTATTTATTTTTGATCCGTTTCGCGTATCGTGGACTCATTATTTCAATTTTCTTTGCATTTTTCCTTGTTGTGTGTGTGTTCATCTCTCTTGTTGAGTTAGGAATCCATGTGGAGTTTTGTTATTGCTTGTAGGTACTTTAAATTGCAATATGTTGATGATTCATTGATAATTATTACTTAAGATTAACTGATTTGAACTAAGTTAAAACCTAGGTTTAGGTGGTGATTTTGTGACTGATTAAACATTGTTTTTAATAATGATATTAAGGGGGGTTTGATACTAAAATCAAGGTAATTAACTGAGATTTTATCCTCTAACTGAATGGGCTTGAATTAAGGTGGAGATTGGTTGTCGTGAGTTGATTAATACCAACTTGTGGAACTTGTAAAAATTGGTTATCTAGGATTAAAATTCAGGAATTATAATGACAGATTTGTCAGGATTAAAAGGTTGGATAATTGGTGTTAGCTCTGTTACTTGCCAAATTTTGGTTGTACCTTTGGTCCTTTGTGTAGTTTCCAGCCCTACCAGAAGGGGGTGACGTAATAATTGCAGAAATAAAATAAACAATCTTCACAAAATAATAATCACACAAAGTACACAAGTATTTTTAGGTGGAAACCCAAACCGGGTGAAAACCACCACCTAACCCTCTCGAGTTAGGATTTTCCGATCAACCAAGTTGATCAAAATCCACTAAGCCGAATCACTTTAAACGAGGGTGATTCAACCTCAATACAACCACGCTACTTAGACGAGGGTAGCGTACCTCAACCCCTTCTCTCCACGAGAAGGATTTTGTCTCGCGAAGGAGACGGAAATTCGCAAAGCGAATACCCAACCAAATAATAAAGATAAAAGAAATAAGTCCTATAGAGCCAACAAAGTAATTTTAAACCTAGCTTCTATAGGAAATATGATGCTTCCCTTTGAAAGGAGTGCGTCGACGACATGGATGCGTGTACCACGCTACGGCGCAACGTCGCTCTCGTGAACAACGGCGGGAGAGCAGGTGCGCAACAGCTTGATGCTCTCAAGAGAATGGAACGTGAGCTTGGAGAGCAAGAGCTAGCTAGGACACAAGAGAGTGGAAAGTGTATTACAAAGTGTTTCTTGTGTATCTTGGTCTCTCTAGGTGTGTCTTAGTGTGTATTTGTGTCGCAAAGGTTCCCCTCTATTTATAGAGGCCTTAGGAAGGCTTTGGAAGGCTTAAGAAAGGTTCTATAGCCGTTGGGAACAAAGCCCAAGAGAATCAGCCCAAAATCATGAACAATCATTGTTCTGACAGGCTTATCAGACGTCTAATTCTGGCATCAGACGTTTGGAACTTCACTTTAAGACGTCTGATTCCAAGGTCAGACATCTGATTTTGGGGCGGGTCTCTTCCTGACTTGGATCAGATCTAAACAGGGTTTTTGTGCAAGTCCATCAGACGACATATAGGACGTCTGGCACTATGTCTGGACGTCTGGAAACATACTTTTTCTGTGGGAATGGATTTCCAAACGTTGCAACGGCTAGAAAATCTCTGAGAAGAGATTTTGGGTCAGCCGAGGCAAAACGGTCAATTATCAGACGTCTGGAAATGCCTAAGGACGTCTGATAAGGCTCTAACGGTCATATCTTGAGCGTTTGCTAAGCCAGCAAACGGTCCACTAATTGGACGTCTGGCAAATCCATCAGACGTCTGGTCTAAGGTCTGGACGTCTGATTTCATCAGACAGAACTAACTATGTCCAGCCTAATAGTTATCAGACGTCTGAAACAACAGTTAGACGTCTTAAAATACTTTATCAGACGTCTGATTTGGGAATTAGACGTCTGGAAACTCTATTTGAACCCTGTATTAGTTTTCTAACTATTCTGCAGAAAACCTAAGTATCCTAGGGTTGTGCAGGTGTTCGTAGGACTACTGTTAGGGTACTTTGAGGCTCTTTAACATGAATTTTCTAAGGAAATAAAGAGCAACAAAAGAAACGAAAAATACAACAAGTACAAAAGAAGGAAATCTATCCTATTCTTCATTTCCTTCCATCTTTAATATATCGCTCCTCGCGAATCTCTTCTGTTCTCCATCAAGCTCCTCAAATCCGTCCTGGATGCGAGCTCGAACTCCATCTAATCACGTATCCATTTGCGACTGACCTGAAATCTAGGACTCAAAGTGCAAATGTTAAATAACACGTGTTTTGTTATCATCAAAACAAATGATCGTGGTGCTCTAGCACCAACAATCTCCCCCTTTTTGATGATGACAAAACTATAAATAGTAATGCAAAAAATCCTCCCCCTTTTTGACATTGTCAAAAAGGTTTAATTGATTTTACATTTCCTATAACTCCCCCTTAAAACATGCTCTTCTATGAGTTTCTTTTAACAAAGGTAATGTCCTCCCCCTTTTTTATAACAACAAGATAGCTATTATTTTTCTTCCCCTTTCTAAAGGAAATTTAGCTAACTTGTATCTCCCCCTTAAAAATTGACAATTAGCTCATAAATTTTAACTCCCCCTATCTAAATGCTACTGATAAACAAAGATAGGGTCAAGAATTTTTACCTCACCTACCATGGCCAATAAAATGGCCCGAATGGTGGTGGTGGATGCCACATCGGATGGGGCTCCCATCCGTAGCTTGGAGGCCAGGGCATTGGCGCCGGTCTCTAATCTGGTGGTCGACGTGCGGCGGGTCCGTTGTTTGTTCGCCGTCTCGTCGGTCTTCTTGTTTGTAACGACCCGGTTCCCGAGTCCCTACGAGGCACGAGAACCGGACCGACTCGACTAATCCCAAGACCTAGTCGTCTAACGAGGAAGTAACCAAAAGACAGTAAAATAAATCACATTCAGCATGAGTATAACTAACAGTAAGAAAGTACAGCAGTAAGAAAAGAAACTACTACAGTAGGTACCACAACAACAGTAGAACAACATTTATCATATAACAAGAACTGCAGGTAAGGAAAGTACAGCTGAAACAAAACTACTCACTAGAACAGAAACAAAAGAGGTGCAAAAGACTGTGGTAAACTCTACTGGACCCTACTCGGCCCAGCGTCCTCTGCAGCCGCCGACCCTGGCTGCTCAACACCTGGTCCTGAAAAAGGTAACGAGTGTAACACGTCAGCAAAACGCTGAGTAGAGTGGCAAACTAACTAAAGGCAACAGTAGAGTATACAGTAGCTGTTATGTTCTATTACTTCCTTTATTCACATCTTTCAATTTTTCTCACTATTTCATTTATTTCTCAGATCCTTTACTTGATCTCGAATGTCCTCGTGGGAACGATCTTGATTGCAGTCTTTTCCAAAAGTAGAAGTAGCACGTGGTGCTCTCCTGGCCGGGAGAGTCCCCCGTGGTGATCCTACCCTCAGTCAACCACCCCAAGGTCACTGACAGACGTAACGGTGACTACGGCATGCGTGATAAACGCACAGGTAGCTAGCCCGCACTGGCACGCGGTCAGTCGTTTCCGTTAACGGGTGCGCCCAAAGCACAGCACGGAACCAGGGCAGAGCCCTCTCAGTAACAGGGGTCCAACCCCTCCACAGTAACCAAACCGGGGCCTTGCCCCTCCACAGTCCGCGCACCCTCGCTTGGCTACCCTGGTTTGCCCTAGTGGGCCTAACAAGTCGGTGAAGGAGGCTAGCAGAACCCCGGGGCCCGTGGGGTAGCAGTACTCTCCTAACACTACTAGCTCTCCTCGGTACTACGTACACGAGGGCCAACAAGTCGGTACAGAGTGGCCAGTCCTAACCCCCGGGTCCCTGGGGCGGCTAGCTCAGCTCTGCACTAAACAGGGGGACAGTCGCTCTCCTTGGTACTCCGTACTCAAGGGCCAGCTCACTTCCCCAAGTCAAATCCATTCGCTTTCCAGGAGTTCTACTCCTACTTCCCCGTAGGGTTCCAAAACATCTTATGTCTTACTTTCCAGTTTCACGTTCTTACAAACCATGATCCCAATCATGTTTCTTTATTCATAACAGGCAGCTGTGAATTCAATTTACAGGCAGCTTCATATATTCCTTTCCATTTTTCCAAGACTGCAGTATTATACATTCCACTAGTTTTTCCATCCTAGGATTCATGCCATATCCTAGGGTCTATCATACAATCTAGTTTTCCGGCCCTAGGATTCATGCAACACTTAGGAACTATCATTCCATATATTTCTGATTCCTAGGATTCATGCAATGTCCTAGGTTCTAGTTATGGTTTCATACTTTAACAGATTTTATTAATACTTAAAGCCACTCTACCAGGTACAACGGGAGTAATGGGGGCGTGATCGGGAATCCCGCGTGCCTCCGCGACTCTCAAGACTGTAACCGAACGAGGTCCTATCACAAGGATCAAACACAAGGAGTGTCTCAAAACAGTGTATAGCTACTGTAGACGGGTAGAGGAATTAATTCTGAAAAGAACGCAACTCGAAACGCGGAAAACGGAGCCCGAACGGGCCCTAAACGGGTCGAAAAAGACGATACTGTGCAAAATCAGACGTCTGGAACTTCTTCCAGACGTCTTACAAAGTGGATCAGAGAATTACCTGTTCAGCGTGGTTTCCCAGACGTCCAGAAGTCTGCGGGGACGTCTGGCCTAGCTCCCAGACGTCCGATGGTCACTCAGGACGTCTGGAGGTCACTCCCGCCGTCTGGTACAACTTTCAGACGTCTGATTCGCAAGGGATGGCGAGTCAGCGAACCTGAGCACAGCCAACCCCTCCCTCAGTACGGTCAGTCGATAGGAAGGAAGAAGAAGGCGGAAAACTCACCTTTCAGACGTCTGTATGAGCTTCAAGACGTCTATCTCGCCGTCTGGCTGTCAACCCAGACGTCTGATTCTGGAAATTTTTCCAGAATCAAGGCGCGACCCGGACTCTGCTCGCGACGCCACCCGCGTCGCACCTCGCGCTCCTGCTGCTCAGACCGCAGTAGGTCCCTCTCCGCGTCGTTCCGCGCCCCCTGTGCCCTCCGCCGGCCGACCAAGCCGCTCCGGCGAGCTTGCCCTCACGGCAGAGCTCCGCCCTCGCACGTCGCACCTCCGCGCTCACTGCGGTTGTCGCTGCCGCCCTCGCGTCCGCTCGCTCTAGCGCACAGGAAGGAGAAGAAGGAGGAGACTGTGGAGACGGGAGGGGAGGCGTGGCCCTTTTAAGGCCGCGCGAGGAGGAGAGAGGGGGTGGCAGGCCGCCTGCAGCCATAGAGAGAGAGAGGGAAAAAGAGAGAGAGAGAGGAATCGTGGGTCTGCGCGCACAGGCGCGCAGACGACTGTCCCGCGCGAAAATAACTGTTTTCCAGACGTCTGGAAACGATCCCAGACGTCTGTTCAGACGTCTGGAGGTGATCCCAGACGTCTGGACCGACGTCTGGGCCTCCTCCCAGACGTCTTAAAAGACGTCTGGGGCACGCGTTCGTTACATTGTTCTCCTCCTTGGTCTACTCCTTGGTTCTTTAAGACGTCTGGGGCACGCGTTCGTTACATTGTTCTCCTCCTTGGTCTACTCCTTGGTTCTCCCAACTCGAGTTGACCAGACTTGAGCTTGTAGGTCCAATCCTTTATGTTGTAATTATCCCTGAACCCTACAAAACAAGATTCTAATTCTTTTTTCGGTATCCAAGTAGGCTTGGATCAGGATCTGTTAGCGGGTCTCCTTGATGGAGATCCTTTCTCAACCTTAGGGCTATATAAATCATCTACTTTGTTGATTAGTTTGTTAGAGTTTTTCCTAAGATATGCAATTTCTTTTTCTATAGTATGCATCTTAGTCTGTAAATCAGAAATTTCCAACTTTAAACTATCATTTTCTTCAATCAATTTATTATTTTCATTGATGATGTTATGATTTTCTAATAATAGGTTATCAGTTTTAGGACAAGCTTCTAGATCCTTAAGTTTTATTTCTAACCTATCATTTTCAGATTTAAGAAAGCTAAGATTCTTTTTCATGCTTTTGTTTTCTATTTTTAGAGATTTACTAAGCTCAAATAGTTCATTAAAAGCTTCTTGTAAATCATAACTTACCTCATTGTCTGAGTCGCTTCCGCTTTCGCTGTCGCTATTGCTTCCTCTGGCCATGAAACCAAAGCAAGCGGTTTCTTCTTTTTCTTCTTCTTCTTCCTCCGAGCTGGAATCTTCCCGAGTGGCTTGGAACGCCTTCTTCTTAGATCTCTTTTCCTTTTCCTTCTTCTCCTTTTTGAGAAGAGGGCACTCTGGTCGTAGGTGCCCTTTCTCGTTGCAGTGGTAGCAACGTCTCGGGCTTTCCTTCTTCTCCTTTTTCTCTTTCTTTAATTCCCTACAAAACTTGGAAAATTTTTTAAGTAAAATTCTAAAGTCTTCGTCGTCGGAACTTACCTCGCCATCCGACGCGGCTCTGAAGGCGAGAGTCTTCTTCAGTTTGGGCTCCAGTGTATCCTTCTTCTTCTACTTCAACTTTGTCTCGTAGGCCATTAGATTGCCTAGGAGATCTTCCATGTTGAGCTCCTCTACTTCGTTCGCCTCCTCGATGGCGGTGACTTTCTGTTCCCATTCCGGTCCAAGGGAACGAAGAAGCTTCCCTTGAAGCTCCCCCTTTATAAATGTCTTTCCCAAAGACTTGAGGTTATTCACGATTAACGTGAATTAGGTGTACATGTCCCCAAGTTTTTCATTCTCCTTCATAGAGAAAGCTTCGAATTCTTGCGATAACAAGTTTATCTTTGAGGATTTAACTTTAGATGTACCTTTGTGAGTTACCTCCAAGGTTCTCCAGATCTCGTGGGCGGTTTCGCATTGGCTGATGCGGTTGAATTCCTCCGAGCTGAGAGCGCAGTAGAGTGAGTTCATTGCCTTGGCATTCAGTCCAAGGTGATGGATTTGCTCCACTGTGTAACCTGTTTCTGGTTTCTCAGGAATGACGTATGCGGATTCGCATTTCTCCCAAATGGAGAAATCGTTGGCTTGAAGCCACATCTTCATTCTCAGCTTCCAGTAAGTGTAGTTGGTTCCTTCGAAGAGTGGTGGTCGAGTGGTGGATTGCCCCTCCAATCTGCTTGTGGAAATGCCCTTCCCCTCCATGTGATCTTTCTGCGGATGTTACTCCTGTAGGCAGAAAACCTGCTCTGATCCCAAATGTAGTTTCCGGCCCTACCAGGAGGGGGTGACGTAATAATTGCGGAAATAAAATAAACAATCTTCACAAAATAACAATCACACAAAGTACACAATTATTTTTAGGTGGAAACCCAAACCGGGTGAAAACCACCACCTAACCCTCTCGAGTTAGGATTTTCCGATCAACCAAGTTGATCAAAATCCACTAAACCGAATCACTTTAAACGAGGGTGATTCAACCTCAATACAACCACGCTACTTAGACGAGGGTAGCGTACCTCAACCCCTTCTCTCTACGAGAAGGATTTTGTCTCGCGAAGGAGACGGGAATTCGCAAAGCGAATACCCAACCAAATAACAAAGATAAAAGAAACAAGTCCTATAGAGCCAACAAAGTAATTTTAAACCTAGCTTCTATAGGAAATAGGATGCTTCCCTTTGAAAGGAGTGCGTCGACGACGTGGATGCGTGTACCACGCGACGGCGCAACGTCGCTCTCGTGAACAACGGCGAGAGAGCGGGTGCGCAACAGCTTGATGCTCTCAAGAGAATGGAACGTGAGCTTGGAGAGCAAGAGCTAGCTAGGACACAAGAGAGTGGAAAGTGTATTACAAAGTGTTTATTGTGTATCTTGGTCTCTCTAGGTGTGTCTTAGTGTGTATTTGTGTCGCAAAGGTTCCCCTCTATTTATAGAGGCCTTAGGAAGGCTTTGGAAGGCTTAAGAAATGTTCTATAGCCGTTGGGAACAAAGCCCAAGAGAATCAGCCCAAAATCATGAACAATCATTGTTCTGACAGGCTTATCAGACGTCTAATTCTGGCATCAGACGTTTGGAACTTCACTTTAAGACGTCTGATTCCAAGGTCAGACATCTGATTTTGGGGCGGGTCTCTTCCTGACTTGGATCAGATCTAAACAGGATTTTTGTGCAAGTCCATCAGACGACATATAGGACGTCTGGCACTATGTCTGGACGTCTGGAAACATACTTTTTCTGTGGGAATGGATTTCCAAACGTTGCAACGGCTAGAAAATCTCTGAGAAGAGATTTTGGGTCAGTCGAGGCAAAACGGTCAATTATCAGACGTCTGGAAATGCCTAAGGACGTCTGATAAGGCTCTAACGGTCATATCTTGAGCGTTTGCTAAGCCAGCCAACGGTCCACTAATTGGACGTCTGGCAAATCCATCAGACGTCTCCTAAGACGTCTGGTCTAAGGTCTGGACGTCTGATTTCATCAGACAGAACTAACTATGTCCAGCCTAATAGTTATCAGACGTCTGAAACAACAGTCAGACGTCTTAAAATACTTTATCAGACGTCTGATTTGGGAATTAGACGTCTGGAAACTCTGTTTGAACCCTGTATTAGTTTTCTAACTATTCTACAGAAAACCTAAGTATCCTAGGGTTGTGCAGGTGTTCCTAGGACTACTGTTAGGGTACTTTGAGGCTCTTTAACATGAATTATCTAAGGAAATAAAGAGCAACAAAAGAAACGAAAAATACAACAAGTACAAAAGAAGGAAATCTATCCTATTCTTCATTTCCTTCCATCTTTAATATATCGCTCCTCGCGAATCTCTTCTGTTCTCCATCAAGCTCCTCCAATCCGTCCTGGATGCGAGCTCGAACTCCATCTAATCACGTATCCATTTGCGACTGACCTGAAATCTAGGACTCAAAGTGCAAATGTTAAATAACACGTGTTTTGTTATCATCAAAACAAATGATCGTGGTGCTCTAGCACCAACACTTTGGACCAGTTTTAAGCTGGTTTAAGAAATTATAGGCCTCCCTGCGACTCTTTAGTTTGACTTAGCGACCAACTGGGAAAGCGAAATTTTGGGCTTGAGGGTTTTGGAGTTGGTTTCTTTTCTCGACCAGTGAGTGGGCCATTACTTGTTTGTGGTTCAACATGCATAGCGCTTGCATGTGTTCATGCCATACGATGTAGCCACCACCCCTTGCCACAATAACCCCAGGGTGACGGATTATGGTGACTCAATGGGTATAAGTTACCTTCTCGACCAAGAAAATGGCTTATACCAGTCTTGCGCCTCAGAAAGTCACACGAAATCGCCTCGTGCCCTGAGGTGTTGATTAACGGGACTTTGACTGTAACAAGTTAGGCCTAACTTGTAAAATGAACAAAATAATGTGACTTTAATAAAATGATTAATTTATGAGATAGTATCCTTTCTTTTGCACTCTATGTTATTGTTTTTGTATTCGATTGTTGCTTTTACTCTACTCAATGTTTATTGATGTGTTCCTTAGATTCCATACTCAAGTGTTGCTGAGTAGCCAAGTGTAGCAACCACCATTGGTTCTTCTGCTGCAGGATCAAACCTTGTTGTAGGAGATAGTTTGTTGCTCATCCAATTCTTACTTCCGTTTGTTAAACTCTTTCTATTTCTAGTCTTTTTTGTGATTGTATTAATACTTAAGAACTTAGTTTACTTTTCTATTTTCTATGGTGGATTTTAATATGATTGTCAGTACTCTATCTTTATTTAATGCATTATGAATGAATGTTTGGCCATTGTTGTTCTATGATTACATGTTGGGTGATTGCAATCCTGTAATGGTATGTTTGCTTGATGTTAGCACTCGATTACTTGGGTCTCATCGGTTGGCAGAACTTAGGTCATCAAACTTTGCTTGCTCCTCCTTGACGAGTGGATGAGACCCTTGAGTCATGGAGGATGAATCCCACGAGAGATTCATGAACTCTTTGCAAATCTGAAGCTACGCTTGCCTTGAAATCTAAATTGGACCTCAAGAACTCCTTCAAGAGGACCAACAACAACCGACCCTATAGTAGTTGGTCGGCTTGGAGAGTAACTAGCCAACTAACTACTAAAGAGGGCGAAGGGGCACGTGAGGAGGAAGGGCTCAGCTTCAGGCCTTTATACCAGGTCGGTCGATTTGCTAACTGATTAACCAGCCACTATAGCAAGCACTAATCAATATTAATATATGTCGACCGGCTATTGAAGGTGATAAGGAGTTGCCGCTTGTCTTCCTCCTAATGGCTGCGGCTGAGGGTTTTTAGGTGGATTTTGGTAGAATTCCAATCAAGGAAATTGATCGAATGATCATGCAATTAGGGTTTCTTTCTTTGAAAGATATTTATAGGGATTCCTAACGTAAACCTAATTTGATGGAATCCATTAGATCTCCATCCAATGGTTGAGATCAAATCCGAATCGACAATTACATGATTAACCCATAACAAATTATGGAAAGTTTAGATCTAGTATCCAAATTTAAATTAACTGTAATTCAACACTTTTATTTTGTACTTAATCAAATTAGGTACAATTAATTACAAAATCAAATGTAATTTAACTCTTTAAATTATAATTGATTTATTCTTAAATTACGAACCTATGAAAATCATTATTGGTTTCATCACTCTAATAATGCACCAATAGGATAGGTGGAATTTCGGTACTTTGTCTGCTCAAGTATTTCGAATACTTGTGAATCCTTCACACTTAAAGGAAAATATTATCCTGGAGTTTAATCACAATAGACTACTGTCGTTTCTTCTTGGATAATATTATTCTTAATATCTCCTTGTATTATTGAAATGAGAATGAAGATCAAAACCTTTTTTAATGGTCTATCTTCTTTTCTTCTTACTTTGAGTCTAATCAGGACTCTGCAACCACATGTGAAATTTATTATTCCAAATATACGTGGATTGAGCTCATGCCTCTAATCTGTTACGTACACCTATGTAATAGATTTGTGATATCCCTTCGAGAAATCATGTATCACTTGTCCCTTCCCAGATACACTGGCTTTCCAGTGTCAGCACTAAAGGTGTGTGCATCAACTATTGGTTTGCCAAATGCATGTGTTTGTGAATAGAAACACATATCTGTCTCAAATATAAGGATGTGCCTTCTCCATGACAACATCAGAGAAGGACTTCCATTATATTCTATTTTATTAGGTTAAATCAACTTTACCCACGTGACAATCCTCAAATCTTCATTCGAGTACATCAAGTAGATGACGACCTTTAGAGAAGGTTGCCATCTCAACTCAGATTGGAAATATATGATCAAATTAGATGATTTTTTCATGCGATATCGGAGCCCTAACTATACTAAAGGACCCAAATCATTTACTGGAAGCTAACTAAAATTCTTTATTCATATGCAAATGTAATCTTGTTACATAACTCGGATGGCTCGCTCAATCATACAAAATCCAACAGAAAAAACAAAAGTAGTGTTTCTTTATCATAAAAGTCCTTCTTGGATCATCTAAAAAGAATTTACCCTCTCTCCTATAGAGAAGAAAGGACTCCATAAACGTACTCTAGGAGTCCAATACAATAATTATATGACAATTCTTATAAAGTAGTAAGAAAAACATAGACCATTGTATAAAGTATGAATTGAGACTCTCAAATCAATAAAATTACCTTCACAAATCACAAATGATGTGCTTATGAATTTGTATGCAAGAGAATTGTATGGGAGCTAGGGTAAAGATTAGATTATTTGTGGATGTTATGACCTTAATAGTAATCCAGGAAATCTTTCCTCTAATTTGTACCATAGGCCCTTTATGTGAGAGCCCATAAAATATCAAGTGAATACAAAAAATATGCCTTGTCTTCTTTGTAACATTTTTTTATTTCTTCAGCACAAGTGAGTGGATGAAGTGAAATTAGGTTCAAGTATGGGGACTTCAATGAAACTTCTAAATGACCAAATTGTAAATACTTTTATTACTTTCTAGTCTCCATGGGCCAAAATATAAGTAGAAAATTAAAAAATGTCATTAGGAGTAAGGATAAAGGATTATGCCCTAACAACTACAATTAAGGTAATTAATTGTGATTAAGTGATAATAATGATGATTAGGGAGGTTAATTGTGACTAGTGAGTGTTAATTTCAATTGAGAATAATTAACCTTAACTAGCACTAATTAATCAGGATTTGTGATTATTAAGCATGATTAGTGAAACAACAGGCTGCAGATAAGCTTCAACCAAACCACGAATCATGGTCACCTGCCGATTTGAGATGACATGGCAATTGAGGTAGATGCCATGTCATCAAGGTTGTGTAGTTGGCGTAATGTGGTTGGATGGTCATAATGACTCAAACGTTGACTTGGACAATGATTGGGTTTCGAAGGTTCTGGAACCTTGGGGTAGGCACCCCTCTACATACCCCTACCCCATCTCAATTCCAAACATCCATCCCATAACCTACTGATCAAAGGCACTCGACTAAATTAGAAATCACAAAGAAAGATAAAATAAAGAAAGCAAATCAATCCCAAAGTACATAAGAGAATTGGTGACCTAGTTTCACCTATATGGTGTACATCTAGGGAGGAGGTCTTCAACGCAAGTATGCACTATGTCTATTTAAGTACAGAGGGATCACTTACACCCATGACATCTACCTCCCACCAATCCACTCCTAATACAAATAAAAATAAAAACCAATAATAACATATCAACTCAACCATTACATCCACACCTTTCTTGCTGAAATCCAAGTCTGGAAAGGTCTTGAACCTATTAGAATACGAGAGACGGGTCTCTTGAACAGTCCTGGACTGACCCTGAACTACTGGTCCACACAAACCAGTCGTCGTGCCTCTACTATGTGTTGTGCGCACATTGGCGCATGGCTACACTCATGGACCACGGATGTGGCGCGTGCCTCGCCACTCATCTCCATGCTCACACTCGTGTGCTTGTGCACATTGCCTGATCTCCACACATGACGTCTCTCCTTTGCAGGCACTAATGAGAGACTCATCATTGCTCTTAAATACCCTTAATTAACTAGTTTCCCTAGTTAATTAGCTAAGAATATATCTATTTAGGGTTTAATTATGATGTAAGGGGCAATACATTAAAGGACCATAAAATAAGTTAATAATACTACATTAAATATCAATTAATGTTATTAATAATTTAAATAATAATTTGGACTCTAATTATAAATATTTAGCTACGTAATTAATATTTAATTTAACATGATAAATATTTAACCCTAAGTATGTAATAACTTAAGTAACTTAATCAATTAAATAAACAAAGCTAAAAATGTCAAAAATGTAAATTCAAGGTATATATATATAATATTTATCTAATTTATAATCATATATAAAAAGTTGAAAAAGTATTAAATTAAAATAAGCATTGAAAACCTCAGTTTACGTTTTAGTCCTTAGGTTTCTATTTCCATTGAGTCCTTTTATTTAGTTTAGGTCCTTAGGAATTCTTGCATTTATGTCCCTTTGTTCACCGTCATCTTCTTCCTTCTCTTCTTCTTCCTTGCATTGGACAGCTAAGAGCATCCGGTCACCACATCGCTCGATCACTGCCCATCCCTCGCCCGAACTCCTTCGCCACTTCTCCAGAGCTTTCGCTCACCTTCCTCTTCATCCAACAAACTAGATGAAGCTCTAATCCTATTTAGGTCTAGGAGTTAAGCTCATCGACGTTGGAGACGACGCCAGTCGTTACCTTTCACCTAGACTCTTTCTTGTCCAGATACATCCCCCTGTACCTTCACCATCACCTATAAATAGCTACTCATCCCTCCAATTTGCGCGGTTAGCTCCCTACCTCCTTCCCCCAACTGAAGCTAACTAATAGGCTATTTCCTCCTACTCTGGCGATGTAACGACCCGATTCCCGAGTCCCTACGAGACACGAGAACCGGACTGACTCGACTAATCCCAAGACCTAGTCGTCCAACGAGGAAGTAACCAAAAGAGCAGTAAAATAAACAACATTCAGCATGAATATAGCTAACAGTAAGAAAATACAGCAGTAAGGAAAGAAACCACTACAGTATATACCACCACAATAGTAGAACAACATTCATGACATAATATGAACTGCAGGTAACGAAAAGTACAGCGGTAACAATAACTACTTACTACAGTGGAACAAAAAGAGGTACAAGAGAACAGTGGTAACTCTACTGGATCCTACTCGGCTCAGCGTCCTCTGCAGCCGCTGACCCTGGCTGCTCAACACCTGGTCCTGAAAGGTAACGAGTGTAACACGTCAACAAAACGCAGAGTAGACTGGCAACTAAAACAAAAGAAATAGTAGAGTGTACAGTAGCTGTTATGTTCTGTTACTTTCTTTATTTACGTCTTTCAATTGTCTCACGATTTCATTTATTTCTCAGATCCTTCAATTGATCTCGAATGTTCCTCGTGGGAACGATCTTGATTGCAGTCATTTCCAAAAAGTAGAAGTAGCACGTGGTGCTCTCCTGGCCGGAAGAGTCCCCCGTGGTGATCCCACTCTCAGTCAACCACCCCAAGGTCACGGACAGGCGTAACGGTGACTACGGCACGTGCGATAAACGCACAGGTAGCTAACCCGCACTGGCACGCGGTCAGTCGTTTCCGTTAACGGGTGCGCCCAAAGCACAGCACGGAACCAGTACAAGGCAGAGCCCTCTCAGTAACGGGGGGTCCAACCCCTCCACAGTAACCAAACAGGAGCCTTGCCCCTCCACAGTCCGCGCACCCTCGCCTGACTACCCTGGTTTGCCCCAGTGGGCCTAACAAGTCGATGTAGGAGGCTAGCAGAACCCCAGGACCCGTGGGGTAGCTAGTACCTCCCTACACTAGTAGCTCTCCTTGGTACTACGTACACGAGGGCCAGCAAGTTGGTACAAAGTGGCCAGTCCTAACCCCGGGTCCCTGGGGCGGCTGGCTCCGCTCTGCACTAAACAGGTACAGGTACTTCCCTTGGTACTACGTACCCAAGAGACAGCACACTACCACGTCTTTCTTTCTCAGTTCCATTCCTTTCTCTTTCCAGGAGTTCCACTCCTAATTCCCCATAGGGTTCCAGCTCAGAACATCTAGGTTTCACTTTCCAGTTTCACGTTCTTACAATCCATGTTCTCAGTCACGTTTATTTATTCATAACAGGCAGCTGTTAATTCAATTTACAGGCAGCTATTTGTTCCTTTCCATTTTTCCAAGACTGCAGTATTCATATATTCCACTAGTTTTCCCCGTCCTAGGATTCATGCCATATCCTAGGATTTATCATACAATCTAGTTTTCCAGCCCTAGGATTCATGCAACACCTACGATCTATCATTCAATCTATTTCTCATTCCTAGGATTCATGCAATGTCCTAGGTTCTATTTATGGTTCCATAATTTAATAGATTATACTAATAAACTTAAAAGCCACTCTACCGGTTACAACAGGTGTACTGGGGGCGTGGTCGGGAATCCCGCGTACCTCCGCAACCCCCGAGACTGCAACGGAACGGGGTCCTATCACAAGGATCAAACACAAGGAGTTTCTCAAAACAGTATACAACTACTGTAGATGGGTAGAGGATTTAATTCCGAAAAGCACGCAACTCGAAACGCGGAAAACGGACTCCGAACGGGCCCTAAACGGGTCGAAAACGACGAAACAGTGCAAAATCAGACGTCTGGAACTTCTTCCAGACGTCTTAAAAATGGGGATCAGATGGTACCTTGTCCTGTGTGGTCTCTCAGACGTCCAGAAGCCTGCGGGGGCATCTGGCCTAGTTCCCAGACGTCCGATGGTCACCCTGGACGTCTGGAAGTCGTTTCAGTCATCTGGCACTGCAGCCAGACGTCTGATTCGCGTTGGATGGCGAATCAGAGAACCTGCGTGTACCCATTCCTCTCTCTCAGTACGGATAGTCGAAGGAAAGGAAGAAAGACGGAAATAACTCACCTTTCAAACGTCTGGAGAGTCCTCCAGACGTCCTCCCAGTCGTCTGGTTGGAAGCCCAGACGTCTGATTCTGGAAAAAATTATAGAATCAGGGTGCGGCTCGCCCTCCGCTCGTGCCGCGTCTCGTCCGCCTGCTGCTCGAGCTGCAGCAGACCTCCCGCGTCACCCCGCGTCTGCTGCTCCCCCCGCCGGCCGGCCCTAGCAGCCGCAGCAAGCTTGCCCTCACGGCCGAGCGCCTCCTCCCTCGCACAGCCCTCCTCCCACGCTCACCGCGGCTGTCGCTGCCGCCGCTCACTCGCGCTCGCACTCGCGCACCGGCTGGAAGGAGAAGGAGGAGCAGAGGTGAAGAGAGTGAGGGAGAGGGCGAGGCTTTTTAAAGCCGGGCGGGGAGAGGAAGAGAGAGAGAACGCAGACTGCGGTCGCAGGAGGAGAGAGAGAAAAAGAGAGAGAGGAAGGCGGTTGCGGGTCTACGCGCGCCTGAGCGCCGACGTAGTCTCGCGTGCCACCGAAAATAGATCCCAGACGTCTTAAAAAAAACATCTTGGAGTGCGTTCGTAGCAATATAACAAACTCAAAGGAAGTTTCGTCCCCGAAACTTGCGCTAACTAGGATGCGGGAAAAATGTCATAGTAATCATAACAAACTCAAAGAGGACCGGAGCAGGTCCGAAAAGATGTACCCGTGAAGAGCTCCGGGTACCGCTCCCGCATTGCCGCCTCAGGCTCCCAGGTAACCTCCTCGTACCGCTGGCTCCTCCACAAAACCTTTACCAGGGGTACTTGCTTTCGTCTCAAACTGCGGACGACTCGGTCTAGAATCTTCACTGGCCGCTCGGGGTAGGTCAGGTCGTCGCCCACCTCGATGCTCTCGTGACTCAGTACGTGACTGAGATCGCTACGTACTTCCTGAGATTGGACACGTGGAACACGTCGTGCACACCAGAAAGCTGCGGGGGGAGGGCAAGTCTGTAAGCAACGGGTCCAACCCGCTCCAGGACCTTAAAGGGCCCCACGAACCTCGGCGCGAGCTTCCCTCTCACCCCAAACCGCTGTAGGCCCTTCGTGGGCGAAACACGAAGGAAGACGTGGTCTCCAACCTCAAACTGCACCTCTCTGCGTCTCCGATCCGCGTAGCTCTTCTGTCTGCTCCTGACAGTGTGGAGTCGCCTGTGGATCTGCTCGACTACCTCCTGACTTTGCCGGATCAACCTAGGGCCAACCTCCCACTTGGTCCCCACCTCAACCCAACTCAAGGGTGCCGTACACCTCCGTCTGTACAGAGCCTCGTAGGGAGCCATGCCGATGCTCGAGTGATAACTGTTGTTGTATGCAAACTCCGCTAGGGGCAGGTGCTCCACCCAAGAGCCCCTCCAGTCCAGTACACAGGCACGTAAAAGGTCCTCAAGTGTCTGTATCGTGTGCTCAGACTGTCCGTCCGTCTGGGGGTGGTAAGCTGTACTAAACCTCAACCGCATCCCTAGGGCCTGCTGAAACTCAGCCCAAAATTGGGATGTAAAGCGGGTATCCTAGTCGGATACGATCTCCCGCGGGACTCCGTGTAGTCGTACCACATCACGGATATACCTCTCTGCCAACTGTGCTGGTCCCAAAGTGACTCGGATCGGGAAGAATCGTGCCGTCTTCGTCAGTCTATCCACAATTACCCAGACTGCGTCGTGTCCTCGCTGGGTAACAGGTAAGCCCACCACCAAGTCCATGGTGATGCTCTCCCTCTTCCACTCTGGCACTGGAAGCAGCTGTAGCGGCCTTGCAGGCCTCTGATGCTCGGCTTTCACCTGCTGACACACTAAGCGCTGCTGCACAAATTCACCCACATCCCGCTTCATCCCCCTCCACCAAAACTCGCGTCTCAAGTCGTGGTACATCTTCGTGTTTCCAGGATGTATGGTGAATCTGGAACCGTGTGCCTCAGTCAGGAGCTCTCTCAATAGCTCCTCGTCTCTGGGGACGCACAACCGTCCCCTCAGGCGCAGCACCTGGTCTGTGAAAGAGAAGTCCCCTGGGTCTCTCGACAGTACTATGTCACGCAAGGACTGCAAGTACGGATCGGCCATCTATCCTGTGATGATGCGGTTTATCAGCTCTGGCCTAGTCTGCATGTCACAGTCACTGCCCCACAGTACCCCCGTAACTCTAGAGGTCGCCAACTGCCCACCTCCTCCAAAAGGCTCCAACTCTGTAACTGTAAACTGGCCATGTGTGCGGGCGCCTTCCGGCTCAAGGCGTCAGCCACCACATTGGCCTTGCCCGGGTGATAAGAAATGCTGTAGTCGTAGTCCTTCAGGAGCTCCAACCAACGTCTCTGTCTCATGTTGAGCTCCTTCTGATCAAAAAGGTATCTGAGGCTCTTGTGATCTGTGAAAATTTCGAAGGTCTCACCGTACAAGTAGTGCCTCCAGGTCTTCAGCGCGAAGACAACAGCTGCCAACTCTAGGTCATGGGTATGGTAGGTATGCTCATGGGGCTTCAGTTGCCGTGAAGCGTAAGCGACAACGTGACCCCTCCGCATGAGCACACCTCCTAACCCCTGCAAGGAGGCGTCCGTGTACACAACGAACCCGCCACTATTGTCAGGGATGGTGAGCACGGGAGCCGAGGTCAACCTCTCCTTCAGCTCCAGAAAACACGCCTCACAGGCGTCTGTACAAGCGAAGGGCACGTCCTTCCGGGTCAACTGTGTCATAGGATGCGCAATCTGTGAAAAACCTCTAATGAATCGTCTGTAGTAGCCTGCCAGTCCCAGGAAACTGCGAATCTCAGTGACTGAACGCGGTCTCTCCCACCTGAGCACCGCCTCAACCTTGGCTGGGTCCACCGCCAAGCCGTCTCCAGAGATCACATGACCTAAGAAGGTCACCTCTCTCAACCAGAACTCGCACTTGCTGTATTTGGCGAACAGCCTACGTCGTCTCAGTGTGTTTAGAACCATCCGCAAGTGCTGTCCGTGCTGCGTCCGATCTCGAGAATAGATGAGTACATCATCTATGAATACCACCACGAACTGGTCCAAGTACGGTCTAAACACCCGGTTCATCAGGTCCATGAAAGCAGCGGGGGCATTGGTCAGCCCAAACGGCATGACAAAAAACTCGTAGTGTCCGTACCGGGTGTGGAAAGCTGTCTTGGAGACGTCGGTCTCCCTGATCCTCAACTGGTGGTATCCAGACCTCAAGTCGATCTTGGAGAACACCGTGGCACCCCGCAACTGGTCAAATAAGTCGTCGATCCTCGGCAGCGGATATCTGTTCTTGATGGTGACCCTATTCAGCTGTTGGTAGTCCACACAAAGGCGTAAGGTCCCATCCTTCTTCTTCACAAACAGTACCGGGGCTCCCTAGGGAGACGCACTGGGCCTCATGAAACCTTTCTGTAAAAGGTCCTGCAACTGGGACTTGAGCTTTCGCAGCTCAAGCGGTGCCATCCTATATGGCGCGGTGGAGATGGGGCTGGTCTCTGGTACTAGTGAGATCTCAAACTCAATCTCACGCTCGGGCGGTAGTCCTGGTAACTCGTCTGGAAACACGTCAGGGTACTCTCTGTCCACCGGGATGCTCTAGAAGTCTGCCACAGTGCTGGGCTCTGCCACCACAGAAGCTAGGAAGCCCTCACACCCCTGGCTCAAAAGTCTCGCCGCCCGAAGTGCCGAGATGCACCTGAAGCCTCCGTCCACTGGCTGTCCGTGAAACTCGAAAGAAGGCAACTCTGGCATGGAGAAGACAATCTTCCTCTCAAAACAGTCCACCAAGGCGTGGTAAGCGGACAGTCAATCCATCCCCAGAATCACTCCAAAGTCCTCCATCTGTATCATAATCAGGTCAGCTGGCAGGCTATGTCCCCCGACGCTGACCTCGCAATCCGTGTGTACCTCTTCAGCGACAAATAGCTGACCACTCGGACCTCTGATTACGAACGGATTCTCTAACAGTGTATAATCCTGGTCCAAACTAACTGCGAAACTGGCTGCGACAAACGAGTGCGTAGCGCCGAAATAGAAAAGCGTGTAAACGAGTCTGCCGGAAACTGAAACCATACCTGCTACCACCGATCCCGAAGCTCTGGCGTCCCTGTGTGTCAGGGCATTGATACGCCCCTCAGCTCTAGGTACGGACGAAGCAGCCACACTCTGCGTCGGAGGGGTAGGTGCTAGCCGGTATCCTCCTCGCGACTGCTGTCCTCCTCCTCGTGCCTGGGAACCGCGGCCTCCTGCGCGCCCTCCAGTGCTCTGCGCGGGAACTATCTGCTGACCTCCTGCCCTAGACGGGCAGTCCCTCCTGATGTGGCCCGGCTGGCCACACTAGTAACAGAGGGGAACCCGACTCCCGCCCTCAGTGGGTCCCTGCTGTCGGCTGGGCGGGGGTCCGGTGTTGGTGACTGGCCTCTATCGAAGGCCCCTAAAGGCCACGGATGGCCCTGCAAAACGTGATGGCTCTCTTGCGGACGCCAAGTGCCTTCTCTCTCGCCGGCCCTGTGAAAAGTCTGGTTGGAAGGGCCTCTTCCGCCCACCGTCAGTGTCTTGCGCGGATGGGTTGGTCTCCTCGTAAGTCATAGCTGCCTCTACCACCCTCGAAAACGTAGGCAGCTTCAGGGGTTTGACATACCCTCGGATCGCAGGCCGGAGCCCCTCGGTGAACCTCCAAAGGCGCTCCTCCTCTGTGGCTACCACTGTCGCTACAAAGCGGGACAGCTCCAAGAAACACGTGCGGTACGCGCTCACAGTCATTGTCCCTTGGCTGCAAAACGCTGAGTAGAGTGGCAACTAAAACAAAAGAAACAGTAGAGTGTACAGTAGCTGTTATGTCCTGTTACTTTCTTTATTTACGTCTTTCAATTGTCTCACGATTTCACTTATTTCTCAGATCCTTCACTTGATCTCGAATGTTCCTCGTGGGAACGATCTTGATTGCAGTCTTTTCCAAAAAGTAGAAGTAGCACGTGGTGCTCTCCTGGCCGGGAGAGTCCCCCGTGGTGATCCTACTCTCAGTCAACCACCCCGGACAGGCGTAACGGTGACTACGGCACGCGCGATAAACGCATAGGTAGCTAACCCGCACTGGCACGCGGTCAGTCATTTCCGTTAACGGGTGTGCCCAAAGCACAGCACGGAACCAGTACAGGGCAGAGCCCTCTCAGTAACAGGGGGGTCCAACCCCTCCACAGTAACCAAACAGGGGCCTTGCCCCTCCACAGTCCGCGCACCCTCGCCTGACAACCTTGGTTTGCCCTAGTGGGCCTAACAAGTCGGTGTAGGAGGCTAGCAGAACCCCGGGGCCCGTGGGGTAGCTAGTACCTCCCTACACTAGTAGCTCTCCTCGGTACTACGTACACGAGGGCCAGCAAGTCGGTACAAAGTGGCCAGTCCTAACCCCGGGTCCCTGGGGCGGCTGGCTCCGCTCTGCACTAAACAGGTACAGGTACTTCCTTTGGTACTACGTACCTAAGAGACAGCACACTACCACGTCTTTCTTTCTCAGTTCCATTCCTTTCTCTTTCCAGGAGTTCCACTCCTAATTCCCCATAGGGTTCCAGCTCAGAACATCTAGGTTTCACTTTCCAGTTTCACGTTCTTACAATCCATGTTCTCAGTCACGTTTATTTATTCATAACAGGCAGCTGTTAATTCAATTTACAGGCAGCTATTTGTTCCTTTCCATTTTTCCAAGATTGTAGTATTCATATATTCCACTAGTTTTCCCCATCCTAGGATTCATGCCATATCCTAGGATCTATCATACAATCTAGTTTTCCAGCCCTAGGATTCATGCAACACCTACGATCTATCATTCAATCTATTTCTCATTCCTAGGATTCATGCAATGTCCTAGGTTCTATTTATGGTTCCATAATTTAATAGATTATACTAATAAACTTAAAAGCCACTCTACCGGTTACAACAGGTGTACTGGGGGCGTGGTCGGGAATCCCGCTTACCTCCGCAACCCCCGAGACTGCAACGGAACGGGGTCCTATCACAAGGATCAAACACAAGGAGTTTCTCAAAACAGTATACAACTACTGTAGATGGGTAGAGGATTTAATTCCGAAAAGCACGCAACTCGAAACGCGGAAAACGGACTCCGAACGGGCCCTAAACGGGTCGAAAACGACGAAACAGTGCAAAATCAGACGTCTGGAACTTCTTCCAGACGTCTTAAAAATGGGGATCAGATGGTACCTTGTCCTGTGTGGTCTCTCAGATGTCCAGAAGCCTGCGGGGGCATCTGGCCTAGTTCCCAGACGTCCGATGGTCACCCTGGACGTCTGGAAGTCGTTCCAGTCATCTGGCACTGCAGCCAGACGTCTGATTCGCGTTGGATGGCGAATCAGAGAACCTGCGTGTACCCATTCCTCTCTCTCAGTATGGACAGTCGAAGGAAAGGAAGAAAGACAGAAATAACTCACCTTTCGGACATCTGGAGAGTCCTCCAGACGTCCTCCCAGTCGTCCAGTTGGAAGCTCAGACGTATGATTCTGGAAAAAATTCCAAAATCAGGGCGCGGCTCGCCCTCCTCTCGCGCCGCGTCTCGTCCTCCTGCTGCTCGAGCTGCAGCAGACCTCCCGCGTCACCCCGCGTCTGCTGCTCCCCCCGCCGGCCGGCCCTAGCAGCCTCAGAAAGCTTGCCCTCAAGGTCGAGTGCCTCCTCCCTCGCGCAACACCTCCTCCCACTCTCACCACGGCTGTCGCTGTAGCCGCTCACTCACGCTCGCACTCGCGCACCGGCTGGAAGGAGAAGGAGGAGCGGAGGTGAAGAGAGTGAGGGAGAGGGCGAGGCTTTCTAAAGCCATGCGGGGAGAGGAAGAGAGAGAGAACGCAGACTGCGGTCACAGGAGGAGAGAGGGAAAAAGAGAGAGAGGAGGGCGGTTGCGGGTTTGTGCGCGCCTGCACGCAGACGCAGTCCCGCGTGCCACCGAAAATAGATACACGACGTCTGGAAGTGGTTCCAGATGTCTTAAAAAAAATGTCTTGGAGTGCGTTCGTAACAGGCGACCTACTTCCACTTCCACACACTTTGTCCGATTACTTCCATCAACTATCGAGCTCCGCCGTCCTTCACCATGTCTCTTGACAAAGAGATGACTCCGGACTTCGCTTCTACTTCGCAAATTTTCCCGCCGAACTTCTACCCCTACCCCTCTGTTTCCTCCTTCGTTATGACCTTCGATGGAGTTCCTTTTGCCCCCTTCATCCAGATAACAGTAGGTTAGGTAAGTTATAGTAGGTTAGCATAGTTAATTAGGTAAGTAGTAAATTGCAATGTTAGATTTTCTACCATCTTCTTCAGCTCTGGTGAGCTCCTTGAGCTTGTCTGGAGTGTTCTTCTGTCTTTTTAATTCACTGAGCACCGTCCTTTTCATCTCACAATTCCATTTCTTGTCTTTTCATTTACTTTTATCAGCTTTATCGCCTAGACCACCTCCACCTTCATCGGTGACCTTCGCTGTCCATGACGAAGGTCAATGGTGTAATTCACACTCAATTGGGGCCCTCCATCGCCTTGTCATCACTTAAGGGCCTCATTCGACTTATCAATTAGTTAAATAATCGCCTAAATCACAAACACCCAAATTTCCTTCAACCTCTGAGCTCACTGTCAATGGCGATCTCAGAGGAGTAATTTCGTTTAATTAATCACCTTGACATCATCGTAGAACATCAACGAGTAATTCCCCTCATTCAATTGAATGAGAGGAATTGATATGAGTTTCGGCAAACTCAGATTACATTCTTACTGAATTTGATGCTTAACTTTTGATTTGATCTTTAATTGCTATAATTGATTAACTCCTGAGGTTTCTTGTAACCTCAGGAAGCTTCTGAGACCCTTTATGGTCAAATTTGTGGAGTTTTGAACTCCATTACCTTATTTCTAAGTTCACCGGAGCTCCGGCGAACCAAATCCAAGATTCAGCCATTATTAGACCCTCTAGAGCTCCCGTTCACTTCTCTTGGGCCTTAGGATCAAGGATCCAAGATCTTTAGTGTGTTTCATTGATCTAAGCTCTTTACTGAGCTTTGTCTTCCCCAACTCCGACGGAGTTGAAAAAGCTTATCTATTGAGGTGTTAAGTCTGGAAATAGGTCTGTAAGTATCAGAAGAACTTAAGGAATTTGTTCTAGGTTTTTATTTATAGCGGCAATCTCTGATTCTTTCCACCGAGCAAACCACTTTTAGATCTCAGGCAGTGACACCTAAAATCACTTTTAAAGCCATCAAAACCCTAATTTGATGCATGGAATCAATTCCTTAGGATGATGTGAACTTAATTAAGCCGTCAATTGAAGTCTAAGGTTTCTGTTTGTAAAAGTCAATTTCTGAGTTATAATGGTCAACCCTAGGAAGAACTTGAGGTTTAGAAGTTTAATTCCTTGATTTTATGGATTGATTGAGTTACTGGGTTGAATTGGAGTACATTCTGATCGAATTTAATGTGTTTAACTGAGGATTGAGGAAGTTTCGAAGGTCTGAGCAGTTTGGGTTCATTTAAACCCAACACTGCTCTTAAGTGTTTATGATGAATTTCAAACCTAAATCCTACCCAGATTGATAGCTTTTTACCTCCTTAAACCATTCAAATTAGTTCTTTAGTGTTTCATATCTTTGCATGACAATTTTGAGCTCAATTTGGAGCTCAATTTGGAGCTCTGAAGCACCAGAACGAAGCTTTTTAGCTTCTGGTGTTTCCTGAAGTTCTTCCAACCTCTAAACCTTCTTCAATTAACGCGGAAGGCTTCACTGAAGGCACTCAGGCCTTCAACCGAGAGAGAATTTTCTTTCTACAGGTCGATAGACCTAAAATTCCATCACTGCAGGCCTTCTTGACCGTGGCAGATAGCCATGTTATATCCCTGAAATAGGTGGACCAAACATGATCAGAACACCAAATTGGTGTTCCAATTAGGTTGAGCAACTGAAGAGCTCTCGATCAAGCTTTTGAACGCTTGATTTGGCCCAACTAGTCGGCCGGAATTCAAGATTGAAGTCTAGCTTGGAGTTGCTGAAGTTAGTCCCACCTCGGGGAGTTTAGGATCAATGCCTTGGTATAAGTCGAATTTGCATTGACGCCTCTTTGGTTGTCAGCAGAGGGTGCAAATGAAAGAACTTGTGTGCGAGCGTGTGCATGTGCACGTGCCTATGCGGGTGTGTGTGTGCAGGCATATGCATGTGTGCGTGGATGTGGATGTGGGCCTGTGAATGGGCCGAAACTATGCATGAGCTAAAAATGCGAAAAAAATCCACCTAATAAAAGAATTAGGCCCGGCTGAGTAGAGTCTGGTCTCGCACCCTTGTGGGCGCTGTGTATCCTCAAAAAGTCGGGCCACCCATTAAACAAACATAAATTTGGACTAAAAATAGGTTAATGTCGGGTATGAAATCGGCTAAAGTGTGGATGTAAGTTGCACAGTAAGGAAGAAAAAGATAAGAGAAGGGCGAGAGCTAAAGAGATTAAATAGTAAGGAAGAGGGAAAATGAAATGAAAGAAGAAATATGAGAAGATTAAAGGCTGAAGGTGCTATATTGTTTTTTTTGTTGTTGTAATAAGGCATGAAACTTCTTGTAATTTCATTTTAATGTCTTATATCTTGTAATAAACAATGTTCTATTTGGATTTTAATGAAAAATCTTTCTTGTAAACTTGTTTTTATTAATGGAATATTACTTATTTCCATTGTTAATCTTTTGTGCTATATTTATGTGCTTAAAATGTATTGTAATTGTAATCTGTTTAATTAATTGATTGTTAAGTATTCATTAGGAATTAATGGTGAATTAGGATTTAATTATGCCTCCCAGTGAACGACCTGGACTCAACCAGTTGAAAAGAACTTCAAATCTAAAATGTTAGGTTAACTTGACCCTATACTACATTTCTAACATAAAAATCAAGTTAACCTAAGTTACATTCTTATGCAATTAATTAAGTCTAATTACCTTAATTAGCTGTGTTGAGAATTAAACGATCAAGCACTGGTGCCCTCGCTCGCACATTGACTTGTGAGGGAGGGCGCTAACTAGTATACGGCACGAAGACTGACTCCCACGCACGATGTTCGAAGGTTCCAAGTCCTCCTAGTGCCTACATGGGTCATCTAGTGCTTGTGCTCATCGTTTTGTGCACATGGGCCTCCTCTGCCTTCTCTCTCTCTCTCTCAATCTTAATCTATCTCTTCTCTCTTTCGAAGGGGGGCACCACCAGACTTTTGAAGTGTGCACAATAACCCTAGGGGGCTATTATAGCCTTCAGGGAAACCTAATTTAGTTTTACGAATAGCAATAAATTCCCAAAATGCGCCAAACTAGTTTAATTATGCCCTAATCACGCATAATGTAGTTTGACCTCCAACTTCCATGAAATTGGTCTCGTTGGAAAGCTCTCGACGAAGGGAATCTAATGGTACCAAGTATGACATCATTAGCATAAATTTCTCTTGAGGTTGGACTAAAGTTGACCAAAGCCATGCTTCTTTTTAGGGCTATGCTAACTCAATTTGCACTTAACAATCATTGATGGGTTTGTCTCAACACACTTAGTCTAGAATTAGTCTCAAATTCGAATTTTGGATCATAATGGGAGAAAGAGAGGAGGTAGAGGAAGGGAGTAGGTAGAGGAAGGGAGAGGGATTGGGGACATGAGAGTGGGTTGAGGGGGAGGGGAACTTACTTGTCACTTTTAGTGGAGGTGGGGTGAGGTGGTGAAAGAAGGGAAGGAGAGAGAATATTTTTGGAGTGTAAAATTGGGTGGATGGGGAGAAATTATCTAATTGGGTTTTAGGGAAGATTAGGAAGGGATTAATTTGAGAGGTGGTGATTAAGAATGGTATAAGGGTAGTTTAGGGAATAAGAGGGGATATGGGAATGAAGGAGGAAGGGATTGGCATTGAAAAAAAGGGGGAAAAGGTGAGATTGCATTAGATGGTGGAGAGAGAGGGAGAGGGATTTATTGAAATGAGGAGATAATGAAGATAAAATTAATGATAATAAAAAGAGAAATTAATCTTTCCATTTTTTAATCAGTCATTAAAAGAATGACATGTGACACCAAATTTCATAAAATCAGATTGGATAAAGGGTTGGATCCAACTAAGTTGTATTAGGTTTATTTGACCTAATTAGGAGCCAATTTCACATTACTTGAGCATAATTAGTTCAATAAGTTAGGTTTTATGAAATTTATTAAGTAGAAACCTAATTAGGGTCATCTAGGATCTAATTAGGATTTTAGGTAAGGTGTTGAGGGTCCTGTTGCATCAAAAATCATCGTAGTTAGTGGGAAAATATGGTGTTGCAGTATAGTGATGAAAATCAATGAGACATTTAAATTTATAATGCTCGAAAAATCATGAGTTCCGAGGTTGTTCGTAAGGAGTGAATATGAAATTCAATCACTAGTCGCAATAATAAATAATGAGCACAATAATTAATCACAAGAATGATATGAAATGAAGAAATAATTAACTCAAAATGTTATTCAATTAATAGCAAATTGTATCTCAAAAATCAATGGGATAAAAAGAATAATTGAAAACTAAAATGGTGATTTGAATCACCAATTAAATCCACAATTAAGCATGAATCCCAACGTCAACAGTAATCTTAATATCTTAAGTCAGAATCAAATGTTTCAACAGTGGTCTTCAACCACTTAACCACATCAGATAATGTCTCAATAAGTCCAGAGTACCCAGAACCAAGATCACAATCAGATGTCGGGCACCAACATCAGATGACTTAAAGTCACCAAGCACAACAACCTTTCAAATCTCAAAATTTCTTTAAGTGTTGGCACGCACCTCGGGGTGCAAAAACCTCCCCCCTCCCTCCTCAGAAACCTACTCTCTCTTTCTTTCTCAGATCCAGTTATAGGTTAATCGGGTGAACAGTATTGGGTAATCGGATTCGAGTTGGGGACCAGGCCCACTGGCGTGCAGTGGTGAGCGAAGAGTGAGAAAGAGTGTGAAGTGGGGACCTCACCTCTGGTGTGAGAGGTGAATAGCCTACAACACGAAATCAATTTATCTGCCTTTCTGATTTTGGTACCCATGATGTGGTACTATGCTTCTGTGCTTCTTTGCACGTAGCTACTCGTGAGCTATAGCTGGGATGCATGGCTTCAATCGAAGGGTCAAAGGGCTTAGGAAGCCACATTGAGGACCTAGGTGAAGCGATCAACCATGGTTCGTATAAAAATATGCCATTATTGTAGTATATGTCACAAATACAAACCGTTGTCATATCAATTTTATTTAATTAGATAATTTTTACTGGTTTATTCCAGGTTGTTCACTGGGAGGCAATTATTGATATACATCACTCTCTAAATCCAATATTATTCTTTAATTCCAAAAAGATTAATTTTATGTATAAATATGAATGAATTAATGAAAGAAAGAATAAAATAATCTATGTACAAAAGAATAAACTAAAATGCTTGCAAACATCTATTTATAAACAAGCATCAAACACTATAATTAAATAATATATTCTATCTATTAATAACTTATAATAACAATACTTACATATCTATACAATAATATGGTATAATATGTAGCCTACAAACTTAACTTAATATATTAACATCTATAGTAACATATATAGTATGTACAGCGACATACAGAAGTCGCTAAACCTTAGGAAAATATATACATAAATTAAGGTCAAAATGAGGGTCTACAGTGACATTTATTCTATCTACAATGCCATACTTATTTGTCACTAAAGCTTACAAATTATTTATATACATATACGAACTCAACACACTCTATATACTACATATTCTATATTATTATATTATTTATCTACAGTATACTATATATACTTTATATTTATATATACATATCATATATATACATATACATATATACGGTTATTCTTCTTCTTTCTCTTAAAATTAAGATTTTTAATTGGTGAGTGGTCCTTTCGAGGGGTACATAGCACCCTCAAGGGGTGAGACCAGACCTCTACTAAGGCCACCTATAATTCGTTATTAAGCCTCTTAATTTCGGTTTAAGCTCGTTAATGGGCCCATCAAGCCCATTCACAGTGCCAAGCTCTCGGCCCGCACCGCACTCAAGTCTCAATGCCAAATCAATGCCAATCTCATTTCATGCTTAGAGGGAAGGGGTGTTCGTTGTATAGCACCGAGCGCTTGTCGACTGAAGAGGGGGGGAAAAGAAAAACAATTTAAGGTGCAGCGTGAGCTTTTTCACCCACGATGTGGCACTATGCCACAGGGGTGCACACGCTGAAATCCAGCATCGCTTGTTTGATTTTGTGGGTTTTGGTCCTCAAATTGAGGGCCATAAATTAATCTAATTTAAAATTAAATTATATGGTATTACAATATTTACATAGGACTACTTAATTATATAATTTATTTAAAAAATTAATTACATTTACTATATAAATAAATTAGTCAAAGTTTACAATTTATACATACTGTTTATTGGATTTATTTCTTAATTAACGTATAAATTACTTAATTAATAGTCTAATTGATACTGTACAGTATTAATATACATATTAAAGTATTTAATACACATTTTTATTGTATTTTACAAGTTTTATTTTAGTTTATTTACATTTAAATATCAGTTTTCAGGCTATTTTACATATGAATTAGGTATAAATAGTATAATACAATATAAATATAGTTAAATTAGTTTAAATTATTTAAAATATTATAATACAAATGTATAGTATAACTTATCTCGGTTATAACTTGATTTACTAATTTATTCTGATTTAACTTAATAACTTAGGTAATAACTTAATAAATTCAGTATTTATTCTATATACATAATTAAATTATCATACATGGTTTCTAATATACATAATACATATATAAACATATATACATGGTAAAATTAGTAATTACATTTATATACAGAGTTTTATAAATTTAATTAAGTTATAGTACTTATAAGTTAATATAAATAGTAGATAATTATATAATTAAGATATATACAGTTTAAATAATCTTAAATATGTAATTTACAATATATATATATATATATATATATATATATATATATATATATATAAGTTATTTACACATATTATACATCGATTTTACAAGATATACATGTATAACTTACTATATTCCTTATATATACAAGTATATACATACTATACATAGTATTTTTGTGTATTTTAGGATTTTTCTTCTTTTTATGGGTTTTATATATTTTATGGAAGTAGGGGATGAGAAAGAAAGAAATAGATGAGAGAGAGAGAGTCTTTTTGTCATTTTTGGTTTAAGGTCTTTTATTAAGTTAAGAGGTATACTGAACTATTGACTGGTATGTTCTACCAAGTCGAGTGTTCAGAATACAATGAAATTTGGTGTGAACCTAGAAAAATACCTAATCTTCACCAAGACAAGTTTATTTATTTTTTTGAAATTTTTATATGATTTTTATTTATATGCAAAGTTCATACAAATAAGGCCTAAAAGAGGTATTAACATGAGAACCTAAGGCCTCATAGAGCTTAAAGGGCTGAAAAGATTATGCCAGGGATTAGAAATCTTCCAAACATGTTGTAGATGGTATCCAATCAGGCAAGCATGAATTTCAAGCCACAATTGCATTAATTTTGATTTTTGGACAGTTAATTATATGTATAGCTGACAAAGGAGTTCAAATCCAAATTACAAGCTATTCAAATTGAATTTAAAGATCATTTTAAGGTACATGAAAGCTTGTACAAGTGTTCTAACACTACACAATAGGTTAGCTAATTTGAATAACTCAAAGCCTAGCTACTGCCCTATCAGTTCAGACAATGAGCAATAATCAACAAGTAATACCAGCAACTGCAAATGTAGCAGCAACAATTGAAACTACAACAACAGCAACTGCAAATGCTCACAGAAATTCTCAAAGACCTGCTCAGACACCCTTAAATCAAACCAGGCATTTTAAACAGTTCGAATGGTTGCTGCAGTGCATCTGGAAATCAATCCAGCAAATGCAGTAGGGTCTGTATCCTTAAATTAGCACAAAAATTATCCAAGATTAGATCTAGGATCATAAATGTCTAAATCAGATTATGGTTTTGAAGTTAACACCAATTTGTATCAAAATTAGGATTGGAAAAGTCATAGAAATGTAGCTGTAGTAGCAGCACTTTAATGTACTCATTTGGGATTCAACACACTTATATCAGTAAACACTGAAAATTTGAAAAGACTTCAAACCCACTTTAAAATAAATTGGAAGTATTAAAATCTTCATAAAAAACTTTTAAACCTAAATCTTCATTTTAAATCTGAGAAAGAACACTAACCTAACCCCCTCCTTATGCTATAGACAACATGAAAGAGGTGTTAAACCAGTTTATTAAATCCACTTGAATCCCAATTGTATAAGAACCTTAAGTAATACTGAAAATTCCTTAGGTTGGAAATCAGAATCCCAAATAGCAATTCCACATGACAATACATGGTAGAGCCCCAAATCAACAAGGTTGATTCTCCTCGGCTCTCCCACACATTCAAAATCATGAAGACCTCCATTCAAGCTTAATTTCACCATGGCTCATCTGAGGAAAAGTTTACCAACAGAATTCATCTTAGATTCACTGCCATGGACAGATCTATTAAAGAACATATCAATTTGCTTGATCAAACAACTTTAAAACCTAAATTGATCAAAATATCATGATTTCGCATTGAAATCAAATCAAAATCAGATCATGCAAGTCAATTCCATTTCAAATCAAGATCAGGGGTCTTTGTGAACAAAATGACATGAATGGGAGACCCCTAGGTGGTTTTTGGGCGCAAATCCTCATCTCAAAACTTGAAAGTAATGGGATGAGGATTTAACTCTAATGAGTGGGTGGATTGTGAATTAAAATCGAAGGATTTTAGAAAGTGAAGCGAAAACATGAAGAGACGGGGATTAATGATCAGTGGGTGAAGTGAAATCATCTCCCTTGATCTGAAGTGATCAGAGGATGTGGAGTGCAAATTCTACTCTGGTCTACTCCTATCTAACTACTAAATCCGCAACCACATCAGAACATGTTTGCAACTAATTCTACTCCTAGCTTACTCTAATTATCACTACAGCTACAATTGAAAACAGTAAATCCAAATCTAAATGGAAGAATGGGACCTTTGGAGAGGATCTGTAGCTGGTGTTGGTGGTAGAGCACCACGATCATTTGTTTTGATGATAACAAAACACGTGTCATTTAACATTTGCACTTGGAGTCTTAGATTTCAGGTCAAATTGCAAATGGAGACGCGATTAGACGGAGTTCGAGCTCGCATCCAAGATGGATTGGAGGAGCTTGATGGAGAACAGAGGAGATTCTCAAGGAGCGATAGATTGAAGATGGAAGGACAAGAAGAATAGGATAGAATTATGTTTAATTCTTTCATATACTTTTGTCTTTATTTTCTTGCTCTTTATTTCCTTAGAATATTTTGTTAAAGAGCCTCAAAGTATCCTAACAGTAGTCCTAGGAACACCCGCACAACCCTAGGATACTTAGGTTTTCTGTAGAAAACTTAGAAAACCTATATAGGATCCAAACAGCCTTTCCAGACATCTAATTCCAAAATCAGACGTCTGATAATGTGTTTTAAGACGTCTGACTGTTGATTCAGACGTCTGATAACAATTAGGCTGGACATAGGTATTCTGTCTGATGAAATCAGACGTCCAGACCATAGCCCAGACGTCTTAGAAGATGTCTGATGGACTTGCCAGACGTCCAATTAGTGGACTGTTGGCTTGCTTAGCAAACAGTGCAGAATATGACCGTTAGAGCCTTACCAGACGTCCTTAGGCCTTTCCAGACGTCTAATAGGTGACCGTTTTGCCTCGACTGACCCGAAAATCTCTTCTCAGAGATTTTCTAGCTGTTGCAATCCATTCCCATAGAAAAAGTAGGTTTTCAGACGTACAGACATAGAGCCAGACGTCCTACATGTCGTCTGATGGACTTGCGCAAGAATCCTATTTAGATCTGATTCAAGTCAGGAAGAAACCCGCCTAAAATTAGACGTCTAATGTTGTTCCCAGACGTCTTAAAGTGATCTTCCAGACGTATGATGCCAGGATCAGACGTCTGATAGCCTTGTCAGTGCAATGATTGTTCCTGATTTCGGGCTGATTCACTTGGGCTTTGCACCCAATGGCTATGGAAGCTTTTCTAAGCCTTCCTAAGGCCTCTATAAATAGAGGGGAGCCTTTGACACACTAACACACACCTAGACACACTAAGAACAAGTATTTCCACTCTCTTGTGTCCAAAAAAGAAGCTCTTGCTCTCCAAGCTCTAGTTCCTACATCTAGAGAGCATCAAGCCTTCGCGCACCCGCTCTCCCGCCGTATTTCACGAGTGCGACGTTGCGCCATCGCGTGGCTCACGCACCCGCGTCATCAACTCGACGCACTCCTTGCAAAGGGGAGTTTACTAATACCTATAGACGCTCGATTTAAAATTACTTTGTTGGCTCTATAGGATTATTTGTTATTTTATCTTTGTTATTTGGTTGGGTATTCACTTTACGAATTCCCGTCTCCTTCATGGGACAAAATCCTTCTCGTGAAGAGAAGGGGTTGAGGAACGCTACCCTCGTACTTGTAGCGTGGTTGTAATTGAGGTTGAATCACCCTCGTTTAAAGTGATTCGTTTAGTGGATTTGATCAACTTGGTTGATCGGAAAATCCTAACTCGAGAGGGTTAGGTGGTGGTTTTCACCCGGTTTGGGTTTCCACCTAAAAATCTTTGTGTACTTTGTGTGATTGTTTATTTTGTGAGATTGGTATATTTACAATTCCGCATTTTTTACATCACGCTAATCTCATCCCCCTCCAAGTAGAAATCTACAGCTGGTGGCTGCAACGACGAAGAGGGGAGAATCTCCAGCTAATTGAAAGTCCACTAATGGGACTCAGGGTTGCCCTCAGGTGCTATGTGGTCCTTAGCGGCGAGGAGAGTCGGAGAAGTTGGAATTCCTTTGCTCGTGGCACTAGAATAGGGTTGGGTGGAGAGGAGAACTGGAGAGGACGAAGAGATCGGCTTCAAGGAAGTAGGAGAGGAGGTCGATCCCTTGTGTGTGAGGCATGGGCGCTCCTTAAGTAGAACGATCAGTGAGTGAACTCATCGCAAGGGTGAAAATAGGCGCTTAGGTCATTCACGGTGAGGATTCAAGGAGAGGAGTGCACGAAGAGTTAAAATGAAAAACCACCGTTAGATCAGATCTGGGGGAAGGGGTGACCACATGTGCCAAGTCATGCGAAGGTTTGATTGAAAGTGAGCCAAAGATCGAGGGAACAAAAGAATGAACGGCCACGATGTCCTCAGTTCTTCACGGTGAATAGTAGCACGCGAGCTGCAGGTGCTGAAGGCTTTGTTGGTGTTTTTGCAAATAAGGCCCCTACGCGAAATGGTGGAAGAAGTGCGAGCAAACCCATAAGTGGTTAGGAATGGTTACAGAGCAGTCCTTATGGGCTTACAAAAAGGTCCTTGAGTCCTATAAATAGGTCCCTGGAGAGATTTCTAAGGCTGAAATGTTATGACCTAAGGACCTAAATGAGAATCTTTAAATGCAAGGCCTTAATGATATCCAAATGCAACCAGGTTTTTAATGAAGCTTAATTGAACATCTTAGAAGTTAATTTTACTTTTGATATGAAATTTCGAGCTAATTAGTGTGTTCAATTTGCAATTGGATCACCATTTTGTATTTAATAATAGAATATCTCAATAATTGACCTAATTATGCATTTTTAGCACAAAATTGATATTTTAGGTCTTTTTTTCTATTTCCCACACTTAACCCTTTTTATGTGTTAATTCCATAGTGTTTAACCTAGTTTCTAGCTTAACTTAGACAATTTGGCTATGATGAGTCACAACTCATCACCAGGCAGTTGTCTCTCGTGAATCCGTAGCTTCTTGAGGTGGAGACATGGTGCTTGACGGTCGGAGGTCAGCGAACAACGTCGGAGATGGAAGCTTCGTCGGCATGAACCTGAAACACATGAAAACAATCATGCGGCCCAATTAACTGGTTCATGATGGTCGCCGGAGCATGAGGAACACGATGGTGGTGTTGGTTGGGTGAATGGGTGCATATGGTGGTCGGCTGTGGTCGAGGATGGTGTCGGAGGAGTGGGTTGGTCAGTGGCATTGTGGAGTGAGTGAAATGAGGGTGTCTACAGATCGTAATAGTATACTAGAGGGGAGGGGTGAATAGTATCACTCAAATAATTCAAACCAAAAGTACACAAACAAATCCACAAAAGAATCAAGCGCAAATTACACCTGAATTTATAGTGGAAACCCAAACTGGGTGAAAACTACTACCTAAGCCTCTTAGCTTAGGATTTTTCCGACTAGGCGAAGTTAGTTAATCCACTAATGTACCACTTGAACGAGGGTGGCACAACCTCTTTACAACGAACTCTTTTCTTACTATCTTGAACAGAAGCAACAACAACAGATTTCTCCCAACAACTTGGGATCCGTTAATTAAAAGCTATAATATAAAGAACAATAAAGACCTATGGAACCTCAATAGAAGTCAAGCTAGAGTTTCAACGGAGGTTTGGATCATTGTGCTTTGGAAGGCATGAAAATAAGAGTGTAGAAGCACATAGAGAAGCATGAGAAGCTCTTTGCTTTTGAATAGTTTTTCTACTTGAGAGTGTGTTGGAAAAGGGTGCATATGACCTCTATTTATACTAGCAAATCGACTTGAATAGGAAATCCAATTGGTTGATCAATTAAGGGAGATTGGTTGATCAAAATGTGGTTTGGTCAATCAATCTAATTATTTGATTGATCAATTATTGATTGATTAATTAACCTAAATGGTCAATCAAAAATGTATTTATCGACTTTCTAAAATGGGCTGATTTGATTGATTAATTAAGTTGGTTGGTTGATTAATAACTTTAGTCGATCAATTAATTAAGTTGATCGATCAATAACCCTAAAAACTTATTTTTATTATGAAGTGTGAAACTCTGTTCGACACTTATTTTGAGGTTCCTTACAAAAAATATTTTAGACTCAATAAATATAAAAAGACACTGAGATACGGGTCAGCATTCTTCTAGCTTTGATCCATGAGAAAGCTTTGTTCCGTGAGAAAGAGTCTTGAAATATTAGTCTTGCAAATATCATAATTTTGGAGCATCAAAATAGAGGTACTTACATGAAATTCCCGATAAAGTGAGGGCTTTTATTCATGGAGGTGAGACGAAGGTAGTGGTGGTGGCAGTGTAGTGATTGGTGGTGTGTAGCGACCAGACAAAGCTCACCGGAGCTTTACCAGCCGCGAAGATGACGGAGAGGGAGGCGGTGATTTGGCGATGGAATTAGGGTGCAAAGGGGATAGACCTAAGCTAAGGAGAAAGAGGAATAAGAAGAACCTAACTACAGATGAAAGGGGTGAGATTTCCACAGTGGCTTGACTAGCCGGCACCATGGACGAAGAGACTTCCGGTGAGGGAGATGGCGATGAGGAGAGGGGAAGGGCACTTTTGCTGTGGTTGGCGAGAAGCGGATGACGATGAGGAAGAAGAGGACACTCCCAATTTGGCCATTGGGAGGTCGTAGGAAGACTGAGGAGGAGGGTCGCCGGAGCCGCAGTGGAGGTGGCCGGAGAAGAGAAGAAAGTGTGGATTTGGCCAGAAATCGGGCTCAAATTGTCGTGGGAGGTTCGGGGAGCTTTTATAGAGCTCGAATATGAGCTTAAATTGAAGAGTTCATGGATGGAAATCAGGAATTCTTGGAAACTTGAATTCGTGAATTTTGGGGTTTGCATGAACTTGTGGGTTGATTTCAGCCCTTGGAGCATGCCTAAATGGAAGAGATTTTGATTGGTAATCCCTCCAAATTTGGAGTGATTTGGACTTAGATTGGAGAAGAAATCCTCAGTCAAAGGCGGTGGGCGAATGGGTTGACTTTGTTCACACTATTCATGGTGGAAAAAACCTGATTGTGAAGGAGATGACAAACTCAAAACCTAGGGCTTAAATGTGAAGGATAAAGATTTTAGGGGCTAAAATGCAAACTACATCAAGATGGACTCTAATTCGGTCTAAATTTTGGTGTTAACCTAATTTGGACCCAAGAAATCTAATGGTGAACTTGGATTTAAATTTGACCATGTTTGACTAGGTAAATTACATAGAAGCCCAAATAAGGATAAATTCTCGTCTAAATCTTTGTTCTAGGTCAAAATGGGTTTAGATGGTCAAACCAAAGGTACCAAACCTATTAGAATATTTTTCTATGAATTTTAAAAGGTTTATATTGATTTTATCCTAACCATAACCTTTCCAATTTAAGTGGGGTTGATAATTTGGGTCTTCAATACTATTTTCTCCCTTGAAATGCGTGAAACCCTGAATCTGTCAATGTGAGCCCACTTCTTGGTCTTTTATGTTCATTTGAGAAATCCCATGGTTAATCTGTATTTGTGATGTGCTGTTAAAACATCAGAATTAATCATGTTTCTTGTCTTCTTAAATCAGATCATAGTAGAATTATGGTCCTCAAGCGATCATTTAGAAGCATTTATCTCTTGGTTTTGACTAAATTAAGTTAGTTATGATGAATGATCGTGTTACCATCAGATTCATATATGCGAAAATCACACTACTCTAGATTTTCTGAGAAGATAAAGGACACTTGTATAATTGATAAAAACATCACTTAACCTTGATTTCATGTAGTATGATGAACATTATGTTGATAAAATGCTTTGAAATGATATAAATAGAGTTTGTGGACGTAGTTTCATTAGTCACCTAGGGATTTTTCTCGCTTCCGTTACAGGGCCTTAGGCTTAAGGTGCCTCGCTTAGTGGGTCCTATTTATACAACTGGCACTTTGGCAGCTTCAGTGGCCATCATCCTTGTGTTGATTGCTGGGATAGCTAGGGATACTATTGGGAACCTTTACATACATCTTCAGTCTTCCTACTCGATTCTTGGTTGGTAGTGAGGTTGTAGAGGGGTGGAGGGTCCGAAAAGAGTAGGAGCAGGAGGTAGTCTGCTCCTTTGATATAAAGGCAGATGCAACGAAGGCGACATAGGTTTCGAGGAAGGCTTGAGAATACTAGGAAAGGATCTTAAGGGCTTAGTCTTTCTAGGTGGTACTAGAGGTCCTCTCGGATGCCTTGGAGTGGGTGAACCTCCATACAGAGAACAAGGTGCAAGAACTACTAACGTTTAACCTTAAATAGGCCACCAATCCTTGTGCACTTTCCCACCTTTTGAATATCTATTGGAATTGCCTCTAGGCAGTAAGTCTATTGACACATAGCTCCTTACTTATATGTTCTTACACTCTTCTAACTATTTTTTTCCCCTATAGGTGGAGGTGATCGGCCAAGATATCCTTTACGACAGGGTGCTTTGCCTGTAGTTGTTGGTCGGGTTTGGGTGGGGGTTGTTCTTTGCTGCTGAGCAGGTAGCTTCTTAGGCGAACATCACATATACCAATGCCCAAGTCCTCCACATCCAACTAGATGAAGCCTTGGTTGCTCTGTAGAAGGCAGAGGAAGAAATAGTTGCCTTGGAAAGGTAGAAAATGTTGATGGGGTGGAGATAATTGTTTTGGAGGAGCGATTGAATAAAATGGAGGGGAAGGTGGCCGCCTACTAGACAGAGCTAGAGGTAGCTTTGGTGGAAGTGCACAAGGTGTATTACTTCACAAGTGTCTAAGACAATGCCCTTATGAAGTTCATTACGACCTTTGAGGAACAATCCACTTAAGTAGATGAGATGGTTAAGCAAGAATATGGAGAAATTCACTGTTGATTACCAATCCCAGCAGGAGTTCCATAAGAAGGCATATGCTGATTGGTAGCTAAAAGTCGGGAAGGAGGTCGCTTTGGTAGACTTGCCCTCCATTCATCAGATGATGGTTTGCTTAGAAGGGGAGTTGGAGGCTAAGGAACGGGCTATCAAGGTTGTTGCCTCTTATAATGAGTAGCTGTTAAATGAGTTACAGTGATTAAAGAACAAGAAACAAAAGTGGCTTTGTCTGGAGGTGGTGGTAGACTTCACCTTCGACCCATCCATGGTGGAAAGTCACTAGAGGTTGGGGACAAAGATTGGAAAGTATACTCTAGTGGCTGCCTAGTTCGTGCCTGCAGGCAAAGTCACCTCTATGGATGAGTTCCTCTCTTAGTCGGCGCATGATCTTTTCTAGTTCCTCAAGGAGTAGGTTCATGAAGGACTGATTTAGGATCAGGACCGATCGAGTTGACAATGGAGGTGGGAGATGGAGATCAAGGCTAAACAAGCTTTGGATATTCATTTCACAAGGAGGAGTCGGCATTTGAGGTGTATCCTACTTCACTCAATGAGTTGGTGGAGATCTGATTGAGGCATGCTAGTGGGCCTCCCCCTTCTTTTTGGCTACTTTTGTGTCTCTCCCCTTCTTTTTGTAATTGGCTGCCACACCTCCTCTTTTTTCAGCTTGTAAGGGTTACTGCCATAATTTTGTAACTAGATTATTATAAATGAAATGCTTTGTTCCCTCCATCCAAGTTCTTTGCTATTGTGTGGCTTGCTCGGTTTAGGTAGTGTGTTGTATGTTTTGATAAAATTTTCTAATTGCTTTAGTGGATGCTTTAGGGGTAATAGGGCCTTAGGTCAACTACATGGTACAAAGGGGGTATGTGCTAATCGTTTAGATCCTCTAATTAGTATGACCTAATTGAATTCAAGGAGATTACCTTGCATAGTTTGTCTTAATTGGGAGCTAACTTCCTACTAGGTTCAACTGGGTTGGACATCTCTTCCCATCTAAGTACTAGGTTGCCCATGTTGAAGCACCTTTGCTTAACTCTCTAGTCGTAGAACTTGGCAATAGTCACTTTGTAGGTGTCTTGTTTGTTTCCCACTTCTTTTCTCATCACTTCTAGGAGATCTAGAGTCGCCCACATCTACTCCTTGTTCTTGGCAAGGTCATAGAACTAAACACGGTAGGATGGAAGGTTGACTTTGAGTGCGATTTGGGCCTCTGCTTCGTACACCATGCTAAAGGGAGCCTCACCTGTGGTAGTCTTTTGACTCATTTTATACCCCTAGAGTACATAGGGTAGCTCTTTTGCCCATTTTCCCTTAACATAGTGCAGCTTCCTTTTAAGGGTCACTATGATTATCCTATTGGTGGTTTCTGCTAGGTCGTTAGTCTTGGGGTGGGATACAAAAGTGAACTTCAATCAAATGCCCTAGTTGATGTAGAAATCCTCAAACTGTTTGGATGCAAATTGGGTCCCATTGTTCGCCACAATTATTTGAAGGACCCTATATCTTCATATAATGTCCTTTTAGGCAAAGTTGATGACCCGCTCAGTATTAAGGTTTGCCATAACCTTTACTTCAACCCATTTAGAGAAGTAGTCAATGGCTTCGATGACTATCTTCTTTTGAGTGGGGATTGTAGGGAAGGGTCGTATGAAGTCCATGTTATGACCCAATCCGACTCCACATGGAAACTGGGCAGGCACGTGTCTTTTATCTCAAGACCCAGTTGTCTAACGAGAAATAAACTAAAACTAAAGCATTATCATACATGCATTGTAGCTAAGCAAATAATTTAAACAATGGGGAAAAATAATTAAGTCCATGCATTGACATTCACTCCAAGAGGTAGAACCAACATACTGACCTAGTCATTGCAACAGATAAAATGAACAAGAGCAACTGATAAAAAGAACTAGTGGTTTTGAGGCTAAATACTCACTACTACAATTAAAGGAACGCTGCTACAGCAGAAGGAAAATAACTGCTAGACTAAGGTTGAGCTTGACTGGGCCCAGCTCCCTCTACAGCGGTGGGACTGGCTGCTTACCCCCTTGACCTGAGTACAAGTAGTAGACATCAACAAAGAAAGCTGAGTAGAGTGGCAAGAGTATGGTAACGAAAGCAACAAGGTAAAACTAAAAAGAAAAACAATTGCAACTGTAGGCATTTAATATATCTTGAAGGTCCATTAACTAGTTATTTGATTACAAAGCGTTCTAGCATAGGATCATTCTTCCTCTTATTTCACATGTTTCCTAGCAGTAACAATCTTGTTGCAGTATTTCTGCGATGCAGGACGCATACTTGACACTCTCCTGGTTGAGAGAGCACCCCATGTTTGCACTACACCCAATCTATCACCCTAGGGTCATGGTTGCAGCATAGCGAGGATTACGACATGCATGATAAACGCACGGGGGGCTACCCCATACTGACACGCAATCGGTCATTTCCACTAATGGGTGCACACTAACAACGTGGCATAGAATAACTGAGGGGTCGTACCCCTCAACTAGTCCGTGCACCCTCGCCCGACATCCTGGTTGGCCCATGTGATCTAACAAAAGTCGGTGTAGGAAGGTCGTACCTACCCCAGGTCTTTACCCGAGGAGGTTAGCTCCCTCCCTACATAACAGGGCAGTCAGCTCTCATCAATTTACGTGTACCCAAGGGCTAGCTCATCCCCACGCAAAACCATTCTCCCAGCTACTTAGTTGATAATTTATTTGGCCTTACAAAATCATATCTCAATTTGCAAGTACAACTAGGGCCTTCCCTAAGGTTCATGACTAATCATAAGTAGTTGCTAATTATTGCATTCGTTATAAAGGTGATTTCACATGCTCCATACATTTGGAAAGACTTTCTGGATTCCCCATAAAGTTCAGATACAATCCTAATCATATCACTAGAATTTTCATGCATTAACAGAGGCAAATGTCATCACAATATTTAAGTTCCATCCTATGATAACATGTCACATGCATTAAAAAATAAATGGCATCAATCGCATAGCATGCTCCATGACATCACACACACGTAGAGGAAGGGGCTATTAGGTAAGAGTAACTACCCCTATACTGAACTAGGCATATAATCCACAAGACACTTCGAATCTAAGTCATTTAGTATTTTGGGCATGCGCGTGCCTGTTCAATAAATTTGGCATTTCAGAATTTAAAACTGATACGGCATAAATATATATATAACTAGCTTGTTTGGCATGTAACAACTATTCATTGGAGTAGTCGCTTCCTCTCGAAGGGTAGGAGATTGATCCTTCTTAACTCCACCATCACTTCTATTCTGGTGTTCTCTTTTTCTATGTTTAAAGCACCAAAATTAGTGTGGAAAAGATTAGATATGATGCGAAAATGATTTTTTTGGAAGGAAGCCAAAGCGAAAGGTAAGTTCCTCCAACCTGTGAAATGGCAAAGGCTATGCAGACCCAAAAAGTAGGGAGGATTGGGGATTCGATCTTTGAAAGAGTTCAATGACTCTTGACTGTTGAAATGGGCTATAAAGCTTTTTGATGGGGATAGAGGAATATGGACTGATATCAAAAAGAATTCTTACGAGTCTTCGCATATGATGAGAGCAAGATCAGGCCCATCCAGACCTTCTCCATTCTGGAAATCAGTGACTAAGGCATTGCAAGATAACTGGCAGCATTTCCAGCCAGTGTGTTGGCTTGAAATTCATCGTAGTTTAGAAAAGTATTGCGTCGTAGTATGGTGACGAGAATCAAATTGACATTTACATTTATTAGTGCTCAAAAAACCGTGAGTTCCGAGGGCGTTCGCAAGGAGTAAATTTGGAATTCAATCCACTAATCGAAATATGATAGCAACAAGCACAATAATCAATCACAGGTAATGGTATGCAATGAATAATCATCTAAAAATGTATTTAATAAATAGCCACATTGTATCTCAGGATCAATAAAAAATGTAATGAAAACCCAAAAAGAATGTTGGTTGAAACCACCAATTAATCATTTAATACATGGCTCAAGTCCCAACTTAGGATCAAACCTCAAAGCTAATCAGCAACCAAGTCAGAGAATCAATTCCTTCAAATCAGACGTCAAGAACAACCATCAGATGCCTTAAAGTCTAAGCCTCAAAGCCCTCTGAATTTTTGCTAAGTGTAGGCATGAATCACAATGATGCACAGTACAAAACCCCCTCCTTCCCTCAGAAATTTCCCTCCTCTCTCTCGCTAATCGAGTCGGGTAAACGGATCCAGGGACCAGGACTACCTGTGTGTGTGGCGGGCGAGGAGTGTATAGGATAGGTGAGAGGGACCTCACCCCGTGACAGGAGGCACTAAGGCCATCCACGAAAAGCATTATAAACCAATTTCCAAATCATAATCCCACGATGTGGGACAAAATCGAAGCCTCTTCTTTGCTACAGATGCGTGAAGAATTCCCTCCAATTGGTGCTGCTATGGTTGTTGGTTCACCCAATCAAGGGCCTGGTTGTCTTCGCGACCCTCATCTGCGTCAACTGGAGTTGGTGGCAGGGTGTATGGCAGCTGGAGAGGGACGGACAACGTCGGCGATGGTGGCTGTCTTTGGCAAAGGCCTAAAAAGCAATAAAATGGCCTTGTGACCCAATTAAAAGATTCAAGATGATCGCCAGAGCACGGTGAGTGCAATGGAAGTGGTTTGAGGGTGTTTAGCGGTGTGCGGAGGTCTGTCGATGACGGTGAGGGTGAGCGGAGGTGGGTGTGTTAGACGGGGAGAAGGAAGGATGAAAACCCCAAATTACATTAGGGCTTTTGTTGAATGGAGTAACTGGAAGGTAGTCGTGGTGGTGATATGTTGTTTGGTGGTCGGCAGTGACTGGGCAAAGCTCGTCAGAGCTTTACTGGACAAGAAGAAGATGGAGAAGGAGCGAGTGATATAGGGGTCTAAACTAGGTCCTAAGTGGCCTAAACTAACTTAGGGGAATAGAGGGAGATAGAGACCTATTCTATTGGAAGAAAGGGGATCAAATCCTCACTGATGTGACTTGCCGGAGCCGAGGACAACGAAGCTCTGGTAAGGGTAGACGACGCGACGAAGTGGTTTGGAAGCCCTGGCTTTGGCCCACTAGGTGCAGACAAGCTTAGGAAAGATAATGGCTCTCCCAATTTGATGGTTGGGAAGCTGAAGGAGGACGAAGGAGAGGGTCGCCGAAGTTGAGATTAGAGGCGGCAGTAGAGGGATAAGAAGACTTGATTTTGGCCTGAACCTGGCTGAAGAACACATTGGAGGATGAGAGAACTTATATAGAGGGTGTTGCAACCCTTAATTTCCACGAATTCGCAGGATTTGATCATGAATTTTGTAGTTGTTGGTTCACGGATCTCGAGATTCGTTGGAGGCTATTGGGCTAAAGATGGATCTCAAAACCTAGTCCAATCGATACATCTTGATTTGGCGACCAATCCCTCCAAATTTGAAGGGATTTGGTGCTAATTTGAGGGAGTTCTTCTCCCTTGAATCTCAACAGGAGTTCGGGTTAAGTCCTATTCAGACAGCAATGGCATAAGGGGCATGTTTGTGAGAATGATGAGAAGTTAGGGACCTTTTGGTAATGATAACTGAATCCTAAGGGTCTAGATGCGAGAAATAGAGTTTTTAGGGGCCAGAATGAAAACTAGGTTAAGATGGACTCTGATTAGGCCGAAATTTTGGTGTTAACCTAATTTTGACTCAAGAAATCTAATGGTGAACTTGGATTTGATTTTTGACCATGTTTGACTGGGTAAATTGCATAGAAGCCAAAATTAAGGTAAATTCCTGTCTAAAATTCTATTTTTGGTTAAAAGGGCTCAAATTGTCAAAGTGAAGGTACCAAATCTCTTAGAATATTTTTAAATGATTTGTAGAAGTTTTATATTGAATTTATTTTGACCATAACCCTTTTAATTTAAGTGGGGCTGATAATTAAGGTTTTCAATATTATTTTCGTCCTCAAAATGTGTGAAATCTTGATTCAATTAATGTGTGCCCACTTATTGGTCTTTTAAGTTTATTTGACCTTTAATTAACTCCTGATAAATCCCTTGGTTAATCTGCATTTGTGATTGGATGTTAAAATAGCAGAATTAACCCTATTTTCTTCTCATATTAGCTTGATACGGAATTATGATCCTCAGACGATCATTTAGGAGGATTTATCACTTGATCATGAATAAATTAAGTTAGTTATGATGAATGATGGCATTACCATCATGGTGGTGGAGGATGGATCAGAGTTTGGCTTCTGGATAGATAAGTGGTCTCGGTTGGGGTTGCTGAACGAGAGATATCCATGTGCCTTTGACGTTGCTCTTGACAAGCCTATATTGGTGGCAGACTCTAGGATGATGAATGCAATGTTTGGAGGAGTGCTGGCTGCTATTTCATGAAGGTCGCTGATCAGCAAGATTTGGTATGCTAAAAGGTTGAGTTAAAAACCCGTCGTTGTAGTTGCGTAAAAATCCGCTATCAGATAAAATTTACCAAAACTCAAAGTGACTCCCGGGTCGAACATTGGTAGGCGAACATTTGACTAAAAACCACGTTTGGAATTATTGTCACGAAGTAGATTAGTTGGTTAAAATTAACCTACGTTAGCTATTATACTTAAAGAATAAATAATAGAGAAGAGAGAGAATAATACAAAGAAAGAGAAAATAGGGAGAGAATGAACAAGTATTTCATAATCATAGCTTCATGTCCATTACATTTACTTGTTTTATAACCATAGAATCATTTTCATTACATCTACTTGCTACACTAGAAAGCTGGAAATCTACACTAGAAAGCGATAAAAAGAGAGGGATGAGAAAATCCTCCTCATTGGCTGCTTGGAAGACAAGCCGCATTGATGGAGCGCTCGGACAATGGGGATGAGATGCTGGACGAGGGAGGATGAAGTTGGAGGATGAAGAATAGAATAGGGCAACATTGCAGCTGGATTCACTTCCTGAATGATGGTGAGAAGACAACCATGGGATGCTCCACGGAGGCGATGAGAAGATGGGAAAATTATTTTACTCTAGCTCTAATGGAGCATCCTGGGTATGGGATCAGCTCATCGAGCTTTGGAGGGGGTGAGAGAAGAAGAAAAGCGATGCCAAAATATGTGGGTGGGGTAGTCCTTTTATAGTTATAGCAATGGGGGGTATAAAGGCCTTTTTCCAAACTTACAATTTAATATTGGGCCTTTAGTGATATTTATGTGCGTCACTGAAGGCTAGTGTTGCTAAAGCCGTGCCTCAATGAATGTTGTCCATTACGCATCCAATCACTCACACGTGACCACGGTCGATCTTTAGCCATTGAGCGCACGTTCATAGAGCATCGCGCAGTGTGGCCACCTCGCGAGTCGTTGGATCACGATTGCACGCTCTAGATCTCTCAAGAGCATTTGATTGCGCATGCAATCAGGTGTGGAATCGTGCGTTCATCCGATGCAATGATCTGAGCCATTGGCGTATGATTGGATGGTTGAATCGAGCTCGTGCGCGAGGAGGGAGCGCGGAGGCTAATGGTAACACTATCATGAGCCATAACTAGCTTTATTTAGTCATAATCAAGTGACAAATGCTCCTACATAATCACTTGAGAGCCATAATTTCATTCAAATCCGTTTGAGAGAACATTAAATCAGGGTTAATTCTGCAGTTTTAACATCTCATCATAAATGTAGAGTAACCATGGGGTTTGTCAGGGGTTAATCTAAGGCCAAATGATCATTTAAGTCTAATAAGTGGGTCAACAAAGACAGAAACAGGGTTTTGATAACACTGCACAAGGGGGTGTTAATTATGTTGAATATGGCCCATCTTAAGAATAAAAGGCACAACATAAGTAGAATGGGAGCATTGCATGCATCATGTACCAAGATTTCTTATAAACTGTATTAATGGCCATTTGTGTAAGCATTTGTCAAAACAGGCCTCAGATGAGCAATAGGACCACACGGATGGATTCAGAACAACGAACGGAGTCCGACGAACTCAAGATCGGCCAAATCCGACATCCGAAGCTCCTACAATGGGCCCAAGAAGTTCTGACCGTTGATCTGGAGATCAACGGCCCACATTGTGCCACGTCAGCCCCCGCTCCACCGCGCGCCACGCCTTCATCCAGCCAAGATTAGATCTCGGCCGTCGAGCTTTGATCGAATGGTCGAGACTCATGTGCCCGCTCGCAGTCGCTGCGACAAAGTGCGGGTGTGGCGCAACGGTTAGTGCGCACGCCTGCATGCACGCGACGCGGGTTCGAGCCGTGCGGAGTCGAAATCGAAGATGGAGGACGCGCGCGGTGAAATTGGGCCACCCGATCAGTAGCGGGCGGCTGAGATCTCACTACGCGGCACAACCGCAGCTCACGGGCGCCCACGCGTGCGCGCAGGTTGGGCGATGACGCCCGCGCACACGTGCGCCTGAGGCGCGATCCAAGCGCAGCCGAGGAGGGTTCTCGCTGTCTGATCTTCTATCAGACGGCTCTCGTTCAGCAGCTGCGGATCGCACGAGGAGAGGAAACAAGGCAGGCGGCTGACCAAAGGCTGGAGGGCTTCACCAACGCTTTTGGGAGTGATTTTATCGACGCTCTAGACGTCGCTAAAGCCCCTTCTTCTTTTAGGAAGCCCTTAACCCTGTTTAAACCCCCTCCAACCACTCATTCAAGGCATTCACTCCCCTTGCAACTACTCCACCCCTCTCTTAGCTGGCTTTAGGCCCTCTTGTAATCGCCAGAGACGACGAGCCGCCGACGGAGCCTCCTCCACCACCGTGGCTGCCTCGTCGCTCTCCACACACACACACACACACTCTCTCTCTCTTTTAAGCTTTCTATTACTTTTGTTTGAAGCATGTATTTAATGTTGTAAGTATGAACTACAAGTGCATGATTAATGAAGTTATTTTTCGTTCAATTGTCATTTTAATTTCCATTTAGGTTGCATGATCAAACAAAGAGCTTTCTAACCCTAAACCCTCTCTCTACCTTTCTCTCGCTTTTCAAAACCTCATCTTTCGCAAGCAAAACTCTACACTTTCCGTGACAATAAGTGATAAGCAAAAATCTGATTTCCACGCCTCCCTGAGACCGACACTCAGACTCACCTCCGTTTACTTATTTTAAAATCGACGTAGCAAGTGCGACTATAACGACACTTCTTAACACACACGCACAACGACATGTCAGTTTTTGGCGCCGTTGTCGGGGAGGCAACGGATTTGTTTTATCACCTCCATCCGCATTCATTCTCACATCGTCTAATGCCCTATTTTCCTTTTTACTTGATGGTTGTAGGAATTCAGTGCATGGATGGCGAAGCGACGCATCCCACGACGGTAGCAAGGGAGTAGGCGCTACGAGGACCGATAGTGAGTAATCTCTCTCTCATTGTTTGCTTGCGTGAAAAAAAAAAACTAAGAAAATTGTAAAAACTGAAAAAAATTGGCGTGGTGTATGATTTCTTGACCTACATCCTTAACACATAACCCTACAAAAAATGCACACTCTAACATTCTGAATAAATTCTTATAGTGTTCTTTTCTTTTTCTTGAGTGGTGTTTGCGAAGCCACCGTGAGTTGACCTGGCCACACCACTCAACCTTAAAACTGACTCATCTGATAGAAGCTGCATGATCATTAGGATGAGTACACTAGGGTTTTAGAGCCTCTACAGAATAAAAAGGAAATCTACTTTCACTGAATTGTGTGCAGAACTTGACGTGCCCACTGAGACTTGTTTGAAAACATTAAGACACGTCAACCCTAAAAAGTACTAAAGTATGGATGAAATACTAAAAGACACCAAATCTTAACAAATCCTTGCTTGAAAATCATGTTTTGCTAGAAGCACACACCTTGAAAGTGGAGAATTAAGAGGCACCACCCCAATCAACGCCTCATCACATAACCCTAAGTACAAGCACTATCCTAGCCCTTTAAAACTGAGTAGATGTGCCCTAGGCAGGATTGAGTTAAGTCTCAAAAGGTGAGGTTTTGTTCGCTAGGCACTTGGCTTTCATTCCCTTGGTAGAATCTGGTGACTAGGCTGCGGGGCAGTGTCAAACGACCGTGGTTGTGGGGTCTACGGAATCGGAGGTGCAAGCCAAAGGAAGAACCTTCCCTGCAATCCCCTCAAAATCAACCTAGCCAGATTAGACTTGGGAAGGGGAGTCCAGTGCTTACGGACTTAATCACCCTTTGTGAGATTTCTAGGTCTCCTAAGGAATACACCATAATGACTAGGCTTGTGTGCTTGATTGAAACACATTTCTCTCATCTGTCGCCCTCCGCATCCCCTCCTGTTCTTCTCTAGTGTATGCACGGGAGACGCTCACTGCATCCCGAGTTGTGTGTTTTGGGGCAGGAATCTAGGCGACGTAATTCTGTTAACATGGCTGAACCTAGGGTAGATGAAGCTGAGGATCAACCCCCACCAGATGCTATGGCCATCATCCAAGCTTAAATCAATGCTAACCATCGGCTTCAGCAACAACAAATCCACACCATCATGCAAGCCATACAACGGTTACAGAACCCACAAGAACAATCACCACCACCTTTCCAAAACATACCAGGACAACCATCACTTGATTTACCGCCATTTCAAGATCAGCCGAGGCCCCTCCGCGATTTCTATAATCCTTCTGCTATTAGAGTCAAGCCACACCTTAGGATCCCTGAGGGGGGAGATGATTTTGAACTAAAACCGAATGTCTTAAGTCTGATCCAGAGCCACTTTCATGGAAGCTCAAATGAGGACCCCTTTCAGCACCTAGAGGATCTCGACCGCATAGCATGAACTGTGAAACCTAGGAACATTAGCCTTGACATTGTTCTAATCAAGATGTTCCCCTTCTCATTAAGAGATAAGGCTTCTTATTGGCTTAGAACCCTAGATAGACCCATCACCACCTGGGAAGAACTGAAGCATGCATTTTTAAAGAAATTCTTCCCCATAGGAAAGACCAACGCCCTCAGAAGAGCTATCACTACCTTTACACTCCAGGGTGGGGAACAATTTCATGAGGCATGTGAAAGATTTAATGAACTTTTGAGGAAATGCCCACACCACGAAGTACCAAGGTGGCAATTGGCCCAGACCTTCTACCACGATCTGGACAGCAACCTACGGAACTTCGTCGATGCCTCATGCGGGGGAAACTTCCTGAACAAAGACGAGGAGAGCGCGTTTGAGCTCTTTGAGTCTATGAGCGAGAATTCGCTCAACAATGCCTCCATGAACCAGTTTAACAGGTCCAGTCAACCCCGTGGCGGGATTTATGAGGTGCAAGCAAATTCTGGAATGGTTGACATGGACATCATTGCCAAAAAGTTAGATTGAGTGAAATTGGTGGACAAAAAGATTGATGAGCTACTGAACCAGACCAGGAACCCCTTGTAGACTTTCTCCCTAGCAAAGGGAGCACATAATGTTGACCTGGTCCAGCCCTTCACCCAACTGAACCTGGAACAACCCCTGACCACGTTCCAAGGAGGGACCTTTGCTCCCTCGACCCTTGATTACTCCCTTCCCTCTTCATCAACATCGGCTATCCTAGAAGATGTGCAAGCTGTCCAAGGTTATGCGAAACCTGATCCTTTCTCCAACACTTACAACACTGGCTGGCGTTACCACCCCAACTTTGGTTGGACAAACCAGAAACCACCGCAATTCCAAAACCAGCCTAGGCCATACCAGCAGCCACACTTGCCCCCCTATCAGCAAGGACCACCAGTTAGACCCCAATATAATCAGAATAGGGCGGCCCCTCCCCCACAAAACCAAATGGATACCCTAATAAAGATGATGGCTGACATGAACCAGAAACATCAGGAGGAAATGGCCTTGGTAAAGGGACAGTTAAGCCAACTCTTGGACTGTAAACAACAAGGATCCCTACCTTCCCAACCACAACCGAACCCGCGAAACATAATTAACAGAGGCCCCAATTCGCAAGGGTTCCAAAGCAACCCCGGGTAGGCTCACATGGTCCGGCCAGCCCCGCAAACACCTCCTGGGTTTGGTGCTTCTTCGTCCTCGTCTTCTCAAGGATCAACCCATGGCTCCAATGCCTCTGCGAATGCGGTGACCTTGAGAAGCGGCACCAAAACCCAGGATCCCAAATGGCCGACTCTCCCCGAGACTTCACTCGCTGAAATACCCGACTCAGAAGAGTCACCAACCAAGGACCCAGACATGGAACCAATCCACATTCAGACACCCTACCCTGAGGCCTTGGAAACAATCAAGAAAAAGAAGAATACTGTGGAAACTGAGGAGCTGTTGGAAATTTTTATGCAAGTACAGATTAATATTCCGCTCCTAGAAGCCGTCAAACACATCCCTACTTACGCCAAGTTTTTAAAGGATGCCTGTACACTCAAGCGTAAGCCAAGACCTCAAGCACCTAGGAAGGTTGTACTCTCTGACCAAGCAAGTTCTGTAATATCAAGCAACCTTCCACTCAAGCGAACTGACCCAGGAGCGCCCCTAATTTCCTGCAATATCGGGGACATGACGTTTGACAGAGCGCTCCTGGACCTAGGTGCTTCTATCAATCTAATTCCAACCACCCTGTACCACCAATTTGGTTTTGGGGAGCTGACACCAACCCCTGTCACCATCCAACTGGCTGATAGATCAGTCAAAACCCCGAAGGGGGTTGTCGAGGACGTGATTGTACGGGTCAAGGACTTCTATTTCCCGGTCGACTTTTTGGTGCTCGACATGGAAGTCCCTGAAAAATTATAGAATGCACCCATAATCTTAGGCAGACCTTTCTTAGCTGCGGCTAAAGCAAACATTGATTGCGATATGGGATGTATGGAAATCTCCTTCGGGGACAGGAAAATGCAATTGGATATCTTCCGGGCGACAAAGTCTTTTGATTGCGAGTGCATTGAGGAACATGATCCCGTGGAAACTCTAATCGAGGAATGCCTCACCCTCAATTCTGTATCAGACCACCAAACCCGTAGTGACTGTTCTGACCTGTCACCATCATTACCCGTGGACCTCTGTAAGGCTGAGTACCATCACACGACACCTTTTGAAGAAATCGATGTTGATCAACTCCTGCCCTTTCCCTTCCCATCGACTGTGGTCCCACCCGCACCTGAACTTAAACCATTGCCAGAGAATCTCAAATACGTCTTCTTGGGACTTGACCAGACCTTCCTAGTGATTATTAATTCTCATCTAACCAAGGATCATGAACTCAGGTTGACTGCGACCCTTTCATAACGTCGGGCCGCCATTGGTTGGACAATTTCAGATTTAAGAGGAATTAACCCCACCTATTACACCCACAAGATTTTCCTGGAAGACGGGGCTCGACCTTCCCGCCAGATGCAGAGACGTTTAAACCTAAACATGCGGGAGGTCGTTAAAAAAGAAATTATCAAGTGGCTTGACGCCGACATCATCTATTCTATCTCCGATAGCCCCTGGGTGAGCCTCACTCAAGTGGTTCCAAAGAAAGCTGGGCTCATCGTTGTCACCAATGATCATGGCGAATCCATCACCACCCGCACCACCACCGCATGGCGGGTGTGTATTGATTATAGGAAGCTTAATGAAGCCACTGAGAGGGACCACTTCCCCTTGCCATTCATTGACCAAATCCTAGAAAGATTGGCAGGGCAGAAGTATTTTTGCTTCCTGGATGAATATTCAGGATATAACCAAGTCGCAATTGCTCCGGAAGATCAGGAAAAGACCACATTCACTTGCCCGTATGGCAAGTTTGCATTCCGTCGAATGCCGTTCGGGTTATTCAACACACCTACGACCTTTCAGCGTTGCATGCTAGCCATTTTTTCAGAAATGGTGGGTGAATACTTGGAGGTCTTTATGGATGATTTCTCTGTATTCGGGAATTCATTCAGCCATTGTTTGAGCAACTTGGAGAAAATCCTGAAACGATGTATCAAGGTTAACCTGGTGTTAAGTTGGGAAAAGAGTCATTTTATGGTTCAAGAAGGAATTATCCTTGATCACATCATTTCGCATAGGGGCATCGAGGTAGATCGAGCTAAGGTTGATTTAATTTCCAAACTTCCTCCACCTAGTTCGGTCTGGTAGATTCGCTCATTCCTAGGACATGTTGGCTTCTACCGAAGGTTCATTAAAGACTTTTCCAAGCTTTCCAAACCCTTAACCGACCTTCTAGCCAACGACCCCATATTCCACATGTCTCCTGATTGCATCCAGGCTTATCACTCCCTCCGGGACTTAGTCTCCACCGCACCTGTACTTCAACCCCCGGACTGGGCCCAGGACTTTGAGATTATGTGTGATGCATCACATTTTGCCATAGGCGCTGTCTTGGGACAAAGGCAAGACAAGAGGCCCGTGGTGATCTACTACGCGAGCAAAACGTTGGACGAGGCCCAACGTAATTATACTGTCACAGAGAAAGAGTTGCTCGCTGTAGTATTTGGACTTGAAAAATTCCGATCGTACTTGCTGGAATCCCACGTGACTATTTACACTGACCATTCAGCCATCCGCCACCTGTTGGCCAAAAAGGACACAAAGCCCAGGCTCATCAGATGGATCCTGCTTTTGCAGGAATTTGACCTAGAAATCCGAGACAAGGCCGGATCGAAGAATGTGGTGGTTGACCACTTGTCGAGATTTCATCCAGACCACATTGGACCCTCCCTACCTCTATCTGATGCCTTCCCTGATGAACACATCCTAGCTATGCAAGACAGGAAAATGCCATGGTATGCTGACTACGTCAATTACCTGGTTGTAGGACAAACCCCGCACAGCTGGTCCAGACAGCAGCGAGACAGGTTTTTGGTTGAGGCTAAGCACTATTTCTGGGATGATCCCATGCTATTTCGCCTCTGTGCTAATCAGATCATCAGGAGGTGTATCCCCGAAGACGAAGTTCAGAGTGTGCTTTCCTTTTGTCATGGCCAAGCGTGTGGCGACCACTTCTCTGGAAACAAAATAACTGCAAAAGTTTTGCAGTTTGGATTTTACTGGCCGTCCCTATTTAAGGATGCACATATCTTTGCCAAGACTTGCTCACGCTGTCAAACGCTGGGGACCATGACCAAGAAAGATATGATGCCCCTTCATCCCATTTTGATTGTCGAAATCTTCGACGTTTGGGGTATCGATTTTATGGATCCCTTTCCACCATCCAACTGCTTGAAGTACATCCTGGTCTCGATAGACTATGTTTCCAAATGGATTGAAGCCGCTGCCACCCGACGATGCGATCACAGGACTGTCATGGACTTTGTTAAGAAGAACATCTTTTCCCGGTTTGGAATACCTAAGGCCATGATCAGTGATGGTGGAAGCCATTTTATCCATTCCCAATTCCATGCCCTACTTAGAAAATACGGGGTAAACCACCGCATTGCCACCCCGTATCATCCACAAACAAATGGGCAGACTGAGGTCTCAAATAGACAAATCAAGAACATTTTACAGAAGACTGTGAGACCTGACAGGAAAGACTGTGGGCATACAGGACCGCTTTCAAGACCCCGATAGGCATGTCGCCTTATCGCCTGGTCTTTGGCAAAGCCTGCCATCTTCCTGTCGAATTGGAACACCGGGCTTACTGGCCTGTCAAGCAATGTAACATGGATCCCCAGTTAGCCGGTGCGCAGAGGACGCTTCAATTATCTGAGCTCGAAGAAATTCGTTGGGACGCCTTTGACAATAGTCGACTGTATAAGGAGAAAATGAAAGCCGTCCACGACCAACTCATTTATAGAAAAACCTTTGAGCCTAACCAACAAGTCTGGCTATTTGATGCACGCCTAAAACTCTTCCCAGGGAAACTCAGGTCCAAATGGACAGGACCATTTCGGGTGGTTAAGCCCTATTCTAATGGGGCAGTTGAAATCACTGATCTTAACACTGGGCACACTTTTACAGTTAATGGTCAAAGATTGAAGCATTTCCTGGACCAAGTACCCCCCAAGAAAAGTGTCACCCTCGTTGAGGGCTGACACCGAGCACCGCCCAGCTGGAGGCGTTAAATTCAGCACTTCCTAGGAGGCAACCCAGAGGATTCAGACTGATCTGGTAGTTTACATCACTCAGGTACTATCTTTTTGAACCCTTTTGCATCCATGTATTTGCCAATGAGGACATTGTCCAACTTAACCATGGGGGGGTGGTAAATTGCATAATCCTGAGCTCAATTAATCAGTCTGAATGAATAAATAAATTAAAAAAAAAAAATGAATTTAGGAAGAAAACTTAGGCATTAGAAACTTGTCAATAGTGGGAAATAATATAAAAAGAACTTAAACACTTAGACTTTTCAGGCCTTCAGGCTTAGTTAGCCCTGATGTCCATTAAAATATGGATTTAGCGGCGAATCCTTGCAACCTTAAGCTATTCTAATTCACCTACTAAATAAGGTAATAAGTATACGACTTATCAACTCACCCTCTAACTCAGAAAAACTGAGTCTAAGCATCTGCACACATTTTTGCATAGACTCACTTTTCGGAGATTTTGATAGAAATTGGGTAGCTAATGAACTCTCTAGGGTGGTATGGCTGGCAAGTTGTCGTGGGTAACAGCCCATTGGCAGGTTGTCCAGAACCCAGCCACAGGTGATTTCTTCTTCATTTCCTCTAGGTACATTTGAGATCAGGGAAGCCACCTACGAAAAAAAAGAAGAACAAGAAGAAAAGAAAATAAACCACACTTCACTGCACAAGTATGGCTGGCAAGTGATCGTGGGTAACAGCCCATTGGTCGGTTGTCTAGAGCCTAGCTCAATAATTGCAAAAAAAAGACCAAAACACCTAAGGAAGAAGAGGGGAAGTAGTACAAGACGGGGAGATATACACTGGAAAAATCCTTGTGTTGACCCTAATTAAAACAAACGTAAGGAGAGAGCTAGCAATCGAACAAATACACCTTCAGGCAAATTTATTTCCTTTTCCGGTCACTTAAGGCGTAGAAACTCGAAGTCTGTCTCAATTACCGTTAAGTGAGTCTATCACAACATTCACACCAAGATGCTTAGCACTTAGGGTTTTGACCAAGTTTTGGGTGGGTTGGGTAGCCGTAAAAAGTTACCAACCCACACTGAATTCCGAAAAAATTCTAAATATATATATATATATACATATGTATAGTTATATACATTAAAGCAAGGATTCGGGCGATTCGTATTTTGGCAGACGCCCAGGTGCTGCTTAGTCTTTGTAGATTAAGATCTTCGTATATTTCCTCTTATTGACAAGTAACAAAATGTCTAAGCAATTACTTCTTAAATTCTGAAAGGAAATAAAGGCTAGAATAAACCTTGCTAGGGACTAGCAAGGAGTAACCATGGGGGTATGATAACACTGCACAAGTGGGTGATAATTATATTGAATATGGCCCATCTTAAGAATAAAAGGCACAACATAAGTAGAATGGGAGCATTGCATGCATCATGTACCAAGATTGCTTATAAACTGTATTAATGGCCATTTGTGTAAGCATTTGTCAAAACAGGCCTCAGATGAGCAATCAGACCGCACGGATGGATTCAGAACGACGAACGGAGTCCGGCGGACTCAAGATTGGCCAAATTCGACATCCGGAGCTCCTACAATGGGCCCAAGAAGTTTCGACCGTTGATCTGGAGATCAACGGCCCATATTGCACCACGTCAACCCCCGCTCCACCGCGCGCCACGCCTTCATCCAGCCAAGATTAGACCTCGGCCGTCGATCTTCGATCGAACGGCTGAGACTCGTGCGCCCGCCCGCAGTCGCTGCAACAAAGTGCGGGCGTGGTGCAACGGTTAGCGCGCACGCCTGCATGCATGCGACGCGGGTTCGAGCCGCGCGGAGTCGAAATCGAAGACGGAGGACGCGCGCGGTGAAATTGGGCCACCCGATTAGCAGCGGGCGGCCGAGATCTCACCATGCGGCGCAACCACAGCTCACGGGCGCCCACACGTGCGCGCACGCCGGGCGATGACTCCCACGCACACGCGCGCCCAAGGCGCGATCCCAACGCAGTCGAGGAGGGTTCTTAGCCGTTCGATCGAAGATCGGATGACTCTCATTCAGCGGCCGCAGATCGCACGAGAAGAAACAAGGCGGGCGGCTGACCAATGGCTGGAGGGCTTCACCGACGCTTTTGGGAGTGGTTTTAGCGACGCTCTGGACGTCGCTAAAGCCCCTTCTTCTTTTAGGAAGCCCTTAACCCTATTTGAACCCCCTCCAACCACTCATTCAAGGCATTCACTTCCCTTGCAACTAGTCCACCCCTCTCTTAGTTAGCTTTAAGCCCTCTTGTAATCGCCGGAGACGACGAGCCACCGACGGAGCCTCCTCTACCGCCGTCGCTGCCTCGTCGCTCTCTACACACACACACACTCTCTCTCTTTTAAGCTTTCTATTACTTTTGTTTGAAGCATGTATTTAATGTTGTAAGATATGAACTACAAGTGCTTGGTTAATGAAGTTATTTTCCGTTCAATTGTCATTTTAATTTTCGTTCAAGTTGCATGATCAAACAAAGAGCTTTCTAACCCTAAACCCTCTCTCTCTCTACCTTTCTCTCACTTTTCAAAATCACATCTTTCGCAAGCAAAACTCCGCACTTTCTGTGACAACAAGTGATAAGCAAAAATCCGATTTCCACGCCTCCCTGAGACCAACACTCGGACTCACCTCCGTTTACTTATTTTGAAACCGACGTAGCAAGTGCGACTATAACGACACTTCTTAACACACATGCACAACGACATGTCAGGTTTCACACATTTCGAGAACAAATACAGCACCCAAAATCCTAATTTCAAACCCGCTTGAATTATAGAGGTTTCGATTATGATAAAATTCATCTAAAGCTCCTAAAATTCATAGAAAAATATTCCTTAAGGTTTGGTATCGTTGATTTGACTATTTGAACCTATTTTGGCCTTAAATAGAGTCACAGATAGATTTCTGCCCTAATTTGTGTTTTTGCACAAATTGCCCATTCAAACATAGTTAAAACTGAAATCCAACTTCACCATTAGATTCCTTGGGCCCAAATTAGGTTTTTACCAAAATTTGGGCCTAATCAGAATCTATCTTGACCTAGTTTTCATTTTGATCCATTTGAGTTATGTTCCTCTCAATCGAGCCCCCAGCTTTTGAAATATTTGCATATCAGTCCCTAACTTTGTCTTCATTTTCATAGAAAGGTCCCTGTAACCATTAAAGGTCAACTGATCTTCAAGCAGCGTTTGTTCGACTCAAATCCCATTCAAATTGCCACCAATTCTCACCAAAATTAGTGAGATTGGTGTTCACACTACAAGGAATCCTTTGAGATGGATCTTGGGCTCTAATTTGCACCCAAAAGGCCGTGCGCATGAATGGAATTCTTGGGTTCTTCTTGATTCCTAATGAAGCTCAATCAATCTTCTTTCCTGTCTACAGCTTGCCCCATGCTCTATAAAAGTTTCCCTTTTGCAATATCATGCTCCTTAGCTCGGTTTGGTCGCATCCTTTCACAAAATCTCTCTCTAGCCACCTCCACCGTAGCTCCAACGACATCCCTTCCTTCGACTTCCTCGTCCGCTGCCACATACTATAGGCAGTGGGATCATCTTCCTCGCTTTCCTTCGCTCCTCGCCAGCCATAGTAGGAGCTCCCAGGCCCCCGTCTTCCTCGCCATTTCTTCATCGAAGGATTCTCCTTCCTCGGCGCTGGTCAATCACAGCCAACGTCTCCCTCGTCCCCTTCGTCCTTAATGAGGCTCTAAATCTCTCCCTCTCTCTCCATAGTTTAGCTTTAGTCGTTTAAATCTTAGGTTCGATCGACAAATCACCTTTCTCCCCCTCCGTCTTCCTCCGCTTCGGCGACGCTTCAACGAAGCCTTCCACACGCTACAAACTGCTAAACCCCCACGCGACCACCTCCAAAACTTCGCCAGCACACCGCCATCAAAACCCCTCTTCCTATTTTACATTCCATCCACTCAAAACTCTCACTGAACACCACCTGTCGCCGACACCTTCTTTGACTTCTCACGCCCTCCACATGCACCCACACGCAAAATTAACCCCGTCTTCACCTTTGCCATTAGTTGGTGAAGCTCAAGAGCTATCTGATTGGGGCTTTTGATCCCATACTTGTGAATTGTAGGTCTCTTCGCAGCTCGCCGTCGCCGTCATCGTCTCCGCCTCCATCCACCTTGCTCCGACCTGCTCTAACCTTGCTACCACGCCCAGGTGCTGCGGATTCACCTCAAGAGCATATCTTCAATTCGAGCAACATCAGCTATTGCTGTGCAGAAACAGAAGAGGTAGAAAACTTAGTCCCACCTCATAAGTGGAAGAACTGCTTGTGCGGTACAAAAGGTAAAAGTGATAGCTGCTTTTCGCCCAAGACACAGGGGAGTCGAGTCCCCCGTTCACATGCCTTACACACCTCCCTTGCGGCCACTGCCACATGGGTCTGGTCCCCTATGCTCATCACCCGTATGCCTGATTACCTGATTATGCGCTCGGTTCTGAGAGAGAAGAGGAGAGTTTGTGAGGAGGAGGGGGAGGGTTTTGCTTCATGGCTAAATGCCTCGGGGTGCATTCTGAAGGAAGTGGCTTTATGCTTAGCCTCTAAGGAGAGTTGGCCTTGTGTTGTGCTTGAGAAGGCTTGAAGAAGAGAAGGCCTTGAGAAGCTTTGGCGCCCTTGTGTGCCTTTTGTGGTGCTATGCCTCTTCTGATAAGGCATCTGATGCCTTGTTCAGTTGTTTGCAACATTCTAATACTGTGGGAACATTTAAGTACCTAAGTTGATGTGAATTAGTTGATTGAGAATACTGTTGAGAAATTTGAGTAATTTGAATATGAGATGTGCTTAATTAGAGGGATCTAAATGGTGATTTAAATCACCACTTTTTAGGTTTCTTCTATTCTTTTTGTCTCTATACTTTCTGAAATACATTGGATTATATTTGATTACAATCTGACATGTTTTATTCATTTCATATCTATTATTGTGCTTATTTTACTATGCCCATTTATTCTGAATTAAGATTAATGCGTGAATTTCACATTTACCCCTTGCAAACGACCTCGGACTCCAATTAGATTTTGAGTTTTATAAATTCAAGTGTTTGTTGTGCGATTTAGGAGTGTACTATGATGATCATATCATAAATCTTCTCATTTCACCCCTAAACAGAGGTGAGACTTGAACGCATGACTTGCAGGCGTGCGTCGTTCTTAACCGCTGCATTACGGGGCCTCTTTTTTCAACTTTTTGAATTTTAGTCCACGCGCTCTCAACCGTTTGATGAAGATCCAAACACTAAGATCAAGGAACACTTGATAAGAAGGAGAGCAGCAGTGGCTATGTTCAGCTTGGATGGCGCCACGTGGCGCCATCTGGGCCGTCCATTTTCTAATGCTTGTAGATGGTGCCACAGATGTTGGATCGGGTCGATTTTTGCGTTGTTGGGCTGCGATTGTCAATCCGAACCCATCCATGTGGTTGGATTTATTGTCTGAGGTATGAATTTTACACCACCTTGTCCCTTGACCTCTGATCTTTCTCGTACTGCATCTGATGCTATGGAGGTCTAATCAGGGCAATTTCGGAGGCGTTAAACTCTGATCATCACCCTGATCAGATCCATACAATTGGATCTTCAATCCGAGGCCCCAAAATGATATCGCCCTGTCCCCTAGCCATAAAAAGGGAAATTAACTTATATTTTGTATAAACTAATCTAATTGCATAATGATGCATGCTATGTAATATATATAATGTTGAACGCAATTATACGCCTAACATGCGTAAATAGATAGTTTATGTGACATAGATGTGTATACATTACACCCTCATGCCTATATTTTGCTAGTCCATAGCAGTACTATACGCTATTTATAAAATTAAGATCAAATTACTTGGGCAATATTTATTTATCAATACTAAGAAATTTCTACTAAAGGCCTGAACTACTTAGACTCAACAGTGCCAAGGTGTCTGCCAAAATGTAGATCGCCTAAGCCCTCACCTTATTCAAAAGCAAATTTATTTTTTTTTCTTTTTCTTCTTTTCTTTCTTTTTTTTTGGATTTTTGAGTTTAGAGTTTCGGGGCAGCTTTCTACAGCTACCCAACCCACCTAAAGCTCGAAAAGAACTCTAAGTGCTAAGCATCTTTTTGTGTGACTGTGATAGACTCACTGATCGGAAACTAGAATGGACTTCAGGTTTCTACGTCCGTAGGTGACCTTAAAAGGAAATTTTCCTAAAGGTGTATCTGTTTGACCGGTAGCATTCTCCCTACTTTTTTATTTTTATGCGGTCAACACAAAGGCAAACCTAGTGTATATCTCCCGATTTATTCTACTTCCCCGCTTCTTCCTAAGTGTATGGAATTAAATGTGCATTTCGTGAGCTAGGTTCTGGACAACCAGCCAATGAGCTGTTACCCATGAAATCTTGCTAGCCATACTCGTGCGGTGAAGTGTGGCTTATTTATTTTTTTCTTCTTTTCTATTTCTTATCATTTTTTTTATTTTTGGGTATTTCTCTATTTTTCTTCTCTCTCTTTTTTTTTTCTAAGTAGGTGGCTTCCCTGATCTAAGATTTATCTAAAGGCAACAAAAAGAGAATGGTCGTGTGGCTGAGCTCTGGACAACCTGTCAATGGGCTGTTACCCATGATAACTTGCTAGCTAAACCACCCTAGAAGGTTCATTAGCTACCTAATTTCTGTTAAAATCGTCGAAATGTGAATTAGTGCAAATAGTATGTAGATGCTTTGACTATAAGTCCCCTCAAATCAGAGGAGGAGTTGACAAATTGTGTACTTATCACCCTAACTTATTTAACCAATTAGAAATGAATTAAGAATGGCAATGACTCGAGAAACAAGTCTACATTTCAGTGGACACTCGAGCTGATTAAGCTTGAAGACCTGAAGGGTCTAAGTGCTCAGGTCCTAACGTATTATTTCCTACGGTTGAAAAATTTCTAATGCCCGTGTTCTCTTTTCCTTATTCAATTTTTTTTCTTTTATAAATAAAGAGAAAATAAAAACAATCTACGGAGCTAACAAAATGATTCAGAGACGAATATATCCACCCCCCATGCCTATCTAATGCAATGTCCTCATTGTATTAAAAAGACATGAAAAAGAGTGGAGTAGAGAAGAAAACACCTGAATTTTGTGATTACCTGGTCAGCTCCGAGATGAAAATAGACTGTATAAGTGCTAAATTTATTGCCTTCAGCTAGTCACACTATACAAACAAAGAGGAAATTAAGAATTCACAACTACAAGTCAAGATCAAAATAAAAAGATCAATTTTTGGACTTGCAAGGAAATGATGTCCATAGATGTAGACCAGGTTGTGGTGTAAACCCATGCCCCATGGTCGAGTCTATTTAAGGTTCTGGATAAAAATTACCCAGAACCGGAGATCAGTATGCAAGCAGGGTTGGGCCTACGATTTATGAGGATGTAACCCAAGTCCAAAAAGTCAGACAATAGGAAAACCAAGATAAAAAAGATAATCAATGAATATGTGCTTGGGTTGCACATGCTCAGAATAAAAAATGTCATAAGGGTCCTGGTAAAAGGTTGGTGGTTTTAGGCAAATAGGAACCCTTAGACTCAGACTTCTACTTTCCCCGGAATTGGCTTCCCAAATCTTCATTTCTAGATTCCTATCCTCCATAATCAAAGTTTTCAGGACCTCAAAAGAGTTATCAACCCCATCTAAAACATCCAAGTCCAAAATTTGTGGCTCAATCAGAATTGACTTGGATTTGGTAATCTCAAGAAGATATCATCATTATGCTCAATGGGGTGTGATTGAGGAATGAGGCTATGAATTGAATCCTTCATAAAATCAGGATCTAAATTCTCCATGCTAGCCCTAGTGAGATCACAAACCTCAATTATAGGGCCATCAATTGATTCATCAAATTCCTTATGCCCAATCGTCTTACTAAAATCATTTTCCTCAAACTCAGGTGAGACTTCACTTAAAGATTCTTAACATTCAGAATCAAAGAATTCTGGATCCACATTTATATATGTCTCAAAATCATCGATCATTTCCTGGTGCATGGAGACTTACTTTTCCACATACCCTGGTTTAGGGATCTCGGGTAAAGAAATCAATTCATCCTTAATTGGTTGCTCTAGATCAATCTGCTCATCCTTGGTCTCGTAAAATGTGTCCCCCCAACACGTGCATGAGTGGGCTCTGAGATTGGCTCTCTTGAAGGGGTTTCACCCTAGGAATCATCCCAAGATTGGACTAAATTAATCACAAATCTCATCCATAATTTCCCAAATAAAAACTCACTTGGGTCCTTATCCTTAACATCTTGGAGCCAATCCAACAAACATTTGTTAAGATCATCAATCATTTCAATCAAAGGCTCCAATTCTTCAGTGTAGGGTGTTGGCCGAGCTTCTAAAGATTGAATGGTGTTCCTTAAATTAGCCAACACCCTATCTTGGACCTAGTTCACCTTAAGCAAATGGTTTGATTCAGGGATGAGTGGGTTTGGGTTTAGTCCAGGGGAGTCAAGGAATTGAGGTTCTTGGTACCCTCCCTGATAATAGGTCATTTATGGTTGTTCATAGAGGGGTGGTGACCTATATGAAGTGTAGTCCTGGGGAGGGTAGGAATTATAATCAGGATATACTTCTTGATTATAGATTTGGTTAAATTGTTCATCAATGGGTGGAGATCTATAATTAGTGTAGCTCAGAGAAGGATAAAAATCAAAATTATGGTGTCCAGGGTTAAACCCTGAATACGAAGGTCCGGAATTGTATCCCCAATTAAAGTTATCTCGACTAAAGGATGAATGGTCATAAGTTAGGTTGGGATAGTAATCATCTTGGGAATAAGTGGTGGTAGGAGGGTAGGAGTGGAAATGCGAGTAGGATGTGGAAGGATCCATGATGAAACAGGGGGAGAAGAAATGTGCCTTGCAATACAAACAATCAAATCTGTCTTTAGGTGAGGTAGCTTAAAGACCTACAGACTCTTGGAACCTGTCTTGAGATGAGAGTAATGATTTGGTCTACTTCTTTTCGGTTAATCCAACTAGTTAGAGGGAGGAGAAGGTTCTTCTATTGGCTTTCACCTCAGGTTCCTTTGATACCCCCTAACCACGGTCATTTGGCACTGCTCCCATAGCTAGACATCAAATGGACCGGTAGAAACAGATTAATAAAAAATAATCTCGACCTTGGCCTCAAAGAGTGAGTCAAATCCTTAAGGCCAATGTCTACTTGATTTTAGTTAGGCTTAGGTTTCAATGTGCTTGGGAATGTGATGGGCACTTTATCTAGGTTTTGCCCTTAAAGATTGATTAATATGTGTGTGCGTGTGTTCGGTCGTGAAATTGTGTTTTTGAATAATTCCGTCGTAGTATAGCACGAAAACACGTCGAAGCAAATAAAATGTAACGAGATGTGAGTCCTGGTTGAACTCAGGGAGGCAGAAATGATTTGATTAAAACACTAATTTAGAGTTACTAATCGAACACTAATCATAATATATATAAAGTGAAGCAAGCAGTTGATTGATCATGAGTTGCAAAATAAAACTAGAGTTATAACCAAGACATGCAATGCTAGAACAGGAATTGAAATAACTATCTAAACTATCAGAATAAGGGCACCAAGGGTGGTCCTTGGTGGCCTTTTGGAGAGGTCGGGGAGAGCAGCAGTTGTGCACCAAGGTGGCTTGGTGGGTGCTTCGGAGGAAGAGGGAGCCGGAGGTGCTTGGAAGAGAAGGAAGAAGAGACATGGAGGAGAGTATCGCCGGAGGAGAGCTTGCTTCATATATGGGCCCATGGGGTCCTTTTTATAGTCAAAATGAGGGGCAAAGCTGGTATTTCAACCTCCAAATCGTGCAACAACCTTAGATCGATTAGATCCATCTATCGGGAGATCAATGGGCCAAATCGTGCTCCAAAAAGGCCTTCAACGTGCCTCAAACACTCAGATTGCTTCTGGTTGTGACACGTGACCCGCTCAGCACCTTTCGATCATGATCGAGCGGTCGTCATCGCATTCGCCCACCGCCTTCACATCTTGAAAGCGCCCGATCCGCGCTTTAATCACGATCCGACGGCTTAAAAGAGCCACGCCCACAGCCTTCGAAACTCCTTGCGCGGGCGAAGTTGCGCGTTATCGTGTTCGTGCATATGTGACTCTCCCCCACGCGCCACGCGTCCACCCCTGTGTCATTGGTGGGAGATCTGACGGTGTGATTTCATTCGCGCCCCACCGCATTTGAATTTCACTTCCCAGGCGGTTTCAGACGCGCGTCTTGCGCTTGAGTTTGAGCGCACTAACCAACGTGCTAGGAGAGCGGATGGTCACACCTTCCACTTCTCGTACGGCTGCTCTTAGCTGTTGGATGGAGATCCATTGGCTGAGGTAATCCCTTTGATGAAGCGCGTATGGCTGTAGCGGTGGTCTTGGCAGCTATGATGGTGCCACGTGACGCTATCGTGGCCGTCCATCTTCTTTTCTTTGTAGATGATGTTGTCGGTCTCAAATTGAGATGATTTTTGCACCGTTGGACTGCAATCGTTGATCCAGATCCATCCGTGCAGTCAGATTTGGCATCTGAGGTCCAGATTTCTACCACCTTGCCTCTTGGCCTTTGCTCTTCCATGGACTCCATAGGATGCTATGGGAGTCTGATCAAAACGATCTCTGAAGCATTGGGCTCCCTTCATTGTTCTGAGCAGATCCATACAGTTGGATTTGTCATTCGCAGCCCCGAAGTACCTGCAATTATTATTTCCTCTTAATTAGAACATAATATAACATTATTATTCACAAAGCTAACAAGTCAACTCTGATGCAAAATATGATGTGTATGAATGTATCATGCTTAAGTTAAGCTAGGGTCTAACTTAATTCAGGTAGATGAGGACCTATGATTATTTTGCAATCAACGTGCACAACCAGGATTTTCAAACTAGGATTATTGTTGATTTGTCTTTTAGGGTTCAACCTTGTTTAGTAGCTTTTAGGGTTCAACTTTAGGTTTATTCAATCAGGGTTTAGTTGGCACACCAGGTTTTGAAAGCATAGGTGATGATATTTTCCTTTGAAATCAAAATAAGATGGAGTGCCTGGTACTAGCCCTAAATGTTAACCCGAATGAGCAAGCTACTTGATGAGTTGTTTTTAGATGGAGTGGTATGACCCAAACAACTCAAATAATTGGCCTAATGCACCACTAAATTAGGCACACAAGTGATTATCTAGTCCGATTTCTACTTGATTATGTGTTTGTTTACGCGTATTGGTTCCAAAGATCGGGTTACCGGTTGAGTATGAAAAATCTGAAGAGGTTGTGTACCACTGTGGGATTTTTTAGATTTTTTTTTTATAAGCAGAGGGTGAGGCAGGTGGAGGTGGCAACTAAACAACTAGAATTAACATTAGGGTTTATGCAAGCTTCTAGGTTAATTAGGGTTTGTGTTATTAGGTTGTGGAATGAAATCTAAGGGGTGGGTGGTGGGGATATACTTACAAACTCTTTAACAACACTTTACTCCAATCTTACAGCTCTAGCTTGCTTCAAAAGAGCACCTGCAATCACAGTAAGAAAAGAGAAAAGTGAGGTAAAAGATCAGTAAGGCGAGAAATGCGAGAAATCAAAGAGTGTTGCCTCCTCGGCAATGGCGCTAAAGTGATCAGCAGGATTTAGTACGCTAAGAGGTTGAGTTAAAAACCTGTCGTACTTGCGTAAAAATCAACTATTAGATAAAATTTGCCAAAACTCAAAGTGAGTCCCAGGTCAAATACGGGGAGGCGAACTTTTGATTAAAATCACATTTGGAATTATTGTCACGAAGTATATTAGCTGGTTGAAATTAATCTACGCTAGCTATTCTACTTAAAGAATGAATAATAGAAAAGAGAGAATAATACAAAGATAGAGAAAATAAGGAGAGAATGAACAAGTATTTCATAATCATAGCATCTTGCCCATTACATCTACTTGTTTAATAACTATAGAATCATGTCCATTACATCTACTTGCCACACTAGTAAGCTGGAAATCTACACTAGAAAGCGATAAAAAGAAAGGGATGAGAAAATCCTCCTCAACGACTGTTTAGAGGATGAGCCACGTTGATGGAGCACCTAAACGATGAAGATGAGATGCTGGATGAGGGAGGACGGAGCTGGAGGATGGAGGTTTGAACAAGGCGACATCACAAAGGAATCCGCTTCTCGAATGGTGGTGAGAAGACAACGACGGGATGCTCCATGAAGGGGGTGAGAATATGGGAAAATTATTTTACACTAGCTGTAATGGAGCATCTCGGGTATGTGACTAGCTCGTAAAGCTTTAGAGGGGGTGAGAGGAGAAGGGAAGGGATGCCAAAATATGTGGGAGGGGTAGGCCATTTATAGTTGTAGGAATGGGGGGTGTAAAGACCTTTTTCCAAGCATAGAATTTAATATAGGACCCTTAGTGACGTTTATGTGCATCACTGAAGGCTAGTGTTGCTGAAGCTGTGCCTCAACGAGGGCCGTCCATCATGCATCCAACTGCTCACACGTAGCCACTTCACTGCTGGTCGATCTTTAACCGTTGAGCATGCGTTCACCAAGCATCGCGCGACGTGGCCTCCTCGCAAGCCGTTGGTTCACGATTACACGCTCTAGATCTCTCAGGAGCGTGCTGAGGAGCGGGTCTGATTGGGCATGTAATCGGGTGTCGAATCGTGAGTTCATCTAATGTAACGAGCGCGTGCCCCAGACGCCTTTTAAGACATCTGGGAGGTGGCCCAGACGTCGGACCAGACGTCTGGGATCACATCAAGACGTCTGACCAGACGTCCGGGATAGTTTACAGACGTCTGGAGAACAGTTATGTTCGCACGGGAGATTCGTCTGCGCGCCTGTGCGCGCAGACCTGCGATTCTCCCCTCTTTCTCTGCGGCTGCAGGCGGCTGCGACCGCCTTCTCTCTCCTCCTCGCGCGGCCTTAAAAGGGCGCGCCTCCCCTCCCGTCTCCACCGTCTCCTTCTTCTCCTTCCTGTGCGCGAGAGCGAGCGGACGCGAGGGCGCAGCGGCAGCGGCAGCCGCAGTGAGCGCGGAGGAGGCGCGGCGTGCGAGGGCGGGGCTTTGCCGTGAGGGCGAGCTCGCCGGAGCGGCTTGGCCGGCCGGCGGAGGGCGCAGGGGGTGCGGAACGACGCGGAGAGGGACCTGCTGCGGGCTGAGCAGTAGACGCGCGAGGTGCGACGCGGGCGGCGTCGCGAGCGGAGGCCGAGCAGGGTTCTGATTCTGGAAAAATTTCCAGAATCAGACGTCTGGATTGATAGCCAGACGGCAAGGTCGACGTCTGTAAGATCATACAGACGTCTGAAAGGTGAGTTTCCGCTTTCTTCTTCCTTCTTGTCGACTGACCGTACTGAGGGAGGGGGGTTGGCTGTGCACAGGTTCGCTGATTCGCCATCCCTTGCGAATCAGACGTCTGGAAGTTGTACCAGACGGCGGGAGTGACCTCCAGACGTCCGGAGGGACCATCGGACGTCTGGGATCTAGGCAGACGTCCCCGCATACTTCTGGACGTCCGGGGAACCAAGCCGAACAGGTAATTCTCTGATCCACCGTTTAAGACGTCTGGAAGGAGTTCCAGACGTCTGATTTTGCACAGTATTGTCTTTCTCGACCCGTTTAGGGCCCGTTTGGGCTCCGTTTTCCGCGATTCGAGTTGCGTTCGTTTCAGAATTAATTCCTCTACTCATCTACGGTAGCTATACACTGTTTTGAGACACTCCTTGTGTTTGATCCTTGTGACAGGATCTCGTTCAGTTGCAGTCTTAAGAGTCGCGGAGGCACGCGGGATTCCCGATCACGCCCCCATTACTCCCGTTGTACCTGGTAGAGTGGCTTTAAGTATTAATAAAATCTGTTAAAGTATGGAACCATAACTAGAACCTAGGGCATTGCATGAATCCTAGGAATGAGAAATATATGGAATGATAGCTCTTAGGTGTTGCATGAATCCTAGGCCGGAAAACTAGATTGTATGATAGATCCTAGGATATGGCATGAATCCTAGGGTGGAAAAACTAGTGGAATGTATATTACTGCAGTCTTGGAAAATTGGAAAGGAATATATAAAGCTGCCTGTAAATTTAATTAACAGCTGCCCGTTATGAATAAAGAACAATGTTTGAGATCATGGATTTTGAGAATGTGAATCTGGAAAGTGAAACATATGATGTTCTGAGATAAAGAGCTGGAACCCTACGGGGAATTAGGAGTGGAACTCCTGGAAAGAAAAAGGAATGGAACTGAGATGTAGTTTGTACTGTCTCTTGGGTACGCAGTACCAAGGGAAGTACCTGTACCTGTTTAGTGCAGAGTGGGGCCAGCCGCCCCAGGGACCCGACGTTTGCACCTCAAAACACGCCTGTAATAACGCCTTCTTGTGCTATTTTCTAGCATTAACATTGCATAATAGGATCCTGTAATCGCATTTGTAAAAACACATGCATGCATGCATTTAATCAAGAGAGGAAGAGGAGTGAAACAATCACCTACATAGTTACATTTTTCTTCAAGTGCCTCCTTGCAAAATCACCCTCTTTTTATTTTTCCTCTTGATTTCTTCTTTTCTCTCCTTCCCGCAGCTGCACCCTTCCCGCGGCTGCACTCTTCCCGCAGCTGCATGCAGCAGCCCGCAGCACTTCTTCCCGTCACTTCTCCCTGCCAACGCCGCTCCCTATAGCTGCAACTCGCACAGCCTCTCCCTGCTGCAGCCGGCACGCCACTCTCCCCTCCTCTATAAGTAGCTGCAGCTTCATCCTCGCGACGTAGCTGCTGCAGCTGCTGAAAAAAACCCGCAGTCATCTTCTCCACCGCTTTCCCCTCCCATACGTCGGCCCTTCGTCGAGGAGGCACCCGGCGAGCAGGAGAACCCACTGTGGTGCACACCACCGCAGTGGGAGCACCACCGCCCAGCTCTTCGACGAGCCGGTGGGCGTGGTGCGTTCCCTCGCTTCGTTTTTTTTCTTTAACGCCATTGCCGCCGCTCCAAGCTTCGAAGCTTGAAGCCACGGCAGCAGCAGCCCAGCAGCAGCAGCAGCAAGTCCTCCCGCCCCTCCGCGACCGTCCCCGCAGTCGCTCACCGCCTCCGCGCGCGTCTGCAGGGCGTTCCCCGCCTCCGTCTCCGTTCTGTCCACCTCGCAGTTGCACCTGTAGCCGTCCGCCGCGCGCACTGCAGCGGCCGGCTACGGCCTCGCGCCGCCCCCTGCCCTCCTCCGCGACCCTCCTCGACCACCTGCAGACCTCCTCCACGCTCGCTCCTCCGCGCCATCGCCCGCTCGTCGCCTTCGCGCAGGCCTGCAGAACCCTGCGCGAAGGCGCGCCCGCACCCGCCGTCTTAAGACGTCCGCCTCCACCTTCAGACGACGCGGCGTCAGACGTCCGCCGCCGCGAGCAGACGTCTTAACTCGCTGCCATCGTCCGCGCTCGCGATCTCTCCCGCCCGCTCTTTCTCTCTCTGGCGCTCTCTATCTCTCTCTCTCTCTCTCTTTTTCACTCACTCACAGACACACACTACACCAACACACACACATCTTCACCGACACACACACACACCCACACACACACTTACACTATACGTATAGTTATATATAGTAACATATATATACATACATATATATATATATATATATATATATATATACATACATATATCTATTATATATATATACTTATATACATAGTATATCTATATAGTTATGTATACATACATATATATATAATATATCTCTATATATATATATATACACGTATATATATATCTATATACTTATACATATACTTATATATATATACATATATACTTATATACATATATATATATATACATATCTATATACTTATATATATACACACATATATATATATATATAGATACATATATACTTGTATACATATATATATATATATACATATATATAGTAATATATATATATACTTATATACATATATATACACATATATATATCTATATATATATATATATCTATACATATATAACTATACATTTATATATATATATAGATATATTTACTTATATACATACATATGTACATATACTTTCATGTTATTTATTATACGCTGTATCGCGGGGATATCTGCACCAGTTGCTGATATTCCCTGATACACGCGTACAAAAAAAAGCGTGGTCCCATTCATCATCCATCCTCCATCCACACTCCACGCGGCACCTAGTCGTGTTGGTTGCGTCTCTCTAGACGTCGACTGACTCGACATAGTGCTACACTCCATCGCCACCTCCACCCCCACCCCTTTATATATATACTACATATAAATATATATCTATAGCTACTATATTTACTTTCTATCTGTTATCTTCCTTCTTAGTAAAAAGATAAAAAAAAAAGGTATAAAAGTGAAAAGATAATCTTTGATTTGCAGGTACCCCCGTCTTGCAAGTAGCAAGACGTGTTTTGAAACTCTGTTTTGGCTAAAAGCCAAGGACACAATTTTGAGGGTGTGCCTCAAGAACAAGGATTACCAGAAAAAAAAAACCTAAATAAGAAAAATACCAAAAACAGAATAAACGAACGGAAGAGACGCGTTTTAAGGAAAATGTAGAAACTCGACTTGAACCCCACTTCCCTGAGTTCGACCCTGGGCCTAAAAGTGACAAGATAAAATCAATTAGGCCAGGTTAAAAATTTTGTAAAGAGATGGTTAGGTCTGAATTAGGTTAACCACTATACACATTTCAACGATAAAAATATCATATTAACAACCTATCCGAGCCGACCATCATGACTTTTCTGGCGCCGTTGCCGGGGAGGTGCGCCTTCGAGTAAGTTTCTATCCAAATCCTTTCAATTTTTCTCTTCCCTCTTCACGGGTATTGTTGTTTTTGGTGTGCAGGTGAACCTGGTGGAAGGAGAAGAAGGCTGACGAAGTCGAGGACGTGAGCAGATCCAAGGCGGGAACGAGAGCGTGAAGACGTCGACATCGCATTGGAGCTTCGCACACGTTGTCGAACAAGTAGGTTTTCTTTTCTCATCAAATTAGGGTTAACTTGCCACCACAATAAAAAAAAAAAATTTAAAACTAAAAACTAGAAAAACTTCTTGGGATTTCTTGAGGGCAAGTGGATTGAAATTCACTTGATTGATTGGTTGTCTTCACTCCCACTGCCCCAGGATTTCCCGCCTTACTTCGCATAGCGAAAATCCGAGAATCTTGATTCTTAGATTTTTCGCCGTGGGAAGTATTCTTTGAGGTAAAGAAAAAGATTGCTTGTATCCCTCTTTTGCCTCACTTATCTTTAATTCAGGATCACATTTTTGGTGGGGAGACTTGGAATTGAGTTGATTCCAACCCCACCACGACTTTTCAAACTTGCCTGTGATTCGATCCTGAATACTTCAACCCCAACAATTTTATTTTCTTTATCTTTTGGTTGAAGCCTTGTGTGTGGAAATCATTTCTGGTGATTGGGAGCACTTGAATTGAAGTGCTTTGGCTCCCTGTCACATTGATATAAAACTGATTCGTGCATCCACACTTAGAAATCTCCATTTAGGGTAGCCCATTGCATTTTAGCATGCATTAACTAACTGATAATTGAAGAAGGGTTTCTTGGGTTTTAGAAGGAAAACCTGTATTTTTGCAAAAACCCGGAGATTGGTTGAATTGGTAATTCAGCAAAACCCTAAAATTCATACTACTTAAGGCTGAACTCTAAAAACCATTCGCCAATAAAAACTTCAATTCGGGGAGATTTCCCCGTTGCATGCTTGTTCTTACACACTCTTAAAATCAATCACTTGGGCATTACCCGTAAACAACGCCCTTCACATTCCAAAAGCACTTGACCCTAAGCCTCTAATTAAAACTGGTAGTAACTTGACCCTTACTAAGGATTGGAGGTCTAACTACCTGTGTGTAGCGACTACGTGCTGGTGAGAGTTCCCGCGTGCTATCGGGTGTCTAAGACTGGGGCAAACGGCCTTTCAATCTGGCCCGGTGGTTCCGCGGTGCTCGCATTCGGTTCCGTAGTTCGTGATAGTAGGTAACTTAGATCTTTAGGTCTAAGGGCACACTGTAGAGGTTAGGAACTTGACTGTATTGATTTGTAATCAAGTGTACCTTTGCGGCGTCATTTCTCTCATCCCTTTTCCCTTCTCATCTCCCCAATTCTTCCTGCGGTAGTGCATGTTTGGGAGTAGGTCACAAAACCCTGAACTATTTGAATTGACTGATAAATCTAGAAAACAAGTCGAATCGTCCTCCTCCACCACAAACATGGCTGCACGCCCACCCCCAAATCCCGAGGGAGGAAACCGCCCTCAGGACCCACCAGGTGGTGGAGCCTTAGATCCCATAACCCGCCTCCAAGCCCAAATGGAAATGTATAATGAGCAAATCGAAGCCATTCGGGAAACATTGGAGGAAATGCAGAACCCTCCCGAACGGGAGGAGCCTAGGTCTCTTAGCTCTTATCAGAATCCCGCTGCTACAGAGACCATAGGACAAATTCGGGTCCCCATGGGCGGGGACGACTTTGAATTAAAACCAAACATAATTGGCCTAATCAATTTTCACTTTCATGGTCTTGCAAGTGAAGACCCATTTCTCCACTTGGAAGACCTAACCCGACTTGCTGAAACCGTTAAACCAAGAAATGTCGGGTTATCTATAGTCCTCATGAAGATGTTCCCGTTTTCATTACGGGATAAAGCGTCGCAATGGTTACGCACCCTTGGGAGAACCATCCACTCTTGGGAAGAGATGCGAACAGCGTTTCTCAAGAAGTTCTTCCCAATCGGGCGGACCAATGCGCTTCGCCGTGCTATCACTTCATTTACGCAACAAAACGGCGAACAATTTCATGAGGCATGGGAGAGGTATAACGACCTCCTCAGGAAGTGTCCGCACCACGGTCTGCCTAAGTGGCATATAGCCCAGATTTTCTACTATGGGCTAAATGAGACTTTGAAGCAGATTGCAGACGCTTCCTGCGGAGGGAACTTTATGAGTAAAGACGAGAATGGAGCATTCGAACTGTTTGAAAATATGAGTGAAAACTCGATGAACAATGCTTCCATTGTCGCCTTTAATCGTACCAGCCAGCCCCGAAATGTCCACGAAGTTGACACGGGACCCTCCCATTCATCCACTGATCTAAGCCTTATTGCACAAAAACTGGATGAAGTCTCCGTCGTGCACAAGAAGCTGGACGAGCTTCTGGCCAACCCCGCCCGATCTATGGCAAACACCACCTCTTCACCACTTCGTCACAATCCAAGTTCTTCTAATACCAGGCTTATACCGAGAAACCCCGTTAGACCTTCCTTACCGAGTGTCGCGCCAAGCGACTCGGTAAGTCATGTGGAACTGGCTTTTGCGAGCCAGTATTCCGACACGGAGGACCAACCCTCCGTGTGTTCAGACGCATATCTACATGCGGACGCGTCTTCTGGCATAGAAGATGCTTGCGCCCTGGGGAACAACCCGTTCTCTGCCACTTATAACCCGGGGTGGCGTAATCATCCGAACTTTGCATGGTCCAACAACCCGCAGTGCCAAAACCCCGCGGGTGGACCAATGCGACCGTCCGCACCCGTCATCCCAAGGGTCCAGTTTAATCCTATGGCAAATCCGCCATCAGGACCTTGCGTACCACAAACTGAACACGCATCAAGCCCTCTTGACAAATTGATGCGAATGATGACGGAAATGTCAAAGCGCCATGAAGAGAACATGACCTCTCTTCAGCACCAATTGGCGCAGCAGAATGCCGAGATCAGTCAACTACGCATGGCGACTCGATCTCAGGGCACTCTTCCCGCCCAACCTGTTCCAAACCCGCGAAATTTCGTGCCCCGTGGTTCTCAACCACAGGTACGACCTTCTCAGGGACAGGTTAATCAAGTTCTGCAAGCTCCGAGCATTCCACCGGGATTTCAGGCTAATCCTGCTGCAGCACCACACTCTTATCTCCCCATTGCAAACCCTCCTGCACCGTATGATCCCACTGGACCCGCATCGTCCAATGCTATCACTACGAGGAGCGGTAAGCAAACCGTCGATCTGCCTCGACCTGATCCTGGCCCATCTTCTTCTTCGCCTTCTCATTCGGGATGCATACCGCATTCGCGAGAGGATGATGCACCAAAACTTGTGCCAGAATCAGTCCCATTCCCTGAGGCTCTACTAAGGGAGCCAAAAGGCAAAAAGAAAAATACGCAGGCCTTTGACAACCTACGTAATTTGTTCAGGGATGTAGAAATCAAGGTACCCCTGCTCGAGGCAATCGACCACATACCTACTGTCGCTCGATTTTTCAAAGACTACACAACACCCAGGAGACAGTCAAAGAAGACTAAAAATCCGGTGGTTCTCGCCTCATGCGAGTTGTGCTATACTGTCAAACTTACCACCGAAGCAGAAAGATCCGGGCACACCACTGATTTCCTGTAGCATCCAAGGCTGCAGTTTTAACCATGCCTTGCTTGATCTAGGATCTTCCATCAATCTCATACCGACCATCATGCTCAAAAAATTTTCCTTGGGAAATCTGAAACCCACCCCTGTCACGTTACAGTTGGCAGATCGTTCTGTCAAAATCCCGAAGGGTGTGGTGGAAGACGTGGTGGTTAGGGTCAACAGTCTCTGTTTTCCTGTTGACTTTCTTGTTTTAGATATGGAAGTTCCTAGTTCACTTTCTGATTGTCCGATCATCCTCGGTCGACCTTTCTTGGCCACAGCCCGCGCCCACATCGACTGCGAGTAGGGCTGTATTGAGATTGCCGTTGGATCTGAGAAGCTCAAGCTTAACATATTCAAGGCAGCCAAGAACTTTGATTGCGATTGCATTGAGGATGACACGTCTGACGAGGACATGGCCGTCAGCGCGTGTATCGGACTAATTGGGACCTATTCGGGCTGCTGCGGATTACCTATAAACACTGATAACTGCCTGACCAACGCATACTGTGACGTTCCCCAATCCCTCCCTTGTCCAGTACCTTCTCCTGGCCAGACTTCTGACGAGGTTTTCTCCGCTTCCCATACCTCGTGGTCTGAGTCATATCCGGGCTACTCACTATCGGTCCACACTCATGAAGACCGAATTGCCCTTTCTTCCCCGCCAAATCAGGCGGATTTACAAATCCACACTGGGACCTTGAGCCCATATACTTCTCACTGGGGCTATTCATTTTTGGATCCATGTATCCAAGAAGCCCCTCTTCTTGGCCAATCTGAAGGCCAGTTTCTTCCTCCTAACTTGTTCTCCTACCCGTCTGGGACACTCTCGTCCCAAGAAATGCCAGATCCTTCCCCATCCACTCCCGAGCTAAAAGTGCTGCCTAATACACTCAAGTATGTTTTCCTGGGACCAAATGAAATGCTCCCTGTAATCATCAGTTCAAAATTAACCATGGAGCAGGAGTGCAAACTAACTAAGGTCCTCCTAGAACACAAGGCAGCTTTTGGATGGTCTTTATCAGACTTATCTGGTATTAGTCCCTCCTACTGCACTCATCGTATATATACGGAGGAGGAGGCTCGACCTTCTCGCGAGATGCAGCGACGTCTCAACCCTAACATGCGGGAGGTCGTTAAGAATGAAATCATTAAGTGGCTGGATGCGGGTATAATCTACCCGATCAGCGATAGCCCCTGGGTGAGTCCGATTCACGTTGTGCCCAAAAAGGCAGGACTCACCATCCGTGTCAATGACAGGGGCGAATCCATCCCTACACGCACTCCTACATCTTGGAGAGTGTGTGTAGATTATAGGAAACTCAATGCTGCAACCAAGAAAGATCACTTCCCGCTACCATTTATTGACCAAATCCTAGAGCGGTTAGCGGGAAATAAATTTTTCTGCTTCCTGGATGGATTCTCAGGATATAACCAGGTGGCAATAGACCCCCGAGACCAAGAGAAAACCACTTTTACCTGCCCTTTCGGCACCTTCACCTTTAGAAGGATGCCGTTCGGACTTTGTAACGCGCCAGCAACTTTCCAGAGATGCATGCTGGCGATATTTCATGACATGGTGGGTGACTTTCTTGAGGTCCTCATGGATGACTTTTCAGTCTTTGGACCATCTTTCGACGAATGTCTTGCCAACCTGACTCGCATCCTTAGGAGATGTATTGATGTAAACCTCGTGCTTTCCTGGGAAAAAAGTCATTTTATGGTGCACGAGGGAATTGTTCTTGGACATATCATCTCCGATAGGGGTATCAAGGTTGACAGAGCTAAGCTCGATATCATTGCTGATTTACCTGTGCCTGGTTCTGTCAAACAAATCCGCTCCTTCTTGGGACACGTCGGTTTCTATAGGAGATTCATCAAAGACTTCTCCAAAATTTCTCGACCCTTAACTCATCTCCTATCAACCGACGTGCCCTTCGACGTGGGCCCTGACTGTATACAAGCATTCACGCAGCTGCGTAATGCTGTCACCAAGGCCCCTGTTCTCCAGCCGCCTGATTGGTCCCTCAACTTTGAACTTATGTGTGACGCTTCAGACCTTGCAGTCGGAGCCATCCTGGGACAAAGATGCGATAGACACCCCTTCGTGGTATACTACGCCAGTAAGACGTTGGACGAGGCCCAGCGTAATTATACTACCACTGAAAAGGAACTACTGGCAGTCATCTTTGGGCTGGAAAAATTCCGTTCTTACCTTCTGGGCTCTCACGTTATTGTTTTCACTGATCACGCGGCCATTCGCCATCTCATGCACAAGAAGGATGCCAAGCCTAGACTGATTCGTTGGATCCTTCTGTTCCAGGAATTTGACATTGAGATTCGTGATAAGATCGGAGCCCAGAATGTTGTGGCTGATCACCTTTCCAGACTGGACCCTGACCATATTGGACTTACTCTGCCAATTAATGAAGTTTTTCCTGATGAGCACCTATTGGCAATAAATGTGGCAAGTGGACCGTGGTATGCCGACATTGCCAATTACCTTGCTTCTGGATCTCTTCCACATGGCTGGCCTAAAAACCAGCGCGAGCGTCTCATGGCAGAAGCAAAGTATTATTTCTGGGATAATCCACTTCTTTTTCGGATAGGTGCTGATCAAATCATCCGTCGCTGTATTCCTGACAGTGAGTTCCCCAGTGTGCTATCCTTCTGCCACGATCAGGCCTGTGGAGGCCATTTCTCTGGGAGGAAAACTGCAGCCAAGGTGTTGCAGTGCGGTTTCTTTTGGCCCTCCCTTCACCAGGACGTGCACACTTATGCCAAACATTGCACTAGGTGCCAGTCATTAGGGTCAATGGCACGTCGTGACATGATGCCCTTGCAACACATCCTAGCTGCGGAAATCTTCGACATCTGGGGAATTGACTTCATGGGTCCCTTTCCTCCATCCAACGGCTTCGAATTCATCCTCGTGGCCGTCGACTATGTTTCAAAATGGATCGAGGCTATTCCCGCGCGCCGTGCTGACCATGTTATCTCCACCCGATTCGTCAAAGACCATATCTTTGCGCGTTTTGGGATCCCTCGGGCCATTATCTCGGATGGAGGAAGCCACTTTACCCATGCTTCTTTTCGGGCACTTCTGAGGAGGTACGGAGTCCACCATCGTATCGCATCCCCGTATCATCCTCAGACGAACGGCCAGGTGGAAGTGTCGAACCGGCAAATCAAGCAGATTCTCCAGAAAACGGTTCGGCCTGACCGTAAGGATTGGTCCGACAAGCTGACTGATGCACTTTGGGCGTATCGGACCGCCTTCAAGGCTCCCCTTGGTATGTCTCCATATAGAATCGTTTACGGGAAGCCTTGTCATTTGCCTGTGGAGTTGGAGCACCGCGCTTATTGGGCGGTTCGCCAATGTAACCTCGACCCAGACTTGTGTGAACGAGAAAGGAAACTCCAACTCCAAGAGCTGGAAGAGCTCCGTCGTGAAGCCTATGATTCTGCTCTAACCTTTAAACAGCGCACTAAGGCTTTTCACGACAGCCATGTTCGGCGGAAGGAATTTAAGCCATCTCAGCAAGTTTGGCTCTATAATGCCCGACTCAAATTCTTTCCTGGGAAATTAAAGTCCAAATGGACTGGTCCTTTTCTGGTCTCAAGACCATTCCCCAATGGGGCCGTCGAAATCGAAGATCCCAAATCTGGGCGTAAATTTACGGTCAACGGGCAGCGTTTGAAACCCTATCTGACTCATGAACCTGCCCCCGTTGGAGAAACCGTTGCCCTGCTGGAGGGTAACTAATTCTTTGCCTCATTCTGAGTCCAGCTGGGGACATTAAATTCAGCGCTTGTTGGGAGGCACCCTAACAGCACTCACCATCCACCATCACTTTTCACACCTCTATCGCAATCACTTCACTTTTCTCTTCACCACCCACCATCCACCCACCCTTCCACCCTGATCTATACCCTGAACCTCAGCTCTTGTTACCCGATCTTCCATCCTTCCTCTGCCTTTCCCTGCATGCATATGTGGACATAGCATTGTTTGGCATGGGGGGGTGGATAGGCATCCATAGGATCCGGGTATGTTATGGAATTATACAGTTCCCACCTATTTATAAATATGAAAAAAAAAAAATATATATATATATATTAATAATAAATGGTGTTTAGTAATGATTTGAAAGCTGAAACAAAAAAATTCAATAAGTGTTTATGGATATTCAACCTCTATTTTGAAGAATTTCCAGGCCACGGAAGCTTGATTCGCTCAGGCTCGGCTTAATTCACTTAAAGTATTGACGAAATAGATCAAAATCTCTCTTAACTAAGGACGTATTCTTGTACCTGAGACACCAGTACAGGATCCGTTGGTTTGCTTTTTCTTGAGAGCTTAAGTAAATTTGGTTCACACTACACATATCAGGAAAGACCAGGTGAACATAAGATCCAACCCTAGTGTTCATTAGGGAAGATGGAGTCCTTACCTGTGCGTGCAGGTAGACTTTTTATCCCAGCATTTAGTCTTGTGTTTAGGAGTGACTCTTTCCACCAAAAAGAAACTCTCCCACCAAAAAGAAAAATAAGTGTGCTCCTTCAAAATGTGTTGTAAGAGATATACTGACACGTGTTTCAAAAAAAAAAAAAAAGAAGAAAAAAAAAAAGAAGAAAAAAAAAAGAAGAAAAGAAAAAAGAAAGAGAGATGTTTTAAAAGAGTCAGTATATCTCATAAATGTCTGCATACTTTGTTTTTCGGTGAGCCACAAAAAAAATATCAGAAAATGGGAGTTGAGTTTTCCGTAATCATCTTAAGGGTCAATCCAAAAACACGAGCTGAAACTGGGACCAACTTGTACTTAAAAATTCGTGAAACCCTGGGAGTGAGTCTTAAGGTTCATCTGGTCAGTCTTGATCCTTCACTATGCACAACCATAACCTCTTGAGCTCTCGAGTACGGCAAAAACCTCCTGGGTCCTGGAAATCGTACTTAAGGTTTAAATATCAAGAGTTCTGGTTAGTTGAGAGATGATCTATGTCATGTGAGACTTAAAGTACTGGTAGTCTTCTTTACAATTGGTTCTCACAATATTCCATAGTAAACACACCTGTATCACCTCAGAAGAAAATCTTCAGCTTAAGATCATTTCTAAATACTATTTTGTTAGGGACTAGCAAAAGATAGGCATGGGGGTATATGTTTGCACCTCAAAACACGCCTGTAATAACGCCTTCTTGTGCTATTTTCTAGCATTAACATTGCATAATAGGATCCTGTAATCGCATTTGTAAAAACACTTGCATGCATGTATTTAATCAAGAGAGGAAGAGGAGTGAAACAATCACCTACATAGTTACATTTTTCTTCAAGTGCCTCCTTGCAAAATCACCCTCTTTTTATTTTTCCTCTTGATTTCTTCTTTTCTCTCCTTCCCGCAGCTGCACCCTTCCCGCGGCTGCACTCTTCCCGCAGCTGCATGCAGCAGCCCACAGCACTTCTTCCCGTCACTTCTCCCTGCCAACGCCGCTCCCTATAGCTGCAACTCGCACAGCCTCTCCCTGCTGCAGCCGGCATGCCACTCTCCCCTCCTCTATAAGTAGCTGCAGCAGCTGCTGAAAAAAACCCGCAGCCATCTTCTCCACCGCTTTCCCCTCCCATACGTCGGCCCTTCGTCGAGGAGGCACCCGGCGACCAGGAGAACCCACTGTGGTGCACACCACCGCAGTGGGAGCACCACCGCCCAGCTCTTCGACGAGCCGGTGGGCGTGGTGCGTTCCCTCGCTTCGTTTTTTTTCTTTAACGCCATTGCCGCCGCTCCAAGCTTCGAAGCTTGAAGCCACGGCAGTAGCAGCCCAGCAGCAGCAGCAGCAAGTCCTCCCGCCCCTCCGCGACCGTCCCCGCAGTCGCTCACCGCCTCCGCGTGCGTCTGCAGGGCGTTCCCCGCCTCCGTCTCCGTTCTGTCCACCTCGCTGTTGCACCTGTAGCCGTCCGCCGCGCGCACTGCAGCGGCCGGCTACGGCCTCGCGCCGCCCCCTGCCCTCCTCCGCGACCCTCCTCGACCACCTGCAGACCTCCTCCACGCTCGCTCCTCCGCGCCATCGCCCGCTCGTCGCCTTCGCGCAGGCCTGCAGAACCCTGCGTGAAGGCGCGCCCGCACCCGCCGTCTTCAGACGTCCGCCTCCGCCTTCAGACGACGCGGCGTCAGACGTCCGCCGCCGCGAGCAGACGTCTTAACTCGCTGCCATCGTCCGCGCTCGCGATCTCTCCCGCCCGCTCTTTCTCTCTCTGGCGCTCTCTATCTCTCTCTCTCTCTCTCTCTCTTTTTCACTCACTCACAGACACACACTACACCAACACACACATCTTCACCGACACACACACACACCCACACACACACTTACACTATACGTATAGTTATATATAGTAACATATATATACATACATATATATATATATATACATACATATATCTATTATATATATATACTTATATACATAGTATATCTATATAGTTATGTATACATACATATATATATAATATATCTCTATATATATATATACACGTATATATATATCTATATACTTATACATATACTTATATATATATACATATATACTTATATACATATATATATATACATATCTATATACTTATATATATACACACATATATATATATATATCTAGATACATATATACTTGTATACATATATATATATACATATATATAGTAATATATATATATACTTATATACATATATATACACATATATATATCTATATATATATATATATATCTATACATATATAACTATACATTTATATATATATATAGATATATTTACTTATATACATACATATGTACATATACTTTCATGTTATTTATTATACGCTGTATCGCGGGGATATCTGCACCAGTTGCTGATATTCCCTGATACACGCGTACAAAAAAAAGCGTGGTCCCATACATCATCCATCCTCCATCCACACTCCACGCGGCACCTAGTCGTGTTGGTTGCGTCTCTCTAGACGTCGACTGACTCGACATAGTGCTACACTCCATCGCCACCTCCACCCCCACCCCTTTATATATATACTACATATAAATATATATCTATAGCTACTATATTTACTTTCTATCTGTTATCTTCCTTCTTAGTAAAAAGATAAAAAAAAAAGGTATAAAAGTGAAAAGATAATCTTTGATTTGCAGGTACCCCCGTCTTGCAAGTAGCAAGACGTGTTTTGAAACTCTGTTTTGGCTAAAAGCCAAGGACACAATTTTGAGGGTGTGCCTCAAGAACAAGGATTACCAGAAAAAAAAAACCTAAATAAGAAAAATACCAAAAACAGAATAAACGAACGGAAGAGACGCGTTTTAAGGAAAACGTAGAAACTCGACTTGAACCCCACTTCCCTGAGTTCGACCCTGGGCCTAAAAGTGACAAGATAAAATCAATTAGGCCAGGTTAAAAATTTTGTAAAGAGATGGTTAGGTCTGAATTAGGTTAACCACTATACACATTTCAACGATAAAAATATCATATTAACAACCTATCCGGGCCGACCATCACCCGGGGTTAGGATTGGCCGCTCTGTACCGACTTGTTGGCCCTCGTGTACGTAGTACCGAGGAGAGCTAGTAGTGTTAGGAGAGTACTAGCTACCCCACGGGCCCCGGGGTTCTGCTAGCCTCCTTCACCGACTTGTTAGGCCCACTAGGGCAAACCAGGGTAGTCAGGCGAGGGTGCGCGGACTGTGGAGGGGCAAGGCCCCGGTTTGGTTACTGTGGAGGGGTTGGACCCCTGTTACTGAGAGGGCTCTGCCCTGGTTCCGTGCTGTGCTTTGGGCGCACCTGTTAACGGAAACGACTGACCGCGTGCCAGTGCGGGCTAGCTACCTGTGGGTTTATCGCGCGTGCCGTAGTCACTGTTACGTCTGTCAATGTCCTTGGGGTGGTTGACTGAGGGTAGGATCACCACGGGGGACTCTCCCGGCCAGGAGAGCACCACGTGCTACTTCTACTTTTGGAAAAGACTGCAATCAAGATCGTTCCCACGAGGACATTCGAGATCAAGTAAAGGATCTGAGAAATAAATGAAATAGTAAGAAAAATTGAAAGATGTGAATAAAGGAAGTAATAGAACATAACAGCTACTGTACACTCTACTGTTGCCTTTAGTTAGTTGGCCACTCTACTCAGCGTTTTGCTGACGTGTTACACTCGTTACCTTTTTCAGGACCAGGTGTTGAGCAGCCAGGGTCGGCGGCTGCAGAGGACGCTGGGCCGAGTAGGGTCCAGTAGAGTTACCACAGCTTTGTACCCCTTTTGTTTCTGTTCTAGTGAGTAGTTTTTGTTTCCGCTGTACCTTCTTTACCTGCAGTTTTTGTTATATGATAAATGTTGTTTTACTGTTGTGGTGGTACCTACTGTAGTAGTTTCTTTCCTTACTGCTGTACTTTCTTACTGTTAGTTATATTCATGCTGAATGTGGTTTATTTTACTGTCTTTTGGTTACTTCCTCGTTGGACGACTAGGTCTTGGGATTAGTCGAGTCGGTCCGGTTCTCGTGTCTCGTAGGGACTGGGGAACCGGGTCTTTACAAGATGGTATCAGAGCAAGGTCGTCCCGAGAAGTGAATCAACTGACTGGAAAATAACCAATTCACATGTTTATAGCTAGAGTAGCCACCACAACATATCTCTTGACATGAGCTCTTAGAAGTCTTGTTAGGTACCGTTTGTTTTGACGTTTCCGTTTTGTTTCGCATCTCCTTGCAGGAGATGCCTCGTCGCGGGACTGGTGAGACTGGCCGCGGGCGCGGCCGAGGGCGAGGTCGGCGAGGTGGTCGTGCTGTCGTTGACGTCTCGGTGGACCAGCCACCACTCCCTGGCATCCAGGCCCAGGACCTCGCCAGACTGATACGGGATATTGTACGAGAGGAGCTCCACCCACCGCCCCGAGCACCTCCTCCTGGGGTTGCAGAGGGGGAGTCCTCTGTGGGACCACGCGACAGACGCGGCGCTGGACACGAGGGAGGGGATGGGCCCATGCCGCCCCCACCTTCCTCCGACACTTCTGTACACGAGGCACCTTCGCCTGGAGGTGCACCAACACCTCCCCTACAGCGCCACTTCGAGCTTTTCGGACAGTTCCGGAAGCTGAAGCCCCCCTCCTTCAAGGGGGATGAGGACCCGACCGAGGCAGAGGACTGGCTTGAGCAGCTGGAGAAGATCTTCGACACCCTTCGCCCCCCGGTGGAGTGCCGCGTGGCCTTTGCCACGTACCAGCTGGAGAGTGCGGCACACCGGTGGTGGAGGGCGGTTCGGGGTCAGGAGAGGGACGAGCCGACGTGGGACCAGTTCGTCACCCTCTTCTGCGAGCAGTACTTTCCCCAGACGTGGCAGGACCAGAGGAGGCGGGAGTTCCACACTCTCCGCCAAGGGACGATGACCGTGAGCACGTACCGCACGCGTTTCTTGGAGCTGTCCCGCTTTGCAGCGACAGCGGTAGCCACTGAGGAGGAGCGCCTTTGGAGGTTCACCGAGGGGCTCCGGCCTGCGATCCGGGGGTATGTCAAACCCCTGAAGCTGCCGACGTTTTCGAGGGTGGTAGAGGCAGCTATGACTTACGAGGAGACCAACCCGTCCGCGCGAGAGACCGACGGCGGGCGGAAGAGGCCCTTTCAGCCAGAATTCTCACAGGGCCGGCGAGAACGGAGACACGTGGCGTCCGCAGGAGAGCCGTCACGTTGTGCAGGGCCATCAGTGGCCTTTGGGGGCCCTCGACAGGGGCCAGTCGCCAGCACCGGACCCCCGCCTAGCCGACAGCAGGGACTCACTAAGGGCGGGAGTCGGGTTCCCCTCTGCTACCAGTGTGGCCAGCCGGGCCACGTCAGGAGGGACTGCCCATCTAGGGCAGGAGGTCAGCAGATACTTCCCGTGTAGAGCACTGGAGGGCGTGCAGGAGGCCGCGGTTCCCAGGCAAGAGGAGGAGGACAGCAGTCGCGAGGAGGGTACCGGCCAGCACCTACCCATCCGCACCTAGAGCTGAGGGGCGTATCAACGCCCTAACACACAGGGACGCCAGAGCATCGGGATCCGTGGTAGCAGGTATGGTTTCAGTTTCTGGCAGACTCGTTTACGCGCTTTTCGATTCCGGCGCTACGCACTCGTTTGTCGCAGCCAGTTTCGCAGTTAGTTTGGACCAGGATTATACACTGTTAGAGAATCCGTTCGTAATCAGAGGTCCGAGTGGTCAGCTGTTTGTAGCTGAGGAGGTGTACACGGGTTGCGGGGTCAGCATCGGGGGACATAGCCTGCCAGCTGACCTGATTATGATACAGATGGAGGACTTTGGAGTGATTCTGGGGATGGATTGGCTGTCCACTTTCCACGCCTTGGTAGACTGTTTTGAGAGGAAGATTGTTTTCTCCATTCCGGAGTTGCCTCCTTTCGAGTTTCACGGGCAGCCAGTGGACGGAGGTTTCAGGTGCATTTCGGCACTTCGGGCGGCGAGACTTTTGAGCCAGGGGTGTGAGGGCTTCCTAGCTTGTGTGGTGGTAGAGCACAGCCCCATGGCGGACTTCCAGAGCATCCCGGTGGTCAGAGAGTACCCCGACGTGTTTCCAGACGAGTAACCAGGACTACCGCCCGAGCGTGAGATCGAGTTTGAGATCTCACTAGTACCAGGGACCAGCCCCATCTCCACCGCGCCATACAGAATGGCACCGCTTGAGCTGCGAGAGCTCAAGTCTCAGTTGCAGGACCTTTTGGAGAAGGGTTTCGTGAGGCCCAGTGCGTCTCCCTGGGGAGCCCCGGTACTGTTTGTGAAGAAGAAGGATGGGACCCTACGCCTTTGTGTGGACTACCGACAGCTGAATATGGTCACCATCAAGAACAGATATCCGCTGCCGAGGATCGACGATTTGTTTGACCAGTTGCGAGGTGCCACGGTGTTTTCCAAGATCGACTTGAGGTCTGGATACCACCAGTTGAGGATCAGGGAGACCGACGTCTCCAAGACAGCTTTCCACACCCGGTACGGACACTACGAGTTTTTGGTCATGCCGTTTGGGCTGACCAATGCCCCCGCTGCTTTCATGGACCTGATGAACCGGGTGTTTAGACCGTACTTGGACCAGTTTGTGGTGGTTTTCATAGATGATGTACTCATCTATTCTAGAGATCGGACGCAGCACGGACAGCACTTGCGGATGGTTCTGGACACTCTGAGACGACGCAGGCTGTACGCCAAATACAGCAAGTGCGAGTTCTGGTTGAGGGAGGTGACCTTTTTGGGTCATGTGATCTCTGGAGACGGCCTGGCAGTGGATCCCGCCAAGGTCGAGGCAGTGCTCAGGTGGGAGAGACCGCGTTCAGTCACTGAGATTCGCAGTTTCCTGGGACTGGCAGGTTACTACAGACGGTTCATCAGAGGGTTTTCGCAGATTGCACGTCCTATGACACAGTTGACCCGGAAGGATGTGCCTTTCGCTTGGACAGATGCCTGTGAGGCGTGTTTTCTGGAGCTGAAGGAGAGGTTGACCTCGGCTCCCGTGCTCACCATCCCTGACAGTAGTGGCGGGTTCGTTGTGTACACAGACGCTTCCTTGCAGGGGTTAGGAGGTGTGCTCATGCAGAGGGGTCACGTGGTCGCTTACGCTTCGCGGCAACTGAAGCCCCATGAGCATACCTACCCTACCCACGATCTAGAGTTGGCAGCTGTTGTCTTCGCGCTGAAGACATGGAGGCACTAGTACGGTGAGACCTTCGAGATTTTTACAGATCACAAGAGCCTCAGATATCTTTTTGACCAGAAGGAGCTCAACATGAGACAGCGACGTTGGTTGGAGCTCCTGAAGGACTACGACTGCAGCATCTCCTACCACCCGGGAAAGGCCAATGTGGTGGCTGACGCCTTGAGCCGTAAGGCGCCCGCACGCTTGGCCAGTCTACAGTTACAGAGTTGGAGCCTTTTGGAGGAGGTGGGCAGTTGGCGACCTCTAGAGTTACGAGGGTACTGTGGGGCAGTGATGGTCACACGGCAGACCAGGCCAGAGTTGATAGACCGCATCATCACGGGACAGATGGCCGATCCGTACTTGCAGTCTTTGCGCGACAGAGTACTATCAGGGGACCCAGGGGACTTCTCTTTCACAGACCAGGTGTTACGCTTGAGGGGACGGTTGTGCGTCCCCAGAGACGAGGAGCTGTTGAGAGAGCTCCTGACTGAGGCACACGGTTCCAGATTCACCATACATCCCGGAAACACGAAAATGTACCATGACTTGAGACGCGAGTTCTGGTGGAGAGGGATGAAGCGGGATGTGGGTGAGTTCGTGCAGCAGTGCTTAGTGTGCCAGCAGGTGAAAGCCGAGCATCAGAGGCCTGCAGGGCCACTTCAGCGGCTTCCAGTGCCAGAGTGGAAGTGGGAGAGCATCACCATGGACTTGGTGGTGGGCTTATCTGTTACCCAGCGAGGACACGACGCAGTCTGGGTAATAGTGGATAGATTGACGAAGACGGCACGATTCTTGCCGATCCGAGTCACTTTGGGACCAGCACAGTTGGCAGAGAGGTATATCCGTGATGTGGTGCGACTACACGGAGTTCCGCGGGAGATCGTATCTGACCGGGATACCCGCTTTACGTCCCAGTTTTGGGCTGAGTTTCAGCAGGCTTTGGGGACGAGGTTGAGGTTTAGCACGGCTTACCACCCCCAGACGGACGGACAGTCGGAACGCACGATACAGACACTTGAGGACCTTTTGCGTGCCTGTGTACTAGACTGGAGGGGCTCTTGGGAGGAGCACCTGCCCCTGGTGGAGTTTGCATACAACAACAGTTATCACTCGAGCATCGGCATGGCTCCCTACGAGGCTCTGTACGGACGGAAATGCACGGCACCCTTGAGTTAGGTTGAGGTGGGGACCAAGTGGGAGGTTGGCCCCGGGTTGATCCGGCAGAGTCAGGGGGTAGTTGAGCAGATCCACAGACGACTCCGCACTGTCAGGAGCAGACAGAAGAGCTACGCATATCGCAGACGCAGAGAGGTGCAGTTCGAGGTTGGGGACCACGTCTTCCTTCGTGTTTCGCCCATGAAGGGCTTACAGCAGTTTGGGGTGAGAGGGAAGCTCGCGCCGAGGTTCGTGGGGCCCTTTGAGGTCCTGGAGCGGGTTGGACCCGTTGCTTACAGACTTGCCCTTCTCCCGCAGCTTTCTGGTGTGCACGACGTGTTCCACGTGTCCAACCTCAGGAAGTACGTAGCCGATCCCAGCCACGTATTGAGTCACGAGAGCGTCGAGGTGAGCGACGACCTGACCTACCCCGAGCGGCCAGTGCAGATCCTAGACCGAGCCGTCCGCAGGTTGAGACGAAAGCAAGTACCCCTGGTAAAGGTTTTGTGGAGGAGCCAGCGGTACGAGGAGGCTACCTGGGAGCCTGAGGCGGCAATGCGGGAGCGGTACCCGGAGCTTTTCGCGGGTACGTCTTTTCGGACCGGCTTCGGTCCTCTTTGAGTTTGTTATGGTTATTTGGACATATTTTTCCCGCACCCTAGTTGGCGCAAGTTTCGGGGACGAAACTTCCTTTGAGTTTGTTATATTGTAACGAGCACGTGCCCCAGACGCCTTTTAAGACGTCTGGGAGGTGGCCCAGACGTCGGACCAGACGTCTGGGATCACATCAAGACGTCTGACCAGACGTCCGGGATAGTTTACAGACGTCTGGAGAACAGTTATGTTCGCACGGGAGATTCGTCTGCGCGCCTGTGCGCGCAGACCTGCGATTCTCCCCTCTTTCTCTGCGGCTGCGACCGCCTTCTCTCTCCTCCTCGCGCGTCCTTAAAAGGGCGCGCCTCCCCTCCCGTCTCCACCGTCTCCTCCTTCTTCTCCTTCCTGTGCGCGAGAGCGAGCGGACGCGAGGGCGCAGCGGCAGCGGCAGCCGCAGTGAGCGCGGAGGAGGCGCGGCGTGCGAGGGCGGGGCTTTGCCGTGAGGGCGAGCTCGCCGGAGCGGCTTGGCCGGCCGGCGGAGGGCGCAGGGGGTGCGGAGCGACGCGGAGAGGGACCTGCTGCGGGCTGAGCAGTAGACGCGCGAGGTGCGACGCGGGCGGCGTCGCGAGCGGAGGCCGAGAAGGGTTCTGATTCTGGAAAAATTTCCAGAATCAGACGTCTGGATTGATAGCCAGACGGCAAGGTCGACGTCTGTAAGATCATACAGACGTCTGAAAGGTGAGTTTCCGCTTTCTTCTTCCTTCTTGTCGACTGACCGTACTGAGGGAGGGGGGTTGGCTGTGCGCAGGTTCGCTGATTCGCCATCCCTTGCGAATCAGACGTCTGGAAGTTGTACCAGACGGCGGGAGTGACCTCCAGACGTCCGGAGGGACCATCGGACGTCTGGGATCTAGGCAGACGTCCCCGCATACTTCTGGACGTCCGGGGAACCAAGCCGAACAGGTAATTCTCTGATCCACCGTTTAAGACGTCTGGAAGGAGTTCCAGACGTCTGATTTTGCACAGTATTGTCTTTCTCGACCCGTTTAGGGCCCGTTTGGGCTCCGTTTTCCGCGATTCGAGTTGCGTTCGTTTCATAATTAATTCCTCTACTCATCTACGGTAGCTATACACTATTTTGAGACACTCCTTGTGTTTGATCCTTGTGACAGGATCTCGTTTAGTTGCAGTCTTAAGAGCCGCGGAGGCACGCGGGATTCCCGATCACGCCCCCATTACTCCCGTTGTACCTGGTAGAGTGGCTTTAAGTATTAATAAAATCTGTTAAAGTATGGAACCATAACTAGAACCTAGGGCATTGCATGAATCCTAGGAATGAGAAATATATGGAATGATAGCTCCTAGGTGTTGCATGAATCCTAGGGCCGGAAAACTAGATTGTATGATAGATCCTAGGATATGGCATGAATCCTAGGGTGGAAAAACTAGTGGAATGTATATTACTGCAGTCTTGGAAAATTGGAAAGGAATATATAAAGCTGCCTGTAAATTTAATTAACAGCTGCCCGTTATGAATAAAGAAACATGTTTGAGATCATGGATTTTGAGAATGTGAATCTGGAAAGTGAAACATATGATGTTCTGAGATAAAGAGCTGGAACCCTACGGGGAATTAGGAGTGGAACTCCTGGAAAGAAAAAGGAATGGAACTGAGATGTAGTTTGTACTGTCTCTTGGGTACGCAGTATCAAGGGAAGTACCTGTACCTGTTTAGTGCAGAGTGGGGCCAGCCGCCCCAGGGACCCGGGGTTAGGATTGGCCGCTCTGTACCGACTTGTTGGCCCTCGTGTACGTAGTACCGAGGAGAGCTAGTAGTGTTAGGAGAGTACTAGCTACCCCACGGGCCCCGGGGTTCTGCTATCCTCCTTCACCGACTTGTTAGGCCCACTAGGGCAAACCAGGGTAGTCAGGCGAGGGTGCGCGGACCGTGGAGGGGCAAGGCCCCGGTTTGGTTACTGTGGAGGGGTTGGACCCCTGTTACTGAGAGGGCTCTGCCCTGGTTCTGTGCTGTGCTTTGGGCGCACCCGTTAACGGAAATGACTGACCGCGTGCCAGTGCGGGCTAGCTACCTGTGCGTTTATCGCGCGTGCCGTAGTCACCATTACGTCTGTCAGTGACCTTGGGGTGGTTGACTGAGGGTAGGATCACCACGGGGGACTCTCCCGGCCAGGAGAGCACCACGTGCTACTTCTACTTTTGGAAAAGACTGCAATCAAGATCGTTCCCACGAGGACATTCGAGATCAAGTAAAGGATCTGAGAAATAAATGAAATAGTAAGAAAAATTGAAAGATGTGAATAAAGGAAGTAATAGAATATAACAGCTACTGTACACTCTACTGTTGCCTTTAGTTAGTTGGCCACTCTACTCAGCGTTTTGCTGACGTGTTACACTCGCTACCTTTTTCAGGACCAGGTGTTGAGCAGCCAGGGTCGGCGGCTGCAGAGGACGCTGGGCCGAGTAGGGTCCAGTAGAGTTACCACAGCTTTATACCCCTTTTGTTTCTGTTCTAGTGAGTAGTTTTTGTTTCCGCTGTACCTTCTTTACCTGCAGTTTTTGTTATATGATAAATGTTGTTTTACTGTTGTGGTGGTACCTACTGTAGTAGTTTCTTTCCTTACTGCTGTACTTTCTTACTGTTAGTTATATTCATGCTGAATGTGGTTTATTTTACTGTCTTTTGGTTACTTCCTCGTTGGACGACTAGGTCTTGGGATTAGTCGAGTCGGTCCGGTTCTCGTGTCTCGTAGGGATTCGGGAATCGGGTCTTTACATCTAATGTGATGATCTGGGCCGCTGGCATCTGATTGGACGACTGAATCGAGCTCATGCGTAAGGAACGAGCATGAAGGCGAGACTCGAACGCGTGACCTGTAGGAGTGTGTCGTTCTTAACTGCTATGCTATGGGGCTTCTTTTGTCAACTTTTTCAATTTTAGTCCATGCGCTCTCAGTTGTTGGATGAAGATCCAACGGTTGAGATCAAGGGGCACTTGATAAGGAGAGCAGCGGTGGCTCTGGGTTGCTTGAATGGCGCCACGTGGTGCCATCTGGGCTATCCATTTTCCAATGCTTGTAGATGGTGCCACGGATGTTGGATCTAGTCGATTTTCACGTCGTTGGTCTACGATCGTCGATTCGAACCCATCCATGCAGTTGGATTTGTCGTCTGAGGTGCGGATTTTACACCACCTTGCTTGTTGGCCTCTGATCTTTCTAGGACTGCATCTGATGCTATGAAGGTCCAATCAGGGTGATCTCGGAGGCGTTGAGCTCCGATCGTCACCCTGATTAGATCTGTACGGTTGGATATTCAATTCGAGGCCTTGAAATGATATTGCCCTGTCCCCTAGTGATCGATGTGTTTCGACGAACGGAAAGTTGGGGTTAGGAGAAACCCATCGCTGTAGTCGCAAAACACGTTATCAAATACAATTTTTTACCGAACTCTAAGGGAGTCCCGGGTATAACACCGGGAGGCGACATTTGTTTTCGTTAAAATCCACGCTTTGAGTCGTTTCTTTTTGGTTTTTTACGACCTTGTTATTCTTTTTTTGTGATTTTGTAATAAGGAGACAAGAAAGATAACTTCACAAAGTGGAAAAAACAAATTTGATATATCACAATGTGATGCAAATGTTTATTACAATATGCTAAGAAAATATAAAAGAGATAGGGGTGAGAAGAAATCTCCTGAATTGGCTGTACGGCGAGACGACGACGCTTGGCAGCAGCTTGGACGGAGGAGGTGAGAGGCTGGACAACGGGGGTGAGATGTCGGAGGATGCTAGGTGGAGGAATGCTTCACCAAGTCACTGAACGGAGATGAGGTGGTGGAGGTGATCTTCTACTGGAATGGAGGTGGGAGGACAGCTCCAAGGCTCCCTATGAAGATGCTGAGAGGGACAAGGAATATTTAGTGAGATCGGGGATCACTACACTAGTAGGGCACCTTTCGAGCTTGGGAATGAGCTCTTAGGAGCTTTGATGGGCTTCTAGAGCTCTAGACTAGGTGGGAATAGCAAAGGTAGAGATGCCTTGGAAGGGAGAGGGTCATGGGGTTTATATAGTGGTGGAAGGGATGTGTTTGGCGTGCACGGGTCTTCAACAACATTTAAAATGTCGCTGAAGACCTGCTGGAGGTGTTACTAGAGCCTTCACTCGCCTCCGCTGGCGTGAGGTGGAGTCGCTGCAGCTGGCATAGTGCGGAGAGAGCCTCAGCCGTTGGATTCACATCGCACAACTAAGGATTGAGCGGCCTAGGCGATTCAAATCGCAGAGATAGTGCTCCTCTGTTGGTGCGTGTGTTAGCATCCGTTGGATCCATCATCATGCGACTAGGATGCTCCCTCAAATCGGGCCATCACAGATTCTAACGTGCGTGCAATATGCCTTCGAGAAGATCCAACGATCGAGAATGCATTCGGTCGTCTTAAATGAGTGCCCCTGATAGCGCGCGTGTGATCTGGCATGTCTCCTCGTGTCATTGGGTGGCATCTGATTGCACGTGTGTCACCTCAATCGCTCAATCAAGATCAATGGTCCAATTTATCTGATGCTGGAGTGGTCACGGCAGATTGGAACTCGAACCTGTGCCTTTTCCTTGCTAAGCAGGAGCATGACTGTTGTGGCAAGGGTGCTCGATGGTTGCGTGGAGGTGTTGGTGTGGCTATGCAGCTCGACCGTTGGATGAAGATCCAACGGTCGCAATTAGATCGTCCTTGAGATGCTTGGGAAGAGGTCGGGCGATGTTGAGTGCTTCTTGGCCGTTGAATTGCGATTCAATGGTTGGGATCACTCCTTGCGGTGAGGCTGGGGAGGTTGCAGCTCATGTAGGGTGGCCTGGATGGTGCCTCGTGCACCATCTAGGCCATCCATCTTCTTCTTCTTGTAGAGGGTGCTATGGAGCTTTGATCGGGGTGATTTTTACGCTGACGGACTGCGATCGTCACTCCGGATCCATCTGTACAGTCGATTTCTTCATCCAAAGCCCATAAAGATGTTGCACTACCTCCTGGCCATATAAAATGTTGGAATTAATGTATAGAATACACAAACTATCCTAAATGAAATACAATGAATGTTATGAAATATTTATACTATGAAATGCAATGCTAGGCCTAGGAACTCTCAGAAATAAGTATTTTATCATGAATTCATGCGTGTTTATCATACCCCCATGCTTACTTTTTGCTAGTCCCTAGAAAAATTAACCTAAATGCTATGTATAAAAGTAGAATTAGGGTTTGATCACTGAGGCATGATTTATTGGTTGCTTTAGAAGATTTTAACCAAAGATCTAGTTACAAAAACTCAACAGTGCCCTGGTGTCTGCCAAAATGCAGACCGCCTAAGCCCTCGCCTTATTTGGAAAGGGAAGATACATTTTTTTGCTTTTTCTTTTTTCTAATTTTTTTGGACTTTTGGAGTTTGAGAGTTTCGGGATAAATTTTTACGGCTACCTGACCCGCACGAGATTCGAAAAGGACTCTAAGTGCTAAGCATTTTATGAAAAGAGTGAAAGACTCACTAGGCGGCCAGACTTCGGGTTTCTACGACCCTAGGTGACCTTAAGAGTTTCTGCCTAAAGGTTTCTCTTTTCGAACGGTAGCTTTCTCCCCACTTTATTTTTTTATGGGGTCAACACAAGGGTGGACCTAGTGTATATCTCGCTGATTTATTATACTTTACTGCTTCTTTCTTAAGTGTTTTGGAAATTATGGTGCATTTTTGTGAGCTGGGCTCTGGACAATCGGTCAATGGGTTGTTACCTACGGCAACTTGTCAACCATACTTGTGTGGTGAAGTGTGATTTTATTTTTTATTTTCTCCTTTTTCTATTTTTTTTTCTTTTTCTATTTTTTTCTTTTTATTTTTGAGTATCATTTTTTTTCTTTTTCTGAGTAGGTAGCTTTCTTGATCTAAGATTTACCTAAAAGTAGTAGAATAAATATGGTCATATAGCTGAGCTCTAAACAATCGGCCAATGGGTTGTTACCCACGTCAACTTGCCAACTATACCACCCTAGACGGTTCATTAGCTATCCAATTTCCGCAAAAATCGTCAAAAAGTGAGTGCAAATAGTGTGTAGATGCTTAGGCTTAAAGTCTTCTCAAATCAGAGGGCGGGTTAATAAGTCGTGTACTTATCACCCCAATTTATTTATCAAATTAAAGTAAAATTACTTAGCAAGGATCCGAGACTAAGTCCACATTCGAGTGGAAACTAGGGTTGATTAAGCCCGAAGACCTAAAGAGTCTAAGTGTTTAGGTCTTAAAGTATTAATTCCTAAAGTTCGCAACTCCTAATGCCTAAGTTCTCTTCTCCTGATTCTAGTTTTCTTTTTTTTTTTGAATAACTGGAAATTACTGTTACGAGCTGACAAAATAATTGTTGCACAAAATATCCACCCCACCATGCTTAGCTAATGCAATGTCCTCATTGTAAAGATAAAAGCATATAGGAGGGTAGAATTGGAAGAATAGCACTTGATTTTGTGAGATTCCGGTCAGCTCCAAACAATCTTTACACATGCTGAGTTTAGTGACTTTATCTAAGCGATGTACTCAATCAAAAATAACTAACATTGAGGCTGCAATAACACATTTTCCGGGACCCTAGATATGGGTCTCGGAGAATAAAAATGGGCTTGCCGAAGAGATGATCCATGAAAGTGGCAAGCTGGTGGTGTAGGGAGAGCCCAAATGGTCTCCAATAGGAGTTTTGTTGATTCAATACAGGGGAGGTGTGGGTGGATATAGAAATTGTGCAATGGTTGAGTGAACAAGGACGTGAGGGTTTTATGATGTGTTGGGGGCTTATGGGTACTGTAGAATACCTAACGTTTCAAGAGTTTCTCCCTAAAGTTCAATTTCATCCTCACAATCAGGGTGCTTAATACAACCATCCTAATCCTCATGATTCCCACCCAAAAGTTGAACCTCAAACTCTAAAAGTTTAGGATGAGGACATTGTTGGGTTTTAACTTGATCATGTGAATCATCCAACAAATTTCCAATTTCATGAATATCTTCCTCATCCCAGGTTGCCACAGTTTGTTGTATGTCTTCATATCCTCAATTGTCCCTGCAATCGTGTGATTTTCTTCCTGAGTTTGGGTTGAGTTAGCCATTAAAAGTTGTCTAAGGTATGTGTGGTCATTACCTCCTCTATCCTGCCAAGCTCCTCCATAAAACCACACTTAATTTTATCCTTCTTTGAGACCTCAAAAATATTAAATCAATTTATTTTATTCCCAGAGGTCATTTCTATATTTCCCAATTAACAATCAATCCTTGCCTTGGCGGTAGCCATGAAAGGTCTTCCCAAAAAAATCGAGGTGTGGTTGAGCTGTTTTGGTGCTTCCATGTCTAGGACCATGAAATCAACAAGGTATTGCAAATCATTAACCTTGACTAAAACGTCCTCCAAAAGACTCAGTTTTGTAATGGACCTATCAGCCAATTGCGTGGTTATGTCAATGTGTTTCAGGTAGCCTAGACCCAGTTCCATGTTCAGTGAGGTGGGGATCACATTTATGGAATCAACCAAGTCGAGGGGAGCCCGGTCAGAAGTAATGTTTCCTATTGTGTAGGAAATTGGCGGGGCTCTCGGGTCCTGCTTCTTAGGGGGTAGCTTGTTTAAGATCAGTGTGCTAGTGTTATCAGACAAGTCTACTCTCCAATTATTTTCAGATTCCGCTCTACGCTTTTCTTTATATGAATTCAGTAAACCTTTCGCATAAGCGAGGATTGATCCAATAGCCGCGAAGAGTAAAATGATTGTCAATTTGAAAGCCTGAAGTAAGGACATCCTTTCCTCCAATTTCTCCTCCCACTTTTTCTGTTTGCCCATACAACAACAACATACTCCCAAATTAGACTCTGATGTTTTGTTGATCACATTCTTAGTTAGGAGTCTAGAATTCTTACTACGGGCCCTAATGGTGTTGACATGGGGTTGGGTGGGTCCCTTGTGTCTACTACCACTCCTCAAGGTGATGGTATTTGCAGTGGCAAAATACTGTTGGTTAGTGCCTTGGGGAGGGTTGGGCAAAATAGGAGGCTCCCGGTTGATTATGGTGGGAACTTGGTTCGCTCCGGGAGGGGTTGGGGTAGCCTGATAGATAGCATGTGCTTGAGCATGCGGCTCCCCACCATTACCAAACCCTTAAGGCCCAGCACCTCGGTTCTGTACATTCCTTGGGTTCGGTACAAGTTGTGATGGTAGAGATCTGAGCTGTCGGTTGTTTGCACTAAGTCCGGATTGCAAGGTGTCTAGTGAAGATTTCATTTGTTTTTTTTTTTGAATAGAACAAAGATTTCATTTGTTGCATGAGCTGGAGCATTGACCCTTGCATTTCTATCATCTTTAGGTTTAAATCAGCCTGCCTAGTGGGTTGTTGAGCATTCCACATGAACTGATTAACTTGATTCGGGGGTAACTGAATATATACATCCCTGACCCATTGGTTTTTGCGATACATAATTGTTGGGTCGATATTGGGTCTGCTGCCCCTGATCTTTCTAAGAGAAGTTAGGGTGATTTTTCCAACCAGGATTGTAGGAATTCGAATACGGGTTAGACCTAACATTCTCTTGTACAACATGAACATCCTCATAAGATGAGGATGAAGAAGGATTAGAAAAACTGGGATCAAAGGCCCCAGTTTGGAACCCATAAGATTCCGAGAAGAGCTGGCCCGAAGGTCGAGCCGACTCCAACTGGTTCACAAACTCCTGTCTCATAGGAGCTTGCGAGGAATGGAATCCCGAACCCTTGGATTGAGTGGATCTAGACAAATTAGAGTTTCCAGGCATCCACTCTTCCATTCGTTTAGCAACCAGATCCACCTTATTGAATTTATTGCAGATCAATTCCATATCACATGTATGAGAATCTTGGACCTCACTGGCATTTGATATAGTTTGTTGGGATCGGTTGAAGGTTTCCATGGAGGCATGGTTTAAGGAGTTTTTGTTCATTTCCTCAAACAAATCATACGTGCTATCTATGTCTTTGTTGAGGAAATTGCCTCCGCAAGAAGCATCCACATGATTATGGAGTTGATCATTCAACCTGTGATAAAAAATGTGCACAAGTTGCTATTTAGGCACCTCGTGGTGTGGACACTTCTGCAATAGATCCTGGAATCGCTCCCAGGCCCCATGAAATGGTTCCCTCAGCTGCTGGACAAAAGTGGTAATTGCCTATCGCAACGCATTGGTTTGCCCAATTGGGAAGATTTCTTTAGGAAGGCCGATTTCAAAGCTATCTAAGTAGCAATTGGTCTTCCAATGGTACAATACCAATGTGTGGCCTTATCCCTGAGTGAATGGGGGAAAAGCCTCATGAGCATCTGTTCTTCATCCACATTTCGTGATTTGGTGGTCTGAACCAGAGTGATTAGGTCCTCCAAATGTTGGAATGGGTCCTCTGAGCCAAGCCCGTGAAAGTGTTTAATTAAACTCAAAACCTGGGGCTTGATCTCAACATCATCGACAGGAATCACAACGCCAGTACGATCCTTGTAGTTCGAAGGATCATAAAAATCCTTCAAGGGCCGAGTGCCCTGACCATTCATTCATTGGAACCATTGCTGCATCTGCTGCAATTCTTCCAACTGCCTCTGAATCGGCTCTTGCTGGTTCGGGGGCGGGGGAGGTGGCTGTTGATCAGCCATGGGATCTGCTTGACTATAATTCAACCTCTGCCTCCGGGAATGGTCTATAGGTCCTTCCAATTGAGAATTCAATGACCTCCTAAGCATACATTGGAAGGAAGTTGGAAGGATGGGAAAAAGGAGCCCTGCAGCACAAAAAATGCAAACTTGTCCTTAGGTTGGGTAGCCTAACAACTTACAGACTCTTAGAATCTGTCTTAAGATTATAAATGATTTACTCTACTTTTATCCGGTCAATCCAACCAGTTAAAAAGAGGGGCTGGGGTGAAGGTTCTTCCTTTGGCTTTCTCCTCCAGTTCCTTTGATACCCCCCAACTACGATCGTTTGACGCTACTCCCCTAGCTAGACATCAGATTGACCAGTATAAGCAGGTTAATAGAGAACAATCTCAATCTGGGCCCTGAAGAGCGAATCAATTCTTAAGGCCAATGTCTAATCTATTTTAGTTAGGCTTCGGATATTTGTACTTTTGGAATGTGATGGGCCTTTTAAATGGGTTGTGCCCTTAATGATTCCTTTGAGAATGTGTGTATGTGCGCAACCAAAAAGTTTTCAAGCAAGATTATTGAGGATGAAGTGAGTTTTAGGATTTAGATCTTGCTTAGTATAGCTTTTAGGATTTAATTATTAGGTATATTCAACCAAATGTTTGAGAGGCAAACCGAGTTTGAAAGCATGTGTTGAAGTATTTTTTTTTATAGACCAAGAAAATATAGAGTGCCTGGCTTGACCTGACTATTGAATCTTATAAGGCAGCTACAGGATGAATTTCTTTTAGATTAGGTGGTGCGGCCCAAACTATTCAATCAACTGGCCCAAATACACTACCGATTAAGGCATACAAAAGGTGATTAACCTAATCTGATTTCTACTCCATTATGTGTTGATTTGTATGTGTACCGGTTCCACAGGTTGGAATCCCGATTGAGTAGATAAAATCACAAAAGGTTATGTGCCTCAAATGTGGGTGCATGTAGTGTGTATGTTGATTTGTCCCACAGTCAGAAGATAATTTTTATTTTTTTGTTTTATATGCGAGGGTGAGATGAGTGTAGGTGGCAAACAAGACAAATAGATTCTATCCTAGGGTTTATGTAAACACCTAACTAGATTAAGTCTTGGTTATTGATGTGGCGAAAGTGAAACTAATGGGGGGAATGTGGGGGTACTTACAAACCAGTCTACTTGCACTTTACTCCTATCTACCGTACTTGGATCTCCTTGCTAGGGTACTTGCAAGACAATAAATTGGAGGCAAGCAGGGTTAGTAATAAGTAAATGCAAAGAAACATGGAAACAAGAAAGCAAATTCCATTTCCTCCCTAGCAATGACACCAAAATGATCGACATGTTTTCGTGAACGGAAAGTTGGGGTTAATAGAAACCTGTCACTGTAGTCGCAAAACACGTTATCAAATATAATTTTGTACCAAAACTCCAAGGGAGTCCCGGGTCGAACACAGGGAGGCAACGTTTGTTTTCATTGAAATCCACGCTTCATGTTGTTTCTTTTTGGTATTTTACGATTTTGTTATTTTTTTTTGTGTTTTTATAATAAAGAGACTAGCAAGATAACTTCACAAAGTGGAAAGAACAAATTTGATATATCACAATGTGATGCAAATGTTTATTACAATATGCTAAGAAAATATAAAAGAGATATGGGTGAGAAGAAATCTCCTGAATCGGCTGTTCGGCAAGAAGACGGCACTTGGCGACAGCTTGGATGGAGGAGGTGAGAGGCTGGACGATGGGGGTGAGATGCCGGAGGATGCCAGGTAGAGGAATGCTTCACCAAGTTACAGAACGGAGATGAGGAGGTGGAGGTGATCTATCGGAATGGAGGAAGGAGGACGGCTCCAAGGCTCCCTATGAAGATGGTGACAGGGACAAGGAATATTTGGTGAGGTAAGGGATTGCTACCCTAGTAGGGCACCTTTCGAGCTTGGGAATGAGCTCTTGGGAGCTTTGATGGGCTTCTAGATCTCTAGATTAGGTGGGAATAACAAATGTAGAGATGCCTTGGAAGGGAGAGGGTCATGGGGTTTATATAGTGGTGGAAGGGATGTGTTTTGCGTGCACGAGTCTTCAACGACATTTAAAACATCACTGAAGACCCGTTGAGGGTGTTGCTAGAGCCTTCACTTGCCTCTGCTGGCGTGAGGTGGAGCTGCTGCAGCTGGCACAGTGCGGGGAGAGCCTCAGTCGTTGGATTCGCATCGCATGGCTGAGGATCAAGTGGCCTACATGATTCAAATCGTGGAGATCATGCTCCTCTACTGGTGCTTATGTTGACAGTCGTTGGATCCATCATCGTGTGGCTGGGATGCTCCTTCAGATTGTGCTCTCGTGGATTCAAACGCGCGCACATCGTGCCTTCGAGAAGATTCAAAAATCGAGAGCGCATTCGGTCATCTTAAATGGGCGCTTCTGATTGCGTGCATGCGATCTGGCGTGTCACCTCTCATCATTGGGTGGTGTTTGATCGTGCGTGAGTCACCTCGACCGCTCGATCAAGATTGAGCGGTCCAATTTATTTAACACTGGAGTGGTCATGGCGGATTGGAACTTGAACCAGTTCCTCTTTGTCGGGGAGCGGGAGCGCAACCGTTGTGGCAAGGGTGCTCAATGGTCGCGTGGGGGTGTTGGTGCGGCTACGCGGCTTGACCATTGGATGAGGATCCAACGGTCATAAGCAGATCCTCCTTGACATGATTGGGAAGAGGTCGGGCGATGTTGAGTGCTTCTCAGCCGTTGGATTGAGATCCAATGATTGGGATCACTCCTTGCGGTGAGGTTGGGGAGGCTGCGGCTCATATAGGGTGGCCTGGATGGTGCCACGTGGCACCATTTGGGCCGTCCATTTTCTTTTTCTTGTAGAGGGTGCTACAGAGCTCTGATCGGGGTGATTTTGGTGTTGATGGACTGCGATTGTCGCTCCGAATCCATCCGTACGATCATATTCTTCATCCGAAGTCTGTAAAGATGTCACAGTGCCTCTTGGCCATATAAAATGTTGGAATTAATGTATAGAATTCACAAACTATCCTAAATGCAATGCAATGAATGTTATGCAATATTTATACTATGAAATACAATGCTAAGCCTAGGAACTATCATAAATAACCATTTTATCATGAATTCATGCGTGTTTATCACCTAGCCACGAAAAGGGAAATTAGCCTATCTTTTGTACAAACTAATCTAAATGTAGAATGATGCATGCTATGCAATATTTATAATGTTGAATGCAATTATATGCTAAAGAACATGCACAAATAGACAGTTTATGTGACATAGATATGTCTACATCAGTCACGTAAAGAATTAGATAGGCTGTTGCGTGATTTGAAAATATTTGAGACTAAGGGAGGTGTGGACAGATTTGAGTGGTCTTATGGGAGTTACAAGTCTATTGCAGCTAACACACAACTGATGGGAGCTAGAGATCAGACCGACATGGAAGAAGTGGATAGGCAGTGTGCATGTTTATGGAAGCTGCATATTCCCCTAGAAGTCCAAAATTTTCTTTGGTTATGTAGAAGGGAATGACTTATCATGGGGGATTTACGTCACAAAATGATGGGAGTTTCGTTGCAGCAGTGTCCTCTTTGTGAGTTCCCAACGGACAGTGTGAAACACCTTTTCTCTTTCTGCTCGGTGACTGATCAATTATGGAGGTTCGTGTGTGGGTATCCCCTTCCCACATGGGATGGTTTGTGGAAAGATTTTTAGACGAATGGAAAGCCACCTGTAACAATGCCGGCTCTGTTATGGTGCGTCTGGAGGACTAGAAATGAAAAGGTGTTTAGGGGGGTGTTGGTGTGTGCGGAAAAAATGGTATGTGGATGTAAGTCTCTTGTTAAAGAGTGGAGTAATTCTTTGTAATTACCTATAGTTAATTTTTTAATAAATTTATTCTCGGTTTGCTATCGTCCTCGATGGCATTCCTTACTTTTTCAAAAAAAAGAAAACAACATTCAATTTCCCAAGAGAGGACAAGGGAGAACCACTCTATCTAGGTATAGGGGCGTGGGTGGTCTGTCCATGCCTTTTCCAGGAGCTGTGCTCCTGTCCGTGCGGGTTACGCCATGCTTGGGCATGCTACCTAAGTTATCATAAGGGCCATGAACACTAATAAGGACTTTAATCAAACTTTCAGCGTCTAAACTATGTTCTAAAGGCACCGACATGTAGGAAATTTTAATACCTTTCCAATGATACCTTATATGCATGATTTGGAGGTCAAAAGAGCCCTAAACCATCCCTAGGAAGGGTCTGGTTTGCTTGGACCAAGTTGGCTGGCTTAGTTGGGCTGTGCCGCGTGCACACGCACTGCGCTGGGAGCCCGATTCTACTCTTCTTGTTCCTCGTGCACCTGCATCCGCATGCCTTCCTCTTTCCCACGTACCTCGGGTGGCATGCGTACATGAGTTGCGCCGACCACCTCCTCGAATTGCACGTGTGCGGAAATGAAAAGGGAAGGGGGAAAAAAATCACGTGTTGCTCCCCCCACTTCTCCCTCGAGGCTTATGCCATGTGCCTTCCCCTTCTCCTTTTTCCTTCTCCTCCAATGCGCATGATGAGTCCACTTTCGTGGACTATAATTAAGCCTAAATCAACTAGTTTTCGTGTCTTAGGATGAATTAGCATGTGCATTTAATAGTGTACACATTAGAATTTAGGTTTATGTAAGTTTTTTTTGCTTTATAAATAATTAGGTGTATTTTTCTGGTTGCAGAAAATAACAGTCGTCCTTTTTACATCTTTAAGACGTCTAGAGCTCAGTCTGGACGTTTGATGACCATCAATCATCGTACCAATCTTGCTGACGGTGCCAACACCCACCACCACCTCACCACTGCTGTCAATTTGTTGAAGAAGCTTGAGTCTTCGGGGGAGAGGAAACAAATTGAGAGAGAGAGAGTTGCAACAGGAGGATGATTTAAAAAAAAAGAAGAAACCACTAGCGGGGTATCTCCTCGACCGTGCCCATAGCGTACATGATGGTTCTATTTCCTACACTGTGAGACATGTGTGCACTGTGATCGCTGCGAGCTTTGACATCGCCTCCATCTCTGGTCGTGCACATAGTAATAGTGCGTGTGCGTCGCTTCTCTCAACCCAACACCATCACCCACCGCTTCCCCCTCAGCCATCCATCTTCTCCTTCATCTCCTTCTTCCTCACTGCATTCCTCCTCCCCTGTTTCTTCTCCTTCATGTCAACCCGACAACCACCTCCCACCGTCACCCCTTCGAACAACCCTTTGACCATTCGCTCTCGCTGTGGTCGCCACCAGTGTCCTTCCCGTAGCCCCCACCGACGTCCACACCATCACCCTCACTGCCAACTACCCTCCACCATCGCCCAAGAGCTTCACACCGACGACCACTACTTTATGCCATCTGACCGCCATTGACCCCGTTGCAACCATCAACGTGACAATCGTGGGCCGATCGACCTCCACCAAGCACCAGTTGGTCGCCGGTGCCCTCTCCTATGCGTGAAGGTCGGCACCCACACCTCCGTTGTTTTACTACAGTGGGAGAGGTATTAAAAATTGCATGTCCATGCCATTTCCAAATTCCATTTATGTATTTTTTTTAATTATGTTGAAAGTGCACGTGAAACCTTGTCTTCTGAATTATTTGCATGGAATGCTTATTTTTTTGAAAATGAGTTGCAATGATTTAGATCTTTATCTATTGTAATTCCCGATCGAACATCCCTGTGGAGATGACCTAATCTACTGTGGTTAGATTCTCATTTCTTAGTATTTGATATTCGATTTTCCACCACAAAAAAATTACAATGACCCAACATTTTATGTAAAAAAAATTGAAAGCGAAAATCATCTTGTCAAATGACGCCGTTGCTGGGGAGGTGACACACCTCTTAAGTTTCAATGGGGAATTTAGTTGTTTTTGTGCTATTTCTAAAGCATTTCTGAATTATTAATCCCAGTCTTTTTATGTTGCTAATTGAATCTTCGAGGATCCAACGAGCGCACGGAATCGCATCATTGTGCGAGGTGGACCTTGTTTCCACCTGTTGAGATGCACGTCATTGAAGTGGTAGAGCCAGGAGACACAAAATACGTGACGATGATTTATGCTTTTAGCTTAATTAGACTTATTAGTTTGTTTAGATTTTAATTACTATTTTCTTGCCCTTGTAATCAGGGGTTGATTTTTGAGGGAGTGTCCCCATTTCTTTGGAAACTAGGTTTATTTTTTATTCTATTTGTGGTAGTTAGTTTCTTTTGATTGCACATATATAAAAAGAAAAATTCGAGCTACCTACTAGAAGCTACATACCCATAGGATGATCATATAAGAGTTCTTGAGCAGCATCTAGATTTTTCTTTTTGCATTGCGTGCATCCTTGCATTGTAGAGTGCTGGAGCAAGGTACGTAGGTTCTATCTTTTTGCATCAGCTATCTATACATGCATTGCATTTGGGACTTAATTAAAGAAGTCCACTTAATTTGAATTGAAAATATTAATTAAGTGGGTACCTTAGCTTTGAAAAGAGGCTAAAAGAAAAAAAAGAGAGATTAAAATATACAGGAAGTGTTCGAACAACTTGGTTGTGATTTTCAAAAAAGAAAAATCATTTCTCACAGTGTGATGCACACTTCCTATGCCAATCACACACTGTAGGCACTGCACTAGGTCTCGGACCCTTAAGGCTATAGGTATCGATCTTTTTATCAATGCAAACCCTCCTATTTCATCTTGTGATAGTGGTATTAACTTTTGACCAAGTGCTTTGATACTCTCAGGAGAGGGATACCCCTTAATGGAACCAAAGGGTAGTTAAGAGGCATCGCTAACGCATCGTCTCAAAGGAAGGGTTTGCCCTACTTGCATCCCTTAATTCCATCATGGGAGTACCTTTTCACTTAAGCATTTGAGAATACCATTACAACAAGGTGTAGGTCTTTAGGGCACTCAAAGGTCAACTTAGGGTATGCAACTGATTGAATAACTTGTTTAGCCACCCATAAGAACTAAGTATCCTCAACCTCTTTAATAGAAATTAACTAGGATCTCAAGTGCCTCATTTCTCTTATACTACTTAAGTGGGAATGGAGAAACATTGCCTTGACTCTATTTGGCCAGTCTGGGAAGTTGGTTGGAGGACCTGATGATAACGTCATCATCATCCATATCTATCTTTAATTAGTCATAATCAAGGAATAAGTGCTCCTACATAACTGCCAAAGAACCATAATTCACTACAAATCCATTCTGAGAGAATAACAAGGAAACAGGAATAAAAATGCAGTTTTAACAGCATATCTCAATTGCAGAATAATCACGCAATTTCTCAAGGGTTAATTAAAAGTCAAATGGTCTTCAATGTCTAACAAGTGGGTCCATATAGGCAGAAATGGGTTTTCACGCGTTTCGAGAATTAAATGACATTTGAAACTCTAAAAACAGACCCTCTTGATTCACTGAGATTTTGGTTAGGATAAAATTCACATAAACCCTCCAAAATCATAGAAAATATTCTTTAGGGCTTGGTATGCTTAATTTGACCATTGGAACCCAATTTAACCTAAAACAGAGTCTAAGATAGATAGTTGCCCTAATTTGAATTTTTGCATAAATTACCTAGACAAACTTGGTCAGAACCTAAATCTAACTTCACCATTGGATTCCTTGGGTCCAAATTAGGTTTGTACCAAAATTTGGGCCCAATCTGAGATCATCTTGACCTAGTTTGCAAGTTGGTTCTGTCTAAATCTTTTCTCTCACACACATGCCCCTAACTTTTGAATTCCTTACAAATAGGCCCCTATCTTTGTCATCACTTTTTGCAAATAGGTCCCTCCACCATTATCGCGGAAGGAATCCTTCTCTAGCAACCTTTGATTGAAGAGAACTCCTTCTCTGATCAATGAACCCCTTCCAAAATTGGAAGGGAGATTCATTGAGAAGCTCTCTCTCCAACGGATCAAGTTTCAATCTCCATAACCTTCCCAATCTCTCATGCAAACGCATGGGATATTTAGGTATCTTATGAGTTTCCTTCTCCGGTGAGCTTTCCAAGCTCACAAAGCTTGATTCCCAAGCTAAACTGTCTCCCTGAGGCCTACATAAGGATCCCTAGGGCCTGCTCGTCCTCCCTAAGCTCGAATTTGGCTTGGAATTCCTCTACTTCATCCCTCCTCTTCGACTGAATAGCTCCTTGGCGTCCGGCGATCTTCTCCAACCTCCCTCGTTGTCCTTTCGTAATACCGGCGGCAGATTCATCTTCCTCGTCTTCCTCCGCATAGTGTCATACCGGCCGACGCCTCTCCCTTCGTCATCCTCGTCATCCTATCCCCACCGAAACACCTTCATCCCCGATGTCGACGTACCCTCAGCAAGTCGATCTCCCCCTTTCATCCGTTAGTTTAGGAGTAGTTTAGTTCCCTTAGACTCTTAGGTTAATTCTCCTCCTCTTAACACTAAATCTGACCACCAACTACGCCGTTCACCCTCGTCTTCTCTGTCTGCGGCCGCTCCTCTGGTGAGGCATCCCCGCCGCTACACCCCTCCATCCGCCTCACCACCACGCCCTACACCTCCGCCTCGATCCTAGGAGCAAAAGCCCTAACTTAGTTAGGTCGATTGCCCCTCCTAACCACCCATCGAACAACCCATCAATTTTTGACCTAATCTGCCTTCAGCAGCCATCTCCGACCCCCCACACAGCATGCCACCACCACCGCTTTTGCCGCATTAGCGCGAAGCTCCTGAACACTTTTAATTGGGCTGAGAGGCTGTGTTCATGATTTTCTGGGTTCGCCATCCTCCGCCGTCGTCACTGTCATCGCCGCCTTGTTCTTCATGTTTGAGACCACGATAGCTCCAGATCTTGGTCCCAGGCTGTGCGGAATATCCTCAAGTACTCTCCTAGGTCCTTGATTGGGGGCATGAACCCCAGTAGTTGCTGCAATTGAAGGAGCCATCACTAGCTGCACGCACGCGAGAAGGAGGAGGGACATTTAGTCCCACCTTGGAAGCGTAGGAACTGCTGGAGTGCTATAAGTTGATTTTTTCTCTGTGCCTTATCGCCTCCTAACATGAGAGTGAGGTCCTCCTTACCCACACTGCTCAACTCGCCTAACCTGCTCCCACACCTCGACTACTACCCATGCCGGTAGCGCTGGTCCTAGGTACGCGAATCCTTGACACCTGATTACCCAAGCATATGACCCAACATTGAGAGAGAGAGAGAGAGCGTGGGGGAAGGGGGGTTTTGTTCTTTTGTGCATTGGCTAACACTTAGCCAAAATTCGAGCCCTTGCCCCTGTGCTTGGAGAAGAGAAGAAGAAGGCCTGAAGAAGAAGAAGAAAGGAAGAGGAGAAGAAAGACCAAGAAGAAGAGCAGAGAAGAGGAAGAAGACGTACAGAGCCCTCTTGGCACTGTAGCAGTGGATACTTAAGCCGTCTGGCTGAAAGATTCTGTCGTATGATTTGGTTGACAGGGAGTGCACTATGCACTAATGCTTGCGTGGATTTAAAGTGGTTGATACTGTTCATTTATTTAGATCATCAAGTAATTATTATATGTGTATCTAAGCTAATAATTGGTGATTCAAATCACCATTATTTTGCCTTAGATGTCTTTTTGTCTCATTAGATTCTTGATATACTCATGTGTTACATTGAATATTAGTTTTGAGTAATTAATTGTGCTCATTTATATTATTTGTTGAGATTAGTACGTGAGTTCCATATTTGCTCCCTGTGTTCGACCTCGAACTTCAATTTGAGTGATAAATTTTATTTGTTGATCGAGTGATTTAGAGGATACTACAACGAACACATTTAAATCTCCTCGTTTGCCCACATCAACATTTTGGCTAAATTGCGTTAAAAAGACAAAAGACCTTTTTCCGTGTGTTTGTTTAGTGTATGCTTGGTAGACATTCTCTTAGGAGAAGTCTTATTCTTAGAATTGTTAGGAAAGCCAACTAAAAAAGAAGAAAGATGGCAGAAGAGAAACAGGAAGAAGAAATTAAGGTTGGTGAAAATTAGAGAACTTTGAGAGGCTATTTCCTTCCCACAAGTCACCAAGCCCTACCTATTAGATGGCCTGGAGTGGATAATCCATATGAAATCAAAAGCAGTACCATATCTTTGCTACCCTCTTTCTATGATACTGCTAGGAAGAACCCCTACAGGCATCTTGAGGAATTCATCGAGGTCTGTTCCATGGTGAAGCTCCAGGGCATTACTGATGAAGCCCTAATGAGAACCTTATTTCCTTTCTCCATAAAGGATAAGGCCAAGCACTGGGATCATACCCTCGTTGAAAGGGTAAATGATTGGGCCACCCTTAAGGGAGAATTTTTGAAGTACTTTCCTATGAGTAAAACCAGTTATTACCGGAGAGAGATTATGGGTTTTACTTAGTAGGAGGGGGAGTGATTTCACGAGACGTGGGAGCATTTTAATGACTTACTTAGGTTGTGCCCCGACCATCAAGTGCCAAGATGGCAATTAGTCAATAGGTTCTATAACGGATTATCTAAAAGGCATAGGCAAACCATCGATGCAGCCTGTGCTGGAACCTTCATGACCAAGACTGAGGCTGAAGCTTGGACATTATTTGAAAACTTGAGTGATAATTCTATTCATATGACCTCTGCCTATCAAGAAAGAAAATCATCGATCTTACAAAGGAAGATAGAGGCCCACGAAGTCGGGGCTGCTCAGGATTTGGCTTATCAGATTCAATGGTTAAATAAAAACTTTGATGGGTTTTTAGCAAACCCTGACATGCACCCGCAAGTAGCCTTTATTGTCCAGGCTTCGAGTGAATGCTCCCTTTGCCAAAGCACAACACAGGCCATTGTGGAGTGCCACTTGGTAAATCAATTCCCTAAGTTGATTTAGGTCGACTTGAATGTGGCCCAAGGTTTCTGACGACCCCCTCGTAATAACCCATATTCCAATACCTATAATCCAAGGTGGTGGAACCATCCAAACTTTGCATGGAAGCAAGGTGTTGCTTCCAACTCAGGGAATGTATGACCCTAACCTTCCTAACACTTGTACTAGCCATCCTATACAAATCTTCCTCAGAATAAGTCCTCTGAGATGGATGAACAAAAAGCCATGATGAAAGTGATGCAAGAGCATCAAAATATGGTTATCCAATCTCAGAATAACATGGTTACTGAAATGCAATCCCAAATTGTTCATCTTACTAAGGCAGTTAGGCAGCGGGATCCAGGAAAGTTGCCTAGCTCTTTTGAGGAGAACCCAAAGGGTAAGGGGATTATATTTTGGGAGCACGCTCAAGATGTGACCATGCTGAGGAGTGGAAAATAAATTATGAAACCTAATAGCACTCTACGGTCAACCCTCAGAATTCCCCTCCTACACCATCCTTGACTTCCACCCTCACCAAGGAAGAGCCACACTACCCTCCCTCGCTTGAAATCACCTACCCAGAGGATGTCGTCATTCCACCACCCCTTTCTCAACACAACAACCCCTCCACCCAGAAGCCGGGGTGCCTTATCCAGAATGCCTATCCGCTCCGAGGAATCTTCTATTGGCTTGTCTGGAGATAAGGATAGGACAGATGAAATTATGGACACTTTTAGGCAAGTCCACATCAACTTGCCTTTGTTGGATGCTCTAAAGCAAGTCTCGTCCTATGCTAAGTTTCTGAAGGACCTGTGTACCCAGAAACGTTGATCTAGGAGACAGGTCCAAGCAAAGGTCATCCTGCCGACCATATTAGCTCGATGCTAAAACATGGAACACCCCCTAAGTTGAAAGACCCCAGAGCCCCTTATATTTTAGTGGTTATAGGTAACCAATGCATTGATGAGGCTCTGCTCTATCTGGGTGCGAGGGTGAACATTTTACCGAGATCTATCTACTACCTTCTAGGAGGAGGCGATTTAAAGCCTAGTCCTGTCATCCTTCAGGTCATAGACAAATCGCTTAAGACACCACGGGGATTGCTAGATGTCCTTGTGAGAGTGGACTTCTTTTTCCCTATTGATTTTCTAGTGTTGGACACTAACCCATCAAATAAGCCCACAAAGTCGTCCATTATTCTGGGACACGCCTTCTTGGCCACAGCCAACTCCTCTATCAATTGTAGTTTGGGGGCACTAAAAATGGGCTTTGGGAATAGGAAAATCCAGTTGAATGTTTTTGATGCCTACAAGTAGTTCGGATTAGAAGATTGTTCCTACATTGAGGTAGTTAACAAGATTGTTGAAGAGACTACTCTAGCACTCTTATGTAGTGACCCCCTTTAGATGGTCATATCTAAGGACCATCCTCCGATTATTGAAGAAAATGAAGGGGATATGCCCGAATTGGAAGAGTTGTTGGGAGTGCACACAGAGTCTCTATCCCCTCCATGGACCTTAAAGGTAGATCCGTTACCTAAAGGGGGACATCCCAACTTGTACCCTTAATCCAGAAGGCTCCTGAGTTGGAGCTTAAAACCCTCCCAAGCACACTGAAGTATGCTTTCCTTGGCTCCAATAACACACTTCCTATCATCGTCTCGTCTACGTTATCTGAGGCGGAGGGAGCTTTGCTTGAATGTTTACAAAGGCATAAGGAAGCTATTACTTGGACCATTGCTGATATTAAGGGTGTTCACCCCTCCCTTTGCATGCATCATATATACACGGATGAGTTCGAGAGGCCTTTTCATGACATGCAAAGAAGGCTCAACCCCAATATGAGGGAGGTTGTTAAGAAGTAGATTCTGAAATGGTTGGATGCAGGCATTATCTATCTCATTTCAGATAGTAAATGGGTCAGTCCTATACATGTAGTGCCCAAGACGGCAGGAATCATTGTAGAAAAAAATGACTAAGGAGAGTTGGTTACTACTAGGCCCTCAACTGGTTGGAGGGTTTACATTGATTACCATCGTTTGAATATGGCTACCCAGAAAGACCATTTCCCCTTACCTTTTATTGATCCGATTTTGGAAAAGCTGGCAGGAAACAAGTACTTCTGTTTCTTAGACGGGTACTCTAGGTATAATCAGATAGCTGTATTCCCTGATGATTAGGAGCGTACTGCCTTCGCAAGTCTGTAAGGCACATTTTTGTGTTCCACCGAATGCCATTCGGGTTATGTAACGCTCCGACCACTTACCAATGATGTATAATGGCTATCTTTTCTGACATGATGTATGATGGCTATCTTTTCTGACATGATCGATGAGTTTGTAGAGATCTTCATAGATGATTTTTCCATTTATGGCTCATCATTTGACACATGTCTCTTGCACCTTGGTAAAGTCTTAACCTACTAGGCAAAACTGGTGCTTAGCTGGGAGAAGTCCAACATGGCATTGCTTTAGGGCATGTAGTTTCCGAGAGAGGATTAGAGGTGGACAAGGAAAAAATCGACTCCATCTCTAAACTTCCATCGCCCACCAATGTTTGTCAAGTTAGATCTTTTCTTGGCTACGCTAGTTTCTATCGGCACTTCATTAGAGATTTTAGTGAAATCTCCAAGTTACTCTGCGACCTATCAGCAAAGGATGTTGCCTTCGAGTTTGATGATAGATGTGGCGAGGCTTTCCAGGTCTTGAGGGAAGCCCTTATTACTACGCCGATTCTCCAAGCACCAGATTGGGCTCTCCCTTTTGCGCTTATGTGCAATGCAACTGAATTCGCCGTGGGAGCGATCTTAGGTCAAAGGGTTGATGGTAAATCTCACGTTCTGCATTATGCTAGCAAGACCCTTACAAATCCTCAGCAAAACTACATTGTCACTGAAAAGGAACTTCTTGCAGTAGTGTTTGCTTTGGAAAAGTTTCGGTCTTATTTATTGGGGTCCAAGGTTGTGGTGTTTACTGATCATTCTGCCCTAAAGCATCTTCTTGCTAAAAAGGACACCAAACCTCGGCTTATTTGTTGGATTTTGCTACTGATGTAAATATGTTTATATTACATAAGATGTCTATTTATGCATGTTCTTAAGCATAGAATTGAATTACATACTTTAAATATTGCATAGCATGCATTATCTTGCATTTAGATTAGTTTGAATAAAATGGAGGTTAATTGTCTCCTTTTATGTTCAGGGACAGGGCAAATTTTGATCGGGGCCTCGGATCGAAGATCCAATCATACAGATTTAATCAGGGTAATGATTGGAGTTCAACGATTCCAAGACTGCCTTAATCAAACATCGTAGCATCAGATAGAGATCGAGGAACCCTACAAGATCAAGGGCCAAGATGGTGTGAATCCGCACTTCAGACAACAAATCTGACCGCACGGATGGATTCAGATCGACGATTGCAGCCTAACGGTGAGAAAATCGACTCAATCCGACAACCGTGGCACCATCTACATCATTCAGAAGATGGACAGCCAAGATGGCACCACATGGCGCCATCTCAGCTGCCCAACCGGCCGCTGCACCCGCCGCACCTTCTCTTCTTCATCTGATCATTTCTTCTCAGCCGTTGGATGCTCATCCAATGGCTGTGGGGTGCGTACACACAACTCATAAGCGTGACACAAACGTGCATGTAGCACGTTGGTTGAACGCGCTTGCGAGAAGGCGAGGTGCACGTTCGAGTCGCGAGGAGCGGATGCTGAGGTGCGGGAAGCGGGCGCGATTGAGCACTCGATCACAATCGAGCAGCTGCGCGCGCTTGATAGCACTCACGCTCCATTGCACGCCCGCACGTAACGCGGGATCGCACGCGTAAGCGCGCGATGAGGAGGCACAGCGAGGACCTCTCTCAACCGTTCGATCTCAAGATCGAACGACCGAGATTTCAAGAACGTGAATGAGCGTTGCATCTTGAGGAGATGAGTGGGTGCGTGCGCACTGCCACTACGCCCATGTTCGGACCTTTAGCGACGGATTTATCCGTTACTAAAGGTCCTGAATTAATTTTTTCAAATTAAAAAGACCAAATTGCCCTCACTCCTTGCATCTATAAAAGGAGACCCCCTCCATACAAAATTTTCATCCCTTCTTTCTCTTCTCTCCCTCTCTAAAGCTCAAGCGAAGCTTGTCCTACACCCAGGATGCTTCTTAAGAGATAAAGTCAAATTTTCGCCCCCATTACGGAAGTGGATCCCACGACGACGACGACGTGTTGCTCCGTTCCCGTTCTTCCCGCTTCATCCTCCGTCCTGCTCCGTTCCCCGTCTTCCAGGCGTCGTCCTATCCGGCTTATCCTCCAAGAGATCGTCGAGGAGGATATCTCTCTCTCCATTCTTTTTAATGCTTTCTGGAATAGATTTACTACTTTCTAGTGTAATTATTTTCTACTTTCTAGTCGTAATGAGTAGTGTAACGAACAATCTCTTTGATAATGAATTCCATATTCATTCTACACTTTTTATTTTTGTTTGTAATATTCTCCCTCTCTCTTCTATTTATTGTAAATAGATAGATAGTTTCTAATTAATTATTTTGCTTCGTGAAAAATAAAACAAACGCGTATCTTTAATCAAACGTCTACCTCCCTGAGTTCGACCCAGGATTTCTATTCCGGTATAAATTTTATTTGTTGAACACGAGTTCTTCGCTTACAAACTACAACGATCGATTTTTCAAAACCAAATACGATAGCGTAGTAACTCGTAGCTTCAACATTTTGGCGCTGTTGCCGGGGAGGCGACGCTCTTTGATTTTTTTTTTTTGCATTTTACAACTTACCAATCATTTACCTCACTTTCTCTCATTTCTTATTGTGATTGCAAGTACTCTTTTTTGATGAGCAAAAGCAGTAGATTGGAGCAAAGTGTTGTTGAAGGTTCTATAAATTATCCCCCACCTCCCACCCATTTGTTTTCATTTCACCATGTAATAACACAAACATCAATCAACCTAGGTGTTCTTATAAACTCTAAGGTTAGTTTTGTTTGTTTGTTTGACACCTACACCCACCTCAACCTCCACATTTAAAAAGAAAAATTAAAAGGAATCTCATAAAGGAACACAACCTCATCTGATTTTCAAACTCAACCGGTAAACCAATATTTGGAGCCGGTACACACATCGAAACACATAATTGAGTAGAAATCAGATTAGGTAATCATTTGTGTGCCTAATTAAGTGGTGCAGTAGGTCAATTATTTGAGTTGATTGGGCCGCACCACTTCAATTAAAATCAACTCATCAAGTAACTGCCACATAGGTTCAACTCTCAGGGATTTACCAGGCACTCCACATTCTTTTAAGTTTTAAAGGAAAACATCTTCACTTGTGCTTTCAAAACCTGGTGTGCCAACAAAACTTGTTTGAAAATACCAAAAGTTGAATCCTAAATGCTACTAAGCAAGATTTGACCCCTAAAATTCATCGCATCAAAAAAATAATCTTGCTTGAAAACCACTGATTGTGCACGCACACACAAATCAATCAATCATTAAGGGCACAACCCAGATAAAGGGCCCATCAAATTCCAAAGCACATTCAGACCTAGTCCTAAATAAACAGAGTAGACGTTGTCCTTAAGGACTCGACTCACTCTTCGGAGCCCAGAACGAGATTATGTTTTATTAGTCTATTTCTACTGTTCAATCTGATGTCTAGCTAGGGGAGCAGAATCAAACAATTGCGGCTAGGGGGTACACTTGGAACTGCAGGCGCAAGCCGAAGGAAGAACCTTCTCCCCAGTCCCTCCTTCTAACTGGTTGGATTGAACAGACAGAAGTAGATCAAATTGTTTCTTTATCTCAAGACGGGTTTTGGGAGTCTGTAGGTCTTTAGGCTAGCCCACTTAAGGATAGGTTTGATTGCTTGTATTGCAGGGCGCCTTTCTTCCTCCCGTCTATCATAAATCTTTCCACATTTTATACACATTCCCGCTCTTTCTCTCCTGTTATGAGTTATTCTCAACATGACGATTATCCCGACTTGTACTGTAATCAACCATCGGTTAGTCGGGATACAGTTCCGGACCTCCGTGTTTAGGGTCTAATGTTGAACACTATGATTGTGATTTCTATCCTTCTCAAAGCCACATCGATTATAGATCGCCACCCTTTCATGGACAACCTAATATGATCTACAATCAATGAGGAACACTGATTCTTACCCATCCTCTGAATACACTGCCTTTAGGTCATCACCTCCTTTTGAACAATCTGAAATGACCTATTATCAGGAAGGGTACCACGAATATCAATTTGTTAACTCCTCTGCACTAATCCCAAACCCGCCCAACCCTGAACCAAGTCATTTGGTTCAGGTTAACCAGGTTCAAAATAAGGTTTTGGCTAACTTGAGGAATATCATATAATCTTTAGAAGTTCAGCCAATACCTTGTATTGAAAAATTGGAGCCCCTGATTGAGATGATTGATGATTTGAATAAGTATTTGTTGGATTGGCTCCAGGATGTTAAGGATAAGAACCCGGGTGAGTTCCTACTTGGGAAGTTAGCGAAATTGAGAATGAGATTTGTGGTTGCTTTGGTTCATTTGTGGGATGATTCCCAGGATGAACCCCCTTCAAAAGAGCCAAGGTCAGAACTCGCTTAGGCACATGTCGGGGGGGACACGTGTTACGAGGCTGACCAGATTGAATTAGAGCAACTAATTAAGGATGATCTGATTTCTTCACCTGAAATCCCTAAGCTGGGGTACGAGGAAACGTATGTCTCCATGGACCAGAAAGCGACAGATGATTTTGGGACATACATTAATACGGATTTTGATTTCTTTGATTTTGATGGTGAAGATTCAATTTACGAAGTCTCACACGAGTTTACAGAACATGATTTTTGTGAGATGATTGGACCTGAGGAATCTGATAGATCATTTGATAGCTCAATAACTAAGGAAACTAATCTTATTGGGGCTCACATTACGGATCTAGAATCGCATTTTCTGGAGGATTCAATCCAATGCCTTGATTGTCAGTTACACCCCATTGAGCTTATTGACGATCCTATTTTTGAGATTATTAGACCCAAGTTAATTCTGATTCAGACACATCTTTTAGACTTGGAAATTTCAGATGGGGTGATTAATATGCAGGAGGTCCCGGAATTTGACATTCTGAATGAGGAGGATAGGAGCTGGGAAATTTTGATTTGGGAAGCAAACGCTGAAGGAAGTAGAAGACCGAGTCTAAGGGTTCTAATTCATCTGAAACCATCAAACCAAGACCCTTACGATATTTGTTCTGAGGATGTTCAACCCAAGCATACATTCATTGAGTATCCTTTTGATATCGAATTCTTTGTAACCCAACTCTTTGATCTTGGGTTGCATCCTCATAAATCGCAGGCCCGACCCTACTTGCATATTGATTTTAGGTTTTGGATAATTTTTATCCAGAACCTTAGATATTCTCGATTATGGGGTATGTGTTTGCACCACAATCTGGTCCACATTTGTGGACATCTGCTGGCAAGTCGGAGGTTTCATCTTTTTATTTTGATTCTGACCTGCACTTGTGAATTCTTTATTTCTCTTCTTTGTATAGTGTGCCTAGCTGAAGACACTAAATTCAGCACGTATACATTTTTTTTTAGTTTTATCTCGGAGCAAACCTGACATTCACACAATTCATGTGCTTTCTACTCTATTTCACTATGTTTTGTCTTTTTAAAATAATGAAAACATTGCATTAGATAGGCATGGGGGGGTGGATATTCATCTCTGAATTTATTCGTCAGCTCCGTAGATTCATTTTATTTTCTTTTATTTATATATATTAATTTTTTTTTTTTAGAATTAGGAAAGAGAACTTGAGCTTAAGAAAAATTTTCAATCTTATGAAATATTACATTAGGATCTGAACATGAAGACCCTTCAGGTCTTCAGACTTAATCAGCTTGTGTATCCACTAAAATGTGGATTTATTTTTCGAGTCCTTGCCAACCTGAATTATATTTTAATTTGAATAAATAAGTTTGGGTGATAAGTACACGACTTATGAACCCGCCCTCTGATTTGAGGGAACCTTAAGTCTAAAGCATCTACAGACTATCTTGTTACTGACTCGTTAATTGGTGGTTCTAACAGAAATTGGGTAGCTAATGAACCTTCTAGGGTGATATGGCTGGGAAGTTATCGTGGGTAACAGCCCATAGGTAGGTTGTCTAGAGCCCAGTCACTAGATTATTCTCTTCTTGCTATCTTTAGGTAAATCTTTGACTAGGGAAGCCACCTACTTAAAAAAGAGAAAAAGAAAGTCAAAAAGAAAAGAAGAAGAAAAGGAGAAAACAAAAGAAAACAAAAGAAATAAGCCATACTTCGTCGCACGAGTATGGCTAGCAAGTTGTCGGTGGTAATAGCTCATCGACCGGTTGTCCAAAACCCAGCTCAAGAAATGCACTTAAAATTCCCAAAACACTTAAGAAGAAGTAGAGAAGTAGAGTAAACCGGGAAGATATACACTGGATTCACCCTTGTGTTGACTCGATAAAAATAAAAGTAGGGAGAAAGCTACTGGTTATAAAGATACACCTTTAGGCAGAACTCTCCTTTTAAGGTCACTTAGAAGCGTAGAAATCCGAACTCTGTTCCAATTGCCGATCAATGAGTCTATCACATTCACAATAAGATGTTTAGAACTTAGGGTTCTTATCAAATCTTGGGTGAGTTGAATGGTCGTAGAAAGCCACTCTTAAACCCTAAACTCAAAAATCAAAAAAATTAGAAAAGAAGAAAAAGAGAAAAAGAAATTTTTCTTTGAATAAGGCGAGGGCTTGAGGCGATCTGTATTTTGGTAGATACCCAGGCACTGTTGTGTCTTTGAAAGTTCAGATCCTAAGTAAACATTTTCTTAATGATTGAAAATAACTCATGCCTAAATAATCCAACCTAATTCTTTCATAAATAGCATATAGTTTTTGCTAGGGACTAGCAAAAGATAGGCATGGGGTGTGATGTAAGCATGTTTATATTACATGAGATGTCTATTTATGCATGTTCTTAAGCATAGAATTGCAATACATACTATAAATATTGCATAGCATGCATCAACTTGCATTTAGATTAGTTTGAATAAAATGAAGGTTAATTGTCTCCTTTTATGTTCAGGGACAGGAGAAATTTTTATTGGGGCCTCGGATCGAAGATCCAACCGTACATATTTGATCAGGGCGATGATTGGAGTTCAATGATTCCAAGACTGCCCTAATCAAACATTTGTAGCATCAGATAGAGATCGAGGAACCCTAGAAGATCAAGGGCCAAGATGGGGTGAATCCATACTTTAGATGAAAAATCTAATTGCACGGATGGATTCGGATTAATGATCGCAACCTAACGGCGTGAAAATCGACTCAATCCGACAACCGTGGCACCTTCTACATCATCTAGAAGATGAACGGCCAAGATGGTGCCACGTGGCGCCATCTCAACCGCCCAATCGGTCACTGCACTCGCCGCATCTTCTCTTCTTCATCTGATCGTCGCTTCTCAACTGTTGGATGCTCATCCAATGGCTGTGGGGTGCGCACGCACAACTCATAAGAGCGACACAAACGTGCTTGTAGCACGTTGGTTGAACGTGCTTGCGAGAAGGTGAGGCGCGCGTTTGAGTTGCGAGGAGCGGATGCTGAGGCGTGGCAAGTGGGAGCGATTGAGCGCTCGATCGCGATCGAGCGGCTGCGCGCACTCGATAGCGCTCACACTCCATCGCACACCCGCGCGTAATGTGGGATCGCACACGTAGGCGCGCGATGAGGAGGCGCAGCGATGATCTCTCTCAGCCGTTCGATCTCACGATCGAATGGTCGAGATTTCAAGAACGTGAATGAGCGTTGTGCCTTGAGGAAATGAGCGGGTTCGCAGGCACCGCCACTACACCCATGTTCAGACCTTTAGCGACGGATTTATCCGTCACTAAAGGTCCTGAATTAATGTTTTTCAAATTAAAAAGACCAAATTGCCCTCACTCCTTGCAACTATAAAAGGAGACCCCCTCCATTTGAAATTTTCATCCCTTCTTCCTCTTCTCTCCCTCTCCAAAGCTCAAGAGAAGCTTGTCCCACACCTGGGATGCTTCTCAAGAGATAAGGTCAAATTTTCGCCCCCATTTTGGAAGTGGATCCCTCGACGACGACGACGTGCTGCTCCATTCCTGTTCTTCCCTCTTCGTCCTCCTTCCTGCTCCGTTCCCCGTCTTCCAGGCGTCATCCCATCCGGCTCATCCTCTAAGCGACCATCGAGGAGGATATATCTCTCTCTCTCTCCATTCTTTTTAATGCTTTCTAGAGTAGATTTACTGCTTTCTAGTGTAATCATTTTCTACTTTCTAGTCGTAATGAGTAGTGTAACGAACAATCTCTTTGATAATGAATTTCATGTTCATTCTACATCTCTTTTTATTTTTGTTTGTAATATTCTCTCTCTCTCTTCTATTTATTGTAAATAGATAGATAGTTTCTAATCAATTTTTCTGCTTCGTGACAAATAAAACAAACACGTATTTTTAATCAAACGTCCGCTTCCCTGAGTTCGACCTGGGATTTTTATTCCGATATAAATTTTATTTGTTGAACACGGGTTCTTCGCTTTCAAACTACAATGGTTTTTCAAAACCAAATACGATAGCGTAGTAACTCATAGCTTCAACAGCTACTATAGGAGTTTGACCTAGAAATCAACGACAAAAATGGAGTCGAAAATGTGGTCGCAGATCATGTTTCTAGGATCCATATTCAGGCATCAACCCCTACTAGTGATATTTATGAGACCTTCCTTGATGAGGCTTTAATGGCCGTGCAAGCCAAATCTCCTTGGTTTGCTGACATAGTGAACTATCTAGTCACGGGCATTACCCTTAGTACCTTGGACAAGTAGAAGTGAGACAAGTTTCTCGCCGATGCTAAATTTTATCACTGGGAAGAACCCAGGCTATTTAAAATAGGCCCTGACCAATTATTTCATCGTTGCATCCTTGAGGAAGAACAATGGAGCATTCTGAGTTTTTTCCATGACCTCCACTGTAGAGGGCATTTTAGTGGGAAAAAGACTACCTACAAGGTTCTTCAGTCTGGCTTTTGGTGGCTCACGTTGTTCTGAGATGCACATATTTATATTGTATGTCTACTTTGCCAGTAGACGGAAACCATTGGAAAATGGGATGAGATGCCCCAGCAACCTATTCTCCCTATTGAGATCTTTGATATCTGGGGCATTGACTTCATGGGTCCCTTCCCTGTGTCCTTCAGATATGAGTATATCCCTATGGTTGTAGATTATGTATCGAAATGGATAAAAGCCATTCCCACACAGACCAATGACCATTCTATGGTCTTGGATTTTGTCAGGGCTAATATCATTTCTCAATCCGGATGCCCAAGGACTATCGTAAGTGACGGAGGACCTCACCTTAAGAATGTGCACTTCACTAGACTACTCCAAAATTTACCTGGTAGCCACACCTTACCACCTCTAAATAAGTGGTCAAGTTGAGGTGTTTAATAGGGAAATTAAGCGGATTTTGGAAAAGTCTGTTAGGCTCGACCGTAAAGATTGGTCAAAGAAACTTAATGATGCTCTTTGGGCCTACAGGACAGCTTATAAAATTCCCTTGGGCATGTCACCGTTTAGAATTGTGTATGGTAAAGCATGCCACTTACCTGTTGGATCCAGCACAAAGCCTAGTGGGCCATTAAGAATGTTAATCTAAATCTGGATAGACCAAGTAAGGCTCGTATGCTCGAGTTGAGTGAACTTGAGGAGCTGTGCAATGAAGCCTACAAAACGTCCTAAGCTTACAAACAACGTACAAAAGTCTTCCATGACAAGCATATCATTAGAAATACCTTTGAGCCTAACTAGTGGGTTTGGATTTTCAATTCTAGACTCAAACTATTTCTTGGAAAGCTCAGGTCCTGCTGGGATGGGCCTTTGATTGTTGTCTAAGCATTTCCTCATGGTGCAGTAGAAATTCAAAACCCCACACCTGGTGAGCACTTCAAGGTAAATGGTTAATGTCTAAAACCATACATAATTCATGCTGATGACCAAGTTGTGGATGCACTATGGCTCAAGGAGCCTTAGTTCCTCCCACTCTCGTGCTCAGGTGATATCCTTTTGTGCCTTTATTTTTTTCCAATGAGGACATTGTCAATTTTAGGCATGAGGGGGTATAACCTAAGGTTGTTTAGACTTGCATGCATTTAAGTTAGGTGTATTAGTTAAGATGAGGTGCAGGCACGGTTACCATAAAAAAAAAACTCTTTTGTTTTTTGAGCTAAATTGGTTAGTTCCTAGCAAAATATTTTTATCAAAGATGTTTTATTGATGATTTTCTTCTTGAATTATTTCTTAATTTAGAATCCAGTACATTTGTTCCACTTGCACATAGATTTTGTAATGGATCTTTTATGAAAACTAGTAGTCATTTTTAGTTTGTCAAGGAGAAGCATTGCTTCTTTTCCTGAACCCTTGGACAGTTAGTTAGGAGTCAGGCAAACTATCTTCTATTAGATCCACCAAGCATTTGTGAGGTGAAGGTAGAGTGTCTGCTTGTTCTCTAAGTCTAGTGTGATGACTCTTAAGTTCTGGATAATTGGATGATGATACCTCAAAGTTTGGCATAGTTTTCACTCTTTGTTTCTGCGTGCGAATACTATGGTGTGAATTCCTAAGAGCCACCAAATAAGGTAGACACACAAAGATTGATTTCTAATAAAATAATGACTATAGTGGATAGTTACGATCGTCATTTATAGATTCTTCAGCTGAAGGAGGGTATAAATGTCAAAGGTTAGAAGTACGCTTGATGACCGTCACGGACGCGATTGCAAAAAAATCGTTTGTTGTAGCACGTTATGCGACGTCAATTTTAATAAGAAGAATTGGACGTGAGTCCAAGTGTCGAACACAGGGAGGCGTAAAATTGGATCAAATACTTGCTTCAGTGTCACAAAATTTATCATTTTGTTCGCTTGTAAAAGAGAGAATGAGAAAGAAAGAGAGATAAGGAGAGAGAGAGAGAAGAAGAGAGTTAGGGTTAGAGATCCATGATAAACATATGAGAATGATATATCAAAGATGTATTGTATTGACTATCAAATGTTATGATCAACAAAATATAGATGAATGCTTAAATAAAATAGATGAACTACAACTATCAACAATTAAAACTAAATGTAAGGCAGTGGATGGTATTGAGACAGCCACGGCGGTGGAGGGACTTCTGCCGGTGGCTGAACATCTTCACAACCTTGCTTGGGAGCTCTATGAAGTGATAGAAACTCTTGGGTAGAAGATGGGTGCAAATGAGAGGGGTAGGTCCCTTTTTATAGTCGAGGAAAGGGCTCAAATTCATCACCGGGTCAATAGTGACATTCAAAATGTCGCTATCTACCGCTGTGTACGTTGCCGTAGCCCCTGCCCCCACTCCTTCAACGTGCGTGCTGGCCCACGCGCCCCGCGCCGCACCGCGCGCTACATGCTGCGCATATGTGCTGGAGTTGCACTGTGATCGCTGCTCTCCGCACATGTGCCTACGCACGTGTGCTGCTGCTGTGCTGTCGCTGCTGCTTCAATTGTGAATTGAAGGGGGTCATGGGGATTCAAACTTGTGCCCCTCTCTTGAGATCTCTCAAGACCAATTCACCACGTCCATGAGATTGTTGAGAGGAGAGGCTAAGGGCGTGCGATGGAGAAAGCTTCTCAGCTGTTGGATCAAGATCCAACGTCTAGGAATGGATGATACGATGATGAAGGGTGTGTTGGTGGATGCTGGCCGGTGTTGGGCGACCTAGATTGCGCTACGTGGTAACATTTGGGTCATCCATCTTCTTTTTATTGTAGAGGATGCTACGGTGCTCAGATCAAGATGATTCCTGCATTGTCGGACTGCGATTATCGCTCCAGATCATCCTTACGGTTGGATTTTTCATCCGAAGCCCGCAAGGGTGTCGCATTGTCCCCTGGCCATTGATCTTCCTCGAACTTGTTGTGGGAGCTATGGAGGTCGGATCAAGGTGATTTTGAGTCCGTTGGACTCTGTTTGTCGATCCGGATTGCTCATTTGAGACTTATTTCAAAATGGACTTATGCACATGGTCATTAAACATTGATTCTAAGCGATCTCAACATCAAATAATGCATAATGCATGCAATGACCCCAAACCCACTATGATATGATATTATCGCACAAGTACCCTCGAAATTGACTCTACTTGATAATATCAACACTGATAATTATAGAGTCATCACTTGTCCTATCCATCCCTTCTCGATGTCGAGAGTAGTCACTTTCATCAAATAAGACACACAATATCCTCTTGAACATCATTATAATCCCCAAAAATGTCTCATAAATAAAATTTTGTGTTGAAAAAAAAATAAAAGAAAAAGAAGAAAAAAAAGAGAAAAATGAAAAGGTGTTCAAGTTCATATGTTATTTTCGTTATCTGTTGAAGCAAAAACACCAATTCATCATTGCGATCCACCAAATATGACCTTTACCTACTTTTTCAGTGTTTTTGATGCCCCGAATACTGGTTGAGGGATTCTGATTTAGTTGTAGGGTTATCAGAATGATAATCAGATTGTTGATGTCATGTGAGTCCACCAAATATTGCATGCTTCTACAAATCTGGTGAGATTATGTGCTCTCGAAAAGAAAAAAAAGAAAAACAAAGTGAGTTGAGTAGATCCAAGCAAAAGAACTTAAAAGGGAGCATAGTTTTGAGCCTCTCTCTAAGGTTAATTTTTTTTGTGGTCTAGAGATCCAGAGTCCGTAGTACTAGGCTACATGTAGCACCAGATGAGTGTGAGCCACCAAGTATGAGTCCATTTGATTTAGACATCTTCTACCTAAGCCAAAAAGTCAGGGTTAAATCCAGATTATTTTCTGTTTTATCCCTAATGGGCCTCGAGAGCCGTCGCCAGGGCTACCAAAGGCCATCAAAGAATTTTTTAATGCAGGAAATGAAACACAACCATAAATAGGCAATCTCAAGCAATCCATCACAAGGGAACAGGGAGATTGGTTACTTAGTTCCATAGCATGGGGTGTACGTCTGGCTGGAGAGCAAGGCTCCCGAAACATCCACTAGATATAGCTGTGGTGTTGCAATCTTATAGTCCTTCTTTCTCTTGTATTGCATTACATGGATAGCCCCCTCTCTCTCGGGGATCTTTCCATGCTATTTATAACAAGGGAAAAGTCCTAGCCAAGTAGGATCTTTTCCATGATCTCCGGTACATCTTTTGTCAAGTTGTTCATTCGCTATCAGATTATGGGTGGCCAAATCTGTATGACTGTTGTTCTATCCTTTGATGCATCGAATCCTTTAGTAGGTTGGGTGGATCTAGGTCTGCCTGAACGTGAGTCGAATCTGGGTCCGGTTGGTCGTAGGTAGGTCGAGTATGACCAGACCCACCTGCTTACCCTGTAACTGAGTAGGTGGATCTTCTGCTGGATTACGTGTGAAACTTTGGATCCGAGGGTGCTTTTTGTCCCTCATCATATGCCCCCACTTTTTAGCTAGCGGAAGCTACTGAGAGAGTAGTTTGAGTACTCAAAACTCCGTGATAAATGATGCCCCCAAATGTTGTACCGACCGATATGAAGCAGGTAAAACATTTGCCATGAAGGAGGAGTTGCGAGATGTTGGCAGACAAGGTTCCTTTAGCAATATTGTGTATGAGTGCTGGGGAATGTAGGCTCAGCCATCCTTAAGAGGCGACGTTTGCTGTAGGAGGCCTGGTGTTCTTTTGCGCTTAAGACTCCTTGGCCGGCCTTAAGAGGCGACATTTCTGATAGGAAGCTTGGTATTCTTTTGCTCTTAAGGCTCCTTGGCTGATCTTAAGAGGTAGCATTTGTGGTAGGGAGCCTGGCGTTCTTTTGCGCCTAAGGGTCCTTGGCCAGTCTTAAGAGGTGATGTTTCTGCTAGGGGGCCTAGTATTCTTTTGTGTCTAAGGCTCCTTGGTCGACCTTAAGAGGTGGCATTTCTGTTAAGGTGCTTGGCATTCTTTTGTGCCTAAAGCTCCTTGGCCATCTTTAAGAGGTGACATTTCTTCTAAGGATCCTGGCGTTCTTTTGCGCTTAAGGATCTTTCACGGAAACACCATCATGGGCCATAACTAGCAACATTTAGTCAAGTTTGATTGATTAAATCTCCTACATAATCATTTGAGGGTTGTAATTCCTTATTATTCTAATTTGAGAAAAGAATAGGAAATCAGGGTTAATTATATAATTTTAACAGCACATCACACACACAGATTAACCATAAGGTCACTCAGGGGTTAATTGAAGGTCAAATGAGCTCAAAAGTCCAAAAAGTGGGTCAACACTTACTGAAACAGGGTTTCACGCATTTCGAGAACCAAAACAGCACAGAAAACCTTAATTATCAACCTGCTTAAATTGAAGAGGTTCTGGTAAGGTTAAAATTCATCTAAATCTCCTAAAATTTATAGAAAAATACTCTAAGAGGTTTGGTACCCTTGGTTTGATCATCTAGACCCATTTTGACCTAGAATAAAGTTTCAGAAGGGATTTTACCCTAACTGTGGCTTCTGTGCAAGTCAAAACTCAAATCCAAGTTCACCATTAGATTTCATGGGTCCAAATTAGGTTAATGCCAAAATTTGAGCCCAATCAGAGTCCTTGACCTAGTTTGCAATTTATCCCTTTAAAATTCTATTTCTTACATTTAGCCCCTCAGGTTTCGAGTTTATTACAAAAAGGTCCCTAACTTTTCATTAGTTTCTTCATTTCGATCCCTACCACAATTGGTGTGAATGCAGCTTCTGCAACGAGATTTGAGGGAGGTTTTCTCCCTCGAATTAGAGCCAAACTCCTCCAAATGTGGAGTGATTGATTGCAAGGACTTCCCTAATCTATTGAACTGCCTTTTAAGACTATATTCAGTCCCCAAAAGATCAAGACAGCATGAGAAATTTTGGGGATATTTTTCCCCAAATTTTGAGCAAATCAAGCCTCCTTTCAAGCTTTAGAGCTCGATCCTGAGCCCTATAAAAGAACCCCCAACTCCTGACTGTTTTCCTTAGTGAGGTTTTAGGCCAGAAACTCTTCTTCTCCTTTCCTGGCCTACTCCAACCAAGCCTCAGTGAAATCCCTATTCTCCTTCTTCTCCCTCTGCCATATACAATAGGCAGAGGGAACTTCCTCCCTGATGTCTTCCACTCCTCGCCGTACCAAGCAGGAGCTGCCTCGACCTTTCCTGCTCGCTGTTCTCATCTCCGAAGCATTTGTCTTCCCCGACGCTGGTCCATCACAGCCGACCTCGATCCTCCTTAGTATCAACTCCTAACTTACCTTGATCTCTTCCTCTCCCTTTCTTCTTCATTTCCACATACTTAGATATCACTTTCGACCACTGAATGCACAACACCACTCTCATCTTCCCCATGGCTGATGCCTTTACAACCAATTCTTCTGTGAAAAATCTTCAACATCTGGAGGATTGACTTCATGGGTCCCTTCCCAAATTTCGACAGTTTTGAGTACATTCTCCTAGTTGTGGACTACGTGTCCAAATGGATCGAAGTCTTCCCGACTCGAACTAATGATCATAAGGTCGTAATCAAATTCATTCATCAGCACCTCTTTTCTCAGTTCGGTGTCCCGTGTGCTATCATCTCTGAGGAAGGGACCCACTTCGCGAATGTGCACTTCCAATTCCTGATGAAAAAGTATGGGGTGTCGCATCGTATCTCGACTCCTTATCATCCCCAGACTAATGGATTGGCTGAACTATCCAATAGGGAGATCAAGAAGATCCTTTAGGGCACTGTTCGGCCTAATAGGAAAGATTGGTCTACCTACCTTTCAGAAGCTTTGTGGGCCTATAGGACCTCCCACAAGACCCAGTTAGGACTATTTCCCTTCAAACTTGTGTATGGGAAGGCATGTCACCTCCCCGTAGAAATGGAGCACAAAGCCTACTGGGCTGTATGAAAGTGCAATCTAGATCTCATGGCGACTGGAATCCACTGTTGATTGCAAATGAGTGATATTAAGGAACTACTCAATGACGCATATGAGAAGTCGGGAATCTACAAAGAGCGGGTCAAAGCCTTCCATGATAAGAACATTTTGCGGAAAACTTTTCATCCTGGTCAAAAAGTATTACTCTTTGATGCCAAACCCAAGCTTTTCCTAGGAAAACTCAGATTGAAATGGATTGGACCATTCCTCATGAGACGAGTGTTTGGAAATGGAGCTATCAAAATCAGCGAACTCAGCCACAACTCAGAACCATTTGTCGTGAATGGTCAGAGACTCAAATCGTTCTTCGAACTCATCAACTTAAATTTGGCTGCAATATCTTTTAATCTCCATTCTCTTTGAGCTTTGTTGAGCCCAGTTGATGGTGCTAAACTTAATGCTTAACGGGAGGCAACCCGTCATTTTGAAAAACCCGAGACCCTTTTGACGAAGCTTTTTGCTGAAATCATATTGCACTTTAGGATTCGTCTGTTAGAACAATCGACTCCACCTTTGATACTTATATCAAAGCTAGAAATCGTCTGCAGTAGTCTTCCCGACCCATTTACCACCCACGTTCTAATATACGATCTGATCTAAACTCGAACCCACCTAATTTATGATGGGGACATTGCAAATCTTAGGCATGGGGGGGTATTAAAGTGCAAAACGTTGTGAGAATCAATTCATGGAGGGGTTTAAAAAAAAAAAAAGAGGAGAAAGGAGGAAAGGAGAGGTCAATGAGAGCTAAATTGAAAACAATTGAGGAGGAGAGGAAAAAAGAAAAGAAAAGAAAGGAGAAAGTAAAAAGAGAGAAAAAAGAGATAGCCCCTTGTGATTGAATATGGAACTTACCTAACTTCTAGGCTGGATCGGATGATCAATTAAAACCTGGAAGGCTAAAGCTAAGGAGCTTAGTGATGAGTACCGACCTTAGGCCTCTTGGGCCTGTAGGGGCTTAAACACTCACGTATTCGTTAAGATCTGGATTAGTCCTCAAGAGGTTGAGGAAAGTGCGAGGCTGATGTATTAAGTCTAAGGCATAGGGATTATTTGGCCCCATTGCTTACCCTTTGGTTTGTGTGACTTGGTAACCTGAGCACCCAAATTCCACACACTCGTTTGGTTCAGTGCGTTTAATAAAGAAATCTTGCCAAAAGTGTTCTGTTATGAGAAAATCATCCTGAAGATCTAGCATAGGAGTAGCTTGAAAACACAAGTTGATTAAACGAGTTCCCAGTGCGGAGAGGTGGAATATTTCCCTCAAAGATGCATATTAACATATCGTCTCCTCGGTGCTTGTCTCATAGGATATTTAGATATCCTACTAGGGGCATGTAAGCATTTTGTGCTGGTTCAGGTGCCGTAGGCGGGAATATCTTGAAATGTCAATTGCCAGGGCTTGAATTTAGCTATAGAACTCCATGAGTGGCACTATCCCGAAGTATTGAAAGCAAGAGTTTTAGGGGTTGCCATGGGTGGTGCTATCACAAAGCATCGAAAGCCAGGGATCCTTCGAGGATTGATGGTGGGGATAAGGAATCCAATACAGATCATGTTTATGGCCAATTCAAGGCTAGATTTAGGGAAATATAAAAAGAAAAGATAGAAAACTCTCAAAATGAAAAAATTCCTTTTCTATCTCTCTCTTATCAAAATTCACTTGCAAATAGAACCTGGACTTGATACGTCTAACGTACGGGTGCTTTAACTGCTGGGGTCAATAAACCTTTGGGCAATTTTTGTGGGCCTTAGAAACCTTCGCGATAGACCCAGGCTGAAGCTGGTCAGGTATGGATCTTGGCTGGTACTTGAGTACCTCTAGGCCTATTGTTGCTATTTTGAACTGATCTTTAGAGATGCAGCTTACTAGGGCATCCTGACAGTTACAGCTGACTTAGAGATCTGATTTTATCCATAGGATTTTGCTAGGGACTATCAAAAGTTAGGCATGGGGGTATGATGGGAACACCATTATGGGTCCTAACTAGTCACATTTAGTTAGGTTTGATGGATTAAAGCTCCTACGTAATCAACTGAGGGTCATAATTCCCTATTATTCTGATTTGAGACAAGAACGAGAAATTAGGGTTAATTGTGTAATTTTAACAGCACATTACAACTAGAGATTAATCATGAGGTCACTCAGGGGTTAATTGATGGTTAAATGGGCTCAAAAGTCTAAAAAGTGGGTCAACACTGACTGAAACGGGATTTCACGCATTTTGAGAACCAAAATAGCACATAAAATCCTAATTATCAACTTGCTTAAATTGAAGAGGTTCTGGTTAGGGTAAAATTCATATAAATCTCTTAAAAATTCATAGAAAAATACTTTAAGAGGTTTGGTACCCTTAGTTTGATCATCTGAATCCATTTGACCTATAATAGAGTTTTAGATGGGATTTTGCCCTAACTTCGGCTTCTGTGCAAATTGCCTAGTCAAACGTGGTTAAAACTCAAATCCAAGTTTCCCATTAAATTTCATGGGTCCAAATTAGGTTAGGGCCAAAATTTGAGCCCAGCCAGAGTACTTCTTGACCTAGTTTGCAATTTAACCCTTTAAAACTCTATTTCTTACATTTAGCCCCTCAAGTTTCGAGTTTATTACAAAAAGGTCCCTAACTTTTCATCATTATCTTCATTTCAGTCTCTATCGCCATTGGTGTGAATGCAGCTTCTGCACTGAGATTCGAGGGTGGTTTTCTCCCTCGAATCAGAGCCAAACTCTAAAGTTGGAGTGATTGATCGCAAGGACTTCCCTAATCTATTAAACTGCCTTTTGAGACTCGATTCGGTCCCTAAAAGATCAGGGGAGCACGAGAGATTTTGGGGACATTTTCCCCCAAATTTCGAGCAAATCAAGCCTCCTTCTGAGCTTTATAGCTATAAAAGAACCCCCAACTCTTGACCGTTCTCCTTAGTGAGGTTTTAGGCCAGAAACCCTTCTTCTTCTCCTTTCCCAGCTTGCTCCAATCAAGCTCTGGAGAACTCCCCATTCGTCCTTCATCGCTTTCTACAACACACAAAAGGCAGAGGGAACTTCCTCCCCGACATCTTCTGCTCCTCGCCGTACCAAGCAAGAGCCGCCTCGACCTTTCCTCCTCACCTTTCTCATCTCCAGAGCGTTCATCTTCCCCGACGCCAACCCATCACAGCCTGCCTCGATCCTCCTCAGTATCAACTTCTAACTTCCCTCGATCTCTTCCTCTTTCTTTTTTCTTCATTTCATATAATTAGATATCACTTTCGACCACCGAATGCACAACAACACTCTCATCTTCCCCACTGCCGGCGAAACTCCAACGAGTTCGCACGACCTCCACACCACTCCAAACCCCACACGATCACCTCCACAAGCTCTACCTCACCTTCCTCTTCAAAATCCCTAAATCGATTTGGGGTTTCACGCACTCCACCACTTCGTCGAGCAAACCCATCCTCCGCCCTCGTCTTCGTCATTGATCGACCTATACACTGCCTAAAACACCGTGCAATCACCATCATCGTCCTTGCTACCACTCGAAGAATCTGTTAAACCATTTAACTGGGGCGATTAGCCCATTTTCATGCATGTAGGACTTCGCCGGACAACCACCGTCGCCACCATCTTCTCCTACATCATGCACCTTCCTTCGATCTTCACCGTTCTTGCTGCAACTCTTGTTTGAAGTGGTTCGAGGCCCTGAAGCCCTCCAGGACTCCAATCGAGTGAAAGCACAAGCTGTAGCTCTTCAATTCTTCGATGCATCAACAACCACATGAGGTTGCACGGAGGAGGGAGTGGGAAGCATAGTCCCACATCATGATGGACAAAGCCTCCAACGACATATAAAGGGAAATTATGATCTGAGTTGTTTGCCTCTGAACGCATGGGGTGTGGTCCCATCTCTCCCCACGCGCCCTGCACGTGCCCTTGCCCGCGAATCATGTCACGCAAGTTTGGGTTCGGGTCCGATTACCTGGATCCGACTTGATCTGGAGAAAAGAGAATCTGAGAGGAAGGGGGGATTTTGCACCTCAGGATTTGTGTCCCCAGCTCTCAACATTTAGCCATTCTGAGGCTTGAGGGACCCTTATGCCTCTCTCTGTGGTGCTGTACCTTAGCTCCTAGTAAGGCTCCTGAGGTTAAGGTGTCTGAGCCTTTAACTTGATGTTTGACAGGCTGGTTTTGATTTTGTTGGCCACTTTGGTTACATTTGGTTGAGCGTTACTGTTCATACATTTGAGATTAAATTAAAGCTTAACATTAGGGTTAAATTGGTGGTTCAAACCACCATTTTAATCCCATCTTTTTGCACTCTGATTCCTGATTTTATTATAATATTATTCTGATTTATATTAAGCAATATTTTGATTATATTTGCATATCTCTCTTGATAATTGTGATTAGCGATTGAATTGCCAATTTGCTCCCTACGAAGGACCTCAGACTCATTTCTTGATTTCGAGTTTTATAAATTTAGGTGTTGCAATTTTCGTCCTATACTATAACGCATATTTCCTTAAAATGATGATTTTCGTGATAAACATCGCCCAATTGGCTGCAGGGTATAACACCAGTGCTTGTTGGCCTTCTTGACTGTACCCCTAACATCTCGCTGGGGAGTAGGGAGAGTGCAAGAGGACCTCTGTCTAGGACCCTACCTAGATTTCTACCATTGGAAGTCCAAGTGTCAACCAATCTTAAAAGGCAGTGTTATATCAAGTGGAAATCTGGGTGTGGGGGGCCCGGGTTCCCACCGACTGTGAAGGAAGCTTTATGCTTACACAAAACTTGGGGAGTGGGGGCTCGAGTTCCTGCCATCCTTGAGAGGCGGCATTCTATTGACTTGGAACCCTAGGTGTGGAAGCCCTAGCTCCCGCTAGCAAGTGAAACTTGGGGCGTGGGGACTCGAGTTCTTACCGTCCTTAAGAGGCGGCATTATATTAGCTGGAATGCAGGGAGTGGGAGCCCCGGTTCCCGCCGGTCGTGAGAGGCAGCTTTATAGTTAAACGAAACTTAGGGTGTGGGGGCTTGAGTTCGTACTGTCATTAATAGGCGGCATTATATTAACTGTAACGCAGGGCGTGGGAGCCTTGGTTCCCGCTGGCCATGAGAGGCGGCTTTATAGTTAAACGGAACTTGGGGCGTGGGGGCCCAAGTTCCTGCTGTCCTTAAGAGGCGGCATTATATGAACTTGGAATGCGGGGTGTCGAAGCCCTGGTTCCTGTCGGCCTTAAGAGGCAGCATTATACTTCAACGAAACTTGGGGCGTAGGGGCCCGAGTTCCTGCCATCCTTGAGAGGCGGCATTATATTAACTAGAACGCGGGGTGTGGGAGCCCTGGTTCTCGTCGACCATAAGAGGTGGCTTCATAGTTAAAACAGAACCTGGGGCGTGGGGGCTCGAGTTCCTGCAGTCCTTAAGAGGGGACACCATGAGGGAATGTGGGCATTGAGGCCCGATTTTGGTAAGCCTTAAGAGGTGACTTGCCAACCTTAAGAGGTAGTGAGGTAAGGGAAAATGAGCTCAAGGGCCTAATTTCCCTTTAGCCTTAAGAGGTGGCAATGTAAGGGAACATGAGCTCAGAGGCTTGGTTTCCCTTTAGCCTTAAGAGGTGGCTTGCTGGCCTTAAGAGGTGGCAACATAAGGGAACATGAGCTCAGGGGCCCAATTTTCCTTTAGCCTTAAGAGGCGGCTTGTTGGCCTTAAGAGGCGATAATGCCAAAGGAAAGTGAAGTGCATCCGCCTAAGTTCCTGCCATCCTTAAGAGGTGGCTTTTGGAGGGAGCAACGACATACCAGCGCTTGGTCCCCACTAGACTTTAGAGGTGACTCTTGGAGAGAGCAACGATATATCTGTGCTTGGTCCATGCCGACCTTAAGAGGCAACTTTTGGAGGGAGAGAAGGCATATTGGCACTTGGTCCCTGCCATCCTTAAGAGGCAGCTACTTGGGGAATGGTGTGGCATAAGCGCCACCTTCCATTAGTGATGGCTAGTCACCGCAGGGATTGGTTTTTGTCTTGGGTGTGATAAGATCGGTATTTATTACCGTCATGGTGAGGTGAAGGCCTCAAATGTCATGATTGGTGTTGATGGGATTGCCTGTTCTATGGTGGGGGATATGCGCGTAGAGGGCATTTAATGCTTGTTGACCTTAGAATGTGGCTCTTGCGCATGCTTGCCTTGTCTTGAGCAGGAGTTGTAGTTTATGGACCTTGGAGAGGCTAAGGTCTGCTTCGTCCTTGACGAGCTTGGTAGGAGTCGTGAGGGAAAGAGATATATAGTCAAGGCTGAAGAGTCTTGGCTACGGTCTCAAAGCTGCTGGTAGATCAGCAAGGTTTGCCTCTCGTTGGATTGCTTGGTCTTGGTTTTTCTCTTCTTCCCCCATTTTTGTGGCTTGAGGGGCTCAACTTCCTAGACCTCTTTGGCTCAACCCTCGAGGATTCTGGCTGTTCGATCCCCGTGCATTATTCCTACTCCTTGCGGGGAGTGGAAAAGCTTGAGGTGTGAGGAGGGGATTTTGCAGAAAGGGCGTGCATTGGCGGGCAATTGGAGGTGTCACCAAATGCTATCGTCAACCCGACCACCATAACTGTGGTCGTTTGGCTGAGGTTTCTGTCCTTGTTGTAGGCAGATGAGGGAAGGCTGACCTCTCCCTTAGGCGTTATTTTATGATCGCCAAGAAGGCTTTAGCCAGAGTAACCGATGGGGAGAGGTGTTTCTTTTAGAAGCCTAGCTTGCATAGTGTCTTGGTGAATGATACACCCTCAATGTTGGCTTTGTTTGCCAAGATCTTGGGCCGTGGTGACCCTGTCGGCAGGAGCACCATCAGAAGCGGGTTCGTGCGCTCTACCGGCTGAGGTAGAGGGGTGAATGGCCCAGACGCTGCTTGTTTGATAGTGCTCCTTCAGCCCTATTGAAGAGTGGAGAGGGTGCATGGGAGTGCCGACTTGGAAGAAGTGGCTTGCTGATGTCGGTTGGCATTGATCCAAAGATTAACTCAACCTCTATGCTAATGGGTTCTGGTGATGAGAGGCGAGTGTCTTGGTGTAATGTGGGCGTTGCCACTAAGACTAGATGAGAGTATTTTGCCAGGGGTTGCTAGGGTGACATCGCCAGCTTGATTAGGCAGGGTGCTGACCTGTCTAGCTCCAGTCTTAAGACGAAGACCGTGTTAACCCCTCGGAGTTGCTGGAGTTCCTTCTTATGACAACCTTTTGGGCCCTTCATGGGCCTCTTTCCACCAGCTTGGATTCTGTTTCGCTTGACGAGGCAGGCTAGGTCTTCATGCCGGACCTGGGACTCGATCTAGTCACGCAGATCTTGGCATTCTTCGATGGCATGTCACCGAGCCTTGTGGTACTAGTAGTGGGGCCTAGAGTTAGCCTTCCCCTTTATGGATTTTCGGGGGCAACAGGTCCTTGCCTGTGGACCGGACCCCTGCAAACACGTCTACTTGGTCTGTGAAAAGGGGAGTGTATTTCTCAGGGGAACCCCCACCTTGGGTGGCGAGATTCACGGTCACGATCTTTTGTTGCGGAGGGTAGTCGTTCTCTTGTGGAAGCGGCTTTTTCCTTGAATAGGCATTAAAGTGGGTCCTCCTGGGGCCCTTCCTTCCCTTTAGTGGGCCGCCACTACCTCCTCCATGAATGGGTAGGTGCTACATGCGTGGGCATGTACAGTCGTCGCCCGTATGGCTTAGCGAACGATCTCAGAGATGGAACTCTTGCCACTAATGGACGGGGGTTGAGCGCTTGACTGCTCCCTTGACCAGGGCGGGCATGGAGTTTTTGGCAAGTTGGGGGAGCTTTTCCTTGCTAGATACTAAGCTTGTGATTTAGCTTTTCAAGCTATTTGCGTTGGCGGGAGTTTTCCCTCTCGTTCGCACATCATTACCTCAGCCGCTTGTCATCGGGGCTTGAGTTCTGGCGCTCCTTTGACTGAGCCCCACCGAACTCCCGAATCGACTTGGTCTTGAGGAGTTGGCCAGTGAGAAACCGGTGTTCCGCCTTCAAGGTTGCCAGCCTAACTTCATATTCCCCTTTTCTTGCTTGTACCTCGAGGAAGGAGTCTTGCTCAGGGGCCTTGAGCAGCTGGTCGGGTTGTACCGACTTCCCTTTATTGGGATTGACGTGCTGAGGGTGTCGTTTGGACACGGGGTCATTGGACTTCTTCCGTGAGTGAAGCTGTGAGTGGTTGGGGCCATCACTAAATCTTTTGATTAGGAAGGTCAAGGCAGGGTGCTATGGAGGTATGGTTCTCCAATCCCTAGATGAATGGAAGAGCATGGCATTTTTGTTGATGCTTTCCACAGATAGCACCATTTGATGGGTCTCGAGGGTCATTGTCAGGGCCACCAAAAGCCATCAAAGAATCTATTAATGCAATAAATAAAACATGGCCATAAACAAGCAATCTTAAGCAATCCATCACAAAGGAACAAGGAGATTGGTTACCCAATTCCACCGCAAGGGGTGTACGTTTGGGGGGAGAGCAAGGCTCTCGGAACATCCACTAGAAATAGGTCTAGTGTTACAATCTCACGGAGTCTTTCTCTCTTGGATTGCATTACATGGATCTCTCCCTCTCTCTTGGGGGTCTCTCCTCACTATTTATAACATGGGAAAAGTCTTAGCCATGTAGGATCTTTTCCATGATCTCTGGTACATCTTTTGTCGGGCCGCTCGTCCGCTGTCAAATTATGGGTGGCCACATCTGTACGGTTGTCATTCTGACCTTGGATGCACCGAATCTTTTAGTAGGTTGGGCGGATCCAGGTCCACCCAAACGTTATTTGTATCCGGGTCTAGTTGGTCATTGGCGGGTCGGGTAAGATTGGACTCGCCTGCTTTCCCTGTAACTGGGTAGGAGGATCTTTTGTTGCACTACGCATGGAGTTTTGGATCCGAGGGTGCTTTTTGCCCCTCATCAATTCTCGAGGGAAGAAGTTGCCTATCCTGATGGAATTTTTACCAAGGGTCAAGTATGAACTTTAAATGTAGGTTGACTTTTTGCTTGGATCCATTGCCTAGGCTGCTATCACTTCATTTTCACATTTGTCTAGATCTCTAAATTTTTGGAATAAGAAATGAATAAATCTTTTGTCAATCCCTGGATAGCATGCATCATATATCTTGCATTCATTTTTCATTCTTGCTAGGCACTACCAAAACTTAAGCATGAGGGTATTTTTTGAGTCCACTTTAGTGGACTGTAATTAAGCCTAAATCAACTAGTTTCGATGTCTTGGGATGCATTAGCATGTGCATTTAATAGTGTACGCATTAGAATTTAGGTTTACGTAAGTTTTTTTTTTCTTTATAAATAATTAGGTGTATTTTGGTGGTTGCAGAAAATGATAGTCATCCAATTTGCATCTTTAAGACGTCCAGAGCTCAGTCTGGATGTCTGATGACTATCAATCGTGGTACCAATCTTGTTGACAGTGCCAACACCTACCACCGCCTCACCACTGCCGTCAATTTGTTGAAGAAGCCTGAGTCTTTGGAGGAGAGGAAACAAATTCAGAGAGAGCCGCAATAGGAGGATGATTTTTAAAAAAAAGAAGAAAACAACTGCAGGGTATCTCTTCGACCGTGCCCACAGCGTACACAATGGTTCTGTTGCCTACACTATGGAACATGCGTGCACTGTGATCGCTGTGAGCTTCAATGTCGCCTCCATTTCCAATTGTGCACATAATGATAGTGCGTGCACGTCGCTTCTCCTCAACCCAGCACCATCACCCACCGCTCCCCCCTCAGCTTTCCATCTTCTCCTTCATCTCCTTCCTCACTGTATTCCTCCTCCCCTGTTTCTTCTCATTCATGTGAATCCAACAACCACCTCCTGTCGTCACCCCTCTGAACGACCCCTTAACCATTTGCTCTGGCTGTGGCTATCACTGGCTTCCTTCCCCTAGCCCCCACCGACATCCATGCCATCGTCCTCACTGCCAACTGCCCTCCAACATCACCCAAGAGCTTCACGTTGGCAGCCACCACTTTGCACCATCCGACTGCCTCTGATCACTGTCGACCTCGCCGCAACCATCAACGCGATGATCGTGGGCTGGCCGACCTCCACTGATCGCCAGCTGGTCGCCGATGCCCTCTCTCGCACATGCGGGCTGCCACCCACACCTTCCCTGTTTTACTATAGTGGCAGAGGTATTAAAAATTACATGTCCATGCCATTGCCAACTTCCATTTATGTTTTTTTTTTATTATTTTGAAAGTGCATGTGAAACCTTGTCTTCTGACTTATTTGCATGGAATGCTTATTTATTTTGAAAATAAGTTGCAATGATTTAGATCTTTATCTTTTGTAATTCTCGATCGATCTAGGTACGATTAGTTGATTTAATAGGGTGGTACCTTCTTGTGCAAACGACCTAATCCACTGTGGTTAGATTCTCATGTTTTACTATTTTGATAATAGATTTTCCACCTCAAAAAAACATTACAATGATGCGACATTTCATGTAAAAAAAATTATCGAAAGCGAAAATCGTATTGTCAGCATGCAAGAAAGAGGAAACTAGGGAGAGGGGTGTGCAACCGTGTCCTCCTTCTCTCTCTCTCTTAGTGGTCATGAGAGCGTCGAATGAGGTGCTAGGGAAAGGGTGGTGTTGGTGCGATGTTCGAGGTGAGGGGGGGATAAAGTAGCTGTAGGGTTGGGGATTCTAGGGCTGAGGTGGGGTGGGAAAAAATTAAGGAAACCACCCTAAACTTTGGGTTTAAAACACAGGGGTACCTACGTAGGTCATCATAACATAACAAACTTAAAGGAGGTTTCGCCCCTGAAACTTGAGTCTAACTGTTACATAAAAGAAAGTGAAAAGAATGTCTAACAAACTCAATGAGGATTAAAGTCGGTTAGGGATATGTACCCACGAAAAGCTCCAGGTAGTGATCCCGCATCGCCGCCTTAGGCTCCCACGTCACCTCCTTGTATCTCTAACTCCTCCATAGGACCTTTACCAGGGGCACCTCCTTCTGTCTCAGTGTCTTGGCGGTTCTATCTAGAATCTGCACTGGCCTGTTGGGATAGGTTAGGTCATCCCCAACCTTAAAGCTCTCGTGGCTCAAAATATGGCTGGATTCGGCGATGTATCTCCTTAAGTTGGACATGTGGAAAACATTATTTACACTTAACTGGGGTGGAAGGGCAAGCCTATAAGCAATGGGTCCAACCTGCTCCAAGACCTCAAAAGGTCCCACAAATCTTGACGCGAGCTTCCCCCTCACCCTAAACCTCTACAGGCCCTTAATAGGCGAAACACGGAGGAGCAGTGGTCTCCAACCTCAAACTGTACCTCTCTACAATTTCGATCAGCGTAGCTCTTCTGCCTGCTCCTGACAGTGCAGAGTTGCTTGTGGATCTTTTCTATCATTTTTTGGCTCTGGTGGATCAACTTAGGACCAACCTCTTACTTGGTCCCAACTTCAACCCAACTCAAGGGAGCTGTACACTTCTGCCCATACAAAGCCTAATCAGGTGCCATGCTGATGCTAGAATGGTAACTATTTTTGTATGAAAACTCTACAAGGGGCAAGTGCTCCTCCCAGGAGCCTCTTTAGTCTAACACATAGGCACGCAGAAGATCCTCAGGCATCTGGATGGTGCGCTTGGACTGCCCATCGGTCTGGGGATGGCAAGCAGTGCTGAACCTCAAGTGAGTCCCCAAAGCTTGCTGGAACTCTCCCCAAAACTAGGAAGTAAAGTGGGTGCCTCTGTTGGATACGATCTCGTGGGGAACTCTGTGAAGATGCACCACATCCCGGATGTACCGCTTTGCCAACTATGTTGATCTAAGGGTGACTTAGATTGGCAAGAACCGCTTCGTCTTCATCAATCTATCCACTATGACCCAAATGGCATCGTGTCCTTATTGGGTAACAGGTAACCCTACCACCAGGTCCATAGTGACACTCTCCTACTTTTACTTTGGCACAAGAAGTGGTTGTAATGGCCTTGTAGGCCTCTGGTGCTCGATCTTCACCTGCTGGCATACCAACCACTGCTGCACAAACTCTCCAACATCCCTCTTCATCCCCCTCCGACAGAAGTCACGTCACAGATCATGGTATATCTTGGTGTTCTCGAGATGTATGGTAAATCTAGACCAATGTGCCTCAACCAAGAGCTCTCTCAACAGCTCCTCATCCTTGGGAACGCACAACCGCCCTCTCATGCGCAAGATCCCATCGGTGAAGGTAAATCCCCTTTGTCTCCTGTCAGTACCCTATCCCACTGTGTCTGCAAGTATGGATCTGTTATTTGTCCAACGATAATGTGGTCTAAGAGCTCGGGTCTGGCCTGTCTTGTTACTGTCACTGCCCCATAGTATCTACATGGCTCTTGAGGTCTCCAACTACCAACGTCCTGCATCAGCTACCAACTTGGTGCCAATAGGCTAGCCAAGTGGGTGGAAGCCTTCCGATTCAAGGCGTCAGCCACCACATTGGCCTTCCCCGAATGGTATGAGATGCTGCAGTCATAATCCTTCAGGAGCTCCAAATAATGCCTCTGTCTCATATTGAGCTCCTTCTGATCAAACAGGTACTTGAGGCTCTTATGATCTATAAAAATCTGAAAAGTCTCGCCATACAGGTAATGCCTCCATGTCTTCAAAGTGAAGACAACAACCACCAACTCCAAGTCATGAGTGGGATAGTTATGCTCATGGGGCTTTAGCTGTTATAATGCATATGTGACAACATGACCCCACTGCATGAGCATACCACCCAACCCTTGCAACGAGGCATCAGTAAACACCACAACCCACCACTGCTATCTAGAATAGTAAGTATAGGAGCTGAAGTTAGCTTCCCCTTCAACTATGAAAAACAAGCGTCACACTCGCTGGTCCAAGTGAAGGGCACATCCTTCCTAGTCAACTGTGTTATTGGACACACAATCTGAGAGAAGCCCCTGATGAATCATCTGTAATAGCTTGCTAGTCCCAAGAAGCTGTGTATCTCTGTCACTGTGCTTAGCCTCTCCCACCTAAGCACAACCTCAACCTTAGCTGGATCTACAGCTATCCTGTCTCCAGAGATCACGTGACCAAAAAGGTAACCTGCCTCAGCCAAAACTTGCACTTGTTGTACTTTGTGTACAGCCTGTGTCCCCTCAAGGTGTCTAGAAAAATGTGTAGGTGTTGCTTATGTTGGGGAAGATCACGGGAATAGACTAACATGTCGTTAATAAAGACAACCACAAACTGGTCCAAGTAGGGCCTGAAGATGCGGTTCATTAGGTCCATAAAAGTAGCAAGGGCATTGGTCAGCCCAAACGGCATGACCAAAAACTAGTAGTGTCCATACCGCATCTTGAAAGCTGTCTTGGAGACATCTGTCTCCCGGATCCTCAATTGGTGGTAGTCGGATCTCAGATTGATCTTAGAGAATACGGTGGCATCCCTTAGCTGGTTAAAAAGATCTTCAATGCGAGGCAGTGGATACTTGTTCTTGATGGTGACCCGGTTCAGCTATTGGTAGTCAACATAGAGCTGAAGGGTACCATCTTTCTTCTTCACAAATAGGACTGGAGCCCCCCAGTAGGATACACTAGGCCTCACAAAGCCCTTCTCCAAGAAGTCCTGTAGCTGGGACTTGAGCTCTCATAGCTCAAGCAGTGCCAACCTGTATGGTCCAGTAGAAATGGGGCTTGTCCCTGGCGTCAATAAGATCTTAAACTCAATCTCACACTTAGGTGGTAGTCCTAGCAACTCCTCAGGAAAGACGTCAGGATATTCACAAACCATCGGGATGCTTTATAGGTTGACTCCTGGGCTAGGCTCTGCCACAACACTAGCCAAGTAACCTAAACAGCCTTGGCTAAATAGCTTCGCTGCCCGAAGTGCAAATATGCACCTGAACCTTCCATCCACTGGCTAACCATGGAAATCAAAGGAAGGTAACTCGAGAATGGAGAAGAAAATCTTCTTCCCAAAAGTCCATTAGAGCGTGGTATGAAAACAACCAATCCATCCCCAGGATCACGCCAAAGTCTTCCATCTGAATCATAATCAAGTTGGCTGGGAGATTATACCCTCCTATAATGACCTCACAGTCAGTAATGACCTCTGCCATAAATAACTGTCCCCCCATGCCTTTAATCAGGAGTGGATCCTCTAGCAGTGTACTGGTTGTTTGGCACGTAAATCGCATTTTAAAAGATTATTTAGTTGTGGTATAGCACGAAAACACGTCGACAAATAAATTTGTAAAGACTAGTGGGTACCGGGTCATTCGCAGAGAGACAAACTCGATTTTAACGGAAGCTTTTCAATAAAACTATTTCTAACAGGTATTTATATATGTATATATGTATAAAGAGATATCAGGCATTCAGAAGATAAGAATTTTATTGCAATTAGATAGAATTTTCACAATAGAGAATGCTGATAGAAACAGATAGATAGATAGATAGAGAAAGAGAGATAGGAGGTAGAGAGATGACGCCGCTTGTAGGATGCTTGTGCGAGATGCAGTAGCACCTCAGATCCATAGCATCTGGACCCTGGGGTCGGAGCAGAGTTGCAGAGGGAGAGCTTTGGCTTGGAGGAAGGTGGAAGAGTTGTATGGAAGAGATGGAAGAGATGCCTTCAACTGGGGGACCCTGGGCCTTCTTTTATAGTTTTAATGAGGGGCAAAGTGGGCATTTTGGCCCTTAAGCTCGTGTAACAACTTCTTTATGATCAGATACGTTGATCGAAAGATCCACAGACTTGATTTAGCCTTAAAACTCTTTCAAAATCGCCTTCTATGCATAGATTTAACTAGGTGGTGACACGTGGCAGCCGCTGGTGCGTTGGATGGCCATCAGACACTCCCGCTTCTTCCTCGCGCGTGTTTCAACGCCCGCTTCTCTTCGTGCGCCCACTCACTCAAATTGAGCACCTGATCCTCAAGATCGGACGGCTTAAAGATCGCGCCTGCTGCCTTTGCATTGAAATAAGCATGTGAGATCGTGGGTGGGTCATGGGTTTGTTTGCTCGCATAGTCGCGGAGCCGTCTGATCTCGCCATGTGTTCGCATGTGCACCTTATGATCGTGATCCAACAGCTAATCGTGCCCGCTCAATGCCACCTTCCCAATTTAGCGTTGAGCGCACCTTGAATGCATGCTTTTCGCTTGCGGTTTAGTGCAGAGACCATTGCGCTATGGCTTCAATTGTGTTGTGTTTATGTGTTAGGCAACTCCTCTCTCAGTCGTTTGATGGAGATCTAATGGCTGAGATTAACCTTCCGTTTGATGAGGCATGGTGGAGTAGGCGACGTGGGTGCCTGATGGTCGTTGGATGGCCACCCAACAACCCCTAATGTGCGAGGGATGGCCTTCAGAGATGGAGCGGCAATGTGGGGGTGGCTGTGATGGTGCCACGTGATGCCATCATGGCCGTCCATCTTTTCTTTGTATTAGGTGATGTAGACCTTCGATCAGGTTGATTTTTACGTCATTGGACTGCGATCGTTGATCCGGATCCATCCGTGCAGTTGGATTTTTCATTTAAGGCTCGGATCTTTGTCCTTTGGCTCCATGATCTTCGTTCTTTTATGGACTGCACACGATGCTCTAATTGTCTGATCGAGACAACTTCGAAAGTGTTAGACTCCCGTCGTCGTTCTGATCAGATCTGTCCGGTTTGATCTATCATCTGCGTCTTCGAATCATCTGCGATTAAAATCATCTCTCGTTAGTACATAAAATGATGAATTTATCTATGTAGCTAATCAAACTAACCATTATGCAAATTACGATGCCTATGAATGCATTATTCCTGAGTTATGTTAGAATCTAGCTTAATTTAGGTTATTTAGGTTGCATGATTGTTGTGCAATCATTGGTCTGTCCTAAGCTAATAGTAAAACTCATAGAGACAAACGAGTGTGTGACACCAGAATCAAAACGTACATAAACTAATCACCCAGAAACTATAACCATACTTGCCACCACTTATCTTGAAGCTCTAGCGTCTCTGTGAGTCAGGGCAATGACATGCCCCCTGGTCCTAGGTGCAGAAGAAATAGCCACGCTCTGGGTTGAGCGAGTCGCCATTGGCCGGTACCTGCCTCATGATTGCTATCCTCCTCGAGCTTGGTACCCATGGCTGCCAGCTTGGCCTCCAGTGCTCGGTGCAGGGAGCATCTGGTATGCTCCTACCCTAGACGGGCAGTCCCTCCTCATGTGGCCTGGCTGGCCACACTAGTAGCAAAGTAGGACACGACTTCCTCCCTCAGTCTGTCCCTATTGGTAGCTAGGTTGGGGTTTAGCGCTGGTAGTTGGCCCCTGTTGGGGGCCTCCAAAAGTGGCTGGCGACCCTACATAATGGGATGCCTCTCCCGTTGGTGCAATACGCTGAGGCAGAGGGTGCCTCCTCTCATGACGACCCTGGAAGTGGTCGGTCTGGTAGGGCCTCTTCTAACCCCCTCCATCAGTGTCTCGTGTGACTGGGTTAGTCTCCGCATAGATCATCGCCACCTAGATCATGCAAGATAAAGTGGGTAGCTTTAGGGGCTTCATATACCCCCATATGGCAAGTCGAAGGCCCTCAGTGAACCTCCATAGGTGCTCCTCCTCAGTAGCCACTGTAGACAGGGCAAAGCATGACAATTCTAGGAAATGCGTGCGGTACTCGCTAACTGCCAATGCCCCCTGGCAGAGAGTGTGGAACTCTTGCCTCCTCTGATCCTACCACATCTGCAAAAATTACTGGTTGCGGAAGAGTGTCACGAACTAGTCCCAAGATGGCTCTCCCCCCTCCTGTCCTCAAACCGCTTGCCACCACTTGTGGGTGGTGCACTCTAACTGGTATGTGCAAAGGCCACACGACACTCTGTCGGAGGGTGGAGAATGTTAAAGATATTCTCCATTTGCTCTAGCCAATCCTATGCCTCAAACGAGATATCCTGCCCCTTGAAGGAAGGGGGCTTCAACTTTCGGAACTACGTGAATAGCTCGTGGTCAAGCTACAACAGGGGCACAGGTCTACCCCTAGGTAGGGAGGTCTCCTACTCCGTACTATCTAAAGGTGGTAGGGGTGGTGAAGGGTCACCCCCTCCCCTTCTAGCTCTCCTAGAACTATGCTGGCTCCTCTGCCTCACGGAAGATTCCCCCTCCACGTCCTCTGATGAAGCAGGAGGAGGTAGCAGAGACGGTGGAGGTGGAGCATGTTGACACTCCTCTCGGACAATCCCCGAATCAGCTGGGTGAGGTCTTGGGCCTGAACACCGTAAACGAGGGTTGGAACGACCCCTACCTCAGGTCTGACACGTCCTCCTCAACAACCACGCCCGTGGACACATCCTCGCCTTCTTCCCACAAGCTACATGACGAGGCATCTCCTGTAGGGAGATGAGAGAATAACAAAGATTGTTAGTGGAATAACTCACACGAGACTCAAAAGCGAGTTGAAGAAGGAACTTGTGATGACTATCCTAGCTATATCTACATGAGTGATACTTCCAGGTTGATTTTGGTTTAATTCCTTGGAATGACCTTGCTCTGATACCATCTTGTTATGACCCTATCTGGCTCCACACAGAAATTGGGCCAGCCTACATCTTTTATCCCAAGATCCGGTCGTCTGACGAGAAATAAACCAAAACCAAAGCATTATCACACATGCATTATAGCCAAGCAGATAAGTTAAACAATAGGGAAAAACAATTAAGTCCATGCATTGACATTCACTCCAGGAGGTAGAACCAACGTACTGACATAACCATCACAACAGATAAAAAGAGCAAGAGCAACTGATAAAAAGAATTAGTGGTTCTAAGGCTAAATACTCACTACTACAAGTAAAGGAACGCTGCTATAGCAGAAGAAAAATATCCGCTAGACTAAGACTGGACTTGATTGGGCCCAACTCCCTCTGCAACCGATGGGATTGGCAGCTCACCCCCTTGACCTGAGTACAAGCAATAGGCGTCAGCAAAGAAAGCTGAGTAGAGTGGAAAGAGTATGGTAATGAAAACAACAAGGTAAAACTGAAAAGAAAAATAATTACAACTCCAGGCATTTAATATATCTTGAAAGTCCATTAACTAGCTATTTGATTATAAAGCATTTTAGCATAGGATCATTCTTCCTCTTATTTCATATGTTCCCTAGTGGAATGACCTTGTCGTAGTATTCCGGCGATACAGGATGACACGTGGTGCTCCCGTGTTTGCCTTACACTTGGTCTTCCACCCCAAGGTCATGGTCGCAATGTAGTGGGGACTACAATATGCGTGATAAATGCATGGGGGGATACTTCGTACTGGCACGCAGTCAGTCATTTCCGCTAACGTGTGCACACTAACAGCGTGGCACAGAACAACTGAGGGGTCGTACCCCTCAACCCGACTATCTCGGTTGGCCCATGTGGTCCAACAGGAGTAGGTATAGGAAGGCCGTACCTACCCCAGGTCTTTACTTGAGGAGGTCAGCTCCCTCCCTACACAACGAGGCAGTCAGCTCTCCTCGGTATACAGGTCCCCGAGGGCTAGCTCATCCCTATGCAAAATCATTCGCCTAGTTACTTAGTTGATAATTTGTTTGGCCTTACAAAATCATATCTCAATTTGCAAGTACAACTAGGGCCTTCCCTAAGGTTCATGACCAATCATAAGTAGTTGCTAATTATTGCATACATTATAAAGGTGATTACACATGCTCCATACATTTGGAAAGACCTTTTGGTTTCCCCTTAAAGTTCAAATATAGTCCTAGTCATATCACTAGACTTTTCATGCATTAACAAAGGCAAATGTTATCACAATATTTAAGTTCAATCCTACGGTAACATATCACATGCATTAAAGTAAATAAACGACATCGATTCAATAGCATGCTCCATGACATCACACACACGTAGGGGAAAGGGCTATCAATTAAGAGTAACTACTCCCATACTGAACTAGGCATATAATCCACATGACACTTGTAATCTAAGTCATTTAGCATTTTGGGCATGGGAGTGCTTGTTCAATAAATTTGGCATTTCAGAATTTAAAACTGATACGACATAAAAATATATATAACTAGCTTGTTTGGCATGTAACAACTATACAATTTCCCAAGAGAGGACAAGGGAGACCACTCTATCTAGGTATGGGGGCATGGGTGGTCTGCCCATACCTTTGCCACGAGCCATGCACCTATCCTTGCAGGTTACACCGTGCTCAAGCGCGCTACCTAAGTTATCATAAGGGCCATGAACATTAATAAGGACTTTAATCAAACTTTTAGTGTCTAAACTATACTCTAACAATACCAAGAAAAGGTACCAACAGGTAGGAAATTTTAATACCTTTCCAACAATACCTTATATGTGAGATTTAGAGGTCAAAAGAACCTTGAACTGGCCCCAGGAAGGGTTTGGTTTGCTTGGACGAAGTTGGTCGGCTTGGTTGGACTGGTGCCTTGTGTCGCGTGCACACATGCACCAGGCTACGAGCTCAATTCTACTCTCCTCGTTCCTTGCATGCCTGGGTCCATGCGCCTTCTTCTTCCCACGTACCTTGGGCAACGTGCGTACATAAGTTGCTCCTCCCACCTCCTCAAGCTGTGTGTGTGCAGAAATGAAAAGGGAAGGGGGGAACAAAAATTGCGTGCTACTCCCCCCACTTCTCCCTCGAGGCTCATGCCATGCACCATCCCCTTATCCTTTTTCCTTCTCCTCTAACGCATGCAAGAGAGAGGAAAGGAGGGAGAGGGATGCGCAGTCACCTCCTCCTCCTCCTCCTCTCTCTCTCTCTATCTCTCTCTTAGTGGTCATGAGAGCGTTGAACGAGGCACTGGGGAAAGGGTGGTGTTGGTGTGACATTTGAGGTGTGGAGGGGATAAAGTAGCCGTAGGGTTGGGGATTCTAGGGCTGAGGTGGCGTGGGGAAAAATTAAGGAAACCACCCTAAACTTTAGGTTTAAAACATAGGGGTCCCTATGTGGGTCATCACAGTCCATGCCCTACTGTACAAATGGGATGGGTGACATTATAGGGATCATCTCTTCAAGCCAGGCTTTAGGTATGTTGGCAAACCTTTGGCATTTGTCGCACCTCCGAGTAAAACCTTTGGCATCCTTGATCATCTGAGGTCAGAAGTACCCTTATCATAAGATCTTGGTGACCAAAGTTTTCGGGCCTTTGTCACCTATCCACATCATAACCCTTTATTGCCTCATCATATGTGATCGGATCAATCTCAGATTCTTTTAAGACGTGGAATCCATACCATTCAGGTGGATGCACTACTCTAGAACTCCTTCTAAGCGGAATGGGAACATGACTTATCTTCGGTTGATCATTTTTCTAGGTTAGGGTTTATTGGTCTTGTCAGAATCAATGAGTTCCTTTACTTCATTTTTGTCTTGACCTTTAAGGAATTCATCTTCCAAGAATCTAGCATTCCTAGATATGATTACCCTTTGGGTCTCAGGGTCATAGAAGCAATGGCTTTTGCTGTCCTTCGAGTACCCAATGAAGTGGCACTTGCTAGTGCGTGATTCCATCCTGTTGGTATTCATGTTCTTAACATGAACCACACAACCCCAAATACGCAAGTGTTAGACACTTGGCTTCCTTTTATGCCACATCTCATGTGGAGTTTTAGGGATAGATTTGGTTGGAATCCTATTCAAAATGTATGAAGCTGTCTTCAGTGCATAACCCTAGAAGTAAAGCGGAAGTTCCACTTTGCTCATCATAAACTGTACCATGTCCAACAAGGTGCGGTTGCATTTTTTAGAGACACCATTCTATTGTGGTGTACCAAGGGGTGCTAGTTCGGAGATAATTTCTTTCTCTTTGAGGTATTCCTTGAATTCCTAAGAAAGATATTCACCTCCTCGGATTAACCGAATTGCTTCAATTCTTTTACTTGTTTGGTCCTCAACCAATGCTTGATACTCTTTGAACTTTTCAAAGGTTTTAGATTTGTGACACATCAGGTAAATGAATCTGTACCGCGAATGATCATCAGTAAATGTCACAAAATACTATTGACCATTCCTATTCATACTACCAAATTTGCCACATACATTGGTATGTATGATTTCTAGAAAGTCCTCATGTCTCACCCCTTCCTAATGGAAAGGGTGGTTTGGAAATCTTCTTATGAATACAATATTCATAGGTAGGTAAGGGTTGGATCTTCAGAAAATCCAAGGGTTCATCCTTTACAATCTATTGATCCTACCAACAGACACATGTCTATGACGTTAATGCTAGAGCATGATGGATTTGTCGCCATCTTCCCTAGTACTCTTAGAAGATATTTAATTCTCAATCAAAACATTAGAAGCATTCAAAATAGACTCACAATCATCTCGCTCATATAAACCACCAAGATTAATGGAACAAAAAATAATTTCTTTACCATACAGTCTTATAGTAAGAGTTTACTCAAATAAGAAAGAAAATCTGAATCTAACTAGCTTAGAAACAGACAAAAGGTTCCTCCTAATGGAAGGCAAAAAGTGACATTCTCTCAAAAGAGGATTATACCCCAAGTATGGAAAAAGAATGACTAAGCTTAAGAGAGTGCTCGTTGCCTCCCTAGCAACGATGTCAAAAATCTATGTTGGATACGCAAGGAAGGTTGCTTAAATCGTCGTTGTAGTGCGACTTTCACGCTCAACACAAAATAAATTTAGTTAACAAATCTCAAATTAATTAAGTTCAATGATTTAGTGATGCATATTGAGATCCAGTCGTTTCATCCTCAAGGAGGCCATTTAGTATGCTCTCTCGCTTAGGTCATTCTCTTAATATTATTATTATTTTTTTGACTTTTTTGTTTTGAGATCTTTTTAGTCTTTTGTTACTTTACTTTTTTTTTTGTCTTTTAAACAAGCAAGAAGGTAAAGAAACAACACGAGAGAAATGAAATAAAAGATCAACTTTTATTGCATTAACAAAAGGGAACTTACATAAGGAAATGAAAGTACAATCAACAAGACGACCTTAAATACTTGCGAAGGGGCAGGAAGTCCACGACACGGAAGACAATTGTTGCTTGGACTTATGGAATTAAAAAGACAACAAGAAATAGAAATGTATCAAGGCCTCGAGTAAGGATTCCCAGGTCGATTTATACAAAACAAAAGAAAACATGAAACAAAGTTTATTACATTCAACAAAAAGAAAAGAAGATGGTGAGACGGAGATAGTGTGTGTAGAAGTGGTGGATGGTGAGTGTGATTAGATGGAGGTGATTGTGAGCGTGTGTTGTAAGTGGGTGGCATGCTCAAGTGGAAGGGAGTGGTGGTGGTAATGGTGTGGATGGATGATGGTGGTAGTGAGGGTGGTGGAAAGTGGCATGTGAAGGTGATGTGGATGTGTGTAGAGTGAGTGAGTGGTGGTGGTGTTGGTGTGCTTGTGGTGGAGTGTGAGTGTGTGAGAACCAAATAAGAACAACAATAAGAAACTAATCTACCTGCATTGAAATAAAAAGAGCTATACTACTAAGAAAGAAGAAGAAGGAGATGAGAAGAAGGAAGCTCTCATGCCAAGAGATGGCTTGTGGGATGGGTGGTAGATCGTTGGTCCAAGGAACTACACCACCTCAACATTGGGGCAACATGGTGGAAGAGGGCTCGTGGCTGTCCACCATGGCCATGGAGAGGAGAAGTGCAGAGTGGAGAGGGTAGTGTTGGGTAGAGAATGGAGAGGAAGGGGGTGGGTTTTGGCTATGGAGGAAGGTTTTCATGAGTTTAGGATAAGGTATGGTGCACCTAGGGATGGATTTAGGCATAGGATAAGAGCCACAACTTAAGGCTTTTAGAGGGTTCTAGCATAGGTGCATAGTAAGGGTAGTGTTTAGGACTTAATTGGAGGGCCTAATGGTGATTTAAGGAAGAGAAAAGTGTGTTGGTCGTGAGTTAATAGGTCTGGAATTGAAGATTGGTTTGCCATAGGCTTGATTGGATGACTTAAATGTCCAAATCAAAAGTCTTGAAAGTGTTCTGGATGATCCAATTTGGGGCTAGTCTGGTATGGACATCTAGAACATGTTCTGGACTTCTAATTTGAGAAATTTGGATGTTCAGAGAGAGTGTTGGACGTCCAATTCTGGCTAATTTGAGTGTTTTGGGTTCTGGTGTTGGGTTTTGAGTGGGCTACAGGGTTTTGGACATCCAGGACTGTTGTTGGATGGCCAAATTGTACTAGGTGAGTGTTTTTATTATGTTTACGGATTGGTTTTGTGTCTTAGGTTCCTAGGGGCTAATGGGGGATGGTTGAGGACTAGATAAGTGATCTAAATAGGGGTTTAGGTTGGGTTATATTTGGGTTATGTCCAACTGTGTGGTCATGTGTGTATACATGTATGGAATTGTAGTGTAAGCACATGTGCTTGGAATTAATGTGTGTGTGCATAAAGGTGAGGGTTGAGGTGTGTATGAGTGTGATAATGGGTGTGTGAGAATGAGCGCATGGGTTTTTCTTCTCCTTCTCTCTTCCTCTGTCTGAATTTTCTTGCTGTTGTCTCCCTCTCGTCTGTCGCAGGAATTACTTGATGCAATCTTCACATATCCTCCTGCATTTTCATTTCAACACAAATCTCGCTCCTCTCTTATGGACCTACATACATAAATTAACAATATCAGTAACAGGTCCATAAAACTGGAGCAAACATGTTAAGAATATACAAGAATGCAGATGCGTAATATGCATGAAATGCATGCTCTATTTACAATGCAAACTAGGTATTTCGACTAGTTAGTCATTTTAGGACCCATGATTGCTACACAATGAGGGACCCAATTCATTTACTGGAAATCAAATAAATTCTTTTATTCAAATGAGGATTGTAATCATATTAAACTTGGAATGCTCGCCCAGGTTATACAAAACCCAACATGGGCATGTATGCCATGCACTCCCTCGAAGATGTGGAATGTCTACCTAACTGTCTGTGAATGGTGCCCTGCTCCTATGTTTGATAAGTAGTTTGCTTGTAGTGCTCTCTTTATATTCATTAACTAGGCAATTATTGTTTAGACAAATAGAGATTGTAGGGTAGGATGTGCTCTTTGGGAGTTACGTCTCTCGCTACATTATGCCAAGACCACTTGAGAGGTCCCGGTGCTACGTTGTGGAGTAGGTGGTGAGCTGGGCAAACGCCTTGTTATAAGACTCCTGCACTCTTTCCCACCAGCTCGAAGAAGCTTGCGCCATCTAGAAGAAGGTGGAGGTGAAAGTGATGTCTGCCTCGGAGTAGCTTAAGGTAGAGAAAGTTGCTAATAACTCCCTTGCCTTTCAATTAGAAAAGTCATAATGGACAAAGGAGAGGGCTCGGTCATCCTTGACAGAAATAAGGATGCTTGTGCAAGTGGATGACCAAGCGATGTATAATGTCCTTTCCTCCTTTGAGGGCTACTATGAGAGGATGACAACCCTTGAGAAGGGGCTAAAGATGTTGACGTTGGAGGCCTTGAAGACAACGGAGACAATGAAGTCCCGTTAAAAAGCCAGTCGGGAGGTGCTGGCAACTACTAAGGAGGTGCTATAGGCGAAGCACTCTAGACTTTGCTTCATCATGATTGGGGAGGCAAAATTATGGGGATCCCTCCAGGAGAGAAAGGCGATGATAATCCGAGTTGGACTCTAAGGAAAGGGAGATGGATGCAATTGCCTCTTATGTGGAGAAGTTGTCTAATAATGTCTGCATTCTGAAGTGGGAAAAGTGGAGGGAGCTTTACCCTGATAAAGTGATGGAATTTTTTGCCAATGACCCCTCAATGGAGGAGAATCAAAAAAAGCTGACAAGGGAGGTTAGGAAATATACCTTGGCGGTAGCCTAGTCAGTGTTGGGAGGTGGAGTGTTTGGCCTTGATGACTTAGGTTGGTCGTTCGTCCAGTACATGTGGGTATACGAATGCCATACTCGTGAGAATTGCATTGAACACTAGGCGTCGATTTCTCCTACCCTCAAGGACCTTCTACCCTCTCCTCTTGAAGACGAGGATGCGCTAGAGGAAGAAGGAGAAGAGGAAGGGGGAGCCAGTGAAGAAGGAGTTGTTGGAGAGCCTCGTAGTTTAGAGTAGGTGGGGGGAGTTGACTCAATAGCTTTGTCGGCTAAGGTAGGTAAGGCTGCTAGTGAGGTGGATCCCTTAGCTAGAGTAGGAGGGGTGGAGAATACTATGCATGTATATGTAACAACAAACTTAGAATAGTCTGGGTAGTCGGTCTTCGTCGCCTTCCTTTTAGTTTAGATGACATGTAATTTTTTTGTTCCCATTTGTAATCGGATGGGGTATGCCTCCCCTTTCACTCATGTAATGAACTATTGACTTAATGAATGACAGGGGTTTTAAGGAATATGTGTGAATGTTAATCGTTTGAGTAATGCCTTGTTTGGTTGCATGAGAATGCTTTCCAATTCTTTGAAAAATGATCAAGTGTTTGAGAGCTGATTGACTTGTACATAAAAGCGAGTGGACTTTTCTAAATACATAGGAAGACATTTCATACTTAGACAAAATAGGGGAGCAAATTCATAGCATGCCAAAAATGTGGAATAGGTTGCTTGCACAATCTCTCCAACTTATAAGAGCCAACTCTATTGGAGTCGATGACCTTATAGGGTCCTTCCCAGTTGAGGGATAACTTACTGTTCTGCTAGGTTTGAAGCTTCTATTTGCTTGAAGACTAAGTCTCTCACATTAAAACATCTCTGCTTGACTCTTTGATTATAATGTTTGGTAGCGGCCGCCTTATAACTGTCTTATGTTACCAAAGCTTCTTATCTTGGGATCTTGAGTAAGTTTAGGACAACCTTCATCTGCTCCTCATTATAGTTAGGATTGTAAAATTACAATCTATAAGATGAGATATCCACCTTCAAGGGGATTTTGACTTCTGCCCCATAGACAAGGTTAAAAGGTGCATGTCCGATTGCTGTCTTTTGCCCTATCCTGTATCCCCATAGAATGTATGCCAATTCTTTTACCCATTTTCCCTTAGCGATGTCTAGCTTCCGCTTCAGTGCCAAGATGATAATTCTATTAATCACTTTGACTTGTCCATTAGTTTGTGGATGGGCTATTGAGGTGAAGTTTAGCTTGATTCCCTAGTTTATGTAGAGGTATTTGAACTTCTTAGATGGAAATTGGGGTCCATTGTCCACTACGATTAATTGTGAGACCCTATACTTACAAATTATATCTTTTTTCACGAAATTGACTACCCTTTTTGTACTTAGTCCAGCTATATCTTCTGCTTCGACTCATTTGGAGTAGTTGATGGAACAGAGTGGTTACTACCCTATTGAACTCCTAGCATAGAGTTCTAGCTCCCCACCAGTTCGAAGGGGTTGGCTAAAGTAGTTGCTTGAATGGGGTTATAGGGGTTGGTGTTCATGCCAAAGATCACTTTGATTGTTGTAGGGGTGGAAGGTGTCGAAATCTCCACAGGTTCGTTCTCAGCACATGCCAACCTATGCTTCTGCCTCTCAGCAAGGAGGGTGAGGGTGCAAGAATGGTATTCCTCAGCTTGGAGGTCCTTATTGAGGCCTCACTCCTTAAGGATCCGAGTGACATCCTCCTACCTGTGTTCCACCATTGAGACCATGTTTGCCCCTTTGAGTTGTTGCAGTTTGTCTCAGTGGTAGTCTTTTGGATCCTCCATAGGCTTCTTCCTCTTGGGATCCCATTGCATTTGACAAACTAGGCCAAATTGCCATGTCGGATCTGATATTCAAATTGATCTTGTAGATCTTAGTAGTCCTTTGTTGCATGGCCTTTAGCCTTGTGGTAGCAACAATAAGGCTCAATAGTTGCTTTTCTTTGGAGAAGCAGAGGAGGTAGGAGATGCTAATTTATTGTTAGGACCTTTGCCAAGATCTTCGTGAAATTAATGATGAGGGGGGTGTATTCTTGATATGTTCCCCTTTAGGGTTGCTTGGGTCCTTCCTTACGATTGCCTCCCTGGTAGGCATTCCTAGGGTCATTAGGATGCCCCTTTCATTTATTGAACTAGCACTGATATCTCTATATATATTTATATTATTTATGCCTAACTAATACTGATCTGAGGGTTGATTAGGGTAGAATGAATTTAGTTAGGTCAATTTACTCATATAGGTGCATTTGGTAAATATTGCATAATTTTGGATTTTTCTGCATTTTTTTCCAAACTTATATCTGGTGCCTTGATGTATTTGTTGTATTATGTACAAGTAATAGGTTTGGAGCAATTTTGAGCCTTAGAGACTGGACTTTCATGTTTGAGCTCACTTATGCAGAGATGATGAGTCTATTTATTTGACCTAGCCTAATTAGAAATTAGGCTAACTTATTTAGAGACTCAATTTTTCCTAACCTAGGACCCATACCTCATCTAATTAACAACCTAATTTAGCCAACCATGGAGCTAATTAATAATCTATTTTGGTTGGCTAAATGAACCCACTTAGCTCCTAACAACCCTATCCTATCTTCTCCCTTAAAACCTAAGTAGAAAAACCCTAGCCTCTATCCTTTAGGTGCTGCCCCCCTTATGTTTTTGCGAACCATTTAGTTGTCTCCTCTAGGTTGTTCCACCACCCTTAGATCATCATCCCATCACCTAGATTAAATCCTATCTCTTAGTCCTAACAAATCCTACTTGATAACCCTATCCTCTTCCATTAAATCCTAAGCATATATCCAACCCTCATCCTAAGGCCCTAATCCTACACCTAATGGCCAGCTTCCTATCCCTAGAACCAACCTTTAGTTTCCCCCCCCTCCAATCTCAACCCTTCATCATACCTCTTATGAAATCCTACCCTTCCACTTATTTCCAATTAAAACAACCTAGTCTATCCACTTAGGCTTGATCCTAGTCCTTCACCTAAAACCTAGAAACCTCTATAAATAGGACCCTACCCCCTTTCCTTCCTTCATTAAGTCTTTAGTTTAGAATAATTCCCACGTCTCACCACATTCTTTGTAGCCCTCTTATTTAGTCTACCATCTCACCACCCTTCCTCCATTAGCAAGATTCTTCACATCCAGACTTTGCTTCCTAGTGGCCGTCCTCCTCTGCTTCTTCCTCATTTATGCTTGATCCTCATCTCCAGGGTGGTTGTTGCAACGGACCATGCTCCATCTCATCTTTTCTTTCTCTAGTTCTAGTTCTAGTAGATATTCTGCTACCTATTCTAGTTATAATATTGACATTATTTCTAGTAGCAATAAAAGTTTACTTTTCATCTATATCATTAGCAAATCCTGCTTCTCACCCCCTTCTTTATATTTCTGCCTGATTGTGATTTTCTTCTTCTCATCCCCTTCTTCTTATTAGTTAGATCATATTTACTTCATGTTTTGCATTTAGTTAGATAGATCTTATGCTTCCCCATGTTCGACCTAAGACTCACAGAGTTTTGGTTATAGTATTTCTATTTTTTAAAAAATCACACTATAACAACACACTTTTTATCTTCGCGGTTTTCTTTAAATTAGGCACCACCATTTCTACCCTATTCGACCTCATCTCCTCCTCTCTTGTCACTAGACAGGTGTTCTACTTTCTTCTCGGTAGTGTCTATGAGATAGCCACGAGAATAGAATGAGTCATCTTGCTTCGTGAAGTGTGTGGCCCAATCCCATAATTCTGCCATGTTCTGAGGTGGGAAATCATTGATATCGTGCTAGAATCTTTAGTTGAGGAGGTTGAACTTAAAGTATTGTACAATGATGGTGTCATGAGGCTACTTACACTTGAAGTACTCGACCTTAAAGTGGTTGAGGTAAAAGCAAAAAGGTTCTTTCGTTGCTGGATCTTCTCAGATAACCTTTTGGGTTTGTCTCTAACCCTCTACTTCCCAGCAAAGTATTAGTAGAATTTATTTGCCAATTCTTGGAAGTAAGAAATCTAGCCTATCGGGAGCTTGTTGAACCACTCGTGGGTTATCCCCACCAAATAAGATGGGAAAACCTGACACAGGATCTCGACAGGGCAACCGTATACAAACATCATTTGCCGGTAATTCCTGACGAAGCTATTAGGGTTTGCAGTTCCATCATATTGGGGCAAAGTTGGTTGTTTGAACCTCTTGAGGCAGGATACATTCATGAACTCCTTTATAAAGTGAATCCCCCTCATTGCCATGTGACCTGGCAAATAATCTTGGGTAGGAATCAACATCCACTTGATTGGAGAGCCCACGAGGAAAATTGGTTCGAACCCTGGGGGGCTGATAGAGCTAGCAGGGGTTGGGGCGCTTCCCCTCCCTTCTGCCACATTCGTCGCTTAAGCTCTTCTATTTGTTTGCGAAGATAGGCATTTTCTTCTTCTATGACACGATGCCACCATGCTTGCTTGTTTAATTGATCATGGGAGGAGTTTGGCTTTTGTTGTAGGGCTTCCTCTTTGCACCTTCGCATGTTGTGGAGGAAGGCCATCAGCTTTTCTTGTTCTGCTTGAAGATCTTCTAGGCATTCTAGGTTTTCTCGCTCTTTCCCCACCTAGCGAATAGGAGATGGGGAGATTCCTCCTTAAGCTAGACTTCTTCCTTTTTCTTCTAGTTGTTACCCTCCTCCTGATGTTGGCAGTGTGACTAAGCGACACTCGATTTGTCATTAACCATTGGTGGAGGGTTAAGTTTGGAACCATTACGAGTTGTGGGAGCTATAAGTCATTGAAGAACTTAAGCAAAAGTGGGAAAAGTATGTTGAGATTGTATTTCCCACTGACAATGCTAATGATCAGTGCCCAAATCAAATTCTATCTAGTTCAAGAGTGATAATGGGTTTGACCAAAAATTGCAAGCACAAAAAGACACAAGAAATTGGCAACCCAGTTCCACGTCAAAGGGTGTATGTCTGGGGAGGGGATCTAACCCTCAAAGTTTATCACTTAAAGAGAGAGAGAGGAGTACAATATTCGCTTTCGCATCCCTTCAAATCTTCTCGGATCCCCCTTTGATAAAGGGTTACATGAATATGCTTTGAGATTTTTGTTAATTAAATCAAATCCTATGATTGTCAGTTGTGGTCAAACTCCTAGAAAATCGCTAAGGAAATAGAAGTGTTCGTTGTAGCATGATTTTACAAGACAAAAATAAATACTGAAACTCTGGTGAGTTCCGGGTCAAACATGGGGAAGCATAGGATTGATCTAACCTAGATGCAAAAACATGAAACAAATACGAACAAACTATTTTTGTTTATATTTTTTAATATAGAAAAAGATATGAGAAGATAGAAAAATAAATTGCCAGATAAATAAAGAAGCAGGGTGAGAAGCAAGGATTGCAAATAATATAATGCAAAGGAAACTTTTATTGCCATTACAAAAAGAGTCAATCTTACAACTAGAACTAACTAGAAAAGTAACTAGAACAATAACTACAACTAGAACTAGAAACATAGAAAAGTAGAGATGAAGTAGAAAAAACGAGTCGGATTATAGTTTGTAGCCGCAGCCGCCTTGAAGAAGAGATGAAGGTGAGAAAGAAGATCCAGAGTAGGTGAGGAGGAAAGCCACTAGAAGTTGTTGCAGAAGTTGACGTGGAGAAGCTCTTTTAATGGAGGAATATGGTGAAATGTTCTAGTTAGGAAGGCTATAGAAGGTGGTGAGATGTTGGTGGCTAATTTAAACTAAGGAAGACTCAAGAGGAATGGGGGGGGGGGGGGGGGGGGGGGGCATCCAAGGTCTTTATATAGAGGTCTTAGGTCAAGGTATGGAGGGTTAGATTTAGAGGTTAGGAATCAAGGGCTAGGATCAAAGATAGGTGGATAGATAGGGTTAGGTTTTGTTGGAAATAATCAAGGGTCAAGATAGCATCAAGGGAGAGATGTAGGGCTAGGATTTAAAGGTTAGATGTGGATAAAAGAGTTGTTTTTGTTGGAGTTAGATGGAGGGTTGGGATTAGATCAAAGGAGGAATGGAGGGTGGAGATTAAATAGGTTTAGGATGGAGGGTGTTGCAACAGCCTTATATGATTTCCCTCACTTGTCTCAAATTTTTGGCCTCTGTGTGTTTCAAATTTTAAACTGTACATAAAAACAAAGTTGTACCCTTTGAAATCAGCTTTCAAATGCAACTTGAATCACTCAATTTGGATTTGAAATAAAAACATTATGTCCAAACTACTAAAGATAAGCCAAGTTGTTACAAATTTTGAGATTAGGAATAAGATTTGGTTTAGGGTTCTAAGGTAGGGATTTAGGTAGGCAATTTAGGACCCTAGGATTTAGATCTAGTGGTGGATAAATTATGATGTACATTGGCCATCCAAAATAGTATTTATTGGAGGATAAAAGGGATGACCAAATGAGGTTTATTGGGTTAGGATATAGAAATAGGTTGGTGTATTTTACTAGAAAATTAGGTTGGGTTTGATTAATGTTGGTCAACCAATTAAGGTGGAAAATTTAGGTGTAGTAGTTGGCCAACTTAGGTGGGATTTAGGTTAGGTTAGGTGGGATTTGGGTGTGGGAAATTAGGTTTCTAATTGGGCTAGGTCTAGGGTTGATTATGCTAGGGTTTAATTGGCTTGACCTTCTTGCATAAGTGAGCTCAACTTCAATTCTCCAATTTACAAGGCTCCAATTTGCTCCAAACTTGGTACCTGCATATATTTAATATAGGTAGGGAAAAAATTACATAAAAACCCAACATAATGCAATATTTACAAAATGTGCCTGAATGACTAATCTAACTTAACTAATGCTTTATGACCTAATTCACCCTCAAACTAATATTAGTTAGGCATAATTAATGTTAATAAATATAGAAATATCATGGTCCTCTATAACGATCTTTCCTACACATGTTACTCCACGCACATCTTGCATGTTCTATTAACTTCACTCTAATATGAGAAGATTGTGGCATCTACATCGAACTGCTTTCTCACGGTCGATCGTTACACAATCACCTACCAAAATTCCTAAGTAGGAGTTGCTGGAAGGAAGACGTTAACCATTTGGTCAGGCGGATCTAAGAGTAGTCTGTCTACAATAGGCCAGGCTGACACTCTGCCTCACGGTAAGCGATCTGCCTCATAATGGTTTGGTAGGTGATTCACCTAATTTGGAGAGGCGAGCCATCTGCTTGTTTAGGAGAGGTAGGTGGTCCACTTGCTTAGGTGGAATTCCCCGTTGGTTTGGGGAAAATTGTTTGGGCTAGAAAACTATTTTAGGCCTCTTTCAGTCGGGCCCATGAGAGGATTATTTTTGCCATCATCGATACTCAAATAATCTATCAAATTGAAATTTTATCATCTAGAACTTTCATAAATCTTTGGAAGATGTCCTTGGTATACTCTTGCATTTTCCTCTTTGTAAGGTTAAGAACTTCGGTATTCTCTTTGCATTCAATTACATCATCCGAAGGATTATTCTTTACTCTCATGTTTCTATAGGATCATTTGAACATTAATTTTACTTTAGAATATTAGATCGAGCATCCAAAGTATTGAGAATCTTCTTTAAAGGTAAGAAGATAATTGCTTTGTAAGATTCTAAGAAGAGTTTTTTATATTGAATCATTGCCATCATTTTTAAATGCTGTGGTTGATGATTTTAACATATAATTAGGAAAAATCCTAAGTTAAGAAAACTGAGTGGTGTTGACAATTTTGGTTAAAAACAAATAGTAAATGTAATTTATTTGATATTAGTACAAGTTTGCTAGGCACTACATCTCTCATCCATCGGAGTTCTACTAAAAAACCTCACATGAGAACTTGAATAGAGAAGGATTTCCTTTGGCATAGTAGTTCTTCAGCATGAACTTCCCCTCTCGACATTGTTATTGGCATAATAGGTACAGTTTTCCCTTCAACACCAATGGTAGATAGGAACCAAATTGTCTCCCAACATTCTAAACCCAACTCATGTACCACTTTCATCAGCAAACAATCGAACCTTTGGGACCTTTAGGTCCAAGATGTGATGAGTCCACATGGAGGTGCCAAACAATTCCGTCTCTTAATTTCTTATTTTTGTTTTTGTGTGGTTGCTTAGCTATACGTTTAAATTTCAATAAAGCACTATCTATATATCTATTGAATTGGCGTGGTTACAACACTATAGCAGCATTTTATAATGACATTTGATGTAGATATTAAAAAAATCATGTCTCATTTCAATCACCCCTCAATGTAGCAATTGATGTTGGCCAGTGGTGGTTGCTGTTGACATGGAGAAGCTTGGCGGGAGTGAGGGAAGGAGAAGAGGTCGTGAGGGAGAGGTGGTGTTGGCTATCATGGAAGGGAGAAGGAGAGGGTGGATGTCATGGAGGGGGGAGAAAGAGAGAGAATAACAGAAAGGGAAAGGGAAGAGAAGTTGGTGCTGGCTGTTGGTGGTAGTCAGTGATGGTGGGTGGGTTGCTGTCGTGTGGAGGAGAAAGAAATAAATAAATAGGGGAGGAATAATGGATAGAAGAGGGAGTGGAGGAAGAGGATTTGAGCTTGAAATTGAAGACGCGTGGGCCACAATCAAGCAAATCAAGTTGACAAGGAGGTAGAAGAGATTGTAAGGAGTAGAATGAGAGTGGTTTTGAGTTGAGAGACAATGGAGGCCACATGTATTTGGAGGCGCCAGTTGTCAAGTTCAACAACGCTGACAGTGGTTGGTGGGTTATTGTCTGGAGAAGAGGCAAAAAAAGAAAAGAAGAAAAAAGAGGAGGTATAGGGGATAGAAGAGGGAGTGGAGGAGTATTTGAGTTTGACATTTATACATAGTATGTTACAATGACTTAACCTCTTTACATTGAGTACCATCCATATGACGATATGAGATGAGCTCAAATTTTATTTATTTAATCCATAAATGGAAAATTTTCCCTTGCTAGATTAAGATTTGGATTTTTTTTTTTATATTGCAATAATCTTTTGAGCTGTAAATTTCTATTTGACTTTTACTCTTACGCAGTAAATTACAAGCTAAAAGTTAGTTCCGTCAAAAAGATGTGAAAGCTCTGTTGAAATCCACCCGATAGCAACACTATCTTTCAAGTACCGTCGAACGCTCCTTGCTCACATGTTTTACCAATGATATTTTAGTAATAACAAATGGACTTAGATTGATGTTACATTACAGCTACTTGAAGTGATACAAAAATGAAAATATGAAAGAAAATTGAAGGAACAACAAAAGCCCACCTTCAATTGGGGTATACTTGACCAAGCTCTTTGCTTGCGGATTTCAAGGTACTCGTTATTTGCATCACCAATAAAAGAAAATTATCATCTTTATTTACTTTATGCGCATATGTTTTGATCCTATTTCGTCCAAATCATAGTATCGCATGCAAAAAGCTAAAGTCATGACCAGAATAAAATAACCAATCGATGGTCCGAGGATCAAACAGATGGACCACCAACAAGGTTAGAGTCAGCCATTTTTAGCGTCTTCACGATCTCACCAAATCACTTTGCTACTTAATAATAAAAAAGAGAGGCAAAAAGTATAATGAAACGTTATAATATATTTTATAACATATAAAGTAAAAATTATAATTTTAATCAATTTATTTTAATTTTTTATATATTTTATAATATTTTATAATGTACAAAATAAAAGTTATAATTTCATTCGATATATTTTAATTTTTTATGTATTTTACAATATATGAAATGAGAATTATGATTTCAGTTGATATATTTTAATTTTTACCGATAAAAATTACTTTACATATGAAAAATCATCTTCTAAATAAAAAATTATTTTTGATAAATAAATATTACATTTCAAGTTAAAAAATATTTTTTTATCAATTTAGAATATATCAATATATTTTGATTTTAATTTTTAATTGCAACATTTTGATTTAAAATCGTTTTGCTTAAGTTTCATGAATAAATTTTAATTTCTAATCAATATATTTATATTTTCAATTGATTATTTTCAAATTCCAATCGGTTGATTTTAACTTACAATTGACGTATTTTGATTTCTTCTTTGGATGAAAATGAGTAAAGACTATACATTATAAATTACATTACAACATATATTTTTCTACTTATATCAATAATAATAATAATAATAAAGACTCCGATCTACTATCGCAATCCATGACATTCCTCACTTTTTAAAACTAAAAAATAAAAAAAAGACCGATTAAAGGCTTGAGCCACGCAAAGGAACGGGTCGGCTTTTAAAGTCCTCGTAAAAATTTGTACGCCGTCGGTTTTAAATAGAAGTTTTCCTTGGGTGGAACATAATGCCCTTGCAATTGTGCTACCCTTCTGCAAGTCTAATATTTCTAAACGGTCCTTGTGTACCTTCGAGAAGAAAATATTTGAAAGAGACTAAATTGATGCATATTGTAACGAGAAATTAGAATAGCATTTATAACCAGATTAGCTTGGGTAAAATCAATAGAAATGCGACTCAGTTCTTGTGCCTGTGCATTTAATTTTACTTTACATTTGTAAATTGCATTTGAATGCTCAGTGAACCACACATACCAATAGTTTTATAACCACAAAATTCCTACCAAACATACCCAAAACAAAAAACGTGAATCCATCCTACTTGATTGCTGTCAACTCAACACAAATGAATTTGCACTATTCCATTGGTGTTGCTTGTATGATGGATCTGTACAAGGAAAAGAATATGCCATGGCCCTTAAGGACAGAGAAACAGGGCGAAGAATAACAATATGACATGGTGAAAGAAAGATGTATACAAAGAAGAAAATGTAGTATTGAGAGGAGGGGAAATGCGATTCAAGAGACCTACCAAACTAAACATGCAGGATGGCAAACATGGTGTTGCAGTGTCCCTGCGCACTGCTGCTGCTATCTGATAATGGATATCAGAAATGCATCCTCTTCCGCCAATGCTTCAGCAGCACCAACACTTTAACAGCCTCATCTCCATTAAGTTGCATGATCTAAAGCATCTGTACCTAATGTGACGAGCAAATCAACATGCACACAAATTAGTGAAATAAGAGAAATATACCGACAAAGAAGCAATGAAACTAGATTGGGAAAAAAATTTGGGTTATTAAAGAGCACATTCTATAGCTTCTTATAACAAAAACATATATATGGAGCATTCAGAAAACTACCTACAAGATGGATAAAGAATTGTGGATTACAAGGTAACTATGTTTTTGGGGATGGGTGGTTATCAACTGGATAACCACCACCCTTTCTCTTTTTTAAAAAAAAAACTATGTTTTTGGGGATGCATTGCAGTTTTGGCCTTTCTTCTCTTACGATTGGAGAATAATAACTGATTTTTCCACTTCTACTTCCAGTGGATTAAGGTTGCCAACTATGAATCACTCTGTTAAAGCCTCCAAATGGTATCATAAAGCATCTATGATGGTATTGTAGCCATGTTATTCATATGTTGAACGGCGACAATGCAAGAGGAGAACGCCACCACATAGTGCAGCTTCCATCTGAAGATGTTAGTGGAGAACAGCTCCTGCAGTAGCCACCGATACCACATATGATTGCTAGGAATGGAAGTGGGCCACATAGAATCACAAGGCAGTCAACAGGCCGCATGGCAGTCCACATGGCAGCCGAATAAAGGCTCAACAGAGTCGGTGGTAGAAGGTCCAAAGGGACCTATTTTGGGTCCTGATTTAGGTGGCAAATTTTCTATTTTTAGTAAATGTGCTTTTAGGAAAAATATGTTGGGATTTGATTTGTTTAGAGATAAGATCTTTCTTGTTTAGAAATATGATTTGTTATTCCTTATTGGGATATGTTTTCTCGAGAGTCTTCCCTTGTAATATCTTTTATGCATCATTAATATTTCCAGCATATTCAAGGCTCCACACCTCTCTCTCTTCTTCACCAAGGCCGTCGACCACCAGGAGCAGCCAACCTAGCCGACCACCCAAGTAGCCACCGGCTGCTCTCTCTCCCTGTTCACCACGTGAACAATCCCCTCATGTGGGACTGTTTTTCCCACGCACAAGGAGCTTCCACACTCCTCTAGACCCCAAATCTCTACAATGATGATACTGCTACTTGATGTGGTTGTAAAGAGCTCTAACTGCAAAGGATCTCATCGGTCTTTTGATCCCCATGTAATCAATGTTCCCTCCCATGCATGAGGCAACAGACCACCCACTTGTGTCCTCTTCCATGTCTGATGCACTATCTTGAAACAAGTACATGGCTTCCACATGCTCAAATCGCATACTGGTTGCCGGAGGCCTCATGCTTGTTGTAGCAACAAAGAAATTACGACAAATAGTAATTGATATGATCGCCGACAAATGCATGACGGTCTACATCATTCTACTTCTTCCATGACTCCTGGAAACTAGTGATCATTTTTTCCTTCCATAACCTTTTGGAGTAATGCTGCAGTCCTCCCAGGGATGTGTGACCATGGGTGTGTCAGTCATAACTACCTTGGAGATAGGGAAGCAAAGCAACAACCCAGGTTTTTTGAGACGAGCATTGCAGTTGAGTGTCAGGTGGACATTTAATGGTGGAAAGAAAAGCACACATGCAAACAGGTACATTTTTACTAACAAGCATACACATCGTGCAATGCACTACTAACGTGAAGCAAGTACAGACCTTGTGACGGTTTATACATCCTCAGATTGCATACTGGTTATAAGAAGGCTTCATCCCAGCAATGCGAAATCATAATCAACACTAACTGAAACAGTTGCCCACTATCATAGGCCTCTTCCTTGTGACTCGAAGTCACCAATAACCAATTTCTCCTTCCAAAACTTTCAGAGGAAAGATGCAATTATCTTTGAGGGAAAATGCTTGTGAGCTTGAGCCATAGCCACCCTGGAGATAGGGTAGGCCCAATGACTTGCTGGCAACACAAGTTTGAGCTATACATCATGGTTGTGCATTGGCCAGAGAACGTCAATTCGTGGCAATACACATATTGGCTAAGTGCCTAACTGCTGAGATTTTGATTCCTTGTCAGAACCTAGGGGTCTGGCAGACTCAAGGGCATTGCAATCAATAGTGGGTCAGGCATGGTCACCCGGTCTTGGGTCTACTCAAATGGGCTCAAAGCCTACAAACATGCTTGAAGTCAACTCCTGGGAGGGCTAATCTGACCCCTTTAGTATCTTGACTAATAAACTACTAGCTAACTCAGGGATCTGTATGTAGGGCTAGACCCCTAATCTGGATCCAACTTGAGTTTGGGGGGTCTAAACTGAGAGCCCAAGCATCGGATCCATCCAATTTGACCATTCTGGTTAATCCAAGAGATCTGATCCAGTCGCTCTCCACCTCAAAGTGCCTGTCTTACCCCCTATGGCACCATCTCTATTGCAATGGCAGCCAATGTTTGCCCTAACTCTGTTAAACCTGTGAATACCACCAGCTGTCCTGGGCTTCCTCTCCAAAATGGTATCAACTACCTCCTGTTGTGGATATACCATATCGTTTAGGCTGCATCTTTCTTTTATACATCATCGTTAAGCTAGTGTTTTGATTTGTGGTTTTAGCTTGTTAACCCCTACGATCTAGAGTCATTTATGTTTACTTTGTTATTTCTTGAGTTGTATTATTTTCTATTTCTTTGATACCCACCTTGATTCCCATACCTCCTCCACCTAAAAAAAAAGTCCTAACACTTGTGAGGTCTTGGGGAGACATCACCACTGGCCTCCCTTGGCCGGACGATGGGCCAACACGTGTCTTTCTCACCTCGCAGCAGTACCAGCAAGCCTCTCTGAGCACTGCCAGAGCCATTGCTGGCCGGAGGCTTGCTGCAAGCGCCACCCCAGACCAGCCAACGCTGCCTAGTGATCAGGTTCTGCCAGTTCTGATTGCCGCTGGCTCTGCAGAGCCTAGCTTTGCAACTTCTGATTGCCCAGCAGCAAGTTCAGGTGCGGTGAGCTTGGATATTCAAACTTCTGGTCAACACCCGACTCTGCAACTTCTGATTGCCCAGAAGCAGGTTCGGGGCCCGGCTCTGCAGGTTCTGCTAGTTCAGACTGCCGCTGGGTCTGCAGGGCTCGATTTTGCAGGCGTAGATTGCCCAGCGTGGTCCAGCAGCATCGCCCCTAGAGATCTGCATCATCCCAGCTGGGGCTTGCCGCATCGATCACTGTGGCTAATCCGCAGTACTTGCAGCATCGCAACTTCTTCGTAGTGTTTGTGACGTGTTCGGGTGTCAATAAGGACCTTAGTCTCCTTGATGATCTGATTTCCTTTCTCCTGCACTCATGGATGTTGCTTGGTTCTGGTTGAAGTTGATATGGTATATGAAAACTTGTTTGAGATGACATCAGAGAGCATCTCAGAGGTAGGGTTGTGCGAGAGCTCCTTCTTTGATCCTATGGTGAGGTTAGATGGGATCACTTACTCTCGATGGTCACAAACTTGTGTAATGAGTCTAATGACCATGGAAGGTCATGATGAGAAGCTTACCGTGCTTCAGCTAGAGCCAGAGAAGAAGAAAGGTCCTATTGTTGAGTATAAGGCCTGTGTTGCGACTGGAAGGTCATATGACGTTACTTTTTCCAGGAGTGAGTATGAGACTACTTCGTGTATTTGATTAGCATGGTGCATCTCAAGCAGGAGTTGTGTCAGCCTCAAGCAGAAGAAGCAAATTGGCTTGTTGACTTGGGCGAGTCTCGACACATTTGTGGTGATGCGAGACAATTTTCCACTATTCGTTCAGTCCCATCAGGCAAAGCTGTGCAAGTTGCTAATGGGCGACATTCCTATGTATCTGGTAGGGGGAGGTTCGGGTGACTCCACACATGAAGTTGGAGTATGTTCATCTGGTTGCTGATTTCCCATTGAGTCTGCTATTAGTCGGATTACGAAGGAGTTGAGCTGTAGAGTAGTCTTTTGATGCAGTTTTTCTTACGTTTGAGGATGTTCTCATAGGATGCACCATTGGGTGTGATCGTGAAGAAAGCGGAGTCTATCGTCTTCTACAATCACCCCGCAGGCCATGTTTCTCTCATTGGGGAGTACCTCCAGCTATTTGTAACATCTTTGGTTTGATCATCTCTTATTGCTAAAACTTTAAAGGATGTTGCCATAGATTCCTCCTATTGCCACCTTTTAGTATTAGGCGAGTCAACTTGGGAAGCACCATAAGAGTACCTTCCGAAGAAGTCAACATCGAGGGTCTCAAGTATTGTTCCAGTTGCTTCATTTGGACATTTGGGGACCTAGTAGGACCTTGGATCAGTTAGGGCACCGATTCTATTTGGCAATTGTGGATGATTTCTCCCGTCTCACTTGGCTATTTCTATTGAAAGGCAAGTCTAAAGCTGGTGATGTGATTTGTGCCTTTTTGGCAGAGATCCAGAATCAATATGAGATGAAGGTGAAGGTCATTAGATCTGACAATACTTTGAAGTTTTGCACCACTTCTCTGCATACTTTTTATTAGGATCATGGCATTATCCATCGGATGAGTTGTCCCCATACATCTTAGTAAAATGGTGTGGTAGAACGAAAGCATCAACATATCTTTGATGTTGCATGGACACTCTTGATTCAAAATAGTGTACTAGATAGATATTGGGGAGATGCAGTGTTGATTGCATGCTATCTTATTAATCGAATGCCCTCTACATTTTTTGATGAGCAAGTTCATTATTCCATCTTGTTTCTTAATGGTGATTTATTTAGAGTGTTTCCCAAAGTCTTCGGATGTGTTACATTTGTGCATATCTATGGACCTAGTAGGGATAAGCTTGCTTTCCATGCTATTAAGTATATCTTTCTTGGGTATTTGAGGACATAGAAGGGATATAGATGTTATGATCCACTTGGAGAATGCCACTATGTTAGTGCAAATGCCACCTTCCAAGAGTCTGTTCGCTACCTTTCTACTTTTGGGAGAAGTCTCTCTCGAGGTTGCTGAGGCACCTATGCCTATTCCGCATATGGCTTTGAAGGCAATTTCGACCACTGATTCCGTGCCGCTACCATTTAAGGCACCACTCTTTGAGCCTGAGAGGTTTCGTGAGCCCTTAGTCACGTACAGGCTTCCGGTTACCTACTGGAAGAAACCATCCTCTTCTGCGCCAGCTCCTCCCCTGCCTCAAGTGAGCATAGGCGATTTCCATACTAGTGAGATTGTGCATAGTGATGATGCAGGGCATTTACAGGATGATAGTGGTGAGGGTGTACTTAGTGCTGAGACAAAGCCTCCTGTGGCAGATGATCTTGATCTTCCCATTGTAGTTCATAAGGCACCTGAGAATTGTCCTCGATATCCTATATCACATGCTGTGCCCACTGCATTCTTAAGAGGGGTCTATAGAAAGTTTCTCCATGCCCTCTCCGTCACATCCATTCCTGTTACTCATCAATAGGCTATGCTTGATCCTAAGTGGTGCCAAGCCATGGAGGCTGAGATGACTGCTCTTTGCTCCGGTAGCACACGAGAACTTGCCGACCTACTTCTAGGACCTTTAGTTGTTGGGTGTCGATGGATGTTCGCCGTCAAATATAAATCTGATAGGACGATTGTCAGACATAAAGCCCATCTTGTGGCCAAGGGGTTCATGCAGACTTATGAGGTAGATTTCTTCGACACTTTCTCTTCAATGGCACGTTTACCTATTGTCTGCATCTTCATTTCAGTCGACACGCAACATGACAAGCATCTCCACCAGCTTGATGCCAAAAATGCTTTCCTGTGGAGAAGATAGATTGATGATGCTTGCTAAGCTAACAAGTCTCATAATCAAATCTAGTAGAGGTAGGCAACTCTAGGAGCATCTGGTGCATCTTCTAAAAAAAGGGTGACTAAGGGTGCAAGACGATGATGCCAAAGCAAGGGATCAATAGAGATAGAAACGACTCTAACAAAGTGAGATGGTATGTCAAGATACCACGGACTATTTTTCTCCACTCCAATAATCTCCTTGGTCTTCTTATTTAGAAATTAGCGGTAGCACTCATTGAAAATAACTCCACACTTTAGATCATTGCACAACCTGCTAACTAATAGGAGATTCATGGGGAACTCTAGCATACAATGAACCTCTGACAATCGTAATTGTGAAGAGAAGTGGATGTCACCAATAATAGTCACTAGAGAACTAGTACCATTAGCCACTTTCATAGAAGTGACTTGTCTGGCAAGTCTAGTTTCACATAGGGAGTCAGCATCCTTAGGGAGATGTGTAGAGGCTCCCAAATCATCGCCCACTATGTATGAACTGTAGATGACCGGTGTGTTGGATTTTGTGTGCCTTTGACGAGCTATTCGAATAATGTAAGGAGTTACATTAATTTAATCATTTCATCTAAATACAAATTAGATTAGTTTCTATGCATAAATTGGGTCCCTTGGCACAAATAGGGTGATGTATTTAACTAGATTGAATAAACCTGATGTATGTTGATTCATATATCTAAACGATTTAGAGGGTCCGATAGCACATCAAGAAATTATTGTATCAAATTCGATCATTTGTCTTTAATCTAAATTGGGATGGCAACCTTCTTTAGAGATCATCACCTGACTGACGTTCTTAAATGGAGATTTAGAACTGTCACGCAGGTCGGGTCAAGGAGTTGACCTGATGAAACGGTGATGTATAGAAGTACATTTCCAATGTTGTCATAGAGAAGGCGTATCCTTTGACTTGGGATAGATTTGTCTCTATTCACGAACACATGTATTTGGCAGAACAATGGCAAATGCACTCACCGTGGTATTGATACTAGAAAGCTAGTGCATGTGGAAGAGAACATGAGATACATGATCTCTCCAAGGGATTATATAAATCTGCTTCATAGATGTATGTAGTGGATTAGAGGAAAGAGCTCGCACAATGATACCTAAGGAGAGGTGACAAACTCAAGCATGACAGAGGATATAAACCTCTGAAAAAAGAGTTAGTTTTCGTTCTTGTCCCAATGATACAATGATGTTCGAAATAATATAATCGATAATAGTTGTCTAATGGGATAGATCTTAAGGTTAATATTATCCTATAGTGTGAAGAATCCACACGTATTTGGAGTACCTAAGGGAGGCATGATGCCATAATCTATGAATCTTAAGCACTTCATTATTGACATTTGTAGAGAAGTCAAATGTTATTTAAAGAGTTAAATAATATTTGATTTAACATCTAATTAGGCCTAAGTTGTTGGGTCTTAATTCAAAAGGATTCGGATAGTAATTAAATATATTTTATGTACTAAAATCCAATTGACTAAAATTAATGAAGGGCCATCAAGTAATCGATAAAAGGGGAATTGATCTCAACTGTTTGCTTAGATCTAATGATTCCCATCATATTAAGATTAGGTGGATCCTTAAAAACTACGTGAATTGGGTCCCCTTAATATGAATAGGGTGGCATACTTGGTAAGATCAAATAAACTTGATATCTATTGACTTGGAGAATTAAATGGTTTAGAGGATCCAATAGTACATTAAGAAACTATTGTTTTTTTTTTTGAAAGAAAAAAGGAAGATTACGTGAGAGTGAGTGGTAATCATCTTAAATTTGTATTAAAAGAAGAAATTGAATAGACTTACAAGTGTTGAAGCAAAAAATCAAAAAAATACTTCACCTCTGTTACTACATTCTCAATTCAACAACGCTCATTCTTGAAGATCTTGCCATTTCTTTGTAGCCATATACTCCAAAAAATTGCGATTTCCTGATACCATCTCACCATATCAAGGTCAATATGATCTTTGAAGCTCATCCAAAATATGCAAATCCATAATATCAATTGTAGGGAGATTAAAATGACACCAAACATCTCTAGAGAAGCCACAATCAAAGAATAGGTGTTGGACATCCTCATTAGAACTTTGGCAAAGAGGGTAGGTAGTATCTTCATCTGGACACCATTTAGATCTGAACATCCTCATGACTAGCCTTCTTTTAAAGAATCAAAGAAATAATTTAATCTTGAGTGGGATCTTACACCTCCAAACTAATTTGGAATCGCCATGAATGGAATTATGATGTGTATCGTTAGCCATCATCAAATTGTAGGCACAGTTTACCGTGAAGCTGCCATGTTTCCAAAAGTACGAATCTGGTATCGCTGCCACTAGGGACAGACCTTGCACGACCTGTAAAAGCTATTGGAATTCATTGCAAGTGGGATCAAAAAGACCCTCCGGTAGCTTGATGTCCCAACAATTAATCGCCACATACCACAAAGAATTATTTCCTATCTGAGTTAACTCTTAGGACAAGTTATTTGGTACAATCATTTATTTCCTCAAGGATGACAACCTTCTCTAGAGACTGTCACCTGATTGATGTTCTTAAATAGGAATTTAGAATTGTCACGTGGACTGGGTCAAGGAGTTGGCTTGATGAAATAGAAGATAATTGAAGTCCATCTCCGATGTTGTCATGTAAAAGGCATATTCTTTGACTTAAGACAGATGTATCTCTGTTCACGAACACCTACATTTAGTAGACCAATGGTAAATGCACCCACCTGAGTGTTGCTACTAGAAAGATGGTGCATATGAGAGGAAACAAGAGACACATGATCTCTGGAAGGCATCACACAATTCTACTTCATAGCTGTATATAACCGATTGGAGGTAAGAGCTCACTCTGAGTATATTGGGAAAAAAAAATTCACATGTGATCGCAGAGTCCTAATCAAACTCAGCATGAAATAGAAATACAATCCTTTGGAAAATGAGTCAATATTCGTTCTTGCCTCAATGATACGAAGAGATGTCAGAAATAATATTATCCAAGGAGGAATGACAAATATCTACTGAGATTAAACCTTAAGGGCAATATTATCCTGCATGTGTGAAGGATTCATTGATATTTGGAATACTTCGGGGTGATTCAATCCATTATTGAAACCCTAGGGCTTCTCTTAAATAAAGAGACTGAAAGGGTAAAAGTACATAAGTGCCCCTAAGCCCAATAGCCATACAATGAAGAAAAAGAAATAAAAAACTCATATACTGACACTTCCCTTCAAGTTGGAGCATAGATATCTATCATGTTCAGCTTGGATACACATGAATCAAATAACGATCTTGTTAAGGGCTTAGTGAAAATATCAATAATCTGCTCCTCAAATGTGACTGGTGTAGTATATAGCGACCCCGTTTGGATGATGTCCCAGGTATTGTGGCAATCAACCTCAACATACTTCGTCCTCTCATGAAATGCTAGGTTATTGGTAATGAAAGTAACTGCTCTATTATCACATCTTACCTCCACAGGGATAGAAAAATGTATCTTCAAGTCAATAAGCAAGGACCTGATCCACATCATCTTTTGTGGTCGCCTGATTCATGGCTCTGTACTTAGACTCGGTACTAGATCTCGCAATTATGCCCTGTTTCTTGCTCCTCCAAGTGATCAAATTCCCTGCCAATGCAGCCTACATGACAACCGACGTAATCTGCATCAGAGTAACCAACCAAAGTCATAGAAGACCCCTTGGAGAAGATGAGACCCTTCCCAGGAGCATTCTTGATATATCTAAGCACCATCAATGCTGCGTCCTAGTGCTGACGTGTTAGCTTGGCCATGAACTGGCTTAGTCTCCCCACTACAAAAGAGATATCTGGTCTCGTGATGGTGAGTTAGAGCAGCTTGCCAATAAGCTGCTTATACTGTCTGTTGTTCACCAACTGTGCATCTTCATCGTTGAGTGACATCTTCGGGTCCATAGGAATATTGGCCTCCTTGGCCCTAAGCATACCAATCTCCTGGAAAATGTCCAAGGCATACTTCCTTTGGAACAACACCACACCCTTTTTACTGCGAACAACCTCTATACCAAAAAAGTATCGCAGAGCTCCCAAGTCCTTCATGACAAACTACTCCACTAGGATGTACTTAATCTCAGCAACACTTTGCTCATCATCCCCTATAACAATTAAATCAACATAAAGAAGGAGTACCACTGTACCTCATCTAGTCCTGACAAAGAGAGAGAAGTCAGCTGTCAATCTCCTGAATCCAGCTGTCTCTACAACTTGTGACAACCTCTGAAACTAGGCTCTAGGACTTTGCTTAAGGTCATAGATGACCTTCCATAGTCGGCATATACACTCCCCCTAAGCCTTAAAACCAAGTGGCTGCTGTATATAGACTTCCTCTTGGAGATCACCATAGAGGAAGGCATTCTTCACATCCAATTAATGCAAAGGTCAATCTAACTGAACTGCAACTGCAACTACAACCAACACCCATACCATAGGAAGTCTAACAACTAGTGAGAAGGTGTCAAAGAAGTCCACCCCATAGGTTTGAGTGAACCCCTTTGCCACAAGGCACACTTTGTGACAAGCAACACCGCCATTTGGATTAAACTTTACAGTGAATACCCACCGACAGCCAACAAGTGTAACACCATCAGGAAGTGGAGTGAGGTTACAAGTCCCACAGCCTTTAAGTGCAGCCATCTCATCCTCTATAGCTACCTGCCATTTTGGATCAAGCATGGCCTCACAATAAGTAGCTGGAATCTGAGTAGTTGCTAACACCAGAGTGAATCTAGCAAACCCAGGGGCTGATCTGTCAATAGCAAGAGCCTTGACCGTGGGATAAGTAGTGTAGGTCCATGGTCACTTCCGAATAGCTATTGGAAGATCCAAATCATCACCTGCTACATCATCTGCCCTATCCTTGTGATCATCACATAGCAAACATGCATCAGTGTCCAAAGGACTCACTTGAGAAGCGGATGGTGAAGGCGAGGTTGGGGGTCCCCGATAGGTACTATGAGGGCAACATAAGTCTGAAGTGACTTAGACGTAGAAAAGAATGTGTAGTAGGAGGTGGTGGTGGCAGTGTAGTAGGGACATGAATTTCAGGAAAACTCCTAAAACGAATGTGTGTAAAAGGCATAGGTGCCATATCACCCTCAGAAGGCATCTTGGCAGCAGAGGTGGAAAAGAGTACTGCCTCATGAAAAGTAACATCATTTGAAACAAAATGCCGAAAAGAAACTGGATCAAAGCACCAATACCTTTTTTGCGTCCTACTATACCCAAGAAAAGTACACTTAACTACTCTTGGTGCTAGTTTATCCCGACCTGGTCCCAAGAGGTGGATAAAGGCAACACAACCAAAAGTCTGAGGGGTGACGTAAAATAGGGGCAATCAGGATACATAACTTGCCACGAAATTTGTTCATGTAAAGCAGCATTAGGCATCCTATTAATAAGAAAACAAGCAGTCAAAATCACGTCAACCCAATAAAGAGAGGGAACCGAATAGTGAATCAACAAGGTATGAGCAACATCAAGAATGTGGCTATATTTCCTCTCAGCAACACCATTCTGCTGAGAGGTGTAGGGGCACGTGGTCTCATGAATAATACCAAAACTCAAAAAGAAACTGCTCAAACGAGTTGTATAAAATTCTAAGGCATTGTCAGACTGGAAATGCTTCACCAAACAAGAATGCTGATTCTTTATTTAACAAAATTCTCAATGATTTGTCCCACATCGAATTTATTTTTCAAAAGAAACATTCATGAAAGACGTGAAAAATCATCCACTAAAACAAGATAATATATGTTCCCAAGCCGATCAGGAGTACGATTGGGACCCCACACATCCATATGGATCAAGTCAAAAACATCAACAGACGAAACAAAAGTAAAACTGAAAAAACTAACCCTTTGGTGCTTGCCTAGCTGACAAGTATCACGGGTGAGAGCAGTAGTGGAGGGTATGTGAGGCAGAACACGTCTGAGGCAATTAATAGGCAGGTCACAAAAGTGGTGATGCCACCGGAAAGGAGACTCAACAGAAGTAAGGCCCTAGGTAGCAGAGGCAACAATAACAGTACGGCTTAGACGCTAGACCCCCTGTTCCTTATGCCCTCCACCAATCATTTTCCTAATGAACTTATCCTGTAAGGCATAAGAAGACGCATCAAATATGGTTAGGCAGTTCAGATCTCTAGTAATGTTGCTGACAGACAATAACCTCAGGAGAAAAGAAGGCATATAGAACACATTTGTCAATCTTAAGGTAGGAGATAAGGACATATCTCCTTTGCCAACAAGTGGCGTATGCCTTTCATTTGCCACTTGTACGGTCCTGGCTGGAGTAACTGGCACTAACTGAGAAAAAGAACTGTCACCACATAGGTGCTTGGACGCACCAGAATCAATTAACCATTCACCAAAGGATAAGAGAGACGACATACCAGTCACTGGTGCCTCAAAAGAGGTGGCAATAGCTGTTGTATCTGGAGGCTGGGAAGAGGATGCTTGAGTCAGCTATGCAATCTGCTGCCGCAAAGTCTCAATCTCTATGCTCAAAGACCTAACATTAGGGCTGGGGAAAGTTCCATCTGTGATCTCAACTGCCTGATTGGCCACAGGTGGCTTGCCATGCTTCTACCAGCATGTAGCCTCAGGGTGGCCAAGTCTGCCACAGTAAATATATGGAGTCCTAGTAAGCATACCAGACGAGCGTCTGTGTCTGCAACCACGTGCAGGTAGAGGAGATACCCTGCTACGTCCAGGGATCACAGCTAGTGTAGAAGTCTAAGTGCCAAAGTCAGTAGCAGGAGTGTGCACCGAAACCCTGTTGAGTCAACTATAAGCCTCCTCTAGTGTAGGAAGCTTTGAAGTAGTGCGGATCTGATCTCTGGCGGCCGTGTGCTCGAGTCCAAGCCTTACTAGGAAGAGAGAGACCGCCAGCTGTCTCCTAAAGCTCCTCCAGGACTCATAGGCACACCCCAGTAGATAGGAGTGATGCCTCTCTAGCATTCCCTTCAGGAGGGAATAGTACTGTGGCAAAGTGCATCTTTCCTGACATAAGTAGAAAAGGTCATAGAAGGCCTGAAAGACCCGTGCAGAGTTCTTGGCATGAGAATAAGTCTCACACAAGGATTTCTACATCTTCGCCGTAGCGTAGTACATGATCTCATCCCCGATTCAGGGAATAACAGTCTGCATGAGCCACGCAGAGACCATGGCATTGTCTCTGTCCCAGTTGGCATTTGCACCTGTCTTATCTACAGGCTCCGGATCTGTAAGTATACGGCTCTTCCCATGACCCCTGACAGTCATAAGGAAAGTTTGAGACCACCGTGGGTAGTTGGTCTCGTCCAACTTGACGACAGGATTGAAAAATGGATTCTTAAATAGCCTGGTGTTCGAAAGATCCCGACGTCACGTCGAACTGATCATCTGAAACCATCTTACAATTTGGAAGACACAATCAATCTACTATGTCCATGAAATCAATAGAAAAATATGAATCTAGATATATTCGAATATGCATCTTCGCGGAAGACCCCCTTGGATAAACGTTGGCCTCGCTCAAGTATGGGGAAAAACACTTGAGATGATCCCAAGGGGATTTAGGTGTCTCTCTCCCTACGAAATCGATCAGATCTACTGCAGATCACCACCAATCAGATCTGTAGCACCGCCTGACAGCAGATTAGATCGGATCTACAGCTCTCCAACGTGTCAGGCGATCAGATCAGATCTAACGCCGTTGAGTGCCACCCCATGCATGTGCACCGCCACGCACGACCGTTGGGAGCGCTGCCGCTTGAGACCTGACGTCGCTGAGCACCGCCGCACATGACCATGGGGAGAGTCGCCGCTGAGCGCTCCCGCAGGTGCTGAGGGCGCCGCTACGCGTGTGTGCCGCCGCGCAAGGCCGCTGGGAGCTTCGCCGCACGAGATCTAACGTCGTTGCCGCTGGGAGAGAGGAGAGGGAGTGGGGTGTAGGGTTTGGAGGCCTTGGGGTGGGATATTGAGAGCCACGATCCCGAACCGGTGCTCTGATAACAAATTGGTTGAAATGATTTAATCCATTATTGAAACCCTAGGGCTTCTCTTAAATAGAAAGACCGAAAGGGTAAAAGTAAATAAGTGCCCCTTAGCCTAATAGCCATACAATGAAGAAAAAGAAATAAAAAAACTCATATGCTAACATAGGGAGGGTAATGCCATAAGCTAAGAATTCTAAATGCTTCGTTATTGACGTGATGAAATAAAACATGATTTTGATGGAGTCTTATTAGAAATCAATTGTTATTTAAGGAGTTAAATAACATTTGATTTAACATTTAATTGAGCCTAATTTGATTAGGCTTGATCGAAAAGGTTTGGATGGCAATTAAATAAACTTTAGATACCAAATCCAAAGTCCCCATAAATACTTATGGACTGATTATGCAAAATTCAAATAGGATCACATCTCATCCCTTGGATGGAGGAGATCTAAGCGTTCGCATCATATTAAGATTTTAATTAGATTCCTATATATATCTCCTAAAGGAAAGAGGAAACCCTAATTAATTGAGCTGAGACTTATACTAGGATTTTAAAAGGTGTTTGTGAGAATCGAGGATTAAGTGTTCTCAGTGCAACAAATTTCATCATGTCGAGAAGAAGGGTTCCCCTCGTATTAGGATTTATAGTAGGAGGCATTGTGCTTGGGGTGTTGAATTATGCCACCCACGAAGGTATACTTCTATCTCATGCAGCCCCAACAAGGGAAAAAATTAATCCCCTATGTGGTTTCAATTTTAGAGTGTTTTTATTCAATCGTTGATTGGTTTTAGGCATCGAATTAATCGTTATGAAATTGAAAACACCATTTTCATGTTTCCACAATGTCATGGAGAAATTTGATCATGTCCCTTTAGCGCTATCATAGCCTGGTCAATCTAGGTTTTAGTTAAAAACATGTGGATTTAGTATTTCACATTTAGATTGCAAAAAATCACATGAATAGAACTTGAGACGAGTTCAAGTTCACCTAGAGGACATCTAACATTCATGTTAGACATTTGATGTTTCATAGAATAGGAACATATAGGCATGATGGATGCCCAACATTGGATGCCAAATGACCAGCATGCATGATTAGGGTTTTAAAATGTTTAATAAAAGTATCAAATGTCTATTATTGCAAAATAAGTCATTTGATTTGAGTGGATGTGAACAGATTGTCTCATTCACAAATTGGCTCTAATAAGTAATTGGACATCTGACTCAAGTGTCACGATCAACTCGCCAGACGTTTGATTTCTAAAGAATTTTAATTCTATCTTTTGGACTTGTTGGCCTTCACATTTGGATGTCCAATAAGAGTTATCAGTGTTGGAACCCTAATTCTAAATGTGATTGACCTAAAATCGAATTGGATTCGATGCAATCATTGAGGAAAAACTTGATACACATGTTTGAGAACATTCGTTTGCTTTATTCGAGATTTTATGGACTTATTTGTTGATTTTGATTATATGCCTATTCATGAGGATATGATCATGAGAAATTAATTTCGAAATTAATGTGATTACTTTTCTAGGTTAAATATTTCAAAACGAAAGGATGCACGTTTCATTTCATACATTCTTAAATTATGATTACAATTAATAAAATAACCACACTCATTTGATTAATTAGCAATTATAGAAGAATTCATAATCGCATCCCTCAACATGAGATGTTGTGATGGATGTTTTCTTGTGACGGATGTAGTTCTTAGACTAAAGGTTAGGTGCATCTATGAGACTCTTGTATAGTCGCTTGCACGCTCAGCGACGGTTGACGCATACAATGTAGGGTACATCAAATGACCGAATCATACGTGTTCAGAAAAATAGTCTTCATTGTTTGTTCATAAGCAAACCATAGCCCTTCATATTAGGAGAGGGCTAAGGTATAAAAGGAAAAACAATAAGGCACAATAAAATACTTGTTAAAAATACGAAAGGCTAAAAATAGCATGACAGTCAAACCTAACTAATCTAATTCTAACAATATCTAATCTAAAACGTCTACACTCCCCCTTAAGTTGAGGCGTAGATGTCAGACAACCTCTACCTGCTGCATAAAAAAATGTGACACTTCTTTTTAAGGACCTCAAGTTAGGGCATAGATCTCTCTTTTTTGCCTGTCTTCAAGAGCTTTGAGCTCAGCTTCTTATGGTAGCACAATGTGGACTCCCTACTTACAAAGGTAATGATGTAGGGACGTCCTCCAGGAGTCGTAGAGGCTTTTGACATTCCACGTTAAGATATTAACCATAGGGAACACTTAAATAACCCCCCAACGAGGCCCTGACCCCTACCAAAGGGGTGACCTTCATTCAAGTGCCAATTGACCAAAGGTAACAAAATCTCTCGCCCTTGCCTTGGCAGCATGAAGCCTCTACTTGGGTAGGCACCAAACAAAAGAGGAGCTCCTCCTGCGGGAGTCGCTTCGAGATGCACAATCGATGCCCAAAGTAGGACCATCGAAAGAAGTCGCCACAACACTTGTGACAGCCGCCATGGCAGTCGTTCAGCACTTATAGCACCCCCCTTGCCACCTTAAGGCCCCTAGAGCTTTGCCTCAATGACCATTGTGGCCATCGCCCAAAAGATGGTGTTGAGTCTAGGGACATTATTATTTTTTTATTCTCTACTGGGTGACTATGTAATACCCAACTCTCTCCACTATAAAGGAGAGGTTAAGGTTTCTTTTGAATGATGATGCATCTTTCATTCTCCACATGGTATCAGAGTAACAATTCTAGGCCGACGCTCCGATATCCCACCAAATACCCACCTAAAAGATGATCGAATCACTAACAAAAGGGTGATTCAATGGAGAGACCACATGATTGCAATAGTGGCAGCAGCATTAGCAACATGGGAGAAGGATCTCCCAACGTCGTCATTGCTGCTACAGGGGTTGTTGGCACTGCTGGCGGCGTCGCTGGTAGACCCAACACCACAGCTAGTGGTCTGCCGATAGCCCAGCAGAAGTAGGTGGCTCCCTATTTTCGATGTTGTGGTTCGCGTGATGGGGTTTTTCTCATGCCTAGTGCATGTGGTGATGAGCCTTCTCTCACCATGGTTGCTGAAGCTCTTTCCCTCAAGCATGATGAGCCTTCTCTCGTGCAAAGAAAATGTTATGTGGCCGTTTGAAGGGTTTATTTTAGATCTACAATGGAGTGTGTGCAGCACAAGGAGATTCAAAGAAGGTAGGGGTCAGCAGAGCATAGGTAATTGACTCTAACGCCTCTATACATCTTAAAGGAAATGTAAAGCGATTGGTGAATCCCATGACTCCACATGGGATTAGACTTATTAGGGTGGCTAATGGGGCCACATCACCTGTCACGGTAGTTTGAAGCGTACGTGTTTCACTGAAGATGATGATTGAAGGATTTCATTGTGCTCCTGAGTTTTCAATGAACCTATTGTCCATGAGTCGCATCTACAAGGACCTTGGATGTCATATAGTGTTTGATGAAGATTACTGTTATTTTCAAGATCGATAGACAAGAGAGATTATAGGTGGGAGACTAGAGCGAGATAGTCTCTACTACCTTGACATGCCTACGCTATTTGCTGGGGCTTTGTCTATAGCTACTGATCCTTGACTATGACACAGGAGACTTGGACACCTGTCACTTAAAAAGATGCAGCATATGTATCCTGAGTTACTAGACTCCTTGACTCTGCAGTGCGAGAATTGCCAGCTTGGGAAGCATTACAAGAGCACTTACTCATAGAGAGATGTTAGGGTGAGTGCTATTCCTTTTTCTTTAGTGCATTGTGATGTTTAGGAGCTGTCTAGCGTTCCCACTCCAAAAGCGCATCGGTATTATGCAGTGTGAGTGGATGACCACAAGTGTCTTGGGTCTTTCTATTGAAGGCCCATTTAGAAATTCCTCATATTGTCTAGCAGTTTCTTTCAGAGGTTCAGCCTCAGTACGCCACCATAGTCAAAGTTTTCCGCAGTGACAATGTCTTAGAGTTTATGCAACGAGACTTACAAATCTTCTCCTCCAAAGGCATTATTCACTAGATGTCTTGTGCTCACACATTCCAATAGAATGGAGTGGCTGAGTGCAAGCTCCGACATCTTGATAGTGCTAGGAACTTGATAATCCATTGCAGGTTCCCAAGCAATTCTGGCGAGATGCTATACTACAACTTGCTTGATTAATCGAGTTCCTTCATTTGTGCTTTGAGGATAGATTCTGTATCAAGTGATTTATCTAGATTGTGCCAGGCCTTTTGCTCTTCCATTGAGGATTTTTTAGTGTAGTAGTTTTATTCAGGCAAATAGCAATCAAGACAAATTCTCTCCCCAGGCTATCAAGTGTGTGTTTCTTGGGTATTCCAGGACGTAGAAGGGATATAAGTGCTATGACTCGATCCGCAGGAGATCATTGTTTCAACAGATCTCACATTCTTTGAGAAAATACTATACTTCTCAGAGGAACATCTATACAGGTTGCCTTGGAAAAGAACCAGGTTTATCACCAGAGACCATAAACTTCACCTAATATGGTACCTTGCCCTGTCATGTCAGATGAGAGTGGCTTAGAGACAAAGGAGTAGCCAGTTCAGAGGAGGCCTACCAGAGCATGTACTCTTCACCCCTATCTCAGTATACAGAAGTTGCTCATCTAAAGGATGATGTTCGACAATTTGCCTCTGCTATTACCACTACCGTTATTTCCAGAGATTTTGTTCAGGTCTCATAGGACTCTAGGTAGCGTGCAGCAATGGTTGAGATGCAAGCATTACAATCTCGAAAGACATGGGATCTCGTATCATGTCCTCCAGATGCCACTGCGATCAACTGCAAATGGGTTTACACCATAAAATATAGAGCTGATGGGTCATTGATAGGTATAAGGACACGTTTGTTGCCAAGGGATTTACCTAGGCATATGGGGTAGGTTACCTTAAGACTTTCTCTCCCGTGGCTCGCATTACATCTATCCAGATTATCATCTTAGTTGTTATTAAGAGATGGCCTTTATATCAGCTGGACATTAAAAACTTATTTTGTATGGTGATTTATCTAAGGTGTACATGAGACAACCACCAAGGTACAATAGTCAGGGGGAGCTTGTTTATTGCCTGAGGAAGGCTATATATGGTTTGAAGCAAAATCTACGTGCCTAGTTCGATAGGCTCAACTTTGAGGTTAAGATTGGATTCCAATGTTCTAATTCAAATCATGATCGGGTTGTTATCTTTGTTTATATAGATGACATGATCCTTACTAGTGATGATAAGGATGACATTATCCAAACCAAGTCCTTTCTACAGTGCACATTTGTTACCAAGATTTTGGGCGATCTTTGATATTTTCTGGGGATTGAAGCTATTCGACAAGGGATGAGTCTTTCTTTCTCTTAGAGGAAGTATACATTGCAGATTCTTGAGGAGGCTGGTTTGCTTGGGACCAAGCCTTTAGGTATAACTGTAGAGCCTTTGCCTACACATTCCCCTAATGAGGACTTGCCATATTAGGGTGTCACCAGATATTGTAGTACTGTTGGATGCTTGCTCTATCTTACTATTACAAGGCCACACATTAGCTTTGTAGTGAGCATAGCTAGCCAATATATGTTGACCTTTAGGTACAGTCATTGGCGTGAGGTTTACCTTATTCAAAGGTACCTCAAGGGGATTCCAAGGACTACTATAGAGATGGAGGGAGCCTCAACATTTTAGCCTATTTTGATGCAGACTATGCTAAATCTGTGGATGACAGACGTTCTATTTCAGGCTATGCAGTCTATTTTGGTGGGAATTTGGTCTTCTGGAGAAGTAAAAAGCAAAATGTTGTTGCTTGCCCAAGTGCAGAGGTAGAATACTGAGCAATGGCTCAAGCTACTTGTAAGATTATGTCGATCGTTACCTTTGTACAGGATTTAGGCATTCAAGACACAATGCCAGTTCCACTTGTTTGTGACAAGTCTGCCAATTATATTACCTCGAATCTGGTCATTCATGAGAGGATCAAACATATTGAAGTAGTCTATCACTTTGTATGTGATGAGGTTCGTGCGGGGAAGATTAATACTCCATATGTCTCTTTTGAGCTTCAGCTAGTGGATATATTCAAGGCTCTCGAGAAGAAACATCTTAATTTTTTATATGACAATTTGGGTCCCGTTAATATATACGCCTCAACTTGAGGGGGAGTGTTGAGTCTAGGGATGTTTTTGCTATTTTTTATTCTGTGTTGGGTAACTGTAATTTACCCAGCTCTCTCCATTATAAAAGAAAGGATGGGATTTCTTTTGAATTATGATGCATCTTTTATTCTCCACAGATGGGAGCAGGAAGAATCGCAAGTCTAGTTGGGAACAGGCCTCGAGTGCCTAGCCTCCAAGCTCAAAGCATTCCCACACATCACCATCGAAGGGGGCTCCCTTCTGGCCAACAACAAAAGCAAGAGAGAATTGAGAAAAAAACCTAGGTCCATTTGCACAAAAGCCCAAGTTGGGAGAGGCCACATTAATAAAAGGCAACCTAAGAGAGTTGTGTTATTGGGCAATCCCATTAACATGGGAATGAAACAAGGTTAGGATTAACTATTCATGTTGTGTTTTTATTATCCAAATATAGGAAAGGAATTAAAAGGAGATTTGTGATTCCATTACTCTCTTTCTTAGGAAACAAACACACCCGAATTGTTATAGGCATGTACTATCTTCTCCTCAGTCCCTTTGTGCACATGCACACATAAGTTCCCCTTTAAGGTTTCCTCATGGGACTTTATATTTATAGACACATGGGTTACATTGGAAAATGTTGGGAATAAAGTGCCACATGGTAGTGCAACATGACAGTCAGTCAGAGGGCCCAAGTGGGCACCGATTTTGGAGATTTTAGAGTCCTATTTTGGGTTTTCTTAGATTGTAAGTTTTGTCTTTAATTAGTATGTTGGTTTTTAGTATGTTGTTTAGAGTATTTGATTTGTTAATTAGGATTTAGTCTTTCTAAAATTAGGAGATAAGATTTGGTTTGTTTCCTATTTTAGGAGATATGTTTTAGTTAATTGGGGATATGTTCTCTCTATAAAAGAGAACACATGTACCAATTTCTAATTTGAGTTGAAGCAATACTTCTTTCAACAATACAACTCCCTCTCCTCTCTTCTCCAACATAGACAGCTGCCCTCTCTCTGTTCTTCCTATGGGTGAACAGGACCAACTGCAACACCTATTTGCTGCACATTTCTCCTTACGTGGGAGAGCCTCCACGCTTTACATTGAGCCAAACCCAACATGCTATCAAAGCCTTCAATCTAGGCTCTTCCCGATGGATTCTTTAGATGTGTAGGAAGGAGAAGAAAATAAAAGGCTATGTTGTGCATGATTTTTCTCGAAGGACCATCGACTTCACCTTCCTTTGATGACCTTATACAAACCCAGAGAAGCCGAGTGCCTTATGTTGGCTCACGAGGTGTAGGAGCAACGACACCAACTTAGATTGAGGGGGAGCGTGAAACCCTCTAGCACGCTGGGGAATGCCAAGTTCAAGTGTGTGGCTCACGGGTGTAGAACAAGAGACACAGAGACTCCCCTCAACCTTTTAGAATGAAGCTGTTAGCATATACACGTTTTGTCTGAAGGGCTATTGGTTTTTATTTGTCTCTTGTTGGTGTTGTACCACAACTTTTCCACCTCTTCATTATATAAGAGGTAGGGCTTAGTAATAAGAATTATCTCATTTCGTCCAATTTGGTATCAGAGTGACGATCCTACCCCCAAGGCCTCTAAACCCTAACCACTGTATCTTGTTTCTCTCTCTGTCAGTGCACTAAGGCTTCCCCACCGCGGCGGTGACACTAAGCATGCAACGAGGCCAAGGTGGCCATGGCAAGATCCTATTGGTGTTGATCTTGCCGCGGCGGCACTTTACGGCGTGGTGTGACGATCGGTGACAACCAGCGATGAGGTGCGGCGGTCAACAGCATCCCGTGGTGATCTCTGCGTGTTGTTCAGAGGTTGCGCGAGGAGGTGCAGCCCACGTGTGTGCAGTCGGCAATGGTTGTGAGGGGTGTGTAGCCTTGCTCTAGGGGTTGCATTCCTTGTAGTCGCAAGGAGTTTAAGTCCCCTTGGGGCCATCTCGGGTATTTACCCCGCACCCGGGTTAGGCCAACGCCCATCCAAGTGGGCTTTCTGTCGAAGATGCGGCTCTAAAAACATTGTTTCGGATCTATTGATGTTTTCTTGGTGATAAAAGATCGATTGAGGCTCATGGATTGCGAAGATGGCTACTTCAGATGAGTTCGAGATGATGTCAGGCTCTCTTTCGGACATCAAGGTACTGAAAAACCTGTTCTTCAGTCCCATCGTCAAGTTAGATTAGACCAACTACCCACAGTGATCCCAAACCTTCTTTATGACTGTCAAGGGTCATGGGAAAAGTCATTCTCGCGGATTCAAAGCCTACAAATAAGGCTGGCACGAATGCCAATTGGGACAGAGACAACGCCATGGTTTGTGCATGGCTTATGCAGATTATTATTCCCCGAACAGGGGATGAGATCATTACTACTCGACGACAAAGGAGATGTGGGAGTCTTTACATGAGACGTATTCACATGCCAAGAACTCCGCACGTGTTTTTCAGGTCTTTCATGACCTAAGGAGAGATGTACACTGGCACAGTACTATTCCCTCATGAAGGGAATGTCAGAGAGGCATCACTCCTATCTACCGGGATGTGCCTATGAGTCCTAGAGAAGTTTTCGGAGATAGTTGGCAGTCTTTCTTTTCCTCTTAAACCTTGGACCTGAGTACACGGCTGCTAGAGATCAGATTCCCATCGCTCCTGAGCTTCCTACTTTGGACAAAGTCTGAGCAAAGTAGCAGTGCACACCTCTGCTCCTAACTCTGGTGCTCATATGTTCGCATTGGTTGCGATCCCTTGATGTGGCAAGGGTGCTCCTCCTGCACGTGGTCGTGGACGTAGACACTCTTCTGGTACACACACTCAGTCTTCGTGTACTTACTGTGGTAGAATAGGCCACTCTGAGGCTACATGCTGGCAAAAGCATGGTAGGTCACCTGTGGCCAATCATGCAGCTGAGATCACTGATGGAGCCCTTTCTAATCCTGATGTTAGCTCTCTCAGTACAAAGATTGAGATCTTATGACAGCAGATTTCTCAATTGACTTAGGCATCCTCTTCTTAATCTCCAGACACTGTAGCCATTGCCTCCTCTTCTGAAGCACCTACGACTGGTATATCGTCTCTATTATCCTCTGGTGATTGGTTGATTGGCTTTGGTGCATTCAAGTACCTATGTGGCGACAGGGGATCCTTTTCTCAGTTACCACGAATTACACCAACTAGGACTGTATAGGTGGTAAACGGAAGACATTCACCACTTGTTGGCAAAGGAGATATGTCTTTATCTCTTACCCTGCGACTGACAGATGTTTTCTATGTGCCTGATTTTCCATTGAGTTTGGTGTCTGTTAATAGTATTACCAGAGATCTGAACTGCCGAGCTATATTTGATGCGTCTTCTTTATCTTGTAGGACAAGTTCACTGGGAAGACGATTGGTAGAGTGTGAGGAACGGGGGTGTACTATTTGAGTCATACTGTTGTTGCTACTTCTACTGCCCAGGGCCTTGTTTCTACTGGATCCCCTCTCCAATAACATCATCACCTTGCCCATCTGCTTACTGATCATCTCAGACGAGTCCTACTGCACATACCCTCCACTACTGCTTTCACCTGTGATGCTTGTTAGCTGGGCAAGCACCACAAGGCTATTTTTTCCACTACCGTTTCAGTATCCTTTATTGGTATGTTTGATTTGATTCACATGGATGTTTAGGGTCCCAGTCGTATTCCTGATAGACTTGGGAAAAAATATTATTTGTAATGGATAATTTTTCCCATCTTTCTTAGCTATTTCTTTTGAAGAATAAGTTCGATGTGGGACAAATTGTTAAAAATTTTGTTAAGGAAATAGAAACTTAGCATTCATATTTTGTGAAGCATATTTGGTCTAATAGTGTCTTAGAATTTTGTACCACTCTGTTGCATACCTTCTTTTCCAGTTGTGGCATTATTCATGAGACCACATGTCCCTACACCTCTCAGCAGAATAGTTTTGCTAAGAGGAAACATCGCCACTTGATGTTGCTCGTACATTGTTGATTCATCACTTAGACCCCTCTCTTTACAAGGGTGACGCTATTTTGACGGCCTGTTTTCTTATCAATCGGATGCCTAACGTTGCTTTTCACGAGCAAATTCCTTTGCACGTTATATATCTTGATAGACCCCTATTTCACGTCACCCCTCGGACCTTTGGTTGTGTTGCTTTTGTCCATTTGTTAGGACTAGGCCGGGGATAAACTAGCATCGAGAGCAGTTAAGTGTGTTTTCCTTGGGTATACTCAGACACAAAAGGGGTATCAATGTTTTAATCCGACCACTTTTCGGCATTTTGTTTCGGTGGATGCTACCTTTCATGAAGCGATACCCTCTTCTCCACATTTGCTGCTGAGTTACCTTCTGAGGGTGATATGGCACCAATGCCATTTACATCCATTCACTTTGGGAGTTTTCCTGATATTCTCGTTCCTACTGCACCACCACCACCACCTACTATGTTGTCATTTCCTTGTTTGATTGAGCCACTTTAGACATATGTCTGTCCTCACACTACTTTTCAGGGCCCCCCCTCGCCTTTACCATTGGATTCTCAGGTGAGTCCCTTAGACACTAACATTTGTTTACCATGTGCTGATCACAGGGACAGGACAGATAATTTGATAGGTGATGATCTGGATCTTCCGATAGCTGTTTGCAAGAAAACATAGACTTATGTTACTTATCTCATGGCTGGGGCACTTGCTACTGACAACCTAGAGATTCACCTAGGCGTTGGCTACTACTCAGATTCCTACAACTTACCGTGAGGCCATGCTTGATCTAAGATGGCGGGCAACCATGGAGGACGAGATGGCAACTCTTAGGGGTCGTGGGACCTGAGAGCTCACTTTACTTCCAAACAGGGCTACGATTGTTGGCTATCGATGGGGGTTCACTTTGAAGTTCAACCTAGATGGAGGCATTGCCAGATACAAAGCTCAGCTTGTGGCAAAGGAGTTCACACAAACCTATGGGTTAGACTTCTTTGACACCTTCCCACCGGTTGCCAGACTTCCTAAGGTATAGGTGCTAATTGCAATGGCAGTCCAGCTAGATTGGCTCTTGCATTAGGTGTACGTGAAGAATGCATTCCTATATATGGTGATCTCCAAGAGGAAGTCTACATCCAGCAGCCACCTGGATTTAAGGTTCAGGGGGTGTGTATGCCGACTGCGGAATTCTATGGCCTCAAATAGAGTCTCGGAGCATGGTTCCAGAGGTTGTCTCAGGTTATAGAGGCAACTAGATTCAGGAGATCAACGACTGATTTTTCTCTTTTTGTCAGGAGGATTGGACGATGTATTGTGGTGCTTCTTGTATATGTTGATGACTTAATTGTCACAGGAGATGATGTACAGGGTGTCTCGGAGATTAAGTGTATTCTAATAGAGCAGTTTATCATGAAAGATTTGGGGGCTCTACAATACTTTCTTGGTATTGAGGTTGCCCGAAGCAAGAAGGGTGTAATCCTGTCCCAGAGGAGGTATGTGTTGGAGATCTTGTAGGTGGGTATGCTCGGGGCCAAGGAGGCCAACATTCCTATAGACCCCAAGATGCCACTTTATGATGAGGCATAGTTGGTGGACAGCAGGCAGTACAGGCAACTTGTGGGCAAGTTGCTATATTTGACTATCACAAGGCCCGATATCTCCTTTGCAGTGGAGAGATTGAGTCAGCTCATGGCCAAGCCAACATGACAGCACTGGGATGCAGCATTGATGGTGCTTCGTTACATCAAGAAGGCTCCTACAAAAGGTCTTCTCTTCTCCAAGAGGTCTTCTATGACCTTGGTTGGCTATTCTAATGTAGACTGCGCCGGATGCCATGTGGATCGAAAATCCACTACAGGGTTCTGTACCTTTTTGACAAGAAATGTGATCATGTGGAGGAGTAGGAAACAAAGCACAAATGCTAGATCGAGTGCTAAGTCTGAATACAAGGTCATGGCTCAGACAACTGCAGAGATGATGTAGATTGGGTCCCTACTCACCAATTTGGAGATACAATTTTCTAGCTCAATGGAGATGAGGTGTGATAACAGGGCAATTACCTTCATTGCTAACAACCTAGCTTTTCATTAGAGAATAAAGCATGTAGAGGTTGATTGCCATTATACCAAAGATATTATTCAAAAGGGGCTGCTATATACAACACCAGTCATGTCTAAAGAGCAGATTACAGATATCTTTACCAAACCCTTAGTTAGGTCCTTGTTTGATTTGTGTATTCAAGCTGAGTATGATAGATATCTATGCTCCAACTTAAGAGAGTGTTACCATATGCATGTTTTGTATGAGGGGCTATTGGTTTTTATTTGTTGTTGGTGCTGTACCACAACTTTTCCACCTCTTCATTACATAAGAAGAGGTAGGGCTCGGTAATAAGAATTATCTCATTCGTCTAATTGAAGCGATGGCAGATTCGGAGATTTATGCTACTTAAGAAAGCGCCTGAGACAAAAGATGCAGCCATGAAGAGTTGGAGAAGAGAGCTCATCAAATTATTCAAAGAGATGACTGCTCTAATAGCCACGACTACAAAGGTTGCCAGAAAAGCAACGACTACGGAGGTGGCAAGAGGATTTGCAGTTACATCAAAAGAAGATGGTAGAGCATTTAGCCGCACCATCAACGAGACAAGTAGAGCAAGCCATCATCCTCCCAGCCTCGACTTGAGGGGAAGTGTTGGGAATAAAGTGCCACATGGTAGTGTCACGTGACGGATGCCAGTTTTGGAGATTTTAGAGTCTTGTTTTGGGATTTTTTAGATTGCAATTTTTATCTTTAGTTAGTACGTTGGTTTTTAGTAAGTTTGGAGGATTTGATTTGTTAATTAGGATTTGGACTTTCTAAAATTAGGAGATAAGATTTGGTTTATTTCCTATTTTAGGAGATATGCTTTAGTTAATTGGGGATACGTTCTCTCTGTAAAAGAGAACACATGTACCAATTTCTAATTTAAGTTGAAGCAATACTTTTTCCAACAATACAACTCCCTCTCTTCTCTTTCTTCTCCAACATAGACTACTGCCCCCTCTCTCTGCTCTTCCTGTGCGTGAACAGGACCAAGGTCATGCCCCATGTGAGATGTTGTTGGTGGAGGACCCCTTGATGAGCGAAGACTCTCATCTCCATCTTATGAGCTTCTATGCTCTGGGGTGGAGACTTTATGGTCGCATGAGGTGCGCAAGATGGATTCTCTTGTGTATTTCTCCTTGGTGGGCGCATTCCTTGATAGATCACCAAGGGTGGATGAAGTATGATCCTTTCTTTCACGTTTTGTATTGTCATCCATTGATTGGAAGATAGTGGTTTTATCGGAGAAGTAGGTAGTTGTTTTTGGTTTGCAAGATGCAGATGTTAATCATATTAAATTTAAGGAGACGCGTTTTGGTGGCTTTTGTATTCGGTAGAGCTCTCCAAGTATTTACGAAGGAGCTAGCGATGAGCGAATTCCGTTGCATCCTATTGTTACATTTCGTTTCTTTGGAATTCCACTTAGATTGAGAATAGTGGAGACGGTGATGTCGTTGTGCTCTTCTTTTGCTCGAGTATGAAGGTGCCATGGTGTTGGGCTCCAAGAAGGTAATGCTACATTGGTGGTTGTTGAAGGCAAGCTCCTTGTTGGGAAAGCTCTGCCAAACAAGGAGATCCTGTGATTTGGCGGTTGTGCTTGCGTCATATCTTTCGAGGAGATGAAGTTGGAGACTTGTCAGGCTGTTTTGCATGCACAGATGGTGGTCACTGGGAGCAGTCGCAATGCTGCAGGTGCTGCTCCGATGAAGGATGGCAGCACTGCAGGCCCTACTCCAGCGAATGGCAGCACTGTAGGCCGCTTTGATAAAAGGTGGTGATGCTAGCCCTGCTGCAAAATCACGGTGGGTCTGGAGATCAATTTCCAAACCGGTCTGCCAGGTTGGCGTGGTTCAATTTTTTAATTCGGATGGCGCAGCTGGCCTCCCTGATTTTGGGGCTAACAGTTTTCCATTTTTGGAAAACAACTCACAACAGCATGCGGAGGTGACAGAGGGCGACTTCCTTTTTTTGGAAAACAATCCAAAAGAGAATGCTGAGGTGGCAGAGAATAATTTTCGCGCTGAACAAGTGGCTTCTGGATCTGTTTACGGATCTGGATGTGGTGAGTTCCAGAATTCTAACAGAAACCGATCCCACTTTTTTGATTTAGAGGGTGGTGGTCGTCTACTGCTGCTGCTGAATTTTTGCAGGATGTGGATGGTCCTATGCGTCGTTGGAGTAGGAAAGCTCAACAAAATGTCTCATTCGACAAAAGGGGTTGTTGCGGTTCACCTTAAAGATTTGGAATGCGTTTGGCTATTCACAGGTTGCTGCTAGACCCAATTTGGGTCAGGGCGTGGTGAGTTTAGATCTGACGCATATCTTTTACGTCAAACGAATGGTTATTATGATCAAAATGTTGGGTCTGCTGCTGGCGCTTTTGATGTATTGCAGGCAATACCAATCCCTATCATTTTTTGATCAATTTTTGAAAGAACGAGTTGTGGCGAGCCCCACCAAACTGGTCTCAACAGGCTTAATGTAGAGGAATTGATGGGTGTGACGCTGCAACAAAGTAAGGGCCTCGAGGATGCAGCCTCTGACGTCAAGGGCAGTGGGTGGGCGAGGAAGAATGCCAACAAGGGAAAAAGCATATTGCACATATCCTCCTCGAGCAAATCTTCAAGTCCTACTAAGGTGATCTCGTAGAAACACAAATTAGTCCTTAGTGCCTGCTACAAACGTAAAAGAGTCACAAAGAAGCCAGTAGCCAAGAGGATCCATGACGGTGTTGAGGGGGAGGGGGTTGATGGGTGCGTGGCCAGTGTGATTGGTGCGAAGAAGGTTCACAAGGGAGGGGTGAAGAAAGCTCTTGATGGTTAAAGTCCTCTCTTGGAATGTTTGTGGCCTCTCTGATGAGGGACGGAGGTCGATCTTAAGGAGGTACTTAGCGGAATGGAAAGTTGATATTACACTATTGCAAGAAACCCACCTGGATAGTTTGTCTTCCCAAATGAAGTACAGCTAGTGTAGTGACCAATTTACACATTATCTTGAGGTAAAGGTGAAGGGGTGGTTCGGTGGTCTTGTCTTGATGTGGCATAATGATTACTTTAAGTTGAACTCATCTTTCTTAGCCAGGAGGATGGTGATTGCGGTGATTACAAGAAAGATGGATGGCATGCCCTTGGCTATTTCATGTGTTTATAGTCCTTGTGATGATTCTGCCAGGTCACAATTATGGGAGGAAGTTAACCAAACCTATCTGTTAGTGGATTGAATGTTGTGGCTAATCGAAGGGGATTTCAATGCAACATTGCATCCTGAGGATAGGCTAGATGGAAGATGTGATAGGTCTACGGTTGATTTGCAACACTCTTCAAGAGCTTGAGTTGATGAATTTGCCCATAATGGGGGTCCAGTATACATGGAGAAATGGGAGTGGGGTTGCATCTTGCATTGGTAGATTTGTGTGCAATGTGGTGATGGCTGAATCCTTTCATGGTGCAAAGGTGGTGGTGGTTTGTGACAAACCTTTTTCGGATCATACACCTCCCCTGTGGTGTAGCAATATGGATGTGACCTTCTCAACATATTTTAAATTCCATAAGTCGTGGCTAAAGGAACCCGATTTCAAAGAGTTGATATGGGACAAATGGTCTTCTACGCTGGCTTCTACATCGGCTACACGCACCTTAATGTGTAAGATTCGAGCTATTCGAGAAGCAATGATTAAATTCAAGCGAGATCTCCAGGTACATAGAAAGGCAAGGAGGAATGAGGCTTTGCTGAAGATATCCTCCTTTGATAAACAAGAGGAGGTTTCACCTTTGTCCAATGAAGAGTGTCAGGAACATAGGAAAATGCAGGCAATTATTTTGGAGGATCACAAAGAAGAGATGGATTGGAGGCGAAAATCTTGACAGTTATGGCTTAGGGAGGGTGATGCAAATACAATGGCAGCCAGTATCAAGAGGTCGAATATGATCAATGTGTTGAAAGTTGGCGAGAATATGGTGAATCAAAGAAACCAGATATGTGAGATCTTCTGATCACATTTCCATGAGTTCACTTGAAGGCAACCGGTTGGAGATTAGCGCTTGGGCACTTTGGACATTGATCAGGTGGAGGAGGTGAAGGGGGAGCTCCTTGGAGATGTTGGAGAGGAGATTACTAGAGCCCTTCATGGATTGAAGGTGGAGGGCTCGTTGGGACCTGATGTTTGCTTATTGTTTTCTACAAAGAGATGTGGGATGCGGTTGGGCCGAATGTTGTGGCTATGATTAGTGAATTTTTTAGGGGTAATGAAGGTTTTGAGAGGCTCAACCATTTTTACTTGTTCCTGCTGCCTAAAAAGCTTGGGGCAAATTCAATTGGTGACTTCAAACCAATTGCCTTATCCAATTCCATATATCTGGTGGTGGCTAAGATCTTGGCTAATAGGCTTCAGGTAGTTATGCCTGATATCATTTTCCCGGTCTAGTTGGCTTTTATAAAGGGTAGATCACTGCATGATTCTTTTATGATGGCTAAGGAGATGCTGCTACATGGAAGAGAAGAGGGGTCCCAGCTTTACTTTGGAAAGTAGATTTTTCCAAAGCATATAATTCGATCTCTTGGACATATCTTTGGGAAATTCTTTGGAGAGGAGGCTTCCCAGATTTGTGGATTCAGTTAATGAAAAAGTGCGTCACTACATCCTCTTTTTTGGTCTTAGTCAACAACCATTCAAATGGTTCTTGGATTCAACCATAGCAGGGTGTGAGGTAGGGATGCCTGTTGGCACCAATGTTGTTTGATATTGCAGTGGATACACTTGCTTCCTTAGCCTTTAAGGTGTGCAGAGGGCACCTTTTTTCTGGCTTTACATGCCAAAGTGATGGTTCTATATTTAACCCTCTTATTCAATATGCGGATGATACAACTTTTTTTGTGGAAGGAGGCAGGTTGGAGGCAGTCCATGTGTCGTCCCTGGTGAGGATTTTTGTAGCTATATCTGGCATGAACATTAATAGGGGAAAATCTCTTTTTGCCCGATTTTCTATCCCTAATCCGGAGGTGGAAGAAATTAGACTCTGGCGGCTTGTTTGCCAATTAAGTACCTTGGCCTCCCTTTGAAAGGCAAGAAATTGGCGGCTCTTGAATGGAACTCTATGTTGGAACGTATTAGAAAGAGGCTCTCCTTGGACTGGAAGGTTGCATTCCAGAGGGGGACAACTAGTATTGCTCAAATTAGTGCTATCTTCAATTTCGATATTTTTTTTGAAAAAGGAAAGGGTAGTTATCTACCCCCCACTCACACCAAAACAACCCAAAGAGAAAACAAGGAGTCGATAGACTCAACAAAATTCTCTACGTAAGGTCTCTGGCCCCAGAAAACCACCGCATTCCTGCCCAACCAAATCCCCCAAAGGACCGCCAACGGCTTGGCCATCTCCTTCGAACGGAAAACAAACCGTCCGCCACCACCACCTCCACTTCTGAAGCTGTGCCAGAATTCCTCAAACAGCCGACACTCCCACCATCTCCCGCCCATTCTATCCCAAACTTGCACCACAAAAGGGCAAGCGAAAAAAAGGTGGTCAACGTCCTCACCACCTCCACATAAGGAGCAGACTTTACACTCTCCAGGAGCCCACCTTGCCCTCCACACCTTAGTCGCCAGTCTTCTCCTCCTAAGTAGCCAGGCGAAAATCTTGACTTTCAGCGGACACGCAGCTTTCCAAATTTGTCTGCAGTCCCTTACCAAATCCAGCTCCACCCCAGGACCACCAGCAGACAATCTCCTATATGCGGCCGCAACTGAAAACTAACCTTCATCCCAACCAAAACTGTCTGTACCAGCCGCCGGATGCAGTCCCTCCAACTCAGCCAGTAAAGTCTGGAAATCATGCGTTCTTGCATCTGACAGACTGCCAACGAAACGCGGGTACCACCCACTATCCCACATCTCGGCCACAGACGCCATCTTGTTCTGGGATAAGGCAAACAGTCTCTGAAATCTTCTGCAAAGCGTACCATCACCTGTCCAGTCATCCTGCCAGAATCTGAAAATCTCCCCTGTTCCCAACACAGGGACGAAACAGTTCCTCACCCTCGGGGCCACCGTCGACAAGCCTTTCAGGAAGTGAGAAGCATCCCTAGGCGGAGACACCAGAATATTCCAACGCATTGGACAACCATATGCCGTCTCAAACACCTTGCCCAACAGATCCCCCCTTCCAACAGGCACCCCACCCACTTCGCCAACAGACTGTCATTAGATCTCTCCAAATCCCTCACGCCTAGCCCCCCGTCTTTCAGCGGTCTGCAGACCTTCCAAGCAACCAACCTGGCACCCTGTCCATTTGTCCCCTGATTGGACCAGAAGAAACCCCTCATGGTTCATTCAATCCTTGCGATCATTTGTCGAGGCATCTTCAGTACAGAAATGAAATACGACAGCATCGCCGACAGAACCGCCTTGAGCAGGATCAGCCTCCCACCTCTAGACAGAAGCCTAGACGCCCACCCCTCCAGCCTCCCAACCAACCTCTCCACCAGGGAGGTCAAGTCTCTCACCAGAATCCTCCCATCTGACAACGGCAGCCCCAAATACTTAACCGGAAGTTTACCCTGTTCTGTACCAAGACCCAAACTGCATCCCCTTGCCTCCGCCTCGTTCATGTTGAATGGGACAAAATCCGACTTAGCCAGGTTAATCTGCAATCCGGATGCCTCACCCAGCAAGAAAACCAGGAACCTCAACCTTCTAGCCTCCGCTTCTCCACCTTCAATAAAGAAGATCGTATCATCCGCATACTGGAGCAAAGAGATACTCGTCCCATCCCTCAGGGAGAAACCATTCACCAGGCCTCTTTCACAGGACCTCCTTGCTGCCCTAGCAAGAGCATCCACAGCAATCACAAAGAGCATCGGGGCCAGCGGACAACCTTGCCTCACCCCCCTCCTAGGTTGGATCCAACCCCCAGCTGGGTTTCCATTGATAAGAACCGAGAAAAATGTCGTGGTGACGCACCTCTTCATCCACTCAATCCACACCGACGGGAACCCCCTCTTTACCAAGGACGCCCAAAGAAACGACTACTGGATCGAGTCATAAGCTTTGCTGAAATCGACCTTCCATAAGAAAACCTTCTTTTCTCTCTTCCAGGACGAAAGGATTTCCGATGCTATCACAAAACCTTCCAAGATATTCCTACCAGGGACAAAAGCTGTCTGCATCGAGTCTATAATCCCACCCAAAGTCCTCAATCTGTTCGCCAGAAGCTTAGCCACCACCAAGTAGATAGCATTCGAAAGAGCTATCGGTCTATACTCCTGAATCTTCTCAGCGCCCTCCCTCTTCGGCAATAAGAACATATAGAACTTGTTCAGCCTGTTAAATCCCAAGTTGCTCGTTCTAAACTCTTGCACCACTTGAATAACATCTTCCTTCACCACCGGCCAGAACTCTTCTCTAGAAGGCAACCAGGAATCCATCTGGCCTCGGACACCCATCCGCGTTCAGCCCCCAAACTGCCTCACGGACCTCATCCTCCTCAAAAGAACCCGTCAAGAAATCCGCATCTGTCTCCCTGATTTGTGGTATCCTGGATCCCAGCCACCTCCACCTTCCCCCCCGCCTCCACCCCGTGAATTCTCTAAAATAACTTGCGGCCACCTCTCCCACCGCTTCCTTTCCCACAAACTCCTCCCCATCCACCACCAACCTATTAATCCAGTTTCTCCTCCTGCCCGACGCAACCATATGAAAAAAGTGGGTATATCCCTTAAGAAAATTTCGATATTTTTTTCTCAATTTTTCAACCTCTTAAGAAAATTCTGAAAAAGTTAGAAGTGATTAAAAAAACATTTTTCTGGAAGGGAGTAAAGTTTGTCAGTAGATTTTCTGGAAGGGAGTAAAGTTAGAAGTGAAGGTGGTTTGGGGGTGCGACGGTTGGATGCTTTTAACAAATCTTTGCTCTTGTAGTGGTGGTAAGATTGATATCCGGAGAGGCATCTATGGTTATTACGGTGTTGAATGACTCTTATGGTGTGCATATGAACCTGGCTGAAAGGGCCATGTCTAGAAGAGGGGCTTCTTCCTTTTGGCAGTCACTGCAGCTGATCCTACAAGAATACGCACGTAACTTCAGCCCAGTGTTAGGAAATGGATTGTTATTCAAGTTCTGGATGGATGATTGGAGTGAAATGGGCACATTTTCAGATCTATTCCCAAGGGTATTTCAACTGGTTGTTCAGAGATGCCACAGTTAATGACGTGGATGAACAGCTCAAAGCGTGGAATTTCAAGCTGCCTCTAGGCTTATCAACCTTTGCTGAATTTCAGCAGCTTTTAAAGCGTATTTCAGACCTCTTCCCAGCTGCAAATGAGACTGATAGGTTCCATTGGAAAGATGGAACTTTTTCAGTCAAGAAGACTTATGACAACTTGGTCTACAATGGCAACATGTTGGATGAGATTGGATCAAATTCTAGAATCATTTGGAAATGTAGACTTCCTTTGAAAATTAAAATTTTCCTTTGGCTGCTTAAAAAAGAGCAGATAGTCACAAAGGCTCCCAGGAAGAGGTGGTCCGATGACAGGGATATAGCCTGCTCTGCTCCTCTTGCCATCAGTCAGAGGAAGATGTGCAGCATTTATTTTTCATGTGTGAATTTTCAAGAAAGGTCAGCACTTTAATATTCCCACAGTGGATGTTTCTAATGTGAGTAGCTATTGGAATACATCTAGAAGACAGTTCAACCTTGACGTGGCTGGTTGGCCCAAGGTTTTGCTATCCTATGGTGCATTTGGCTGCAATGGAATGGCAAGATCTTCAAAAATGGTAGATGTTGGGGGGATAATGTTGTGAGATAATGGTAGATTATCTGAATTTTGGCTCAATAATCTGTAAGTCTGTTTCAACTCTTTAATACAATTCTTTGGATGATTATTGATCTTCGATAATATTCCTTTTTCTTCTTCTTCTTCCAAAAAAAAAAAAAAAAAAAAACTTCATTTACTGAGTGGATTCTATTGGGTCCTCAATCATGTGTAAATCATCAAATATCGGATTTCCCTTTCATATCAAACCAATTCAGAATGAAATGACCCAAATCCCACCAAGATTGACCATTGAATTACATAATACCAGATTAATTAAGGGTCTGTCACCAACACTGATCAATCGGTACCTGGTGTTGATAGATTAGTAATAATACTGAATGTCCAGTACTAAAGACTAATTGATTAGCCAATGCCTTTTCGCCCAAAAATGGAAGGTTTGATCTCTCAGACTGAAAATTGACTGATCAATATTCCCCGATTTCGCGAGTTTCTCAAATCAAAACACCATCCTTTGCTTGAAAATCATTTATACTTGATTGGAAACCTCTCTAAACAAATTCTGTATCTAGAATACCATTAAAAACCCAAGTTTGACACAAATTAAAGCTTCAAAACCCAATAATCACATAATGAATTTCCCACACTTCAATACTGTAGACATTTTTGGTAGAAGAATAGTTCTTGTTATTAAGAGGCCTTAGCCCTCTTTATATAGAGAGGTGAAGGAACATACATGAAAACTCACCAAATACCTAAAAATAGTAAATTACCTAATCAAATAACCTAATTAATTTATTTTCTAACACTCCCTCGTAAGTTGAGACACGGGAGACAGCGAAGACGTGGATCCTTAAGGTAGTGAAGATCTACTCTCGTCAATGTGGTAGTCTGCTCTTCGTGTCTTCAACCCTCGGTGCCCCTTCTTGTGTGCCCTCACAGAACCAGTCAACGCTCGGTTTCTCTTGAGGTGCGTGAGAGTGCTGCCCGAACTTTGACAACTTAAAGCGACTCCCGTCTTCAATTCTTGTGTCTTCCACTCAACATATAAGGATCCAAAAATAAACTTAGAACTTGAAGGGCTACACACAAAGGCCCCAAAGACAAGACATCAAAAAACATAAACTTGAAAAACAACTGGACTTAATAAGCAAATAACCACCTTTTTTTTCTTTTTTTTCTCTAAACCTTAACTCAACCAGTCATTCAACCACAAGACCCCACTCCTTCAAACTTATCTTCCTCTTCTTTTGTAAGCCCTAGTTCCCATCCTCCTCACCGCCGAGTATGTCGCCATGATCTGCCAAGAAGGCCTCGGCCAAGAGAACCACTCCCAAGGAGGAGGCCTCGTCGGGGCCCGAGAAGCCTTTGGTCGACCCCGCACTCGTTGAGGAGACCCCCCAACTCCCTGTCCAAGCGGAGAAGACCACCGTTGACGAAGCTCTCGTCGCTGCCGAAGTGGCGGAGAGTGCGAAGGAGGTGAAGAACCCCAAAGAAGGGGATGATAAGATCGACGACAATGATGAAGACAACTAGGAGGAATGGGGCGATGCTTCGGCAAAGTAAAGGGCGGCAACGAGGATGTCAGGAGGGTGCCCATTCCTCGATCAATGCGGCTGGGGTGGCAACGATGCCACCGCTAGTGCTGTCAGGAAGAAAGAGCCACCCCCTTGTGGCGGTGGTGGCGAAGGTGAAGTGAAGGCTGTCGTTGAGTGACGCTGCCCCACAATAGTCAAGGGAAAGCAAGATCGACCCTGGGTGGGTCGCTATCAGAGGTCGAGAGAGGAGCATGGAGATGGAGAGGTTGTGGGAGTGGAGAGGCTCTTCAATGGCTCACCTGGGCGCACCCCCCCCCCCCCCCCGGGTTTTTTTTTTCTTCTTTTCTCTTTTCCATGGGATCAAACCCGCTTTGATACCATGTAGAGATTTTTTGTGGGAGAATAATTCTAGTTATTATTAAAAAGAGAAGCCCTAGCCCTCTTTATACAGAAAGGCAAAGGGGTATACATGGAAACTCACCAACTACCTAAAAATAGTAAATTACCTAATCAAATAACCTAATTGATTTATTTCCTAACAAATACCACACAAATGAACCCAAAGCCCTTAGAATCGAAAAGGTTCTAACCCTAAAATCTCTAGTCTAACATAAAATCAAAGATTCAAGATCATTCTAACCACCAAAACTCTCATAAAACCACAACAATACAGAGCAAACGAGAGATCAAAATAAAGATTTAACAAGAAAGGTATGCATCCTTACCTTACGAACCTTAGATTGATAAAGAAGATGCTGCTACAGCCTTCTCCTCCTCTTGAGCTTCCTCTCCTCCACTAGAAGTTCTCTTCATCAGTTATAGCAACAACCCCTCTTCTTCTTCGTCTCCCTTTTCCTTCTCAAGAACCCACCAATAACAATGGAGATTTGGGTTCTATAGAGATGGTGGTTGGAAAGATAATTAAAGGAGTTGATGATGACAAGCTGGAGAGAAGGAAGGCTTGGAGGTGGTGATACGGTGAGAAGGTAAGGAGAGGGAGTGGTTGTAGGTGGTGGAGCTGAGGGAAATGGGAGGGGACAATGGAGGTGATGGTGGTGTTTGATTGATGATAGGCACTACTTAAGGCATAGTTTAGGAAATCAGCCACCTAGGCCACATATGCATATGTGGCCTTTCTCCCGAAATGCATATCATAAGGACCAATTACTCAATCCGACCACCCATATACCGGGCCAAGTATAAGGTCGATTTTCAATAGATCCTAAATGAAGAAGCCCACCTGATTTTCAAATAGGCCAACTTTTCAAGATGTTATATTTTATATTCTCAATAGTATAGTAACTAAGCATTAGTGTGCTTTTGGGTTATACGACTTGAGGTGGCTTTATGTTTATAGTTTCGATTTCTCATATGTTTAGGACATGTTAGAATTTAGGAAAACAATTAAATTAGGATAAGTTTCCTAGAAAACTTTTTGTTCTTTCCATTATTGCTATTTGTAGATTTGATTAGATTTGGTTGTTGTGTTGGCCCTCTCTATATAAAGGTCCACATGATATTAGAGCCATGATCCTACTTCTCTTCCACCACTAAATCCTAAACAAACAAAAAAAAGGAGGCAACTCACTCACGCCGAAACCATCATCTCTCGATCTTGCCTTCATCGTCGTCTCAGCTGATCTTGTCGCTCTGCGTCACCTTGACCTCGTCGCTTCACCTCATCTTACTTTGACAACACGCCCTCTACTACAAGCATGAGCACGCCACCACAAATCCCTCGATGAAGGTCTCTTTTGTTCTCCCTCTCCTCGACAGCGACCCTACGTCGCCTCCTATGACCACAAGCAACCCTGCATGTCGCCTAGACACCCCGATCAGCGTTGCCCTGACACCGTCCCCCTCTCTGTCACTGCCTATGTCACCCTAACTCCATGCCTTCTCTTATGTGTCCCTTTCACCATGCCATTGACATCAATCATGCTACATTAGCCACAATACCAACAACCATGTGCCTACCTGTGTATTATTTTTGGCTCTCATGGCAGACGCAAATTCCTCTGTTACCCCCAAGGTGAAGATCTCTGCCTTTGTGCTTGTCAAAGGGATGACTATTAAACTTTCTGGGTCTTCAAAATATGTTCAATGGTCACACACATTCCGTATTTTTGCAGGAGGATAGGAAAAGCTACATGTTTTGACAAACTCAACTCTGAAACCCAAGGAAAATGCCAAATACAGGAAGTAGGAGAAAGACAATTACATTGTTATGAACTAGCTACTGAATAGCATTGATCCCACTATTGCATTCAATATGTTATACAAGAAGATAGCTAAGGACATTTGGGATACTCTAGAAAAGAGATACTCCATGCAAACAAGCAGCTCCTGTCGAGTAGACACTTATAAGTGAATATGGAATATCAATTAGGGTGACATGTCCCTAATTACTTATTTCTCTACTTTGGTGAAGTTTATTTGAGGAGCTTACTATCTTTCAGCCTCATTACTGCGACAAGCAGGCTAGTAAGCAAGCAGAATGGCAGACTTACAAATTCCTGGATGGCTTGGCACATGATATCAGTCTGCTCAAGACCAAATTATATCCTCTGATAAGGTGCCTAATCTTGAGACAACATACAACTGCCTCCAGAAAATCGAGACAGATTCACCTCCTACCACTCGAGCTGTTCTATCTGATATCTCTGCCCACATCGCCATTGGTGGGAAGGATGGTTTTGGACGAGGCCGACCAATCTCCTCTCCATGTGTTCACTGCCAGAGAACTAATCATCCCTCTAATTGCTGCTGGGCAAAATTTGGCAAGCTAGCATGGATGTCTCAACCCTATTCTACTAAGTCTCCTACTACTCTGGCTGGTGTCAGAACAATCGACTCTACCATTTACTGTAGAAGAGATTGATCGTTTGAGATGTCTACTGAAGAACCAGCCTTCTACTATTGCTACTATTGCCACATTATTGTGGTCAAGACCATTACTACTACTACTTCTGATCAAGCCACTTCTACTTGAACCTCTGATCCTACTACTATCACATTTTATGCATACGAAGATGACTAGAGGGGGAACTGGTTTAACCTCTCACCATCTCTATTGGCTACTACTACTTCTACAGCCTCATACTACTACCTGATGTTGCTAATTCTGCTATAACATCCTGTCTTCTAGTTGCTACTCCTACAACCCTATTATTGTCAATTGCGACTACTACTGCTACAGTCCTCTCCAATTTTCTACTACTACTACCTGACTACTGTTGCTTCTCTCCTACTGTTGCTGCTTCTGCTACGGCTACCATCTACTGTTCAACTCCTTATATTCGAGCGAAGCTCTGTCTTGGTGTGACTTTTTCAAATTAGATATTATATGCTCCAACTTGGGGGAGAGTATTAGAATTTAGGTTTAGGATAAGTTTGTTAGAAACCTTTTTTTTTTTCCATTATTGCTATTTTTAGATTTGATTAAATTTGGTTGTTGTGGACCAACACCTGTCATTTGTTTCTCGAGATCAATAAAATATTTCCTATTCCTTTAATCTCCACAAGACATATAATACAAATTTTAGCAAGTTGACCAATCATCGTGTATTTTTTAAATAAAAAAGAAAAAAATCACATATTCGCCCACATACTTACCCATATATTGCATATTCTCTATGTGATAACTCAACCGACTAAATATTGCATACCGACTTTCTAAACCTTAGCTTAAAAGTGATGGGGATTTTACATACTCCCCATCCCTTTTGCAAGAATGCCCTCCCACCTCAAAACTAGGATTTCCAATCAGCCCTCCAACTTTATTTCATGACAAATCAGTCCTAAATTTTCAAATTAATGAAGTATTTGGTCTCCATATCCATGTTTGTATTACAAATGGGACCTCGGGCTGGGTAAATAAGGGTTGTATTGGCTCAAACTCCTTGTTTAATAGCTGAACTAATTCCTAAATCCAATATTATGGATCAGAAGCAATTTTAATCAAGCCAAAACATCAAGTTTAAATTAATAAATTGATTAAATTATGAACCTATACAATGTACATCATCAAAGGAAACCAAGAAACCTTAAATGAGAACCAAAAAACCTACCTCCATCTTCCCAAGAGCGGGTACACCCCCAATGTGCCTCCATTAGTTGTCGCATTCTGCCTCCTTTTGGCAGGGCCTCCATCATGGCAAGAAGGTGCTCATTGCGATTGTCATGTTCAAGGTGTTCTTGACATTAAAGGCTTTTACCCTCCTATCAAGAAGAAAAGCATCTTGTATGTCTGAACTTATAATAGGAGGTGCAACAGTTAAGGCACTTCTCACTCTCTTACAAGTATATACCTTGACCCTTGTGGTGATTAGAATAAAGAGAAGCTAGTTCTCTCCATGTTGTTCCAAGTAGGATTAATGGTTTTCTCAATTTCTTCTTCGATTTTGGGCATTGATGAAAGGCGAATGCTGAGGGGAGAGGTCGGACAGTGATTCTAGAGTCAAACCAGAACTTGTGCTTCGCCCTCCCCTTGGATCCATTGTTGACTCCACCAGAGTTCTCCAACTTAACCGATTCTTGTGCAGAGCTTCCCTTTAGGTGTGTCCCATGCGAGATTACTTGGATTTCTCTTTGTTGAATTGCATATGAGGTCTAGGGAATCTTTCCTCATCAAGTCTAATGGCCAACTAGATGGCAGCTGAATCCTGGAGGAAATGATTGAACCCAAGAGCAGGTTGCCCCGCTTATGTATATCTAGAATAGTTATAATTTTCCTTTAAGAAAGTAGAAGAGTATTCACAACCATTATTTTCCTATCTATAGGCCTCACAAGTTTCCCAATGTGCTTTTCTATAAATAAAGGGTTGCTCCTCTCAATACACCCATCCTTTTCTTTTTCAGCATATCCACGTCTCTTTTCTAGGGAGCAAGTGAATAAAACCTTCACAAAAGATCTTGCCTCATCTACATGATACTATTCCCAATGATGGGAATGAGTAACTTGTACACTCTTGCCCAAGTATTGTGTAGAAATGCTATAACTATACTATTTCCCCAAAAGGAGCTATAAATATTAAATTACATCAGCTTCTTTTTCATTAGATGTTCAAGTACTCTCTCTAGGATGCTTCTCGCTATGAATAGGGCATGCAAAGAAATGATGTGCTCATGTTCATTTCAGTTCTTTCACATCATTTTCAGAAAATAAATAGAAGTAATTCTAATTTGTCAAACTAAGAGAAAGGAAAGTCATCATATAATATATGGTCAACCAAACTTGGAATTAGAAACCAAAAACTAATATTAATACATGTCTTACTCATGTTCAATTGAGTTCTTGCACATCTTTTTCAAAAAAGAAAATAAAAGTAATTCTCAAACTAGGAGAAAGGAAAGCTGTCAAACAATGTATGGTCAACCAAACTTGAAATCAGAAACCAAAAACTTAAACTATTACATGTCAGTTACCTGAAACACTAAATTGCTCGTTCACTTTGCATTGGTGAAATGGAAAGCTTCTGATTCTAATGTTCAAACAATGATGATGAATTACCAGCACCAAGAAGCTGGCTTGTAAAGCTTTGAAATGCAACATGCAGGCTCCTCATAGATATCAATCTTTTTCATATCAACATCAGGTTGTGACTCATTTGTTATTTGCTACATAGACAGATCCTTCAAGTTTATCAATAGTGCCACTTAATCCAACCAAAACTTCATTCAACTTTAGAATCCTCGGGGGAGAGAAAAATGACTCTCCTTTTGGGCATCCTTGACTTCTAGGAAAATTCCTTGAAAATTTGGTCAGTCTCAACATTTTCACTGTTTCTTACCAACATGTTATCAGTGGGATCAGGCTCCTTGTCATCATTTTCATCTGACAGGGAAGAGTTACTGGAGATGCTCTGTGTTGAGGAATCTTCATCCAGAAGATTAAATCTTGATATGAATTTTCTGATCCTACATGAACCATCACCACTGCAGCTGGTGTCACTCTCTGAGGATGCCACAGAGAATGATTCAGTTGAAAGCTGTGACAAATCATCCTCTGTGTTATGGCATATTTGTAGAATATCATCTCTGTAATGAGGAGGTGACCTGGGGAAATGAGAAGCAGATGAAGATCCAATTACATCTTCAACGGCAACCAATGGAGCTGAGTAACTTTCTGGTTCAATGTCCCCCGTGACCGATGTCATAGGAACACAAGGAAATGAGCTTAATGGCCTAACTTGAACAAATTTGGACAAGTCATTTGAACAATCCCCAGGTTCATATTTATTTGAATTCATGTGTCCATCTCTCAGCTTTGTATGTGGGTTTCGACTGCACAAGACTGACGACAATTCACCTTTTCTGTAAGCATCTATAGACTTGTTGCCAATAGGTAGTGGAGGCACACCTGCTGGCATTTCCAATTTAATCCCATCCCTGCTTTGAAGTTCCAAGACCTCTCTGCTATCTTCTCTTGAACTTTCACCAGGATATTGGTGCCTTCCGTGATTCAAATCCAATTTATTTTGGGTGCTTGAATCAGTACTGTCATCAGGTGTCTGATCCAACCACTCCCTGAACTCTTGTAGCCAAAGAGCAGACTTTTCCTTCTTCATTGCTTCAACTTTACTCATCAAATCTACAATATCAATTTCACTATCGGAAGTAGCATTGTCATCCTTCCTCAAATGCTCACTATTACAAGATGCTGATTCTCGATCAAAAGCATCAGGATCAAGGAGTCGCTGTTCTTCATCAATAGATGCAAGACGAAAATGCTTTTTCTGTGATCATGAGGAGTCATGAACTATCTCTATAATTATGCATAATAGCAATAAAATGAAAAAAGAATGGTACAAGCCATGCCAACACCATATAACTAATGCATTTATATGAATTAAAAAAACTATTGACATCTTGCATAAAAGAAACAAAATAAGTACACGATATGTCAACACTACATAGGGGAACTTCATCATACGAAAATCAAATTAAAGTTCCAAGTCTTGGATATTGAATCAAGCAACAAGAACAATGAAACATTAAGGTCAGCCAACCATACAAAGAACAATCACAGGAGAACACCAGAATTACGTGGAAAAGCTTTCCAACTTATTAGCATATTGATGGACAGAACTGTAACTTTCTTATCTAAAAACCAGGGACTTGATTTTCTTATAGGTTATCAGGAATTTTTTATTACTATAGCTATACTGTCTAAACAAAAACATAACATAAATGAAACATTCAATGGATTCACTCTAAGCCATTGATTTATCTAATATAAATGTCATAAAAAAGTGATTATTTCTTTTTTTATTCTGAAGCGGCACCTAAGAATTTGTCCAGTTTCTTCACATTGAGTTTATCAGTCTGCTGTATAAGAATGGGATGTGTTACCTGTTTATTCAACATGTTCTATTTGATTCTGGCAGAACTCGACTTGGTATTGTAGTAAAAAAGGAGAGGAAGCAAAACCAACTCAAGATACCATAGATCACTCCCTCCTTCCCACACCAAAGATCTCATCATACACAAGAGAGAAACCATGGCACTACACAACTCTAGCTAGCAAGGTTTTCATTTCTGAAATCGAAGAATGGAATGAGGTGTGAATATAAGCATGCAAAGCAAAATAAATTCTCACAAAGATTCATTTATCCAAATGCAACTCAAAACTCCATCTCAAGTTGGGCATAAATGTCAAGCATGAGCAACCTACTAATAATTTTTCTTCAAATTGGGAGAAATCTGAGGCCCTTAATGAAGGTATCTACAATTTAATCACCAACCCTGGTGCACGCAACACAATTTCGCACAACCAATCTTCCTGAAAATGAAATGTTTGTCAACCTCCATATGCTTTAAGTGATCGTGAAGAATTGCATTGTTGGCAAGGTTGATGCAACACCCATATAAAGATAGTACCGCCTCATTAATTCAAAAGAGTTGAGCATGATATTAAAGCATAGGAGGCATACTACTAGTTAATATGGGCTTAATGGTAAGTCTATCGAGGCTTGTGGTTCAGACGATGTTAACAAGAAAGTATCCTAGTAGCATGCTTGGTGTAGAACTTGAGGCATCATAGTGTGGTATCAGAGCACAATTCCTCCCTGATAAGAGGAAAGGACTATGTAAGAGATGAAGACGCTGCTGGTAAGTAGGCTAGTTGGAAAGGGATACCTTTAAGGTGGAGCCACTGCTATTATTTAGGGAGGGAGATCTGAGCCAACCGCAACGAGGACGTTGCTTTCCTAAAGTAAAGGAGAATGTAACACCCATACCCCCCCATAAAGACAGCACCACCTTATTAACTCAAGGCCTAACCAATTGTAGAATCTTTCGAAGACTCATCTAAAAGAGGGAAGAACCCCGCACCACCATTCTCCTTACATTCCAATCCATGGTGTTACTACAAGAGTCCCAAAGGATCCTTTTCCAGAACGGGAAGTCAGGACCATAAGGATTAGCACCCATTTGGTAAGAAGAGCATCATTCATCACCCTTTAAATTAAGAACTCCCAAGCCACCAACCAACCTCCTTCGGTCTACATACCTCCTTCCATGAGACCAAAGGAAGGAAGCTATCTCTTGTACCAGAAGCCAATAAGAACCTCTGTCGCAAGGAATCAATTCGTCGCAACACCAAATCAAGGATCTTTAGGACCTCCTAGAAGTACAATGGCAGGTTAGACAACTGACAAGAGGAGCACCAACCTACCACCTTTAGACAACAGCTTGGAAACCCACCCCTAAAGTTGCTTCTTCAATGGGGATCTAACTTGTAATGTAAATTATATGTTGAGTCTTTTTCTAGTCTTATTTCATTATTTTTGTTAATTTTGTTATTATGTAAGGGTATGTTTGTTATTTGCCCAACGGGGTTTCTCTATATAAGAACCCCTATGAATATGGAATAAGACAAGACTCATTTTTTCCTAACATGGTATTAAACCAGTAGTCCTAGTCTGGTGCTTAGATGTCCCACCAAACCCTATCCTCCAAAACCTCCATCCAATCCCTACTCCTCTCCAAGGGCATCGCCAGCCTCCTCCGAGGCTAGCACCGATCTCTATGGTGGTGCAGTAGCCCATAGGCATTAAGCAACACCATCTGTAGGCCTTCATCTTCAACGATGACGTACAGCATTCTCCTGGTGGTGGTGGTGCCATTGGGGCTTTCTCTTCCCTAGCATGCATCTTGTCCATCAAAGAGGACCTCTCCCTTCTCTCTGGTCAGATTTTTTATCTTAGGTTGGTCTACAATCGCCTTTCGTACCTCCTTTTCATCGCCTTATTTCAGCAAATAGAACGGTTCTCTATTTATTTTTACACGATATTATTGTTTGAATATCGTTAGTTTAGACTTTGAAGTTGGGTTATGCAGTTGTTGAGTGATCTGAAGTCATGCATAACAATTGTTTTTTTTATTGTTCCATGGACCGAGGCACTATGGCTGATCAAAAGGCCCCTCTTAGTGACTCAATGGGAAGCTATTTACCACGAGCGCACCCTCTCATATGCAGTGTACTTCCATTAAGTTAGATGAGATGAATTTTCTCTTGTGGCCAACCTCATTCTCTCGGTTTGTAGGATCATAGTATATCTTGATAAAGGAGGAACCGGTTGTGAAAACTGATGACTAGGAGGTAGACTAATTGGGTGGCTACATATATGTTGAATAGTATGAAAGAATCTATTGCCAAGCAGGTGATGTTCTATTCATCTACTACGAAGATATGGGAGGTGCTTCACGAGATTCACTCCCACAAATGTAATATTGCTTGCCTCTACCAAGTCATCGAGGAGATGTACACATTCTGGAAGGGAACCATAAGCTTGGTCAAGTGTTATGGTACTATCAAGAACCTCTAGGACGAGTAGGACATCCATCAGCCCCTCTCGCCAGATGTGTCCATCATGACCAAACAACATAAAGCTTTCCAATCTGTTCAACTGCTAGCCTCCTTAGGACCATTGTACAAGTCTGTGAATAACCAACTTATGACTCTGGAGGAGATTTCTACACCAGCCCAGATTTACACGTGCCTATCTCTCTTGGAGATATTTAACCCCATTCCTCCTTCTGACTCCTTAGTGATGGCATCTCTTGGTCATGGTCAGGGAGCCCCTGCAAGAAGGGGGAGAGGGTGCATAGCTAGAGGGGGTGGCAGTGGCCTAGGTCGTGACTGTACTGGTCTCTTTTGTGAGCACTACCACAAGACAAACTATACTATTGATCACTTCTGGATGAAGCATGATTTTCCCCAAGGGCCCCGGGCCAATCAGGTCTCCATTAGAGGATAGGAGAGTTAATTTCAAGACTAGGAGCATGCCAATTCTCATATTACTATTTCGGGAGGAGTATGATAGACTGATGGCCTCTTGATCCATGTCTACTGCTGGAGCCTCTGTAGTTCGCCCTGTAGGTACTGCTGCTTTGTTTGCTAACATGCGTATCCCTACATGGATTGTAGATTCAGGTGTTTCTTCACATATTACAGGTGATGCCACCCTATCTTCGTCTCTTCGGTCTCTTGCCACTTCATTTCATGTTAGAATAGCTGATGCGCCTTGTCCCCTATAATGAGGCTTGGAGATATGTCTTTGTCTAGCTCATTTTCTTTGATCGAAGTGATGCATGTACTTAAGTTTACCTTAAATTTAATGTCTATTAGTTAGATTACGAAGGCGTTGAATTGTCACGCTGTTTTTCATGATCAATTCTTCAATGATCTCTAAATGATGAAGCGGATTAGTGGAGGACTTGAGTATAATCTTTATAACCTCAGCCTACCACCCATACAAACTTCTGCTGCTGCCACCTTAGTTACTACTGCTTTACAGTGGCATCTTCTCCTTGGTCATCCTAGTGTTCTTGTTTTGCATCGTCAATTCCCGGAGTTTGGGTCTTGGCACAGAGCAGGGTCAGCTTCCGATTAAGTATTTGGACCTACCGTTGTCAGATGGGAGGATTCTGGTGAGAGACTGGGCCTCCCTGGTGGAGAGGTTGGTAGGGAGGTTGGAGGGGTGGGCATCCAGACTTCTGTCTAGAGGTGGAAGGTTGATCCTGCTCAAGGCGGTTCTGTCGGCGATGCGTCGTATTTCATTTCTGTACTGAAGATGCCTCGACAAGTGATTGCGAAGATTGAGCGAACTATGAGGAGTTTCTTTTGGTCCAATCAGGGGACGAGTGGACAGGGAGCCAGGTTGGTTGCTTGGGAGGAGTTCTGCTGACCGTTGAAAGACGGGGGGCTCGGCGTGAAGGATTTGGAGAGATCTAATGACAGTCTGTTGGTGAAATAGGTGGGGTGCCTGTTGGAAGGAAGGGAGGATTTGTTGGGCAAGGTGTTCGAGACGGCGTATGGTTGTCCAGTGCGTTGGGATCTCTTGGTGTCTCCGCCTAGGGATGCTTCTCACTTCTTGAAAGGCTTGTTGATGGTGGCCCCTAGGGTGAGGAACTGCTTTGTTCCTGTGTTGGGAACAGGGGAGATTTTCATATTCTGGCAGGATGATTGGACGGGTTATGGAGCGCTTTGCAGAAGATTTCAGAGACTGTTTGCCTTGTCCCAGAACAAGATGGCATCTGTGGCTGAGATGTGGGAAGATGGGTGGTGCCCGCGCTTCGTTGGCAATCTGTCAGATGCGAGAGCGCATGATTTTCAAGTCTTACTTGATGAGTTGGAGGGACTGCATCCGGCGGCTGGTACGGACATGTTTGGTTGGGATGAAGGTGAGTTTTCGGTAGCGGCCACGTACAGGAGATTGTCCGCTGGTGGTCCTGAGGTGGAGCTAGATCTGGTAAGGGACTGCAGACAGATTTGGAAAGCCGCGTGTTCGCTGAAGGTCAAGATTTTTGCCTCGCTGCTTAGGAGGAGAAGGCTGGTGACTAAGGTGTGGAGGGCGAGGTGAGCTCTTGGAGAGTGTAAGGTGTGCTCTTTGTGTGGGGGTGGTGAGGAGGACGTTGACCACCTTTTTTCCGCTTGCCCTTTTGTGGTGCAAATTTGGGGCAGGATGGGCGGGAGGTGGTAGGAGTGTCAGCTGTTTGAGAAATTCTGGCATAGCTTCAGAAGTGGAGATGGTGTTGGCGGACAGTTCGTTTTCCGTACGAAGAAGGAGAAGGCCAGGCCGTTGGTAGTCCTTTGGGGAATTTGATTGGGTAGAAATGCGGTGGTTTTTAAGGGCCAGAAACCTTACATAGAGAATTTTGTTGAGTCTATTGACTCCTTGTTTTTTCTTTGGGTTGAATACTTGTGAGTAGGGGACCTTGACGTCTGCCTGTTGTAATGTTATTTTTTGTTGATTCTATTATATATTTTTTTGGGTAGTTATCACTCTGGATAGCTACCCTTTCCTTTTTCAAAAAAAATTCCTGGAGTTGAAGTTTCCAGAGTCTTTTGAGTGTGATGCATATCAACTTGATAAGCATCATAGGTCTTCTTTTCCTGGTAAACGTAAAAGACCTGAGCCGCCATTTGATCTCATTCATGTTGATTTGTGGGGACCATGTTGGGTCCGTAGTGTTCGGGATTTCTGATATTTTCTTATTTTAATAGATGATTGTACCCGGGTGTCTTGGGTTTATATGTTAAAAGAAAAGTCAAAAACTCCTGTACTTGTTTAGAATTTCTTTAATGAAATAAAGACTTAATTTTCCACTACCATTCGTGTTTTCAGAAGTGATGATGGGTTCGAGTTTGTGAATGCTACTTTATCTCAGTTTTATGTCTCCTTAGGGTTTATCAATCAAACCTCCTGCATTCACACCTCTTAACAAAATGAGATGGACACCATCTTCTTGATGCGGCACAGACCATCATGTTTCACATGCATTTGCCTTCTCAGTTTTGGGTGGATGCAGACCTCAATGTTGCATTTCTTATTAATAGGGTATCTTTGTCTATTCTAGGGGGTAAGACCCCTTACTCTGCTTTATTTCCAGACCGACATGTGTTTGTTCTTCCCCATGTGGTCTTTGGTTGTGTGTTTTGTCCACCAATTTAAGGTAGACAAGTTGGCTCCTCGGTTTGTGAAATGCATTTTCTTGGGATACTCTAGTACCCAAAAGGGATGTCGCTGTTATGATACAATGGCCCATAAATTCTATGTTAGCGTAGATACATTTTTTTGAGGATATCCCCTTCTACTCATAAAAGGGGAACAATTCATCTCCTCCCATGCCATAAGATATCCCTCTTCCTTTACCTCCTATGTCACCTTTGAGACCCTCTAAGCCGTCCCATCCACCCCATATAGCACCATCAAATCCTACGCCTGAGCCCTCTTTTTGTCCACAAACATTCCACTGCAGAGCCCCTACTATTTCAACGGATAAGCCTCTATCCACCATTCCTGCTCAACCTATTACTGATCCTATAGATTCGACTGGAGATCAGGTAGCTCCTCCTATTGAGAGATGTAACTTGGACCTTTCTCTTGCTCAGCAGAAGGCCTAACAGTTATGTGCCTGCTATTCCATTTCGCAACATGTCATTTGACCGTTTGCCTACAGCAGGACAGTTGTTATCTCTTGCAGTTGACAGTCATCAAATTTCAAGTAACCACACAAAGGCTTTTCAGGATCCTTCTTAGACACGTGCTATGGAGGAAGAAATGGTAGCGCTTCAGTCTTAGGGCACATGGAAGCTGCTTGACCTACCCCCTAGTGTTGCTATTGTGGGGTGAAGGTGGGTGTTTACCCTCAAATATCTCCCAGATGATTCCATTGAATGCTACAAAGCACGGTTGGTGGCCAGACCTTTAGTGTGATTACTTTAAGACATTCTCCCTGATTGTCAGATTAAATTCCGTCAGGATCCTCCTATCCATTACTGTCAATTGTGACTAACAAGTCTACCAGCTAGACATCAAGAATGTCGTCTTATATGGTGACCTTGATGAAGAGGTATACATGCAGTAGTCTCCTATGTTTGTTAGCAAGGGGGAGTGTTAAGGTTTGCAAGTTACATAAGGCAATATATGGGTTGAAACAAAGCCCAAAAGCATAATTTGACAAATTCAATATGGCTATTCAAAGCTTAGGTTTTTCATGGTCCACTTCTGATCACTTAATGTTTGTGAGGCACACCAAGGTCGGATCTGTGATTTTAATTGTCTATGTGGATGAGATGTTGTTGACAGGAAGTGATAAGAAGGGCCTAGAGGTCACCAAGGCCTTCTTGCATACTCAATTTGTTACCAAAGATCTTGGGTTGATTAGTTATTTTCTGAGCATTGAAATACATCACTTGGATGGAGGGATAGTCCTTCCTCAACGAAAGCATGTGTTGGACATGATTCGTGAGGTAGGGATGTTAGGCTACAAACTTGCTAGCATACTACTGGATCTTACCTTTCATTTAGCAAACATTGGCAATTCGATCTTGGAGGATGTTACCAGACACAGAGCCATGATGGGAAAATTACTTTATCTGACTATGACAAGACTAGATATATCCTATGTGATTGGTAGACTAAGCTAGTTCATACACGAACCTAAACAGGCACACTGAGCAAGAGTATGCCAAGTCCTGTGGTAATTAAAGAGTGCTCTTGGCAAGGGTCTTTTCTTATAGAGCATGATCATCTGGATGTTTATGGCTATTTTGATGCAAATTATGCTGGTGCTCATGAGGGTAGACGGTCTACCACGGGATGCTGCACTTATGTTGGCAACAACCTAGTCACTTGGAGGAGCAAGAAGTATGATGTTGTTTCCAGATCCAATGCCAAGTTAGACTACTAGGCTATGGCGCATACCACCTGCAAGCTCTTCTAGATCAGGTAAATCCTGCATTACTTTAATGTTGGCATTTTCGGGCCTATTCCCATGTACTGCGATAACAAAGCGACTATCTTCCTTGCCAATAACCCCACCTTTCACGAGAGGATCAAACATATAAGTGGATTGCTATTTTGTTTGGGATGCTATGATGACTGGGAAGATTTCCAATCCATATGTTTCCGACGAGGATCAAATAGCTGACATCTTCACTAAGGCCTTGGCAAGGAAGCAATCCAAGTACCAATATTCCAAGCTGAGCATGTTTGATGTTTACTCCAGCTTGAGGGGAAGTGTTGAGAGTCCTTTTCTAATCTTATTTCATTTTTTTTATTATGTAAGGGTACGTTTGTTATTTGCCTAATGAGGTTTCTCTATATAAAAGCCCCTAAGGTTATGGAAGAAGATAAAACTTTTTTTCCCAACATTATATTATGCCAGGCTTTTGTGTAATTGTGGTTGGCATGGATATGATGATGATCCAATAGTTAGGGGCTTGGCAACAATTGAATTATGAATGCACGGATGGCCTAGAGATTTGGGTTGTTAACCCCCGCCCCCCTTTGATCTCGCCAACCATATAGAGAGAAACATGCATCTTCTAGAAATGCAACTACCAAAACGACGTTGTTGAGTTATGTACGGTGGGTATTTATTTTTATTTATAGTGAAGGGGTATACTTGTAATTCTTTCTTTGGAGCCTCTCTATATAAAGGCACAGGGTCTCTATGAATAAACTATCTCATTTCGATTCTAATATGGTATCAAAGCAACGGCCTTAGACCGGGATTCTGGTATCCCACCAAACCCTAGCCTCCAAACCCTAACACCACCAACCCCTCTTCTCTCTCCAGTGCCGCCAACAACCAACAAGGCCAACAGCATCAACAAGGAGCAACAGCGTCGCCAGCCTCTGCCAGAGGCCAACAGCGTCAAGGCGACGCAGGGCCACCTCCACCCAGTGCCACTGTCACCCTAGGCGATGCTTCCACCCCCACCTCGCACCACCGCTACCGCCCTAGGCACTGCAGCACTGCCCTACACTGCGTCGCCACTATTCTAGGCACTATAGGGCTCCTTCCTTACGCCACCCTCCCTACTATGGGTCAACACGTCCTCTAGATCATCTTCTAGAGGCTATGTTGGCCTAGCTCAGGGATGCAAGAGCCTCCTTATCTCCTTATCTACAAGTTAGGGTTGTGACAACCCCTTGTGACCACTAGAACCGAGATTACCGATTCACATCTAGCCTTACAACTCTCTCTAGAGGAGTTCCTACAGTTTGGACAGCACCGCTAAGGCTATTCATATGCCCTAGCGTGTGCATGCAAGTTCTATTGTGGTACCAACATGGTACATGATCTGAAAATCATCTTCGTGTGGCTTGGATGTGTTTTTTGGAGGTGTTTTCGATCTAAAAATTCTGATTTAGATCCTATGATCAATTTTTCAAACATATAAATCAGTGTTTGTTGTGGATCTAGACTTCGGGAACTATGGGGGACAAGAAGAAATTTGTGGGTGACTCAGTGGAGAAGATACCACTAACGCCCCCCCTCATATGCAAGGAACATCAATTAACTTGGATGGATCCAACTTTTTACACTGGTTCACCTCATTCTCCCAGTTTATTGGATCCCATAGGAAGAAATACATCTTGACCGATGCTATGTTTGATGTGAAGTTTGTAGAATGGGAGGCAGACAATGACTAGGTGGCCACTTATCTTCTTAACAATGTGACACAGACCATCGCCAAGCAAATTATGGCTGATGCCTCAGCCAAGAAAATGTGGGAGGTACTGCATGAGATCCATTCCCATAGGAGCAATATCATAAGGCTGTACAAAGTTGTGGAGGATATCCACAACCTTCAGAAAGGCACCATGGCCTTATCCGAGTATTATGGCACAATGAAAAGTCTTTGGGCTGAGCAAAATGTATATACCAGCCTATCTCTACAGATGCATCTATGATAACCAAGCAAAGAGAAGCCATTCGTTCCATTCAACTTCTGTCTGGACTTGGCCCTAAGTACAAAGCAGTTAAAGATCAATTCATGACTCTAGATGAGATTCCTTCACTAGAACAAATCTATGCTCGTATCTCCTACCTTACTATCTCAAATTCCATCCCTACTTCTGATGCCTTTGCCATGGTTGCTGTTGGCCGTGGTAAAGCAAATTTGGGACGAAGAGGCAGTGGAGCTCGTGGTGGTGGTGGTTGGAATTCTTTCTTCTATAAGTACTGTTACAGGAATGGACACACTATGGATCAATGCTGGGACAAACATGGTTATCCACAGGGTATGTATCCATGTGCCTACCAAATATCTGCAGAGTATTACACCCAGGTGCAGGAGAATGATAGCCAGATAATTGTTTCCAGTGCTGATTATGAACATTTCATAGCTTCTCAGGCATCTACTTTTGCATCAATTCAGAGATCTACAGGTACTTCTGCCATGTCAGTTAAATCCCAAGCTCCTATCTGGCTTGCGGATTTAGGTACCTCCTCCCAGATTATTGGTGACATTACCCTATTTTCTTTTCTACGTGACCTTGCTGCGCCTTTTCAGGTTAAAGTGACTAATGGGGGTTTGTCACTAGTCACTGGACTCAAAAATATCTCTATTTCTACTACTTTATCTCTCTCAAATGGTATGCATGCTCCCAAATTTACTCTCAATTTAATGTCTATTAACCAGATTACCAAAGATTTGAGATATCGGGCTGTGTTCCATGACCAATATTTCTTCTTACAGGACCTCTAGACAATGAGGCGAAGTGGTGGACTTGAGTAAAATGGTCTCTACTATCCTCATGTCGCACCTTCTTCTAGTACTGATGTTGTGTGTGCCACTACTGCTCTCCCGTGGCATTTGAGACTTGATCATCCCAGTTTCCATGTTCTATGTCGTCAGTTTCCTAAGTTGTCTTTTCCTAATGTTTTGAAGTGTGAAGCCTGCCAGTTGGGCAAGCACCATAGGTCTTCGTTTCTGCCAAAGAATAAAAGATCTAAGTCTATTTTTGCTTTAGTTCATGCTGATGTTTGGGGCCTTCGTAGAGTCAGGAGTGTTAGAGGACTTTAATATTTTCTTATTTTTGTGGATGACCATAGGATGTCATGGGTTTTTATGACGAAAGAAAAGTCCTAAGTCTTTGATATTGTCAAAAAGTTTGTTCTGGAAATAAATATGCAGTTTTCTAATGTCATTAAAGTCTTTCGGAGTGACAATGGTTTGGAATTTGTGAATGCCAGCATAACTGCATTTTTCAAGTCTTTCGATATTATTCACCAGACTACTTGCGTTCATACTTCTCAACAAAATGGGGTGGTTGAACATAAGCTACGACATTTGCTTGATGTAGCCCGCTCTATCATATTTCAAATGAATGTTTCCTCGCATTTTTAGGCTAATGCTATTCTTACTGCTACTTATCTGGTGAATTGAGTTTGTTCATCAGTATTAGGAGGTAAAACTCCGTACTCTATGTTGTTTCCTGGCAAGGACATTTTTTTGTCACTTTGGCCATCTTTGGTTGTGTGTTTTGTTCACTTACATAAAGTGGATAAGATTTCTCTCTACTCTATGAAGTGTCTGTTTCTGGGCTATTCCAAAAATCAGAAAGGGTACAGATGCTATGACCCTGTTTCACGGAGATTTTATATTTCTGCTGATGTCACGTTTTTTTAGGAGATTCCCTATTACCAAAAACAGAGGGAGCAGCCTACTGAGCCACTACATAAGGTTCCTCTTCCTATGCCTACTGAGCCACCACAGCCCACTGAGCCACTTATATCTAGGACCAGTTAGCCTAATCCAAGTCCTTTCCCGTACCGTCCTGAGATTCCTAACACGGATATTTTTCCTAAGCATTTTCAGTGTAGAACCCAAAATGTTCCTCAGGAGGAAGAACCATTGTCAACTATTTTTGCTCAATCCCCACTAATTGCTGATGATTTGTCCCAAGAAGACCAGGTACCCACTACCACTGAGGATACTACTTTGGACCTTCCTATTGCACAAAGGCTCCACGTTCCTGTGCTAAAATTTTGTATCTACAGTTTCTCTAGCCATTGACAGTGTGTAGATACCATGGGACCATCATGAGGCATTCCAAAATCCATCTTGGACCTTGGCAATGGAGGAAGAGATAGTAGCTTTACAATCTAGTGGCACATGGGACCTTGTTGATCTACCCCTAGGTGCTACTGTTGTGGGGTGTAGATGGGTGTTTACTCTCAAGTGTCATCCTGATGGTACTACAGAATGGTACAAGGCACGCTTGGTTGCAAAAGGATATAGTCAAACGTTCGAGGTTGACTACTTTGAGACTTTTTCCTCGGTAGCTTGTCTTAATTCTGTTCGGATATTGCTGTCTCTTATTGTCAACGGGCATTGGACTGTCCATCAATTTAATATCAAAAATACCTTTCTGTATGGTGATTTAGAGGAGGAAGTCTACATGGAGCAGCCACCAGGCTTCCCTACTTAGGGGGAGTGTCAGAAGGTGTGTAAACTGAAGAAAGCTATCTATGGACTGAAATAAAGTCCTAAAGCCTGATTTGAGAGGTTCAACAAGATGGTTCATGATTATGGCTTCACCAGGTCTTCTGCTGATCATTTTGTCTTTACATTGCGTAAAAAGACAGGCTCAATCATACTTGTTGTTTATGTAGATGACATGCTTCTGACTGGCAGTGACAGGCAAGGCATAGAGGAAACAAAAAAGATGCTACAGTCATAGTTTGTTACCAAGGACTTAGGCCCCATCAACTGTTTCCTTAGTATTAAGGTGCAGCACACTGGAGGACTTATGCTATCCCAACGTAAGTAAGTTCTTAATATGCTGAGAGACATGGGTATGCTGGGGTGTAAACCAGCATATATGCCCATGGATGTGTCCTTGCCTATTGCAGATGATGACAGCTCTCTACTGCAAGATGTCACTAGATACCGTGCAATAATTGGTAAGCTTTTGTATTTAACTGTTACTCATCCTAACATTGCCTTTATAGTTGGAAGGTTGAGCAAGTTCATGCAATCGCCAAGAAAAGTCCATTGGGATGGTACTTGCCAAATTCTCAGGTACTTGAAAGGTATGGGAAAGGACTACTATTTAAAAACAATGGGCACTTAGATGTTTGTGGATATTCTGATGCCGACTATGCAGGCGCTCATAAGGATCGGAAATCCACTACAGGATATTGTACATTTGTTAGGGGAAATCTGGTTACATGAAGGAGCAAGAAACAAGCTGCGGTACCTAGATCTAGTGCTAAATCTGAATACAAGGCCATGTCTCAGATTACTTATGAGCTACTCTAGGTCCGTTCCATTCTAGAAGACTTTGGAATACAGGTACCTGACCCTATTCCGATGCACTGTAACAAGATTGCCACATTTGTTGCAAATAATCTTATTTTCCATGAGAGGGCCAAGTATATTAACATGGATTGTCACTTCATCAGAGAGATCATCTTAACTATGAAGATTTCTACACTCTACATATGCACTGAAGACCATCTGGCAGATATCTTCACTAAAGTACTTCTCAGGAAGAGATTGCACTATATTTGTTCCAAGCTAAGTATGTTTGATGTTTATGCTCCAGCTTGAGGGGGAGTGTTGAGTTATATATGGTGGGTGTTTTTATTTTTATTTCTTTGGAGCCTCTCTATATAAAGGCCCAGTGTCTCTCTAAATAAACTCTCATTTCGATCCTAACAAATGCGAAGGTGCTAAAGGGCAACGCTACCTAACTCTCCTCAATTGCACAAGGAGACAATTAATAACAATAGAAAAGGAGGCAACATAAAGTAGGTTTTCATCCACTGGATTCAATGTAGAGGAAAGCCCCTCAAACAAAGAAAGGGCTAGAGAAACTTCCAAACAAGGTTGATCTACGCCTTGGAGAAGTCAACTTTTCATTAGAAGGCCTTTCATTCCTCTTTTAGGTGGATGTAATCTCAAAAGCCACATCTATTAGTCCTTCCTACCATGACAAAGCGTCTTCACCACCAACAAGTAGGCAAAGCTCAAGAGAGCAACAACTCTTAATGGAAATCCTCCACGAGGGAATTGCCTTTAGGCAATACGAAAAGGACCAAAAGATCACATCTGGAAAAGCCTTCATCCCTAGCTAGGGCATCAAAGATGGCCATGATGTCAACTTTAACTAAAGACCAGATCTCCCTAATGAAGAAGATCATAAAGCATCTAGACCTTGTGAAAGTTTTTGTTTTAAGTCAACAGAAAGCACACCAAATCTCCTCCTATGTAAAAGGAGAAACAAGCTAAGATGCCTCCTCAAGGCCAATGTAAGGAGGGCGGTAGCCTCAGAAAAGCTAAAATTTGGCTTCATCCGTGCAGAAAAACAATGTCATATAGTTTTGTCTCCTGCAATTCGCGAAAGCACGAAGGAATATGGTGTTTCTATTACCTTCCTTAAGATTCTCGACATCATGTTATAGGGTCTTTTATTTTTTTTTAAGGGTTGTTATAGGGTCTTTTATTGCAATTCTTGTAAATATGAAATGGCATCTTTTTGAATGAAATAAGTTTCTTTTCCTGTAAAGTTGTTCTCTTTTTTTAATGGTCCTAGAAATCTGCTCTCTGAATAATTTTTGTTATTCCATTGACATCCTAACCTTGCAACATGCAAGTAGCGGTTTAGTGAACCCCCCACAACAGCCTACTACATTGCTATGCAGCATGTTGCTATAGAGGAATGCTCCAAGAAATTAAAATACGTGGGGAAATTATTTAAATGGAATAAGTGATCAAGTGTAGGAACAAGGGTAGGAGCGAAAGCCTTCTCCCAAGGAACTCTTTGCAAGCTCTCATGGTGGAAGCACCCTGTAAGGATGGCAGTTAGTGAGGGATAAGGAGCAGATAGTGATAGAGATATTGACTACTTCCAACAGCATGTGTTTGAGAGAAGGGTTGTAGTAGGCTATATTTAGTCCCACAAAGTGAAATAAAAGTGTGGTGTGTGTAGAAACCTACAAATAAGCATTGCACCCCCCTCATTTATCTTTGAGAAGAAAAGAACTTATTACAGAGTCTAAAGTCTAGTTAGTTATTTGCTTTTATTGATGTTATACGACACTATGTTATTCTTTGTTTTCTTCATGGGTTGCACTGTAATTTGCACCCACATCTCTCTCTATATAAAGAGAGGTAGTGTTAGAGAAATAAACCGATTGATCATTTCTCCTATGTTAGTATCAGAGTAGCGATCCTAGACCGAAGCTTGTGATATCCCACCCAAGTAAGCCTCAGATCCCTGCCACCAATCTCCCAATAATCTTCTTCAGTTGGGCCTCGTTTCTGATGTCGTAGGCACCACTGCGTCGTTGCAGGTGGTGTTGCCGGCCCTTTTTGCGCCACCGACCCCTATTAGTGGTGCCCTAGGTCGTCGCTGTCAATCTCTCAAGGCATCGCCCCTTCCTCCAGCCAGCCTCCACCTTCCATCGGTCTCTCAGGGCACCACCCCAACTTCCACTGGCCTCTAAGGCCATCGCCGCTCCTGGTCTGACCAGCAACTTGCAGGTCTGACCAGGGCATGCTGCCACCATCTACTGGTCTGATCAGGGCGTTGTCGCTGCTCCTAGTCTGACTAATCGTCGCTACCCCTTGTTTGACTGGCGCCGCCACTATCAACAGCAAGGTATGACCTTGTGCTAGCACCTATAATGGTGGTCTGAAGATCATTGTCTCTCCATCACATTGGTTGATCTACCCTGATTCGGTGCTTTAAAAGTGTGCTCCTTGGTGAATCTATTGTCTTTACGATATCGATATGGCTCCCTTTAATATTGGTCCAAGCACCTCTACTACACAAAGGTTGGCAGATGATATAGTGACCATTACCCGAAGTGAGTATGAAAGACTACTCCGAGGTTGTAACCATCATGATGGGCTCCAAGGAGCCACCAAGTTGGGTTCTATTGCACACAACAGGAATCGACATAGTGTAGAGTGGCTTGTTGATTCAGGGGCTTCACAGCATCTCAGTTGAGATCGGGATCATTTTACCAATCTCAGATTTATACCTGTAGGCAGGACAATGCAAGTTGCAGATGATAGGCACTTTAGGATAGAAGGTTAGGGGGAGGTGCCAATGACTCCTCCCTTGAGCTTACCTGATGTTTCATATGTACCAGGCTTTCCTGTGAGTTTACTCTCAGTGAGTGCGATTACCAAGGAGCTTAATTGTCGTGCTATATTTGACGATGTGGGGTGCATTATTCAAGTCAAATTGATGGGGAAGACGATTCGTAGTGCAAATGTAAAGGGTGGAGTTTATCGTCTGATTCAGACTCCACTTGCCTCTGTATGTCGAGATGTATCATTTGCCACTGGGAGCACATGTTAGTGGCATCTCCGACTTAGGCATATTCCCTTGGACAACCTCAAATGGGTCATTGCACATATATCTCCTGCAACTTGGATATGCTGTGATGCATGCCAGATGGGCAAGCATCATCGTACCTCCTACTCGGTGAGTACCCATTTTGGGTCGACGGCCTTGTTTGAGCTATTGCACATGGATGTGTGGGGGTCAAGTAGGATACTAGATAGGTAAGGTCACCGTTATTATTTAGTTGTTGTGGATGATTTTTCATGCCTATCATGGGTATTCTTGCTAAAGAACAAATCAGAGGTTGGCTTTGTCATTGAGCAGTTCACAATAGAGATTAAGACTCAATATTCAGCTACTGTTACGGTAGTTAGATCTGATAATGCTCTAGAGCTATGTACCACCAGACTATCTGCATTTTACAAGTTACATGGGATAGTGCACCAGACTACGTGTGCCCATACCTCTCAGCAGAATGGGGTGGCTGAGAGGAAACATTGACACCTTTTGGATGTGACCCGCACTTTGTTTATTCATAACAATGTGCTTTCATTATATTAGGGCGATGCAGTTCTTACAGCATGTTATTTAATCAATAGAATGCCCAGTTCAATGCTTCATGAGTAGATTCCTTGGCACATATTGTACCTGGAGCGAGAGATATTTCATGTGCCACCACGTGTGTTTGGCTGTACTGATTTTGTTCACCTACTCTCTCCAGGACGAGACAAGCTTACACCTCAGGCAGTTAAGTGTGTTTTTAGGATACTCATGGACTTAGAAAGGATATAGATGCTTGGACCATATTATTGGTAAGCGCTATGTAAGTGATGATGTTACCTTTTATGAGTCAATTCCATACTTCTCTACAGCTGCTCGAAGTCTATCTCCTGAAGTTACAGAGAACCCCATGCCTATACCTTATGTTCCCTTAGAGGAGATACATGTTTCTAATCCTTCGACGACTACTACTAGACCCATGAGGTTTTCTGAGTCTACTGTTACCTATAGACGCCCTTAGTACTTTTCAGATGCCAGCTACACAAACATCACCCTCTCCAATCCAGGTGACCACGGACAATTTGCGTACTGATGATACAGGATGTAATGGTGATACTACAGGTTCAGATATGGATGTTTCTGAACCAGAGTCAATACAGGAGGATCACGCAAATGATCTTGACCTTCCTATTGCCATTATAAAGGCACCCTGCACCTATGAGTCCAAATACCATGTTGCAGGTAGTTTGGCTACTAATGGCCTTAAGTCTGCTTTTGGGAGCATCTGTCGTGCTCTTTTTACCATATCTATCCCTGCCACCTACCAGTAGGCTATGCTTGATCCAAAATGACATCAGATCATGGAGGATGAGATGGCTGCTTTTACTTCACGTGGTACTTGAGAACTTGCACCTTTACCAGAGGGTGCTATAGTCGTTGACTGTAGATGAGTGTTTACAGTCAAGTACAATCCAGATGGGTCAGTTGCACGCTACAAGGCCCAACTTGTTGCCAAAGGGTTCACCCAAACATATGGGGTGGACTTCTTTAACACTTTCTCACTGGTGGCTTAGCTGTCTACAGTGAGGATTCTGATTTCAGTGGCAATTCAGCAAGATTGGCATCTTCACCAGCTTGATGTGAAGAACGCCTTTATTTATGGTGATTTACAAGAGGAGGTCTACATGCAGCAGCCCCCCAGTTACGAGATTCAAGAGGAGTGTATATGCAGTTTACAGAAGGCCATTTATTGTCTCAAGCAGAACCTGAGAGCTTGGTTTCAGAAGCTCTCTCAGGTGATAGAGTATGTAGGGTTTTCCAGATCATCTGCAAATCATTCATTGTTTATCAGGAAGACAGGGAGAGGTATTGTTCTTTTGGTATATGTTGATGACTTGATTGTCACTGGTAATGATACAGCAAGTGTGGCTGAGATCAAATCGACTTTGGCAAAGCAGTTTGTGATGAAGGATTTAAGGCCCTTGCGATATTTCCTTGGGATAGAAGTAGCCCGTAGTAGGCATGGTATTGTTCTATCTCAACAAAAATATGCCCTAGATGTTCCAAAAGAAATAGGTATGCTGGGAGCCAAGCCATCAAATATTCCCATGGATCCTAAGACGTGACTATACGACAGTGATGCAGAGCCAATTGATAGCAGATAGTATCGTCAATGGCTGGGGAAGCTGGTTTACTTGACGATTACTAGGCCGGATATTTCCTTTGCAGTAGGGAAGTTGAGTCAGTTTATGGAGAGGCCTACTAGACAGCACTGGGATGCAACCATAATGGTGCTCAAGTACTTGAAGAGAACACCAGTATAAGGTCTTCTCTTCACTAAAGAGACATCTACGATGGTAGTTGGATACTCTAACGCAGATTATGTAAGTAGCCATAATGATAGAAAGTCTACCACAGGTTTTTGTACGTATATTTTAGGGAATCTAGTCACCTGAAAGAGCAAGAAACAGACTGTTGTGTCTAGATCCAGTGCTGAGTCTGAGTATCGTGCTATGACTCAGACATCAGCAGAATTGATGTGGGTGAGATCTTTGTTGAGTGATCTACATATCCAGATTGATGGGCTTATGGAGCTGAGATGTGACAACAGGGCTACCACTTATATTGCCAATAACCCCATGTTTCATGAACACATCAAACATGTGGCGACAGATTGCCATTACACCAGAGATTTGATTCAGAAGGTTTATCTTTACCTCCCAGGTTATTCAGAAGCTTAAACTACTGATATCTTCACCAAGTCACTAGCTAGATCCGCCTTTGATGCATGTGTATCCAAGCTGAGCATAATTGATATCTATGCTTCAGCTTGAGGGGGAGTGTTACAGAGTCTAGTTAGTTATTTGCTTTTATTGGTGTTATGTGGTGCTATGTTATTTTTTGTTTTCTTCATAGGGTTGTATTGTAATTTATACCCACCTCTCTCTCTATATAAAAAGAGGTAGGATTAGAGAAATAAACTGATTGATCATTTCTCTATCTGAACAATCAGCCCTATTGGGGCCTTCTCCCGTGATTTTCTTCTCACTCTTTATCAGTGAAGTTTCCACGTAAACCCAAGCATTCTTTATTGTTTATACTTTGACATTATTGTTTGTTTCCGAATTATTTATTTCTTAACATAGTATTAGAGCAAGTCATTTCTTGGATTTTATCTCACTTATGATTGAAGATATTCAACATGAATGTCATTATCTTTTGGAGTTTATTACTATTCGTCAGATCAAAAGAAGAAGATGCAAGTCGAAGAAGTCAAAGGAGCATTGGGTTACGATCACAGCAACGTGATGGTAGTGTTTGGTTGTGATTGGCGGCAATCACGATGATAATGAAGGCAATAGTGATGGTGGAAATGACGATGGTTCTGAGGCATCGCAACATGCATCACCACCAGAATAGAGATCAGCACCTAATCCTTGTGTGTCGTTTTTAACACCAGGCGCAAAAGTAGATGGTGATCCCGAAAGAAAAAAGAAAGAAAAGGGGGACGTTGATTTCAAACAAGGCTAGAATAAGAGAAAATATAAGAAGCAGAGAAGCGATCGGCCATGGTGAGGATGGTGAGGTGTTATGTGCCAAGTGGTGTGCAAGGTGGTGCATGGAGTGGCAATGGCGGTGAAGATGGAAGCCACGTGACGGCAATGGAGATGGCTCTATTGCAACAACGTTAGAGGTGCGTGAGGATAGGAGGCAGTAAGATCGGTGCTGCTTAAGGCAGTAGCAACGACAAAATCGACGTCGATTGAGGCAAGATCGATGTGGTCTTGATAGCAGCAACGATCTTGGTGAAGATCTTGGCGAAGATCTCGCACGAGATCGCTCGTGTGTCATCAAACAAAGCAACGATGAAGGAATGCACAATAGCACTCTTCAACCCTGGGATAACTTTTTTGTTTTTTTTCCCTTTAGTTTCCTTTATCTCTATTGGTGTTTTTTTTATATCCTTGTGGGGTCTCTACTTAGCTTTGCAAAAAGGAAAACAAGGGATAAAAAAAAAGAAAACAAAAAAAAAGGGGAGAAGAAGAGAACAACAGTAAAAAAAAGGGCACGAATAAAAAGAGAGAGGAAAATATAGAGAAAAAAATAGAAGATCAAAAAGGAAAAAATCAGAAGAAAAAAAAGAAAGGAGAAGAAAAATATAAAAAAACCTAAAATAGAAAAAAAAGAAAGAAAAAATGACAAAAATGTGATGACCTTGAAGGAAAGAGAGGGAGAGGCTCCTTTCTTGTTATTCTTTCTTCTCTATGTTTCTTCTCGATACGAGTATACGAGAAAAGGGAAGTGTGAGAACCTATCTTTGTGTATCCCATACGAGACTCTCTTCTCTTTGAGGTCCCTACATGTGAGAAACTCTTTCTCTAAGTTTTCATATGGGAGAGGCCCAGTTTCTTGATCTCCATGGAGAGGCTTTCTTTAGAGTCCTCAAAATGGAGGGCATATGCATTAGCACTAGCTTCAATGATTCTTCTTTGGACTCCACCCGCCTACAAGCAAGGAAAAACGATGCAAGGAAGATGGTGACACAAGATGCATGAAAGCAGTGACCCAACAGCATCATTTAAGTTGTGTGTTATGTTTTGCCATGTAGAGTAAGGATTTCTTTTGTACAAGCTGAGCATTCCATACTCTAACTTGAGGGGGAGTGTTGAGAGAAGGATTGTAATAGGCTACATTTAGTCCCACATAGTGGAATGAAAAAGTGTGGTGTGTGGGAGCCTATAAATAGACATTGTACCCCCTTCATTTATCTTTGAGAAGAAAAGAATTATTAGTCCTATCGGAGCCTTCTCTCATGGTTTTCTCTCCGTTCTTTGTAAGTGGAGTTTCCACGTAAACCTTAGTATTCTTTATTGTTTATGCTTTGATATTATTGTTTGTTTCTGCATTATTTATTTCTTAATAGCATGCCTATCTGTTGAGAAGCTGGTGCATTTATGTCATCTAGAGGTGGTATGGCAAGCCTACAAGGGTTTCAACCACAAGGTTGCTAGTTGTAAGGCTAAAGATGATGTTCACAATCCTACCATGCATTAGCTTATTGTACAAAAGGTCTTGTTGGTTCAAGGGAAGGCCTTACAATGGTTAGCAGGCAATCCAATGCTTGGGAAGGTTATAAAGTTGTTGGAATCTACCAATTGGGAAGTTCCTTCAAGACATCTTGTGAGGGACTCACTTTGTTCCTTGTCATGAAGGATGAAGAGCTCTTTCAAAGGCTCACTAGAACCATGCAATGCCTATTAGGTAGTTTTTTCATGCGTCGCAATGCCTCTGATGTCAATCTCTCTAGCGAGGTCATATTAGCTTGGAAAGCATTACCCTTGCATCATCTCAACTAATGTTTTTTTTGAAAAAGGAAAGGGTAGTTATCCAGGATGATAACTACCCAAATAAATTAAAGAGAACCAACGGCCAACACCAATACAAGGGGCAAACATCAAGACCCCTCACTCACAAGGACTCACTCAGAGTTTAAACAAAACAGTAACAGACTCCACAACATTCTCCACATAAGGCCTCTGTCCTCTGAAGACTACAGCATTCCTACCCAGCCAGATGTCTCATAGGACCGCCAACAGTCTAGCCCTCTCCTTCGTACGAAAGACATTCTGCCTAGCATTACCCCATCCACCTCTGAAGCTGCACCAAAACTCATCAAATGACCAGCAATTCCACCACCCTGCTCCCATACGGCTCCAAATCTGCATGACAAATGGGCAAGTGAAGAAAAGGTGGTCAACCTCTTCATCCTCACCTTCGCACAACAGGCAAACCTTACTCTCCCCAGGAGCCCATCTCGCCCTCCAAACCTTAGTCACGAGTCTCCTCCTAAGCAACCAAACAAAAATCTTGACCTTCAACGGACATGCAGCCTTCCAAACCTGTCTGCAATCTCTCACCAGATCCAAATCACCCGTGGGACCCCCGCCGGACAATCTCCTGTACGCAGCCCCCACTGAGAACTCACATTCATCCCAACCAAACATATCATTTCCGGATGCCGACTACAGACCTTCTAATTCTTCAAGTAATCTCTAGAAATCGTGAGTTCTTGCATCTGAAAGATTTCCTGCAAAGGACGGACATCACCACCTTCCCAAACTTCGGCCATAAACGCCTCTTTGCTCTGGGATATAGCAAAAAGTCTCGGAAATCTTCTAGCGAGCGCACCTTGCCTCATCCAATCATCCTGCCAGAACCTGAAGATCTCCCCCATCCCCACCATCGGTACAAAACAATTCTGCACCTTAGGAGCCACCATCGACAAACCTTTCAAGAGGTGAGAAGCATCCCTTGGCGAAGATATCAAGAGATCCCAATGCAGCGGGCCACCATAAGCCATCCTGAAAACCCTACCCACCAATTCCTCCCTACACTCCAAGAGGCCCCCAACCCACTTCACCAACAGGCTATCATTAGACCTCCCAGATCCCTCACCCCGAGCCCCCCTCCTCCACCGGTTTGCAAACCTCCTCCCACGCCACCAACCTGGCCCCAGGTCCATTCGACCCCTGATTGGACCAGAAGAAATTCCTCATAAGCCTCTCCATCCTCAAGACGATCTGTCGGGGCAACTTCAAGACAGAGGTGAAATACGACGGCATCGCCGCCAGAACCACCTTGAGCAAGACCAGCCTTCCACCCCTCGACAAAAGCCTGGACGCCCACCCCACCAACCTCCCCTCCAGCCTCACCATCAGGGGAGCCCAGTCCTTCACCAGGATCCTACCATCCGTCAATGGCAAACCAAAGTATCTGATCGATAGCTTCACCTGCTCTGTGCCAAGACCCAAGCTACACTCCCTCGCCTCCGCCTCTGTCAAATTAAAAGGGACAAAACCTGATTTAGATAGGTTAATCTGCAGACCTGAAGCTTCGCCAAACAAGAAAAGTAAGATCTGCATCCTCCTGGCTTCCGCTTCCCTGCCTTCTATAAATTAAAATCGAATCATTTGCATACTGTAGTAATGGGATGCTCATCCCATCTCCCACAGAGAAACCCCTCACCAAGTTCTTCTCACATGATTTCTTAGCCGCCCTCACAAGTGCATTTGCTACAATAACAAAAAGCATCGGAACCAAAGGACACCCCTGTCTCACCCCCCTTCTTGGCTGAATCCAACCCCCTGCCGGATTTCCATTAATAAGGATCGAGAACGACGTCGTGGTGACACACCTCTTCATCCACTCGATCCAAACAGGTGGAAAACCCCTCTTCATCATGGATGCCAAAAGAAAAGATCACTGCACTGAGTCATATGCCTTACTAAAATCGACTTTCCACATAAAAGCCTTCCTCCTATTCCTCTTCCAAAACGACAGGATATCCGAGGCCATCACGTACCCCTCCAAAATGTTTCTGCCAGGGACAAAAGCCGTCTGCACCGGATCCACAATCCTTGCCAAGGTCCTCCTCAGCCTATTCGCCAAGATCTTAGCCACAATCAAGTAGATAGCATTTGAGAGAGTTATCGGTCTATACTCCTGGATCTCCTCTGCACCCTCCTTCGGCAACAGGAACATGTAAAACTTGTTCAATCTGTTGAAGCCTAAATTTCCATCTCTGAACTCCTGCAAGACCTGCACCACATCCTCCTTCACCACCGGCCAAAACTCCTTGTAAAAGGCAACCGGAAAACCATTCGGGCATGGATACCCATCAGCATTCAGCACCCAGATTGCCTTGTGAATCTCATCTTCCTCAAACAGACCCATCAAGAAATCGGCTTCTGCATCCCCGATCCATGGCACCTCGGATCCCAACCACCTCCATCTTCCCCCTTGCCTCCTCCCGGAAAACTCTCTGAAGTACCTCGCAGCCGCCCCACCTACTGCCTCTCTTCCCACAAACTCCTCCCCTTCCACCACCAACCGATCGATCCAGTTCCTCCTCTTCCTCCTCCCTGATGCAGCCATATGAAAAAAATCGAGTGTTAAAATCGCCCTCCTTGAGCCACCTCTGCCTGAATCTCACCTTCCACTCCATCTCCACCTTCCGATCTTCCTCTTGTATCACCTGTAAGTGCCTCGCTCTGTTCACCCCGTCAACATCAGAAAGGAGACCAACATCCTCAGCCAAATCCAGCCGTGCAATCTCACTGAGAGCTTCATCTTTCCTCTTCCCATACTCCTCCATAATTTGCTTCTTATGGACCTTGAGGAAGGACCTCAAGTCTTGCAATTTAGCTTCCAATCTGGCAACTGCCGAGCCATCCGCATGAACAGAACTCCATCTCTCCTCCACCAGCCCCCTGAATCCCTCTTCAAAGAGCCAGGCTCTATCGAACTTAAAATACGTTCCATGCCTCCAACCCTCATTCGTCACCCATAGCAAGGGAGTGTGGTCCAAGAATGGCCGCTCCAGGGGTCTAACCTCCGCCACAGGGAACGTCTCTGCCATCGTCGTCGAGACGAAAAATCTATCAGTTCGAGACCGTTGTCCACCAAAACTCCTCCAGGTGAAGTGGCAGGAGGAGGGTGACATGTCAACCAACCCATGCGCCGCAACAAATTCCGCGGTCTATCCTCCGCCAACAAAGTGGCATTAAAATCACCTCCAATCAACCACGGTATCCCCTGATGTGCTACCGCGACCTGGCCCAAATCCTCCCACAAAGCGTGCCTCCTCCCACTATCCGTCGGACCGTAAACCGAGGAGAAGAGCATGCAAAGATTGTCCCGACGCCTCTGCAATCTGACAGTAACATGGGACCCGACCATCGAGTCCAACAAGGAGAAAGCATCTTCCTTCCACCCAACAACAATCCCACCCGCACTTCCAACCGCATCAAGGGCCAAGAACTCCCCAAAACCGCTCCCCCCTGCCTCCTTCCACAATCTCCTATCACAGCTCTCCCACTTAGTCTCCTGGAGAAACACCACCTCAGGACCCCACCTCTGGATATACCCACACAAAGTTGCCTGCCTGGAGGGGTTGTTTAATCCCCTCACATTCCACGGAAGGACCTTAGTCATGGAGAAATTCGGGAGACTCCCCCTTGCATCGTGCGCCTGAACCCCACCTCCGCAGCCACCCTGTCCACCTCCCCCTCCTTCACTTCCTCAACCCTACCGGGTAGGTCCTGCAGCATCTGCCCCCCCCCCCCCCCCCCCCAGCGAGGCAACCCCATCTCAACTAATGTTGCAGAATCCTCATCATCAATTGGCATTGCTAATGTGTCAAAGTGTTGCCTCCCTTCCAATGGAAAGCATTTTGAAGATTCTAATAAGGTGACTTTTGAATAAAAAACCATTTTCAAACGTAAATCGTTGTGGAAACTTAGGAGAAATCTTCAATGGCTATCATGGTGGGCTCTATCATTTATGGTCCTCACTCCACCTCCTTACTCAATCTGCACATGATGCCTCGACGCCTCAAACTTTGACCACGCAAGTAGAGCCATTTTAAAACCTCTACAAGTTGTACTCTTTCCCCTACAGGTTGCGCTTGAAAACTTGAGGGTCCTTTCGACTACCATGAAGCTCAAAGTAGTGGTGTCACCTCTCATGAACCTAGGAGTTCACCCACCATGAGACTACTAGGAGTGAGCCTTTAGATCCTTTCAACTGGTACCTTGTGGTGATCACCAATGGCAAGAACCTCATTTCCATCTCAATCCATCTATTGAAGATCCCATTCGAGCTGGTAAGTTCCCTAGCAATGGTAGGTTAATGTGGATTTGAGACTTAAGCATGGGTCCCTCGATTCCCTAATTTCTTGGATGTAATTTAGTATATGGATGAAACTTGAAATCATTTATTGTTTCAACCTAATCCAAGGGGGTAGTAGCGAGGTAGGCAAGAACATAGTGTCTCAGGTACTTCACTAATCTGTCTTATGGTTGAGTTAGTTGCTATAATCATGTCAAAGTGTTAGAAGACAAGAAGCAACGAGCTTTGTTGATGGAGTCACTTATTGTTAAAGGTGTATTGATCGAGATAGGCTATGTAGAGTCATGGAGAAAAGGGGTAAAATGATCATGAAATGAAGATTGATACTTGGAATGTAAGGGGTTTGCAAGATGAGACGAGGAGCGGTGTGTTGGGAAAATATTTAAGGGAGTAATCAGTGGATATTACTTCATCACAAGAAACTAAGCTAGAAGCCTATGATGGATGCCTTTAGAGGCAGATGGGGAATGCACAATTAGAAATGTTTTGAACCCTTGATGCTAACGAGAAGTCGAGAGGTTTATTGGTTGAGTGGAATAGTGTATCTTTTGCATGGTAAATGCTCCTCTTTCTCTGGTTTTGGAATTTGTGCAGAAGGATGGTTTCTCTTTCAAGGTTATCAATGTGTATAGACCCTAAACCTAAGAGGACAAGAAGCATTGCACAAAGTTTTCCAAGCAAGATAAGGAAGGTACTTGGCTTTGTGCCAATGATTTAAGTGCTACTTTATCCTCTAAAGATTAGTTAGACCCACTCGAGGCCGCAACAAAGGTCTAGAAGACTTCGTTGACTGGGTTTCTAGTATGAGAGTTATGTAGTTGGAGGTCCCCTAACTATCGTTTGTCTTAAAAGGAGCTCAAACAAAGGTCATAGATTTAGGGAAGATATGTTTTTCACCTCCATCTTCTTTCAACGAATGCTTCCCCCTTCGACTTGCATCAGCCTTGCCCAGGCCCTTCTTCAACCATACATCCCTAGCTTATGATTCTAGAAAAGGTATCCACTCCGATAGCTTCTGAAGGAAGGTTTTAGAGAGAAGGCTGAAAAGTAGTGGCAGAGTGTAAACTGTCAAGGCACTTAACCATTGCTCTTGGATGAAGATTTATTTCCTCATAAACAAGCTACACGAATTCAGAGAGTTGATCAAGGTTGCACAAAACAAAGCTCGAGAGGAGGCACTTGGTATAAGAGACCGGATCATTCAGAGGATATGAAGGACCCATCTATGGTTGACGGTAGAAAAAGGGCAAATTTGCCGAAGAAAATTTACCTTAAGGTTATGCAAAGGATGAGATATCCTGAAGACATGGAATCTCATGCCATTGCCATGCCACAAAAATTTGCAATTTCGACTGACTTGCATATAAGTATAAAGGGATCACGAAGAAATTATAGGAAATTAATTGCATACAAGAGAAATTTCATCTATTTGATGTTAAATCAACAAAATGGAGGCACATTGGTGAGATTTCATTGATATGGTTTCAACATATCAATTTTTCTTGCTCTTGGCCTATAAAAGGTTGGAGGTGCCTTATTTCCAAAATACAACAATAAAGCATGGGAAAGCTTCGGAAAAGTTGGGAATTCTTGAGGTTAATTTTCTTCAATCTTGGCTCAAATTAGTTGGTAACTACGAATAGGAACAACGCAGCAATTTTTTTTTTATTTTCTCTGATCAGACAACGCAGCAACATTATGAATTGCAATTGTAGGTTAATATAAATATTATAATATTCAAACGAAATGAGTTAATTCTTATTATGAGTCCTACCTCTTCTTATACAATGAAGAGGTGAGAAAGTTGCAGTGAAAATAACAAAAAGAAACAAAAATAATCAAGAGCCCCTCACACACAAAATATGCATACGCTAACACTCTCCTTCAAGTTAGAATATAAATACCTATCATGATCAGTTTGGATACATATGAATCAAATAAGGACCTGGTTATGGGCTTGGTAAAAATATCTGTAATCTACTCTTCAGACATGACTGGTGTTAATACAGTAGCCCCTTCTGAATAATATCTCTCGTATAGTGGCAATCAACTTCTACATATTTCATCCTATCATAAAAAGCTGAGTTGTTGGCAATAAAGATAGATGCTCTATTGTCACATCTCATCTCAATCAGGCTAGAAAACTGCACCTCCAAATCAGTGAGTAGGGACTTGATCTATATCATCTTTGCAGTCATCTGAGACATGGCCCTGTACTCAAACTCGGCATTCGACCTAGCAACTGTGCCTTGTTTCTTACTCCTCCACGTGATCAGATTCCCTGCCAGAAAGGTGCAGAACTCCATAATGGATTTTCGATCCACATGACACCCGACGTAGTCCACATCAGAATAGCCAACCAAGATCATAGAAAATCCCTTAAAGAAGAGAAGACCCTTTCTATGAGCCTTCTTGATGTATCGAAGCACCATCAATGTTGCATCTCAATGTTGTCGTGTTGGCTTGGCCATGAACTAACTTAATCTCCCCACTGCAAAGGAGATATCGAGTCTCGTGATAGTTAGATATAGCAACTTGCCCACAAGCTGCCTGTATTGCCTGCTATCCACCAACTGTACATCCTCATCATAAAGTGGCATCTTAAGGTCCATAGGAATGTTGGCCTCCTTAGCCCCAAGCATACCCACTTCCTACAAGATATCCAACGCATACCTCCTATGGAACAGGACTACGCCCTTCTTGCTGTGGGAAACCTCAATACCAAGAAAATATTGTAAAGCCCCCAAATCTTTCATAACAAACCTCTACCAGAATACGCTTAATCTCAACGACACCCTGCACATCATCTCCCCTGACAATTAAGCCATAAACAGATATAAGAAGCACCACAGTACCTCATCCAGTCCTCCTGATAAAGAGAGAGAAATCAATCGTCAATCCCCTGAATATAGCTGCCTCTACAACCTGAGATAACTTCTGGAACCATGCTCTGGGACTCTACTTGAGGCCGTAGATGACCTTCTGTAGTCAACATACACACTCCCCCTGAACTTCAAATCCTGGTGGCTACTGCATGTAGACTTCCTCATGGAGATCATCATAGAGGAATGCATTCTTCATGTCCAACTGATTCAAGGGCCAATCTAGCAGAACTGCCACTGCGATCAGCACTCATACCGTAGGAAGTTTGGCAACTGGTGAAAAGGTGTCGAAAAAGTCCACTCCATAGGTTTGGATGAATCCCTTTGCCACGAGGCGTGCTTTGTATCTGGCAATACCTACATCTGGGTTGAACTTCACAGTGAACACCCATCGACAACCAACAATTGTAACACAATCTAAAAGTGGAGTGAGCTCCCAAATCCGACAGCCCTTAAAAGCTGCCATCTCATCCTCCATGGCTATTCGCCATCTCAAATCAAGCATGGCCTCGTGGTGAGTTGCTGGAATCTGAGTAGCAACCAATGTCTAAGTGAATCTTGCAAACCCGAGGGCTAGGTCGTCAATAGCAAGTGCCCCAGCCATGGGATAAGTAGTACAAGTCTGTGGTCTCTTCCGAATAGCTATCGAGAGATCCAAATCATCACCTGTCACATCATTTGTCTTGTCCCTGTGACCAGCACATGATAAATAAGTGTTAGTGTCTAAGGGACTCACCTGAGAATTCAATGGCGAAGTGAGGGGGGCCCTGAAAAGTAGTGTGAGAACGAACATATGTCTAAAGTGGCTCAATCAGATAAGGAAAGGACAGTGTAGCAGGTGGTGGTGGTGGTGGTGGTGTAGGGACAAGAATCTTAGGAAAACTCCCAAAGCGAATGGGTGTAAAAGGCATGGGTGCCATATCACCCTCAGAAGGTAGCTCAGCAGCAGTGTAGAAAAAGGTATCACCTCATGAAAGGTAACATCCACCGAAACAAAATGCCGAGAAGTGGTCGGATCAAAATATAGATACCCCTTTTGTGTCCGAGTATATCCAAGGAAAACACACTTAACTGCTCTTGGTGCTAGTTTATCCCGGCCTGGTTTCAACAAATGGACAAAAGCAACACAACTAAAGGTCGAGGGGTGACATGAAACAGGGGTCTATCATGATACATAACCTGCAAAGGAATCCACTCGTGTAAAGCAACGTTAGGCATCCGATTGATCAGAAAACAAGCCATCAAAACAACGTCACCCTAGTAAAGAGAAGGGATTGAGTGATGAATCAACAATGTACGAACAACATCAAGTAAGTGGTGATGCTTCCTCTCAGTAACACCATTCTGCTGAGAGGTGTGAGGGCACATGGTCTCATGAATAATGCCACAACTAGAAAAGAAGGTACACAACCGAGTGGTACAAAATTCCAAGGTATTATCAAACCGAAAATGCTTCACAAAACATGAATGCTTAGTTTTTATTTCCTTAACAAAATTTTCAATAATTTATCCCACATCGGACTTATTCTTCAAAAGAAACAGCCAGGAAATATGGGAAAATCAATCCACTAACACCAGATAATATATATTCCCAAGTCGAAGACCCCAAACATCCATGTGAATCAAATCAAACATACCAACAAAAGAAACTGAAACAGAAGTGGAAAAACTAGCCCTGTGGTGCTTGCCCAGCTGACAAGCATCACAGGTGAGAGCAGTAGTGGAGGGTATGTACGGCAAAACTCGTCTCAGGCAAACAATAAGCAGATGGCCAAGGTGATGATGCCACTAAAGAGAGGATCCAACAGAAACAAAGCCCTAGGTAGCAAAAGCAGCAACAATAGTATGGCTCAAATGGTACACCCCCCGTTCCTTACGCCCTCCACCAATCGTATTCGCAGTGAGCTTGTCCTGCAAGACACAAGAGGACGCATCAAATATAGCTTGGTAGTTCAGATATCTAGTAATACTACTGATAGACAGCAAACTCAATGGAAAATCAAGCATATAGAAAACATCTGTCAATCGCAAAGTAGGAGATAAAGGCATATCTCCTTTACCAACAAGTGGCGAATGTCTCACGTCTGCCACCTGTACAGTCTTGATTGGTGTGACTGGTGCTAACTGAGAGAAAGATCTCCTGTCGCCACATAGATGCCTGGACGCACCAGAGTCAATCAACGAATCACCAGAGGATAAAAGAGATGACATACCAGTCACAGGTGCCTCAGAAGAGGAGGTAATAACTGCAATATCTGGAGGCTGAGAAGAGGATGCCTGAGTCAACTGAGCAATCTGCTGTCGTAAGGTCTTAATCTCTGTACTGAGGGAGCTAACATCAGGACTGGCAAGGGCTCCATCAGTGATCTCGACTTTCTGATTGGCCACAGGTGGCCTACAATGCTCCTATCATCATGTAGCCTCAGAGTGGCCTATCATGTCACAGTAGGTACAAGAAGTCCTAGTGTGTGTACCAAAAGAGCGTCTGCATCCACGACTACATGCAGGAAGAGGAGCACCCCTGCTACATTCAAGGATCGCAGCCAATGCGAACATCTGAGCACCAGAGTCAGGAGTAAGAGTGCACACTACTACTCTACAAAGTCTACTATAGGCTTCCTCCAGAGTAGAAAGTTCAAGAGCGATGAGGATCTAAGCTCTGGCTACTGTATACTTTGGTCCAAGGCCTGCCAAGAAAAGGGAGATTGTCAACTATCTCTTAAAACTCCTCCAGGACTCACAGGCACACCCCTGCAGATAGGAGTGATGCCTCTCCAGCATTCCCTTCATAAGGGAGTAGTACTGCGGCAACGTGCATCCTTCCTAACGCAAGTAAAAGAGGTCGTAAAAGACCTGAAAAATCCGTGCGAAGGTCTTGGCATGTAGGTCTCACACAAAGACTCCCACATCTTTTGTTGTCAAATAGTACATAATCTCATCCCCTATTTGGGGAATAACAGTCTACATAAGCCATGCACAAACCATGGCATTGTCTCTATCCCAATTGACATTTGTGCCAATCTTATTTGCAGGCTCTGAATCCATAAGAATGTGACTTTTCCCATGACCCCTGACGGTCATAAGAAAGGTCTAGGACCACCGCGGGTACTTGGTCTCATCTAGTTTGATGATGGGACCGAAGAACGGGTTTTTTAGTACCTCGGCATCCGAAAGAGAACCCGATGTCACCTCAGACTAATCATCTGAAGCTATCTTCGCAATCCGCAAGCCTTAAAAAATATTTTACCTCAAATAGATCACTTCATAGACAAATCAGATCTGAATTAGAACTTTCATATATGCATGATGAACAAAGAAGTCCCCTTGGACAAAATAGGCCTAGCAAAGGTGCATGGGAAGGCACCCAAGATGGCCCTAAGGGAACTGGGGTCTTTCTGGCAACAGCTATAGGAGGTGTGGACCTAGATCAGGATCACCAACACCCCTGCAACCTCAGATCGTCGCCGATCCAAGAGATCGTCAGCCTGGAGAACCACTGCCGGCCATGGCGAGCATCGCCACACCACCTCAAGGGCGATTGTGCCGCAAATGGGTCCTTCAATGCTGTTGCTCGCGTGTTATTGTCGAAGCTCAGGCCATAGATCGATTCTGCAATGCTGCCGCTCCTCCGACGTGCCACTACGCCACTCGTGCTACTCCGATCAACTGCTACACCGCCACTACAGCGAGAGCAAAGCGTCATACAGCCCAGAGAGAGGCTAAGCCACTGCTGTGCCGCTTGCCCTACTTAGGTGCGCCGCTGCTCCGCCTCCATGGTAGGAACAACGTCGCCGCTCAAGAGAGAGAGAGAGATAGGGTTTCAATGGATTAGGGTTTTGGTGGCTTTTCGGGTGGGATACCATGAGCTCCAGTCGAGGACCGTCGCTCTGACACCAGATTGGACGAAATAAGTTGACTCTTATTATGAGCACTACCTCTTTTTATATAATGAAGAGGTGGGAAAGTTGCAGCACAAACACCAACAAGAAACAAAAATAACCAAGAGCCCCTTACACACAAAACGTGGATACACTAACAGCAATCATTATTCATACTTTATGATGACCAATTACTCATACTAACCACTACTAGGTGTAAGATAAGTACAATTAAGCACGAAGTTACTAATATAATATGTTGAATTATGTTTTGTAGTAAGAGGCGTTTTGTTACTTTTATTTCCGTGGTGGGTTTACGGTGTTAATTTTTCATGGTGAGTTGAAGACTCTTTTTTCAACTTGGTATCAAAGCACCAGATTAAGGACACCACCAAATAAACCCTAACCCTACTTTCAGGCTCCACCACCACCGAATGCCATTGCAACCACCGGCAGCAGCGCCGGCGCCACGCCCCTGCCGCAGCAGCAGCATCACCCATCACCGCTATCGTCGCCTCACGCTGCTGCGCCACCGCCCTGCGCTACTGTAATGTTGCCCCCAATGCTGTCAATGCGAAAGGCGATAGCAAGGCGACACTACTCGAAATCGCCTGAGGCGAGAGGTGACAAAAAGGCGATAGCCCGAGTGAATTGAGGCGATCATCTTTTATTGGCATATATATGTCTTATTAACTCAATTTAATAGCACTAAGTTTATAAAAACATGTCTAATACCAATGTTGGAGACTTTAAATAGAAGAAAATGATGACAATTGTATTGCCAAAAACTGTTTCACATAATTTCAAATGATAAAGAAAGAAAAGTTTCTACATAATTAAGGTAGAAAAACATAAAAATCAAATTTGTCATTAAAGTGAACAATTGTCGATTCTCAAATAATAAAACACATTAGTCATCAGAATCATCTTCAAGATTCAATTCGTCATCGTCATCGTCACCAGCAACTTCAATCTCCTCTTCCTTTTCCTCTTCCTCATTACTGTCCACATACTCTTCCTCTTCTTCAATAACTATTGGAGCTTTCCCTTTTCCCTTAGCTTTCTTAGGACCATTTTTCTTTGTAGTAGTACAAGCCCGAGTACGTCGAATAGCCTCTTGGTCATTAATTCCTGATGCAAGCTCAACCATGCCCCAAGTAAGATCATCACCTACATTTTCCTCATCTTCCTCCATTCTCCCTACTAATCATTCATTTGAATCATCAATTTCCTGGAGGGAAATGGGATCAAGATAATCCCTATCTTCATATCGATCCCTCAAAGCTTCGTTGTACTTAACAAACATAAGATCATTCAACTTTTGTTGCGCCAACGGATTCCTTTTCTTTGAGTGAACCTATATAGATTTTCAAAATAAAAGGATTAATATAAAATTACTTGATAAAATTAATGCTATGCATATTATGAATTGGTTTGTAACTTACATTTTCAAATACACTCCAATTCCTTTCGCATCCTGAGGCACTACAAGTAAGACCTAGCACCTTCAGTGCCAATTTTGCCAAGTTAAGTGCAGACCCACCAAAGAGATTCCACCACTCCACTGTAAAAAGATAATAAGTTATATAATATTAATAAGCAATTGGTAATGGAAAGTTACTATAAAAAATTTATACCACTTGACTACCTGGGGCAATGGTCTTCCTTTGTCTAATAGCCATAGGTGTTCCAAAGAGTCCTTGTGTATTTCTATAAATGAAAATTTCTCGTGTTATTTTGTCTTGCACACTCTCATCAGGCTCCAATTTTGCCAAGACATTGTAAAATCGATTCATAACCTCTGGATCAAAACCAAGATTTTGATTTTCATAAGAGAAATCAGGATTGAGGAAAAACCCTGCTGCATGAAGAGGCCTATGAAGCTGACAATCCCATCTCTTATTAATGATATCGCAAATAGGTCCAAACTTTTCAGCATTATTGTTGAAAGCCTTCATGACAGCTTCCTTAGCTTTATCCATTGCTTTATATATGTATCCCATTGCGGGTCTCTTCTCTGAGTCAACAAGACGAAGCACTCTCACAAAAGGAGACGTAACCTTCAGAATGCATACAACCTTATTCCAAAATGAAGGCAACATGATGATTGTTGCCACTTTCTTTCCCTTCTCTTCTTTTGCATTTTTAAAAGTGGTCCACTTATCGAAAGTGAACGTCTTCCTTAAATTTGCCTTTTGTCTATGAATGCTCTGTAAGGTGAGGAAAGATGTAGCAAATCTTGTAACTGCAGGCCTCAACAACTCCCTACTTGTGAATTGCCTCATCAAATTTAAGACTGAAGGATGCATGTATATATAACTACTCAGTTGCATTGCATGCTTGAGTGTCTTTTTTACATCCTCTAACTTTCCAAAATCTTCCAACATTAGATCAATGCAGTGTGCAGCATAAGAAGTCCAATAAACTTGAGGATGCTTAGTCTCCAGTAATTTGCCTATGGAAAAGATAAATGATATTTTTTATATTTTACAATACTTACAATATTAAAGAAAAGATGTATGCTAAAATAAATAAAGTCTAAAGATTTATTACCAGCAAGAACATAATTCGATGCGTTGTCACTGACGACTTGAATCACATATTTCTCCCCGACACAACCGATCATGCCACTTATCAGCTCACAAAGCTTCTCCCATGCCTTTACGTAGCTTGAGGCATCAATGGACTCTAAGAAAACAGTTCCCATAGGAGAATTGACGAGAAAATTTATAAGCGTTCTGTTTTTCCTATCTGTTCAACCATCTGTCATCAATGTGTATCCATATTTCTTCCAAACATCATGATATTTGGTGATGAAATCCTGAGTCTCGTTCACATGATATCTCAATAAAGGAACTCTCACTTCATGGTAAGGAGGCTTCAAACCAGGGCCAAAACGACCAATTGCCTCAATCAATATCTCAAACCAGATATCTTTAACAGCATTAAATGCAATATTGTTACGATACATCCATTTTGCAATGATCCGTACAACTGCATCTCTTCCCTCCTTTTTGAAAACCTCAGAAATTGTAGTTTGTTTTGTCAACAATCTCCTTTTCGTTCTCAAACTACCTTCTCAAGATCAACCTTTGTAAACTTATCTATTGGTCCATGAAACTTCTTCATTAAAGGAAGTCCACCACTTCCACTTCCACCAGCCCTCATCATGATTCGAGCCTTCTTTGCATGTGACTGTGTAGGATTTTCTACTATTCTTTTAGTTGTGAATCTATCCATGGGTCCTCGTAAGACATTCACTTCTATTTCATCTTCATGATCCTCATCATCATTAAGCAGCTCATCGTAAACAAAATCTTTCATGAACTTTTCTTTTTCTTCCTTTTTAGATTGTCAATATTCTCTTAACTCCTCTCTCACATGTTGTGGAGCTTTTGGACATATTGTTGTGTTCTTATCACCACCAGTAATATGTCCAATAGCTCTATGAATCCCACCTTTCACTATCCTACTACAGAAAATACACTTCGTATCATTAGTCTTTTTTGGGTCTTCTAATGTGACATACTTCCAACATGGGTGCTTCCTCCTTGTTTCAGCCATCTACATAATTTAAAACACATGCTAGTTTTATACATAGTTACAAACTTACAATGCACATGCAAAGTTGCTAGTTAATATAACAATATACACACGACCAAAACACATGCAAAGTTGTTTATTATATACATAGTTACATATAAATATAATAAAATAGTATATACTATATATATGATTTATACATATATAATATAACAACATACTTATGTTATATACATATTACTTATATATATTATACACTAATAGTTTAATAGTTATGTTATACATATATATAATACTTATGTTATAGTTATAACAAATATATATAATAATACATACTTACATACTTTACTGTTGTATTATATATACTTATAAGTATATATATCATACTTATATTAATTATATACTTTACTGTGTATAACATATACTTATTTAGTTATATATATAGTATATACAACATATATGTATATATATTATATATATTATATAATATATAATATATAATACAACATATATATATGCAGTATATGTAACAGTATAATACAACATATATATAATTTATATATATGTAACAGTATTATAACAGTATATATACATAATACTATTTCTTATAATTTATATATATGTATAACAGTATGTATATATACAACATATATATATATAACAAACACACATATATATAATACACTGCATATATAACACACACACACATATATATCACTAACACATTGCATATAACACACACACACATACAGTGACAGACATTATCGGACTCAGATAGCTGCAACAATGCCGCTGTCGAGTCGGTAAGCAACAGTGCCGCCATCGTCAAAGGGGCGAAGGTGCGCCACCGTCGAGACTCAGAGAAGGTTGAGCGAGATACCTGGCCAATCTATGAAGCTCGGGCAGTGATGCCAACCGCTGAAGCTCGGGCAGCGATGGAGGTCGATGAAGCTCCAGCAGAGGCGATAATGGAAGGTGAGAAGCTCCAGCGGAGGCGTGAGGCGGCGATGGTGTCGCAGATGACACACGTAAATAGCCTCTCATATGGAAGGTGAGAGGTCGTCGTTCGTTTTTCAAAAAAAAAAAACAGTTGCTAGGGTTCAGGCAATGAGGCAGCGAGGCGACGAGGCGCCGCCTGAGTCGAGGCGTGTCGCCTGGTCGAAGCAACTCGCCTGGGCCTTCCTCGAGGCGATACGTACCTCAGTCGCCTCGCCTCATTGCCTCCTCACCTAAGGCGACCGCCTCAACAACACTGGTTGCTCCGCGCTGCTGCAACGTCGCCTCGTGCTACTGCAAAAGCCGCCGCCTCGCACTGCTAACCTAGGGCTGAACGGCTTCCCACAGCGCCACCTGGCACTGCTGCAGCATCACCCAACGCTGAATTAGCCACCACCGCCGCTGTGCTGTAGTAGTCCATCTACTGCTGCCTCCTCTCACCATCGCCCAGGTTATCGGAGAGGGGGATTTGTGCCTCCAAGAACTTCGTAGGAAGGTTCTTGATTATTTTAGGATGAAGTGTCGAATCAAGAATCTTCCTATGTGTGATATGACCTTTCTGATCTTCTGATCTATTTGTTTTAGGGTGTGTATTCCTCTTGAGTATTAACCGCATGTGAGCAGAGATTTTTGAGGTGTGTATTCCACGTTTGGTGCATTTGTTGGGGTGTATATTCCCCATTTTTTGTCAGTTTTCAAATCTGCTTGTAAAGAAGTTCAGGGGTGTGTTACGTGTACTCTTTCTGTGGTGCATTGGAATCAGATTATGGCAGTATGTTTCTGTGAACATGGCAGCATCCTAGTCAGAGATTGTGCTAGGGACCGTCGTGAGTGATACTTCAACTACTAGTGTGGCATGATTGATTGACTCAAGTGCCTCCAATCATTTATCCGATAATATGCAGTGTTTTGGATAGATTCAACCTATCTCTCAAGGTCGCACAGTAGAGGTGGCTGATGGGCGACTTGCTCCTATTAGTGGTCAGGGAAAAATTAATGTTACCCCTTCTATGCAACTTAATCGTGTCCAGTTTATTCTAGATTTGTCTATGAATTTGCTCTTTGTCAGTGAAATCATCAAGCAGATGAATTGTCGTGTCATCTTTGATGAGCGTCGGTGTATTTTTCAGAATCGAATGACAGGGAAGACTATTTGTAGTGGATATGAAGGAGGTGTTTACTAACTTCAGCAAGGTCCCATGGCTGCAACATGTCAACTGAGTACCATGTTAGGGAGTGCTCTACAGTGGCTTCTCTGGACAAATTACGCAGGCTTATTCCTCATGTATCCCTAACTACACAGCTCACCTACAATGCATGTCATCTTGGGAAGCATCATAGATCTTCCTTTCCAGTTGCTACTGGACCACGTTCGTCTTCGCGTTTTCAATTAGTGCATCTCGATGTTTGGGGTTCTAGTAGAACTCCAGATAGAGCAGGACATCGGTACTATTTGATTGTGGTTGATGATTTTTTCATATTATCTTGGCATTTCTCATGAAGAACAAGTCTGAAGTGGGTTCACTGAATGAGAAGTTTGTATTGATGATAAAGAATCAATTTGATGTCTACACCAAGACTCTCAGATTTGATAATGCTTTGGAGTTTTGTATTCGTCAACTAGCGGAGCTCTATAGTTTACATGACATAATTCATCAGATCTCATGTCCTCACACCTCTCAACAGAATGGGGTTGCAAAGAGAAAGCACAGACACATCCTTGATATGACCAGAGCCCTTCTTATCCATAATAGTGTGCCACAAAACTACTAGGGAAATGCAGTTCTCACAGCTTGCTACCTTCTTAATAGATTTCCTTCCTCAATGATTCACGAGCAGATACCGTGGCAGATGCTTTATCCAGATGATGAGTTGTTTGATCTTCCACCCAAGACATTTGGGTGCATGGCTTTTGTACATCTTCTTGGACCTGGGCAAGATAAATTAGCACCTAAAGCAGTCAAGTATATGTTCCTTGGCTACTCTCGAACTTAGAATGGGTATCGATGTTTTGATCCCCTACACTAGAGACACTACATCAATGCAAATGTCACCTTTCATAAAGTTGCACCCTATTTTTCTATTGCTACCAAGCAGGTGCTGAGTGTACCAGAGTATGCTCCTGTACCAGTTGCTTCTATACCATTTGGTGTATTCACAAATAATAGTAGCCCTTCTCAGGCTGCTGAGCCATCTACTAGCACATTCAGGCCAGTACCAGCAAATGAAAGGACCTTCAAGGGTCACACTTATCAGTTTTCAATTGTCTATAAGGCAAAGCCCCCTCCATCTATTCCACAGACTCCTTAAGTTAATGTCAATAACCTGGAGGCCACATCTACTCAGGAGGCTCCTTCAGATACAGTGTCAGCAGGTGTAGAGGTTAAAAATCTGTCACCTGTGGATGTTTCTCCAGATTCTGTTTCCATGAGTACTGATGAAGATATCCCTATTGCTATCAGGAAGACTCCACGATCTTGTGCACAGTATCGTGTTGCTAGGAGCGTTGTTTCTGCCAATTCTCTGAGTTAGAAGTTTCATGCATTCATAGCTACAGTATCCAGTGCTAAGATACCTACCTCATACCAGTAAGCTCTACTAGAGGTACTTAGGAGCTGTCACCTCTACCATCTGGCACACACCTTGTTGGAGTTAGATGGGTCTTTGCCTTGAAATACAATCCAGATGGGTCAATTTCAAGGTATAAGGCCCTCCTTGTGGCCAAAGAATTCACCAAGACCTATAGGGTGAATTTCTTTGATACATTCTCCCATCTTGCATGACTCCATTGTTCGCATACTTATTTCTGTTGCAGCTCATTATGAATGGCATCTACATCAGCTGGATGTCAAAAATGCATTCTTGTATGGAGACTTGGAGAAAGAGATCTATATGCAGCAACCACTTGGATTTGAGATTCAAGGGGAGTATGTGTACCGACTTCATAAGGCCATTTATGGTCTTAAGCAGAGCCCCCGAGCCTGGTTTCAGCACCTGTCTGAGGCATTGTTAGTTATTGGGATGCAAAGATCCTCATTTGACCATTCACTATTTGTGAGGAGGACTAGTAGTGGTACAGTGGCTCTACTTGTATATGTGGACGACCTTCTCACAGGTGATGATGCAGAGAGTATCTCAGGTAAAGGAGTACTTGGCATATCAGTTTGTAATGAAAAATCTTGGGAAGTTGAGATACTTTTTGGGCATTGATACTTTTTGGGCACTGAGTTTGTCACAAGTAAGCAAGGGGTAATTATGTCATAGAGAAAGTACGCCCTTGACATTCTTCAAGAGATAGGCATGTTAGGATCAAAAGATATTAATATTCCTATGGATCCTAAAATTCACCTTTTTGAGGATACAGTGAAGCTAGGCCATCGACAGTTGGTGTGAAGTTGTTATATCTGACCATCACTAGGCCAGATATTAGCTTTGTGATGGGTAAGCTAAGTCGGTTCTTAAATAAGTCTATTGATATTCATTGGCAAGCTGTGATGCAGGTGTTGAGGTACATCAAGTGATGTTCAAGTAAAGGCATTCCTTTTCAAAAGAAGGCACCTATTCTATTGCTGCCTATTCAAATGTCGATTATGCAAGTGATGTTGGAGACAAGCAGTCTACTACTAGCTTCTGTACTTTTGTAGCTGGGAACTTGGTGACCTGGAAGAGCAAGAAACAGAGTGTTGTTTCACGCTCTAACACTGAATTTGAGTACAGAGCCATAGCACATATTACAAATGAGATGATATGGATCAGGTCTTTGTTACAGGATCTTTATGTTACTATTCAGGAGCCAATGGAGATCCACTATGACAACCGAGCTGCTACTTACATTGCGAACAATCCTATGTTCCACGAGAGAACAAAACACGTGGAAGTAGATTGTCATTTCACAAGGAGTTTGATTCAACAGGATCTACTTCGTACTACTTGCCTTGCCTCCTCAGACCAAACTGCTAACATGTTTATCAAGCCGATGTCTCGCCCGCAGTTTGAGAAGTGTAGAAACAAGCTGAACATGATAGATATAGATACTCCAGCTTGAGGGGGAGTGTTGAGTTATGTTTTGTAGTAAGGGACATTTTGTTACTTTTATTTTCATAGTGGATTTATGGTGTAACTTTTCCCTCTCCTATATATAAGTGTAGGGACTGCTTGGTAAATTAAGAAAAACTCTTTTTCTTCAACTTAGTAAATATTAAGTATCATAGTACCTGTTAACTAGTTTAATATTAATTAGTAAAGGAGAGATCGAGAAAGGGGAGGGCAATAAGCGAGTGGGAATGTCAAACCTTTTCTATTTACAGTGTAGGGAGAAAGGGCATCGTGCGGATGACTACGGGGACCCTATGGTATGCCTGTATTGTAAGGGTGTTGGCCATCAGCGGAATAAGTGTAGGACGACCGTGAAGGTGAGCGAAGCACTTGTCTCTTTGACTTTACCCCCACTACCCCTATAGTGGAGGTTGAAGCTTTTTGGTCTTCGAAGTTTTGTGAAGAACGGTGTCTTCCTCAGCTTAACTTAGGTTGGGGAGGTCGTGGATGTGAGGCTACTACTAGAAAAGGTTTAGGCAACGCTTGTTGAGGTGCATGGAAGATTGTTCGATCTCTCGTTAGCCGTCATCGATGAGCAAAAGGTTCTCTTATTCGTCACTTAATAGTTCTCTTATTGGGATGTGTTTCCACACGACTTCGATGCGAAGCGGGTTGGTGAGATGAAGGAAACCTGCCATTACTAATGGGGCGCTAGATGTAAGGTTTTCAATGTCGATTTTGATATTGTTTTGATAAATTTCTGAGTACATATTTCGAAGGCACACTGAGGGCACATCGTGGAAATGTCTGTATTTCAACAATTTCAATACTCAAAAAATAGTTCATTTCGGAGACACACTAAGGGTATGTTGGAAGTATGACGATGCATGCTAACAAAAATGACAGAAGTAGTCAAAATAAAAATCACAAAGTTAAACAAGTTTATTTATTATATCATAATATTCGTATGCAATATGTAACCTACCATACCATGTTCAAGTTCAAGAATCAAATATCAAATACTTACTATCCGAATTGAATTAAGAAAAGAACAAATAGATGAGTTTATTCCAACCCCTAAATAAATCAATCACAATTAAATATTGATAGGAAATGAATTATTAATGATACATAAGATTGGTTATATTTTCCCTTCTTTCTTTACTTTACTTCTATTTTTTCTTTCCCTATGCCTCCAAACTGTGCATTTCCCAAATCATTAAAATGGCCAACAAATTGGAATTTGAAATATAGGAAGATTTAGGGGTTGGGAAGAGATCTAGGTTCTATAATTAGCGATAAATGTGAAATTAAACCTCAAGAGAAGAACGAAAGAAGCAACGCTAACAACAGAGAAGAATAATAGCAGTAGCAGTGGAGAACGGGAGAAGTGTAACCAAGGTTTTAAATATCAATATCGCATTAACAAGTCAAAAAAGAGATATATCTAGGTTCTATAATTAGCGATAAATGTGAAATTAAACCTCAAAAGAAGAACAAAAGAAGCAACGGTAGCAACAGAGAAGAATAATAGTAGTAGCAGTAAAGGAGAACGGGAGAAGTGTAACCAAGGTTTTAAATATTAATATCGCATTAAAAAAGTCAAAAAATGGATATATCAATGATATATTGTGATATCAAAAAATTTTGGGGAAACCACTCAAAAGGACCTAAAATGGCTTAAAATGTCAACATGAAGAAATGCCTAAGCCTTAAAAGATCAAAACTATGGTTTAAGATGTAAAAAAAAAAAAAATCTAATTCTTAATGCATGGAGATCGACATATCTAAAATTGTTGGCATGCTGCCAAGATCCCTATGTTTTGACAATTTTATCGTGTTAACATGGTGCCCTACCAAAACCTCAATTTCGCTTACATGTCTGTGGCATTTTGATCACTAACTAAATGTGAGACCTCCGATAAAGTAGTGATTTAAATGTCATCGGCATGCCACCGGCAAGGCCTTTTTAGAGAAAGGTCCTTTTTTTAAAAAGGCCCATGCCGACATGGAGTGTGTTGAAATGCTGGGATTTCACCGGCATGCCAACGATATTAGTGGCGAAATCGACGCCAATGCCAAGGTTACTGCTGGTCCATCGTTGACATTTTTGTCGGCATGCATCATCATGCCCTCGGCATGCCCTCGAAGTGCACATTTAGAATTTCATCGGTACAACGTCGAAATCGACATTTCGAACCTCGCAATGAAGGCCCTTGTAAGGGTTTTCGTCTACAAGATTCTACTTCACTTGAGGTCAATCAGAACAGTTAAGGTGGTGGTTGAAGTATTGTGTTACGCATTGCCTTACCTTCAGTTTTTGTTTTTTTTTATATTATTTGTTAATAGTTTGGGTAGTCTTGTGATATTATTGAAAATACACTGAAGGAGGTGAATAGTGTAATTAAAGAATAATATGTAAATAAAATTCTACCACACAAAATGAACATAGCCATTTTTAGATGAAAATCCAAATTAGGAGAAAACCACCACCTAAGTCCACCTAACTTAGGATTTACCGATCACTAGGTGATCAAATCACTAACCACACCACTTCAAAACGAAGGTGGTGTACCTCAGTTACAAAACCTACCTCTGATCCTTAAACATAGGTTTTTCTCTTCCACTAGAAAGAGACGGAGATCCGACAAGCCAGACATCCAAGTACAACAATAAAAAAGTAAAACAAAGATTAAGCACAACATATAGAACACCCCAACAAGATAATAATGTAATCTAGCCTTTTGGTAATAAGGAAACTCCCTAAGATGGTTGCTAGCAGCTAAGTAGTGAGGGAGACAGAATTTTACCTAGAGGAAATAAGTGTACAATAGTAGGGCAAATAGAAAGTGGAGCAATATAAAGTATAGAGCTTGAATTGTATCTCTAATGAGCGTATTTGCCTCACGAAGGGTTAAAGGTTATTTATAGGCTTCAAGAGAACCTTCAAGAAGGTCTGGGAGCCTTCTCCTAACCATTGGAGACAAATCCCCAAGGATTTGGTCAAAATCCAAATCAGATCAAGCAATGATTAAGTCTGACAGTAAAATTAGATGACTGAAAAATATGCCAGACGTCTGATATAGGGTTTCTGGACATCTGACAAAGGATCTAGACATCAAAAAATAAGGACTAGTGTTCCTAGAACTAATTAGATCTAAACAGTGTACTTGTCACTAAGTATTGGACGTCTGGATATTCATTATAAGATGTCTGGTAGTATATTTGGATGTCTGAAAGTTAGCGGATTGGTTCCTGGAAATGATCAGATCCAAACAGGGATCTTGTATTTAGGGATCAGACATCCATACTATTCCTAGATGTCTAATGATAATGATGCCCAAGACTTTTATGATTTCTAGAGAATCTCATAATCAAGATTTACTCCAACAAATCAGTCTTTAAGTCAAATTAACCCTAATGTACATGTCTGCACATCTACTGATACTAATAAAATATTCCTAACTTGGTTTGAGATGATTTTGTTCTGACAAAGTGTGATTTAGGCTTGATTTTGATTCTATCAGTCCATTATTGGACGTCTAATAGTGTGATCAAACGTCTTGAGTGAAGGTGGATCGTTTTAAGGCTCTATATATGACTATTAGACGTCTAATTTATTGACCAAACGACTTAACTTTCCATATCAAAAGTCTAGAGACTATGTCAGACGTCTTCTGATACTAAAGAATGTTCCTGATCTTAGTTTGGATTTGTTCTAGGTTTTTGCCTAAGTGTTAAGAGACTATGATAAGGATTCATATATCTAGCTGGGGACTCTTTACAACACTTTTAGACTCGATGAAAGAAAAAAATTACAATTCTTTTAACTTGATGTACAATTTTCCTAAGACCTAGATTGAAACTTCTTTTTCTTTGAGTCTGGCCTTTGAGATATAGTTTGAGACCTACAACTTAGCAATGATTTTTTTTTTTTGAAAAAGTGAAGGGTGGTTATCCATGTGATAACCACCTAGATTCATTAATCAGAATAAAAAGCCACAAGGCCATCATTGAAGCTACAGAGTAGACTCCCAAAACACCAACTAGGAGTCTAGGAGGAAATGGAGTAGACCACATTTTCAACATATGGTACATCTCCTCTAAAAACAACCCCATTCCTTTCCAACCAAACTTCTCACAACACTGCTAGTACCTTTGCCCTCTCCTTCCTCAACCTAAAGATGGTACCACCTCCAACAATATTACCTCTCTTGAAAGAGGACCAGAACCCCTCAAAGTTATCAACTGTAATCCAGTCAATCCCCATCATCCTCCACACCTGTCTCGCAAAGGGCAAAGGAAGAAAAGGTGTTGGATGTCTTCATTCGCCCCTCTACACAGGGGGCAACCAAGGTCATCCATTGCCACCCACCTCGCCCTCCAAACCTTAGTAAGGATTTTGCCCCTGCTAACAAGCCAAGCAAAAATTTTGGCATTCAAAGGGCACTCCACCAACCAGAGTAACCTGCAATCCCTCAAGAAGTCAACATCCGCCAAGGGCAAACAACTTCTTAGCAACAGAGAAGTCCCCTTCCTCCCAGCAAAGAGCATCCCGACCACCTTCCAGCTCCCACCCCTCCAGATCCCCCAACAAGAGCTGGAACTCTGCGCACCTCTGGTCAGACAACACCCCCTCAAAGGTGGGACACCATGCACCATCCCAGCAACTCCCCACTGTCACCTCCTTGCACACAGCTCGTGAGAAAAGCCGCAGGTACCTGTCACAGAGACGACCACCACCTTGCCAGTCATCCATCCAGAACCTGAAAGAGTCCCCATCTTCCATGTACGGTGAGAAGAAATCCCACACCTTCGGTACCATCGTCACCAACCCCCTCATGAAGTGTGACGCACCAGGAGAAGGGAACTCAAGAGCCCCCCAAGAGAGGAGGGAACCATAGCATTGTCTAAAAGTGTCACCAAGAAGGCCCTGCTCCACTGGCCTAACAATCCACTTTGTGAGGAGACTTGAGGTTGACAGCTTCCACATCTCTGACCCCAAGACCACCTTCCTACATCGGTCTGCACACCTCATCCCAGGACACCAACATTGTCCCCTTCACTACCAATCTAAGGTTTCACCAAAAGAAATCTCGCATAAAGTCAGTAATCTTTTTCACTACCTAACGGGGGACCCCGACATGGAGGACAGAACCGCCTTAAGCAAAGTCAACCTTCCTCCCTCGAGAGAAGACAAGATGACAATCCTGACATCTACTTCTCCATCCTGACAGCAAAGTCAACCAGTCTTGTAAGTGGAGGTGTCTATCCGTCAAGAGGATGCCCAAGTAGGATAACGATAGGGCTCCCATGCCGGTCCTGAGTGCAGTTTTGTAGGCCTCCACTTCCCCAACCGTCATATGAAATGGAACAAAATTGGACTTCTCGTAATTAATTTGCAGCCCCAACGCCTCACCAAACAACTCCAAAAGTATGTGAAGTCTGCTCGCCTCTACAGAGAACCCTTCCACCAAGAACAAAGTATCATCCACGTACTGCAACAGTGGAATCTCCCCACTTGCTCCTACTGAAAAACCCCTAAACATACCCCTCGAGCACAACCTAGTGGTCACTTTAGTTAGGGCATCAACAGCCAAGACGAACAACATTGGGGCAACCAGGCATCCCTGCCTGACCCCCCTCTTGGGCTGCACCCATCTTCCTACAGGATTCCCATGCACTAGCACCAAAAATGATGCAATTGTGACACATCTCTTCATCTAGTCAATCCAGACCCGAGAGAAGTTTCTCCTAATCAAAGAGGCCCACAAGAAATCTCATTGAATGGAATCATAGGCCTTGCTAAAATCCACCTTCCACAGAAAAGCTATCTTCTTCAATCTCCTCCAAGCTGCCAAAGCCTCCATGGCCACCACAAAGCCATCCAAAATGCCCTTTCTAGGAATGAAAGTTGTCTACACCGACGAAATAATATCACAAAGCAACCTACAAAGTCTATTAGCAAGGACCTTCGCCACAATAAGATATGAAGCATTCAACAAAGCAATCGGCCAAACGTCTTCAATGGCCTCAACACCATTCTTCTTATGCAGAAGGAAAAGATAGAATTTATTCAACCTATAGAAGCCCCTATTCCCCACCACAAACTCCTCCATAACCTGCAACACATCCTTCACTAGTGGCCAGAATTCCTTGTAGAGGAAGATCGGAAACCCATCTGAACCTAGGCATCCATCTACATTGAAGCCCCAAATAGCTTATCTCACCTCATCATCCAAGAAGCCGGCCGTAAAGGACTCCGCCTACCCTGCAGAGATACATCACACATCCTCACCCAACCACCTCCACATGCCTCTCCTGTGCGTCCCCATAAATTCCCTAAAAAAATCTGCTACAGCTCTCCCCACATCCTCCCTGCCTGAAAAAGCCGTCCCTTTAACTAGCAGCCTGTCAATCCAGTTTCTCCTCCTCCTAGCCAACGCCATCTGGTGGAGGAATCTAGGGTTGGAGTCCCCTTCTTTCAACTACTAATGTCTCAATCTCATTTTCCATTCCACCTCTGCCTTTCTGTCATCCTCTTGCACAACCCAGGCGTTTCTCGCCTTACACTCCCTATCTTCGACGATCAGCCCTAAGCTTAAAGATGATTTAAACATAGGAAATGGTGGTTTTGATATATTCACTATCTTTTTGTTATTTTGTAAAATCATCAAAACATTTACTAAGAGGGGTTGAACTAACAATTGTTCCCTAGGGTTTTCTTTCTATAAATAAGACCCTAGGGTTATGTGAAATAGCACCTCATCTCATTATATCTATATGGTATCAGCGCGACGGTCCTAAGTCGACACCAATACCTCCGTTGATTCGCATATCTTCTTCAAGAATACAGAGGAAACAAAGCTACAAAGAAAAATCTTCTAGTGATTGTTGGGATCAGTGAAGGACCACGTGGCACTGTGCCACGTGGCAGCTATCCAAGGGCCAATAGGGCCCATAGTTTGGAGTCCAACTTAAGTCAAGTAGGAATTGTTTTTCTTAGTTGGCAAGTAAGTCTAATTTGGTTTACTTATTTTAGGAGATTTTGTAAGATTTGATTTTTACCAAATCTAGAAGATTTGATTAGATTCTTTAGTTAAGTCTAGTCTTAGCAAATAGGAATATGTACTCTCTATTTAAAGAGAGCCTTTACTATGATTTAGAGTTGAGCAATAGAAAACTTCTTCCAATCATCAAAGCTCCTCTTTACCCCTCTCTCCAACGTAGTGGCTCTCTCTTCCCAACACGCCAACGGTAGCAGCCACATCAGGAAGATTTCTTCTTGATTTCAACGTGGAATCAGTTCACATTCCATGCCAACTGCAACAGCCTCATCAGGGAGATTTCTCCCTGATTTCCACGTGAAATCAGTCCCATCGTGGACTATTCTCCATGCTAATCAAGCCTCCACACTTCCCACGTGTGCACCAAATCTCAACATGGTATCAAAGTAGGCTTTCTAAGCATGATTGGCATGTGATTTAAAGGAATAGTACATGCCCAAATCAGAGAAAAATTTTTCTCTTATGCATGTAGTCTCTTTGGGTCACGTAGAGCTTCATCCAAACCACAAGTGGTGGTTCTTGCATCCAGGAAGTCTTCCTCAACAACTCCAGCGCCTTACGCGAAGAAGACTAGAAGAAGATGGCGGAATCAACCATGACGGTCGGAGATGTCATGCTCGGCTCTAGAGAAAGTAAGGTGGTTGTCTCCGGGACAATCATCAAACTTAGCGGAATAGCCAATTATATCTTGTGGGCTTGTGCCTTCAAGATCTTCGTTAGAGGATAGGAGAAACTCAGTATTCTCCTTGAGGAGGCACCGAACTTCAAGGACGACAAGAAGAAGAAGAAGAAGAAGAAATATGAGAAAGAAAATTATGTCGTCATGAATTGGCTTATGAACTCGATGAACCCAACCATCGCCTCGAACATGCTCTACAAAAAGAGCACCTTCGAGATTTGGACGGCCCTCGAGAAACAATATGCTCAAACCACGAGCACCACCTGCATCACCGAGCTTTACACCTGTATCTGGACAGCCAATAAAGGAGATGTCTCCTTGACAAAGTACTATGAGAAGATGGAGGCGTTGTTCGAGGAGTTGGAGATCTACGAACCTCTTTGATGCAACAAACAGGGGGAGACAGATGCAGTGTGGCAAGCCACAAAGTTCTTGTCGGGATTAAATTCTCGCTATCGAGCGCACATGATCAGATTCTCGCTTCAAAAGGAAGGATGGATCTAGAGATCATCTTCTGTCGTCTACTCAAGATGGAGATTCCTAAGGAGACAAACAAGCCAAAGAGCAAGAGTTCCGCCTCGCTATCTCAGAAGCAAGTGCAGGACAAGGACGAGGGAGTGGACGTGGGTCTGGTCGCATCTACCCGAAGTCCCAACACTGTGGACGAAATAATCATCCACAAGATAAGTGTTGGGTAAAGCATAGGAGACCATCACGTGGGGCTACTAACACCTCACATATCAACTCCCTTACTTCTAAAGATTTGGAGAAGCTTCAAGTTCTTCTACAGGAAGACAAGTCTACAGCAACCATCACAACAACCACCCAGGTTGCCACAAAAGCAACGACTTCAGAAGCAGGACTCGCCATAGTTTTGTCCAAGAAGAAGACCAAGATCTTCGCCTTCAGAGAAGAAGATGAGTGGTAGAGCATCTAGCTTCACCAATGAAAGGCCAAGTCATCGGCCTCACGGCCTTCGACTTGAGGGAGAGTGTTGGGATCAGTGAAATGCCACATGGCACTGTGCCACGTGGCAGATATCCAAGGGCCAATAGGGCCCACGGTTTAGAGTCTAAATTAAGTCAATTAGGAATTATTTTTCTTAGTTGGCAAGTAAGTCTAATTTGGCTTACTTATTTTAGGAGATTTTGTAAGATTTGATTTTTACCAAATTTGATTAAATTCTTTAGTTAAGTCTTCTTAGCAAACAGGAGTATGTAATCTCTATTTAAAGAGAGCATTTCCTATGGTTTAGAGTTGAGCAATAGAAAATCTTTTTACAATCATCAAAGCTCCTCTCTACCCCTCTCTCCAACGTGGTAGCTCTCTCCTCCCAACACGCCAACTGTAGCAGCCATATCAGGAAGATTTCTTCCTGATTTCAACGTGGAATCAGTCCACATTCCACGCCAACTACAGCAGCCTCACTGGGGAGATTTCTCCTTGATTTCCATGTGAAATCAGTCCCATCATGAACTATTCTCCACACCAATCAAGCCTCAACGCTTCTCACATGAGCACCAAATCTCAACAATGAAATTTAAGCATGTGGCCCTTCATTCAAATGTTCTTCCACGCCTCATTCCCGATTGAGCTTAGTAAAATTCATTTATCTTGAGTTAGTAGTTCCAACAAAAGAGAAGTAAACAAAAACTCAATAGCAAAAGTACATTAAAAAAAGAACATTAAGACAATGAAAAATATTTTGCTTTATTAGGATGCAACCGTCCTGGTTATTAAATATGAGTTATGGGCTTATCACATTTTCATCACTGCTTCTTTCTTCTCTTCATTCCCTATTCCTCTCTGCATTAAGTTATCACATTAAATCATCCCTTGTAATTATGAGAACTCAATGGTGTTTGGCCTGCATACTACTAGGTTGGCCTAAAGAAGGCCCATGTCCACCTAATTGGACGGCAGAACTTGTCTCCCACCACCCTTACCCTTCTCTTAGCACCAGACAAATCGTTGAGCCTCCGGCCCTAATTGTAAGAAACATAAATATAATACTGGGAGCATTCCCGATCTATAGCAAGCAATACAAGTATTGCACTGTCAAAACTCCCAAATGCAGTGGAGCTAAAGGTAGGCTCAAAGCCTTTTTTGTCATGACTTAGCCAAGGAGATTCTCCTCTCAATTACAGACTCACGACTTGCTTTGTACTTTCATCTTTATCACATGACTTCTAGGCATGTTTACATATGCAAATGCCCAAATGCAATTAAATCAATTCTTTCTATGACAAACAAGGAGTAGATGCTTCCTTCTTTTGATCACAGCATAACTTTCCTTTAGCAACAAAATTAACTTTCAATATGACCTATCTTCTGATATTAGGGAATGTTAGACTAGACGCTACATTTATATTATTGCCTTATGTCATGGAACCAAGTTTGTAATTTCTCCACCTAACCTATATATAAGAGGCTAAGTTTGGAATTCCTATACATTTTACCAATGCTCTTTCTAGGATCATCATGGTTTTTCTCTTTGGCAAGCTAGGCATAACTAAATATATTTCCTGACTTTAAGGGTATGTTCTGTTGTTCTCCCATTTCATGGGATCTAGCATTTTTCACTTAACCTCTATTTCAGAGAGGATAGATTTTTCAACAAAATATTAAGAATTATCTTCGGCAAGGACATGGAGCTTAGCATATCCCACCTGCTCCACAACCTTGTCCATATCCACAGTGGGTAGCTCCTACTTGCCCTTGACCATAGAGTCATAGACTACCTCAGAAAATTTCTGTGACCTTATCAAATCACAAGCTTACTCAGCTGACTGCAAGCCTCGACCATGGTTGGAAACTATAAAGATGGTAAAATTTGATTGTACACAGTATGATCGGATTGATCCTACCAGAACATCTAACCAAGTTCTCCTGTTTGTCTTAGTTTTGGGACTGACGTGCAAACAGGGCAATGTGAATCTAGTTTTCTAATGATAGACTTCATAGTTAAATAGTATTGTATTAGCGACTTATCAATCACCCGCATCGTTGCTATCTTTCAATGAATGTGAAAATGCAAGTTGCATTCATTTCCTAGCTGTAGTTTGTCACAAAAAGAGTCCAACAACCCTTTTAGTATATGGTGGAACATAATCTCATAACCAGCGCAAGAAGTAACATTATTTGTGATCCAACCTCTAAAAGACTAGTATCTTTCTTTTAGGTGGCATATCTACAGGTCATCACATAAGACTCGGACTCTAAGATAATGTGCTCTTTTTACATGCCTCAACAGATATCACAAATGCAAAGGATCATATCTGGTAGTATGGACTCATCCAACTTGAGCTTGGTGTCAAATGAGAATGGTTTTCTATGACCCTTGAACTCTCCTTTGGTCCTAGTCCCCTCAGCATCTCAGGACCTATCTGTTGTGTGATAGATAATGATGTCATGATTGAACCTCAAGGCTACACACAATCAGATAAATGGTTGCACAAGCTCCTTGGAACATTGAAGCTATCATAGTCATGTTGCACAAGAAAACACCCATGTCACACACCTTACTCCAGCACATTGTGCACTGCAAGAGATTATGCTATGCAATAGAGGTGATGCTAGCAAGCACATATCGACTTAGAGAAGAGTGCAATAGCAAGCTGTGATGCTAGCAAGCACAGAGCGATCACACATACAAGAGCATGCAAATCATGCCCGAAATGTCTTGCACAGAGGTGACGCCTGCACTAGCACTCATGGGCATGCATAAGGTTTGCAAGTAGTGATGGCATTGATGGGCATTGCACTACTGGCATATAGCGCTGGAAGCATTGTCAATTGTCAAGATGCGGATAATGCTACTTCGAAGAAGTTGCTGTCACACAAAGTCTCGATAAAAAAGATGAAGAGGGAGGTATTTGGTGGAATATTGCACCACCAACCAAAGGTCATTTGCCCTAGTAGCATGCTAGGAGTAGGGTAACTTGCTTATTAGTGAAACCCTGATCTTCAAGATATAAAAGATAGGATGGAAAAATTGCAATCCTACTCCTCTAGAAATAAAAAGTAATACAGAAGACAGAATAAATATAAAAAAGAACATCTACCAACAGTAACAAATGTAGGTAGCAAAATATCTTTAGCACGTATTTTTTTCATTTTTTAAAAAATCTTTAACTTGTATTTTAAGTCATTTGAAAATGTCTAATTTCATAGACTGTTTATGAAATTGCATATTCACCTTTAGCTCTGGGTTAACAACATCCAGATGAGATTTCTTGGAAATTTTTTTCACAAGATAGACTTATGTAGTTCAAAATTATAAAATAAATATCAGTGAATCAGATTTTGAATCATGAAACCCTTGCCCATTCCCTAAAACTTAGTCATTGATACGTCTCCTATCGAGACAATCTAAGGTTCATTAGAAAATAAATTGATATTACACAGATGTTATTCAGTTCATACTGAAAAAGAAAAAGGGTTAAAGAACATACTTTTCTTTTGGTAACACCATTGTCCTCATTGGCATCTTTTGCAGGAAAATAGAATCCATATCCAGTAGGTTTCCTGTGGCGTCTTGCAAGAATCGCTTGCATCTCCCAGTATTCCCTCATACTGATTCCTTTTCCATCTAATTCCAACTAGACCACAGTACCAAAAGGAATTTTTTATCAAATGAAAATGACAATTTAAAATATAAACTTGCATATCAATTGCAGGCTTTTCAATTATATAACACAGTTTCATTAGCTATAAACAAAAACCCCTAAACCTGTCTCAATAAAGAGACGTCTGATCAAGGTTTAATTAATGTTATAACTAATGAGCATTTTGACTAACTGGGGGTGAAATTTTGTGACATCAAAACATCCCCCACCTTCCAAGAGTGGCCAAATTTCCAGGTCAGGTAGACTTATGCCTTTTTTAGGTCATTGCAAGGAAATTTAAGATCTTAGCGAAGGAAAAAATATTTAGAGTGTTCAAGACAGGTGCATAATCATTATTTGAACACCGCTTGGCCCAACAATTATGACAACTACAAGTTACTTAAGCGGGTAACATGCAGGATTTATACTGTCAATTTTACTAAGCACATAGATCCTAATGTTATTTTCTAAAAGAAGCAAGTGCTTGGAGACATAAATGATTACCATGTAGATGATGAAATTTGACCAGTAGTTTTAAGCTTGCAGCTGAAAAATATACATGACAAGCGAAAACATGCAAAACATTGGAGAAACCATTACCTTCTCTGATTGCAAGAAGAAACTGAAGACATGGGCTCGATACCAACGAGCACAAGAAATAGGGTTTCCTTCCAACCATAAACTCTTAAGACATGGTAGAGTACACAGAAGTGCCAACTCTGAAAATTTTGAAATAATGTTGTAGGAAATATCAAGACCTTCAACCGTTTTCAAAGTTTCAATGCCATGCAAATTTGTAAGAGCATTATTCCGCAAGATTAGCTTGACAATTGGACATGGAGCCTGAAAAGTATTATTTACAAAAGATGTTAGCAAGAATATGCTACGGATTGGACATGGGTGCCTCCTTGAATTTCATTTAACCCATCCAAAGATTATGGAGAGCACACATAATAAACAAATTTAACAGATAAAGAAAAATCAAAAAAGCATTTACATATGCACCCCTGAATACCCAAGACTATACAACCAATAACATGTATATCAAACAACAGGACTCATCAATGTCTCCTTTGTCTTTGATTCCCTATCATTTCCATCTCCCTAGAGTCAGGCTTTTTTTCATTTCAACCTTTAGCACGTTCAATAGCTCATTTTTGCCTTGCCAATCATCAATTGCGCATGCAAAAACCAACTACAAACACAAGATTTACATGGAAAATCCTCCACAATGAGAGGGAATAATACAGGGTCACAAATTGTAGACACTTCTAGGGTTTTCTTTACTAAAAAAAATGAATGATTGGGCTACATGTACACATATAGAGATGAGTGCTTGATAGATTCACATCCAAAATCAACATACTTATTTAGATAGATGTTGAACATACCTAAGTTGAAAACATTAACGGAGCATCGTAATGAGCCCTCTTCAAATTTGACATAAGGAAGACACAAATTTGCAAAGTCAATCTTCTCATGGATAAAATGTAGCTCAGCATTCTTTCCGAACGCATAGAATAGGGGTGTTTACATGGTTGATGCAGCCCTGTTATGATGATAAAACACCATAGGGACCTAGGTCTCAATGTCAATATTAGAAAATATTATTCACTTGATATTAAAATCAACAAAAATGAATTAAAGCATAAGACAATTGAAGAACACTTGGGTTTACGTGGAAACCCCACTCACGAAAAGCAAGAGAACCACAGGAGAAGGCCCCATTAGCGCTCTAATGTTTCTATTCTTCTCAAAGGAATATGAGAGGAGTACACGCCTATTTATAAGCCACCACTCACAACACAAAATCCACATCCTCCAATGTGGCATTTAACTAACAACTCAATCCTCTCAACACTCCCCCTCAAGCTGAAGCATGGGATGCTCAACTTGTAACACAAAAGGAATCCACTCTATATAGCAGAACAAACAACACTCTGAACTAGTTTTTGCTTGTATGCGAGAACACGGGCTGGAGTTGCTGGACAAACTGTAGCTGGCTCTAAAAAGAGGCCTCTCCTCTAAAGACCCGGTGCTAGTGGCTCCTCATTCAGTATCCCAGACATGGGCCGTCCTCTGAAAACCTCGAAGCTATATCTCTCACATAAAAACCGGCTAGGCCCTTCTTCTGAGGACTCGAAAATAAATCTCCCTCTCTGTGGAGACCTCGAAACTCTGGACCTCCCAGAGTTGAGTTTCTCATGTGAAGATCAGCTACTAAACAAGCCTATAGTGGTATCCGATGTCACCCATCGTACCTTGGGATTGCAACAAAGGGGACTCCCAAACGGAGGGAACTACAATAGGCTTCCACATATTCCGATTCATAACTTCTCAATAACATCTATGCTATAGATCTACGATTCCATTTTCCACACTAGATTTCCTACAAATGGCTTGCTTAAGTGACGAGATTTTCTCTAGCTATGCATGGTAGCATATGGCTGACCTTCTATCATTAACAGAGTCGGCCTTCAATTGTCACACCCCGCAACCTCTTGATTCCAGTTGTTAATAAGTACTACCTAGAAACAGTAGTCATCACATCTTTTGAAATCCACCGCCATGGAGTACGTTCTTCAAGCAAGGCCTACCTTGCTGAATGTGGACCTACACCAACCAATCAGAAGACCTCCTAATTTACCCATGGTGTCTAGAGCTTCAAACTATCCAACCTGCCCCCACCAATCCGACTCCAAACCCCTTGGTCAGTAGACTCCAGCCTAGTTTCTTACAACAATTCCAAATCAACTACCCAATCTCTTAAATATCTCCCCAAGCCACCTCTCTTGTGGTCGTCTCATAGACCACGCATGTTCCAGGTGATGATCTTCATTTCCAACATAGCGTCCCCTCTTTACCACTATTCTCCGCAACTTGGCCACAGCAATGCATCTCTCCACCTTGCGCATCCCCACATTAGTAGCCACATAGGCCTTTTCCTCAAGTCCAAGGTTTTGTGACCCGGTGGATGGAGTAGGTGGGGAAGCAAAGGCACAATGTGCTTGCCCACCCACACCTACAGCATCCATGGGTGCACCCTAGGATGGACAAGCCACAAAAGAGGGACATCTTATACCATAAACTGTACAACAAAGGTATCCAATTCCACTTCCCTTACAAGAGTTGAAGGTGTCGGGGTCTAGGTAGAAGCATTGAAGATTGGGGACCCCACTTCCTCTGCTACAGTACTATCTCTAACACCCATAAGACCTGGCCGAGGAAGCTTGACTCAACACCCATCCAATCAAGAAGCCTATCTCAATGCTTGACTAAGTAGAGACAACAATACCACCCCAACAACCACTGAGACCATAATCGATGGCCCCCATCTCCAACTCGATCGCATCAATCACCTCACCGTCGCCACAAATGGTCTTCTCAGCAAGTATGACTGCTCTGCTCATTACTTTGATGGCTTCTACAATTAGGGATGTCAACGAAGCGGGGTTTGGGGCATATTTTGGTAATACCAAACCCATCACCATTTAGAAATTCATTCCCCATACCTGCCCCATTTACTCAGTGCAAAAAACCTGCCCCATACCCATTTACCCATCAAGTACCCATTTCCCCAATGGGTACCCATTAATATGTCTCATATGCCTAATTATATATAGTTCAGAGGTATTTGACAACATTTATATAAAAATTATTAATACATATCAACAAACAACTAAAAAAAGACATACTTTCATATTATAAAAGTGTACTATATATTAAATTATACAAGCACCTAATCATATACGAGATAATTTAGGGAGGGATATGATAAGTTACTTTTGAAAGAAAAACATGTTATCGCACAAAATCCAACAAAAAATAAATATTGCATCTTATCAGGTATACAGGTTTGGGGATACCCTTCCTATACTCAAACTCATATCTAATCAGGGATGGTTTAGTAAACCCAAACCCACCCCAATCAGGTCAAATTAGATCGAGTCCTCATTGGAGAATACTAAATTAACATCCCTATCCACAATTGCTGGCTCTGGCATAGTGCCCTCTCTAGTCTCCTGGTCAATCACCGCTCCGATGACAAAGGTTGCCTCCTCTACACTATCCTCTACAGTGACCACCACGATCACTGTTTCAATCACCAAAGAGGTCACCAACCCTTGGATGGTCAGTAGGCATCAGAGCCAGAGAGCCCCAATCAAAAGCATGGGTGAGGAGACCAATCTTCAAAGCAGAAAGGGGTCATCAAATCCAAACCAAATAACCAAGAGGGTCACTTGCAAGGTTCGAAATGTCGATTTCGACGCCGTGCCGACGAAATTCTAAGTGTGCATTTCATCGGCATGCCGAGAGTATGCCGTGAAAATGCTCATTTTTCAATAGGCAAACTGATGAGCATGCCGAGGACATGCCAACAAAAAATCATAGAAATGCTCAAAATGATATCAATTTCAAATAATACTAATTGTGTAACAATAAGAGCCCAAGAATACTCATCGTACCCAAGGTTTCGACGAGTCAATTCGAAGCCCAAAATCATATGCGTGTGTGTGTGCCCTTACCCAGACCTGTAGACCCTTACCCATCAAACCCACACCTCAAACCTTACTCGGCCAACACAAAAACTCACCAAACTCATCGGCACCTGGTGGCATGCCAATCGTACCGTCGGCATGCCGACGAAATGGTCGGCATGCCGCCGGCATCCCTGCGTTTCGACACAAAGTGCATGTCGGCAAGGAGGTTTTCCAAAGATGCCCTTGCCAGCAGCATGCCATCAACATTTCAATCACTAGTCACTTGTAGATTTGCCATAACAGTATAGAAGCACCTCTTTATGCCTAGCGTGTGGGTGGGCATTACAAAGGAATTTTGGATGGCTTTCAGAAGTGGCATCCAGGCAAACTTTACGATCTAGATGATGGTGTATGATACTTTGTGGCCAATTTGGCTATAAAGGAATGGAATCATTTTTTTGTGAGGAAAGGCATGGCATGAAAATACTGTGAGGAAAGCTCAATCTCTTTTTAATTTCTGGCCAATGCGCTTGTAACTATTTTTATTCTTGTTAGGGGTAGTAATGAATTAGACAGCTACTAATCTCTAGTAGCCATCTCTTTTCTTTTAAAAATAAGTATGAACTCCATTTCTTCTCTTTAATCCTTATCATGGACATCTAAACTACAAACTAGAACAGCCCTGTATACATTCATTTTGTGCTCAACTTTTACAGTTCAAAGCCCAGAAATCCAATTAGTTATCCAGAAGTCCATTCTTGCAAACTTTGGCATCTCATGATCAGATGTCTGAAATACCCACTTCAAAGATCTGAACTATCCATTTCAGATGTATGCTCTTTGGGTTAGATGTTCGTTCGTGTGACAACCTTGTCATGCATGTTTTGAATTACACTATGGCATCTACGAGTTTCTAAGACCCTTTTCCTCATTATAGGCACTTTCTAATCAGCATGCATGTACATTGTTCACATTATATCATATGTTCACTTAGTCAAGGCCTAACTTACAATGATACTAGCTAGATAAGCTCATCGGATGGGATTCAAAGAGGATGATCATCCCTACCTCAAATAGCTCTTCCTCCTCAAGCTTCCATGATCTTTTTTGGCCTCTTTTTTTTCTCGGTCTTGACATCCCTTGGTCCTCCTCCTCCTTCTTCTTTGGCTTTCCTATGATTCTCTTTTCTTCTCTCCTTCCTCCTCCTTCCTCCTCCTTTCCTCCTCTGCTACAGCAACCTTTAGCGCCAACAATGCCTTCCCTTCCTCAATCATAGTCGCCCCCCTCTCCCTCCTTTGCTTGCAGCCAAGTGGGTAGCACAATAGCAGCAGCAGCAGCAGATTGAACAAGAGTGATGAAATTTGATGGAGGAACTCCAAAGAGAGAAATCAGTGGAGAATATATGGCAGAAAGTAACAAGTGGATTTTTCTCTACCTAATGCTCTTGCATAAGAGACCAAAAGCAGGAGTGATTGCCCCATTAGCTACTAACCACATCCTCTCTCTTGGATTAAGGTTAACCTTGATTACTTTCTGCCTAACACATGGATTAGTCTTGACCTATTCACAGCAGCTTATTCATTCCCTTCTTTTCTTTCGCTTTTCTTTTGTTATATTTGATCTTTCTAATTCCTTCATTTTTTAACATGAGTTATGTCCAGTTTTAATCACCATTTAGCCGTTAATGCTTTTTTCTTGTTATAATTTTAGGTTTAAATTGCGATCTTTAGATTTGGATCCTCACAAATTACATCAGAAACCTACACCCAAAAACTCCATGGTGAAAGCAAAATCATGACAAACATCTGCGGCTACCTCAACAATGGTCACTTTAGTAGTCATTCAAACCTAAGCTCCAGGTTGGACCCGCAAGTCGGATGTGGAGACGAGCCTCATTTCACTCTACTTCCCTTCATAAGGGGCAATTTTAATTAAGGCTCGAATTATAAATACATCTAAGCGCAGCCAATTATGAAATTTGCAGCAAAGCTGCAAAAATCGGTCTACATGCATATCACTATTCAGGTGTAGGCCTATTAATCATCCAATTATCCAATTAATTAACCGATTAATCATCCAACCAAACATTGGGAGTGCAATTTTTTGGTCTTGATTGGTGCACCAAAGACAAAAAGAACCCTACCTGACTTCTTCCTCCCCCTTCCCCCTACATTCAACTCCTAACCAAACCCTAAACCTGCACCCCTCTCTCCAATGCTCCTCAATCCTCCAACATCGCCATCCTCCCTATCGCTTGACAGGTCTCCTTAAGAAAATATGCACATCAAAAAAATAATACTAATACATATGTGCATATTTCAATTTATATATGTATATATCCTATGTATAATAGTACATATAATTATATTTAATTTTTTAAATATTTAAAAAAACTTAACCGATTAATCCATAATTAATCACCCGCGTACCATACACTCATTAGCAAGTGACCTCACCCGATTTCTATAGCCTTGGCAATTAAATACCTTACACGTCCCAAGTCCCCACAACTTCTAACCTAATTACTTACAATGCCCCTCTAGCATCTTCACAAACTTCTCCGCAACCTATGGAAATGGATCCATATCCACAAGTTCCTTATACATCTTGCAGACAGTCATGATCTCACTCTTAAATGAGAAATAGAACATCTTCAAGTTGTCAATACTACTCATAACACACTTAAGGCTAACAACTACCTGAGCTTTCCAAGCGACAACACCTCATGTAGAACTTCACCATCCTCTCTTTCCCTCCTCACAACAAGCTCAATGTAGACAGAAAGGCAAGGACCCCATGGATGACACAAAGGCAAAACATAGTAAAAGAGATGAAATGAAGGCAAGATGGGTAGCGATTCTGTTGGGGCATGGGATCACATGGACAAGGAGTCCATGCAGGCATTACAACCCATCTCATCGTTTCTAAGAAGGGGTTTCAAAACCAAGCTCAAAGACAGCTTGCCATCCACTTAGAATTAGTTAACCCAGATTAACCTGGGTTTTCTTGGGCTAGGCAACCTGCTTATCTGATTGGATTACCCCTCCTCTATGAGTGATAACAAAGTTCCCACACTAGTCTACCAATGCGAGTAAAAAGGGCCTTTTTTGAAAAGAAAGTAAAAAGGGCCTATTGAAACTCTCTCAGTCATTAAGGCTAGATTAACCAAATCAAACTTCAATCTTGAGAGGAATGAACATCACTCCGAAGCTCAGGGAATAGTCATGTATTCTTCCCTTCCATAGATGCACAAGTGATGCAACACAATCATATTTGCATCATGACTAATGTGTGGTCACTTGTGTTTTTTATGTTTCTCTTTTCTTGATTACCAATTATGCGGTCATTAACTGAGTAGTAGGCTCACCAAAATCCGAAGGGAAACTCCAATTAAGTGGTGGCAGGCTCACCAAAATTAAGCAATTAGTAGGAATTATTGGAGATATTTAACTCAATACCATCAGTTATGTAATGGTTGGGTATATGTAGCCGGGAGTTCAGTGAAAAGAAAACATTTCCACCATTAAATTAAAGGTAACCCCACACCACCTACAAGACCAAAAATGATTCCAACCAATCCATCCATACCCATAGAAGGTCCACATGTCAAAACCCATCAGATTAAGCAACCCATACTACATACCCTGTTTTGACTAAATCCTGTTGACATCTTTATTCCCTGCTATCAAATCCTTATTGTTTTTAGCCTCTGGATTCTGGTTGTAGAACTTGTAATGAGTATCTTGGCTCTGTCAGGCTTGCTAAATGTATAACATTTTTCACAGATACCACTGCATTGTAGGGTTCTAAAGGTTACCTCCTGAAGAACTAGACTTAGGTCCTAAATGCTTTACTCCAAGATCAACATATTGTGCCATTGCATTGTATTTTCAGTAAATGCATATTATCAGAAATAGACATATATTGTCTGTGGGTGTTATGGAGTCCTGCTAGTCTTTTGTTTTATTGGTGTTGTATGTTTTTTTTTTTTTCATGGGGTTGTTCTGTACTTTGCACCCATCTCTCTCTACATATAAAGAGAGGAAGTGTTTAAGAATAAACTAAGTACCTCATTTCTTCTTACTTGATATCAAACCAGCAATCCTAAACCGAAACCCTACATACGACCACCCAAAAAGGCCTCCAACCCCTCCACCGTCTCCCTCCTCTCTATCTCCCTCACTGGATCTCCTCTCGCTGGCTACTTCTCCAACAGAGGCAGCACAGCAGCAGCAGGCACCACCAGCGCCACCGTCGGTGGTAGTCCAGGTACCCCAGCATCGTCGCTGGGGCCCTCCTAACCCCCTGGCAGCGGCGCTCGGTGCATCTAGGGTGCTGCCCAGCCACTGCTAGGTCAGATCTCCTTGCTGCCAGCCCCATCTGGGGTGCTCTACCGCCACTGCAGTGATCTGGTGGCCCTCCTACCCTCTCTTCTTCTCCTCGTTCTTGAGGGCCATGAGGGAGAGGCTGCAATGTTGGGAGTTGATCTTGGCCCCAACAGGTGCAGCTATGCCTTGATTGCCCTGTTGAGGGTTGTTTGGAATTGATGTCCAAGGACTGAAATCAGATCTGCACCTGTCTTTATTATGATCTGAATTTGGTATGATCTACCCTAATTTAGTGCTTTAGAGTTTTTGTCTTTGTGGATTTGTGGTTCTACCGTAGACGTATGGCCTCCTTTGATGCTAAGCCAAGCACCTTTACCACACAGAGATCGGCAGATGATACAATGATCATTGAACGGAATGAGTATGAGAGACTACTCCGAGGTCTTAGCCATCATGATGAGTTTTGGAGAACCACTAAGTTGAGTTCTATTGCACATGACAGGAATCGTACAGAGTGGCTTGTTGATTCAAGTGCTTCACGACATCTTAGTGGAAATCGAAATTATTTTACCCATCTTGGATCCTTACCTGCAAGCAGGACAGTGCAGGTTGCATATGGTAGGCACTCCAAGATAGAAGGTCAGTGGGAGGTACCAATGAGTTCTACTTTGAGATTGCCTAATGTTTTTGTTGAGAGGAATGTGTAGTGGTTTAGTACCACATAGTGAACTGGGACTTTTGTTAATATGTGGTGGCCTATAAATAGGCGTGTACCCCCACCTATTCCTTTGAGAAAAATAATAGAAATCAGAGCCCTATCGAGGCCTTCTCTGGTGGTTTTATCCCCGCTCTTCATGAATGGGGTTTCCACGTAAATCCAAGCATTTCTATTATTTCATGTTTTGACATTATTGCTTTTACATTATTTAGATCTGTCAATTTGACATCAAAGCAAGTCGGTTCTTGGGTTATCATTTTTCCATTCTTAAGATTATTACATTTATCTCTCTTGTTCTTGGAAGTTCTATTTGCTCCATGATCAGGAGCATGTGAGAATCATAGGCAATCAAAAGGAGCAGTGGCAATGGAAATAGCAGCCACGTAAGGATCTCACGCGAGATCTAGTGTGGTTGTTGCTGATGGTGCGCTCAGTGGGTTGGCAGCACTCTACTATTGGAGATCGAAGAAGGAGGCGACGCTAAGAATTGCAGTGGCTGCGATCTAAGCGTGGCAATGCTCTCTTGAAGAAGAAGCGGCGAGGAGACTCGGCGATGATGGCGCTCAAGTTATGCGAGGGTTGCAGCAACCCGATCTTGGTGAGAGATCATGCGAGAAGTGACACAAGTAGTCGCAAAGAAGATGATGACTCGGCGAGGAGGTAATGGCGACGCCACTAGGGCTCGTGCAAGATGGACCGACGTCGCGCGTGGAGGCGGTGTAATCTGCCTAACGACCACGATGGCGATGTGCATGGGGGCAAGGTCGAAATCAGGTGCTGGAGAGGTTGAGATCTCGGGAGTAGAGTGCACGTCGCATCGGTGCTACTGTGGGCGTTGTCTTCACGAGGAAGAAGCGGCACTCAACAATGGAATAAACGACACTAGCAGTAGGGTTCCTCTTTGTTTTTTGCCCTCTTCATTTAGCTCTACCATATTTTATTTCTAGACTCTTTTATAAAGAAAAAAAAAAAAGAAGGGCAGGAATGGAAGAAAAGGTGAAACAAAAAAAAGAAGAAAGAAAAAGGAAAAAAATTGAAAAAAAAATGTTTGAAGAGAAGAGGGGAAGAGGCTCTTCTCTAGTTTTATTTTATCTTCTTCTCGTTGTTTGTTTCTTCTCCCATATGAATATGGGAGAAAGGGGGAGTAATGGAAGCCCATTGTAGTCACCCTCATTTGGGAATCCCTTTTGTTTTTCACATCCTAAAGCACGATAGCATCCTCCAGCAGTTGAGGTGACATCGGTTACCGCTACAGATAATGGGAATTACAAATCATCGCATGAGAAATCAAACTCTAGGAGGTCCAGAGTTTCGAGGTCTCTAGAAAGAAAGAGATCCATTTTCGAGGTCCTCAAAGGAAGGGCCCAACTAGTTTCTATGTGAGCGATCCAGCTTCAAGGTCTTCAAAGGAAGACCCTTTTCAGGGATACTGAATGAGGAACCACCAACACCAGGTCTCCAGAGGAGAAACCTCTTTTTAGAGCCAGCTATAGTTCATCCAGCAGCTCTAGCCCATGTTCCCGCCTATAAGCAAGAACCAGTCCAGAGGTTGTGTTCTGTTGTATAGAATGGGTTTCTTTGTGTTACAAATTGAGCATTCCATGCTCTAGCTTGAGGGGGAATATTGAGAGAAATGTGTAATAGTTTAGTCCAACATAGTGAAGTGGGACTTTTGTCAGTGTGTGGTGGCTTATAAATAGGCGGTTACCCCCCAACTATTCCTTTGAGAAGAATAATAGAAATCAGAGCCCTATTAGGGTCTTCTCCAGTGGTTTTCTCCCCGCTCTTCGTGAGCAGGGTTTCCACATAAATCCAAGCGTTTCTATTATTTCATGCTTTGATATTATTGCTTCTGCATTATTTAGATCTATCAATTGTTTTGTATGTGCCAGACTTTCCTATCAGCTTACTCTCAGTCAGCAAGATTACTAAGGAGCTTAATTGTCGTGCTATCTTTGATGATATGAGATACATCATTCAAGACAAGCTGACAAGGAAGACGATTGGCAGTAGAAATGTAGAGAGTGGAGTTTATCATCTGGTTCAGACTCCACTTGTTGTTGCATGTCGAGAAGTCTCTTTTGCTACTGGGAATGCATTTCAATGGCATCTCCAACCTGAACATCTTCCTCTAAATAGCCTTCGACAAGTCATTCCCCATATATCTCTTGCAACTCTGATATGTTGTAATGTTTGTCAAATGGGCAAGCACCATTGTTCCTCCTACCCTGTGAGTACCCCGTCTTGGGTCAACAGCTTTATTTGAGTTGTTACATATGGATGTGTGGCAGCCTAGTCAGATACCAAATAGGCAAGGTCACCATTACTACTTAGTAGTTGTTGGTGATTTTTCACCCCTATTGTGGGTGTTCCTGTTGAAGAATAAGTCAGATGCTGGATCTGTCATTGAGCATTTTATGTTGGAGATAAAGAATCAATATTCAGCTGCTATTAAAGTGGTGCAATCGGATAATGCATTTAAGTTAGGCACCACCGAGCTATCTGCTTTTTACAGGTCTTATGAGATAGTGCACCAAACAAACTATGCTCATACCTCTCAGTAGAATAAGTTGGCTGAGAGGAAACATCGGCGTCTCTTGGATGTAGCCCGCACTTTGTTGATTCATCACAATGTGCCTCTGTTATATGAGGGAGATCTAGTTCTTACAGCTTGTTATTTAATCAATAGAATGTCAAGTTCAATGTTTTATGAGCAAATTTCGTGGCACATATTGCATCCTAAGCGAGAGCATTTTCACGTGCCACCACGTGTGTTAAGTTGTGTTGCATTCGTTCAACTCCTTTCCCCAAATCGAGACAAGCTTGCACTGCGAGTAGTCAAGTGTGTGTTCTTGAGATATTTTCGGACTCAAAAATGATATAAATGCCTAGATCCCATCACTGGTAGGCACTATATGAGTGTTAATGTTACCTTTCATGAGTTCATTCCATAATTTTGTACTGCTGCTCGAAGCCAATCTCATGAGGTTACAGAGGTCCACATGCGTATACCTTTTGCTCCCTTGGAGGAGATACCTATTTTTACTCTCCCGACTACTACGACTGGACGTATGAAATTTTCTGAACCTACTATTACCTACAAACGCCCTCATAGTATTTTGCAGATACCACCCTCTCCAGCAGCCACATAGACATCACCCTCTCCACTTCAGGTGACCACGAATAGTTTGCATACTCATGATATAGTACCTAGTGATGATACTACAGGTCCAAATAAGGATATTTCTACCTCAGAGCCAGTATAGGAGGATCTAACAAATGATCTTAACATTCCAATTGCTATTCGGAAGGTACCTCAAAGTTGTACCAAATACCCAGTTATAGGCAATCTAACTACTGAGGGACTTGGGTCTGCCTTTGGGAGCTTCTGCCATGCACCTTCAGCCACACAGATCCCTGCCACCTACCAACAAGCCATGCTTGATTCAAAGTAACGTCAGGTCATGGAGAATGAAATGGCTACTCTTATTTCACGTCGTACTTGGGAGCCCACACCCTTACCAGAGGATGCTATAGTAGTTGGTTGTAGATAGGTGTTTACACTCAAATACAAGCCAAATGGGTCAGTTGCATGGTACAAGTCTCAACTTGTAACCAAAGGATTCACCCAGACATATGGAGTGGACTTCTTTGACACTTTCTCACCAATGGCTCGGCCTTCTACAATGCAGATTCTAATTTCAGTGACAATTCAACGACATTGACATCCTCATCAACTTGATGTAAAAAAAATATCTTTCCATATGAGGATTTACAAGAAGAGGTATACATGCAGCGGCCCCCTAGTTATGAAATTTAGGCAAGTGTGTATGCAGATTGCAGAAAGTCATTTATGGCCTCAAGTAGAGCTCGGGAGCTTGGTTTCAAAAGCTCTCTCAGGTGGTAGAGTTAGTAGGATTCCTCATATCATCTACAGATCATTCCTTGTTTATTAAGACAAGGAAAGGAGTAGTAGTTCTTTTGGTAGATGTTAATGACTTTATTGTCACTAGTGATGATACAGCAAGTGTGGCTGAGATTAAGCAAACTTTAGCATATTAGTTTGTGATGAAGGATTTGGGGCCTTTGCGATATTTCCTTGGAATAGAAATGCCTCGTAATAGGCATGGCATTATTTTCTCTCAATGGAAATATCCCTTGGATATGTTGAAGGAGATAAGTATGCCGGGAGCCAAACCAACAAGCATTCCCATGGATCCTAAAGCACGACTATATGACAGTGATGTAGAGCCAGTTAATAGTAGGCAGTATTGATACCTTGTAAGGAAGTTGTTATACTTAACGATTATCAAGCCTAATATTTCCTTTACAGTAGGAAAGTTGAGTCTATTTATAAAGAGGCCTACTATACAGCACTGGGATGTGGCTATGATGGCGCTCAGGTACCTGAAAAGAGTACCCGAACATGATCTTCTTTTCCCTAGAGGGACATCTATGACGATGGTTGGATATCCTGACGCAGATTATGCAAGCAGTCATGATGACAAGAAGTCTACTACAAGCTTTTATACTTATGTTGTAGGGAACCTGGTGAGTTAGAAAAGCAAGAAGTAGATTGTTGTGTCTACTAATGTGACACCAAACATATGCCGAGCTAAGTATTGTTCCATGGCTCAAACATATGCTGAGCTAATGTGAGTGAGATCCCTACTAATTGATCTACATATACAGATCAATGGACCCATGGAGCTGCACTATGACAACTGGACTAATACTTATATTACTAACAATTCCATGTTTCATAAACATACTAAAAATGTGTAAGTAGATTGCCACTACACCAAAGATTTGATTCAGAAGGGATTCATCTTCACCTCTCAAGTCGCTTTAGAAGCTTAGATTGCCGACATCTTCACCAAGCTACTAGCTAGATCCTCCTTTGATACATGTGTGTTCAAACTGAGCATAATCGATATCTATGCTCCAACTTGAAGAGTGTTATGAAGTCCTATTAGTCTTTTGTTTTATTGGTGTGGTGTGTTATTTTTTCTTTCTTCACGAGATTGTACTATAATTTGCACCCACCTCTCTCTATATATATAAAGTGAGATAAGGTTTGAGAGGATTTGAGAATAAACTAAATGCCTCATTTCTTCCTACTGTACGCACTATTTGCTTAACAGTGAAAGGACACCGGAGCATAGTTTCAGAAACAGAAGGCATCAATAATGATTCACCAACTTTTCGAGCATAGGCCTTTCATATAAAATAAAATCTTATGTCAATAATAGCTAGCAAAATAAATGAATACAAAATTATTTTTCATTGTTTCAACATGAAGAAAACCAACGAGGCATCAAAAAAGAAAAGAAAAGAAAAGAAAAGAAAAGAAAAGAAAGGGCGCAGACAATTTAATCTAATGAGTGGTGAAATGATAATAAGTCAAGTTAGTAGGCTAAAAGTGCCTACTCAATGTTGCTTAGAAGTAGGAATTTCGGTGTTTAATGACTTTAAAATCTAGAATATGTTTCTTATGCTTTTTTATTTTAAATAACCAATTATTTTTCTTTTAACAAAACTACTTCTACAAACTAAATGCATGATAATCAATAATAGCCTAAAAAGTAGGTGTCAAATACTTGTCCTTCTTACCTCCCTAAGTGCAGCAACTGTTCTCAAATGATTAAACCCAAGATCTAAGCATTGGAGCTTGGCACACTTCTTCAAGTTATCCATCTTTGTGAATTTGTTCCGACTGAGATCCAAGGTCTCAACAGCAGGAAGTAGTTGCAAAGACTCATCCATGAGAAGTAGATTATTGCATGCACATGAGACAAATGATAATCGTTTCCATACAGGTGAGTCTTTTATGTCCACAACTCTACTAGCGAATACATGTCTAAGAGCACCCTGCACCAATGCCCCAAAGGGGCAAAAAAAAAAATTAAGCAAACAAGCATAGCCATGTCAGAAGCTTCAGCTTACATTGATTACATTTGCCGTTGTTTACTGAGAAATGCATTATTTAATTTAGAAAATAGTAATCTCTCTGTTACTAGTACTAAATAAATAAAATAACTATAAGACAATGAAAAGGTCAAATTTTTCTATACTCCCTCTTACACTAAAACATAGATGTCAACCAGAACCACTTTGTCATAAATTGTAGCATATTGAGTTCAAGGGCGTGCCTTCTTCCAAAATGTTTGACGTTGGAGATCAGAGGGCATATGCCTAGCAGGAATTCCACCTTTCCTAAATGCCTACGTAAGTGACAATCCATCTCAGTATGCTCAAGATTCAATGCGATGTAATTGACACCTTTATCATCACAATACAATATGGAATCCTAGGTAGGAAAACCACGATAACCATGAAGGAACTGATCGACATAGACAAGCATGCCATGTGTGCCACAGCTCTCTACTCCAACAGTTGACCTCAAGACCCCAGCCTGGTACTTTTTCCCAATAAGTGAATTGAAGAACATGATAAATCTAATCACCACTAACACATTGAGACAATAAGTAAGACTAGCTTACCCATAACCTGACAAAAGCACTACCACAAACAACATATTCTCCCATGTAAGGTCTCACTCCCTCAAAAATCACAGCATCCCAGACAAAACAAAGTAGACTATAAAAAAGCTATTTACTTATTCAGACTTCAATCTATAAGAGTCAGAACCACAGATGAGATTTCCAATATAGAAGTTCCCCAAGAAAGTAGAGTAATGATTTTCTACAAATTGAAAATCATTACCCAGGTGTCACAAGCAAAAGGATATTGAAACAAGAAGTGACTGGCACATTTTTCACCACCACACCAAAAGGAAATAGAATATCTACTAATAGGATCATATACCTAACATGTGGAGACCAAATGAAGGATTGTACATGTCATTAAGCTTGAAAAGACTTGGTTACTACGGTCTGGTGAAGGAGCAGTGGCTTCAAGTAAATGCTTTGCTGTGCACTACTCTTGCTTGGTAAATAGAGTGGAGGGACTAAGGAGTTTTCCAATTAGTTATAAGAAAGGTACTTAATTTCGAGATAGAGCATGCAAGATTAGAGGTATTGAAAGATGATGCTAGTTTGGACAGGTGGATGATCTGAGGATGTTGGAACCAAGGGAAAGGGAAAGGGAAAGAGAGCGGATTCGCAGGTTGTAATCCACTTGGCAGATTTGAAGAGAGAGTGCAATAGGTGCAACAGTTGAAGCAAATGTGGCTGTGCAACAGTTGAAGCAAATGTGGCTAAAAGAGGGTGAATCCAACACAGAATTTTTAATTTATGTGCTACTTCAAGGAGATTGCAGAACTTGATTTCTGGTTGGGGACTATGGTGCTCTTTACTTGCAATATTTCAATGATACGTAATTATCAAAGTGGATTGTCATATTGGTGGAGAATGGGCATAACTTGCGGAGTAACGTTATCGTGGCTTCTTTTGAGAGGGTTTTGAACTGAAAGACGTAGAAGAAGCGAGGAATGTTGTGTTTGATTCAGGAAATCCTATGCCTCTATATATACAAGAGAGGCTAAAGGACAAGATAAGAAAGGCCCTCGAGAAATATAAAACTCCCAAACGGACAAACTAATGATTAAGGGGAAGATTTTTGCTTGGCCGTTGAGAAAGGACAAACTAGTGACTAAGGTTTATCATTTTTTTTTTTTAAAGGAAAGGGTAGTTATCCAGAGTGATAACTACCCAAGAATATATATAATAGAATCAACAATAACCAACATTACAACAGGCAGATGCCAAGGTCCCCCACTCATAAGGAATCAACCCAAAGAGTAAACAAGGAGTTAATAGACTCAACAAAATTCTCTACGTAAGGTCTCTGGCTCCTAAAAACCACCGCATTTCTGCCCAACCAAATACCCCAAAGAACTGCCAACGGCCTGGCCTTCTCCTTCTTCGTACAGAAAATGAAATGTCCACCAACACCACCTCCGCTTCTAAAACTATGCCAGAATTCCACAAACAGCCAACACTCCCACCACCTCCCGCCCATCCTGCCCCAAATTTGCACCACAAAAGGGCAAGTGAAAAAAAGGTGGTCAACGTCCTCCTGCATACCTTACATTCTCCAGGAGCCCACCTCGCCCTCCACACCTTAGTCACCAGCCTTCTCCTAAGAAGCCAGGCAAAAATCTTGACCTTCAGTGGACATGCGGCTTTCCAAATCTGTCTACAGTCCCTTACCAGATCCAGCTCCACCCCACGACCAACAGCGGACAATCTCCTGTATGTAGCCGCTACCGAAAACTCACCTTCGTCCCAACCAAACATGTCCGTACCAGCCGCCGGATGCAATCCCTCCAACTCATCAAGTAAGACCTGAAAATCATGCGCTCTCGCATCTGATAGACTGCCAACGAAGCGCGAGCACCACCCATCTTCCCATACCTCAGCCACGGACGCCATTTTGTTTTGGGACAAGGCAAACAGTGTCTGAAATCTTCTACAAAGTACTCCATCACCCATCCAATCATCCTGCCAAAATCTGAAAATCTCCCCCATTCCCAACACATGAACAAAGCAGTTCCTCACCTTAGGAGCCACCATCGACAAGCCTTTCAAAAAGTGAGAGGCATCCTTAGGCGGTGACACCAGGAGATCCCATCGCACTGGACCACCATACGCCGTCTCGAACACCTTGCCCATCATATCCCCCCTTCCTTCCAACAGGCACCCTACCCACTTCACCAACAGACTGTCATTAGATCTCCCCAAATCCCTCACGCCGAGCCCCCCGTCTTTCAACGGTCTGCAGACCTCCTCCCAAGCAACCAACCCGGCACCCTGTCCACTCGTCCCCTAATTGGACCAAAAGAAACTCCTCATAGTTCGCTCAATCTTTGCAATCACCTGTCGAGGCATCTTCAGCATGGAAGTGAAGTACGACGGCATTGCTGACAGAACCACCTTGAGCAGGATCAACCTCCCACCTCTTGACAGTAGCCTGAACGCCCACCCCTCCAACCTCCCTACCAACCTCTCCACCAGGCAAGCCCAATCTCTCACCAGAATCCTCCCATCTGACAACGGCAAGCCCAGATACCTAATCGGGAGCTTACCCTGTTCTATGCCAAGTCCCAAACTGCACCCCCTGGCCTCCGTCTCAGTCATATTGAAAGGGACAAAATCCGACTTAGCCAAGTTAATCTGCAATCCTGACGCCTCACCTAGTAAGAAAACAAGGAACCGCATTCTTCTGGCCTCCTTTTCTCCACCTTCAATAAAGAAGATCGTATCATCCGCATACTGAAGCAACGGGATACTCGTCCCATCTCTCAAGGAGAAACCTCTCATCAAGTCTCTCACAAGACCTCTTAGCCGCCCTAGCAAGAGCATCCATAGCAATCACAAAGAGCATCGGGGCCAACGGACAACCTTGTCTCACCCCCTCCTAGGTTGGATCCAACCCCCAGCCGGGTTTCCGTTGATAAGAACCGAGAAAGACGTCGTGGTGACACCTCTTCATCCAGTCAATCCACACCGGCGGGAACCCCCTCTTCACCAAGGACGCCCAAAGAAACGACCACTGGATCGAGTCATAAGCTTTGCTGAAATAGACCTTCCATAAGAAAGCCTTCTTCTTATCTCTCTTCCAAGACGAAAGGATTTTCGAGGCCATCACGTAACCCTCCAAAATATTCCTGCCAGGAACAAAGGCCGTCTACATAGAATCAACAATCCCACCCAGAGTCCTCCTCAATCTATTTACCAGAAGCTTCGCCACCACCAAGTAGATAGCATTCGAGAGAGCTATGGTCTGTACTTCTGAATCTCCTTAGCGCCCTCCCTCTTCGGCAACAGGAACATGTAGAATTTGTTCAGCCTATTAAATCCCGAGTTACCCGCTCTAAATTCTTGCACCACCTGCATCACGTCATCTTTCACCACCGGCCAGAACTCTCTGTAGAAGGCAACCGGAAAGCCATCCGACCCTGGACAACCATCCGTGTTCAACCCCCAAATTGCCTCACGGACTTCATCCTCCCCAAAAGAACCCGTCAAGAAGCTGGCGTCTGTCTCCCGGATCTGCAGTATCTCAGACCCTAACCATCTCCACCTTCCCCCCTGTCTCCACCCAGTAAAGTCTCTAAAATAACTTGCAGCTGCCCCTCCCACTGCCTCCCTTCCCACAAACTCCTCCCCATCCACCACCGATCTGTCAATCCAGTTCCTCCTTCTCCTACCTGATGCAGTCATGAAAAAATCGAGTGTTGGAATCACCTTCCTTCAGCCACTTCTGCCTAGACCTCACCCTCCACTCCACCTCCACCTTCCGGTCTTCCTCCTGTATTACCTAAATTTGTCTCGCTCTGTGAACCCTGTCATCGTCTGAAAGGAGACCAACATCCTCTGCCCTGTCCAAGCGTGCAATCCCAGCAAGAGCCTCCTCCTTCTTCCTCCCACGTTCCTCCCTAATCTGCTTGATACGGGTCTTCAAGAAAGATCTCAAATCCCTCAGTTTCGCTTCCAATCTGGCAACCGCCGAACCATCCGCCTGAGATGACCTCCACCATTCCTCAATCAACCCCCTGAAGCCCTCCTCCATGAGCCACACCTTGTCGAACTTGAAATAAGTACCATGTCTCCATCCCTCGTTCGACACCCACAGTAAGGGGGTGTGATCCGAGAACGGACGCTCCAGGGGTCTAACCTCCACCATCGGGAACAACTCCGCTATCGCCGTCGAGACAAGAAATCTGTCAATACGGGATCGCTGTCCTCCAGAGTTCCTCCACGTGTATAGACAGGACAACGGTGGCATATCAACCAGCCCCTGGTCTGCCATAAAGCCTGCAAACGCCTCAGAGCCCTGGTCTAACCCCCATCGATCACCCGGTCTGTCTTCTGCCCGTAGAGTAACATTAAAATCGCCACCAACCAGCCAAGGAATCCCCTGAAAAGCTGCCGCAACTTGGCTCAGATCTTCCCATAAGGCCTATCTTCTCCGGCCCTCCGTCAGGCCATAAACCGAGGAAAGGAGCATACATGTGTCATCCCGGCATCTCTGAAGTCTAACAGTGACAACATGGGACCCAACCAGAGAGTCCAGCAAGGAGAACTCTTCCTCCTTCCATCCCACAGCAATTCCCCCCGCACTCCCATCCACATCCAGGGCCAAGAAACCCCCAAAAACTCCTCCCCCCACCTCCCTCCACAACCTTCCATCACAACTTCCCCACTTCGTCTCCTGGAGAAAGACCACATCAGGCCCCCATCTCTGAATATACTCCCGCAGAGTTGCCCGCCTCGACGAGTCGTTCAGATCCCTCACATTCCATGACAAAACCTTAGTCATGAGGACTTCCAGGAATCACCTCCTAACGTCAACCGCCTAAATCCCATCATTGCGGCCACATCATCCTCCTCCTCTTCCATCAACAAACGCTAGTCATTCGAGCTCCCCTCACCACCACCCACCGCCCCTCCTCGCCCCGCAGCCTCCATACCTTCTACAGCCAACATCCGCGCGTCCCCCAGCACCACCACCTCACCCTCAAGCAGCCCAATCGCCGCATCTGTCCTCCTCCCTGCCCCCGCATCCACCAGCTCCACCACCAGCACCCGCCGTCTGCCACCCCTCTGCCACCACTGGGGACCCCAGAGCAGAAATCCCCCCGCTGCCGCCCCCAGCAAGGACCGCCACAGTCGACCCAGCTCCACCGGTGGCTCCCTGCCCCGTCGGCGACCGGCGTCGGTTGACCCCAGCAACGCCCCCAGACAAGGCCTTCCGAGCCAACCCCCTACGGTAAGACCATCGCGGCCTGTAGACGAGCCGCTGTGAGCCAGACAGCCTCCGCTCTCATCGTCGCCCGCTCCCCTTCCCGTCAGTCGCATCCTGCCCCGTCGTCTGGATCGGTCCGGCCAAGGTGTGCCTCGAATCTCCAACAACGGTCCCCCGCCCTTCATCCGCAGAGACCTGGGTTCGTGGAGTCGAGCGCGCTGGAGGACCCGAACAGACACCAACGTCGGAGCCCCCAACACCCATACCCGGGTCGTGCCCACCCGACCCAAGTCCGCCACGAGCTCCTCCCACAAAAACAGGGGCCAACTCAGTGCCACCAACACACCGGTAGTCAGCGGGGACGCCCGACCTCAGCGCCGCATTCACCTCCCCCGACCCCTTCGCAAAATCCGCAACAGCTTTCCGCATCCCCGCCCCTTCGCCTGCCACTGACTGTGACACGGGGATCGCAACCACCCCAAGATCCTCGCCGCAATCCTCTCCGCGACCCTCGACGTTCCCAAGAGCAGCCCGACCCTCCTCCACCCGCCCACCACTACCGCCTCCACGCACCGCCGCCGCTCCGCCACCCACCGCCTCAGCAAAAGACTTAGGGTTCCCAGAACCCCACGAGACGCGGATAAGCCAGGTGGAGCTCCCCCACCTGAGCACCGACCTCTCCACAAGCCGCTGTCTCGATCTCATCTCCACCCAGGCCTCGATCCGCGACAAGTTGGCCACCTTCAGGCCCAGGCCTTCGCACCTGCGCAGTCTCGCAAAAGGGGCAACCACCGCCGCCACCACCTCCACCGTGCGGAGGAAGAGTGGAACCCCCTCAACCACGACCTTCCTTCTCGCGCCAGTTGGCGACCTCTCCGCCAAAGCGCCATTTGACCTGACCGGCCATCGACACCTCACCGCTCCACGGCCACACCGAAGCACCTTGAAGACCAGCCGCCTCAACTCCACCCGGCTCAGCCCCAGCAGCACCAACCGCCCACCTCCCAGGGAGGCCACCCCAAACCGACCCCCGTTAATCCCCAAGTATGCGATGACCGCCTCTCTCAAGGCCTCCACCTCCACCTCCCCCTCCAAGACCACCGCAACCAACGCCGACGCCAACCTCCCTTCCAACGCTCCAATCTCCTCCGACCACGGCGCCTCAACCTCCACGAGGGGCGCCCCCTCCGGAGGGGGCGGAGGTGTCTCCCCCCTTCTCGAGGAGACCACCTCACACGATCCCCGACACCCGCAGCCTGACCTCCAATGTCCCAAAGCACTGCAACGCAAGCACCGCACCGGATCCCTGCATTCCGCCGCCAAATGCCCCTCCCCAAGGCACTTGAAACACCTCACCAGCGCCACACCCTTCCACGATCTCCTGCCCACTACCGTCCAGCCAGGGCCATCTCTCCCCACCCCATTCGCCAGCCGCCCGGATGTCCGCCACCCCGTCGCCAGACCTCTCATCCCCATTCCTCTTCAAAATCACAACATAGCATTAGTAGTCGATATTCATACTAAGGTTTATCATAGGAGGTTTATTTAAATGCATGTTCTTTCTGTAGAGGAGAATTATAAGATTGTTTCCACCTTTCAGTTGCCCTTTTGATAAGAAGGTCTGAGAATAAGATGGATTGATTATGCATCCTTGGTTGCCTTTTTTTTCTGAAGAAGCTTTAGAAGTGGTTCCTTTGGATATAAGAGGGAGAGCTGTTTCCCTCGGGTTGTTCTTTGGGCACTTTGGCTACAGCAGATCAGCATTGTCTTCAGAGAAGGAAACTTTTGTGTTGATCATGTAATTTTTGAATAAGGCGAGCAATGGTTGTCCAAACTATATGTCTATACCTCTTGATTAAGGCCTTACTTAAATGGGTAATCGATGATTTTTTTTTTTTTTTATTTTGTGGGTTTGGAAAAGAAAAAGGATGATCATCTGGGTAATCAATTAATATCTTGAATGATTATCTCGTTTTTCTCTAAAAGGGTAATAGACAATCCCAAGTGTCGATAAAATAACAAAGAAGAAGAAGAAGTAACGATACATAGTGGGAGTGGTACTAACAGTGGAGTTGTGGCAGATGAGCTTGCGGAGGGAGTGGGTGAGGTGGAGGAGGCCCCTGGCCTCGGAGGTGGAGAGATCGCAGCCGCGAAGCTCGAGGACGCGCAATCTGCCGAAGGAAAGGAGGGAGAGGGGCGTGGGATCCCTCCGGGAATTGGGGAGGAAGGAGATGACCTTGAGGGAGGGGAGGAGGCGTAGGATCCTGCGGAGCTGCTCGAGGGCTCGGTGATCCCCGAGGTCCGACACGTACGCCCTCAGGTAATCCACGGGGGCCCCCGCAAGCAACGCCTCCAGCTCCCTCAGGGAGTCCAGACGCGACTGCACGTAGTGGAGACCCACCGGATTCACCTTTAGCGTCAGAGCTCGTCGCCTTAACCCATCTCCTCCTCCTCCTCTTCTTCTTCCTACTTCTTCTTCACGATCACCTTCTTCAAGGAGGAGCTCCCATGTGTTTTTCTCCACGAACTTCACGAGGTAGTCGAGGTACCTATCTCCCGTCACCACCGCCTCCGACCCGTTCATCTTCATCTTGTTCTTCTTCTTATTCTTCTCCGCCGCCTCCATGTACTAAATTAATCAATTCCCCTCGATCGTCAACACAATGGGAGAGATTGAAATTAGGTCCGCCCAAAGAAGAGACGAATGATTAATTAATGAATTATAAACACCACAACAGCACAATATAGGTCGAATCAGACAGACGAGGGAGGAGGAGGAGGAGGTGGAGGATGGCTGAGATAGACAGACAGACACGACGACGAACTTGCCTCTGCCTTTTCTATTCCCTCTCCCTCTCCACTCTCCCTCTCCCTCTCCGTCTCCCTTCCTCTTCTATTTTATGCTATTTATTTGTTTGTCTGTTTATTTATTAACGGGACTCTTCGGTAGAGAAAGTAACAGACTCGATAATCATATATGAGATAATTATAAGAAAGATAAAAGAAGATCGGTTATGTTCGGGTAAAAGTAATATTTTAGAAAATTTATTGGAAATAATAATATTATAATCTCTCAGATTAAATGAAAAAGTTTTTGTAAGAGACTTTTTTTCTATTTATAGTTACAAAGAGTGTTGTTACAGTCAGGAAATCCTACGAGATCTTCTCTACGATCTTGTCATATTCCTTGGTAAGTCTGTTGTCAAGACTCCTCCATTGTCAGAACATTAATTGCATCGGTAATCTCATGATTACTGTCGACATGGGCAATATGGGCGCTGTTACAGTGCTTTGTTGACTTTGGACAAGCTGGGCCTTTAGGAGAGGCCATGTTTGCCTGGATCCACTAGAATGGAGGCAAGTAGAGCTCGGCTAGGCCTACCTATTTACTCCAACTATGGGTGTCCAGATCCTTATGCAGTCTACATGCGAAGTTTTAAATCCGAAGGTACTTTTTACCCTTCATCATATGCTCTTACTCTTTAGCGAGCGAATGATGCTGAGAGAGTAGTAAGGATGCTTCAAACTTCGCAATATAGTATGCCCCCAAATGTTGTCCCGACTATATGAAAAGTGAGGGAACATTTGTGATGAGGCGAAAAGTTTTAAGGAGTTTTCTTGCTGGCCTTAAGAGGCGGTATACTAGCCTTAGGAGGCAGCAGTGTTAAGGGACCGAAGGCGTAGGGCCCAATTTCCTCTCAACCTTAAGAGGCGGTTTCCTAGCCTTCAGAGGCAATTTGTCGGCCTTAAGGGGCAGCAATGTTAAGGGTGAGTGCAGGGCTCAATTTCTCCTTAGCCTTAAGAGGCGGTTTCCCGACCTTAAGGGGGCAATGTTAAGAGAACGTGAGCGTAGGGGCTCAATTTCCAATCAACCTTAAAAGGCGGTTTCCAAACCTTAAGAGGTAGTTTCCCGACCTTAAGGGGCGACAATGTTAAGGGAACGTGAGCGCAGGGGCCTGATTACATAGCAAAAATACACCAATAAATATGCCATCTTGTGTTATTTCCTAGCACTGCCATTGCGTATTAAGTGGCCATAGTTGCATTTGTAAAAATTTACACATGCATGCATTTATTTGAGAGGGGAGGAAAGTAAATAATTGGCCTTGTAATTAACGTCTTCATCAAGGGTTGCATCGCAATTTTCACCTTCTTTATTTCTTTATTTGGCTTTGAACTTCTTCCCCGCGCGGCTGCAGGGCATTGCTGCTTCTTCTTTGCACCATTCTCTGCCACAGCATGCTCTGCCAGCTGCATGGCTGGTCATGTGCAGCCCAGGGCATGGCTGTGCTTGCCTCCATCTCCTTTAAAAAGGCACTACCCGCTTCCTTGCAGAGGGAGCCTGGTCCAACATACACAACAACAGCCACTTTCTCCAGGTCGTTCTCCTCCCCTCTCCCCTCCATACGCAGCACATCTTCCACTGAAGAGATACGCTGCAGGCAGGAGCAGCTCACAGTGGTCCCACGACCACCACTGCGAGCTCCACCACCACTCAGCTCATCCAAGAGCAGGTGGGCGTGGTGGATTCCACTCTCTGTTCCATTGCTCAGCCCTTCACGCCATTGCTGCAGCTCCAAGCTCTAGAGCTCAGCAGCAGCACAACGCAGCAGCCTCCAACTCGCGCGCAAGCCACCGCACGCCCCTGCAGCAGCTGTCGCAGCTCCTTTCGTGTGCCAAGCCTGCTCCAGCGCGCCCAAGCACGCAGAACAGGCCGCGCGAGCACTGTAGCTACTGTTCACGCATTTCTGCGGAACACTGTAGCTACAGTGCGGTGACCGGAAAGTTTCTCACTTATCCGGTCACCGCACGCTCTCTCTCCGCACCGCAACCGTCTCCAGCCCGTCCCCGCGTACGCTCGCGCCCGCAGCACTTGCTCCAGCGCCTGCGCCCGTCTGTGCCCACGCCCGCTTCTTCGCCCGTGTTCACTCCAGTGCACAGCGCGGTGCGTTGTGCTACACAGTGGGCTGCGCTGCAGCCTCACGCCCGCTCCCTCCAGCGCGCGTGCGCATTCTTGTGCGCCTGTGCGTGCCTGCGCGTACCCGCACCATCAAACAACGCCAGCAGCCACCAAACGCCTTAACCCTCCATCTCTCTCTCCCGCACACTCTCCAGCAGCTACTCTCTCATTCATACACACACGCACACTCACTTGTACACCCTTATACATACTTATACATATATGTATAAATATGTGTATATATATGTATATATATATTTATACTTAGTTGTATAGGTAATAATATGTGTGTGTGTGTGTATATATATATATATATACACACACACACACACATAGATACTTATACTAATACATCTATATACATATATACATATATACGTATACATATCTATATATATCTATATACATATATGACTATATATATATATATCGATATAGTTAAATATATATACATATATATCTAGTTATAACTACATATACACACTCCACTACGCGTTATATCGCGGGAATATCTGCACCAGTTACTGATATTCCCCGATACCCACATACAGAAAGAGTCTCTGCACACACTTCCACCCATTCATCCAACACTCCACGCGGCACTTCGACCTGTTGGTTGCGTCTTCCTAGACGTCGATCAACTCAACACCGTGCTACACGCCATTTCCACCTCCACCCCCACCCCTATATATATATATATACTATATTTTTACAAGGAACCTATCTTATTTCTATTCTGTTTCCTGCTATTAAAAAGATAAAAAAATAGTAAAAGAGAAAAGATAATCCTTATCTTGTAGGTATTCGCAAGACCCATTTTTGGAACCCTAATTTGGCTCAAAGCCAAGAACATTTTGGCTCTAGGTCAAAGACCTGATTTTGAGGGTGTACCTCAAGGACAAAATTATCAGAAAAAAAATCTTAAATAGAAAAATACCAAAAACATAATAAACACACGGAAGAGATTCGTTGTATGCAAGGCGTAGAAATTTATTCACCTCTAATTCCCGCCTCCCTGAGTTCGACCCTGAGCCTAAAAGTGAACAAGATAAAATTAAGTAGGCCAGGTTAAAAACTTTGTAAAAAGATGATTAGGCTCGATTTAGGTTAACTACTATACTCACTTCAACGCTAATTTCACCATATTAACACAACCTATCCAGGTCCCGACTAGGGCCTGATTTCCCCTCAGCCTTAAGAGGCGGTTTCCCGGCCTTAAGAGACGGTTTCCTGGTCTTAAGGGGCAACAATGTTAAGGGAACGTGAGTGCAGGGGTCCAATTTCCCATCAGATTTAAGAGGCGGTTACCCGGCCTTAAGAGACAGTTTGTCGGCCTTAAGAGGTGGCAATGTTAAAGGAACGTGAGCGCAAGGGCCAGATTTCCCATCAACCTTAAGAAGTGATTTGCCGTCGTCATGAGGCAGCAATGTTAAGGGAACGTACGGCGCGTCTGCCTAAGTTCCTACCAGCCTTAAGAGGCGACTTTTGGAGGGAGCGAAGGCATATTGATGCTTGGTCCCTACCAACCTTACGAGGCGGCTACTCGGGAAATGGTGTGACGTAAGCGCCACCTTCCGCAAGTGATGGCTAGTCACTGCAGGAATTGGGTTTTGTCTTGGGTGTGACAAGACCGGCATTAATTGCTATTATGATGAGGCGAAGACGTCAAGTATCGTACCTGTCATTGATGGAAGTACCTTCTCTACAGTGGTAGATATGCACGCAGGGGGTATTTAATGCCCATAATGATGGCAAAGGTATTTTTTTTGCCCTTAGCAGCATATTTGGAATCCACGCCAGATATAGCGGGACTTGATTTTTTCGAAACGTGCGCCCCACAAGGTGGAACCACCCTCCGGGGGGTATATATAGGGGTGGTGGGTCATAGTTAATGCCCCACCTACCTTCGAGAGCACTGTGCATGGTATTCGTTTCCAGTGAGGTGCTGTGAGAGAGTGTCCTTCGTCAAAGCATCTTCGTCTCAAGCTTTTTTTAAGGAATCATCATCATATCAAGACTTGCAAGCAAGGGTAAGTCCATTGCTTCCTCTTCTGGGGTTACTGCTGAGATAAGGGATTTATATAATTTTTTGTCAGACTTTCATAGTCGATCCGCGATTGAGTTTTTTTTGGAGTACGAACTCGGTGGAGTGTTGTTTCATGCTTGTGGGTCCCAAACCCATTTATGTTTAGACGAGGTGAGGGACATGTTTATAATTTGTATAAATGACATAAAGCAAGGTCTGTGGGTACCCTTGAACCCCTTTTTATTCTCCTTCCTTTCTTTTTACCACTTTGCCCCTTCACAGTTTAGCCTTAATTGCCGGCTGGTTTTAAATTCCTTTACCGCCATCTACCTCCACTTAGGGATTGTTCCCGGTCTTATTTTGTTCCGCCTACTTTTTGGGCAAATACCCCTATAGGTGAAGAGGGGTAGGCCTCCATCTGCCACTTACACCCTGTATAGCCGGCAGACCAGGTACTGGATAGTAGATCTCCCCAATAGTTTGAAGGGGCAAGATAACCATTTCTTTTTTCTTTCGAATATTGAAGACCTCGAAGTCCCCTATACCTGGAAAGGCCCGCCGAAGATGGACTAGCCGCCTTAATTCGAGGAGCTTAACCCATCTGTGTAGGCGAATGCAGACAAAATAATTAAGTTTGGTCTGATTTCCCTATTGGAACTCAGGCGGAAGGACGTCTGGGAGGCTTTGTCATGGGTAATGGATTTGTTGCCCATGCCATGTAAGTAGGGGGGAGGCAATAGCTTTTGTATCGCGTATTGCATCTGCTAGCTACTTATTAATCTAGTCTTTTGGTTCTTTTGGTTGCAGCTTTTAGGCGGTTCGCTCGATCGAACAAGCCCAAGCATCAAGGTAGTAGCTCGGTTCAACATGGATCATGACATGGTGAGGAAAGGCCAGTGGAGCAAGGGGAGCGAAGGCCCTTGAAGCGAGGCGAGGGGAGTCAGCTTGCTTATCAAAAGGGGCTGAGGCAGAAGGAGGAGAAAGCCATTGAAGAGACCACGGAGGAGTCAGAAGTCCCCCTGAAGAGTTCCAGGGGGTCATCGTGTGGAGCTTTCACGAGAGGATTCGATGACGTCCTCTCTGCGATGTCCTAACAAGACTGAGGGGGAAGGTGTGCCCTCTACCCCCTTTGAGCCATCTGGGCGCCCGAGGCAATTACCCTAAGTGACTCCCCACTGGAGGCACCTTTAGAAGTGACTCGTGCAAGGGGTACTGTTGGCTTCCCGGCCCTGTCGACTTATTCGGGGGCGTTCGCCCTGCTGGCATAAAAGGTGGGCGCCACTGGTAGCGTCTTCGACTAGCCATACTATAGGCGGGAGCTCTACGGGTGTAAGGGTCTTGGTGGATCCCCTTGACCGAGGGGGCTCAGGAATGATCGGCCATACAATCGGGTCCATTGCTAGATCCGTGTTGGAGGGCACTCATAGTGGCCCTGCACCCGGTTAGGTGGTGTCGGTTTGGCCGAGGGCATTAAGTAGTGCCCCCACCTTTGAACGGCAGGTGCTAAGGCACCTGAATGATGCCCTGTCTTGGGCTAGCTCTGAGCCTAGGGGCATGAATTTCAATCATGTCTTCTTCTACTGTATACGCGCGGTAAGCTCATGGGACCTTTCTTCTATCAATTCTTTCTCTGGCCAGAGCTTTTTTATCTGAACGTGCTTATGGGTTACAGGCTGAGACGCTTGGGACCCCCTTCATTTTGCACAACGATGCTCCTCTCGACCTCCCTAGTCCGGTCAACAACGCTGACGTGGTGGACATGGCCACCAAATGGGTCATCACAGCCAAGGTAGAGCAGAGGAGTTTGCTCTGCCAAGTGGAGGAGGCCGTTGCCGCCTGGGAGAATGCGGAGAAGATGGCAGAGGAGGTCGTGTGCAAACTTCGTTCCCAACAGCGGTCGGCCAGTGATGTGGCCCAGCTAGAGGATGAGCTAAAGAAGGCCTGCCCTAGTCAAAGGAGGGCCCTGCATGTTGGCAGGGGGCTGGAGGAAAGCCTCATCAAAGCACACAAGACTGAAGTCGTGGCTTTGGAGGGCTTGTCCAAGCACCTCACGATTGCTTGCACCAAAGTCCTTTCCTTGAAGGAGGAGGTGTAAGTGCTCAAGGTTGAACACTCCTCGTCCGTGGAGGGGTATGAGAGGGCTCTTGAGGAAGAGCGCATCTGCCTGAGCACCTCAATTGATAGACTTGATTCTATGAGTGCAAGTTTGGAAAAGGTGGAGGCAACTGCATGGCGGAGCAGCTCGCAGAGGAGAGGGGCCAGCGGGTGGCTGAGTTGGAGGTTGCTGCATAGCCTGAGCTGGATGCAAAGGCGGTGATGGCATTTTTCGTCGAAGATCCGTCCATGGAGGCGAGCCAGGAGGATCTCTTGAAGGAGATCGGGAAACATGCCCTGGATGCCATGCAATCTCACCTTGTGGGGAAGCATACTCCCATGGAGGACTTATGTAACTACTCTATGGACCAACTTTTGTCGAAGTACGACTATCAGAAAGCTGTCGGTCATATTATTGACAAAAAACCCAAGAAGCCGCCCGTGAACCAGCCAGCTCCTGAAGAGGAGGCAAAGTAGCCAGGCTTGTCAGGGATCGTCGAGCTGCCTTCTGGGGCGATCAGCTCACTTCGCCTCTCACCAATGCCTACGTGGGACATTTTTGGGGCTTGGGAGGGGAGTTCGTGTGCTTTTTGTTGGTGTTGTTTGTTTTTTTCTGAATGTAATAGGCAACACTCTTTTGGAATGAAAAAGAAAATTACTATCTTTATTGTTTGTCTGTGTTCATACATGATACAAACGTAAATTGCTCACATGCCAAGTGCAGGGGATACTTTTTCCGTTTGTAACTCGTAGAAGTCGCCTGGACTGTCTTTGCGAACCTTGTAAGGTCCTTCCTAATGAGCGTCTAATTTCCCTCCTGACTTACTTGGTATGGAGACTCACACTTGCGTAGGACTAAGTCTCCTTGGAAGAATGTCCGCTTGCGTACTTGCCTGTTATAGGCGACAACAGTTGCTTCTTTATGCTTGAGAGATGCTTCCGAAGCCTTATCCCTTAGTTCATCTATAAGGTCTAAGGATATGCAAACTTGATCATCGTTGGTGGCAAGGTCATAGAGTTGTGTCCTGTAGGTGGGGAGGACTGTTTCGATAAGCAGCTGGGCTTCCATGTCAAATACCAAGCTAAATGGTGTGTGGCCCGTGAAAGTCCTCTGGCAAGTCTTGTAGCCCCACAGCACGTTCGACAGCTCATCCACCCACCTCCCTTTGGTTGAATCTAGCCGACGTTTTAGCGTTGAGATGATGGTGCGATTGGTTACCCCTTCTTGTCCGTTTGCCTGGGGATGTTCGACGAATGTGAAGCATAGACGGATACCCCAGCTGGTGCAAAATTCCTCGAATTTTTTATAGGAGAACTGGGTGCCATTGTCTGTGACAATGCACTGGGGCATCCCATAACGAGCTATAATGCCTTTACGGACAAAGGAGATAACTCTATCAACTGTTGGGCTAGCCATAGCCTCAGCTTCGACCCATTTTGAGAAGGAAGCAACTGCCACCAGTATGAACCACTTCTGGGTTGGGGCTGGCAGGAAGGGGCCAATGAAGTCCATGACCCACCTTACAAAGGGGATGGGTGACATCATAGGCACTAACTTTCCAGGCGGCAAGTGGTGTAGGGTAGCGAATCGCTGGCATTTATCACACTTGCACACGAAGTCCTTGCAGTGTTGCTTCATTTGGGGCCAAAAGTAACTCACCTGGAATAGCTAGACCAGAAGTGCCTTGTGCCCTTTGTGATTCCTGCACACACCTCCGTGGGCTTCTTGAAGGGCCTGCTCTACTTCCTCTTTTGCCAAGCAGCGCAACAGGGGGTGGAGTACCCCCGCTTGTACATTTGCCCCTTTATCAAGGTGTACCTTGAGGCTTTTAGGCAGAAGGCCTTGAACCGTGGTTCCCTTGGGGGTAGCCTGCCAGAGTTCAGGTAAGTGATGATGGGCATCATCCATGAGATGAATTGTTCTATCGTGAACATCTTGGGAGTGAGTACAGTTGGCTCTTTTAGGGTCTAGAGGCAGATATCTTCCTCTTGCCCTAGTGAGATGGCAACATCGTGTTTGGCCAACGCGTCTACTAAGGGGTTGTCGGCTCTGGGAAGCCGCCTGATCATGATGGTCTTAAATTTGCCAGCACATCCCTGACCTTGTTGGCATACAAGATCATGTTTGGATCTCGAGCTTGGTATTCGCCATTTATTTGGTTGGCGACCAGCTAAGAGTCCGTGTAGGTTTCCAACAAGGTGATGCGTCTGGACTTAGCCACCCGGATGCCCGCTAGCACGGCCTTATACTCCGCCGGGTTATTGGATGCAGGAAAATCCAATTTGATGTACTTATAAGTAGCGCCATCTAGGGCGGTTAAGGCTATCCCGTCCCCAGATGTGGCTATCATAGATGAGCCATCAACATACAGCTTCCAAGGGAGCATGAGGAAGGCATCCGGGTCTGTGAATTCTACCACAAAATCCACCAGAACTTGTCCTTTTATGGCTCTTCTCGGCTAGTTCCTGACGTTGAACTCCTCCAGTTCCATAGCCCATTTGATCTATCATGTTGAACCCATATGCTTGTGCAGCATTCGCCGCAGGGAATAGTCTGACAGGACCATTATAGTATGGGCTTGCAAGTAAGGGCGTAGCTTCCTGGCTGCGACAACCAAAGCTAGCCCTAGTTTCTCGATGACTGTATACTTAGCTTCTGCACCTTGATAAGATTTTCTAATGAGGTATACGAGTCACTGTGCTCCTTCCCGATTGCTGACTAGGACAGCACTGACAATGAATACGGAAGCAACTAGGTATATGGAAAGGACCTCTCCAGGCTTAGGAGCCGTTAAGATAAGGGGACTTTGGAGCGTGGCTTTGATTTCCTTTAAAGCTTTCTGGCAGTAAGGAGTCCAATGGGCGACAGTATAGCCTTTGCCCTTTTTTATGCACTCGAAGAAGGGGAGGCATTTGTCGAAGGATCAAGACAAGAACCAGCATAACGAGAAGATCTTGCCAACCACCAACTGCATCCCTTTCAAGGTGCTTGCTGGTTGCAAGTCCATGATTGCTTGGATCTTGTCGAGGTTAGCTTCGATCCCTCGGTTGGAGACCAAGAACCCTAAAAATTTACCAGCTGAGACCCCAAAGGTACACTTTTCGGGGTTCAAGCGAAGGCGGGTGTCCCTCAGAATTTGGAACACCTCAGCCAAATATTCTAAGTGTTGAGGGAAATTGGATCCCTTTACAAGCATATCATCTATGTACATCTCAAATGATTTTCCTATTATTTTTTAGAAAACTATATTTACAAGGTGCTGGTAAGTTACCCCAGCATTTTTCAAGCTAAAGGGCATGACTTTATATTGGAACAAACTCCTATTAGTGATGTAGGTGTGAGGTCTGTCTGCTGGAGCAAGGTTGATCTGGTGGTACCTGTTGTAGGAGTCTAGGAAGGACATATGAGATTGTTCGCTACAGGAGGCCACCAGAGTGTCCACCCTTGGTAGGGGGAACTCGTCCTTCGGGCAAGCTTCATTGAGGCTGGTAAAATCTATGCACATGCGTCATTTGCCATTGGCTTTTTTCACCATCACCATGTTCAAGAGCCATGCTAGGTATAGGGATTCTTCAATGAATCTAGATTCAAGGTGCTTCTGGACTTCAGCCCCAGCTGCTTGCCATTGTTCAGCTGACTTGTGCCGGCGTGCTTGTTTGATCATGCAGGTGCCCTCCTGGATATTCAAGTGGTGTTGGATCAAGGACGGGTTGACTACTGGCAGATCGTTTGCGGACCAAGTGAAAATGTCTGCATTAGCCCTGAGCAGGAGAAGTAACTCCTAGACCTCGAAGGGATCAAGGTCCGCTCTGACCTCAATGAGCCTAGTCGCATCATGAGGAAAAAGCTGTATGGTAGTCTCCAAGTCGTTGGCGAATCAGCTGGGTTTTCCTTTTGCTGGATCGCGTGGACTTGGTTTCTCTTCTTCCCTCATTTCTGTGATTTGGGGAGTTTTGGCTCCATGGATCGTTCCAGCTCTATCCTCAGGAGCTCCTGCACAGCTGTTTGATCCCCCTGTACTATTCCTACTCCTCGTGGGGAGTGGAAAAGTATGAATTGGAAGTACAAGGAGGGGATTGAGCGAAAGGTGTGGGTTGATGGGCAGCCAATGACGGCATCAAATGCTGCCGTCAACCCAGCTACTATGAATGTAGCCGTTAGGTTGAGGTGCCTATCCCTGTTGTAAATTGATAAGGAAAGGCTAATCTCCCCCTTTGGCATTGCTTTGTGGTTGCCAAAGCCCACGACCGAGTGGGTCAATTAGCAGAGATGCTCCTCTCAGAAGGCCAGCTTGAGTAGCGTCTTCGTAAACAAGACGTCTACTACGCTATCTTCGTCCACCAAGAGCCTGAGTTACAACTGCCCTGCCAGGAGGAGTGTCACTAGAAGCGGGTCCATGTGTTCTGCCGAATCAGGTAAGGAGGCGAACAATCAGGATGTCGCTTGCTTGACTGTACTCCTCTCGCCCCACTGAAGAGTGGGGAATGCGCTCGGAAGAGTCGGCTCGAGACAAGTGGCTTGATGGCTTGGGACGGTGATTGCGCAGCAATTCACGCCTGTAAATATGCCCTCTTACGCTATTTCCTAATGTTATGCATTTAGATTAGATAGCCTTACATGCATTTTGTACTTATTTGCATTTGTGCATTTTATGGAAAGGAAGATAGAGAGAGAGATTGAGCCCCTATTTCATTCATTTTACCCCTTCATTTCCACCACATTTATACCACCTAATACCACCTAACACTACCTACATTAATTCCATGACATCCTAAGTGCCTACCCATAATTTACCCAAAATATCCTAACGGTATGCATTGCCACCACCCTCATTTCCTCACCTATATAACCATCCTCACCCACCTCCATGTGGACGGTCGGCACCACCCCACACCACCTCCATACACCAGCAACAACATTCCTCACTCACACACATGCACCAGCAATTCCAGCAACCAGCCATCCATCCTCTTCCCTCCTCTCCCTCTCTCCTCCTCTCCCATATGATGCTCGCTCTCACCAATTGAGAGAGCACGCAGCAAGCAAGGAGCAAGCTCTCCGTGGTCTCAAAAACCACCTTAAGCTCCACCACCGCCTAGCTCCCTCGTGAGCAGGTGGGAGTGGTGGTTCTTTTCTTCTTTCTTCTTTTTATTTTTTGCTTTCGTTTTATCTTTTTCCATCACCATTAGCGAGCTCTGAGGAGTTCTCCTCTATTTCGCACTGTAGCATCCATCGCTACTCATTTTCCTCTACTTGTCACCTGCAGCTTCTCACTTATTCAGTGTCCCAAACACACCTCATCTCACTCATCCCATTCACTCTCTCTTCACAAGCCACGGACGCTCGATTCCACGTGCCACAGTCGATCACGCCTGCACCCTGCCAGTGCCTTCTCTCCCCTGTATGCATCGGCTAAGTGAGAAACTTAGCCAGTGGATAATCACATCATCCAATCAACCTTTGCCCCTGTTGCTCACTATTCACGCTCTCACGTGCCTGGGCTGGCAACTAGCCATTCCTTATTTTGCCAGTTGTCGTGCCTATTCTCTCTCTCCTCGCCATCTACGCTTGTCGGTCACCCACTCTCTCACCACTCCCTCACGCACGCACTCAGCCTCATCCCAACGCTTGTGCGCTACTGCCCACCCCTCACACACACAGACATGCATACCCACATACACATATACACACCACATACACACTCACATATACATACATATTTTGATATCTTATTACATATACATATTCCACATGCACACAGTCACACACATATATATTTATTCATTCACACACATTCTCATACACACACACATATATAGATACATATTTAGAGATATATAGTTGTATATATATATATACACACACACATATCATTATATATAGTTGTACACCCACATATACAGTTCTCCCACACATACATATATACATAGTCCCATTCACAATACTGCGCACCTATCCATCTGCCGCGCATTTTATCATGCATGTGTACGCACCAGCTGTGTACACATTTGCGATATTCATGCACATTGAGCCATTCCACACACACTCCCACAAGTTTGTTCCACACCTTCACGTGGCACATGGTTACCTTAATCGCATCTCATTAGATGACGATTAACCTAGCATGATGCTAAATTCTCATTGAATCTTTGATTCAATATTCCCCCCCCTTTATTATATACTATATAGAAGTATATATATATACTACATATCTATATATTATATACATACATCCATATAAATAGGCTAAGTATTTCAATTCATTTTCCTTTTGCATTTCAGTTCTGCATTTTCTTTTCTTTATTTTATCATTCTCTTAGATTTTGTTGATAAAGAAAAGAACAAAAAAATCTAAAACTCAAAAGATAACTCTTGACCTACAGGTACACAGTCTCACGTGTGGAGAGACCATTTTTAACTATTTTGGCGCGTAGCCAAGGATCAATTTTGAAGGTGTACCTTAAGGACAAGACTATCAAGAAAAAAATCTAAAATTAAAGAAAAATTAAAAAAAAAAATAAACAAAAGGAATTGATCAGTCATTAGGAATCGCGTAGAAACTAATTCCAAAACCCGACTCTCTAAGTTCGATCCTGGGCCTAAAACTGACAAGTTTAAAATTTGATTTAGACCAGGTTAAAAATTTCGATAAACTGGTGTAGATTCGCCTGTAGGTAATCACTCCCACTATAGACATTTCGACGCTAATTCCACCTAATTAAATAACCCTACTCACATTTCGTTATAAGTTTTCTAGCGTCGTTGCCGAGGAGGCACCATCTGGAGTCGGTTTCTACTCTTTTCCTTTGATTATCTCTTCTCCCACCCATCCCTTCACAAGTGTTTTTGTTCGTTTTTGTGCAAGTGGACCTGTTGCGAGGAGGAGATAGGTAGAGGAGGTTGGAGACGTGGGCGAGTCTAAGGTGGGAGCGAGAGCGTGAGGTTGCCGACGTTGCTTGTACTTTCGCACGCGTTGCTAAGGGGGTAGGTGTCCGTTCCTCTTAGCAAGTTAGGTTCTCTTGTCACATTAAAGATAAAAATATTAAAAAAATCAAAAACCCTAAAAAATCTTCTTGGGATTTCTTAGCGAGTGGATTAAAATCCACTGTTTGATTCTTTTTATCATCTCCACTGCCCTCGATTTCTCACTCATTCATGTGCGTAGAATATGAGAATCTTGATTCTTGGATTTTTCACAACGCGGATTTCTACTTGAGGTGAATTAAAATTTGATTGGTTGTTACATTCGTTCGCCTCATTTATCATATTGGGGATCCACATTTTGGTTGGGGAGTCTTGGAGTCGATTTGACTCCAACCCCACTACGATCTTTTATTTTGCCCTTGATTTGGTCCCGAATTTCAACCCCAACATATTCATTTTCATTTTTCATATCTTGGTGGTTGAGCTTTGTGTGAATTTCCATTTTAGTGATTGGGAGCACTTGAATTGAAGTGTGTGGCTCCCTTTCACATTGAATTAAAAGCGATTTGTGCATCCACACCTAGAAACATCCATTTAGGGGGGCCATTGCATTATGGCATGCATTAACCAAATCAAGTTGAAGGAGGGTTGTTTGGGCACAAAGAACTTGTATTTTTTGAAATTAGGAGATTGGTTGAATTGGTAATTCACTTGAACTCTAAAAGTCACACTACTTGAGAGTGGAATTCTCAAAGTTATTCACCATCTAAAACTTCAATTCAGAGAGAGTTCCTCGTTGCATGCTTGTTTTACACACATATAAATCAACGCACTTGGGCATTACCTGTATGCAACGCCCTTCACATTCCAAAGCACTTGTATCCTAAGCCTTTTAATCTAAAATTGGTAGTAATTTGAACCTATTAAGGTTTGGAGGTCTAACTACCTGCATGTAGCATTTACGTGCTGGTACAGGTTCCCGCATGCTATCGGGTCTAAGATTAAGGCAAATGCCCTTTCAATTTGGCTCGATGGTCCCGCGGTGCTCACATTCGGTTCCTTAGGTTGCGAAAGTAAGTAACTTAGCTCTTTAGGTCTTAGGTCACATTTAGAGGTTAGGACTTTAATTGATTGAATTGTTATCAAGTGCAACTATTCAGCATCATCTCTCTCCCCCACTTCTCTCTTCTCATGACCCCAATTCTTCTTTCGACAGTGCATGTTTGGGAGGAGGTCACAAAACCCTAAACTTCTTGAATTGTTTGATAACTATAAAAGGGAAGAATCTGGTGAATCATCGTCCTCCTCCGTAAACATGGCTGCTCGCCCACCCCCAAATCCCGAGGGGGGAAATCGTCCCCCTCCCAATCCACCAGGTGGTGATGGAGCCGTCGACCCATTAACCCGCCTCCATGCCCAAATGACATTATACACAAAGCAGATTGAAGCAATTAGGGAAACCTTGGAAGAAATGCAAAACCCTCCCGAATGGGAGGAGCCCAGGTCTCTTAGCTCATATCAGAATCCCGCTGCTATAAAGGCCTGTGGGCAGATTTGCATCCCCATGGGTGGGGAAGATTTTGAGCTAAATCCAAACATAATTGGCCTAATCAACTGCCATTATCTTGGACTTGCCAGTGAAGACCCTTTTCTTCACTTGGAGGACTTAACCCGTTTAGCTGAAATGATTAAACCAAGAAACATCGGGTTACATATCATCCTCATGAAAATGTTCCCATTTTCATTGCGGGGCAAAGTCGCGCAATGATTGCACACCATTGGGAAACCCATCCATTCTTGGGAAGAGATGCGTATAGTGTTTCTCAAGAAATTCTTTCCAAACGGGCGCACTAATGTGCTTTGTCGTGCTATAACTTCTTTCATGCAACAAAATGGCGAACAATTTCATGAGGCATGGGAGATGTACAGTGACCTCCTCAGGAAATGTCTACACCATGGTCTGCCTAAGTGGCATGTAGCCCAGATTTTCTATTATGGGCTAAATGAAACTTTGAGGCAAATTACGGATACTTCCTACAGAGGCAATTTCATGAATAAAGACGAGAATGGAGCATTTGAACTATTTGAAAATATGAGTGAGAATTCTATGAACAACGCTTCCATTGCCGCCTTTAATCGGACCAGTGTACCTCATAGCGGAGCACATGAGGTTGACACGGGACCCTCCCATTCATCCACTAACTTAAATTTAATTAAACAAAATTTAGATGAAGTCTCCGTTGTTCACAAAAAGTTGGACGAACTCTTGGCCAACCCCGCCCGTTTTATGGCTCACACTTCGACTCTTTCATCACGTTACAAACCCAATCCTTCCCAAGTCAGGATGATTTCTAAAAATCATACACGACCTGTACCATCCTTGTCGAGTATCGCACCAAGCGACTTGGTACGTAATGTGGACCTAGCTTCTACTAGCCAATGTTATGACATGGAGGACCAAGCCTCCATGTACTCGGGCGCATAACCATATGCAGACTTGTCTTTGAAATTTGAAGATGTGTGCGCCTTGGGGAACAACCCATATTCTGCTACTTATAACCCAAGGTGGTGCAACCATCCAAACTTCGCATGGTCCAACAACCCTCAGCGCTAAAACCCTGCTGGTGGACCAATGCGACCGTCCGCTCCCGTCATCCCATGGGCTTAATATCATCCTTCGGTAAATCTACCACGTGCCCTTGTGCACCTCAAACAGATCACGCATCAAGCCCTCTTGATAAATTGATGCGAATGATAACAGAAATGTTGAAGTGCCATGAAGAAAATATGACTTCTCTTCAACACCAATTGCCGCAGTAGAATGCTGAGATCAGTCAACTACGCATGATGACTCGATCTCAGGGCACTCTTCTTGCCCAACCTGTCCCAAACCCGCAAAATTTTATACCTCGTGGTCCGCAACCACAGGTGCTACCTTCCCAGGGGCAGGTTCACTAGATTCTTCAAGCTTCGAGTACTCTACCGGGATTTCAGGGTAATCCCACAGCAACACATCAACCCTATGTCCCTGTTGTGAACCCTCCTCCGCCTTATGATCCCATTAGACCTACAACGTCTAATGCGATTACTACGAGGAGCGGTAAAAAGACCATTGATCTGCCTCGACATGATCTTGACCCATCTGCTTCATTGTCCTCTAATTCGGGTTGCCAACCACATTCTCGTGAGGATGACACACCCAAACTGGTGCCAGAATCCGTCTCATTCCCTGAGGCTCTACTAAGGGAGCCAAAAGGCAAGAAAAAGAACATGTAGACCTTTGATAATCTGCATGATCTATTTAAGGATGTTGAGATCAAGGTCCCCTTGTTAGAGGCGATCGACCACATCCTGATTGTCGCCTGTTTCTTTAAGGACTACACTACACCTAGGTGACAGCAAAAGAAAACCAAGAACCTGGTGGTTCTCTCAACTCATGCAAGTTGTGTTATACTGTCAAAATTGCCACCGAAGTAGAAAGACCCAGACACCCCTCTCATTTCATGTAGTATTAAAGGCTGCAATTTTGCTTATATCATGCTGGATTTAGGATCTTCCATTAAACTCATATCGAGCATCATGTTTCAAAAATTTACGTTGGGAAATCTGAAACCCACCCCTATTACATTGCAGTTGGCAGATCACTCTTTCAAAATCCCACAGGATGTGGTGGAAGACGTGGTGGTTAGGGTTAAGAGTCTCTGTTTTCCTACTGACTTTCTTGTATTAGACATGGAAGTTCCTAATTCACTTTCTGATTACTCCATAATCATTGGTAGACCTTTCTTGGCCACAGCTCGCGCCCATATTGATTGTGAATCGGACTGCATTGAGATTGCCGTGGGCTCTGAAAAGCTCAAACTTCACATTTTTAAGGCTGCCAAGAACTTTGATTGCGATCATATCGAGGATGACACGTTTGACGATGACATGGCTATCAATGTGTGTATCGAGTTTGTACGGACCTATTCAAACTACTGTGGCATACCCCTGGAGAATCACAATCATCTGATTGACCTTTACTGTGACATTTCCCTACCCCTCCCCTTACCCTTATCTCTTCCTGACCATACCCCTGACAAGGTCCACCCTGCTTCTTACGCCACGTGGTCTAAGTCATTTTTGGGCCGCTCACCTTCAGTCTACCCCCTTGAAGATCGGAGTACCCTTTCTTTCCCGCCAAATTAGGCGGAAGCGACATTCTGCACTGGGACATAGTTCCCAAGCACCGATCACTAGGGCTCTCCTTTCTTGGATCCATCAATCCAAAGTACCTGTAACGACCCGGTTCCGAGTCCCTACGAGACACGAGAACCAGACCGACTCGACTAATCCCAAGACCTAGTCGTCCAACGAGGAAGTAACCAAAAGAGCAGTAAAAATAAACCACATTCAGCATGAATATAACTAGCAGTAAGAAAGTACAGCAGTAAGGAAAGAAACTACTACAGTATATACCACCACAACAGTAGAACAATATTTATCATATAACATGAACTGCAGGTAAAGATAAGTACAGTGGAAATAAGAACTACTCACTATAACGGAAACAAAGAGGTACAAAAGACAGTGGTAACTCTACTGGACCCTAATCGGCCCAGCGTCCTCTGCAGCCGCTGGCCCTGGCTGCTCAACAACTGGTCCTGAAAAAGGTAACGAGTGTAACACGTCAGCAAAACGCTGAGGAGAGTGGCAACTAAAACTAAAGACAACAGTAGAGTGTACAGTAGCTGTTATGTTCTATTACTTTCTTTATTCACATCTTTCAATTGTCTCACTATTTCATTTATTCCCCAGATCTTTTTCTTGATCTCGAATGTTCCTCGTGGGAACGATCTTGATTGCAGTCTTTTCCAAAAGGTAGAAGTAGCACGTGGTGCTCTCCTGGCCGGGAGAGTCCCCCGTGGTGATCCTACCCTCAGTCAACCACCCCAAGGTCACTGACAGACGTAACGGTGACTACGGTACGCACGAGGAACGCACAGGTAGCTAACCCGTACTGGCACATGGTCAGTCGTTTCCGTTAACGGGTGCGCCCAAAGCACACCACGGAACCAGTACAGGGCAGAGCCCTCTTAGTAACAGGGGTCCAACCCCTCCACAGTAACCAAACAGGGGCCTTGCCCCTCCACAGTCCGCGCACCCTCGCCTGACTACCCTAGTTTGCCCTAGTGGGCCTAACAAGTCGGTGTGGGAGGCTAGTAGAACCCCGGGGCCCGTGGGGTAGCTAGTACCTCCCTACACTAGTAGCTCTCCTCGGTACTACGTACGCGAGGGCCAGCAAGTCGGTACAGAGTGGCCAGTCCTAACCCTGGGTCCCTGGAGCGGCTGGCTCCGCTCTGCACTACACAGGGGGGACAGTCGCTCTCCTTGGTACTCCGTACTCAAGGGCCAGCTCACTTCCCCAATACTATTCCATTCACTTTCCAGGAGTTCTACTCCTACTTCCCCGTAGGGTTCCATCCTTTTTACTCAAACATCCAGGTTTCACTTTCCAATTTCACATTCTTACAACCCATGTTCTCAACCACGTTATTTATTCACAACAGGCAGCTGTTAATTCAAATTACAGGCAGCTTTATATCTCTTTCCATTTTCCAAAACTGCAGTATTATACATTCCACTAGTTTTCCCATCCTAGGATTCATGCCATATCCTAGGATCTATCATACAATCTGGTTTTCCAGCCCTAAGATTCATGCAACACCTAGGAGCTATCATATATTTCTCATTCCTAGGATTCATGCAACGTCCTAGGTTCTAGTTATGGTTCCATACTTTAACAGATTTTATTAATAACTTAAAACCACTCTACCAGGTACAACGGGAGTAATGGGGGCATGATCGGGAATCCCGCGTGCCTCCGCGACTCCCAAGACTGCAACTGAATGAGATCCTATCACAAGGATCAAACACAAGGAGAGTCTCAAAACAGTGTATAGCTACTGTAGACGGGTAGAGGAATTAATTCTGAAAAGAACGCAACTCGAATCGCGGAAAACGGAACCCGAACGGGCCCTAAACGGGTCGAAAACGACGACACTGTATAAAATCAGACGTTTGGAACTTCTTCCAGACGTCTTAAAAAGTGGATCAGAGAATTACCTGTTCAGCGTGATTTCCAGACGTCCAGAAGTCTGCGGGGACGTCTGGCCTAGTTCCCAGACGTCCGAGGGTCACTCAGGACGTCTGGAAGTCGTTTCAGCCGTTTGGCACTGGAGCCAGATGTCTGATTCGCGTTGGATGGCGAATCACCGAACCTGCGCTTACCCATCTCTCTCTCTCAGTACGGTCAGTCGAAGAAAAGGAAGAAGATGGAAATAACTCACCTTTCAGACGTCTTGACAGTCTTCTAGACGTCGTGCCCGTCGTCTGGATATCAGCCCAGACGTCTGATTCTGGAAAAGTTTCCAGAACCAGGGTGCCTCTCACCCTCCGCTCGCGACGCCCGGCCGCGCCGCGAGTACTCTGCCTGCTGCTCGAGCTGCAGCAGGCCTCCCACGCCACTCCACGCTCGCTGCGCCCCCGCCGGCCGGCTCCCGCCGCCCCGGTAGGCTCGAGCCCTCACGGCCGACGCTTCCTCCCCCGCGCAGCACCTCCTCCCGCACTCGCTGCGGCTGTCGCCGCCGTCGCTGCACCCTCGTGCTCGCTCTCGCGTACGCTCTCACGCATTGGCTGAAGGAGAAGAGGAAGGAGGCGAAGGTGACGGGAGTGAGGGAGAGGCTTGACCCTTTTAAGGCCGCGCGAGGAGGAGAGAGAGAGAGAGCGGACAGCGCTGCGCCTGCGGTCGCAGGAGGAGATAGGGAAACGAGAGAGGAAGGAGGTTGCGGGTCTGCGCGCGCCTGCGCGCAGACGCAGTCCTGCGTGCCACCGAAAATAGATCCCAGACGTCTGGGACACCTCCCAGACGTCTTAAAAAAATGTCTTGGGTGCGTTCGTAACAATATAACAAACTCAAGGGAAGTTTCATCCCCGAAACTTGCGCTAACTAGGGTGCGGGAAAACGTCATAAATACCATAACAAACTCAAAGAGGACCGAAGCCGGTCTGAAAAGACGTACCCACGAAGAGTTCCGGGTACCGCTCCCGCATTGTCGCCTCAGGCTCCCAGGTAGCCTCCTCGTACCGCTGGCTCCTCCACAAAACCTTTACCAGGGGTACTTGCTTTCGTCTCAAACTGCGGATGGCTCGGTCTAGAATCTGCACTGGCCGCTCTGGGTAGGTCAGGTCGTCGCCCACCTCAACGCTCTCGTGACTCAGTACGTGACTGGGATCAGCTACGTACTTCCTGAGGTTGGACACGTGGAACACGCCGTGCACACCAGAAAGCTGCGGGGGGAGGGCAAGCCTGTAAGCAACGGGTCCAACCCACTCCAAGAACTCAAAGGGCCCCACAAACCTCGGCGCGAGCTTCCCTCTCACCCCAAACCGCTGCAGGCCCTTCATGGGCGAAACACGAAGAAAGATGTGGTCCCCAACCTCAAACTGCACCTCTCTGCGTCTCCGATCCGCGTAGCTCTTCTGTCTGCTCCTGACAGTGCGGAGTCGCCTGTGGGTCTGCTCGACTACCTCCTGACTCTGCCGGATCAACCTGGGGCCAACCTCCCACTTGGTCCCGACCTCAACCCAACTCAAGGGCGCCGTACACTTCCGTCCGTACAGAGCCTCGTAGGGAGCCATGCCGATACTCGAGTGATAACTGTTGTTGTATGCAAACTCCGCCAGGGGCAGATGCTCCTCCCAAGAGCCCCTCCAGTCCAGTACACAGGCACACAAAAGGTCCTCAAGTGTCTGTATCGTGCGCTCAGACTGTCCGTCCGTCTGGGGGTGGTAAGCTGTACTAAAGCTCAACCGCGTCCCCAAGGCCTGCTGAAACTCAACCCAAAACTGGGACGTAAAGCGGGTATCCCGATCGGATACGACCTCCCGCGGAACTCCGTGTAGTCGTACCACATCACGGATATACCTCTCTGCCAACTATGCTGGTCCCAAAGTGACTTGGATCGGCAAGAAACGCGCCATCTTCGTCAGTCTATCCACTATTACCCAGACTGCGTCGTGTCCCTGCTGGGTAACAGGTAAGCCCACCACCAAGTCCATGGTGATGCTCTCCCACTTCCACTCTGGCACTGGAAGCGGCTGAAGCGGCCCTGCTGGCCTCTGATGCTCGGCTTTCACTTGCTGTCACACTAAGCACTGCTGCACGAATTCACCCACATCCCGCTTCATCCCCCTCCACCAAAACTCGAGTCTCAAGTTGTGGTACATCTTCGTGTTTCCGGGATGTATGGTGAATCTGGAACCGTGTGCCTCAGTCAGGAGCTCTCTCAACAGCTCCTCGTCCCTGGGAACGCACAACCGTCCCCTCAAGCGCAGCACCTAGTCTGTGAAAGAGAAGTCCCCCGGGTCTCCCGACAGTACTCTGTCGCGCAAGGACTGCAAGTACGGATCGGCCATCTGCCCTGTGATGATGCGGTCTATCAGCTCTAGCCTGGTCTGCAGTGTCACCGTCACTGCCCTACAGTACCCTCGTAACTCTAGAGGTCGCTAATTGCCCACCTCCTCCAAAAGGCTCCAACTCTGTAACTATAGACTGGACAAGTGTGCGGGCGACTTACGGCTCAAGGCGTCAGCCACCACATTGGCCTTTCCCGGGTGGTAGGAGATGCTGCAGTCGTAGTCCTTCAGGAGCTCCAACCAACGTCTCTGTCTCATGTTGAGCTCCTTCTGATCAAAAAGGTATCTGAGGCTCTTGTGATCTGTGAAAATTTTGAAGTTCTCACCGTACAAGTAGTGCCTCCAAGTCTTCTGCGTGAAGACAACAGCTGCCAACTCTAGGTCGTGGGTAGGGTAGGTATGCTCATGGGGCTTCAGTTGCCGCGAAGCGTAAGCGACAACGTGACCCCTCTACATGAGCACACCTCCTAACCCCTGCAAGGAGGCGTCCGTGTATACAACGAACCTGCCACTACTGTCAAGGATGGTGAGCACGGGAGCCGAGGTCAACCTCTCCTTCAGCTCCAGAAAACACGCCTCACAGGCGTCTGTCCAAGCGAAGGGCATGTCCTTCCAGGTCCACTGTGTCATAGGACGTGCAATCTGTGAAAATCCTCTGATGAATCGTCTGTAGTAGCCTGCTAGTCCCAGGAAACTACGAATCTCAGTGACTGAACGCGGTCTCTCCCACCTAAGTACTACCTTGACCTTGGCTGGGTCTACCACCAAGCCACCTCCAGAGATCACACGACCTAAGAAGGTCACCTCCCTCAACCAGAACTCGCACTTGCTGTACTTGGCGTACAGTCTGCGTCGTCTCAGAGTGTCCAGAACCATCCGCAAGTGCTGTCCGTGCTGCGTCCGATCTCTAGAATAGATGAGTACATCATCTATGAAAACCACCACGAACTGGTCCAAGTACGGTCTAAACACCCGGTTCATCAGGTCCATGAAAGCAGCGGGGGCATTGGTCAGCCCAAACGGCATGACCAAAAACTCGTAGTATCCGTACCGGGTGCGGAAAGCTGTCTTGGAGACGTCGATCTCCCTGATCCTCAACTGGTGGTATCCAGACCTCAAGTCGATCTTGGAAAACACCGTGGCACCCCGAAACTGGTCAAACAAGTCGTCGATCCTCGGCAGCGAATATCTGTTCTTGATGGTGACCCTATTCAGCTGTCGGTAGTCCACACAAAGGCGTAGGGTCCCATCCTTCTTCTTCACAAACAGTATCGGGGATCCCCAGGGAGACGCACTGGGCCTCACGAAACCTTTCTCCAAAAGGTCCTACAACTGGGACTTGAGCTCTCGCAGCTCAAGCGGTGCCATCCTGTATGGCGCGGTGGAGATGGGGCTGGTCCCTGGTACTAGTGAGATCTCAAACTCGATCTCACGCTCGGGTGGTAGTCCTGGTAACTCGTCTGGGAACACGTCAGGGTACTCTCTAACCACCGGGATACTCTAGGAGTCTGCCACAGGGCTGGGCTCTGCCACCACACAAGTTAGGAAGCCCTCACACCCCTGGCTCAAAAGTCTCGCCACCCGAAGTGCCGAAATGCACCTGAAACCTCCGTCCACTGGCTGTCCGTGAAACTCGAAAGAAGGCAACTTCGGCATGGAGAAGACAATCTTCCTCTCAAAACAGTCCACCAAGGCGTGGTAAGTGGACAGCCAATCCATCCCCAGAATCACTCCAAAGTCCTCCATCTGTAACATAATCAGGTCAGCTGGCAGGCTATGTCCCCCGACGCTGACCTCGCAATCCGTGTACACCTCCTCAGCTACAAACAGCTGACCACTCGGACCTCTGATTACGAATGGATTCTCTAACAGTGTATAATCCCGATCCAAACTAACTGCGAAACTGGCTGCGACAAACGAGTGCGTAGCGTCGGAATCGAAAAGCGTGTAAACGAGTCTGCCGAAAACTGAAACCATACCTGCTACCACCGATCCCAAAGCTCTGGCGTCCCTGTGTGTTAGGGCGTTGATACGCCCTTCAGCTCTAGGTGCGGACGAAGCAGCCACACTCTGCGTCGGACGGGTAGGTGCTGGCCAGTACCCTCCTCATGACTGCTGTCCTCCTCCTTACGCCTGGGAACTGCGGCCTCCTGCGCGTCCTCCAGTGCTCTGCGCGAGAAGTATCTGCTAACCTCCTACCCTAGACGGGCAGTCCCTCCTGATGTGGCCCGGCTGGCCACGCTGGTAACAGAGGGGAACCCGACTCCCGCCCTCAGTGGGTCCCTGCTGTCGGCTGGGCGGGGGTCTGGTGCTGGCGACTGGCCCCTGTCGAGGGCCCCCAAAGGCCACTAATGGCCCTGTAAAACGTGACGGCTCTCCTGCGGACGCCACGTGTCTCCTTTGGGTTCTCCTAACACGCCTAGTGTGACAGCAGAAATCTCGTTCCACCACCAACTCCCCTGTCGTACGCTCGGAAGGGGGAGGAGGGGGTGGCGATGTGGATGGAAGCTGAAATTCTTCACGAACCACCTCTCGAATTAGTTGGATGAGGTCCGGAGACGGTATGCTCAAGAGAAGAGGAGGGGTAGTTTGTACTCCAAGCCCGACACATCTGTCCCTCGGGCCCCGACCTCGGCCGCGCCCGCGGCCCACCCTCCTAGTTCCACGACGAGTCATCTCCTACAAGGAGACGCAAAACAACGAAATACGTCAGTACGGAACAGTACCTAACGAAAATGTCTAAGAGCTCATGTCAAGAGATATGTTGTGGTGGCTACTCTAGTTATAGACATGTGAATTGGTTATTTTCCAATCAGTTGATTCACTTCTCGGGATGACCTTGCTCTGATACCATCTTGTAACGACCCGATTCCCAAGTCCCTACGAGACACAAGAACCGGACCGACTCGACTAATCCCAAGACCTAGTCGTCCAACGAGGAAGTAACCAAAAGAGCAGTAAAATAAATCACATTCAACATGAATATAACTAACAGTAAGGAAATACAGCAGTAAGGAAAGAAACCACTATAGTATATACCACCACAACAGTAGAACAACATTCATAACATAATATGAACTGCAGGTAAAGAAAAGTACAGCGGAAACCAGAACTACTCACTATAACGGAACAAAAAGAGGTACAAGAGAGCAGTGGTAACTCTACTGGACCCTACTCGGCCCAGCGTCCCCTACAGCCGCTAACCCTGGCTACTCAACACCTGGTCCTGAAAGGTAACGAGTGTAACACGTCAGGAAAACGCTGAGTAGAGTGGCTTTAAGTAAAATCTGTTAAATTATGAAACCATAAATAGAACCTAGGACATTACATGAATCCTAGGAATGAGAAATAGATTGAATGGTAGATTCCTAGGGTGTTGCATGAATCCTAGGGCTGGAAAACTAGATTGTATGATAGATCCTAGGATATGGCATGAATCCTAGGATGGGAAAACTAGTGGATTGTATGAATACTGCAGTCTTGGAAAATGTGGAAAGGAAATACTAGCTGCCTGTGAATTGAATTAACAGCTGCATGTTATGAATAAATAAATGTGATTGAGAATATGGATTGTAAGAACGTGAAACTGGAAAGTGAAACCTGGATGTTCTGAGTTAAAAGAGCTGGAACCCTACGGGGAATTAGGAGTAGAACTCCTGGAAAGTAAATGGAATAGAATTGGGGAAGTGAGCTGACCCTTGAGTACGGAGTACCAAGGAGAGCGACTGTCCCTCCTGTTTAGTGCAGAGCGGAGCCAGTCACCCCAGGGACCCGAGGTTAGGACTGGCCACTCTGTACCGACTTGCTGGCCCTCGTGTACGTAGTACCGAGGAGAGCTACTAGTGTAGGGAGGTATTAGCTACCCCACAGGTCCCGGGGTTCTGCTAGCTTCCCACACCGACTTGTTAGGCTCGCTGGGGCAAACCAGGGTTGTCAGGCGAGGGTGCGCGGACTGTGGAGGGGCAAGGCCCCTGTTTGGTTACTGTGGAGGGGTTGGACCCCTGTTACTGAGAGGGCTCTGCCCTGTACTGGTTCCGTGGTGTGCTTTGGGCGCACCCGTTAACGGAAACGACTGACCGCGTGCCAGTGCGGGGTAGCTACCCGTGCGTTTATCGCGCGTGCCGTAGTCACCGTTACGTCTGTCAGCGACCTTGGGGTGGTTGACTGAGGGTAGGAACACCACGGGGGACTCTCCCGGCCCGGAGAGCACCACATGCTACTTCTACTGTTCGGAAAAGACTGCAATCAAGATCGTTCCCACGAGGAACATTCGAGATCAAGTGAAGGATCTGAGAAATAGATAAATTGTGAAACAATAGAAAGACGTAAGTAAAGGAAGAAAGAAAATTTAAAACAGCTATTGTACACTTTACTGTTTCTTTAGTTTAGCTGCCACTCTACTCAGCGTTTTGCTGACGTGTTACACTCGTTACCTTTCAGGACCAGGTGTTGAGCAGCCAGGGTCAGCGGCTGCAGGGGATGCTGGGCCGAGTAGGGTCCAGTAGAGTTACCACTGCTCTCTTGTACCTCTTTTTGTTCCGTTATAGTGAGTAGTTCTGGTTTCCGCTGTACTTTTCTTTACCTGCAGTTCATATTATGTTATGAATGTTGTTCTACTGTTGTGGTGGTATATACTGTAGTGGTTTCTTTCCTTACTGCTGTATTTCCTTACTGTTAGTTATATTCATGTTGAATGTGGTTTATTTTACTGCTCTTTTGGTTACTTCCTCGTTGGACGACTAGGTCTTGGGATTAGTCGAGTCGGTCCGGTTCTCGTGTCTTGTAGGGACTTGGGAATCGGGTCGTTACACAACCTGACTCGCATCCTTCGAAGATGTATTGATGCTAATCTCGTGCTTTCCTGGGAGAAAGTCATTTTATGGTGCACGATGGTATTGTTATGGGACATATCATCTCCAAAAGGGGTATTGAGGTGGATAGAGCTAAACTTATGTGGCAGCTGATTTACCAATACTTAGCTCTATCCGACAAATCCACTCCTTTCTGGGTTACGTTGATTTTTATAGGAGATTTATCAAGGATTTCTCCAAGATTTCCAGGCCTTTGACCCATCTCCTATCGACCGATGTGCCCTTCGACATGGGCGTTGATTGTATTCAAGCATTCACGTAGCTGCGTGATGCTGTCACTAAGGCCCATGTTCTCCAGCCATCTGATTGGTCCCTCAACTTTGAGCTGATGTGCGATGCTTCTGACCTTGCTATTGGAGCCATCTTGGGACAAAGACGCGATAAACACCCCTTCATGGTGTATTACTCCAGTAAGATGTTGGATGAGGCCTAGCATAATTACACAGCCACTAAAAGGTAGCTGCTGGCAGTTGTCTTTGGGTTGGAGAAATTCCATTCATATCTTCTGAGCTCTCATGTTACCATCTTCACAGACCATGCGACCATTCGTCATCTCGTGCATAAGAAGAATGCAAAGCCTCGATTGATTCATTGGATCCTTCTACTTCAAGAATTTGATCTTGAGATATGAGATAAGGCTGGAGCCCAAAACGTAGCTGTTGACCATCTTTCGAGACGGGACCCAAACCATATTGGACTTACCTTGCCATTAAATGAATCTTTTCTTGATGAGCACCTTCTAATGATAGATGCGGCAAGTGGACCATGGTATGCCGATATTGCTAATTACCTTTCTTCCAAATCTCTTCCACGAGGCTAGCCTAAAAAGTAGCGTGAGCATCTCATTGAAGAAGCAAAGTATTATTTCTGGGATAACCCACTACTTTTTAGAGTAGGTGCTGATTCAATTATTTGTCACTGTGTTCCTGATAGCGAGTTCCCTAGTGTGTTATCCTTTTGCCATGATCAGGCCAGCGGAGCCCATTTTTCTGGGAGGAAAACTGTAGCCAAGGTGCTGTAATGCAGATTCTTTTGGCCCTCCTTGTATCAAGATGCACACAATTACGCTAAGCGTCGCACTAGGTGTCAGTGGCTAGGATCAATGTCACGTCGCAACATGATGTCCTTGCAACCCATCCTAACTGGAGAAATTTTTGACATCTGGGGAATTGACTTTGTGGACCCCTTTCCTCCTTCCAACGGTTTCTAGTACATCCTCATTGCCGTTGATTATGTCTCGAAATGGATTGAGACTATTCCTGTGCATTGTGTTGACCATGTCGTCACCACCAATTTCGTCAAGGACTTTATCTTTGCCCACATTGGGATCCCTCGAGCCATCATTTCGGATGGAGGAAGCCATTTCACTCATTCGTCTTTTCGGGCACTTTTGAGGAAATACAAAGTCCACCATTATGTCACTTCTCCGTATCATTCTCAAACGAATGGCCAGGCAAAGGTGTCAAATCGGCAGATCATGGAAATCCTCCAAAAAATGATTTGGCCTGACCGTAAGGTTTGGTCCGACAAGTTTATTGATGCCTTATGGGTGTATCGGATTGCCTTCAAGGCTCCCCTGGGTATGTCTCTGTACAGGATTATTTTTGGGAAGCCTTGTCACTTGCCTGTGGAGTTGGAGCACCATTCTTATTGGGCAGCTCGCTAGTGTAACCATGACCCAGACTTGTGCGGTCAAGAAAGGAAAGTCCAACTCTAAGAATTAGAAGAGCTATGTCGTGAAGCCTATGACTTTGACTTGACCTTTAAACAACTATCCAAGGCCTTTCACAATAGCCACATTAGGCGAAAGGAGTTTGAGCCATCACAGCAGGTTTGGCTTTATAATGTCCGGTTCAAATTCTTTCCTAGAAAACTGAAGTCCAAATGGACTGGTCCTTTCCTGATCTCGAGACCTTTTCCCCATGGTGTTGTCGAGATAGAAGATCCCAAATCTGGGCATAAATTTACGGTTAATGGGCAGTGGTTGAAACTGCATCTCACTCATGAGCTTGCCCCTATTGGTGAAACAATTGCCCTGCTGGAGGGTAACTAGCCTATTCCTCACTCCGAGTTTAGCTGGGGACGTTAAAATTTAGCGCTCATTGGGAGGCACCCCAACAACCCTTTCGCTCTCACTCTAAATCTCATTTCATTCACTTCACTTCACTTTACATCACTTCACTTCACTTCGCACTTCACCACCCACCATCCACCCTGCTTTATACGCTGCACTTCACTCTTGCACCAAGACCCTTTAATGCTGTCAAACCCTTTTTCCATGCATATAAGGGCATAGCATGATTTTGCATGGGGGGTAGATAGGCATCCATAGGATCTGAGTATTATATGGGTATTATGCAAATTCCTATCCATTATACATATCCATCTGTAGCATACATAGATAGCCTTATTGCAAAATCCATGAAAATTAAAAAATCTTGAAAAGTTTCAAAAAAAATTACAAAACACAAAAATGCCATAAAAATTGAAAATTCAAAAACTCAACAAAATGTTTTCTAAAGTGTTTAGTTATGATCTGAAAGCTGAAGAAAAACAAAATAAGTATTTATGGACATTCAACCTTTGCTTTGAAGATTTTCCGGGCCATAGAAGCTTGATTCGCTCAAGCTTTGGCTTAATATACTTGAGTATTGACAAGATGGACTAGGATCTCTGCTAACTTAGGATGTATTCTTGTACCTTATTCACCAGTATGGGATTTGTTGGTTTACTTCTACTTGGGAGTCTCAGTAACCTTGGTTTACACTACACGGAGTTAGGAAAGACCAGATGAACTTAAGAATCAACCCTAGTGTGCATTAAGGAAGGTGGAGTCCTTACCTGTGCGTGCAGGTAGACAGGTAGACTTTTTATCTCAGTCTTTAGTCTTGTGTTTAGGAGAAACTCTTTCCACCAAAGTTCTCACCCACCAAATAACTATGCTCTACCAAATAGTGTTGTAGGAGACATGCTGACATTGCTTTTATATATAAAAAAAAAAGAAAAAGTAAAAAAGAATAGAAAAGAGAGAGACATTCTTTTGAATAAGTTAGTATGTTCTCCAAATTCTTGTACACTTTTCCACCAAAAAGATTTTTCAGGGTGCATTACAAATACCCTGTTTCCAGCAAACATTCTTTGAGCCACAACGCAATAAGAATTGGGTTGAGTCTTTACTCATTTTTGAGAGTTGATCCGAAGACATGTGCTAAAGCTGGGACCAACCTGGACTTAAAAAGACATGAAACCTCGGGCTTGAGTCTCAATGTTCATCTAGTTAGTCTTGATCAATCACTAAGTAGTACCACAACCTCTTAGCTTTCGAGCTTTGCAATATCCTCTGAGTCCTGGAAATCATTCTTAAGGTTTAACTATCAAGAGTCCTTGTTAATCGAGAGATGATCTATGTTATGTAAGACTTGAGTTGTGGTAGTCTGTTTGCAATTGGTTCTCACAAAGTCCGATTGATAAACACATTAATATTTCTTTAGAAAAATCTTTAGCTTAAGATCATTTCTAAACACTACTACCTTACTATTAAATAAGTGTTTTGCTAGGGACTTGCAAAAGATAGGCATGGGGGTGTGATTGCGTAACAATTCACGCCTATAAATATGCCCTCTTATGCTATTTCCTAATGTTACGCATTTAGATTAGATAGCGTTACTTGCATTTTGTAAATATTTGCATTTGTGCATTTTATGGAAAGGAAGATAGAGAGAGAGAGAGATTGAGCCCCCATTTCATTCATTTTACCCCTTTATTTCCACCACATTTCTTCCACCTAATACCACTTAACACCACCTACATTAATTCCATGACAACCTAAGTGCCTACCCATAATTTACCCAAAATATCCTAACGGTATGCATTGTTGCCACCCTCATTCCCTCACCTATATAACCATCCTCACCCACCTCCATGCGGACGGTCGGCACCACCCCACACTACCTCCATACACCAACAGCAACATTCCTTTCTCACACACATGCACTAGCCATTCCAGCAGCCGACCATCCATCCTCTTCCCTCTTCTCTCTCTTTCTCTTCCTCTCCCATATGCTACTCTCTCTCACCAGTTGACAAAGCATGCAGCAAGCTGCAAGCAAGCTCTTCGTGGTCTCAAACACCACCGTGAGCTCCACTACCACCTAGCTCCCTCTTGAGCAGGTGGGCGTGGTGGTTCTTTTCTTCTTTTTTCTTTTTATTTTTTTCTTTGTTTTATCTTTTTCCATCTCTATTAGCGAGCTCTAAGGAGCTCTTCTCAGTTTTGCACTGTAGCTTCCATCACTACTCATGTTCCTATGCTTGTCACCTGCTGCTTCTCACTTATCCGGTGTCCCGGACCCACCTCATCTCACTCATCCCATTCACTCTCTCTTCGCAAGCCATAGACGCTCGATTCCACACGCCTCATCCGGTCACACCCGCACCCCGCCAGCGCCTTCTCTCCCCTGTACCCACCAGCTATGTGAGAAACTTAGATGGTGGATAATCGCAACATCCGGTCAAACTTTGCCCCCTACCGCTCACTGTTACGCTATCGTGTGCGCGGGCTGGCAACTGGCCATTCCTCATTTTGCCAGTTGCCGCACCTATTCTCCCTCTCCTTGCTACCTGCACCTGCCGGTCACATACTCTCTCACCACTCCCTCACGCACGCACTCAGTCTCATCCTAGTGCTTATGTGTTGCTGCCTGCCCCTTACACACACAAACATACATACCTACATACATATGCACATATATACATATTTTTATATATTATTACATATACATATTCCACACACACACAATCACACACACATATATATTTATTCACTCACACACATTTGCATACATACATACACACACATATTGTTATATATATTATACACCCACATATATAGTTCTCCCATACATACACATATACTTTGTCCCATTCACAATACCGCTCACCTATCCATCTACCATGCATTTTATCATGCATGTGCATGCACCAGTTGCGTACACATTCGTGATATTTGCGCACTTTGAGCCATTCCACACACACTCTCACACGTTCGCTCCACGCCCACACGCGGCACATAGTTATGTTAATTGCGTCTCATTAGATGACGATTAACCTAGCATGGTGCTACATTCCCATTGAATCTTTGATTCAATATTCCCCCCTTTATAATATACTACATAGAAGTATATGTATGTACTATATATCTATATATTATATACATACATCCATATAAATAAGCTAAGTATTTCAATTCATTTCCCTTTCTCATTTCAATTCTGCATTTTCTTTTCTATATTTTATCATTCTCTTTGATTTTGTTGATAAAGAAAAGACCTAAAACAAAAAAGATAACTCTTGACCTATAGGTACATGGTCTCGTGTGTGGCGAGACCGTTTCTAACTATATTGGCACGTAGCCAAGGACTAATTTTGAGGGTGTATCTCAAGGACAAGACTATCAAGAAAAAATCTAAAATTAAAGAAAAACAAAAAAATATAATAAGCGGAAGGAACTAATCTGTCATTAGGAATCACGTAGAAATTGATTCCAAAACCCGCCTCCCTGAGTTTGACCTTAAGCCTAAAGCTGTCAAGTTTAAAATTTGATTTAGTCCAGGTTAATAATTTTCATAAGCTGGTGTAGATTCACCTGTAAATATAGACATTTCGATAGTAATTCCACCTAATTAAATAACTGTACTCACCTTTTGTCAGGCAACATTAACCGCGAAGATTACCTTGACCCCTGCGCTGATACGTTCAGGCGATAGGAGGTGAGCTCTTTGGGGTAATGTGGCCATTGCCGCCGGGACTTGGCAGTGGTATTCTGTCGGGGGTAGCAGGGTGACATCGCCGACTCGGTTGGGTGGGCTATCAACTCGTCTGGCTCCTGGTCCGTGAAGAAGACCACATTAACTCCCCGGAGTTGTTGGAGCTTCTCCTTGTGGTAGTCTTCTAGGCCTTGCATGGGCCCCTTGCCTCTGTCTTAACTCTCATTTCGCCTGACGAAGTGAGTCGGGTTCCTGTGCCAGATCTACGACTCAATCTGGTTGCGCAGATCTCAATAGTCTTTGGTGGCGTGACCCTAGGACTTATGGTACTTACAAGTAGGGCCCAGAGTCAATCCTCCTCCTCATGGGCTTTGGCGAGGGCAGCAAGTCCTTGTCCATGGACCAGACTTCTGCCTGGTTCACGGCCAAGAGAGTGTATTCCTTAAAGGACTCCTGCCTTGTTTGGTGGGGTCCGTAGTTGTGACCCTTGGTGGGTCGTTCGCTCCTTTGATTGGGGAAGGGGGCCCTTCGCTTATGGAAGCGGCCACTTCCGTGGATGGGCATTGGAGCGTGATCGCTAGAGGCCCTCCTTTCCTTCATGGGGCTGGTGTCATCACCATGTCCCTCAGCTAGCTGCTGACTGTGGGAGCAGAAGGAGTCGTCCTGCTCCATGAACCTCATGCTCTGTCCCAAAGCTCCGCCATGTCCCTTGGCGGGAAGTCATCAATATCATACCAGAAACTTTGAGTTAGGAGGCCTGACTTGAAGTATTCGATGGCTATCGCATCATGGGGCCTCTTGCACTTGAAGTACTGAGGCTTGAACCAATCCAGGTAGGATCGGAAGGACTCAGTCTTCCGCTGCCTGACTTCCAACAACCTCTCAGGGTTGTCTCTAACCCTTTGTTGCTCGACAAAGTACTAACAGAACTTGTCTGCCAAGTCTTGGAAGCAAGCAATCTGCCCTATTGGCAGGTCATTAAACCACTCATGGACCATGCCGGACAGATACGACGGGAATACTTGGCAGAGTACTCCATCGGGGCAACCGTGCACTAGCATCATTTGGTGGTAGCTCTCAACGAAATTGTTGGGGTCCGTCGTCCCATTGTATGGGGTCATGACGGGCTATTTGAATTTCTCGGGCAAGGGGGCCGTCATCACCTCCTATGTGAATGGGTAGGTGGTGACATACGTGTGTGGGCGTATGCTCCTCATTGCTCGGGTGACTTGGCAATTGATCTTAGGAATGGGGCACTCGCCGTCGGAAAGGGGTTGAGTGCCTGAATGCTCCCCTGACAAAGGTTGGGGTGGAGCTTTTGGAGGGCTAAGGGGAACTTTGCCTCGCTGGTTACTAAGCTCGTGCTTTAGCTTTTCAAGCTATTCATGCAAGCAAGCGTTTTCCTCCTCTACCACACGTTGCCATTTCAACTATTCGTCGTTGGGTCTCCTCTGGAGGAGTCTTGCGAGACTCTCGTATCGACTTAATCTCAAGGAGTTGAGCAGCAAGAGACTGATGCTCCACCCTCAGGGCTGCCAACCTAGCTTCGTACTCCTCCTCCCTCGCTTGCATCTCTAGGAGGGGGTCTCACTTGGGGGCCTCAAGCAATCGTTTAGGTTGCATCGATTTCCCTTTATTGGGATCGAGGTGCTGATGAACTTTGCTTGGTCCTTCTAGGGGTGGCTGCGAGCAGAGTTGTAAGTGGTTGGGGCCATTACTAGGATTCTCGAGTAGGGAAGGGTGTAAAAGGACGATCGTCGTTCCCACAGATGGTGCCAATTGATCAGGCTCTAATGAGAGACTCATTATGGCCCTTAAATATCCCTAATTAACTAGTTTCTTTAGTTAATTAGCTAGGAATATCTCTATTTAGGGTTTAATTATAATATAAGGGACAATATATTAAAGGACCAAAAAAATAAGTTAATAATACTAAATTAAATGTCAATTAATGTTATTAATAATTTAAATAATAATTTGGACTCAAATTATAAATATTTAGCTTCCTAATTAATATTTAATTTAACATTATAAATATTTAACCCTAGGTATGTAATCACTTAAGTAACTTAATCAATTAAATAAATAAAGCTAAAAAGGTCAAAAACGTAAATTCAATGTATATATATATAATATTTATATAATTTATAATCATATATAAAAAGTTGAAAAAGAATTAAATTAAAATAAGCCTTGAAAACCTCAGTTTACGTTTTATTCCTTAGGTTTCTATTTCCATTGAGTCCTTTTATTTAGTTTAGGTCCTTAAGTTCTATTGCATATAGGTCCCTGTGAGCACAACGCTTTCTTCCTCCTTTCTTCTCCATCTTCATTTGCACGGACGGCTCCTGTACGTCGGTGACAACACCACTCGATCATCCGCTATCTTGCGCCTGACAGCCACCGCTGCTATCGCCATTGCTCCGCTCACCACCTTCTTGTTATCTGACGATTCAGATGAACCTAAAATCCTATTTGGGTCTAGGAGTTAAGCTCACTGGCGTCGGAGATGACGTCGATGGTTACCTTGCACCTAGACTCTTTTCCGTCCAGATACATCCCCCTCTACTTTCACCATCACCTATAAATAGCTATCCATCCCTCCGATTTGAGCGGTTAGCTCCCTACCTCCTTCCCCCAACTGTAGCTAACTAATAGGCTATTCCCTCCTACACCAGCGACCTATTCCCGCCTCCACACACTTCCTCTTATCACTTCCACCATCCGCCGAGCTCCGCCGTCCTTCGCCGCGCCTTTGGACAAGGCGATGACTCCGGACTCCGCTTCCACTTCACGAATTCGCCCGCCGGACTTCTTCTCCTACCCCTTTGTTTCCTCCTCCGTTACAACCTTCAACGGAGTTCCTTCTGCCTCTTTAGTCCAGGTAACACTAGGTTAGGTAAGTTAGAGTAGGTTAGCGTAGTTAATTAGGTAGGTAGTTAATTGTAATGTTAGATCTTCTATCATCTTCTTCAGCTCCGGCGAGTTCTTTGAGCTCATCTGGAGCATCTTTTCGTCTTTTTAATTCACTGATCACACTCCTCATTCTTTCATGACCATTTCTAACTCATTGATTTCATGATTTGTATCACCTACACGCCTAAACCATCACACCTTCACCAGAGATCTCCGCTGTCCATGGCGGAGGCTTCCTAGTTTAGAACACACTCATTAGGGCCCTCCATCGCCTTGTCATCACTTAAGGGCCCCGTTCGACTTATCAATTAATTAAGTAATCGCCTAAATCACAAATGCCCAAATTTCCTTCAACCTCTAAGCTCACTGTCAATGGCGGGCTCAGAGGAGTAATTTCACCTAATTAATCATCTCGACATCATCGCAGAACATCAACGAGCAATTCCCCTCATTCAATTGAATGAGAGGAATTGATCTGAGTTCTAGCAAACTCAGATTACATTCTTACTGAATTTGATGATTAGCGTTTGACTTGATCTTTAATTGCTATATTTGCTAAGCTCTTGAGGTTCCTTGTAACTTCAAGAAGCTTCTAAGACCCTTTATGGTCAAATTCGTGGAGTTTTGGAGCTCCAGCGAGCTCCGACAATTCCTTTTTAGAGCTTTAGCCATCAGAACCACTAGTGAAGCTCCAGAACACTTAAATGAAGTCTAAGGACCAGATTTTTGTGTTTAAACTTGTGTTTAATCAATTCTATCCCACTATTAAACTTTGTCTTCTCCAACTCTGGTAGAGTTGGAGTGTCTAATTCTTTGAGGATTTAAACTATTAAATAGGTTTGAAAGCATCAATAGAAGCTAAGGAAGTTGCTTCAGGTCATGATTAGGTCTGGAAACTTCTAACTTTCTTTCCCAAACTCACCTCCATCAGATCTCAGGCGGTGATGTCTGAGAGCACCTTTAGGCTCATTAAAACAAGATTTTTATGTGTGCATCAGACTCCTGAGGTGAAATTGAGTCGATCTAGGACCTGAATTGGACTTAATAGGTCTTTGAATTGAAAGTCAAATTTCGATTGCAGTAGGTCAAACCTAAAGTGAATTCAAGGATTAGATTGTTGAATCTCTGATCTAATGGGTTAAACGGATTTCTGGAATGATTTAGAATAAATTTAGACTGATTTTATTGAGTTTTATTGAGAATTAATTGAGATTTGGTTTTACTGCACAGTATGGGTTGTTATGGAACCCAACACTGTTCTCTGGGTTTCTGTTGAGATTCAAATTCGAAACTCGACCAAATCTATTGCATTTGACATTTTGAGTTTGTTCAGATCGCTTCCTGTTAGTTTAATCTCTTTGTTAAAGCTCAAAACAGAGCTCTAAAGCTTTCGAAGAAGCTTTCAAGCTTCTGGAGCTCACTGAAGCAACTCCAGACCTCCCTATTTCTTCTAAACCTTGCGGAATACCTTAATGAAGGTATTCAGGTTCTTAATTTAGAGTCAAGAGACCTGTTTCTCTTTCTCTGCAGCTGTTCTTGATCATGGCGAACAACCATGTTTATCCTTAAAATCAATGGATTAGATTTGATCCGAATACCAAATTGGTGTCACAATTAGTTAAAGCTTCTCAAGAGCTCTCGATCGAGCTTTGGAACGCTCAATTTGGTTGAGGAAATCGGTTGGAATCTTCAGGCAAAGTTTGGCCTGGAGCTGCTGCACATAGTCCCACCTCGGGAGTTTAGAGGAGCATGCCTTAGTATATCATGAATTTGCGTTGATGCCTCTTCGGTTGTCAGTGCAGGGTGTAAAGAGAAAGGCTTGTGTGCGGGCGCGTGCATGTGCACGTGCCTGTGCGGGTGTGTGTGTGTGCCTGTGGGTGCGTGTTCATGGGCCCGGGTGGGCATGGGCTTGGGAGGCTGGGTATTGTGCATGCTATGAAAAAAATTAAAAAAATCCACAATTAAATCAAATGAGGCCCAGTGCTAGTAGGGTCTGGTCCCACTCATCTTGGGTGCTATGTATCTCCGAATGCACTGGACCGCCCATTAAAAACTAATTTTTGTAGTTAAGGGTAAAGATGGGTCTAAAATCACAAAATTTGGCTAAGTGTGGAGACTTATATGCACAGTTAAGAGAAGTTAAGGAAAAATAAGCTAAGCGAGAAAAAGACAAAGAAGAAGAAGAAAAGAAAAGGCAAAGGAAGAAAGACTTAATGAAAATGCTTAAGTATTAAAGAGAAGGAAAGAGAGAGAGAGAGCAACAAGAGAATTAAAGGAATAAAAGGAGAAAGGAAAGAAGGGCTAAAGACTAAGGCTAGATGAAGGAAATGAAGAAAGAGAAAATGAGATGTCCATAAGTGCTATTAGACTTCTAATTCTTTTTTTTAAGATGTCTATTAATATTTTTAGATGTCTAATTTGTACTTCTATTGTTATATCATGTTCTCTTTCATCATTTTTTGAACTTTAAATGAGGTAATAAGGCATTTGAATCATTTGTTTAGCATTTTCTTGCCTTAATCTTTTGTAATTAGCCATAATTGATGTAATAAACATGTTTACTTAGTTCTAAATGACAAATTTCATGTGTAAATGTGTTTTCTCTTAATGGAATAATGCATGTTTTTATTGTCAAATATTTTGTGCAATTATTCATGTGTTTAAAGTATTGTTAATTATAATCTAATTAATTAATTGACTCTTAATTATTCTTAGAGATTTAATGGTGTATTGGGATTAAGTTATGCCTTCTAGTGAACAACCTAGACTCAACCAGTTAAAAAGAACTTAAAAAAATCTAAAATGTTAGGTTAACTTGACCCTATACTACATTTTTGACATGAAATTGAGTTAACCTAAGTTACATTCGTATGTAATTAATTAAGTCTAATTAACTTAATTAGCTGTGTTGAGAATTAAATGATCAAGCTCCACGGTAGAGGGAGGTTCGACCCAACAATCGCACAAGAGGCAATCACAAGAAAGACAAGGAGATTGGTTACCCAGTTCCATCGCAAGGGGTGTACATCTAGGGGAAGGGCAAGGCTCCTAGAAAATCCACTAGAAATAGCAGCATTACAATCTCTCAGAGTTCCTCTCTCTCAGACTGCATGAAGAGGCCCTTGTAGGAGCCTTCTTCTCTATTTATAGTTACAGAGGGTGTCGTTACAGCTGGGAAATCCTACGAGATCTTCTCTACAGTCTTGTCATGTTCCTTGGTAAGCTTGTTGTTAGGGCTTGTCCATTGTCAAAACATTAATTGCATCGATAATCCCATAATTATTGTCGTCTTAGGCATTATGGGCACTGTTACTATGCTTTATTGACTTTAGACACGTTGGGCCTTTAGGAGAGGTCATGTTTGCCTGGATCTAGATCTGCTAGAATGGAGGCGGGTCAGGCTAGGCTGGGGCCACCTGTTTACTCCGAGTTTGGGTGCTAGATCCTTATGCGAGCTACATTAGAAGTTTCAAATCTGAGGGTAGTTTTTGCCCCTCATCAGGGATAGAAGGTATCACTCATAGTATTTCAGACATTGCTGGATGGGATCGAGGGAGACGGAGGTTAGTTTTAATTAAACATTCAAAGGAGGATCAGGTGGTGAAAACGAAAGCGATTCAACTTACAGGAGAAAAGGGAAGAAGATTCACTCAACTCAACTCAAGCTCAATGAGGGAAGGAGCCGAAGGTGGCAACATTTGTAATTTCACACGCTAACATCATCATGACGACAACAACGATTTGATACCCCTAGACGCCCAAAAGAGTGATTACAGTCCATTTGCACTTCCTTGGTGCAATTCTTGAGAATGATTGAAACTCATCGAGTAAGTTGTGTTCAACCATACATCATCACATCAGCATCATGGTGGTTGAAGGAGGGATAATGAGTGTAGCTAAGGGAGGCAAAGGTCCTCCTTTTGCCACTATAGCCAACACCCTAGAGTTCCATCAACAACAAAGATAAACAGAGTGATTCGGTTGGATTTTAATCAATTACTTGTAAGCATAATTAAAGTATCATTGCAAAATCAGGCATCAAATTATTCATAAGGTTGAATTAGGTAATTAGAGATCAAGGAAGGGTGACAAGATCAAGCTTGAATTAACGGAATTCATGACTAAATCTTGTTCATTTTAGATTTTGGTGTTGAAATTGCATGCCCTTAGCGAGCCAACCTGAGTGAAAATCACTTGATCAATTATTAAGATCTAAATGTCAAATCACATGGGCACACTAATGTGGATAGTTGTGTCCCTTGTAGACCATAAGGACATAACCAAGCAGCCCTGAAATCTTCGAGCCAACTCCTTGAGATTGATCGCACCATAGATAAGAACTGACATCACCCTATAAAAGGCAAGGAGTAGGAAGAGAGTAGGGTAGGAAAAAAAGGAAAAAAAAGAGAGGCATAGAGATATTTGTACTAAAGACAACTAACAAAGATGGTCGTAATCTTTCCACTTAGTAAACTTAGGTTAGATCCCCTCTTCAAACGTATACTCAACGAGGTGGAACTAGATTACCAACATCTTGTTGTCTATGGGTTGCTTGTGTCATTCTTTCTCTTATTCTACATTGGGATTTTGTGTTCGGACCCCACCTCTACACAAACCCTAGAGGCTCCATCGAGGGTAAGCTCGATCAGTTGGCACTGTCTGTGGGAAATTAGGGGTATAAAGGTCCCTAAACCTTCCTAATTCCCATTATCAAGAGTTTGCCTAGTCTTGTAGCATATGGATCCCTTGTCATCCACCAAAGGACATGACAGACAATGTTCAGGAGACCTTTAATGAGGAGATGGATGACAACACCATCAAACCGCAAACTCCAATTGTCATTGTAAATAGGGAAGCCTAGGAGGTACAACCCCATAGAAAGGGCGAGCCTCCAAAGGCAAAGCCTAGTAACAAGCCACTCCCTCCTCTAGAGAATGAATAATTCGTCTAGCACATTCGTAGCTAAAGGAAGAGCTAGCTACATCCAATAAAGAAGGTGAGCAGATATCAAACAGTCATATCTGACAAGGAAGATTACCCTTTCACCAATGTGATCGTGGAGGCCCCACTGCCACCTAAATTCAATATGCCCACAATACAATTATACAATGGAACAACTAATTCCATTGGCTCCATCACCCATTACAAGCAAGTGATGATGGTCTAAGGAGCGTAGAGTGCCATACTTTGTAGAATCCTCCCATATCTCTCCTCATTGGAAAAGGGTCAGATTCGACGAATAGCCTCCCTCTACGATTGATAACCAACTTTAGGGTACCAACTTCCACAAGTTATGAAAGAAGCTTATTTAGGCCTTTATAAATGCTCGTAGACCAATGGAAAACCTTAACCTCCTGTGTGCCATAAAGCGAGAAAAGGGGTAATCACTATAGTGCTACATAGAGTGTTTCGAGACCCAGTATAGTAGGTATCATAAGCCTATTGACTAGGCGTGCATCATGTCTTCATGGATGGGCTACTGATGGGGCCCCTCTGGGATGACCTCCAAGATTTCCCTTTGTTGACAATGGAGGAATTATGGATAAGAGCTCGCTACTTCATCGGAAAGTCAAACCTCAGACAAAAGAAGAGTAAGAGGGAGGCTGCCAAAGGAATCATCAACCATAAGGAAGATCGCCCTCCTGCTTTTAAGATGGAGGAAGCCATATGACTAGTCGTAATGCTGGAAGGCACAACAAAGGAGGCAGCTAATGGTCAAAGGAGGACTAAAAATTGGTAAACCTAAAAGGCAAGTCAAAAGGAAGGAAGCCCTTCCACCCACATTTTAGGGAGTACACACAACTAACTTGCAACATCGCCAAGGTGCTACAGGTCATCCTGGGAGCATGATAGCCTCAATTGAAGAAGCTCTCAAATATGAGGAACCCACCAACATCTAAGGCATACTGCCGGTTTCATGAATACTATCGTCATCCTACTAACATTTGTCGACAAATAAGAGACAATATAGAGTTCCAAATCCATGAAGTCAATATGCTGTTCATAAAATAGAATTCCAAAGGAAAGGAAGTCCAGAAAGACCATAAGATTTCTGTAAAAGACAAGATGTCCAACCTAAAAGCCAATAGCTTTACTGTTTATCCACAGAACTTCTTCCTGCTAATGGAGTCGCCCAATGGATGGCAAAGAATGAGAGAATTTAACCAAAACTGCTACCAACTCAATACCACAAGAAAGCCTTACAAGCCATAACCTATTTGCGAGGACCACGCTAAGTGTCATCAAGCATAAGTGCTAAGTAGTGCATGCTAAGGCACATTGTAAAGCCCAAAAATGTGGGTCCTCGAATCGTTTCGAACTCAAGCACATCGAACCACACTCATCGACATTCGTTGAACACGACCTAGGTAGAATCATCTTGTAAAACGAGAAAACTTGTGTCTTTGGTCAACCTTGGTCAAAACCTATCCAATATAGATCATATTGGGTACTATTGGATTCCTCTTATTTTAAGCTTTCCAACGGTTCCTATTTTGCAAAAATCCATGAGAGGTGCAAATAAATTGAGTTTGGGGTATTTTTGTCATGACCCGACTAATCCTAAATCGAACCTAGGTTCAGTAGCCTATCAAAAAGGGGTAATTGGGGTTCTAAGGTTATCATTTATTCTTGCTGGTGGCACTCCATTGAAGAAAGAGAGAAAGGAGAGAAGAAAGAAAGGAGAGAGAGAGACTTCCAATGAAGTTAGAGAGATAAGAGAGGGCGTAGGGGGAATTTCCTACAAAAACTTCCCTTCCAGCGGACGTTGTACGGTGTAGGAAGGTCAACTCTAGGAAGGAGCTGACCACTCACCCCATCGCACACGTAGGAAGGAGATCATGTAAGGGGAGATGCTAACGTACACGAGTTAGCAACTGAAGATCTCTGCCTAGGTGACATATGGCGGCAATCTAGTTGTCTTATGGTGATTTAGGGTGCAAGTGAGCATGAATAATGTGTTGGCACATGCCTTGCTGATGTATGTGACAAATTCAAGCCCTTTACGCATTTTTTGGCTAATTTAAGGGTCCCCCAACCTATATCTTTTGCATTCAAGGACTCGTTAGAATTTTCTCTTTGCATACTAAATGTTTGTAAGAGCTAATACCCCATTTAGATACTGTTTCCCATGCTAATATTAGGAAAACCCCTCAATGTACTTTTGAGCTCACTTCTTGATGCGTTGACCTAGCAACCTATCCTCGGAGTGCGTGTGAAACACGAGGATCTCTAGGCAGTGGAGAGAGACTTTTGACCCACATTACAAAGTCACCATGACCTACGACAACATTAGGTAGAGTAGCCAAATTTTCCTTTCCATGTGCTGTTAATTCCGATCCCTTTACGCGTTCTACATCATTTGGTGTGCATTCCTCCTTGTTGTTTCTAGAAGCTTAAATTAATATTAATTAATCATTCATGTCACAGTATTGTAACTTTAATTAAACATTGCATGTAATTGACTTATTGACCATTCTATTTGCAAAGTAATAAAAAGTGTTGTGTGTAAAAATATGATTGTTTAACAAAAATTATTATACTCTCAAAATAAATGGAAAGCATATCCTCAATAAGGTAAAATCATCTAAATTACATTATGATAATCTAAACTATTTTTTTTTATTTTAGGGATTTTTCATTTTTTTTGGATTTTTATATTAAGAGATGAGAATTATTCATAATTCTAACAATTAATCCTAAATTAGCAAAATAAAAAATGCATGAAAACAAAAAACAAACAAACAATGAATTGGAAACTAGTAAATTGATGCAAACAAAAATAAATCATCAGAATATAAGATTATTAATGAAAAATGATGTTAATTATAAGTAAAGAGGGAGAGAGTAGAGAGAGAATGAGAGAAAGAATGAGCTTGGGAAGGCTCTCAGCATAGTAGTGATGACACGAGGGTGGTGAGACATCGGCTACGGTGACGGGAAGGTGGGAATGTGCCTAAGGATCCCCATGCTCCAGAGAAAGGGATAGAGAGAGAAAGGGTGAAAGGAAGAAGAAAATGAGAGAGATGTAAAATAATTAACAGGGGAGGGGGTATGAAGGGGTATTTATAGTCCCCAAAATCCTAAAATTTATCACCCATTCAAAACCCATTCCAAATAGGTTTAGGATTGAAAATAAGGCAAGAGAATACAAGAAATCACACTAGGATTGGGATTTGCCACATGGAAAGAGCTAAAGTCATGCTCCAGTTGCACAGAGCACGTGCTATGCTTGCAGCTTGTGCGTCGAGCGACGCTGGGCTATCGGTTGGAGAAGGGGCACTGAAGGAAGATGCACTGGTGAGTGAGAATGGGCGATTAGCATGTAGTGCTTGTTAGTTGGGCCCACACAATGCTCGCTAGTTTGGTAAGTTTAGTGCTAAGCATCTTTTTGTTTTTTCAATTTTTTTCATTTCCTCATTACAACTTGCACGATCATTATTTTTGAAATTTGTCTTCACCACCGACTTCCTTATCTCGTATTGTTTCATATGAGATCAATATAGGGTATATTTTGCACATTTTTTAGTGCATTTAAAAATTAAATAAAGTAAATTATTTACAAATGCAAAATAAAAATCCAAAAAATACCTGAAAAAATAGCAAAAAATAAGCAAAATTACTATACAAAATTGTGATGTGATTACACCCTTAGGACTATTTTTTGCTATTCCTTGAACAATATAAAACAAAAATAAGAATAAAATCGAAAAACTTAACCCACTTTCAGAGGAATCGCTATTGCATTTACCGTATGCAACAAGGCTTTAAATCTTTATGTTGCCTTAACGAAGGAGTTAGTCTCCTAAGGGTTTTCAACTAACACACCCACAAAGCCGAAAATAAAATTGATAATCAATGAGTCTAAGTAGAGTTTTATAATTCAGAAGGTTTCAATCATCACTAACCACAAAAAATATACGCGAAATGTAAACACAAAAACTCAACAATTAATACTGAAGTACCAACCAAAATACAAACCACCTTGTCTTGTCAAATTCTAATCAGCCTCGAACTTGAGTCTCAAGTATAGGATTCTATGGCTCAAAAATCCACCCAAAGGTTTGTATAAAATCGGAAGGGATGGGTATCTATGCAAGTGATAACTGATAAGATAAGTGGGTAGCACATTCTAGAAAATCGAGTTTTCTTTGAGATGTAAGACTACCCTTCACTTCTCACAAACCTTGTCTATTGATTTGCCTTACTATAGACTAATAGCTTTCTCCCTTTCTTTTTCTATCCCAAAGTCAACACAAGATCGAAATCAATGTATATCTCCTTAACTGTGTCATTTACTACCTTCTTTTTCTTTCTTTCTTTTCCATTTTTTCGTCATTTTGTTATTTTCTACTCTCCTTTTTCTTAGGGTAGGCAATTTTTTCAAATCTCGTTCTTAAATGCCTCCTAAACAAGAATTTAAAGGAGATCAAGGTGTAAGATTGGGATCTGAACATTCGACATATGGGGGGAAATCTAATGTAACATATCAGCCATACCCGCGAGGGTCTTAGAATTATATAGGACATTAAGTTCTATTTGAATGAATAGACCCTCACATCTCACACCTCTTAGAAAACCTAGCTTTCTTATCATTAATTCCCTACAAGTTAGTTAATTAATGTGTAAGTGCAAAGGATGAAATGCTTAGGCTTCAAACCAGAGGGTGGAAAAATAAGACATGTACTTCTTACACTGTTGACTTAATATCTTAGCAAATTTGACTCTTTAAGGACTTATAAACAAATTCATATCTTAGTAAATACTCCAATTAATAAAGTTGAAAATGATCTGAAGAGTCTAGGTGAAAGATCTCTAATATATTCCTATGGTTAGAGAATCCTTAAACCCTAGTTACCATCATCCTTCCCTAACCCAGACTTAAAACTTCATCAAAACTTCAACAAAACTCTTTTTTTCTTCAAAAATCTGACAAAATTTCTGGAGACTAGATACATATGAAAAATCAGTGAAAATTACCCAACCCCCATGCCTATTTCATGTAATGTTCTCATTGTACTCCTAAATGTGCAAAGAAAGGGAAGACACCACCTGAATAGTTCTGAGTTGTTATAATATGAATCAACTAGCTCTAGACCTGTAAAATTAACCTAATATATATATAAAAACAAAATTGTATTTGGTTGCTTCCAAAAAAGCACTAAGTTTAATGTCTTCAGCTAGACATCCAGCTCAATTAGATTTCCAAGAAAGCCACCTTTTTAATTGGGGACAAGTCTGAGAGACATATTATCAATGTAGGGTTTGAGCCTTTGTTCGCTCATGGTCAAAGTCTGGCCTAGCTTAGGGTCAGTGATCTCAACGACTTTGTGTGTAAAAGTGTGTGTGACAACATAAGGACCATTCCATCATGATCCGAGCTTTCTTCGGAATAATTATAATCATGAATTAAAAAGCCTATCTCTTTGATTAGATTCAAAGCTTTACGGGATATGTGCTTTGTCATGGAAAGCTTTGGTTTTCTTTTTATAGATCTGGGTATTCTCGTATGCATCGTTTTGAATTTCCTCAAGATTAGTCAATTGAAGCTTCCGATGTTCACTAGCTTTACCAAGATTGTAATTATATTCTTTAATGGACTTTCTGCGGGGAGGTGATAGGCCTCACCAAATACCAGATGATAAGGTGACAAACCTATGGGAGTCTTATAAGTTGTATGGTAGGTCCAAAGTGCATCATCGAATTTATTTGCCCAATCTTTCCTATCTGGCCTAACCATTTTCTGTAATATGTTCTTAATTTCCCTATTTGAAACCTCAGCTTGGACATTCGTCTAAGGGTGATAAGGGGTAGAAATTCTATGCGTGACCTATATTTTGTTAAAAGATTTTTGAAGTGAGTGTTCATGAAATGGGCACCCCTGTCACTAATTATAGCTCTAGGAATCCCAAATCAACTAAAGATGTTTTTCTTAACAAAGTCGGCAACAATCTTGTGATCATTGTTTTGAGTCTGGTTAGCCTCAATTCATTTGGACATATAATCAACAACAAGAAGTATGTATTGGTATCTGAAGGGGTGAAGATTCCTATAAAATCAATGACCTAAACATCAAAGATCTCTACAACAAGGATGGGATTTAAGGGCATTACATCTCTTTTAGTCATGTTTCCTACAGATCGGCATTGGGTACATGACTTAGAAAAATTGTGAGCATCATTATAAATTGTTGGCCAATAGAATCCACTTTATAACACTTTAGCGGTCATTTTCTTCAACAAGAAATGTCATGTATAGGCTGAGTTATGGCTGAATGTCAAAATGTTGTGGACTTTAGTCTCAGGAATACATCTACGAATTATCTGATCATCACAAAGTATAAACAGTTCAAGGTCGTCCTTGAAATAGTACTTAACCCCAAAGTAAAATTTGTCTTTCCTTTGTTTAGATCAATCATCAGGGATTTGTACTATGGCTAAGTAATTGACTCAGTTGGTAAACCAAGGGATTTTAACACCTGAAATAGCTAATATACTCTCATTTAGGAAAAGAATCAGCAATCAGAATAGTTGAATGAGAGTCTTCTTTTAGGATCTTAGATAAATGATCAGTTACTGCATTCTGAGCCCTGACTTTGTCTCAAATTTCAAGGTCAAACTCTTGAAGCAAGAGAATTCAATTCATTAATCTTAGTTTAGCATTTCTTTTAGCCAGGAGATGTCTCAAAGCTGAATGGTTTGTGTAGATTATGACATGGGATCCTAATAGATAAACTGTAAACTTTTCCAAAGTAACGACTACAACTAGTAATTCATTCTTGGTAATTGTGTAGTTCTTCTAAGCATCATCCAAAGTTTTAGTGGATCTCAATTGGTTTCTCATCAATTTTTAAGATAGTATCCATGACATAATCAAAAGGTATTCGCAAATCCATAATTTCAAATGGTAAAGCCTAGTAAGGTGTTCCCAAGATTCATGAGACCTTAGATCTGAAACTCCACACTCAAGTCAAGTTTCATTTTCCCCAAAGAATCTACCCATTTCACACAAATCAGAGTAACGTAGCTTATGTTGCAGGAATTTTATGAGAAAATTCTCATATTTTGAAGGTCGTTAAACTCTTTTTTAGGATCTATACATATTTTGTATTTCATGCTAATTTAATAAATTTGAAATTATGTTTTAATATAGAAAATTTTAAATATAAATTGAGGTTTGAACTAAAAATCTAAGATCACTACGGTGTTACTCAGGATGTAATGAGTCCAATCGACTTCTTTGCTCGGAAATCAGGATTCTCGAGACTAAAAAACGAACCTATGTGGGAATTTGTTGTCCACTTTTTTTTTTTAAAAAAAAAAAAACTAAAGAGAATGGTACCAAAATATCTACTCCCGCCCCCACTATAAAAACGCACCCCACCTCCACCTTGTGACCCGCGCCACACCCTCCTTCCCAATCTTGTGTAACGCACTCTTCCCCCTGCTTTCGTTCTTTCTTTCCCAGGATCCCTTTCCAACCGCTAGCCTGCTCACCCATGCTCCCCTCTCCTTTTGTCTCGAGGGCGAGTGTCACCAACAGCACGTGCGTGGAATAGAGAGTGAGAGGGAGCTGACGAGGATAGTGGAGGTGAAACTATGAGGTATCGTTTGTTTTACAGGATTGACATGTCTATTTTTTATCTCTAGGATAATATCTAGTTAAACGTTATAATTTCGATATTATCTAATTTTAAGAAGGGTGGGATAGTTTAATCCCACACTGGTGATATCCATCTCTCCCAATTAATCCACGGGTCTAGACTTGAAAAGGAAATTTTCAGGTAGTAATTTACCCAATTAATATCCTCCTTAATATTAATTAATGGTCGATTTTTCTACATTTTTCAGATCTTAGTTATTTGGATCAATGTTTAAATAGAACACTTACAATTCACAAGTCTCGAAACAAATGAGAGAAATAACTCTTTTCATGTAGCATTCAATACTCATCATCGTTAACCACTTGAGTTAGACACTAATATATCTATGAGAGGTATGGTTCTCCAATTTTAAAAGCTAAACTAAACCACCGGTGTATTCCCATGGAGGCTGAGAATCCACTGATAGAGTCTGATAATCAACGAGTGGAGTCCTTAATATGAGAATCCACCGGTTAATCTCAACACCTTAACTATGCCAAATGTGGGATTACTCATTTTAATTCTAGGATTGACACTTATAAAAAACAAATACCAAAACCTTATAATCTCGGGAATGGGACACAATTTCGCTCCCAAAAAATTTTATCCCGCTAAATCAATTCTGCTAAACAAACAGTACCTGGGTGTGGGATAAGATGGGTCATGTGTACGTGAGAAGAAGGAAGGATAAAAGGAAAATGGTGGTGGTGAAAGTGCAATTGTGTGTGTCGGAAAATGGTGGCGAGAAGATGGGTCATGTGTACAAGAATATTCATCATTGTCGACGGTTAAAAACCATCGGATGTAAGGATTAAACGATCGCCGATTTTGGTCGTGGAATGTTGTGTCACGATTGCATTTTATTGACGATTTTACAACATCACCGATGAGACTAAAGCGACCACCATCCGACACATGGGTGTTTTTCGCAACCGTTTTAAATGATGGCCAAGGGTTTGTGGCAATAGTTATATATAAACCATCGAGAAATATGTTATCCTTGACCGTTTATTATGACGGACAATGAATACACAACCTCAGTTTAAACAAAATCGTCGAGGAATGTATATTTCTCGTCTATTTTACAATCGATGAAATGATTATTATAGTATAATCAATGAAATTGTTACATTCTCAATGGTTATATAACCGATGATAATAACAAAAATCAATGAAAAAATTTTATTATCGGGTACATAATTGATGAAAATAATCTTTAATTTTTTTAAATAAAAAAAAATTTGTTTATGAACTACCTATATAAAGATTTTAAAATTATGCAAATAAAATCACACATCCAAAACACAATGGCATTCAAAATCCAAAGAATGGCATTCAAAATGAAAATTTCATAAAACTTATAAAGTGTACAAAATATATAAAAAGCAAGAATGTCTAAATACAAAAATCATGGTGGGGCACCTACGCCTCCAGCATCTCCCATATCATTGTCATCACGACGATCTTTGAACTAATTGAACGAGGAATGATCAAGACCTCCTTGTTGAAGAAACCTTAGGAGCTCTTGAATGGTCTGAGTCGACTGCTGCAACTGCATAGCCAACTCCTTGAACTGCATAGCGGACACCCTGACTTAAGTGGTCAGCTCCTCGATTGGCTGCTCCTCATCTCGATAGTGCAATGGTCCAATCTCCTTCCTCATCTCCGGTACCTCAGCTAAAGATGACGATAGCCCCTTTCTCCCATACTAGCTGGAAATGGTCCTGCTCCCTACACTATGCACGAATCCACTATGCTTGGGTGGCATGATGATTCGAAACACCTCTTCTATTGACATCGGCTGCTGAACGGTACCAGAGTTGGAGTCTTCAAGAGAATGCATTAAGTTGACCATATTTTCCTAAAAAAATTAAATTAGGCAATATAATGTAAATTTAATTAAAAATGTAATATAAATTTAATTTTAATAATTTTATTTACGTGTCTTTACTAGTATGTATCATCAAGTCACTTTCTATTCCCCTCGTAACTTAGTTTGCTGTGAGTGGCCTCATATACACCCACTCAATTAAGCTGTACACCTTGAAACATAACGGACTACAATTTAAAAGAATATGTTAAAATAAATTATAAATCTTATAAAGTTTTGAAGATATGAAAATATTAGGAATACTTACATATTTAGATTTTATCCTCTCTATGCTCCTTCTACCTAAGGCATAGGTCTTCGCTGGAGCTTACCCCTGTTCTTCTTATTCTTTGCTTGCTCCTAAAAGAATGGTAGAAATTATTAGTTAAAAAAAATCTAAATTTTCAAATCCCCCCTCCATTTTTACCTATGTTGTTGGATCCTGCCAATGCTTGTATACTTCTTTCCAAATGTCCAATTGTATCAGAGGAGGCTTATTCTGCAATGCCTCCTTGTAGGTCCTATTCTTATAAAAGTAAAATATATATCTTTAATGTTAGAAATATTTCAATTAGATAAAAAACATGAAATATATTAACTTTACATTTTTTTTTCCCTTACTATTCATCTCCAATCTCCAATATTTGTGAATCTCGGTTGTATGCTTCAAGATATAGTTGGGGGTGTTTGGATCGTCGCTCTAATCAAAGATTGCCTGCATTAGTTTGAGAACAATCTTTGCTAGGTGCTTTGAAATCGTATAAGGAAATGTAAATGAATAAGATGCTATATGAATTACCTTTAACTCTTGAATGAGTTGCCTCTTTTGATCTTTCGGCACATTCCTCTAGTCGAAATGGGAGAGTGGGATGATCGCCTTCGTCATCGTACCCAACCTGCTGACGAAGGCAGGATAGTCCTCTGCTTCCCCAAATGGGGTGATGGTGATTGGTATACATGTTGGAACCTTGTTCCACATCTTATTTTGGTGTTAACAAATTATTATGGATTAATGTTTACAATTGAGTTCTTTTGAGATTTAGGTAAAGGTCAAGGCAAATAGGAAGTGATGGAGGCATGATGATGAGAAAGAGAAGAAGATGACAAGGATGAGTCGAGGAGAAGATCATCTTCGACTTTTAGTTTTTTAGTTTAGGTTTTTTTATAGAATGTATGCCTCTTAACAAAGGAACATAACTTAGATCGTAAAATCAATTAGATATAAATTAAGATTTATATTGCAAGCATTTTCAAAGTACGTAATAGATTAAAACACTTAAAATAGGTACTTGTAGGCAAGTACCAGTACTATTCATCAGTATTGGTATTTGCAAGGCACAGGTTTCAGAATTTGTCTCAAACTGTTAACAACAAGTACAGATACCAACCATGAGTATCGGTACATGTTGTCCACAGGTTGAAGCCTTATTTCTGGCCTGAACCTTACAAGTATCGGTACCCATGATGAGTACCGGTACAGGTAGGTTACTGTGCCAAAGGAATTTCAAACCCGGGAGTCACAAGTACCGATACCCATGATGAGTACCGGTACCAGGACTCATGTTCTGGTGGCAGTGAGTTGCTAGTACCGGTATAGGTACTTTAGTACTGGTACCATCTAGTCGTTGGCTCAGAACAGAACGGCTGGAATATTAATTCTAACCATATGAATGTTGGGAATTAAATTCCAACGTCTAGTAGACGAGTATCCTAGGTCCTAAACTCTATAAAATGATCCTAGGACTCTTTGTTTGTAGACTAGAGAGATACAAGAAAGATAAGAAATAATCCTAGATCTATATTTCATACACTCCATCATATTCAAAGAGGAAGAAATAGTTTGCTGCTTTTCAATCTCGCTAAGGGTTTGGCAAACACATCGACGTGTTTTGTTCACTCATTCTCAAGGCATTCACATCTTCACTAGGCTCTCAAATCTGTTATATTATTCTACATATTGTTGAGATGCTTAGGAACTTAGTTGTAAGATTTGTCTTTCTTAAACCTGTACTTTTGTATTTGAGTTGCTACTCATTGGGTTGTAACAAATCCGCTGTTGTATTTGGGTTGAGGTAACCCATTAATTATCTCAGTTTAGTAAATTGATTTCCTCAAGGTTGAGGGAATCGGGTTAAAAACCCTAAGTTGGGAGGCTTAGGTAGTGGAGTACCCAAGTGAGTGGGGAACCACTATACATTTTGTGTCCTTTGTGGTTTGAATTGATTGTGCAAATCTTTCTTGTTATTACTAATATTGTACTTGAGTGTTTGTGCACATAGCCATCCTATCTATTAGATCCTATCGAGTGGTATCAGAGTGGGAAGCGATAAGAAGTAATTTTTCTCTCTCGCAATGGCATCATCAGTCAAGCGCATTGAAGGTCAGTCATCCACACGTCCTCCCTACTTTGATGGGACGAACTATGGATACTGGAAGAGGGGGATGCAAATCTTTCTGAAGGCCATGGATGAAGACTTGTGGACTCTCATTCAAAAGAAGTACACGGATCCGGAGCCGCAGGAAGGAGTTGTTTGGACAATAGATCAAAAGAAGAAGATCGCTGGAAATGCAAAGGCAATGAACTCGCTTTATTGTGCGTTATCAAGGGTGGAGTTCAATCGTATCTCTGCGTGCGAGTCTGCGTACAAGATATGGAATACTCTTCAAGTCACATATGAAGGTACAAGCAAGGTAAAAGAAACACAAATCTCAATTCTAACTGAGAGTTGAGTGTTTCAGGATGGAAAAAGGAGAAACAATCGAAGTGGTGTATATGAGATTTGGAGATATTATTAATCCCATGAAGAATTGGGGAGTGAAGTTTATGGAAGAACAACTTGTAAGGAAGATCTTGAGATCCCTTACAAGTGACTGGTCTCCAAAGACCACAGCGATCCAAGAGGCGAAGGATCTTTCCACTCTCCTCTTGGATGATCTGATTGGAAGCCTCATGGCATATGAAGTTCAATTGGAGAACATAAAGAAGAGCAAGGAAAAAGAAACAAGTAGGAAAAAAAGTATTGCTTTTAGAGCAATCACGGAGGACTCGGACTCAACAACATCGGAATCCGAAGACAAGGAGATGGAAATGCTTACTAGGAAATTCCAGAAATTCCTCAAAAAACAAGGCAAGGAAGTCAATAAAATTTCAACTAATGTTATTTGCTATGAGTGCAAGAAAAAAGGTCACTTGCGAAAGGATTGCCCCATAAGCAAGAAGAAAGAAGACAACAAGAAGAACGAAGACAAAAGGAAAGACACGAAAGAAGTCAAGAAGAAGAAAAGGAGAGCTCTTAAAGCAACATGGGATAATAACGACTTTGACATGGACATCAACTCTAGCGAAATGGATGACGACGAGGTTGCTCATCTATGTTTGGTAGCAACTACGGAAGATACGGACAATGAGATAAATCCTGATTTCTCTTTTGAAGAATTATTAGAAGCTAATGAAGAATTATATCATAAAGCTAAGTCATTTAAAAAGGAAAATAAGGTTTTAAAGAATAATTACCAAACATTAGAAATAGATAAATCATGTTTAGAAATGAAATTAAACATGTCAAAAGAGATTAAGAATCAGTTGCATGCAAAGATAGTAGAGCTAGAAGATATTTATGAGCACTTTGAAGAAACTTTGAATAATCTTAAAACAACAACTAGATTAAAACTGAATTTTGGGATGCTCTAAAATCAAATTTTCAGAATAAAAAGAATACACATACTAGATCATATGCACCTAGGCATGTATGGATGTATCAAAAGGCTAAAAATCCCAAGAATTATAGGTCTAACGCAAGAGAGGTCTATAAATCTCAGGATTTGAAAGGTACTAACCCAAAAGGACCTACAAGAAAATGGGTACCTAAAAATGATATTTTAGATTGTTTTGCAGGATTAGATCACTGGGATCAACACGATCAATGGGTGTTCAAGGCAAAAAATGGAACACTCCGACCATTCCACAAACTACATGAAGATCATGAAAGGTGGACTAGTGGAGCTTGGTATCCACAAGCACCATTCTACTACTGGTAATTTTTTGGTATGATATTTTTTTTACCCCTTCATTTTTTGATGATTGACAAAAAGGGGGAGAAGAATAAAGAGCAAATAGTAATATTTTTATGGGGGGCATATATTGAGGGGGAGGACTAAATTAAATATTTTTTTCTTCAAATAATGTCACTAAAAATTATTTATTATCTATTTGCAAAGATAGTTTTATCAACATCAAAAAGGGGGAGATTGTTGGAACCCTGTTTCACATCTTATTTTGCTATTAACAAAATTATTATGGATTAATGTTTGTAATTGAGTTCTTTTGAGATTTAGGTGAAGATCAAGGCAAATTGGAAGTGATGGAGGCATGATGATGAGAAAGAGAAGATGATGACAAGGAGGAGGCAAGATGACAAGGACGAGTCGAGGAGAAGATCATCTTCGACCTTTAGTTTTTTAGTTTAGGTTTTTTTATAGAATGTATTTCTCTTAACAAAGGAATATAACTTAGATAGTAAAATCAATTAGAGATAAATTAGGATTTATATTGCGAACATTTTCAAAGTACTTAATGGATTAAAACACTTAAAACAGGTACTTGTAAGTAAGTACCAATACTGTTCATTAGTACTGGTATTTGCAAGGCACAGGTTTGGGAGCTTGTCTCAAATTGTGAACAATAAGTACCGGTACCAACCATGAGTACCGGTACATGTTGGCCACAGGTTGAAGCCTTATTTCTGGCCTGAACTTTACAAGTACCGGTACCCATGATGAGTATCGGTACAGGTAGGTTACTGTGCCCAAGGAATTTCAAACCTTGGAGTCATAAGTACCGGTACCCATGATGAGTACCAGTACTAGGACTCATGTTCTGGTGGCAGTGTGCTGCTAGTACCGGTACCATCTCGCCGTTGGCTCAGAACAGAACGACCGGAATATTAATTCTAACCATATGAACGTTGGGAATTAAATCCCAACGTCTAGTAGACGAGTATCCTAGGTCCTAAACTCTATAAAATGATCCTAGGACTCTTTGTTTGTAGACTAAAGAGATACAAGAAAGATAAGAAAATAATCCTAGAGCTATATTTCATACATTCCATCATATTCAAAGAGGAAGAAATAGTTTGCTGCTTTTCAATCTCGCTATGGGTTTAGCAAACACATCGAGGTGTTTTGTTCACTCATTCTCAAGGCATTCACATCTTCACTAGGCTCTTAAATTGGTAATATTATTCTACATATTGTTGAGAGGCTTAGGAACTTAGTTGTAAGATTTATCTTTCTTAAACTTGTACTTTTGTATTTGAACTTGCTACTCATTGGGTTGTAACAAACCCGTTGTTGTATTTGGGTTGAGGTAACCTGTTAATTACCTCGGTTTAGTAAATTGATTTCCTCAAGGTTGAGGGAATCGGGTTAAAAACCTTAAGCTGGGAGGCTTAGGTAGTGGAGTACCAAGTGAGTGGGGAACCACTATATATTTTGTATCCTTTGTGGTTTGAATTGATTGTGCAAATCTTTCTTGTTATTACTAATATTGTACTTGTGTGTTTGTGCGCATAGCCATCCTATCTATTGGATCTTATCAATACAGACCCCAAGTGGGACTCTCTGTAGGTCCCTATTCCATGTCAGACCCCTTCCACTATGTACTCTACTTGGAAGACAAAATTATAACATATTATTAAATTACCAAAAATAAATAAATTCAACTATTTATTAAAATTTCATACCATTACTGGGGGGTGGGCGGAAGGCCCTGACTGGGAAGGATCTAGGTCCACTGGTTGATCATCCAGCCCAAAATCCTCCTTGTCAAAGGAAGTATTATCCTCCTCTTCAATGGGTGCATCCTCCTTGTCATACTCAGGATCCTCCTCCTCAAGATGCATGGAGGAGGCATTGGAGTCTTCCCCTTCCCTTTACCTTGATTATGAAGATATTGGGCAACATCTCTAGGCCTCACAAACTGGCGGAAAGTCTTAGCATGAGGCTTTTGGGTTGGGGAATGAGCATGTTGGGAGGTGGCCTTATCCTCGCCACCTCTATTGGCCTTCTTCTTCCAGTTCACCTGCATTAAAAAAAAAAAGATATGTAGAAAAAAATTCGGCAACATTTCCTCTATATATTATGAATTTTCAAAAATCCTGTATGAAACAAATAGAGAAATCAACAAAAATAAAATAAGCAATGAATAGAAACAAATGTGTAAATAATGAAATCACATTCACTTCTTCCCCTTCTTCACATTACCCTTCCCCTTCCCCATCCACCCTCCATTTGCCTTCCCCTTCCCCTTCTTTACATTCTCCTTTCCCTTCCCCTTCCACCCTTAATTTCCCTTTTCCCTTTCTCTTCATTACATTTCCTTCCACCCTCCATTTCCCTTCCCCTTCCTCTTCTTTAGATTCCCCTTCCCCTTTGATGAGCGAGAAAATCATTACAAAAAGTTTGAGTTTAGAAAACTCGAGTCGTTGTAAGTTCGCAAGAAAATCTGCTACCAAATAATATTTATAACCGAAACTCTGGTGAGTCCTAGGCCAAATAGGGGGATGCTACGTCGATTCTAAATCCGCAATTATATATATAAACAATGGTTATAAATAGTTAATCTACTTGCAATGTAAATAAGAGAGAAAGAGAGAGAGAGAGAGAATAACTTTTATAAATAGGATAATCTCAATTACAACTACTTACTACAACTATAAAGCTGAAAATCTACACTATAAAGCGATAAATAGATAGGCGATGAGAGATTATCCTCCTTGACGAATGCTTCGAGGATGAGCTGGACGGACAATGCCTAGAGGAAGGAGAGCGAAGACGGAGGACATAGAGTGAATCTGGAAGAATCGAAATGAGGCAGGGCGTCGATGTCGCGAGATCCACTTTCGAAACAGGGGTGAGAGGATGCTGGCGAGAGCTTCGCGAAGGGGGTGAGAAGTGGAATTTTTTTTTTTTTTAACTCTAATGGAGCTTCCAATAGCTTAAGAGCACTAGAGTGAGCTTTAGAACTTGAGTTCTTAGCTCTTAGAGAGGTTGAGAGAAGATGGATGGGATGGTGAAATATGTGATAAGAGTGGCCCTTTTATAGATGTAAACATGGGGGCAAATGGGTCTTTTAAGGCCTTTAAAATAAATGTAGGGCCTTTAGTGACGTTTATGCATGTCACTGTAGCCGCACAATGCTGAAGCCGCTCGTGCGCCCTCCATAGTGCGATGGAGATCAAAGCGCTCTCGTTGAGCCACATTCGCACCCGCTTCATCTTCAGCTGTTCGCACACTTCATTGTGCCTAATCAAGATCAACCGTCTGATCATTTGATTGGACGACTTAGAAATCGTGTGCCTCTTCACCTTATCATGCGTGCAGTGCCCGCATACGATAGCATCTTTAATGGCACCTCATTGCGCAGTTGTGCATCATGCGGCTCTCAGAACGCCACGTCTCACCTCTGTAGCCTTTTGATCAGGCATTGATGCCCAAATTTAGCGTGGACCTTTCGCGTGCTAGATTTGAGGCGAACGGGGACTCGAATCCGCACCTCGGTTCTTCACATAGCACCTTCAACCATTGCGCTACAAGGCCACTTGTGTTTCTTTTTTGGTTTAAGGTTCTCATGCTCTCAGCCGTTGGATGAGAATCCAACGGCTGAGATCGTATGAACCTTAGCCTTCAGAGGTAAGTGCGGGGCTTGGGGGGGGCGGGGGTGACGTGGTTGCATCTCGACCATTGGATCTCAATCCAACGGTCGAGATATAATGGCGCAGATGAAGAAGGAGGAGGCAGGTGGCTATGGGCGACTCGATCCAACGGTCGAGATCTGATGGCACGGATGAAGAAGGAGGCCAGTGGCTGTGGGCGACTTGGATGGGGCCACGTGGTGCTATCTGGGCCATCCATTTTCAAATGCTTGTAATGGTGCCACTGTTGTCGGATTGGGTCGATTTTCTCGCCGTTAGGTTACGATCGTCAATCCGCTCCTATCCGTGTGATTGGATTTGTTGTCTGAAGTTTGGATTTTCACCACCATGCCCTTGACCTCTGACTTTTCTCGGACTGCATCTGATACTATGGAGGTCCGATCGGGGCGATCTCGGAGGCGTTGGACTCCAATCGTCACCCTGATCCGATCCATACGGTTGGATCTTCAATCTAAGGCTTAGATAAATATTTCCTTGTCCCCTTATCACAAAAAGATCAAATTAACCTATAATTTGTACAATATATTCTAAATGTAGAATGATGCATGCTATGCAATATTTTTAATACTGAATGCAATTATACGCCTAAGAACACTCATAAATAGGCAGCTTTTGTGAAATAGATGTGTCTACATCACACCCTCATGCCTATCTTTTGCTAGTCCCTAAAAAATTACATGTTATTTATAAACAGAATTAGGATCAAATTACTTGGGCAATAATTATTTCTCAACAGTGAGAAATTTCTGCTAAAGACCTAAAGTACAAAGACTCAACAATGTCGGGTGCCTGCCGAAATACAGATTGCCCAAGCCCTCGCCTTATTCAAAAGCAAATACATTTTTTTCTTTTTCTTATTTTCTAATTTTTTTGGATTTTTTTTGAGTTTAGAGTTTCAGGGCAGCTTTCTACGACTACCTAACCCACCCAAGACTCGAAAAGAACTCTGAGTTCTAAGGATTTTTTGTGAAATTGTGATAGACTCACTAATCGGTAATCAAAACGGACTTTAGGTTTCTACATCCCTAAGTGACCTTAGGAAGAATTTCTGCCTAAAGGTGTATTTATTCGACAGGTAGCTTTCTCTCTATTTTTTATTTTTATGGGGTCAATACAAGAGCGAGCCTAGTGTATATTTTCCCAGCTTATTCTACTTCCTCACTTCTTCCTAAGTGTTTGGAATTAAAGGTGCATTTCGTGAGTTGGGTTCCGGACAACCGGCCAATGGGGTATCAAACCCATGACAACTTGCCAGCCATACTCGTGCAGTGAGGTGTGGCTTATTTATTTTTTCTTTTCTATTTCTTATCATTTTTTTTTTCTTTTCTTTTGAGTTGGTGGCTTCCCTGATCTAAGATTTACCTAAAGGCGGCAGAAAGAGAATGGTCGTGTGGCTGAACTCTAGACAACTGGCCAATGGGATGTCAAACCCATGACAACTTACCAAGCATACCACCCTAGAAGGTTCATTAGCTACCAAACCAACGAAAAGTGAGTCAGTGTAAATAGTTTGTAGTTGTTTAAACTTAAAGTCCTCTCAAATCAGAGGTCGGGTTGATAAGTTGTGTACTTATCACCTCAACTTATTTAACCAATTAGAAATGAATTTATGAATAGCGATGACTCGAGAAGCAAGTCCACATTTTAGTGGAGACCCAAGCTGATTAAGCCCGAAAACCTGAAAGGTCTAAGTATTTAGATCTTATTGTATTATTTCCTAAGATTGAAAACTCTAAAGGTGTGTTTGTTTCATAGGAATGTGGGATGGAATGGAATGAGAAAGCCCCCATCAATTCCTTTCCCAAGTTTGGCTGTGAAATATAGGATGAGAATAGTATTTCCATGGGATTTTCAATTACCATAACCGTTGGAATTTCCAATCCAAGCCCACCCCCTCGGATTCCCCTTTCATTTCCACCGTAACTGCTCTTCCTTCTCCCATGGAAATAGCCCAACTCACCCCTCTCTCTCGCATCATGTCTGCAGCACCCTCCAACGGCTTAGCGATCTTTTTCGAGCATGACCCCCTCGAGCATCTCTCTCTAAGTGCCCCTCTCTCGCTCCATCGATCTTCTCCAATGATCTTCTCCAGCAGCCCTTCTCATGCTCAACCCCCTCGAGCGTAACACCTCCCCTCTGAGCACGATGCCCACGATGTCCCCCTCTGAGTGCAAAGCACCTCTAAGCGCGACGCATCGACAGAGTGTGCCCTCGCTTGCGACTCTTCGACAGAGTGCACCATCTCTCACGACACCTCCCTCTCCCACACAGTGCCCCTCTCTTGCAATCATTTGACAAGGACCCATCGCAGTCACAGCCATCTCCCCTCACCCATCGACTCTTCCCTCCCACGCACTTGCAACATAGAGGTAATATGCTTTTTTTTTCCTTTTTAACCACCAACTTGTACTGGGGTAGCCTTTTCTAAATTGCTGTAATTTTTACCATCACAATTCATCTTTTTTTTTCCCTTAAATTTGTTTTGAAAATATTTTACCCACCATTAAAAAGGATATCATTATAGCTGTACATAAAAAAATAATCAATCCATGGCAACTACAAATTCTTGATTGTGCTGGCATAGCCATGAGGGAAAAGTCTAACAGCAAGTTATGGAGACATGAACTTTCTAAAGATCTAAGCAAGAAAATTGGATTACTCTGGACTATGTAAAGCACCTAGTTTAAATAGACGTTTTTAATGTCTATAATGGGAAGTAACAATTACTAACCAAAACTTTTTTTGGAAAGAATACTGAGCACAAGTTTTATCTTGGCCACATTGCTCTCCTTGGGGATCAGCTCCTCATTGGTTGAAGATATAAGAATTCTCTCTGCTGGAACTCTTTGTTGCTTACTTAATGTTGCATCACTATCGTCGTCTATGATGGGAACACCATCATGAGCCATAACTAGCTTTTTTTGACCCGATTAAGTCAGTAAATGCTCCTACATAACTGCCATAGAGCCATATTCCATTGCAAAGTCATTCTGAGGGAAAGATAAGAAAATTGGGTTAAAACTACAGTTTTACCATCATATAATGAATTTAGTACAATCACGGGTCTTCCCAGGGGGTAATTAAAGGTCAAATGATCCTAAAAGTCTAACAAGTGGGTTAAACACAAACAGAAAAGGATTTGCATGTGTTTTGAGAATTAAATAACTTTTGAAACCCTAAAAATAGATCCGCTTAATTAGATGAGGTTATGGTCAGGATAAAATTCACCTAAACCCTCTAAAATTCGTAGAAGAATATTCTCTAGGGTTTGGAACCTTCAATTTGACCATCAAAACCCGTCTTGACCCAAAATAGAGTCTCAGCAGACATTTGCCTTAATTTGGATTTTTGCATAAATTATCCAGTCAAACTTGGTCGAAACCTAAATCTAACTTAACCATTGGATGCCTTGGGTCCAAATTATGTTTGTACCAAAATTTGGGCCAATCTAAGAACACCTTGACCAGGTTTGCATTTTGGTCCAGTCAGACTCTTTCTATCTCATTCAGACCCTTAGCTTTTAAATTCTCTTACAAATAGCCCCTCAACTTCTTTATATTCTTCACAAGCAGGTCCTTGAGCCATTTTTGGAAGGTGAAACCTTCACCGTTGAGTTTCGAGCAAGGATTTCTCTCTTGATTCTCAATCAATCCCTCCCAAAATTGATACGGGGATTCCTTGGGAAGTTTCCTTCCATTTGAGCCATTCCTTGGGCTCTAAGTCCTTCCCAAAAGGCCATGTGAACCTTTCAAAGGTTCGGGTATCCTATGTTGCAACTACCTTCCAAGCTTGGAAGGGCTTTCTATGGCCTATAAAAGAGACACCATTGCACGACCGTGCATTTCAGCAAGTTTTGGCCTGAGAAACCCCCCTCTACTCCATCTTCGGCCACCTTCAAACTTAGCTCCGGCGACTCCTCTTCCCTCTCCTCCTCAGGCCGTCCAACAATCAAATTGGATGGTCGACTAGCTTCCCCTCATCCTCGCGAACCTCTCTTGCCAACGAGAGGTCGTGCCTCTACCTCAGTCGACGTCGCCGCCTTGCCTCACCAACCTCCTTTTCCAGCTCCGATCGACCAACATCGGAGCCCTCCGCCTCCTTATTCTCTCGCTAAGCCCTTCTTTAGCTCCCTCTCTCTTTCTATTTCATTTTCCTACCCTCACAGACACACACAACCGTCAACCGCCGCTGTTCACCCTCAGCTTCTCCATCTCCGGCTGCTCCTCCAGCGAGGCATATCCACCACTACACTCCTCCATCCGCCTCGCCAACCACCCCATCAGCTTTGCCACAACTCCACCAATCAAACCCCTCTCCTATTTTGCTCCACTGCTCATCCAAACGCGCCCCCGAACAACCCACCTTCTCACGGCCGTATCTGTCACCATCCAGCCACCTCTCACACTCTCACACCATGCTGCACCCACCACCACGTTAGCCGTGCTACGGTGATCCTGCTGAACCATTTGACATGGTCGTAAGGCCTTTTTCTTGAAGTTTCAAGTACCAGGTCAAGCCCACCATTAGTGATGAACTTCAAGCTTTCTCGAAGTTTTGTTTAGCTCCTGCAGCTCCAGGCGCCACCTCCAGGTGACACGGATTGGCTTCAGGTCTCATCCCAAGGCCTCAATTGGAAGCCACATCCTCAGCAGCTGCCCCGATTGAGCGTGTAATCTAGCTACAGTAGTGTGCATGAGGAGGGTGGGACATTTAGTCCCACCTCGGAAAAGAGTGAAGAGGCGGCAACGCATAAATTGAAAAAGTGTCTGGGCTTATCGCCTTAGACACTTGGGGGGTGAGGTCCCCGTCTCACTCGCTCACTTGCGTCTTGCCCATGACACGTCCCCCCCGAGCTTGGCGCAGACCTGACTCACCTAACCCGATTCCACTCCTCATCTACGATCACACTTGCAGCCTTGTACCTAGGTGCGCTCTAGGTCCGAAACCTGATAACTCGGTACTGTTGGAGGCTCTGGGAGAGCGTGACCTAAGGAGAGAAAGAGAGGATCGTGTGTGGGGGTAGGGGGTTTTGCTATAGAGAGTAACGGCCGACACTTAGCCGTTTGAAGAACCTTCCCCCTCTGCGTAAAGAAGAAGAGCAGAGAAAGCAGAAGAAGGAGAGTAGAAGAACAGAAGGTAGACAAGGCAGGAGAAACAGAAGAAGAAGGAGAGCTGCACAGAGAAGAAGGCCTCAGAAGAAAGAAGAAAGAAGAAGGAAGAAGAGAAAGAGAGCAGCAGAGAAAAGAGACCCTTGAGTCTCTAGGAAGCAGCACTGTAGCACCCAACTATTTAAGCTGTCTGATACAAGCATAGATTATCTAATTGCATATATTTGAGGCTTTGTTGATACTGTTCATTTAGTTATTATTTGTGAGGAGTAATTGGTGCTTTAAATCACCATTTTACTCTATTCTTTTCGCACATTGATGCTTGACATTATTATTATTGCAATCTCTTATATTTTTGACTCAAATTGTGATCTTGAGTTTTAAATTGCCATATTGTTCCTTGTGTTAAACCTCGGACTTCAAATTTGAGTAATAAATATTGTTTGTTTTCAAAGCAATTCCGGCTATACTATAATGCAGTTTTTAAAACCTTGATTTCTCTTGCGAACAGTCTAGACTACCAACAGGCATAAAAGGCAATGCCTCAAAAGGTTTAGACATAACATTCTGCAAATAATGGGCATTGTTGTCCAAACAAAGTGACAGAAAATAGAAAATTAAATAAATTAACCTCCACATAAATATAAAATCTAAATGAGTATTAGGCTAAACAGTCAAAAAGGGCAAAAAAGGACTTGTTTCACATCATCTATCCAAAGTTCATCTTCAAGGTCAATGAGAAAATACACTCATTCTAGATTCTAATAGAACAATTTAATGATAGAGCAATCATTGGACAAATCATAAGAACCTCAAAATAGAAGTGGAATTAAAATCATAAGCCTGTAAGACGAGATATATGCTCAAGGAAAAATAACATAGCAATGTTACAGATATCACCATCAACATCCTTTGCTTTCTAAACACAAGCATACCTCGGAGAGAAGCTCAATATCATCCACAGCGTGAAGATTCAAAAGCCTAGCTCCAAATTCCCCTCTCAGCTCAAGCGAATAAAACCCATCCATACTACCACCACCTCCCCTGAAACTCTGAGATGGCAATGAATACGGGTTGTTTTCCATGTCCCCACCAAAGTTCAAGTTCCTCATAAGCTTAAACAACTTCTGTTTATAGTCACCAAAGTTGTTTAATTATTAGATACTAAAGTTTTAGGTTTCCCAATGACTTTGACTTTAGCCAAGAATGGCTTTAATTATCAGATACTACGTACATTCCCACAAACTCTCTTCATCATGAACTCCCTGAACATCCTTGGTCAATATGCCAATAAGAAGTTGTCAAACATCCTTGCAGTGTTTTTATCACACTTGTTAGCTACATATTATCAGGATCGTAAAGCCTCTTTATGTTTTCATTCACTATCCCAAAAAACATTAGAAGAAGATGGCAAACCATCTTGAAATACTTATGCAATAGTTGGAAAATTCTCCCTATTGTCGCAAATCTCTCCACTTGTGTGGCATTCTTGGTTTAGTAATCTCACAAATGAGAAGCTTCATAATCTTGCTACTGTTGCTAAATAAACACAGGATCATAAAGCCTCTTTTATCCTAAAGAAGATTAACAGAAAGTCCCAAACTCTCTTGATACGCGGTTGTTGTTTAGTAGACAAGCAAAGGTTTAGTATCCAACTCAATTGGACTCCTCTCAAAGGAAAACAAGACATTGGCATCGACACTCATATAAAGTACTTTTGACGAGAATGATTGCTTCATTTCCTCCACAATGTCAGATTAATCCTTTTTTTTAAAATGAAAAATGGCTTATAATCATTGATAAAAATAACTAAATTCTAGTAAGGTCACTATGAACTTGACATGATATCCAAACATAGTAGTGAACCAACATAAAAGGGGATGCTCTCCTTTTCTAGATGTGCAAAGCTTTTATGTGATTTGTATTCCTTTTTAGCTATTTTAAACAAGCATTTTGTGCGGACTTTATTCTTTAATATTTTGTAAATTAATTATATTACAAATTTGAACTATATTACAGTGCAAATTTGAATTAATCTTTTATTTTCAATATCTTGTAGTTATGACACGTTCACCTAATTCATTAAGGAAGAAGAAGCAATGACAGATATTGATTGTAACAATAGTGCATTGGTTAAATATACTACAATTGGTACACTTATTTACGACTATTATGGAGGGGGTGTCCGATGGCATTGCATAAAGCTTCTATCGATTCAAAATAGAATTATTTTAGCTTGTTGTCTTCCTCATAATTACGTAAGGCGTGAGATGCAATATGATCCAGCAAAAGATGAAGTATCAGAAGTACCAAATATGCAAATGAATGGAAAATACTCAACTGATGAATTTGATAAAGATGAATCGGAGTTGATAACAACTATAGAACCATCGGATGCATGGATGTTGTTAATCACGCGAAATCGATGTTTTAAAATCGTTTCGTTGTAGCAAGTCGAAATCGCTCGAAAACACTTAAATTTGTAACTCAAATTTCAAAAAGAGTATCCGAGGTCGAGCACAGGGAGCAATTAATGATAATTCAATTTCAAAGATCACAATTATAAGCACAAATATGAGCAACTATAACCAAAATTCCATTCAAGAATGATATATATATGATAGTCAATATCAGATTGTAAAAAGAATGGGGTCAAATGGTGATTGAAATTACCAATTAACCCTTGAAATTAAGCTCACAGTAATCTCAAATGAATGAATAGTAAACTCAATCAGATATTCCACGTCACTTAAGTAACCAATATTGCAACAGGAGCTTAGAACCAGCAGATATCAGACGATAGAGATGAAGCCCTAGTTGGCTTAAGTGAAGCCTGCTACAGTGCCTTCAAGAGGCTCAAGGGCCTCTTTCCTTCTTCCTTCTCGAGCCTCAAGAGAGGCACAGCATAGCACCAACCAGAGACATGAAAGCCTCTTAGCAACTAAGTGTAGAGAGGGTAAGAGCAAGGGTGAAAGCCCCCCCTCTCTCTTTCCTTCCTTCTCTTCTTTCTCTTAAGGACCCAACCGTAGTCGGGTAAATGGCCGGGTAAATGAATCTAGAAAAGGGTGTAGGCCTGTGGGCTTAATTGCAGGCGAACAGTGGACTTGGGTAAGCGGGTGTGAGGGTGAAGGGGACCCAACCCTTGTGTTCCTGGGCAAAGAATGAGGGCCACAAATCCCTTATAAGCCGCTCACTTAGTTGCAGATCCCACAATGTGGGACTATCTGGCCCTCTTTTGTGACGTGTGCAACAGCTGGTGAAGATGCCTCTAATTGAGGCAGTAAGCGCGGTCAAGGGCTCCAATTGAGGACCTAATGATGTGTCTGGAGGTCAACCGCTTCACCTAGGCACGTTGTCTAGAAGCTGCATGGTCGGAGCACTGAAGACATGGTTAGAGGAATCGCGGCAGCGGTGGAGGTCCGATGGAGTACCTGAAAGCACGAACGCGGCCTTGCGGCCAAGTCAAACACGGTTAGAAGGATTGCCGAAGCACGACGAGTGCGGTGGTGGTCGTGGCGTGGAGTCTGGGTGAGTGTGGAGGTCTGGCGACCTCGAAATAGTGGTGCAGAGAGGCGTGAGTTGGGTGGAGTGATTGGCACAGCAATCCCCTCAATTTCTTGAGGGGTTTTGCTCCCGTGGACTTGGCAAAGCTTTTGGGACCGGTGGTAGGCGGTTTAGTGGTGTGTGGAGGTGGGAATGCCTCGTTAGAGGTATGCAGGAGAGGTGGAAGATGGAGTTGGAGCAGGCGCAATAGTGGTTGAAGCGAAGGTTTGAAGTCGTTGTGATGTTGAGTGGATGCTGAGGAGTTGATTGAAGTAGCTATTGGACAAAGGAAGATGGAGGAAGCGCTGGCTCTAATTGGCTGGTGCTAGAGACGAAGAAAGCTCTAGGAGAGGGAACAACGACGAGGAAGGGACTGGAGAGCTCCTCGCAGGTATGGCAAGGTGCGGAATGTGACAGGGAAGAAGAATTGGCAGCCTATTATACGTGGCAGCCAACGAAGAAGTCGGAGGAAGGTGGTCACCAGAGCAAAGTTTGGAGTAGGCCGGAGAGGGAGAAGAGAAGAGATTTTTGGCCTAAAAACTTGCTAAGGAGGTGAGGTTGTCCATGAGGGTCTTTTATAAGCCTTCAAGCAAGCTCTCAAGCTTGGAAATAAGCTTGAAAGGCTCGATTTTTCAGGAAGAAGATTCTTGGAAATCAAAGATTCACATGAGCTTCTTGGGCGGATTTAGGATCTAGAATTAGGTTTAGTTGTTTAGGGATGACCTCAAGATCATCCCTTCCAATTTTAGAAGGGATTGATGGAGAAATCAGGGAGGTATCCTTGATTGAAGCTTGGCACCTTTGGGTTCACACTTGCCATGGCAATAGGGACCCATATGCTAAGAAGACAACGAATTTAGGGATGTCTTTGTAAGGATTTTTGAAAGTTATGGGTGTATGTGAGAAAGAAAGAGTTTGAATGGACCAAAATGCAAACTAGGTCGAAATGATCTCTAATTGAGCTCAAATTTTGGTAAAAACCTAATTTGGACTCAAGGAATCTGATGGTAAAGTCATATTTTGATTTTTACCAAGTTTGACTAGGTAATTTACGTGGAAACCCAAATTCGGGCAACTTCCTGTCTAAGACTCTGTTTTAGGTCAAAATGGGTTCAGATGGTAAAATCAAGGATACCAAAACTTATAGAATATATTTCTATGAATTTTAGAAGGTTTAGATGAATTTTATCCTAACCAGAACCTCAGTTAATTAAGCGGGTCTTAAATTAGGGTTTCGGATGTCCATTGATTCTTAAAATGGGCGAAAACCCGTTTCTGTCTGCATGGACCCTCTTAGTAGACATTAATGATCATTTGACCTTTAATTATACCTTGGAATTTCCCGTGGTTATTCTATACTTATGAAATGCAGTTAAAATTGCAGAAATGATCCTGTATTCTTCTCTTTTTCTTAAAACAGAATAGTATGTACATATGACCCTATGATGGTTATGTGGGAGATTTTATCAACTTTATCAGACCAAATTGGGCTAGTTAGGGCTCATGATGGTGTTGGCATAAGATGTTATGGAGAGATAATTTAGCTAATGCAATGTTTAATTCATAAATATAGTTGAGCACATATTTTTTTATTTATTAACCATTTTCCAAACAATCTTATTTCAAAAATTAAAATTTTCTTATAATTAAAGAATTAAAGTTGCTTTATATTTTTTTGTAATTTGTGAAGATTATATTTTTTTCTTATGTATTTGCTTTATCTGATCACATTTTGTAAATTTCTCTTAAAAGATATGAGTTAAGCAACAGAAATGAATTTTGGCCCTGGAAAAAATAAGAGAAAATGGTCAGATGAGGAAGATCAAAAGTTTATCGAAACACTACTTGATTTGGTTCATGGTGGGACCTACAACGCTAATAACGGATTCAAGTCAGGATATCTTGGAGTATTAGAAAAGACACTTAAACAAAAATTACCAGGTCGTGGAATAAAAGGAAGGCCACATATTGAATCATGAATTGTGACATTTAAAAATCACTTTCACATTGTGTGGGATATGTTAAATGGAAGTACAAGTGGCTTTGGATACGATCCAAATTTAAAGTGTGTGGTTGCTGAAAATGAGATTTAGGAAAATTATTTGTAGGTAATTTTGTTTTGAACTAATATAATTTTAAATTTTATTATCAATTAAAATTCTTATAACATTTATTTATTATTTAATTCTAGAGCCACATGGATGCAGCTCAATTCAAAAGTAAGCAATTCCCATATTATAATGACTTTGTACTATTTTTGGAAAAGATCGTGCCACAGGAAGCAATGTCCAAGTTGCTGCTGATGTTATTGATGAAGTTGAAGTTGAAACTGCAAATGAGAATGATGCTAATACAGTTAGTTTAGAAGATATTGATCTTAGATCCCCTCTTCTTTCAAGAAATCAAGAAGTATCTGAAAAGAATTTTGTTGATGGGAGTAAAAGAAAAAGGTCTCTTGCAGATAGCTTAGGAAAATCTATCATTGACGCTGCGAATATGATTACTTCAGAAATTAAAGAAGCAACCAACGAATTTAGTAGAGCTATTGGGATTAATGCTCTTGAAAATAAACTGAAGTTGAATGGAGAGTTATAAAAATAACTTCATTTAATCAAAGTCAACGCCATCAAATTGGTTTAATGATTGTTCGTGATGCTGATGCATTAGATTTTTTCTTTACTCTCCTAGATGATGAGAAAGAAGGCTTTTCTAGAAACTTTTTAGATTAAAATTGTTGTGAGTTTATTTTTTGTGATTCTTGCAATGAATAATGTAGTTGAATTCTTATTATTGAGATACTTATATTTCGTAAATTAGCCTTCAATGTTTTCCTTATCTATTGGTTTGCTATTTTGTTTGAATAGGCATGTTAAATTTCAATTAGTTTAATATATATAAAGTATTGGATTAAATTGAAATATTTCTTTAATATAAGGGCTTTTATATAAATTAATAATATTTATTCCTTATTAATGGATTAAGGTGTAAATAACTTAAATTTTAAGTTAAAACTGACAATTGCCGTATTTTAAGAAATATATTAGGTTAAATGTGTAAAAAAGTTTCAATTTGAATAACTTCCATCCTTAACGATTCCATTCCTATCATAATTCAAACAAATAGATGGAATCAACAATTCCTTTCCATCCCTTACCTCATTCCATTCCATACTTGACTCCATTCCATCTCCATTCCATTGTTATGAAAGAAACGCGCCCTAATGCCCAAGTTTTCTTTTCTTAATAAAAAAATTAGGGAAATTTACAAGAAATCCACAGAGCTAACAATATAATTTAGAAATGAATCCAACCCCCCATGCCTTGCTTATGCAATGTCTAATTGAAAATAAAAGGCATGAGAAAAGGGTAGAATGAAGAAATTATCACCTGTATTCTGTAATGCTCTGGTCAGCTCTGAATCAGACTGTACAAATGCTGAGTTTAATGCCATCAGCTAGGCGAAGTCCAGCCAAAGAAGTCAAATCAAGGCTAAAGCAACCTTGTTTGAGATAGGTCCTGGGATAATGTGGTCAACATAGGGTTTTAGACGTTGTTTGTTGATTTTGAAAGAGTTACCTGTCTTTGGGTTAGAAAATTTGATGGCTTCGTATGGAAATATCCGATCAATGATGAACGGGCCATTCCATTTCGATCTAAGCTTGCCGGGAAAGAGCTTAAGTCAAGAATCAAAGAGCCAGACCTTCTGGTTCGACTCAAAGCTCTCACGTGAAATAAACTGGTCATGAAGAGCTTTAGTCCTAGCCTTATAGATCTTGGCATTCTCATATGCATCATTTCTAAGCTCCTCTAACTTAGATAGTTGGAGTTTCCTGGTCTTTCTGGCTAAGTCTAGCTCAAAATTGCATTCCTTAATTGCCCAGAATACCTGGTGTTCAATTTTTACGGGTAAATGACATTCCTTACCATACACCAGACAAAACGGTGACATGTCGATAGGCGTCTTGTACGCCATACAGTAGGCCCAAAGAGCGTCATCTGGCTTTTGAGTCCAATCTTTCCTATCAGGCCTGACCATTTTCTGTAGGATGTTCTTAATCTCCTGAATGGAGACCTCGGCCTGTTCGTTCGTCTGGGGGTGGTAAGGTGTGGAAATCCTATGATTCACCTCATATTTTGCCATTAAATTGCAGAACTGGGCATTGGTGAAATGGGTACCACCATCGCTGATGATGGCCCTTAGGATCCTGAATCGACTGAAGATATTCTTCTTGACAAAATGGATGGCTACCTTGTGGTCATTGGTTCGGGTGGGAATAGCCTCAATCCACTTGGACACGTAGTTAACAGCTACGAGAATGTACTAGTGTCCAAATGAAGGGAGGAAGGGTCTCTTGAAATCGATGCCCCACATGTCGAAGATTTCAATGGGAAGAATCAAGTTTAGAGCCATCATGTCTCTCTTGGCTATGCTTCGGAGTGCCTGGCATCGGGAACATGACCTCGAGAACACCTAGGCATCCTTGAATAAAGACGACCAATAAAATCTAGATTGCAGAATCTTGGCGGCCATCTTTTTCCCAGAGAAATGTCCACCACACGCAGATGCATGGTAGAACTCAAGTATGCTTTAGAACTCATTCTCCAGGACACATCGGCAAATAATTTGATCAGAGCCAGTGCGATACAGTTTGGGGTCATCGCAAAAGTAATATTTGTCCTTGGATATAAGTCTATCCCATTGTTGCTTGCAACGACTAAATAATTCACCATGTCAGCAAACTAAGGGATTTGGACACCCGAAATTGTAAGAATTGTCTTGTCCAGGAAGGTGTCAGTAATCAGAATATCCAAGCGAGGAGAATCAGTTAGGATTCTCGAAAGATGATCCACCACTACATTTTGTGCCTCGGATTTGTCTTTAATTTCAAGATTGAATTCTTAAAGTAAACGAATCCATTGAATGAGCTTAGGTTTGGCATTCTTTTTTGCCAAGAGTTGTCTCAGGGCTGAGTGGTCGGTAGAGATGCTGACATGAGATCCTAAAAGATAAGCCCTGAATTTTTCCAATGCACATACTACAACTAGCAATTCCTTTTATGTAACAGTATAGTTCCTCTGAACCTCGTCTAGAGTTTTGCTAGCGTACTAAATGACAGAGGGCTTTCTGTCAATCTTTTGACCCAAAACAGCCCCGACCGCATAATTAGAAGCGTCGATCATGATCTCAAATGAGGCTATCCAGATCGGTGGTTACAACACCGAAGCACAAGTAACTGTCATTTTGAGTAAATCAAATGCCTTGTGGCTTGATTCATCAAATTCAAACGGCGTATCTTTGGCCAGAAGGTTGCTCAAAGGTCGAGCAACCTTAGAAAAGTCCTTGATGAACCTCCAATAAAAACCCATATGACCAAGGAATGATCAAATTTGTTTAACAGATGTGGGTGGAGGAAGTTTGGAGATAGCATCCACCTTAGCCTTATCAACTTCAATACCCCGATTAGAGATCACATGACCCCAGACAATGCCTTCTTGTGTCATAAAGTGGATCTTTTCCCAGCTAAGGACCAATCGTGTTTTGATGCCTCTCTTAAGGATCAATTCCAGGTTAGCTAGGCAAGACTTGAAAGAATCTCCGAAAATGAAGAAATCATCCATGAATACCTCAAGACAATCTCCCGCCATGTCAGAAAATATTGCAAGCATGTACCTTTGAAAAGATGTAGGTTCATTGCAAAGCCTAAACGACATTCTACGGAATGCAAAGGTTCCATAGGGACAGGTGAAAGTTGTCTTTTCCTGGTCTTTAGGATGGATAGGAACTTGGCTATATCCCGAATAATCATCCAGGAATCAGAAATACATCTGCCCGACTAACCTTTCAAGAATTTGATCAATAAAAGGCAGGGGAAAATGATCCTTTTTGGTGGCTATGTTCAGCTTCATGTAATCAATACAGACTCTCCAAGAGGAAGCTGAACGAGTCATGATAGATTCGCCTTTCTCGTTAGTCACAACGGTAATGCCGGCTTACTTGGGAATAATTTGCATGTCCGAGATCGGGTATATGATATCTGCATCAAGCTACTTGATTTCTTTCTTGACCACTTCTCGCATATTGGGATTCAGTCTTGTCTTCATTAGGTGAGAAGGGCGGGATTCATCTTCCATAAAAATTCGATAATTACAATAAGATGGCTCGACCCCCCTAAGGTCATGGATAGTCCAACCAATTGCCTCCTTATGTGCCTTTAGGACCCTAATCAATTTTGATTCTTTCTCCTTAGTCAATTTTGCACTAATAATCACAAGGAGCATCTTCTTTGGTCTGAAGAACTCATATTTCAGACTTTCTAGCAATGGTTTAAGTTCTAGCTGGGGCAGGTTGATAACAAAAGGTAGGAAGGATGCTGATGAAGATTTATCAGGATGATCCAGTGGAAGTGGTTGTAAATGAACAAAATCAATAACCTCTTCGAAATGTGGCTGGTCTGCCACAGAAGGTTGTGATCCATTGGTGCAGGAAGAATCCTTGAGAACGGTAACAACCATGCAAGTCTCAATGTTCAAATCATTATCCTCGAGTTCCTCAACATATCCATGATTGCACAGCAATCATAGGTTCTAATCAACCTAAATAAAGTTTGCACCTAGCCTAATTTGTAAATATTGCATTCATATCATACATATCATGCATTGCATCAATTTATAGAGAATAAGATGAGATATCTTACTATTTAATGTTTTTGTTGTTAATTGCAGGTAATAAAGTGATACAGGATGTGAGATAAAGTGGAATAAGACAATAAAGAGAGAAGAAGATTGATTCAGACATCCAATTTTGGAGTATAAGACATTTGATCACTTGTCTAGACGTCTCGAGGTCCTCTTTGGTTCCTATTTTGGGTGCTAGAAGCTCGAGCTTGCCTCTTTTGACCTAGAAACCCCACCAAACACCTTAGGAAACCTAATTAGAGACCTCCTAAGTGTATCCCACTATCCATACCCTTACTTATCCTATCCCTAACCCAATTGAACTAGCCCGAACCTAATTGGGAGCATCTATAGTTGATTGGGTGCACCTGAACCCAATTAGATCCACCCAGGATCTAACTGACTCCTACCTACCCATACAAGTTTAATTCGGCTTAGTAGAACTTAATTGGACTCGACCTAAATCCAATTAGGTTCACTCCTCTCCAATTAGGCTCACCTAAGCCTAATTAGGTCCACACCCACCTAATCTAAATTGACCCAACGTATTTAGCACCTAATCCTACCAACACCCACAACAGAGTTCTACAAAATCAACCTTCCAAAAGTGGCAACTTCTATCTCTGGAAAAACCAACTTGCAACCAAAAGAATGGCCTTCCCATAAAATCCAACAAAAGAGGTGTCACACATATCATTTTCCCTCCACTTCAACTTGCGACCACCATCTCCCTCCTCCTCACTCCTCTCCAAGATGCCCTCCATGGATGCCTAAATAAGGACTTGCAAGGGGCTCCTCCATCGACGACCAAGTGAAGCTTTGAGGTGCTCTCCTCCAAGGCATCAAGGACGGCTAGAAGAGAAAGGGTCCACCACCCTCTTCTCTCCATTTTCTTCTTGGGTGTGTCTTCTTCCTCCTTGGGAGAAGGCACACTCCCTCTCTTCTTCCTTCTTTCTAGACGGCCACAAGGTCCTTCATACCTTGGTTGGATGCCCTATCTTCTTAGTAGGCGTGTAGACGGGTTTGCAACCCAAGGTCTAGCCTACACCTTCACACAAAAGCTGATGGCCCTAGTGGCATTTTCCGACGTGAGGGATTTTCTCTATTTATGTGCTTTCTAGTATAAACTTTATTTGACATTTTTTATTGTTCTATGCATGCATAATATTGTGTGATTGATGCTTTTGTGATTGACGCTAGAACTGAATTCTCTTATGTGCATACCTTCGCGTTTGTTTGCCTCTTCACCAGTACATATACATGCCACTTAGGTTAGCAAGATTGTGCGCGGCCACCATGGCCTCACATAGATGCATGTAGGTTTTAGGGTTTCTCTTAGGTGGTTCTCTCATTCAGGTGTTTTCCAAAAATCAAAAACGTAAAAAGAATCGCAAAAATAAATTGACCAAAAGATTTAGGTTAGGTTAGATTAGCTTAGATTCAGGTTAGAAAAGTGGATCCAATTCAAATACTCGCATTTTACACCTCCTAGAGACGAACGACTAGGACTCAAGTTCTAAGAGAAAACAAATCTATGCAAGAGTTTCATAAAACAAATATTTTTGATCGAGGGTTTAATGCAACTATACTACAAATCAGACGTATTTCAAAACACATGCGAAAATTGCTTTGTCAAATGGCATCGTTGTCTTGGAGGCAACGAACGAGTTTTTTGATTTGGATTTACTTAACATCTTTGTGTTTGGGTTGTAAGTCAAGGCGAGGATCTGCGCATGCATCAACCCGTGGTGAAGACCACAGGTATTTGATCTTTATCCTCTATGTTGTTGCTTTCTTAGGTTTGAATATATATATATATATGTATAAATCAAATTCAAATTTTCAGATTTAAATTTATAAAAAAAAAATCTCTCTGTGTTTGGTGTATGTTTGTCTTGAAAATTACTTAAAATACACCAACTCTATATTTAGAAACTCGACCAAAAATTGATTGTGGTTTCAAAAGCTAATTACTGTCAAATTAAGAATCCAAAAATCTTTGTATTCAGTCTGATATTAGGGTTTCAAACTAGCTTTCCAACACTATCTTTTATGAGAAAAATTCGCACTGTACGATTTTCAAAAGTTCATACAATGGATAGGGGTCAGAACAATCCGCACATTGATTTTACCCGACTTTAAACATTAATTCTGATCTCTATATAAATCAAATTGATTTGAAATTTGCAAGCTTAGAAAGCCACTGAAACCTAGTTTTTTCTATAAGTTTTCAAGAATTTTTGGATTTCTTTTGATACTATTTCAAATTGAATTACTCGTAGGGGATCCATCTGGCTTGTTTGACCCCCTGACACATAAAAATTTGTATTAAATTATTTGAAATTGTAAAAATTTCAAAAAAGTTTTCCCTGGAATCCCAATTGAACAATGAATCAGAGTGTCAAATTTCAAATCATTCTAATACCGATCTTATCCTATGGAGTGACTTAAAATCTGATCTGGGTTTGCAAGTGTTAATTTCATATAAATAAAACAACAAACCCTGATTGTGGTGTTTGGTGAGATCAAAAGAATCTGATTTTCAAATATTTGTGCAGCATTGTTTGAACATCCTAAAATCACAAAATTTTTACTGTGGATATCCTTTCTAATTGGTTTTCATTTGGTATCTGTCTCAAGCCCTAATTCTCAACATATTTTCCAAATTAATTCATTTAGTAAAGGTGGGTTAGAATTGTCCAGAGTGACGGATTAGTCAACTTTGGAGAATTCTTCCTGCCTCTACGCAACTCCGATTAATCTAAAATCAATGGCATTTGAAAGCTTATCAAATCTAGTATCTTCAGTAAGATTTTCAAAAATTTTGGATACTGTTTGATGAACTCTTTGTCTATTTGTTTGAGAACTGTCAATCTGCCCTGATTGGTCACCAAGCACTATTAAATCTATATAAAATCAGGGAAATCATTAAAACTTAGAAAAAAATATGTTGGTGAACCTGACCTGGTGTGTGAATAGTGTTGGTGCCAGAGCACCACGATCATTTGTTTTGATGATAACAAAACACGTGTCATTTAACATTTGCACTTTGAGTCTTAGATTTCAGGCAAATTGCAAATGGAGACGTGACCAGACGGAGTTCGAGCTCGCATCCAGGATGGATTGGAGGAGCTTGATGGAAAACAGAGGAGATTCGCGAGGAGCGATGGATTGAAGAAGGAAGGAGATGAAGAATAGGATAGATTTCCTTCTCTTGTACTTTTTGTATTTTTCGTTTCTTTTGTTGCTCTTTATTTTTGTTACTTAGATTCATGCTAAAGAGCCTCAAAGTACCCTAACAGTAGTCCTAGGAACACCAGCACAACCCTAGGATACTTAGGTTTTCTGTAGAGTTCAAACAGCATTTCCAGACGTCTAATTCCAAGATCAGACGTCTGATAATGTGTTTTAAGACGTCTGACTGTTGATTCAGATGTCTGATAACATTTAGGCTGGACATAGTTCTGTCTGATGAAATCAGACGTCCAGACCTTAGACTAGACATCTGATGACTTTGCCAGACGTCCAATTAGTGGACCGTTGGCTGGCTCAACAAACACTCATGGATATGACCGTTAGAGCCTTATCAGACGTCCTTAGGCTTTTCCAGACGTCTGATAGATGACCGTTTTGCCTCGACTGACCCAAAATCTCTTCTCAGAGATTTTATAGCCGTTGCACTCTCTTGGAAATCCATTCTCACGAAAAAGTAGGTTTCCAGACGTCCAGACATAGTGCCAGACGTCCTGTATGTCATCTGATGGACTTGCACTAGAACCCTGTTTAGATCTGATCCAAGTTAGGAAGAAACCTACTTAAAATCAGATGTCTGATGTTGTTCCCAGATGTCTTAAAGTGATCTTCCAGACGTCTGATGCCAGGATCAGACGTCTGATAAGCTTGTCAGTGCAATCATTGTTCCTGATTTCGGCCTGATTCTCTTGGGCTTTGCTCCCAACGGCTATGGAACCTTTCCTAAGCCTTCCAAAGCCTTCCTAAGGCCTCTATAAATAGAGAGGAACCTCTTGCACAAAAACATACACCTAGACACACCAAGAACAAGCATTTCCATTCTTTTATGTGCAAAAAGAAGCGCTTGCTCTCCAAGCTCAAGCTCTACATCTTGAGAGCATCAAGCCTTTGCGCACCCGCTCTCCCGCCGTAGTTCACGAGAGCGACGTTGCGCCGTCGCGTGGCTCACGCACCCGCGTCATCGATTCGACGCACTCCTTGCAAAGGGGAGTTTCCTAATTCCTATAGAAGGTAGGTTTAAATTACTTTGTTGGCTCTATAGGATTGTTGTTATTTTACTTTGTTATTTGGTTGGGTATTCGCTTTGCGAATTCCTGTCTCCTTCGTGGGACAAAATCCTTCTCGTGAAGAGAAGGGGTTGAGGAACGCTACCCTCGCACTTGTAGCGTGGTTGTAATTGAGGTTGAATCACCCTCGTTTAAAGTGATTCATTTAGTGGATTTGATCAACTTGGTTGATCGGAAAATCCTAACTCGAGAGGGTTAGGTGGTGGTTTTCACCCGATTTGGGTTTCCACCTAAAAATTATTGTGTACATTGTGTGTTTGTCTATTTTGTGAGATTGGTATTTTTTCAATTCCGTATTTTTTACGTCACGCTGATCTCACCCCCTCCGAGTAGGGAATCTACAAATAGTACCCCAAAATTGGGATCATTTGATACTATTTGCACACCTTTTAAACTGAACCTTGTTGACATTGGGTGTATTCTCAGAACTTGAAGTATAAACCCTAGGTGTTTCACATTAGGGTTTAATTTTAGAAACCCAAAACAAACTTGTTTGAGCCTGATTTGGGTGTGATTGCAGAATAGGTGGGGATTTGCTTTGATTGGTTGTCTACCGCCTCACCTACTTGAATTGAAACTGAGAACATTTCAACTTAGATGACCACTTAGGTCTATTTCACTTAGTAGTGGTGCGTTAGGACCATTGTTTTCTCTGATTGAGTCGCACCACTTCTACCTTGTTGAACTTAAAAATCATCATCTAGACCTATTTGATATTAGGGTTTCCACATTAAGGTAGAGCACATTTGCATTTCATACTTAAAGAAAATTCATAAAACAAATTGGGACTTGCAAAAGTTGCGTGCTTCACTACAACCTTGTTTGAATTGACTTAAACAAGGAAACCCTAAAAGAAATTAATACAAGCACTTGAACTATAAAGGCCACTGCTCCAATTAAGGCTTGTTTTGCAAATCCTTTGTCTGTGCACTTCACATAGCTAAATCTAAATTTAAGGGCAACACCCCCATAATGCTCAATCACATTCGAAGAGCACTTCAAGACCAAGCCTAAAACTAAGTAGATGTGCTTTAGGTAGGACAAACTTACTTGGTAATCGAAGTTTAATTGGGTGAAAAATCAAGGCCTTGTCTATTTGGACAAACTGGTGATAAGAAAGGTCGGTGTGGTAACCGCATTAACCTCTAGTGGTGTCCCGCTGTGCGGGATGTACCCTTTTGGCCAGGCAAGTAATTTAAGGGTTGTTTTAACCCAAGTCCATTTTAGGGTGCCAGGTTTAGGTCCATTTAGGGTATACAATTTAGGGCTAGATTGTTTGCTTGATTTGGGGCTTTCTCTGATTTTAGGCCCTTGCCTTATTTTCACCAGCCCCTTGTAGCTGGTTGTGTCTTCCTGAGGAAGATCTTATCTTCTCTCTATCCTCTTCTTTTCCCAAATATCCATGAACCCATGTCATCCTTTTGACCCTCAGGGTCCTTCATCTCCCAACTCAACCATGATTTCGACTCCTCCTGGTTGGGAGACTCATCCTCAGCAACTGGGATATGATTATTCTCATACTCTTTATCCCCCAGCTTATTTAGAACCTGAACCTCATGGATTTGACCCTTATCTAGATTAGAACCGATTGAAGGCCATAGTTGTTGAATTTTGGGAGTATAACAAGGATTATAAGGATCAATGTGCTAGGCTCCTTGAGCAAATTAGACAATGCCAGGCACAATCTCAATCTATTATCACTCCTCCTAGGAACAAGAGACCTGGAATAACCAGCTTAGTGGATCAGGTGACCCATATTTTGGATCCACTAGCTACTCTACTGACTCTTGCTACCCTGGGGAGGCATCTTGGACTCAGCCAACCCAGAAGGCACCTTTGGACCTACTTTATGATTTGGGTAGATCATTTGGGGAATGCACCATTTCTGATATACCTGTACTTGATGATATATCACTAAGGAATTGGAATAATGGATCACACGTACAAGCCACACATCAAGTTCTCAATCAACTCCCTCTATAGTCAGCCCCACTCAGGGTGATACACACTTTGATTCATATCCTGATTCGTATAACCCAGAGTGGAGAGACAATCCTGATCTTTCATGGCCTCCACAGAGAAAAAATCAAACTCAAGAGCAATTTAGGCCAGCCCAGTACTCCACTCAATCCACTTTAGGGCAACCATCTAGTCCAACCCAACCCACAACCACCCTTGAGGATATCGTGAACCTTTTGTTGGACTTTGACAAAAAAAATGAAGAAAGGCTGACTAATTTGGAAAATCAAGGGAAATCTCAAGGGGATCAAATCAAGAGACTTCAAGAATCATTCTATCCCCGTATGCACGCTCCTCTTCATCTTATTCTCCTCCTATTCTTCCAACCCCTCTTTCGATTTATCATATGTGCCATTGTGTAGGTGCCAATTCTTTGGCCTCTAAAGAAAGAGGAAAGCTAGGAGCCCACCCAAATGATCTGATTCAGGTTCAACCAAAAATCTTAAGACCAAACCCGCATCCAGCTTTCACTCAGGCTCTAGGGTCAAAAAGAAGAAAAAGGCTCCTGAAGTTGATTTGACCTATTTACCCTTTCTTGGGGCCTTAAAGAAAGAGTCACAAGAAAAGAAAAAGACTTGCACATCTAAAGAGGTGGTTTTATCTGCTAACATAAGTGCTTTTGTTTCTAGCACTCTACAACCCAAAAGGATTGACCCTGGCAAACCATTCATATCTTGTGCCATCAAGGGATTCACCTTTAATAGAGCCCTTGTGGACTTAGGGTCTTCCATCAGCTTGATTCATACCACTCTTTTTGACTGCACCAAACTTGGAGATCTGCACCACACACCTATCACCATTAAAATGGCAGATGGCTCCATCAAAATACCTAAGGGGGGTAGTTCATGATGTGATCATTAAGGTTCAAGGTCTTAGCTTTTTGGTTGATTTTATTATTTTGGACATGGATATACTAGAGAAGCTAAGTGATTCACCCATCATTCTGGGTTGCCCTTTCTTGGCTACGGCTAATGCACGGATTGACTGTTACTCAGGATGTATGGAAATGAGTAGTGGTAATGAGAAGATTCACTTTGATATTTATGCAGCCGCTAAGAAAACAAAGTCAGGGCATTTTTTGGACGATACGAAAGGTGATTCGGAAGGTAATTTGAAAGAAACCATGGCAATTGACACCGGGGTAGGACCACATGACCCAAATCAAGAAACTACTAAATCCCAGGAGTCACCCTCAATACAGGATCAAGTCTTTGATAGCATGGTTGACTATCTTGACCGACCTAGCCCAATTCAAACTCTTGCCCCTTGCAATGAATCCTAGATTACTCGATTGATCAAAAAGGTTCATGAAATAAAAGAAGCTAGTGTAAGAGAATATGATGATATAAGAAAAGAGCTTCATAGAATTCGGGACGAGCAACAAAAATCAGAAATGTTTGAGTTTAAGTTAGGTGTGTTGCAATAGATTTGTGATTCTGAGGTGGTCATTGAGGATTCTATAGATCAGACACCCAAGGGGGATGATATTGATGTTCCTATTGAAGTTGAGGAGGGAGATTCATTTGACGATCTTGATTTTGATTTAGGGTTTGAATATCAATCATTTCATTTTGAGGAACCAAGCATTAAGGGGTCTGAATATGATTTTGTTGTATTTGAGAGTACCCATGTAGACGTTGATGAATTGATTCAAATGATCACATACACGGAGCAACAAAATAAAAAAGACCTTAACAACTCCTTAATCATTCCACTTTCATGGAGGGACTCACTACTGAATCTATTGCCCAATTTCATCTAAGTGAGAAGGAGGAAATATTCCCTTATGAAAAAGATATTCCAGAGATTGATAGACTATTGGGGATTAGATATAATGAGTTATCGGAGGAAGCCAAAAATTTTGCTGAATCATGTGATGATTGGGAATTGGAATTAAATAATTTGGAAGAGGAGAAAGAAAAAGATGATACTCAGGAAGAAACATCTTTGGTAGAGACAGAGACTGATCACTGGACCTTGATTTCCAGATCTGACCACACCACTTGCATCATGCCTTCATTTATCAACATTATCAAGACTCATATGATTTTACCCCACACGACTCCGCTTATACCCCAACTACCCACATTCTCCGTCACCTTTTTAAGATACCTTCATCTTCATTTCTTCCAGGCACCCTCATTTATCTATCTTTTTATTGTAGTACTTGGCTGTAGATAATCCCAAGCCCCATCTATATATTTTTCCGACCTTTTGGAATTAGACTTCATGGACAGCTGGTCTGCATTTGCGGTCTGCTGTTGGTGAACGAGATTAAAATTCTTGTCATTTTACTCACCATTCTCAATATTGTATTGATATATCCTTTTCGAGTTTACGCCCAGTTAGAAGCATTAAACTCAGCACTTATATATATCATATTTTATTTTGCATATTTTCCTGCATATTTATTTTACTTCTTAGGTGTTGGAATAAGCGGAACGAAAAATTCAGGAGCTATTCCAGGTGATTTCTACCCATTTACTCCCTGTCTTAATTTATTCTTCATTATATTCATGCATGAGGACATGCAAGAAAGTAGGCATGGGGGGGTAGTACATGTAAACTGAAATTTTTTCTACCAACACTTAGGAAAAATATTTCGTACATCATGCTTATTGTACTTTACCGTAAATTAAGAACAACCGACTCCATCTCCAATGTTCGCATTAGAGCTAGAAATCGTTCACAACAACCACTTCTAACTCATCCACTCACATTTTTGTTCTAAATTTAAGACCGAGCTGAATGTAACCCGAATTAGGGAAATCTTTGAAGTGCAACTTTGAAAGGTTATACATAGCATTTATATATATTCATGCCTTAATTTTTATCAGGAAAGTTTTATTAGGGATTTTATTCTTGAGTTGATTTTGAATCTAGAATCCAGTACAATGTCTACACTTGCATGTAGATTTTCCATTGGATCCACTATGAAAACTGATAAACATCTTTAGTTTGTCGAGAAGAAGCATTGCTTCTTTTCTTGAACCCTTGGATAGTGGTTAGGTAGCTAGGCAAGCTACTTTACAGTAGATCTTGCAAACATTTGTGAGGTGAGAGTAGAATGTCTACCAGTGGTCTAAGTCTAGTGCAAGGATTCTTAATCTCTGGATAATTTGATAATGAGACTTGGAGTTAGGCATAGTTTTCACTCTCAAGTTCCTACGTACGAATCTTGTGAGAATTCTTGAGAGCCACCAAATAAGGCAGATACGCAGAGATCGAGTTCTAATAAAATTACGGCTAAGGTGAATGGTTACGACCTTTCTCTACGGAATCCTCAGCTGAAGGAGGGTATTAGTGTCAAAGATCAGAAAATACGTTATCCTATCCGTTCCCTTCCTGGTGCTGAGAGTAGGCACTTCCACCAAATAAGCCACCCGATATCCTTTTGAACATCACCAATCCCTAATAATGCCTCTTGAATAACATTTGAGTGTGTTGTATTGTATTGTGTTCATAGATATGCATAGAAAAAAAAAGAAGAAAAAGAGAAGAAAAAATATATATATAAAAAAAGAAGAAAAATAAGAAAAAAGAAAAAAGAAAAAAAAGAAAGAGAGAAAAAGTCTAAAAAAAAAAGTGTTGAGTTCATAATTGTGCTTATCTGTTTATTTCATTTTTATGTCATTTACATTGAGGCAATAAAACCCACTACCATTGCGATCCACCAAATATGGCCCATACCTACTTTTCTGTATTTCTGATTGGCTGAATATGGGTTGAGGAATTTTGACTTAGTTGTAGGGTTATCAAAATTTTAATTAAAGTGTTAATGCCATGTGAGGCCACCAAATATTGAGCACATTGACAAAATATGATGTGATTGTGAGCTTGAAAAGAAAAAGAGAACAAAATGAGAGAGAGTATGAAGGAACTTAAGAGAGCATAGTTTTTAGCCTCTCTCTAGGTTGATTTATTTGATAGTTTGGAAATCTAGAATCTATAGTACTAGATTATGTGTAGCACCAGATGAGTGTGAGCTACCAAATATAAAACCACTTGACTCAGACATCTTTTACCTAAGCTAAAAAGCTAGGGGAAAATTACAGATTATTTGTTGTGTATCCCCAATGGAAGAGTTTTCCTATCCCGATAGAATTTTTACTGAGGGTCAAGTATGAACTTTAAGTGTGAATTGGCTTTTCACTTGGGTCTATTGCTTAAGCTACCATCACTACACTTTCATGATTGCCTAGATTTCTAGATTTCTGAATGAAACAAAAGGAGAAAAATCTTTAGTCAAACTCTTTGATAAAAAAAAAAAGTAGCCCTTTAGGGACTGAACTTATAAATAACTTAGACATGCATTTAGTCTTGCATTTGCTAGGAACTAGCAAAGTTTAGTCATGGGGGTATGATTGTGCAGCAATCATAGGTCCTAATCAACCTAAATAATGTTTGAATCTAACTTAATTTATAAATATTGCATTCATATCATGCATATCATGTATTGCATCATTTTATAGAGAATAAGATGAGATATCTTGCTATTTAATATTTTTGTTGTTAATTGCAGGTAATAAAGTGATACATGATGTGAGATAAAGTAGAATAAGGCAATAAAGAGAGAAGAAGATTGATTCATACATGAGGAGTGAGGAGGATAGCCTTATCCCTACCCTTAGAAACCTTAGGACAACCTTCCTAAAACCAAAACTACTTCCATTAGGACATCCTAGCCTTAGAACCCAAAAACATGGATAGCATTATCCATGTTCTTATCCACCTTATCCCTCTCCCAAACACTTAGAAACCCAAAACCCACTCTCCAGCACATTTCTGGACGTCTAGATATTAGGCTGGACGTTTGATTTCTGCAGAAACTCAATCCAGGAAGCCAAAACTTGCACTGACAGAGAATTAAATGTCCAACCTAACTTCCAGACATCCAATTTTGGATTATAAGATGTCTGATTGGTTGTCTAGACATCTCGAGGTCCTCTCTGGTTCCTGTTTTGGGTACTAGAAGCTTGAGCTTGCCTCTTTTGACCTAGAAACCCCACCAAACACCTTGGGAAACCTAATTAGAGACCTCCTAAGCCTATCCCACTATCCATACCCTTACTTATCCTATCCCTAACCCAATTGAACTAGCCCATACCTAATTGGGTGCATCTACAGTTGATTGGGTGCACCTGAACCCAATTAGATCTACCCAGGATCTAACTGACTCCTACCTATCCATACAAGTTTAATTGGGCTCAGTAGAACCTAATTAGACTTGACCTAAATCCAATTAGGTTCACTCCTCTTCAATTAGGCTCACCTAAGCCTAATTAGGTCCACACCCACCTAATCTAGATTGACCCAACATATTTAGCACCTAATCCTACCAACACCCACAACAAAGCTCTACAAAATTTAAACTACACACACACACCTTCCAAAATCAACCTTCCTAATCTACCCTCCCTATTTTTGGTCGTCAATTCTAAGAGCCACCAAAAGTGGCAACTTCTACGTTTGGAAAAACCAACTTGCGACCAAAAGAATGGCCTTCCCATAAAATCCAACGAAAGAGGTGTCACACATATCATTTTCCCTCCACTTCAACTTGCGACCACCATCTTCCTCCTCCTCACTCCTCTCCAAGGTGTCCTCCATGGATGCCTAAGGAAGGACCTGCAAGGGGCTCCTCCATGGATGACCAAGTGAAGCTTTAAGGTGCTTTCCTCCAAGGCATCAAGGACGGCTAGAAGAGAAAGGGTCCACCACCCTCTTCTCTCCATTTTCTTCTTGGGCATGTCTTCTTCCTCCTTGGGAGAAGGCACACGCCCTCTCTTCTTCCTTCTTTCTAGATGGCCACAAGGTCCTTCATACCTTGGTTGGCTGCCCTATCTTCTTAGTAAGCGTGTAGACGGGTTTGCAACCCAAGGTCTAGCCTACACCTTCACACAAAAGTTGATGGCCCTAGTGGCACTTTCCGACGTAAGGGATTTTCTCTATTTATGTGCTTTCTAGTATAAACTTTATTTGACATTTTTTATTGTTCTATGCATGCATAATATTGTGTGATTGATGCTTTTGTGATTGACGCTAGAACTGAATTCTCTTATGTGCATACCTTCGCGTTTGTTTGCCTCTTCACTAGTACATATACATGCCACTTAGGTTAGCAAGACAGTGCGTGGCCACCATGGCCTCACATAGATGCATGTAGGTTTCAGGGTTTCTCTTAGGTGGTTCTCGCATTCAGGTGTTTTCCAAAAATCAAAAATGTAAAAAGAATCGCAAAAATAAATTGACCAAAAGATTTAGGTTAGGTTAGATTAGCTTAGATTCAGGTTAGAAAAGTGGATCCAATTTGAATACTCGCATTTTACGCCTCCTAGAGACAAACGACCAGGACTCAAATCTATGCGAGAGTTTCGTAAAACAAATATTTTTGATCGAGGGTTTAGCGCAACTATACTTCAAATCCAATGTATTTCAAAACACGAGTGAAAACTACTTTGTCAATCCATCATCCTCAATTTGTTAATCGCCTTAAAAATATCGAGTTTCAATTTTTTGTCCCTAAAGGCAATCTCCATACTATCGCTTTCACAATTGATGTTGGCCTTAGTTGTAGCTAGGAACGGGCGTTCCAGAATGATGGGCATGTTCCTTAAGTCTTCAAGTGCATCCATGTTACAGACAAGGAAATCTACAGGAAAATAGAAATCCTCGACCATAACAATAACATCCTCAATAACACCTTTCGAGTTTATGATCGAATAGTCCACTAATTGCAGTGTTATTGAGGTCGGCCTTAGTTCACCTAATCCGAACTATTGATACAGGGAAGTCGGAATTAGGTTTGTGGATGCATCTAAATCTAAGAGTGCCTGGTCAAAGGTGTAATCCTCGATAACACATGAAATCAAAGGGGCACTTAGATCTCTCTTTTTCTGAGGGAGGTGATGCAGGATAACAGAACTTGCCTGCTCGGAGAGTATCACCTTCCTCGGGGTAGATTCCTTTGGCTTACGCTTTTGAGTGCATAAATTCTTCAAAAACTTAGCTTAAGCCGGAATATGCTTAATAGCATTGAGGAGCAGGATATTGATTTCAGCATTCTTGAATATATTCAAGAGCTCCTCATTGCTATCAACAGGTTTCTTCTTCCTCGATTTTAACAAGGCTTTAGGGAATGGTACATGAGCAAAATCATTAGATTCGTTGTCCTGAGCCTTGGTTTCTTCTTCAATTTTCTCCTTTCCTTCCTTAGGCTCACCAGGGTTTGATTGATTGGAAGAGGGTAGTTCAGGATCTTGGGTTTGCCTTCCACTCCTCAAGGTAACAGATTTTGCAGAAGCATGCAGGTTTAGGTCTTAGGGAGGGTTAGGAAAGATTGGGGGGGGCTTGATTAGCCATATATTCAAGAGTAGGAGAAGAAGAAGGACCCTGCTCAACCACTTGAGCATGTCTGTGTGGGTCCCTTTGACTCTCGTACCCTTGGGCTCGATTGCCCTGATTTTGTATGTTACAAGGGTTGGGTACGGGTTGAGATGACAGAGATCCGGGCTGATGGGTATTAGAAATGAGCCTGGATTGCAAGTTGTCCAATGAGGTTTTCATTTGCTACATGAGTTGGAGCATGGATCCTTGCATTTCCATCATCTGACAGTTCAGATCAACCTGCCCTGTGGGTTGACAAGCATTCCATATTGGTTGATTGACATGATTAGGGGGCAACTGAGTGTATACATGACCCTAACCCATTGGTCGATGTGGTGCATAATTGCTGGGTCGAATTTGAGTCTGCTGCCTTGGGTTTTTCCAGAAGAAGTTAGGGTGGCTCCTCCAACTTGGGTTATAGGAGTTAGAATATGGGTTCGACCTAACATTCTCCTGTATAGCATACACATCCTCATAGGGCGAGGATGGGGGGAAAGAAGGAGAAGAATAAGAGAAACTGGGATCAAAGGCCCCAATTTGAAACCCGTGGGGTTCCGAGTAATGCTGGCTCACAGGTTGAGCCATTTTCAATCGATTTATGAACTCTCGTCCAGTAGAAGCTCATGAAGAATGGAATCCTGAGTTCTGGGATTGAGTGGATCTAGAACTATTTGCAGAGTTTCTAGCCATCCATTCTTCCATTCTTTTTGCAACTAGGTCCACCTTATCAAGTTTGTTGCAAATCAATTCCATATCGATTGAATGAGTGTCCTGGACCTCATTAGCATTCAATATAGGTTGATGGGACCAATTGAAAGTGTCCATGGAGGCATGATTGGTAGAATTTTCACTCATTTTCTCAAACAAGTCATGCGCATTGTTTGCATCCTTGTTGAGGAAATTGCCCCCGCAAGAAGCGTTCACGTGATTACGGAGTTGCTCAGTCAACCCGTGATAGAAAATTTGCATGAGTTGTCATTTCGACACATCGTGGTGTGGACACTCCCGTAATAGATCTTAAAATTGCTCCCAAGCACCATGAAGCAATTTCCTTGGCCGCTGATGAAAGTAGTAATCACTCGTTGCAATGCATTGGTACGCCCAACAGGGACTGATTTGAGATCATTTCAAGTAGCTATTAGCCTCCCAATCGTTCGATACCAATGTGTGGCCTTATCTTTGAGAGAGAAGGGGAAAATCCTCATGATCATCTTCTCCTCGTCCACATTTCGTGCTTTGGTGGTTTAGACCAAAGTGGTCAAGTCCTCTAAATGTTGAAACGGGTCTTCAGAGCCAAGCTCATGAAAATGTTTAATTAGGATTAACACCTGGGGCTCAATTTCCACGTCATTGGCTGGAATTTGGACACTTAGGCATTCTCCATAATTTGAAGTATCATAAAAATCCTTCAAGGGCTGAGCACCCTGACCATTCATTCGCTGGAACCATTCATGCATTTGTTGCAATTATTCCAGCTGCCTTTGTAGCATTCGGGCTAATTTAGAGGTGGTTGGTCAGCCATGGGATCCACTTGACTAAAATTCAACCTACGCCTCTTGGAATGGTCTAATGGTCCTTCCAAGCAAGGATTCAATGACCTCCTTCCAAGCATAAACTAGGAGGGGTCGGAAGGACTGGAGAAGAGAACCCTGTAGCATAACAATACAAGCCTGTCCTTTAGTTGGGTATCCTAAGAACCTAGGCTCCAAGATATATTCAAACTACAACACGAATTTTGTGTTGTCCTTAATCCAGAAGCTGGTTAAGTTGGGCTGGCGAAGCAAGGGGAGCATGTCCCAAAGGCCGCTAATTATTCCAAAGCCCTGCCTGCTTAAGTCGTTTGACAATTGGACCCCCCAACTTAGCACCTTCTGGAGAAAGCAGACGTCACAAATTTGCACCACAGTTTGAGAAATACCCTGAAATGGAATGATGGGTCCTAGAGCCAACGTCTACTCAATTTTAGATTAGGCTCAAGATAGTAGTGGTTTTGGAATGTGATGGGCCCTTAAAATGGGTTGTGCCCGTAATGATTAATTAAAATGTGTGAGTAAGTGCACAACCAGAGTTTTCAAGCAAGATTATTTGGATGAGTAGATTTTAGAATTCAAATCTTGCTTAAGTAGCTTTTAAGGTTTGAATTAAGGTTGATTCAATCAAGTGCAGGAGGCACACTAAGATTTGCAAACATGGGTGAAGATGTTTTCCTTTGAAATCAAAATAAGGTGGAGTGCTTAGTATTTAACCTTAAATGTTAACCCTAAGGAGCAAGCTACTTGATGAGTTGGTTTTAGATGAAGTGGTGCAGCCCAAACAACTCAAGCAATTGGCCTTGATGCACCATTGAATTAGGCACACAAGTGGTTACCAAATCTGATTTCTACTCGATTATGTGTTGATGAGTGTACTGGTTCCAAAGATCAAGTTACCTATTAAGTGAGAAAAATCAGAAGAGGTCGTGTACCTCTATGGGTGTATGTGATGTGTATAGTAAGGAAATTCCACAATTAGATTAGATTTCTTTTTTAAACGGAGGGTGAGGTGGATGGAGGTGACAACCAAACTAACCTTAGGGCTTATGAGAGCATCTAGGATAATTAAGGATTGAATTAAAGTAATGAAATGGAAGCTATGGAGGGGGAAAGAATGGGGGAGCACTTACAATGGTCTTCAATTGCACTTTACTCCTTTTTATTGCTTGAAGATTCCTTGTCGGGGCACCTGCAAGACAATTGAAGATGGAAAAGAGAGGTTAGAGATCAAATAAGTGCACAAAATGCAGAGAATAATCGGAATCCATTGCCTCCCCAGTAACGACGCCAAAATGATGACCGAGAAAATCATTGTGAAAAGTTTGAGATTAGAAAACTCGAGTAGTTGCAAGTTCGCAAGAAAATCCGCTACCAAATAATATTTATAACCGAAACTCTGGTGAGTCCCAGGTTGAACACGGGGAGGCTACGTCGATTCTAAATTCGCAATTATATATATATTTTGTATTTTTTTTTAAAAGTAAATATTCACAATGGCTATAAACAGTTAATCTACTTACAATATAAATAAGAGAGAGTAAGAGAACAACTTTTATAAATACAATAATGTCAATTACAACTACTTGTTACAACTATAAAGCTTAAAATCTAAACTAGAAGTGATAAAAAGATAGTGGACGGGAGATTATCCTCCTCAACGAATGCTTGGAGGATGAGCTGGACGGACGACACCTGGAGGAAAGAGAGCAAAGACGGGGGACAGAGGGTAAATTTGGAAGAATAGAGGATGAGGCAGGGTGTCGACGTCGTAGGATCCGCTTCTGGAATGGGGGTGAGAGAACGGTTGGCGAGTGCTTCGTGAAGGGGGTGAGAAGTGAAAAATTTTATTTTTTAACTCTAGTAGAGCTTCCCGTAGCTTGGGAGCATTGGAGTGAGCTTTAGAACTTGAGTTCTTAGCTCTTAGAGAGGTTGAGAGAGGAAGGATGGGATGGTGAAATATGTAGTCAGGATGGCCCTTTTATAGATGTAAAAATGGGGGCAAAAGGGTCTTTTAAAGCCTTTAAAATAAATGTAGGGCCTTTGTGACGTTTACGCATGATGGCATCACTATCATTCACTATAGCAAGCTTAATTTTGCTAAGTCTTAAGGATAAATTTGCCTAAATCATACAAAAAAGGATATAATGTAATCAGGAGGGAGAATCATCAAAATGAGCCCAAAAGATAACTAAATGAGTTCAAAACAACTAATTTAGGGTTTCCTTTGGAAATCTGGCTATTAAGATAATAATTAAACCTTATTTTTGGCCTGACTCAAATTGACAGGGTTTTGATAGAAAATTCACAAAGTAAACCTTCTAAAAATCATAGGTAAATATTTTACAAGGTTTATTGTGATCAGTTGATTAAAGGAGACAAGTTGACCTAAAGCAATAACTTAGGTGAATAATTAATGTCAATTGTGTTTAAAATGAAATTAACCAAACAAATAACTTTAAAACCCAAAATTGAGATTGCCACTAGATTCCCTAGATCCTTATTAAGCTCCCATTAAAAGTTGGACTTATTTTAACCATATTCTCACCTACTTTACATTTAAGTCCTTAATTTCCTAAAAAACTTACAAATAGGTCCAAAATTATTACTTCTAGGTCCTTCCCTCTTGCAAATAGGACCCTAGTCATCTTCCTCCTAACAGCCAGACTGTGATTGTTGACCGAGTTGCTCGATGAGCTTCAAGCTTGGATTGTAGCCGCATCAGTCCACGACCAGCCTCGGCAATAGAAGTTTTGTTCCTCTTGCCGTTACGCATCTAACGGTGTTTGTTCCACCAGCTACCGCCACCCCCACCGCTCGCGATCTCTGGTCAAAACAAAAGCAGAAGTTGCGAGTTGTTGCAAGTATTTCTCGCAACTTCCAGCCTTCCTTGAGCGCGGCAGCACCTCTATAAAGGACCGATTACCTCTTCCAAGTTCCCTTGTCTGGGATCCAAGCGCAAAAGCTTCCTCCTTTCCTTCCTCCGTGTGTCGCCATTGCCAGACCTTGAGGTCTCCTCTGCCCCTTCGCTACGTTGCCTCTCGCCATCAAACGAGTGCATAGCCATCTTCACCTCTCTCTCGCTGAGCTTTCCAGCCAAGAAGCCGGCCCTCTAACCCCTTCATCGACCTCAATTCCTCCTCTGACTCTTCGCCGACGACCTGCCATTGCCACCAGTCTCCTTGCCTCCATCTCTCCAATAGAATTAGGGTTTCTCTTCCCCCTCTTTTTCTCTATCTCCTCATCTCCTCAATTTCCTCTTTTAGCTTTGTTTTCACCACCACGACACCTTTGTCTTCCTCACATCCGGCACGAGCTCTGACAGGCTCGCACTAGTGCTACACCGCACCAACCACCTCGAAACCATCATCAAATCCTTCGTCAAGTCTCACTGAGCAAAAGCCCCAAAGAAATTTGGGGCTTTCATGTATCTTTCCCTCGGTCGAACACACGCACCCAGACGCACCTACACCACACTCGACAGAGCTCTACTACGCTCGCTACACCCTAAAACCACCACGACTACACTCATCGCTTCACGATGAAGCTTCTAAACCAATTTAATTGGGCTACTAGGTTGTACTCTCTATTTCAGGGCTTCACCAGAGCACCACCGCTGCCTTCGTCTTCCCTGATCACGTCCGCTCGCTTCCGACCCACTCCAACTTTGCTACCACTCCCAGGTGCCACAGAACCCCTCCACGACACTTTCCAGGAATTCAATTGGAGAGGAGCGCTCCCCCAGCAACTGCAATCAGCGCGAATCCTCTACTGCTGAAGCACGAAGAAGAACTGGGCAGCAATAGTGCCACATAGTGGAAGGCACAACTCACGGTGGCAGATAAAAGGAAAACGTGGTGTAAGCTGTTCGCCTCAGCACGCACTGGGGTGAGGTCTCTCACACACCCCTACGCATGCGCTCACACGCGCTTGTCCACGCCCTCTCCTGCACTCACGCCACGCAGGTCTAGGCATTGGATCCGTTACCCGGATTCGACTTGATCTGAAAGAGAAGAGAATCGAAAGGAGAAAGGGGGAGGGTTTTGCATCTCGAAGAACAATGCCTTTCCATCAGCACTTGGCCCTTGCGCTCACACGTTAAGGCGTCTGTGGCTAATATCTGTCATCTGAGGGTAAAAGCCTGACTTGTTCTTAACGTGAAATAATTGATAGTTGGAACTGTTTAAACATTTGAGGGTATTTGGGCTTAGATATTAGGGTTAAATTTGGTGGTTTAAACCACCACTTTGACCCTTCTCTTTTTATATTTTTCTATCTAAAGATATATTTGATATTTATTGAACATCTATAACACTCTTCTTATTGCAATAGTGATATTTGCCCATTTTCTTGCTCCCAGAGATGACCTCAGATTTTCTCTTCTAATTTAAGTTATAAATTTTAAATGTTAGATTCACTTTAATTAACTGTACTACGACGCATAATTTTTGGAAAATGATCGAAAAGTGAAATAATATTTTGGTACCATTGCAGGGGAGCAACGTGAAATCATCACTATTATTTGTGAATATTTATGATTTATGACATTTCTGCCTTGTTTGGTTGTTTTGCAAATTGGACCTGAGTTGCGGCTGACTCCTTGAATCGAAGGACAACCACTCCTCAGCAAGTAAATCTCTCTCCTATCTCCTTAATCCCCTCCTTTGTATAAAAAAAACAAAAAAAATTAGGATTCAACCTTGCCTTATTTTCTGAGAAATATCATTTGCGGCAAGAATTTCTGATTTCTGAGATTCAATTGTGGTTAAGGAGAAATATTTGCTTAGAAGACACAACCCAGTATTTTCTATACCTATAGGGACTTATCTAAAAATTAATTGAACCTTTGGACTAACAAGTTCTTGATTGAGTCTAAAGGGATCATTGAACCTGAATCGGACTCCACTTTAGAGCCAAATTAGGGTTAAATTTTAGGATTATCTAGTACACATTTGCAAACCATAAAGGAAATTATTATCCACATTGTGTGCTATCTATGCCTTGTTTGAATCAATAAAGGAAATTATTATCCACATTGTGTGCTATCTATGCCTTGTTTGAATCTATTTACAATTTGAACCCTAAAATACAGGCTCTAAGATCACTTGAACATTAAAAGAAGTGACTTAATAACCTGCTTGTCAAACCAAAACAGGGTGATTCGGGTGAGTTAACCCAGATTGCATCCTAAACATTAGGATAGCTAAAGTGAAGTTGGTTCACTTGGTGAACCAATCAACCTAGAAATTAGGTCACAACTCGAATCAAACTCTAAATCAAGTGATAATTCGAGGCACAAATAAGCTTAAAATTTGGTAGACCTAGGATCCAATTCACACGTATTCGGTCTACTTGGAATTGCAGTAACAAGAAAGGTTGGGTGGGGTAAACCCTATAACCTGTGGAGGCGCTCTACCTTGTAGGGGTCTTTGCGAGACTCTCCCTTTCTCATTGCCCAAGTAATTCTCAGGTGGGTGGATTTGTGATCTAGAGGCCATTTGCCTCGAACTAGCCTAAGCCATCCAAAAATATTTGGGTGTCTTGATTGGGTCTGATTGAAATCTAGTCCCTCATCTTTTCTGTAGTGCATGCACGGTAGGAAGCCCTTAAGACCAGTCTTAAGACCTCCTCTATTAGTTCACTTACGTTGGGGCCAGCACCTGACTAACTTGTTTGGCTCCTTTTCAGATCCGATTCCTATCTCCTCTAACCCATCTACATCCAACCCAGGTTCTTCTTACTTTGATTCTGACTCAATGGAGAACCCTGGTCTAGAAGGAGGAGACGACATCCAACACCTGCATAACCAACAACAAACTCTTACAGATCTTATCAATGGATTGGCAAACCCCAGAGCAGGTCTACAAATGCAAGATCACTATAATCCCGCAGGAGTGGCTATAGAACCCAGAGTGTGTATTCCGGTTGGGGGATTTGAGACTAAGCTCAAGCCAAATATTATCAGCTTGATTCCCCATTTCCACGGGATGGGTTTTGAAGACCATTCCAACACATTCAAGAGTTGAAACATTTGGCTCAGACCCTTGGGCCAACTGTTCAAAATCGGAACACTCTGCTCATGAAGATATTCCCTTTCTCACTTAAAGAGAAAGCTACCCACTAGTATCGGTTTCTAAATCGACCGATCAATACCTGGTATGAATTGCAAGCCAAATTTCTTAGGAAATACTTCCTAGTAGGGTGTACTAATGCCCTGAGGCATCAAGTTACGCATTTTCAACAAAATCCAAGGGAACCACTTCATGAGGCATGGGATCGATTTCTTGATCTTATGTGGAAATGTCCGCATCACGTAGTTCCTAAATGGGAACAGGTCTAATCTTTTTACCGGGGACTCCATGAGGATATCTGACTTTTCGTCGATGCAGCCTATGGAGGCAACTTTATGGGCAAACATGAGGACACCATTTGGGAAATTCTCGAGAATATGTTTGAGAATTCCATAAACAATGCATCCATAGGTATGTGTTCGTTTAAATTCTTAACATAGTTAATTAAGTTAATTAGGCTTAATTAAGTGCTAGAGAAAGTAACTTAGGTTAACTTAAATTAATGTCGATTAAGTAGTACAGGGTCAAGCTAACCTAACATTTTAGATTTTAATTTTTTTTTAACTGGTTGAGTCCAGGTCGTTCACTGGGAGGCATAACTTAATTTAATTCACCATTTAATCCTAAACATTAATTACTACTTAATCAATTAGAATTATAATTATAATACTTTAAGATCACGAATCTTGCACAAATGATAATTAATTAAAAATATGCAACATTCCATAAGACAAACATATTTATACATGTGATCTATTATTAAAAACAAGTAAACATATTTATTTTTACTAATTTCTTTTCATTTACAAAAGATTTAAGGCAAGAAAGAGAAATGCAATTAAGTACAAATGCCTTATTTATCAATTAAACTCTAAAGAAATTGTATTAAAGTAAGGTACAAAAATTGGACGTCTTAAAAAAATGAGCTTGAATTATCAGACGTCTAAAACTTTGATTTTCCTTTTTATTTGCTTTCTTCATTCTTCAACCTTCATTCTTTCTCTTTTCTTCTTTTGTCATCTCTTTCTCTCTTTCTGTCTTTACCTTTTTCCTTTGTTTTTCCCTTAAGCTCTCTCGAGCTCTTCTCTTCTTCTTCTATGAATTCCTTAAGTTGCTTAACCTCTTCCCTTCTCTTTCTCTTCCTTTTTCCATCTTAATTGTGCAATGTGCGTTTGAACCACATTTTGAACCAAAAATTGGTTTTACGATTGGCGGCTCGGATCGGTCGGAGATACATAGCTCCCCTCTCAGGGTGGGACTAGACCCTATTGGGTCCAAGCTTGGTTTATTACATTTTGTTTATTTTCAGTTTAATCATCACATATGCACAGTCTCTAGCCTCCCAGGCCAACATGCACACGCCAGCTCACGAGCCCACGTTCGCATGCCCACAAGCGCACACACACTCGGGCACATGCATTGGACGCACCCACACACACACACATGCTCTTTATGCGCCCTACGCTGACGACTGAACGGCTTATGACACTTTTTACTTTTATCCCATGACACGCGCTCTATTCTTACTGATGTGGGACTATTCTTATTCCTTCTAGACCAGACTTTGGCTAGAGGCATAGGCCGACTCAGAGCTTCAAATCGAGCAAGCTATAGCTCGTTGGAAAGCTCTAGAGTAGATCTACATGATTGTAGCATCAATTTGATGCTGAGGACAGATTTCACCCTTCAATTTGAAGGGTGAAGATTGACAGTTTCACGACCATTTTGGCCTGCAGATAAACAACACAGGTCTAAGGACTTGCAGGAATGCTATTTGACCTTAGATGAGGTACTGAAGAGATTCTGGAGCTAATTCCGCTCCTAAAGGTGAAGGGAAGGAGGTTCAGGAAGCTTCAGGAAGGTGGAAAAGCTGAAGAGCTTCAAGCAGAAGCTTCAGAGCTTCAAATTAAGCTCTGAAAATCTTCACAGACAGCTAAAGGGTGGTTGTATCTAATTCAACAACCTCTAAAGGTTGTTAGAACTCTATCTAGGCAGTGTTTACATTGGAATATCATCGAAAAGGCACTGAAGTCAGTATTGGGTTCAAATGAACCCAAACTGAACAGAAGTTGGATTCTTCTAAAACCTTGATTAAAACTCATTCAAATTGAATCAAATCTATCTTAAATCATCCCAAAAGTAATTTAAACTCATCAATTTCTTGAATTGAAACCTAAATCATCAGATCAGATCTAATTTTGACCACTGAACCTCAATTTTTGACTTTCTTCATAAAGCATTCTCAGATAAAATTAACACTTCAAATCATCTCTATTTGATCTCAGGAATGTGTTCGGGGTCCCACAAAGTAGTTTTGACTTAGAAACCTAGGGTTTCAAGTCTGTCACTTGGGCTCTAGAATTAGTTTGTTCGGCAGAACAAACTAAGGCCTACCTGAATGAAAGGTCTTCAAATTTGACATTAGGGCATCCATCTGATGCTTCTAAACCTATAAAATTAAGCTTATCCCTATTGGACAAACTTCTCCAACTCTGTCGGAGTTGGAGAAGATAGAGGTCTAAATCTTGCTCCAGTCTTTTAAAATTCAAACTAAATATTGTAGAATAATCATTGAGCCTCAAATAAGTGATCTAGAGCTTCTGAGGGAGTTCCATAGGCTGAAGAGTACAAGTTGATTCGTCAGAGCAATTCGGAGCTCCGGTGAGTTCAGTCAATGGCTAAAAGATAGTAAACATCATCAAAACATGACATAGTTGATCTGAAGAGTTTCTTGAGGTCACAAGGAACCTTAGGAACACATTAATTTCTTCAATTATTGATTATATAGAAAGATAAGCATTGAATTCACAGTGAGTGTAATATGAGTTCGATAGAACTCAGGACATGTTCTCTCACTCAATTGAGTTGAGAGATCATGTAAGTGGAGTGTGGCGAAGGTGAAAAGGTGATTAATTAGATGGATACACTCCTAATCCGCCATTGACAGCGAGCTCAGGAGGCTGAATGTATTTTAGGCATTTTAGTTATAGGTGATTATTAATCCAATTAGAGTGAGGATAGGGGCCTTTAAATGATGATTAAGTGATGGAGGGCCTCAGTGGAGGTGAATTACTCTCAGATACCTCCGCCATGGATAGCGGAAGCAGCTAGTGAATGTGGAGATGGATTAGGCGATTAGGTGTTCAAATCAGGGAATTAAAGTGTTAGAAATGATCATGGAGGATTAAGGAAGATGATCGATGAAATTAAAAGACAAAAGAGTGCTCTAGTCAAGCTCAAAGAGCTCTCCAAAGCTGAGGAAGATGATGGGAAATCTAGCATTAAATCTAACTAACCTACCTAATTAACTACTCTAGTTACACTACTTACCTAACCTACTATTACCTAGATGAAGGGGACAGAGGATCTCTGTCGAAGGATCCTAACGAAGGAGGAAATCAGAGGGCAGAGAAAGAAGTCCAGCGGGTGTAGGCGAAGCGTAGAAGAGAAGCCCAACGTCGGCACTGCATTAGAGGATGCAGTGGACGACGGCGGAGATCAGGAGCAAGCAAAGATGAACGGCGGAAGACGAAGAAAGCGGAGGAAGGTCGCCGGAATTTGGAGAGAATAGCCTATCTGTTAGCTCAGTGGGGGGAAGAGGGAAGGGAGCTAACCTCTTGAAATTGGAGAGGTGGAGGGGTATTTATAGGTTGTGGTGGCTGAGGAGGAGGGTGAATCTAGACGGAAAGAGGTCTAAGAGTAACATAACCACCGGCATCTTCTCCGATGCCAGTGAGGTTAACTTCAAACCCCAACTAGGATTTAAGCTTCATCCAAACTGATGGATGAAAAGAGTACGGTGAGCGCAAGCTCTAGGAGCTTGGCAAGGAAGGGCAGACGTCGGATGGACGGTGATCAGCGGGTGTGGAAACCTCCTGTCGTCAGCCGTCGAAGAGGCTGAAGAAGAAATGAAGAGGAAGAAGAAGATTTTACAGGGACTTGTCTGTAATGAAAACTAAGGACCTAAGTGAAGTATAAGGACTCGATTGAAATAAAACTTAAGGACTAAAACGTAAACTAAGGTTTTCAAGGTTTATTTTTATTTTAATCTTTTTCAACTTTTTATATATTATTATAAATTAGACAAATATTATATTTAAACCTTGGATTTACGTTTTTGACCTTTTTAGCTTAAATTATTTAATTAAGTAAAATTACTTAAGTTATTACATACTTAGGTATAGGTTATACTTAAGTTAGTTAACACATTAATTAGGTAAATTGTTGATATTTCGAGTCCATTTATTAATTAAATTATTAATAATATTAATTGGATAATAATATAGTATTTTAAACTTATTTTAAGGTCCTTTAATATTTTATCCCTTATTATATAATTAACACATATATTTACATATTCCTAGCTAATTGACTAGGAAAACTAGTTAATTAGGGGTAATTAGAAGCCATGATGAGCCTCTCATCAGTATGTTCGACTGGATGACTCTCGTGCATCAACGAACACACGTGGGGAACATGAGGCACATGACCTATCCTCCTCCGTCGACATGGAGATTGTGGCCAGTCGATTGGATAAAGTCTCTATAATAGAGAAGAAACTTGACGATTTGACTCGCCAACTGCAAAAGGTTACTTCCTCTTAGCAAAACATGCATGCACGTCCGCCCGCAGGGAGCGAGGTCGTGCATAATATTCACCACACTAGGATGGATACGTATCCATCTTTTGACTCAGGTTTCGGGGGAAACTCTGAACTTGTTTATTCTAGTTGGGGGTCCTCTGAACCCCAATATTTTGATTTCTCCAGAGTTGCACAACCCTGTGAGGAACTCCATGCCATCAAGAACAACCCCTATTCCAATTCCTACAATCCTGGATGGTGTAATCATCCCAATTTTTCCTGGTCGGGAACTCTTATCCCCAGAATCCTAGACCTCAATATCAACCTCGACCACAGAATCCACACTCATATCAGCCAGCTTAACCTAGGCCCAATCTGAATTTTCAACCTGGGTCTAGTAAAGATGATCAAATGAGCATGATTCCTCAGACATTGGTTGATATGCCGAAGACCAATGCTGCTATGCAAAGGCAGCATACCATGGATATGGAAGATATGCGCAAATGCCTGGGACTCACCAACTAGACGCATTACCATCGCAGCCACTGCCAAATCCTAACATAGTACTGAACCAGAGGTACGTTACGAGCCCAAAACAGAGCCAAATCCGCTATGTACAACCAGGCCCCTCTGCACCTGTATATTGAGATGGGTCAAAAGCATCAACTTCTGTACCTGATACATCTCAGCAACAACAGCCACCCATCCTATCCACCCTTCCATATCCTGCGGGATTACATTATGTAATAACCTGCAGCAGTAAATGTACTAAGGATCCTGAGCTTAAGAAATACGCTAAACCTAAACCTAGTACATCTCAATTCGGGGTGATTATCAAGGATAACCAAGGATCGACAGAACTCATTCTGGATGAGCCAAGAACCACACCATTTTCTGAGGCCTTGACCAAGGGAAATAAGGGTAGGAAATCACCATAGATTGACGAGAACTTGGTCAAGCTCTTTGAGCAAGTCTATATTAGCATTCCCTTGATGGATGCTAGACGTCATGTACTGGCTTATGCAAGATTTTTGAAAACTCTATGTACACCAAAGCGAAAGCCGTAGAATTTTGACGGAAATCCTATTTTGCTATCGGAGCAGGTTAGCTCCATTATCTTGAGCAAGCTTCCGTAGAAATTAACAGACCCTGGCACCCCTATGATCTCCTGCAAGATTGGAGATTTAGAATTCAACTGAGCTCTTTTAGATTTAGGTGCATCCATCAACCTTATTCCCACATCTCTCCTTAAATATTTTGAGGATCCTGAACTTAAGCCCACGGAAGTGATCTTGCAATTAGTAGGTAGACCTATTAAGTCACCCCATGGAATTTCGGGGGATATTATTGTAAGAGTTCAGGATTTCTACTTTCCGGTTGACTTTATTGTTCTAGACATGGATACACCTGAGAACCTAAAAGAGACACCTATAATCTTGGGGAGACCGTTCCTAGCAACAGCTAGGGTGAATATTAATTGTGAGGAGGGCCAGATGGAAATTAAATTCAGGGATAAAATAATGAAGAATGACATTTTTAAGGCCCATAAAAGAATTAATTGTGGTGTGATTCAGGAATTGAACATAATCGATTCACTTCTTGAGGACCCAATTGCTGATAATTTGGATTTGATTACTCATGAGCAAGAACCTCTAGAAGCCCAATCCCAGTTACACCTTGAGGAACCTAGTCCACCTCTAGTTCCCCCTTAGGCTAGCCCCGACCTTCCCGCTGCTACTAAGAATCAGGTACTTGAGTTGAAACCGCTTCCTGACAATCACAAGTACATCTTCTTGGGTTTGAACAACATGTTTCCTGTGATTATCAACTCTTCTCTATCCACAGATCAGGAAACATGTCTGATTTCTGTCCTCCAGGAGCATCGCAAGGCCATTGGTTAGACCTTGGATGATCTCACCGGCATAAGCCCTTCTTACTGTACACATCACATCTTAACTGGAGAAGGCTCATGACCTATGTGCGAAGGATAGTGCCGACTCAGCCTGAATCTTCAAGAGGTCGTGAAGAAAGAGATAATAAAATGGCTTGATGTGGATATTATTTATCCCATTTCTGACAGCCATTGTGTGAGCCCAATTCATGTGATGCCTAAAAGGTCGGGCTCACCGTTATCAAATTCGAGTTAGGAGAATCCATCCCCACCCGTGTTGCAAATTCGTGGAGAGTCTGCATAGACTACAAGAAGTTGAATACCTCCACGAAGAAGGACCATTTCCTGCTACCCTTTATTGATCAAATTCTTGAAAAATTAGCGGGAAATCAATACTTCTGTTTCTTGGATGGATACTCTGGCTATAATGAAGTGGCCATTCATCCTAAAGACTAGAAGAAAACCACATTCACTTGCCCCTTTGGGACATTTGCATTCCATAGGATGCCTTTCGAACTCTGCAATGCACTTGCCACCTTCCAACGGTGCATGTTGTCAATATTCTTTGACATGGCAGGTGAATTTTTAGAAATCTTCATGGATGATTTTTCTGTATTTGGAAAACTTTTGATGAATGTTTAGGCCACTTGACTAAGATCCTCCAATGATGCAGCAACATAAATCTAGTCCTAAGCTAGGAAAAGAGCCATTTTATGGTTCCCCAGGGCATCATTCTTGGACACCTTGTGTCTGAACAAGGCATCCAAGTTGATCGAGCAAAGATCAATTTGATATCCAAACTTCCTCCTCCTTCCTCGGTTAAAGACATTAGATCCTTCTTGGGGCACGTCGGGTTCTACAGATGTTTTATATCTGATTTCTCAAAAATTGCCAGGCCCCTTACTCACTTGTTATCGAAGGATACTCCCTTCGATTTCTTGGACGAGTGTGCCGAAGCTTTCAAAATCCTTAAGGATCGAGTTACCAAGGCACCAGTATTGCAACCCCCTGATTGGTCTCTACCCGTTGAGATCATGTGCGATGCTTCAAATTATGTTGTGGGGGAAGTCCTTGGTCAGAAAATCGATGGGAAACCCTTAGTGATCTATTATGTGAGTAAAACATTGGATGAAGCCCAACGTAATTACACGATCACTGAGAAGGAACTTCTGGATGTTGTCTTCACCCTGGAGAAATTATGGTCGTACCTTCTCAGGTCCTGCATTATCGTATACTTGGACCACACCGCAATATGGCATTTACTCGCTAAGAAGGACGCGAAGCCTCGTCTGATTCGTTGGATCTTGCTTCTGCAAGAATTTGATCTGGAGATTCGCGACAAAGTGGGTAAACAGAACGTAGTTGCAGATCATCTGTCCTGCTTTCCCTCGTCTATCATTGACCCTTTAGTGCCTATTATTGAGCATTTCTCGATGAGCATCTTATGAGCATAGATGCTTGGCTTCCTGGTATGCAGACATTGTGAATTTCTTGGCATCAAACTAGATTTTGCCTGATTGGCCCAAAGCAAAAAAGGACAAATTGATTTCAGGTGCCAAGTATTACTTCTCAGAAGATCCATATCTTTTTCGCATCAGAGCGGATCAGATCATCCGATGTTGTATTCCTGACATAGAGGTCAATGATGTTATTTCATTTTGTCATGACTAGGCCTACGGTGGCCATTTTTCTGGGCATAAAATCGCAACAAAAATCCTCCAAAGCAGCTTCTGCTAGTTGACTATATTTAAAGACGCATACAACTACTGTAGGGCATGTGCTCATTGCCAGACCTTAGGCAACATGAGCCATCGTGATATGATGCCCTTAAACCCGATTATTGTGTGCAAAATTTTTGATATCTGGGGGATTGATTTTATGGGTCCATTTCCAAACTCAAATGGCTTTAAATATATTGTTCTTTCTGTGGACTATGTGTCCAAATGGATTGAAGCCGTCTCGACCCGAACCAATGACCATAAGGTCGTTATCAGATTTATTCACGATAACATCTTCTCCTAGTTTGGTGTCTCTAAAGCAATTATCCTCGATGGAGGGATCCATTTTGTGAATGTGCATTTTCAGTCCATGCTTAGAAAGTACGAGGTATCTCACCGCATTTCTACCCCATATCATCCGCAAACAAACGGACTGGCCAAGCAGTCAAACTAGGAAATCAAAAAGATTTTGCAGTTCATTGTTCGACTTGATAGAAAAGATTGGTCAACCCGGCTTCCGGAAGCATTATGGGCTTATAGGACCGCCCATAAGACCTACTTAGGAATGTCTCCTTTTAGGACTATTTACAGAAAGGCATGCCACCTTCTTGTAGAAATGGAGAATAAAGCCTATTGGGTAGTACGGAAATGCAACCTGGACCTCGGAAAGGCTGGCATCCATCATTGCTTGCAAATGAGCGAGCTTGATGAGTTACGCAACAACGTGTACGAGAACTCACGAATTTACAAGGAATGAATAAAGGCCTTGCATGATAAGCACATTTCACAGAAAACATTTAATCCTAGTCAGAAGGCACTTTTGTTTGATGCCTGTCTCAAAATATTCCCAGGCAAGCTCAAATCCAAGTGGACTGGACTATTTCTGGTAAGGAGGATTTTTGGCGATGGAGCTATGGAAATCTCACCTCCCGATCTTGACTCTGCACCATTTGTTGTTAATGGCCAACGTCTCAAACCTTTTCTTGAACTTCATGACTTGAGCCTGATCGGCGAGTCTTTTGACCTCCATTCCACTTGAGCTGCATTAAGCCCAGCTGATGGCGTTAAACTTAGCACTGAACGGGAGGCAACCCATCATTCTTTTGAAAAACCCCGAGACCTTTCTTAATCTATTTGAAATTCACTCTTACTGCACTTTAGGGTTCCTAATTTAAGAACTAACCTGTTCTAAAATTATGAACTAAACTGAACGTGAACCTATCCTGTTTGCAATGAGGGCATTGCAACACTTAGGTATGGGGGGATTAAAGTGCAATCATCTGAAAGTTATTTCTAAAGGGTTCTCACCAAAAATACACTTAGATTCATTGAAAAAAAAAAGGAGAGAGAAAGAAAGAGGGAGAGGAAGGAAAGAGATAAATCAATAGACAATTTTTGTTTATCAAACCCTTGGACATTCAGTTATGGGGTCAGGCAAATTCTCTTCCATAAGATCCACCAAACAATTGTGAGATGAGAGAAGAGTGTCTACTGGTGCTCTAAGTCTAGTATGAGGACTCTTAAGGTTTGGATAATTAGATAATGATACTCGGAGTTAGGCATAGTTTTCGCTCTCAGCTCTTGTGTGTGAATATTTTGTGTGAATTTCTAAGAGCCACCAAATAAGGCAAATATGCAGAGGGTGGGCTATAATAAAACAAGGACTAAGGTGGGTGATTATGATCGTCCTTTACGAAATTCTTGACTGAAGGAGGGTGTAGTGTCAAAGGTCAAAAATACATTGTTCTATCCATTCCGTCCCGGTGCCAAGAATAGGTACTTCCACCAAATAAGCCACACAATATCCTCTTGAACGCCATCATTTCCCAATGATGTCTCATAAATGAAAGTTGCATTGTGTTGAGTTATATTACAAAAAAAAAGAAAAAAATATATATTAGATATTCTCGAAAAAATATATAGATATTTCAAAAAAAAAAAAAAGAGTGTGCTTGAGTTCATAGTTGAGAATAAATAAATTGAGGCAACAATACCTATTACCATTTATGGTCCACCAAATACAGCCTTGACCTACCTTTTTGTATTTCTGACCGCCCAAATACTAGTTGAGGAATTCCGACTTAGTTATAGGGTTATTAGAATTTAATTAAATTATTAATGCCATGAGAGTCCACCAAGTATGTTGACAAATTTGGTGAGATTGTGAGCTCTTATAAAAAGAACAGGAGAGGGGGTGGGAAGAAAAAGAGAGTGAGCACAAAGGAACTAAAAGAGAGAACAGTTTTTTTCTAGCATTTCTCCGAGTTGATTTCTTTAATAATCTAGAAATTTAGAGTCTGAAGTACTAAATTATATGTAGCACCAAAAGAGTGTGAGCCACCAAAAATAAAACCCTTCAACTTAGACATCTTCTACCTACACCTAAAAGCTGGGGTTAAATCACAGACCACTTGCTATGTTATCCCCAAGGGAAGAAGTTTGCTTATCCTAATAAATTTGTACCAAGGGTTAAGAACAAACTTTAAATGTATATTGGTAACGGGTAAGGAGGAAGAAGAAATATTTTTGAGCTAAATGTCAAAAATATTCTTACGCTAAAAATCTATACGGAACTCTGGAATTTGCTAAGGGACTAGCAAATGATAAGCATGGGTGTATGATGGCATCGCCATCATTCACTATAACCAGCTTAATTTTACGACGTCTTAAGGGTAAATTCACTTAAATCATATAAAAAAGGGTATGATGTAATAAGGAGGAAGAATCATCAAAATGAACCTAAAAGATAGCTAAATAAGTTCAAAACAACCAATTTAGGGTTTCATTTGGAAATAGGCTATTAAGACAACAATTAAACCCTATTTTTGGCCTGACTCAAATTGATAGGGTTCTTATGGAAAATTCACAAAGTAAACCTTCTAAAAATTATAAATAAATATCTTAAAAGGTTTATTGTGATCAGTTGGATCAAAGGAGCCAAGTTGACCTAAAATAATAACCTAGGTAAATAATTAATATCAATTGAATTTAAAAATGAAATTACCAAACAAATAACTTCAAAACCCAAAATTGAGACTATCACTAGATTCCCTAGATCCTAATTAAGCTCACATAAAAAATTAAACCTATTTTAACAATATTCTCACCTACTTTGCATTTAAGTCCTTAATTTCCTAAAACTCTTGCAAATAGGTCCAAATTTATTACTTCTGGGCCCTTCCCTCTTGCAAATAGGACCCTAGTCATCTTCCTCCTAACAGCCGGACTGTGATTGTTGAACGAGCTGCTCGACGAGCTTCAAGCTCGGATTGTAGCTGCCTTAGTCGACGATCAACCTCAATAATAGAAGTTTTGTTCCTCTTGCCATTCCGCCTCTAACGGTGTTTGTTCCATCGGCTACCGCCACCTCCATCGCCTGCGATCTTCTATCAAAACAGAAGCAGAAGTTGTGAGTTTTTGCGAGTGTTTCTTGCAACTTCCAACCTCCCTTGAGTGCGGCAGCACCTCTATAAAGGACCAACTACCTCTTCCAAGTTCCCTTGTCTGGGATCCAAGCGCAAAAGCTTCCTCCTTTCCTTCCTCCGTGAGCAGCCATTGCTAGACCTTGAGGTCTCCTCCGCCCCTTTGCTTCGCTGTTTCTCGCCATCAAACAAGTGCGCAGCCATCTTCACCTCTCTCTCGCCGAGCTTCCTAGCCAAGAAGCTGGCCCTCTAACCCCTTCGTTGACCTCAACTCCTCCTCTGACTCTTCGCCGACGACCTGCCATTGCCACCAGTCTCCTTGCCTCCATCTCTCCAATAGAATTAGGGTTTCTCTTCCCCCTCGTTTTCTCTATCTCCTCATCTCCTCAATTTCCTCTTTTAGCTTTGTTTTCACCACCGCGACACCTTTGTCTTCCTCACATCCGGCATGAGCTCCGACAAGCTCGCACTAGTGCTACACCACACCAACCACCTCAAAACCATCACCAAATCCTTTGCCGGGTCTCACTGAGCAAAGGCCCCAATGAAATTTGGGGCTTTCGTGTATCTTTCCCTCTGTCAAATACACGCACCCAGACGCACCTACACCGAACTTGACAGAGCTCTACTACGCTTGCCACACCCTAAAACCACCACGACTGCACTCGTCGCTTCACGGCGAAGCTTCTGAACCAATTTAATTGGGCCACCAGGCTGTATTCTCTATTTCAAGACTTCTTCGGAGCGATGTCGTTGCCTTTATCTTCCCCGACCACGTCCGCTCGCCTCCGACCCACTCTAGCTTTGCTACCACTCCCAGGTGCCATGGAACCCTCCACGACACACTCCAGGAGTTCAATTGGAGTGGAGAGCTCCCCTAGTAGTTGCAATCAATGTGAATCCTCTACTGCTGAAGCACGAAGAATAATTGGGCAGCAATAGTGCGACATTGTGGAAGGGACAGTTCACGGCGCTAGATAAAAGGAAAACGTGGTGTAAGCTGTTTACCTTAGCACGCACAGGGGTGAGGTCTCTCACAGGCCCCTACGCACGCACTCACACGCACTTGTCCATGCCCTTGCCCACGCTCACGCCACGCGGGTCTGGGCATTGGATCTGATTACCTGGATCCGACTTGAAAGAGAAGAGAATCAAAAGGAGAAAGGGGGAGGGTTTTGCACCTCAAAGAACAGTGCCTTTCCGTTAGCGCTTGGCCCTAGCACTCTGATGTAGACACATTTAATTAGGTTAAAATACCTATTCATGCATGTTCCTAGGCTTAGATTTGCATTTCATATTATAAATATTGCATAGCATGCATCATCCTGCATTTAGAATAGTTGTGTATATTTTAGGTTAATTACTCTCTTTTTATGGCCAGGAGGGAAGGAGATTTATTTTAGGGCCTCAGATGAATGATCTGACCGTACGAATCTAATCAGGATGATAATCAGAGTCTAACGCCTTTGGGATCGTCTAGATCGGAGTCCCGTAGTACCTTATGCAGTCTGAGAAAGATCAACGGCCAGGAGGGCAATGCGACATCCTTACGGGCTTCGGATGAAAAATTTGATCATACAGATGGATCTGGAGCAACGATCGCAGTTCGATAACGCGGAAATCAAATTGATCCGAGCACCATGGCACCCTTTGCAATAGAAAGAAGATGGACAACCCAGATGGCGCCACATGGCGCCATCTAGGCCGCCCAACACCGACCAACGACAATTGGAGGGCTCCCCCTCATCTCCATTTACAGTCGTTGGATCAAGATCCAACGGCTGAGAAGATCTCTCCACCGCATGCCCATAAGATGTCTTCGAGTCACAAGAGTCGGCTTGGCGCATGGTGAAGCCCTTGGCTTGCAAATAAGGAGCACGTGTTCGAGATCTGCGGAGGCCCTAAATCAACAATTGGAAGCACGCACATGCAATGGCGTGCGCACAGCCCGCCGCAGCACAGCGCAAGAACGCACGCGCATAGCCAACCACAGCACCAACGCTACACCAGTGCACGAGCGCGCACGTGTGACTAGGGGAGTGTGATGCGCGGGCCAGCTGCGGGCGTGTGCTTGGTTGGCGCAACCATGAGCAACAGCTTGGCTAGCCTTTAGTGACGCTTGCGGCCGTCACTAATTGCTTGTAGGCGTGAGGATAGCTGCAGGCGTGAGCGGTGGGGGCACGATCTTCAATGACAGAAGCAAAGGGTGTTTAGTGATGTTTGTAGCTATCACTACAGCCCTCTACACGAATTTCTTCTTCCCTCCACTATATAAACACCCCTACAACCCGCATTCCTCTTCATCTCTATATACTCTACTCCCACCTACTCCTAAGCTCTAGTAGCCTACCAAAGCTCCATTAGAGCTTACTGTCAAGCTCCAAAGGCCTCCTATTAGTGTAATGTACCTATTTCTCACCAAACATGCATCCTTCATCCCACCACCTTCATAGGTTACCTTGGAGTTGTCCTCCCACCTCTATTCCTGTAGAAGATCGCCTCCATCTCCTCGCCTCCATTCTGGAGCCTCGGCAAAGCATTCCTCTACTCGGTGTCTTCCTGCATCTCACCTCTTTCATCCAAGCTTCCGCTAGGCACTGTCGTCTCGCTGAATAGCCAATTTGAGAGATTTCCTCTCACCCTATCTCTTTTATGCTTTCATAGATTATTGTAACAAACATTTGCGTAATATATCATAATTGTGTTCCATCTCAATTTTGTGAACTTGTCTTGCTTGTCTTTTTATTTTAAAACAAACAAATAAATAACAAAACCCCAAAACACCAAAAAGAAACAAAACGAAGCATGGTTTTCAACTGAAGTAAACGTCGCCTCCCTGTGTTCGACCTAGGACTCCCCTGGAATTTTGGTTATAAATTTTATTTGATAGACTCATTTTGCGAGCTACTACGACAGGTTCTCCGAACCCTAATTTTAATTCGCGAAACACGACTCATCATTTTGGCACTGTTGCTGGGGAGGCAACGGAATTTACTTTCTTGTTTTCTGCACTTCTTTGCATTTACATATTATTAACCCCTCTTGTCTCTGATCTATTGTCTTGCAGGTACCCTAGCATGGAGATCCAAGTGCAGTAGATCAGAGTAAAGTGTGGGTAAAGTAATTTGTAAGTGTCCCCCACATTCCCCCCCCCACTAGTTTCATTTCGCCACATTCATAACCAAGACCTAATCTACTTAGGTGTTTGCATAAACCCTAGGGTAGAATTTGTTTGTCTTGTTTGCCACCTCTACTCATCTCACCTTCGCATATAAAAGAAAAACAAAAAGATACTTTCTGTGGGACGAATCAACATACACACTTTATACACCTACATTTGGGGCACCTAACCTGACTTGATTTTTATTTACTCAACTGGGATTTCGACTTGTGGAACCGATACACCAATTCAACACATAAAGGAGTAGAAATCATATTAGGTTAATCACCTTTTTGTGTGCCTTAACTAAGTGATGCAACAGGCCAATTGATTGAACTGTTTAGGTCGCACCACTTAAGATAAAAAGTGATTCATTTTGTAGCTACCCCATAGGATTCAATAATTAGGACAAGCCAAGCACTCCATATTTTTCTTGATTTGTAATGGAAAATACTCAAATTCGTGATTTCAAACGTGGTTTGCCTCCTGGAAATTTAGTTGAATATATCTAATATTTGAATCCTAAAAGCTACTAAGCAGGATTCGAACCCTAAAATTCACCTCATCCTCAATGATCTTGCTTGAAAAAATTTTGGTTGTGCACATACACACATTCTCAAACAAATCATTAAGGGTACAACCCATTAAGGGCCCATCACATTCCGAAAGCACTAAATATCCCAAGCCTAACTAAAATTGATTAGACGTTGGCCATAAGGACTAATTGGCTCTTTGGGGCCTAGATTGAGATTGTTCACAATTAACCTGCTTATACTAGTCAATCTGATGTCTAGCTAAGGGAGTAGCATCAAACAACCACGACTGGGGGGTACACTAGGAACCGGAGGCGCAAGCCAAAGGAAGAGCCTTCTCCCTAATCCTTCCTTCTAACTGGTTGGATTGACTGAATACAAGTAGAGTAAATCATCTATAATCTTAAGACGGATTCTGAGAGTTTGTAGACCTTTAGGCTACCCAACCTAAGGATAGACTTATATTTTTTGTGCTGCAGGGTCCATTCTCTTCCTCGTCCTTCCAACTTCCTTCCAGTGTATGCTTGGAAGGAGGTCATTGAACCCTCATTTGGAAGGGCCTATTGACCATTCCCGGAGGCGGAGGTTAAGTTTTAGCCAAGTAGATCCCATGGCTGATCAACAACCACATCCCCCACCCCCGAACCAGCAAGAGCTGATTCAGAGGTAGTTGGAAGAATTGCAGCAGATGCAGCAATGGTTCCAACGAATGAATGGTCAGGGCGCTTGGCCCTTGAAGGATTTTTATGATCCTTCAAATTATGAGGATCGTCCCGGCATTGTGATCGCCGCCGATGATGTTGAGATCAAGCCCCAGGTTTTGAGTCTAATTAAACACTTTCACGGGGTTGGCTTAGAGGACCCATTCCAACACATGGAGGACCTGATCACTTTGGTTCAGACCACCAAATTGTTGAAGGTGGATGAAGAACAGATGCTCATGAGGCTTTTTCCCTATTCACTCAGGGATAAGGCCGCGCATTGGTATTTTACGATTGGAAGACCTATTGCTACTTGGACAACTTTGAAATTGGCCTTCTTGAAGAAATTCTTCCTAATTAGGTGAACCAATGCGTTGTGACGAGCAATTACCACTTTTGCCTAGCGGTAGGGGGAATCGTTTCATGGGGCCTGGGGGAGATTTCAGGATATGTTGCGGAAGTGTCCACACCGCGAGGTGCCTAAATGGCAACTTATACCGATTTTTTATCACGGGTTGAATGATCAACTCTGTAATCATGTGGATGCTTCTTGCGGAGGAAATTTCCTCAACAAAGATGCAGATAGCGCGTATGATTTATTTGAGGAAATGAGTGAAAACTCTTTAAATCATGCTTCCATGGAAACCTTCAACCGATCCCAACAAACTAGATCAAATGCCAATGAGGTCCAAGATTCTTATACATTTGATATGGAATTGATATGCAATAAATTAGATAAGATGGATCTGGTTGCTATATGAATGGAAGAGTGGATGTCCGGAAACTCTAATTTTTCTAGATCCACTCAATCCCAGGGATTGGGATTCCATTCTTCACAAACTCCTACCGGACGGGAGTTTGTGAACCAGCTGGAGTTGACCCGACCTTCAGGCTAGATCTTCTCGGAACCTTACGGGTTCCAAATTGAGGCCTTTGATCCCAGTTTTTTTGATCCTTCATCCTCATCTTATGAGGATGTTCATGCTGTGCAGGAGAATGTTAGGTCCAACCCTTATTTGAATTCTTACAATTTTGGTTGGAAAAATCACCCCAACTTCTCTTGGAAAGATCAGGGGCAGCAGACCCAATATCGACCCAACAACTATGTATCACAAAAACCAATGGGTCAGGGTCATGTATATACTTAGTTGCTCCTGAATCAGGTTAATCAGTCCATGTGGAATGCTCAACAACCAACTGGGCAGGCTGATTTAAACCTGAATATGGTAGAAATGCAAGGGTCAATGCTCCAGCTCATGCAACAAATGAAAACTTCTCTTGACACCTTACAATCCGGACTTGATGCAAACAACCAACAACCCGGATCTCTACCATCCCAACCTGTACCAAACATAAGGAATGTATAGAACTGAGGCGCTGGGCCTCAAGGGTTTGGTAATAATAGGGAGTCGTATGCTCAAGCTCATGCTATCTATCAGGCTACCCCATCCCCTCCCAGAGCGAACCAAGTTCCTACCATAATCAACTGGGAGCCTCCTATTTTGCCCAACCCTCCCCAAAGAACTAACCAACAGCATTTTGCCACGGCAAATACCATCACCTTGAGGAGTGGTAGTAGACACAAGGGACCTACCCAACCACATGGCAACACCATTAGGCCACGTAGTAAGAATTCTAGACTTCCAACAAGGAATGTGATTAACAAAACATCAGAGTATGATTTGGGAGTATGTTGTTGTTGTATGGGAAAACAGAAAAAGTCGAAGGAGAAATTGGAGGAAAGGATGTCCTCACTTCAGGCTTTCAAATTAACAATCATTTTACTCCTCGCAGCTATCGGATCAATCCCCACCTACGCCATTGGTTTACTGAATTCATATAAAGCAAGTCGTAGAGTGGAATCTGAAAACATTAGGAGAGTAGTCTTGTCTGATAACACAAGTACACTGATCTTAAACAAGCTACCTCCTAAGAAGCAAGACCTGGGAGCCCCACTGATTTCCTGCACAATAGGAAACATCACTTTTGACCGGCCCTTCTCGACTTGGGCTCTTCCATTAATGTGATCCCCACCTCACTTCACATGGAATTGGGTCTGGGCTACCTGAAACACACTAACATAACCTTGCAGTTAGCTGATAGATCCATTACAAAACCAAGGGGTATTTTGGAGGATGTTTTAGTCAAGGTTAATGATTTGCATTACCTTGCTGATTTTATGGTCCTGGACATGGAAGCACCAAAACAACTCAACCACACCCCAATTATTTTGGGAAGACCTTTCTTGGCTACCGCCAAGGCAAGGATTGATTGTGAATCGAGAAATATAGAAATGGCCTCTAGGAATAAAACAAATCGATTTAATATTTTTGAGGTCTCAAAGAAGGATAAAATTAAGAGTGGTTTGATGGAGGAGCTTGGCAGAATAGAGGAGGTAATGGCCATACATACCTTAGACAACCTTTTAAGGGCCAACTCAACCCAAACTCAAGAAGAAAATCACACGGTTGCAGGGATAATTGAGGACAATAAAGACATACAACAAATTGTGGAAACTTGGGATGAGGAAGATATTTATGAATTTGGAAATTTGTTGGATGATTCACACGATCAAGTTAAAACCCAACAATGTCCTCATCCTGAATTTTTAGAGTTTGAGGTTCAATGTTTGGGTGGGAATCATGAAGATCAGGATGGTTGGATTAAGCACCCAAATTGTGAGGATGAAATTGAACTTTGGGGAGAAACTCTTGAAATGTTAGATATTTTAGAGTGCTCACAAACCCAAAACTCATCACCAAACCCTCACCATCCTTTTTCACCCAAACATTGCACAAATTCTATATCCACCCACACCTCCTCTATACTAAATCAACAAAACTCCTATTGGAGACCATTTGGGCTCTCCCTGCACCACCAGCTTGCCACTTTCATTGATCATCTCTTTGGCAAGCCCATTTTTACTCTCCATGACCCAAATCTAGGGGCTCGGAAACTATGCTATTACAACCTCAATGTTTGTTATTTTTGATTGAGGACCTCACCTAGCTGAAGGCACTAAACTCAGCACGTGTAAAGACTATTTCGAGCTGACCAGAATATCATAGAAACCAGGTGTTATTCTTCCATTTCTACTCTTCTGCATGCTTTCATTTTAACAATGAGGACATTGCATTAGCTAAGGAGGGGGTGGATATCCTATGAAATAATCTTTTTGTCAGCTGTAACAGTAATTTCCTGTTATTTTATTTTTTAAAAAATTAAAAATTCAAAAAGAAAAAAAATAGAATTAGGAGAAGAGAACTTAGGATTTTGGAAGTTATTAACTTTAGGAATTGATATGATAGGACCTAAACACTTAGACTCTTCAGGTCTTTGGGCTTAATTAGGTCGGGTGTCTACTCGAATGTGGACTTAGTCTTGAGTTCTCGCCAATTCAATTTCATCTTTAATCTAGTAAATAAATTGGGATGATAAGTACACGACTTATCAACTTGCCCTCTAATTTGAGGGGATTTTAAGTTTAAGCATCTACACACTATTCGCACAGACTCACTTTCTGGCAATTTTTATGGAAATTGGGTAGCTAATGAACTATCTAGGGTGGTATGGCTGGCAAGTTGTCATGGGTAACAGCCCATTAGCCAATTGTCTAGAGCCCAGCCACATGGCCATTTTCTTCGTTCTGCCTTTAGGTAAATCTTAGATCAGGGAAGTCACCTACTTAGGAAAAAGAAAAAAAAATAGAGAAAAAAAAGAAAAAGGAGAAAATACAAAAATAAATGAATAAAACCACACTTCACCACACGAGTATGGCTAGCAAGTTGTTGTGGGTATAGTCCATTAGCTGGTTGTCTAGAGCCCAGGTCACAAAAATGCACAATAATTCCCAAAACACTTAGGGAAAAAGCGGGGAAGTAGAATAAACTGGGGAGATATACACTGGGTTCACCCTTGTGTTGACCCCATAAATAAAAGGAGAAAGCTATCGTTTGAAAAGATAAACCTTTAGGCAAGGTCACCTAGGGTCGTAGAAACTCGAAGTTCGTTTTAACAGCCGCCTAGTGAGTCTATCACCCTTTCACAAGATGCTTAGCACTTAGAGTCCCTTTCAAGTCTTGGGCGGGTCGGGTAGCTATAAAAAGTTATCCCGAAACTCTCAAACTCCAGAAGTCCAAAAAAATTAGAAAAAAGAAAAACACAAAAAATTTATCTTCCCTTTTCAAATAAGGCGAGGACTTGGGCGGTCTGCATTCTGGCAGACACCCAGGTACTGTTGAGTTTCCATAGTTTAGGACCTTAGTCGAAATTTTCTATTGTTAATAAACGACTTAGGCCTAAGCGATCGAGTCCTAATTCTGTTTTTACACATAGCATGTAGTTTAATTTTGCTAGGGACTAGCAAAAGATAGGCATGGGGGTATGATGTAGACACATTCAATTAGGTTAGAATGCCTTTTTATGCATGCTCCTAGGCTTAGATTTGCATTTCATATTATAAATATTGCTAGCATTCATCATCCTGCATTTAGAGTAGTTGTGTATATTTTAGGTTAATTACGTTCTTTTTATGGCCAGGAGGGAAGGAGATTTATTTCAGGGCCTTGGATGAATGATCTGATTGTACGGATCTGATTAGGATGACGATCGGAGTCTAATGCCTCCGAGATTGTCTAGATCGGAGTCCTGTAGTATCTTATGCGGTTCGAGGAAGATCAACGGCCAGGAGGGCAATGCGACATCCTTACGGGCTTCGAATGAAAAATCCGACCATACGGATGGATCTAGAGCAACGATCGTAGTTCGACAGCATGGAAATCAAATCAATCCAAGAACCGTGGCACCCTCTGCAACATAAAGAAGATGGACGACCCAGATGGTGCCACATGGCATCATCTAGGCCTCCCAACATCGGCCAACAGCAACTGGAGGGTGCCCCCTCATCTCCATTCTTAGCCGTTGGATCAAGATCCAATGGCTAAGAAGATCTCTCCACCGCATGCCCATAAGACGTCTTCACGTCACAGAAGCTGTCTTGGCACAACAGTGAAGCTCTTGGCTTGCAAAGAAGGAGAGTGGGTTCGAGACCTGCAGAGCCCCTAAATTAGCAATTGGAAGCACGCACGTGCACCGATGCATGCATAACTCGCCACAGCGAAGCGCAAGCATGCACGCGGACAGCCAACCACAATGCTAGCGCAGTGCCAATGCGAGAGCGCGCGCGTGCGACCAGGGGCGCGTGATGCGTGGGCCAACTGCGGGCATGTGCTTGGTTGGTGCAACCATCAGCGACAGCCTGGCGGGCCTTTAGTGATGCTTGCGGCCGTCACTAATTGCTTGTAGGCGAGAGGATAACTGCAGGCGTGAGCGGTGGGGGCACGATCTTCAGTGATAGCAGCAAGGGGTGTTTAGTGACATTTGTAGCTATCACTACAGCCCTCTACACGAATTTCTTCTTCCCTCCACTATATAAACACCCCTACAACCCGCATTCCTCTTCATCTCTATATACTCTACTCCCACCTACTCCTAAGCTCTAGTAGCCTACCAATGCTCCATTAGAGCTTACTGTCAAGCTCCAAAGGCCTCCTATTAGTGTAATGTACCTATTTCTCACCAAACATGCATCCTTCATCCCACCACCTTCATAGGTTACCTTGGAGTTGTCCTCCCACCTCTATTCCTGTAGAAGATCGCCTCCATCTCCTCACCTCCATTCTAGAGCCTTGACGAAGCATTCCTCTACCCGGCGTCCTCCTGCATCTCACCTCTTTCATCCAAGCTTCCGCCAGGTGCTGTCGTCTCCCCGAATAGCCGATTCGAGAGATTTCCTCTCACCCCTATCTCTTTTATGCTTTCATAGATTATTGTAACAAACATTTGCATAATATATCATAGTTGTGTTCCATCTTAATTTTGTGAACTTGTCTTGCTTGTCTTTTTATTTCAAACAAACAAAAAAATAACAAAACCCCAAAATACCAAAAAGAAATAAAATGAAGCGTGATTTTCAACCAAAGTAAACATCGCCTCCCCGTGTTCGACCCGGGACTCCCCTGGAGTTTCGGTTATAAATTTTATTTGATAGACACGTTTTGCGAGTTACAACAATGGGTTCCCCGAACCCTAATTTTAATTCGCGAAACATGACTCATCACGCTCACACATTAACGCGTCTGTGGCTAATATCTGTTGTCTGAGGGTAAAAGCTTGACTTGTTCTTAATGTGAAATAATTGATAGTTGGAACTATTTAAACATTTGAGGGTATTTGGGCTTAGATATTAGGGTTAAATTTTGTGGTTTAAACCACCACTTTTACCCTTATCTTTTTATATTTTTATGTCTAAAGATATATTTAATATTCATTGAACATCTATTACACTCTTCTTATTGCAATAGTGATATTTGCCCATTTTCTTGCACCCAGAGACGACCTTGGATTTTCTATTCTAATTTGAGTTATAAATTTTAAATGTTAGATTCACTTTAATTAATTGTACTACGACGCGTAATTTTTGGAAAACGATCGAAAAGCAAAATAAGAACGCACATCATTGTAGCCGCCTGATGCTGAAGCCACACGTGCGTCCTCCACCGTGAGATGGAGATCGGAGCGCTCTTGTTGAGCCACATCCACGCCTGCTTCATCTTCAGCCGTTCGCGCGCTTCGTTGCACCCAATCAAGATTAGCCTTCTGATCGTTTGATCGGATGGCTTAGAAGCCGCATTCCTCTTCACCTTATCATGCGCACAGTGAACGCGTACGATGGCACGTTTGATGGCGCCTCATCATGCATGTGTGCATCGTGTGGCTCTTGAAATGCCACGTCTCACCTGTGCAGCGGTTTGATCGGGTATTGACGGCCAAATTTAGCGCGCACCTCTCGTGGGCTCGATTTGAGGCAAACAGGGGCTCGAACCTGTGCCTTAGTTCTTCACGTAGCACCTTCAACCACTACGCTTCAAGGCCACTTGTGTCGCATTTTTGGTTTAAGATTCTTCCACTCTTAGCCATTGGATAAGAATCCAACGACTGAGATTGTATGAACCTTAGCCTTCAGAGGTGAGTGCTATGCTTGGGGGGGCAACGTGGCTGCATCTCGACCGTTGGATCTTGATCCAACGGTTGAGATATGATGCCACGAATGAAGAAGGAGGAGGTCGGTGGTTGTGGGTGACTTGGATGGTGCCATGTGGCACCATCTGGGCAGTCCATTTTTCGATGCTTGTAGTTGGTGTCACAGATGTTGGATTGGGTCGATTTTCGCGTCGTTAGGCTGCGATCGTCGATCCGAGCCCATTCGTGCAGTTGCGATTGTCGATCCGATCACCCCCTTGCCCCTTGGCCTCTGATTTTCCTCGAACTGTATCTGATTTTACGGAGCTCTGATTGGGGCGATCTCGGAGGCATTGGACTCCGATCGTCGCCCTGATCAGAACCATACAGTTGGACACACCCCACATAATCAAAAAAGTAAATTTAAATGCATCATCCATACAGTGAGCACACCCCTCATAATCACAAAAATAAATTAAATGCATCATCCATACAATGGGCACACCCCACATAATCACAAAAAAAAAATGCATCATCCATATAGTGGGCACACCCCACACATAAAATAAACCTAAGTGGGCACACCTCACATCTAACATGAAAAGAGCATTTAAAAAAAGAAACTGGTAGAAGAACCTCATCATAGTGTCGAAAAGGTGCAAAAGCGGTGCAAGAATGTGAGAAACCTAGATGAGAAGGCAATAAAGTAAATTTAAGTTTAAAGAAATAAATGAACATAAGCTTTAAAGAAAAAATGATAAATTTAAAGGACATTTAATAAAACATATAACTAAAAAATTTCTTTAAATTAGTTTCATTTCTGGGTTATGAATTAATACTTTTGTGAAATTACCTTATATAGCAATGTCCATTGCACAAGGGGCAACTTCTTCATCTTGCGGGTTTTGTTGATTGCTTTAGATTCTAGATTTGGGTTGGGATTTTTATTCGCATCGTATTGTTCACGCAGTATACCTCTAACCGGTATTATCCACCCATTTCTACTATTATCTGACATAGAATACTTGTGCTACTTAGCAAGCTCATGTGAATAGTTCAGATGACTGAAGAATCCGACAGTTTTTATTTAAACTTAAGAAATTGTGTTTCTTGTCTACTTTGAACTCAATGCCTTCTTTGAAAATATCAAACCAATCACACTTGAATAGATACTCCCAGTGGTCATGCTTGAAACTCATTTTCGCAATCTCTACAATTTGACCGTAATACCCATCGCAAGTTGTACTAAGGTCACAATTGACAATGACTCCCGCCTGTTGCTAGCCTTCGCATCATCATTTGACCTTACTCTAAATTTGAATCAGTTTATTATGTAACCAGAATGGTAACGTCCGTATGTCAAAGGTGTATCAGCAATTAAATCAAAATCCTGTATGATCCACCATGGATCATCCTGTTCTTTCAGTTTATTTACACGATCCTTGAACCAATCAAGGAACTGCAATTCACATGTAGAAGCATCAGAAGACTCTTTAAATTCATTGTAAAATTCATCCACTTCTGGAATTTGCTTCAGAATATACAAGTGAGCCAATCATTGATCTATTTCTGAGATGGACTTAAACTCAGTGCGGAGATCGACCTTCCTCCGATGTCAAATGTGGATAGGCAATCTTCATCATTACCATTAAATCCTCCATCATAATTTCATTCAAGTTGGTTAAAATGACTATTCGTCTCGTTCATGTACATGGCACAGAAGTTAATACATTCCTCTACAAGATATCCTTCCATGATTGACCCTTCTAGCTTTGCCTTATTGAGGACGTAATCTTTGAGTTTCTTCAAAAATCATTCAATTGGATAAATCAATCTATACTACACGAGTCCAGCAATTTTCGCTTCATTTGTAAGATGATGTGTGACATGAACCATCATGTTGCAGGTGGCAAAATTTGCTCCATTTTACAAAGTGTTATAACAATTTGTTTATCCTAGTAGTCTAGCAATTTGTGATCTAATGTCTTCGAGCATATGACTTTAAAATATTGGCTCATCTCTGTAAATGAACTGACTATTGGATCAAGCTTCACTCCACGTCTTGTTAGTGGGAATAAGATTTGCATGTAAACATGAGAATTGTTACTTTTGAACCCATTAATTTTCTATTGTGCTTCATTTATGCAATGTGAAAGTTGGGATGAATACCCATGTGGAACCCGAATGTCTTTTAGGAAAGAGAATTTTTTGCCTCTGCTCTTGATTAAGACTGTATATAGCTTGTGGAAAGTGAGAATCACCTTCGTGAACATGTAACTTAGGAAGAAAAGTCAAACTTTTCATATCATTTCTTGTTTTAACTGTCTATTAAGTTTAACACATCTAAATTATTGTCCATTACATTTTTTTCAATGTGCATAACATTTAAGTTGTGGCGCACAGTCAAATCTTACCAATATGGAAGCTTCAGAAAAAATATACTTTTCTTCCTAAATCTTGAATGTTGTAAAGAAGTTAAGTACTTTTTGAATAGACAACCAAAACGTATTTCATCGACTTGTTGCAATGTCCCCATGATTTTCACACCAAACAACCTAATGGAACCTGTACTTAGTTTGTTTTTTGGATTATTCGATGAATACCGACATGCTTTACCATCAAATCTATCTTTGAATTATGATGTTCGTCATCTGTGTTCAATGGTCCAAAATCTGCGATGCCCTAAGTAACAGAACTTCTTGCTTTCTGGCAATCTCAAGTGATGAGTATCATCCATACAGATTGGACATGCGAACTTCTCCTTCGCACTCCATGACAAATTACTATATGTTGGAAGAAAAAATTTCGTTCGAATCATTATTAATAAACTTATTTCGTTAATTACTGTATGTAAAATTTAAATTCGTTATTTACAGTGAAGTCGTGTCTTGAAAACACATGACTTGGCATTGAATACCCTCCCGCCTAGTTAACCATGGTTTAGTGGGTCTTGGATAGTAGATTGGACAATGTGTGCAAGCAGGGAGGGGCTTTTGTGCAAGTCGTGTTTCGAAAACACAACTTCACACTAAATGGTCAAGTCATGGTTTGAAGACACGGCTCTTGTTTAAAGGGTGGAGTCATGTCTACAAGATATGACTTAAATTGAACCCTTTTGTTTCCGCACGAGTAGTTCGACCCATCCCTCACTTCATCTCCTCAAACCCTCAACTTTGGATTCCTCCTCCTGCCATTGGTGTTGCTGTCATTGCTGCCGCTGGTGTTGCTGTCGTTGCTGCTTTACCCCTGGTGCGTCGTCGTCGTCATCGGTCGTTGTTACCGCTCTGCCCTTGGTGCGTCATCATCATCGCCGGTCGTCGCCTCCGTCGTTCTTCCTCGTCAGTGTCGACTGCAGCTCTTAGTAGAGGTCGTTCATGTTTGTGTAGTACGCATTTTTATCCTTTTTAAGCTATCATAGTAGATGTGTAGTAAAGGTGTGGAATTTTGAGATGGTAAATGTGTAGTATAGTGTACAAAAATAATGTAGGGTGTTTATTTTAATTAATCTCATCTCTAATTGTATCACATAAATCGTTAAGTTGGTGGTGTGATTTAATGTTTGGGTATTGTTATGAAAATGTTCATTTGATTACTATGACAAATATGATTTAGTCAATTGATTTTTGTGTACATGATTTGAAATTTAATAATCATCTTTCAAGTTAGTTGAGATGGCTCGCAGTTTTTTGTCTATTGTTTGCAAGTGGGAATATTGTCGACAGAGAAAATGGAGTTGGATACAATAGGTCATTTTCAAAGAATGTAAGGATTTTGAATGAAGAGGTAGACTTTTTGAAATTTAAGAAGATAACGGGGAGGCAACACATTAATCTTTTAACACATGATGTTGAAATGGTCCATAGATTCCCAGTAGTTGAAGGAATTAGAGACCGAAAGGTAGTAAGATCTATACCTTCTCCAATTACAGATGATGATGGTGTTGATTCACTTATTGGTACCGTGGACACAATGGGGTTAGACTAGTTTCGAGAGATTATGTTAAAATCATTGAGATGCAACATATTCCTGTAGTGAACCCAAAAGTTTTACATCATCTAGTGAATACTACAAATGCTACCGTGAGTGCTTCACTTATTTCTCTTGCTGTGGGTACTCAAGTTGTGCATGCTCTAGTGAGTACTCATAATTTCAATACTGTTTTAAGTACTCCAATTGTGCAAGCTCGTATGATAACCGCTATTGTTTAGGCTGCTATGACTCGTCCTGATGTTTAGACTCATGTATTGAGGCCTTTTAACATTGTAGACCGGTGATTGACATTGACGGGACACACTTGTATGGCAAATACAAACATAAATTATTGATTGCTAATAGCATGGATGGAGTTAATCACATTGTTCCATTAACATTTACTTTGGTAGATGAGGAGTGAGAAGAAACTTGGATATGGTTTTTAACATATGTTAGGTACTTTGTATTCGACAAAGACAGGTCCAATATGCATTATCTCAAATAGACATGCAGGAATAAAAGCAACAATAACAAAGATAGAAGTTGACTTGCTTCCACCCATTAGACATTGGAAATTGTGTTCGCATCATATTTCCAGTAATTTTAATGATGTGTATAAAAATTTGGCAATGAAAAAAATTGTACAAATAGCATCTCTTTTGGCATGTCCCCTTAAGTTTAATGCTTATATGGAAAACTTGAGGCAACTAAATGAAAATGCTCCTGGCTAGTTTGGAAGTCATTCAATCTCAAATAATATGTGGACACTTGCATTTGATGGAGGATATAGATGGGGTTATATGACAACTAACTTAGTTGAGAGCTGTAATGCAGTATTGAAAGATGAGAGGACTTTGCTGGTGACTGCATTGGTTAGGTAGACATTCTATAATTGCATGACTAACTTTTGAGACTATCGAGGTAATGCAGAAGTGGAATTAGCTAGATCTGAAGTTTACACTACTTGGGCTTCAAAGAAACTTCAAAGTTGGAAAACTCTTGCTTATAGTCATATTGCGGAGATGTACCATTGGTCTCCTGAATTACAATATGAAGTTATGACTAAAGAATGACCAACATCATATGGGATGAAAGGTGGGAAAACCAGATCCATTAATGTAATGGCAAACACTTGTAATTGTGGTTAATGGCAAGTTTGGAGGATTCCATGCTCACATGCATTGGCTGCACTCGCACATAGGAATTTGAATTATGATGCCTTTATGTCACATTGGTATACTTGGGAGCACCAACTTCAATGTTACAATGGCAGGTTTTATCCTATCCCCGACAAGCAATCATGGAGTTGGTTGCCAACTGAATTTGCTATGTTAGTCCTAGGTCCACTCATCTTCAGAACCAAATGGACTTTCGAGAGCCCTCACAAACTACATATTGCAGTAAATGTGGTGGCACAGGTCATACAAGGCATAACTGTCCTCCTAGGCCAACTTCTGCATCATCTTCCAATGTACATGCATCAAATATCCCTCTATCTAGTATAGGCAATCCTTAAGGCCTAGTTTGGTATGGGGGATAAGCCATCAAAATAGGGGTTAACTTTATTTGTTAGGAAGGATATTTTGACTCAGGGTAAGAGGACTTAACTCGGGATAAGTTATTCTATGGTTGATGTGAGATAAGCTTTTTTTGTGGATTATCCCATGTGTTTTCACAGGTTAACCCACATACTTTCCAAATAGTCACAGGTTAACCCACCAAGATAACCTTTATGACTTCCAAACAAAAATGGAGGATAACCTAGCTGCAAAAAAGTTATCCCATGAAATCTATCCCTCCATCCAAACTAGCCCTAAGAGGTTAGGCCTTCGTCATCAAGCATGGGAAACCTTCTATCATCTAGACATACAAAAAGAAGAAGGGATCCTAATGCATCGAGGAACTTAAATAAATGTGACTTGTGTGATGGTCTAGGCCATAATAGAAGACATTACCGTAATGTTGGTAAGCCATCGTGTCCGTTTTAATACAATAAGTAACCGTCTTTGTTTTCTTTAGTGCCCTTTTACTTTGATATCAAATAACCCAATGAAGTATGAAATAATATTTTCAAACTCATGATGAAGAAGAGAAGGGGCAAACTAGGGAGGGGAAAAGTGGTGAAGGGAGGAAGGCGAGGTAGTAGGGTCGGGGATTGCATGGTGTTATTCGCTCTGAAACAGATTTTAAAATCGTCGCATTGCAGTATAGATTGAATCAGTGCGAAAAACAAATAATATTTATACTGGAAAGAAATTTGAGGTCGTTCGCTGGGAGCAAGTGGCAATTCAATCTCAAAATCACAATTCTAGGTAAAAGATATGAATGATTGCAATCAGAGTTGATTCAAAATGATATAGCAAAAATTTCCAATAGTAATGTGCAAAAAGAAGAGGGTAAAATGGTGATTTGAATCACCAAATTACCCTACAATGTTAAGCTTTGCAAGTTACTCAAAGTAACAGAATCATATAAACCAAGCAAATCTCAATTTAACTAACAGAAACAAGGTATCAGTAGATATCAGACGACAGAATAGGCACTCAGATTCCTTAACTGATGCTCAATAAGACAGAGGCAAAGGCCTCTTCCTCTCTTCTCTTCAAGCCTCAAGGAGAGGTGTAGGCACAATAGCTTCAGAGGTGAAGGCCTCTTAATCGGCCAAGTGTAGAGAGAGCGTGAGGCAAACCCCCCCCTCTCCTCTCTTTTTCTCTTCTTCCTCTCTCAGAACTAGCAAACAAGATCAGACCCGGGTATCCGGGTAAACGAACCAATCCCAGACCCGCGAGGGCGTGCGTATGCATGTGCGTGCGGGGACCTCACCCCTGTGTGTGCTGAGGCAACGAGGAAGAGGCACTTTATCAATTTATGCATTGCACGGGCTTCAATCTTCTACGAGGTGGGACTAATCCCACAAGGATTGTTCACGCAACAGGCAGGTTGACTTCCCTTGCCAAATTGAAGTAGCAGCCGTGTGTATTGATTTTAATTGGAGGCCTGGAGATCAGCCTGGAGTGTCCCCGCGCAACCTGGGTGTAGCGCCTGGGGCGGAAGATGTAAGAACACGATGAATAGGGCGACGAAGGAGGTGGCAGCGACAGAGCTCCAGCGAGAGACCTGAAATAAGGAATACGGCCTGATGGCCACGTTAGAGAAGCTCAGAAGGTTCGTCGGACCACGGCAAGTGCAACGGTGGTGGTTTGTGGAGTTTGGTGCATGGAGGTGATCAGTCGGTGACAGAGTAGGTTGCGTGAAGGTGGGTTACTTAGTGGGCAGTTTGGGTGGACGGTGGAGTAGGTTGCCCATGGCAACCCCCAGAACCCTGGCTTTCGAGATTTCGTGATAATCCCGCCCATGGTGTTCTATAGCTAAATTCAGACCCTGGCAATCGACATTTCGTGATAATGTCGCCCATGGCATCTGAACCAGCACAAGGTGCTTACATGCCCCCGGCAGGATATTTAGATATCCTAGGAGAAGTATTGAGGAGACGGTGTATTATTATGCATCTTTGAGGGGAATTTTCCACCTCTCCACGTCGGGAACTCTTCTAAATCAACTTGTGTTGATCAACCGCTCCTAATCTAGGTAGCTTTCTCAGAATAGATTTAACACATTTACGTGATTTTGATAATTAAGCGCACTGAACGAATACTTGAATTTTTAAGCTTAAAATCACAGCCCAAGAGGCCTAAGATCAGCGCTCATACTAATCTCTTTTGTCTCTTAGCACTTTTTATCTTTTATTTTTAATTTTTTTTTGATTTGTTCTAGAACTAAGTAGATTCCTTGATCTTTTACTAATGGCTATCTCTTTTTGTTTCAAATTGTTGCTCCTTTTTGACATTTATATCACCTCCTCTTTTCCTCCTCAAAAATGATATGCAAATTGATCTTTCAAAATGTCCTTCCTTCTCCATTTTTTTTGTTCTTTTTCACTTTTTTTTTTTTTTGGTTTTTTTTAATATGTAATTTTTTGATGAAACCCTTTCTTGTGAAGTGATTCTCATAGCGGTTTGCACTTTAATACCCCCCCATGCCTACGATTTGCAATGTCCTCATTGTAAATTAGGTGGGTTCGAGTTCAGCTTAGATCGTACATTAGAATAGGTTTTGGGTGAGTGGATGGGTTGGGATGACTATTGCAGACGATTTCAAGGTCTGGTACGGGTATTAGAGGTGGAGTCGGCTGTTTTAATGGACGAACCCTAAAGTGCAATATGAGTTCAGACGGAATGTGTCAAGAAGGGTTTTGGGTTTTTCAAAAAGATGATGAGTTTCCTCCTGTTAAGCGCTAAGTTTAACTCCATCAGCTGGGCGCAATGAGCTCAGGGAGAATGAAGGGCAAAAGATACCTCAGCCAAGTTTGAGTCAGTAAGTTCAACGAACAGTTTGAGTCTCTGACCGTTTACGACAAAAGGTTCAGAATCAAGGCTGAGTTCACTAATTTCAACTGCTCCATTTCCAAAGATTCGTCTCACCAAGAATGGTCCAAGTCATTTTGATCTGAGTTTTCCTGGGAACAGTTTGAGTTTGGCATCAAAGAGTAGAACTTTTTGACCAGGGTGGAAAGATTTTCGCACAATGTGCCTATCATGGAAGGCTTTGACCCGATCTTTGTAGATATGAGAGTTCTTATACGCATCATTGCGTAATTCCTCGATCTCACTCAATTGCAACCGGCAGTGTATTCCAGCCTTCATTAGATTCAGATTGCCCTTCCGTACTACCCAATACGCCTTGTGTTTCATCTCGTCGGGAAGGTGACATGCCTTTCCGTACACTAATATGAAGGGAGACATGCCTAATTGGGTCTTATGGGCGGTCCTATAGGCCCACAAAGCTTCCGGAAGGCAAGTAGACCAATCCTTCCTATCAGGCCGAACAGTGACCTGGAGGATCTTCTTGATCTCTCGATTTGACAGTTCACCAGTCCATTAGTTTGGGGGTGGTAAGGAGTCGAGATACGATGTGACACCCCATACTTTTTCATCAAGGACTCAAAGTGCACATTGTTATAATGAGACCCGCCATCGCTGATGATGGCCTTAGGAACCCTAAATATGGTAAAGATGTTCTCTTGGATAAATCGGAGGATAACTTTATGATCACTAGTTCCCGTGGGGACGACTTCGATCCATTTAGAGACATAATCAATAGCGAGTAGAATGTACTCGAAGCCATTAGATCTGGGAAAGGGTCCCAAGAAATCGATTCCCATATGTCAAAGATTTCACACAGAATAATCGCTTTCAAGGGCATCATATTCCGCGGGCCCATGTTGTCGAGGGTTTGACAACGAGCGCATGCCCTACAATATGTTTGTGAGTCTTTGAACAAAGTGGGCCAAAAGAACCTACACTGGAGAATTTTCACTGTGGTTTTATGTCCAGAGAAATGGTCACTACAGGTCTGGTTGTGACAAAATGAGATAACATCATTGACCTCATCGTCAGGAACGCATCTCTGGATCACTTGATCATTGCCAATGTGGAAGAGGTAAGGTTCCTCCAAAATATAGTACTTGGCCTCGGCAATCAATTTGTCTCGCCTGGAAGTCGCTCAATTTGGCAGGACTTTCCTCGTAACTAAGTAGTTTACAATATCAGCAAACCATGGGAGACTATGAATGGCTAGTAGGTACTCGTTCAGAAAGTGCTCAGTGATAAGACCAGATGGGTCGATGACTGAAGAAGGAAGACAGGACAAATGGTCAGCTACCATGTTCTACTTTCCCGCTTTATCATGAATCTCGAGATCGAATTCTTGCAACAGCAAGATCCAGTGGATTAGTCAAGGTTTCCCGTCCTTCTTTGCGAGGTGGTGCCTCACTGCAGTGTGATCCGAGTATATGATAACACGGGAACCCAAGAGATAAGATCTAAAATTTTCTAGGTCAAATACGACAACTAGCAACTCTTTCTCAGTAACTGTGTAGTTACGCTGAGCCTTATCAAGTGTCTTGCTAGCGTAGTAGATGACCACGGGTTTCCCATCTATTTTCTGCTTAAGTACCACACCCACATCATAATCAGATGCATCGTACATGATCTCAAAGGGTTGAGACCAATCAGGGGACTGTAGGATAGGTGCTTGGGTAACTCGATCACATAGGATCTCAAATGCATGAGTGCATTCCTTAGTGATTTCGAAGGGGACATCCTTAGATAGAAGATTAGTTAGGGGGCACGCAATTTTCGAGAAATCAAGAATGAATCGACGGTAAAAATCGATGTGCCACAAGAATGAATGAATGTCCTTGAACGAGCTAGGCATAAGGAGTTTGGAAATCAGATTCACCTTGGCTCGATCAACCTAGATGCCTTTTCCAAAGATGAGATGTCCCAGGATAATTCCCTCAGGTGCCATGAAGTGGCTCTTTTCCCAGGAAAGAACCAAATTCACGTCGATACATCGCTTGAGGATTTGGACCAAGTGCAGGAGGCAATCATCAAAAGATTCTCCAAATACCGAGAAGTCATCCATGAAGACCTCAAGGTATTCACCTACCATATCTGAGAATATGGCAAACATGCACTACTGAAAAGTAGTTGGTGCATTGCAGAGACCGAATGACATCCTTAGGAATGCGTACGTCCCGAAGGGGTAGGTGAAGGTAGTCTTCTCTTGGTCCTCAGGATGGATTGCAACCTGGTTATAACTGAAGTACCCATCCAAGAAGCAGAAGAATCGATTTCCCGTTAGTTTCTTGAGTATCTAATGAATGAATGGTAGTGGGAAATGATCCTTCTTCGTGGAGGAATTGAGTCTTCTGTAATCAATGCAGACTCTCCACTAGTTTTCTATACGGGTCGGTATGGTTTCTCCGGTTTCAGTCGTGATCACAGTGAGTCCTACCTTCTTAGGCATAACTTGGATTGGACTCACCCACCGACTGTCAGAGATCGGGTAAATGATCCCTGCATCTAGTCACTTGGTGATCTCCTTTTTCACAACATCCTACAGATTTTGATTTAAGCGTCTCTGAATTTCACAGGATGGTCATAAGTCCTCTTCGGTATAGATATGACGTGTGCAGTATGCGGGGTTGATGCCAGTTAGATCATCGAGAGTCCATCCAATGGCTCTTCGATGCTGCTGGAGGACAGTAATCAAGCATGCTTCTTGATCAGGTGTGAGTTGGGAGTTGATAATCACAAGAAACGTCTGATTGGAACCCAAAAAGACGTATTTGAGATGATCGGGAAGAGGTTTCAATTCCATAACAGGACTATCAGCAGCAGTAGGTGGTTTAGGGTGGATGTTGGGAGCAAAGGAAGAAGCTATGGGTGTGTCTAGGTTAGGTTTAGGCTCCTCAAATTGCGGGTTTTGATCTTCTTGTGGTTGATCAGAAATATTCGGGTTTTCCTCAATACATAGATCGTCAACCACGGCCTCGATATCACAAATTTGTTCTATAACCTTGCAATCAATTCCTTGTTGGGCCTTAAAGATGTCGATCTTCAGTGCCTTGCTCCTAAATTTTAACTCAATTTAGCCCTCCTCACAATTAATATTGGCCCTAGCTGTGGCTAGGAAAGGTCTTCCTAATATGATCGGTATATTCTTCAAGTTCTCAGAAGATCCATGTCTAAGACTATGAAATCCATGGGGAAGTAGAAATCGTGTACCCTAACTATGACATCCTCGAGTACTCCTTTTGGTGACTTAATGGATCGATCAGCTAACTATAAAGTCATCTCTGTCGGTTTAAGTTCAGATTCGTCAAAGTGGTCTAGTAGGGATGTGGGTATCAAATTGATGGATTCTCCTAGGTTCAAAGGGCTTTGTCAAATTCTAAATCACCGATCTTGCATGAAATTAGAGGGGCACCAGGATCCTTTGCCTTAGGTGGGAGCTTGCTCAAGATGATGGAGCTGGCTTGCTCCAACAGTACGATCGGGTTCCCACCTTTGGTTCGCGGCTTACGCTTGGGTGTACACACATCTTTCAGGAATCACGCGTAAGCTGGTACGTGGCGTATAGCATCCACCAAGGGGATGTTTATTTGGACCTGCTCAAAGAGCTTGACCAGGTCCTCCTTAAGTGCCATGGGTTGGGGTTTTCTTTTTCCTTTGGTTAAGGTCTCCGGAAATGGAACCTTTGTGGATTCCTCTAGAATGGGTCTAGGTTCTTGATCTGGGATAGGGGTATCCTGGATGACTATCCTAGGGTTTGGGGTTGCATTACCAGGCTGAAAGTGGCTTCGATAAGGTGGGTCCTGTGTTGCTATGCCACTACGGGTAATAACAGAATTTAGTCCTGCCTGGTTTTGGGTTGGTGTGGGCAAAAGAGGTGATTGTTGTTGATAACCTATGTATGATGTCGAAGCCTCGATCCCATCAGGTGATGGAGCAGAAGGGCCTGATAAACAAAGTGAGCTTGGCCTTGATTTGGGTTCATAACGTGCCTCTAGTTTGTCATGTTATTCGAGTTTGGAAGAGGCTAGGAAGGAAGTGCACCAGGCTAGCGAGGATTTTCCATCTGGGCAAGTTGATTACAAACCTCTGTGATCTTGTCTTTGTTTTGTTTTTGCATAGCCGCATTCATTTTTTGAATGTTAGCCAGAGTCTAAAGGATGAGAGTCATCTGATCTTCGTGAGTTGGCTCAGATTGATAAGTTGGGTTAGGCTGAAGCTGAGGCGGCTGATATGGATGAGAAGCTTGTGGTCGGGGCTAATATTGAAGTCTCTGATTATGATTGTTCCTTGACCACGTGAAATTAGGATGATTACACCATCCAGGGTTGTAGGTGTTTGAGAATGGATCATTCTGAATAGTGTTGAGGTCCTTGCAGGTCTGAGGAGCCTCAGAAAGGTCAGAATACGAGGGTTCAGAGTTCCCCCAACTAGAATAGGCAAGTCCAGAGTTTCCTCCAAACCTTGAATCAGACGGTCGTGGATACGGGTCCATCCCCTGAGAAGATCGGTGGTAGATGTTGTGCGTAGCCTCCCTGCAAGAGGGTGGTTGCACGAACGAGTTTTGTGTAGAGGTGACTCACTGCAGGTGTCGAGTTAGCTCATCCACCTTCTTCTCAATAGTAAAGACCTTGTCCAGGCGATTGGCCATCAGTTCCAAGTTGACAGAAGAGGATCGGCCCTGCATCTCATGTGCTTCCTTTGGATTCGTCAATGCACGGGCATTCGTCCGATCGAACATGCCCATGGATTCATTATTGATAGAGTTCTTGCACATGTTCTCGAGAATCTCCCACACGGTGTCTTCATGTTGACCCATGATATTTCCTCCACAGGTCGCATTGACGAATAATCGAATATCCTCACATAGTCCTTGGTAAAAAGACTGGACTTGTTCCCATTTAGGAACTCTGTGGTGGGGGCACTTTCTCATGAGATGCAGAAAATAATCCCATGCCTCGTGAAGTGGTTCTCCTGCTTGCTACGTGAAATGAGTGATCTGGTGCCATAGAGCATTTGTCCGACCAACAGAGAAGAACTTTTTCAGAAACTCGGATTGTAGTTCCGCCCATGTGTTGATTGGACGCATTTGGGTTTGGTACCAATGAACAACCTTGTCCATGAGAGAGAAGGAGAACATTTTCATGAGTAAGACATCCCGATTTTGATCTTCTGACCTGAAGGTCTGGGTCAGATGCTTGAGTTGCTTGATATGCTGGAAAGGATCATCGGAATTACGCCCATGAAATTTGGGGATAGAATGAATCATGTTGGGCTTGAGTTCAGTATCAGGACATCCAGCTGGGATTTGGACTCGAGGTTCGATCTCCACTGCAGCGAGATTGTAATGATCTCGCATCATAGGATGCTGCAGTGGTTTTACAAAGGCTTGGAATAGACCGTTGAGGCACTGAAGCTGATTCTTAAGATTGTTTTCTTCTGCTGGTTACTCCATGATGATGGATGGAGAGCTAGGTTCAAATGAATCAGAAGAGATATCGATTTGGTTGGGTTGTTGCACAAATAGGGAGGTCCAGGCTTGGCCTCAACGAGAATGAATAGCTAATGGAGGCCTCAGAGATGGTTTTAGAGACCTCCTCCCGAACATTCACCGATGGAGTAGATGAGGGATAGAATGAGACGGACCCAATAAAGACACCCAAGAAATTTTGGATGACTATAGAGGTTCAGGGTAGATGATACCCCTAAGTCAGAAAGCAGTCCACCTGAGAATTACTTGGGCAGCCAGAGAGGGAGAGTCCCGTGAAGACCCCTACATGGTAGAGTTCCCCCACGAGTTACAGGGTTTCCCCCATCCGACCTCTCTTGTCACTGAGGATCCAGGTAGACCAGAATGAGGACTTAACCTCTTAAGTCAACCAGTTTTAAGTTAAGAGCAAAGGTGCTTATGATTTCACTTGAACTTTAAGATGTTTTTGTGCAAAGTGACCTAATTTGAAGATTGGTTAACCTAACAAGGTGGGTCAACTTCACCTGTTTTGTTCTTTGAGAAATTTAGGTCCCTCTTTTAGTGTTCAAATGAGATTAAGAGCCTGATTTTAGGGTTTGGTTGAATAGATCAATTCAATCAAGGCTTAGGCACACATTGTTTGGCAAGGTTAATTCTTGATTAAGCAAGTGTGTCTCTAAAAACCCTAAACTGGAAATCCTAATTGGCTCTGATTGGTCCAATTTAATTCATCCAAATGTGGTACCTAGGGCTCAAGCAAAAAGGTGACAACCCTAGATACCTTAAACCCTAAGTAGGTGCACAAATCAGGGTTGGGTGTTTTCTAGCAATGAACCAAATCAGGCAACTTGTTTGTGATTGAATCTAAAAATAGAATGCAAGTTGGACCTAATTGATTTCTTTTTTAGCTTTTCAAAATAAGGGGCTTAGGAGAGATTGGATTTGTGTTTTACCTACTCCTAGAGTGGCTGATGTGCAGTTGATCTTCCTTTAATGAATCCCTGAAATAGATCACAGTCAAAAGAGATAGAGAAAGTTAGTACCAAATCAGATATTGCAATCAAGAGATCAAATTACACGTTGATCCTCAGCAACAGTGCCAAAATGTTATTTGCTCTAAAATGGGTTTTAAAATCATCGCGTTGCAGTATAGATTGAATCGGTGCGAAAAACAAATAATATTTATACTCGAAAGAAATCCGAGGTCGTTCGCTGGGAGCAAGTGGCAATTCAATCTCAAAATCACAATTCTAGGTAAAAGATATGAGTGATTGCAATCAGTATTGATTCAAAATGATATAGCAAAAACTTCCAACGGTAATGTGGAAAAAGAAGAGGGTAAAATGGTGATTTGAATCACCAAATTACCCTACAATGTTAAGCTCTGCAAGTTACTCAAAGTAATAGAATCATATAAGCCAAGCAAATCTCAATTCAACCAACAGAACCAAGGTATCAGTAGATATCAGACAATAGAATAAGCACTCAGATGCTTTAACCGATGCTCAGTAAGACAGAGGCAAAGGCCTCTTCCTCTCTTCTCTTCAAGCCTCAGGGAGAGGAATAGGCACAACAGCTTCAGAGGTGAAGGCCTCTTAATCGGCCAAGTGTAGAGAGGGCGTGAGGCAAAAAACCCCCCCTCTCCTCTCTTTTTCTCTTCTTCCTCTCTTAGAACCAGCAAACCAGATCAGACCTGGGTATCTGGGTAAATGGATCGAGCCCAGACCCACGAGGCGTAAGCGTGGGCGAGGGTGTGCGTATGTGCATGCTTGCGGGGACCTCACCCGCTGTGCATGCTGAGGCAACGAGGTAGAGGCACTTTTTCAATTTATGCACTGCACGGGCTTGAGTCTTCTACGAGGTGGGACTAATCCCACAAGGATTGTTCGTGCAACAGGCAGGTCGACTTCCCTTGACAAATTGAAGCAGCAACCGTGTGTATTGATTCCAATTGGGGGCTTGGAGATCAGCCTGGAGCATTCCCACGGGACCTAGGCATAGTGCCTATGGTGGAAGATGGAAGAACACAATGAACAGGGCGGTGAAGGAGGTGGCGGCGATGAAGCTCCGGCGAGAGACCTGAAACAAGGAATACGGCCTGATGGCCACGTCAGAGAAGCTTAGAAGATTTGTCGGACCACGGCGAGTGCAACAGTGGTGGTTTCATGAAGTTTGGTGCACGAAGGTGGTCGATTGATGACGGAGTAGGTTGCGTGAAGGTGGGTTACTCGATGGGTGGTTTGGGTGGACGATGGAGTGCAAAAAGTTAGGGCTTTGGATGAGGGGAGTACGGCAAAGGTTTTGGACCTGTTGGTGAGGGGTTTGAGTGTGTGAAGCGAGTGGAAACCGTCGTCAGTGATGTCGCCAGAGGTGGAGACGAAGGCGGGGTCATGGGCGTATCGGTGGTCGAAGGTGCGATGTGAGTGTGGGAAAAAGATGTAGAGAGATAGAGAAGGAGATGGGGGTACTTAGCGACGAGGTAGAGAGGTGGAGGCGGCCGGTTGTGGTAGACTGGCGTTGGAGGAGGAGAAGACGGCGAGACGGCGATGGCGAAGTAGACGGAGATACGCCCTCTCTTTGGTCGGGGAGGATCGCGATGAAGAGGAGAATCGAGAGGGCTGACCAATTTGGTTGTTGGACAACTGGAGGAATGGGATCGAAGGAGGTCTCTGGAGCAGTGGTCGTTAGTGGCCGGATGAGGTGGTTTAGGAGTTGTTGACTTGCCAAGACTTGCTGTTGAGATGTGCAAGGCCATGAGGGTCCGTTTATAGGGCTCTAGACGAAGTTCCAAGCTTGGGAAATGATGAGAGGCTCATCATGGCTTCTAATTACCCCTAATTAACTAGTTTTCCTAGTTAATTAGCTAGGAATATGTAAATATATGGGTTAATTATAGAATAAGGGATAAAATATTAAAAGACCTTAAAATAAGTTAAAAATGCTATATTATTATCCAATTAATATTATTAATAATTTAATTAATAAATGGACTCGAAATATCATCAATAATTTACCTAATTAATGTGTTAACTAACTTAAGTATAACTTATACCTAAGTATGTAATAACTTAAGTAACTTTACTTAATTAAAAATAAATTAAGCTAAAAAGGTCAAAAACGTAAATCCAAGGTTTAAATATAATATCTGTCTAATTTATAATCATATATAAAAAGTTGAAAAAGATTTAAATTAAAATAAACATTGACAATCTTAGTTTGCATTTTAGTCCTTAAGTTTTATTTCAATCGAGTCCTTCTGCTTCACTTAGGTCCTTAGTTTTCATTACAGATAGGTCCCTGTAAACATCTTCTTCCTCCATTTCTTCTTCAGCCTCTTCGACGGCTGACGACAAGAGGTTTTCACACTCGACGATCACCGTCCATCCGACGTCCGCCCTCTCCTACCAAGCTCCTGGAGCTTGCGCTCACCGTCCTCTTTTCATCCATCGGTCTGGATGATGCTTAAATCCTATTTAGGGTTTGAAGTTAACTTCACCGGCGTCGGAGAAGATGCCGATGGATACTTCACTCCTAGACCTCTTTCCGTCCAGATTCACCCTCCTCCTCAGTCGCCACAACCTATAATTACCCCTCCACCTCTCCGATTTCAAGAGGTTAGCTCCCTTCCCTCTTCCCCCCACTGAGCTAGCAGATAGGCTATTTGCTCCAAAATCCGGTGACCTTCCTCCGCTTCTTCTGCCTTCCTCCGTTCGTCTTTGCATGCTCCTGATTTACGTCGTCGTCCACTGAGTCCTCTGATGCAGTGCCGACGTCAGGCTTCACTTCTACACTTCTCCTACACCCACCGAACTTCCTCCACCCTCCGATTTATTCCTCTGTTAAGATCCATCGACGGAGATCCTCCACCCCCTTCGTCCAGGTAACAGTAGGTTAGGTAAGTAGTGTAACTAGAGTAGGTAATTAGGTAAGTTAGTTAGATTTAATGCTAGATTTCCCATCTAATTAATCACCTATTCACCTTCGCCACACTCCACTTACATGATCTCTCCACTCAATTGAGTGAGAGAACATGTCCTGAGTTCTATCAAACTAAGATTACACTCACTGTGAATTCAATGCTTATCTTTCTGTATAATCAATAATTGAAGAAATTAATGTGTTCCTGAGGTTCCTTGTGACCTCAGGAAACTTTTCAGATCAACTATGGCATGTTTTGATGATGTTTACTATCTTTTAGCCATTGACTGAACTCACCGGAGCTCCAGCGAGCTCCGACGAATCAACATGTACTCTTCAGCCTATGGAACTCCCTTAGAAGCTCCAGATCACTTATTTGAGGCTCAATGATTATTTTGCAATATTTAGTTTGAATTTTTAAAGCATGGAGTTAGATCTAGACCTTTGTCTTCTCCAACTTTGGTAAAGTTGGAGAAGTCTGTCCAACAGGGATAAGCTTAATTTTATAAGTTTAGAAGCATCAGATGGATGCTCTAATGTCAAATTTGAAGACCTTTCATTCAGATAGGCCTTAGTTTGTTCTGACGAACAAACTAATTTTATAACCCAGGCGACAGACCTGAAACCCTAGGTTTCTAGGTCAAAACTACTTTTTGAGACCCTGAATCCATTCCTGAAATCAAATAGAGATGATTCGAAGTGTTAATTTCATCTGAAAATGCTTTATAATGAAAGTCAAATATTGAGGTTCAGTGGTCAAAATTAGGTCTGATATGAGGATTTAGGTTTCAATTCAAGAAATTGATGAGTTCAAATTACTTCTTGGATTATTTTAGATAGATTTGATTCAATTTGAATGAGTTTTAATCAAGGTTTTAGAAGAATCCAACTTCTACTCAGTTTGGGTTCATTTGAACCCAATACTGACTTCAGTGACTTTTTGATAAATTTCAATTGCAAATGCTCCCCATATAGAGTCCTAACAACCTTCAAAGGTTGTTGAATTAGATGTAGCCACCGTTTAGTTATCTGTGAAGCTTTTCAGAGCTTAATTTGAAGCTCTGAAGCTTCTGCTTGAAGCTCTTGAGCTTTTCCACCTTCCTGAAGATTCCTGAACCTCCTTCCCTTCACCTTTAGGAGTGGAATTAGCTCCTGAATCTTTTCAGTACCTCATATGAGGTCAAATAGCATTCCTGGAGGTCCTTAGACCTGTGTTGTTTATCTGTAGGCCAAAATGGATGTGAAAGTGTCAATCTTCGCCCTTCAAATCGAAGGGTGAAATCTATCCTCAGCATCAAATTGATGCTGCAATCATGTAGATCTACTCTAGAGCTTTCCAACGAGCTATAGCTCACTCGATTTGGAGCACTGAGTCGGCCTGTGCCTCTAGCCAAAGTCTGGTCTGGAAGGAATAAGAATAGTCCCACATCGGTAAGAACAGACCACGTGTCATGGGATAAAAGTAAAAAGTGTCATAAGCCGTTCGGTCATCAGCGCAGGGCACATAAAGAGCATGTGTGTGTGTGTGGGTGCATGCGATGCACGTGCCCGGGTGTGCGCGCGCCTGTGGGCGTGCAAACGTGGGCCAGTGAGCGGGCGTGTGCATGTGGGCCTGGGAGGCCGAACACTGTGCATATGTGATGATTAAACTGGAAATAAACCAAATGTAATAAACTAGACTTGGACCTAATAGGGTCTGGTCCTACCCTGAGAGGGGTGCTGTGTATCCCCGACCGGTCCGAGCCGCTAACTGTAAAACCAATTTTTGGTTCAAAACGTGGTTCAAACACACATTGCACAGTTAAGATGAAAAAAGGAAGACAAAGAGAAGGGAAGAGGTTAAGCAACTTAAGGAATTTAGAGAAGAAGAAGAAAAGAGCTCGAGAGAGCTTAAGGGAAAAACAAAGGAAAAAGGTAAAGGCAGAAAGAGAGAAAGAGATGATAGAAGAAGAAAAGAGAAAGAATGAAGGCTGAAGAATGAAGAAAGCAAATAAAAAGGAAAATCAAAGTTTTAGACGTCTGATAGTGCAAGCTCATTTTTTTAAGACGTCCAAGTTTTGTACCTTACTTTAATACAATCTCTTTAGAGTTTAATTGATAAATAAGGCATTTGTACTTAATTGCATTTCTCTTTCTTGCCTTAAATCTTTTGTAAATGAAAAGAAATTAGTAAAAATAAATATGTTTACTTGTTTTTAATAATAGATCACATGTGTAAATATATTTGTCTTATGGAATGTTGCATGTTTTTAATTAAATATCCTTTGTGCAAGATTCATGATCTTAAAGTATCGTAATTATAATTCTAATTGATTAAGTAGTAATTAATGCTTAAGATTAAATGGTGAATTAAATTAAGTTATGCCTCCCATTGAACGACCTGGGCTCAACCAGTTAAAAAAGAATTAAAATTTAAAATGTTAGGTTAGCTTGACCCTATACTACTCAATCGACATTAATTCAAGTTAACCTAAGTTACTTTCTCTTGCACTTAATTAAGCTTAATTAACTTAATTAACTGTGTTAGGAATTTAAACAAACATTTTAATGGCGCCGTTGCCAGGGAGGTAACTATAGATTATATTCTCCATTACTGTTTTTGTTTTATTTATTTTATTTTGTACTAATTAGTTTTGTTTTGTTCTATTTTCTATCTTCTTTTTAGGATACCTCTGCGAGTATTCTCAGGAAAGGAGGTGGGTTTTTTTTTACTATTCTCTATTTTTCTAGCCATTATAAATATCATTGTGAGTATTTCTTTCTTAGTCTCTAGTATAGTTTGTATTTTTGCATTTAGTTAGTTTAAAAAATTAAAAAATAAAAAAATACGCATACTTTAGACAGTAGCATATTTTAGGCATACACTCCTAGGAGTGCATATACCTGCTAGTTCTTGTTCCGATCTGACTCGGGAAAAGTTTTCTACTGTTTTTCTCGCATCAGCGGGAAAACACACAAAAACCGCGTAGATCCCTGTCTTGGAGATAATAAGTAAGACCATATTTTTGTTGAAAATACTTAAAAAAAGTGGTCACTTTACTTCTTTCTATCATATTTTTGAAAAAGATTAAGTAAAAAGAGGATAATAAAATTTGTGACTTAAATCTGTTTGCAGAATGCATGCGGGTTTTTTTTTTGCTATCGTCTATTGTATGCTATCGCGCACATGGCGCGATCACTAGAGTCACACGAGTATAAATTTTCTACCTCTCCTCTTTGCACCTGTTAGGATTTTGGTCGAAGATCAACAAGTCTGTCTCACTACTAAAGCCCCGGGGAGTCTGTAGTAAGCGATCTCGATCCTAGACCTCAGACCTTTGAGCTTTAAGGATACACACTTGTGTAGACACGGGTTTAGGATGCGTATTTTGATACTGATATTATACTAGTTTGCGTCCAAATTATTTTGCGTATTCTAGGACTCTCTTTTTTCCTTTGAAAGTAGAGGAAAACCCTCTTTTTCGCGTTGTTTTGCTGGTCTTGTTTGCTGTTGTTTTAGTGACGTGAGTGTGCCTTTTGCATGGGAGGTGATCCCTGAAATTGCCTCTCGTATCTCCGTTGATAAGTATACCTAGATCGATTGCACCTAGGCAACCAATTAATTTCCTGTTTGATTCATCTGTTTTTTCTGCATTTGATCCTATGGTCCCATTGCAGAATCAAAATCCCGAGATCCCTTCTTCTTCTGGTCAGGGGGAGATGTCACCTTTGGATGTTCATGAGGCACTCTTGAACCAAAATCTCCAAATGCTCGAGCAGAACTGCCAAATTAATTTGTTGACGGTTGCTCTCCACAATCTGTAGAATTTGCAAGCCCGTCCTCCACCTCGACTTGAGGCGGGTTTTGATATCCCTGATTTGACGATCCCCCATCCTAGGCCTCACTCCAAGACTATTATAATCCATCTAATGCACAAGTAGAGCCTAATGTTAGGATTCCCATTGGTGAAAATGACCCAGAATTAAAGCCAAACATTATAGGTCTAATCCCACACTTCCATGGATTTGCATCTGAGGATCCATTTCAACATATTGAATATCTTAAAAATCTATCTCAAACTCTTGGACCTCGAAATCAAACTAGGGAAATCCTACTCATGAAAATGTTCTCCTTTAGCCTCAAGGATAAAGCTGCATATTGATATAGAACTATTGCAAGACCAATCTCAACTTGGGCTGAACTCGAATATGCATTTTTAAAGAAATTCTTCCCTATTGGTCGCACCAATGCTTTAAGGCGAGCTATCACGACTTTTACTCAAAACCAAGGAGAACCAATTCATGAAGCATGGGAATGCTTTCATGAATTACAAAGGAAATGCCCACATCATGACATCCCTCGTTGGCAACTTATGCACATCTTTTATTATGGATTGCAAGAGGGCATTCGCAATCTAGTCGATGCATCTTGTGGAGGGAATTTTTTAAATTGCGACACAGAATCCACCTCAGAACTGTTTGAAGGGATGGCGGAAAACTCGATCAATAATGCATCTATGTCGCAATTTACTCGGGGCACTAATATAGCACATCAAAATCTGCATAAGGGCATTCATGAGATCGAAAATCCGTCCAGTTCCAAGGATTTAGAGATTATTGCAGAAAAACTGGACAAAGTCGACATCGTAGCGAAGCATCTCAGCGAGGTCCGAAACACAATGAAATCTCTTACACCTCTACTTGCTATGCAAAATCCCACGCATTTACTTATTTTGCAAATTCCCACGGGGAGGGATTTTGTGAATAATCTGGATTCTAGAGATCCATCTTCCTTAGGTTTTCTATCTACTCCTGCACCAACCCAAGGAGGGACCTTTGTCCCACAATATTTCCCACCCTTTTCCCCACCCTTTCCTGTTGCAAAAAACATGACATATCTTTTTGGTTTACACGCCATCTAGGAAAACATTCCAAGATCAAATCCTTATTCTAATACCTATAATCCTGGATGGAGAAGCCACCCAAATTTCTCTTGGGCTGATCAAAATCAAAGACCAATTTATCCAAATCAGACCCTCCTAAACCCACCTCCATTGCCTTCTCAGCAACCAAATGCGAGGCCTAATTCCACGAGTATGCAGAATTACTCTGGGCTAAATAGAGATTTGCAGCTCGACCAAATTTTGCGAGCTGTGTCTAAGAGCCAGCGACAGAATGCTGAGGCTCTCGCTGAGATTCAAAGTCAATGTAAGGTAGAATTGGCTGATTTACGAAATCAGATCATGCTTTAGGCTGAGTCTCGTCAGCCAGGTACGCTTCCATCTCAACCAATTCTGAATCCTAGGAATTTGCAAAATCCTAGGCAACATCAGGGCCATGTATATTTCATTAATCAGGCCTTTGATTCTAATCAAAACCCGTCCTCTGTACTTCCTAAAAATAATCCACCAAACCCGCATCAACAGCCTTTATTGTATCAAAATGACCCACCTATTATTGAGAATCAGAATTGACTTTGCTGATCTTCTAAACTTGGTTGGAATCACTTCTCAGATTGCCTCAATCTTCACTATTTTACATCTTAACCTAAATCAGATCTGATCCTCACAAGATTGACTCTGATCTTTCTAAGATTTTTAATGGGAATCTGATTTTGGTTCTGCGAGATCTATTTTAGGCAATCTCAGGACAAGTTTTACCTGGGCGGTTTAATCTGTTTTTCTATTTTCTTGAACCAATTCTTCCACAACTCCTTTGTTTTTACCATGCATATTCTTTTTAAGAGTTCTTTACTAGGGTTTACGCCTAGCTGAAGGTGTAAAACTTAGCACCTTGTACATAGCTGTTTCCTATTTTTTACACTTTTCTCTTCCTATACACTTGAATCTGTATCTGATTTTTCACTTCATTCTACACTGATTACCTTCACTTAGTCCGACTGACCACTCTGACCTTTGGTCAGAATAGCAATCGTCCGCACAAGAGATCTTTGATCTCCTCTATCCAACTCCTTTCGTCACCCTACATTAAGTAAAGTGTAATATCTTTTTCACCCTTCTTACAATGAGGATATTGTAAAATCTTGGCTTGGGGGGTGTGAAGTGAAATTTTCACTTCGAGTGTATTTGTAGAGAAAATATGTAAAAAAACACATAAAAATTAAATATTCACGAAATTTAAAAAAATGAAAATACCAAAAATTAAAAAATTAAAAAAATAAAAAATACCATAAAAATTGGAAAATTTTATAAAACATAAAAATAAAAATATACAAATATAAAATTTTGAAAATTACAAAATTATAAAAATAATAAAGGGGTTTTACATCTATAATAAAGAAAAGATCAAAAAGAAGAAGATATAAAAAAAAGATATTTATACTTATATTAGTAATTAGGAGCTTAACTTTTCTTTTAGGTCAGAAACCAAAAATAAAAATAAAAAATATATATTGTAAAAAGTATTTTATAAGAGCATTAAATCCTTATTTAGATTTTTACTTATAACATTTTTCAGAACACACTTTTGTTTACGAAATTTTAAACGGGATTTTATTTAAGTTAGAATTTTAAACCCTAAGGATTTATTTCTATTCTTTACCCTGAAATTAGGTAAATAAGGTGTATTAAGTTCAAAAAATAAATTTTGGAGTTAAATTGTAACTTTTTAATCAATTAGACTAAGTAATCCTTTTGCTTTTTTTGAACATTTGTTTTTATCATCAAGTTAACTAAAACGGCTAGATATTTAGAATTAATTGAGTAAAGAGTTGTAGAATTTTAGTCTTAAAGTCTATCAGGTTATAGTTAGCTTAATCAACTAAGGACGTTCGGCTAGACTTGGTGAGTTGTCTATACAGATCCTATAGGGGGAAACTAAAAGTTTAAAGGACTTGAGAGTGAATGGCTTTGCTGTCCAAGCTCTGGTTTGAGACCACACACATAGAGTTGTCTTGTTGGCATTTGAGACCACAAAAATACAGAGGTTAAGAGATTGCTTCTAAATCCTCTTTAGTCCAAGGATTTCGCGAGGCGACTCTTGAAAGGGTGAAGGATGTGTCACTCACCTAGAAAAAGGATTTTGAGTATAATGTTAGTAAGAAAAATGAGAAGGGGGAGAAAAATAAAATAAAATAAAACACCCTGCAATTAAGTACCTCGTTACAAATGGGTACTTATGCAGTTCTTCCACCAAATAAAGCATCTCGATACAAATGGATGCTACCCTTCCTCCCATCAAATAAAAGAACACCTTGCTACATATAGGTGTTCTATCATATAGAAAAAGTTGAAAAAAAATATGGAGATAAAAATTAGGAGTAAGAGACCTAGTGGTCCACCGGGGAGATATACACAAAAAGTATTAACCTCGGGATAGAAAACTGGTGAGGAGAAAGCAACCAAACCTGAGTAAGGCCAAGCCAAAGGCTTGAATTAGAATAACCTGGATTGGAAATTGATGTCTTAAGATCTGGATTTTTGCAAATTTGGATGCCTTTAGGACAATTCTCTTCACAAGCACGGATGCTTTAAAATCATAGCTACTAAACCTTTGTATTGGGCAGTGAAGCCTAAGAAATCGGATTTTGAGGACTTGCAGTTGAGACCTAAAGGAGAAAGATTGACAAAACCTAGGTCTAGAAGTCTGTCCTTGGTGTTGTAGGCTGACAGATTAAGGTTTTACTACTCTAAATTTGGTTAATGATGGGTATCTGGCTAATTTGCTAAAACTTAGATTGATAAAAATTAGATTTCATTAACTTAAGGATTAACTTAAGTCTATTGAGTTTTTGAGTTAAAATTTAATTTCCAACTCTTAAGCTTTGTTTTCTTAAAACACTTTGAATTCTGAGTTTCTAGGGTTTAGAATGATAACAAAGAATAAGTGATTTTTGAGATTCTAATTTTTGATAAAATTCTTGTTAAAAACTCTATTTTTAATAGTGTGTTTTGAGAATCTCACAGAATACTCTGTATATTTATGGATACTTATTTATATATACATAAAATCTAAAAAAAATGAATATTCAAAATTCTGACCTAAGCATTCCTCTACTTAGTTTCTATTTATATTAATTTAAACCCAAGTGTTTAAATCATCATATTTCTAGTTAATTTTGCTAGGGACTAGCAAAACTTTGGCTTGGGAGTATGATGAGAGGCTCATCATGGCTTCTAATTATCCCTAATTAACTAGTTTTCCTAGTTAATTAGCTAGAAATATGTAAATATATGTGTTAATTATAGAATAAGGGATAAAATATTAAAAGACCTTAAAATAAGTTAAAAATGCTATATTATTATCCAATTAATATTATTAATAATTTAATTAATAAATGGAATCGAAATATCATCAACAATTTACCTCATTAATGTGTTAACTAACTTAAGTATAACTTATACCTAAGTATGTAATAACTTAAGTAACTTAATTCAAAATAAATTAAGATAAAAAGGTCAAAAACATAAATCCAAGGTTTAAAAATAATATTCGTCTAATTTATAATCATATATAAAAAGTTGAAAAAGATTTAAATTAAAATAAACCTTGAAAACCTTAGTTTACATTTTAGTCCTTAAGTTTTAGTTCAATCGAGTCCTTATGCTTCACTTAGGTCCTTAGTTTTCATTACAGACAGGTCCCTGTAACATCTTCTTCCCCTTCATTTGTTCTTCAGCCTCTTCGACGACTGATGACAAGAGGTTTCCACACCCTCCGATCACCGTCCATCCGATGTCCGCCCTTTCCTGCCAAGCTCCTGGAGCTTGCACTCACCATCCTCTTTTCATCCATCAATCTGGATGATGCTTAAATCTTATTTTGGGTTTGAAGTTAACTTCACTGGTGTCAGAGAAGATGCTGGTGGTTACTTCACTCCTAGACCTCTTTCCGTCCAGATTCACCCTCCTCTTTAGTCGCCACAACCTATAAATAGCCCTTCACCTCTCCGATTTTAAGAGGTTAGCTCCCTTCCCTCTTCCCCCCACTGAGCTAGCAGATAGGCTATTTGCTCCAAAATCCGGTGACCTTCCTCCGCTTCTTCTGCCTTCCTCCGTTCGTCTTTGCATGCTCCTGATTTACGCCGTCGTCCACTGAGTCCTCTGATGCAGTGCTGACGTCAGGCTTCACTTCTACACTTCTCCTACACCCACCGAACTTCCTCCACCCTCCGATTTATTCCTCTGTTAAGATCCATCGACGGAGATCCTCCACCCCCTTCGTCCAGGTAACAGTAGGTTAGGTAAGTAGTGTAACTAGAGTAGGTAATTAGGTAAGTTAGTTAGATTTAATGCTAGATTTCCCATCATCTTCCTTTGCTCCGACGAGCACTTTGAGCTTGACTGGAGCACTCTTTCATCTTTTAATTTCATCGATCATCTTCCTTAATCCTCCATGATCATTTCTAACACTTTAATTCCCTAATTTGAACACCTAATCTCCTAATCCATCTCCACCTTCACCGGCTGCTTCCGCTGTCCATGGCGGAAGTATTTGAGGGTAATTCACCTCCACTGGAGCCCTCCATCACTTAATCATCATTTAAGGGCCCCTATCCTCACTCTAATTGGATTAATAATCACCTATAACTAAAATGTCTAAAATACTTTTAACCTCTTGAGCTCGCTATCAATGGCGGATCAGGAGGAGTGTATCCATCTAATTAATCACCTATTCACCTTCGCCACACTCCACTTACATGATCTCTCCATGTAATTAATACTTCAGTGACTTTTTGATAAATTTCAATTACAAATGCTGCCCTGATAGAGTCCTAACAACCTTCAGAGGTTGTTGAATTAGATACAACCACCCTTTAGTTGTCTGTGAAGCTTTTTGAAGCTTAATTTGAAGCTCTGAAACTTCTGCTTGAAGCTCTTGAGCTTTTCCACCTTTCTGAAGCTTCCTAAACCTCCTTCCCTTCACCTTTAGGAGTGGAATTAGGTTCTGCATGTGTGTGTGTGTGTGGTTGCGTGCGATGCACGTGCCCGGGTGTGTGTGCGGTTGTGGGCATGCGAACGTGGGCCGGTGAGCGGGCGTGTGCATGTGGGACTGGGAGGCCGGACACTGCGCATATGTGATGATTAAACTGGAAATAAACCAAATGTAATAAACTAGGCTTGGACCTAGTAGGGTCTGGTCCCACCCTAAGAGGGGTGCTGTGTATCCCCAATCGGTCCGAGCCGCCAACTGTAAAACCAATGTTTGGTTCAAAATATGGTTCAAACGCACATTGCACAATTAAGATGAAAAAAGGAAATGAAAGAGAAGGGAAGAGGTTAAGCAACTTAAGGAATTCAGAGAAGAGCTCGAGAGAGCTTAAGGGAAAAACAAAGGAAAAAGGTAAAGACAGAAAGAGAGAAAGAGATGATAGAAGAAGAAAAGAGAAAGAATGAAGGCTGAAGAATGAAGAAAGCAAATAAAAAGGAAAATCAAAGTTTTAGATGTCTGATAATTCAAGCTCATTTTTTTAAGACATCCAACTTTTGTACCTTACTTTAATACAATTTCTTTAGAGTTTAATTGATAAATAAGGCATTTATACTTAATTGTATTTCTCTTTCTTGCCTTAAATCTTTTGTAAATGAAAATAAATTAATAAAAATAGACATGTTTACTTGTTTTTAATAATAGATCACATGTGTAAATATGTTTGTCTTATGGAATGTTACATGTTTTTGATTAAATATCCTTTGTGCAAGATTCATGATCTTAAAGTATTGTAATTATAATTCTAATTGATTAAGTAGTAATTAATGCTTAGGATTAAATGGTGATTTAAATTAAGTTATGCCTCTCAGTGAACGACCTGAACTCAACCAATTAAAAAAGAATTAAAATCTAAAATGTGATGCTAGCTTGACCCTATACTACTCAATCGACATTAATTCAAGTTAACCTAAGTTACTTTCTCTTGCACTTAATTAAGCCTAATTAACTTAATTAACTGTGTTGGGAATTTAAACGAATAGGAAACAAGCTTAGAAACTCCGAGCTCTTTGCAAGAGATGGATACCCAATCAATCAAAATGTTCGCATTAGGATTCTAGAGAGATTTAGGATCCCTGGATGGGCTCATTTGGAAGGCAATTACTTAACGAGTTTCCCTTTCAATTTTTAGAGGGATTCGTCAAGAAATCACAAACATCTTGCCATGTAAAGGTCATCGGATTTTGTAGGATTAGGATTTCATGGCGACAAGGACCTTTTTGTGAAGACGAAGATAAAGTTAGGGACTGAAATGCAAAGGATTTGAAGGTTAGGGGCAGATGTGTGAGATAAAAAAATCAGACAGAACTAAATTGCAAACTAGGTCAAGACAGCCTCAGATTGGGCCCAAATTTTGGTACAAACCTAATTTGGACCTAAGGAATTTAATGGTGAAGTTATATTTTGGTTTTGACCGAGTTTGATTGTGTAATTTATGCAAAAACCCAAATTAGGGCAAAAGTCTGCCTGTGGCTCTATTTTAGGTCAAGACAGGTTCTGATGGTCAAATCAAGCATACCAAACCCTAGAGAATATTTTTATATGAATTTTAGAGGGTTTAGGTGAATTTTATCCTGACTAGAACCTCAATTAATTAAGCAGGTATGTTTTTAGGGTTTCAGATGTCATTTAATTCTCAAAACATGCAAAAACCCTTTTTTGACTGTTCTAGCCCACTTGTTAGACTTTTAAGACCATTTGACCCTTAATTAACCCTTGAGAAAACCCGTGGTTATTATGCATTCAAGATATGTGGTAAAATTATAGTTTTAACCTTGATTTCTTATATTTCTCTCCGAAAGCGAGTGAAACCTCTCGTAGGATTTTCTCTTTGGGTCCTGAGGGCTGGAGGGATGAGGGTGATTGGGAAGGAGAGTAATGGTGGTGGGAGGGGGGGTCGACAAGGGATGGTCGACCTGGAGGTCAAAGATGTGGCATATAAGAGAGAAGAGAGAAGAGGATCAGATTGGGATGAAGGAGGCAAGAAGGGGCCACACGAAGATGGGGGGGCAGAAAGAAATCAATAGAGAGATTCTTTGCTACCGATGCCGACGGCGAGGGCACATGGCGGCGGTATGCCGTTACCCGCTGGTATGCCTTGCTTGTGGTGGCCATGGGCACAAACGTGATTCATGCACGACGAGCAGAGGGAGGACTGGGGAGGGGATCTTCATGCGCCCTAATGGACGATACATGGGTGGTCCGCTACCACCACCACCCTCCACCTACTCGAGACATACCATTTATGTGGAGGTTCCTATGTCTGATGATATTTGGGTTACAAACGTGGTTCTGAGAGGAACGCTGGTCAGAGAGGTGATGATGGGAAACCCCTCATTAGAGCGACTTCAACAGTTCGTAAGCTCTCTTTCTCTGTCAATAGATGGCTGGAAAATTGCCACGCTTTCTCCCAAGCATTTTCTACTGTTTGGACTGGGGGCGATCGATGTGGAGCACCTCAGGTTTCAATCAAGTAATTTTGAGTCTACGACAGTTTTATGGAGACTTGTCTCGCCTTTCAATGGTGCTTTGCTAGAACGTCCGCCGCAGAGGGTAGGTGTGCGATCTGGTAAGCTAGAAATAAGAGGATTACGACTGCATCTAAGATCAAGGAGTGTGGTTGAATCCATGGTGGCAGGTTTTGCAAAACTGGTAGAAGGCACTGAGATAGGATTAGGGGAAGGGGATGGCCGAATGCTTTGCATCTAGGTCGAGGTATTTCGTGGTGGTTCAATTCTGGAGAAAATCATTTTAAGGTGTGGAGGTAGCTCTTGGCTAATACATCTGCGATTTGGATGCAAAGAGACAACTTTCCAAGAACAGGAAGTTTGAAAACCTATGCAGAGGCTATTAAGAATGACCCCATTGTGAAACAAATGGGTCATGATACCCTAGATGAGGCTCCAGAACCAAAAAAGAGACAAGATCCCATCACATGGGAATTGAAGAAGATGTGATGGTGGATTCAAAGAATGAGATGCAAACGGTGGAAGTGGACAGTTCAGTGGGGGTGCTTCAAGAGATTTATGGTAACTCATTGAACAACCAATCTTCCTTTCATGCTACTGAAGGACTGAAGTTCGGGCTGGGTTCTACCCCAAAGTCTGGAGGTGGGAGATCTCCATATAAATTGAGACCAAGAAGAAATGCAAATGCAGTAAGACTGGAGCAAAACTCTATAGCTATTGCTCTTAAAGTTGAAAAAATCAAACAATCTAACAGTAGGGGTTCTTAGGCTATGTGATGCGTGTCCTCTCTTGGAACGTGCGTGGGTTGCGCGAACGAGTGAGAAGGGCCTCGCTTATGAGGTATTTGAGGGAATGGGAGATCGATTGTGCTATCATCCAAGAAACACACATTGAGGATGAGAATGAATATTCGTGGTGTGATCTGAAAAGAGAAGGCTTTTCAGACTGCGTGTCTTTAAATGCTCATGGGAGATTAGGAGGTATAGCCATCTGGTGGAAAGAGGCATGTCTGAGTGTGACTGAGGTAACTAAATATAGGCATGTGATTTCTTGTAGATGTATGCTGAAACATGGGGAGAAGGAACTGTTAATCACAGGAGTGTACGGACCCTGTGTTGGAAATATTAGACCTGAACTATGGGAGGACTTGTCTTCTGCTGAAACACTGGTGCAGGGGCTGCCATGGATAGTGGGTGGTGACTTCAATTGTACACTGACTGAGACGGATAGACCATCGGGGTCAATTGACTTTTCATCCATTAGCTTTATGCTGACACTACAAAATCTGGGTCTTAATGAGTTCCCAACTTCTGGGGTGGATTTTACTTCAAGGAACGAAAGTGGCTTGATGTCAAAGCTTGATAGATTCTTCGGAAATGCAGAACTGATGGAAAATTTCCAACCGTCTTCAGTTCCTGGGCTTCAACAACCTTTCTCAGACCATACTCCTTTAGTCTGGGATAGTGGCAAAAATGTGCAAACTGGTTCCTACTTCAAGTTTAGATGGTTGTGGCTTAGAGAAGCGGGTTTTTGCGAAATGTTGGAGGCCTAGTGGAGAGCTCAACAAGTGCAGGGTATGGCTACCATTTGGCTAGCTTCAAAGCTTGTGGCCATGCAGCAAATGTTAAAGGAATATGTGTCAGCTGTTACAATTCTAAGAGGGCAAAAGCGTCAGGAAGCTCTCTTGGAGGTGCAGCAGCTGGATGAAAAGGAAGCTACTGCAACTCTATTTGAACATGAACTCGGTGTTAGGAGAAGGTGACAAGAGGTTATAGCAGAGGAAGATTTGAAACAAGAGATGGATTGGTGAGAACACTCCAGACAGTTGTGGCTTAAAGAGGGGGACGCCAATATAAAATATTTTCATTTAGCAGCTAGTTCTCGTAGAAGACACAACTTCATCTCCTCGATTGAGGTGGATGGTCAGAGAACATCCTGTATGCAAGATATATGGGTTGCAGCTACCAGATATTTCAGGGAAACCTCGCGTCAGCAGGTAGGGGAGAGTGGAGAATGGCTGGATCAATCCTTCCTCAAATCTCTGAAATCAAACAGGCAAACTGGTTGTTCCAATATCTGAAAATGAAGTTTTGGATGTTATAAATGACTTGAACAGTGAAGGTGCACCAGGTCCAGATGGCATCCAAGTTTTCTTCTGCAAAATATTTTGGAATGTATTGAAGGAGGAGGTAACGGAGGTGCTGTTTGAATTTGAAAGGGGGACCTATGGCTTTGATAAGATTAATCGATCCTATCTTTTTTTGCTTGCAAAGAAACGAGCGGACAAATTCCCCGAATTTAGACCTATTGCACTATCAAACTCTATCTATTTGATAGTGAGCAAAGTCCTGGCCAATAAACTTCGCAGTGTCTTACAGGATCATATCCTTCCAGTCTAGTTAGCTTTTCTTCCTAATAGATCTCTACACGAGTCTTTCATAATGGCTTTGGAAATGGTGGTGGGATGGCACCGGAGGAAGTGCAAAGCTTTTTTATGGAAAGTAGATTTCCGCAAAGCGTATGACTCTGTTTCTTGGCCGTATTTATGGGAGATTTTCAAATGGAGGGGGTTCCTTGCTATATGGTTGCATTGGATGAAAAGGTGCATCACCACTGTGTCCTTTTCTCCTCTTATTAATGGTAAACCATGTGGGGTGTGGATTCAACCTCAATGTAGGGTTCGACAAGGGTGTCCTCTCACCCCTTGTCTTTAATCTTGCGGTTGACATGCTTGCAAGATATGCATGTCGACTAGCTGAAGTGGGTTTGATTAGAGGCTATTCCATATCAAATAGGAGTGCTTTGGCTCCAGTCTTGCAATATGCCGACGACACAGTATTTTTTGTAGAAGGGAAAGAGCAAGAAGCACAAGCTTTGTTTCATATGGTGAAGATATTTGGAGAAATATCAGGTCTGAAATTGAATGGGGACAAATCATCTTTGGTCTGTTTTGGGTTAACAAGCGCTGAACAAACAACCATTTCATCACAGCTGGGTACGCCCTTGGTCACTCTTCCTATCAGGTATTTGGGTCTTCCTCTGAAGTGCTCTAAACTGAAAAAAAGCGATTGGAACTTCCTGTTTGATAAAGTTGTAATCAAACTGGAAGGGTGGAGTAGCCGCTATCTATCGAAGGGTGGTAGACTCACCCTCTTGAATTCAGTGATAACTTCCATCCTGGTGTTCTTTTTCTCTCTTTTTAAAGCACCTAAATCTGTTTGGAAGCGCATCAATATCTTCTTTTGGAGGGGTTCGAAGCATGAGGGGCAGTTTTTCCAGCCACTAAAATGGGATCTGCTGACCAGGCCAAAAAAGCAGGGGGGTTTGGGGATTAAATCGCTAAAAGAATTCAATGAGGCTCTTCTCCTTAAGTGGGCTGCCAAGCTTTTTAATGGCGACAGTAAAAATTGGACAGTCTTGATTGGTGATAGCTATGGCAAGCTCATAATCTGCTGAACAGACTCCACCTGATCAAACCATCTCCCTTTTGGGCATTGGTGGTGCATGCCATGGGGAATAACTGGCAGTTGTTTCAACCAGTCTTAGGTGATGGCAGGTCTTTCAATTTCTAGCAGGGGGAGTGGTCAACTCTAGGGGTGCTCAAAACTGCATATCCAAGGGAATACGCTACTGCTGAAGATAAGTGGATTCTAGTCAATTGCTGCTGGTCTGAATTTGATAAATCCTGGAGGATTGAAGGGACTGACTCGAACAGAGATGGCACTAGAACATGGGAGGAAAAGGCAAGGCTGCAGCTAGACTTGAAGGCATTCAGTCCGGTGGCTGGAATTATGGATCACTACAGATGGAAGGGGGTCTTCACCCTATCCAGTGCATATGACAAGATCAGATTTTTAGCAATCTCGGAGGAGGAAGATCTGATATCAAGAAAAATATGGCTCCTGAAAGTTCCAACAAAGGTACAAATCCTTTTATGGCTGTGTAGGAGAGACGGCTTAGTCACTGGGGACCTCAGATACAGAAGGATGGGGGTGGCGCTACAGTCGTGCTTGCTTTGTGGTCTTCTTACTGACAACTCTAGGCACATATTCTCATCGTGCGTGGTCACGGATACAGTTTGGAGGAGAGTCTGTGGGGAGCCACTACCCACGTGGGACTTATTATGCAGAAAAATTCTGATGAAGGATAAATTGCACATAAATATGGCGACAGCGATGTGGTGCACTTGGAGAGCGAGAAACAAGTTTTTATTTCAGGAGAGGCCAGTATGTGTGGAACAAATTGTAAATGCATGCTGGTCCCTCATACGTTTGTGGGGATCTGTTTTGTAACCTTTTTTTTATATATTAATAAATTACTCTCTCGGATCGCTATCGTAGTACGATAGCTTTCCTTGCTGTTTCAAAAAAAAAAAAAAATCTCTCTGAAAGGATTTGCAATGAATTATGGCCTTCTAGTAGTCATGTAGGAGCATTTAATGACTTAATCAGATCAAATTGATCTAGTTAAGGCTCATGATGGTGTTTCCATCACATGGTAAGTTAGAGAATGCTACCTACTAGTCTCCCTTTTATTTGTGTTACAGGAGTTGTTGCAATCTCTAGATCTGGATGGCTTTTGACCTATGCAGGATAGGCTGGTCATTTAGCCTTGTCAAATGGAATTTTTTCTACTAAGAAAGCCTTTAAATCTTAAGAGGGACGATGCCATTCAATGATACCAACTTGGGCATGGATGTTCCTATCTTGTAGAAAATGAAGGTGCCATTGATGGCTAAGATCTTGTGGTTCTTGAGGAGAAAAAGGTTAACCACCAAGGCTAGAGTGCAAAGGTGGCTTGTGAAGAGTGACGATACATCATGCACCTTGTGTGGACTAGAAGGTGAAGATGTGGATCATCTACTAGACTACTACGGTGCACCTTCATGAAGAACCTTCTGCCTGAGTTGGAAATACCTTACTTGGAGGATAGTACTTTGGAAGATTTCTGAAAATCCCTATGGAATGGAGAGTGTGTGGATCCTACAGCTTAGGTTAGGCTGGCTACCACTTTATGGTCAGCTTGGTTGCAAAGAAATTGGGTCATCGCTCTAAAGGAAAGGGTCTGGCTAGAGAATGTAGTAATGGAAGCCTTGTATTTTTTTACTTTTTGGTCACAAAATATGCAAGTATGCCCTTTTTCCTTTAATAAAGTAATACCTCAGATGGTTACCAACTTTCAATAGCCATCCATCCCTCCTTCAGGAAAAGAAAGGGTCGGCCTGGTCCCTAACTTACCATGAATAGCATTAGCAATATTATTATCTTTTCTTTCACTTTTCTTGCGTATGTTTAACAAACATTGACTTACTAGGCAGCCAACAAATGATTAACCCAACCAAGACAATAGCCAACTAAGACAATGTGGTAAACTTCCAAAGCCAACTGACTGAAAATAATAACTTGATCCATTTTCCAAACCATTTCCTGGGAGTCTCAACTCTTCATGATATTAAGCCATCCAATAAATTGACCAAGGATCAATAGTCATCAATAACACAAACTTCAAATACATTTTTTTGATTAACCATTTCACTATATTTCTCAACAAAAATCTCCAGAAAATGTTCAAGATTTTAGCCTATAAGATACACTATACACTCTTTGAATCTGTGTTAGAGGATTCATGGGAATTTTGAATGTGTTATTTTTACTTTATTTTGTAATTAGGAGTCCTAGAATTTTTTTTTTGGTTTTCCTTATCATGTTATCAGATTAGGAGTCCGACTTGTTGGATTAATAGAGGTGATGGGTAGGGGAACTTGAAAGAGAAAAGATAACCAACTACAATGATTTTCGAAATTTCAATTCTTTTTTTTTGAAAAGTAATTTCAATTCATTCAACTCTCTACAGAAGAAGGTTAATGGAATGAGGAAATAACTGATCCTACTCTTACAAGAGAGAAGAAATAAGAATTTCCTAAACTAGGCAACTTCTCAGTTGGAGCTCCTAATTTATGGCAGCTTTACTTAAAAGTCAAGATAACCTGACTGTTCTTAAATTGATGGCATTGAAAGAAAGAAACTGGGCCATTGCCAAAGCAAATAGGAGAATCATACAAAAGTCTTTCTTGCAAAGGCAAGGCAAAGGGTAAATTTCAAATAAGATCCAAGTTCATTAAGGTAGATTGATATAGGATCTTGAACTTCAAAAAATTGCACTTAAAAGGTCCCATTTTATTCTCCTAGATGTGCAAGGAGTCGAAACCTTAAAGGGGGGAAATGAGAAGATTAATTACCAATAACCTCTTTTCTTTCCTGATTGGGTGGGTAGAGAGGGTTATGTTGTAATAGGTGATCCTGAGGCTGCTAGGAATGGGGATAAGGAGGATATAGGATGCTACTGTATTTCTGACAAAGGAGTGTGAACAGTTGGGTCTTTACAGGACATGGTGATTTCAACATGGGCATGTAGAGGAGGGCCTTGTTGGGCCTAGAGAAGCAAAATTGGGAGGTGGAGAGGTTCAGTTGAAGGGAGTTGTGGTGTGGAGGTGAATATGGATGGAGGGGTTAGGATTACATCAGGTGGAATTTTATTTAATGGGATGAGTTACATTAGGCCTATCATAATGTCATATTTGGATTAGAGTGAAATACATAAGAAAATTTTTTTTTCTTTTTAAAAGAAAAGAATGTAGAGAGATATTAAAAGAGTATATAAGAACTCTTTTGTTTTTTTTTAAAGGGTACATAAGAAGAACCAGCCAACTATTATGTTCATGCAAATAGACCATGACAATTCCAAATGTTAGTAGATACCAAGAGGTGAAAGCTTCCAACACTAATGGTCACCAATACAATTCTAAATGATGTTGTCAGAAAATCATATAAATATGCCTTCATGTCGTATCTTAAATATGCCCTTGTGCCGTATCTTCATGTGCCTAGTTAATTATTTTGCTTTGATTAATTCATATTTGTATACTTGTAGATGGATCCAAGCCCAATTTTTCCTGAGCTTTTGCACCTCCAAGGAGAACATCAATCACGATATGTTTGGGAGGGCCACGTAAGTCTATACAAATGACCATTTCCATTTCTTAATTAAATTTTTGTGTGAAGGAAATGATTCATTGAAACATATTTGCATTTACTTAACACAGGAGTTGGCTTAGCTAAAATGTAAGAGAAGAGAAGAAAAGTTACATCACAACCAGCCCCACGAGCGTATTGCGGCATGTGTCTAGGAGGTGGGTTTGGGATGTTTACTACAGATACCTTTCATATCTCTGGATTGACATCTCATTACGGCATTAGTAGAGGGTTGGCAGCTAGAGACAGATACTTTTCACACGAGGCATGGGGAAATGACCATTATTTTGTGGGATGTGGCGATGATTTTAGGTTTTCCCATTGACGGTTTACCAGTCATAGGTATTTCATTATATTACTAACAATTTACACATCACTTCCATTACATTCGTGTTACTAAATTCAATGCTAATGTTATATGTGCATTTTATTTCAGGAGTGACGAAATTTGACTCCTGGTTTAACATATGCTAGGAGCTACTTAGTGTTAGATCACCTTCCTTGAAGGGGGCACGCGTAAGCCTTACATAGCTTGCACAAACTTTTCATGAGTTGCCAGAGGGTGCATCGGAGGATGTGGTGCACCAATATGCCAGTGCATACATCCTGTAGGTGATGGAAGGCATGCTATTGGTGTCGAACCCGAATTGGTTGTTAATATGGTGATTTTATTATTGAAGTGTGTATAGTGATTAACCTAAATCGGACCTAACCATCTCTTTACAAAATTTTTAACTTGGCCTACTTGATTTTATCTTGGTCACTTTTAGGCCCAGGGTCGAACTCAGGGAAGTGGGGTTACAAGTTAAGTTTCTACGCCTTTCCTACAACAAATCTCTTCCGTTCATTTATTGTGTTTTTGGAGTTTTTCTATTTATATATATATATATGTGTGTGTGTATGTATCTATACTTAGTTATATAGGTAATAATATATATATATAGATATATGTATATTTATATATATATATGTATATAAATATATGTATATATGTAAGTATATATATGTGTATATATATATATATATAAGTATATATATATATATATATATATATATATGTATATGTATGTATATAGACTAATACATAGTTATATAAGTACTAATATATGTATAGATATATATATATATATATATATATATATATATGTATATGTATATAAGTATATGTATATATATATATAAGTATGTAGATATATGTATATATACGTATGTATACTAATACATAAGTATATAAGTACTACTATATGTATAAATAAAAAAAAAGAAAAAAAAAATATATGTATGTATGTATATATATATGTATATCAATATATATATATGTATACGTATATATATATATCTGTATATAATAGTGTATAAGTGTGTGTGTGTGTATGAAAGTGTGAGTGAAGGTGTGTAAGTGTTGGTAAAGAGAGTGAGAGAGTGTTGAGAGAGAGAGAGAGAGAGCGGGAGAGCGCTCGGTTCCTGCTGGAGGTTAAGGCATCTAAAGGACCAAGCGTCATCTGAAGGCTCAAGCTCGCGTGCAGGCGTGTAGAGAAGCGGGCGCTGGAGGATGTAGGCACGGAGAGAGGAGGCCGCAGCGCACCGCGCTGCGTGGAAGGCTGGATCAGGCGCTCGCAGGCGCGAGCAAAAGGAGCGGGCGACGCGGGCGGGTGCGGGCGACGCAGACACGTGGGCGGGCGCTGGAGCGGGTGTAAGGATGAACGCGTGTGAAACGGCGGTAGCGGTGTGCCGGGTGACCGGATAAGTGAGAAGCTTTCCGGTCACCCCACTGTAGCCACAGTGTTCCGCAGAAACGCGTGAACAGTGGCTACAGTGGCTAGGCGAGCCGCGCGATCGCCTGCTACAGGTGCTATGAGTGCGAACGGCTCGCGGCTGGCGCGCATGGGCTGGCGCGCGAGGAAGAAGGTCTGTGCCGATCGGTTGCAGGCGCGAAGAAGTTTGCGATAGAGCGTGCGAAGAGGAGGCAAGGGCGCCTGCAGGCACAAGCGGTGGCCTACGCGTGTTGTTGGGGTGCGCTGGGGTGCTTGGCCGGCCGCTGCAGAGGCATGCAGTGGCCGGTTGTAGGCGGAAGTGAGAGCGCGACAGGGCGAAGAAGCGGGAGACGATGGTGGTTGCAGGCGCGCGCGGAGGGCGAGGGTGGCCTGCAGGCTTGCCCGGAATGGGTTGGGCGGCTGCTGCTGCGTGCTGCTGCTACCGCCTTGCCGCTGCTGCTGGAGCTTTGAGCTTCAAGCTTGAAGCTCCCGCTCCAATGGCTGAAGGTGCTGGAAACGTAAAAATGAGGAAAGAGCCACCACGTTCACCGGCTCTTTGGTGAGCTGGGCGATGGTGGACTCACGGTGGTGGCTGTGGACCACCGTGAGTTGCTCCTATCTGCCGGGTGTCTCCTCGGAGGAGGAGGGCCGGCGTGTGGAGGGAGAGGAAGAGGACTGTGGCCCGGAAGGAAGTGGAGCTGCAGGTTCTTTTTGTTGGACCAGGCTACTTTGCAAGAAGGCAGCCGAGCTCTTTTTATAGAAGGAGAGAGCATGCACAGCCATGCCCTGGCTGTGCATGCGGCTGCATGGGGCTTGGCAGGGGGAGGTAGCCGCAGGGAAGAGTCTGAGCAGGAAGAGGTGATGGAGAGTAGGGAATGGCTCGAAGGAGAAGAAGTTGCCATGCAGCCGCGGGAAGAGTGATTACAAAATCAAATGAAATAAAAAATAAAAAGATGGTGAATTTGCAAAGATGCACTTGAGGAAAAATGTTAATTGCAAGGCCACTTATTTTATTCTCCTCCCCTCTCAATTAAATGCATGCATGCGTGTATTTTTACAATGCGACTATGGAGACCTAATATGTATTGGTAATGCTAGGAAATAGCACAAGACGACACAATTGCAGGTGTATTTTTGCGATGCAATCATACCTGCATGCCTATCTTTTGCTAGTCCCTCGCAAAACATTTTTGCAATGTATTTAGAAATGATCTTTAAGCTGAAGATTTTCTTCTGATTCAACATAGGTGTGTTTATTGTTGGATATTGTGAGAACCAATTGTAGAGAAGACTACCAGTACTTTAAGTCTCACATGACAAAGATCATCTCTCGACTAACCAGGACTCTTGATATTTAAACCTTAAGTACAATTTCTAGCACCCAAGAGGTTTTTGCCGTACTCGAGAGCTCAAGAGGTTATGGCATGTGCTTAGTGAAGGATCAAGACTGACCAGATGAACATTAAGACTCAAGCCCAGGGTTTCACGATTTTTTAAGTAAAGGTTGGTCTCAGTTTCAACTCGTGTCTTCGGATTGACCCTTAAGAAGATGATGGAAAACTCAACTCCCATTTTCTGACATTTGTGGCTCATAGGGTATTTGTAACCTGCCTTGAAGAACTTCTTGAAGGGCGACGACTTTACAGACATTTGTGAGATATACTGACTTATTTGCATTTTTTTTTTGAAACATGTGTCAGTATATCTCTTACAACATTATTTGGAAGAGCACACTTTTCTTTTTGGTGGGAGAGTTCTTTCTTGGTGGACAGAGTCGTTCCTAAACACAAGACTAAAGCCTGGGATAAAAATTCTACCTACGCGCACAGGTAAGGACTCCACCTTCCCTAATGAACACTAGGGTTGGATCTTATGTTCACCTGGTCTTTCCTGATATGTGTAGTGTGAACCAAGTTTACTTAAGTTCTCCAGTAGAAGCAAACCAACGGATCCTATACTGGTGTCTCAGGTACAAGAATATGTCCTTAATTAGGAGAGATTCTGATCTATTTTGTCAATGCTCAAGTGAATTAAGCCTGAGCCTGAGCGAATCAAGCTTCTGTGGCCTGGAAAGTCTTCAAAACAGAGGTTGAATATCCATAAACACTTATTGTATTTTTGTTTCAGCCTTTAGATCATTACTAAACACCATTTATTATTATTATTATTATTATATATATATATTATATATATATTTTTTTTTCTTTTTATTTTTCTTGCATATTTATAAATAGGTGGGAACTGCATGATACCATAAAATACCCAAATCCTATGGATGCCTATCCACCCCCCCATGCCAAACGATGCTATGTCCTCATATGCATGTAGGGAGAGGTAGAGAAAGGACGAAAGATCGGGTAACGAGAGCTGAGGTGCAGGGTATACAGCAGGGTGGTAGGGTGGGTGGATGGTGGGTGGTGAAGTGAAAAGTGAAGTGATCGTTATAGTGGCATGAAAAGTGAGGGTGGATGGTGAAAGGTCTGGCAATTCCGAGAGTGTCCTAGGCGGATCAGAAAACAGGTCAGGAGGAAGAAGTTGGCCCTCAGATTGGCCAAGAAGAGGGGCTCTTTGGATAGATGGATCCAAAAAGGAATAGCCCCAGTGAGTAGGATATGGGCTTAAGGTCCCAGTGTGGAGTTGCAAATCCGCTTGATTTAGCGGGAAAGAAAGGGCAATCCAGTCTTCAGGAGTGTGGACTGGCGGTGAGTAGCCCGGATATGACTCAGACCACGAGGTATGGGAAGCAGAGAAAACCTCGTCAGAAGTCTGGTCAGGAGAAGGTACGTGAATAGGGAGGGATGGGGGAACGTCACAATATGTGCTGATTAGGCAGTCGTCACTGTTTACAGGTAATCCGCAGCAGTCTGAATAGGTCCCAATTAGTCCGATACACGCACTGACGGTCATGTCCTCGTCAGACGTGTCATCCTCGATACAATCGCAATCAAAGTTCTTGGCTACCTTGAAGATGTTAAGCTTGAGCTTTTCAGATCCAACGACAATCTCAATACAGCCCAACTCGCAGTCGATAAGGGCGCGGGCTGTGGCCAAGAAAGGTCGACCGAGGATGATCGGACAATCAGAAAGTGAACTAGGAACTTCCATATCTAAAACAAGAAAGCCAACAGGAAAATAGAGACTGTTGACCCTAACCACCACGTCTTCCACCACACCCTTCGGGATTTGACAGAACGATCTACCAACTATAACGTGACAGGGGTGGGTTTCAGATTTCCCAAGGAAAATTTTTCGAGCATGATGGTCGGTATAAGATTTCTGGAAGATCGTAGATCAAGCAGGGCACGGTTAAAATTGCAGCCTTGGATGCTACAGGAAATAAGCGGTGTGCCCGGATCTTTCTGCTTCGGTGGTAGATTTGACAGTATAGCACAACTCACATGAGGTGAGAGAACCACCGGATTTTTAATTTTCTTTGACTGTTGCCTGGGTGTTGTGTAGTCTTTGAAAAATCGGACGACAATAGGTATGTGGTTGATAGCCTCGAGCAGGGGTACCTTGATTTCTACATCCTTGAACAAATTACGCAGGTTATCAAAGGCCTGCGTATCTTTCTTCTTGCTTTTTGGCTCCCTTAGTAAAGCCTCAGGGAATGGGACTAATTTTGGCACGAATTTGGGTGTATCGTCCTCTCGCGAATACGGTGCACATCTCGAATGAGAGGGCGATGAAGAAGAAGACGGGCAGGATTAGGTCGAGGCAGATCGACGGTCTACTTACCGCTCCTCGTAGTGATAGCATTAGACGATGCAGGTCCAGTGGTATCATATGGCGGAGGAGGGCTTGCAATGGGGACATAAGAGTGCGGTGCTGCAGCGGGATTAACCTGAAATCCCGGTGGAATGCTTGGAGCTTGCAGAATTTGATGAACCTGTCCCTGAGAAGGTTGTACCTGTGGTTGCGGACCACGGGGTATGAAGTTTCGCGGGTTTGGAACAGGTTGGGTGGGAAGAGTGCCCTGAGATCGAGTAGGCATGCGTAGTCAACTGATCTCAGCATTTTGCTGTGCCAATTGGTGCTGAAGAGAGGTCATGTTCTCTTTATGGCGCTTTTTCATATCCGTCATCATTCGCATCAATTTGTCAAGAGGACTTGATGCGTGTTTGGTTTGTGGTACGCAAGGGCCTGATGGCGGATTTGCCATAGGATTAGACTGGGCCCTTGGGATGATGGGTGCGGACGGTCGCATTGGTCCACCAGCGGGATTTTGGCACTGCGGGTTGTTGGACCATGCGAAATTTGGATGATTACACCACCCTGAGTTATAAGTGGCAGAGAACGGGTTGTTCCCCAGGGCGCAAGCGTCTTCTATGCCAGAAGATGCATCCACATGTAAATACGCTTCTGAGCGCACGGAGGCTTGGTCCTCTGTGTCAAAATACTGGCTTGTAGAAGCCAATTCCACATGACTTAACGAGTCGCTCGACGCGACACTCGGTAAGGAAGGTCTTACGGGGTTTCTTGGGATAAGCCTAGTGTTGGAAGAATTGGGGTTGTGACGAAGTCTTGAAGAGGTGGTGTTTGCCAGAGATCGGGCGAGGTTGGCCAGAAGCTCGTCCAGCTTCTTGTGCACGACGGAGACTTCATCCAATTTCTGTGCGATAAGGCTTAGGTCTGTGGATGAATGAGAGGGTCCCGTATCAACTTCGTGGACATTACGGGGCTGGCTGGTACGATTAAAGGCAACAATGGAAGCATTGTTCATCGAGTTTTCACTCATATTTTCAAACAGTTCGAATGCTCCATTCTCATCTTTATTCATAAAATTCCCTCCGCAGGAAGCGTCTTCAATCTGCTTCAAAGTCTCATTTAGCCCATAGTAGAAAATCTGGGCTATATGCCACTTAGGTAGACCATGGTGCGGACACTTCCTGAGGAGGTCATTATACCTCTCCCATGCCTCATGAAATTGTTCACCATTTTGTTGCGTAAATGAAGTGATGGCACGGCGAAGCGCATTGGTTCGCCCGATTGGGAAGAACTTCTTGAGAAACACTGTTCGCATCTCTTTCCAAGAGTGGATGGTTCTCCCAAGGGTGCGTAACCACTGCGGTGCTTTGTCCTACAATGAAAATGGGAACATTTTCATGAGGACTATAGGTAACCTGACGTTTCTTGGTTTAACAGTTTCAGCTAATCGGGTTAGGTCTTTCAAGTGGAGAAAAGGGTCTTCACTTGCAAGACCATGGAAGTGAAAATTTATTAGGCCAACTATGTTAGGTTTCAATTCAAAGTCGTCCCTGCCCATGGGGACCCGAATTTGTCCTATGGTCTCTGTAGTAGTGGGATTCTGATAAGAGCTAAGAGACCTAGGCTCCTCCCGTTCGGGAGGGTTCTGCATTTCCTCCAATGTTTCCCGAATGGCTTCCATTTGCTCATTATACATTTCCATTTGGGCTTGGAGGCAGGTTATGGGATCTAAGGCTCCACCACCTGGTGGGTTCTGAGGGGGGTTTCCTCCCTCGGGATTTGGGGGTGGGCGTGCAGCCATGTTTGTGGAGGAGGAGGACGATTCAGCTTCTTTTCTAGATTTATCAGTCAATTCAAACAGTTCAGGATTTTGTGACCTCCTCCCAAACATGCACTACCGCAGGAAGAATTGGGGGATAAGAAGGGAAAAGAGATGAGAGAAATGATACCGCAAAGGTACACTTGATGACAAATCAATTCAATCAAATTCCTAACCTCAACAGTGTGCCCTTAGACCTAAAGATTTAAGTTACCTACTATCACAAACTACGGAATCGAATGCGAGCACCGCGGAACCACCGGGCCAGATTGAAAGGCTGTTTGCCCCAGTCTTAGAGACCCGATAGCACGCGGGAACCCTCACCAGCACGTAGGCGCTACACACTGGTAGTTAGACCTCCAATCCTTAAGAAGGGTCAAGTTACTACCAATTTTAGTTAGAGGCTTAGGGTCAAGTGCTTTTGGAATGTGAAGGGCATTGTTTACGGGTAATGCCTAAGTGATTGATTTTTCAAAGTGTGTAAAACAAGCATGCAACGGGGAAATCTTCCCGAATTGAAGTTTTTATTGGTGAATGGTTTTTAGTTCAGCCTTAAATAGTATGGATTTTAGGATTTCGCTGAAATACCAATTCAACCAATCTCCAGGTTTTGCAAGAATACAAGTTTTCTTCTAAGCCCAACAAACTCTTCTTCAATGTCAATTGGTTAATGCATGCTAAAATGCAATGGGCTTCCCTAAATGGAGATTTCTATGTGTGGATGCACGAATCGATTTTAGATTAGTGTGAAAGGGAGCCAAAGCACTTCATTTCAAGTGCTCCCAATCACCAAAAAGATGTCCACACAAGGCTCAACTAAAAGATAAAGAAAATCAGATTGTTGGGGGTTGAGGTATTCGGGATCGAATCGTAGGCAAGTTAAAAAGTCGTGGTGGGGTTGGAATCAACTCAATTCCAAGTCTCTCCACCAAAAATGTGATCCCGAATTTGCAGATAAGTGAGGCAAAGAGGGGTGCAATCAATCTTTTTATGTTTGCCTCAAAGAATTCTTCCCACAGCGAAAAATTCAAGAATCAAGATTCTTGGATTTTCGCTATGTGAAGTAAGGTGGGAAATCTTGGGGCGGTGGGAGTGAAGATAATCAATCAAACAAGTGAATTTTAACCCACTTGCCCCAAGAGATCCCAAGAAGTTTTTCTAGTTTTTGTTTTAATGATTTTTTTTTATATATATATTTTTATTAAGGTGACAAGTTATCCTAAGTTGCTAAGAAAAGAAGACCTACTTGTTCGGCAACGTGTGCGAAGCTCCAATGCGGTGTCAACGTCCTCACGCTCTCGTTCCCACCTTGGATCTACTCCCGTCTTCGACTTCATCTGCCTGTCTTCTCCTTGCAACAGGTTTACCTGCACACCAAAAACAGAGACACCCATGAAGAGAGAAGAGAAAAAAAATGAGAGGAATGGAATAGAAACTTACTTGCAGGCACACTTCCTCGGCAACGGCGCCAGAAAAGGTGTGGTGTTAGACCCGAATAGGTTGTTAATATGGTGATTTTATCGTTGAAGTGTGTATAGTGGTTAACCTAAATCGGACCTAACCATCTCTTTACAAAATTTTTAACCTGGCCTACTTGATTTTATCTTGGTCACTTTTAGGCCCAAGGTCGAACTCTGGGAAGTGGGGTTACAATTTAAGTTTCTACGCCTTTCCTACAACAAATCTCTTCCGTTCGTTTATTGTGCTTTTGTTGTTTTTCTATTTAGATTTTTTTCTGGGTAATCTTTGTCCTTGAGGCACACCCTCAAAATTGGGTTCTTGGCTTTGAGCCAAAACAGGGTTCCCAAATGGGTCTTGTTATTCGTAAGATGGAGTACCTGCAAGTCAAGGATTATCTTTTCTCTTTTATATATTTTTTATCTCTTTATGGGCATGCAAGAGAAATAGAAATAAAGTAAATATAGTATAGATATATATGTATATACTATATATGTATAAAGGGGTGGGGGTGGAGGTGGAGATGGAGTGTAGCACGGTGTCGAGTCGATCGTCTAGAAAGATGCAACCAACAGGACGAGGTGCCGCGTGTAAGGTGTAGGATGGATGGTGGAAGATGAATGCGAACACGCTTTTCGTACGCGTGTATCGGGGAATATCAGCAACTGGTGAAAATATTCCCGCGATACCACGTATGGTAAGTAATGTGAAAATATATATCTATATGTATATATGTAAATATATCTATATGTATATCTATATATATGGTTATAAATATATAGGTGTATATATATGTAGTTATATATGTATATATATAAGTGTATATGTATATATAACTATATAGAGGTATATATATATGTATGTATAAGTATATAGTAATATATGTATATATAGATATATGTAGCTAGATATATATATATATATATATATATATATATGTATGTATATATGTATGTATATATAAGTAGGTGTGTATATATGTATATATATATATATGTATCTATACTTAGTTATATAGGTAATAATATATATATAGATATATGTATATATATATATATATATGTGTGTATATAAATATATGTATATATGTAAGTATATATATGTGTATATATATATATATATAAGTATATAGATATATATATATATATATATATATATATGTATATGTATGTATATAGACTAATACATAGTTATATATGTACTAATATATGTATAGATATATGTATATACATATATATATCTATGTGTGTATATAAGTATATGTATATATGTAAATATATATGTGTATATATATATACATAAGTATGTAGATATAGGTATATATATATGTATGTATACTAATACATAAGTATATAAGTACTACTATATGTATAAATATAAAATATATATATATGTATATATATATATGTATATAAATATATGTATATATATCAATATATATATGTATACGTATATATGTCAATATATATATGTATATAATAGTGTATAGGTGTGTGTGTATGAAAGTGTGAGTGAAGGTATGTAAGTGTCGGTAAAGAGAGTGAGAGAGTGTTGTGAGAGAGAGAGAGAGAGAGAGGGAGAGCGCTCGGTTCCTGCTGGAGGTTAAGGCGTCTAAAGGACCAAGCATCGTCTGGAGGCTGAAGCTCGCGCGCAAGCGTGCATGCGCGCAAAGAAGTGCACGCTGGAGGGCGTAGGCGCAGAGAGAGGAGGCCGCAGCGCACCGCGCTGCGTGGAAGGCTGGAGCGGGTGCTCGTAGGCACGGGCGAAAGGAGCGTGCGACGCGGGCGGGTGAGGGCGACACGGGCGGGTGGGCGGGCGCGGGGCTGAACGCATGCGCGGGCGAACGGCGATAGCGGCGCGCCGGTTGACCGGATAAGTGAGGAGCTTTCCGGTCACCCCACTGTAGCCACAGTGTTCCGCAGAAACGTGTGAACAGTGGCTACAGTGGCTGGGCGAGCCGTGCGACCGCCTGCTGCAGGTGTTGTGAGTGCGAACGGCTCGCGGTTGGCGCGTGTGGGCTTGCGCGCGAGGAAGAAGGTCTGCGCCGGCCGGTTGCAGGCGTGGAGAAGTTCGCGACAGAGCGTGCGGAGAGGAGGCAAGGGCGCTTGCAGGCACGCTCGGTGGCCTGCACGTGTTACTGGGGTGCTTGGTCGGCCATTGTAGAGGCGTGCAGTGGCCGATTGTGGGCGGAAGAGAGAGCGCGACAGGGTGAAGAAGCGGGAGACGATGGTGCCTGCAGGCGCACGCGGAGGGCGAGGGCGGCCAGTAGGCTTGCCAGGAATGGGTTGGGCGGCTGCTGCTGCGTGCTGCTGCTGTTGCCTTGCCGCTGCGTGCTGCTGCTGCCGCCTTGCCGCTGCTGCTGGAGCTTTGAGCTTCAAGCTTGAAGCTCCCGCTCCAATGGTTGAAGGTGCTGGAAACGTAAAAACGAGGAAAGAGCCACCACGCCCACCGGCTCTTTGGTGAGCTGGGCGGTGGTGGACTCACGGTGGTGGTTGTGGACCACCGTGAGTTGCTCCTGTCCGCCAGGTGTCTCCTCGGAGGAGGAGGGTCGGCGTGTGGAGGGAGAGGAAGAGGACGGTGGCCCGGAAGGAAGTGGAGCTATAGGTTCTTTTCGTTGGACCAGGCTACTTTGCAAGAAGGTAGCCGAGCTCTTTTTATAGAAGGAGAGAGCATGCACAGCCATGCCCTGGCTGTGCATGCGGCTGCATGGGGCTTGGCAGGGAGAGGTAGCCCCAGGGAAGGGTTTGAGCAGGAAGAGGTGATGGAGAGCAGGGAATGGCTCGAAGGAGAAGAAGTTGCCATGCAGCTGCGGGAAGAGTGATTACAAAATCAAATGAAATAAAAAATAAAAAGATGGTGAATTTGCAAAGATGCACTTGAGGAAAAATGTTAATTGCAAGGCCACTTATTTTATTCTCCTCCCCTCTCAATTAAATGCATACATGCATGTATTTTTACAATGCGACTATGGAGACCTAATATGTATTGGTAATGCTAGGAAATAGCACAAGACGGCACAATTGCAGGTGTATTTTTCCGGTGCAATCAGCTATTCCTAGACAAGTCAGGATGTTTGGTTTTACTTATTTTTTTGCCATTGCTGAGGGACTTTGGCATTGCGGTGAGGTATAGTTGGGGATCTGCTTGTCTAGCCTATATATATCGGCATTTATGTCTCGCTGCACATACTATCACCAGCCAGTTAGGAGGCCCTTTGATATTATTGCAGATATGGGCATGGGGGCACTTTTCACACATCACTCTTATTGTGCACCACCCACCTGATTGGCATGGCAGACCACTTGCTTGTTGGTGGGGGGCGGACTTCGATGTCATAGACCCTATTGCCTTATTGTGACTTGCTCAATTTGCAAGTTGTAGATAAAGTATAATGTCTACCATTACTATTATATGATAGGATCTCTTGTTGTTTCCTTTGTTGGAACTAGATGTATATAGGCAAGTGGGTCTATTATTTTATTTTTATTTATGGAAAGTTGGGAATCTGCAGATTCTCCATACAACTAATCTCTTGAAAAAAAAATCTATGCAATTCAGTAAACCATGCAAATGGTCCCCTATGGGACTTGAACCTATGCTAAACCAAGTTTAACATTTTGGATTTATGTATCCAATGATATGATCAAGCATTTTTTTCTTTACTATAATATGATATTCAATGAATTCATATCCTTCAATAATATTAACATTTCGATTTGTGTCTTAGGTTGTCTAGGAGCCATGCACGGATGCAGTTTGAGCACAAGTGACACCATCATGCCTCGTTGGCCAAGAGTTTTGGGTGGCTAGGATTCCAATTATTATGTTCCACATAGTGGAGCATTACTTTCCAGATCATGTCACACGCCAATTTGGAGGAAGGCAATGTATACCTAATGAATGTGACATCGACTCCCATCTTCATGCCATGGATCTTAGAGGCAAAAACAACATCATTGGGTCGATTGTCACTCATCACACATAGATGATTGGGTTGCACATCGAGATCGAGTTGTTTAGTTGGATCCCATAGTTACCGGGTGATGTGCACACATCTAATTAGAGTAAAATATCTATTTTTTCATGTTCCTAGTGTCATAAAAGCATCATGCATTATAAATATTGCATAACATGCATCATTGTGCATTTAGATTAATTTGTACAAATTGTATATTAATTCATTCTTTTTATAGTAAGGGGACAGGGCGATATTTATCTAGGTCTCGAATTGAAGATACAGCCATACGGATCTAATCAGGACGACGATCGGAGTCCAACGCCTCCAAGATCAAACCTCCGTAGCATCATATGCAGTCTGAGGAAGATCAGAGGCCAAGGGACGAGGTGGTGAAAATCTGAACTTCGGACGACAAATCCAACCACATGGATGGGTTCAGATTGACGACCATATTCAAACAATGTGAAAATCGATCCAAACTGATATCTGTGGCACCACCTACGAGCAAAAGAAGATGGACGACCCAGATCGTGTCATATGTCATCATTTAGGCTACCCAAGGACCAACCACAACCTCCCTTCACCAATGGATGGCCTTCCCTGTTATGACTCGAACCGGCTCCACATGGAACCCAGGGTCAGATCGTCTCAACTACCCCAAGAACCAACCAGCCAACAAGTAATAAATCAAAACGTAGTAATTTCCACACATGCACCATAGCTACAAGAGTGAATAAACGATAGAAATATGAAAAGTAACAGTAACTGAAAATAGTATCACAAGAGAATAACACATTTACATCATAGCCATCACAACATAATAGAGAAACGGAAATTGTACTACTAATCCCAAAATAAATACTCACAATAGCAAAAGGATGGCCAAACTACAGCATAGAAGAAAAGGAACAACTAAGGCTGGGCTCGGCTAAGCCCAGCTCCCTCCGCAGTCGGTGGAACTGGCTACCCACCTCCTTGTATTAGATAGAAGTGGTGGACATCAGCAAAAGCTAAGTAGAGTGACAAGTGTACATTCAACTAACACAATTTTAATTAAAGAGAAAGTAGTTAACAGTTCAGGTAGCAGTAAACATTTCAAGCATGTTCATATTTTATTTCCCTTTCTAGTTACTAGTTGTTTGCAATTTCAATTATTCTAGCAAAGGGTCCCATTATCTCTTGGTTCACATGTTCCCTAACAGAACGATCTTGCTACCGTTTTTTCGCAATGCAGAATGTGCACGTGGTGATCTCCTAGCCGAGAGAACACCCCGTGTTTGTCCTACACTTGGTCTACCACCTCGGGGTCATAGTTGTGACGTAGCAGTGACTACGGCATGCGTGATAAACGCGAAGGGGGCTACCCCGCACTGGCACACAATCAGTCATTTCTGCTAATGGGTACACTTTAAGTCGTACAACACAGAACAAAATAGGGGTCACACCCTCACGAGTCTACATACCCTTGCCCGACTATCCCTGTTGGCCTTGTGGGCCTAACAGGAGTCGGTGTAGGAATGTCATTCCTACCCTGGGTCCCAACCTGAGAGAAGGCTAGCTCTCTCCCTACACTAGGGGCGATTAGCTCTCCCTAATATGTGCGTACACGAGGGATAGCTCACTCCCAAACCAGAACTCAACTAATAGTCATGTCTCACAGTAGGCGAATTATTCCATCACTATCAAAGTTTCATATCACAGTAGATAAGCTATTCTTCTAGTTCTCCCTAAGGTTCGCTTGTAATTCCTTAATTTCTATTGCAAACATCAACGAGTAACATGCATCTCCATTCATAATTTAGATTTGAACATGGAATGAACACATAGAGCCATTACAGTAAGAGCCTTTATCTCAACCATTAGGGTTATCATTTTCACACAACAAGCATTATTCATTCTTCACAGGCATGACAAGCATAAACTTTATAAATTATGAGTTAGGGCATGCATGTGTGTGCATGCGTTTGTAAGACAATGTAGTTATCCATATCATTCACAAAAAATACAGTTGCAGAATTTTAATAATTCATTAACTAACTACTTGTAACATTGATTCAAAATGAAACTAAGCTCATCGGAACAAGAAGGGTCACTCTACCTAGGTGCACAGGAGGTATGGGGGCACGAGGAACTGACCCGGATGTCCTCGTAGGTCATGCTTGTGCCTTGGACTTAGAGCTTACACCAAATCAATGGCCGAAAGGAGCATTAAATACTTGGACCAAAATTTCAGTGTGCTAAACAGACTTAAAACATGGTAGAAATAATCCAGAAAGGTGGAGAAATTCAAGAGCTTTCCAACGATACCTGTCGCACGGAAAAAGGACTTCACTTGGGCCCCAAACCGACCCAAAAACGTCCCTGATTCACTAATCAGACGTCTGCCATACCCCGTAGACGTCTTAGACCATCAGAACCTCCCACAAGGATGTCTAGTGTCTATCCTGGCCATCTAAGACTTGATCTGGACGTCCTACACCTCTTCCAAACGTCCGCATGGCCCTCCGAACGTCTACACAATCCTTTGAACATCCTATGCGTGCCTCGAAGTTCACCTGTGCGCCACTTCCTCACGCGAACTCGCCTCAGGTCTTACCCTCGCGCACAATGACCAACACGGCCTACGAGCTTTGACGCCCATGCACGCCTTGAGTAGTGCACCCACGCCGCTGTCACCTCGACAAACCGTGCCTCACATTCTCCTCGAATGTCCAGGGCTCATCCTGTCCATTTGAGGCTTGCTTCGGATGTCCGACACCACCATCGGATGTTTGATGCGGCTTATTTCTTACGCAGCAGCTCTGCGTTCGACTTTGCCCGACTACCCCTCCCCACGCCGCACTCAGCTGGCTGCGCAACCTTGACCGGCAGGTCCTCCCCACGCATAGCTCCACCTGGCTCTGTGCTTCCGCAACTAGCCGCTGGACTCAGCGAGCAATAACTTGCTCCAGGGTTCACTCGCAGTAGTAGCAGCTCGCCCCCTCTCACACCCTCACGCGGCTGCAGCTCCACCACACTACCTCGCACAAGTGCGACGCCGGAGCTCAGTCGCGAGCCCTCCTCGCACTGGACTTGTCCTCTCCTTCCCTAGGTTTGGAAGAAGGTAGGGAGCGCTGTTTGTAGAGGGGGAAGTGGGGGTGTGCTAAGGGTGTTGGGGTGGGTTTTATGGAGGAGTTTTTAGGGCTCGTAGAGGTATGGTGGGTAGAGGAAAATTGTGGGAGAAATCCTAAATTTCTTTGAAATATCCACGTGGGTCCTACGAGCAATAGTTAAGGGCATGAAAATGTCCGGAAGCACTCCGAAGGTTCGGGAAATTTTGCAGGGACCCTCAGGAAGGGTCATTTCAACTGGTGGAAGTGGAAGAGTGTCACTATGGACCTAGTAGTGGAGATACTCATTACACTGCGGGGACATGATGTCGTTTGGGTCATAGCAGATTGATTGACGAAGATGGCACGATTTTTGCTGATCCGAGTCACTTTTGGACCAGCACAGTTAGCAGAGCACTACATCAGAGATGTGGTGCATCTTTATGGAGTCCCCCGCAAGATCATATCTGATAGAGATACCTGCTTCACTTCCCAGTTCTCAGGAGAGTTCTAGGAAGCTTTGTGGACTTACTTGAGGTTTAGCACTACCTACCATCCCCAGACCAACAGACAGTCAGAGTGCACCATTCAAACACTTGAGGACCTCCTGCGTGCCTGTGTACTAGACTGGAGGGGCTCCTCAGAGGAGCATCTACCCATGGTAGAGTTGCATACAATAACAACTATCATTCGAGTATCGGCATGGCACCTTATGAGGCATTATATGGGTGGAAGTGTACGGCTCCCTTGAGTTGGGTTGAGGTTGGGACCAAGTGGGAGGTTGGTCCTAGGTTGATCCGCTAGAGTCAGGAGGTGATAGAGTAGATTCACGGGCGACTTTGTACCGCCAAGAGCAGACATAAGTACTACGCTAACAGAAAGCATTAGGAGTACAGTTTGAGATTAGAGATCATGTCTTCCTCCGTGTTTCATCCATGAAGGGATTACAGTGTTTTGGGGTGAAGGGGAAGCTCACGTCAAGGTACGTGGGACCTTTTGAGGTCTTGGAGTGAGTTGGATCTGTTACTTACCGACTTGTCCTTCCACCCCAGTTGTTAGGTGTACACGACGTGTTCCATGTGTCCAACCTGAGGAGCTACATTGCCGACCCCTGCCACATACTAAGCCATGAGAGCACCGAGGTGGGAGATGACCTAACTTATCCAGAGAGGCTAATGCAGATTTTAGACAAGGCCATCAATAGATTGAGACGGAAAGGGGTGCCTCTGGTGAAGGTTCTGTGGAGGAGCTAGAAGCACAAGGGGGCAACGTGGGAGCCTAAGGCAACAATGTGGGATTGGTACCTGAAACTCTTTGGGGGTACATATTTTCTGACTGGCTCTAATCCTCTTTAAGTTTGTTATGCACACGTATTGTTTCATATTGCATCATAGTTGAGCTTAAGTTTAGGGGACGACACTTCCTTTAAGTTTGTTATGTTGAAATGAACCTTCCTGAGGGTCCCTGCAAAATTTCTTGAACCTTCAGGATACTTCCCGACATTTTCACGCCCTTAACTATTGCCCATAGGACCCACACGGATATTTCCAAGAAACCTAGGATTTTTCCCACAATTTTCCTCTACCCACCATACCCCTACGAGCCCTAAAAACTACTCCATAAAACCCACCCCAACACCCTTACCTCACCCCCACTTCCCCCATGCAAACGACACTCCCCACCTTCTTCCAAACCTAGGGAAGGAGCGGAGGAATGAGGAAAGGAGAAGAGAAGCCGAATGGGGGGAGGGCTCGCGACCAAGCCCAGGCATCACGCCAGCGCGAGGTGGCGTGGCGGAGCTACAGCTGCGTGAGGGTGTGAGGGGGGGTAAGTTGGTAATACTGCACGTAAGCCCTGGAGCGAGCTACTGCTTGTTGAGCTTTGGCTGCTGGCTGCAAAAGGATGGAGCCAAGCAGGGCTTTGCATGGGGACGAGCTGCCGGTCGAGGTCGCGTGGCTAGTTGAGTGCGGCGTCTGGAGGGGTAGTCGAGCAAAGCTGAGCGTAGAGCTGTTGCATGAGAAAGAAGGTGCATCAGACATCTGGGAGTGCTGCCGGACGTCCCAAACAAGCCTCAAATGGCTGGAATGAGCCCCGAACGTCCGAGGAGAATGCGAGGCACAAGGCACGGTCTATCAAGGTGATAGAGGCGTGGGTGCACTGCACGAGGCACGTGTAGGCATCAAAGCTCACAGGTCGCGTGGTCGTTGTGCACGAGGGTGAGACCCAAGGCGGGTTCACGTGGGGAAGCCACGTGCGGGCGAACTTCAAGGCATGCATAGGAGTCCGAAGGATTGTACAAATGTCTGGAGGGCCCCGCGGACATCCTGAAGAGGTGTAGGATGTCCAAAGCGAGTCTTAGATGGCCAAAACAGACGTTGGACATCTAGGTGGGAGGTTCTGACGGTTTAAGATGTCTGGGGGGTATGCTAGACATCCGATAACTGAATCAGGGAGGTTTTTGGATCGGTTTAGGGCCCAAACGAGGTCCGTTTTCCGTGCAACAAGTATCGTTGGAAAGCTCCTAAATTTCTTTACCTTTCTATATTATATCTACCACGTTTTAAGTCTATTTAGTACACTGAAATTTTGGTCCAAGTATTTAATGCTCCTTTTAACCATTGATTTGGTATAGGCTCTTAGTCTAGGGCGCAAGCGAGATTTGTGCGGACGTTCGGGTCGGTTCCTCTTGCCCCCATACCTTCCGAGCACCTAGGTAGAGTGGCCCTTCTTGTTCCAATGAGCTTAGTTTCATTTTGAATGCTTGTTACAAGTACTTAGTTAATGAATTATTAAAATTCTGCAATTGCATTTTGTGAATGATATAGATAACTGCATTGTCTTATAGATGCACACACACACAAGCATGCCCTAACTCATAATTGATGAAATTTATGCTTGTCATGCCTGTGAAGAATGAGTAATGCTTGTTGTGTGAAAATGACAACCCTAATAGTTGAGATAAACGCTCTTATTGTAATGGCTCTATGTGTTCAGTACATGTTGAAATCTAAATTATGAATGGAGATGCATGTTACTCGCTGATGTTTGCAACAGAAATTAAGGAATTATAAATGAACCTTAGGGAGTACTAGAATAATTGCTTATCTGTTGTGATATGAAACTCTGAAAGTGATGGAATAATTCGCCTGCTGTGTGACACGATTGTTGGTTGAATTCTGGTATGAGAGTGAGTTGGACCTCGTGTATGTACGTACTGGGGAGAGCTAATCACCCTTAATGTAGGAAGAGAGCTAGCCTTCCCTTGGGTTGGGACTAAGGGTAGGAATGGCCTTCCTACATCGACTCCTATTAGGCCCACGGGGCCAACCGGGATAGTCGGACGAGGGTATGCAACCTGGTGAGGGAGCAACCCCTATTCTGTTGTGTGTTATACGACTTAGAGCATACCCGTTAGCTGAAATGACTGACCGCGTGCTAGTGCGGGGTAGCCCCCTTCACGCTTATCACGTGTGCCGCAATCATCGCTACGTCGCGACTATGACCCCGGGGTGGTAGACCAGGTGTAGGACAAACGTAGGGTGTTCTCTTGGCTAGGAGATCACCACGTGCACATTTTGCTTCACGAAAAAACCATAGCAAGATTGTTCCATTAGGGAACATGTTAACTAAGAGATAATGGGAGACCCTTTGCTAGAATAATCGAAATTGCAAACTAGTACCTAGAAAGGGAAATAAAACATAAATATGCTTGAAATGTTTACTGCTACCTGAACTATTTACTAACTGTTTACTGCTTTCTCTTTAATTAAAATTGTGTTAGTTGAATGTACACTTGCCACTCTACTCAGCTTTTGTTGACATCTACCACTTATATCCAGGATAGGGAGGTGAGCAGCCAGTTCCACCGACTGCGGAGGGAGTTGGGCCTAGCCGAGCCCAGCCTTACTTGTTCCTTTTCTTCTCTGTTGTAGTTTGGCCCTCCTTTTGCTGCCTTGAGTATTTATTTTGGAATTAGTAGTACAGTTTCCGTTTCTCTAGTATGTTGTGATGGCTATGATGTAAGCGTGCTATTCTCTTGTGGTACTATTTTCAGTTACCGTTACTTTTCAGATTTCTGTCTTTTATTCACTCTTCTAGTTATGGTGCATGTGTGGAAATTGCTATGTTTTGATTTATTACTTGTTGGGCAACTGGTTCTTGGGGTAGTCGAGGGATTTGACCCCGGGTTCCATGTGGAGATGGTTCAGGTTGTAACTGTAGTTTCCCTACCAGGAGGGGGTGACGTAATAAAATGCGGAATAGAATACAAACAAACTCAAAAAAAATTCAATCACACAAGGTACACAATTATTTTTAGATGGAAACCCAAACCGGGTGAAAACCATCACCTAACCCTCTCGAGTTAGGATTTTCTGATCAACCAAGTAGATCAAATCCACTAAACGAATCACCTAAACGAGGGTGATTCAACCTCAATTACAACCACGCTACAAGTGCGAGGGTAGCGTTCCTCAACCCCTTCTCTTCACGAGAAGGATTTTGTCCCACGAAGGAGATGGGAATTCGTAAAGCGAATACCCAACCAAATAACAAAGTAAAATAACAAATATAGAGCCAACAAAGATTTAAACCTAGCTTCTATAGGAATTAAGAAACTCCCCTTTGCAAGGAGTGCGTTGAATTGATGACGTGGGTGCGTGAGCCACGCGATGGCGCAACGTCACTCTCGTGAACTATGGCGGGAGAGCGGGTGCGCAAAGGCTTGATGCTCTCAAGATGTAGAACTTGAGCTTGAAGAGCAAGAGCTTTTCTTGGACACAAAAGAGTGTGAAAGTGTATTACTAGGTGTGTCTTGTGTATCTAGGTGTATGTTTGTGTGCAAGAGGTTCCTCTCTATTTATAGAGGCCTTAGGAAGGCTTTGGAAGGCTCAGGAAAGCTTCCATAGCCGTTGGGTGCAAAGCTCAAGAGAATCAACCCGAAATCGGGAACAATGATTGCACTGATAGGGTAATCAGACGTCTGATCCTGGCATCAGACGTCTGGAAGACCAGTTTAAGACGTTTGAAAATAAGGTCAGACGTCTGATTTTAGGCGGGTTTCTTCCTGACTTGAATCAGATCTAAACAGGGTTCTAGTGCAAGTCCATCAGACGATATACAGGACGTTTGGCACTATGTCTGGATGTCTGGAATCCTACTTTTTCTGCGGGAATGGATTTCCAAGAGTTGCAACGGCTAGAAAATCTCTGAGAAGAGATTTTGGGTTAGCCGAGGCAAAACGATCATTTATCAAACGTCTGGAAAGGCTTAAGGACGTCTGATAAGGCTCTAACGATCTTATTCTTCAGTGTTTGGTAAGGCAGCCAACAATCCACTAATTGGACGTCTGGCAAAAACATCAGACGTCTTATAAGACGTTTGGTCTAAGGTCTGGACATCTGATTTCATCAAACAGAGTTAACCATGTCCAGCCTAAATGTTACCAGAAGTCTGAATCAACAGTCAGACATCTTAAAACATATTATCAGACGTCTGATTTTGGAATTAGACGTCTGGAACAGTTGTTTGAACCTTATATTGGTTTTCTAAGTTCTCCACAGAAAACCTAAGTGTCCTAGGGTTGTGCGGGTGTTCCTAGGACTACTGTTAGGGTACTTTGAGGCTCTTCAACATGATGTTATAAGGAACAAAAGGAGCAAGGAAATAAAGATAAAAGTACATGAAAGAAATAAATAGAATTCTATTCTATTCTTCTTGTCCTTCCATCTTCAATCTATCGTTCCTCGCGAATCTCCTCTGTTCTCCATCAAGCTCCTCCAATCCATCTTGGATGCGAGCTTGAACTCCGTCTAATCACGTCTCCATTTGCAATTGACCTGAAATCTAAGACTCCAATTGCAAATGTTAAATGACACATGTTTTGTTATCATCAAAACAAACGATCGTGATGCTCTAGCACCAACAATCTCCCCCTCTGTGATGATGACAAAATCATAAATAATGCAAAAAATCCTCCCCCTTTTTGACATTATCAAAAAGGTTTGATTGATTTTAAATTTCCTATAACTCCCCCTTAAAACATGCTCTTCTATGAATTTCTTTTAACAAAAGTAATGTCCTTCCCCTTTTTGTAACAATAGGATAGTTGTTTTTCTTCTCCCCTTTACTAAAGGAAATTTAGCTAACCTACATCTCCCCCTTAAAAATTGACAATTAGATCATAATTTTTTTTTTTTTAACTCCCCCTATCTAAATGCTAATGATAAAAAGATAGAGTAAAGAATTTTTTACCTCACCTACCATGGCCAATAAAATGGCCCAAAAGGTGGTGGTGGATGCCACATTGAATGGGGCTCCCATCCGTAGCTTGGAGGCTCGGGCATTAGCGCCGGTCTCCAGTCTAGTGTCGACGTGCGGCGGGTCCATCGTTTGTTCGCCGTCTCGTCGGTCTTCTTGTTCTCCTCCTTGGTCTACTCCTTAGTTCTCCCAACTCGAGTTGACCAGCCTGGAGCTTGTAGGTCCAGTCCTTCGTGTTGTAGTTATCCCTGAAACCTACAAAATAAGATTCCAATTCTTTCTTTGGTATCCAAGTGAGCTTGGATCCGGATCTATTAGCAGGTCTCCTTGACGGAGATCCTTTCTCAACCTTAGGGCCATAAAAATCATCTACTTTGTTGATTAATTTGTTAGAGTTTTCCCTAAGACATGCAATTTCTTTTTATATAATATGCATCTTAGTCTTTAAATCAGAGATTTCTAACTTTAAACTATCATTTTCTTCAATCAATTTAATATTTTCATTGATTAAATTTTTATTATCTAATAACAGGTTATTATCCTTAGGACTAGAGCTACTTTCTAGGTCCTTAAGTTTTATTTCTAACCTATCATTTTCAGATTTAAGAAAGCTAAGGTTCTTTTTAATGCTTTTGTTTTCTATTCTTAATGATTTACTAACATCAAATAGTTCATTAAAAGCTTCTTGTAAATCGAAACTTACCTCGTTGTCTGAGTTGCTTCCGCTTTCGTTGTCGCTATCACTTCCTCTGGCCGTGAATCCAAAGCAAGCGGTTTCCTTTTCTATAGACTTTTCTTCTTCCTCTTCCTCTGAGCTCGAATCGTCCCAAGTGGCTTGGAATGCCTTCTTCTTAGATTTCTTCTCCTTTTCCTTCTTCTTCTCCTTTTTGAGAAGAGGGCACTCTGGTCGTAGGTGCCCTTTCTCGTTGCAGTGATAGCAACGTCTCGAGCTTTCCTTCTTCTCCTTTTTCTCTTTCTTTGATTCCCTATAAAACTTGGAAAATTTTTTAAGTAAAATTCTAAAGTCTTCGTCGTCGGAGCTTACCTCGCTATCCGACGCGGCTCTAAAGGTGAGAGTCTTCTTCGATTTTGGCTCTGGTGTATCCTTCTTCTGCTTTAACTTTGTCTCGCAGGCCATTAGATTGCCTAAGAGATCTTCCATGTTGAGCTCCTCTACTTCGTTTGCCTCCTCGATGGCGGTGACTTTCTGTTCCCACTCCGGTCCAAGGGAACGAAGAAGCTTCCCTTGAAGCTCCCCCTTGATGAAAGTCTTCCTAAAGCTTTCAAATTGTTTACTATGAGAGTGAATCTAGTGTTCATCTCACTTAAAGTTTCATTAGATTTCATGGAAAAAGCCTCAAACTCTTGTGAAAGTAAATTGAGTTTAGAAGTTTTTACTTTAGAGGTACCTTCATGAGTTACCTCGAGTGTGTGCCAAATCTCGAATGTGGTGGCGCATTGCGAGATTCTATTGAACTCCTTCGGGCTGAGCGCGTAGTACAACGCATTCATAGCTTTCTCGTTGAGTGAGAGTTCTCGAATCTGCTGTTGTGAGTAGCCTACTGTGGGTCTTTTTGGGACATTGAAGGGGGTCTCGCAACGGTCCCATATTGTAAATTCGGTGGCTTGAAGCCATGTCTTCATCCGTAGCTTCCAGTAGCTATAGTTGTTCCCGTCGAAATAGGGTGGTCGGACGGTGGACTATCCCTCGGAAATCCTGCTCACGGAACTGCTCCCCTCCATAGGATCTTCGCCGGTGTGTAATGCCGATAACGCGAAACCAGCTCTGATACCAATTGTAGTTTCCCTACCAGGAGGGGGTGATGTAATAAAATGCGGAATAGAATATAAACAACCTCAAAAAAAATTCAATCACACAAGGTACACAATTATTTTTAGGTGAAAACCCAAACCTAACCCTCTCGAGTTAGGATTTTCCGATCAACTAAGTTGATCAAATCCACTAAACGAATCACCTAAACGAGGGTGATTCAACCTCAATTACAACCACGCTACAAGTGCGAGGGTAGCGTTCCTCAACCCCTTCTCTCCACGAGAAGAATTTTGTCCCACGAAGGAGACGGGAATTCGCAAAGAGAATACCCAACCAAATAACAAAGTAAAATAACAAATATAGTCCTATAGAGCCAACACAGATTTAAACCTAGCTTCTATAGGAATTAGGAAACTCCCCTTTTCAAGGAGTGCATCGAATTGATGACGCAGGTGCGTGAGCCACGCAACGGTGCAACGTCGCTCTCGTGAACTACGGCGGAAGAGCGGGTGCGCAAAGGCTTGATGCTCTCAAGATGTAAAACTTGAGCTTGGAGAGCAAGAGCTTTTCTTGGATACAACAGAGTTTGAAAGTGTATTACTAGGTATGTCTTGTGTATCTAGGTGTATGGTTGTGTGCAAGAGGTTCCTCTCTATTTATAGAGGCCTTAGGAAGGCTTTGGAAGGTTTAGGAAAGCTTTCATAGCCGTTGGGTGCAAAGCCCAAGAGAATCAGCCCGAAATCAGGAATAATGATTGCACTGACAGGGTAATCAGACGTCTGATCCTGGCATCAGACGTCTGGAAGACCAGTTTAAGATGTCTGAAAATAAGGTCAGACGTCTGATTTTAGACGGGTTTCTTCCTGACTTGAATCAGATCTAAACAGGGTTCTAGTGCAAGTCCATTAGACGACATACAGGACGTCTGGCACTATGCCTGGACGTATGGAAACCTACTTTTTCTGCGGGAATGGATTTCCAAGAGTTGCAACGGCTAGAAAATCTCTGAGAAGAGGTTTTGGGTCAGCCAAGGCAAAACAGTCATTTCTCAGACGTTTGGAAAGGCTTAAGGACGTCTGATAAGGCTCTGACGGTCATATTCTTCAGTGTTTGGTAAGGCAGCCAACGGTCCACTAATTGGACGTCTGGCAAAAACATCAGACGTCTTATAAGACGTCTGGTCTAAGATCTGGACGTCTGATTTCATCAGACAGAGTTAACCATGTCCAGCCTAAATGTTATCAGACGTCTGAATCAACAGTCAGACGTCTTAAAACATATTATCAGATGTCTGATTTTGGAATTAGACGTCTGGAACAGTTGTTTGAACCCTATATTGGTTTTCTAAGTTCTCCATAGAAAACCTAAGTGTCCTAGGGTTGTGCGGGTGTTCCTAGGACTACTGTTAGGGTACTTTGAGGCTCTTTAACAAGATGTTATAAGGAACAAAAGGAGCAAGGAAATAAAGATAAAAGTACATGAAAGAAATAAACAAAATTCTATCCTATTCTTCTTGTCCTTCCATCTTCAATCTATCGCTCCTCGCGAATCTCCTCTGTTCTCCATCAAGCTCCTCCAATCCATCTTAGATGCGAGCTCGAACTCCGTCTAATCACGGCTCCATTTGCAATTGACTTGAAATCTAAGACTCCAATTGCAAATGTTAAATGACACGTGTTTTGTTATCATCAAAACAAACGATTGTGGTGCTCTAGCACCAACAGTAACATTCCCTCTCCACCGTTGGATGAATATCCAATGGTCTTGAGTGTTGGACCATGATTTCGTCTACTTGACAATTTAGGGGTCATAGCACATTGGTCAAGAGCTTTATCCTTAATGGAGGTCATGGGTTAGAGTCTTGAGGACACCTTTATTTTCCCTACAAATCTCCTTTTTGCATGGCAAATGAGGCATGGCCGAATGGACATCACTCTAACGCCCCATCATGCATGGCAGCATAAGACGTCCTCATGCATGCTCGGATGTCTGCAATGGGAGATCACGAGTAGCATTGCATGAAGGGGCATTATTCTTTGCGTGAAAATTCAAGTGGTGCCAGCAAATCCATGCAACACGTAGTGCAATTGAAGGGTGCATGCACGTGAAATTTGGGCCTTCTGATTGGCATTTAACGGCCATGAAATATCTTTGCGGTGCCAGTGTTGGAGACATATGAAATGCAGATCGCGAGCGCCATTGCATGGCTAGACGTGGGAGTGTGAGGCACGGCCCTTGGCTCATGCCATGAACACATGATCCCAATTATAAAAAATGATCATTTTAACCCCCTCCAAAAACCTATAAAAAGAGCCCACATTCCCTTCATTTTCTTCATCCATTCCTTTCTCTTCCTCTCCTCTCCAATGCTCTAAAGAGCTAGTCCCATACCCGGGATGCTCCACTAGAGTTTATAAAAATAAATTTTCACATCCTCTCACACCTGTTCGTGGAGTGCCCGTGGTTGTCTTCTCAACCCACGTTCGAGAATTGGATCTCATTGCGATGCCACCCTACTTCGTCCTCCGTCCTTCAGCTCTATTCTCCTTCGTCCATCATCTCACCACCATCTTCCAAGCACTCTGTCAATGCGGCTCGTCCTCCAAGCAGTAGTCGAGGAGGATTTTCTCACCCCTATCTTTTTACTGCTTTCTAGTGTAGTTTTATTTTCTTTAAGTGTTGTAATAGACTCTGGATTATTTAAATGCAAGACTTGTTTATCCTCTCTATATTTTTCTCTTTATTTGTATTATTGTATCCCTTTTCTATTATTTATTCTTTAAGTAGAATAACTAGTGTAGATTAATTTCAACCAGCTACTCTAATTTATAAAAATAAATGTGAATTTTAAATCAAACGCTAGCCTCCCCATGTTCGCCCTGGGACTCACCAGAGTTTTGATTAAAATTTATTTTGTAGTTTCCTTTAAAAAAAAATTTATTTTGTATCGGATTTTCTTGTAAATTTTACAATGACTCGGGTTTTCCAAAATCCAACTTTTCTTCACAACAATTTTCTCACTTATCAATGGGGAGCAGGGCATCACACTTGACTATGCCCCATGGTGCTATAGCATTACTCGAAGATGCATTGGTCGACACAGGAAAGTTCTGTGGAGTAAGGTATATTTTTGACAATTACTTAAATTTAAATTACTTATTGTAAGTTGCACAATTTAACTTATGGTTGATTTTCCTAAATATTTCAGCAGGCTAAATGGGATAAGGCTGCCAACCTATTGGCAAAAGAAAGGCCTAATCTGGACGAGCTATGAATGCTTATCGAGGATGCACGTCAAGATTTGCGAGAAGAGGTTGGCTAACAATTTGTTGAGGTCCAGCCCCCTAGAGATGGAGGTAATGATGGTGAGGCCATCGACCCTCCAATGGCACCTCCACATCGAGGACGAGGCCGATGTGTATGACGAGGATGACAAAGAGCTCGTGGAGATTTGGGGATAATCATTGAGGAAGACCAGTCGGATTGACACGAGCATGACTCGAAGATGGACGTGCACTAGGAGGACATCCTACCCGACCCATCGATGAATGTCATGGAGTAGCCACAGGTATAGAATGACCATCCAGAGGTAGAGCACCAGGTGCCACAGGTACAACATTATCAGCTAGACTTACAACATTCCCAGCCAGATGTATAGCACGAGCAGCAAGTGCTAGTCTTTGAGGTGTCCCAGGAGGACTTAAAGCAACAACAGCTAGTGCTATAGCATGACCAGTCAGCTATAGAGGCAGATAAGGACTAGCACCATGACGTTTTGGGTGCCTCATCGTCATATGATGCAGATGGGATAGATTTCGTCACTCCATCAGTTATTACCATTGATGCATCACTTGTCACTCTAGGTCCAATTGAGAAGATCCATGCACAAGATGATCAGTTGGGGGAGGGCATTACGGAAGATACATCTCATACTACAATTGCATCATTGTGATCCTCCATGTTTACGATTGGGTCACTTATTGATGACATCGACTCACATTCTCAGATTGAGCATATACCAGTTACACATCCGTACATGACTTACAAGAGAAGAAGGAAAAGAGATTAGCCTCTTCTTTTTTTTTGTAGATGTGTTAGACTTGACACATGTAATGGGAGTGTGCCCACTTTTTGATGTACGGAGATTGTACATGCTTAAATTGTATTCTATTGTTAACTTTGGTTTGTTTGTATTGATATCAAATTAAGTAAGACATCGACTTTTCATTTTCCTACGACCAAGGGCCTTGTATTTTATATACGATTTTTACTACCCAAGTTGAATGACCTCCTATTGTGCTTTGATACAGTGAGTTTTGATACAATTGCAAATATAAATTGTGACACCAATACCATACATGCCATTGTATGTCTTTTCTTGCATTCCATTCATTCTACCTTTTATTGGAATTTAGAATTAGCAGCAGCAACAATAATGCCATGAGATTGGCAGAAGGAGCATCAATCACTGGGAGAATATTGCAAGCAATAGCATAAAAAATGGCATCAACAATAGTAGCAAAATTTGAATGTGTAGGTGCAATGTTAACAGCAGCAACAGACACGACTTCACTATAAATAACAAATTAAAATTTTACGTACAGTAATTAACGAAATAAGTTTATTAATAACAGTCTGTACGAAATTTTTTATATGCTGGAAAGTCATTAACTGTCCACAACAATGCTGCGTGCAACTGAAAGAAATCTTTCTTGAGTACATCATATGTTTGAACACCACTATACTACAGGACTTTTGGTTCATCAATTAACGATTATAGATAAACATCTAGCACATTTCCTGGTTGCTTCGGCCATCGGATAAGGAGAGTTAACATCATAAATGTAGGTAGCATGCATAGGTAAGGAGGTAAGTTATAAGTTACCATGACCACCGACCATATGAAATATGACAGATAGATATTTTTGAATGGGTTGAATTCATCGCTTGCAAGTCTCAATCTCACATTCCATGCTTCCTCTGTGAATGATGCATGTGTGGGTGCAAGGGCACCATGATCGTTAATTTTGATGATAACAAAACACTTGATATATGACATTTGCTTTTGAGTCTAAGATTTCAGGTCAATTGCAAATAGATACAAGTGTGAAGAGGTCGTGTCCATGGTGGATTGGAGGAGCTCAGTGGAGGAGAAAGAGCTTCACTTGGAGCGAGAGCTAGAAGACAAGAAGAATATGATAGATTTCTTTTTGTCTTGTTTTATGTACTTAGTCTTTGTATCTTTTGTCTTTATTTTCTTTGCTCTTTATTTGTGTTTAAATATATGTTAAAGAGCCTCAAAGTAACATAATAGTAGTCCTAGGAACACTTACACAACCCTATGACATTTAGACAACTCTTAAAGAACTTAGAAAATCAAAGTAGGCTTCAGACAGCCTAATTAAACCTCCAATCTGGACTTTAGATATCTGATCTTGACTTTTAAGACATCTGACTGTTTTTTCAGATATCCAAAACACTTAGGTTGGAAACAACCCTCTGTCTGCCATTTTCAGATGTCCAGCCTTTGGTCCTGACATCTTAGAAGACATCTGATGACATTGCTAGATGCCCAATTAGTGGAACGTTGGCTTAGAAATATAATCGTTGAGGATTGACCTTTAATCTTTTATTAGACGTCCGTAGAGAACCTTAGACATCTGATATATAGACTTTAGCCATCGATTAAGCCAAAATCACCTTTCATCAATAATCTAGTCGTTTGTGCCTTGAGAAATCCATTCCTGCAGTAATTTAGGTTTCCAGATGTCCAGACATAGTGCCAGACATCCAATCTATCGTCTGACTGACTTTTACACTAGAACCCTATTTAGGTCTGACTCAAACTAGGAAGGGAAACCATTTAGTATTAGACGTCTATTTTGATTCCCAGATGTCTTATACTTGTTTTCCAGATGTTTAATATTAGAACCAGACGTCTGATAACATTGTTAGAATCATTAATGACTCTGATTCTAGCCTATTTTGCCTTGGGTTCATCCCCAATGGCTACCTAAGGCTTCCACAACCTTCCTAAGACTTTCTAAGCCATCTATAAATAAGAGAGGCCCCTTCCTTTATTAGACACACCAAGAAATACCATTTCCACATCCATTTGTGTCATAGAGAAGCTATTCTCAAGAAGAGAAGTGATCTTGCTCTCCAAAGCCCTATTCGTCAAATCTGAGAGTTTCGATACTCTGCCAAGATCATGCCTACGCACTTCCATCTAAAGGAAGTTCTGCTTTGCCTATAGAAGCTAGTTTTATTCACTTTATTTTGTGGCTCTATAGGATATTTGTATTTGTCTTTGGTTGGGTATTCACTTTGCGAATTCCCGTCTCCTTTGCGAGTCAAAAACCTTCTCGTGAAGAGAAGGAGTTTGAGGCACGCTACCCTCGTTCAAAGTAGCATTGGATCTATTGAGGTTAAGTCACCCTCGTTTTAAGTGACTCATTAGTGGATTTGATCGACTCAATCGATCAAATCCTAAGTCGAGAGACTTAGGTGGGGGTTTTTACCCAGGTTTGAGTTTCCACATAAAAATATTTGTGTATCTGTGTGATTGCATTTTGTGAGATTATTTTTTATAATTCCATATTTTTATCTATCTTTTCGCAAATCTCACCCCTTCCCATAGGAAGTTACAGCGTGATTCTCATTAAATTTATTTCACTCATCAGAATACGACGAATGACAGATGCGTGCATCTCGTGATTTATTTTCCTAATTCCATGCCATCAATTTTGCGGTTTTACTTGATATGAATAGGCGTTGTAGCCTAGGGATTAGTGGAAACTAACAAAGAACCTTCTCCAGTTGTTTCTTACTGCCTGTGTTTGATGATTTACCCACCTTATACCTTTCCTCACCACATTCAAAATAATTACTCAACCTTGAGTACTCATTTCTGTACAGACTACAGTCATTTCGATATGCATCAATTTTCTTGCATTTTAGTCCAAACATGCGTATCTACTTATTGGCATCATACCATGACCTAGGGTACTCAGTAGGATTATTTAGCAGTTCCCCAATGAATTAAAGGATCTCAGACATTAATTTTGTTGTCTCTCTATTCATCACTTTCATATGAAATAATGTCAGAAGAAATGACTTCGACATTGACGTTATTTCAAGAGCAATAGGATCCTCTGCTGCCTTAACTGCATCATAAAACTCATTACAATTTCGTAACGTCTTATCATCAGCTGCTTTAATATCATGTAATATTTCATCTAATTCATCTCCCTAACTATCATTAGTTTGTGCTAAATCGTCAATTTTATCATATCTGACTTCCTCTGTGATTTGCTCACCATGATCTATCTAATTAACGTAATGCTGCCACTAACAATTACATATTACATGCTCAAAATAATGTCTCAGTCAAGGAAAACCCCATTCAAACAACGTCTACATGGACATAAAATCAGGTAAAAAATTCTCCTTGTCCAAACCGTTTCCAATAATCATTGAATGCCCACTCCAAAAATGAAACCAGTCCATTCTTGTATTGGTTGTAAATTAAATTTCTGAAACTAAACCAGGACTTATCAATAATAATCTAAAATTCAAGGTCAATCACTTAGAAGTTAGATTCAAATAAGGACAATATGTGTATTTTAAGATGATTTTCACTTGATAGCTCATCTTTGAAGATTTGATCACAGCATACCCTCTTACATACAACTAGTGTTTGAAGAAATTTCGGTAGCATTTCCCCACACTTCTCTAGTATACCTCCTAAGACTAACCTTAACTCGATTCCTTTTAGCTCCTACGTATGGGCGCTTCAGGAACCTAACTAAAATTAGTTGGTATACCGGAGAAGAGCAAGGAAATATTGTCGAAATTTCACCAAACACTAATTACATGTAAGAAATAACACTTAAGTTGTAATCAAATCTTCAAGGACCCCTCTTAGTTGAGAACTTCTCTGAACTAAGGACCATCAAGACTTATGGCATGTCATAAAGTCAACACATCATGCATGTATGTGAGGTATACATACATTAATGAATTATCCATATGACATGATCATAAGTATAGAACGGGTAAGTATTTTGACACAGTTATATATCTCTCTCACAATCTATACCGTAGGAGTTAAAACTCCTAATGTTTGTCATCAGTTGCAACTAAATTTGTGCAAGTTTATGTATCTAAATTTAAATTGATTCCAAAATTAATTTATAAATTTCTCCACACCTCATTATCTTAATTTAAATGTTTGAAAACCCTAAACCCTAATACCCTAAATCCTAAAATCCCTAAAACCTAAATCCTAAAAACCTTAAATTTGAAATATTAAACCCTAATTCCTAAAATCCCTAAACCTAAAAACCTTGAAACCTAATTCCTAAAAACCCTAAACCCTAAAAATCCTAAATCCTAAACCCTAAAAATACTAAAACCTAACCCTAAAAACACTAAAACCTAAACCCTAAAAACATTAAATTCTAAACCCTAAACCCTATAACCTAAACCCTATAACCTAAATAAATAACTCAAAACCTAAATTCAAATCCCTAAATAAATAATCAAAACCCTAAACAATACAATGCATTCGTGCCTTGATTTAAAAATTTAAGCATTTTTTAATCAAACAATGAACATTGAACCAAACATTAAACATTTAACATATGCATTCATGTTAACATATAAACATTTCACATTGAACCAAACATGTTAATTGCAATCATAATTACAAATTTAACCCAAGTAATACATTGAAATATTTAAATTATATTTAACCAAAGGGGGAAAATGGGAGGAGGGAGAGGAGGGGGATGGATCAAGTGGTGGTGGTGGTCGACTAGTGGTGGGGGTTGTGGTGGTCTGCAGTGATGGTGCTGGTGGTGGTGGTGGTCATGGGATGAGGAGGAGGTTGAGGCTGGTGGTGCTGGTCGCGCGTCTATGACGGTGGTGGTGGGAGGAGGAGGGGAAACATGGAGGGGGAGGGGGAGGAGGGACGTACTGTTGAGGGGAGGATGTAGAGGTCGTGCGAGGAGGAGAGCAGAGGAGGAGGCAACGTCGCTAGCTCAAGTGGGAGGAGGAGTTGATTTGGGGTAAAGTGGAGGGAGTCGAGGCCGCGTCTAGGATTTAGGTCAACGTTTGTCGACCGTTAAAGGTAAACCGTCGACATTTATATACATTTTCGGTTATGTAACACACCGTCAAATACCCCAACTCATTCAATGATTACTTAAGAAACCTTTTCTTGACCGTTTCTATAATAATCATCGACATTTACTTACGTCATCGGTTTCCTAACCGACGAGGATAGTCCCAACTACCCGCTATCCGAATTGATGAGGGGGAATTAATGAGAGGGGTATTGTCCATCGTTATTAGTAACAACAATCGATGATAATTTATTGCCAATTGTTGTATAAACCATCGACAACAGTGCAATTTCTTGTAGTGTTAATCCCAGTATTGGTGCTTATCAAAAACAAACACCAAAATCCTATAATCTCGGGCATGGGACACAATCCCACTCCCAAAAAATTCTATCCTACTAAATCAATTCTTCTAAACAAACAGTGATTGTGGGATAAGATAGGTCATGTGTATGTGAGAAGAAAGGAAGGAGAAGAGGAAAATGGTGGTGGTGAAGGTACGACTGTGTGTTTGCTATGCGGTGTGTGTGTGTGTCGTACGTACGTGAGGAACAAGGAGTCAAGGTGGTGCTTTGCTATTGTTGTTGCAGCATTAGGAGAGAGCATAGGGAAAATGGATGAAGAAAGAGGAGAGGGTTTTACATGAATGAAGAGAGAGAGCTAGGGGTCCATGTGTGTGCATGGGCGTGGCAGCTGCTGTGTGCTGTTGCGTGGCCATGAGGGGCAAAAGGAGAAGGTGGAGGAAGGCGAGGAAATGGTGAGCTACATGCTGCAAGGTGGCTAGGGAGTTATGTGTGGGTGCAAGATCGTGGAGGAGGAGGTGATGATGATGAAGGCGTGCAGCGATGCTGAAATTGTGTGGACGAGGGTGCACGAGGTGCAGCAATGATCATAAGTGCACGAATGGTGTGGACGAGAGAGAGAGAGAGAGAGAGAGAGAGAGAGAGAGAGGGTGTGAAAGAAGGAGAAGGTGAAGGTGTTGATGGCACTATGGTGGTGCCAATGTTTAGGGGTTCCTTGTGGGAACGGTGAGGAAGAAAACGATGGAGGGGCATGCGTACAAGTACGTGGGCAGAAAAGAGGAGAAAGGACATGGAGGTGGAAAAGATAGAGAATGAGGGGGGGGGGAAGGTAAATGGAAGGTTGAGATGTGAGGGGGTTATTTAAAGGGTGCAAGTATGGAAATACGTGTTGCAACACGTTTTGCAACGTGTGGACAGAGTCAACTGGTTGAAATTCAGAATTAATTAGTTGAAATTCAGAATCAATTTGTTGAAAATCAAACTAACCAAAACACATCAGTTGGAAATTATTTTCAACCGGTTGAAAATGAAAATATACTAATGTGTTTTACCTTTCTATTGGTGGTAAATGATTTTTCACTTGAAACGTGATTTTTCACATATGGAAAGTGATTTTTCATTTAGAAAGTAATTTTTTATATATGGAAAGTTATTTTTCATTTAAAAAGTAACTTTTCATATATGGAAAGTGATTTCCATTGATAGAAAATTAAAATACACCGATTGAAATCACCATTCTCACTCCGTATATTGTAAAACACATTTCCTAATGTGTTTGTTTACTTTTACATTTGAGATAATGTGTTTTTTTATAGAGATACTTAAATGTTGGCTATTAATGAAATCATGCCTAATTTGTGTACGTGTGGGTGGTGTTAAGTAAGTTTGTATGTATATGGGATTAAATGAGAGCGCTATTATATATGCACACACTATAATCACGTTGTACATGTAGTTGGTTATGCCTCAATTACTTATGCTGAGTTTGATTTTACATGTGATTGCATAGTTTATATATATACAGGAGGAAAATATCTTTTGAGTACTATATTCAAAAAATATAAAATAAGCATACACCCTCTTGCGTTGGATCTTACGTGTCATTTTGGAACACAACCAATGTGCTCGAAAGATGGTCTTCGAAATCGCTCTTCAATATGATGGTTTTCGTGATCTACGCAAGAGATCCATTATCAATCATTTAATATAATTTTCATATTTGCACCGCATAATATTTTAGCGTCATTTACGATTTAGTATATTCCCCCACATTCTATTTTTTCGTTAGACATTGTATATGCATGAAACGGAACACATCTCGGGTGTTTCACATTGGATTAATCTTATGAAAAGCAGCAGCGTATCTGCAACTATCGGCATATAGTTGATTATCGCTTCATTTGTGCTTATGCATTTGAAATAAGTTTTCCTTTTTTAAATCAATTTTATTTTCTTTAGGGCTTCATGGATTGTTCGAACATAAATGAAATGGATCATTTATTATTGGAGACATTTCTGGAATGAAATCGCTGTATTGAAGTATATGACTTTACTATATTTGGTCATTTGGTTTGCCAAATACACGATGTCTTTTGACGTTTATAGCTTCATTTGTTGATTGCTTGTTTGATTTATATTTATAATACTACATATACTCTGTCAGTGAAATCTACAATCTCGTGCTTTTGTAATACAACACCAAAAAAATGAAGCTACTCACTTGTTTGTATTACGCCATCTTTAATAGCATGTCATCATAAAAATCGTTACCCATATATTTGTATTACGTAATTTTGCAATAGCATTTCATCGTCAAAATTGTAATACTACATATTCTCAACAAAACAACCAAGAAATTGAATCAAACATAACCACAATTTCAGATATACTGTTCTCCGATCAGCCACAAGTTTATATTTGCTCTAAAACAAAATATTAATATTTTACACCGTACGTGAAGAGTACAAATTTGTAATTTTGCAACACAAATTACAAATTCGTGCTTTCACAATACAACATTAACATAAAAAAATTTAAGTCCATTTGTTTGTATTATGTTACTTGTAATAGCATGACATCATTAATTAAAATTGCAATATGATTCATTTGCAATATAACAAACAAAGTTATTGAACTAAACAGGACTTCAACTTCAGATATCACCAAACAATACCGATCTTTGAACACAAATCACAATACATCACAAGTTTATCTTTGCTTTAAAACAATCTATTAATATCTTTGTTTTTGTAATATAGGATTGTCAGTAATATTATATTAGCATATTTGTAACATGAGGAAATTGCATTACAACAAATAATCTATAACAACGCATCGATTGTAATACAACAGGTAGCGTATATGTTGCATTACGTGTTCACATCAAGCGTTTCTATGGATCATTCTTTTTAATTCTTGTTTTGTTATCAAGCTTTTAACAGAACTTCTTTATTTGTGTATTTTCACAAATAGGGAATGAATATTCGTCATCGGAATCTTCTAATATCGATGATATTTTTGTCACACTAAGGTTGTTTCTGTATTTTTTTATCATCAACTTCATTTTATTATCACTTATGTTCAATTCCATCAGAAATGTTATATTTGTAACTTAACTTACGATGATACCTTCTTCTTGTTAATTGGGAAGCACCCACTAATTGTTGTAGATTAGAATCCTAATCATCAGTTAGTTCCATAAAATGAATTCAAAAAAATCTCTCGAAGGTTGGTATGAAGTTTTACTCTATTTCAAAAGCTAAAATTTTTCATGAGAAGTACGTAATTGCTCAAGGATTTAGCATTCCTAAAAGCAACACAAAGTTCTCCATTGATAGATTTTTTTTTTAAAAAGCACATATTATATAAGAAGTCTGTTTGTTCTGTCAAAGGTTTCTCTAAGAAGTTTATTAATGTCTTAACTAATTAACAAGTCCTTCTCATTCTCTGACTCACTTCCTAAATCAATATCACAATCTAAGAGAAATTTCAAGAGTAGACACGATATTATCGCGAAAGGGTGTATGGTTAAGATGACAAGCAAGTTCAATGTTTATAATGATAATTAGGAAGATCGAAAATTCGTTGATAACCACAACCATTTCATATCGTCTCTAAGCAAAAAGATATATCTGAAACCTATGGAAAAGATCAATGATCACATAAAAGTAATTCTTCAAATGTTGTTTGACATGAATGTACCTACAAATAAGTAGGTAGCTTTCCTACAAGAGCATGGAGGCCTTAATGAGAGGCTTGCAAATATTGTTAAGGACATATACAATCTGAAGAGGGATGAGAGAAAAAGGATATCAGCTCACGATACACAGATATTGATAGATCATTTTCAGTTGCGTAAATCAACGACACTTGACTTTTTTTTTCATACATGGTTGATGATGATTAGTGCTTGACCCAATGCATGTTGTTGGATCTTGTATTGTTGGAGGATTATAAGTTTTTTGATGATATTTTATCATTTGATACAACTTAACATATAAATAAGTACAAACTCATATTTGCTACATTTTGCAGGGAAAATCACCTCATGAAAATTGTGATATTTGCCAATAACTTGCTTATCAATGTGTCCAAAGAATCCTTTGAGTGACTCTTTAACATAGTCCTCAAAGTTATTGGCATACATCTATTTTCTATTGTAACCAATCAAGATAGGGTTTACATCTACTAGTGGCATTGCTATTTTCAAGTTTGGCAATCTTATATGACCTTCCCAAAGTGTTAAAGCGTCATATTCATTACATTTGAAGTTTGATGATAGTGAATAATAATAATAATAATAATAATAATATATAGGAACGCTTCTTTTTGGTGGATCATTATCACATAATTATTGTGCTCCTTTGCTATTGAATTGTGGAGACATTGCATATAATTAAAAAAAAGGAAAGTAATTAATGCTAAGAAAATGATGTGCTTGAAACAAAAATAAAAGATAATTGTACGTTGACACGAGAATGGGATTATTGTTAAAATACATAGATTTCATACGTTACTTTTTAGCAAAAAGAAAATGGATAAGAGATCACCGAGGCCATCTTTGCCTTTCAATTGAATCAACGAGAAGATTGAGGGTACTATTGGTACCGTCACCATAAAGGTAATACTTAGTCACTTCATTTATTTTTTCATAACTTATTAGGTTGGGTATTTAATCCCGATACTAGATATTGAAAAATGATAAGTTATAGTCATAGATTATTATATATGTTGCTAACATTATTTGTTGCATATACGAATAAATTAGTTTATGATCTCATGATATATATGTTGGGAATAATTTTTAAAGATTTCGGGAAGGAAAAGAATGGCGTGTACTCTTAGGATGATAAGTACCAACCAAAGTTAAAATATAAAATAAAAATTCTCTCGTAGCTTCAAAATAATAAAATTTCTTGGATTCATTTGAATGCATGATTCTTCTATTAATTCATTTTCGTCATCATTATTCCCATGATCATGCAATTTCAAAACTTTCATCCAATTATTTAAATCTAGAATTATTGTGTTGAAATAAGATTTACTCACATTAATTTTCTCTCCCATTAATGTACTACCATGCATCAATCTTTCCTTTCTCACAAAATTTTCACCTCCCAACATAAATGTCTCCGGATTTATTCTCCTCATTAACTAGAAATTTCTAAATCTTATTAAGAAAATTAAAATCGTGCCATTAAGGTTTGTAGCATCAGTAACGAAGGGATTATGAATATTTTGAAAATATTCTAATTGATTTTGCTTATAAGTTTTATTAGCAAGTATTTCAATGTTTCTTGTTAAAAAAAAAGATATTTTGAGTTAGTTATAAAAATTTTGTTCTCGCAAACATGTATAATGTTCCTTAGGAGTATCAATTATAGGTTGTATATTTTAAAAATCATAGATAAGATTTACACTTAGGCATTTGTTAATATCTTTAATAATTTTTAAACAAGAGGTACCTTTTTTATTTTAATGTGCCAATTAGGCCATTGCTTGAAAAATGTGTTCAGTTGAAAAAGAATAATTGACTTCATTAGGAATACATGAAAATAAAATCAGATGTGGGTGTTTGGTTCAATCTAAAGAGAATATTTCTTTTCTCTAGTATAGTTTACCACATGAAAATTAGGATAACACCACCAATTGGTATTTTACATGCTCCACGCTTGAAATTGCTACATGCTATAAACAAAGTATGTCGCATTAATTGAGAATTCTATTTCATTGGTAATGACATAAGAGTGCTAATAAATGTAAATTTTCTATTTTGTTGCATAATTTGTGATACTTAGAATTCTTTTACAAATTAGTAACACAAGTATATCATGATATATATTATATTATTATTAGATTGTTGACACATGTTTTTTTCTTAAAAAAAAAGCATGAGCAATTTTATTCATCCCCCGCTCCCAAGAGCCAAGAAAGGGGGAGCAGGGGGACTAGATCAAAACCTATCCCTTACATAGAAAAGAGAACCACAACTCATAGCATAGTACCATAAGCAAAAGAAAGCAGAGAGGTTACAAGGGGACAATATGTAACGAATGTGTGCCCCAGATGTCGGACAAGACGTCTGATAAGACGTTTGGGATCGTTTCCAGACGTCCTGAAATCCGTTATTTTCGACACACGCGAGTCGCCTGCGCGCCTGAGCGCGCAGACCGCATATTCCCTCTTTTCTCTGCGGCTACAGGCGGCCTGCCGCCTTCTCTCTCTCCTCTCCGCGCGGCGTTAAAAGGGGCACGCCTCCCCTCCCGTCTCCACCGTCTCCTCCTTCTTCTTCCTGTGCGCGAGAGCGAGCGGACGCGAGGGCGGCAGCGGCGGCCGCAGTGAGCGCGGAGGTGCGGCGTGCGAGGGCGAGCTCGCCGGAGCGGCTTGGCCGGCCGACGGAGGGCGCAGGGGACGCGGAGCGACGCGGAGAGGGACCTGCTGCGGGCTGAGCAGCAGACGCGCGAGGTGCGACGCGGGCGGCGTCGCGAGCGGAGGCCGAGCAGGGTTCTGATTCTGGAAAAATTTCCAGAATCAGACGTCTGGGTTGATAGCCAGACGGCAAGGTCGACGTCTGTAAGATCATACAGACGTCTGAAAGGTGAGTTTCCGCTTTCTTCTTCCTTCTTGTCGACTGACCGTACTGAGGGAGGGGGGTTGGCTGTGCGCAGGTTCGCTGATTCGCCATCCTTTGCGAATCAGACATCTGGAAGTCGTACCAGACGGCAGGAGTGACCTACAGACGTTCGTGTGGACCATCGGACGTCTGGGGTATAGGACAGACGTCCCCGCAGACTTTTGGACGTCTGGGAAACCACGCTGAACAGGTAATTCTCTGATCCACCATTTAAGACGTCTGGAAGGAGTTCCAGACGTCTGATTTTGCACAGTATCGTCTTTCTCGACCCGTTTAGGGCCCGTTTGGGCTCCGTTTTCCGTGATTCGAGTTGCGTTCGTTTCAGAATTAATTCCTCTACCCGTCTACAGTAGCTATATCACTGTTTTGAGACACCCCTTGTGTTTGATCCTTGTGATAGGACCTCGTTCAGTTGCAGTCTTGAGAGTCGCGGAGGCACGCGGGATTTCCGATCACGCCCCCATTACTCCCGTTGTACCTGGTAGAGTGGCTTAAGTTATTTTTAAAATCTGTTAAAGTATGGAACCATAACTAGAATCTAGGACATTGCATGAATCCTAGGAATGAGAAATGTATGGAATGATAGCTCCTAGGTGATGCATGAATCCTAGGGCTGGAAAACTAGTTGTATGCTAGATCCTAGGATGTGGCATGAATCTTAGGATGGAAAAAAAAAACTAGTGGAATGTATAATACCGCAGTCTTGGAAAAATGGAAAGGAATATAAAGCTGCCTGTAATTTGAATTAACAGCTGCCTGTTATGAATAAAGAAACATGTTTGAGATCATGGATTTTGAGAACGTGAATCTGGAAAGTGAAACATATGATGTTCTGAGATAAAGAGCTGGAACCCTACGGGGAATTAGGAGTGGAACTCCTGGAAAGAAAAAGGAATGGAACTGAGATGTAGTTTGTACTGTCTCTTGGGTACGCAGTACCAAGGGAAGTACCTGTACCTGTTTTGTGCAGAGTGGGGCCAGCCGCCCCAGGGACCCGGGGTTAGGATTGGCCGCTCTGTACCGACTTGTTGGCCCTCGTGTATGTAGTACCGAGGAGAGCTAGTAGTGTTAGGAGAGTACTAGCTACCCCACGGGCCCCGGGGTTCTGCTAGCCTCCTTCACCGACTTGTTAGGCCCACTAGGGCAAACCAGGGTAGTCAGGCGAGGGTGCGCGGACTGTGCAGGGGCAAGGCCCCGGTTTGGTTACTGTGGAGGGGTTGGACCCCTGTTACTGAGAGGGCTCTGCCCTGGTTCCGTGCTGTACTTTGGGCGCACCCATTAACGGAAACGACTGACCGCGTGCCAGTGCGGGCTAGCTACCTGTGCGTTTATCGCGCGTGCCGTAGTCACCATTACGTCTGTCAGTGACCTTGGGGGGGTTGACTGAGGGTAGGATCACCACGGGGGACTCTCCCGGCCAGGAGAGCATCACGTGCTACTTCTACTTTTGGAAAAGACTGCAATCAAGATCGTTCCCACGAGGACATTCGAGATCAAGTAAAGGACCTGAGAAATAAATGAAATAGTGAGAAAAATTGAAAGATGTGAATAAAGGAAGTAATAGAACATAACAGCTACTGTACACTCTCCTGTTGCCTTTAGTTAGTTTGCCACTCTACTCAGCGTTTTGCTGACGTGTTACACTCGTTACCTTTTTCAGGACCAGGTGTTGAGCAGCCAGGGTCGGCGGCTGCCGAGGACGCTGGGCCGAGTAGGGTCCAGTAGAGTTACCACAGCCTTTCGTACCTCTTTTGTTTCTATTCTAGTGAGTAGTTTTTGTTTCCGCTGTACCTTCTTTACCTGCAGTTCTTGTTATATGATAAATGTTGTTTTACTGTTGTGGTGGTACCTACTGTAGTAGTTTCTTTCCTTACTGCTGTACTTTCTTACTGTTAGTTATATTCATGCTGAATGTGGTTCATTTTACTGTCTTTTGGTTACTTCCTCGTTGGACGACTAGGTCTTGGGATTAGTCGAGTCGGTCCGGTTCTCGTGTCTCGTAGGGACTCGGGAACCGGGTCGTTACAAGATGGTATCAGAGCAAGGTCGTCCCGAGAGGTGAATCAACTGACTGGAAAATAACCAATTCACATGTTATAACTAGAGTAGCCACCACAACATACCTCTTGACATGAGCTCTTAGAGGTTTCATTAGGTACCGTCTGTTTTGACGCTTTTCATTTTGTGTCGCGTCTCCATTGTAGGAGATGCCGCGTCGTGGAGCTAGGAGGGTGGGCCGCAGGCGCGGACGAGGTCAGGGCCCGGGGGACAGATATGTCGGGCTTGGAATACATACTACCCCTCCTCTTCTCCTGAGTATACCATCTCGGGACCTCGTCCAACTGATTCGAGAGGTGGTTCGAGAAGAATTTCAGCTTCCACCCACGTCGCCACCCCCTCCCCCTTCCGAGCGTACGACAGGGGAGTTAGTGGTGGAACGAGATTTCCGCCGCCACACCAGGCGTGTTAGGAGAACTCAACGGAGACACGTGGCGTCCGCAGGAGAGCCGTCACGTTGTGCAGGGCCATCAGTGGCCTTTGGGGGCCCTCGACAGGGGCCAGTCGCCAGCACCGGACCCCCGCCTAGCCGACAGCGGGGACTCACTGAGGGTGGGAGTCGGGTTCCCCTATGCTACCAGTGTGGCCAGCCGGGCCACGTCAGGAGGGACTGCCCATCTAGGGCAGGAGGTCAGCAGATACTTCCTGCGCAGAGCACTGGAGGGCGCGCAGGAGGCCGCGGTTCCCAGGCACGAGGAGGAGGACCGCAGTCGCGAGGAGGGTACCGGCCAGCACCTACCCATCCGACGCAGAGTGTGGCCGCTTCGTCCGCACCTAGAGCTGAGGGGCGTATCAACGCCCTAACACACAGGGACGCCAGAGCTTCGGGATCCGTGGTAGCAGGTATGGTTTCAGTTTCTGGCAGACTCGTTTACACGCTTTTCGATTCTGACGCTACGCACTCGTTTGTCGCAGCCAGTTTCGTAGTTAGTTTGGACCAGGATTATACACTGTTAGAGAATCCGTTCGTAATCAGAGGTCCGAGTGGTCAGCTGTTTGTAGCTGAGGAGGTGTACACGGGTTGCGAGGTCAGCATCGGGGGACATAGCCTGCCAGCTGACCTGATTATGATACAGATGGAGGACTTTGGAGTGATTCTGGGGATGGATTGGCTGTCCGCTTACCACGCCTTGGTAGATTGTTTTGAGAGGAAGATTGTCTTCTCCATTCCGGAGTAGCCTTCTTTCGAGTTTCACGGGCAGCCAGTGGACGGAGGTTTCAGGTGCATTTCGGCACTTCGGGCGGCGAGGCTTTTGAGCCAGGGGTGTGAGGGCTTCCTAGCTTGTGTGGTGGCAGAGCACAGCCCCGTGGCAGACTTCCAGAGCATCCCGGTGGTCAGAGAGTACCCCGACGTGTTTCCAGACGAGTTACCAGGACTACCGCCCGAGCGTGAGATCGAGTTTGAGATCTCACTAGTACCAGGGACCAGCCCCATCTCCACCGCGCCATACAGAATGGCACCGCTTGAGCTGCGAGAGCTCAAGTCCCAGTTGCAGGACCTTTTGGAGAAAGGTTTCGTGAGGCCCAATGTGTCTCCCTGGGGAGCCCCGGTACTGTTTGTGAAGAAGAAGGGTGGGACCCTACGCCTTTGTGTGGACTACCGACAGCTGAATAGGGTCACCATCAAGAACAGATATCCGCTGCCGAGGATTGACGATTTGTTTGACCAGTTGCGGGGTGCCACGGTGTTTTCCAAGATCGACTTGAGGTCTGGATACCACCAGTTGAGGATCAGGGAGACCGACGTCTCCAAGACAGCTTTCCGCACCCGGTATGGACACTACGAGTTTTTGGTCATGCCGTTTGGGCTGACCAATGCCCCCGCTGCTTTCATGGACCTGATGAACCGGGTGTTTAGACCGTACTTGGACCAGTTTGTGGTGGTTTTCATAGATGATGTACTCATCTATTCTAGAGATCGGACGCAGCACGGACAGCACTTGCGGATGGTTCTGGACACTCTGAGACGACGCAGGCTGTACGCCAAATACAGCAAGTGCGAGTTCTGGTTGAGGGAGGTGACCTTTTTGGGTCATGTGATCTCTGGAGACGGCCTGGCGGTGGACCCCGCCAAGGTCGAGGCAGTGCTCAGGTGGGAGAGACCGCGTTCAGTCACTGAGATTCGCAGTTTCCTGGGACTGGCAGGTTACTACAGACGGTTCATCAGAGGATTTTCACAGATTGCGCGTCCTATGACACAGTTGACCCGGAAGGACGTGCCTTTCGCTTGGACAGACGCCTGTGAGGCGTGTTTTCTGGAGCTGAAGGAGAGGTTGACCTCGGCTCCCGTGCTCACCATCCCTGACAGTAGTGGCGGGTTCGTTGTGTACACGGACGCTTCCTTGCAGGGGTTAGGGGGTGTGCTCATGCAGAGGGGTCACGTGGTCGCTTACGCTTCGCGGCAACTGAAGCCCCATGAGCATACCTACCCTACCCACGATCTAGAGTTGGCAGCTGTTGTCTTCGCGCTGAAGACATGGAGGCACTACTTGTACGGTGAGACCTTCGAGATTTTTACAGATCACAAGAGCCTCAGATATCTTTTTGACCAGAAGGAGCTCAACATGAGACAGAGACGTTGGTTGGAGCTCCTGAAGGACTACGATTGCAGCATCTCCTACCACCCGGGAAAGGCCAATGTGGTGGCTGACGCCTTGAGCCATAAGGTGCCCGCACGCTTGGCCAGTCTACAGTTACAGAGTTGGAGCCTTTTTGGAGGAGGTGGGCAGTTGGCGACCTCTAGAGTTACGAGGGCACTGTGGGGCAGTGACGCTGACACGGCAGACCAGGCCAGAGTTGATAGACCGCATCATCACGGGACAGATGGCCGATCCGTACTTGCAGTCTTTGCGCGACAGAGTACTATCAGGGGACCCAGGGGACTTCTCCTTCACAGACCAGGTGCTACGCTTGAGGGGACGGTTGTGCGTTCCCAGAGACGAGGAGCTGTTGAGAGAGCTCCTGACTGAGGCACACGGTTCCAGATTCACCATACATCCCGGAAACATGAAAATGTACCATGACTTGAGACGCGAGTTTTGGTGGAGAGGAATGAAGCGGGATGTGGGTGAGTTCGTGCAGCAGTGCTTAGTGTGCCAGCAGGTGAAAGCTGAGCATCAGAGGCCTGCAAGGCCGCTTCAGCTGCTTCCAGTGCCAGAGTGGAAGTGGGAGAGCATCACCATGGACTTGGTGGTGGGCTTACCTGTTACCCAGCGAGGACACGACGCAGTCTGGGTAATAGTGGATAGATTGACGAAGACGGCACGATTCTTGCCGATCCGAGTCACTTTGGGACCAGCACAGTTGGCAGAGAGGTATATCCGTGATGTGGTACGACTACACGGAGTTCCGCGGGAGATCGTATCCGACCGGGATACCCACTTTACGTCCCAGTTTTGGGCTGAGTTTCAGCAGGCCTTGGGGACGAGGTTGAGGTTTAGCACGGCTTACCACCCCCAGACGGACGGACAGTCTGAGCGCACGATACAGACACTTGAGGACCTTTTGCGTGCCTGTGTTCTGGACTGGAGGGGCTCTTGGGAGGAGCACCTGCCCCTAGCGGAGTTTGCATACAACAACAGTTATCACTCGAGCATCGGCATGGCTCCCTACGAGGCTCTGTACGGACGGAAGTGTACGGCACCCTTGAGTTGGGTTGAGGTGGGGACCAAGTGGGAGGTTGGCCCCAGGTTGATCCGGCAGAGTCAGGAGGTAGTGGAGCAGATCCACAGACGACTCCGCACTGTCAGGAGCAGACAGAAGAGCTACGCGGATCGCAGACGCAGAGAGGTGCAGTTCGAGGTTGGGGACCACGTCTTCCTTCGTGTTTCGCCCATGAAGGGCTTACAGCGGTTTGGGGTGAGAGGGAAGCTCGCGCCGAGGTTCGTGGGGCCCTTTGAGGTCCTGGAGCGAGTTGGACCCGTTGCTTACAGACTTGCCCTTCCCCCGCAGCTTTCTGGTGTGCACAACGTGTTCCACGTGTCCAACCTCAGGAAGTACGTAGCCGATCCAAGCCACGTACTGAGTCACGAGAGTGTCGAGGTGAGCGACGACCTGACCTACCCCGAGCGGCCAGTGCAGATCCTAGACCGATCCATTCGCCGTTTGAGACGAAAGCAAGTACCCCTGGTAAAGGTTTTGTGGAGGAGCCAGCGGTACCCGGAGCTTTTCGCAGGTACGTCTTTTCGGACCGGCTTCGGCCCTCTTTGAGTTTGTTATGGTTATTTGGACATCTTTTTCCCGCACCCTAGTTGGCGCAAGTTTCGGGGACGAAACTTCCTTTGAGTTTGTTATATTGTAACAAATGTGTGCCCCAGACGTCTTTTAAGACGTCTGGGAGGTGGCTCAGACGTCGGACAAGACGTCTGGGATCACAACCAGACGTCTGATAAGACGTTTGGGATCGTTTCCAGACGTCCTGAAATCCGTTATTTTCGACACACGCGAGTCGCCTGCGCGCCTGAGCGTGCAGACCGCATATTCCCTCTTTTCTCTGCGGCTGCAGGCGGCCTGCCGCCTTCTCTCTCTCCTCTCCGCGCGGCGTTAAAAGGGGCACGCCTCCCCTCCCGTCTCCACCGTCTCCTCCTTCTTCTTCCTGTGCGCGAGAGCGAGCGGACGCGAGGGCGGCAGCGGCGGCCGCAGTGAGCGCGGAGGTGCGGCGTGCGAGGGCGAGCTCGCCGGAGCGGCTTGGCCGGCCGACGGAGGGCGCAGGGGTCGCGGAGCGACGCGGAGAGGGACCTGCTGCGGGCTGAGTAGCAGACGCGCGAGGTGCGACGCGGGCGACGTCGCGAGCGGAGGCCGAGCAGGGTTCTGATTCTAGAAAAATTTCCAGAATCAGACGTCTGGGTTGATAGCCAGACGGCAAGGTCGACGTCTGTAAGATCATACAGACGTCTGAAAGGTGAGTTTCCGCTTTCTTCTTCCTTCTTGTCGACTGACCGTACTGAGGGAGGGGGGTTGGCTGTGCGCAGGTTCGCTGATTCGCCATCCTTTGCGAATCAGACGTTTGGAAGTCGTACCAGATGGCGGGAGTGACATACAGACGTCCGTGTGGACCATCGGACGTCTGGGGTATAGGACAGACGTCCCCGCAGACTTCTGGACGTTTGGGAAACCACGCTGAACAGGTAATTCTCTGATCCACCGTTTAAGACGTCTGGAAGGAGTTCCAGACGTCTGATTTTGCACAATATCGTCTTTCTCGACCCGTTTAGGGCCCGTTTGGGCTCCGTTTTCCGTGATTTGAGTTGCGTTCGTTTCAGAATTAATTCCTCTACCCGTCTACAGTAGCTATATCACTGTTTTGAGACACCCCTTGTGTTTGATCCTTGTGATAGGACCTCGTTCAGTTACAGTCTTGAGAGTCGCGGAGGCACGCGGGATTCCCGATCACGCCCCCATTACTCCCGTTGTACCTGGTAGAGTGGCTTAAGTTATTTTTAAAATCTGTTAAAGTATGGAACCATAACTAGAATCTAGGACATTGCATGAATCCTAGGAATGAGAAATGTATGGAATGATAGCTCCTAGGTGATGCATGAATCCTAGGGCTGGAAAACTAGTTGTATGCTAGATCCTAGGATGTGGCATGAATCTTAGGATGGAAAAAAAAAAACTAGTGGAATGTATAATACCGCAGTCTTGGAAAAATGGAAAGGAATATAAAGCTGCCTGTAATTTGAATTAACAGCTGCCTGTTATGAATAAAGAAACATGTTTGAGATCATGGATTTTGAGAACGTGAATCTGGAAAGTGAAACATATGATGTTCTGAGATAAAGAGCTGGAACCCTACGGGGAATTAGGAGTGGAACTCCTGGAAAGAAAAAGGAATGGAACTGAGATGTAGTTTGTACTGTCTCTTGGGTATGCAGTACCAAGGGAAGTACCTGTACCTGTTTTGTGCAGAGTGGGGCCAGCCGCCCCAGGGACCCGGGGTTAGGATTGGCCGCTCTGTACCGACTTGTTGGCCCTCGTGTACGTAGTACCGAGGAGAGCTAGTAGTGTTAGGAGAGTACTAGCTACCCCACGGGCCCCGGGGTTCTGCTAGCCTCCTTCACCGACTTGTTAGGCCCACTAGGGCAAACCAGGGTAGTCAGGCGAGGGTGCGCGGACTGTGGAGGGGCAAGGCCCCGGTTTGGTTACTGTGGAGGGGTTGGACCCCTGTTACTGAGAGGGCTCTGCCCTGGTTCCGTGCTGTGCTTTGGGCGCACCCGTTGACGGAAACGACTGACCGCGTGCCAGTGCGGGCTAGCTACCTGTGAGTTTATCGCGCGTGCCGTAGTCACCGTTACGTCTGTCAGTGACCTTGGGGGGGTTGACTGAGGGTAGGATCACCACGGGGGACTCTCCCGGCCAGGAGAGCACCACGTGCTACTTCTACTTTTGGAAAAGACTGCAATCAAGATCGTTCCCACGAGGACATTCGAGATCAAGTAAAGGACCTGAGAAATAAATGAAATAGTGAGAAAAATTGAAAGATGTGAATAAAGGAAGTAATAGAACATAACAGCTACTGTACACTCTCTTGTTGCCTTTAGTTAGTTTGCCACTCTACTCAGCGTTTTGCTGACGTGTTACACTCGTTACCTTTTTCAGGACCAGGTGTTGAGCAGCCAGGGTCGGCGGCTGCCGAGGACGCTGGGCCGAGTAGGGTCCAGTAGAGTTACCACAGCCTTTCGTACCTCTTTTGTTTCTGTTCTAGTGAGTAGTTTTTGTTTCCGCTGTACCTTCTTTACCTGCAGTTCTTGTTATATGATAAATGTTGTTTTACTGTTGTGGTGGTACCTACTGTAGTAGTTTCTTTCCTTACTGCTGTACTTTCTTACTGTTAGTTATATTCATGCTGAATGTGGTTCATTTTACTGTCTTTTGGTTACTTCCTCGTTGGACGACTAGGTCTTGGGATTAGTCGAGTCGGTCCGGTTCTCGTGTCTCGTAGGGACTCGGGAACCGGGTCGTTACACAATATAAGACATTTGAATGCAATCCAACTTGATAGTGCCCACAATATTGAGAGGGAGCTGATCTATGCAGTAGAAACATCTCCAGTTGCCATCTCCAAGGTTTGCAATCCTCGAAGCAACCTCATTGACAAGTGGAAGGACATAGGAGGAGTGGATCCTGGAGGAGCGCTCACGAAGAGAAACGAAGAACTTTTTAATCTGCCATGCAACCTGAAGCTTACCAGACCACCAGTAGTAAAGCAAAATTGAATCCATTTCCACCTAAAAAGAATCATTAGAAAAGCAGGAGATAGCATGGATGATGGCTCTAATGATAGTAGCCTCAAAGGAGACACTAGCAAGACTAGCAGCCGCAACCATAATGAAATTCCCAAAAGAGTTCCTAACAATCCAGCCATAAACACAATGATCCCCCACCATAGAAGCAGCAGCATTGATTTTAAGGCCCTAAGCAAGGCGAACCCAGCTAAGGGAAAGGTAGGAGGGGTGAAAGGACTTAAGCCAATTCGCCATCTAAAGGTTCCTCCAATGTTTATCAAGTAAAAGGAGGAGCTTGGTAGGATTGAAACCATCATGTTTTGTTAAGCTGCAGATCCACCAAACATTATACTAGATGAAGCAAATCAAACCCTGAACAGACTTGAGCCGGCGAGAATGGGAAGGGTTTGAGATGATGTCGAGAAAGAGGGAGAGGTCTTTGAAACCCAGGTAATTCTGGTTAAAGGTCTAGGTGGAGATATCACGAACTAGATGACTATCCAAGAAAAGGTGAAGGAGAGTTTCAAGCATAGGATTAGTAGGGCAACAGAGACATTTGGAAGCAATGGGAATCCCTAATTTCATGATATTATCATCTGTGGAGATACTGCCCTTAAGAAGCTTCCAAAAAAAAAGAGAAATTCTAAGAGGTAGCTTGAGTTTCTAAAGGGACATAACAGAGGGGTCCTTCAGAAAGGAGTGGAACATCAAGTGATAAGCTGAAGAGACGGAGAAGATTCCAAAAAGAGGCTGGAGTCCAGATCGACAAGTCCTTAAGAGGGTCTAATTGGAGGTTGGAAATCTCAGCAATCAGAATAGGAGGGATGGTAGAGCAAAAAGGAGCACTAGAGAGCAAAGGGAGAGATCTACAAATGGAGATCCGGGAGGGAGTAGAGCCTTCAGGAAAGAGAGAGTGGAGAGGTGAGTCACTAATCCACAAATCAAACCAGAAGTCAATGGAGCCTTCATGGACCTCCTAGTGAGTGAAAGGATTCAACTCCTTATGAGCTTGAAGAAGCAGACAAGACCAAAGGGGGAGGGAGGACTCTGAGATGGAATTGACAAGCAAAAGATCCCTCATAAAAGAGTGGTAGGGGGAGTCGCCAAAAAAGACATTCCAAGATCTTTTCAATCTCAAGGCCTTAATGAAAAGATTTAAGTCAAGGATGCTAAGGCCACCAAAATCTAAGGGACACGTAATAGAGCTCCAAGAGATCTAGTGGTAGTGAGAGCTATGATCTGAGGAACCCCAGAAAAAGTCAACAAAAAGAGCATGGAGTTTTCAAATAACAGACTTAGGAACCTCAATGGTGGAAAGTGTATGAATAGTAGTAGAGGTCAAGACATGCTTGATAAGGAGAAGTCTAGCAGCAGAGGAAAGGAGGTGGGCCTTCCAACTAGCAAGTTTGGATCTGACCTTGTCCACAATGGGAACAAAATAAGAAATCTTGGCCCTACCAAAAAAAATAGGACAACCGAGATAGGTAAAGTCGAAGGAGACCAATTTAAAGCCCAAAATAGAGAGAATGTGGTCTCTACGAGAAGGAGGAAAATGCCGACCCATAAAGGAGAAGCTTTTAGGGAGACTGACAGATTGTCCCATAGAAGACTCAAAATCGCGAATGAAGGAAGCCAGATTGCATATGGAGGAAAGGTTACCAATTGTAAAGATAATGATATCATTCGCATAAAGAAGGGCAGGGAGGAGGTGACGCCTCTTTTAATCGAGTCGAGATGAAATTTTCCAAAGAACGCAAGTGATGGGAACACCATCATTAGCCATAACTAGCTCAATTTGATCTAATAAAGTCAATAAAAGCTCCTACATATCAGTCAGAAGATTTCTTGGCCAGTTTAAGCTATTTTGAGAAGAAGAGAAGAATAAAATGTTATTTCTGCAATTTTACCAGTAATCCATGAAAACACAATAACCATGAGTTATTTCAAGGGTTTACTAAAAGTCAAATGTGCTTTAGAGTCTAACAAAGGGTCCATGCAAAACAAAACGGGTTTTTACGTATTTCAAGAATTAAATGACATCTGAAATCCTAAAAATAGACCCACTTAATCTACTAAGGTTATGGTCAGGATAAATTTTATATAAAAATATTCTCTAGGGTTTAGCATCTTTGAATTGACCATCAGAACTCGTTTTGACCCAAAATAGAGTCACAGATAGACTATTGCCCTAATTTTAGGTTTTTGCATAAATTACCTAGTTAAAATAGGTCAAAATCAAAATATAACTTTACCATTGGATTCCTTTGGTCAAAATTAGGTTTGTATCAAAATTTGGGCCCAATTTAAGATTATTTCGACCTAGTTTGCATTTTAGTCCAAGTCTGACTCTTATTTTCTCAAATAACCCCTCAGTTTTTGAAATTATTACAAAAACCCCCCTAACTTCTTCATCTTCTCCACAAAAATGCCCCTTCTGCCATTACTGTGTGAACCCATGAACCGTTGACCTTCAATCAAGAGATTCTCCCTGATTTCACGGTGAAACCCTTCTAAATTTGGAAGGAAGATTCTTGAGGAGTCACTCTTCAATCTGAGGCAGGTCTTGCCTTCCAAATCTCGTCCAAGAGTTCATGCAAACTCCTGAAAATCATAAATCTATTCTGTGATTTTCAATGTTTCAAAGCTTGGTTTCCAATCTTGAAAGCTCGCCCTCTGGCCTATAAAAGACCCCCTTGGCATTCTCCTCTTCTTCCGCGAGAAATTGAGCCAAATCTAGCCCTATTTCCTCTCCTCCTTGGCTCGCTCCACCTCACTCCGGTGACCCCTTCCTCTGAGCTTCTTCACCGACCGTCACGGACTATAGCCGGCCAATCTCGACTCCCCAGCTTCTTCCGCACCTCAACATACCCTCGAGGCCCTTCCTCCCCCTTCGTCGTTGCTGTTCTCTCCCACTGGAGCTCCCTTCGTCTCCGACGTCGGCCATACCAGACCTGGCGTTGCTCCTCCTCCCCATCGTCTGCTACCTACTCAGATCAACTCCCTAGCTCCGCCACTTCACAACTTCATCTTCGCCACTCTAACTCGACCACCACATCGCCTCCCGCGAATTCGCCTTCCACCTCGTTGACATACCTTCGGTGAGCCCTAGCGGCTTAAACACGCACTCAAACACGCCGCTCCCATGCTCCACACCTTTGCCTCATCACAACGATCAAAAGCCCTCACTCACTGAGGGCTATTGATCCCCCTATAGCACCACCGAACACACACGCCTCCACCCGCACTCACGGCCTTTGCCTGAAGGTTCTTGACCACACCACCGCACCTAAACACCTGCACTGCACTCGTCGTCACCTGGCGATGCTTTTGAAATCCTATGATGCAACTGTAAAGCCCTTTTTGTGATTTTCAAGTGCCAGCCCCCATTGCCATTAAAGAACCTCCTTCGAAGTGAGCTTCAAAGCTCATTCTTTGTCTGCAGCTCCAGGTCTCGGCATCAGGAGACGTAGAATCACTCCAATAGCTTGTGTGGATCGAAGATTGAGGGTGTTGACCACCCTTGTGCCTGAATTGAACGAAGGAGTAGCTTCGCGATTGCCTTAAGAACGGTGTGGGATTTTAGTCCCACATCGTTAGTTGACGAGCTCCCACAGCGGCATGAAGGGAAAAAGTGACCTGGACCCCTCGCCATGTACACGAGGGGTCGGGTCCCTCCATTCACACCTTCACTCCTCAGCTACGAGCACACCACACAGCCTTGGTCTCAGGTATCCGCGTACCCAATTGCCCGAATACTTGCCTGATTGAGAGAAAGAGGAGGAGGAAAGGAGAGAAAGAGAGAGTGAGGAAAGGGGGGGTTTTTCTCTTGAAAGGCCCCAACACTTAGCCAAAATTCATGAGTTTCCTCCCTTGTGCATGAAGAGAAAAGAGAGAAGAAGAAAAGAGCCTAAGGCAGGAGAAAGAAAAGAAGAAGAAGAAGCCAAGAAGAAGTGTGCCCTCTTGGCACTGTAGCATCTGGACGATTAAGCCGTCTGACTGAAGTTCCAACCATCTGAACTCTGATAGGGAGTGCATTGTGCACTCAATTTACATGGCATTTGGTTGACTAGTACTATTGCATTATTTAGTATAACTGTAATAAGGCAATTTGGTGATTCAAATCACCATTTTACCATAATCTTTTTGACTATATTGACTCTTGCTTCTATATTTATATCCTTTGTGCTTGAAATTTCCATTATATTGCTATATTGTGCTTGGAATTGCAATCTTGAGTATTAAATTGCCACTTGTTCCATGTGTTAGACCTCGGATTTCTTTCGAGAAATAAATTTTAAGTGTTCTTCATGATTTATCGGCTATGCTACAACGCATTACTTCCTAAAACACCGATTCAGAGCGAGCAACATTTTGGCACCATTGCTGGGAAGAAATGCGCAGTTTGATCTCTTGATTGCAATATCTGATTTGATACCAACTTGCTCTATCTATTTTGTTGTGATCTATGCAGGGGAATCCAATCAAGGAGAGTCAAACACACACCAAACACTCCAGGAGCAGGTAAACTCCATCCACTTTCTCCTAAGCCCCTGATTCTAAAAAAGTTAAAAGAATATAAAATCAATTAGGGCTAACTTGCATTCTATTCTTAGATTAATCATCACAAGTTGCCTGATTTGATACATTCTTTTTAGAAAACATCCCAAACCTGATTCTTGCACCTACTTAGGGATTTAAGACACCTAGGGCTACCACCTTCTTGATTGAGCCCTAGGTGCCAGATTTGGATTCAATTAATTAGACCAATCAGAGCCAATTAGGTTTTTTATTTCTAGGATTTTAGAGACACACTTGCTTAAGAAAGAAAAAGAAGAATCAAGCTTCCCAAACAGTGTGTGCCCAAGCCTTGATTGAATCTACCTAATCAAGCAAACCCTAAAATTAGACTCTAAATCTCACTTGAATCCTAAAAGTAGGACCTAATAATCTCAAAGGAGAAATAGGTAAAGTTGACCTACTTTGCGGGGTCAACCAATCTTCAAAGTAGGTCACCTTGCACAAAAATATCTTAAAAGTTCAAGTGAAATCATAAGCACCCTTGCTCTTAACTTAAAATTGGTAGACTTAGGAGGTCAAGTCACCATTCTGGTCTACCTGGACCCTCAGTGATAAGGAAGGTCGGGTGGGGGAAACCCTGTGACTCGTGGGGACACTCTACCATGTAGGGGTCTTTGCAGGACTCTCCCTTCCTGGCTGCCCAGGTAATTCTTAGGTGGACGACTTTCTGATCTAGGGGTATCATCCGCTCCGAACCTCTATAGTCATCCAAAAATCTTTGAGTGCCTCGATTGGGTCCGTCTGATATTCTATCCCTCATCTTCTCCATTGGTGCATATTTGGGAGGAGGTCCTTAAGACCACCCTTGAGACCTCCATTATTTATTCACTCTCATCGAGCTGAAGCCTCGACCTCCGTGTTTGTGCAACAACCTAATCATATTGACATTTCCTATGATTCTAAGCCCAAACCTCCGATCACAACCATGGATCAGCTAGAACAACCTAACTTTGAACCACAACAATTCTTTGATTTCAGAGATCAGATCAATGCCTTCATCAACTCACCACCGCGTCCTCAAATGCGAGATCACTACAATCCCACGATAGTGGAGATCGAACCACAAATCAATATACCTACGGGAGAACCCGAGGTGGAGCTCAAGCCTAGTATGCATCACATGACTCCAAAATTCCATGGCTTGAACTCCGAGGATCCTTTCCAACACATCAAGAATCTAAAGCATCTGGCCCACACCTTTGGGGAAAACATGCAGAATCGAGACGGCTTGCTCTTAAAGATCTTCTCCATCTCTCTAGCCAACAAAGCCTCCTACTGGTTTCAAACTTATCCACACGCGATCAACACATGGGAAGAACTTAAAACTGCCTTCCTACAAAAATTCTATCCCATTGGTTGTACAAACGCTATGCAGCACCAAATCATGCACTTCTCCCAAGGAGAGGGAGAATCTCTACACGAGGCATGGGATCGTGATGACATCAAGTTGTTTGTCAATGCAACTTGTGGTGGCAGCTTCATGGGTCAGCATGAAGATGCGATTTGGGGGATTCTCGAGAACATGTGCGAGAACTCCCTGAACAATGAGTCACTTGGTGCGTACGACCGGACATCCACCCGTGCATTGGCAAGCAATCGAGGGGTACACGAATCTTGAGGCTTTTCCACATCCATTGACTTGGAGTTGGTAGCCAGTCAATTAGATAAGGTCTCCATCATTGAGAAGAAGGCAGACAACATCACTCAACATCTACAAAAGACCACATCTGCACCACAAAGCACATATACATACCTGTCCTTAGGTAGGGAAGCTGCACACAATATTTACCTCTCCGGGGATGGATGCGTATCCACCCCCACCTGATTACGATTTTGGAGGCAACTCTGGGGCAACCTACCATAGTTTGGGGAACTTTGAACCCTCGTACCCTGATTATTTTGGGGATCCTCAGACCTGCGAGGATCTCCACGTCGTCCAGAACAATCCCTTTTCTAATACCTACAACCTTGGATGGAGTAATCATCCAAACTTTGCATGGTCAGGAAATAACTCAAATCCAAGACCTCAATTCCAACCCCAACCACAAAACCTGCGTCCCTATCAACCCATTCAACCAAGGCCTAATCAAAATTTCCAATCTAGACCACCTAAAGAAGATCAAACATCTTTGATTCTCCAGACCTTGGTTGACATGCAAAAATAACATAAAGAAGAGATCTCTGAGCTGCACAATCAATTAGCCCTACTAGCAAGTGCTCTCCAGCCAAGTGCACTCCCTTCTCAGCCTCTTCTGAATCCAAATAACATGTCGAACTAGAGGCACATTATGAATCCAAATCAGGGCCAACACCACTTTGTCTATCAGGCCCATTTTGCTCCTTCCCCTGACGGGATGGGTGCTTTAACCTCTTATTCTAGATTTCATTAGCAAACACCTATCCTCCCTAGCCCAAACCAAAATCAGGCAGGATTAAATTCTGTCACCACCCGTAGTGGCAAAGCAACACAGAACCCACCTTTTCCTAGCCACAACTCGCCTGAGATTGTAGACCTTAACCCTATATTGGTTATCCAGGACACGCCTATCCCTGATAAAGAGCCTGAGCCAATTCTAGAGGAACCAACTGAGGTTCCATTTCCTGAGGCCTTGACCAAGGGAAAGAAGAAAACCAAACCTGTGGCTCTTGAGGAGGACCTAGTCAAGCTCTTTGAGTAGGTATGAATAAACATTCCCTTGATGGATGCGATACACCACGTACCAGCTTACGTGAGATTCCTAAAAGATATATGTACACGAAAGAGTAAGCTGCGAACCAAAGGCGGGAGCCCGATTGTATTGTTGGAGCAAGCTAGCTCCATCATTTTGTGTAAGCTCCTGCCTAAAGCAAAAGATCCTGGTACCCCTCTGATCTCTTGTACAATTGGTGATATTCAGTTTGATTGTGCATTGTTGAATCTAGGAGCCTCCATAAACTTAATACCCACATCCCTACTTGACCACCTTGAAGAAACTGAGCTCAAGCCGACAGAGGTGACATTGCAGTTGGCTGATCAATCTATCAAGTCACCTAAAGGAATTCTTAAGGATGTCATAGTTAGGGTTCAAGATTTTTACTTCCCCGTGGATTTTATAGTCTTAGACATGGATGCTCCTGAGAACTTGAAGAATACACTGATCATTTTAAGGAGACCTTTTCTGGCCACAGCTAAGGCCAATATCAATTGTGAGGAGGGCCAAATTGAGTTAAAATTTGGGAATAAGACACTAAAGATCGACATCTTTAAGGCCCAAAAAGGAATTAATTGTGGGGTTATCGAACAAATTTGTGATATCGAGTCCGTGGTTGACGACCCGTGTGTCGAGGAAAACCCGCTTATCTCTAATCAACCACAAGAAGATCAAGCCCCACAAGTAAAGGAGCTTGAACCTAACCTAGACACACCTATAGCTCCTACCTTGGCTCCCGAACCTCATCCCGAACCACTTGCTGTTGCTAATAATCCCGTCATGGAATTGAAGCCCCTCCCTAATCATCTCAAATACATCTTTTTGAGTTCCAATCAGACATTTCCTATGATTATCAATTCCCGACTCACCTCTGATCAGGAAACACGTTTGACTTATGTCCTCCAGCAGCATCAGAGAGCCATTGGTTAGACTCTCGATGACTCGACTGGTATCAGTCCTTCATATTACACACATAACATCTACACTGAAGAGGGCTCACGACCATCCCACAAGATGCAAAGACGTCTGAATCCAAACCTGCAGGATGTCATGAAAAAGGAGATCATTAAGTGGTTAGACGCAGGGATCATCTACCTGATCTCCGACAGTCGTTGGGTGAGTCCAATCCAGGTTGTGCCCAAAAAGGCGGGACTCACCGTTATTACAACTGAAACTGGAGAGACTATTCCGACCCACATCGCAAACTCATGGAGAGTTTGTATTGATTACCGAAGACTAAATACCTCCACGAAAAAGGATCATTTCCCATTGCCATTTATTGATCAGATACTCGAGAAATTGGCAGGGAATCGATTCTTTTGCTTCTTGGACAGGTACTCCGATAATAACTAGGTGGCAATCCATCCTGAGGACTAAGAGAAAACTACCTTCACCTACCCCTTCGGGACGTATGCGTTCCGTAAGATGTCATTCGGTCTCTGCAATGCACCCACCACTTTTCAGCGGTGCATGCTTGCCATATTCTCAGATATGGTAGGTGAATACCTTGAATTCTTTATGGATGACTTCTCGGTATTTGGGGAATCTTTTGATGATTTCCTCCTGCACTTGGTCCAAATCCTTAGGCATTGTATCGACGTGAATCTGGTTCTTCCTGGGAAAAGAGCCACTTCATGGTACCTAAGGAAATTGTCCTGGGTCACCTCGTCTCTGAAAAAGGCATCCAAGTTGATCGAGCTAAGGTTAATTTGATTTCCAAACAACCCATGCCTAGCTCAGTAAAGGACATCCGCTCTTTCTGGGGCACGTCGATTTTTACCGTCATTTCATTCCTGATTTCTCGAAAATCGCACGCCCCCTAACTAATCTTCTCTCAAAGGATGTCCCTTTCGAAATTACCGAGTGCACTCATGCATTTGAGAGCCTGCATGATCGAGTTACTCAAGCACCAATCCTGCAATCCCCTGACTAGTCTCTACCCTTTGAGATAATGTGCGATGCATCTAACTACGCAGTGGGTGCGATACTTGGGCAGAAAATAGATGGGAAACCTGTGGTCATCTACTACGCTAGCAAGACACAATTACTGAGAAAGATATGCTAGCTCTAGTATTTGGCCTTGAAAATTTTTGATCCTATCTTTCGGGTTCCCGTGTTATCATATACTTAGATCACATCGCAGTGAGGCACCTCCTCATAAAGAAGGATCCGAAACCTCGACTAATTCACTGGATCTTGCTGTTGCAAGAGTTCGACCTCGAGATTCACAACAAGGTGGGAAAACAGAACGTGGTAGCTGATCACTTGTCTCGCCTTCCTTCTGATATCATCGACCCTTCCGGACCAATCACAGAACACTTTCCTGATGAGCACCTTCTAACTATTGGTGCAGGACTTCCCTAGTACACTGATTTGGTTAACTACATGGCGTTACATCAGATCTCGTCTGATTGGTCGAAGGCCAAGAAGGACAAGTTACTTTCTGATGCTAAGTACTACATCTGTGAAGACCCATACCTCTTCCGCATTGGTGCCGATCAAATCATTAGACGATGCTTCCCGAAAGTGGAAATTCAAGACATTCTGTCCTTCTACCATGACCAAGCCTGCGGCAGACACTTCTCCTGACATAAAACCACAGCTAAAGCCCTCCAGTGCAGCTTTTATTGGCCCACGATCTTCAAGGACGCACACAATTACTGTAAGGAATGCACTCGTTGCTAGACCTTGGGCAACATGAGCCATCGCGATATGACGCCTTTACAGTTGATTCTCATATGTGAAATCTTCGATATATGGGGAATTGATTTCATGGGACCCTTCCCTAAATCGGACGGCCTCAAATACATTCTCCTCGCTGTAGACTACGTGTCTATATGGATCGAAGCTATCCTGACCCGAACCAATGATCATAAGGTGGTAATCAAGTTCATTCATCAGCACATCTTTTCTTTGTTCAGTGTCCCATGTGCCATTATCTCTTATGGAGGGGCCCATTTTACAAATGCACAGTTCAGATCCCTGATGACCAAGTACGGGGTGTCGCACCGAATCTCGACTCCTTACCACCCCCAAACCAACGGATTGGCTGAGCTGTCTAATCGGGAGATCAAGAAAATCCTCCAAGTCACTATTCAGCCTAACAAAAAGGACTGGTCGACCCCACCTCTAGAAGCTTTGTGGGCTTATAGGACCGCCCACATGACCCAATTAGGTATGTCTCCGTTCAGATTGGTATATAGGAAGGAATGTCACCTCCCCGTCGAGATGGCGCACAAAGCCTATTGGGTAGTACGGAAGTACAATCTAGATCAGCTTAAGGTCGGAACCCACCATCAGCTTCAAATCACTGAGATCGAGGAACTACGCAATGACACACATGAGAACTCGCAGATTTACAGAGAACAAGTGAAAGCCTTTCACGACAAGCACATCTCTAGAAAAACTTTCCATCCTGGTCAAAAGGTCCTACTCTTTGATGCCAAGCTCAAATTATTCCGAAGAAAGCTCCGTTCAAAATGGATTGGACCTTTTCTTGTGCGACGTGTCTTTGGAAATGGAGACGTCAAAATCAGTCAACCCAACCTTGATTCTGAACCTTTCATTGTGAATGGCTACCGACTCAAGTCATTCATCAAACTTACTGATGCGAACTTGGCTGCGTTATCCTTTGATCTTCATTCTCCCTGAGCTGATTGTGCCTGGCTAACGGCATTAAACTCAGTGCTTAATGGGAGGAAACCCGTCATCTTTTGAAAAACCTAAAACCCTTTTGACACATCACTTTGCTGAACTCATATTGCACTTTAGGGTTCGTCCATTAGAACAACCAACTCCACCTCTTGTACTCGTACCAGAGCCTGAAATCGTCTGCAACAATCATCCCGACCCATTCACCCACCCTTTTACCCTGTTCTTATGTACAATCTAAGCTGAACTTGAACCACCTAATTTACAATGAGGACATTGTAAATCGTAGGCATGAGGGGGTATTAAAGTGCAAAATGCCGTGAGAATCAATTCACAAAAAGTGTTTCATCAACAAAAAAACTACATATTCCAAAAACCAAAAAAATGATAAAAAAATTTTGAAAAATAGAAAAAAAAATGAGAAATGGAGGTTGAGGAAAAAGAAGAGTGATTGCACAGCAAAAATACACCAATAAAAATGCCATCTTGTGTTATTTCCTAGCATTGCCATTGTATATTAGGTAGCCATAATTGCATTTGTAAAAATTAACACATGCATGCATTTATTTGAGAGGGGAGGAAAGTGAATAATTGGCCATGCAATTAACGTCTTCATCAAGGGTTGCATTGCAAATTTCACCATCTTCATTTTTTATTTTGCTTTGAAATCGTCTTCCCCGCGCGGCTGCAAGGAATGGGCTGGCCTCTCTTCGCGCCATGCCTTTGCCAGTAGCATGGCTGGGCAGGCAAGGCTGGCTGCATGGCTGTGGCAGGCCCCTTCGTCTTTAAAAAGCCTAGCCATCTTCCTTGCACCGAGAGCCTGGTCCATACAACACAACAACAACCTTCGCCTCCAGGCCATCTCCTCCCTCTCTCCCCTCCATATGCAGCACCTCTTCCTACTGAAGAGATACGCTGCGGGCAGGAGCAGCACACAGTGGTCCCATGACCACCACTGTGAGCTCCACCACCGCCCAGCTCATCCAAGAGCAGGTGGGCGTGGTGGGTTCTTTCTCTGCTTCCACCACTCAAAGCCTTCATGCCATTGCCACAGCTCCAAGCTTCAGAGCTCAGCAGCACCAGCAGCTCCACGCAGTGCGCAAGCCCCTGCATGCACGCTAGCAGCCGGCACCATCTCCTTTCGCGCGCGCAGGCTCGCTCCAGCGCACCCGCGCACGCAGAACCAGCCGCAACCGGTTGTCCACGCTGCGCCTGCACTGTAGCTACTGTTCATGCGTTTCTATGCGGAACTGTAGCTACAGTGCAGTAACCGGACAGTTTCTCACTTATTCGGTCACCGCGCGCTCTCTCTCCGCGCCGCAACCGCCCCCAGCCCGCCGCAGCGTCAGCGCCCGCGCGTGCGTCTGCAACCGCTACCTCTCCAGTGCCCGCACCTGCCCACACCCACTTCTTTACCCGTGTTCACTCCAGCGCGCAGTGCGGTGTGCTGCGCTACACAGTGCGCTGCGCTGTAGCCTCACGCCTGCTCCCTCCAGCCCACGCACGCATCCTTGCGCGCCTATGCCTGCGCGTGCCTGTGCGTACCCGCGCACCACTAGACGTCGGCTGCAGCCTCCAGACGCCTTAACTCTCCAGCTCTCTCTCCCGCACACTCTCCAGCAGCCACTCTCTCACTCATACACACACACACACACTCGTACGCCCATATACATACTTATACATACATACATACATATATATATATATACACACACATATATATATACATATTATTACCTATACAACTAAATATAAATATATATATACATATATATACACATATATTTATACATATATACAAACATATATACATATATATCTATAGATATAAATACAAACATATATATATATATATATATACACACGTAGATACTTATACTAATATATCTATATACATATATACATATACATATCTATATATATCTATATACATATATTACTATCTATATATATATCTATATAGTTAAATATATATACATATATTTACGTATCTATATATATATATATATACATAACTACATATACACACTCCACCGCGCGTTATATCACGGGAATATCCGCACCAGTTGCTGATATTCCCCGATACCCGCGTACAGAAAGCATCTCCGCACACACTTCCACCCATCCATCCTACACTCCACGCGGCACTTCATCCTGTTGGTTGCTGGTGGGGGGCTGCCTTCCTCTATAGTTTTATTATTTCGTCGTAGTATAGTATAGAGGGAGGTGATTACCAGTTTAATACAATTTGTTACTCGGAAATAAAGAGTTCCCGAGGTCGAACTCAGGGAGCAAGTTGTATTCTTGGGGTACAAGTTTCTTTTACAAAAATAAAGAAAGAGAGAGAGAGAGAATTTGTTGGCTTTTTCTTCTTTTCTCTTTGCTTCTCCTCTTCTTCCTTCTTAGATCTTCTACTCTCTTCTTTTTGTCGGTCCTGTTCTTCTTCTTCTTCTTTCTTTCCTTTCTTCGGCAGAGCGGTCCTGTTCTTCTTCTTCTTCTTTCTTTCTTCTTTTCCTTTCTTCAGATCTTCTTCTCGTGCTCTTTTTCTTCTTTCAGTTCTTGTCTTGGCCTCTCTGCGTTCTCCTCTGCCTCGCCTTCCTTCTCCTTCCTTGCCTTCAGGACGTCGTCTGATTTTCCAATCAGACGACTTAAACCGCCGCTGCTACAGTGCCGCTCGGTGATCCTCCTTCCTTCAACCTTCGTCTTCTTCCACGGTTCTTCTTCACCTGTGCCTGCACACTTACACAGCTTGATCAGAGAGGGGCAAAACCTATCTCTACCCTCCCCCCACGTCTCTCTCTCACAGAATCCGCTCATAGGATAGCTCTCCCAGAGCTGCCGGGTAGCCGGGTACGGGTCGCGCCCGGGTCCAGGCCCACCGGCGTGCGTGGTGGGCGAGGCGTGCAGGTCAGTCTAAGTCGGGTCGGGCCAGGTCCGCGAGGCGTGAGCGCGGACGAGACCGGGTCGAGCGAGCGAGTGAGTGAGAGGGACCTCACCCCGTGCTCAGGAGGCAACGAGCATAAGGCACTTTTTGCCTTTATGCAGGCGCTCTCCTCTGAAAGGTTACGAGGTGGGACTAAATGCCCCACCCCAATTTGGGTGCCTGCGCGGAGGAAGCAGCGGCAGTCGAGGCGAAGCGCGGGGGCTTCGCGCGAGAGCTTCGCTTCAACTGCAGCCTAACGCTTTGCCGAAGTGCCCCCGCACAGCCTGGGAGGGTGACCTGGGCGCTTCGCACCTGGGGCAGCAGGTGAAGAAGCTGCTACGCTTCAATAATGGCGGCGACGAGCGCAGGTACCTGCCCACAGAAAAATGGCCTCTCGGCCCAATCAGAAACGCGGAGGACCTTCGCCGTGGCACGGCGAAGGTGGTCGAGGGGTGTGCAGGCGGCGGGGCGGAGCCTAAGGGCTACCCTAGGTCGGACTGTGGGTCGGAAGATGGGTTTGTTCGGTGGAGTTGCAGAGGGTGATGTGGGGGAAGTGGAAGGGCGGAGGTTGATCAGGGTGAGGAGGAGGAGGTTCTGCGGTGGTCGGCGAGCCGTGTGGGTTGCTGGAGTGATGGGAGCGGCTCGCCGGAGGATGGCCGGACGTGGAGAAGGTGAGGGTGAGTGGTCGGAATCGAGGGCAACAGTAGATGTTTAAAGTGAGGAAAAGGAAGAGGGGAGGAAGAGGAGGAGTTCTACCTACTTAGCAGGACGAGGAGGGGCCGGAGCGGGCGACAGTCGTATCGACTGTCGCCGGAGAAGAAGATGCCCGGGGGAAGGGGCGGCGGCGAGCAGAGGGCCGGAGAGGCGCCAGCTGGGTGCGGCGTGGCGCGGGAAGAGCAGGGGAAGAAGTCTCTGCTGCTGGTATTGCGGCAGAGCGAAGAGGAGGAGGAGGAAGAACCGCCGGAGCTGGTGGGCGTCTGCCGGAGTGAGAAGAGAGGAAAGTTGGGGGTTTTCTCCGTCAGATCCGAGCTGGGAAGAACGGTGGAGCGACGGGGGTATTTATAGGGACCGAATCAGGGAGGAAGGCGGAGGGAGACGACGTGTCTCCCTTGCCGGAGGACGACGGAGATGGAAACCCATACCGTCCGTGCGTTCGCACGGACGGTATGGTGGGTTACAGCGACCAGGGGGGTGTCCCTGTGACGGCTGACGACGTAGGGCACCCCCGGTTTACTTGCCAGATTCTCCCCCTCACCCTGCGCGGCGCCATGCTCCGCGCAAGGTCGCCGGAGCATGGTGCTGGCAGGTTTTGCAGGGGGGACCTGAACGCAAAGAACGAAGGAGAGTTAGGGGTCAAAATGCGAGGGTTCAAAAGTTGAGGGCCAAAAAGTAAATATATGAGGACCAAAGTGTAGAGTTGGTCAAGAAGGTTTCTTCTTAGGCTCAAGTTTTTATACATGACTAATTAGGACCTAAGGAATCTGATGGTGAATTTTATTTCTAGATTAAACCTTGTTTGACTGGTCAATTTACGCAAAAACCCAAATTAAGTTATTAATTGGGTATGGTTCTCAATGTAGGTCAAGATGGGTTCCTAAGGTCAAATTGAAGGTTCTAAACCCTAGAGATCATTTTTCTATGAATTTTAGAGGGTTTATTCCATTTTTCTTTGCCTTGAACCTCGTGAATTGAAGTGGGTTTGTTTTAGGGTTACAGATTATCATTTAGTTACTTGGAATTGCTGTAGCCCTTGCTAGATCATCTCATCCCACTTTTATTCTTATTAAGTTGCTTTGACCTATGTTTGGATCCTGAATTACCCTGTATGCAGATTATACTGGTAAAATTGCATTTTTACCCCTTATGACTTGTTTTCTCCTTAAACTCAGAATTCTCTGAGTTAAGCCTTTCCTTGAGTTATGTAGGAGCTTTTATCCTTTGTATTGGGTCAAAATGAGCTAGTTATGGCTCATGATGAGGTTCTCATCATACCCCCATGCCTAGCTTTTGCTAGTCCCTTAGCAAAAACTTAAGGTTTCAACCCTTGTTCTAGACCATGAAGTTTTTAATAGCTTTAGATAAGTGCTTTTTTATTTGAGCATAGATTAGGTTAGAATGCTGACCATAGGCCTAAAAGGTACTCTAGCACCAATCAAGATCCAAATCTGTCTAGCCTTAGCCTCAATCTTTAGCAAAGGTTTATTGGACTTTGTGGTTAAAGCACCCGTACTTGAAATGATTTTAGCCCTGGCTCAGTTCGCAGCGCGTTTTGTAAGAGAGAGATAGAAAGTTATTTTGTTTGGAGAGTTTTCTCTCTCTTTTTCTTTTTAGTTCTAGCCTAGGATTGGCTTTTCAACACGGTCTGTATCAGATTCCTTGCTCCCATCATCAATCCTCAAGGGTTCCTGGCGATCGATGCTTCGAGATAGCACCGCCCATGGCAACCCCCGGAACCATGGCTATTGAGATTTCGAGATAATCCCATCCATGGTGTTCCATGGCCGAATCCAGACCCTGGCAATTGACACTTCGAGATAATGCCATCCATGGAATCTGAACCAGCAGGGTGCTTACATGCCCCCAGTAGGATATGTAAATATCCTAAGAGACAAGCACCGAGGAGATGATATTTTGTTACACATCTTCGAGGGGATTTCCCGCCTCTCCGCGCTGGGAACTCGTCCAAATCAACTTGTGTTGATCGGCCGCTCCTATTCTAGGTGTTCTTTTCAGAATTTTGCGACGCTTCTGCGTGATTCTGATTTTTACGCTTACTGAACCAGGCTGTGTGTGAGGTTAGGGTGCTTAGGTTACTGAGTCCCGTAAACCAAAAATTAGTTAACGGGGCCAAATACTTCCTAAGCCTTAGACCTAATACTTCAGCTTTTCATTTTCCTCAACCTCTTGAGGAGTGTCCAAATCTTAATGGGTACTAAGAGTCTATTCAAGAATGCCTAAGGTTTGCATTCTTACTAATTTCATTGTGCACTTTTCAGTTATTTTCTTGAATGAGGTCTAGAACTTAGGTTAATTCCTTAGTTCCTTACTAATGACTATCACCTTTTCTCATAATTTTGTGCTCCTTTTTCATTTTGTTTCTTTTCTCCTTCTCGTTTAGAAAATTTCCTTCTCCTCTTTTCCTTTTATTATTATTATTATTATTTTTTTTTTGAAAAAAATTTTAATTTTTATGGTGTTTTTGGCATATGTGAATTTTTTGTTTGAAACCTTTTCTTACAAGTTTTGCACTTTCATACCCCCCCATGCCTAAGATTTGCAATGTCCTCATTGTAACCTAGGGGTTTTTATTTAACTTAGTTCATTCCTTAAGACAGAAATTTGGATGAGTGAATGGGTCGGGTTGAATTTTTGCGGACGATTTCTAATCCCAGATGCAAGCATCTGAGGTGGGGTCGGCTGTCTATAAGGGTGAACCTTAAGTGCAAAAAGGTGTCAGAAAAAGTTTTGGATTTTTAGGAAAATGACGGGTTGCCTCCCGTTAAGCGCTGAGTTTTACGCCATCGGCTGGGCGCAATAAGCTCAAGGGGAATGGAGGACATAAGATGTTTCAGCCAAATCAGTAGAAGTTACATCAATGAACGGCTTGAGTCTCTGACCGTTCACGATGAAAGGTTCAGAATCGTGGCTGAGTGGACTGATTTCGATTGCTCCATTTCCAAAAACCTGTCGGACCAAATATGGTCCGACCCACTTGGATCTCAGTTTTCCTGGGAAGAGTTTTAGTCGGGCATCAAAGAGTAGGACCTTCTGACCAGGATGAAAGATCTTTCTCGAGATGTGTTTGTCGTGGAAGGCTTTAACCCGCTCCTTGTAGATTTGCGAGTTCTCGTATGCGTCTAGGCGTAATTCATCGATCTCGCTGATTTGGAGTTTTCTGTGGGTCCCAGCCTTGGAAAGATCTAGATTACAGTTCCGTACTGCCCAATAGGCTTTATGCTCCAGTTCTACGGGAAGGTGGCATGCCTTTCCGTACACCAGTCTAAAGGGAGACATGCCCAATTGGGTCTTGCGGGCGGTCCTATAGGCCCACAATGCTTCCGGAAGTCGGGACGACCAGTCCTTCCTGTCAGGTCGAACAGTGACTTGCAAGATTTTCTTGATCTCCCGATTAGACAGCTCAGCTAGACCATTAGTTTGGGGGTGGTAAGAAGTAGAGATTCGGTGAGACACCCCGTATTTGGTCATCAGTGACCTAAACTGAGCATTTGTGAAATGGGTCCCCCCATCAGAGATTATTGCACGAGGAATCCCGAACCTTGAGAAAATGTTTTGATGAATGAATTTGAGAACTATTTTGTGATCACAGGTTCGGGTCGGTATGGCTTCGATCCATTTGGACACGTAGTCCACAGCCAACAGAATGTATTCGAAACCATCCGAAACAGGAAAGGGACCCATAAAATCAATCCCCCAAACATCAAAGATTTTGCATACTAGAATCGGTTGCATAGGCATCATGTCGCGATGGCTCACGTTGCCCAAAGTCTGGCAACGACTGCATGCCTTGCAGTGATTGTATGCGTCTTTGAACAGTGTGGGCCAGTAAAAGCCGCACTGGAGGACTTTTGATGCGGTTTTATGCCCGGCGAAATGGCCACCGCATGCCTGGTCATGGCAGAAAGAGAGGATATTGTTGAATTCCCCTTCCGGGACACATCTCCGGATGATCTGATCGGCACCTATGCGGAAGAGGTACGGGTCTTCCCAAATGTAATACTTGGCATCGGAGCGTAATTTGTCCTTCTTGGCCTTCGGCCAATCGGACGGGATCTGATGAGATGCCAAGTAATTTACTACATTAGCAAACCAGGGAAGGCTAGTACCCATAGTCAGCAGGTGCTCATCGGGAAAATGCTCAGTGATGGGTCCGGAAGGGTCAATTATTTCAGAAGGAAGACGGGACAAGTGATCAGCTACCACATTTTGGTTTCCTGCTTTGTCGCGAATCTCAAGGTCAAATTCTTGCAACAGCAAGATCCATCGGATTAATCGAGGTTTCGCGTCCTTCTTTGCAAGGAGATGCCTCATAGTTGTGTGATCCGAGTCTACTGAGGATTACAGAGCTGGCTTGCTCTGACAGAACAATTGGGCTCCCTCCCTTGGTTCGCGGCTTACGCTGGGGTGTACATATATTCTTTAGAAATCGTGCGTAAGCTGGTACGTGGCGGATTGCATCCATCAAGGGGATGTTTATGTGGACCTGCTCAAAGAGCTTGACCAGGTCCTCCTCAGGGGCCACGGGTTTGGTGGTCTTCTTTCCCTTGGTCAAGGCCTTGGGAAACGGGATCTTGGTTGGTTTTTCTAGGATAGGTCCAGGTTGTGGATCCGGAACAGCGGTTTCTTGGATAACTATCCTAGGGTCATGGTTATCAGGCTTGGAGTGGTTTGGATAATGCGGGTCTTGAGTTGTTTTACCACTACGTGTCGTTACAGAATTTAATCCGGCCTGATTTTGGTTTGGGTTTGGTAAGAGGGGTGGCTGCTGCTGAAATCCCGCATAAGAAGTTGAAGCTTCCATCTCGTCTGGAGATGGAGCAGTAGGGGCCTGATAAATCCATTGTGCGTGGCCTAAATTTGGATTCATAACGCGCTTCTGGGTTGGCACGTTATTTGGGTTAGGAAGAGGTTGGGAAGGGAGTGTGCCTGGCTGGCGAGAATTTGCCAACTGGGCCAGTTGAGTTTTAACCTCTGTAAGTTCGTCCTTGTGCTGTTTTTGAATAGCCGCATTTGTTCTTTGAATGTCAGCCAGAGTCTGAAGGATTAGGGACATTTTATCCTGATTTGGCCCTGATGGATAAGTAGGGTTGGGTCGAGGTTGAGGCGGCTGGAAATGACGAGAGGGCTGTGGGCGGGACTGAAAAGGTGGTCTTTGGGTTTGGGAATTTCCCGCCCACTGAAAATTGGGATGGTTTCGCCATCCAGGGTTGTAAGTGTTGGAGAATGGGTCGTTCTGGATGGCGTTGAGGTCCTCGCAGGTCTGAGGAACCTCCTGAGAATCAGGGAAAGGGGGAATGGAGTTCCCCGGGCTAGTGTAGAAAGGATCGGATGATCCTCCGATCCGAGAATCAGATGGGGATGGATATGGATCCATCCTAGGGGAATATCGGTGGAGGATGTTTTGCACAGTCTCCTTTGTGGAAGGAGGTTGTGCAAAGGAGTTACGCGCGGAGGTGGCTCGCTGCAAGTGCTGAGTCAGCTCATCCACCTTCTTCTCAATGATTGAGACCTTGTCCAATCGACTGGCCATTAATTCCAGGTCAACTGATGCGGACAGGCCCTGCGTCTCATGTGCTCCCTTAAGATTCGTCGCTGCGCGGGTATTCGTCCTGTCGAATAATCCCATGGAGTCATTGTTGATGGAGTTCTCGCACATGTTTTCGAGAATCTCCCATACGGTGTCTTCATGTTGACCCATGATGTTTCCTCCGCAAGTTGCATTGACGAAAAGGCAGATGTCCTCACGGAGTCCCTGGTAAAAAGATTGGACTTGTTCCCATTTAGGAACTCCGTGATGGGGGCACTTTCTCATAAGATCCTGAAAATGATCCCATGCCTCATGGAGAGGTTCTCCTGATTGTTGAGTGAAGTGTGTAATCTGATGGCGCAAGGCGTTGGTCCGACCAACGGGAAAAAACTTTTTCAAAAACTCGGATTGAAGTTCTTCCCAAGTGTTGATCGGCCGGGTCTGAGTTTGATACCAATGGGCGGCCTTGTCCATAAGAGAAAAGGAGAACATCTTCATGAGAAGAATATCCCGATTTTGCGCATCTGATCCAAAAGTGTGGGCCAGATGCTTTTGCTGTTTGATGTGCTGGAAGGGATCTTCAGAATTAAGCCCATGGAATTTAGGTATAGCATGAATCATGTTGGGCTTTAATTCGGAATCAGGTCCTCCAGTCGGGATTCTGACTCGAGGCTCAATGGCCACCGCAGCAGGATTGTAGTGGTCCCGCATCATAGGACGCTGTGGTGGGTGCACGAAGTTTTGGAAGAGGTCATTGAGTCGCTGGAGCTGGTGCTCCAGATTATTTTCTTCCTCAACTGGCTGAGCCATGATGGGGGAAGAAGAAGAACTTGGTTCTGAATCAGAAGAGAGAATAATGTGAGGGTGTTGTTGCACAAACACGGGCGTCGAGGCTTGGCCTTGACGGGAGCGAATTTCTAAAGGAGGTCTTAAGGGTGGTCTTAAGGACCTCCTTCCATACATGCACTGTTGGAAGAGGTAAGTTTAGAAGGTGCTGGACCCAATCAAGACACCCAAAAATGTGTTGGGTGACTATAGAGGTGCGGGGCAGATGGACCCCTTGATCAGAAAGATCGTCCACCTGAGAATTACCTGGGCAGCCAGAGAGGGAGAGTCCCGCGAAGACCCCTACAAGGTAGAGCGTCCCCACGGGTTACAGGGTTTCCCCCACCCGACCTCTCTTGTCACTGCGGGTCCAGGTAGACCAGAATGGGGATCTTGACCTCTTAAGTCTACCAATTTTAAGATCAGGGTGCTTAAGGTTTCACTTGAACTTTAGTCTTTTAAGTGCAAAGAGTGACCTAATTTAAGGTTGGTTGACCCAACGGGTCAACTTTACCTCTTGTTTTCTTTGAGAGCTTTTAGGTCCTGTCTTTTAGGGTTCAAGTGTTTAGAGAGCCAATTGTTTTAGGTTTTCTTTGAATAGGTATTTTCAGACAAGGGCTTGGGCACACTTCATTTGGTTTTCTCAATTCTTGCTTAAGGAGTGTGTCTCTAAATCCCTAGTGTTGGATCCTAGGTTGGCTCTACTTGGTCCAGTTAATTCTTTGTTGGGTAATTAGGGCTCAAGCAAGAATGTGTTAGCCCTTAAATACCCTTAATAGTGTGCAGGAGTAATGAGTTGAAAACATGCAACTCTTTATGGTTACTAAGTATGGAAGACAGGTTAGCCCTATATTGCTTGTTCTTTTCTTTTCTTCCTCTTTAGAGTTTAGGGGTTAATAGCAAAAGGAAAAAATTTTACCTGTCCTCGGAGTGGTTGTCGTGCGGTTGCTTGTTTTCTTGATTTCCTGTAGCTGCACAAAAGAGAGGAGATTATCAGAAACTAAAAAGAAACAGGAATGTTTACCTCTAGAATAGCCGTTGCTCCCCGGCAACGGCGCCAAAAACTGGTGGGGGGCTGCCTTCCTCTATAGTTTTATTATTTCGTCGTAGTATAGTATAGAGGGAGGTGATTACCAGTTTAATACAATTTGTTACTCGGAAATAAAGAGTTCCCGAGGTCGAACTCAGGGAGCAAGTTGTATTCTAGGGGTACAAGTTTCTTTTACAAAAATAAAGAAAGAGAGAGAGAGAGAATTTGTTGGCTTTTTCTTCTTTTCTCTTTTCTTCTCCTCTTCTTCCTTCTCAGATCTTCTGCTCTCTTCTTTTTGTCGGTCCTGTTCTTCTTCTTCTTCTTTCTTTCCTTTCTTCTGCAGAGCGGTCCTGTTCTTCTTCTTCTTCTTTCTTTCTTCTTTTCCTTTCTTCAGATCTTCTTCTCATGCTCTTTTTCTTCTTTCAGTTCTTGTCTTGGCCTCTCTGCGTTCTCCTCTGCCTCGCCTTCCTTCTCCTTCCTTGCCTTCAGGACGTCGTCTGATTTTCCAATCAGACGACTTAAACCGCCGCTGCTACAGTGCCGCTCGGTGATCCTCCTTCCTTCAGCCTTCGTCTTCTTCCACGGTTCTTCTTCACCTGTGCCTGCACACTTACACAGCTTGATCAGAGAGGGGCAAAACCTATCTCTACCCTCCCCCCGCGTCGCTCTCTCACAGAATCCGCTCATAGGATAGCTCTCCCAGAGCTGCCGGGTAGCCAGGTACGGGTCGCGCCCGGGTCCAGGCCCACCGGCGTGCGTGGTGGGCGAGGAGTGCAGGTCAGTCTAAGTCGGGTCGGGCCAGGTCCGCGAGGCGTGAGCGCGGACGAGACCGAGTCGAGCGAGCGAGTGAGTGAGAGGGACCTCACCCCGTGCTCAGGAGGCAACGAGCATAAGGTGCTTTTTGCCTTTATGCAGGCGCTCTCCTCTGAAAGGTTACGAGGTGGGACTAAATGTCCCACCCCAATTTGGGTGCCTGCGCGGAGGAAGCAGCGGCAGTCGAGGCGAAGCGCGGGGGCTTCGCGCGAGAGCTTCGCTTCAACTGCAGCCTAACGCTTTGCCGAAGTGCCCCCGCACAGCCTGGGAGGGTGACCTGGGCGCTTCGCACCTGGGGCAGCAGGTGAAGAAGCTACTTCGCTTCAACAATGGCGGCGACGAGCGCAGGTACCTGCCCACAGAAAAACGGCCTCTCGGCCCAATCAGAAACGCGGAGGACCTTCGCCGTGGCACGGCGAAGGTGGTCGGGGGGTGTGCAGGCGGCGGGGCGGAGCCTAAGGGCTGCCCTAGGTCGGACTGTGGGTCGGAAGATGGGTTTGTTCGGTGGAGTTGCAGAGGGTGATGTGGGGGAAGTGGAAGGGCGGAGGTTGATCAGGGTGAGGAGGTGGAGGTTCTGCGGTGGTCGGCGAGCCGTGTGGGTTGCTGAAGTGATGGGAGCGGCTCGCCGGAGGATGGCCGGAGGCGGAGAAGGTGAGGGTGAGTGGTCGGAATCGAGGGCGACAGTAGATGTTTAAAGTGAGGAAAAGGAAGAGGGGAGGAAGAGGAGGAGTTCTACCTACTTAGCAGGACGAGGAGGGGCCGGAGCGGGCGACAGTCGTATCGACTGTCGCCGGAGAAGAAGATGCCTGGGGGAAGGGGCGGCGGCGAGCAGAGGGCCGGAGAGGCGCCAGCTGGGTGCGGCATGGCGCGGGAAGAGCAGGGGAAGAAGTCTCTGCTGCTGGTATTGCGGCAGAGCGAAGAGGAGGAGGAGGAAGAACCGCCGGAGCTAGTGGGCGTCTGCCGGAGTGAGAAGAGAGGAAAGTTGGGGGTTTTCTCCGTCAGATCCGAGCTGGGAAGAACGGTGGAGCGACGGGGGTATTTATAGGGACCGAATCAGGGAGGAAGGCGGAGGGAGACGACGTGTCTCCCTCGCCGGAGGACGTCGGAGATGGAAACCCATACCGTCCGTGCGTTCGCACGGACGGTATGGTGGGTTACAGCGACCAGGGGGGTGTCCCTGCGATGGCTGACGACGCAGGGCACCCCCGGTTTACTTGCCAGACTCTCCCCCTCACCCTGCGCGGCGCCATGCTCCGCGCAAGGTCGCCGGAGCATGGTGCTGGCAGGTTTTGCAGGGGGGACCTGAACGCAAAGAACGAAGGAGAGTTAGGGGTCAAAATGCGAGGGTTCAAAAGTTGAGGGCCAAAAAGTAAATATATGAGGACCAAAGTGTAGAGTTGGTCAAGAAGGTTTCTTCTTAGGCTCAAGTTTTTATACATGACTAATTAGGACCTAAGGAATCTGATGGTGAATTTTATTTCTAGATTAAACCTTGTTTGACTGGTCAATTTACGCAAAAACCCAAATTAAGTTATTAATTGGGTATGGTTCTCAATGTAGGTCAAGATGGGTTCCTAAGGTCAAATTGAAGGTTCTAAACCCTAGAGATCATTTTTCTATGAATTTTAGAGGGTTTATTCCATTTTTCTTTGCCTTGAACCTCGTGAATTGAAGTGGGTTTGTTTTAGGGTTACAGATTATCATTTAGTTACTTGGAATTGCTGTAGCCCTTGCTAGATCATCTCATCCCACTTTTATTCTTATTAAGTTGCTTTGACCTATGTTTGGATCCTGAATTACCCTGTATGCAGATTATACTGGTAAAATTGCATTTTTACCCCTTATGACTTGTTTTCTCCTTAAACTCAGAATTCTCTGAGTTAAGCCTTTCCTTGAGTTATGTAGGAGCTTTTATCCTTTGTATTGGGTCAAAATGAGCTAGTTATGGCTCATGATGAGGTTCTCATCAGTTGCGTCTTCCTAGACATCGATCAACTCAACATCGTGCTACACACCATTTCCACCACCCCCACCCCTATACATATAATATATATATATATATACTATATTTATTTACAAGCAACCTCTATTGTTTCCTGCTATTAGAAGGATAAAAAAAAAAAAGAGTAAAAGATAAAAGATAATCCTTGTCTTGCAGGTACTCGGTCTTGCGAATAGCAAAGACCAGTTTTTCGAACCCTAATTTGGCTCTAAGCCAAGGACCTGATTTTGAGGGTGTACCTCAAGGACAAAATTATCAGAAAAAAATCTTAATAGAAAAACACCAAAAACATAATAAACGAATGGAAGAGATTTGTTGTAGGAAAGGCGTAGAAACTTATTCACCTCTAATTCCCGCCTCCCTGAGTTTGACCCTGAGCCTGAAAGTGACCAAGATAAAATCAAGTAGGCCAGGTTAAAAATTTTGTAAAAAGATGGTTAGGCTCGATTTAGGTTAACCACTATACTCACTTCAACGCTAATTTTGCCATATTAACACAACCTATCCGGGTCCCGACCATACTTTTTCTGGTGTCGTTGCCGGGGAGGTGTGCATTCAGGTAAGTTTCTACTCCATTCCTGTAATTTTTCTCTTCTCACACCCTTCTCTTCACGGGTGTTTCTGTTTGTTGGTGTGCAGGTGAACCAGTTGCAAGGAGGAGGCAAGCAGAGGAAGTCAGAGACGTGGGCAGATCCAAGGCGGGAATGAGAGCGTGAAGTCGTCGACACCGCACTGGAGCTTCGCCCACATTGCTGAACAGGTAAGTCTCTCTCTCTTAGCAACTTAGGTCAACTTGTCACCTTAATAAAAAAAAAACTTTAAAAAAACTTCTTGGGATTTCTTGGGGTAAGTGGATTAAAAATCACTTGCTTGATTGTCTGCCATCACTCCCACTGCCCCGAGATTTCCCGCCAAACTTCGCATAGCGAAGATCCAAGAATCCTGATTCTTGAATCTTTCGCCGTGTGAAGTATTCTTTGAGGCAAGACTAAACAGATTGATTGCCATCCCTTCTTGCCTCATTCATCCACAATTCAGGATCACAATTTTGGTGGGGAGACTTGGAATTGAGTTGATTCCAAACCCACCACGACCTTTCACGTGCCTTAGATTTGATCCCGAATACTTCAACCCCAACACTTTGATTTTCTTTACATTATCTTGTGGTTGAGCCTTGTGTGTGGAAAATCATTTTGGTGATTGGGAGCACTTGAATTGAAGTACTTTGGCTCCCTTTCACACTAATCTAAAATTGACTCGTGCATCCACACATAGAAATCTCCATCTAGGGAAGCCCATTGCATTTTTAGCATGCATTAGCCAACTCACATTGAAGAAGGGTTTGTTGAGCTTAGAAGAACTTGTATTTTCTCAAAACCCGGAGATTGGTTAAATTGGTAATTTAGCGAAACCTTAGAATCCATACTACTTAAGGTTGAAATTCTAAAAATCATTCACCAATTAAAACTTCAATTCAGGGAAATTTCCCCGTTGCATGCTTGGTTTACACACTCTTAAAATCAACGCACTTGGGCATTACCCGTAAACAATGGCCTTTACATTCCAGAAGCACTTGATCCTAAGCCTCAAACTAAAACTGGTAGCAACTTGACCCTTATTAAGGATTGGAGGTCTAACTACCTACGTGTAGCACCTACGTGCTGGTGAGGGTTCCCGCGTGCTATCGGGTGTCTAAGACTAGGGCAAACGGCCTTTCAATCTGGCCCGGTGGTTCCGAGGTGCTCGCATTCGGTTCCGTAGGTCGTGATAGTAGATAACTTAGTTCTTCAGGTCTAAGGGCACACTATAGAGGTTAGGAATTTGATTGTCTTGATTTGTTATCAAGTGTACCTTTGCAGCGTCATTTCTCTCATCTCCTTTTCTCTTCTTATCCCCCCAATTCTTCCTGCGGTAGTGCATGTTTGGGAGGAGGTCACAGAACCCTGAATTGTTTGAATTGTCTGATAATTTTAAAAGAACAAAAGTCGAATCATCATCCTCCTCCACAAACATGGCTGCACGCCCACCCCCAAATCCCGAGGGAGGAAACCGCCCTCAAAACCAACCAGGTGGTGGAGCCATGGATCCCATAACCCGCCTCCAAGCCCAAATGAAAATGTATAATGAGCAAATTGAAGCCATTAGGGAAACCTTCAAGGAAATGCAGAATCCTCCCGAATGGGAGGAGCCTAGGTCTCTTAGCTCTTATCAAAATCCCACTGCTACAGAGACCATAGGACAAATTCGGGTCCCCATGGGCGGGGACGATTTTGAACTGAAACCAAATGTAATTGGCCTCATAAACTTTCACTTTCATGGTCTTGCAAGTGAAGATCCTTTTCTCCACTTGGAAGACCTAACCCAATTGGTTGAAACTGTTAAACCAAGAAACATCGGGTTATCTATTGTCCTCATGAAAATGTTCCTGTTTTCATTGAGGGATAAAGCGTCTCAATGGTTACACACCCTTGGGAGAACCATCCATTCTTGGGAAGAGATGCGAACAACATTTCTCAAGAAATTCTTCCCAATCGGGCAAACCAATGCGCTTCGCCGTGCTATAACTTCCTTTACGCAACAAAATGGCGAATAGTTTCATGAGGCTTGGGAGAGGTATAATGACCTCCTCAGGAAATGTCCACACCACGGTTTGCCTAAGTGGCATATAACATAGATTTTCTACTATGGGCTAAATGAAACTTTGAAACAGATTGCAGACTCTTCCTACGGAGGAAATTTCATGAATAAAGATGAGAATGGAGCATTCGAATTATTTGAAAACATAAGCGAAAACTCAATGAATAATGCCTCCATTGTTGCCTTTAATCGTACCAGCCTGCCCCGTAATGTCCATGAAGTTGACATGGGACACTCCCATTCATCCACTGATCTTAGTCTCATCGCACAAAAATTGGATGAAGTCTCCATCGAGCACAAGAAGCTGGACGAGCTTCTGGCCAATCCCGCCCAATCTATGGCAAACACCCCCACCTCACCATTTCGTCACAATCCCAATTCTTCCAACACCAGGCTTATCCCTAGAAACCCCATAAGATCTTCCTTACCGAGTGTCACGTCGAGCGATTCGGTAAGACATGTGGATCTGGCTTCTGCAAGCCAGTATTTTGACATGGAGGACCAAGCCTCCGTGTGCTCGAAAGCATATTTACATGAGGACTCGTCTTCTGCCTTAGAAGACGCTTGCACCCTGGAGAACAACCCGCTCTCTGCCACTTATAACCCAGGGTGGCGAAATCATCCGAACTTCTCATGGTCCAGCAACTCACAGCGCCAAAACCTCACAGGTGGGCCAATGAGACCATCCGCACCTGTCATCCCAAGGGCCCAGTCTAATCCTGTGGTGAATCTGCCATCTGGTCCTTGCGTACCGTAAACAGAACACGCATCAAGTAGTCTTGAGAAATTGATGCGAATGATGACGGAAATGTCAAAGCGCCATGAAGAGAACATGACCTCTCTTCAGCACCAATTAGCGTAGCAGAATGCTGAGATCAGTCAACTACGCATGGCAACTCAATCTCAGGGCAATCTTCTAGCCCAACCTATTCCCAACCCGCGAAATTTCGTACCCCGTGGTCCTCAACCACAAATAAGACCTTCTCAGGGGTAGGTTCATCAGATTCTACAGGCTCCGAGCATTCCACCGGGATTTCAGGCTAATCCCACTGCAGCACCTCACTCTTATGTCCCTATTGCAAACCCTCCTCCGCCTTATGATCCCACTGGACCCGCGATGTCCAATGCGATTACTACGAGGAGTGGTAAGCAGACCGTCGATCCGCCTCGACCTGATCCTGGCCCATCTTCTTCATCGCCTTCTCATTCAGGATGCGCACCGCATTTGCGAGAGGATGATACACCCAAACTAGTGCCAGAATCAGTCTCATTCCCTGAGGCTCTACTGAGGGAGCCAAAAGGCAAGAAAAGGGATACGCAAGCCTTTGATAACCTGCGTAATTTATTCAGGGATGTTAAAATCAAGGTACCCCTGCTAGAGGCTATCGACCACATACCTACTATCGCCCGATTTTTCAAAGACTACACTACACCCAGGCGACAGTCAAAGAAAACTAAGAATCTGGTGGTTCTCTCGCCTCATACGAGTTGTGCAATACTATCAAATCTACCATCGAAGTAGAAAGATCCGGACACACCGCTTTTTTCCTATAGCATCCAAGGCAGCAATTTTAACCGTGCCCTGCTTCATCTAGGATCTTCCATCAATCTTATACCTACCATCATGCTCGAAAAATTTTCCTTGGGAAATCTAAAACCCACCCCTGTCACATTACTGTTGGCAGATCGTTCTGTCAAAATACCAAAGGGTGAGGTGGAAGATGTGGTGGTTAAGGTCAACAGTCTCTATTTTCCTATTGACTTTCTTGTTTTGGATATGGAAGTTCCTAGCTCACTTTCTGATTGTCCAATCATCCTTGGTAGACCTTTCTTTGCCACAGCTCGCACCCATATCGACTGCGAGTCGGGTTCTATTGAGATAGCCGTTGGATCTGAGAAGCTCAAACTTAACATCTTCAAGGAAGCCAAGAACTTTGATTGCAATTGCATCAAGGATGACACGTCTGACGAGGACATGGCCGTCAGCGCATGTATCAGACTAATTGGGACTTATTCTGACTGCTGCGGATTGCCTTTAAACACTAACAATTGCCTAACCGACACATATTGTGACATTCCCCCATCCCTCCCTTTTCTCATACCTTCTCCTGACCAGACTTCTAACGAGGTTTCCTCCGCTTCCCATACCTCGTGGTCTGAGTCATATCCGGGCTACTCACTACTGGTCCACACTCTTGAAGACCGGATTGCCCTTTCTTTCCTGCCAAATCAAGCGGAATCGCAACTCCACACTGGGACCTTAAGCCCACATACTGCTCACTGGGGCTATCCCTTTTTGGATCCATCAATCCAAGATGCCCCTCTTCTCGGCCAAACTGAGGGCCAACTTCTTCCTTCGTGCCTCATTCTATGTCCAGCTGGGGGCGTTAAATTCAACGCTCGTTGGGAGGCACCCCAGCAACACTCCTCCACTGTCACGTACACTTCACTTCGCACCTTTTCACTTCACCACCCACCATCCACCCACCCTACCACCCTGCTAAATACCCCGCACCTCAGCTCTCTCTCCCCGATCTTTACACCTTCCTCTACCCTGCATGCATATGAGGACATAGCATCGTTTGGCATAGGGGGTGGATAGGCATACATAGGATCTGTGTATTATATGGTATCATGTAGCTTCCATTCATCTATAAATATGTATATATAAAAAAAAAATGGTGTTTAGTAATGATCTAAAGGCTGAAACAAAAATACAATAAGTGTTTATGGATATTCAACCACTATTTTGAAGACTTTCCAGGCCACAGAAGCTTGATTCACTTAGGCTCAGCTTAATTCATTTGAGCATTGACAAGACAGACCAGAATCTCTCCTAACTAAGGACGTATTCTTGTACCTGAGACACCAGTACAGGATCCGTTGGTTTTCTTATACTTGAGAGCCTAAATAATCTTGGTTTACACTACACATATCAAGAAAGACCCTTACCTGTGCGTGCAGGTAGACTTTTTATCCCAGGCTTTAGTCTTGTGTTTAGGAGAGACTCCTTCCACCAAAAAAGGAACTCTCCCACCAAAAGAAAAGTGTGCTCCTCCAAATAAAGTTGTAAGAGATATACTGACACATGTTTCAAAAAAAAAAAACTGTGCAAATAAGTCAGTATATCTCACAATTGTCTGTAAAGTCTTCTCTCTACAAAAGTTTTCAGGGCAAGTTACAAATACCCCGTTTCTACCATATATTCTTTGAGCCATAAATATAATAAAATGGGAGTTAAGTTTCCCGTCATCTTTTTAAGGGTCAATCCGAAGACATGAGCTGAAACTGGGACCAACCTGCACTTAAAAATTTGTGAAACCCTTGGCTTGAGTCTTAATGTTCATCTGGTCAGTCTTGATCCTTCACTATGCACAAGCCATAATCTCTTGAGCTCTCGAGTATGGCAAAAACCTTCTGAGTCCTGGAAATTGTACTTAAGGTTTAAATATCAAGAGTCCAGGTTAGTCGAAAGATGGTCTATGTCACGTAAGACTTAAAGTACTGGTGGTCTTCTCTGCAATTGGTTCTCACAATATCCAACAAATAAACACACCTATGTTACCTCAGAAGAAAATCTTCAGCTTAAGATCATTTCTAAATACAGTACAAAATGTTTTGCTACGGACTAGCAAAAGATAGGCATGGGGGTATGATTGCACAGCAAAAATACACCAATAAAAATGCCATCTTGTGTTATTTCCTAGCATTGCCATTGTATATTAGGTAGCCATAATTGCATTTGTAAAAATTAACACATGCATGCATTTATTTGAGAGGGGAGGAAAGTGAATAATTGGCCATGCAATTAACGTCTTCATCAAGGGTTGCATTGCAAATTTCACCATCTTCATTTTTTATTTTGCTTTGAAATCGTCTTCCCCGTGCGGCTACAGGGAATGGGCTGGCCTCTATTCGCGCCATGCCTTTGCCAGTAGCATGGCTGGGCAGGCAAGGCTAGCTGCATGGCTGTGGCAAGCCCCTTTGTCTTTAAAAAGCCCAGCCATCTTCCTTGCACCGGGAGCCTGGTCCATACAACACAGCAGCAACCTTCGCCTCCAGGCCATCTCCTCCCTCTCTCCCCTCCATATGCAACACCTCTTCCTACTGAAGAGATAAGCTGTGGGCAAGAGCAGCTCACAGTGGTCCCACGACCACCACTGCGAGCTCCACCACCGCCCAGCTCATCCAAGAGCAGGTGGGCGTGGTGGGTTCTTTCTCTGCTTCCACCACTCAAAGCCTTCACACCATTACCACAGCTCCAAGCTTCAGAGCTCAACAGCAACAGCAGCACGGCACCAGCAGCTCCACGTAGCACGCAAGCCCCTGCGCGAACGCCAGCAGGCGGCGCCATCTCCTTCCTTGTGCGTAGGCTCGCTCCAGTGCGCCCGTGCACTCAGAACCGGCTGCAACCGGTTGTCCACGCTGCGCGAGCACTGTACCTACTTTTCACGCGTTTCTGCGCGGAACTGTAGCTACAACGCGACGACCGGAAAGTTTCTCACTTATCCGGTCACTGCGCTCTCTCTCTCCGCGTCGCAACCTCCCCCAGCACGTTGCCGCATCAGTGCCAGCGCCTACTCCAGCGCCCGCGCGTGCGTCTGCAACCGCTTCCTCTCCAGCACCTGCACCTGCCCATGCCCGCTTCTTCTCCCGCGTTCACTCTAGCGCGCAGTGCGGTGCGCTACAGCCTCACGCCCGCTCCCTCCAGCACGCGCATGCATCCTTGCGCGCACGTGCCTGTGCGTACCCGTTGACGTGCCTTCGTGCGTGTGTGTTAAGAGGTGTCGTTATAGTTGCACTTGATACGTCGGTTTTAAAAGAAGTAAACGGAGGTGAGTCCGAGTGTCGATCTCAGGGAGGCGTGGAAATCGGATTTTGTTTACCACTTGTTGTCACGAAAAAGGCGGAGTTTTGCTTGCGAAAGAAACGGTTTTGAAAAGCGAGAGATAGAGAGAGTTTAGGGTTAGAAAGCTCTTGGTTTTGATCATGCACTTTAAACAGAAATTAAAAAGGCAACTAAATGAAAAACAATTTCATTAAACATGCATTCATAGTTCATGGTTTACAATATTAAATACATGCTTCAACAAAAGTACATGAAAGCTTAAAAGAGAGAGAGAGAGGTAGAGAGAGAGTGGAGAGCGACGAGGCAGCCACGGCGGTGGAGGAGGCTCCGTCGGCGGCTCGTCGTCTCCGGCGATTACAAGAGTGCCTAAGACTAGCTAGGAGAGGAGTGGAGTAGTTGCAAGTGGGAGAGCATGCCTTGAATGGTGGTAGAAGGGGGTTTAAATAGAGTTAAGGGCTTCCTAAAAGAAGAATGTGCTTTAGCGACACCCAGAACGTCGCTAAAACCGCTTCCATATACGTCGGTGAAGGTCTGCTGCCGCCGGTCAGCCGCCCGCCCCTCTCTCTCTTCAGGCGCGATCCGTGGACGTCGAACGAGAGCCGTCCGATTGATGATCGGACGGCTGAGATCCTCCCGCGCCTGCGCTAGGATCGCGCTTCGGGCGTGCGTGCGCGCGCGCGTTTCCGCCCGGCGTGCGCGCGCGCGTGGGAGGTGGGGCGCTGTCGTCGCGCCGCGTGGCGCAATCCTAGCCGCTCGCTTCTGATCGCGCGGCTCAATTTTGCCGCGCCCTTCGCCCGCAGACGATTTTTGCTCCGCGCGAATCGAACGCGCGTCGCCGCAACGCGGGCGTGCGCGCTAACCGTTGCGCCACGCCCGCGCTTTGTCGCGGCGACCGCGGGCGAGCGCGCGGATCTCGGCCGTTCGATCGAAGATCAACGGCCGAGATGCGTCCTTGGCTGGCTTGGGGGCGTGCGGGCGGCGGGGGCGGGGCGACGTGGCGCGTTCTAGGCCGTTGATCTCCAGATCAACGGTCAGGATTTCTTGGGCCCATTGTGGGAGCTCCAGATGTCGGATTTGGCCGATTTTGAGTCCGTTAGACTCCGTTCGTCGTCCTGAATCCATCCGTGCGGTCTGATTGCTCATCTGAGGCCTGCTTTGACAAATGCTTTACACAAATGGCCATTAATACAGTTTATAAGCAATCTTGGTACTTGATGCATGCAATGCTCCTATTCTACTTTATGTTGTGCCTTTTATTCTAAAGATGGGCCATATTCAACCTAATTACTACCCCCTTGCGTGGTGTTATCATACCCCCATGCTTACTCCTTGCTAGTCCCTAGCAAGGTTTATTCTAGCCTTTATTTCTTTGGCGAATTAAAGAAGTAATTGCTTAGGCACTTCGTTACTTGTTGATAAGAGGAACTATACGAAGATCTTAATCTACAAAGACTAAGCAGCGCCCGGGTGTCTGCCAAAATACGAATCGCCCGAATCCTTGCTTTGTATATATAACTATACTTATGTATACGTATATATCTATATATGTCTTTTTAGAATTTTTAGAATTCAGTGTGGGTTGGTAACTTTTTACGGCTACCCAACCCACCCAAAACTCGGTCAAAACCCTAAGTGCTAAGCATCTTGGTGTGAATGTTGTGATAGACTTACTTAACGGTAATTGAGACAGACTTCGAGTTTCTACGCCTCTAGGTGACCGGAAAAGAAAATAAATTTTTGCCTGAAGGTGTATTTGTTCGATTGGTAGCTTTCTCCCTGCGTTCATTTTACTTGGGGTCAACACAAGGATTTTCCAGTGTATATCTCCCCGGCTTGTACTACTTCCCCGCTTCTTCCTTAGGTGTTTTTGGTCTTCTTTTTTTGTGCAATTATTGAGCTGGGCTCTGGACAACCGACTAATGGGCTGTTACCCACGATCACTTGCCAGCCATACTTGTGCGGTGAAGTGTGGTTTATTTTCTTTTCTTCTTTTCCCCCTTTTTTTTTTTTTTTTTTTTTTTAATTATTATTTTTTTTTTTTTTTACGTAGGTGGCTTCCCTAATCTCAAATGTACCTAGAGGCAGTGAAAAAGAAATGGCCTGTGGCTGGGTTCTGGACAACCTGCCAATGGGCTGTTACCCACGACAACTTGCCAGCCATACCACCCTAGAGAGTTCATTAGCTACCCAATTTCTGTCAAAATCTCCGAAAAGTGAGTCTGTGCAAAAATGTGTGTAGATGCTTAGACTCAAAGTTTTCCTGAGTTAGAGGGTGAGTTGATAAGTCGTATACTTATTACCTTATTTATTAGGTGGATTAGAATAGCTTAAAGTTGCAAGGGTTCGCCGCTAAATCCATATTTTAATGGACACCAGGGCTAATTAAGCCTGAAGGCCTGAAAAGTCTAAGTGTTTAAGTTCTTTTTGTATTATTTCCTACTATTGACAAGTTTCTAATGCCTAAGTTTTTCTTCCTAAATTCATTTTTTTTTTTTTTAATCAATTAATTTATTCATTCAGACTGATTAATTAAACTCAGGATTATGCAGTTTACCATCCCCCCCATGCTTAAGTTGAACAATGTCCTCATTGGCAGATGCATGGATGCAAAAGGGTTCAAAAAGATAGTACCTGAGTGACGTAAACTACCAGATCAGTCTGAATCCGCTGGGTTGCCTCCCCGGAAGCGCTGAGTTTAACGCCTCCAGCTGGGCGGTGCACAAACAGGAATGGCTTGGGTCAAGAAGATATGTTCAAAATTTACCATACCCAAAATCAGAAGTCCACAGATGCGAATAAGGTTGTGGTGGAGTCCCGTTCCAAAGGGGCGGGAATTCTGTAACTGATATATCATGCATGCCTGTGTCAGATCCTCTCTTAGTGTGTGGTCATGCAAACAGGTTGCTGTGGACGAACGCACCCCAAATATGACATGCCAGACACTAAAGATGTAGGTCTGATATTCAGCTTGTGTCCCCATAAAATTGTAATCCATCGAAAGTGTATCAATTCCAGTGGGGATCTTTATTCTGGTAGGGCAGGTAATAAGGTCCAGAGTTTCAGAATGAGCCTTACAATCAAGCATGAAGCTTCTCTTCAAAGACGAATCCATCTCTTCCGCAACTATGGTTTCATCGCTCCTTCCTTCCAAGCCCTTGATCTCAAGAATATTTTCTGCCACCTTCTTTGTATCAGATTCATTGTTTGAGGTTATATTAGAGGTAGGGTCAATTTCATCCTCTAGATCATATTCTTTCTCTCGGCCTTCCTCCATCTTTGTGATGGGGATTCCAACTGATTCATAATCAATTTCTTTAAAATTGTAACTCCATTCTCCATCTATGATGGTGGCTGTTGCTCCCACCGGATTACTTGTCTTGAGCTGATTAGATTCAGATTCCAAGGTCTCTCCCCTCACCTTCTCAGTTTCCTCCTGATGTTTGTTCTCAATGCTCCCCAAATTGTGCTCCAAGGAATCCTTACTTTCCTTATCCACTGAGCTATCCAACTCCTGAGGGGTATCAATGGTGGACTGAACCAAATCAAGATGACTAGGTGTAGTCCAACTGATCATGGTAGGTCCTTGCTTTATGAATTCCATGAATGGCATTGTATGCAACAGCTTTCTTTGGCCTTCTTCCCCCAATTGTTGGAACAACTCCAACATGGCATGTTGCCCTTTAACCAATTCTTGATTCTGTCTGTGTAGTTCTAACTGGAGGTTATCAAGAATTGACATGGTGTCATTTGGTGTCCTTTGGATTTCCTCCTTGAAATCCAGGTTAAGAGAGTATGGTTGAGGTTGTGGATCAGAATCCATATTGGTGTTTAGGTTCTTGGGTGGGTCCTCTATTCTGTCATGTTCAGGGTCCAGTTCTTCAAGAGGAACCATTCTCTGTTTGGTCCTACTCCAGAATAGTTGAGGTTCTAAGTCTTCCTCCCAGTCAGATTCTTCATCAGGGGACCAAATCAGAGGTTGATGATCCTGGGCTTGCCTAGATTTCTGATCATTTTCTGATTTCCATTTGTCTAGAACTCCTTCTAATCCAAAGGTCAAGTAGGCAAGGTTGTTGAATTCAGATGACCTTTCTTGGTTATTATCTTGAGATGGGTAGGGTTCTTGGTGTTCTCCTAAAGTGTAGGTCCTATCACAGTAGAGCGGGTCGGACCTAAATGAGGAGGCATCGTGAGGACAATCGAGATATGGAGCCCCATGATTTGAATCGTACCCTTGGGTGGCTATGTTGGGTGTATTCCAATAAGAGGTTGGTGTGGTTTGGTCATAGTTGGGCCAAGAGGGATATTCCAGGTTGCATCCCCAACTTGGTGGTTGGTTAGCCCAAGTCGGCTGTGGGTATGGTCTACTTGGGTTAGCATACAAATCCTGTTGGGGGTAATTTGGGTAAGATGGATAGGCATTGAAATCCATGGAAGAAATGGAGGGATGCGGGAAGAACAGATGAGAGAGAGTTGTGCACTCAATCAAACAAACAAGCCTAATCCTTATGGTGTATTCCTTAGGAGACCTAGAAATCTCACAAAGGTTGATTAAGTCCGTAAACACTGGACTCCCCTTCCCAAGGCTAATCTGGCCAGGTTGATTACGAGGGGATTGCAGGGAAGGTTCTTCCTTTGGCTTGCGCCTCCGGTTCCATAGACCCCACAACCACGGTCGTTTGACACTGCCCCGCAGCCTAGTCACCAGATTCTACCAAGGGAATGAAAGCCAAGTGCCTAGCAGACAAAACCTCACCTTTTGAGACTTAACTCAGTCCTGCCTAGGGCACGTCTACTCAGTTTTAAAGGGCTAGGATAGTGCTTGTGCTTAGGGTGATGTGATGAGGCGTTGATTGGGGTGGTGCCTCTTAATGTTCTACTTTCAAAGTGTGTGCTTCTAGCAAAACATGATTTTCAAGCAAGGATTTGTTAAGATATAGTGTCTTTTTAGTGTTTCATCCTTACTTAAGTACTTTTTAGGGTTGACGTGTATTAATTTTTTCAAACAAGTTTCAGTGGGCACGTCAAGTTCTGCACACAACTTAGTGAAAGTAGATTTCCTTTTATTTTGTAGAGGCTCTAAAAACCCTAGTGTACTCATCCTAAAGATCGTGCAGCTTCTATTAGATGAGTCAGTTTTAGGGTTGAGTGGTGCGGCCCAGGTCAACTCACGGTGGCTTCGCAAACACCACTCAAGAGAAAGAGAAAAGAGCACTCCAAGAATTTATCCAGCATATTAGAGTGTACATTTTTTTGTAGGGTGATGTGTTAAGAATGTGGGTCAAGCAATCATTCACCACGCCAATTTTTTTCAGTTTTTATGATTTTTTTAGATTTTTCACGCAAGCAAACAATGAGAGAGAGAGAGTACTCACTATCGGTCCTCGAGGCGTCTACTTCCTTGCTACCATAGTGGAATGCATCGCTTCGCCGTCCATGCGCCGAATTCCTGCATCCGTCAAGTAAAAAGGAAAATAGGGCATTAGACGATATGAGAATGAAGGTGGAATGGAGGTGATAAAACAAATTCGTTGCCTCCCCGGCAACGGCGCCAAAAACTGACGTGCCTTCGTGCGTGTGTGTTAAGAGGTGTCGTTATAGTTGCACTTGATACGTCGGTTTTAAAAGAAGTAAACGGAGGTGAGTCCGAGTGTCGATCTCAGGGAGGCGTGGAAATCGGATTTTGTTTACCACTTGTTGTCACGAAAAAGGCGGAGTTTTGCTTGCGAAAGAAACGGTTTTGAAAAGCGAGAGATAGAGAGAGTTTAGGGTTAGAAAGCTCTTGGTTTTGATCATGCACTTTAAACAGAAATTAAAAAGGCAACTAAATGAAAAACAATTTCATTAAACATGCATTCATAGTTCATGGTTTACAATATTAAATACATGCTTCAACAAAAGTACATGAAAGCTTAAAAGAGAGAGAGAGAGGTAGAGAGAGAGTGGAGAGCGACGAGGCAGCCACGGCGGTGGAGGAGGCTCCGTCGGCGGCTCGTCGTCTCCGGCGATTACAAGAGTGCCTAAGACTAGCTAGGAGAGGAGTGGAGTAGTTGCAAGTGGGAGAGCATGCCTTGAATGGTGGTAGAAGGGGGTTTAAATAGAGTTAAGGGCTTCCTAAAAGAAGAATGTGCTTTAGCGACATCCAGAACGTCGCTAAAACCGCTTCCATATACGTCGGTGAAGGTCTGCTGCCGCCGGTCAGCCGCCCGCCCCTCTCTCTCTTCAGGCGCGATCCGTGGACGTCGAACGAGAGCCGTCCGATTGATGATCGGACGGTTGAGATCCTCCCGCGCCTGCGCTAGGATCGCGCTTCGGGCGTGCGTGCGCGCGCGCGTTTCCGCCCGGCGTGCGCGCGCGCGTGGGAGGTGGGGCGCTGTCGTTGCGCCGCGTGGCGCGATCCTAGCCGCTCGCTTCTGATCGCGCGGCTCAATTTTGCCGCGCCCTTCGCCCGCAGACGATTTTTGCTCCGCGCGAATCGAACGCGCGTCGCCGCAACGCGGGCGTGCGCGCTAACCGTTGCGCCACGCCCGCGCTTTGTCGCAGCGACCGCGGGCGAGCGCGCGGATCTCGGCCGTTCGATCGAAGATCAACGGCCGAGATGCGTCCTTGGCTGGCTTGGGGGCGTGCGGGCGGCGGGGGTGGGGCGACGTGGCGCGTTCTAGGCCGTTGATCTCCAGATCAACGGTCAGGATTTCTTGGGCCCATTGTGGGAGCTCCGGATGTCGGATTTGGCCGATTTTGAGTCCGTTAGACTCCGTTCGTCGTCCTGAATCCATCCGTGCGGTCCGATTGCTCATCTGAGGCCTGCTTTGACAAATGCTTTACACAAATGGCCATTAATACAGTTTATAAGCAATCTTGGTACTTGATGCATGCAATGCTCCTATTCTACTTTATGTTGTGCCTTTTATTCTAAAGATGGGCCATATTCAACCTAATTACTACCCCCTTGCGTGGTGTTATCACCCGTGCACCACTAGACGTCGGCTACAGCCTCCAGACGCCTTAACTCTCCAACTCTCTCTCCCGCACACTCTCTAGCAGCCACTCTCTCACTCATACACACACACATACTCTCGTACACACACACACACTCACTTGTACACCCTTATACATACTTATACATATACATATATATATATACATATTATTACCTATACAACTAAATATAAATATATATATATATACATATATATACACATATATTTATACATATATACATATATACATACATACATACATACATATATATTTATAGATATAAATACATACATATATATATATACTTAGATACTTATACTAATATATCTATATACATATATACATATATACATATACATATCTATGTATATATCTATATACATATATTTACATATCTATATATATATATATATACATAACTACATATACACACTCCACCGCACGTTATATCACGAGAATATCCGCACCAGTTGCTGATATTCCCCGATACCCGCGTACAGAAAGTGTCTCCGCACACACTTCCACCCATCCATCCTACACTCCACATGTTACTTCGTCCTGTTGGTTGCGTCTTCCTAGATGTCGATCAACTCGACACCGTGCTACACACCATTTCCACCTCCACCCCCACCCCTATACATATAATATATATATATATCTATATATATATACTATATTTATTTACAAGCAACCTCTATTGTTTCTTGCTATTAGAAGGATAAAAAAAAAAAAGAGTAAAAAAGAAAAGATAATCCTTGTCTTGCAGGTACTCGGTCTTGCGAATAACAAAGACCAATTTTTTTTTTTGAAAAAGGAAAGGGTAGTTATCCAGAGTGATAACTACCCAAAAATATATATAATAGAATCAACAATAAACAACATTACAACAGGCAGACGTCAAGGTCCCCCACTCACAAGGATTCAACCCAAAGAGAAAACAAGGAGTTAATAGACTCAACAAAATTCTCTACGTAAGGTTTCTGGCCCCTGAAAAGCACCGCATTTCTGCCCAACCAAATTCCCCAAAGGACTGCCAACGGCCTGGCCTTCTCCTTCTTCGTACGGAAAATGAACTGTCCGCCAACACCACCTCCACTTCTGAAGCTATGCCAGAATTCCTCAAACAGCCGATACTCCCACCACCTTCCGCCCATCCTGCCCCAAATTTGCACCACAAAAGGGCAAGCGAAAAAAAGGTGGTCAACGTCCTCCTCACCACCCCCGCACAAAGAGCATACCTTACACTCTCCAGGATCCCACCTCGCTTTCCATACCTTAGTCACCAGCCTTCTCCTCCTAAGCAGCCAGGCAAAAATCTTGACCTTCAGCGGACACACGGCTTTCCAAATCTGTCTGCAGTCCCTCACCAGATCTAGCTCCACCTCAGGACCACCAGCGGATAATCTCCTGTACGCAGCCGCTACCAAAAACTCACCTTCATCCCAACCAAACATGTCTGTACCAGCCACCGGATGCAGTCCCTCCAACTCATCAAGTAAGACCTGAAAATCATGCGCTCTCGCATCTGACAGACTGCCAACGAAGCGCGGGCACCACCCATCTTCCCATACCTCAGCCACAGACGCCATCTTGTTCTGGGACAAGGCAAACAGTCTCTGAAATCTTCTGCAAAGCGCTCCATCACCCATCCAGTCATCCTGCCAGAATCTGAAAATCTCCCCTGTTCCCAACACCGGAACAAAGCAATTCCTCACCCTAGGGGCCACCGTTGACAAGCCTTTCAAGAAGTGTGAAGCATCCCTAGGCGGAGACACCAGGAGATCCCAACGCACCGGACAACCATATGCCGTCTCGAACACCTTGCCCAAAAAATCCCCCCTTCCTTCCAACAGGCACCCCACCCATTTCGCCAACAGACTGTCATTAGATCTCTCCAAATCCCTCACGTCGAGCCCCCCGTCTTTCAATGGTCTGCAGACCTCCTCCCAAGCAACCAACCTGGCACCCTGTCCACTCGTCCCCTGATTGGACCAAAAGAAACTCCTCATAGTTCGCCCAATTTTTGCAATCACTTGTCGAGGCATCTTCAATACAAAAATGAAATACGACGGCATTGCCGACAGAACCACCTTGAGCAGGATCAACCTCCCACCTCTAGACAGTAGCCTGGACGTCGACCCCTCCAACCTCCCTACCAACCTCTCCACCAAGGAGGCCCAGTCTCTCACCAGAATCCTCCCATCTGACAACGGTAGGCCCAAATACTTAATCGGAAGCTTACCCTGCTCTGTGCCAAGACCCAAACTGCACCCCCTCGCCTCCGTCTGAGTCATATTGAAAGGGACAAAATCCGACTTAGCCAGGTTAATCTGCAATCCGGACGCCTCACCCAGTAAGAAAACAAGGAACCTCATTCTTCTGGCCTCCTTTTCTCCACCTTCAATGAAGAAGATCGTATCATCCGCATACTGAAGCAATGGGATACTCGTCCCATCCCTCAAGGAGAAACCACTCACCAAGTTTCTCTCACAAGACCTCTTCGCCGCCCTAGCAAGAGCATCCACGGCAATCACAAAGAGCATCGGGACCAGCGGACAACCTTGCCTCACCCCCTCCTAGGTTGGATCCAACCCCCAGCTGGGTTTCCATTGATAAGAACCGAGAAAGATGTCGTGGTGACGCACCTCTTCATCCATTCAATCCACACCGGTGGGAACCCCCTTTTCACCAAGGACGCCCAAAGAAACGACCACTAGATCGAATCATAAGCTTTGCTAAAATCGACCTTCCATAAGAAAGCCTTCTTCTTATCTCTCTTCCAGGACGAAAGGATTTCTGAGGCCATCACGAAACCCTCCAAAATATTCCTGCCAGGAACAAAGGCCGTCTGCACCGAGTCTATAATCCCACCCAGTGTCCTCCTCAATCTATTTGCCAGAAGCTTCACCACCACCAAGTAGATAGCATTCGAAAGAGCTATCGGTCTGTACTCCTGAATCTCCTCAGTGCCCTCCCTCATCGACAATAAGAACTTGTAGAATTTGTTCAGCTTATTAAATCTCGAGTTACCCGTTCTAAACTCTTGCACCACTTGCATCACGTCTTCTTTCGCCACCGGCCAGAACTCTCTGTAGAAGGCAACCGGAAAGCCATCCGACCCTGGACACCCATCCGCGTTCAGCCCCCAAATTGCCTCACGGACTTCATCCTCCCCAAAAGAACCCGTCAAGAAGTTGGCATCTATCTCCCGGATCTGTGGTATCTCGGATCCCAACCACCTCCACCTTCCCCCGTCTCCACCCAATTAAATCTCTAAAATAACTCGCAGCTACCCCTCCCACCTCCTCCCTTCCCACAAACTCCTCCCCATCCACCACCAATCTGTCAATCCAGTTCCTCCTTCTCCTTCCCGATGCAGCCATATGAAAAAAATGGGTATTGAAATCACCCTCCTTCAGCCACTTCTGCCTAGACCTGAATCTGCCTCGCTCTGTAAACCCTGTCATCTTCTGAAAGAAGCCCAACATCCTCTACCCTGTCCAGGCAAGTATCGCAGCAACAGCCTCCTCTTTCTTCCTCCCGCGTTCCTCCCTAACCTGTTTGATGTGGGTCTTCAAGAAAGATCTCAAATCCCTCAGTTTCGCTTCCAATCTGGCAGCTGCCGACCCATCCACCTGAGATGACCTCCACCGTTCCTCAATCAAACCCCTGAAGCCCTCCTCCATGAGCCACGCTTTGTCGAACTTGAAGTATGTACCATGACTCCATTCCTCGTTCGACGTCCACAGCAAGGGGGTGTGATCCAAGAACGGGCGCTCCAAAGGTCTAACCTCCACCATCGGGAACAACTCTGTCATCGCCGTCGAAACCAGAAATCTAACAATACGAGACCGCTGCCCTCTAGAGTTCCTCCAAGTGTAGAGACAGGACAACGGAGGCATATCAACCAGCCCCTGGTCTACCACAAAGTCTGCAAACGCCTCAGAGCCCTGGTCCAACCCCCCTCGGTCACTCGGTCTGTCTTCAACCCACAGAGTAACATTAAAATCACCACCAATCAACCAAGGAACCCCCTGGAAAGCTACTGCAACCTGGCTCAGATCTTCCCATAAGACCTGTCTTCTCCGACCCTCCATTGGGCCATAAACCGAGGAAAGGAGCATACATGTGTCGTCCCGACGTCTCTGAAGTCTAACAGTGACAACATGGGATCCAAACATAGTGTCCAGCAGGGAGAACTCCTCCTCCTTCCATCCCACAGCAATTCCCCCCACACTCCCATCCGCATCCAGGGCCAGGAAACCCCCACAAATTCCTCCCCCCACCTCACTCCACAACCTTCCATCACAGCTCCCCCACTTCGTCTCTTGGAGAAAGACCACATCAGGCCCCCATCTCTGAATATACCCCCGCAAAACTGCCCGTCTCGACGGGTCATTCAGACCCCTCACATTCCAAGACAAGACCTTAGTCATAAGGACTTTCGGGAATCGCCTCCAGACGTTAGCCATCTAAACCCCATCATTTCGGCCACATCATCCTCCTCCTCTTCCATCAACAAACGTTGGTCGTCCGGGCTCCCCTCACCACCACACATCTCTCTTCCTTGCCCCGCAGCCTCCAGATCTCCTACAGCCAGCAAAACTGCGTCGCCAGCACCAGCCCCCAGCAGCATAGCCTCGCCCTCAGGCAGCCCAGCCGCCTCAGTTGTCCTCCTCCCCGCCCTCGCATCCACCAGCCCCCCAGCTCCACCACCAGCATCTGTCGCCTACCGCCCCTCTGCCACCTCAGGGGACCTCAGAGCAGATAAACCTCCACTGCCGCCCCCAGTAAATGCCGCCACTGACGACCCAGCCCCACCAGAGGTACCCAGCCCTCCGGCAACCGACGTCGGTCGACCCCAGCCACTTCCCCAGATGAGGTCTTCCGAGCCATCCCCCTACGGTACGACCACCGCAGCCGGTAGACGAGTCTCTGTGAACCAGTCAACCTCTACTCCCGCCATCGCCCGCTCCCCTCCCCACCAGCCGCATCCTACCCCGCCGCTCGGGTCGGACCGGCCAAAGTGCGCCTCAAACTCCCACCAACAGCTCCTCTCCCCCCCTTCGCAGAGACCTAGAGACACAGAGTTGGGCGCGCAGGAGGACCCGACCCGGCACCAGTATCGAAGCCCCCAATTCCCGTACCTAGGTCTCACCCACCCGACCCGAGTCCGCCAACCGCCTCTCCCACAAAGCCAGAAGCCAACGCTTCGCCACCAACACACCCGCAGTCAGCGGGGACGCTCGGCCTCAGCGCCGCATTCACCTCCCCTGACCCCACCGCAAAAATCGCAACGGCTCCCCGCATCCCCGCCCCTTTGCCTACCACCGATTGCGCCACGGGAATCGCAACCGCCCCAAGATCCCCGCCGCAATCTTCGCTACGACCCTCGACCTTCCCAAGAGCAGCCAAGCCCTCCTCCGTCCGCCTGCCGCTACCGCCTCCACACGTCGCCGCTGCTCCGCTACCCACCACCTCAGCAAAGGACCTAAGGTTCCCGGAACCCCAAGAGACGCGGAGAAGCCAGGCAAAGATACCCCACCTGAGCATCGACCTCTCCATCAGCTGCTGCCCCGGTCTCATCTCCACCCAGTCCTCGATCCACGACAGATCGGCCGCCTTCAGGCCGAGGCCCACGCATCCGCGCAATCTGGCAAAAGGGGCAACCATCGCTGCCACCACCTCCACCGTGCAGAGGAAGAGCGGAACCCCCTCAATCAAGACCTTCCTCCTCACGCCAGACGGTGGTCTCTCCACCAAAGCGCCATCAGACTTGACCGGCCACCAGCACCTCACCACACCACCGCCACACCGGAGCACCCTGAAGACCAGCCACCTCAACTCCACCCGGCTCAGCCCCAATAACACCATCCGCCCGCCTCCCAGAGAGGCCACCCCCAACCAACTCCCGTCAATCCCCAAGTAGGCGGCGACCGCCTCCCTCAGGGCCTCCACCTCCACCAACCCCTCCAAGACCACCGCAACCAGCGCCGACACCAGCCTCCCTTCCAGCACTCCCATCTCCTCTGACCACGGCGCTTCGACCTCCACGAGGGGTGCCCCCTTCCGGAGGGGGCGGAGGTGTCACCCCTCTCCTCGAAGAGACCATCTCACTCGACCTCCGACACCTGCAACCCGACCTCTGATGTCCCAGAGCGCCGCAGCGCAGGCACCGCACCGGGTCCCTACACACCCCCACCAAGTGCCCCTCCCCAAGGCACTTGAAACATCTCACCGGCGCCGCACCTTTCCACGACCTCCTGCCCACCACCGTCCAGCCTGGGCCATCCCCCCTCGCCTCACTCGCCAGCCGCTCGGATGTCCGCCACCTCGTCGCCAGACCTCTCTCTCTCTCTCATATTTTACCAGCAAAGACTAGTTTTTGGAACCCAAATTTAGCTCTAAGCCAAGGACCTGATTTTGAGGGTGTACCTCAAGGATAAAATTATCAGAAAAAAATCTTAAATAGAAAAATACCAAAAACATAATAAACGAACGGAAGAGATTCGTTGTAGGAAAGGCGTAAAAACTTATTCACCTCTAATTCCCGCCTCCCTGAGTTCGACCTTGGGCTTAAAAGTGACCAAGATAAAATCAAGTAGGCCAGGTTAAAAATTTTGTAAAAAGATGGTTAGGCTCGATTTAGGTTAACCACTATACACACTTCAACACTAATTTCACCATATTAACACAACCTATCTGGGTCCCGGCCAAAGAGTCATTCGAGAGGAAATTGGAAAAAGGAGGAAAATTTTTTTAAAAAAGAAAGGAGCTAAAAGATAAAGAAAAAAAAATTGAGTCCCTTCAAAGTAATATGGAACCTACCTACTTTCTAGATTGGATCGAATGATGAATTAAGACCTGAAAGGCTAAAACTTAAGGGATTAGTGGAGAATACCGACCTTAGGCCTCTTGGATTGATTTCGATTTAAACATTCATGTACTTGTCATGATTTGGATTAATCTTCAAGAGGTTGGGGAAAATGCAAAGCTTGTGTATTAGGTCTAAAACTTTGGGAGTATTTGGCCTCGTTAACTGACCTCTGTTTTGTGGGACTCGGTAACTTAAGTACCCTATGCTGATTCAGATGCCATGGGCAGGATTATCCGAAAATCTCAATTGCCAGGGTTTGGATTTAGCTACAGAACACCATGCACGACACTATCCCGAAGTGTCGAAAGCCAGGGTTCTGGGGGTTGCCATGGATGGTGCTATCCCAAAGCATCGATTGCTAGGGACCGGATTGATGGTGGAGACAAGGAATCTGATACAAACCATGTTTAGGGCCAATCCAAGGATAGATCTAAGGAGAAATATAAAGAAAAAGAAAAGAGACAGAAAGCTCTCCACAAACAAAAATATCCTTCTATCTCTCTTACAAAAAAATGCACTAGCAAATTGAACTTGGACTAACCATGCTTCAAGCATGGGTGCTTTAACCGCTGGGTACAACGAACCATAGGTTAGTTCCTGTGGACCTTAGAAACCTTAACGGCAGACTGAGGCGAAAGCTAGTCAAGTCTGGATCTGGGCTGGTACTTGAGTACCTCTAGGCCTATTGTTAGTATTAAGATCTGATTCTTAGAGATGCGGCTTAGTAGGGCATCCTGACGGTTACATTCGACCTAGCAAACTGGTTCGATTCATAGAATTTTGCTAAGGGACTAGCAAAAGCTAGGCATGGGGGTATGATGGGAACACCATCATGAGCCATGACTAGCTCAATTTGATCTGATAAAGTCAATAAAAGCTCCTACATATCAGTCAGAAGGTCTCTTGGGCTATTTAAGCTACTTTGAGAAGAAGAGAAGAATAAAAGGTTATTTTTACAATTTTACCAGTAATCCACGAAAATAGAATAACCACGGGTTATTTCAGGGGTTTACTAAAGGTCAAATGTGCTTTAGAGTCTAACAAAAGGGTCTATGCAGAACAAAATGGGTTTTCACATATTTCAAGAATTAAATAACATCTGAAATCCTAAACACAAACCCACTTAATCTATTGAGGTTCTGGTCAGGATAAAATTCATATAAAACCTCTAAAATTCATAGAAAAATATTCTCTAGGGTTTAGCATCTTTGAATTGACCATCAAAACCTATTTTAACCCAAAATAGTCACAGACAGACTATTGCCCTAATTTAGGTTTTTACATAAATTACCTAGTCAAACCAGGTCAAAACCAAAATTCAACTTTACCATTGGATTCCTTGGGTATAAATTAGGTTTGTATCAAAATTTGGGCCCAATCTGATATTATTTTGACTTAGTTTGCATTTTAGTCCAAGTCTGACTCTTATTTTCTCAAATAATCCTTTAGTTTTAGAAATTATTACAAAAACCCCCCTGACTTCTTCATCTTCTTCACAAAAATGCGCCTGCCTCCATTACTGTGTGAACCCATGAACCACTGATCTTCAATCAAGAGATTCTCCCTGATTTCACGGCAAAACCTTTCCAAATTTGGAAGGAAGATTCTTAAGGAGTTGTTCTTCAATCTAAGGTAGGTCTTGCCTTCCAAATCTCGTACAAGAGTTCATGTGAACTCTTGGAAATCCTAAACCTATTCCATGATTTTAGAGCTTTCAAAGCCTAGTTTCCAAGCTTGAAAGCTCGCCCTCTAGCCTATAAAAAACCCCCTTGGCTTTCCCTTCTTCAGCGAGAAATTGAGCCAAATCTAGCCCTATTTCCTCCCCTCCTTGGCTCGCTCCACCTCGCTCAGGTGACCCCTTCCTCTGAGCTTCTTCACCGGTTGTCACAGACAATGGCCAGCCGGTCTCGACTCCCCAGCTTCTTCTGCACCTTAACATACTCGCGAGGCGCTTCCTCCCCATACGTCGTCACTGTTCTCTCCCACCGGAGCTCCCTTCGTCTGCGGCGCTGGCCATACCAGACCAAGCGTCACTCCTCCTCGTCATCCTCTACCTACTCAGATCAACTCCCTAGCTCCGCTACTTCACAACTTCTCCTTCACCACTCTAACTCGACCACCGCATCGCCTCCCTCGAATTCACCTTCTAACTCGCCGACATACCTCTAGTGAGCACTAGCAACTTAAACACACACTCAAACACACTGCTCCCACACTCCACACCTCCACCTCATCACGATGATCAAAAGCACTCATTCACCGAGGGCTATCGATCCCCCTATAGCACCACTGAACACACACGCCTTTACCTGCACTCACGGCCTTCGCCTGAAGGTTCCCAACCATGCCACCACACCTAAACATCTGCATTGCACTCGTCGTCACCCAACGACGCTCTTGAAATCCTATGACGTGGTCGTGAGGCCCTTTTTGTGATTTTTAGGTGCCAGCCCCCATTGCCATTCAAGAACCACCTTCGAAGTGAGATTCAAAGCTCGTTCTTCGTCTGCAGCTCTAGGTCTCAGCATCAGAAGACACTAAATCACTCCAGCAGCTCGTGTGGACCGAAGATTGAGGGTGTTGACCACCCTTGTTCCTGAATTGAATGAAGGGGTAGCTTCACGATTGCCTGAAGAATGGTGTAGGATTTTAGTCCCACATCATTAGTTGATGAGCTCCCACAGCGGCATAAAAGGAAAAAGTGACTCGGACCCCTGGCCCAGTACACAAGAGGTTGGGTCCCCTCCATTCACTGCCTTCACTCCTCGGCTGCGCACACGCCACGCAACCCTGGTCCTAGGTATCAGCATACCCGATTGCCCAAATACCTGCCTGATTGAGAGAAAGAGAAGAGGAGGAAAGGAGAGAAAGAGAGAGCGGGGAAAGGGGGGTTTCCTCTTGAAAGGCCCCAACACTTAGCCAAAATTCGTGAGTTTCCTCCCTTGTGCATGAAGAGAAAAGAGAGAAGAAGAAAAGAGCCTAAGGTAGGAGAAAGAAAAGAAGAAGAAGCCAAGAAGAAGAGTGCCCTCTTGGCACTGTAGCATATGGACGATTAAGTCATCTAACTGAAGTTCCAGCCGTCTGATCTCTGATAGGGAATGCATTGTGCACTCAATTTACATGGCATTTGGTTGACTAGTACTATTGCATTATTTAGTATAATTGTAATAGGGTATTTGGTGATTCAAATCACCATTTTACCCTAATCTTTTTCACTACATTGACTCTTTCTTCTATATTTATATCCTTTGTGCTTGAAATTTTCATTATATTGCTATATTGTGCTTGGAATTGCAATCTTGAGTATTAAATTGCTACTTGCTCCCTGCGTTCGACCTCGGATTTCTTTCGAGCTATAAATTTTAAGTGTTCTTCCCGATTTATCGGCTATACTATAATGCATTACTTCCTAAAACACCGATTTAGAGCGAGCAACAACAAGCTCCTTGATCCCTCAAATAAACGATTCCATGAAAATATCAAAGAGGAAAGGAGAGATAGGATCTCCTTGTCTCAAGCTACGAGAAATAGGGAAAAAATTCAAAGAGCTCCCATCCAGCAAAACAGAGGAGCCATCATGCTGCACGAAGGCTTTGATAAGAGAAATACTGTTAGAAGAGAAACCAAAGCGGTGGAGAACCTTGAAAAGAATGCTCCATTCAACGTGGACAAAAGTTTTTCCAGATTGAGCTGGACATAACATTGGAGCCAAAAGATTTACGATCAATATGTTGAGAAAGTTCAAAAGTAGAAGCAATGTCATCGTAGATAGGTCTACCTTTGATGAAACCAATCTTCTCAGGGGAGATGATTTTGGGAAGGAGGAGGCAGAGGCAATTGGCCAAAATGCCATAACAAATTTTGTAGAGAATGTTGCAGAGACTTGTAGGGCGATAGTGGGGGAGGTCCGAGGCCAACGAAGTTTTGGGAACTAAGGAGATAAATGTGTTGTTGAAGGCTCTAGGGGCAGATCTAGAGGTAAAAAAGAAAGTAATAGCCTCGACAACATCTAGTTTGACCAAGTCCCCAAAGTGAGACAAAAATTCAGCATTGAAACCATCAGGACCTGGAGTTTTGTTTAGGGGCATGCTAGAAAGGGAGTCAAAAATTTTCGACTCCAAAGGAATATAGCTTAAGTCGGTGCAATCGTCAGAGGAGAGAAGTGGGGAAATGGTGTCAAGAAAGGAGTTAACATTGATATCTCCATGGGAAGAAAGCAGATTTTTGAAATAATCAAAGGAAAGAGAGGCAGCTTTATCCCAAGAACCATCCCCAATAGAAGAGGAAAGGGAAGTTCTAGCACATTTAGCAAAGCATCTTTTGATTGAAGTAAAAAAGAACTTGTTGCAACCTTCGCCTTGATTCAGCCAATCTATGGTAGATTTCTGAAGATAAAAATCATTGAGCTTTACTAGGGCATTCTCGAGGAGAAGAGAAGTATCATTGAGCTCAGCAACGGTCGAAGGATCCCAGTGAAGGGAGATCCTAGAGTCTAATTCTTCATAGCGAGATTTACGATCATCAACCATCTTGTGAATATTATCAAAAGTCGATCTATTCCAGTTTTTGAGACTCCTCTTTAAAATATGAAGCTTAGAATATAGTTTGGCAATAAGATCAGAACAAGAGAAATTAGAGGAATGAAAAATGGTTTCAACTAGGAACCTAAGACGCCCATCCCTCAACCACATGTTCTCAAACTTGAAAGGCTTAGGACGAACCACCAAGGCAAAGGAAATAGAAAGAAGTATTGGGGCATGGTCAGAGTTGCGGAGGGAGAGATAACGGCTAGTACGGACAAGAGCCATCGCAAATGATTGAGAAGGATACGGTCTAACTTCTGATAGATCCTAGAGTGGCCCTACCTACCATTACACCAAGACATTTGATTACCTCCCAAAGGTAAATCAATGAGAGCAACATTGTCGATGAAGTGTTGAAAAGGAAGGGTTTGGGAGGAGGAGAAAGGATGACTACCTCTCTTCTCAGAAGCAGAGAGAATGGAATTAAAGTCCCCATCAACAATCCAAGGAGAGAAGGGGAACATGGACTTAATCATAGAAAGATGATTCCAAAGGTTGAGCCTAGTGTTAGGGACATAGGAGGCATAAATAGTAGAGATAGTGGAGACATGACCTAAGTACTTGCACTCAACCGTTAAGGCTTGGGAGTAGGAGAATAAGGAGGAAATGGATACCGGGTCTTTCCAAAGGCACTGAATATTAGGACACTCAAGGGGAGATAAAGCATGATCAAAACGAATAGCCTATAGAGTGTGATCAATGTCCGAGGAGGTAGCAAAAGGCTCCAACAAAAAGATTAGTTGAAGGCGGCAAGAGGAAATCATAGACTTTAAGCGATTTAAAGTGGGGGTTATTGATAATACCCCTACAATTCCAGAGAAGACAATTCATTGGGAAATGGAGCGAGATTGGGATTTCGATCGACTCCTAGTAATCCTAGATGAACCCATCGAGGAATGAGCCCCACGAACTCTTCTAAGCCTAGACGGAGAGTGTGCCACATGTGCCAAATCAAGATGGGTAACTGACGTAGAGACAAGAGGGTTGGAAGAATCAAGAGATTTCTCTTTAGAAGTAGAAAATCCAGTGCAACCATCATAGCTCACTTCCTCGATCCCACCCTCCTGAGAAATTTCCAAGAGAAGGGGAGGATCAGGGTCAGGAGGAGTGGGCCGAGGAAGATAAATGCCCTAGGAAAGCTCGCCATTAAGGTTATTCCCAATTAGAAGATTGCCATCGAACTTAGAAAGATTTGCTTTGATCGAAAAAGCACCCTAAGAATAATTATTGTTGCCATTAGAATAATCAACCAAACAAGGATTTTTAAAAAATTTGAAGTCACTGAGAAAGGAAGAAGAATCGCGCATATGGCAAGCAACATCAGAAAAAATCACATCCTTCCTGTCCCAAATCTGATGAGAGGAATTCGCCAAATAAATAGGAAAACCAACCGAGGTGCAAATGTTCCCAGCAAAAGGTAAATTAAAAGCAACAAGAGATTTATCACAAGCATCATCAGCAGGCTTACTATCATTAGCCACAGGGGTAGAGTTCACCTGAGAAGGGAATGATGAGACCTGGGAATGATCCTCCAGGACTCGATTCCCCGCATCAAGAAGGCACTTGATGGAACGACGATGGTGACGCCGACGAAGCTTGAAAGTCTTTAGGGCCTTATCCAGTGGAGGAGAAGAATGGGGATGAGGAGGATGAGAGCCCCCAAGAGAAGCAGAGGAGTTAATACTGACCGAGGAACCAAAACCCTTGCCCAGCTCCTCCGCTGGAGGTAGAGTCAAAATAGTGGGAGGTTGAGGGGGGTGTCAGCACCATTGAGGGAAGTGGAGGCACCACCTCCTCATCAGGTAGCTGAGCCACCAAGCCAACGTCAGAGAAGCCATCGCCAGAAGCTTGTGACCTAGCGTCCTGAAAAGGAGCATCAGAAGCATTAGATTCCAAACCCCCTTCAACAGGGGATTTTCAAACGAGTTACAAGCCGAGCAATGCAACAGAGTACGACCAAACAAGGAACATCAGGAGCAGAAGAGAGGAAGTTTCTCATAAACTACCCGTTGCTTAATCTTCATAGAACCATTCATGATGAAAACAAAATCCGATTTAGATGAAAGCATATTGAGCTCAACACACACACGTGGATTGTTACGAACGCATGCCCCAGACGTCTGGGATCACATCCAGACGTTTGACCAGACGTCTGGGATCGTTTCCAGACATCTGGAAATCAGTTATTTTCGACACGTGCGGGTCTTCTGCGCACCTGAGCGCGCATACCCGCATATTCGTTATTCCCTCTGCGGCTGCAGACACCCTGCCACGATTCTCTCTCCTCCTCGCACCGCCTTAAAAGGCCACGCGCTCCCTCCCGTCGCCTCCACCCCTTTCCTCTTCTCCTTCCAATGAGCGAGAGCAAGCGCAAGAGCTGGCGCGGGGTTGTTGCGGCGGCGACAGCCGCAGTGAGCGCGGAGGGGGTGCTGCGTGCTAGAGCGGCGCTCAACCGTGAGGGCGAGCTCGCCGGGGCTGCCAGGGCCGGCCGGTGGGAAGCGCAGTGGGCGCGGAACGACGCGGGAGGCCTGCTGCGGCTCGAGCAGCAGGCGCACGAGGTGCGACGGGGCGCGACGTCGCGAGCGGAGGGCGAGTCGCACCCTGGTTCTGGAAAAATTTCCAGAATCAGATGTCTGTGCTGATAGCCAGACGGCGGGGTCGACGTCTGGAAGACTGTCCAGACGTCTGAAAGGTGAGTTTTCCGTCTTCTTCTTCCTTCCTGTCGACTGACCGTACTGAGGGAGAGAGATGGGTGTGCGCAGGCTCGGTGATTCGCCATCCAACGCGAATCAGACATCTGGCTGTAGTATCAGACGGCGGGAGCGACCTCCAGACGTCCGGGGTGACCATCGGACGTCTGGGAGCTAGGCCAGACGTCCCCGCAGACTTCTGGACGTCTGGGAAACCACACTGAACATGGTATTTCTCTGGTCCACTTTTTAAGACGTCTGGAAGAAGTTCCAGACGTCTGATTTTACACAGTTTCGTCGTTTTCAACCCGTTTAGGGCCCGTTCGGGTTCCGTTTTCCGCGATTCGAGTTGCGTTCTTTTCGGAATTAATTCTTCTACCCGTCTACAGTAGCTATACACTGTTTTGAGACACTCCTTGTGTTTGATCCTTGTGATAGGATCCCATTCCGTTGTAGTCTCGGGGGTCGCGGAGGCACGCGGGATTCCCGACCACGCCCCATTACTCCCGTTGTACCTGGTAGAGTGGCTTTAGGTTATTAATAAAATATGTTAAATTATGGAACCATAAATAGAACCTAGGACATTGCATGAATCCTAGGAATGAGAAATAGATGGAATGATAGCTCCTAGGTGTTGCATGAATCCTAGGGCTGGAAAACTAGATTGTATGATAGATCCTAGGATATGGCATGAATCCTACGATGGGAAAACTAGTGGAATGTATAATACTGCAGTCTTGGAAAATGGAAAGAGATATAAAGTGCCTGTAATTTGAATTAACAGCTGCCTGTTGTGAATAAATAACGTGGTTGAGAACATGGATTGTAAGAATGTGAAACTGGAAAGTGAAATCTGGATGTTTGAGTAAAAAGGATGGAACCCTAAGGGGAAATTAGGAGTGGAACTCCTGGAAAGAGAAAGGAATGGAACTGAGATGTAGTTGTGTACTGTCTCTTGGGTACGTAGTACCAAGGGAAGTACTTGTACCTGTTTAGTGCAGAGTGGGGCCAGCCACCCCAGGGACCCGGGGTTAGGACCGGCCGCTCTGTACCGACTTGCTGGCCCTCGTGTACGTAGTACCGAGGAGAGCTACTAGTGTTAGGAGGGCACTAGCTACCCCACGGGCCCCGGGGTTCTGCTAGCCTCCTACACCGACTTGTTTAGGCCCACTGGGGCAAACCAGAGTAGTCAGGCGAGGGTGCGTGTACTGTGGAGGGGCAAGGCCCCGGTTTGGTTACTGTGGAGGGGTTGGACCCCTGTTACTGAGAGGGCTCTGCCCTGGACTGGTTCTGTGCTGTGCTTTGGGCGCACCCGTTAACGGAAACGACTGACCGCGTGCCAGTACGGGTTAGCTACCTGTGCGTTTATCGCGCGTGCCGTAGTCACCGTTACGTCTGTCAGTGACCTTGGGGTGGTTGACTGAGGGTAGGATCACCACAGGGGACTCTCCCGGCTAGGAGAGCACCACGTGCTACTTCTACTTTTTGGAAAAGACTGCAATCAAGATCGTTCCCATGAGGAACATTCGAGATCAAGAAAAAGATCTGAGGAATAAATGAAATAGTGAGACAATTGAAAGATGTGAATAAAGAAAGTAATAGAACATAATAGCTACTGTACACTCTACTGTTGTCTTTAGTTTTAGTTGCCATTCTACTCAGCGTTTTGCTGACGTGTTACACTCGTTACCATTTTCAGGACCAGGTGTTGAGCAGCCAGGGTCAACGGCTGCAGAGGACGCTGGGCCGAGTAGGGTCCAGTAGAGTTACCACTGTCTCTTGTACCTCTTTTGTTACGTTATAGTGAGTAGTTCTTGTTTCCGCTGTACTTTTCTTTACCTGCAGTTCAAATTATATGATGAATGTTGTTCTAGTGTTGTGGTGGTACATACTGTGGTAGTTTCTTCCCTTATTGCTGTACTTTCTTACTGTTAGTTATATTCATGCTGAATGTGATTTATTTTACTGCTCTTTTGGTTACTTCCTCATTGGACGACTAGGTCTTGGGATTAGTTGAGTCGGTCCGGTTCTCGTGTCTCGTAGAGACTCGGGAACCGAGTCGTTACATGGATTGTTGACACATGTATATCTACATGCTTTGCATATGAAAGATTCAAGATTCTAGCTAGATGATAAAAAAAAAAATAACATACTTCTTTAAGCACACAGGATTAGGTGATAATGATTATCCACTTATAGAAATCAATAAAAGGAACATGAAAGATTAGTGAGATGAATATTTTTTTTATTTTAAACTATGATAATGAAGATGGATCCTTCGCTTATGAAGTGTTAAGTGATAATTTAGGATCATCAAAATACAAGGTTATTATTTAATTGAGAAGCAAGATTTCATAAAAATGTCAACTACAAGTGATAACATGAACTGACACCATATAAGAATCGGTGTTGGAGTAGACACTGACTCATGATAAATGAATGACGATTATGGAAACGGGCACCACAGGTTTTGCAGATGCGGAGTCCTAATTCTGAGTCACTCCATTATTTTTGGACAAGAATTTGGCACTAGAGATTCATCTCTCCTTCAGTTGTGAATGTAATAACTGATGACTCTTGTAATGTCACCATGTTAGATCAATGACCTTTTATTGGTTTTTTTTTTATTTTGATGCTCATTGATTGCCATTTTGGAACGTGATTAAGAGTAATTGAGTTCCTTGTCACATCCTTTAAATTTAAAAAAAAAATGTTGCATTTTTTTGAACTTATATATATAGAGATATCTATGTATATATATGTATATGTATAGATATGTATATGTATATATATGTACATATATATATATATATATATATATATATATATATATATATATATATATATATATATATATATATATATATATATATGTGTGTGTGTGTGTGTGTGTGTGTATGTATGTATGTATGTATGTATGTATGTATGTATGTGTGTATATATATATATATGTATGTGTATATATATATATATATATATATATATATATATATATATATATATATATATATGTATGTATGTATGTATGTATGTATGTATGTATGTATGTATATATATATGTTCATATATATACATATACATATCTATACATATACATATATATACATAGATATCTATATATATATAAGTGCAAAAAAATGCAACATTTTTTTTTAAATATATATATATACATACATACATATATATATATATATATATATATATATATATATATATATATATATATGTATGTATGTATATATATGTATGTATGTATATGTATGTATGTATGTATGTATGTATATATATATGTATGTATCTATATATAGGTTTGAGACTTGGGATGTGACAGAAGGAGTTTAAGGAATGTTGGTGCCATATTTTATAGAATACTAATTAAACTCATTAAACACAAGTGGTTGAAGTCTATCTTTGAAATGAGGGAGAGATCGGTCCCTTGTTACTTATGCAATCAGTTTTTTCTTGTTAATTTGAAGAGGACTTAGAGTGAAAGCCTTCACTCATTCTTAAATAGCACTATTACAAAGCAAAACACACTATACGAATCCATTTGTAGATTTCAAACGACTCTTAATAGATTGAGGGAGAATAAGAATTTCTTGGATAATGATACTTCGATGAGACATCCTATTTTACAAACATCTTGGAATGTTGAACGTCAGCTTTTTGTAGTATACACAAAGTCAGTATTCTACAAGGTTCCAAAGATAACACTTTGCTTGATGTTAAATGTTGTTGATTTATCAGTTGATGAGCTTGGTTCTAAGTACAAAACATTTAGTATTAGTTTTCTTGGAGATGAGAACGATGTCATTTTATGTAAAAGAGAAATGTCTTCTGCTATATTGCAGGTTCATGGATTTCATTGGTCTACCATGCAATAACACTTTCCTATTTTGAACATAGAAATGTCCATGTACTTGATTAGTTGTATATTTTCAAAAGATGGAAAAGCAACTTGAAGAAATCTAATTATTACCCCTAATACAAATTTCTTGACCATAATGGTAACACTAAGGAGCCTTTCTCTCAACCTCCTCCACTTGGAGAAGCGAGTCGGGGTCATTCTAGCTCAGGGTTTTGAGTTTAGGATATGCTTCATCCTTTTTCTCCTGGTAAACTACAGGAGCTTGTTTTTCGACGAAGGAGGATTTTGCCAACTGAGCAAGGGACTTTGGTGCATCCTAAGGGAGAGCATTGGGGTTTCCATCCACCCTCCCACCAAAGTCCAACCTCTTTACCTTCAGGGCCATTCACAACAATCACATCATAGCTTCTCAATCGGTGGAGCAGTCACCTTCTTTACCACAGACAATGCCAACTAATCGAGCCAAGGGAGCTCGACAGGAAAGTAACGGAGGGAAAGCAAATAAGAAGTCACAACATAGGGACACAAGGGCATTGGTTGTTGAAATAACGCATATAGGAAATAATTAAATAAAAACATATGTATTTCCAATATTTTCGCATAGATCAAAAATATAAATCAAGCAAGTCAGACATGATGTGACAAGATCCAGAATAAAATAAAGAACAAATAAATGTAATAGCACAAATAAACAAAATGAGAAGGGATTAGATTTTACTCCAATCGTAGCACCCATTAAGGACTTCCCTTAGAGAAGGTATCGTCCCCCACAACATTGGTGCATTGGGGTCTGACGAACTCCTCCCAGGATACGACAATCCACCTCCAAGATTCGATGCACTCCGATCTTGGACGTCCTCAAAAACCACCTTAGGAGAACGAAATCGAGACAATTTGGTTTCCAAATAAATTCTCGATTGATCTACCAACTGTATGGTTTGATCAACCAAAAACTTCTCGTGGATCTCTCAATCTCCTTGTGCAAGATCAACAAAAGTGATTGAAGATTTTTCTCCTGATCTGACGTCAAATGAATGCACCAAGAAAGAGAGACAAGAACGAGAGAGAGAGAGGGGGGAGAGTAGAGAGAGCTTTTCTGCTCTTGTTGTGTTTCAAATGAGAGCCCCCTCATGGCCCTTACATAGAGCCCATGACTAGACGTTTAAGGAAATTTCCATTTTATGGAAACACGATAATTGATCTACCAATTAAGTTCACTGATCAACCAAAACAATTGGTCGATCAAACTTCACTAATTGGTCAACCAAACCAATTGATCGACCAAACTAAATTCATTGATCGACCAAAACAACTGGTCGACCAATTTTACATTTTAATCGACCAATCCAGGTTAAAATCGTGAGATTAAAAATCTGTAGCAAAAGGAGTCCAAGTTCCAAGTTCCAAATTGATTCTCACCCGAGCCCGAGCCTGAGCTAGAGTCGAGGTGGGGCAGGGCACACATGCATACGTGCGTGGTCCCCAACCCCACCTCTCACTATTTGCTACATAAGCCATGGAAGGCAAAAGCCTTTTACACCTATCAAGAGGTTTGTCCACTTCCAGTATGAGACTAAAAACCTCTCCCAAATCTCACTGATTTCAACATGAATTCCCACGTCACCATATAACAATTGCATCCCAATTGATGCAATTAGGCTCTCAAATCCAACGTTGGTTACCTAGTTCCATCAATATGACGTACGTCTAGGGAGGGGGTGATGCTCTCAAATCTCTACTATAGTTTACTCTTTGGTGTGGACTTTACAAAATCAAGGGATGCCCCTTCTTTGATTACAAAAATTCTTGCATATAGGGATCAGAGAGGATGATCATTTGTTCTTGGGGAGTGAAACAGATCACGTCGGTGTTCATTCTCTCACCTTATCCCCTACGATGTCGCCTCAATTCTAGAGCATTCACTTCAACTCTCGTGTCGTCGCTTGCGTCAATGCATGTAGTGGACCCTAAGTCATTCTTCTTTTGGCCACGGTTCAGGTAGCTAGGTGAAGTAGGCACCCATTGCTTCTCCTAAGCATGGGACTAGGCCGATTGGCCTGACTGATTCCTTGGGTAACTGTCCTGAGTTTCTTTCTCCCATCAGTTTGGCAACCCCATCAGTCACAAAGTGTTTACACCCGAAGTCTCTTGCGATAGATGTTCCATAAATGGACCGGGGCATGAGGCAAGTTCGCTCATCCAATGCTGGAGCTCAGCATCTCCAAACCTTATTCTTTGTCTGAAGGTTTATCCACTCAAAGGCATCTAAGCAAACCTCTAAGAGTTCGTGGGATGAAGTGGCACAAAAGACTTGCTCCCATACCTCTCGCACCTTCTCCAGCACTTCGGTTGCCTTGGTTGAGTCTACTTGAGTATCTGATCGTGAAATTACGTAAAGGATAAATACATCACCGTAGTTGCGAAAACACGTCATTTATAATTTATAAAATTATTTTCAAAAAATATGAGAATAATTTCAGGAGTACGGGTCATCTCATAAGAAGACAGAGAGATCTAAGTGTTTCCTGACCTAACTAAGTCAACTAAGATTTTTTTGGGATTTTTTTTGAAGTATTTTCTATTTTTTTGGTATTTTTGAAATAAAGACGAATATGAGAGATAATGCAAAACAACTATGTGCTACAAAAGGAAAATGAAATACAAGATACAAAACAAACTAATTATGAAAGCAAAGTAAATAAAAGCAATAAATGAAATCAAATAGCAAAATAGCGACAAAGGATATGAAATAGAAATTACACTTTTATTGCTATAATAAATCTGATTACAACTAATGCAAAGAGAGATTGACAAGAAGAATAAGCACTAAAAAATAGAATAACTATAGCAACTAGAACAACTATTCAACTAAAAAATATGAAAGCAGGATAGAGAGAGAGTATGCAAGTGCAAAGGCACTAGCATGGTGGTGGAGGTTTCCACCAAGTCCTTTTACTCAAGAAAGTCACGGAAGTCCGATGGAGATGATGATGAAGACAGAGACGTGGAAGCCAATGGATGCCTTGGACTTGATAATGTAGGGAGAGAGTTGAGTATGGACGAGAGAGATTGAGAGATAGAGAGGGGATGGCTGTATGGATGACTACAAATCGAGGGGAAAAAATTTAGAGAGACATGGGAGAAAATCATACATGCATCGAAAAGTATGAGGGAGTGGCTTGTGGAAATAATTAAATGTTCAACGTTCGGTTGACAGAGTGAACACAGAAAAGTCAAGTGGAGGAGATCGAGAGATTGGAGGGTGGGATGTGAGGGGGAGAGAAAATATAGAGAGAGGGGATCGACGGAGCTGCAACTATGGAGAGAAAAATAGAGAGGAAGAGAAAAAAAATAGAGGCACGGGGAGAGATGTCTACATGTAAGAGAGAGAGAGAGAGATTGGACATAAGAGGAGGCAATATGTGTCCTCAGAGAGAGAGAACTAGAGGGAGATAGTTGAGAGAATAAATAGATTGAGGTAGAGTCCGTTGGGTAACTCAATTGATGAGCAGTATCATTCCACTTAAGTAAAAATGGTAGGTTCTCAGTTTGAGTCTCGACTAACCTGGAGAGATAGATTTGCAAGACACCCTGCCGCGATTCTCTCTCCTCCTCGCGCGGCCTTAAAAGGCCATGCGCTCCCTCCCGTCGCCTCCACCCCTTTCCTCTTCTCCTTCCAATGCGCGAGAGCAAGCGCAAGAGCTGGCGCGGGGTTGTTGCGGCGGCGACGGCCGCAGTGAGCGCGGAGGGGGTGCTGCGTGCTAGAGCAGCGCTCAGCCGTGAGGGCGAGCTCACCAGGGCTGCCAGGGCCGGCCGGTGGGAAGCGCAGTGGGCGCGGAACGATGCGGGAGGCCTGCTGCGGCTCGAGCAGCAGGCGTACGAGGTGCGACGGGGCGCGGCGTCGCGAGCGGAGGGCGAGTCGCGCCCTGGTTCTGGAAAAATTTCCAGAATCAGATGTCTGTGCTGATAGCCAGACGGCGGGGTCGACGTCTGGAAGACTGTCCAAACGTCTGAAAGGTGAGTTTTACATCTTCTTCTTCCTTCCTGTCGACTGACCGTACTGAGGGAGAGAGATGGGTGTGCGCAGGCTCGGTGATTCGCCATCCAACGCGAATCAGACATCTGGCTGTAGTACCAGACGGCGGGAGCGACCTCCAGACGTCCGGGGTGACCATCGGACGTCTGGGAGCTAGGCCAGACGTCCCCGCAGACTTCTGGACGTCTGGGAAACCACACTGAACATGGTATTTCTCTGGTCCACTTTTTAAGACGTCTGGAAGAAGTTCCAGACGTCTGATTTTACACAGTTTCGTCATTTTCAACCCGTTTAGGGCCCGTTCGGGTTCCGTTTTCCGCGATTCGAGTTGCGTTCTTTTCGGAATTAATTCTTCTACCCGTCTACAGTGGCTATACACTGTTTTGAGACACTCCTTGTGTTTGATCCTTGTGATAGGATCCCATTCCGTTGTAGTCTCGGGGGTCGCGGAGGCACGCGGGATTCCCGACCACGCCCCCATTACTCCCGTTGTACCTGGTAGAGTGGCTTTAAGTTATTAATAAAATATGTTAAATTATGGAACCATAAATAGAACCTAGGACATTGCATGAATCCTAGGAATGAGAAATAGATGGAATGATAGCTCCTAGGTGTTGCATGAATCCTAGGGCTGGAAAACTAGATTGTATGATAGATCCTAGGATATGGCATGAATCCTAGGATGGGAAAACTAGTGGAATGTATAATACTGCAGTCTTGGAAAATGGAAAGAGATATAAAGCTGCCTGTAATTTGAATTAACAGCTGCCTGTTGTGAATAAATAACGTGGTTGAGAACATGGATTGTAAGAATGTGAAACTGGAAAGTGAAATCTGGATGTTTGAGTAAAAAGGATGGAACCCTACGGGGAAATTAGGAGTGGAACTCCTGGAAAGAGAAAGGAATGGAACTGAGATGTAGTTGTGTACTGTCTCTTAGGTACGTAATACCAAGGGAAGTACTTGTACCTGTTTGGTGCAGAGTGGGGCCAGCCACCCCAGGGACCCGGGGTTAGGACCGGCCGCTCTGTACCGACTTGCTGGCCCTCGTGTACGTAGTACCGAGGAGAGCTACTAGTGTTAGGAGGGCACTAGCTACCCCACGGGCCCCGGGGTTCTGCTAGCCTTCTACACCGACTTGTTTACGCCCACTGGGGCAAACCAGGGTAGTCAGGCGAGGGTGCGTGGACTGTGGAGGGGCAAGGCCCCGGTTTGGTTACTGTGGAGGGGTTAGACCCCTGTTACTGAGAGGGCTCTGCCCTGGACTGGTTCTGTGCTGTGCTTTGGGCGCACCCGTTAACGGAAACGACTGACCGCGTGCCAGTACGGGTTAGCTACCTGTGCGTTTATCGCTCGTGCCGTAGTCACCGTTACGTCTGTCAGTGACCTTGGGGTGGTTGACTGAGGGTAGGATCACCACAGGGGACTCTCCCGGCTAGGAGAGCACCACGTGCTACTTCTACTTTTTGGAAAAGACTGCAATCAAGATCGTTCCCATGAGGAACATTCGAGATCAAGAAAAAGATCTGAGGAATAAATGAAATAGTGAGACAATTGAAAGATGTGAATAAAGAAAGTAATGGAACATAACAGCTACTGTACACTCTACTGTTGTCTTTAGTTTTAGTTGCCACTCTACTCAGCGTTTTGCTGACGTGTTACACTCGTTACCTTTTTCAGGACCAGGTGTTGAGCAGCCAGGGTCAACGGCTGCAGAGGACGCTGGGCCGAGTAGGGTCCAGTAGAGTTACCACTGTCTCTTGTACCTCTTTTGTTACGTTATAGTGAGTAGTTCTTGTTTCCGCTGTACTTTTCTTTACCTGCAGTTCAAATTATATGATGAATGTTGTTCTACTGTTGTGGTGGTATATACTGTGGTAGTTTCTTCCCTTATTGCTGTACTTTCTTACTATTAGTTATATTCATGCTGAATGTGATTTATTTTACTGCTCTTTGGTTACTTCCTCGTTGGACGACTAGGTCTTGGGATTAGTTGAGTCGGTCCGGTTCTCGTGTCTCGTAGAGACTCGGGAACCGGGTCGTTACATGGATTGTTGACACATGTATATCTACATGCTTTGCATATGAAAGATTCAAGATTCTAGCTAGATGATAAAAAAAAAAATAACATACTTCTTTAAGCACACAGGATTAGGTGATAATGATTATCCACTTATAGAAATCAATAAAAGGAACATGAAAGATTAGTGAGATGAATATTTTTTTTATTTTAAACTATGATAATGAAGATGGATCCTTCGCTTATGAAGTGTTAAGTGATAATTTAGGATCATCAAAATACAAGGTTATTATTTAATTGAGAAGCAAGATTTCATAAAAATGTCAACTACAAGTGATAACATGAACTGACACCATATAAGAATCGGTGTTGGAGTAGACACTGACTCATGATAAATGAATGACGATTATGGAAACGGGCACCACAGGTTTTGCAGATGCGGAGTCCTAATTCTGAGTCACTCCATTATTTTTGGACAAGAATTTGGCACTAGAGATTCATCTCTCCTTCAGTTGTGAATGTAATAACTGATGACTCTTGTAATGTCACCATGTTAGATCAATGACCTTTTATTGGTTTTTTTTTTTTATTTTGATGCTCATTGATTGCCATTTTGGAACGTGATTAAGAGTAATTGAGTTCCTTGTCACATCCTTTAAATTTAAAAAAAAAATGTTGCATTTTTTTGAACTTATATATATAGAGATATCTATGTATATATATGTATATGTATAGATATGTATATGTATATATATGTACATATATATATATATATATATATATATATATATATGTATGTATGTATGTATGTATGTATGTATGTATGTATGTATGTATGTGTGTATATATATATATATGTATGTGTATATATATATATATATATATATATATATATGTATGTATGTATGTATGTATGTATGTATATATATATATATATATATATGTTCATATATATACATATACATATCTATACATATACATATATATACATAGATATCTATATATATATAAGTGCAAAAAAATGCAACATTTTTTTTTAAATATATATATATATATATATATATATATATATATATATATATATATATATATATATATATATATATGTATGTATGTATGTATATATATGTATGTATGTATGTATATGTATGTATGTATGTATGTATGTATATATATATATATATATGTATGTATGTATATATATATATATGTTTGTATGTATATATATATGTATGTATATATATATAGGTTTGAGACTTGGGATGTGACAGAAGGAGTTTAAGGAATGTTGGTGCCATATTTTATAGAATACTAATTAAACTCATTAAACACAAGTGGTTGAAGTCTATCTTTGAAATGAGGGAGAGATCGGTCCCTTGTTACTTATGCAATCAGTTTTTTCTTGTTAATTTGAAGAGGACTTAGAGTGAAAGCCTTCACTCATTCTTAAATAGCACTATTACAGAGCAAAACACACTATACGAATCCATTTGTAGATTTCAAACGACTCTTAATAGATTGAGGGAGAATAAGAATTTCTTGGATAATGATACTTCGATGAGACATCCTATTTTACAAACATCTTGGAATGTTGAACGTCAGCTTTTTGTAGTATACACAAAGTCAGTATTCTACAAGGTTCCAAAGATAACACTTTGCTTGAGAGAGATTGGACATAAGAGGAGGCAATATGTGTCCTCAGAGAGAGAGAACTAGAGGGAGATAGTTGAGAGAATAAATAGATTGAGGTAGAGTCCATTGGGTAACTCAATTGATGAGCAGTATCATTCCACTTAAGTAAAAATGGTAGGTTCTCAGTTTGAGTCTCGACTAACCTGGAGAGATAGATTTGCAAGATATTTATCCTCCCCACCTAAGATGAACGTTGTCATCTTTTAAAGAGAGAGAAAGAGAGAGGTGAGTGGACGTTGCATGCATGGGAATAGGAATGGGGTGCGCGGTTTTAGAGAATACGGATAAGATTTTACAATCGAGAGAGATAGAAAGAGAGGGAGAGGGAAAGAAAGAGTACAAGCTAATTGGGAAGAGAATTGTCATGGAAGTTTTATGGAAGGGGAGAGAAATATTATTGTTATTATTATTATTTTCTCTTCTTTTCTTTTTCTCTAATTTTGTATTTCTTGCATACTATTTAGCATGTACATTCGTTTCGAATTTGTCTTACCCACCAACCTCTTCGTCTTGCACTCTTTCATTAGAGACAATATTGAATATGTTTCCGCACGAAATAATGCATAATTAGATGAATATGTAATTAATGCAAAACCAAGTAGTACAAACCCAATCTAAGCATAGTAAATAACTCCACATGAGTAAATATAATATATCAAGCTCAAATATCTCTTCTTAATTCTCAAGTGCCTGCATGCAATTGCGACCTAAGATGTCCTATGTATAATGCAATAATACTAAGAAACTAATATAATTAAACATGTTATCCCTTTAAATTTTGCATTTATCAAACAAGCAGAGGGCCTCACATTCTCGCTCTTCCCACACCACGTGAACCTTGATTGAGTCCCTTCCAAACAACAGGCAGGAGGAAAGGCTTGAGGTAACCTACCTAAGGATGTTAGTTACTTCTGCCTGCTCACCCAAGCGGACCTTAATGAGGCTATGGACTGGAGATTACGTCGCCCCAAAGTACATAGTTTTAGGCCCTATTTGGAATGCAGGATAAATTGGGGGGATAAATTATGTCTGACAAGGGATAGAGGGAAAGTTGGGGATAAATGGAATTTGTTGTTTGGTGTGACATGGGGGAATAAATAGAAGCTATCCCTTGATTGTTGTTTGGTGGAGGATTTTACATGTGGGATAAATTGGTTGGTTTGATATAAAATAAGAGGGAAAGCTTGTTGAAAATGTTAGTTATAGACCCTTTTTCCCTTAACACCAAGACCTGAATGACATAGAAGTTCTGCCATATAGGAGCATAAATTACATTCCATCTAGTAACATGTAACATTGTAGGACTTGTTATGCACAACACGTCAATCAACTCCGACCTTGTATAACCTACATGATACACACATTTGCAAAGGATGTTCATCAATACATTTTCAAAACCCACCACAGTGTAAGTAATACATTCTATGCTCCACAGCCCGAACACCAATACATAGAATGTTCATCAATCTTTTGGTTACTAACAAAACCTTCACAGTGTAAGCAATGTCATTTGTAGACAATGCATTTGCAAGGATGCCACAATAGGATTTGCTAACAAATAAAAAAATCTAGGCAAACCTATTTGTACCCTAACTAACCTACAAAAATCTAGGCAAATCTAGGCATGAAGTTGAGTGCCTTGAGCTCTTCCAGCTCTCTATGCAGCTTCTGGTTTTCAATGGTAAGAGATTCGTAGCGTTGCTTGAGGTGCTCAAAATCCACCTCCGTCTGCATGAGTTTTGTTCTATTGGCACAGTGATGGTTGGGACTGTCAGATGCTTTGTTTGAATGGTATTGGGAACAACAGACAACCCAGAAAGGAAGGAACATAATACCTTGCTCTTCTATTCTAAAACCAGACTTCAACATGCCGTCGCTAAAGATTCAGCTTCTTCGCGATGGAAAGCATACGTTTCTGCACAAATGAATTCACTAATTAATGCTTCGCACAACGAAAATGGTTTGCACTCCTTAACCATTTATAGATGGTGGTTGTTACAAATGACATGAAATATGATACCAACATAGTACACCGATATAAATGTTGACCATGATTTTAATCAGAATTAGTCGTGATACAGGGTTCACAGTTTGAAGTGTTTCATTGATGGCAATCATCATAATGCATGGATTCCAAATTTTAATTTTAAGCTAATTGTTCAAGATATATATTTATGTTTCTAAGGCTATTCCCTATCTCACGAGCTCTACGCTTGTCAGTTTGCAAGCAATAAATTTTTTCCCACATGCATTTACTTTGAACCCATGAAACTTAGAGAGAACCTCGGATTCTCCTGGAGAGAAGCTTCAAAGTTTATGTTCTTATGTTACTGCATCACCAAAAAGTTAGAAGTTTCTGCAGAAATCAGATTTGATCGTACGTGCAATTTTACTCAAGAATATTATAGTTCAGGAGGCCTTCTTGGCCAAATTCTTCTGAAAGAAATCAAGAATACATGGTCATATATTGGACTCTATGAAGATAACAATGTCTAAAGGCAACAATTCTTCTAAATGTATTATTAAATTCTTCTGAAGATAAGAATGTCTTCCAAAGGATTGTAGAAAAAAAATAATTTTTATAGTAAGACATGGCATATAATAGTTTGCAGATAATCCAATGCAATTGATAGTCAACAATGTGAAGTTTCTTTGAAACTGACAGTAATGATATAAAGTCCTGTAGAGGATTGGTTGAAATACTTAGCTGACATGGGCAGATATAGTGAACTTGAAATGTCATAGAAGGAAGTTCCTACATGACAACAATGAAGGAATAAATTTAAATATGAAAAGATAACGAGTACTTCAAATTATCAATGGAAAACAACGTTATGTACCATTAGATGTAGTATTGAATGTATGAAACCATTATTGTTTGAGAGGGGCTGGGCTCAGTTAGCTTAGTTGCTTGTAAGCAATGTCATTTGTAGACAATGCATTTGCTAGGATGCCACAACAATATTTGCTAACAAATTAAAAAATCTAGGCAAGCCTGTTTGCATCCTAACTAACCTACAAAGTGGGGTTGCGTGACGAAGGTCACACCTTCCTACCATTTTATAGTGCATGTCTCCATCGATTGAATAAATTTGAAATTTACTCAATTAGCTTTCGTCATTGCCCAATTTAGGAATTCGAGGGTGCCTGCAAATGATAGAAGAATTATATGAAACAATTGAAGATGCATTAAACATATAAGATAACTATATAAGTTATCAGAAGTTCGAAAGTTAACAGTTGACATAGAAATAGTGCAAATAGATATGGTAAGTGCAACATATTACGATAACAACTTGCTGTAACATATGACAAGCCCTAAATATGTTACTACATAACATAGTACTCCAACATGAAATACTCCACTTGTAGCTACAAAAGAAATATATCTAGAAGGATGAGAAATTGTGGTAAGGGAACATCCTTCAGAGTGTCGTGAAACATTTCATCGACCTACAAGAGTTAACATATATGTTATGTAACTTTCGTTTCATCTATATATGAATCTAGAGAAATAAGGAGTACGTACTGTATCCCACACATCAGGTGGGAGAATAAGGTTGTCAGTGTCATCCCAGAACCACCCTTCCAACTGGAGGAGTTCTCAAGCAAGGAGGAATTTTTATTCAGGTGCTTCCACTTTTGGAACAGTGTAAGCAGTGGCAAGTTCACGAAGTTCTATGCACTGTAGTTCTCACCTGCTACAGTCCATACCTCCCTGGTGAGAGTGTGAAGGTACCATTCACCTGATTCAGCCACATCCTTAATATGACCTAGTAGCATCATATCTTTCTCCGTTGTCCAAGTGTACACCTGGTTCCTCATTTCAGAGCTGCAATCGCATATTATTATAGCAAAATATACCATGAAATGTTATTGTTCCAAATACCTACTGTGGCAGAAAAGTAAGGGCTGAAAAATAACGATAATGGCAAGCAAGTAACTATTACTACTACATTTAGCATGATAGGTTCCTCATCTTGTCAACAATTTTTGCATGCTTTGCATGTAACTCAGCTTTGCGAACACCTAGTTCAATCTCTAAATCTTGCACCCTTTCGTTCAACCTGCCTATGTCATGAATATATCCTTGCACTTGTCCATGCAAGTTGTGATTTTCATTACGAGTGACCTCTATTTCATCCTCGGTTTCCTTAACCCTATTTACAAGCCAATCAATGTACTCGTCATTTGCTTCTGAATTCCTTCTAATACGGGTATTGTCCAACTCTAGGCAATGATATTTCAGGGCAAGGAAGTAAGACTCCGCACGGCTTGCATTAAGAGATGAAGGGAGTTCTTGTGCTGCAACTTTGTAATTGCAGCCCTGCAAAATTATTATAACGATATAAAAATCTCAACAGTTTGAAATCCAATAACTATGATAATCTTACATGTTGCCGAAGTTGGCATATGTAGAAAAGGCGATCCATTGGCAATAGATGTTGTCTTCCATCAGGGTCCAACCACAGCCGTGCAAGTCATCCACAGTGACAAGTTCGACCATGGGTTGTGGTCATGAAACCATCCGCCATACCTGCACTACTTGTAAATCACATTACATGCCTTACCTACATTTACTTGTACCAAAGATAATTGTTTACTAGTTCTGCATTGCGGGAGGTCCAAGTAATAATTACAAACCAGTACGTTCAATTCAGTTCAAATTAAAACACATTACGTAGACCAACAGCAAATGAAAATGTTAGTTCGACCGATGGTTGTGGTCTACCCAAAGTTGTGCTATTTGCTCTCTTACGAACTCTCCCTGACATACAACTACTTGGTCGATATCGTGCCACATGATGTCGATGTCGCCATCATCTTCAATGTGGTCCAACACCTCAGCAAATATTTGATCTTCCAAATTCCAACGGCGGATCATGTTGTGAATTACACAACATGCCATTACAATCCGTTGTTGTGTATCACACATGTAGTACGGACGAGTATCCAATATTTTAAACCTCCTCTTCAACACCCCAAATGCCCTCTCAACAACATTCCTTAATTGGGTGTGTCGATGATTATAAAGTTCCTTGTATGACCTATACCTACGACACAACCACGGTACTCTTGTAGAAGGTAGGAGATGCCTCAAAAAGGGGAAAGAAAACGATCTGCATTAGCGTAACCCAAATCTACTAAGTACCTGCGACCCTGGACTACGTTGAAGCCTTCTCTCAATGGCCATTTGAGAACCCTCATGTCCACTGCGAATCCTTCCTAACCAGTTCCAACGAAAATGAACTGGAGATCAAAGTCGACAACTGCTATGACGTTTTGACTAGTCCATCCCTTCCGATTACGGAATCTCGCCTGATTTGCGACTGGAACAGTGGCACGGACATGGCATATGTCTATTGCACCTAAGGTATCCTATAATGGAGAGTTTTGACATAATTCTTAATGAGAATGTAGCGCAAACCATAAACATATTACAGTAATGTGAAAATTGATCAATAACTGTACCTCTTACCTTGAAATATGGGAAGAATTTTGGGTTTGTCCTTATCTCAGCCGGGACCTCTACATTCACTCCTGGTAAAGAAATGAAGGATCGACTAACTGAACATAATGCGAGGAGAACAGTGTTGAAATATCGGGAGATTGTCTCCCCTGAATGTTGAAATCTCTCAATTAGATGTCGATTCGATGAGCCATGTGCGAGGGCATGCAAGAATATGGCAAACTATTCATTGACGATTACAAATCTTGAATCGTATAGTCCTCTTCTCTCCTTCAAAAAGTCGACAATTGCCATGAATGCTTCCTTGCTTACCCTGGACTCATCATAACATCTCCTCTAGTGTCCATTTAGAATCTCATGAACCCAAATGTGTCCACGAAAGTTCGGATTGACGTTACGAGGTTCACGTGGTATAGGTTTATCATCAAATAGAGGAAAGTCCATCGCAAGAGGCAAGATGACCTCGACGATTGGAAGTAGACTTCCCTCGATGCTACTATCAGTTGAGGATGACCTCTCATCATCAGAATCCATTCCTGTTATTCATGTTAATGATAGGGAAAACTTGCATATATGATAAAGATGGAAGTTCATAACTATAATTCAATCACAGTACCACATAAAGTTCGGTACATTGTTCAAATCCGAATTACATAAGGAAATTACTTCTACATATTGTCCAAATGCAAATAACAATTGAACATTACAAATGGGATATGAGTCCAACCATGAGCATCATTGACCCTCTACGAGAAGGCGTAGTCACTATTTGTGTGCCTACGGAGGTATGCACCAAACTCAGCATCATATGGGAGGAGATCCTTGAAGACAGCCCTTTGCGATCTGTGCGTTAGCAAGTTCGCAATTGTAACGACATCATCTAAAGCAATTCCAGAGACCCTCTGCCTCAGTAAGAACAAACAATCACGAATCTCCTCACCTACAATGTCACTTGTCTGTTGCGGAGATATGTAATGCTCAACAAGAGTCCTCAATAACGATGTGAACTCATCAGCTTTAGCCGAGGATGTTGCAGCAGCAGATCCACCTAATCTCCTACGCTTCCCCCCGCTAGATGAGCCAGTATATTGCCGCTTCATCCCACTTGCTTCGGGGTGTAGCTGGGGTTGGGCTTCACCTTGCCCTACTACAAGAATTGAATTTTTGGATGAAGGGTTTGCTGAGGTACCAAATAATGAAGCACCAGTGCATGGTGCTTGTAGGAAACTCCAAACTTCCTGATTTGGAGTGAATCCAAATTTGAACTAAGGAGGAGTGGTTGTATGCACAATTTCATTAATCTGATCATCGGTCAAATTGGTGGCATCCACATCTCTGTTTGATGACAGTGCATGCTCCCCAATAGCAGTGTCTCTCCCAAAAATTGTGTGGACATCATCCCAATACAGGAATGGCGTATTTCGTAGAAACCTAAGTTCCACCGGTAGCTACGGCAAAGGACATCGCAAGAAATGCTGATATACTCATTTCAAAGTAATTCTAAAATATACAAAGAGGTCAGTGGAAATGTATAAATGTTACCTCATCCCACACATCTAGAGATGGTGCAACTGGGCAATTAGTCATTGGATCCATACCCCACCCACTCTTGCTCAAAAGTTGAACGTATTGGCTGTGTTTCCTCTTAAGCTCCTTCCATCTATTCAATATCTGGACGTGTGAGTAATTCATATGTGCCGCAGCTTCAAACTCCGCATCGATCTCATTCCATACATTCTTACTAAACGATCCCTCCCTCCAATGACTGACTTCATAGTGCCTCCTTAAGATCTTAAGTAACTCAGTTGTCAGCTCGTAATTCTAATTCTTGCACTTATTCATCTTCGAAGTTCCTGGGTTTGATGTTGCCATTCTACACATGTCGTTCATAACTTCAGACAATGTCACTCTATGTAATGGTGGACGAAAAAGATCCACCAATTATAATCATGCTTCCAGTAGGGAATACTCTATTATAAGTCATTTCTAGGTAATATAGACCTTTGTGTAATTCCAAGTGGGATCTGATCATGGAATGGGTTATCTATGATTCGTAAAATGAGTATTGAAGTAAAGAAATTCAAAAGGGTGACTTACATTTCACAGTTTTCTTTACATAAACCATACTTTGTAAACACTGTTTGAAATGACGAAACTACGATAACAAGTAACTAACCTGTGGGCACGACGAATTGATTGATCTGAAACAGCCTCCTCCAATGAGTCACCTAATATTCAATGTAAAATGATTTATTACAAGTCGTGTAAAATGAAACTTCACTAAAATGAACCATACAACGAGCTTTTTTTAGTGAGATACACATTCTAGATTGTACAAGCTCGTATGTCATTCATTCCGAAGAGTGTCACAAGCAATTCTACAAACCCAAAATATGGTTTATCCCACAATCATTCAAGAGATCTTCTACCAAATAAACACAAAAAAGAAATCATTCACTGAAATGTGCAAACATGACTCTATATGGTACCGATCCCTAAATGACAAAACGGTATTGGTGACTGACATGGGATTAGAGACAATTCCCAAGCACTAACGCAATATGGAATTTACTCATGTAGATTTACCATGGGATGCATCTTGGAAGATGTTGATTAAGTCCCCAGCATGTTGATTTTCTTCAGAAAGGAAAAAGGGTAATCTAATAAGACATGCCAGTCCCAATAAAAGTCCATCAAAAACTAATGGTTCCAAGAATTACAAAGCAAACCACAGTGATTTACAACCCCCATCATCATAAGATCTTTCCCCCTAAAATATACGATTTCCTTGCAACCATTGACACCAAAGGACGATGGAGGCAATCCTAAACATATCTTCATGCACTTCGGCAGAATTGCCTCAAATGAATCAACTTCGATCAGCCAACTGCAACCAAGTTCCAATGGGATTTTAAAAAATGATAGAAGATTAGAGGCCCCGAATCCTCTGAAGGAAAAGTGGAAAAAGATGCAAAAGGCACTGATATCAAGCAACCATATTCTAAACTTGTGCGCAACAATATTCCTCCCCAAAACCCAAATAAAAAATTCACTTTCAAGGGGACATGAACCTCCATACTGTTTTGCAGTCACCACACAATAGGGATTGGGGTTGCTAATTAAGAGAGAAGTCCCTGCTCCCATCTCCATCCATCCCTCTCATACCAAACAACACCTCCTAAAAAGTTTGAAGAGAGAAAAGTAGTTCCCCCATTCTACCACCAGAGACAACAATTTGAGACAACAGTTTTATGGTAAACTCAACGAGAACCATAAATATAACAGTTTGAGACATTATCCATCAGATTGAAAGCAATAGCAGACCTCTACAACATGTCAAGAGGTCACTAAAAATGAGACTGCAAACAAAATTTAACACCAACACCAAGAACACTCGCAGATCTTTGTCAATAACATTACCAAGACTTGCCGAAGGAAATAATAATTCCTGATAACAACCCTTCTCACTCACTGATCAATAAGATCATAGAAGGAAACATTTGATTTTACACAAATCTTCTACAAATTTGCAATACATGTAGATATGAAACTGAGATTGGAAACACTGAGAAACTAACTTGGCTCAACCAAGGCAGACAGATAGCATCATAAAATTCAAGCAAAATCAAAAAATTCTTCTGGAATCAGTGCGTAAACAGGGTAGACAGACACAACTTAATTCAACAGTCAGGCACCACAATAAACACTATCAGAAAATTCTTGTGGTTACACTAGATTAAAACAAATTTTAAAGGAAGTATGATTGACACTGAGAAACTCAAGCATGGCAACACATATCTGACATTGGAAACACTGATGGAAAATGCACCATTAAACTGCTGCTTTGAATATAAGAAAATCTAAGAAATTACCAAATAAACATCATGTAGATTGACAATAAATTAGTTTAGGACGAAAAAATATTGCAGAATAAAGCAAGTTCTAAGAACTAAATAAGCATATTAGATATAACCACCTTGAAATGATAGATTCAGAGGTTAAAATGCAAACCAAATTCATTAAACATGGTTAGGCAAGAATGGGAAACTCAAGCAGGTCCATTAAACATGGTTAAGGTGAAATTCACTACTTGTGTTTACTAGTATCTCATTATAAATAGAAACTTATACAATGAGCCATTTTACCCGACTCACCCTCTGAACCCTCGAATTGCTGATCCTCTTCTTCCTCTCCCTCATAGAAGAAGATCAACAAAATGAGGATGAGTGCTCGGCATTGGAGTTGAAGGGTCATCTTATAGGCCCCTCTCCTCCTCATAGCACAACATATTCTCATCCATTTTCCACCACAGATAGCGGACACATAAGACCCCGAAGAACACGATTTGCCATGAAGAGACAAGAGCTCGATGATAGCAGGTAAAGGAATCCTCGCTATCCCACGAGAGTCTATCACCCGATAGTCTTAAACACAAAAATCCATCGATTGATGGTTTGAAAGGGCTTTACTCCATGAGTAAAAGCTTCACCTACCCTCGGATAATGAAGAAAAGATTCCTTCACCCATAACAACCAACCACCCAAGCTGATCAAAAGCTGATAATATGGCAAAGACCATGAGCAAATCGCATGGAAAAAAACCAATCAAAAGTTGATGAGAAGTTCATGCAAGATTCCATGGATCCACTGCCGAAGACCATCGAAAGGAGGAAAAAAGGAACAACATCACCTTAGCCATGAATCGACCACCTCTCAAACCCCTTTGCCCAACATCACCTTCATCTACACATCCCCTCCGAGATCATGGGTCACCATCAAAGATCGACTCCGTTGCCCTCTGCATCGCCTCTGCGATCATCGTCAAAGCACTGCACCCGTAGCTACGATGTCACTAGGGTTCCAACGATCTCCCGCCCCCATTCGTGAGGGTAAAGATTGGGGGGACAAAAATCGGGATAAATCTTCATACGGGCAAGGGAAACGAATGGGATAAATGTAACACGAAAGGGGGGCGTATTGCAGGACCATCCTGTGTTTTGAGGCCCTCTCCCGTGTTACCTTTAACTAGGGAGAAATGGGCCAAACATAGGATATGGGCCCAATGACAAGTTCCAAATAGGGCCTCAAGGTCTAATTCCTTAAGAGGCACCATTTTTTACTTAGTCCTACTCCAGAATAATTGAGGTGCTAAGTCCTCTTCCCAGTTGGATTCTTCGTCAAGGGTCCACAACAGGGGTTGATCATATTTGGTTTGCCTAGATTTGTCATCATCTGATTTTCACTTTTCTAACATCCCTTCTGATAAGTTCACTTTTGTGGACCATTATTTGGTCTAAGTACTCTTTAATTAGTTGTCCTTAATTGTTAATTGAGTAGGAGTTAAATGGCAATTCACCTTAGCCTGCATTTAATTTTATGTGCCAATTTTACATTTAATAACATATGATATGATAATATAATTTATTTGATGAATGCAGGCTAGGTGAAAAAGTTCAGATGTGCATTTCTGTGTCTATAAGACGTCTGGAGATCAGTATGGACGTCTGGGAAATTGCCATTACAAGCTCCTGTTTCTACATGTTTAAAGATGTCCGGAGTTCACATCAGACGTCTGATGGGAACCGCCAGCGCTTATCCATCTGTTCCAACCACTTGTGAAGATCGTAAGTGGTTGGAGAAGCTTTTGGCGGAGGAAACAAATAGGCGGGCCTTTGTTTTTAAAAGAGAGGAGGATCATCTTCTCCGAGGTTTTCTTCATCACCTCCATCCGCTCCACTAGGCACCAAGCGTACATCATGGAATGCAGCGTGCACCGTGGCTTGAGAGAACTCCACCATCGCTTTTCCCCGTAGTGGTGTGTGTGGTGACAGCGTGCACACCATTAACCTATAGCCAAACACCACCAAATCCTTGCAGCTAAACACAATATGCCTCTTCTTCATCTTCTTCCTCTTCTCCTTCGCAGAGCAAACCACCCATCACCACCCTCTCCACTGTTCACCATCTCCCTCAGAAGAACCCACCACCACCGATTATTCCCCTCGCCGTAGACACCTTCAACCGCAGCAACATCACCACCAACACCTTCAGTTGTAAACCAAACCCCCCCCCACCCGCCTCTTCTTCTTCAACCTCCGTCTCCACCACCACCACCTGCAGCTCCCACAAAAAACCCAAACCGTAGCCCCACCACCCACTCGCAACCGCCACTCCCGACGACGAAACTTCGTTCCATCAACGCCATCGACCTTGCCTCGCCCTCACAAGGCCTCCCATGCCTGTGGCAGCCCTTCCCGCAGTCCACGTGCACGCATGCACAAGCCACCGTTGGCCATCATCTCCTCATCGCCGATGACAACTCCGGCCACCTATGTCTACGCCACAACCGCCAACGCGAAGCCCGCATCCCCTCCGATCTCCTTCAAGCACCGCGCGTCCAGCCGTGCCTTCTCCTCCACGTGCAAGCAAGGGGAGTTTTTCCCTTGTTTCTCTACAGTAAAACACCAATTAATATTTGCGCTAAATGCCATTGTGGAAACACTATTAATTTATTTATCTCATTAATATATTATGTGGATTTGCATGAATATCCCTCATGTTTATTTGAATTATGAATAATTGCATTTATCTCTTAAATAATAGAGTATGGGATATTGGTTATAGGGAACGGGTTCGATTTTGATTTATATTGACGATATTTGTCAGTACTAAGATTACGATTCACGTATTACATAGTGGTGATTTTGCTTGTAACCTCCCTATATTCTTGAGTAATTACATAAATGCTAACTTATGTTGAAAATGAATTGTAATAACTAGTATGCACACCCGTTGAGATTCCTGAATAAACAAAGTACTACTTACTAGTCCAATAGGTTATTTCCTCCTTGTGGAGACGATCTAACTCTTCGTGGTTAGATTTTGAGAATTAAAAGGTTTTGAAAAGCGATTTTCTACCACGCGATTAAATACAACAAACATCATTTTATGTTAAAGTTTTTATCGAAAATGAAGATCACTCTTTCAAATGGCGTCGTTGCCTCCGCAATCGTCGTCGAAGCACTGCGCCCACAGCTACGGTGTCACTAAGGTTCCAACGATCTCCCGCCCTCCATTCTCGAGGGCAAAGATTGGGGGGACAAAGATCAGGATAAATCTTTGTACGGGCAGGGGAAACAAATGGGATAAATGTAATATGGAAGGGGGGGCGTGTTGCGGGACCATCCCATGTTTTGAGGCCCTCTCCCGTGTTACCTTTAATGCGGGAGAAATGGGCCCAAACACGGGATATGGGCCCAATGACGGGTTCCAAACAGGGCCTTAGGGTCTAATTCCTCAAGAGGCACCATTTTTTGTTTAGTCCTACTCTAGAATAATTGACGTGCTATGTCCTCTTCCTAGTCAAATTCTTCGTCAGAGGTCCAAAGTAGGGGCTGATAATACTTGGTTTGCCCAGGTTTGTCATCATTTGATTTCCACGTTTCTAACATCCCTTCCAATCCAATCCATAGGTCAAATAGGAGAGATCCTTGAATTTAGATGACATATCTTGATTATTGTCCTGGGAAAGGTAGGGGTCTTGTGTTCTCCTAGAGCGTACGTCCTATCAGATTGGTTAGTGGGTGGTTGGGACCTAAAAGAGGAGTCATCATAAGGAGAATCATCATCAAGATAAGGATCCCCAAGGTTTGGATCATACCCATGAGTGGGAAGGTTGGATGTATCCCAATAGGAGGTTGGTACAGGTTGAGTAAAATTGGGATAGTTGAGATAAGACGGATATTCTGAGTACTCAGGTCTTGGGTTATATCTCCAACTAGGTGGCTGGTTATCCCAAGTAAACTATGGATACAATCTACTTGGGTTAGAATACAAATCATGTTGGGGATAGTTTGGGTAGGATGGATAGGCATTGAAATCCATGGTTTGGAAGAAATGGAGGGATGAGGGAAGAACAAATGAGAGAATTATGTGTGCACAATCAAGAAAACAAACTAGGCCCTACAATGTAGACCTAGGTGACCTAAAAGCATTGGAGAGAATGATCAAATTTGCAAGCACTTAAACCTCCCTTCCCAAGGTTAATTCGCCCAGGTTGATTACGAAGGAATTGAGGGAAAGGTTCTACCTTTGGATTGCACCGCAGGTTCCTTGATACCCCTTAACCACAGTCGTTTAACACTTCCCTACATCCTAGACATCGGATTCCACAATGGGAATTAAGGCTATGCACTTATCAAACCCAATCACACTTCCAAGACTTAGATTAGTCCTACCTAGTGCATGCCTACTCAATTTTAATTTAGGGCTAGGATCTAGAAGTGCTTGGGAATGTGAGGAGGTGTTGTTTTGGGTTTGTGCCCCTTAATGTTCAATTACAAAGTGTATAATGTGGTGCACAAGCAAGGGATTTGCGAACAAGGTTTAATATGAGTTGTCTTTTAAAGTTCAACCTTGTTTAGTTAGTTTTTAGGGTTCTAATTCTTAGTTTGATTCAACCAAGTTTTGCATGAACACACAAGAGGTTATGCTAACACGGGTGTTTTGCTCTTTTTCCTTTAAGGGTATGTGTGTCTCTAAAAAATAGAAGCCCTAAGAGTTTTCACCCCTATAGTTCATGCAATTGTATTGGGTGAATTGATTTTAATTCTGGTGAGTGGTGCAACCCAATGCAAAATATGGTTGACTTCGCAAACACCACTCAAAGAGAGGAACACACCAAAAAGATTTTCCCAAGGATATTAGAGTGTTTTTTTTTTGGGTGATGGATTTGAGATGTGAGTCAAGTAATCATTCACCATGCCAATTTTTTTTATTTTTTTTAAAGCAAGCAAACAATCAAACTAACCTAGGGTTTATCCACGAGCCTAAATGCAATTTTTTTTTTAGATAATGGATGATAAAACTATGATAGATAGGGTGGTACTCACCAAAATATTCATCATACTGTACTCCCAATCTACCGTCTTGGGATGCGCTCCTTCTGTCACGATGCGTCAGATTCCTACAACCAATAAGTAAAGAGAGAGAAATGTGAGTCAGAAAAGGAGAATACCAATGCAAGGATAAAAGCGACTAAAACATCCGTTGCCTCCCTAGCAACAACACTAAAAACTGACATCGGAAAACATGTTTAAATAATTCGTTCATTGTAGCAAGCATTTACGACATCAATTTTAATAAGAAAATTGAACAGTGAGTCCAAATGTCGATCTTAGGGAGGCGTGAAATTAGATCAATTAATCGCCTAGTTTATTTCCACATGATGATTTGGTTGCTTAGGTGAGAAGAAATAGAGAGAAAGAGGATAGGGTTAGCAATCCATAGCAGAATATGGTTGCTAACTAGCAATGCATGAAAAGAAGGTAGAATAATATCACTAATAACAACATGGAATAGTAGAACCTTGATTGGAACAACAAGACAATAATTGTGATAACAAAATCTATTATATTGCATAAGCAAAAGTGTCTTGCAAATTCTAACAATAAAGCTAGAGGAATGCTTAAACAAACATAAACATTAAGCTAAGGAAGAACAAATGCGACAAATGGAAGAGCATCGAGACAGCCACGGTGGAGGATGGGCATCCGTCGACGACTCCAAGGGCATGCTCTGAGCTCTAGAAGGTGGTGGGATCGTGCTTGGTAGATGATAGGAAGAGATGATCATGAATGGAGGGGTGTAGGCCTTTTTATAATGGAGGAGGGCAACTAAAACAAGTATGGACCAATTGGCGACAGCAACAACATCGTTGTAGCTCCGCTGTAAATGTCGCTATAGCTCAACTCATGCGCCCGCTGGCACCTACCAGCGTACAACTACTGTCACTCACCCGCCGTTGGATGCGTGCCACAGATCACCATCGGAGGGTCAGGATAACGCGCAAGCGTGTGCATCAAATCACGCACGTATGATCAGGCGTGATCATGCGGATCGCACACATACGATCGGGCATGATCGCAAGCGTATTGGGCGAACAACTGGATGGCGCTCATCACGCCTGCAGATTTGTCGGTTCTCGACCGTTCGAACCCGTGCCGCTCATTTGCGAGCACTTCACTCACCTGCTATGCTACACTCACAGATTGTCGCGAGGACAATGAGGTGCTTATGCAGTGGCAACCACTAGGTGACGATCGTGCGATGCATGATGAAGAGAGACGTGGAGTGACAAGGTTCATCCGATGAAGATCAAATGGTGGTGGTCGCGCGATGAAGAACTGAGTGGTGGCTACTGGCACATGATGGAGGGGGAGAGGGTGCCATGTGGCACAATGAGGGTCGTTGATCATCATATCAATAGTCAGAACTTCTCAAGCTTGTTGTGGGAGCTACAAAGGTTGGATTGAGGCGATTTTGGGCCCATTGGACTCCGTTCATCAATCCGGATCCATCCATATGGTCCGATTGCTCATCTAAGGCATGTTCCAAGGTGTTCTATAACCTGGCCATTAAACGTTAATTCTGAGCAATATCAACATAAAATAATGCAGAATGCAAGCAATGCTCCCAAACTTGTTGTATCATGATATTTATGCACATATGTCCTTGAAGTTGACTCTAATTGATGTAATTAACGCTATTATTTGTAGACTGATCAATTTTCAGGCCACATCTAAGCAATTACTTAGGTTAGGCATGCATTACATCTTATTGTGTTTTTGATACATTTACTTGAGTGTCAAAGATAGGTAGAAAGTCAGATCTCGCAAACCTTGGCACACAGGAAGGCAAAAAATGAAGGAGAACCTCATATCAGCCGGATCTCAACTAGATCCAGCTCATCCCAGCTGGATCCCAGCTCCTTCTAGCTAGATAAACTCATCTTTAGCTCCATTCAGCTCATCTCAGCTGAATGGTATCTTTGGCTAGTTCACCTCAGCTAGATGGCAGCTTAAACTATCTCAAGACAATTGATCATAGATCCTCCAGCTCATAACAGTTCACTGGAAGCTCTACCTGACTAGGACTAGCTACTGCCATCAACTAGCTAAGCCTAGTCAATTGAAGAAGACCTCAACCAGCTCAAGCCAGCTCAAGTCCAACTCTCGGAAACTCAGATCAACTTGATTGAGCTGAGCTACTTGACCTAAGCAAGCTACTCCAGTTAGCTAGGTAATCTCCGGGAAGACTAGACCCGGCTCACCTCAGCTCATATCAGCAAAAACCAACTCATCCTAGCTTGGCTTAGCAACTAGCAAAGAACTAGAAAGCTAAGCCAACTAAGGTAGCTCCTTGTAGTTCTCTTCAGCAACCACCAGCTCCAGTGCAGCTCAGATGCAGCTCCTTCAAGCTCCTCTCCTCCAAAACCCTAGCTCCCTCTGCCTCCTATTCCATTCACCTACTAGCTAAACTAGCTTAACTAGCTTACCTTAGCTAAGTCCACCTCCATGGCACCAAAACCTAACCCTAACTCACCTAACCTAAGCTCCACCAAATAACCCTAAACCTAGTCCACCTAGGCTACCACCAACCTCCCCATTTTGGTGCCAACTCAAAGCCATCCCTTCACCCAACCACCACCTCCGAAAGCCACCAAAAAGGTGGTGCCAAACCTACCCATAACTACCCCATTTTGACGCCACCAATTCCCTCCAAAATGCCCCCCATCTCAACCCTACACCTAAGCCTGATTGTACAGCAATCATACAACCTAAATCACTTGAATTAAGTTAGATTCCAGCATAACTTAGGAACAATGCATGCATAAGTGTCATAATTCGCATAATAGTTAGTTTGTTAGCGGCATAAATAATATCACCATTTTATGCACTAAAAGAGAGATGAAATTAATTACAGATGATTTGAGGCTGCAAATGATAGAATAGACCATATGGATCTGATCAGGACAACGACGGGAGTCCAACGCTTCTGAAATCGTCTTGATCAGACAACCGTAGCATCACATACAATCCATAGGAGAACAGGGGCTACAGAGTAAGATGACAGAGATCCAAGTCTTAGATGAAAGATCTGACCAGTTACAAAGAAGAGAAGATGGACGACCATGATGGCACTGCGTGGCGCCATCATAGCCACCCCTCGTTGTTCCCCCAATCTCTAAAGAAGCCCTCCTCAAGCATTATGGGCCATTGGATTATCATCGAATGGCCACCATGTGCCCACGTTGGCCCCACGCCTCATCAGCCAAGAGAAAATCTTAGCCATTGGATCTCCATCCAACGGCTAAGAGCGGAGTTGCCTAAAACCAAAACGTGACAAAAAACGCACCTTAGCGTGTTGGTTAGAGCACTCCAACCGCAAGGAGCAGCATGGGATTGAGCCGCACTGTGCTCAAATTAGGAAAGCGATGAGGCACGGGCGAAATCCGACCGTGGGATCTCCAATCGGCGATGCATATGCGAACGCGTGGCGCAACCGAAGGCTTCCGCGACTGCACGCGGAATTGAACGTGCACGTTATGCGCGATCTCATGCGCCCTCCTCAACAAAGGTAATGCGGGCGAGATTTTAAGCCGTTTGATCGAGAGATTAGATGGCTGAAAACAAGTGCGCACGTTTTTAATTGAGCACGCATGAGAAGCGGGTGAGCGACGAATTGTGATCGAGCAGCTCACAAGCTGCCACGTGGCACCACCAAAGTGAATCCAGGCATATAAGGCACGTTAGAGTCTATTTTTAATTGCGATCAGAGCTGTCGATCTCCTGATCGACGGATCTGATCGTACCTAGGTCGTTGCACAAGTTAGAGGGCTAAAATACCCTCTTTGCCCCTCATTAAAGCTATAAAAGAAGACCAGGGCCCCCTGTTGATCATCTCTTCCACCAGACTCCCACCAAATACAATTCTAGCCTTTCTCCTTCTCTATAACTCCTCTCTGGCATTTATCCCGGTGCTCTGGATCTGAAGTGCTGCTGCACTTCCCACAAGAATCCCACAAGCTGCGTCATCGTCATCTACACTCCATCTCTCTCTCTCTCTCTCTCTCTCTCTCACTTTAGCATAGTTATTTCTATTCATAGTTTGAAAACTGTTTCAATAGCAATAAAACTCCGATTATCTGAATATCTGATGTCTATACATATATAAATATTTTTAGGTCAACTCTCTGAAAGCCTTTTGCATAGAAATCAAGTTTGCCTCCTTGCGAACAACTCAATATTCACTGAACTTTATAAATATTATCTGTTTTATCGTGATTTGCACTACAACAATAAAACTAATTTTTTACGCGCCTCGTGAGCGAACAAGTTGGCGATGCTGCCGAAACGGCAACGGAAATTTTTAAAAGATTTTCCTATAAAGTGCTTATTTGATATTTCTAACATGTTTTATTCATTTCATGTGTGTAGGAAGCGAGGAAATCCGGAAAGAACCCAATGATTGCACAGCAAAAATACACCAACTATACCATCTTATGTTATTTCCTAGCATTGCCATTGCATATTAGGTAGCCATAGTTGCATTTGTAAAAATTGACACGTGCATGCATTTATTTGAGAGGGGAGGAAAGTGAATAATTGGCCATGTAAATAACATATTCTTCAAGTGCTGCCTCGTAATTTCACCATCCTCATTTTTTATTTTGCTTTGAACTCTTCTTCCCCGCGTGGCTGCAAGGCATGGGCTGGCGCCTCTTCGCGCCATTCCTCTACCCGGATGCATGGCGGGGATTGCTCTACCTACAGCATGGCTGTGGTAGGCGTCTCCCTCTTTATAAAGCCCTGCTCTATCCCGTGTGCAAGGGGAGCCTCGTCCAGACCAACACCCGCAGACCCTTCCTCCAGGCCAAGTTCCTCCTCTCTCCCCTCCATATACAGCACCTCTTCCTACTGAAGAGATACGCTGCGGGCATGAGCAGCTCACAGTGGTCCCATGACCACCACTGTTAGCTCTACCACCGCCCAGCTCATCCAAGAGCAGGTAGGCGTGGTGGGTTCATTCTCTGTTTCATTCGCTCAATGCCTTCATGCCATTGCCGCAGCTCCAAGCTTCAAAGCTCAGCAGTAGCAGCAGCACGACACCAGCAGCCTCCACGCAGTGCACAAGCCCCCGTGTGCAAGCCAGCAGCCAGCGCAAGCTCCTTCTACGCGCGTAGGCTCGCTCCAGCGTGCCCGCGCACGCAGAACCGGTCGCAACCGGTTGTCCAAGCCGTGCTGGCACTGTAGCTACTGTTCACGCGTTTCTGCGCGACACTGTAGCTACAGTGCAATCGGTGACCAGAGAGTTTCTCACATATTCGGTCACCGTGCGCTCTCTCTCAATGCCGCGACCGCTTCCAGCCAATTCCGCGTGCCTGCGCCCGTGTACGCTCGAGCCCGCCTACGCCTGCTTCTTCTCTCGCATCCACTCCAACCCGCAACACAGTGCACTGCGCTACGCAGTGCACTGCCCTACAATCTCTCGCCCGCGTGGTCCCTCCAGTGCCTGCGCATGGTCCCTTCAACGTGCGCGTGCCCTTGCGCGCCTGCGCCTGCGTGCATCCACGCCATCAGACGACGCCTGCGTGCTCTGGACGACTTAACTCTCCAGCTCTCTCTCTCGCACACTCTCCAGCAGACGCTCTCTCACTCATACACACACACTCACTCGTACGCACCCTTATACATACTTATACATATATATTTATATATATATATACATATTATGACCTATACAACTAAATATAAATATATATACATATATACACATATATTTATACATATATACATATATACATACATATATAAATACATATCTATAGATATAAATGCACACACACACACACATATATATATATATCTATATATATAGATACTTATACTAATATATCTATATACATATCTACATATATACATACACATATCTATATATATATATATATATATATATATATATACATATATTACTACATATATATATATACATATATATATATATATTTACATATCTATATATATATATAACTACATATACACACTCCACCACGCGTTATATCGCGGGAGTATCCGCACCAGTTGTTGATATTCCCCGATACCCGTATACAGAAAGCGTCTCCACACATCCATCCTACACTCCAGACGGCACTTCGTCCTATTGGTTGCGTCTTCTTAGACGTCGATCAGCTCGACACCGTGCTACATGCCATTTCCAATTCCACCCCCCATCCCTATATATATATATATTATATATATATATATATATATCTGTATATATATATGTACTATATTTATCTCTTTATAAGCAACCTATCGAGTTTCTATTTCTCTTCTATTTCCTGCTATTAAAAAGATAAAAAAAGAGTAAAAGAGAAAAGATAATCCTTGTCTTACAGGTACTTGGTCTTGCGAATAGCAAGACCAGTTTTTGGAACCCTACATTAGCTCAAAGCCAAGAATAATTTGGCTCAAAGCCAAGGACCTAATCTTGAGGGTGTACCTCAAGGACAAAATTATCAGCAAAAAAATCTTAAATAGAAAAGAACCAAAAACATAATAAACGCACGGAAGAGATTCGTTGTAGGAAAAGCGTAGAAACTTATTCACCTCTAATTCCCGCCACCCTGAGTTCGACCCTAGGCCTAAAAGTGGCCAAGATAAAATCAAGTAGGCCAGGTTAAAAATTTTGTAAAAAGATGGTTAGGCTCGATTTAGGTTAACCACTATACTCACTTCAACGCTAATTTCTCCATATTAACACAACCTATCCAAGTCTGACCACCCAATGACGAAAAAATTGCAGGTTCTTAATCTCAGGTAGGTACTCGTCGCTTAGATTAGTCTAGATTTTGAAAAAAAAATCCAAAAAAAAAATTTAGGTATTTTGCTTGAACCTTAGGATTAGTTAGCACTTGTTTGCTTTTTGAAAAAAAAAAAATCTCTCTTAGTGAATTTCAGGCTGAAACAAACTCTTTTATTAAAAATTCAATTCCTGAAAATGCGCTTGTCCAAAAATTCTAAAATATTTACTAAACATGGATTTTGAAGTCAGAAACAACATATCCAAATTTTGCTCAAATCTGAGTTATAGAAAAATTTTAAAAATTCACGCACAAATCTGTTATCAATTCAATTACTATTCCTGACTTTTCGAAGTTTAAAATATCATAAGAATTTTTATACAACTCCGATTGACTTAAAATTTGTGTCACTAAATTTATGTTGAAATAAAAAATTTATAAAAAATTATGAAAAAAATATTTCTTGCATGTTTTATTGCACATATTACTCAATCACTAACTGAGGGTTAAAACAGACTACAAAACCCCAAGTACACCTTAAATCTGAAACAAATAGAAAACGTACATTAAAATTTTTGAAAAAATATTTTCTGAGTGAATAGTTAGTGGTACAACAAGACGAATTAATTGCATTGTCTAGGTCGCACCACTCTTCTGATTTTGAACTTAAAAAATCTCATCTAGCACTATCTGCAATTAAGGTCTCATATTAAGGGTAGAGCACACATGCATTTCCATTCTTAAAGAAAATCTATCAAACAATTGGGATTTGCAAAACTCTTGTGTGCCTCATCAGAACCCTTGATTGAAAATATTAACCCAAGTGAACCCTAAAATTGACTACAAGCATTTGAACCTTAAAATTCACTTCATCATTAAAAAAAATGCTTGTGAACCCCTTACTTGAGCACTCACACCTTTGAAAATCAATCTTAAGGGCAACACCCCCTAACACCCATCATATTCCAAAATCACATCAAGCCTAACCCTAAAACTGAGTAGACTTGCCCTAGGCAAGACTAATCTTCTTGGGGACTTGAAATTAAATTGGGTTAAGGCCAAGGCCTTGTCTACTTGGACCTACTGGTGACAAGAAAGGTCGTTGCGGTAACCGTGTTAACCCTTAGTGGTGTCCCGTCGTGCAAGGTGTCCTAGGGGGTCCCACCCTTATGGCTAGCCAAGTAATTCAAGGGTTGACCTAACCTAGTCGCATTTTGGGGAACCAGGATTAGGTCTATTTAGGGTTTACCCTCTAAGGAATAGCTTGATTGATTGCATTGAAAGGATGGGGTATTCTCTCATCTGTTTTCTCTCTCATCTACGGACATTCTTCTGATGCATGCAAGGTAGAAGATCTCTACATCCTAATTTGCTACCACCTTTAGAAAGAAATCCTAAGAGAAGACCTAATTGTCCATAACCTAAATCTGAACCCTCTGCAATGGCTAGTCACCACGAGGAAGATGAGATTAAAGAGGAAGAACAAAATCTGGATCCAATGACTCTTCTACAAAGATAGATCACTAAGCAAGGCCGGCATCATGACAAACAAATAGAGGTCATAGTGCAGGCCATTACTCAACTCCAAAATAGAAGGGCAGGCCGACCCATCCGTGACTTTTACAATCCTCCTGAAGCCCAACCTAAACCTTTTGTCAGGGTACCTCAAGATGGGGATGATTTTGAACTCAAACCACAGATCATCAATCTGATTCCCCACTTCCATGGCTGTGAGTCTGATGACCCCTTCCACCACCTCGAAGAACTTCTACACATAGGAAGGGCCTTTGGCCCTAAGAACCTGAATGAAGGAACCTTAATGATGAAAATGTTCCCATTCTCCTTAAAAGATAAAGCTGCTCATTGGTTGAGGACTATTGGTAGACCGATCCTAACATGGGAAGATTTAAGAAGCACATTCCTCAAAAAATTCTTTCCCGTAGGAAAAACCAATGCCCTTAGATGTGCCATTACAACCTTTAAGAAGAACCCTAGGGAACAACTACATGAGGCTTGGGAGAGATTTAATGATTTGGCTAGGAAATGCCCTCATCATGGGATTCCGAAGTAGCACTTGGCCCATATTTTCTATTATGGGTTAAGTGACAATCTGAAGAATTTTGTTGATGCGGCATATGGGGGCAATTTCCTAAGTAGAGATGCTAAGGGAGCCTTTCAATTATTTGATAATAATATGAGTGAAAATTCCCTCAACAATGCCTCAATGTCCGCCTTTAATAGAGAAAATCAACCAAGGAGTGGAGTTTATGAAGTTAAGGATAATTCAAACTCGGTTGATTTAGAGTTAATTGCACAACAATTGAACAAGATGGAACTCGTGGGAAAGAATATAGAGAGTTTGGAAAAGAAATTGGACAACCTTCCAAAGGGTGAGAGTTCCTTAGGTACACATTCCAGAGTAAATCCTATGCCTACCCAAGGATTTCCTATGTTAATCCATACCCAACTCCCCAACCCTTTAGGTCTTGAAATGGTGCACAATCTTAATGACCTGACCATGGCTCCACCTATGAGCCAATTCTACTTGGAGCCATCTCTTTCTGGGTACCAAGGACGGACCTTGATGCCCTCAAATTCTGAACTAGGCATCCTGATGCCTAGTTATCCTAAGGATGTGAATGCACTCCAGGGTTACACTAGAAATGATCCCTATTCAAATAATTACAACCCAGGATGGCGCAACCATCCTAAATTTGCTTGGTCAAGTCAGAAACCCACCCAAGGTCCTAACTTGACTAAGCCAAACACTTACGGGAAACCCAGTAGGTACACACAACCACGCACATATTAGCCACAACCTACTCAGGAAAACTAGCCCTCTAATCTGAGTCTAGTCCTCAAGGAAATGCAAGAAATAAATCTAAGACATAAGGAAGAAATAAATCAATTGAGGACAGAATTGATGGGACAACTAAACCAACTAGTTGATGCCAGACAACACGGGATGTTGCCATCCCAACCCATCCCTAACCCAAGGAACTTCAATAGGGTTAACCAGCACAACACACGGGAGCAACAGGCACATAGAGTTCAACCTGCTCCCCAGTACCCACCTAGTTTTGTTAACCCCAACCCAACCCAAGCTCAGCCTATCTTGCCAAACCCACCTCACCCTCCTAACCCTAATGCCTATGCTTGTGCTATCACTTTGAGAAGTGGGAAACAAATCCAAGATCCTTATACTTCTACATCGAAATCTTACCAAGATCTTGAGGAGCTTGAATCTGACCTGGGAGACCAAGCTAATCTAGAAAACAAGACTCAAGATTTGAATACTCATGATTTCTCTCAAGCACCTTTTCCTGAAGCCTTGAACAAATCTAGGGAAAAGAAAACCAATCAATCTAAGGAGTGGCTTGAGATTTTAAAGCAAGTCCAAGTAAATATACTACTCCTTGAAGCCATTGAAAACATCTCGGCCTATGCAAAATTTCTGAAGGAATTATGCACACCAAAATGCTAGGCCAAATCATCAAAAAGGGTCATAGTTTCTAAACAAGCCATTGCCATCATCTTAAATAAGCTCCCTCCTAAAAAGAAATATTCAGGGACCCCCTTAATTTCATGTGACATAGATGGTTTTGTCTTGGATCGAGCCTTACTGGACCTTGGTGCCTCCATCAATCTAATCCCCACAAAATTATATGAAGAGTTGGATCTAGGTCCCTTGCAACACACTGAGGTTACCCTTTAGCTTGCTGATAGGTCAACCAAGATTCCAAAGGGACTTTTAAAAAATGTGATTATAAAAGTGAGGGATTTTGAGTACCCTGTAGACTTTCTTATTTTAGATATGGAGGCATCAGAAAACTTGAACCACACCCCGTTAATCTTAGGAAGACCTTTCTTGGCCACAACCAAGGCCCTAATCAACTATGAGACAGGGATTATGCAAATCACTTCTGGAAGAAAAACTTATCAACTCAATATCTTTAAAACCTCCCAAAAGAATAAGGTAAATTGTGGTTCCATCAAGGTCGGAGGAACAATTGAAGAGGTTTTGGCAATTCACACTAAAGATGATCCAAATCCCATCAAATCTCAAGATCAACATGAAAGACAAGAAAGTGAGGTACTTGTGGATAATTCTGATTTACCACCTCCCATAGAAAATCAAATTGAAAGAGACATTAGTGAGATTGAGAAACTCTTGGGAGTATCTTATGATGAATTAGATGATAACATAAAGAATCCTTAATACATCCACCCTAAAATTCAAAAACTATTGAACTTTGAGGGAGTTCAAGAAATTGGACAATCTAAGGACATGAACCAGGTAAACGATGAAACAACATCAGAAAAAGAAGCTCAAATCATGATGGACTGGGGAAGAACTTATACTCCAACTGGTTCAAATGGATGGCTTGAATCTGAGGAAGAAATGACTTCTTATGAGGAAGAAGTAATTTCTGATGAGGATTTTGACGAATTCAGCACAATTCTACCTTTGTCCTCATATGACCTAGAGCCTGGAGAATTCATGATTTTTTACATCAACTATCATTATGAGGATTCTTATGATTCTGATTCTAAACCAGATTTAAACCTCAATCATGATTTCAATCCAGACCCTCTACTACCTCTTCTTAAATTATGGAATAGGATTAATGAACATGCTCGGCTTCATGAACCTCATCTAACTAACCCTACTATCTATCTCAAATCAAAAAAACTCTTCGGAGTAGGACTGCATCATCAGTTGGTCCGCATTTGTGGATCACTGATTCTTGGACCGAATGATCATATCTTTATACTAATTTTGAATCTCTCAACGACAGTCAATACTCCTCTTGACCCACAATATCGAATTACATAGTTCTTTTGGGTTTAGGTCAGGCAAATGACATTAAACTTAGCATTGGCTAGGAGGCAACCTTGTATCCTTTATAGGTAGTTTTGCATCTTTTCTATCCAAGATAACCTGGATTAACAAGCTCAGTCAGCTGTTTGGGGTCGTAGAGCGCGTGTTTGCTAGGAAAACGTCGTAGTATAGTACGCAATACAATCAAACAAAGATATTCAATAAAAGATAACAAGACTTGAGTCCCGGTCGTTCGTCTCTGGGAGGCATTTGTTTTACTTTTGAATTCGATCTTTTACTGCTCTACTCTGTTTAAAATCACACGTTGGTTTATGATTATTACGTATTGAAGTACGACATGCTTAGTTGCAAGTATATCAGGAATTGAAAACAAGCAACATTAATCACACAAAAGATATTGCAATGAGCTCATGGTGATTGTCAACACATAGACATATATATATAGAAAATATATTTTTCATTCATTCATTTGGAGAGTGTTTGCAACATGAGCTTGTAGAGGGAAGCTTGTACATGAATGCTTAAAAATGTGAAGCTAGCTATTAGAAAACGATCGCATACAAGAATCTACGGGGGAATTTTGCATGCATCATTGGGGGAGAATAAGGGCTACACTACCAGGCAGTAAATGTGAAGAGATAGCTACTAATCTATCAGAAATGAGGGCATTTGGAGGTGGGCTCCAATGGCGTTGGAGTGGTGGAGAGGAGAAAGTGGGGCTGCCAATGGAGCTTAGGCCGGCCCTTGGAGAGAGGTTGGAGGAGTGATCCAGCATCCTGGCATGGTGTCCTTCATGGTGGTGCTCAACCTGTGGAGATGGAGTGGAGATGGTGGTGGCTAGCCTAAGTGGAGGTGGATGGAGCCAAGCAAGTATGGCCAAAAAGTGGATGAGTGCAAATGGCCACCCCTTAGGTCTTTTTATATACATAAGGGAGGCTCTCTAGAGAATTATGGAATTCTCTAGAGAGGCATATGGTGGGAGCTCGTGGGAGAGTGAGAGAGAGAGGATGGATGGTAGTTTTTAGATCCACCAAATGTGGATCTAAAAATTGAATGGCTCTTGGTTGCTAATTTTAGCAACCAAGGCAACCACACATGGTAGAGAGTTCTAGAGAACTCTAGGCTAGGTATTTTCGTGTGGATGGTGTGTGTGGGTGTGTATGGGTCAAAACTTAGGTGGCTAGGTTGATTAGGTTAGGTTCTAGTGGTTTAGGTCAAGGTATGTCTCAAATTAGGGTTATAAACCCTAATTCACTAAGGTAAAGTGCAATTAAACTTAATACAAGTTTAATTGGGTGTGTGGAAACTTAATTGAGAGTAAAACAACTCAATTAATTTAGGTCTAGGTCAATTGGACTCTCACTGAGTCCAATTGGACAGTGTGTGTGCTGAGATCAGGGCACAATTGGACTCAATGAGTCCAATTGAATAGGATGATGAAATTGACTAAGATCCAAGTCAATTAGGTTTAGTGAGGACCTAATTAGGTCCTTAGGGAGGTCTAGAGGTGATGTACTAGGGTTAGAGCACCTTAATTTAGGTTCCTATGGGGTTGGAATTGGGTTTAGGGACCTAGAGATCCAAGATCAAGGCTTGAATCTCAAAACAGGAACTAGAGAGCAGTATCAGACATCTAATAATAGTGTCAGACGTCTTATACTCAAAAATCAGAAGTCCAGACTTGTTTTCTGGATGTCCAATCAGATTCAGGAAGGATTCAAGGTCCTGTCTTGGGTATTCTGCAGAAATTGGACGTCTGACCAAGTGTATGGACATCCAATAACACTACAGAAGTGGGTTTAAGGTGTGCAGGAGTTGGCTAAGGGTTCTGGACATCCTATAACTTATCTGGACGTCCAGATAGGGGTTGGAACTAGGGTTTTAAGGCTTCCTAGGGTGCTGTGACCTAATCTAAGGGTGGCTAAGGCTTGGGGAAGTCTCTAGGCTATCCTAGGGCTAGGATGGACCTAAGCTCTTCACATTTTACTGCTTAATTCCTACTTAATAGAATAACAAACCTTAACTCCCTTACATCATTATTCCTACATCTAATCTAAGCCTTCTGCTCCAGCTCTGCTGCAACACCCGTTATTCCTGATCCAGCTTCAGATCCTGCTCCAGATCCAGCTCCTGATCAGCTTATTGCCTGCAATTGACATAATACACTTAATCAGCACATTATAACATTATTTCATGCATAGCTAAAGGAAAGTAGTGAAGATGCAGATAATGCTCATGCATGCATGAATAACCCTAACTTATGCTAAGTCCTAGCTTAATCTAGGTCAATTAAGACCTATGATTGCTACGCAATCATCAGGTGATATCCCCTCCTCTTGCTTATTATATTTTGATTTTCCTGCATACATTTCAATGAGGACATTCTAATGAATAGGCATGGGGGGGTGGACATTGCATGCCTTATTTTTATGTCAAAATATATATATATAATTGCATTCATGCATAAGGAATCTTTATCAAAAGGGTTTTATTAGGGATTTATACTTAAGTTGATTCCTAAGTTTAGAGTCCAGAACAATTTTACACTTACACGTAGAATTTGCAATGGATCCTCTATGAATACCGATAAACATCTTTAGTTTGTTGAGAAGAAGTAATGCTTCTTCTCCTGAGCCCTTGGACAGTAATTAGGGAGTCAGGCAAACTATCTTTTAACAAATCCACCAAACAAGTGTGAGGTGAGAGTAGAAAGTCTACTGGTACTCTAAGGTTAGTATGAGGAATCTTAAATTCTAGATAATTAGATAATGATACTCAGAGTTAGGCATAGTATTTTGCTCTCGATTTCTACACATAAATTCTTAGTGTGAATCTTTTAAGAGCCACCAAATAAGGCAAATACGTAGAGAGAGGGTTCTGATAAAACTATGACTGAGGTGGATAGTCACGACCATCCTTTACAGAATCCTCAGCTGAAGGAGGGTATTAGTGCTAAGGTCAGAAATACGTTGTCCTATCCATTCCTTTCCCGGTGCCGAGAATAAGCACCTCCACCAAATAAGCCACCCAATATCCTGTTGAACATCTCCAATCTCGCATAATGCCTCGTAAATAAAAGTTCATATGCTATACTGCGTTACGTTAGTAGATATATGAATGTGAAAAAGAGAGAAAAGAAGAGAAAGAGAAAAAAAGAGAGAAAAGGAAGAAAATATATACATATTTAAAGAAAAACAAGAGAGGAAGAAAAAGAAAAGAGCAGAAAAAAAAAAGAGTTTATGAGTTTAGAATTTGTTTCAAGTATATTGAGGCAACAATACCTACCACCCTCACGATCCACCAAATACAGCCTTAACCTATTTTTTGTATTTCTGGCCACCTGAGTACTAGCTGAGGAATTCTGACTTAGTCATAAGGTTATCATAACCTAATCAAAGTGTTAATGCCAAGAGAAACCACCAAATATACTGACAAATCTGGTGAGATTGTGAGCTCAAAAAAAAAAAAGGAAAGAGAAGAAAAGAGAAGAAAGAAGAAAAAGAAAACGAAAGAAATAGAAAGAGAGAGAATGAGTACAAAGGAACTAAAGAGAGAACAGTTGCTCCTCCTCTCTTTGAGTTGATTTATTTAATAGCCTAGAAATCTAGGTTCTAAAGTACTAGTCTATATGTAGCACCAGATGAGTATGAGCCACCAAATATAAATCCACTAGACTCAAAGTATCTTCTACCTAAGCCAAAAGTCGAGGCTGAATTTACAAATTACTTTTTAACCCCGAGAGAAGAAGTCTGTTTATCCCAATAAAATTTTACTAAGGGTCAAGTATGAGCTTTAGATGTGGATTGGTTTTTCACTTTGATTTGTTGCATAGGCTACAATGATACACTTTCATGACTACCTGGATTTCTAAAGTCTTGGATGAAAACAAAAGAAATAAAGCTTTAATCGAACTCTTGATAAGAAATCTGTCATATAGGACAACTTTGCATTTAGTCATGCATTTGCTAAGGACTAGCAAGATTTAGGCATGGGGGTGTGATTGCACAGCAATCATGCAACCTAAATCACCTGAATTAAGTTAGATTCTATCATAACTTAGGAAAAATACATGCATAAGTATCATAATTAGCATAATAGTTAGTTTGTTAGCTATATAAATAATATTGTCATTTTATGCACTAAAAGAGAGATGAAATTAATTGCAGATGCTTCGAGGCCGCAAATGATAGATCAAACCATACGGATCTAATCAGGACGACCACGGGAGTCCAACATGTCCAGAATCATCTTGATCAGATAACCGTAGCATCACATACAATCTATAAAAGAACAGAGGCCATGAAGCAAGATGAGAGATAACCAAGCCTCAGTGAAAGATCTGACCACACGGATGGCTTCAGATCGACAATCGCAATCCAACGGCGCAAGAATCAACCCGATCGGAAGCCTACATCACCAGTTACAAAGAAGAGAAGATGGATAGCCATAATGGCGCCACGTGGCTCCATCGCAGCCACCCCTCTCTATGCCCCCAATCTTTGAAGAAGCCCTCCTCACGCATTGTGGGTCATTAGATCATCATCCAATGGCCACCATGCACCCACGCCACCCCCGCCCCCACACCTCATCAGCCAAGAAAATATCTCAGTCGTTGGATCTCCATCCAACGGCTAAGTGCGGAGTTACCTAAAACCAAAATGTGACACAAAACTTGCCTTAGCGCGTTTGTTAGAGTGCTCCAACCGCAGAGAGCGGTGCGGGATCGAGTTGCACTATGCTCAAATTAAGAAAGCGATGAGGCGTGGGTCAAATTCGACCATGGGATCTTCAATTGGCGGCGCAGATGCAAACGCTTGGCGCAACCGGAGGCTTCTGCAGCTACACGTGGAATCGAACGCGCACGCTACACACGATCTCATGCTCCCTCCTCAACAAAGGAAATGCAGGCGAGATTTTGAGCCGTCCGATCTAATCAAGCGCATGCAAGGAGAAGCAAGCGAGCGACGGATCACAATCGTGCGGCTCACAAGTTGCCACCTGACGCCACCAAAGTGAATCCAAGCGTATAAGGCACCTTGAAGGCTATTTTTAGGTGCGATCAGAGTCGTTGATCTCCCGATCGACGGATCTGATCATACCTAGGTCGTTGAACGAGTTGAAGGGCTAAAATGCCCTCTTTGCCCCTCATCAAAGCTATAAAAGAAGACCAGGGGCCCCCCATTGGTCATCTATTCCACCAGACTCCCACCAAATACAACTCCAACCTCTCTCCCTCTCTGCAACTCCTCTCTGGCGTTCATCCCAGCGCTCTGGATCTGAAGTGTTGCCACACTTCCCACAAGAATCCCACAAGTGACATCTGATGAGTCGATCTTCACTTTCGTTAAAATTTTAAGCATAAAATCATGTGTTGTAAAGTTTTTGTGGTGGAAAATCGACTATCAAAATATTTAATAATTCAAAAATAACCACGAAAATAGTTAGGTCATCTCCACAGGGAAGAATAAGCCTATTAAACTAGTGAATGGTGCCTTGCTTATTCAGGAAACTCAATGTTGAAATGCTGGAGGACTACGCTATCGAATTTGGTTTTGAAAACCTGTCATTGTAGTTTGAATAGCGAAGAACTCGGGTTCAACAAATAAAATTTATACCAGAATAGAGATCCCGAGTCGAACTTAGAGAGGCTACGTCGATCAAAATCCGTAATTATATTTTTTTATTTTTGTTTAAAGAGTAAAGTAATTACAATGCATTGGAATCAATATAAACAATTAGAGAAAGAGAAAGAGAGAGAGAAAACATCCACTTGAAGTTGCGAAATGTTTGTACATCTAAGAAAGCGAGAAATTACACTAGAAAGCAGGAAAACTATTACAACTAAAAAGCAGGAAAATTCTACTCTAGAAAGCTGGAAAAAGGAATGGGAGAGAGAAGTTATCCTCCTTGACGATCGCTTGGAGGAGAGCCGAACGAGACAACGCCTGGAAGACAAGGAACAGAGCAGGAAGAAGGAAGTCGAGGCAGGACGAACGAGAACGAGGCAGCACGTCATCGTCGTCCCGGGATCCGCTTCTGGAATGGGGCGAAAAATTGATTTTATCTCTTGAGGAGCAACCCGGGTGTGGGACAAGCTTCTCTTGAGCTTTGGAGAGGGAGAGAAGAGAAGGAAGGGATGAGAAATTCGTATGGAGGGGGTCTCCTTTTATAGTTGCAAGGAGTAGGGGCATTTTGGTCATTACAACTTGAAAAGCATTAATTCAGGACTTTTAGTAACGGATAAATCCGTCATTAAAGGCCTAAACGTGGCCCTTGTGTGCACCCGCCGCGCCCCTCCTCGCCTCCGCGTTGCGCAACGCACGCGCACATCAGCGCTTACAACCGTCCGATTAAGAGATCGAACGGCTTAAACAATCCCCGCTCGCACCGCGCGCTCCCATGTGATCTCGCGTCAGCACCGCGTGTCTCATCGAGTGTGGGCGCTATCGGCCGCACAACGCCACACGATCTTCATCGCATGGCTCCACTCCTCGCGCACCCGCTCACCCACTCTCCAATTTGAGGCGCCTGCGACTTCAAACGTGCATCTTCCCTTCTAGCATAGCACGCTCGACCAATGCGTTGCGGGTACTTTTGAGTCGAGCGAGGAATTCATGTGTGCGGTTTCGCGACCGTTGGATGAGCATCCAACAATCGAGATCGAGCGGGCAGGTGAAGAAGGAAAGGTAGCTGCGGGTCCTTAGGGTCGGTTGGGTGGCTGAGATGGCGCCACATGGCGCCATCTTGGTCGTCCTTCTTCTGAGTATTGTGGATGGTGCCACGAGTGTCGGATTGGATCGATTTTGGCTTCGTTAGGCTACGATTGTCAATCCGAATCCATTCGTGCAATCAGATTTATCGTCTGAGGTGCAGATTAACACCATCTTGGCCCATGATCTTTAGGGTTCTTCGGTCTCTATCTGGTGCTATGGATGTCCGATTAGGGTGATCTTGGAGTCGTTGAACTCCAATCGTCGCTCTGATCGGATCCGTATGATTGGATATTTGATCCAAGGCCCCGATAAAAAGTCTCCTTGTCCCTGACCATAAAAAGGATACAATTTCTGTATAATTTATACACTTTAATCTAAATGCATGGTTATGCATGTTATGCACTATTTACAATGTATGATGTTAATGTGACACTAAGAACATGCATTAATAGACATTTTAGGTTAATCAGATGTATGCACATCACTCAATGGGTGTGCATACTAATTAGAGCAACTCCTTTTCTCACATAAACTTTCATTCTAAACAATTGATCAAGAATGTAGGTGTTTATATGTAAAATCACCATATAATAATATTCTATTAACAAGTGAATAATGATCTTGGAATATAGAAATCAATATATATATATATCAATCTCTAAGAGAATAAACTTTGTTCTCTATAATACTATCTCATGCTCTTTATTCTTAATGAGAGTAATTTAACTAAAGAAGAGGTATGTCTATGCAATTTACTCTAAATAAATTAAGTCATTAAATAAATGAATAGTAAATCTTGCAATGGCATAAGACATAAATAAAAATATGAGATAAAACAGAGGATTTCTCCTCTTTCTTCCTCGCAGACGGTGTGCAGTGCGGGTGGTCCTGTGGTGATCGGTGGAAGGCAACCAGGGTGCAGGCTTCGCGATGACGATGTTGGGGCATCAAGAGGCGGCCGAAGTTGGCCGACCAACGAGGTAGGCCGGCGGCGGTGACGACAGGACGAGCTCACGTGCGTCGTGGAGGGCGACTAGTGGGCGTACGAAGGCCATGGGCGTGAGAGAGGGAGGATGGCGAGGTTGACGGTGAGTTTGGTCGCGTGTAGGGGCCGTATGAAGTGAGGAGGTGGTTGCAACTTTGGGTTCCTTCGGCTGTGCAGGGAGGCCGGTCGATGGGTTGGTAGTGGTGATGATGGTTGTGGAGGCGTTGCACGCGCGCGAGGATGGTGGCACGGTGGCGCGTGTGGGTGCTACAAAGCTCGAAGGGGGGACACCAGTGGTGGTGGTTGTGAGGAGATGATGGCAGGAGGAGTTTGGGTTCTTTTGTGGGTTACAGGTGGTCGGTTGGGAAGGAAGAAGAGGACAAAGAAGAAGAAGATGAGGAGATGGTGGCTGTGGTGCTGGTGGTGTGGATGGGTTACTACGATGAGGGGCATGTGGTGTTGATGGCGTTCGTGGTCGGCGACGAGGGGATGATGACGGTTGTTGAGGTGGTGGTGAAGGTGGGAGAGCGGGGGTGGAAGGAGGTTGAAAATAGAGAGGAAGATGAATAGTGGACAAAGAAGCTAGTTGAATGAGTGGGTTAATGGGCACGCACATGCTATCACCATGCGTGTGACGACGGCAAGGGCGATGTTGAAGACATAGGGGCCACTGTGCTCGTCGAAGTTCACGGTGTACGCCTGTTGCACGGTGGAGGAGGAAGAAGAAGTCCCCGCCAGGGGGAGAAGGAAGCGATGGCTAGATTTCCCGTAGGTCTTATCCCTCTCCAGATCCACAACCTCCACTTCTCCCTTCACAGGTGCATAACTGCTTCATTTGAATGCCAGCGGAGGGAGAAATGGTAATGGGTAATTATAGGTATACCCCTCATTCAAGTGCTAATCACATACACACCCAGTTACATTTCTTTCTACCTGCACATATCAAATAAGAAGCATAAAAGTATATATTAGAATGCAAAACAGATACAAAAATATTTATGAGCTAAGATTAATTACTACTTAGCTTAGGCCATTAAACTATAAGAAAATGTATTCCATATGTACTTAAGACAAATAAATGTCCAATAAATTGGACTTATCAACATTGTCGTCATCTGCTCTCCATCTCTCTCCCTCTCCCTCTCTCTCTCTCACTTTAGCATAGTTATTTCTATTCATAGATTGAAAACTCTTTCAATAGCAATAAAACTCTGATTCTCTAAATATTTGATGTCTATACATATATAAATATATAAATAATTTTAGAACTCTCTGAAAGGCTTTTGCATAGAAATCTAGTGTGCCTCCCTGCGAATGACTCGGTATTCACCGAACTTTATAAATATTATTTGCTTCGTCGCGATATGCACTACAATGATAGACTTAGTCTTTTACGCATCTCACGAGCGAACAAAGCCCAAAACCTATCTACACCCCCCATCTAATGGTGCCAACCAAGCCCCCTTCTAGAAGCCATTTTGGCACCAATTCAAAGGGCACCATGGGAGTTAACCACCCCCCTTTTCATCCATTAGGTTTCCACCAAATGATCCCCTCCCTTGGATCACTTAACCAACTCCAAAACCCATCCTAGCCATCCCTTTTATCCACACCAACCATCCCCCTTTCCACTCCTATATCTACCCCCCTTAACCACCACCACAAATCATCTTCTTTCGTAGCTTGTATTCCACCTACACCACCTATACCTACGATCAAGGAGTAGAACAAGAGAAAGAAGATCAAGGGGGCAACCAGCCGCCCCCTTGGTGCCTTCTTCCTCTATCTTCCTCTCAGTTGTGCCACACCAAAGAGGAGGAGTTCTTCACCTAGAGGGGACGGCCAGGCAAGAACAGGAGCAAGGTGGTTGACGCCCACCTTGGAGGACATCTTGGAGGAGGACTACCTTAAGAAGAAGCTAAGGAGAACCTTTTTCAAGTGCGAGGCAACTGCACTTGGAGCAAGGAACATCCAGAACTTCTACCAGAGGATCCCCCCTTCTTCTTTATCTTTATATCTTGTATTAGATAGTGAGTTTTTGTTTTATGTAACAAGCATTCTGCTACATTTCCTCAAGTTGCTAGTAATACAAGTTTTATTTTGCCTTCCAATTTTCATGTTCTCTAGTTAGTGTGTTCTTCATGTTCTTGTAGTTGTAGTGCACAGCACACCTTCTTCTTCTAATTACCCTAGGCACACTTGCCTAGGGTGAGTGTTTGTAATGCTTTGTCGTGTTTTAAATTAGTCTCGTTGCAGCATAGTCGAAAACGTGTTATAAACAAATAAGAAGTTTTTATTACTCGAAGGCCTAAGTATCTAAGGTCGAACACAGGGAGCAAATAAAATTCATACTAACCTCAATAAATGTAATTCGAACACTTGAATTACTCAAAATCTAATTCAAAATATAAAGCATGAATTTATGAATATTAACATGCAGCAATAAAAGAGAAATTGAGAAGAATTGGATAAAAAATTATTCTCCTTTTCTTCCATTCTCTGCCTTCTCGTTCCTTGTGAATCAAACGTCTGATTCTGTGAATCAACGTCTTAACTTTCGATTGCTACTGTGCTTCAATTTGATTCTCTGATCTTTGTCTTTCTCTTCAGTCGAGCCTTCTTCTTTCTTCCTTCTCCTGGGCTTTTTCTTCTTCTCTACGTGCTTGCCTTTTCTTTCTCTGCTTCTGCTTTGCTTGGTCGCACCTCTACTTCCTTCTTTCCTTCTACACTTAGCTTTCCTCAGTTCCTGCCTTTGCCCTTGGTCTTCTTCTTCTTCTTCTTTCTCTTCTTGAGCTGCACCTCCAAGTCCTTCCTTCTCCTTCAGCTGCTCCTCTTCTTCTTCCCTATTCACACACACAGAAGCAAAACCTAGCCCCTACCCTCCCTACGTCTCTCTCACTCTCTATTTTGCTCCTACGAATGCTCTCCCAGGGCCAATCGGGTATATGGGTAGGGACAAGCGCACCCGGGTCCAGGCGCACCTGCGTGGGTGGTGCGCGAGGAGTGCAGGGTAAATGGGTCAGCCAAGTCCGCATAGCGTGGGTCGCGGACAAGGCGGGCATACGGGCGAGGGGACCTCACCCCATGTTCGGAGGCAACCAGGGTAAAACACAAATTCAATTTAAGCAGCTCACCTGCATTGAAAACTTCCGAGGTGGGACTAAAGTCCCACCCGCTTCTACACACTCCTGCAGAGAGGAATGGCCTTCCAATTGAGTAGCTGCAGTCGATGAAGGCCCTGATTGCCAAGTGCGTAAGGCTTGTAGAGGGATTCCGCGCACCTGGGATGCATCTGCCTGGAGTGGGTCGTCCTGGAGCGAGCAAGGGAGCTTCTTCACACCTTTACTAATGGCGGCGGAGGCGCGAACCTAAAATGCACGAATACGACTTCACGGCGAAGGTGAGGCGGGGGTTGGCTGGCCGCAGGGTGGCCTAGGCGTGCGTGCCTAGGTCGCTCTGTGGCCGTGAAGGTGGGTTAGGTCGGTGGGCGAGTATGGAGGTGTTGGCGGTCAGTGGAGGAGTGGATGATGATCAGTGGGTGGACAGTGTGGATGCGTGGAGTGACGGATGCGCCTCGCCGGAGGTCAGTCGGAGATGAGGAAGATGAGAGTGGACAGTGGCAGTCGAAGGGGTGGTTTGTGAAATAAAAGGAGGGAAAATAGAGAGTAGGAGAAGAGGAACTTATCTGGGGTACTTAGAGCGAAGGGGAGGCAGAGGAGATGAACGGCACGTATGTGCCATTATCAGAGAAGACGGCCCTGAGGTTGAGATAACGGCGACGAGGAGGAGGTCAAGCAGGCATGCACTGGTGCGGCACAACGCGGTGGAACGAGGCGAAGATGACTCTGCCACTGGTACAATGGCAGAGTGACGAGAGGAGGGAGGAGAGGTTGCCGGAGCCTACGAGCAAATGGCCGGAGACGAGGAGAGACGAATTTCAGGGGATATCTCTGGCCAAAACAAGCTTGCCAGAAGCGACTGGACATAGAGTTTCTCTTATAGGCACCGGCAGTGGATCAGATGCTTGGAGGAAGAGCAAAATCCCTCGCCGAAGGTATGGCCGAAATTGATACCCATACCTCTCGAGTGTTCGCACGAGAGGTATGGGGCGATTTAGGGCATGGGGAGCTGCTCAGGCGGTAGCAGGTTTCGTAGAGAGCTCCCCTTTCAAATCTGGGAGCAGCTCCCTAGGGAAATGAGGAGAAAACCACCTCGAAACCTCACCGGAGGTATGGGTCCCTGCTGCAATGGCAGAGGGACCTGAATGAAGAAAGTGATGAAAGGTTGAGGGGGTTTTTGCAAGGGTTTCCAAAAGTTAAGGGCCGGAATGTAATTGGGCGAACTATTTTGCAAAGTCTAGATGACCTTCCCCTAGGTCCAAATTTTGGTACAAACCTAATTTGGACCTAAGGAATCCAATGGTGAAGTTGGATTTTAGGTTTGACCATGTTTGACTGGACATTTTGCACAAAAATCCAAATTAGGTTAAATATTGAGCTTGGAACCCAATCTAGGTCAAAACAGGTTCCAAAGGCCAAATTGAAGGTTCTAAACCCTAGGGAATATGTTTCCATGAATTTTAGAGGGTTTAGTTGATTTTTATCCTGCCTAGGACCTTGTGAATTTAAGTGGATTTATTTTAGGGTTACAGAATGTCATTTAATTCTTAAATTTCACAATAACCCTCTTCTAACTGAACCATCCCACTTTTTCTCTTATTAAGTCCAATTGACCTATGTATAGACCCTGAGAAATCCCGTTGATGCACTGCAATGGTAAAATTACAGTTTTACCCTTTATTTTATGTATTCTTTTCAGATCAATAATCTCTTGAATTAGGCCTTTCTCTTGGTTATGTAGGAGCTTTTGTTCTCTTTCATAGGTCAAAATAAGCTAGTTAGGGCTCATGGTGAGGTTCTCATCATACCCCCATGCCTAGCTTTTTCTAGTCCATTAGCAAAAATTTAAGGTTTTAACTTCTGTTCTAGGCCATGAATTTCTTTCACTAGTTATGATAAGTGCTTTTTCTTTTATGATTAGGTCAGAATGCCGACAATAGGCCTAGAGGTACTCTAGTACCAACCAAGATTCAAACCTGACCAGCTTTAGCCTTGATCCTCCACAAAGGTTTTTAAGGCCCACAGGAACTATCCTAAGGTTCATTGGACTCCGTGGTTAAAGCACCCGTGCTTGAGACATATTTCAGCCTTGGTTCAGTTTGCAATGCGTTTTTGTAAGAGAGAGACAGAGGATTTATTTATTTGGAGAGTTTTCTCTCTCTTTTCTTTTTATTTCTAGTTTCATATTGGCTTCTCAACAAGGTCTGTATCGAATTCCTCATCCCCATCATCAATCCTCAAAGGTTCCTAGCAATCGATGCTTCATGATAGCACCGCCCATGGTAACCCCCAGAACCCTGATTTTTGAGATTTCGAGATAATCCCGCCCATTGTGTTCCGTGGCCGAATCCAGACCCTGGCAATCGACATTTCGTAATAATGCCACCCATGGTATCTGAACCAGCAGAGTGCTTACATGCCCCCAATAGGATCCATAAATATCCTAAGAGACAAGCATCGAGGAGACGATATGTTGTTACACATATTCGAGGGAAATTTCCCGCCTCTCCACGCTGAGAACTAGTCCAAATCAACTTGTGTTGATCGGCTGCTCCTAATCTAGGCAACATTTTCAGAACATTAAAATGCTTTTTGCGTGATTTTGATTGTTATGCGCACTGAACCAGACTGTGTGTGGATTGGGGTGCTTAGGTTACCGAGTCCTACAAATCGAAGGTCAGTTAATGAGGCCAAATACTCCCTAAGCTTTAGACCTAATACTTAAGCTTTGCATTTTCCTCAACCTCTTGAGGATTATCCAGATCTTAGCAAGTACTAAGAGTCTGGCCAAAAAGGCCTAAGGTCAGCGTTCCTACTAAATTATTTGTGTCTCTTTAGCACTTTTCTCTACTTTTCTTGATGTGGTCTAGAACTTCGATTAATCCCTTAATTTCTTACTAATGACTATCTCTTTCTTTTTCATTTTGTGCTCCTTTTTTAACATTTTGCTCTTTTTCCTCCTATTTTGTATAGCCCCAAAAATTTTCCCTCCTCTTCTCAGTTTTTTTTTTTTTTTAGATATGTGATTTTTTTGTTGAAACCCTTTCTTGATATGAGTTTTCATGCATTTTTACACTTTTCATACCCCCCATGACTAAGATTTGCAATGTCCCCATTGTAAATTAGGTGGATTCGAATTCAACTTAGTTCATTCATTAGGACAGGTATTTAGTGAGCGAACGGGTCGAGGTGACTGTTGAGAACGATTTTTAGACTCGGGTATGGGTACCTGAGGTGGAGTCGGCTGTCCTAAAGGGTGAACCCTAAAGTGCAATATGAATTCAGCAAAGAAATGTCAGGAAAGGTTTCGGGTTTTTCAAAGAATGATGGGTTGCCTCCCATTAAGCGCTAAATTCGACACCTTCAGTCGAGCAGGAAATGGGATGGAGAGGGAATGGTTAAATCAGTGGAGTTTTGTATAACAAGTACCTTGATCAAGAGCCTGGTTGGTCCAACCAGGTGCTTGTTCAGATCAGTAGGCTGATGATGTAGCCCAAACCCAATCAATCTGGTGGGTTGATAAATGTAGATCAAGAGGTGTGGAACCCACCATATACTATGAAGCTCGGACGGATGTGGAAGTGTGAATGTAGGGTTTGGCTAAGTCGAATCAGCCTGGTCAGAGTAGGGATCTGTAAAGTAATCAGTGAATGACGCGGAAACCCTACAGGGGTCATCAGAGAATGATGGAGCATGGTCTTCAGTCTGATCAATGTTCGAAACTCGGTATAGATGTGGAGTTGAATTGTCTGCAATCGGCTCAATGAGAGGAGAATCTGAATAGAAATTGAGTCTGGTTGCGGGTCGGGGTTGAAAACGGGTTTTGATCAGTTCTGTATGTGTGGAAGAGGTGGCTTCAATGAGAATTGTGTATGAGGGCTCTTCTAGAAATAAATGACAGGTGGTCTCCTGTAGAGAGTCCTCTAGGTAACTATCAAATGCAAAAGTGAATGCCTGAAGAGTGTCTACAGGATAAAGGAAATTTGAATCAAGAAAAGATTCGAATTCTGGGTTACAATCACTCTCGGCATTTTCTGGTTTGGGTTCCTGAGGATCGAAAAGAAATGATTCCATGTCACTGGAACCTGAACTTAAATCAGTGATCTCGGGAGCCGGGACCTCAGAGTCGGAGTCGGAGAATGAGCTATGTGAGCTGAGGTCGTAGATTGGCTTGGTGTGTTCAAGAAGCAATCTCTCCGAAATCATAGTCAGATTCGAAATCATCGGAGAGTTTTCGAAAATCAAGTTCTAAATGAGATTCAAGATCATGAATTCCACCACAAAATAAATCACATGATGTGGATTCAGCAGCCTGACTGGGATCTAGCCTATATGTCAATTCTAAACTTAAAAAGGTGTTCTTAATAAGCTCAAGTTCCAAGCAGGTAGGACAAACCCAATTGAAACCCCACTCGTCCAACTCCTCGATTTTTGTATCGTAAATTGGCATGACTTTCGAAAAATCGATCTGATTTCCTGAGGAAGTTGGAGAGGGATATTCATCAAATAGAGGCCCAGAATCATACACTTTATTGAAAATCTAATCTTCATCATACAAGGCCTCGTAATCTTCCCAATAAGTTTCAGATCCAGATTCTAGGCTTAGAATGTGGGTTGAATTACTAGAATCTTAGTCTGAATAACCTTCAAGGGTCACCTTATCAGAATAAGGGGCGGATTTACACCCTCAAGAGGTTCAGTTCTAATCTCATTATTGCAGGAGTCTTGGAATTCTAAGCTTGGTGATTCATGGTCTAGGGTTGGCTCAACATTGTGTTCTCCTACAATTTCCCAACCTAATTCAATATTAAGCATGTTGTCTTCTATCTGGGTTGGGAATCCACAACCACTCTGTGCCTCAATCCCGAGATCTGGGAAACTGGATTGATCCTCAATACTTCCCCAAGATGGTTCATCCTCTGTTTGTGGCATATACGGGTAGTTTTGGTCGATAATTTGCTTTAATGATCTCATCATTTTGTCCCATTTTTCAAGATCATCTTAGTGTTGTTCCCATAGTACAGGATTTGTCATGCATTGAAGGTATTCAGAATTGTGTAATTTTTCTATCTCAATGTATCCTGTTACGAGCATGTCTCGGGTTGATCCTTTTGTGGCTTTTGTTAATAATATTTGGACACAGTTTATGATGAAGGTAGTGGTTGTTGGGACATCAACCTGAATGTCTTCTATTGGTGTTGAGGTTTTGTATTCAATTTCATAGAATTCAAGGGCATCCCCATCCATCTTTTCTCTCATGGATCTCTGTGATTCAGGTTTTTTGAAAGGTAGTCGTAAGTAGTTTGGCTGCATATTTGGATCAGGTGGTGGAATCAAGATGTAGAATCAGAATTTTGATGTAGAATCAAGTTGTGAAGCAAATAGATCTAAATAGAGAGTCCCACTGAAAATGTATGTGTGTGCTTTAAAGAGAAGAGATGAGGGACTGGATGTTTTTGACCCAATCAAGGCACCCAAAGATGTTTGGGTAACTATGGAGGTTCGGGGCAGATGATACCCCTGGATCAGAAGGTCGTCCACCTGAGAATTACCTGGGCAGCCAGAGAGAGAGAGTCTCGCAAAGACCCCTACACGGTAGAGCATCCCTATGGGTTACAGGGTTTCCCCCACCCGACCTCTCTTGTCACTGAGATTCCAGGTAGACCAGAATGGGGATCTTGACCTCTTAAGTCTACCACTTTTAAGATCAAAGGTGCTTAGGGTTTTCACTTGAACTTTAGATGTTTTGATTTCGTGACCTAATTTGGAGGTTGGTTGACCCAAGGGGTCAACTTCACCTGACCTGCCCTAAGGATGGTAGAATGACTCTAGGTCAAGACCTAGAAATCACCCTGGTTTGACTTCCAAGTTATTAGGTCCAATGTTTTTAAGATTCAAGTGATTTTAGAGCTCAATTTTTAGGGTTTGTCTTGCTTAGATTTTTTCAATCAAGGGCTTGGGTAGCACACTGATGCGGGTGGGTTTGTTTCCTTTTATGCAAGCATGTGTGCCCTAGCACTCCAAAACCCTACTATTGAAACCTTAATTTGGTTCTATTTCCAATCCTCTTTGTCTTTCACAACAGTTCTCTTTGGACTTAAAAACAAGAAGTGTGTAGTCCGCGGAGATTCAGGAATTAAGCGTGATCTCTACTAGGCACAGGAATTTGTGGGGTAGGATCTCTAAAAATTGCTTCAACTTCAGTAAGCTTTGAAAAAAAATTTCGCAAAATCAGGAAACTTTGCCTTTAAAATGGTAATTACTATAAAAAGAAAGCAAGTGATTCCTAATTTGATTATTTCCTTTCTTTTTTTCTTTTCTTTTTTTTTGTCTTCCCAAGATTAGGAGATGGATTAGGGAAGAAAAGAGAATTTACCTGCCCTAGAGTGGTTGATTTGCGCGGGAGATTTCCTCGTGAAATACCTACAAAATTACAGCGAAACAAATAGGGTAAGTTAGCGCTCAAATATAATCACAAATAATGCAAAGATTAGTGATAAATTGCGCGTTGCTCCCCAGCAACAGTGACAAAATGTTTGTAACGCTTTGTCGTGTTTTAAATTAGTCTCGTTGCAGCATAGTCGAAAACGCGTTATAAACAAATAAGAAGTTTTTATTACTCGAAGACCTACGTATCCGAGGTAGAACACAGGGAGCAAATGTAATTCATACTAACCTCAATAAATGTAATTTGAACACTTGAATTACTCAAAATCTAATTCAAAATATAAAGCATGAATTTATGAATATTAACATGTAGCAATAAAAGAGAAATTGAGAAGAATTGGATAAAAAATTGTTCTCCTTTTCTTCCATTCTCTGCCTTCTCTTTCCTTGTGAATCAGACCTCCGATTCTGTGAATCAGACGTCTTAACTTTCGACTGCTACAGTGCTTCAATTTGATTCTCTGATCTCTGTCTTTCTCTTCAGCCGAGCCTTCTTCTTTCTTCCTTCTCCTGGGCTTTTTCTTCTTCTCTACGTGCTTGCCTTTTCTTTCTCTACTTCTGCTCTGCTTGGCCGCACCTCTGCTTCCTTCTTTCCTTCTGCACTTAGCTTTCCTCAGCTCCTACCTTCTCCTGCCTTTGCCCTTGGTCTTCTTCTTCTTTCTCTTCGTGAGCTGCGCCTCCAAGTCCTTCCTTCTCCTTCAGCTGCTCCTCTTCTTCTTCCCTGCGCACACACACAGAAGCAAAACCTAGCCCCTACCCTCCCTGCGTCTCTCTCTCTCTCTATTTCTCTCTTACGAATGCTCTCCCAAGGTCGGGTCAAGCGCACCCGAGTCCAGGCGCACCGACGTGGGTGCTGCGTGAGGAGTGCAGGGTAAATGGGTCAGCCAAGTCCGCATAGCATGGATCATGGGCAAGGGCGGTATACAGGCGAGGGGACCTCACCCCGTGTTCGGAGGCAACCAAGCTAAAACACAAATTCAATTTAAGCAGCTCACCTGCGTTGAAAACTTCCGAGGTGGGACTAAAGTCCCACCCACTTCTGCACACACCTATAGGGAGGAATGGCCTTCCAATTGTGTAGCTGCAGTCAATGAAGGCCCTGATTGCCAGCTGCGTAAGGCTTGTAGAGGGATTCCGCGCACCTGGGATGCGTCTACCTAGAGTGGGTCGTCCTGGAGCGAGCGAGGGAGCTTCTTCACACCTTCGCTAATGGCGGTGGAGGCGCGAACTTGAAATGCACGAATATGGCCTCGCGGCCCTGTCAGACCACAGGAAAACCTTCGCCGTATCGTGGCGAAGGCGAGGCAGGGGTTGGCTAGCCGCGGGGTGGCCTAGGAGTGCGTGCCTAGGTCGCTTTGCGACCGTGAAGGTGGGTTAGGTCGGTGGGCGAGTATGGAGGTGTTGGCGGTCAGTGGAGGAGTGGATGATGATCAGTGGGTGAAGGCAGAGCTTGTGAGGTGGTTGGCGAGGTGTGTGGATGCGTGGAGTGACGGATGCGCCTCGCCGAAGGTTAGCCGGAGATGAGGAAGATGAGGGTGGACAGTGACAGTCGAAGGGGTGGTTTATGAAATAAAAGGAGGGAAAATAGAGAGTAGAAGAAGAGGAACTTATCTGGGGCACTTGGAGAAAAGGGTAGATAGAGGAGACGAACGGCATGTATGTGCCGTTGTCAGAGAAGACGACCCTGAGGTTGAGATAACGACGACCAGGAGGAGGTCAGGCAGGCGTGCGCTGGTGCGGCGCAACGCGGAGGAATGAGGAGGAGATGACTCCGCCACTAGTACGATGGCAGAGTGACGAGAGGAGGGAGGAGAGGTCACCGGAGCCTGCGGGCAGATGGCCAGAGACGAGGAGAGATGAATTTCAGGGGATATCTCTAGCCAAAACAAGCTTGCCAGAAGTAGCTGGACCTGGAGTTTCTATTATAGGCACCGGCAGAGGGTCAGATGCTTGGAGGGCGAGCAAAATCCCTCACCGGAGGTATGGCCGGAATTGATACCCATACCTCTCGAGTGTTCGCATGAGAGGTATGGGGCGGTTCAGGGCATGGGGAGTTGCTCAGGCGGTAGGGGGTTTCGCAGAGAGCTCCCCTTTCAAATTTGGGAGCAGCTCCCTGGGGAAACGAGGAGAAAACCACCTCGAAACCTCGCTGGAGGTATGGGTCCCTGCTACAATGGTAGAGGGACCTAAATGAAGAAAGTGACGAGAAGATGAGGGGGTTTTTGCAAGGGTTTCCAAAAGTTAAGGGCCAGAATGTAATTGGGTGAACTATTTTGCAAAGTAAGTCCAGATGACCTTCCCCTAGGTCCAAATTTTGGTACAAACCTAATTTGGACCTAAGGAATCCAATGGTGAAGTTGGATTTTAGGTTTGACCATGTTTGACTAGACATTTTGCACAAAAACCCAAATTAGGTCAAATATTGAGCTTGGACCCCAATCAAGGTCAAAACAGGTTCCAAAGGCCAAATTGAAGGTTCTAAACCCTAGGGGATATTTTTCCATGAATTTTAAAGGGTTTAGTTGATTTTTAACCTACCTATAACCTTGTGAATTTAAGTGAATTTGTTTTAGGGTTACAGAATGTCATTTAATTCTTAAATTTCACAATAACCCTCTTCTGACTGAACCATCCCACTTTTTCTCTTATTAAGTCCAATTGACCTATGTATTGACCCTAAGAAATCCCGTTGATGCACTGCAATGGTAAAATTACAGTTTTACCCTTTGTTATATGTATTCTTTTCTGATTAGTAATCTCTTGAATTAGGCCTTTCTCTTGGTTATGTAGGAGCTTTTGTTCTCTTTCTTAGGTCAAAATAAGCTAGTTAGGGCTCATGATGAGGTTTTCATCAGTGAGCTTAGAAGAAAAGGTTTTCTTCTTGTCACTTAAGTTTAGTGAGAGGTGCAATTTTTAGCATGGTTCACTTCAATTGTCCAGTTGTTTTGTAACCCATAAAAACAACAAAAACGAAAATCACAAAAATACAAGTGTTGATTTGAGAGGCGAGAGAGAGAATCATCTTGTGAACTAACAATTTGACCTCCTTGGAGGACCCTAGATACTCATCCTATCTAGGTATTACAATTTTAAAAGTTGATTGCAAAGATACGCGTCTCAATGACAAAACTCGCATTTACAAAATCACGTATTTTAGATAACACTCCCAGAAACAACCATACTGCAAATGTAGTTACTCTAAGGAACAGGAAAACTACTCATGATCCCTCGCCTGCTCAAGAAACCCAACTCTCCTCCCTCTTCCTCTAACCCCATTCAGGAACCTGCAACTGCAAAACAAGACAATCCCATACCTCTCCCACAAACCCTTCACTCTTCACATAATAAGAAAAAGAAATATGAGTCCACTGTTAAGGAATTGATGGATCTTTTTGGGCAAGTACAATAAATATCCCTCTCCTTGATGCCATAAAATATATCCTTGCCTATGCAAAATTCTTAAAAGATTTATGTACACCCAAAAGGCAACCAAGAAATTTAGGAAAGGTGATTCTCCCAAAGACAGTGAGCTCAGTTGTGTAGAGCAAACTACCTCTGAAAAAGAAAGATCCAAGCGCCCCCCTAATTCAAGTGGTCATTAATGACACTTCCTTTGATCATGCCTTGTTAGATCTCAGTGCCTCAATTAATCTCATCCCCACTGTTGTATTTGAAGAATTCAAGATTGGTGAATTAAAGCATGTCAAGGTTACACATTAATTAGCTAATCGATCTACAATTAAACCAAAGGGGATCATGGAGGACATCATTGTCTTGGTCCAAAATTGTCTATTTGCCATAGATTTTTTGGTTTTGGACAAGGAGGTACCGGAAGCACTGAAAAATGCCCCCATAATTCTTGGAAGACCATTTTTAGCCACCGCCAAAGTAAATATCGATTGTAATTCTAGAAAGATGAAAATCATGTGCGGTGGAAACTCAATTACCCCAGATATTTTTCAAGCTTCTAGGAGATTCCAAGAATCAAATTTCTTTGACGACTTGGATTCTGAAATTGATAATTTAGTAGAGGAAACAATGCAAATTTCACAAATGGGATCTTGCTTTGCAGTTAATACGGTTCCTGAACCATCTTCTGATTTAACCCACCCTAACCACACCATCAGCACCTAACTCTTCACCTAACTCCTCTCCCCCTTCACCCATGGACCAAAAAGTAGAAATCATTTTGAAGCTAGGCCCCCAACGAGAGTTACAACCTTTGCCCGACTCCCTTAAATATGTTTTCCTAGGACCTAATGAAAGCATGCCACTAATTATCAATTCTGGACTTACTGGGGCTCAAGAGGAAAAGCTTCTCCAGGTTCTTAGTAAAAATCAAAAAGCCATTGGCTGGACCCTTTCTGACCTTAAGGGTATCAATTTGTCCTATTGCACTCACAGAATATATCTTGAGGATGAATCTTGCCCCTCTCACCAACCACAAAGGCGTTTGAAACCTAATATGCAAGAGGTGGTCAAAAAGGAGATAATAAAGTGTCTTGATGCTGATATTATTTACCCCATTTTTGACAACTCCTAGGTTAGTCCCACACAAGTAGTGCCTAAAAAAGCTAGACCAACTGTTGTCACAAATGAACATGGGGAAAACATAGCCACTCGGACCACTTCTTCTTGGCATGTGTGCATTGATTATCACAAATTAAACACCGCCACCAAGAAGGACCATTTTTCGCTCTCATTTATTAATCAAATCTTGGAACGATTAGTCGGACGTGATTACTATTGCTTTCTCGATGGTTATTCCAGCTATAATCAAGTCGTGGTCCATACTGAGGATTAAAAAAAACTACATTCACCTGCCCCTTCGCAACCATTGCTTTCCGAAGGATGCCCTTTGGTCTGTGCAACGCACCTACAACTTTTCAAAGGTGTATGCTTGCAATATTTTCAGACTTGGTAGGTGAATGTCTTGAAGTTTTTATGGATGACTTCTCTATTTTTGGAGACTCCTTTGATTTATGTCTTAAAAATCTTGAAAGGACTCTCCAAAAATGCATAGAAGTTAACTTGGTCCTCATTTGGAAAAAAAGTCATTTCATGGTCCAAGAAGTCATCATCCTGGCCCATGTCATCTCTAAAAAAGGAATTGTGGTAGATCATTCCAAAATTAATGCTATCTCTAAATTCCCACCACCCACTACTATCAAATAAATCCGATCTTTCTTGGGGCATGTGGGCTTCTACCACCGTTTCATCAAGAATTTTTCCCAAATCTCCAAGCCCTTAAGTCAATTACTCACCAAAGACCAACCTTTCGATTTCATAGAACAATGCCTAGCGTGCTTTAATCGTTTAAAGAAGGATGTCACAGGGGCACCAATTTTACAGGGACTTGACTGGAATTGTCCCTTTGAGTTAAGGATCAATGCCTGTAATTTTGTTGTGGGGGTCGTTCTAGGGCAACGTATTGACCCATTGTGATCTATTATGCCAATAAAACCCTTGATGATGCACAACGGAATTACACTGTAACTGAAAAGAACTTCTTGCCATAGTTTTTACCCTAGAGAAATTCTGCTCATATCTGCTGGGGTCACATGTCACTGTTTATACCGACCACTCAGCACTCAAATATCTGCTGAACAAGAAAGATTCAAAACCTCGCCTTATCCGTTGGATCCTACTACTCCATGAATTTGACCTGGAAAACAACGACAAGGCAGGGTCCCAAAATGTAGTGCCCGACCATCTCTCTCGTCTTATGACGAATGACATGTTTGACCCCTCCAGATGTTTTCCCTGATGAGACCATTTTAACTACCAATACCCTCCCTAGTTTGCACCAATTGCAAACTATCTAACAATAGAACAAATCCTTTCTGATTGACCAAAAACAAATGGGATAAGTTCTTTGCTGACATTAAATATTATTTCTGGGAGGAGCCTGACCTTTTCTGCATCTACACTAATCAGGTCATTCGACGATGTGTTCCCGAATCAAAATTTCATGATATTCTGACACACTATCACTCAATGGCCTATGGCAGTCCTTTCTCGGGCAAGAAAACTGCAACTAAAGTCCTCACTTCTGGATTCTTTTGACCCAGCTTGCATAAAGATGCTCACTCTTTTTTTCGTTCCTGTGTATGTTGCCAGAGCATTGGCAACATGACTCGAAAGGATATGATGCCCCTTAATCCAATATTAGAGGTTGAAATTTTTATGTATGGGGCATGCATCGACTTCATGGGATTGTTCATCAAATCTTGTGGGTACTTATACATACTAGTCGCAATCAACTATGTATCAAAATGGATTGAAGCAATACCCACATGCACCAATGATCATAAGGTTGCTATTGATTTCATCAAGAAATTTTTCCTTTCGAGATTCAGCATCCCTAAGGCCATCATCAGTGATGAAGGATCACATTTCACTCACTCTCAATTCCATCACCTTTTATCTAAATATGGGGTTAATCATAAAATTTCCATCCCTTACCACCCCCAAATAAATGGCAAGTAAAAGTTTAAAAACATTTTGCAAAAAATGATTAAGCCCGATCGTAAAGACTGGTCCAATAAATTGGATGATGCTTTATAGGCCTACCGTATAACTTTCAAAACTCCTCTCGGCATGTCCCCTTTCCGTCACATTTTTGGAAAGGCATGTCATCTCCCAATAGAACTCAAACACAGAACTTTTTGGGCAATCAAACAATTAAACCTGGATTTATCTGAAGCTGGTAAATAAAGGAAATTACAATTAACTGAATTGGAAGAATTATGTAATTTCTCTTACAAAAACGTGCGGATTTATAAAGATCAAACAAAGAAATTTCATGATAAATACATCATTCGGAAACATGATGATATCAATCAGCGTGTTTGGCTTTTCAACGCACGTTTATGCATTTTTCCAGGCAAACATAAATCCAAGTGGACCAACCCATTTATTGTCTTGAAAACATATCTATACAGTGCAGTTGACCTTTTTGATCCACAAACAAATACTACATTTCAAGTCAACAGCCAACGTTTAAAGCCCTACTTAGATAATTCCTCGAATCTCCCATCCGACACCCTTGATCTAATTAACCTACCTTCTAATGATCATTGATGCACTTCACACCCAACTGAATGGTATAAATGATAGCACTGGATGGGAGGTAACACATCGTTTTTCCTGCTTTTCGTTTTTCATTTTATTTTTCAGAGGTTTTAACTATCTTGATTCCGACTACCTTCACCGAGGTGATTTCTTTTCCTTCCTAATGCATAAGGACATTGCATATCTTAAGCATGGGGGTGCTTTTAAATTTTGACGATCGAATATTTGTTTCATTTTTTGCACGCATACCCAAAAAAAATTTAATCATAATTTTTTGAGAAAAATTTTAAAAATCGGGACTAAGGTTGAAATTTTCATTTTAAGGTACAATGGGATTTAATCTTTAACAAACTAGGGATTAGGATGTGGATCTAATTGTTAGAATCTCTAGGTCAATTTTTAGACTAGATCAAGTATCCTCCTCTAAATTCCACCTAAACTCATGATGATTCAAGTGACTTAGTTTTCGATCTAAAATTTTGCATCTCTTGCAAAATTTTTGTGTCAAATTTCACACACAAAGCTGTTAACGGGGTGAGATCGTGGTTTTAAAAGATGTGCGTTGTACTATAAACGAAATCACCTTGAAAACAAATAAGAAGTTTTTATTACTCGAAAACCTAAGTATCCAAGGTTGAACAAAGGGAGCAAATGGAATTTATTCACTAACCTCAAGCAATGTAATTGAACACGTAAATCTACTCACAGTCTAATTCAGAATATAATGCAAGAGTTTATGAATTAAAATGTAGCAAAAATAGAGAGAGTAAGATGAATAGGGCAAAAAGTCTGATTCTCTCTATTCTTTAGCTTCTTCTTTCTTCTTTCTTTTCTTCTTCTGTTCTTTAGCCTTCTCTTTTCTTTCTTGCTTTCTTTGGCTCTTTCTTCTTCTCTCTGTTCTTTAGTCTTCTTCTTCCTTTCCTTCTTATTCTTCCTTTCTACTATCTTATGCTTTTGCCTTTGCCTTCAGCCACTACAGTGCTTTCTCTTTTCCTTGGCTTTTGACTTCCTTCTTCTTCCTTTTCCTTCCTTGCTTTGCTTGTGACTGCACCTTCTTCTTTTCCTTCTTGGCTTTAGATGCACCTTCCCCTTCCTTTCTCCTTTTCCTTAGCCTCTTTGCCTTTGGCTTCCTTCCTTCCTTAGTTCCTCTTCCTTCCTTCTTCCTTCACTGTGGATGCGCCTTAGATCCTCTTCCTTCTTTTCTTCCCTGCACAGTGAAGAGCAAAACCTATCCCCTACCCTCCCCTACGTCACTCTCTCTCTATTTCTCTCTTCGGTTCACTCTCCCAGAGCCGGGTAATCAGGTCGGGTTTCGCGTGCCCGGGTCCAAGCGCACCGGCATGGTGTAGTGTGCGAGGAGTGCAGGGTGTACAGGTCAGGTACCAGGTCCGCATGCGTGTGCGTCGCGAACGAGACGGGGCCATGGGCGAGGGACCTCACCCCATGTCGTTTGAGGCGATAAGCTAAAAACAGAAATTCAATATAAACTACTCACCGCACTCTTGAGTTCACAAGGTGGGACTAAAAGTCCCACCCGCTTCTTCGCACACACCCGCAAGAGACCTTCGCCCAATTGCTGCAGCTAATTCACTCGCTAAGCCAATCCCTTGGCTGGATGTGTTCATGCACTCAACCCGCGCCTTATGGGACTCTAACGCCTGGAGCACACAACCTGGAGCAAAGCTTACGAGCTCCGCGATTCTGCTTTAATGGCGAAAAGGGGGGTCGACCTGAAGTTCACGAATACGGCCTTGCGGCCTCGTTAAACCAGATGGGGAGCTTCACCATGGCACGGCGAAGGTGCCTAGGTGGATGGCTAGCTGCGGGGTGGCCTAGGCGTGCGTGCCTAGGTCACTCTATGGCCGTGTTTATGGGTGTGTTCGGTGGGCATTTATGGAGGTGATGGCGGTCAGTGGAAGGGTGGAAGATGCTCGGTGGGTGATGACAGAGGTGATGAGGGGTCTGGCGAGGCGTGTGGAGGTGCAGAGCGGTGGATGCGCCTCACCGGTGGTCGACCGGAGGTGGAGAAGATGGAGGTGGTCTGCGGCGTCGAGGGGTTGAAAACAGTAATAGAGATAGGGGAAATAAAGAGGAGAGGGAGAGAAAGAGTTCTAACATAACTACGTGGATGAAGGGGGATAGGAGGCGGACGGCTCGTACCTACTACCGCCGGAGAAGAAGATACAAGTAGAGGGGTAACGGCAACGACGGCGGGGCTGGAGCACACGCGCGGGTATTGTGCGACATGGAGGAAAGAGACTAAGATGGTTCTACCACTGGTATTGTGGCAGAACAACGAGAAAGAGGACTCACCGGAGCTCGCTGGACACTTAGCCGAAGGAGAGGAGACAAAATTGGGGGTAGTTCTCCAGCCAAGTCAAGACGAAAAGATGCGGCTAGAGATGGTGGTCATTTTATAGGCACTGGCAGAGGCTCTTGTGCTTGGAAGACAAGCTTCCAAGCACACGAGTCCTCGCCAGAGATGGAAACAGTTGGAGACCCAAATCTCTCGTGCGTTCACACGAGAGATTGGGTGTGAATCAGTGATTGGGACTATACTCAAATGGAAGGGAATTCCTCAGAAATCTCCCTTCCAAATTTGGGAGGAAATCTCTAAGGAATCAGGGAGTAATCCCCCTCCATTCCTCGCCGGAGTAGGATTCCTCTGATTTAATGGTGCAAGGACCTAATTGTAAGAGTGCGAGGAAGCTAGGGGGGTTTGTGCAAGGATTTTCAAAAGATAGGGGCCAGAATGTAATTAGGTGGACTATTTTGCAAAGTAGGTCAAGGTGACCTCTCCTTAGGTCCAAATTTTGGTACAAACCTAATTTGGACCTAAGGAATCCAATGGTGAAGTTGAATTTTAGGTTTGACCACGTTTGGCTAGATATTTTACACAAAAACCCAAATTAGGTCAAATAATGAGCTAAGACCCCAATCTATGTCAAAATAGGTTTCAAATTGAAGGTCCTAAACCCTAGGGGATATTTTTTCATGAATTTTAGAGGGTTTATTTGATTTTTACCCTGACTAGAACCTTGTTGAATTATGTAAGTCTATTTTAGGGTTATAGAATGTCATTTAATTATTGGATTGCACATGAACCCATTTCTGATTGAGCCAACTCACTTTTTATCTTATTTAGACCATTTGACCTTTATTTTGCCTCTGAGAAATCCCGTTTATGTACTACAATGGTAAAATTACAGTTTTACCCTTTATTTTATGTTTTCTTCTCAGAGAATTTCTTCCTTGAATTAGGCCCTTCTTTAGGTTATGTAGGAGCTCTTATTCTCTTTCTCTCATCAAAATGAGCTAGTTAGGGCTCATGACGAGGTTCTCATCAAAAGCCAACACCTAAAAAAACATTTAGAAATTAGAAAAGCTCCTTATTTAGTCTTAATGAAATCTGAAGCAAATGATTGATTTGAGTTCCTACCACTGAGAAGGAGGAAAATGCCACCTTTGAGGACCTGATGTCAACATGTTACCACCTTGATGTTGCTCTATATCTATATTTCATATCTTTAGACGGAGCATTAAAGCGCATTTTGTGGCTTAAGTGTCTTGGATGGTGCTCTACCCATAACATCGGAGCAAGGGCTTGAGTTCTCTTAAAGCACCCTTTACACTACATTGTGTTTTGGGGTTGTGAGCTCCTGGGTCGTGTCTTGGATAGTACTATCTCTAAGTACTGGCACTAGAGCCCCCTCAAGGATTGGTAACGGGAATAATAATCCTGACACATCTGTTATAAGATTAAGTTTGGAATAAGTATGAAAAAATAAAAACGTTTCAAGAACACGACCTTATAAATGTTGGTTTCGGTGGTGGGTTAGGGTTGGGATCGGATTTTGGAAGGCTCTAGCTCTGTGATGGAAGATGTGGCCTCTTCAAAATCTGGGTGTAGTGAGGGCTCTTCTAGAAATGATTCAAAGATAGGTTCATCTAGAGAGTCTTCATGATGCTCATCCAAATCAAATGTAAATGCTTGGAGAGTGCTTGTAAGATCCTGTTAATCTAAGTAAGTGAAAGATTCAAGCTCTGGATTATGGACACTCTCGGCACTTACTATTTCTTATTCCTACATATCATAACAGAATGATTCCAACTCAATGGAACATGATTTTGAATCAATGATCTTGGGATCAGGGACCTTAGAATCAAAGTCAAAGAACGGGTCATGGATATTGAGGTCGTAGGATTGGCTCATAATCGTCAGGAAACAATGGTTCTCTGAAATCAGAGTATGATTAGAAATCATCAGAGAATCTGTGAAAATCAGTTTCTAAACCTGATTCCAGATCAGGATTTCCACCACAAGATAAATCATGATGTATGAAATCAACAACCTGACTTGGATCTAACCTAATCTCAAATTCCAAGCTCAAAGAGGTGTCCTTATTAGGCATAGGCTCAGGTTCTTGGCTCTTAGGATAGACCCAATTAAATCCCAACTCTTCCAACTCCTCTATTTCCATATCATAAATCGGTGTAACTTTAGAAAAATCAAATTGTATTTTTGAGAAGTTTGGAGAGGTGTAATCATCAAATACAGACCCAGAATCATAATGCAGATCTAAAATCTGATTCTCATTAAATCAAGCTTCTTGATCATCCCAAATAGGTTCAGATCTAGATTCTAAGTTAAAGGTAGGAATTGGGCCACTAGAATCTAGACTTGGTTCTATTGGGATGTCAGAATTACTCTCGAGAATTACCTTAACAGGATAAGGTTCGGGAATTACATCCTCGAGAGGTTCAGATTCAAGCTTACTACAGGTGTTTGGGAAATCAAGGCATAATGGACCAACTCCATGGCTCTCTAAGGTTGGTTCAGAATCAAGAACACCTGCAATTGGATCCACCCAACCAACATCAAGATTAGGTATGTTAATCTGCACAAAGTTTGAATCTGATTCCATTTGGGTTGGGGATCCACAACAACCTCTATTTTCAAACTCGGGTTGTAGGAAATCATGTTGATCCTCAATGTTGTTCCAAGATGTCTCATCAGTTTCTAATAGAATATATGGGTATTTTTTATTGATGGCTTCATACACCATATTTAGCAATTTTTCACATTTCTCCATGAGACCTTGGTGTTTTTCCAAAAGTAAGCGATTTGACCAACATTGTAGATACTCATTACTATGCAATTTCCCCAATTCAATATATTCTAATAAGAGATCATCCCGGGTTGAACCATGTATCACTTATGTCAATATCATTGCAACATGGTTCATAATGTGGGTTGTTGTTTTTGGAACATTATCCTGAATGTGCCTAGATAGATCAGAGGTTTTATAATACTCATCATGATGTCTAAAAGCATCCTCAATCATCTTCTCTTTCACGCTCATTTGGGATTCAGGTTTCCTAAATATTCTTCCTAAATCGTCAGGTTCCATTTTCAAATCATGTGGTGGATCAAGATGTAGAATCAAATTTAAGTTCAAATTGAATCAATCAGATCATATCAAAAATCCCCAAGAAGATCAACTCTAATGAGGCCTCTAGGTTAGCAACCTAGGGACCTTTCTTGTGTAAGTGCTCTAAAGAAAAGATGAGGGACTGGATATGAATTGGACTCAATCAAGGCACCAAAAGATTTTTGGATGGCTAAGGTTGTTTCGAGCCAGATGATACCTCTAAATCAAAAATTCACACACCCAAGAATTACTTGGGCAGCCAGGAAGGGAGAGCCCCGTAAAGACCCCTACAAGGTAGAGCGTCCCCACGGGTTACAGGGTTTCCCCCACCCGACCTTCCTTGTCACTGCGATTCCAAGTAGACCGAAATGTATGAATTGAGATCTTAAGTCAACCAATTTTAGTCATACTTTGTGCCTTGAATTTCACTTGATTTAGAAGTTGATTCAATTTGTGACCTAATTTGGAGGTTAATTGGTCCACAAGGTAGACTAACTTCACCTGACCCACCCTAAAGATGGAGCTGAAATTTGGGTCAAGACCCAAAAATTCACCCTGAATTGACTCTCAGGTTATTAGGTCCAAAATTTTAGGGTTCAAATGAATTTACAACCTGATTTTAGGGTTTACTTAAATAGATCTTTTCAAACAAGGGCTTGGGTAGCACACCAATGCGGGAAGATCAATTTCCTTTAATGCATGCAAGTGGGTACTAGACTTCAAATCCTAAAGCAGAAATCATAATTGGCTCTATTTCAAGTCCAATTTGATCTCAAATGTAACACCTTGTACTCAAACAAGTGAGTAGTCCAAGATGTTTAAAATTTAAGCATAAATCCCTAATAGGTGCAGGAAATCAGGATAGGGATCTCTAGTCAAATCATCTCAATCTTCAATCAGATATCAAGCAAGTTCGCAAATCAAAAAAATTTCGCCTTTGAATGATAATTACTAGAAAAAAAAGGCAAGTGAATCCTAATTCATTTGTTTCCTTTTTCTCTTCCCAAAATTAAGAGGTTAATTAGGGAAGAAGAGAAATTTTACCTACCCCTGGAGTGGTTGATTGCGTGGAAGATCTTCTCGTGATGTACCTCGCAAGATCACAGCAAAACGGATAGGGCAAGTTAGTGCCCAAATCAATCAAGAAAGATAAGACTAGTGGTGAATTGTGCGTTGCTCTCTAGCAACGGCGCCAAAATGTTAAGTGCTTTCGTCGAGTGTTAAGAAATATATGTGTCGTAGTATAATCAATAAATATCACTGAACACTTAAATTTATAAACTCAAAATCAATTTAGAGTCCGAGATCATTTGCAGAGAGCAAAGATGGCAATTCAATTCACTAATCATAATTTAGAATTCATGAGCATAATTAATTAGTCACAATAAAAGATGTTCAATAAATAAACTGCTCAGAAATAATATTCAAATATAAATCAATGTATCTTAAGTATTCATGGGATAAAAAGAAAGAGAATAAAAAACATTGGTGATTTAAATCACCAATTATTCTCTTAATTAAGCATGCATCCCAAGTATTCAAATAATTCAACATTAACTCTAATCAAATACTCAAATAATGTCATAGCACTTTGAACCAAGTCAGACATCATATCTGTGTATCAGACGCCTTAACTATCATAGCATAGCACCACAATAAACACACAAGGGCAAACCTTCCTAAGGCACAATAGCACAGGGGCACTGCCTTCTCTCAATGCACACAAGGGCAAGCATTATCCCTCAGAGGCTAAGTGTTAAGGTTCTTCTTCACCATACACCCCGAGGTGTTCCAACGTGAAGCAAAACCCTCCCCCCTCCTCCTCACAAATCCCTCCTCATTCTTTTCTCAATACCAGTCATAATCAGATCCGTTTACGGGTAATCGTGTCATGAGCATAGGTCCAGGCTCACCGGGGGTGCGAGTGCGCGAGGGTGCATGGGCATGTGTGTAAGAGGGACCTGACCCCTCGTGTTCTGGGCAAGAAGGCTACAGCACGTTTTCCACTTATACCGCACTGGAACCTCCTCAACTCATAATGTGGGACTATTGTCCCTGTCTTTCTTGCACGCGACTGTAGCATGTGAATCCTTGTCAATTGTTGTTGCTGCAGAAGTTGGTGTCTTCAATTGTGGCTACGAGCAAGCTCCTGGAGTAAGTCTGCAGCACCTGGGCATGGTAGCAAGGCCAAAGCAAGACGGTCGGAGGTGGTGACAATGATGATGATGGTGGTGGCAGTGAAGACCTGAAATCACAAATATGGGCTCAAGAGCCCCAATTAGAATGCTCCTAAGCTTCTCCAAGCTGTGGCGAAGGTGATGGTGGTGTTCTTGTGGTGCATTATGGCATGAGGAGGGCTGACAGAGTCAAAGATGGTGTGAGAAGGAGGTGGAGTTCGGTGGAGGTTTTGAGTAGGCAAAAGGGCGAATAGGTAGGGGGCTTTTGTTTATGGAGGTGTGGTAGAGGTTTTAGGACTGTTGGTGGAGCGGTTGGTGGTGTTTGGAGGGCGTGCAACGTTGCTGGAGCACAGCCGGAGCAGAAGAAGGAGGGGGAGGCAGTGGATTGTCGGTCGAAATAGGAGATTAAGGAGCTAAACCTAAACTATGGAGAGAGAGGGAGAGTTTGCGACCTAATTAGCGGATGAAAGGGGAAACATGGCACCAACTTTGATTGGTCAACATCGAAGAAAGGAATCCCTCTAGCGAGGGAGCGGTAAGGAAGAAGAGGGCCTGGGAGCACATGATTTGTCCGTCGAGGAGTGGAAAAATGAGATGAAGACAATCTCATTGCTTATGATATATGGCAGCGAGCGAAGAAGCTAGAGAAGGAGGCGTCGCCGGAGCTATCGCGAAGGCGGTTGGAGAAAGGAATTTGAAGACTTTAATGCCTAAATCCAAGCTAAGGAATACCATCAATCAATCTAGAGCTTATATAGAGCTCAAATCCGAGCTCTAAACAAGGAAAGAAACTCTAATCGAGTTGAGATTTGAAATCACGAATCCCACGAATTTCATGGGTTCGCTAGGGCTAATCAATGTGATTTGGGATCCCAAATTGCCTTCAGAAGACTCCTTACAATGTGAACACCAATCCCACCAAATTTGGTGGGATTTGGTGGTGATCTAATGCTGTTTTGGTGTGGTCAAAGTCGGTTGAAGGTCGGTTTGACCTCCAATGGCTGCAGGGATGCATTTTTGAAGAAGACAAGGAAGTTAGGTAACGAGTCGATTCTTCGCTTTTAAAGTCGTTTGTCACATAAAATGACGCATCGTTTGTAGTTCTATGTGGTGGAAAAATCGACTAATCAACAATTAATATAACCACTCAATTAGGAGTGAGTCGTGTCCATAGGGAGGCAATGACGCAATAAAATCTCGATTATTTCGTATTTGTTCAATCTAGTGAGAAATCCATAGTCAAATCTGACATGAAATGCGACGGAAAGAAAATGCACAATAACTCAAAAATGTAAGGGTAGATGTGCAATTTTTCCTTACTGAAATATTCAATAAATATGTGATGATTTTATGTAATTTTCAATAGACATGTATTAGAGAAAATTTATGCATATTTTAATCCCAAAACCAATGTCAAACAATGTTAATCACAAAAGCCACGTAATTGTAAGAAAGCTTGAGTATGAAGTTGCAATTCCACCATAATAAAATAATCATAAATCAAAATTCCTTTTCCTGGCAATGGCATGAAATGTAATTACTAATCAGAACAAAAGCAGAGGATTTTACCTCTCTCCTCTTCGCGATCAGGAGAGAGTTTCAATCGAGGAGAAATTCCCACAGGAGGTTGGCTGAAGTGAGGCCATCGCGGTGGTGGCAGCGGTACGTCTAGAGGTGGTCGGAGCCAGCTTGCCGGAGGAGAAAGGTGGTGGCGGTCAAGAAGCTACTGCTGCCGCACGTGAGGCAGGTGTGCAGCTGCTGAGGCGTGCGGCTACTGAGGCACGCAGGCGTGAGCTAGAGAACAATAGGGTGTGCACGGAGGTGGGCACGTTCTGCAGGCGTGTGGTGAAGCGTTGCAGGGAGGCACGGGTGCTGCTGCGCGCTGGAGGTACGCTGGAGGAAGTTGGCGAGGGCGTTGAAGGAGCGAACGTGCGTTCCGTAGGGTAGAGCACGCGTTGTGGGCGTGCGTTCTGTAGGTGCGACTCTGCAGGTTGCAAGGAGGGCACGGAAGTGGGCACGCGGAGGTGCTGAGCAGCTGCTGCTGTTGCTGAAGACGCGTAGATGCACACGGGGAGGCGCGCGGAGGTGGGCGCTGCAGGGAGTAGGCGCGGGTGCTGGGAACTGTGGTTTGCGGTGAAGATTGCAGTGGCGCGGGGATGAGAGGTTTTGGAGAGGAAACAGAACATAAGAAATAAAAAGAAGACGGAAGGGATCATTCCCAGACGTCTTAACTGGAGCGGGGAGATGAAATTACGGCAATGGTGGATGTTGGTGATGACGGTGAGGGTGGTGCACGCTGAGGTGCTCACAATAATGCAGGCGAGCTCCAGATGGCGGTGTGGCCTGTCACGCCACACGCCCACGGTGATGGAGGCTTGTCGCCACAGTTGAGGCCAGTGGTGGCGGAACAGACGAGAGATCAACTCTCTGCACAGTGGTGGGTCAGGGATGGTGGCCTCTCCCGCATGACAGCTCTCCCTCCTCCTTTTGTAGCCATAGCCTTCGATTCAAATTCAAAATGGTGTAGCGTAAATGTGATGCGCAGGAGGAGGAGGCGGAGCCGAAGCCGGAGGAGTTACCTATGCAAAGGAGAAAAAATTAAAAGAATAAAATATTATAGTTATTTATGCATAAGCCCTTAACTTCTATGTTAAATTAAAACAATGCATGTAATGCACCTAAATGGTTAACTAATTAAATGAATGCAATTATAAGTTAATTCTAAATGCATTTAGTTATGAATGCAATGCATGAATTATGTAATTAAATCATAAATATGAATTAATCTATTTGCATCCTAATGCATGCTAAATAAATGTTAGAATTAACTTAATGTCTAGGCACTTAAATACTTAAATAGCCCACAAACATGGGCTAATCATTAGGGACCCATTTGCAAGGATTTTTGAAAGTTAGGGGCTTGTCTAAAAGAAATAGAGACTTAATGGACAAAAATGCAAACTAGGTCAAGATGGACTCTGATTGGGCACAAATTTTGGTACAAACCTAATTTGGACCTAAGAAATCTAGTGGTGAAGTCGTATTTGAGTTTTAACCAATTGCGACTAAGAAATTTGCACAAAGACCCAAATTACAGTAGAATTCAATCTATGACTCTATTCAAGGTCAAAGTAGGTTCAAATAGTCAAACAAAGGATATCAAACCTCTCAAGATATTTTTCTATGAGTTTTAATAGGTTCATATAAATTTTATCTTGACTAGAACCTCTTCAAGTTAAGCTGGTCTGAAATTAGGATTTTATGTTCTAATTCGATTCTCGAAACACGTGAAACCCTATTTCTGACTGTGTGGACCCACTCATTGGACTTTAATGCTCATTTGATCTTCAATTAACCCCTAGAAAATCCTATGGTTAATCTACGTTCATGATGTGATGTTAAAACTGCAGAATTAACCCTGATTTAGTGTTTTGTCCTCAGAATGGATTTGCGTGAAATTATGTCTCTCAGGAGATTATGTAGGAGCATTTGTCACCTGATTTTGACTAACTAAATCTAGTTATGGCTGATGATGGTGTCATCATCATAGCTAAGCTAGCTTAGCTTAGCTAAGTCCACCTCCATTGCACCAAAACCTAACCCTAACTCACCTAACTTAAGCTCCACCAAATAACCCTAAACCTAGTCCACCTAAGCTACCACCAAAGTCCCCATTTTGGCGCCAACTCAAACCCATCCCTTCCCCCAACGACCACCTCCAAAAGCCACCAAAAAGGTGGTGCCAAACCTACCCATAACTACCCCATTTTGGTGCCACCATTTCCGTCCAAAATCCCCCCCATCTCAACCCTACACCTAAGCCCAATACCTATCTACACCCTCAATCTAATGGCGCCAACCAAGCCCCCTTCTAGAAGTCATTTTGGCACCAATTCAAAGGGCACTAATGGGAACACCATCATGAGCTATAACTAGCTCATTTTGATCCAATTAAGTCAGTAAATGCTCCTACATAACAGCCAGAGAGTTATATTTCATTACAAAGTCATTCTGAGGAAAAGATAAGAAAATAGGGTTAAAACTACAGTTTTACCATCATATCATGAATGTATTACAATCATGAGTTTTCCCAAGAGGTAATTAAGGGTCAAATGATCCTAAAAGTCTAACAAGTGGGTTAAAATAAACAGAAAAGGGTTTGTACGTGTTTTGATAATTAAATGACTTTTGAAATCCTAAAAACAGACCCGCTTAATTAAATGAGGTTTTGGTCAGGATAAAATTCACCTAAATACTCTAAAATTTATATAAAAATATTTTCTAGGGTTTAGAACCTTCAATTTGACCATCAGAACCTTCAATTTGACCATCAGAACCTGTCTTGACCCAAAACAGAGTCTCAAACAGACATTTGCCCTGATTTAGGTTTTTGCATAAATTACCCAGTCAAAATTGGTAAAAACCTAAATCTAACTTCACTATTGGATTCCTTGGGTCCAAATTAGGTTTGTACCAAAATTTGAGCCCAATCTGAGATCACATTGACTAAGTTTGCATTTTGGTCCAGTCAGACTCTTTCTACCTCATTCAGACCCCTAACTTTCGAATTTATTACAAAAATGCCCCTATCTTTGTCGTCACACTTTGAAAATAGGTCCCTCCACCATTATCGTTGAGGAATCCTACTCCGACCTCCTTCAACTAGGAAGTTCTCCCTGATTGATTAGCGAATCCCTTCCAAAATTGGAAGGGAGATTCTTAAGAGATTTCCCTACAATTTGAGCCGCATCTTGGGCTCCAATCCTCACCCAAATCCTAATGCGAACTTGTGGAATAATTAAGTTTCCTACTCCGACAATGATTCCTAGCTTGGAAGCTTGGCTTCCAAGCTCAAAACCCCCTCCTGAGCCCTATAAAAGATCCCCAGGGCACAACCGTGCATTTTGAGTAAGTTTTGGCCTGGGAAATCCCCCTCTACTTCTTCGGCCACCTTCAAACTTAGCTCCGACGACTCCTCTCCCCTCTCCTCCTCCGATCATCCAACCATCAAATTAGACTTCCGACTAGCTTCCCCTCATCCTCATGAACCTCTCCTGCCAACGAGAGGTCGTGCTTCTACCTCAGTCGACGTTGCTACCTCGCTACACCAACCTCCTTCTCCGACTCTGATCGACCAACACCGGATCCCTCCGCCTCCCTATTCTCTTGTTAAGCCCTTCTTTAGCTCCTTCTCTCTTTCTATTTTGTTTTCCTACCCTCACAGACACACACAACCGTCAACCGCCACTACTCACCATCACCTTCTCCGTTTCAGCCACTCCTCTGGCGAGGCGTATCCGCCACTACACTCCTCCATCCGCTTCGCCAACCACCTCATAACCTTCGACTCAACTCCACCAACCAAACCCCTCTCCTTATTTGCCATTCCATCCACCCAATCTCCTCAACAAACAACCCACTTTCCAGCGTCCATTCCCGACTCCGCCTGACCATCTCACACCCTCTCACACCACAAGATCGCCACCACCGCACTCCTCATCAACTGAAGATGCTTACGAGCTATTTTAATGTGTCCAAAAGGTCATGTTTGTGACTTGCAGGTTCCAACGTCCACCACCATCGCCGCCATTACCGCCACCACGTTCTTTGAGCTCCAGGTCACGCACGCCCCAGGTGACACCTCTAGGCAGTGCAGAATCTCCTAAGGACCACTCCCAGGTGGTCAATTGGAGACCACAACACCTGCAACTACGCCAATTGAGGACACATTTTCAGCTGCAGGCACTCGCGAGAAGAGGCTTGTGGGATAGTCCCACATCATGAAGACAAGAGCTCACCGCAGCGCATAAATTGAAAAAGTGCCTGGGGCTTATCGCCTCAGACGCTTGGGGGGTGAGATCCCTTGCTCACCCGCTCAACTCCACCCCACCCGTGACTCGTCCCCCGCGGGCCTGGTGCAGATCCAACTCGCCTAAAGCGACTCCACTCCTCGGCTGCGATCACGCTCGCAGCCCTGGACCTGGGTGCGCTCTAGGTCCGAAACCCGAGAACCTGGTACTGTTTGAGGCTCTGGGAGAGCATGACCTAAGGAGAGAAAGAGAGGATCGTGTGCTGGGGCAGGGTGTTTTGCTGCAGAGAATAACGGCTGACACTTAGCTGTTTGAAGAACCTTCCCCCTCTGCGTGAAGAAGAGTTGAACAAGAAGAAGAGCAAAGAAAGCAAAAGGAGAGGAGTAGAAGAACAGAAGGTAGACAAGGCAGTAGAAATAGAAGAAGGAGAGCCGCACAAGAAGAAAGGCAGAAGAAGAAAAAAGGAATGAAAGAAGAGGACCTGCATAAACAAAGAAGAGAAAAGAGGAAGAGTTTAAGCAGAAGAAAGAGATTTCTTTTAAATTCTTAATTGATATTGTGCATCTCTTAGCTATCGTTGTCTAGAGTAATTAGTAATTCAAATCACCATTTTACTCCATTCTTTTTACAGTATTGACATTAGCTTTCATTGATATATCATTCTTGCTTGAAGTTTCATTATAAATTGCTCATATTGTATTTAAATTGCAATTTTGAGATTAAATTCCATATTGCTCCGTGTGTTCGACCTCGAACTTTTTCGAGTAATAAAATATTATTTGTTTTCAGCACGATTTTGTCTATACTACAACGTAGTTTTTAAAACCTCGATTTCGCTCGTGAACATTTTGGCACCATGGGAGTTAACCACCCCCCCTTGCTCCATTGGGTTGGCGCCAAATGATCCCCTCCCTTGGATCACTTAACCAACTCTAAAACCCATCCTAGCCATCCCTTTTATCCACACCAACCATCCCCCTTTCCACTCCTATATCTAACCCCCTCAACCACCACCACAAATCATCTTCTTCCTTAGTATGTATTCCACCTACACCACCTATACCTATGGCCAAGGAGTAGAAGAAGAGAAAGCAGATCAACGGGGCAACTGATGAGAGCCTCATCATGAGCCATAACTAGCTCATTTTGACCCAATAAAGAAGATAAAAGCTCCTACATAACCTAGAAGAAGGCCTAAATAAAGGAACAAGTGCTCTGAGAAGAAAACATGAATTAAAGGGTAAAACTGCAATTTTACCATTGCAGAACATAAACGGGATTTCTCAGAGGAAAAACATAGGTCAAATGGTCTAAATGAGATAAAAAGTGGGTTGAGTCAATCAGAAATGGGTTTATGCGCAATCTAGGAATTAAATGACATTTGGTAACCCTAAAACAGATCCACTTAAATTAACAAGGTTCCGGTCAGGATAAAAATCAAGTAAACCCTCTAAAAATCATGGAAAAATATCCTCTAGGGTTTAGAACACTCAATTTGGCCTTTGGAACCCAGTTTGACCTAGATTAGGGTCCGAGCACATTAATTGACCTAATTTGGGTTTTTACGCAAAATGACCAGTCAAATGAGGTCAAACCTAAAATCCAACTTCACCATTGGATTCCCTAGGTCCAAATTAGGTTTATATCAAAATTTGGACCCAAGAAAAGGTCATCTTGACCTACGTTGCAATTTAGTACACCCAAATTACAATGTGGTCCCTATCTTTTGAATATCTTTGCAGAGAGCCCCCTAAGTTCCTCGCCACCTTTGCACTCAGGTCCTGCCGCCATTGTTAGGGCAGAACCGATCTCTGACGAGGTTTAGAGAGGAATTCCTCTCTAATCCCTCAGAGATTCCCTCCCAGAAATGGAAGGGAGATTCTCTGAGGAATTCCCTTCCTTCTAAAGCCAATTACAATCTCTGGTGCGAACGCACGAGAGATTTGGGTATCCACCCTCTTTCCATCTCCGGTGAGTCGGCGGAGGTGATTGCGCGATCTCCACGCGCTAGAAGGTTTAGCCAACGCTTATAAAAGGGTCCCCTGACCCTGCCGCAGATCCTCAGCTTGATTTTGACGGAGATTCCCCCAAATTTCCCTCTCTCCCATCTCCAGCCAACAGACCCGCAAGCTCCGGTGACCTCCTCCCCTCCTTCTCGTTGCTCTGCTGCCATACCAGCAGTAGAGTCAACTCCGCCTCTTCCTCCCGCGTTGCGCCATACCCAGCGCGCATGCCCCTGACCTCGTCTTCGTCGCCGCCCCCTCCCTCAGGGTGCTTCTTCCCCGATGACGGCAGTTACACGCCGTCCACTCCGCTGCCTCCCTTCCTTCCAAACCACTCCAGATACCTTCTCCATCTTCCCCTCTCTCTTTTCCCCCTGTTATTTTAGTTAATCGCCCCCCAACAGTGCCTGACCACCTCCACCTTCCTCGCCTCCGACTGACCTCCGGTGAGCCGCTCCCACCACTCCGCCCCTCCACACAGCTCGCCAACCCTCTCATAAGCTCCGCCTCACCACCAGGAGCAACTTTCGCCCATCCATCATCCTTCTACACCTCCACCACAATCCCCCGAACAACCCCACACTTTCGGCCACAGGTTGACCTAGGCACGCACGCCTAGGCCGTCCTGCGGCCTACAACACCGTGCACAATCTTCGCCGTGCCACGGCGAAGGTGCCCAGCTAGTCTGATTAGGCCAATAGGCCATGCTCGTGTTTGACAGGTTTCAGCTCCTGCCGCCATTGACGGTCGAAGCAGCTCCAGGTGCAGCAGCTCCAGGCGCAGCAGCTCCAGGCTCCAGGCGCAGCAGGCTCGCGCGGGTGTTGCGAAGCGATCAGGGCCTGCAAGGCGCGCTACGAAGCTCCCAGCCTTGGCAATTGCATGAGGACTCCTCTGCGGGCGCACGCGAAATTGGGGCAGGCCAAATAGTCCCACATCGTTGAAACGAAAAACGCAGGTATAGTATAAATTGTTTTTGTGTTTTATGCTTACCGCCTCCGAAAGCACAGGGGTGAGGTCCCTCACCTGACCCACGCCTACCTCGTCCGCGGTTTCACCTCGCGGATCTGGCGGGATCCAACCCGACCCTAACCTACGCACTCCTCGCGCATCACCCACCTGCAGGTGCGCCTGGTCCCGGGTGCGAATCTGACCCGATTACCCGTGTGGCTCTGGGAGAGCTCCCTCAAGTGAATTGTAGAGAAAGAGAGAGACGTGTGGGTAGAGGGACGGGAGTAGGTTTTGCATTGGCTGTGGTGTGCGTAGGAAAGAAGGAGCAGAGGAAGAAGCGAACACTTAGCCACTGCAACAAGGGAAGAAAAGAAGGAAGAAGAGGCTGAGTGTAGCAGAGAAAGAAGGAGAAGCCCTCGCAGAGAAGACAAGGAAGGAGAAAACTTCTAAGGAAAGCACAAAGAAGAACTGAAGAAATAGAAGGAACAGGAGCAGAAGAAGAAGGAACTCTGAAGAAAGGAAGCTGAGCAAGGCAGAGATCTGAGAGAAGGAAGGACTGCAGAGAAGCCAAAAAGAAAAGGAAGACAGGAGAGGAACAAAGGCAGGAAGAAGAAGACTTCGCAAGAAAAGAAGCAGAGAAGACAAAGAAGAAGAAGGCAGAAGAGAGAAAGAAGATTACATTTAAGACGTCTGATATAGAAATCAGATGTCTAATTCTGTTTTCTTTTAGAAATTCTTTTTATATAACTCTCTCTCTTTTAATCAATTACTTTCATTTAAAAGTTATATTCTTTGATTTTAGAAGTACTGAGATTGCTCCATGTGTTCGGCCTCGGAGACTCTAGTTTTTCGAGTAATAAAATTCTTTATATTTGTTTGAACGTTTTGTCGGCTATATTACAACGTGTTCTCTTTTAAAACCCCACAAAAGCGTTGCGAACATTTTGGCGCCGTTGCTGGGTAGCAACGGGCACTTTTAAAGCTTTTGATTACAACTTTTTTATCCAATATTTGACCTAACTCCTCTCTTGTTGTGTTCAAGCAGGGAAAGCAGAATAAAAAGGAAAGAAGAGTTGCTGCACAACAGACACTCCAAGGAACAGGTAATTTCCATAAGCCCTCTCTCTTAACCCTCTCAAAATCTAAAAAGGAAAAAAAGAAAAAAAAATCAACTTAGGGCTACCTGTTTCATATTTAGTAACTCATCAAGTTGCCTGATTTTCATTTCAACATATTTTTTGTCTGTTCATCCAACTAAGGCAACTAGGGCTAAAACTTTCTTGATTGAGCCCTAGGTGCTAATTTCTGAGGCAACTAAATTGGACCCACTCGAGCCAATTTAAGGATTACAAGGCTAGGGTTTTTAGAGACACATCTTCTCTTAAACAAAGAAATAAATTTTTCCAAAAAGAGGTGTGCCTAAACCTTGTTTGAAAAGATCTATACAAAAGGAACCCTAAGCAAATCAGGCTTTTAATCCATTTGAACCATAAAAGAAAAGGACCTAAAAACTCTCAAAGGAACAAAATTAGGTCACTTTTTCACTGAAAATACCTAAAAGTTCAAGTGGAACATTAAGAACCTTGATCTTAAAGTAAAAAAGGTAGACTTAAGAGGTCAAGGTCCCCATTCTGGTCTACCTGGAACCGCAGTGACAAGAGAGGTCGGGTGGGGGAAACCCTGTAACTCGTGGGGACGCTCTACCGTGTAGGGGTCTTTGCAGGACTCTCCCTCTCTGGCTGCCCAGGTATTTCTCAAGTGGACGACCTTTCTGACTAAGGGGTCCATCCGCCCCGAACCTCTATAGTCACCCAACCATTTTTGGGTGTCTTGGTTGGGTCCAGCACCTTCTAAATCTCATCACATCCTTCGATGCATGTTCGGTAGGAGGTCCTTAAGGCCACCCTTAAGACCTCCTTTAGAAATTCACTCTCGTCGAGGCCAAGCCTCGACGCCCTTGTTTGTGCAACAACCCTACTATATAAATCTTTCATCTGATTCAGACCCTGGTTCTCCTTCTTCCATCATGGCACAACCCATTGAAGAGGAGAATAACCTTGAACACCAACTTCAACGCCTTAATGATCTCTTTCAGAACTTTGTAAACCCACCGCAGCGACCAATGATGCGAGATCACTATAATCCCGCTGCGGTGGCGAACGAACCTCGAGTACAAATCCCGATTGGAGGTCCTGATTCTGAACTGAAGCCTAATATGATTCATACCATACCAAAGTTCCATGGGCTTAACTCTGATGATCCATTCCAACACATTAAACAACTCAAGCATCTGGCCCAGACCTTTGGGTCAGATGTACAAAATCGGGATATCCTACTCATGAAAATGTTTTCATTCTCCCTCATGGACAAGGCCGCACACTGGTATCAGACTCAGACCCGTCCGATCAACACATGGGAGGAACTGCAGTCCGAATTTTTGAAAAAATTCTTCCCCGTTGGCCGGACAAATGCCTTGCGCCACCAGATCACTCATTTCACGCAACAACCAGGAGAACCTCTTCACGAAGCATGGGATCGATTCTTAGATCTCATGCGAAAGTGCCCTCATCACGGAGTTCCTAAGTGGGAACAAGTCCAGTCTTTTTACCAGGGACTCCGTGAAGACATTCGTTTATTCGTCCAAGCAATGTGCGGAGGAAACATCATGGGTCAACACGAGGACACGGTGTGGGAGATTCTCGAAAACATGTGCGAGAACTCCATAAATAATGACTCCATGGGCTTATTCGACAGGACGAATGCCCGCGCATCGACGAATCTGAGAGGAACACATGAGATGCAGGACCTGTCCAATTCTGTCGACTTGGAACTGATGGCCAGTCGGTTGGACAAGGTTTCTATCATAGAAAAGAAGGTGGACGAGCTAACTCGACATTTGTAGCAAGCCACCTCTGCGCAAAACTCTTTTGCACGACCTCCTCTGGAAAGGGAAACTGTGCAAAACATCTATCACCAATCTGCCAAGGGGATGGACCCATATCCACCCCCATCTACCACTCGGACCGGAGTGACCTCCAATCCATTCTACTCGAGTTGGGGGAACTCGAAACCCTCGTATTCTGACTTTTCTGAGGCTCCTCAGAACTGCGAGGACCTCAACGCCATCCAGAATGACCCATTCTCCAATACCTACAACCCTGGATGGCGAAATCATCCTAACTTTCAGTGGGCGGGAAATTCTCAAAGACCACCATATCAACCCCATCCACAAGCCTCTCGTCCATATCAGCCGCCTCAGCCTCGGCCCAATCCCACCTACCAATCCGGGAAAAACCAGGATCAAATGACTCTTATCCTTCAAGCGCTGGCTGACATTCAAAAGACGAATGCGGCAATGCAAAAACAGCACAAGGATGAGATCACAGAGGTTCGCAACCAACTGACCCAGATGGAAAATTCCCGCCAACCTGGTACCCTTCCCTCGCAACCTCTGCCCAACCCAAATAACGTGCTAACCCAGAAGCACGTTATGAATCCAAATTCAGGACAGACACATGTGATTTATCAGGCCCCTACTGCTCCATCACCAGACGGGATGGAAGCTTCAACATCGTATGCGGGATTTCAGCAGCAGCCACCCCTCCTACCAAACCCAAACCAAAATCAGGCCGGATTAAACTCTGTAACAACACGTAGTGGTAGAACAACCCAAGACCCACATTATCCGAACCACTCCAAGCCTGATAATAGCCAAGACCCTAGGATAGTTATCCAAGATACCACTGTCCCAGATCAAGAACCTGGACCTATCCTAGAGGAACCAACTAGGATCCCATTTCCTGAGGCCTTGACCAAAGGAAAAAGGATAACTAAACCCGTGGCTCCCGAGGAGGATCTGATCAAGCTCTTTGAACAGGTCCAGATAAACATCCCATTGATGGATGCAATTCGCCACATACCGGCTTACGCAAGATTCTTAAAAGATATATGTACCCCTAAACGTAAGCCGCAAACCAAGGATGGGAATCCAATTGTACTGTCAGAGCAAGCCAGCTCTGTCATCTTGAGCAAACTCCCACCCAAGGCTAAAGACCCAGGAACTCCCTTGATTTCCTGTAAAATTGGTGAAACCCAATTTGATAGAGCCTTACTAGACCTAGGTGCCTCTATAAATTTAATACCTACATCCCTCCTTGACCACCTTGAAGAATCTGAACATAAACCCACTGAGGTGACATTGCAGTTAGTCGATCGATCCATCAAGTCACCTAGAGGAATACTCGAGGATGTCATTGTTAGGGTACGAGAATTCTATTTCCCGGTGGACTTCATAGTACTTGACATGGATGCACCTAAGAACCCAAGGGACACACCAATCATATTAGGGAGACCCTTTTTCGCCACTGCTAGGGCCAACATAAACTGCGAAGAGGGCCAGATAGAATTAAAATTTGGGAACCAAAACCTGAAGATTGACATTTTTAAGGCCCAACAAGGGATTAATTGTGGGGTTATAGAGGAAATATGTGATGTCAGAGCCGTGGTTGATGAATTGCATATAGAAGACAACCTGATTATCCCTGATCATCCACTTGAGAATCAAAACCCGCTAACAGAGAAGTGCGAACGTGATCTAGACACACCTATGACTCCTACCATTACTCCTGATACAAACCCCGAACCGCCCGCTGCTGCTGAAAATCCTATCATGGAACTCAAGCCCCTTCCCGAACATCTGAAGTACGTCTTTTTGGATTCAAATCAGACGTTTCCTGTGATTATCAATTCTCGACTCACACCTGACCAGGAACTCCGTTTGATTTCTATTCTCCAGCAACATCGAAGAGCCATTGGATGGACTCTCGATGATTTGACTGGCATAAGCCCTTCATACTGCACACATCGAATCTACACAAAAGAAGGCGCACGACCTTCAAGAGAAATGCAAAGACGCCTAAACCCTAATCTACAAGAGGTCGTGAAAAAGGAGATCATAAAGTGGTTAGATGCAGGGATCATCTACCCGATCTCCGACAGTCATTGGGTGAGCCCAATACAAGTGGTGCCTAAAAAGGCAGGACTTACCATTATCACGACTGAAATCGGAGAAGTCATTCCAACCCGAATAGCTAACTCGTGGAGAGTCTGCATTGATTACAGAAGACTCAATTCCTCCACGAAGAAGGATCATTTCCCACTACCGTTTATTGATCAGATCCTCGAAAAACTAGCGGGAAATAGGTTCTTCTACTTTCTTGACGGGTACTCCAGTTACAATCAGGTGGCAATCCATCTAGAGGACCAAGAAAAGACCACATTCACCTACCCCTTCGAGACGTACGCGTTTCAAAGGATGCCATTCGGTCTCTGCAATGCACCTGAAACTTTTCAGCGGTGCATGCTTGCCATATTCTCAAATATGGTAGGTGATTATCTGGAAGTCTTCATGGATGACTTTTCAGTTTTTGGACAATCATTTGACAATTGCCTCCAACACTTGGCCCAAATACTCAGGCGGTGCATTGAGGTGAATTTGGTTCTTTCCTGGGAAAAGAGGCATTTCATGGTACCTGAGGGAATTATCCTGGGACATTTAATCTCGGAGAAAGGCATCCAAGTGGATTGAGCTACGGTTAACCTGATTTCCAAGCTCCCTATGCCTAGCTCGATTAAGGACATCCGATCTTTTTTGGGGCACGTCGGTTTTTACCATCGATTTATCCCTGATTTCTCCAAAATCGCGCGCCCCCTGACCAATCTTCTCTCCAAGGATGTGCCTTTCAAAATTTCCAAGGAATGCACTCAAGCATTTGAGATCCTACGTGACCGAGTCACCCAAGCCACGATCCTACAGTCCTCTGATTGGTCTCAACCCTTTGAGATCATGTGCGATGCATCTAACTTCGCTGTAGGAGCGGTTCTGAGGTAGAAAATTGACGGGAAACCTATGGTCATTTACTACGCCAACAAAACACTGGATGAGGCTCAGCGTAACTATACGGTTACTGAGAAAGAGCTGCTGGCTATAGTATTTGCCCTAGAAAAATTCAGATCATACCTTCTGGGTTCCCGTGTTATCATATACTCGAATCACACAGCTGTGAGGCATCTCCTTGCAAAGAAAGACGCGAAACCTCGATTAATCCAATGGATCTTGCTGTTGCAAGAATTTGACCTCGAGAATCGCAACAAGGCAGGAAAGCAGAATGTGGTAGCTGATCACTTGTCCCGCCTTCCTTCTGAAATAATCGACCCTTCCGGACCTATTACAGAACATTTTCCTGATGAGCACCTCCTGACTATCAGTACAAGTCTTCCATGGTTCGCTAATATAGTTAATTACCTAGCATCAAATCAGATTCCGCCCGATTGGCCGAAGGCCAAAAAGGACAAATTGCGTTCCGATGCCAAGTATTACCTATGGGAAGACCCGTATCTATTCCACATTGGTGCTGATCAGATAATTCGACAGTGCATCGCGGAAGTGGAAATCAAAGACATACTCTCATTCTGCCATGACCAGGCATGCGGTGGACATTTTTCAGGACATAAAACCGCATCAAAAGTCCTCCAGTGCGACTTTTACTGGCCCAAAATTTTCAAGGATGCATACGATCACTGTAAGGCATGTTCCCGTTGCTAGACTCTGGGCAACATGAGCCATCGAGACATGATGCCTCTACAGCCGATCTTGGTATGCGAAATTTTTGATATTTGGGGGATTGATTTCATGGGACCCTTCCCGATCTCGGATGGCTTCGAATACATCTTACTCGCAGTTGACTATGTTTCCAAGTGGATAGAAGCCATTCCGACCCGAACCAACAATCATAAAGTCGTTATAAAATTCCTTCATCAAAACATTTTCTCAAGGTTCGGGATTTCACATGCTATAATTTTCGACGGAGGGACCCATTTTACAAACGCTCAGTTCAGGTCACTGATGACCAAATACGGGGTGTCACACCGAATCTCTACTCCTTACCACCCCCAAACAAATGGTCTAGCTGAGCTATCTAACCAAGAGATCAAGAAGATCCTTCAGGTTACTGTTCGACCTGATAGAAAAGATTGGTCTTCTCGGCTTCCGGAAGCATTGTGGGCCTATAGGACGGCCCACAAGACCCAATTGGGAATGTCTCCCTTCAGACTAGTGTACGGGAAGGCATGTCACCTCCCCGTCGAGTTGGAGCATAAAGCCTATTGAGCAGTACGGACCTGTAATCTTGACCTTTCTAAGGCTAGAACCCACAGAAGACTTCAAATGAGCGAGATCGATGAATTACGCCACGACGCATATGAGAACTCGTGAATTTACAAAGAACGGGTTAAAGCTTTTCGCGACAAACACATTTCTAGAAAGGTCTTTCATCCTGGTCAAAAGGTTTTACTCTTTGATGCCCGACTCAAATTATTCCCAGGAAAGCTAAGATCCAAGTGGGTAGGACCTACCTAGTCCGAAAAATCTTCAGAAATGGAGCCATTGAAATCAGCCCACTCAGCCACGATTCTGAACCCTTTGTCGTGAACGGTCAGAGACCCAAGCCATTCATTGACATGACCGATATAGATTTGGCCGAGTCATCCTTTACCCTCCATTCCTCTTGAGCTCATTGCGCCCAGCCGATGGCATAAAACTCAGCACTTAACAGGAGGCAACCCGTCATTCTTTGAAAAACCCGAAACCTTTTCTGACATCTCTATGCGGAATTCATATTGCACTTTAGGGTTCATCCATTAGAACAGCCGACGTCACCTCAGGTATCCCTACCCGAGACTAGAAATCATTCGCAACAAGTCATTTCGACCCATTCACTCACCACACACCTGTCCTAATGAATGAACTAAGCTGAATTCGAACCCACCTAATTTACAATGGGGAAATTGCAAATCTTAGGCATGGGGGGGTATGAAAGTGTAAAATGTCAGGAAATTCATATCAAGAAAGGGTTTCATTTAGAAAAAAAAAAAAACATAGACTTGATAGAGAGGAGGAACAATTCAGGCTCATACAAATGAGAGAAGGAAAAAAGTAAAATGACAAAAAGGAGCACAAAAGGAAAAGGAAAAGAAATAGTCATTAGTAAAAGATTAAGGGGTTAACTAAAGTTCTAGACCGAATCAAGAAAAAGAAAAGAAAAGTGCTACGAAAATACAAGAGATTAGCGGGAACGCTGGTCTTAGGCCTCTTGGGCTAGAATCTTTAGCTTAAAAATTCACGTATCCGTTAAAATCTGGATAATCCTCAAGAGGTTGAGGAAAATGCGAAGCTTGAGTATTAGGTCTAAGGCTTAAGAAGTATTCGGCCTCGTTAACAGACTTCCAGTTTGCGAGATTCGGTAGCCTAAGCACCCCCATTCACACATAGTCTGGTTCAGTGCGCATAAACATCCAAATCACGCGAAAGCGTTTAATGTTCTGAAAAAGTCACCAAGATTAGGAGCGGCCAATCAACACAAGTTGATTTGGACGAGTTCCCAGCGCGGAGAGGCAGGAAATTCCCCTCGAAGATACGTAACAACATATCGTCTCCTCGGTGTTTGTCTCTTAGGATATTTAAATATCCTACTGGGGGCATGTAAGCACTCTGCTGGTTCAGATACCATGGGCGGCATTATCCCGAAATGTCGATCGCCAGGGTCTGAATTCAGCCATGGAGCACCATGGGCGGGATTATCTCGAAATCTCGAAAGCCAGGGTTTTAGGGGTTGCCATTGGCGGGATTATCTCGAAATCTCGAAAGCCAGGGACCCTTGAGGATTGATGATGGGGACGAGGAATCCGATACAGGCCGTGTTGAGAAGCTAATCCGAAGCTAGAAATAAAAAGAAAAGAGAGAGAAAAGCTCTCCAAACAAATAAATCTTCTATCTCTCTTACAAAAATGCACTGCAAACTGAACTTAGGCTAAAAATGTCTCAAGCACGGGTGCTTTAACCACGGAGTCCAACAAACCCAAGGTTAGTTTTTGTGGGCCGTACAAACCTTTGCGGAGGACTGAGGCTAAAGCGGGTCAGGTCCGGATTTTGGTTGGTACTTGAGTACCTCTAGGCCTATTGTCGGCATTCCTACCTAATCACAAAAGAAAAGGAGAAGCACTTATCATGATTGTTGACAGACACTCTGGGTCTAGAACGGAAGTAAAAACCTTGAAATTTTGCTAAGGGACTAACAAAAGCTAGGCATGTGGGTATGATGAGAGCCTCATCATGAGCCATAACTAGCTCATTTTGACCCAATAAAAAAGATAAAAGCTCCTACATAACCTAGAAGAAGGCCTAAATAAAGGAACAAGTGCTCTGAGAAGAAAACATGAATTAAAGGGTAAAACTGTAATTTTACCATTGCAGTACATAAACGGGATTTCTCAGATGTAAAACATAGGTCAAATGGTCTAAATGAGATAAAAAGTGGGTTGAGTCAATCAGAAATGGGTTTATGCGCAATCTAGGAATTAAATGACATTTGGTAACCCTAAAACAGACCCACTTAAATTAACAAGGTTTCGGTCAGGATAAAAATCAAGTAAACCCTCTAAAAATCATGGAAAAATATCCTCTAGGGTTTAGAACACTCAATTTGGCCTTTGGAACCCAGTTTGACCTATATTAGGGTCCGAGCACATTAATTGACCTAATTTGAGTTTTTACGTAAAATATCCAATCAAACGAAGTCAAACCTAAAATGCAACTTCACCATTGGATTCCCTAGGTCCAAATTAGGTTTATACCAAAATTTGGACCCAAGGGGAGGTCATCTTGACCTACTTTTCAATTTAGTACACCCAAATTACAATGCGGTCCCTATCTTTTGAATATCTTTGCAGAGAGCCCCTAAGTTCCTCGCCACCTTTGCACTCAGGTCCTGCCGCCATTGTTAGGGCAGAATCGATCTCCGGCGAGGTTTAGAGAGGAATTCCTCTCTAATCCCTCAGAGACTCCCTCCCAGAAATGGAAGGGAGATTCGCTGAGGAATTCCCTTCCTTCTAAAGCCAATTACAATCTCTGGTGTAAACCCAATCTCTCATGCAAACGCACGAGAGATTTGGGTATCCACCCTCTTTCCATCTCCGGTGAGCCGACGGAGGTGATTGCGCGATCTCCACGCGCTAGAAGGTTCAACCAACGCTTATAAAAGGGTCCCTTGACCCGGCCGCAGATCCTCAGCTTGATTTTGACGGAGATTCCCTCAAATTTCCCTCTCTCTCATCTTAGGCCAAGAGACTCGCAAGCTCCGGCGACCTCCTCCCCTCCTTCTCATCGCTCTGCTGCCATACCAGCAGCAGAGTCAACTCCGCCTCTTCCTCCCGCGTTGCGCCATACCCAGCGCACGTGCCCCTGACCTCATCTTCGTCGCCGCCCCCTCCCTCAAGGTGCTTCTTCCCCAACGACAGCAGTTACGCACCGTCCACTCCGCTGCCTCCCTTCCTTCCAAACCACTCCAGATACCTTCTCCATCTTCCCCTCTCTCTTTTCCCCCTGTTATTTTAGTTAATCGCCCCCCGACAGTGCCTGACCACCTCCACCTTCCTCGCCTCCGACCGACCTCCGACGAGCCGCTCCCACCACTCCGCCCCTCCACACAGCTCGCCAACCCTCTCGTAAGCTCCGCCTCACCACCAAGAGAAACTTCCGCCCATCCATCATCCTTCTACACCTCCACCACAGTCCCCCGAACAACCCCACACTTCCGGCCACAGGTTGACCTAGGCACGCATGCCTAGGCCGTCCTGCGGCCTGCAGCACCGTGCACAATCTTTGCTGTGCCACTGCGAAGGTGCCCAGCTAGTCTGATTATGCCAATAGGCCATGCTCGTGTTTGACAGGTTTCAGCTCCTACCTCCATTGACAGTCGAAGCAGCTCCAGGTGCAGCAGCTCCAGGCGCAGCAGCTCCAGGCTCCAGGCGCAGCAGGCTCGCGCGAGTGTTGCGAAGCGATCAAGGCCTGCAAGGCGCGCTACAAAGCTCCCAGCCTTGGCAATTGCACGAGGACTCCTCTGCGGGCGCACGCGAAATTGTGGCAGGCCAGATAGTCCCACATCGTTGAAACGCAAAATGCAGGTATAGTATAAATTATTTTTGTGTTTTATGCTTACCGCCTCCGAAAGCACAGGGGTGAGGTCCCTCACCTGACCCACGCCTGCCTCGTCCGCGGTTTCACCTCGCGGATCTGGCGGGATCCGACCCGACCCTAACCTACGCACTCCTCGCGCATCACCCACCTGCAGGTGCGCCTGGTCCCGGGTGCAAATCTGACCCGATTACTCGTGTGGCTCTGGGAGAGCGCCCTCGAGCGAATTGTAGAGAAAGAGAGAGACGTGTGGGTAGAGGGACGGGAGTAGGTTTTGTTGGTGCTAGAGCACCACGATCATTTGTTTTAATGATAACAAAACACGTGTTATTTAACACTTGCAATTTGAGTCCTAGATTTCAGGTCAATTGCAAATGTAGACGTGCTTAAACGGAGTTCGAGCTCGCATCCAGGATGGATTGGAGGAGCTTAAAGAAGAACAGAAGAGATTCGCGAGGAGCGATATATTGAAGATGGAAGGAAATGAAGAATATGATAGATTTCCTTCTTTTATACTTGTATTTTTCGTTTCTTTTGTTGCTCTTTTTTTCTTAGAATATTATGTTAAAGAGCCTCAAAGTACCCTAACAGTAGTCCTAGGAACACCGGCACAACCCTAGAATACTTAGGTTTTCTGTAGAATACTTAGAAAACCAATATAGGGCTCAAACAGCACTTCCAGACGTCTAATTCCAAAATCAGACGTCTGATAAAGTATTTTAAGACGTCTAACTGTTGTTTCAGACGTCTGATAACTATTAGGCTGGACATAGTTAGCTCTGTCTGATGAAATCAGACGTCCAGACCTTAGACCAGACGTCTTAGGAGACGTCTGATGGATTTGCCAGACGTCCAATTAGTGGATCGTTGGCTGGCTTAGCATACACTCAAGAATATGACCGTTAGAGCCTTATCAGACGTCAGCCGAGGCAAAACGGTCAATTATCAGACGTCCATAGGACTGTTCGGACGTCTGATAATTGACCGTTTTGCCTCGGCTGACCCAAAATCTCTTCTCAGAGATTTTCTAGCCGTTACAACGTTTGGAAAATCAATTACCACAATAAAAGTAGGTTTCCAGACGTCCAGACATAATTCCAGACGTCCTATATGTCGTCTGATGGACTTGCGCAAAAACCCTGTTTAGATCTGATCCAAGTCAGGAAGAGACCCACCCAAAATCAGACGTCTGACCTTGAAATCAGACGTCTTAAAGTGAACTTCCAGACATCTGATGCTAGAATTAGACGTCTGATAAGCCTGTCAGAACAATGATTGTTCCTGATTTTGGGCTGATTCTCTTGGGCTTTGTTCCTAACGGCTATAGAACCTTTCCTAAGCCTTCCAAAGCCTTCCTAAGGCCTCTATAAATAGAGGGGAGCCTTTGACACACCAACACACTCTTGGATACACCTAAGCAACATATTTTCTACCCTTTGATGTCTAAGAAAAGATCTTGCAATCCAAGCTTAAGTTCCATCACCTAGAGAGCTAAATTCCCTTTGCGCACTCGCTCTCCCGCCGTTGTTCACGAGAGCGACATTGCGCCATCCCGTGGCACACGCACCGCGTCATCAACTCGACGCACTCCTTGCAAAGGAGAGTTTCCTATTTCCTATAGAAGCTAGGTTCATAATTACTTTGTTGGCTCTATAGGACTTATTGTTTATTTTATCTTTGTCTTTTGGTTGGGTATTCGCTTTGCGAATTCCCGTCTCCTTCGTGGGACAAAATCCTTCTCGTGGAGAGAAGGGGTTGAGGAACGCTACCCTCGTACTTGTAGCGTGGTTGTACTGAGGTTGAATCATCCTCGTTTTAAAGTGATTCGGTTAGTGGATTTGATCAACTAGGTTGATCGGAAAATCCTAACTCGAGAGGGTTAGGTGGTGGTTTTCACCCGATTTGGGTTTCCACCTAAAAACAATTGTGTACATTGTGTGATTAGTTTTCTTTGGTGAGATTGCTTTATATTTTATTTCCGCATTTATTACGTCACCCCTCCTACTAGGGCCAAACCTACAGGTTTTGCATTGGCTATGGTGTGCGCAGGAAAGGAGCAGAGGAAGAAGCGAACACTTAGCCACTGCAGCAAGGGAAGAAAAGAAGGAAGAAGAGGCTGAGTGTAGCAGAGAAAGAAGGAGAAGCTCTCGCAGAGAAGACAAGGAAGGAGAAAACTTCTAAGGAAAGCACAAAGAAGAACTGAAGAAATAGAAGGAACAGGAGCAGAAGAAGAAGGAACTCTGAAGAAAGGAAGCTGAGCAAGGCAGAGATCTGAGAGAAGGAAGGACTGCAGAGAAGCCAAAAAGAAAAGGAAGACAGGAGAGGAACAAAGGCAGGAAGAAGAAGCCTTCGCAAGAAAAGAAGCAGAGAAGACAAAGAAGAAGAAGGCAGAGAGAGAAAGAAGATTACATTTAAGACGTCTGATATAGAAATTAGACATCCAATTCTGTTTTCTTTTAGAAATTCTTTTTATATAACTCTCTCTCTTTTAATCAATTACTTTCATTTAAAAGTTGTATTCTTTGGTTTTAGAAGTACTGAGATTGCTCCATGTGTTCGGCCTCGGAGACTCTAGTTTTTCGAGTAATAAAATTCTTTATATTTGTTTGAACGTTTTGTCGGCTATATTACAACGTGTTCTCTTTTAAAACCCCACAAAAGCGTTGCGAACAGCAACCACCCGCCCCCTTGGTGCCTTCTTCCTCTATCTTCCTCTCACTTGTGCCATGCCAAGGAGGAGTTCTTCACATAGAGGGGACGGCCAAGCAAGAGGAGGAGCAAGGTAGTTGACGCCCACCTTGGAGGACAGCTTGGAGGAGGACTACTTTAAAAAGAAGCGAAGGAAAACTCTTTTCAAGTGTAGGGCAACTGCACTTAAAGCAAGGACCATCCAGAACTTCTACCAGAGGATCCCCCCTTCTTCTTTATCTTCATATCTTGTATTAGCTAGTGTGCTTTTGTTTTTATGTAACAAGCATTCCGCTACATTTCCTATAGTTGCTAGTAATAAAAGTTTTATTTTGCCTTCCAATTTTCATGTTCTCTAGTTAGTGTGTTCTTCATGTTCTTGTAGTTGTAGTGCACACCACACCTTCTTCTTCTAATTACCCTAGGCGCACTTGCCTAGGGTGAGCTTAGAAGAAAAGGTTTTCTTCTTGTCACTTAGGTTTAGTGAGAGGTGCAGTTTTTAGCATGGTTCACTTTCAATTGTCTGATTGTTTTGTAACCCATAAAAACAACAAAAATGAAAATCACAAAAATACAAGGGTTGATTTGAGAGGCAAGAGAGAGAATCATCTTGTTAACTAACAATTTGACCTCCTTGGAGGACCCTAGATACTCACCCTATCTAGGTATTACAAATTTTAAGAGTTGATTGCAAAGATACGCATCTCAACGACAAAGTTCGCTTTTTACAAAATCGCATATTTTTTATATCAAGCATGCCCACCTCATTTGCCTAATACTCATGCGACAAAAGTTCACTAAATGAGTTAAGGCCAACCTACTCACCACTAATTGGAATTAGCAAGCATTAAGCGAGAAGGTAAAGCAACAACATAGGAAATGAGGGGATGGCTTGAAAGGAAAAGCAATGTATAAGTCGATTACTCTCCCCAAGGAACTAATAATTATTATCAGCCTTAATTACAACCTAAAACCCCCATAAATAAGGATTCATGTACTTAAGAGAAGGGAAATCACTCATATTGTATTCCAGAGAGATATTCACAGTGAGTCATATACCATTTAGGTGGAACTGGGTTAACAACTCTCACGTTCTTTCCCTTTGTGTGATTGCTTTATTATTCTCTTGATCGAGTCCCCCGATTCAGATCAAGAATGAAGATTCCATAATTGTCACATGAGTATGATCAAAGAGTTTATCAAGGAAATCAAGATCGCAAAAGTCCTCTTTTGAACACTATTGTTAGAGAAAGAGGTAATGTCCTGGTGCTTGAGACAAGAATCTATGTGTGCATTTGAATCATGTAGATTTCATAATCCCATGATTGAGGTTTCAAAGAGTGTGAGGCCAAGATGTTAGGATGCCAATTCTCGTGATACAATACAAGTTGTAAATGTCTTCTCAATATGGGATTCATATAGCTCAAAATAGTTGGACTAGAGTTTGAGATTCATAAGGTTTCATTCCACAGAAAGTAGTTTTGATAAGTTGATCAAAATAGGAAAGAACGAATAAAATGAATTTGTAGGAGTTGATCAAATGAACAATTAGAGAATAATCAACTCTCTCCGATTGCCCATCCTTCTCTAGAAAGAAGAGAAGTGCTCAATTTTCCTCTTCTCCTTCTTGGTAATCGTGCTTCTAGAGAAGCCTACTTCATTGTATAAAGCTCATCTTCCTTGTGTGACTACGATGTTACATTCATCAACATGCCAAGAAAAATTACATCTTGTATTAAGGACTTTATGTAGACATACGATATGACTACTATGCCTTACCTTATTTCATGACGTTGGATAATTGTCTTTTGACGTTTTTGATTCATGATCAATATTTTAGTATCACGTTTTATATTTTGAGCAATCCCACGCTTCCACGATGCACCACTTCAATTCATCCTTCACCACCTCACGACGATGCATTATACTCGCAAGCTCGGGAGTTTTGGCAACTTCGTCTACTCATGGCTCACACTCGAGAATGTAAGGATGCGATGGCCGTCTTGACTCATGCATGTCTCTATCGCAAGAAGCACGACCCTATTAACTATTGAGAAGGTGATAGGTCTCGCATAGTTTTCCCAGATCTATTAGTCGGTGCAGGATTAAAAAAAATTATAAAGAAACAAATGAATGATATCTTTAATAATTACAAAGGTTAGGAAACCAGGATTTTTATGTCTGACACACGCTTAAGTATCGGAGTGGAAAAAAATAAATAAAGGAAAACTTTTATTTCAATTTTGTTTTTAAATTAGAGGACAACTGACATGCCAAGCGGCAGCAAATGAGTAGGCACTGCTCCCTGTGGGTACGGCCTAGCTTTGTGTTAGGCTTCCTTGGCCCAGTTCTTGACGTGACCTGCTAGGACTAATCCAGACCGAAGCTCATAACTTAAAGGTCAAACTTAAATTAAAATTTTTATCCATTAATTAAACAACCCCAGGTTTTGGTATGGATTGACCCAACTTCAACCTGATACATTTAGGATCTTTACATACATCTATGTATGCATATATTAATATATTCAAATTAAAAATAAAAAATAACAAGTGTTATTTCCACTCAAAGCTACATGTATATACTTAAGCAATTCCCATCCCCACCTATCCTCTTAAGTTCATTTACAGACTCATTCCCATTCGTTTGAGTAACCATCTGAGCATCCCTTCTCAAACACCTCAACCCCCACGACCCTACGTTTTACTAAATTACACATTTAATCTTTCTTTTAAAATAATAAATGGATAAAACCTAACCACACTCCTGACACATTTGCTTTGGACAGGGTTCAAATTTGAGCAAGGATTTTATAAATTAAACGAACCGAAACGTGACCCATGAACCTACTTATATGGGCTTAAACAAAACCTAAGTTAGACCCTGAAGGGTCAAGTTCATTAATATGACCACACTTCTTACCCATTACGGACAATCTTAAGCTAAGAGGATTAGGATTAGATTTTCGAAAGGAAGAAAATTATTTACCTCCCTAATTAGTAAACAACTTTGCGTTTTGAGCTTTCCGTATTATGTATATAAATTTTTTATTGCTCAGGGCTACACTTCTTACCCACCACAGACGAAAATAAGCCAGGAGGATTAGGATTAGATTTTCAGAAGGAAGAAAATTATTTGCCTTTTTAACTAGTAAACAGATTCTTTGCGTTTTGAGCTTTCCGTATTATGTATGTACAAATTTTTTTCGACTCGGTTAAATAATTAGTCCCATCGTGTTTGAAGAGATGGAGAGCTTGAATCAACTGCACTGCTGTCGGTTAATAACTTCAAATATGACAATCTTAAAACATCACCCACAAAGTAATTATTAGCAAACTCCAACTCTTTCCATTCTCTACATTCTACTGAAAGCATCCCTAACTCCACTTAAGTTTGAACAATTGCGTGGCGAGATACAGACAGCTTTAATCATCTTGATAGTCTCCCTCCAAGGAAAGTTGTCTATTCCAGGTCAAATGAAAAAGGATGGGAAGATTAATAAATTAGCGACATGAAATAAGAAATTGGGTCTTGGATTAAATTGTCATCCTATTTAGCCACTGCATGCAAGTGTAAAATGGTCAACACCCCCTAAAACAAGATGCCAAGAAGTTTCACCGTCAAAAGAAAATCGTACATGGACTGGACAACCTAAAACCGTAAATGTGAGTACAGAAAAAATATCTCGTAATGAAAGTGACTATTAAAAGAAAGGGAAAATGGTTTAGCTCTCTCAACTTATAAAAGATGAAACCTTACATTCGTTTGCAATCATCTAACCACTAATCTGTATCATCTTGGATGCAAAAATGCAAACTGATGCAGCCATGCGTGCATGAGCGTAACCTGTAAAATTCTTTGACGCCCAAGTGGAAATTAGAAGAGAAAATATCCATGAGCATAGGGCGCCCATCAAGATGCAACTTACAACCAAGGAATAAAAAACCTCAAGTCATACGCTCAAAATTAAGTAACAACAATTTCACATGCCATTGGCTTCGTTTAAGTTGCATAAGCAAAAGGTTTAATGATAAACTAGAGCATAAACGCATCCTATTCAATCCAAAAAATTTGCTGAGGACTTGTTCAACAATCATCTGTTAAAATGGCAGAATCCTCAATGCACCTGCAATTAACTTTGTAGCATTATGAATGTCTTCCGAGTCTCTTCCTCTTCTTCTTCCTCTTCCTGGATTCAACCATTTTGTCCATCAGCACCCTGAAAACAAGAAAAGCATTGAATGAGTATAATAATGTTTATTAACATCACAGAAAAATAATGAAAACCATAGGCACCACATGAAGATAAATATTAATAATTAACACTGATACCCTTTATAATTCTCTAAACAATGTGTCCGTATTGCACCATTAAAAGACGTAAGCTGCAGCCATATGAATAACAACTTCATCAATGTTTTATGCAAAGAACTCACCTTTCAATCTCCGCGCTACGAGAAGAAGCGTCTTTTCCTTTGGTTGCAGCTTTGCACACTTCTTTACTAGCTTCTTTTTCCTTTTTTGAACTCGACGATGACATATTGAAGAACGCATTTGCATACTCCTCATCATCTTCACTTTCCGATGAAAGTGCAAAATGTTGCTTCCTTGCCGGTGGATCATCTTCAAAAATATCATGATCAGTATAAAGAGGTTACAAATACTCATACTAGGTGCCATGTTTAATAATGCCAGACTCCATAACATAAAATGTATGACAACCAATTCCATTCTTTAAAAAAAGTACCTTCCATCTGCCAGAGAGACTATCTAAACTACTGGTAGGAATCTTGTCCTGTACCACTTGGTGTTGCATATAACTGGTAGAAAACTACTGTAAATTAGATGTTGTCAAAGTAAGGATCCTAAGCTTCTCAAGCTTATTAATTATTGACAAATTATCCATTTTCTCCCATTCCCTTTAACGAAAAGTTCCTGTCAGTCCCATCGAAAAAATTTTGTACACATGGTTTATAAAAATAATATATCATTATCTTTGAAAAGGACTTAAATCGTTAATTAAGGTTCGTGAGCATTTCTTTATGAGATACTTGAGTTATTTATTATTATGAGTGTATATTTTTACATTCTTTTATTTCCTAGAGAGTTGTGTTGTACTTTTCCCACCCCATGTGTTGTACCTTACACAGGTCCCATACATCAACATGAATCAACTCAAAGACAGACTCAGTATGCTTATTCTGAGACACAAAAGATAACCGATGGTACTTGCCAAGTTGGTAGGCCTCACAACAAAAAGACTTAGAAAAAGATAAATAAGAAAATTGGTGATGTAGTACGAGCGAACTAAAGTGGCCAAGACAAAGATATCACTAAAATGCAGTGGTGGCACAAACAGCATCAACAAATGAAAGAGGTGGAATGTGGAGGTAGTATAAGCTATTTTGCTCAAGTCCACTAATTCGCCTTATCGTCTGGAGGTCCTGCAAAAAGAAGTATTAGTCATGAAAATGACTACACTAAAGATCTCTAGTAATCTGACTAATAGGCATCAAATTAAGTGCAAATTTCAGAGCATGCATAACATTAGATAAGGAAATATTCCCTAATCCTGTAACTAGTGACAAGCCCTCATATGCTACCTTCACCTAGAATGAGGTAGCAAGATCAGACATCATCACTAGTAATGTGAGATAAAGCACCTGAATCAACAATCCAGGCAAAGGCATGGGACCTAACAGACATGGCAAAGGTACCTGTCAACTACTAGACTGATGCCCAGCAGAGGTAGAGGCCTGAGAAGCAATAAACCTTTCATATTCTACTTTTGAAATTGCAATCTGGCTATCATCCTCATGTCCCTAAGTAGTGTCCTCTGTAGAAACATGGTAAGCACGTGGATCCAGTCCCTGAGGATAACCATGCTTCACCTCACCCAACAACGATCAACCATATGGTCATTCCTTTGACAAGACTCACAGAACAAAAAACTTTGTCCACGACCATGACCACAACCACCACAGCTACAACCTCCCGAAGCAAGGTTCCCATCCACGACCTATGGAGACCATGGCGAAGGAATCTGAAATAGGTACAAAGTTAGAGGCCTCCAATCTAGGCAGACGAGCATAGATCTGAGTAGACATCAGGATCTCATCCATCAACTGAATAAATCGGATCGCCTCCAATTGTTTCGCTATAACTGCAACATTAGTAGATATAGGTTGGTGTATATCTTGTTCATCCTATAGATTTTCCATCGTATCGTAGCACTCAACCAAGGGCATGAAGCCATTTTCTAAAGGTGCAACTCCACAACACGATATAGACGAGTAATATTGCTCTTGTGGGAGTGTATCCCATGTAACACCTCCCATATTTTCTTGTTGAGAAATATGTCATAGCCTGCTTAGCAATTGCCTGGGTTATGTTGTTCAAGAGACATGTGACTACCCAATCATTATCTAACGCCCAATCTACAGACTTTACAACAGGCTCGTCTCAAATGAGAATATACTTCCTGCAATAAGATCCAATGAACCAGGAAAAAGACGTAGACCAAAGTAAAACTGTCCAACTTTATAGAGGCCCTCTGCATGTGTGGGGAAGAGTTCATAGTGGATAATTTTCCCATCAAGCCGCTTACAGAGTACTTTTGATCTACTGTAATGTCCCGAGTCACAGGTAAAGAAAAGAATGACTTCTACACACCAAAAAATCATATCATAAAGTCTGAAAATTATTATTTCAAACCACACGGAGAATGAACAAAGTCCTCATGACCAAAAAGAAGTCGAGATCTCATGTCATTGAGAACAAGAATGGCACCCAAATTATTCTAAGTGCACACACTAGGGCACAGATAAGGCCCTAGCGATGCTCTTCATGTTGTAGAAGTCCTGTGGGAGGCTTGAGGATCTAAAGAAGATCGGTAAACCCAATCCTAGCTGTTGCGACAAGTCCTCAAGACTTGCAGGCAATGAGATCGAAGGAAGGCTTGCGACGATGATTAAAGCCAACACAGCCCCAATCAACAACTCCAGTAGGCGACGCAAAGATGAGGGCCAAGCAACGTTGGTCAAAGCCCCTACAGCACCCACCAAAAATGCAGCAGGCAACACTAGGCCTAGGGCAGACCAACAGCACCGATTAGCAAGGCCAAGCCTACCCACAGGTGGCGATGCTAGGCCTGTGGGTGGCCAGTGACGTTGGACGAGGGTAGAGAAGGATTTTTGTGGAGGTTTGGAGGCAAGGTTTTGGCTGGGGTACTCAGACACCGACTTAGGACCGCTACTCTAATATCATGTTAGGAAAAACAAATAATCTAATTATTCTCCAGAGCCCTAGGTACCTTTATATAGAGAGGTCTAAGGGAAAAATAACATGACACAAAAAAGGACTTTTCTTTTATTGTTGTGATAGTTTATTTTATTTTCTTGCTTTCCAAACTGCTTGATTATAATAATTCCCTAACCTCTCCCTGTATATATATAGAAAGGTCCAAGGTTTTCATAGTGATATAGAATATTATTCTCTCAACATGATATCAGAGCAACAATCCTAAGCCAACCTTTGTACCTTCTTGATCTTCACCTTCTTTCTTTCTTCCACCAAATAAAATTGAATCTCCTTCCTTTTTCCCCTCTTGGGGCAAAACCCCAAAAAAACATGTCTCAATGGTGAACCCCTCTCTAGTGCCTTATCCCCGAACCACCAACCCACTAGAAACCCCTCACTGGAGTCACCACCCTCCAATGACCCACCACCAAAGTAGTAGTGGCAAGAAGGCTCAGTGACGACAACAGGTCCAGTGACTAGCAACGATGCTTGAGGGCCATCAGAGGTTGATCTTAACCTAGAAGCATTGCCTACTCCCATAGGGCACCACCAAACCTCGTTGAAGCTCCGCCAACTCCTGTAGAGCACAACCAAAGAGCCAATAGTCTTTGTAGAGCATCGCCAATGCTTCATTTCTTTCTTCTTAGCACCAAGGATGTTCAGAAGGCTTCAACAGCTTGGCATAACCTCTTATAATGCCATCTAGAGGTTCTATTACTCCTCAAAAGTATGCAATACACCATGGAAGTTGTTTTCTTGTAAGTTCAAGGCATCGATGTGGTCGGATGAAGTAGTTCCCAACCTTGTTGTGAATTAGTTGTTTGTTGCAGGCTTCCGATCGTGAAGAGTATGGCATCTAAGGTCATCAAGCAAAGGGAATTAAAAGGAATTCAAAAACCCTATCATAGGCCTAGTTATAATTGTTGATGGGTTCCATTTGTCACCAAAAGACTTGGCAAGAAATATCCTGTTCAGTTATATGTCCTATTTGTATTACGTTATTTTTCATAGGGACATTCTTGTAATCTTTCCCCTTTGGGTGCCTCTTTATACAAAGGGCCCTAAGGTTATTCTAATGAGAATCACATCATTTGTAACCTAACATGGTCTCAAATCAATGGTCCTAGACCAATGTTCGGGTATCCCACCGAATACCTACCCCCTAAACCTCCACCAAAACCCTAGATCTACCTTTTCCCTCACCGGCTGCTACCACCGCCATCGATGGCTTCTCTAGCCACCAGTGGTGCCTGCGACAGCCACCAGAGTTGCAATAGCCAACGATCTTCACCAGCAGCGACGTCGCCGCTAGGGCCACCTGAGCCCTTTGGTGGAGTTTACGAGTAGTAGACACGTGTTGCAATGCCACAGGGGGCCTCAGTTGGTTATCTATGGTTTGATTTTGCGACTATTCGCTAGTTTGCGAAGGTTTCAAACCTCTGTATCGTCTAATTTTTTACTGAACTCTTCTGATTTTGGTTGTCCCACAAGTCAAGTGATCTAGAAGACAAGAAGGATGCTTCTGCTGACTCGGCGGGGAAGATATCTATCCCGAGCACACCTTCCTTTATGCAAGGAACTTCTATCAAGTTGAATGGCATCAACTTCCTTCTGTGGTCTACTTCTTTTTCCCGATTTGTGGGATCACATCGGAAGAAATATATCTTGACGCAAGATGAGCCTGTTGTCAAGTCTGTCGACTGAGACGCAGAAATGATTGGGTGGCAACCTGCATGTTGAACAGCATGAAAGAGCCTATTGCAAAGCAGGTTATGTCATGCATGCAAAGAAGATGTCAGAGGTTCTTCATAAGATTCATTATCATAAGAACAATATCAGATGCCTCTACAAGGTAATCGAGGAGTTACATTCCTTTCAAAAAGGAACTATGTCCCTTGCCCAATACTATGGCTCTATGAAGAACCTTTGCGATGAGTAGGATACTTATCAACTGATCTCCACAGATGTCACCGTTATTGCAAAGCAACATGAGGCATTTCGTTCTGTTCAGTTACTTGCAAGTCTTAGCCCTGAATTCAAGTCTGTTAAAGATCAGCTTATGACACTTAAGGAGATACCTACACCTACACAGATCTATGTTTGCCTATCCAGACTTGAGATTTCTAACCCTGTCTCACAGTCGATTCCTTGACCATGGCAGCTACAGGTCATGGCAAGGGAACCCCAGGAGGCAAAGGGAGGGGACGTAGAGCAAGAGCAGGCAATCGTGGCAGAGGACATAGACTGTTTTGTGACCATTGTCACAAAACAAACCACACGGTGGACAGATGCTAGATAAAACGTGGTTTTCCTCAGGGCCATCAAGCCAATTAGGTTGCTTATGGTGGAGATGAGAGCCAACACTATCAGGAGGAGCATATCATTCCACAGGTCACTATTTCCAAGGAAGAATATCAACTAATGTCTTCTCAGCCCTCTTCTACTACGGGTGTGTCCATCTCCCAGAAGCCAGGTACTACTGCTAGTGTCAGAGCAACTCATATACCAACTTGTCTTGCAGACTCAGGTGCTTCATCTCATATTACTGGAGATGTTACCCTTTTTTCGACTCTTAAACCATTGACTACTGTGCATGTCAAAGTAGCAAATGGTACAATGTCCCCTGTGACAAGCTTAAGTGAGATTTCTCTGTTTTCTACTTTACCACTATCTAATGTTATGCACGCACCTAAGCTTATCCTAAATTTAATGTCTATTAGTCAGACTACCAAGGCATTAAACTGCAGAGCAGTGTTTCACGATCATTTCTTATTCTTACAGGACCTCCAGACGATGAAGTAGATTGGTGGACTTAAGCAAGATGGCCTCTAGTATCTTGACCTACCCCAAGAGCATTCCACCATAGCTGCTGCCTTTGTCGCTTCTGCCTTACAGTAGCACCATAGATTAGGACATCCTAGCATCTCTATTCTCCATTGTCAATTTCCGGACAGAGTTTCCTGATTCCGTTACTTGCGATGCTTGTAACTTAGCAAGCATCATAGGATTTCTTTTCCCAATAGTAATAAAAGAACTGAGTCTTTTTTCTCTTGTTTATGCTGATCTATATGGCCTATGTCGGGTTAACAATCTTAGGTGTTTTTAGTATTTTCTTGTTTTGGTTGATGATTACACTCGTGTCTGTTGGGTGTTTATGATAAAGAAAAATCCGAAACTCCTATTTTGATTAAAAATTGTGAATGAAATAAAGATTCAATTTTCTACTACTGTCCGCATGTTTCGTACTGGTAATGGGCTTGAGTTTGTTAACTCTACATTAACTCAATTTTTCCAGTCTCATGGTATTATACATCAAACTTCTTGTGCACATACATCCCAACAAAATGGGGTGGCTAAACGCAAGTTGAGACACCTTCTTGATGTTGCCCAGACGATCACATTTCAGGTGAATGTTCCTACCATGTTCTTACAGCTGCCTTCTTAATTAATCGGGTGTTGTCCTCTGTTCTCCATTGAAAAGTACCATATTCTGTTTTACGTCCGGATCAGGAGCTGCTTTCTGTGCCTCCTAAAGTTTTTGGTTGTATGTGCTTTGTCCACGTATTTAAGATGGACAAACTTGCTCCTAGATCCGTGAAGTATCTTTGTGGGTTATTCTAGAACCCAGAAAGAGTACAGATGCTTTAATGCGGTGGCACATCGCTTTACATGAGCAAAGATATTACCTTCTTTCAAGATATGCCATACTACTCTACCATGGGAAAGAACACTAATGTTGCTCTTGAGGTTCCTTTACCCATGCCTATTATTGCACCACGAAGTCCCTCTAAGCCACCTCCACCTCATGACGACCCTCCTATATCCTATCCTACACATCCTAAAGTGCCTATGACGGAGACCTTCCCTCGACATTCCGAGCGGAGACATCCCACTACCATCATACCAGAAGAGGAACCATTATCCACTATTCCTACTCAGTCCTCTGCTGACAATGTTGATTTGAATGGAGGTCCAAACCCTACACCCCCAAAGATATCTGATGTGGATCTTCCTATTGCTCAAAGGAAGCCACAACGATCTTGTACAAAACATTCTATTTCCAATTATATATCACTTGATCGTTTATCTGCCACAGGAAAGCTATTGTCTCTTGCAATTGATAGTCGCCAAGTTCCCAAAAATCATATTGAGGCTTTTCAGGATTCTTCCTGGTCCTCTTCCATGCATGAGGAGATCTCTGCTCTTTAGCCTAGAGGAACCTGGGAACTGGTTGAAATACCCCCTGGTGCCACTGTTGTGGGGTGTAGGTGGGTGTTAAACCTGAAGTGTCGTCCTAATGGCACAGTAAACAGATACAAAGCCAGACTAATTGCCAAAGGTTACACACAAACCTTTGGGATCGATTATTTTGAGACGTTTTCTCCCATGGCCAGATCAATTCTATAAGGATACTGTTGTCTGTGACAGTCAACAAGGGCTGGCATGTCTCTCAGCTGGATATTAAAAATACTTTCCTTTACAGAGATTTAGAAGAAGAGGTATATATGCACCAACCACCTAATCTTGTGGTTGAAGGGGAGTGTTCGAAGGTTTGCAGATTGAAAAAGGCAATATATGACCTTAAGCAAAGTCCTAAGGCCAAGTTTGAGAGATTTAGTAAAGCTACGTAGGAATTTGGCTTTACTAGGTCTGTTGCAGATCATTCTGTCTTTACCATGCACAAAACCACAGGATCAGTTATCATTATTGTTGATACTCCTATTTATATTTCTTGTTTATGTTTACTGGGGACTATTTAGTTATCTTTATATTTTATCTGGTTCTTTTATGTATTTTTCCCAACATCTCTCTATATATAGAGATGTAAGGTTTTCTCGATAACATAGATTGGTTATTTATTCCTACTTGGTATCAAAGCAGAGATCCTAAACCGGTGCCCTATGTACCCCACCCAAGTAGGCCTCCAACACCTCCACCTCAAACCCTCTCCACGCCGGCAGCACCCTCATCTCGCCGCCTCCTCCCCAGTCGGTGCCACCTGACCCTGCCATCATCGGGCTGCTGGTAGGGAGAAGGCCCTTGGAGTCGCCGACAGGGCCACACTTCTGGCCTAAACCATCAAATCAACTGCCAGCAAGCCCAACAGCTCTCTACGTCGTCGCCTAGGTGGATAGCGTCGCCTACAGGTGGTCGAGCTGAGGTCACCCTAACATCCTGCATCGTCGGCTGGGGTGCTGCACCGTCGCCTGAGGTGTTGCTCCGCTGCTTGGGCTGCTGCCCCACCTCTTGTTGGTCAGTCAAATCTGAACAGGTTTGTAACCATAGATATTTTCAGCCAATAAACCAACCACAGGAGGCACAAAAGAAGGAAGTACAAACTCGAAAGATCGGTCAAAGGCGTATATGCTTGCCCTTGATATCTGAGGAACTATTTCAGCAAATATTAGACGGTCTTTGCAAAGGGAACCTGGGTAGATCGGGCTCAAGGGAGAGCGTAGATGGATTCTCTGAGGGATTCTCGAGTGATGCCTTGGTGATTTTACATCTATATGGCGAGTTCTAGCTCTTGGTGATCCACCTCATCGCTTCTATGCCAGGGGTGGTTGAGTATGCAGGCTTGATGCCACAAAAGCATGACAAGAGTCACCATGGTATAGGATGGTTAGTCGATTCCGGTGCTTCACAGCATCTCTGTGGAGATCAGAGCTATTTCCGATCACTTCTGTTGCATCAGGGAGAACGATACAGGTTGCTAATGGCAAACATGCACCCATTGTTGGCCAGGGAGAAGTATCTATGACCCCCACGTTGCGGCTGTCGAGAGCACTACATGTACCGAAGTTTCCCATAAGCTTGTTGTCCGTGAGCAGGATCACGAAGGATCTTCATTGGAGAGTAATTTTTGATGAGGTTGGATGTATTGTCCAGGATAAGCTTACTGGAAAGACCATCACCAAAGGTACAAAGGAGAATGGTCTTTATCATCTTGGTCAAGAGCCATTTGCAGGTGTAGGTAGACATGATGGTGGGAGTGTCTTACAATGACACATTTGCCTCTGGAGCACCTCAGGAAGGTGATTCCGCATATTTCACCTACTGTTACTATTAGGTGTAATGCTTACCAATTGGGTAAGCATCATCAGTCTTCGTTCCCCGCCAGTACTTCTCCTGGAGCAGCTGCTCCCTTTGAGTTACTCCATATGGATGTTTGGGGACCGAGTAGAGTTCCAGACAGAATAGGACACCGTTACTATCTCGTTGTTGTCGACGATTTCACTTATCCTGGATGTTTCTTATGAAGAACAAGGCAGAGGTTGGAGGTATTATAGAAACTCTTCTCTTGGAGATTAAGACTCAGTATTCTGCTACAGCAAAGATTGTACGAACAGATAATACCCTAAAGTTTTGCAGTACTAGTCTTGTAGAGTTTTACAGGACTCATGGGATTATCCATCAGACTTCTTGTCCCCATACCTCGCAGCAAAATAGAGTTGCCGAGCGAAAACACACATCTGTTAGAGTTTGCCCGCACTCTTCTTATTCACCACAATGTTCCACAGAGATACTGGGGGAATACTGTTTTGACGGCGACCTACCTCATTAACAAGATGCCGAGTTCAGTTCTTCACGAACAGATACTGATTCTACTGTCACACCCAGATGGTGAGCTTTTCCACGTGTCTCCTAGGAGTTTTGGATGTGTTGCTTTTGTTCATGTGCCATCACCAGGACGTGACAAGCTTGCTCCTCGCGTTGTTAAGTGCGTCTTCTTAAGGTGCTTCAGAAGTCAAAAGAGGTACCGATGCTATGATCCCAGCATTATATCAGTGCTGATATGACTTTTCATGAGACGACACCATATTTTTCTGTTACTGGACAGACGAGTGTTCATGATGATGTAGCTCCCATGCCAATTCCTCCAATTTCACTTGAGGATATTCCAGTCTCCATACCTCAACCGACCTTCTTAGACTCCACTACCCTCGTGGATGACTACCAGGGATTACATAGTCCTCTACGCACATATAGTAGACCTCATGCGACACTACAAAGGCCACCTGCCACACCAGTGACTGATGTTTCACAGGCAGTTGAGATTAACTTTGATGGCAGCGATAGTCTAGTTAGACTTGATCCCCCTGATAGTGCAGATCACCACAGTAGTGAGGCTACTTCTGCAGCGACTCAATCAGAGATACCAGATGATTCTAATGTCCAAGCTGCTGCAGAGATGGTTTGGATACAGTCTCTACTGCATGATTTACACATCCAGATTGAGCAACCTATGGAGATGCGATGCGACAATCGGGCTGCTACATATATAGCCAACAACCCGATGTTCCATGAGCACACCAAACACATTGAGGTTGACTGCCACTATACCAGAGATCTCATTCAACATGGTTTGCCACGTACTACTTATGATGCATCTAAGGACCAGACTGCTGATGTGTTCACAAAGCCTCTACCTCGATCGGCATTTGATTACTGTTGTTCCAAGCTGAGCATGATTGACATCTATGCTCCAGCTTGAGGGGGAGTGTTGATACTCCTATTTATATTTCTTGTTGATGTTTACTGGAAACTGTTTAGTTATCTTTATATTTTGCCTAGTTCTTTTATATATTTTTCCCAACATCTCTATATATAGAGGTGTAGGATTTTCTCAATAACATAGATTGGTCATTTATTCTCACTATTATTGTTTATGAGGATGATATACTACTTACTGGGAGTAATGGAACAGGAATAGAAGACACTAAAAGATTTCTCCATTCTCAGTTCGTTACTAAAGATCTGGGAATGATAAATTATTTTCTGGGCATTGAAATGCAACATGTTGGCGGGGGGTTAGTGATATCACAGCGAAAGTATGTGCTTGAAATACTCAAAGAGACAGGGATGCTAGGATGCAAACCTACCAACATCCCTATGGATACCTCCTTGTCTCTTGGAGATTCAAAGAGTGCTTTACTTGAGGATGTCACCAGATACCAGGCTATGGTAGGAAAGCTACTGTATTTGACTGTCACAAGGCCGAATATATGCTTTGCTGTAGGGAGACTGACTCAGTTTATGTAGTCTCCTAGAAAAGTTCACTGGGATAGTGCTTGTCAAGTGCTTATATACCTCAAGCAAGCTCCAGGAAAAGGGTTGTCTCTAATGAAACATGGCCACCTTAAGGTCTAGGAGTACTCGAATGCAGGCTATGCTGGGTCACATGAAACTAGAAGGCCCATTCCTGGCTACTGCACTTATGTGGGTGGCAACCTTGAAGAAATAAAATGTTGTATCCAGATCCAATGCGGAATCTGAGTGTAGGACTATGGCCCATACTACTTGTGAGCTTTTGTAGGTGTAAACCATCCTTGAAGATTTTGGAGTATAAGTGTGTAAACCTACTCTCATGTATTGTGACAACAAAGCAGCTACTTTCATTGCTAATAATCATGCATTCCATGAGAGGAGAAAGCACATAGAAGTAGACTGTCACTTTATCATAGATGACGTTACTGCTGGCAAAATTATCACACCTTATATTGCTAGTGAGGATCAAGTTGCAGACGTCTTCACCAAAGCACTTCCCAAGAAACATCTTGTGTTACGTTCCAAGCTGAACATGCTTGATATCTATGCTCCAGCTTGAAGGGGAGTACTGAGTTATATGTCCTGTTTGTATTATGCTATTTTTCACAAGGACATTCTTTCCCCTTTGGGTGCCTCTCTATATAAAGGGCCTTAAAGTTATTCTAATGAGAATCACGTCATTTACAACCCAACACATAAGCTTACCAAATCAGAGCATTTAGGAAGGCTTGCAAAATCTCAAGGGCATACAGGTGCTTTAACATCAGTGGATAAATTACAATCCATGACTAGACATGGATGTGGTCATGGGGCCTAGAGACATCCTATGTCCCAATGCATGGTGTATGGGCATTCTTTTGTCGAATATTGATCCTTTGCTATACCAGAGTTGGTGCATGAAACAATTACCATTCTTTGAATCTAGTACGATACAATGATCCAAAGACTTAGGCAATGTAATACATCCTAGACTGACATTGTGTGTTAGTCTAAGGTGAAGGACAGATTGACTAGTCGACTCGATGCATCTCAGCATATATACAGTGACAACAAACAGTTTTTCGAACTTAGGCCGATTTGATTAGGGAGAACCAAATTGGTAGCTGGTGGAAGGCATTCTCCAATTACTAGTCATGGGGAGGCACAACTTGCCCTACACATCCGATTGGAGAATGTTCTTGCTCTAATTTCCCTTTAAGTCAACTCTATGCTAGTAAAAATTTGAAGGAGTTGAATTGCAAGACAACATTTGATGTAGTGTCACTTACTTTTCAAGACAAACTAACATGTTGAGTAATTGGTTATGGTCATGGAGGGTTCTACCACCTTTTTGCAGTCACCATATACAGGACGTGTGCCACTTCCATTAGGTGGATCATCTAGTAATTTGTGGTATCTTTAGTTTAGTCATCTTCCACCGCCTAAGCTCCGATGTGCAAGGTTTTAAAAAATGTGAGACAGTATCGAGGTGGTTTGCCTTCATCGGGGCGAGGCGTAAACCTCAGGATTTGCGTAAAAAACATAGAAAAGTGATATAATGTGTACTTATTAAATGCTAATAAGAAAATAATAATGTAAATAACACACTTTCATACCATTTTTTCTCTATCACAACATTGAAAGAGAAACTAAACGAGAGATGACATTTAAAAACATAACAATTGAACCACAAGATCCAATTAAAAAATAAAACATAACTACAAATGTGTAAATAATGTAATGAAATATAATCTAAAAAGATTAGTAATTAAATAAACCTAAATGACTTAAACCTAAGAAATAAATAAAACTAACAAAGTCAAATGACCTAAATAGGCCATTTTGGAGCCCCTACTTAAGGCAAGTTGCCATTTGCTAACGGGTTTAGCTGCTACTGCTACTGCAACTAAAGCTTGCAATTGTAGGATCATTCTGCTGGGAAACTAGATGAAGCAAGTTTCCTTTTAAATCGTATTCTGTCGTAAAAAGAAATGATAAAGCACGTTAAGGACTTATGATAGAATGTGCTAAACACCGTCTTACAAAACTGCCAAAGCTACTACTGGCAAATTTAGGTTGTAAACTTGCAAGTGGCAACAGTAAAACCTTGTTAGATCAAATGGTCGTCAACCTTGCTTTCCTTATGACCTAAATAGATGAAGGAAAACCAACACAACTACCATCTCAAACCAACCTCGACCAAAGTGCGGCGCTGCTGGACCACCGTACAAACTACTGCACCAGCGATGCTCCTCCTCCGACGCTACTGCACCTGAGGCGATGCCTCAAATGCACCTCAACGCCTCAGACTGCCGCCTCGACCAAAGTGAGGCACACGCCTCTTGTCAGCAGCCCGAGGCTACGCCTCAAGGCTATTTTGGCCCGCCTCGCCTCGAGGCGCATTTTTTTAAACCATGCCAATGTATGATACCACAGATTTCACTTACAGCTATATTTCAATGTGAGGTGTGTCAATTAGGAAAAATATCATAGGAACTCATTTCCAAAATAGCAGCAACAGAGCTCAAAGTTTATGTTTTAGTTACTTCACTTGCATATATGGGGACCTGGTCATGCTATCGATCATGTAGGTCACAAATTTTACTTGGTTGATGTGGATGATTTCTCTCGATTAGCATGGGTATTCTTATTAAAATCCAAGTCAAAAGCAGGTGAAACAATCAAAACTTTTCTAATGGAGATAAAGAACCAATTTGGAGCCAATGTAATCATTCGATATGATAATGTCGTGAAGTTTTGCACCTATTCTCACCATACCTTCTACAAGGAATGCAGGATTATCCATCAAACAATTTGTCCTTGCACATCATAGTGGAATGGTGTAACTAACAAAAAACATCACCATATTTTGGATGTAGAATACACTTCTTATCGAGAATGGCATACATAATTCATACTAAGGAGATGTGGTGCTTATTGCATATTAGATTCTATTTCCATATTGTGAGCTTTTAAAGGTTCCACCCAAGGTATTCAGGTGTGTAGCATTTGTGCATCTCCATGGACATAGCAAGGATAAGTTAGCTCCTCGAGCAGTCAAGTCTATCTTTGTTGGGAATTCAAGAACTCAAAAAGTTGCAAATATTATGATCTTTTTGGTCGACACAATTATGTGAGTACAAATGCCACTATCATGGAATCCATCCCTTACTATTCTATGTTTGGCTCATGCATTACCACTCTGGCACCCTGAGGGTATGGCACTCATTCTGATTCCTGTACCCTTGGATGAACCACAAAGGCAATAACTTGGGTTCCATTAAAGAGTGGATTCAGAGAGCAATCACCTCCTCATGTTGATCACTCAGGGAGTAGGTTCATGATAATCTATTCTCATCATCAAATTCAATAAAAAGAACCACCCCTTTCAAGGACTCCTCCAAAGCTAGTATCTTCTACTCTTAAGGAGTCATGTACCTACCGATACGAAGACCCACATTCCTGCTACTCAAGGAGGCTGATATACCTTAGCATCTTAAGACTACAGCAATCAAAGACTCCAAGCCTGACCCTAATGAGATAGATGATCCAAGGGAAGACAATTTTGATTTACCTATTACTTTGTGAAAGGGCACTAGGTCATGTAATCTGCATCTGATGTCCAAGTACATGTCTATGGTGAGTCTTACTCTTCAGTACCAACAGTTTGCTATCACTCTCTTTACTATTCGGACACCTACTACCCATTAAAAGGCACTTTGTGACCCAAATGGTGACAGGCCATGGAGAAAGAGATAGTTGCATTAGACTCTCGTGGGACTTGGAGTCTCGTTCAACCTCCAAATAATGCAGCAATGATAGCATGCAATTGGGTGTTAAACGTCAAATATCACTTGGATGGGTCAGTTGAGAGATATGAAGCTCATCTAGTAGCAAAGGGATACACTCAAACATATGGAGTTGACTATTTTGGCACCTCTCCGATTGCTCGACTTCCTACAACATGCAGACTTATTTCGTTTGTTCATTGCAACTGGCCTATCCATCAGCTTAACGTCAAGAATGATTTCCTCTACAGAGATATAAAGGAAGAAGTCCACATGCAGTAGCCTCTAAGATTTGAGGCTAAGAGAAAGTGTTCCAAGGTTTATAGACTGCATAAGGTAATTTAAGACTCAAGCAAGGTCCAAGAGCATGGTTTCAAAGACTGTTGAATGTGATTAAGAGGGTTGGCTTCAAAAGATTTGCCGACCACTCTTTGTTCACAAAAAGAACCAGAAAAGGAGTGATAATAATGCTTGTGTATGTGGACGAGGGATGATGCAGAGATGCAAATGGCATTTTAATTACCAAGGAATTTCTGACCAAGCACTTTGTTACAAAGGACTTGGGACCACTTCATTTCCCTGGACTTGAGGTGGCTTAGAATGCACGTGGAGTAATTTGTTAGCATACCATATGTGTGTTATTTCATTTCTAGCTTTTTCCATGTGTGCTCCTTAGGGATAAGGATGTATTTTCACTCTTTTGGTCTCTCTCTATATAAGAAAGACCTAGGGTTACAATAAGCTTATCTCATTTCAACCAATTTGGTATCAGAGCGACGATCCTAAATCGGTGCTTTGGTATCCCACCTTCACAAGCCTCCATACCTTGTCCACCAAAACCCTAATCTCCATTGGAGGTACCCAGAGGAGACTTCATCGACGGCGATCGTCGTTCGACCCCTCACCGCCGCCAACCAGCCTCATCGATCTCTGATGCCGATCAAGCTGCCTTGGAAGGGCACGAACTAACCTCCACTGGCGTGCACTGCCTCGGGAGACTCCGTCAACGCCACCAACCATCGATGCAACACCACTACGTGCCGCTACCTCTGCCTCTAGCCTCTCCGATCGACTAGGGCTTCACCTGCGGGTCTTAGGGCTTCGTCTAAGGCATCACCCGCGACGCCTAAGGCACAACAAGCACCACTAGCATCACCAGCAACACCTAGGGCGCTTCCAGTGCCGCCTAGCACCGCCTCAGACCTTGTCAATGTCGCCCAAGGCGCCACCAGCGTCGCCCAGGGTGCCACCAGCGTCATTAGCACCGCCTAGGGCCTCACCTGGCCTCCGTCAACGTCGATAGGGGCCTTCTCGGGTAGTCTCCCCGCACCTAAGATAAGCCAAAGCTTGTACAACGTGAAGATGCCAGCCTAAATCTTAGATTTCAAACCTGAATGATGACTTCATAGATATAGAAGTTTGATTGTAGCTCCAAGATTGTAAGGATGGCTTCAGATGATCAGTCCGAGGTGAATTTGGGCACTTTTCTGGATACCAGGGCGTTGAAGAATCCATTTTTTGATCCTATCGTCAAGTTAGACAAGACCAATTACCCACGGTGGTCTCAGACTTTCCTCATCACCGTCAGGGATCATGGGAAGAGCCACATCCTTACAAATCCGAAGCCCGAGAGCAAGACTGGCGTCAATGCCACCTGGGGTAGAGATAATGCCATGGTCTCTACGTGGCTCATGCAGACAGTTATTTCCTGTATAGGGGATGAGATCATGTATTACAACACTGCAAAGAAGATATGAAAGTCCTTGCACGAGACCTATTCCTATGCCAAGAACTCTGCATGAGTTTTTCAGGTCTTCTACGACCTTTTCTATTTGCGTCAGGAAGGACGTACTCTGCCACAGTACTACTCCCTCTTGAAGGGAATGCTGGAGAGACATCGCTCTTATCTGTCGGGGTGTGGCTGTGATTCTTGGAGGAATTTTCGGAGACAGTAGGTCGTCTCTCTCTTCTTAGCAGGTCTTGGACCTGAGTATACAGCTGCCAGAGATCAGATTCTCACAGCTACTGAGCTTCCTACCCTGGAGGAGGCTTACAGTAAACTCAGCAGAGTTGCAGTTCGTACTACAGTCCCGGACACAGGTACCCAAACATCTGCACTGGCAGGGGTACCCCTTCCCCTGCACGTGGTCGTGGACGTGAATGCTCGTCTGGTACACGCACCAAAACACCATGCACTTATTATAGCAAACTTGGTCATCCAGAGGCTACATGCTGGCAGAAGCACGGTAGGCCACCCATGGCCAATCAGGCAACTGAGGTTCTCGATGGAGTGCCTACCGGTCTTGATGTGAGCTCCTTGAGTACAAAGATTGAGACCTTGAGATAGCAGATTGCGCAGTTGACACAGGCTTCATCCTCCTCTCAAATTTCGAACACTACAGCCATGGCCTCCTCATCAGAGACACCTGCGACTGGTATGTCGTCACTTTTGTCTTCTGGTGAGTGGTTGATTGATTCTGGTGCATCCAAGCACCATGTGGCAACCGTGGATCCTTCTCTCAGTTGACACCTGTTACACCTGCCAGGACAGTGCAGGTGGCTAATGGGAGACACTCGCCATTTGTTGGCAAGGGAGATATGTCATTACCTCCTACTTTGAGACTTGAATATGTCTATTATGTGCCTGATTCTCCCTTGAATTTATTATCTGTAAGCAACATTACTAGGGATCTGAACTGCCTAGCTATCTTTAATGCGTCTTCTTGTGTCTTGCAAGACAAATTCAATGAGAAGACGATTAGTGGAGGGCGTGAGGAACATGGGGTGTATCATCTGAGCCGCACTGCTTTTGCTACTTTTGCTACCCAGGGCTTTGCTTTTACTGGATCTCCTCTCCAGTGGCACCACCGCCTTGGCCATCCACCCATTCATCACCTCAGACGCGTTACACCACATGTTCCCTCCACTACTGCTCTCACTTGTGATACTTGTCAACTTGGCAAGCACCATAGGGCTAGTTTTCTCAGTTCTATGTCTATTTCGTCTGTCGCCATTTTTGATTTGATTCATATAGATGTGTAGGGTCCCAGTCGTACTCCTGATCGACTTGGGAACAAGCATTATCTTGTTTTAATTGATGATTTTTCATGTGTGACTTGGATGCTTATCTTGAAAAATAAGTCTAATGTGGGACAAATTATTGAGAACATCAAAGAAATAAAAACTCAACATTCTTGTTTGGTGAACTGCTTTCGCTCAGATAATGCCTTAGAATTTTGTACTTTAACGTTTGTACAATTTCTTTTCTAGTTGTGACATTATCCATGAGACGTCATCATACCTCTCAACAAAATGGTGTTGCTGAGAGGAAACATTGCCATATTCTTGATGTTGCTCGCACCTTGCTGATTCACCACTTTGTCCCTTCTCTCTATTGGGGTGACACTATTTTGACTATTTATTTTTTGGTTAACCGGATGCTTAATGCTGCGTTGCATGAACGGATTCCTATTCAGGTCATGTATCCTGATCGTCCCTTGTTTCATGTCACCCCTCGAATTTTTGGTTGTGTTGCCTTTGTCCATTTGTTGGGACCAGGTCAGGATAAACTAACACCGAGAGCAGTTAAGTGTGTTTTTCTTAGGTATACTCGGACACAAAAGGAGTATCGCTGTCTTAATCCGCTTACTTCTCGGCACTATGTTTCAACGAATGTTACCTTTCATGAGGCTATACCTTTCTTTTCAGTGACGGCTACTGATATGCCTCCCGAGGGCGATATAGCACCAATGCCATATTCTCCCATTCGTTTTGGGAGCTTTCCTGAGATTTCTCTCCCTACCACACCACCACCACCACCTGCTACACATCCCTTTCCACGCCTAACTGGGCCTTTGCAGACATATGTTCACCCTTATGCTACCTATAAGGAACCCCCATCCTCGCCCTCACCATCGGCTTCTCAGGTGAGTCCTTTAGACATTGACGTATGTTTGCCATGTGATGCTCACAGGGACAGGACAAGTGATGTGTCAGATGATGATATTGACCTTCCGATAGCTATTCAAAAGCGGCCACGAACTTGCACTACTTATCCCACAACAAGGGCACTTGCTACTGATACTCTTGCTCCTAGATTTGCTGAATTTACTCAGGCGTTAGCTACTACACATATTCCAGCCACACACCATGAGCCCATGCTTGATCGAAAATGGTGGGCAGCCATGGAGGATGAGATGGTTGCTCTTCGAAGCCGTGGGACTTACGAGCTTGCTTCACTTCTTGATGGTGCTACAGTCGTTGGTTGTCAATGGATATTTACTATAAAATTCAATCCTGATGGTGGTGTTGCTAGGTACAAAGCCCGCCTTGTGGCAAAGGGATTCACCCAGACCTATGGGGTGGACTTCTTTGACACATCTCCAGTTGCCAGACTTCCCATAGTCCGGATGTTGATTGCAGTGGCAGTTTAGTTAGATTGGCCCTTGCACCAATTAGATGTGAAGAATGCCTTCCTTTATGGTGATCTCAAAGAGGAAGTCTAGATGCAACAACCGCCTAGATTTAAGAGACAGGGGGAGTGTGTATGCCGATTACAGAAGGCTATATATGGCCTTAAACAAAGTCCCCGAGCCTAGTTTCAAAGATTATCACAAGTTATAGAGGCAACTGGATTCAAGAGATCGACAGTTGATTTTTCACTCTTTGTCAGGAGGACTAGACGAGGTACTGTGGTACTTCTGATTTATATAGATGATTTAATCATCATAGGGGACGATATAGAGGGTATTGCTGAGGTTAAGCACATCCTAGCAGAACAATTTATCATGGACCTGGGTGCTTTACGGTATTTCCTTAGTATTGAGGTGGCTCATAACAAGGTGTGGTCTTATCTCAGCAAAAGTATACTTTAGATATTTTGCAAGAGGTTGGTATGCTTGAGGCCAAGGAAGCCAATATTCCTATGCACCCCAAGATGCCACTCTATAATGAGGATACACAAGTGGTGGACAACAGAAGGTACAAACATCTTGTTGACAAGCTGTTGTATCTTACTATCACAAAACTAGATATCTCCTTTGCAACCGGGAGACTGAGTCAGTTCATGGCCAAGCTAACACAACAGAATTGGGATGCAGCATTGATGGTACTTAGATATGTCAAGAGGGCTCCTGGGAAGGGTCTTTCCCTCCCAAAGGGATCCTCTATGACGTTGGTTAGCTACATGGATGCAGACTATGTTGAATGCCATGTGGATCGTAAATCCACTACTGGGTTCTACACCTTCTTAACAGGAAATTTGATCACCTGGAGGAGCAAGAAACAAGCCACAATTGCGAGATCTAATGCTGAGTCTGTGTATAGAGCTATGGCTCGGACGACTGTGGAGATGATGTTGATCAGATCCTTGCTTATTGACCTACAGGTGCAGTTTTCTAATCCTATGGAGATGCGATGTGATAATAGAGCAGCCACCATTGCCAACAACCCAGCATTTCACGAGATAACAAAGCATGTTAAGGTTGACTGTCACTATACCAGGGACATTATTCAGAATGGATTGCTATATACCACTTATGTTGCATCTGAGGAGCAGACTACAGATATTTTCACCAAACCCTTGACCTTCTTTTGATTCGTGCATCTCCAAGTTAAGCATGATAGATATATATGCTCCAGCTTGAGGGAAAGTGTTAGCATACCATATGTGTGTTATTTCCTTTCTAGCTTTTTCCATGTGTACTCCTCAGGGGCAAGGATATATTTTTACTCTTTTGGTCTCTCTCTATATAAGAGAGACCTAGGGTTACAATAAACTTATCTCATTTCAACCAATTTAATTCTTTCTCAAAGGAAGTACGTAGTAGATCTACTTTGGACGATCGGCATTCTAAGGGTGAAGCCCGCTTCTATTCCCATTGACCCTAGCATGCATCTATATGAAGATTACTCAGTAAGTTGATATTAGGCAATTTAGATGCATAGTAGGGAAGTAGTTATATGTCACTGTCACAAGGCCTGATATTGCACTTGCGATAAATAAAGTAGGTCAATTCATTGACAAACCTAGGAAAGTACACTGGAACGTAGATTTGACGATCCTTAGGTATCTAAAGTCAACTCCAGGTAAGGGATTGCTATTTACTAGTGGGAGCTCCCTAGATGTGGTGGCCTACATAGATGCCGACTATGCTAAATGTCCAAAGGATAGAAAGACTACCACTAGTTTCTGTACATTTGTTGGAGGTAATCTAATTATTATAGTAACCAGGTCAAGTGCAGAATCCGAATATAGAGTTATGGCTCAAACCACATTTAAGCTTATGTGGATTAGATCAGGTTCCAATATCTGACTCCATGGAGATGAAGTGTGATAACAAGGTAACCCTCTTCATTGCTAGCAATCCAGTCTTCCACGAAAGAATAAAACATGTGGAAGTACATTGTCATTACACTCGCGACATGATCCACAAAGGATTTATTTACACTTCTTTCAGGTGACTTCTAAAGACCAGATGACTAGCATGTTCATGAAGGCACTTCCCCATGCTTCATTTGATTGTTGTCATTCCAAGCTGAGAATGACAGAAACTTATGCTCCAACTTAAGGGGGAATATAGAGAGAGATGAGCACTTTTCTCTGTTTTGATAATTTATTTTATTTTCATACTTTCTTAAGGGCTTGTCTATAATAGTTCCCAAACCTTTCACCATATAGAGAAGTCTAGGGTTTCCATAATGATATATATCATTTCCTCTCAACAAAAACCATATGAAAGAGAACTCACTCATTTCAAGCCAAACTATTTTCTAATTTCGAATGATCTATTGATTGTATCCGGTGCTAAACAATTAAGACAGGGTAATATCTACAAAAGTTTGGCTTGAAAGAAATCGAATAAATGCTCCATTGATTCCCAAACATCTAGCCAGATTCGCTAGTCTAATAGCCATAGACTTCAAAAGAATAGAGATACAGGTTTAATTGGATAAAAAGCATGACTAACTATCCCTTCAAAAAAACACCACTACCTATACCCCACTTTTGGTCTTACATGGAATAGGGGGAAGGGAGCAAGAATACACAGAGGATCACCTACAGTAAAATCATAGAAAGTGGAGAAAAAATGGCTAAGTGACAATTTTTTTAGAAACAAAGGTATGGTTAGTCGATATCAAGGACCACACCGGCTAAGCCAGACTAGGCTTGTTCTAACTCCTTTAACCACTTAGGATTAGGTTACTTTAAGGGCCCACCCCAAAAATGTATTAACCACTTAGGCTTAGGTTACTTTAAGGGCCCACCCCAAAAATGTAGGTCAAATCTTGTTTACTTTGAGGGATAAGCTGACCACCATTGAGGAGGTTCCTCCCCTATCTTGCATGAATGGTCAAAATTAACTTGGATCACATGCAAGAAAAGAGAAGCTGACCTTCAACAAAACACAAAAAAACACATCTTACCTCTTCCACAAAAAATAATCAGCAGCATGCAACCCACCAGAAAGACAACTATTCTTGAAATATGAGGTCCCACTTCCTTTTTAGCAGTTAAGGACATGGCATGCTAAAGCCTAAAACTAGGGTAGTAAGAAATACCTTTTGCAATATGTTTGAAAGGAGGTAAAGGTTCAGGAGTATGTTCAAAGAAAAAAGTATGTTTAAGAATTAAAATCAATTGAAGCAAGCAACCCTGCATAGAATAATTTTAGATAATTATGAAACTCAAGGAAAAAAAAATATTACCTGCAGCATTACCAAAATGAGCACCGTCAATGTCATCTTCATCATCAATAAAGTCAGACTCATATCTATCTTGATCGTTCGAAACAGAATCATCACTATCAGTATTACCAATGTCTTCCGACGAAAAACTAGTTCCAACTATGGTAAGGATGACAAAAAAAAGTAATAGTAAACAAAAGAAAATTATGAAGGCCACTCAATTTAAGCATTTAAACAAGAAATGAAATTAAAATCTAAAATGAATGGAAGGATACATTTCGTCCCCATCAGCATCTTCAATGGGAAAATGACCTTTAGAAACATAGTATCCAACAAGAGAGATGCTTCTTGGACCAATGACAGAGAAAACTACTTCTTCTTCCTCTTCAAATTCAAGCTCCAAACAACAGGACTCAAATTTGTTAGGCATCAAGGAACATATTAAAATAGGTCTTCTGTTGCCCACGTTACATTGTAAAATAGTCCTTCGCCCAATCTCATTTGGGGTAAGAATATTGTCAAAACTATCATCAACTCGAATAGCAGCCTATATACATCATCATTTCAATTAGGTTATTCAACAAGAATTACACGGAGTAGAAAAAAAAAGAAATCAAATGTGTCAATTATATCGAGACTTCGAATTTAGTGTAATAGTTCTCAAGCATACAAAATAAGCATTCAAGCAGCATTTGTTTTTTTATGAGGAAGCGGCGATGATGGGTGTGCTTGATTGCTCAGTTCAGCAAGAGGAGACCAAAGTCTAAGGATATTGATAGATTTTGAAGCAAAAATTGAAATGAGAATTATGAGAAGGAATCCTTACTTTAGATCAGAAAACTTCATCTAGAAATGCAATTTGGGTTTTCATTTCGCCAATGATGGTGCTCTATTCACAGCAGATAGAGATGTAAACATGATGCCAAGCCCTGGATATACATACTTGTGTGTTTAAGTGGACTTAGATAAACCTTCACCAGATCAAATCCGCATTCAAAACAGATCTGATTTGATAAGTCACTATTGAATTCTCTCTTTTTATCATTATTGTTGTAACCTAGGGAATGAAACTAACAGATGTAGATACCAAAATGGGAGAGGTTTTAAGAGAATTGGAAGGAAGGATGTTGAGCAGAATAAAACTAAAATAAAGAACACAAACATATCGAGGAAAGTAAGAAAGGATGGGTCTGCTAATAAAAAGGATGATTCAAAGTTGTGCAGCTAATTGATGATATGAGAAACAAGATTATAAATCAAGTAGAAATAAAATGGATAAAAAGAAATGAAAAAAATGTAGAAGGCTTTTTGACAGGGAAAGACCAAAGGAAGAGTAATGAAGTAGAGAATTTGAGGACTGAAAATTTGATACATAGCAAACAATCTTGGCAAATATCAAGACAAATCAACATGAAATTTAGACAAAGCAAATGATCATGGGGAAAGCAATCTTGGAAAGAAAAACACAGATGATGTACATCAAAATTCTTTTGGATAGAATATAAAAGGCTTCTCAGAGGATGAGGTGCGGTTTGAGGGCTGAATGCGGAGGAATGTCCCAGCCAAGACGGTTTCCCAGTTTTCTTTTTCAGAGAGTTCTAGCCCCTGGTGGAGGCGGATGTGATGCGGATGATGGAGGAGTTCGCAGCCGGTAACAGAGGGTTTGATAAGCTAAATAGATACTATCTGTTTTTGTTTCCTAAGAAGGAAGGGACAGAGGGATTTTAGACCACTTGCTCTTTCTAAAGCGGTTTACCTTATTATAGTTAAGGTCCTAGCTAACAGACTAAGGGGCCTACTAGGAGAGTTGGTCTCCCCTGTTCAGACAACTTTTGTTCCTAAGAGAGAAATTTTGGATGGTTTTGTGATTGTGCTGGAAGCCTTGGTCGCGTGCAGGAGGGAGAAGAAGCAGGCCTTTTTGTGGAAGGTCGATTTTAGCAAGGCATATGACTCAGTTCAGTGGGACTTCCTGTGGGCTTCCTTGCTGAGAAGAGGTTTTCCTGCGGTCTAGATTGATTGGATGAAGAGATGTGTGATGACGGCATCTTTCTCAGTCCTTATCAACGGGAATCCAGCAGGAGGTTGGGTCCAACCTAGAAGAGCGGTCAGACAAGGGCTACGCCCTCTTACGCCCATGCTTTTTGTTCTTGAAGCAGATGCTCTTGCACGAGCAACGCACAAGGCATGTAGCAGGGGCCTATTCAAGGGCTTTGAGTCTGGTGGTGGCAGGGAGGTAGTGGTCCTGCAGTATGCTGATAATACGCTCTTCCTGGTCGAGGGAACGAAGTTGGAGGCGAGGAGGATGAAGATCCTTCTAGAGCTCTTTGGTGAGGCTTCTGGATTGCAGATTAATTATCAAAAGTCGACTTTTGTCCCTTTCAATTTGTCCACCACGGAAACGGAGAGGGTGGGTGCTGCTTTGGAGACAGAGGTGGGTTCTTTGCTGTTGGTGTATTTGGGCCTCCCTTTGTCCGACCATCGCCTCAGAGTACAAAATTGGTTCCCGCTAATGGAAAGGATGGAGGGAAGGCTGACAGGGTGGTCTTCCAGGCTCTTATCTAAAGGTGGGCGATTGACCGTGGTGAAGGCGGTTCTGATTCTATGCCGCCGTACTTCCTTTCGATCTTCAGGTTGTCACGTCAGATTGAGAAGAAAGATCTCGAGGTTGATGAGGAACTTCTTTTAGTCTACTACAGGGTTGTCAGGTAGGGGGGCAAGATTGGTGGCCTGAGAAGAGGTGTGTAGGCCTACCCAAGAGGGGGGCCTTAGGGTTAGAGATGTGGATAGAACGAACACCAGTCTTCTCACGAAGTGAATTACGAGGTTGGTGGGGTAGGAGCAGGGGCTTCTTGGTGATGTTATGTGATGGTGCTACAGCGACTTCCTATCGTGGGGTCCGTTTTTCTCCCCTCCTCCAGGAGCATCACACTTCCTCAGGGGCTTGGCTACGATGACAGTGAAAGTACAAGGCTTCTTTGACCCGGTGCTTGGTGAGGGAAACTCGTTCTGCTTCTAGCAGGATGACTGGCAGGGGGCTAGATCTACTTTAGGGGAGAGGTACCCTTGCCTCTTGGGAAGTGCGATGGATCCATTGGCCAAGGTTGAGGAATGCTGGGATGGATCTTGGTGCCACATTTTCCGGTGGGATCTCTCCGATCAGAGATGCGAGGACCTCCAGCAGCTGTTACAGGAGTTGGTGGGTTGGGTGTCGGACAAAGGCCTTGATGGTTTTTATTGGGAAGGAGATTTCTCAGTGGCAAAAGTATATCGCAGGTTGGGGAGTGGAGCGGCTGGTTTGGACGTTGATCTGTTACAGGATTGCAGACTGATATGGATGGCGAAATGCCCGTTAAAGGTGAAGATCTTTGCCTGGTTGGTGAGAAGAGGAAGGATTATGATGAAACAATGGAGAACGAGATGGGCCCAAACGGACGACCTGGCGTGTCCCCTATATTGGGTGGGGGGGGGGGCTGATGAGGATATACAGCACCTTCTCCAGTGCCCGTTCGTAGTGCAGGTTTGGCAGGAGATAGGGATTGATTGGATCTCCCGCAGGGACGTGGCTAGCTTTTGGTCCTTTCACAGGGGAAGTGCTAGTGGTAGAGTCTTCACCTTTCGCTCCAAATATGCTCGGGCAAAGGTCTTGGCTGTTTGGTAAGGGGTTTAGCTAGAGAGGAATGGGGTGTTGTTTAGGGGAGAGAGATCCTATGTGGAGAACTTTGTATCCTCCTCCCAGATTGGTTTCTGGAGATCTATTTTGAAACTTCTGATGTGATTATGTTTTTGAGATTGAATGAATGTAGGTGGTTATCTCTTGGACAATCACCCTTTTGCCTTAAAAAAAAACAAGAATATAAGAGGTCGCAGGCAACAAATAAAGGACCAGAGGTTCCGTTCTAGGCAGATTAAAGTCATCTTTGAGGAAATAATTGGTGAGGGGCCGAAGATTGGCATCCTAAAATTCAGAATAAATTTGGTTTTTTGTAGGGTGTAGATTGTGACGAGCAGTTACATAATGAGATACAAGCTCAACAATATGATACAGAGATAGAACAGGTGAAAGAGCAGGGTTTTCAAAGAGGAAATGATTCAGAATGGTAGCATCTTAGATTGTGACCATGCCTGAATGGTCTGTTTTCTTGAAGAAGGGAAAGGATGATTACTGTAGATCGCTAGTAATCTACATCATTAATAACTTTTAAAAAAGAGCATAGTTACAAGTGTTGGAGAGCAAGAAGTAACGGAGCACAAAGCTTCCCTTACAACATTCTTTCGCCAAACTTATTCCCCTTTGAAAATTGCCCAATTTCAATTGAATAATATGAATAAGTGAAAGCATAATAACAAAATACCAAACGCATTGCATAAAGAACGCTTAGGTTTACAAGGTCCCTAATAGGGTTGATTTCTATATTACTATTCTCAAAGAAACAAGTGGGGAGTACATATTTATTTATAGATCATCACACACAACACTCCACATTACACGATGTAAGATTAAATGACCACTACACACAATTCTCTGAACACTCCCCCTCAAGCTAGAACATAGAATGCTCAGCTTATACAAACAGAAATCCCACTCTACACAATAGAACACAACTCTCTGGCTCTTACTTGTAGGCGGGTTTGCTAACGATGACAGGGTTGGAGTTGCTAGCCGAGCTGTTGTAATTGGCTCTAACAAGGGTCTCTCCTCTGGAGACCTCAACTGCTGCTGGTAGCTCCCCATTCAGTATCCATATCATGGGTCTTCCTCTGAAGATCTCGAAACTGGATCTCCCCCCTAGAATCCACAAAACTGAATCTCCCACATAAAAACCTAACATGGCCCTTCCTTTGAAGATCTTGAAACTAGATCTCTCCTCTAAGGACCTTAAAACTCTAAATCTCCCAGAGTTGTGATTGTTCCTGTGGTCATCTCGAACAAAAAAAGGGCTCCCAAATGAAGGATGATTATAATAGGATCTACACTCCTTCCTCCCATAATCTATAAGAGAAGAAAATAAACATAGAGAAGATATAATAAGACTAGAGAAAAACTTCTCCCCCTCTTCTCTTCAACATAATCAATTTTTTTACACCAACTCACTTTCCTTTTTTAAAATCTTTAACTACAATCACCCTTTGTTTTCTTCTTTTTTATACTCATCTTCCTTCCTTTCTCTTCCTTTTTCCTAGTTGAAGGAAATGAAGCGTCCCATTTCATAAAGGAAACCCTACACCTCTTTTATAGATAGAGGCGAGGGAAAATATTACATGATTCCAAACATAAATAAAAATTACATGAACACCCTCATAACATAATGCAACACTCCCCCTCAAGCTAAAGCATATATATCAACCATACGCAGCTTGCTTCTACACTTCTCAAACATAGGGCGTGACAAAGGCTTGGTGAACATGTCTACAATCTACTCTGATGAAGCTAAACAGGAAGTGCGAAGTAGATCCTGCTGAATCAGACTTCTAGTATGGTGGCAATCTATCTCCACATGCTTCGTCCGTTCATGAAACATAGGATTATTAGCTATATAAGTGGCAACCATAGGCTCTTCAATAGTAACACAAAGATCCTTCAATAATGACCGTATCCAGATCATCTCAGCAACAATATGTGCCATAACACGGTACTCTGATTCAACACTGGAACATGACACTACGCTCTACTTCTTACTTCTCCATGTCACCAGATTTCCTGCAACAAAGGTATAGAAACATCCGGTGGACCTCATGTCTCCAATATCACATACGTAGTCGGCATCAAAGTACCCAACAATAGTCATAGGAGCTCCTCTCTGAAACCGAAGTCCTTGACCTAAAGCCTTCTTGATATACCACAACACTTGCATTACTGTTTGCCAATGCTCATCGGAAGGCCTGTCTAGAAGCCAACTCAACTTACCCACTACAACGCTAATATCTAGCCTAGTCATAGTCAGATAAAGATCTTTTCACAAGCTGCATATATGCCTTCTTGTCCATCAGTCAAGCAAACTCATTAAATAAGTAAACCTTTGGATCCATGGGTATATTTGCTCCCTTAGATCCAAGCACGCCAGCCTCCTGAAGAATATCTAAGGCATACTTCCTCCAAGACATAACAATCCCCTCCTTGCTCGTGGCAATCTCAATACCTAGGAAGTACATGAATCTCCCAAGGTCATTCATAACAAATTGTTGTGCCAAATACTCCTTGAACTGGGACATACCAGCCACGTCATCACCTCTAAGAATAAAATCATTTACATATACAAGTAGAGCCACAATACCCCTGCTAGTCTTTCTCACAAATAAAGAGTTGTCAAATGAAGACCTCTGTAATCCAATCACAGAGTGCCTTTGATAGTTGTTGGAACCATGCTTTAGGACTCTACTTAAGGCCATAGATTGCCTTACGCAATCTACACGTGCACTCCCCCTAAGCCTGGAAACTTAGGGGTTGTTGCATATATATCTCCTCCTGAAGATCGCTATACAGGAAGGCATTTTTGAAGTCCGGCTGATGAAGTGCCCACCCATAGTGCACAGCCACAAAAATAAGAATGCAAACAATAGAGCCGAGCCACTGGTGAGAAGTCAAAGAAATCTACTCCATGAGCCTAAGTGAATCATCTAACTATGAGACGAGCCTTGTTCCGAGAAATAAACCCATCAGGGTTATATTTCAAGGCAAAGACTCACCTTGCCCCAACAAGATGTGCGCTAGACAATAAAGATGCCAATTCCTAGGTGCCACTGCCACGAAGAGCAGACATGTCTTCTTCCGTCGCCGCCTTCCAATGTGGATTTAAAAGTGTCTGTTGATACGATGTGGGAATCTCATAGGTAGACACCGCAGTAGTAAAGGCATGAAATGCACCACCCAAGGAGCAGGTAGGAACTACACTTCCAACCACACAATAATGGGCACATGAGCGAGATGCTTTCCGAATAGCAATCGAAACACCATCATCATCAGGTGGACCTGGAGAAACATCAATAGGAGTATTGTTAGTGGCTCAATATGTACCTGATCAGGGGAGGACTGTGGTGGCTCAAGAGGGACAGAGGAGGGAGGTTGGGTAACTCTCTCTCTGATATGTAGAGGCCTTGCCTTAAATGTTCTTTCATCTGGAAGTACAATTCCGAGTGAACTGGCAAACTACTCTGGAATAGTACTACTGACCTAGAAATCATCCATGGATACCGGGGGCACAAGCATAGGTGCATCAATTTCCACATCATGTAATTGACAAGCTGATATGGAAAAGTAGGGAATGGACTCATGGAAAGTAACATCTGCACTAACATACTGCTTATAGATTGGGTCAAAGCATCTATATCCCTTCTAGGTTCGACAGTAACCAAGAAACACGCACTTAATTGCTCTGAGGGCAAGCTTATCATGTCCAGGTCCAAGTAATTGAGCAAAGGCAACACAGCCAAATGTCTTGGACGGCACCAAGAATAGATCAGCATCTAGATATAACACTGTCCAGGGTACTTGTTTATGAAGCACAGAAGAGGAAAGCCTATTAATGAGATAACATGCAGCCAGTACTGCATCCCCCCAGTAAAAATGTGGGACACTATTTTGAATAAGCAAGGCACGAGCTATATCCAAAATGTGTATGCTTTCGCACTGCCACCCCATTCTGTTGTAAGGTGTGTGGGCAGGAGGTCTGGTGTACAATACCAAGAGAAGCATACAAAGTGCCCAGTTGTTTGGTACAAAATTTCAGTGCATTATCTATTCTAATAGTCTTAATACACATATCAAACTGATTTTCACAAAGGCAATAAACTGAATAATAAAAGAACCAACATCTGATTTATTTTTCATCAAAATATCCATGTCAAACATGAAAAATCATCCACAAACAGTAAATAATATCTATGCCCATGCCTGTCTACAACACGACTTGGATCCCACAATCACAATGCACTAAGTCAAAACAAGCAAAACTACTAGAACTCATAGAAGCTAGAAAACTGGCTCTATGGTGCTTCCTCAGCTGGCAAGCGTCACACTAAATCTTGGTAGCAAGTAAGAGATGTGGAATGAGCCAACGTAGCTTGTCCAAAGAAGGATGCCCTAATCATTTGTGACACTACAAGGCACTGCCAGTGGAACTCATCTAACATGCTACAACAACTAGACTCTGAGCTAGCCGATGACACCCCCTCATATCCGCCACCAATCATCCTCCCAGTCATGCGGTCCTAAAAGGTACACCTAACATTATCAAAAATCGTGTGACAGTCCAACTGTTTAGTAATAGTACTAATAGAAAGCAACTGTATGGCCATGTCAGATACATAATATACATCTGCGAGATGTATAGTAGGCGTAACCGACACTCCTCCCCTACCACGAATAGGAGTATGCCTGCCATCTGCTAGGTGGACTAAACAACCCTGTGGAACTCCCTGCATGTCTCCAAAGCACTGAGAATTTCTAGTGAGATGATCAGATGCACCAGAATCTACCAACCAGGTATTAGTCATAAGTGAAGAAGAAAAAGCATAGGTTGTTGTGCCTGAAAACTGGCCCTGATCATGTGTCAGCTGGGCCAGGCATTGAACCACAGAATCATAATCTGCCCCTGCAAGTGTAATGTACTCAAGCGCAATCACTAAATTAGTAGTAACAATGGCTTGGTTAGCGACAGTCGGCCTCCCAAGTTTGTTCCAACACTTTGCCTCAACACGACCAAGCCGCTCACAAGTAGGCTTGCCACGAGTACCATCTCCGCACCCTCTACCACAAAAAGGACCCCGTCTATCACAAGCACCAACAGCTACATGGGTAGAGGAGACTATAGTAGAAATCACTTCATGTGTAGCCTACACCTGCAATCTGCTTAACCTCCTGTAGATCTCAATAGGTGGTAACTTTGGCAAGGTAAGAATCTAAGACCAGGTAGCCGCATAATCATCACTCAGACCCGTAAGGAACATATGGGCAGAAAATTCCTTTCTCTGATCCCTTTGAGCAGTGGAGGTTCACATGAGTCCACACGCATTATACTTCTTCAGTAGCCCATTCATAATGGAGTAGTACTGTGAAAGGGACATATTCTCATGCTTCAAATGACACAAGTCATAATGAATCTGAAACAACTGAGTAGAATTGAGTTCATGTGAATATGCTATCTTCAGATCATCCCACATCTCTTTGGCAGATTTGTAGTACATAATATCATTGCCAATCTGAAAAATGATGCTATTTAGTATCCAGGCACTCACCACAGTGACATCCCTTTTCCATGTGACATACTTGCATGTCTTCTGCTCTGGTGGCATCTCAATGAGCACATGTTGCTTCCCATGTCCTTCCACCATCACAAGGAAAGTCTGAGACCAAATAGGGTAGATGGTCTCATCCAACTTCATAATGGGTGCGAAAAACGGGCTTTTGTACACACCTATTTCTCTTAATTGTCCACCTTGCCCTGAACTTACTCCTGACTCAAAAGAAGAGGCCATAATGTACATTCAGTAGTCACAACCACCAAGACTGATGCAGAAATCAGATCTGAAAACAATCACAACTTAGGGAATACACACCCTTAAAAACCCGCAAACACGTAGTAGAATACTTCTCAATGCACCAACAAGGAATACACAACCCGGAATATCATCAAACAGGAGAATACACACCCCAAATCTAAGAGAAAGTGCTGCAAAGTACCATCAAACCACCATGTGGAGGATTCTCGGATCTAGAGCTCCATCAAACAGTCTCCAAGAATTCTCTACTTAGACAGAGGCATTGGTGTGCCCTCTCCCTATTGCCAAACACGAACGCAACGAGAGAGAGAGCACAAAGGGAGGAGAGGGCGGTCTGGAGTGGCGACTTGGGGGGGCATCGCCAGGCGGAGGTTGGCTAAGAGCAGCCTGGATGATGTCCCAGGCGGCGAGAGGAGCAACTTGGGTGGCCTGAGCAACCACCTAGGCAACGAGATGACAGCCTGGGCGACTATAGACGGAGGGGCAGCAGCCTAGGCAAGCGCCTAGGCAGTTGCAAACGACGGGGCAGCAACCTGGGCAGATGCCTAGGCAGCTGCAGGCAACGAGGGTGACGCTACCGACGATGGTGGCTAAGGGGGATGGTGGAGGGTTAGGGTTTCTTTTAGGTGGAGCCCTCAACTTGGCTCTGATGCCAAGTTGAAGGAAATGAAGCGTCTTATTTCGTAAAGGAAACCCTACACCTCTTTTATAGAGAGATGTGAGGAAAAAATATTACGACTCCAAACAGAAATAAAAATTACATGAACACCCTTATAACATAATGTAACATTCCTTTTTATAATTCCTCTTCCTGCCTTTATTTTTTTCTTCAACTAACACTAAGTCAATAAAATACCTCACACACACGATAAAAAATGCAAATAACACAAAACATCTCATCTCTTTCCCTTCATTAAGGTTCGGAAGAACCCAACACGCAATGGCAAGAATTGTCTTGTGTTTTGCTCTATGTGTGTCTCTTGATGAGGTTCATGTAGATCGCGAACCTTCTAGAGGTGACCCAACTCCCTACACACATCATCAAGATCGAGTGCGTGGATAGCCGCAACCTCCTGCAACACTTGGAGGCCAGTGATGGTGAGCACTTCTTCACCTCGCCTTCTCCACCATCTCTAAAGTGGGCCAACATCACACAAGAGCTCGTTGTTGCCCCGATTTTCCCCATGATCTCGCGCGAGATCTTTAACGCTATCGAGTCCATCTCCATCGCCAAGGTCATCATCAATCTCACGCTACCAAATCCAAATCTCTACCCCATGCATGAAAGATCTCTACCTCAATCCTCGTTGGGGATCGTTCAACCCAATCGGGAGGCGACGCTTCCTTTTCTTCTCCATCAACCCATATCACCAAGTGTCACCTCTTCACAAGCAACTTCGCATATCACGACCCACGCATAAGGGCACACCTTGCGATCTCCTTCACCATCTTCATTGAGCTCGACGCCACTACTATGTTGTGCGATTGATTTGCATCGCGCATGGGGGTGCATCGCACTCAACCTTCTTCGACTTCCCGCTGCCTCGCGCCACTGGTATGATCGCCAAGTAGGGTTCCCCTTGCAATTGTAGTGCAATCGTGCCTCCTCTAGATTGGAGCTCATGTAAATGACTTGAAAAAAACTTAGAACAATAGCAAGATAAAATATGAGAATAAACCCAAGAACGAACTGATACTAAGTTGAATAATATGAATAAGCGGAAGCATAATAACAAGATATCAAAGGCATTACATAAAGAACACTAAGGTTTACATGGAAACCCCACTCATGAAGAGTGAGGAGAAAACTATGACCCCTGATAGGGTTGATTTCTGTATTACCCTTCTCAAAGAAACAAGTGGGGGGTACATATTTATAGGCCATCACACACAAGGCTCCACGTTACATGATGTGGAACTAAATGACCACTACACAACAATTTCTTTACAGTAGTCAGCTTCACCCGAATCGTTGGATCAACCAACAATCCACTCCGAAAAGTTAACCAAAAGCCTTCCAAGTTGATGCCCTCAAAGTTGGAAAGTTCGGAGCGTTGCATCAGCTCCTTCACAGTCACAAAACATCAAGGGGTGTTGCACATTTTTGCATTCCAACCCACAAAACGAGCCAAAGTGTCCCCTTCAGATAACAACCTCTGCACTCTAGACTTGGTTGTCAATCTCTCTCCTAAAGAGCCATAAAAAATTTTTATCTTCACCAATATCTTAATCTTCCAAAAATTTGTGCAATCCATCCCCAAAAAAGCATCATTAGTCGATACCATTCCATTAAGGACATTGTAGGCCTTCTTTGTCAAGAAATGTCCATGCGCCCAAGCCAAGTGATTGCTTCTACCCTCTGTAGGCCACAATGCATCCAAAACTACCAATAACTCATGTAATTCTGACTCTCTTGCTTCTAATAAAACACCTCTAAAGGTGGTTAACCAAGATCCTCCACCGTGATGAAAGGTCTATCCCAAATCCAAGCAACTAATACACAGTTTTCTATCGTCAAAGCATACAATCTAGGGAGCCTCGATGCAAGAGTCCTAAAATCTAAACATCTTCCCATCTCCCAAGACAAGTTTAAAGAAAGATGAGATTCAACCTATGACCATAGTAATGGTATGTTATGATTTCATATATATAGGAGGGGGAGAGAGATGAGGAGGGAAGCGAGGGTTGGAGTTAAAGGGGAAGACGGTGAAGGGCATAGCAAGGAAGTCGGAGAAGGAAAGCCTAGACCTTGGTGACGCAGAGAAGGCAACAGAGGGGGTGTCTTCCACTGCCTTGTACCACGAAGAGGGCCATAGTGATCGAAGCGATCAAAAGGGCAATGTAAGATATGTCAGACGTCTCAGAGCAGGTCACTAGATGAGGGAGTCATAAGCTACTTCGATGTTAGAGATGCGATGACCTTGGCCACTGGAGCGCAGTGTGTGCTCTCATAAGGGGACACTAAGGCGAGTTGGAGCGTACAGGGCACCTGCTGCTTTGCTTCCACCTCCACTAGCAAAAAAGGTGTCACTTGCAGAGGTGGATGCCCTGTGGTTTGAGGGTCTGGAGGCGCTAGTCAGTGAGGGCCTGGTAGGGGTGGTGATAAAAGGGATAGTGCAACTGGAGGAGGTCGTTGTGGCATTGCACAAGAGCTTTGCAGGAAGAAAGGTGGTCCTGGATGCTGCTACAAGTAGACTCCTCGTGCCGGGGCTACAACCTTAAGAGCATGACGATCTTTGCTTCACAGAGGTCCGACCGAAGGGTGGTTGTCTACGGTGGAAAATGCCTTGCATCCACAATGGTGCATCCGAGGAGTGGCCGCCTGAGAGGGTCATTGTCTCCTTTGTCAATTGGAGGGGTCCCCTAGTGCTTGAGGACAGTGGGGGTCGTAGAGGCTATCATGTCCCCCCTTCGCACACTTGCATGAGTGTCAGGGAACGATACTTGATGGCCAAATCGAGGCTGTCGTTGAGCCCAAAATTGGTGTCCCATTGATGGAGAGAATAATACTTTGACATAGGGGCTTCTCATGGGTAGTATCCTGTATGCCTACAAGAGCCTTGACAACAGTGGCCACTTTCGCCGAGGTGGTAGGAGGGCCAGGAGATGCAATGGAGGCAAAGCGATGCGACGACGGTGGCGGAGGAGGCTTCTAAATCACTAGGGTTTGGCAACCCGCAAGGAAGCCAAAGGGGCTATGGGCTGACGTGGAGACCCCTGGGATGGATTCAAGGGTGTGTGCAACCGACGATGCATTGAATGCAGGGCCTTGCATGGCAAGTGCGTCATTTTCAGAGAGGGAGACAAAACGGTCGGAGCCTGACACAGAGTCTCCTTGAGCGAACGAGGCTATGATTGCAGCTTCGGTGGCATTCAAAGCGGAGCCATCCATGGTGGGTTCACTGAAGGAAACGCATGGGGGAGAGAATTTGATGGAGGGAATTGCGTCTTTGAGGGATGGAGTGAAAGCCAGGTCAAAGCGGGATCCGAAACTTCGGATCCCCTCTTAGGGGCGATGGACTGTGAGACCTTTTGGATACGACGGGGGTTTCGACAATGGACTATAAGGACCCAAAGAGTCCTAGTAAGCAGAGTGCTCCGCCTCAAAGAGAACCCCACGCTTCGACAGCAATGGCGATTAATCCTGCAAAAAGAGAGCAGTAGGAGGTGGAACTCCCTTGACTAAGGGATACAGAGAGTGTCATGACCTCCCCTCCAACTTGACATGAGAGCTCTCGATCGCGGTGCCCTCAACTCCACAGCAAGGGCTTAAGAGCTAGCCAAAGGGGGGACCCCATGCTGAAGGGCAAAGACCAAAGCGGCAGATCAACGTGCAAGGTCCCTTTGGCCCAGTGGCAGCCGCGCATGGTGCTAAGGAAAGGTGGCATCCTCTACACCAGGTAGTGGAGGTACTGAGGTGCTACGCAAGATGAGGGTCGGGTGCGGGAGGTGGTTAATGGTTGTAATCGAGGGTGGTGGAGCAGCCACGACCCTCGACGAAGAGGGTGGTCGGTGATGACGAGGTTGTGTGGAAGGTGATGGAGGCAGCAAGCTTCTATCAGTCCACGAGGGAGGGTTTCAACTTTGCCCAATGTTAAGGATCCTATCATGGAATGTTAGGGGTCTCAATGACCCCTCCAGAAGGGTGACACTGGGGGGCTACGTTAGACAATAGAAAGCGAATATTGTGTTGTTGCAGGAACTAAAAGTTGACAAGGTGTAACGGAAGGATATAGAGGGAGATTGGTGGCACATGGATGGAGGGCTTCAAAGCACTAGACGTGGATGGCCAAACAAATGGCCAACTTTTGGAATGAAGGGAGGATCTCCTTACCTTGGAGGACTATTTCTCGAGGAACCACATCCTATCCACCAGATTTGTGAAGGGGACGGGTCCAAGTTGGTTGTGATAGGTGTGTACAGGCCGATGGAGGCATAGACGAGAGCTATGATGTAGGAGGAGCTTGCTACAGTTGTAGCAAACAGTTTAGGTTTACCCTGGCTGATTAGCGGCAATTTCAATATCATGTTGTAGCTGAATGACAGACCGATGGGCGAGGAAGGTAGGACTCGAATTCTGATCAATTTGCAGAGTTTGTGGAGGTGAATGAACTGATTGACATGGTTTCGCTCTCCTACGCCTATACATGGAGGAGCACCAATGGACAAAGGTCCAAGAAAAACATTTTTATCAAGTGTGAAGCTAGCTAAGGCGTACCCTTTGGTCGATGTCTCATCCCTAGAAAGGCCTTTCTCTGACAATACACCCTTGAAATGGAGGCCAAATGTGGCAGGAACGTGTGGGACTTATTTTAAGTTTGATAGATCGTGGTTGCTGGAGGCAGGTTTTAGGGAGGTGGTGGAGAAATGGAGGTCGCTCCAGGTGGAGGGGTCGGCAACAGCCTGTCTAGCAAAGATGTTGATAGCTCTGTAGGATTTTCTAAGGGGGTACAGGAACTCAGGGAGTCGAGGCCTAGAAGGAAAACAGAGGCACTGGCCGAGATCACAAGGCTAGAAAGTAGAAAGATACTAGGCCATTATCCTCAGAGGATAAGGACTTCAGGGCAAGACACATGAGGGTGGTACAGAAAGACAAGAAGACAGAGATTAAGTGGAAGACGAAGTCCAAACAGAAGTAGCTAAGAGGAGACTCTAATACCATTTTTTTTTCACCAGATGACGTCAGCTAGGAGGAACTGGATTGACAGGCTGATGGGCAGTGGGTGATGTAGACACATCTATGTCACATAAACTATCTATTTATGTGTGTTCTTAGCCGTATAATTGCATCATGCATTACAAATATTCCACAACATGCATCATCATGCATTTAGGTTAGATTGTATAAATTTTATGTTAATTCTCCCTTTTTGTGGTTAAGGAACAGGGCATTATTTATCGAAGCCTCGAATTGAATATCCAACCGTACGGATATGATCATGGCAATGATTGGTGTTCAACGACTCCGAGATCGTCCCGATCGGACCTCCGTAGCATCAGATGCAATTCGAAAAAGATAAGAGGTCAAGAGGCAAAGTGGTGTAAAATCCGGACTTCAGATGACAAATCTAACCGCACGAATGGGTTCGATCGACAATCACAGCCCAATGGCTCGAAAATCAATCCAATCCGACAACCGTGGCACCTCCTACAAGCAATAGAAGATGGACGGCCATAATAGCGCCATGTGGCGCCATCCAAGCCGCCCATGGTCACCGCAGCCTCCTCCATCAACATCAGCTCAATCTCCACTGTTGAATCATCATCCAACAGTGGAGATCGTCTGCGAATAAAAGCAAGAGCTTAACCATCCGTGCTTGTAGCACGGTGGTCGAGCGGCTTATCTCAACTTCAAGGTTGTGCATTCGAAGCGCAATGCACCTCAAATCAAGCATGAGCACGGGCACGGGTGAAATTCATCCATTGGATGGTAATCGAGTGGCGGAGGAGGCTACGTGGCGACACAGATGAGCACGGATGTGCACGCACAATCTGACAGCTTCTCATGTGCAATCTGACACCGACGCTGAGAGCGTGATAAGATGTAGAGGCTTAAGCACTTCTCAACTGTCCAATCTCTCGATCGAATGGTTAAGATCGTGTGCACGATGAGGAAGCATTCAGCGGCTGAAAGTAAAAAGGCAGGGCCGCGTGCATGCTTCAACGACATGGGTCTTTAGTGACGTTTATATCCATCACTAAAGGCCCCAACAATTAATGTGTAAAGCCTTAAAAAATCTTTTTGCCCCCAATTTCTACAACTATAAAAAGAGACCCCTACCACTCATTTTCTTCATCTCTTCCTCTCTTCTCTTACCCCCTCCAAAGCTCTACGAGTTTGTCCCAAACCCGGGATGCTCCATTAGAGTTAAAAATATAATTTTTCCATCTTCTCACCCCTTTCATGGAGCATCCCATGGTTGTCCTCTCACCGCCGTTCGAAAAGCGGATCCCGCTGCAACGTTGCCCTATTTCATCCTCCATCCTCCAGCTCCATTCTCCTTCATCCTACATCTCACCACCCTCGTTCAGGTGCTCCGTCAACGCAGCTCGTCCTCCAAGCAGCCGTCGAGGAGGATAATCTCTCCATCTTCTCTTTATCGCTTTCTAAATTAGATTTCCCACATTCTAGTGTAGCACATAGATGTAACGAACATGTTTCTATAATTATGAAATTCTTGTTCATTCTCTCTATTTTCTTTTTATTTGTACTATTCTTTTCCTCTCTTCTATTAATTATTCTTTAAGTAGATGGCTAGCGTAGATTTAATTCGACCAGCTAATCTACTTCGTGACAAATAAACGCGATTTTTTATCAAACGTTCACATCCCCGTATTCAACCCAAGACTCACCAGAGTTTTGGTTAAATTATTTGTTTGCCGGATTTTTACGCGACTACAACGACACAGCTTTCAAAACTCAAATTTTCAGCGTACAAATCCCGTTTAACAGTGGGGTTCCCTACTCAGGCAAGGAGGAGGTTGGTAAAGCAACAGCAAATTTCTTTAGAGAATTCTATGGAAGGCACAAGAGGGGCAAGTGGAGGTGGACTGGGGAGGACACGCAGAGAGTGTCCGAGCAAGAGGCAGAGACACTAATGGCCAGTTTTTCCAAAGATAAGGTTAGGAGGGTTGTATGGGGGCTCAATGCTGACGGGTGCCCAGGACCAGATGAGTTTTCGATTTTCTTCTATAGAGGGTTCTGGATGTTGGTGGACGTGTTGCAGATGGTGGGAGAGTTTGTGGAGGGGAACAGGGGCTTTGACAGGTTAACCAGCTTTTACCTCTTCCTTCTACCTAAAAGGGAGGGGGAAGAGGCTATCGAGGACTACAAGCCAATTGCATTGTCGAATGTTGCATATCTCATTGTTTCGAAGGGCCTGGCTAATAGGTTGCATGGGGTTTTAGTGGGCATTGTCTCATTAGTACAAACGGGTTTTGTCCTTGGAAGGGGTATCTTGGATGGTTTTGTGATGGCTATGGAGGCCTTGGTGACGTGGAGAAGAGCAAGGAAGGTAGTGTTCCTTTGAAAGGTTGATTTCTGTAAAGCTTACGACTCTATTCAATGGGAGTTCTTGTAGGTCGTGCTGATCAGGAGAGGTTTCCCGCAACTGTGGCTTCACTAGGTGAAGAGGTGTCTTACAACGACATCTTTCTCGCGCCCAAGAAGGGGGTTAGGCAAGGATGCCCACTCATGCCAACGTTGTTTGTCCTTGCAATGGACACCCTTGCAAGGGTGGCTTTCAAATCTTGTCAAAAGGGTTTGTTTAAAGGTTTCAAGGTAGGTGCTGACAGGGAGATCCCATTGTTACGATATGCAGACGACACCCTGTTTCTAGTAGAAGATTCTTCGGTGGAGGCTGGCAAGCTATGTGTGCTTTTGGAGTTGTTTGGGGAGGCCTCTGGCTTGCAAATTAATTACAGGAAGTCCAACCTTGTGCCTTGTAATATGCCGGAGGAGGAGGGGGTAGCCTATGGGGCTGCACTTAAGACAGATAGGGGATCCTTACCCTTGTCCTACCTAAGCTTGCCTCACACAGATAGGCATCTAAAGCTGTAGGACTGGCTACCGCTGGTGGAGAGGATGGAGAAGAGGTCATTGGGATGGGCATCCATGTTGTTGTCAAGGGTGGCAGGTTGACGGTGGTGAAGGCAGTGCTCTCATCTATACCAACCTACTTGTCCATCTTTAGAGTACCCCGGCAGGTGGAAAGGAAAATCACAGGACCAATGCGAGATTTCTTCTAGAGAAATTTTGGGACAGCAGGGAAGGAGGCAAGATTGGTAGCCTAGGAGGAGATCTACCGACCTACAAAGGAGGGTGGCCTTAGGGTCAAAGATGTAGAATGTGTCAATTTAAGCCTTCTCACGAAGTGGATAGTAAGGCTAGTGGGCCTGAACCAAGATCTTAACAGGGCACTCCAGGACGGCTATGGTTCCCTTCTATCATGGGAGGCCCTAAGGTCTCCGATGTCTAGGGTGTCACACTTTATAAGACACTTGGGATCGATGATCCCAAAGGTTCGTAGTTTTTTCTCACCGTACATAGGTGAGGGGGACACATCCAGATTTTGGTTGGATGATTGATAGGGAGAGGGGACCCTCGGTAATAGGTATCCCCACCTCATCTCGAGGTTGCGAACAAGGAGGCATCTGTAGGGAGTTGTTGGGATGGTGCTTGGTGTCCCACCTTTTAGGGGGCCTTATCAGAGCAAAGGTGCACAAAGTTCCAGCTGATGTTGCAGGATTTGGAAGCATGGGAGCCCGAGGGAGGGATGCCTTTTATTGCGATGATGGGAGTTTTTCTATAAAGAAGGCTTTCTACAGGCTGCGTGGAAGCTCGCGCATGGTGGATTAGGATTTCCAGCAAGACTAAAGGATGATCTTGTTGGCAGACTACCCCTTAAAGGTCAACATTTTCGCATGGCTTGTGAGGAAGGAAGAGTGCTTACCAAGGCCTGGAGGGCAAGGTGCGCTGCGATGGAGGACATTAGATGCTCGTTTTGTGTCGAGACATATGAGGATGTACACCACCTTTTTTGGGTGTGCTTTCGTTGCACAAGTGTGGAAGGCGTTAGGAATTAATTGGATTGATTTTGATTCTCTTGAGAAGTTTTGGTCCTCATTCCGAAAGGGTAACATTCGGGCTAGCAGAAATACGTTCAGGACAAGGAGAAGGCAAGGGTGCTAGCAGTGCTGTGGGGTGTGTGGCTAGGAAGGAATAGGGTTTATTTTTAGGGGCGAGATGCCTTATGTCAAAAATATGGTATCCTCCATATCCTCATAGCTTGTGTTTTGAGAGTCCACCCTATAACTCTTAACGTTATATTCGGTTGCTTTTGCTAATGAATCTAGGTGGTTATCACACAGATAACCACCCTTCCATTTTTCAAAAAAAAAAACTATGACCATGATAAAACCTTGCCAAAAAAGCAAAGACATTGCATGGAGTCAACCAGCTTTCATTCCAACTGAGTGTGCTACCATAGGAATCACGTACTACCCAGCTCCATAGGTCATCTTCATTTGACAATAGTTTGACCATCCACTTCGATAACAAGGAGTCTCCAAAATCTCGTAGGTGCAACACCCCAAGACCACCCTACTCAATCAATTTGCAATCTTCCCAATTCACAAGATAGAAATCTTCCCTCATGATTTGGACTTTTCCATAAGAATCTCCTCCTAATAGCAGCAATCCTCTTTATATTTTCTTTGACAACTTGAAGACAGAGAAGTGAAATACAGGAATTGCTGAGAGCACAAATTCCAACAAAACCAACCAACCCCCTGGAAAGAGCACACCCTCTCCATACCGGCAGTCTTTCTTCAATCTTATCAACAAGCTGAAACCAATCTCTAAAGGTTGATTTTTTCCCTTCAAGGGCAACCCAAGATATAAAACAGGTAGATTTCCTGCTTGAGTTTGCAAGACGAAGGACCAAGCAGTAACCTCCTCATCTATCACATTCAATGGCACAAACATTGATTTAGCATTGTTAACCAAAATGCCAGAGATGTTACAAAAAATGCATACCAAAGAATTCGAATGTTCTGGCACAAAACCACCTTCCTAATAAAGAAAAGGGTGTCATCTACATATTGTAAAATAGGGGTCACCAAAGCACCATATGAAACCAACTTGTATCCCTTCAAAAGTCCCTTGCAAGAATTAAAGGTCATCAAAACAAGGGTGTCTTCAGCAATAATGTATACGAGGGGTGCCAATGGACAACCCTATCTCACCCCTTTTTGTAGCTGAATCCACCTTCCTGCGGGACTTCCATTCACTAATACAGAGAATGAGGTAGTCATGAATATCTTTCCATCCATGTGATCCACTCAAGGAAGTGCCTTTATTTAAGCACCTGCCACAAGTAGTAGGTTCAAGGTACATATTTGCAGACCTTCGAAAACTTGACTTTCCACAGAAAACTCTTCTTCAGCCTTTGCCTCCAGAAGGCAAACATCTCCTCTACCACAATGAATGATTCCTGCAAGGACCTACCATGGATGAAAGCTAATTGAATCATGCTAATGGCAAGTACCTTGGCCACAATAAGATAAACCAAACTTGAAAGAGCTATAGGTAAAAAGTGCTCCACCAATTGCACTACTAGCTTCTTTGCCAGAAGAAACACAAAGAATTTGTGCAATCTTTCAAAACCAAAGTTACCATCGAAAAACTCCCTACACATGGCCATAAAGTCATCCTCTACAGCCTCTTAAAATTCATTAAAGAAAGGAACAAGAAAACCATCTAGGTTGGGTAAGCTTTTCGCTTTCAAACCTCGAATAACAAGGACTTCTGCCTCTGTCACCTGTCTTGGCAAGTTTCTAATCTTCCTCGAGCACAAGAATATCCATGTGAAAACACTGTCAGCTACCAAGGCTATGTCACCTTGTGAATGCATGAAAGTAAGTCTAAAACTTACGCGATTTGTTCCCTTCTGAATACCAAATAAATGTTTTCCCATTCTCAACAAATTAATGAGGTTTAATCTCCTCCATAAGCTAATTGCAAGAAAGAAGAAGTGTTGGGAGTCGCCTTTTAACCACAATTGCCTGGACTTTTGATGTTAATCCATCTCCTTTTTGAAATCCTCCTAAAAAACCATCCCTTTCTCTATTATCGTAAGCTCCCTAACATCCTTTATTCTATCCAATGCTATAATCCCTTAAAGGGTATCAACTCTAATCTTCCCTCTCTTTTCCCAAGTAATTTTCTTGAAAGTAGTCAGTTTCATTCTCAAATTTAGTAACTTATCTGCTGCGAAGGTAGAAGGACGCACCTCAAGCCACTTCTCTCATACCAGCTCTTTGAAACCTGGCTCCAATAGCCAACATTTATGAAATTTAAAGTATGAGGTGAATTTTGCATCTTCATTTGATGATCCAATCAAGAGAATAGGATCTGAAAAAGGTCTTGGTTTTGCCATGATATCTACTATCTGGAATCGATGTACAAGATCAACCGTATGAACAAAGAAATTTATTGATCTTTGATTTAACCCCCACCGAATTTCTCCAAGTAACCTAGTGCCTACTATCAATAGTTATGTCATATCACTCTAGTTAGGCCACCAAATCCATGAACACCTCCATAATCATGTCCCTTCACATGTTTGGTATATCTCCAACCGACAGGGTTGCATTAAAGTCTTCATAGGCCAACCAAATTCTACCATCAAGAAAAGTAGGCACTTGTCGAAGTTCCTTCTACAGCACTATTTTCATATCTTCTTTGCATAGTCCATAGACTATTGTAAAGACAAGAAGAGCCACCTCTGCGATAAGCACTCAAATAACATCACCTCCCCAAGGCCTGGGATGTGAGTTCAAAGTCAAACCCCTTAAAAGGAATCAACAAGCCTCCCGACCTACCCGCTAAGTCAACGATCAAGAAAGGGTTAAAAACATTGCTGCCCAAGTTCTCTCTTCGTGGTGGATCCAAAACCACAAGTACCACCATCAACTTTGTCTCTATAGGCTCGCATCATCATGTCCCTTCTTCCCTTGTGTCTTCTCCTCAAGCATCATATGTCCTCTCAGGATATATATATATATATATATATATATATATATATATATATATATATATATATATATATATATATATTTACGCCTGTAGATCAACCACAATCTTGGTTGGGGGTACCATCTTCTACGTGCTCAATTGTTGATGTTTTCTAGCGGTGGGAAAAAAATTCTACGAACGATTTTCAAAAACTTATATCGTTAGTTACCTTGTTAATAAAATGTAAATCGTTATTTAGGGTAAAGTCATGTTTTGATAAACCAACTTTAGTATAAACGGCTTTGCCAGAGGACCTATTTTTCCAGAATTACTAATACTATTAAGGTATCAAACTGCTACTAAAGTTTGGAATCCCCCAAGGGGCCTATCCTGAAGACCATGTTTATATTTATGGAGTTTCTTACTCACATAAAAAGAATTCCTTTCAAAAAGTTTAAAAAAATCCATGCTTTGTATTAAGAGGAAAAAATCACACCACAGATCTGCATGCCAAAAAGAGCAAGACATTTGCTCACAATTACATTATAAACATCACAATCAAACTAACAAGAGACTGAAGAGAGTTCTTGTGGAATATGGATTTCAATAAAAGATAATATTCATATTACAATATATTCTCAAACTGATAGCTATACATAAAAAATGGGCATTCCCATTACATGTCTACAATCAAATATCAACAAAAAAATCAACAAAAGAAGCTAGTTCTTTTTTCTTCGCTTATAAAATCCTAAAGGTCACATATTCTAGTATGTACTCCATGCAAGACTGTAAATCAATCTCATCAATAAGCAAACATGACCTAAACAAAGGGAATCACGGAGGTATAAGTGTAATTTGCAATGAAACCTGCGTAAGCCCCTCCCCACCAAGTCATTTTGTGTATGCATCTTCTGAAGTACACTTTCAATGATCAAATCGATGGAGTGAGAAAATCTGTCTCACCTACAACTTTCAATAGCAAGGCTCCATGTAGCGAAGTAGGCTACTGCTCTTATTCAGTATGAGATTGTATCTCTGGCTCCTTATGCACCTTCATCATCAGTTGCTCCTAGTCCTTCTCCTTGTGATGGTCCAAACCATCTTACTGGTTTTCCTCCATCTTTATCACCAATTCTCCATGAGCTCCCTATCATCCTCAACCTCAACCTCGTCCTAATCCTCATCCTTGACATCAAGGTTGCACTAAAGGATAAATAGCCTCTTCCATCATTATCAACATTTCGGGGAGCCTTAACCTCAACAAGTTGTCGACCAATCTCATCTTGCAAGCCTTGCATTGCGTTATTGATAAGTCTCCATAGCTCATTGAAATTAGGACTCTCTTTTGCCAATAGGTCGGTACCCCGATCCCACTTAGCTAGTTGAAATTTCAACATAAATCCATTTATTAAAATAAACAAGAAAAAAGAACTAATTGAAACTTAGTTGTGAAATATATACCTCGCTCCACAATATCTCCCTATGATAACCTATGCATCTCCGAGTTATACCATGATATCACGTTACATAGTCTGGTGTCACGCTCAAGCCCTCATCACCTATGGGCACTATCTCTACAACTTGCTAACAACATGCATTCCATTCTTGTATATGCAGTGCATGGCACTCCACCAAGTTCGCATCGTATTTCCCTCTCAGATTCATGGTATGGAAATAGATATCAATGTCACACTTATCTTGCATTCTTTATTGTCCTCCCAACTGATGCATGACATGATCCATAAAATAATGTTCCATCATATGAAACATAATAAGTGACACTTAGGCATGCTAAAATTCCCAACCAATGAGGCAAGATCCCAGTGCTAGTACAGCCTCGATATATGGCTCCTATACAACCTACAAGAAGAAACAAGCCATTAACACTAATCCGCGAACAGTAAATTGAATTCGTTAAAACTTAAAGGAAAATTGTATACCTAATCCGCGTACTATAAATCAAAAAAATCACATTTGCGCAAACATGGGTTGCTACAATTCTCAAAAATCCATTTCATTTTGGAGACAAGTAGATCTAAGATGACCTTTGCTACTCGTGTTCGGAATCTGAAATTAGTTTACAGAATTTAGCTGGCATCTAAGGCCATGATTGTTTGTCGAGAATAGGATAAACCCTTCTTTAAAAACATTGAAGTTGCTGCTCCTAGGTATACCAATGCAGTATGAATGTATCCAAATTCAAATTCTTGTGTGTAAGTGCAACCAAAGCATGTAAACATGGAATCCTGTAGATTTCCCATTTTCCATGCATGTATTAGCTATTGCATTCATCGATATGCTTTTCCGACCATTCATGCCATATGTTGTAGGTCATTCCCTAGTTAGAACTTCATATTGTAATTCAGAACTCCAATGATACATTTCCGCAGGACAACCATGGGCAACCATTCACTTCTGCAAGTTACTATTAACCCAAGTAGAACTCCAGTGATACATTGCTAATGTTGCTTCTGCATCGCCTCGACAATCTCGAAAGTACGTTATACAATTATGAGATGTTTTCTTTATCAATGTAGTGACTGGCAAAGATCTTACATCTTTTAAGACTACATTGTAGGTTTCACATATGTTAGTTGTCATATACCCCAATATATGTCCACCATCAAAAGCAACAGGCCACATTTCATTCGAGATTGATTGCCTCTCAAACCAAGAAGGGGCATCTTTCTTTAATTCCTTAAGTTTTTCCATACAAGCATTAAAGATAAGTGGACAATCCTCAAAGGAAGCTTTTTGCACAAGCTTTTTCATTATTGTGCATCATTAAAATTGATGGAAACATGACACGAAATAAATCTTCAATACACAAAAGGAGGAAGCATTCCTACTTCTAGAATTTCTTATTGCTTCCTTTATGCATGCATGTCTATTCTAGTCCATGTCTCAGTTAAATAACAAAGTACCTGACATGTGTTAGAAATCACGCCCATGTTTCTTCTCTTTCCTCGTCTACCAGAGCAAATGCTAGTGGGACAATGTGATTAGCTCCATCCATAGTGCTAGCAATAAACATGTGTTTATGCGTGCCATACAAGTGTGTGCCATCAATGCTAATAAGTGACTTGCACTGTTGGAATGCCTCAATACATGGCCCAAATGCCCAGAACGCTTTCCCAAAGATACTTCTACCATCTCTTAAGGGTCTCATGTATCCCTTAAAGTCAATCTCAATCCCAGGAGTTGTTTCTTTGATTGCATGAAATAAGTATACCATGTCATTGTAAAAGTCATCCCAATCACCATATGCAATCTCAATTGCTTTTCTATTGACATCCCAAACTTTTCTTTTACTAATTTTGCATATAAACTCTCCATCAACAAAGGTCTTATTTTTTCTGACATTGATAGTTGTAAATTCTTGCACATATTTTACAAGGTAACGTGTCATGAAATTACAATCAAATTAGGGGTAGCCTAAACCCATAACAAGGTTCTGATGTGTACAGTCCATCAACAACACCAACAACAAATTTGCCATCAAATTTCCTCATATGTCCACGAAGTCTCCATCTACAACCCTTCTCTTTATGACTGTATTCAACAACCTACATTTTCCTATCTGACTCGGAAACGAAGTTATATTTATGTCAAACAAACGAAGTTATATTTATCTCTAACATGGAATTCTTTCACTACAAAAATTAAATCATCCTTAGTATTGAATACCTTTCCAACATGGAACTATCCACCAAGTCTCGTATTAGCAACACTTTCCTCCCAACTGATATATCCAAACCCAACTAGAACGTTATAGAAATTGTTGTCCATAACATAATGAACGTTATCGCTACCACGCCCATCCATCATGAGGTAGGGTCATGTGAGAAATCAATAGGTTCATCTTCATGACTATCATCATCTAATGGGATTTCATTGAAACCACCATGATCATTTCCAAAATCAATACTAGTATGCCCAATCAAATCAAATGCAAGTTGCACCTCTTGTGGCTAGACAACTGGAGTACTCACTAAAGAGTAGGCAATTAGAGTACTCGTTGAAGGCTGGACAACTCAAGTACCAACTGGAGGTTGACAACTGGAGTATTCATTGGATGACGGACAACTGGAGTACTCATTAAAAGTTGGAAAGCTGGAATACTCAAGTTTCGAAAAGTACTCTATCCCCATGATGTCCATGATGTCAACAAGTGAATCAAGGTCATCATCATCTATAATCGATGGTTGGATATAAGTTGTTCACCTACATTCTCCGGTTCTTACAATCATTGGAAATCTATATACTATCTCAATGCCATTTGTTTAAGGAAACCCTTATATTCTTGCAAAAGAATCTATTATATCTAACTCCATCTTGTCCATCAACAACAAGCATACAATTGTAACATCATTTCAACTAACCTGAAACTTAGTGTCTTTTCAACTAACCTGAAACATCATTATTACAACCATTTACATCAACCATTCTCAAATCATGTACACTAAATCAACTCTTCTAAATGAATCAAGCATTCTTCTATTTCAATCATTCATTCTTCTTTAACTAATTAAAGCTTTAACAAGATATTCACTTCCACTATGTGCAACCCCTAACAATGAAAAACTACATTCTTCAAGAACTAATTAAGTCCAAAGCAAGAAATCATGCACTTCAAATCAACTCTTCCAATTAAACTACATTCTTCTCTAACAAATTAAAGCTCTAACAATATATTCACTTCCTACAAGCCAATTGCTCTCGAGGTCACATACTCTAACAAGATATTGAAAGCTAAAGGGACTAACCAATGTTTGAGAGAGGGATCATGGTTGTTCTAGTCTTGGTCTAAACATTCTATTTTTACCAACATTGACTTTAGGCCCAATTAATTAAGGCTCTTTGTTGACATATCTCCTTCAGTCTTACTAATTTCTATTTGCTTTACTCGGTTTGTTGTTTCTATTTTTTATCTGGACATGTTATGTTATTTTCCCCAACACCTCTCCTCTATATAAAGTATAGGGCTCTTTGAAATAATAGATTTGATTATTTCCTTCCACTTGATATCAGAGCCATGGTCCTAGGCCGATATTATGGTATACCACCAAAAACCTAACCCTCCAAACCTCCATCGTAGCCCTATCTTCCTCTCTCTCCACGTACTGCCAACACTTGCACCTATAGTAGCCACCGTTATCAGTACTTCTCCACGATGACAGCCAACACTGCGGTGGCTATCTAGCCACCTAGCAACACGCGAAGAGAGGAGGGGGTCCTCCTGTCAGCGACACTGAGGCCTATGATGCCTTAACGTGTGTTCGCTTGGCCCGAGGCATTCCCATTTTGGTTCTCGATTCTGCATTCCAGGTCTTGTTTGCATTGGAATCCATGTGCAAGAACTAAAATCAGATCTTCACATGTTCCTATATGAAAATCGATTCATATTTGAAGATGTACTAGTGGGGGCACTTGATTGCTCTCCTTCCTTCTATTCAAGGGTATAGTGGTCATATAAAGGAAAAGGCAATCTTCATTGGGATTTTCTAGTGTCAATGTTGATTGCTACACAGCTAGTATGATGTTTGAATCTGAGGAGTGTAAGAGCCTCTTCCTTGATCTTAGGATGGAACTAGATGGGATGAATTATTCTCGATGGTCACAGATGCATATGATGACCATGAGAAGTAATGATCAAGATCATATTGTTCTTCAACCAGAGGCCAAGGAGAAGATAGTCCCAACCACTAATTATGCAGCATCGGTGATACCAAGAGAGATATCTAACACTATTACTGCCTTTAGAAGGGAATATGAGACATTACTCCAAGTGTATAGCCAATATGGGGCTTCCCAAGCAAGTTCAACTTGTTTGTCTCAAGTAGGTGATGCAGATTGACTTGTTGATTCAAGAGCTTCTCAGCATATTTATGGTGATGAGAGATAGTTTACTACTATTCACCCGGTTTCACCAGGCAGATCTGTGCAGGTTGCTGATGGGAGACAAGCACCAATATCTGGTCAAGGGGAGGTTCATGTAACCTCACACTTGAAGTTGAAGAATGTTCTTTTAGCCCCTAACTTCTCACTAAGTCTACTATCAATGAGCATGATTACAAAGGAGATATGTCAACACCCTTGAATTTATCAAAGAGATGGGCTCTTTTAAATTATACCAAAGGAGACCCCAATTTCATTTGGATCAAATTAGTCGATGAGTCTATAATAATTTGTATCAATCGAAAGTTAAAGAATTATTCCTAAATCTCGTAACGAAGAAAATTGGAATGCATTAAGACACGTAAAATGTGCATTCGTTGAGAAATCAAAATCTAAATTCTATAAATGATAAAACTTGAACGTATTTTCCATGAAATGAAAAAACACATGTATTGGTGGATTAGGGGTTACCTTAGTGGATGCACTAGCAAGATGCGACTTCAGCACGAGAAGGGAGGATGGGAAGCAACAGCAGCAAGGAGGGAGGGTAAGCAACGACGAGGAGGGAGGTAGTGTAGGAGCGAGATGTAGTAGCCTACGGAAGAAGTTTGAAGTCGACGAAGAGGAAAAAAGAAAGCGTTAAAGTTTTAAATGTCTCTGCCAAAGTCACGTATTAAAGACACAAGTTTAGTATTTATAGCATAGTCATGTCTTGAAGACACGACTTTGCCTTAGTTAACGATTTATTTTTTTTGCAAGGTAATTAACATTTTTTTAAAACCATCTATACGAAATTTTTTCTCCACCAAAAGTCCTAACAAGCTAACTAGGAGGATCCATACACTGCTAAAGTTCCGCCACTGAGCCTCAAACCAATGTAGGTCGTTCATCCCAATCCTAAGAGTTGATCACCATGTCGGTGGAAAGGCTTCCCGAGCCATCTCCCGATCTACTTGCATCATCGCTTAGGAGAGTCAAGGTCACCACCTCGCGAACGAAGCTACAGCATCACCGATTATTGCTTGTGATTACTCCTTTTTTATCTAGAGGAGTGAAGATAGCAACCCCATCGTGGTTGTCGGCTTAGTATAGAAAGAAGCAGTAACACCTAAAGTTCCAACCAAAAGATCTTAAGTGCCATGCAAAGGAACAACAGGCGGTGAGAGACCACTGTGTGAATTTAAGTAGCCTTTTGGGCCCAATAAAGGTCCACACTCAAAAGCACCATCCCAACAAGAAAGAAAAGGACTTGCCCACTCTAAATCTATTTCTACATCTAGACCCATCTTGTGCAAGGTGATAGTCAATGGGTGGGTGCATAGAATGTTTAGGGGTGACCTACTGCCTCACTTGGAGGTTCACGCCTCCCCTATGGTGGCCTAGGAGGCTTCCGTCAAAAACTCCACCACAACCAATGACCACAATGCCCCCACCTCTGTAAATGACTTCAACCACTTATCCATCCCCTTACATCGAATCAAAATCAACCACAAGGATCCGCACAACCCTCAAAACAACACTCTCAGGGATGGATTTACCGACAACAACTTCAACAACCAAAGCTTCCGCCTTCCTCAAGTCCTCTACTCGAAGTTCCACCATCCTCACAACCTACCAAATGTGTCCATGATTGTGCAAATCATCTCTATCAACCACAAGTGCAATGGGACACTCATGGAGATGGGGATTACAGCCTTAAAATGGAGGGCACCCATCTCGAGATCCATCGGCAGCCAACAGCCTTAGCCATCGTAACCTCCTTCCCTCAATGGTCATCGTCACAAAGCACAACAATTCAAGCAAAATTTGAATTAGGGATAAATACCTTGCGATCATCGACCATGGCTAAATACCCAAGTGATGACCCACCGTAATCTTCGCCTCAGCGAAGCTCAATTGAGGCTTCCCAACCATAACGTCACCTATTAAAGCCATCTGCAAGAAGGATTCAATTGTCTAGAGAGTCAAGGGACTAAACAATAGACACTTCAAACACCATAGCCTTCCCCTCGAAGGTGAAGAAGCACATGAGCATTATCCTCTTCAACAGTGTTTCTCCTCCATAACCATCTCTCTTTCCCAACTCCCACCCTCATCGAGCATCTCCCTTGCTTTCTCTTTCACTACCTCATATCTCCCGTCATTTGACCAAGCCTCAAAGATGTTGCAAAAGATTTATATGATTGTAAAGTTAATACAAAGGATCAACATGTTTCAGATGAAGATGGTAGAATTTGTGCTACCCTCTCTTCTGAAATAGATTACAAAGTTGCCCTTGCACATATAAGGGATACTTTTAAGCCTAATTTGGCTAAAAAGGGATATAACTTAAGAGGTCGAAAAGAATCAGAAATAAATCTCAAACTTGTAAATACTAAAAGTTTAATTGTAGAACTGTGATAGAGTTTCTAATGAAGCCACTAGAACTCATATTAACAAGAATTGTAGAAAATATACTAATAGAGATTTTGCAGCCTATGGTTGATGAAACCAACAGCAGAAAGATGAATTTAGCTGTTAATATGCAAAATTTTAATGTTTATAGTAAAGCTTCTAATAAAATTTCACTTTTGACAAAGAAGTTCAGACAGAAGTGGTTTGTGAACATGAGCAGGCAGTAACGATTATTAATAAAGGTTTGTTTCACGCTGATTTTCAGTTTACTCTTGTATGGTTGTATATGTTTCAACTGATATAATCAGAAGAAGGCAGTTGTGGTCGGAACTGGAAGAACTGTCAAGACAAACCAAGTTTCCATGGCTTGTGGGAGGTGGCTTTAATGGTTATCATTCAACAGAAGAGAAAAAGGGGGGATGCATAGTGATAAATCTGTTATCATGTTTCAAAAGGCAATTCAGAAAAGTGGTCTGATTGAACTACAGCATAAAGAGGATTTTTTTTCTCTATGCGATAACCAAGAGGGCTGTAATAGAATTTAAGGAAGGTTGGACATGTGCTTGGAAAATGTAGATTGGTTGGATGCATTCAAGGTTAATTCCTATTGTTGTTACAGAATTAGTTATGATCATGCTCCAATCTTACCGAAGATGGAGGATGTGAACAAAGGTAATCCCAACCTGTTAGATTTCAAAACATGCCGTTGCTTCATAAAGATATTTTGCATATTGCCAAAAATGCTTGGCCTGATTATTATATGTTGTCAAGAATTTGTGCGGAAGCGAAGCGTGGAGACTCCCATATAGGGGAAAAACAGCCCGTCACGGTGGCTATCAACGCACAAAGAAGAAGAGAAGTGCCTAGTGGCTGCTGCAGAGACCAGCCAATCCTGATATGAACCGGTCTGGGCGCTATGGACCGGCTGCTGGGTGCAGCCGGCCCTGCAGAGGATGAAGAATGGCCCTGTAGGGCCTGGAGGTCGCTGGCCTGGTGGTCTGGTAGTGGGCAGGCCGGTCTGCAGAGGGCAGGCTGGTCTGCAGGAGAGAGGAGAGGCCGGCTGCAGGGGCTGTGAACCGGTGGCCTGGTGGAAACCAGGCCTTGCTGCTGCACGCACAGGAGCAGGGGGGACTCCCCCTGGTTGTTGGTTTTGAAGAATAGAAAGGAGGGAGCATAATAATTGGAAGAAGTTTTCTATTTGCTCAAAGAAATAAAGTATGGGAAGACTCTCTTTTATAGAGAGGACATATGCCAACATACTTGGTAACAAACCACTCAAATTAATGTCTAAAAATAGTTAATTGCAATCTCTCAAAAAACTACTAAAAAAAACTTTCTAAAAATAGGAGACTTGCTCCCTAAGGGAGCACAAAATTGGCCTCCAACCCTAGGTGGTCGGCGGCTGGAGGCTTCAGCTGCTGCTGCCACGTAGCGGTGTCCACATGGCATCTTCTCTACGTTCCAACACTCCCCCTCAAGTCGACGGTCAGGAGGCCTTTGACTTGGTCTTCATTGGTGAGGCTAGACAACCAACCATTCCTCATCGTTGAGAGTCGTGTTGTTTTCCTTCGACATGTCGACGATGAGTCCTCTCGCAACCTCCAAAGTCATTACTTCTGTGGCAACCTGAGTAGTTGTTGCGATGGCGGCCATTTTCCTTTCTTCTCGAAGAAGAGTCCGCAACCTCTCAAGATATTCATCGGCGAGGGAGTTCACGTGTGAGGTACTAGTAGCCCCATGTGGTGGTCTCCCAAACTTGTCTCAGCATTTGTCTTGGGGGTGATTGGTTCTTCCACAATGCTTACATCTCGAATATACGCAGCCAAAACCGCATCCTTGTCTTCGTCCACGTACGACACTTGCTTCAGGGATGGCAAGTGTTGTACTCTCGGTCTTCGTTGAGTCATCCTCCTCGACAATCTCCATCTTCATTAGACAGCAAAAGATGGTCTCCAAGTCCATCTATCCGTCTGAGGCCAGAATCTAGTCCTAGGTAGCTTAGTAGCACGGGGATGCAACCCCGATAGGAATTTGGCATCATGCCAAACCACCCTCGTCTTCCCCTTGGCCTCGCAACAAAGAGGCTCGTAAATGTCCAGCTCCTTAAACAATGCCTCCAGCTTCTCGTAATATTGTGTCAAGGAAAAATCTCCTTGACTCGCTGTCCAAATCCTTGTGTAGAAATCAGTAATATGCGCATTATTCGAAGTTTGGGCATACTTTTTCTCAAGGGATGTCCAAATATTGTATGCACTCTTCTTGTAGAGCATATTGGAGGCAATAGCTGGATCCATGGAATTCATGAGCCAATGCATCACTACATAGTTCTTCTTGTCATTCTCTTGCAACTCCTCCAAAGGAACATGCAACTTCTCTTGGCCTCCAACAAAATTTTGAAGGCGCGAGCCCACAAAATGTAGTTAGAGGCCCCACGGAGCTTGATGGTCGTCCCGGAGATGACCACCTTGCTCTCCCGATCCGAGCGAGGCATTGTTGACGGTCGATGATGCTTCTACCATCTCTACCGCGTAAGTTGCCAATTTTGACGGCAAAAGCCGCAAGTCTTGTTGAGGGGGAACTTTTCTAGAGGCACAAGGCTTCACCGAACAATCTTCGAACCACGCGAACGATGAGTCTAAGCCATCTGCTCTGATACCATGTCAATAATTGATGCACAACCAGAGTGTGAAGACTCCCGTACGAGGGAAAAACAACCGTCAAGGTGGCTGTCAACGCACAGAGAGGAAGAGAGGCGCCTAGTGGCTACTGCAGAGACTAGCTGATCCTGATATGGACTGATCTGCGTGCTATGGACCAGCTGCTGGTTGTAGCCGACCCTGCAAAGGATGAAGAACGACCCTCTAGGGCCTGGAGGTCACCAGCCTAGTGGTCTGGTAGTGGGCAGACTAGTCTGCAGAGGGCAGGCGAATCTGCAGGAGAGAGGAGAAGCCGGCTGGAGGGCCTTGAACCGGCTGCAAGGGCTGTGAATCGGTGGCGTGGTGGCTGCCAAGCCTTGCTGCTGCACGCACAGGAGCAGGGGGGACTCCCCCTAGTCATTGGTTTTGAAGAATAGAGAGGAAGGAGCACAATAATTGGAAGAAGTTTCTATTTGCTCAAAGAAATAAAGTATGGGAAGACTCTTTTATAAAGATGACATATCCCTCCATACTTGGTAACAAATCACTCAAATTACTCTCTCCATAATTAGTGAATTACAATCTATCAAAAAACTACTAAAAAACAACTTTCTAAAAATAGGCGACATGCTCCCTAAGGGAGCACAAAATTGGCCCCCAACCCTAGGTGGACGGTGACTAGAGGCTTCAGTTGTTGCTGCCACGTAGCAATGTCCACGTGGCATCTTCTCTATGTTCCAACATATGTAAAATGGGATGAAAACCTAAGCAACAAAATTGAGGCATCTCAAATTGGTTCAGAAAACACAGAATAAGGATTCGTTTGAGAATGTAGAACAAGAGCACTTTCAGATTGTGCGAGTGCACGAATATCGAGATAGAAAGAGAGCATGCAAGGTGAGAGTGAGAGGAGTCATGGTGGAGAACCAACACTTTATTAATATGGAGAACTCAAATAACAATGAGGGGCACTAGTCTCTTTGTATAAAGAGCCAATCCCAATTAAACTAGGTAACAAATCTTTAACAAAATATCAATCACTAACAACTTTTCCAAAAGAAATAATCCTAAACTAAATAAGGAAAACATATACTTGATTCTAAAGAAACCCAAACTAACACAACTCATCTTTGGCAAGATACTCTTTCCTTTTATTCCCAACGTGATCTCATTATCTCTTGGAGGAAATTCATGAGATCTCTACACTCCCCCACAAGTTAGATGTCTCCAAGTTGTAAGTGAGCACAACAACAACAATAGTACTCAAGCTCAAACAATTCTTCAATCTTTACGTGAATCACGAACATAAGTTTAGAGCACGATCCCAAACACTTGATGGTTGACTTGTTTCCGAGAAAATCTACCCTCTTGGAGGAGAATAAAAGATCAAAGAAAGGCTTCCATTGGTGGGTATTAGTTTCCCCACAGGTTAGATGTCTCCAAGTTGTGAGCAAGCACAACAACAATAGTACTCAAGCTCAAACAATTCTTCAATCTTTACGTGAATCACGAACATAAGTTTAGGGCATGATCCCAAACACTTGATGGTTGACTTGTTTCCGAGAAAATCTACCCTCTTGGAGGAGAATAAAAGATCAAAGAAAGGCTTCCATTGGTGGGGATTAGTTTCCCCACCATTGATCATCATCCTCCTTGTGGAGGACACGGCCCAAAGCTTCTTCCTTCAAGCCAGGAACAGTTATTGAAGCAGCGAACATAACACGTGCAACCTCAGTCGTTGTTGCCATAGCAATAGAGTAATAGAGCCATCAAGCTTCAACAGCGATCCCAAGCATTCTAACAAGGCAGGCGTGAAAACGGACTCCTAAGTCACTACAGACTTATTTGCCCACACCAGGCACCCGAACTAAACCTAGCTCTTGTTGAACAGGTGATTCGTCTAGTTGCAGTAGACATATGACGAAAAGATCTTCCCACAACCACGACCTCGACCACAGCCACTTCTAGAACTGCCTCCTATTGCAGCCAACGTAGAGGTCTCAGCGGAAGTAGGCGTAGACACTAGAGGCTCCTCGACCTCTATCTTCTGGAGACGACTATAGATTGTCTCCAAATCCAACACTTCGTTAAACGCCAGGATCTGATCACGCACATATTGGTACCTAAGGTTGAGACCCCCTAGGAATTTGTACACCTGCCACTACACATTTTCAGACGTCTACTTGGCGCTACAAGCGGACTAATAGATGCCCAACTCCTTGAATAAGCCCTCAAGGATTGTAAAATACTTAACCAGGAACATATTGTCCTAGTTAGTATTCCTGATCCTCCAATAGATATCAGCGAATCTCCCGCTACTTGTTTTCTGAGAGAAACGTTTCTAAAGTGTATCCTAGATCTCCATTGTATCCTTGTACAACATATTCTATTAACCGCTACAATCAGTCATTTATGTTTACGTTATTATTTCTTGAGTTATAATATTTTCTATTTCTTTGAGAACTCATGTAATTTTCCCACCTCTAGATATTGAGAGGTAGGGTTATGAAATAAGACTCATACTCATTTATTATAACTTGGTACCAGAACTATAGTCATATACCGATGTCTGTATCCACCTTAATTCCCATGTCCCTTTTATCTCCACCAAAAACCTTAGCAATCTCAAGGAAGCGCCGCCACAGCCACCATCAGCTTCTCTAGGCAAATTAGCAGCCTGATCTTCTCAAAACCCACCTCCACAGTGCAACGTGAGCTCCCTCAAAGTGCGATTTAGCACTAAAGGGGGGTAAATAGTGGGAGAAATAAAGTCGATAACAATTTGCAAAAATAAAATCAATCACCACAATGAGACAAGTATTTTTTGGTAAAAACCCAACTCGAGCAAAAAACCACCATATAAGTCTCTTGACTTAGGATTTTACGATCTAACAAGTAGATACCACTTAAACCAAGGGTGGCACAATCCTCAAATACAACCACACTACTTTAGACCGAGAGTAGTATACCTCAAATCCCTCTTCTTAACAAAGAGTATTAAGTCTTTACAAGAAGATAGAAATTTGAAAAGCAAATACCCAACAAAAATTACAATTAAAACAAGACCTATAGTGCCCAAAATAGAGATTGAATTAAACTCCTATAGGTTTAAGGATCTTCCCTGAGATGGAAATGGATGGGAATAATAGTACAGTGTTTCAGTGCTCTCAGATGCAAAGTGTAGAGCTTGGAGAGAGACTAGTTTCTTCTTCTTAGAGCCCCTTTCAAAGAGTATAATGGTGGAAAGAATTGTCTCTTAGGTGTGTTTGACAAAGGAGAGGCTCTAGACTATTTATAGATGTGTTAGGAAGGTTCCAGAAGGCTTGGGAAGGGCTTCCTAGCTGTTGGAGACAAATCCTATAAGATTTGGTCGAAATCCAATGATTACAGGGTAATAATTACATTTAACAGCATAATCGGATTTATCAAACGTCTGGTAAGGGTATATTGGATGTCTAATGAAATATTGGCATCTAATTCTGAAAGTGGTCTCCCTGGAATCGAATTGGATCTTATATAGGATTCTTGTATCAAAAGGTCAAACGTCTGATATAGACATATAAGACGTCTAGCAACATGATCAAGAGTCCCTTGTAATCCATTGAATCTTCTGCAGGGTTCTTCCACCTAAGCGTCCTACAGACATCTGGACAATGTGTTGGACATTTGATAAGGGATGTATTACCAAGAATCGGATTTCTCATAAAGGGAGGAATCATGATTTGGTCTAACAAGATTTTGGGTCAAAATTTGCCTAACGTCTCTTTATTGGACGTCTAGTGAGGTCTCTGGATGTCTGGTAATAATAATAAACTATCGATTGATAGATTTGGTTTTGACCTATCTAGTTTAAACCTAACAGCTCTCTACAGGATGTCTAACAAGGTCGACATACGTTTGTGATTAGGACTGGTCATCTGGACAAAGGTATAGACGTCTAAATAGCAATGCCATAGACTCAGGTTCCAAATCTTAGTTCTTGGACATCCGAGAAATCAATTTGACACCTTATAATGTCCTATCAAACGTCTTAAACATGTTTTGAACGTCTAATTAGGCAGTCTGTTCATTGTTTGGACCTAGGTTGTTATGTTTGGACTCTTTAACAACTATCTAAGTAAAAATAAAAAAGCAAAACATTACAACAATATTGCTAAGTCATATTCTTCTTCTCTCTTTATCTTCAAGCTTTAGCCCTTAGCTCCTTTGACAATCTTCTACCTCCAATGCTTCTTGATGCTTTTCTCCTCCATCAAGCTCCTCCATTCCTCCATGGACTTGAGCTTGAGCTCCTTTACACTTGTTTCCAATTGCATTTAACCTGAAATCTTAACTCAAATGCAAACGTCAAATAACAAGTGTTATCATCAAAATTACACGCATGTGCTTATGTTTAAACGATATATCGTCGATACACATCGTCATGGGCGGTATTTCGCCTAACATCTTGAAAAAAAGACATTCTAGCAATGTTGACATGAACAGCGTTGGCAATATCCACATATCAATGGCATGTCACCGATATGTCGTGATATCTCTTTCACTAGGTGATATATCGTCGATATCCTAAAAAAAAGATATTCTTGTGATATAGATATAAATCATGTTGGGGATATGGATATATCGCTGACATATCGCTCACATATCGGGGTATCTGTTTCCATAACGTCAGTGCGCATGTTACATTCTTTGAGGATATTCCCTATTATTCCTCTATAGGGAAACCTTCTTCTGTTATACAGGATGTACCACTTCACGTACCATCAACTCCGCCATCAGTGCCCTTGGAGTCTGCTTCACCTCATATGAATATTCCTATTAGAGAGACCTTTCCTGGACATCGTGAGATTACAGATACCTTTCTTCAACATTTCCAGCACAGGCCTACCTCCACTTCTTTAGAAGATGAGCCTCTCTCCACTATTCCTACCCAATCCTATGTTGGTCCTATAGATTCAATTGGAGATCCAGAGCCTATAGCACTTAAGATAACCGATGTGGATCTTCCTATTATCCATAGGAAGTCACAACAATCTTGTGCCAAATATTTTATTTCCCATTATACGTCACTTGACCATCTACCTATAGTAGGGAGACTTCTATCTCTTGCAGTGAGCAGTCACTATATTCCCAGAAATCATACAAAGGCTTTTCAAGATCCTTCCTGGACATTAACTATGGAAGAAGAGATAGTTGCTCTCCAATCTAGAAGAACTTAGGAGTTTGTTGACCAACCCTCTGGTGCTACTGTTGTAGGGTATAGGTGGATGTTCCCCCTTAAATGTCATCCAAATGATTCTATTAAACGATTCAAAGCTCGACTAGTTATGAAAGACTACACTCAAACTTTTGGTGTAGATTACTTTGAGACTTTCTCTCCAGTAACTCATCTCAATTTCGTGAGGATTCTCATATCCCTGGCAGTGAAAATCAGTGGCCTGTCATTCATGTTGATATAAAAAAATGCATTTCTCTATGGTAACATTGAGGAAAAAGTCTATATGCAGCAACCTCCTAGATCTAGTCTTTAGGGGGAGTGTCAGAAGGTGTGCAAACTAAAGAAGGTTATTTATGGCTTAAGGCAGAGTCCACGAACCTAGTGTAAGAGATTTAGTAAGGTTGTTAAAGAGTATGACTTTACTAGATCCACAGCTGATCACTCAGTTTTCACAATACATAGGGCTATTGGTTCAACCATTCTAATTGTGTATGTTGATGATATCCTACTTACAGGAAGTGATACAAAAGCCATAGAGAATACCAAGACATTTCTACACTCGCAATTTGTGACTAAGGATTTAGGGCTGATAATCACCAAGGAAGTACGTGCTTAACATGTTGAAAGAGGCAAGAATGCTTGGTTGCAAACCTATTAGTATTCTAATGGATCCATCCACATCACTTGCAAATTCTGAGAGCCCACTACTCCAAGATGTGACAAGATATCATGTAATGGTAGGGAATCTTTTGTGCCTAACAATGACCAGGCCTGATATTGCATTTGCTATTGAGAGACTTGGTCAATTTTTGCAATCTCCCAGAAAGGTACACTAGAATGGTGTGTGGCAGGTGTTGAGGTACCTAAAGCAGGATCCTGGAAAGGGACTTTCCTTCAGGAAACATGGTCATCTAAACATATGAGGCTACTCAAATGCTAAATATGTTGGGGCATATGAGGATAAAAGGTCTACCCCAAGCTATTGCACCTATATAGGTGGCAATCTCGTTACATGAAGAAGAAACAAATGTTGTCTTTAGGTCCTATGCAGAGTCCGAATATAGGGCGATAGCCCATACTGCGTGTGAGCTGTTATGGGTGAGATCCATTTTACAGGATCTAAGTGTTTCTATCTCAACTGCCACTCCCATGTATTGTGACAACAAAGCAGCAACCTTCATTGCAAACAATCTAACTTTTCATGAGCGAACGAAGCATATAGAAGTAGGTTATCACTTCATCTGAGATGCCATTCTAACGGGAAAGGTTTCAACACCCTATATTTCTACTGAAGAACAGATTGTAGATATCTTTACCAAACCACTCCCGAAGAAGCATCTTGAGTTGTGTTCCAAGCTTAGCATGTCAGATGTATATGCTCAGCTTAAAAGGGAGTTAAGTTACATGATGTTTAAATATAGTAAGGGTGTGTATGTTATTTTCTCTCTTGTGCCACTCTTCATATATAAAGGCCCCTAAGGCCCTGTAAAATAAATAGTTTGCTCATTTATCCCAATAATGGTAAAAAAAAAAGGCTTCAAGAAGCTCTCCATCAACCAAAATTCAAGAAATATCACCTTCAACAATACCAACTCCATTGCAACTTATCACCTTCAACAATACCAACTCCATTGCAACTTAACACCTTCGCAAAGGAGGCACACACCTCCTCAACCACCTCCTTGCTCCATAGACGCATCAGAATACCTTCAATAGATAATTGATTTGAAGGTTTATAGGAACTCGTTCCTCAAGAGCACCATCATACAAAGCAAGGGGCCTCCAATGAATCACACCCTCACCAACAACCAACTCAGAAAATTTCAACATCTCCAAATCCTCAATTTCAAGACCGAATAGAAGCTAACGAGATAAAGAACAAGAAGCAATCGTCCAATCTTTGAAGAAAAGATGCATAACACCAAGATAATCCTTAACACTCTCCAAAGAAACATGTCCTTTAATGTGAACACCAACCAATGCACTTCAAGACCAACCACATCACAAAATGGTTAGAAACTACCTCAATAAGTCGAACAGTCAGAGGAGGTAGAAGCTTCCTCCTTGTGCATTCCCACCGCCAATGACCAACTCCTTTGCAAATGGCACACACAATAGGATCACGACAAACCATTGCCTAATGCCCACGACCTCTGCATTTGAAGCAAATTACTTCACAAGAGCTCTCTAGTGGAGCTCACCTTCTCCCCGCACTCACTCTCGACCTACCCACTTGCCTCTCCATTCGCCTCTCCACTCACCACTCCCTCCACATTCCAATGAATCAAATACACTCTACAGCTCCTACAGCCTGATGCTAGTCTCTTTGCCTTCCCACTATGGATTTTTGGATGTACATACTTTGTTCACCTGTTTGGGGTTCCTAATAAGCTCTTCCCTCAATTTGTCAAGTGTACGTTTCTAAGATATTCCAAATTTCAAAAAGAGTATCGTCGAAAACATGTTTTATGTCTATAGATGTTTCCTTGTTTGAGAAGGTGCCTTTCTACTCAGATGAAGGCTTCTCTTGGCTGGTTCATCCACAACTATGAGCGTCGCCATAAGGACCCTGTGAGATGAAAAATAGATTTCCTATTCACCTAAGAAACCTTAACCTCTCTTTTATATTAGATAAATTTGAGTAAACTACATAGTCACCCAAAAAGAAATAAAAAAAATAAGTATGTCCCTAGTCTCAACACTCTCCCTCAAGTTGGGGAGTAGATATCAACAAGACCCAGCTTGTCACATAGAAAATCAAATCGCTTCTTTAAAGCTTTAGTGAATAGATCTGCCAGTAGGAGCTTGGAGGAAACATATGGATTGCTAATATTCCCTACAAGAACTGCATCACGAATAAAGTGACAATCAACCTTCATATGTTTGATTCTCTCATGAAAACCTGAATTCGAGGCACTATATGTGGCTGACTTGTTGTCACATAGTAGTGGAACTGGCATACTCACCCAAACACCTAAATATGCAGGAACCCAACAATCCACATAATCTTACAAGCAACTTGGGCCATTGCCCAGCACTCAACCTCTACACTAGAACGAGCTATTACACTTTGTTTCTTACTCCTCCAAGAGACAAGATTCCCGCCAACATAGACTGCAAAACCTGAAGTAGAGTGCTGTCATCTAGAGACCCAACATAGTCTGCATCAGAGTAGGCTAGAATATCTAGACTATTACTGTCTCTGTAATATAACCCTCTGCCTAGTGACCCTTTAAGGTACTTAAGAATAAGACAGACCTCATGCCAATGATTGTATCGTGGTGCATGCATATGCTTGCTAACTCTACTCACCGTTAAGGTTCAAAATGTTGATTTCAACGCCGTGCCGATGTAATTCTAAGTGTGCATTTCATGGGCATACCGAAGGCACACCGTGAAAATGCTCATTTTTCGATCGCAGATTTCGACGATTTCAATGGCCCGAAAATATGCCACATCGAAGGCACGTCGAGGGTATGCCAATACATATCGACAAAAATGGCAGAAGTAGTAAAATAATATCAATTTTAAGAAAATCAAATGTTGATTATGCAACAAGAATGTTATATCATAATATTCTTATGCAATCAAAACCCACTCTTAGACTTATTAAGATCACTTTTTCCATATGAGAAGAATATGAGAACTTGCACTGTCAGGGTTGTCTTGGTTTTCTAAGAATGATTGTAAAGGAGAGAGGGAGGCAAGGTCGGGAAGAGTAGGAGAGGGGTCAAAATGGGCGGCGAAATGTAGAGAGCGTAGTTCTCAAGGTAGCCTCCATTGAGAACAACAGATGGGTGCTGGTGACTAACAAGAGTCGTAAGGGGAAGGTACGACCTATGAAGGAGACAAAGAACACAAGAGCAAGGCGAGAGGTCATTTGTTTCTGGTGCTATAATATGGGTTGCTTTACTTGAGATTGCAAAGACCTAGTCCTCTGCCTCATAGAGTAGGACACAGGAAAGCAAGTTGTCCATTGATTTGGTAACAAGGTTTGACAAATCACGATATAACGGCAATATATGGCATATCGACAGGTCGGGTGGTATTGATATATCGGGCGATATTTTCGAGATATCGACGATATATCGCCGTCTGGGTGGGAAACACATTTTTTAGGCATTCCTTTATGATATATTGGTCATAAAAATGTTAATTTTAAATTTCTGTGACATTTTTTTATATTTTATGGCTTTCTGAGTGATTTCCAAAAAATTCACCGATATTAGCGATATAGCAACGATTTATCCCCGATATATCCTTTTTTGACTTGTCAATATGATATCAATATCGATATCGATATTTAAAACCTTGTTTGGTAAGGGCCACCGAAGATTAAACCTTTACCATCGCCACCCCCTTGCTTTGACAATGAAAGTGGTAGCATCTTAGTCTTCATCACTAAAGCCCATTGAGAGTACCTTATGAGTGGCTTTGGTTGGGATATCCCTATCAGCAATTAAGGAGGCAATAGAACGTAAGTTGCACCAGCTAGGGAAATCCCATATAGCTATAGTTGATTGGAGGAAATTCCTTTTGTCAAGCGTGATTCCTTCCTAGTTGCTCCACTATGCTTTTAAACCATGGAGGTTAATGGTGGATGGGTGAGGTGGATCTGAGGTGAGCTGGCAGCGGCAATAGCAAGCAGCGTAGTGGAGAGCAACAACAATAGCCTCGGCATCAGCATCTACATGCCGGCATGCCGCCCATCTTCGGCATGCCATCGATATGATCAACATGCCAACAACATTCCTGCTTTTCAATAGCTAATCCATGTCATCATGGCCATTCCCACAAAATTCCTATTTCAACAACATGCCTTCGGCATTTAAAACCATGCTCACTGCGAAACTAATATCAAGCCTCCTAATAGTAAGGTATAAAAGACATCCCATAGTGCTACGATACTGGGTAACATCCTCAAATGGTAGATCATCTGCATTAAAAGGACCTGTAGACACATGCTCAACAGAGATACCAGAAGGCTTGGTCCCAAGCAAACCTGCCTCCTGAAGGATCTACAAACTGTAAGGACTTTGTCTGAGCAATCCCTTCCTCATCATTACCTGTGAGAATCATATCATCTACATAAACCACCAGGATAACCACAAAAAGAGAATCACCATACCTACTCTTCCTGATGAAGACAGAATAGTCAAAAGTAGAGCGCTGGAACCCAATTTGCTCAATCTCAAAGCTAAGCCGCTCAAACCAAGCATGAGGACTCTACTTCAGGCCATATATGGCCTTCCTCAATCAACAAACAAACTCCCCCTAACTATTGTAACCTGGAGGTTGTCTCATGTACACCTCAGATAAGTCACCAAATAAAAAGACATTTTTGATGTCAAGCTTAGACAAGGTCTATCCTCTAACAACAACCACAAATAAAAGAATCCTAATAGAGGTGATACGGGCAACGAGAGAAAAAGTCTCAAGATAATCTCTCCCATAAGTCTGGGTGAAGCCTTTGGCCACTAACCTGGCCTTATATCTGTCTACAGTCCCAGCAACTCTATATTTAATGGCATAGGTCCATTTGCAATCAACCATTGTAGCATCGGGAGGACATGGTACAAGATCCCATGCTCCCCGTGACTGCAAGGCCTGCATCATCCATCGCTGCACGCCACCTGGCATCTTGAGAGAATCTCCAGGGATAACAACAGTAGTAATGATGGAGGCAAACTAGCAAACACCATCCTCCAGATGCGCAACCCCGATACACTGTGTGATAGGATGAAGAGTGCATGCTCTGCTGGATTTCCTCAAAACTAGCTACTCCTTTGTATCTGAACTTCTCTCATCTATCAGAATAGGGCACAGCACTGCATCAGATGAAGATTGTGACCGTTGGTGATAAACCTGTGTTTCCTCCAAGGCAGGCTGAATAGAAGTTACTCCTTTTGAGAAATAAGGGGCTTTCTCAAAGAAGGTGATATCTGCAGTGACTACATCTCCTGCAAACTAAATCATAACACCTGTAAACCTTCTGTGTCCTAGAGTATCCAAGGAAAACACATTTAGATGCCCGAGGAGAAAACTTATCTTAGTTATCATATGCCTAAACAAAACAAGTGTACCCAAAAACCCTCAACGGAAGAGAGAACAGCCTATCACAGTCTGGATGAATGACTTGGAAGGGAATCTGCCCTCCAAGAACTGAAGAGGGCACTCTATTAATCAAGTAAGCTACAATAAGTATGGCAACCCGCCAAAATTGCTTAGGAACTTTCATATGGATCATCAGAACTTTCATATGGATCATCAAGGTCCTAGCAATGTCTAGAAGATGTTGAAGCTTGCATTCTGCCACTCCATTTTGCTGAAACGTGTGGGCACACGAAGTCTAATGAATAATGCCCCTGGAAAAAAAAAGACTCTGAACATCTCGCTACATAACTCTGGAACATTATCACTGCGAAAAACTCTATCTGTGATGGAATACTGAGTCTAAACCTCAGACGGGATCTACCAAATAACCTGTGGTATCTTCGAGCGTGTCTTCATCAAGAAGACCCAAGTCAGGCGACTATGATCATCAACAATAACAATATAGTATCAATGTCCTCCAGGAGTAGAAACTCTAGATGGTCCCCAAACATCATAGTACACTAAAGAAAAAGAAACAACACTCGCCCCATCAACTCTCCATGGGTACATACTCCTGTAGTGCTTCCCAGGCCAGCAATCCTCACATTGCAGGATCAGGGAGTCTGGTAACTCAAGGTACATCTGTCGCATCTTCTTCAATGATAGATGTCCAAGTCTCATGTGCCACAGCCAAAGATCAGAAGCTATGGATACCGCCCCGACAAACAAAGTAGGTGTGTCTAGGTAATAGAGACCATCCCACTCTATACCCCCACCAATGATCTCATCGGTCTATTAATTCTGAAAGTAGCAGTGATCCTTATCAAACACTGCCTGACATCTATGGTCCTTGCAAATACAACTTGCAGATAGGAGGTTCATTTGAAACTCTGGTGCATAATGAACCTCTTTGATCACCATCTTCTGGAAAGTGCACACTTCCTACTGCTGTAATCAAAGATGTGGCTCCATTTGCCACATCACGGATCCCGCATGGACTAACAGAATTCTCCAATCTCTTCATATCTCCTGTGAGATGTACTGAGGCACCAGAGTCTACAACCCAAACTCCTCTAGCCCTGATTTTCCTCCTTGAACTAGTTTGGGCTGCACATGCATGCCCATGTTAGACAGAAATAAGGCCTCCAATTAGTCCAAGGACATATGTTTTGCACAAGAGAAGACTCATTGTGCTTGAGGCAAGAACCTCCATCAACCATGGCAGAGGAGACTCATCACCATCCATGTTGGGCATTAGAGAAGATTCATCACGTTCCCAAAAGGAAACCCAACAGATGACTGGCATATCCACCAGATCGATTGATCAACAGGAAGAGGGGCCGACAAACGAAGGACGGGGGCGGTGGCCCCGCCAGCCACGCTGCCAACGACAGCAGCTGGGGGCTGAGATCAACGGTGGTGGCGATAGGAGACGGAACAGGGGCGATGGCGGCGATGGGAGAGACCTCACCCACATTGCTGCTTGGGCTACCTCTTCAATCCATCCTTGATTTCTCCATTGAATAACCATGTATTTGGTGATTCAATCATATTTTAGGATGAAATTTGGTGGGATATCAAGGCACCAGACTAGGACAGCTGCTCTGATACCATGTGAGATGAAAAATAGATTTCCTATTCACCAAAGAAACCCTAGCCTCTCTTTTATATTAGAGAGGTTTGGGTAAATTACACAATCACCCAAAAAGAAATAAAAAAGACGAGTATGTCCCTAGTCTCAACAGACCTAATGTTTATCTCTTTGTCATCTATGCAGGTTGAGGTTCCTGAGGAAAGACCAACGGATCTATCTTCCCCATTGATATTTAATCTGAATGCTCCAACTCAACAGCCAAAGGAGTTACCCATTGCTCTTAAAAAGGCAGTAAGAAGTTGTACTTTACATCCTATATCTCCTAACATTGTTGACTAATCTCATTGTTGGAGCAACGGTGGTTGATTGCAGATGGGTTTATACTGCTAAGTATAAACCGGATGGGACAGTTGACAGATTGAAGGCCAAGGCAGTTGGCAAGAGCTACACTCAGACTTATGAAGTTGACTACTTTAATACCTTCTCTCTAGGAGAACGCCTCAACTCTATTCATGTTATTCTTTATATAGTCGTCAACAAAGTGTGGCCTATGTACCAACTTGATGTGAAGAATGCCAACTTGATGTGAAAAGGAAGTATACATGATCCAACCACCAAGCTATGTGGTTGAGGGGGAGAAGATATGTCGTCTACGAAAGCTATATAAGGTCTGAAACGGAGTCCAAAAGCATGGTTTAAGAGGCTCAGTAAGGAAATTCAGAAGATTGACTTTCTTAGATGTACCTCTAATCACCCTATCTTGATGAGGCGCAGAAAATCGGGTGTTGTGATTATAGCAATTTACAATTCTTAAAGGTGATGTCACAGGGATTCAAGAGATTAAGAGCTTCCTGCAAACTACTTTTGTTACAAAGGACTTGGGCACCTTGAGATAATTTATGGGCATTGAGGTTAGGAGAAGCTCCCGTAGAATGGTTCTTTCATAGAGGAAGTATGTTCTGGAACTCCTCAAAGAGACTAACCAGCTTGAAGCTAAGCCTTCTTTCATCCAGTGGAACAACAAAGGTGACTAAGTAAGAAAAACGATCCATTGTTTGAAGATAAGATGAGGTACAAAAGCATTGTGGCAAGCTTCTATATGTAACATACCCATATATCAATTTTGCAGTCAACAGAGCAAGTTAGTTCATGGAGAATCCTCCCTATAGCCATTAACAGGCTATCTATCTTATCCTCAAGTACCTTAACGGGAATCCTAAAAAGGGCCTCTACATGAAGAGCAATGGGCATGCGGATGTCCATTCATATTCTAATGTAGACTTACAGGATCTATAGTGGACAGGTGATCTACTACGGGCTATGCTAGCTTTCTTGGTGGCAATTTTGTTACTTGGCAAAATAAGCAGCAAATAGTAGTTGGCAGAGTACAGAAGTCGAGTACTATACCATGGCTTATACAACATGTGAGGTTATGTGGCTTGTACATTTTTTGGATAATCTGGGGATCTAGATTCCTCTTCTTGTGCCCATGTTTTGTGACGATCACTCAGCCACTTTCATAGCCTTTAACCCTATCTTCCACGAACGCACCAAACAAATGGAGGTGGATTGCCATTTTGTCGGAGACATGATCACTTCTAGGAAGATTTGCACCCCTACTATTACATCAAAGTAGCAATTTTTTTTTAGAAAGAAAAAGGAAGTCGATAATCATCCAAAGAATTGTATTAAAGTAAAAGGAACGGACTTGTAGATTGGAGAGCCAAAAATCAAACAAAAAAGAAACCTCTCTCACAACATTCTCTACCCAACAACACTCATCCCGAAACACAACTTCGTTCCGCTGAAGCCACAACCAACTCAAAATAGCAAAAGCCATAATCCACCCAGCTATGTCGACTCTCATGTGTCTTCAAAAGGTAGCCCAAAAATTTTTGGCTGAAGAAAAGTCTACTTTCCAAAGACCGAAAGAGCACCACACCTCCTTCGCAAAGTTGCACGAAAAGAACAAGTGTGGCATATAGTTGAAGAAAATGAACTCAGTTTACCAAGTAGTCCCTCACCTCTATATAGGTGAGGGAAAAGTTACATCATAAACCCACTACGAAAATAAAAATAACAAAATGCCTCTTACTACAAAAAGCATAACTCAAACATAACTCAACATTACCCCTCAAGTTGGAGCATATATATCCATCATGCTCAGCTTGTTTCTACACTTCTCAAACTAGCGACGAGACAACGACTTGGTAAACATGTCAGTCTAATATGACGAGGCAAGACAAGTAGTACGAAGTAGACCATGTTGAATCAAAATCCTGGTGTAATGATAATCCACTTCTACATGTTTTGTTCTCTCATGGAATATAGGATTATTTGCAATGTAGGTGGCAATCCAGTTGTCACAATGCATCTCCATAGGCTCCTGAACATTAACATGAAGATCTCGTAACAGAGACCTAATCCATATCATCTCAGCTGCAGTATATGCCATGGCTCTGTACTCAAACCCAACACTAGAGCGTGAAACAACACTTTGTTTCTTGCTCCTCCAGGTCACCAAGTTCCCAACTACAAAGGTACAGAAGCCAGTATTAGACCGCCTGTCGCCAACATCACCTGCATAATCTACATCTGAGTATGCAACAATAGACATAGGTGCCTTCCTTTGAAAACGAAGGCCTCTACCTGGGCATCCCTTGATGTACCTCAACACCTACATCACAACCTGCCAATGAACCTCAGTGAGCTAATCTAAGAGCTGACTTAGCTTACCCACGGCAAGGCTAATATCTGGCCTAGTGATAGTCAAATATAACAGCTTCCCCACCGGCTGTTGATATGCCTTCTTGTCTTTAAGCTTTACAGTATCCTCCAAAAAGTGAATTTTAGAATCCATAGGAATATTTGCATCTTTGGATCCTAGCATGCCTGTCTCCAGAAGAACATCAAGGGCATATTTCCACTACGTCATAATTGTCATTTACTTACTTGTAGCAAACTCAATGCCTAAAAAGTATCTCAGCATCCCAAGATCTTTCATGACAAACTAGTGTGCCAAGTACTCCACCTGATATATACCTTCTGTATCATCACCTCTAAGAATAAGGTCGTCCACATACACAAGTAAAGCCACTGCACCCCTACTGGTCTTCCTCACAAATAGTGAATAATCCGATGAAGATCTCTACATCCCAATAACAGACAACGCATCAGACAAGCGCTGAAACCAGACTCGAGGGCTCTGCATAAGACCATAAATGGCCTTACGAAGCCTGCATACACACTCCCCCTGAACCTCAAAACCAGGTGACTGCTGCATATATATCTCTTCCTCCAAGTCTCCGTACAGAAATGTATTTTTGACATACAGATGATGTAACTGCCATCCATAATGAACTACAACAGAGATAAGAATGCGAATAGTGGAGAGTCATGCAAAAGGGGAGAATGTGTCAAAGAAATTCACCCCATAGGTCTGAGTGAATCCTTTAGCCACTAGGCGGGCAATATACCTTGAAATATACCCATCTAGGTTATATTTCAAGGTAAAGACCCATCTGGCTCCAACAAGATGCGCACCAGACGATAGAGGTAACAGCTCCCAGGTACCTCTAATAGTAAGCGTAGACATCTCCTCCATAACCGCCTTCCAATGCGGATGTAGTAAAGCTTGCTAGTACGAGGTAGGTAACTCAGCATGGATACAGCAGCTGTGAATGCATGAAACTCCAAACTTAGAGAATCAGCAGAAATAACACTACCGGTAACATGATACTGGGCACAAGATCGTGAAGCCTTCCTAATAGCAATAGGAATGTCATCATCAGTACTCATGGAATCAGGACCTGGAGAACCATCCACAGGTGATAGACTCTCACCCTTTACAACAGCTAACACTATATCTGAAGAAGCCTCCTGAGTAGAAATAGCCCCTAGGTTATCAACACTAACCTGAGGAGTCTGTGAAATAAATGGAGGGGGCTTTACTGTGTACACAACTAGCAACTAATAGGTGTGACCCTTTAAGGTCCCTTCATCCGTTGGTACTGACCTAAATGTGCTGGTAGGTAGCTCAGTAGCCTAAGAAAGGCTACTATTTTCTATGAATATACCAAATGGTATAAAAGTAACTGGTACAAGAGCACACTCCAACACACTCTGCACTTGCCTGGCAGCAACAGAAAAATAGAGTACAGCATCATGAAAGGTGACATCTGCACTGATATAATGTCTCTGGTGTAGGGAATCAAAACATTGATATCCCTTCTGAGTACGAGAGTAGCTAAGAAACACACACTTGACTGCTCTATGTGATAATTTATCGCGTCCAGGTTCAAGGAGATGCACAAAAGTTGCGCACCCAAATGTCTTGGGTGGAAGATTAAACAGCTCATCATTTGGATAAAGCACCTGCCACGGTATCTGCTCGTGAATCACTGCGGAGAGCAATCTATTAATGAGGTAGCAAGCTGTGAGAACTGCAACTCCCCAGTAGTTCTGTGGCACACTGTTATGGATAAGAACTCTGGCCATATCAAGGATATGTATGTGCTTCCTCTATGCAATTCGATGCTGAGAAGCGTAAGGACATGAGGTCTGATGAATTATGTCATGTAGGCCATAGAATTCTGCCAACCGACAAGTACAAAACTCCAATACATTATCAAATCTGAGAGTCTTGATGCAAACATCAAACTGATTCTTTATCATCAACACAAACTTCTCAATCAGTGGGCCCACTTCAGACATATTCTTCATGAGAAATAGCCAGGACAATCTAGAAAATTCATCAACCACAATCAAATAGTACCGATGTCCTACTCTATCAAAAGTCCTACTGGGACCCCAAACATCAAGATGCACTAACTGAAAACACGAAGACAAACGTGGTCCTGTAGCAACTGGAAAAGATCTATGGTGCTTCCCAAGTTGACATGCATCACAGGAAAGTTGTATAGTTGAGGATACATGAGGAATAAGCCTGCGTAATTTTTCCAAAGAATGATGGCCCAACCGTCTATGCCACTATAAAGCACTCCCAGATGTGGTACTAACCCAACATGTTGCAGTCATGGGACCCTGCTGAAGTCGATAAACACCTCCTTCATATCCATTACCAATAGTCTTCCCTATCATTCTATCCTAGAAAATGCATCCACGCTCATCAAAGATGACACGACAATTTATTTGCTTAATGATTTCACTAACAAAGAACAAGTTCATGGATAAATCTGGAACAAACTGGACATGATTAAGCTGCATAGAAGGGATAACATTAATTTCCCCCTGACCCCTAATAGGAGCAAGTTGTCCATCAGCCACTTGTACTGTAGGACCTCGAGAGACAGGTTGAATCTATCCAAAACACTGCAAATTCCCAGATAGCTGATTGGAAGCACCTAAATCAATCAACCACATCACACCAGTGGTTGGAGTATCACCCACGACGGTTCCTAGTGCAATCTCTGACTGAGACACTGCCATGTTCACTAAAACACACTGCCACAAACTAAGTTCAATATGCCACAGAAAGGATACACACCCCTAAATTTCTTCACACTCAAATCTGAAAACTGAAAAAAAAATGGCGAATACACACCCCAACAAATACACCAACCGGGAAATACACACCCCAAAAACATGCATCAAAGGAGAATACACACCCTAAAACTCAAACCACTAGATCACAGAGAATCATACCACACATAGGAAGGTTCTTAATTCAAAACCCCATCTCCACAACACTCAAGAACCTCCCTACAACAAATTGATGGTCAACAGCCCTCTCCGATGGCTTGTGCGGCGACTCGAAGAGAAGACGGCTGGCAGGAGGTAGTGACTGGCAAGTTGCTCTACCAGAGCGTCGGACACGATAGCAACATGCTGCTCTCAAGCAACTGCAACGGCCTACAGGATGGCAGCAACCTGCAGTGCACTACACAGCAGCGGCGGCGGCGACGTACTGCTCTGCAGATCTGCTGCAGCGCCCTACATAGCAGCAGCGACAGCGAAGGGCAGCAGATCTGCTGGTGCAGCGACAGTGGGAGGCTGCAGATCTACGACCGATTGCAGTAGCAGCGGTAGCAGTCGGTTGCAAATCTGCGACCGGTTGTGCCTGTAGCAACGGCAACCGGTGAGGTTGCTGCTGCAGCCACGGCGGGGAGCTGGCCTACCGCCGGGAGTGGCAGCGGTGGCTGGCGGTAGGAGGCTTGAGGTAGGGTTAGGGTTTGTTGCTTGGTGGAGTCCTCAACCTAGTGCTCTGATACCAAGTTGAAGAAAATGAACTCACTTAGTTTTACCAAGTAGTCCCTACATCTCTATATAGGTGAGGAAAAAGTTGTATCATAAACCCACTACAAAAATAAAATTAACAAAATACCCCTTATTACAAAAAACATAACTCAAACATAACATATATCCTCATCAGCACCATGACAAACTAGACACCTTACAACCAAATCGTTTGACCACTTCCTTTTGAAGTGATTCATTACAATCTTTCCTCTCCGAAGAAGCCACATAAAAACCTTAATATTCAAGGGCAGTTTCAAGGACCAAAACTATGCACAATCAGACCTGATTTTGCTTTGAGTGCCGAATAAGTGATTTTTTTGTAGGCTCTACCAACAGAAAAGGTCCCATCTCTCCATGCTAATTGTCAGGTTCATTCAGAATAGGATGAAAGTCTGAAATAACTGTGACCAGTCGCTGAAACTTGGAAAAAGAGGTTTCGGACAGACCTAAGGGAAAATTAAATTCCATAATCTTGAATGTTCATCCCAAACATTAAAATCAGAATCATTTTTGTTTCTGGCCAGCTGAAAGATACATGGACAAAGACTCACAAACACACCATTACCAGTCCAATCAACCATCCAGAACATGACGCAATCACCCTTCCCAACACCAAAGTAAAATTGAATGCATATTCTTGCAAAATCAGCTGAAGAGATCTCCAAAAAGCGGAATCACCATGCCTCACCACAACCCTCTCCAGCAAATTCACGCTCGCCTCATATGAGTCTTGCAACAAAACGACCCAAATGGATTTCACACCGGACATCAATTTAACAACCCACTTAAGTAAGAGGGCCTTGTTAAAAGCGTAAAGATGATGTATCCCCAAACCTCCATCCTTCTTTGACTGACAAAGCTCTTTCCATGCAGCCAACTACAGAAAACTCCCCTCAGAATCCGGGCCCTTCTAAAAGAACTTTTTTGAACAACCTCCAGCTTGTTTAACACTTTCTTTGGCGGTTTAAAGATTGACAAATAGAAGACCGGTATGGAGGACAAGGCCGACTTGAGGAGCACCAAACACCCTCCTCCAGACAATAATTTCCCACTCCAAGACGACAGCCTACTAGTAATGCGTTCCACCAACACATTCCAATCCGATGTCAAAAGCCGCTTTCCCTTAAGCAAAAGGCCTAGATATTTGATCAGCAGATGAGTGAGCAGCAAATTTCGTGTGTTAGTAATATACACCAAGCACCACTAGAAACATTTCCAAGAACACACAATGACTTCCTCCCGTTACTCTTCAACCCAGATATCTCTACAAAAATCCTTACTAAAGAGGAAAGGTGCACTGCCTCAATAATCCCACACTCTATAAAAAAGGTAGTGTCGTCCACATACTACAAAAGAGGCATAAGAAGAGAGCCACCTCACAAAAGCACTCTCCAAAGCGCCATGATTTTTTATGTACCAAGTTGGGCAAACGTAACATATATGCTCCAACTTGAGAGGGAATGTTAAATTATTATATTTAAGGCCTTTTATGTTATTTGTGGTTTCTTGTTAGGTCTTCGTGTACTTTACCCAACACCTCTCATTATATACTAAGGATTAGGGTTTCTTTTAATGATTACGATATTATATTTCCTTATGTTAGGAATAAGGAGGCACATAGGACTGCCACATGGGGCTACCAGCCAGACAGGCCACGTGGCAGCAACAGTGGGCTCCTCAGGACCGACGGCAAGGAGGACCAAGGGTCATGATTTTGGTTGCTTAAGTTGCAAGTTTTGTATTTTTGTTAAGTGGTTTTTTAAGAAAGTTGTTTTAAGAATTAATTGTTGGGATTTTCTCTTTCTTGAAGATTTGATTTGATTGAGTTGTTATCAAGTATAGAGGATATATTCTCTCTTTATAAAAGAGAGCCTTCCTCTTGTGTTTATCTCTTGAGTTAATGCATTATTAGTTTCCAAACAACATCTACAACTCCCTCTCTCTCCATTTCTTCTCCAAGATTGACTGCAGCCCTCTCTCTGCTCTCCCTGTTGCGTGAACAGGAACCATCTGCAACAGCCAATTGCTGCCTATTTCTCCCTCATGGGAGAGCCTCCACACGATCAAATCGCGCCAAACTCAACATGGTATCAAAGCAATAATGCTCCAGGCCATTATTCTCTCCAAGCGTGGAGAAAGGAGTGCAACACTGCACCACCAAACCGCATCAACCTCGACCAAGGTCGACGTCTTTCCCAACCTTTAAAAACCAAAGTCTTTTCTGGCTAGACCAAAGACTTTCCCAACCCTCAACCCAAATCCAAGTCTTTTCCGGTTCGAACTATCTTGGAGAATGATGGCAAATTCAGAGGTATAAGTTTCCGGTGAGACAAAAATGATCGTGCACGAAACCACAATCAAGTTGGTTGGTTCTTCCAACTATGTTCTCTGGGCATGTGCATTCAATATCTTTGTTGGTAGGCAGGAGAAGTTACATGTCCTCCTTAAAGAAGTACCAGAGACAAAAGATGCAGCCAAGAAGAAAAAGTGGGAGAAGGAGAATTATCTGATAATGAACTGGCTCATGAACTTTGTTGATCCTAATATTGCTTCTAATATGCCATACAAGGAAACGGCAAAGGACATCCGGGATACCCTTGAGAGGCGATTTGCAAAGAAAACCGGATGCGCCAAGCTTGCAAACATCTATTGAAGCATCTGGAACACGAGTCAAGGTGATTTGTCCCTTAATGTTTACTATGCAAAGATGGAGAGCCTATTCAAGGAGCTCAACATCTACAAGCCAGCATATTGTGACAAATAATCCATGTCACAAGCAAGATGGCAAGCCTCAAGTTTCTAGGGGGGCTTCACCCTCGATATCAACCTGCTCATGAGCAAATTCTATCTATGGAGCAAGACATCGATCTCGAGGCGATCCACAGTCGCCTTAAGAAATTGGAGATCTCAAGTCCAGTCGAGACACCTATTGCAGAAAATTCTGAGACCACAGGCTTGGTTGCTACCAAGGAAGGATTGGAGAGCGGAAAGGGAAGCGAATCTGGTCGCACTTATCCTCCATGCCAGCATTATGAGTGCAATAATCATGATTCTAAAATGTGTTGGACTAAATATTGTTGGAACCTAGTTCCACTTCTCTTTTATATTTTGGTGTTAATAAAATCATTTTAAATCTAATGAGTTCTTGAAATATTATTTTCAAGAAATATCAAGGATCTAAGGATGGATGAAAGAAGTTAAGATGGCATGAAGATTGAAAACTTTAGTTTTGGTTAGTTTGTTGTATTTTAGAACTTGTGTATGTCTCCTAGCAAGAAAAAGATATCTTACGAGTTAAAATCAAAGTAGAGATAATTAAGGATCAAAATCACGTTTAATCATTTGTTTTAAAACTAAAGATCGATTCTTTGAAAATATTATCGTATAGCTAAGATAGGATTTCCTTCAAACTTGGTTTAAACTTATAAAACAAGGTATTTGTAGCAAATACCGGTACTAATAATAAGTACCGGTACATGCTAGGCACAGGTTTAGGCCTAAGTCTCAAACTGTGAACAACAAGCACCGATACTCATCATGAGTACCAGTATTAAGTGTTCACAGCCTCGTTGCCTGTGAGTCACAAGTACCGGTACTAGCGATAAGTACCGATACCAAGTGACTTTGTTGGTACTCAAAAGAATATACTGAGTACCGCTACTAATGATCAATACCGGTACCCCAGGCATTGCTGGGCTGCCTATGACCAATCAGTACCGATACCACAACTTCAGTATCGATACCAACTAGCTGTTGTGACTATTTAGAACAGCTATATTGCAATTTATGTTAATTCTAATCTTCCCAAATTGCCCCTAACGGCTAGTAATCGTAGAAGAGGTGTTTAGTGGCTTATATATACACTCCTTGAGTATCATTTGAATATAATCAACAAGCTAAAAATATTCTCTTTGCCTACACCTTTTTCAATTTTCTAGCTGCAAAGAAGCTTGTCTTATTGCTCTCTTCACAAGGCTATTCTCTGGTAGAAACAAGTTCCCAAGGCGATTGTGTTCTTAGTAAATTGTTTATTTTCACTTTCGGATTCTAGTTAGAATTTATATATCTATTAAGAAATACACTTGTTGAAGACATAGGAATTAGTTATAAGCTTTTATTTGTATCTTGCTTGCACTTGTAATCTTTATTTTTTTTTTGTCAACTTATAATTGGATTGAAGTAACCCTTTAACTACCTCAGGTTATTAGTAAATTGATTCCCTCCGGATTGAGGGAATCAGGTTGAAAATCCTAAGTCGGGAGACTTATGTAGTGGAGTACCCAAATAAGGGAAACCACTATATATCTCGTGTGCTTTTTGTGGTTTGTTTATTCTATCAAATTTTTTATATACGACACTATTCATCCCCCCTTCTAATGTGCTTGTGCTCTACAGATCCTATAGGTGATATTAAAGCAGGCTACGATAAGAAGTAATTTTTCTCTCTCGCAATGGCATCATCAGCCAAGCGCACCGAAGGTCAGTCATCCACACGTCCTCCCTATTTTGATGAGACAGACTATGGATACTGGAGGGGAGGATGCAAATCTTACTCAAAGCCATGGATAAAAACTCGTGGACTCTCATTCAAGAGTACACGGATCCGGAGCTGCAGGAAGGAGTTGTTTGGACAGCAGATCAAAAGAAGATCACTGGGAATGCAAAGGCAATGAATGCACTCTGTTGTGCGTTATCAAGAGAGGAGTTCAACCGTATCTCTGTGTGCAAGTCCGCGTACGAGATATGGAACACACTTCAAATCACCTATGAAGATACTAGTAAAGTTAAAGAAACACGCATATCTATTTTAACAGAAAGCTATGAGTGTTTCAGGATAGAGAAAGGTGAAGCAATAAAGAAAATGTACACAAGATTTGGAGATATTATCAACCCTAAGAAGAACTTGGGAGTGAAGTTTATGGAAGAACTTGTAAGGAAGATCTTGAGATCCCTTACAAGTAATTAATCTCCAAAGTCCACGGTGATCCAAGAGGCGAAGGATTTATCAACTCTCCCCTTGGATGATCTGATTGGAGGCCTCATGACATATGAGGTCCAATTGGAAAACATGAAAAAAAACAAGGAGAGATTTGTACGCAAGAAGAAGGAGCTTGCTTTTAAAGCCATGAAAGAGGATTCGGACTTCAACGATTCCGACTCCAACGAAGAAGAGGAGCTTGCTCTTCTAACGAGAAAATTCCAAAAATTCATCTGAAAATAAGGTAAAAGAGTCAATAAGTTTTCAAATAACATTGTTTTGAGTGCAAGAAAAAAGGACATGTACGAAAAGATTGTGCTATGATCAAGAAGAAGAAAAAAGAAAAGGACAAAAAACTCGATCGAAAGAAGAAAATCTCAAGAAAAGCATACAAAGCAACTTGGGATGACAATGATTCCGACACGGAATCATCTTCTAAAGAATCTGAAGAAATAGAAGGTGCACATCTTTGCTTAATGGTGAACGGATCTAAATAAGAGGTAGATTCTGAAATTACTTTTGAAAATTTGTTACAATCTTATGAAGATTTATATCATAAAGGTAGGATGATTAAAAAGGAAAATAAGGTCTTGCATGATAGTTATAAGACACTAAAAATAGAAAAATCTTATTTAGAAATAAAATTAGAAGTGTCGAAAGAAACTAACAATCAATTGCATGCAAAAATAGTAGAATCAGAAGATATTTATGAACACTTTGAGGGAACTTTGAATAATCTAAAAACAACTAAGTTGAATACAGAATTTTGTAATAATTTAAAAGCTAAGTTCAATAATAAAAAGAACACACAAAATAAATCACATCCACCTAGACATACATAGATTTATCAAAAGGTCAAAAATCCTAAGAATTATAGATCTAACACAAAGATGATCTATAAACCTAAGAATTTGAAGGGTACTAACCATCAAGGACCCAAAAGAAAATGGGTACCTAAAATAGATTTGATAAACTCTTTTGCAAGTCAAGAACAAATGGATCATAGACAATGAGTGTTCTAAGCATATGACGGGACACTCAGACCTCTTTATTAAATGGATGAGAATACAAGATGGCCACATCAAGTTGGGCAACAACGTTGTCGCATTATTAGTGAAGGAACAATAAGTAATTCCTCTAGACAAGTACGTAATGTTCTTTTAGTAAAAAACCTAAAACATAACCTGCTTAGTGTCAGTCAAATATATGATAATGAATGTGATGTATTATTTACTAAAGTTAGTTTTAAAATATTAAAAGAGGAAACAAATAAAATTTTTATTGAAGGGTTTAGATATGAAAATATCTATGCGCTTCATTTTTCACAAGAGAAATTTGTAAAATGTCTGCTTGCTTCCTATGTTGAAGTAGATCTATGGCACCGTAGGCTACTTCACATTAATCACAAACATCTTAATAGGTTAGCCAAAAACGAGTTAATAAGAGGCCTACCCAAACTAACTTATAAAAAAAGATGTTTTATGCAAATCTTGTGAACTCAAAAAAATGCATAAGGCTTCTTTCAAACCTAAAGACTTAGTTTCAATTACACGACCTTTAGAGTTGTTACACCTTGATCTATTTGGGCCAATATAATTTGAGAGCTTAAATTGATCAAAATTTTGCCTAGTTATTGTTGATGTCTTCTGTAAGTTCATTTGGGTCATTTTCTTGAAACATAAGAATAACTCATTTGATTCCTTCCTAATTTTGCTCAAAGACTTCAAAAGGAAAATTCATCCTCAATTCTTAGACTTAGGACTGATCATAGGGGTAAATTTGAAAATGACAAATTTTTGAGTTTTTATGTTAATTCTGGCATAACCCATGAGTTTTCATTTCCTCGGACACCATCTCAAAATGGTGCTGTAGAGCACAAGAATTGCACTCTACAAGAATGCGTCCAAACTTTGCTCTTGAAGTCTAGGCTTTAAAAATATTTCTGACCTGAAACCATTAATACCGCATGTAATGTTCTTAATAGAACTCTCTTAAAGCATATTATTAAGAAAACTCCATATGAGCTTTATTATGGAAAGTCTCCTAGGATTTCATATTTTAGGGTATTTGGAAGTCGGTGCTATTTATTAAACACCCGTGATCGGCTTAATAAGTTTGATACTAAAGGTGATTAAGGCATCTTTATTGGCTATTCAACAAAAAGTAAAGCTTATCGAGTTTTTAATAAAATGACTTTTATTATAGAAGAATCCCTACATATTTCATTGATGAAACAAACTTAGGAAAACCTAAACCAAATCATTTAGATTCTGATAATGAAGAAACCTCCTTCATCGATGAATCAAAAATGGAAGATACACGAAATGTATATGATCTTCCAAAAGAATAGGTACACCATAAGGATCACCCTCAAGAACAAATTATAGGTGATATTGAACAAGGTGTAAAAATCCGATCTCATTTTAGAGATGATTTTGTCCTTAATGCCTTTGTTTCTTAACTTGAACCCAAGAATGTTGATGAGGCATTAAAAGATGAATCATAGGTTGTAGCTATGCAGGAGGAGCTACTCCAATTTACAAGGAACCATGTATGGGACTTGGTACCAGCTCCTAAGGGTAATTCCATCATTGGAACCAAGTGGGTGTTCCGAAATAAATTGGATGAATCCGATTCAGTAATCAGGAATAAAGCCAGACTTGTAGCTCAAGGCTATAACCAATAGGAGGGTATTGACTTTGATGAAACATATGCTCCTATTGCTCGCTTGGAGTCCATACGGATGCTACTTGCCTTTGCAAGTGCAAAGGATTTCAAGCTATATCAAATGGATGTCAAGAGTGCTTTTCTTAATTGATATATTAAGGAAGAAGTTTATGTTTATCAACCTCCCGGATTCGAGGACCCACCACACCCAGAGCATGTATACAAGTTCAATAAGGCATTATATGGACTTAAACAAGCTCCCAGGACCTGGTATGATAAGCTTAGGACCTTTCCTCTCTAGCATGGATATAGAATTGGAATTGTTGATTCAACTCTTTGTAAAAGAAGGAAATGACATCCTGTTAGTTCAAATATACGTCGACGATATTATATTTGAATCAACCAAAGAGTCACTGTGTGTCAGCACTTTTGTGAAACTATGAAGACTAAGTTCGAAATGAGTATGATAGGTAAACTCATTCTTTTTAAGACTCCAAATTCAACAATTAAACACAGAAATTTACATTAGTCAAACAAAATATGTTCTTGAAATTTTCAAGAAGTTTGACTTTGAAAAAGTAAATGGAAAAGAGACTCCAATTGCTCTATCTGCTTCTCTTGGTGAAGATTTATCCGGCAAGAGGGTAGATGAAAAGAAATACCGAGCTATGATAGGTTCACTACTATATCTTACAACTTCTAGACCTGATATTCTTTTTACTACATGTCTATGTGCGAGATTCCAATCCAAACCCAAAGAATCTCATTTTAATGCAGTAAAAAGAATATTTAGATACCTAAACAGCACAAAAGATCTTAGTCTTTTTTATCCGAAAGTACAAACCTTAGATCTATTATCCTATAGTGATGCAGACTATGCAGGCAGTCGAACAAACCGAAAGAGCACTAGCGGCACATGTCATTTTATTGGAAAATCCTTGATCTCATGATTCTCTAAGAAAGAGACTTGTGTTTCACTTTCTACGACTGAAGCAGAGTATATTGCTTCTTCACTTGCTTACTCTCAGGTTATTTGGATGAGACAGACTTTGTTCGACTTTAGATTAGTTTTTGCGCAACCTAAAATTTTATGTAATAATACAAGTGCAATAAATTTATCCAAAAATCCCATACATCATTCACGTACCAAACACATAGATGTTAGACATCATTTCCTTAGAGATAATGTGCTTCAATGTTCCATACAATTAAATTTGTAGACACTCAAAATCAACTGGTAGATATTTTTACAAAACCTCTTACAGCAGAGAGATTCTGTTTTATAAGAAGAAAATTAGGACTTTGTACAATAAAAGAAATTCAAAATTAACAAATTGATTGCTTAATAACTTGATTGCAATTACAAAATTCCCTGAGGGTCTAACTACAATTTACCCACTGTTGCTAAAAAGAAGGTAAACTGCAATATTTCCATATGACTGAAAATATCAAGGTACTATTTGCAATATGGTTGATTAACTTAGGTTGTTGACTACATTATTTTTCAACACCTAAGTTGTTGATTGAAATATTTTCTCAACCACTTAAGTAGTCATGTGACTAGCACATGACCCATCCCATATAAAAGAGGCAAAGTGCAAACACTTGCCTCATTTCACCCTTTGCAAACCCTAGTTCTCCTCTCAAGAGCCACTCCAAGCCCTAGCAAGGAAGAAAAAGGATCACCTCCAAGCTTCAACTCTAGGTACACTCTTATTTTCTTATCAAATCGTGCTTTCATAAGTCAATCTTAATCTTGCTTTTCATTCTTTCAAAACCTTTCCTGCTGCTGCAATTTTTTCTCGTCGGGTACCAGATGATATCGGTACCTATCATCGATACCGATACTAGCTGGGCATAGGAGTGCCTGCTTTAGCGAGCAGGTACCGATACTTAATATGAATACCGGTACTAACTCGAATTTTTGGTTGGAACAAAAACCAACGAGTACCGGTACCAATCACCAATACCGGTTCATGCAGGCTTAAGTGTGCTGTTATATGCACACATGAAATGAAATATTCTGAATTTCTAATTGTGTTTCCTACTCTATTTTGCTGCATGATTTCATATGACATCTAAATCTAAGAGTAAAGGAAAGATACCTCAAGATGCATTTCATAAATTTTGCATTAATGAGGATGTCAAATCAAAGTTTCATTGGTATAAGGCCTAAAGCTTCACCATTGTAGGCTAGTTGAGTAGAAAGACTTTTCTTTACAACTCTTTAACTTCACTCGTTTATCTGAACAAAACCTCATGCATTTCTTTGATAAGTCATTTTTTGCTGATGTTCCTGGAGTCTATCATGATGTTAATTGTCTATTTTTTTGCAAACCTCTAAGAACAAGACAATCGAGATCATCTTGTCTTAACATTAAACATTTTTGGACAAAAGATAACTGTTACACCCAAATTTCTATCCACTATAACCCAATGTCCTAATGAAGGTCATGCCTTTAATACTCTTAAGGAAAAATTCCCCACTTCAAAAATTCATGAAACACTCTTGCTTCCTAACTGTCAGGGAAAAGCCATGATTGCCCCAAACATGACATTATTTGCTAGAGTTCTATTCAGAATATTAGCATGGAACCTAAGGGCCAAATACTCAGGATTTCACAAAATCGTTGTAGACATTTTACCCTTGATCTATGCTATTATAACAAGTTTTCCTGTAAATTGGAACACGGTATTTATTCACCTCTTAAGACCTCATTACCGTGCTTCAACTCTTCCTCTTGATATTTTTGTATCTCGCATTCTTATCAAGAGTAAAATTGATCTCTCTAACTTTACTCTGCTTAGAAAGTAATCTATTTCAAATGGTCCACTCTCCGAAAAATGGGAGTAAAACCCGCTAAAGAGGAATCCTCTAGTGATGATAAAGAAAAAGTTGATCCAAATACTCAATCTTCTTCTCATCCACCTCCTAAATCATCCTCCACTTTTGTTCCTATAACCTATCCATTTCTAGAAGCTGAAACATCTTGGGTAAATTTATCAAATGTGTCTGAAACTGATCCTAATATGATTAATAGCTTCAATTATATTGGTCAAAATTTAACCAATCTCAATTTTACCTTCCGTCACATGGAACGCAAGTTTCATTACCTTTCTCTTTCCATTGAATCTTCCCATGTTGCGACTTCCACTCAACAACCTAAACAAAGGAAGATGACTCAACCGAAAGCGCCTCAAGAATGTGAGAGATGTCAAAAGCATTTTCAAGACCCATCTCATATTTCATCTCCAATGGCAGAAGAACTTATTCTTCATGATGAAGAAGAGGAAGATAATGAAGATGAAGTTTCTTATGATGATAGTGATGATAAAGATGCTGAAGATGAAGATGAAGATGACGAAACTGATGATGATGATGGTGATAAGGGTGACAAACATGCTCAAAAGTCTATTAGAAAATGTCCTCGCACTTAGTTTTTAGTTTATATTTTTATGTATTGAATATTTCAACATGTTTTTGCTTGGTTATTATATCTTTTAATAATGCATGACTTCAATTATGATTGTTATGACTTTTAATATACTTGTTTTCTTCTTATGATTGTTTCTCTATAATATTGTATCATGCCTAATCATTGTCTATGTATGTTGATATATTCTTTTTGTTTGATTAACAAAAAGGGGGAGAAATGATAAATCTACTGTATTTAAAATAAGGAAGCTTAGTTTGAGAAGGAGATTTCATTCCTAGCGAAGTTTTTTTATATTCCTTCTCTTATGAGGTTTCTATTATTTTAAATATAGGTATTTCTATTATTTTGTCAACACCAAAAAAGGCGAGATTGTTGGAACCTAGTTACACTTCTCTTTTATGTTTGGGTGTTAGCAAAATCGTTTTAAATTTAATGAGTTGTTGAAGTATTATTTTCAGAAAATAATAGAATCTAAGGATGGATGAAAGAAGTTATGATGACATGAAGATTGAGAACTTTAGTTTTGTTTAGTTTGTTATATTTTAGAACTTTTGTATGTCTCCTAACATGAAAAAGATATCTTAGGAGTTAAAATCAAAGTATAGATAATTAAGGATCAAAATCACGCTTAATCATTCGTTTTAAAACTAAAGATCGATTCTTTGAAAATATTATCGTATAGCTAAGATAGGATTTCCTTAAAAGTTGGTTTAAACTTATAAAACATGGTACTTGTAGCAAGTACCGATACTAGAAATAAGTACCGGTACATGCCAGGCATAGGTTTGGGCCTAAGTCCCAAACTGTGAACAACAAGCACCGGTACTCATCATGAGTACCGATATTAAGTGTTCACAGCTTCGTTGCCTGTGAGTCACAAGTATCGATACTAGTGATAAGTACCGGTACCAAGTGACTTTGTTGGTACTCAACAGAATGTACTAAGTACCGATACCAATTATCAGTACTGGTACCTCAAGCATTGCTGGACTGACTGTGAGCAGTCAGTATCGATACCACAACTTAAGTACCGGTACTAATTAGCCGTTGTACTCATTTTGAACGGCTATATTGCAATTTCTGTTAATTCTAATCTTCCCAAATTACCCCTAACGGCTAGTAATCGTAGAAGAGGTGTTTAGTGGCCTATATATACACTCCTTGAGTATCATTTGAATATAATGAACAATTTAAAAATATTCTCTTTGCCTACACCTTTTTCAATTTTCTAGCTGTAACGACCCGGTTCCCGAGCCCCTACGAGACACGAGAACCGGACCGACTCAACTAATCCCAAGACCTAGTCGTCCAACGAGGAAGTAACTAAAAGAGCAGTAAAATAAACCACATTCAACATGAATATAACTAACAGTAAGAAAATACAGCAGCAAGGAAAAAAACTACTACAGTATATACCACCACAACAGTAGAACAACATTCATAACTAAATATGAACTGCAGGTAAAGAAAAATACAGCGGAAACAAGAACTACTCACTATAACGGAACAAAAAGAGATACAAGAAACAGTGGTAACTCTACTGGACCCTACTCGGCCCAGCGTCCTCCGCAGCCGCTGACCCTAGCTGCTCAACACCTGATCATGAAAGGTAACGAGTGTAACACGTCAGCAAAACGCTGAGTAGAGTGGCAACTAAAACTAAAGAAACAGTAGAGTGTACAGTAGCTGTTAAGTTCTGTTACTTTCTTTATTTAAGTCTTTCAATTATTTCACGATTTATCTATTTCTCAGATCTTTCACTTGATCTCGAATGTTCCTCGTGGGAACGATCTTTATTGCAGTCTTTTCCGAACAGTAGAAGTAACACGTGGTGCTCTCCTAGCCGGGAGAGTCCCCCGTGGTGATCATACTCTCAGTCAACCACCCCAAGGTCACTGACAGACGTAACGGTGACTACGGCACGAGCGGTAAACGCACGGGTAGCTAACCCGCACTGGCACGCGGTCAGTCGTTTCCGTTAACGGGTGCGCCCAAAGCACAGCACGGAACCAGTACAGGGCAGAGCCCTCTCAGTAACAGGGGTCCAACCCCTCCACAGTAACCAAACAGGGGTCTTGCCCCTCCACAGTACGCGCACCCTCGCCTGACTACCCTGGTTTGCCCCAGTGGGCCTAACAAGTCAGTGTGGGAAGCTAGCAGAACCCCGGGGCTCGTGGGGTAGCTAGTAGCTTCCTACACTAGTAGCTCTCGGTACTACGTACACGAGGGCCAGCAAGTCAGTACAGAGTGGCCAGTCCTAACCCCGGGTCCCTGGGGCGGCTGTCTCCGCTCTGCACTAAACAGGGGGATAGTCGCTCTCCTTGGTACTTCGTACTCAAGGGCCAGCTCACTTTCCCAATTCTATTCCATTCACATTTCAGGAGTGCTACTCCTACTTCCCCGTAGGGTTCCAGTTCAGAACGTCTAAGTTTCACCTTCCAGTTTCACGTTATCACAATTCATGTTCTCAAACACGTTTATTTATTCAACAGGCAGCTGTTAATTCAATTACAGGTAGCTATTTGTTCCTTTCCATTTTTCCAAGACTGCAGTATTCATCTGTTCCACTAGTTTTCCCGTCCTAGGATTCATGCCGTATCCTAGAATCTATCATACAATCTAGTTTTCCAGCCCTAGGATTCATGCAACACCTAGGATCTATCATTCAATCTGTTTTTCATTCCTAGGATTCATGCAATGTCCTACGTTCTATTTATGATTCCACAATTTAACAGGTTATACTTAAAAGTCACTACGGGAGTAATGGGGGCGTGATTGGGAATGGTAGAGTGGCTTTTAAGTACCTGGTAGAGTGGCTTTTAAGTATAACCTGTTAAATTGTGGAATCATAAATAGAACGTAGGACATTGCATGAATCCTAGGAATGAAAAACAGATTGAATGATAGATCCTAGGTGTTGCATGAATCCTAGGGCTGGAAAACTAGATTGTATGATAGATTCTAGGATACGGCATGAATCCTAGGACGGGAAAACTAGTGGAACAGATGAATACTGCAGTTTTGGAAAAATGGAAAGGAACAAATAGCTACCTATAATTGAATTAACAGGTGCCTGTTGAATAAATAAACGTGTTTGAGAACATGGATTGTGATAACGTGAAACTGGAAGGTGAAACTTAGACGTTCTGAACTGGAACCCTACGGGGAAGTAGGAGTAGCACTCCTGAAATGTGAATGGAATAGAATTGGGAAAGTGAGCTGGCCCTTGAGTACGAAGTACCAAGGAGAGCGACTATCCCCCTGTTTAGTGCAGAGCGGAGACAGCCGCCCCAGGGACCCGGGGTTAGGACTGGCCACTCTGTACTGACTTGCTGGCCCTCGTGTACGTAGTACCGAGAGCTACTAGTGTAGGAAGCTACTAGCTACCCCACGAGCCCCGGGGTTCTGCTAGCTTCCCACACTGACTTGTTAGGCCCACTGGGGCAAACCAGGGTAGTCAGGCGAGGGTGCGCGTACTGTGGAGGGGCAAGACCCCTGTTTGGTTACTGTGGAGGGGTTGGACCCCTGTTACTGAGAGGGCTCTGCCCTGTACTGGTTCCGTGCTGTGCTTTGGGCGCACCCGTTAACGGAAACGACTGACCGCGTGCCAGTGCGGGTTAGCTACCCGTGCGTTTACCGCTCGTGCCGTAGTCACCGTTACGTCTGTCAGTGACCTTGGGGTGGTTGACTGAGAGTAGGATCACCACGGGGGACTCTCCCGGCCAGGAGAGCACCACGTGTTACTTCTACTGTTCGGAAAAGACTGCAATCAAGATCGTTCCCACGAGGAACATTCGAGATCAAGTGAAAGATCTGAGAAATAGATAAATCGTGAGATAATTGAAAGACTTAAATAAAGAAAGTAACAGAACTTAACAGCTACTGTACACTCTACTGTTTCTTTAGTTTTAGTTGCCACTCTACTCAGCGTTTTGCTGACGTGTTACACTCGTTACCTTTCATGACCAGGTGTTGAGCAGCTAGGGTCAGCGGCTGCAGAGGACGCTGGGCCGAGTAGGGTCCAGTAGAGTTACCACTGTTTCTTGTACCTCTTTTTGTTCCGTTATAGTGAGTAGTTCTTGTTTCCGCTGTATTTTTCTTTACCTGCAGTTCATATTTAGTTATGAATGTTGTTCTACTGTTGTGGTGGTATATACTGTAGTAGTTTCTTTCCTTGCTGCTGTATTTTCTTACTGTTAGTTATATTCATGTTGAATGTGGTTTATTTTACTGCTCTTTTGGTTACTTCCTCGTTGGACGACTAGGTCTTGGGATTAGTTGAGTCGGTCCGGTTCTCATGTCTCGTAGGGCTCGAGAACCGGGTCGTTACACTAGCTGCAAAGAAGGTTGTCTTGTTGCTCTCCTCACAAGGCTATTCTCTGGTAGAAACAAGTTCCCAAGGCAATTGTGTTCTTAGTAAATTGTTTATTTTCGTTTTCGGATTCTAGTTAGAATTTATATATCATCTATTAAGAAATACACCTATGGGAGACTTAGGAATTAGTTGTAAACTTTTGTTTGTATCTTTCTTACACCTGTGATCTTTATTTCTTTTTGTCAGCTTGTAATTGGGTTAAGGTAACCCTTTAATTACCTCAAGTTATTAGTAAATTGATTTCCTCCGAGTTGAGGGAATCGAGTTGAAAATCCTAAGTCGGAAGACTTAGACAGTGAAGTACCCAAGTGAGAGGAATCACTATATATCTCGTGAGCTTTTTGTGATTTGTTTATTCTAGCAAATTTTTTATATACCACACTATTCATCCCCCTTATAGTGTGCTTGTGTTCTACAGATCCTACAAATATGGCTACCCTCCTCGCAACAAGGACCCTACCTCCTTCACTATATCGAATCTTGAGAAAATCCTTGCCACTTTGAAAGAAGAAAAGAAGACCGCAGCTATCGCCACCACCTGTGAGGATGCCAAAGAAGCAACTACCTCTGAAGTTGCAACAGGTCTTGCCATGAACTCCAAGAAGCCACAAGGCAACTTTGATGATGCAAATGAAGGAGACATGTGGTGGGGCGTCTAGCCTCATGAGTTGAAAACCAAGCTGTCAGCCTCCCGACCTTCGACTTGAAGGGAAGTGTTAGGAATAAGAAGCCACGTGGGGCTACCACGTGGTAGCAGCAGTGGGACCCTCAGGGCTGACGGCAAGGAGAACTAAGGGTCATGATTTTGGTTGCTTAGGTTGCAAGTTTTGGTATTTTTGTTAAGTAATTTTTTAGGAAAATTGTTTTAAGAATTAGTTGTTGGGATCCATTCTTCTTGTTTTAGAAGATTTGATTTAATTGAATTGTTACCAACTTTAAAGAATATGTTCTCTCTTTATAAAAGAAAGCCTTCCTCTTGTGTTTATTTCTTGAGTTAATGCATTATTAATTTCCAAACAACATCTACAACTCCCTCTCTCTCCCTTTCTTCTCCAAGATCAACTGCAGCTCTCGCTCTGCTCTCCCTGTTGCATGAATAGGAACCATCTGCAGCAGCCTGTTGCTGCCTATTTCTCCCTCGTGGGAGAGCCTCCACACCCCCGGATTGCGCCAAACTCATCACCTTCCAACAGTGGTAATTCTCTCTTTGTTCATAAATGGCGGTTCAACTGACTGGTTTTATGGTTCACAAGGTATAAGGCAAGGGGATCCTCTGTCATGTTACCTTTCAGTTCTTGCTAAAGAGGTCCTTAGCAATTGTCTACTCAAAAATGGTGAAGGAAACCTTTCGAATAAAAAAAAAAAACGCTGAACGAAAGGTATCTACATTGGAAGGCACCGATAATTTCTCATTTGTTTTATACAGATGACAGTAATTTTGAATAATGGCTCAAAAAGACTCCTTTAAAGGTCATATGATTTTTTAGCAATGCATGAAAGAGCTTCTAGGAAAACAATTAGTAGAATGAAGAGTACTTTTTCTGTGGCTAAGAATTACAATGATAACCCACATAGCCAACCCTACTAAGCGTAGGAAAAACCTTTGTTGCTGTTATTGTTGTAGAATCGCAGTGAGAAACAAATAAAGTGATTCAAGATATCACTGAGACAGGCAGGAGGAAGATGCCATTTGTATATTTGGGTTGCCCTGTATATTAAGAGAGAACAAAAACGAAATATTTTGAGTCAATTACATAATCTTTAGAATAAAGTGGCAGGTTTGAAAGCCAGGCTTTCATCTCCTGGTGAAAGGCATACTTTCTGGTCCAAGGTTCGAAATGCCGATTTCGACGCCGTACCAATAAAATTGTAGATATGCATTTCGTGGGCATACCAAAGGAATGCCGTGGAAATACCCATTTTTCGATGGCAGATTTCGATGACTTCGACGGCCCGAAAAAATGACATTTCGAGGTACGCCGAGGGCATGCCAGTGCATGCCGACAGAAATGATTAAGATTAGAAAGATAACTAAATCAAGATATTAGAAACGTTTTACGGGTTTTTTTATAATAAAAACAGGTTATTTTAACCTGAATCTGTCTATGTGTGTGTGATCAAGATATTAGAAACGTTTTACAGGTTTTTTTATAATAAAAACAGATTATTTTAGCCTGAATCTGTGTGTGTGTGATCAAGATATTAGAAACGTTTTACAGGTTTTTTTATAATAAAAACAGGTTATTTTAGCCTGAATGTGTGTGTGTGTGTGTCCCGCCCGGCCAAAAGCTTCCCGCCCAACCTTTTCAAGTTTCCCGCCGCTCCCATTCCCAACGCCGCTCAGCCACCATCGGCATGCCGACGTTTCGTCGATAACTGTCGGCATGCCGGTGAAATCCTCGGCATGCCGACGGTTTCCCTGCAAACCGACACTATATTTGTGTCGATATGCCCTCCCTCCAAAAATCCCCTTACCGACGACATGCCGTCGGCATTTAAATCATAGTTCTGGCCTTCCAATACAGTCAGTTTATGATATTAACTAAAGGGGTTCTACAAGTTGGGAGGTATTTTTGCCACTTTCTTTTGGACAGGCAATGAGGAGCATAGAGTAAAGTATTAGATTTGCTAGAGATAAATTAGAAATACGAATAATTAAAATAGGTTAAGTTAGGATTGCTCATTTCGTTATGTTATCTTTAGGATTTGAATTTTGGTAGGATATTGGAATGCCAATTTAGGATCACCACTCTAGCACCATGTGAGAATAATGAGCAATTCTTTCTGTTGAATTTAGAAAAAAATAGAATCAAATCAAATCTTAAAGATAATATAACAAAATAAAAAATTCTAACTTAACTCTCAAGAAACTTATTTTAATTATTCCTATTTGTAATTTATCTCTAACAAGGTAAAATGGGTAACATTTGCAAACCGCTTGATGAAGGGAGTTCAGGTATTAGAAAACTGAATGATGTTATGGAAACTATTATATAAGCAACAGTCTAATAAGGGGCCTGCTAGATGGAGAAATATGAAAAAGGCTTGGGGAGAAACCAAATGTAATGCCCATTGGAAAATAGGTAACGGTTATGTCAATTTCAGGACTGAAGACTGGTGTTTCAGAGGCCCTTAAATTAGTAAGCCAAATATTCAGATCCATAATCCTTCTTTGAAAATTTCAGATGTCTGCAAAGAAAGATTGGCTAATAAAGAGAAATTGGTTGATAGGGTTGCCTTGTGATGCAGTGGAGAATATAACGCACAAGGAAATTAAGTTTGACAGCTCAAAATGCTACAAGAAGATGGAAGCATTCTGATAATGGACAAATATCAGTAAAATCGGATTGGGATTGTATTAGAAAGAAGAGTACAAAAACTAAATGGATATGGCTTTACTCGGCAGAGCTATTCCCTCAGAAATTCCAATATTTCTATGGAGATTAATGCGAGGGAGAATGCCATTTGATCATAATTTTCAAACATGTTTGAAGAAAATATATGTAAAAGTTTAGATCCAAATTCCAATTGTTCAATTTCAATGAATTGATAAAAACTCAGACTTGGAACTGCACTGATGAGTTGCTTTTATTGAGTTTGTGTTGTGATTGCTTTGAGATGACTAATAAAATCCAAAGCCCTTAATATCTAATGTGCAGTTCAATATATGCTTTGTAATGCTTTAATGTGGAAATTCCTAGAGTTTGGTGTGTTGAAATGATGCTCCATCTCAATGGTATAAGAGTATTTGGTTGCATTGAGAAAATGCTCACATGGATTATGCCGAATTATGAAGCTTGGCCACAAGATGGATGGAGTGAAGCTGACAGGTGAGCCACAAATGCAGGCCAATTGTAAAAATAAACCTAAATGATACTGTGGACCAGGAGAATCGCAATCCAAAAGGTATATTGGACTAGCAGGACACAAGTAGGGAATACTGTAAACCAGCTAGTTGCAAGAACCAGGAAGGTCTTGCAAACATGAGAAGGCCATGATCTATTGAACACCATGGTCGTTACTATAGAGATGAACATAGTAAGAACTTCAAATGACCTCCCAGATGGTGCACAAAGCAGTCAAGCTACTGCCTACGATGCAAGATCCTCAGTTCCATTGAGGATCTCAATCAAGAGAAGATGAAGCTCTTCCAAAGATGACAAGGGTATAATCTACTTGCAAGAACCTAATCAAAGATAGCACCTTCTGTTGGTTGGGGGTTATTATCATTTGTTTATGTGACTTTCGTTCATATGGTTGTATATAACCCCAACATGTAAACACAGATAGTTGGACCAAGATATGTTGCTTTTGTGCTCATGATATAAGAATATAGTGGGAGAAAATGATTAAATTCATTCATCTTAGAAACCCTACCTCTCTTTATATAGAGAGAGAAGTGGAAACAATTACAACTCAACCCCACAGAAAAGTAAAAACAAACATAGACATAAGCAAAATGACCAAAGCAACACTCCCCCTCAAGCTAAAGCATAGATATCAATCGTGCTCAGATTAGAACAGCAAACATCAAATGAAGAACGAGCCAAAAGCTTAGTGAAGATACCTATCGTCTGATCATCTAAAGTCACCTGAGTGAAATATAAGAAACCTTTCTAGATCAGGTCTCCTATATAATGGCAATCCACCTCCACACATTTAGTGCACTCATGAAACAATGAGTTATTTGCGATGTATATAGCAGCTCGGTTATTACATCACATCTCTATAAGCCCATCAATCTACACCGGTAGATCTATCAATAGGGATTGCACCCACATCAATTTTGCACCCATCTGTGTCATCACCCTATACTTAGACTCGTCACTTGATTTGGATACTATCGCCTGCTTCTTACTTTCCCAGGTAACCAGATTCCCACCACATACGTACAGAAACCTGTAGTGGATTTCTTGTCATCTAGGAAGCTTGCATAGTCAACATCAGAGTAAACCACCACAATCACAGATGTCCCTCTGGTAAACAGAAGTGCCTATCCTGGTACATTCTTCAAGTATCTCAACACCATCATGGTAACATCTCAATGCTGCTTGGTCGATATATCCATAAACTGACTGAGCTTGCCCACTGCAAGTGAGATGTCTGGCCTAATAATAGTCAAGTATAGTAGCTTGCCAAATAACTGCTTATATTGCCTCCTACCCACTGCCCCCGACACTTTGTCATATAGTGGTGCCTTGGGATCCATAGGAATGTTTACTGGTTTGACACCCAACATGCCAATCTCCCTTAATATATCTAGTGCACACTTCCTTTGGGACAGAACAATGCCACTCCTGATATGAGCTACCTCTATCCCAAGAAAGTATCTAAGGAAGCCCAAATCCTCCGTGACAAACTGCTCTACCAACGTTGCTTGATCTCTATAACACTTAAAGCAACATCTCCTCAAATTATCAACATAAACTAGGAGTACCACCACTCCTTTCCCTGTCTTCCTAACAAAGATGGAATAATCAGCAGACAATCTCTGAAACCCTATAGACTCCACAACCTAGGATAGTTTTTGAACCACACTCTGGGACTCTACTGAAGACCATAGATGGCCTTCATCAACCTACATACACACTCCCCCTACATCTCATAACCAAGTGGCTACTGCATGTATACCTCCTACTACAAATCACCATACAGAAATTCATTATTCATGTCTAACTAGTGAAGCTTCCAACCATTATGCACTGCAACAAAAATAAGAATCCTAACTGTGAAGAGACGAGCAATTGGGGAAAAAGTATCAAAGAAGTCTACTTCGTACATCTGAGTGAACCCTTTAGCCACTAAGTGGGCCTTGTATCTGGCAATCGACCCATCTGGGTTGTACTTCAGGGCAACCACCCACCGGTACCCAACAACAACAGCTCCCTCAGGTAGTGTAGTAAGCTTTTAGGTGCCACGAGATCACAGAGCAGCCATCTCATTCTCCATGACTTGGCATCACTTTAGATCAAGCATGGCCTACTAATGACTAGAGGGAATCTTGACAACAGAAAGAGCCTAACAAAATTGGCCAAATGCAATCCCCAAACTGTCTGTAGGAACTGCTCCTGTATAAGGATATTGGGGCAGTAGCGAGGTGTTTTTCGAATGACAATCGAAAAATCAAGATCATCTAGTAAATCCCCCTATAAAGGCTCCGAAGTAGATGCTAGAATTGCTGGACCTATAGGATCCCTGCCAAGTACAATAGATAAACTATCAGCACTCACCTACATAGGAGATCCTCCACTATCATCCTAGGAACTCCCAACATCATCACTGTGAACATCTGCTATGGGCATCTAAGGCTGTGGAGGAGTAGGATCAGATGAAGAGGATACTTGCTGATATGTAACAAGAAGCCTGTAAGTGGTCGAAGGCTCATGAAATCACTCAAGTCTAAAGAGTGTTGGCTCTAACAATAAACACCCAGTCTTGGTGATGAGAATCACTCCCAATGGTACAAGTGGAATGGGCATGGGAGCCTCGCTAAGCTTAGGGGAAAGACGTCTCCCAACAGTAGAAAAGTACGGAACAACCTCATGAAAGGTGCCATCTGCACTAACATAGTGACGTCATCCAACATGATCATAACACCAATACCCTTTCTGGGTCTGCGAATCCCCAAGAAACACACTTCATTGCACAAGGAGCAAGTTTATCCCTATTAAGTCCATAGATATGTACAAATGCAGAGCATCCAAAAACTCGAGGAGGCACTCCAAATATATCATTATCAGGAAACAAGATAGAGTAGGGAACTTGCTCATCGAGAATAGTAGACAGCAACTGATTGATAAGATAGTAGGCAATCAATATCGCATCTCCCCACTATCTGTCAAGCACATTGTTCCGAATCAAGAGTGTTCATGCAACATCTATAATGTGTCTATGCTTTTATTCTGTCACACCATTCTACTGGGATGTATGAGGACAGGTCATCTGATGAAAGATGCCATGCTCATGATAAAAGGTGCGTAGTGAAGTGGTGCAAAACTCCAATGCATTGTCTAATCTAATGGCCTTCACCTTTGCCTCATATTAAGCCTTGATCTCTGCTAAAAAAGCATGAATCATGTCACCTACTTTAGATTTTGCCATCAATAAAAATATCCAAGTAAGACAAGAAAAATCATCCATAATAGTCAAATAATATCTGTCTAAGACGCTCTGAAGTCCAACTAGGTCCCCAAATATCCATATGGAGCAGCTGAAATAATGCTTGGAAACCACAATGCTGACTCCTAGGAAAGGTACTCCTATGATGCTTCCTAAGCTAGCATGCCTCACGCTGAAAAGTGGCAATAGGAGAAATATGTGGCAGCATCTATCTAAGCTTCAGCAGAGGAAGATGACCAAACCTAAGATGCCATAAGTAGCTAGTGACACCTCATGAAGAAAGGAAAGCATGTCCTACATAAGGTGATTGCAGAAGGCAATAGACACTACCTTCCTCACGACTACATCCAATGGTGCATCCAATGAGAATATCCTCAAAAGTAAAAGACAGCATCAAAGATTGCCCTACAATTCAACTACTTCGTAATCTTATTCACTGATAGAAAACTCAGTGGGAAGTCAAGGGCTAAAAGAACATTCTCCAACTTCAAGTGTTGGGCTACACGAACCTCCCCTAACCAGATACGGGTGCCTACCTCCCATCAGTAACCTACATAGATTTACCTAGTGGAACAGGATGAATAGTAGTGAACTATCTCTCATCACCACAAATATGTTGAGAAGCTCCTGAATCAACAAGCCAATCTACATCTACTCGAGACAAACAAGTTGAACCTACTTAGGAAGCCCCATACTGCCTATACACATGGAGTAATGCCTCATATTCACTCCTAGAGACAGTAACCATATCAGATATCTCCCTTGTCACTGCAGATTTGCATAATCTGTGGTTATATTCTCCTTAGCCTCTGGTCGAAGAACAGTATGATCCTAATCATAACTTCCCGTGGTCATCATATACATCTGTTACCATCGAGAATAATGCATCCCATCGGATTCCATCCTGAATCAAGAAAGAGGCTCTTACACACCTCAGATTCAGATAACATCATACTAACTTCCACCATGAAACCAAAAATAACATGAAGAAACAATAGACCATCAGATCATCGAACATATATAAACCATCACATCGGCAGATTAGATTTCAAACATGGATTTCCGGGCAAACAGGGACCCAGAACCCGTGTCTAAGATCGTGCAGGGACCCCTACTTGCAATAGGGATGTGCACTGGAGCCTAAATGGGCCCCAGCAACACCCACAAGGGGACCCTGCTCTTCACTGGCTACTGGTGGCTGGAAGCACAAGTAACGCCCCTGCACTATCAGTTATGCGCAGAAGTCACAGACAATGCTGCCTGCAAAGATGGTCGATGCTGCCTGCAGGGAGTGGCCTAGCCCACAGAGATGACCAACGATGCATGCAGGTGGTGACGCTGCTTATTGGAGAGGGAGCGACGCTAGCTGGTGAGAGGAGGGGCTGGTGGATAGGGTTTAGGTGTAGGCTTTGGAGGGCTAGATGCTTGGTGAAATACCAAAACCTAGTATCGCATACTGATACCTTAGGAGAAAATGATTAAATCCATTCATCTTAGAAACCTACCTCTCTTTCTATAGAGAGAGAGGTGGGAACAATTACAACTCAACCCCACATAAAAGTAAAAACAAACATAGACATAAGCAAAATAACAGGGCTCAACAAATATAAATGGTCTTGAACTAGAAAATATAAATGATGTAAATATATGGGAAATCGATGCAATGACATAGCTTGGTTGTATACAAAGATGGCCATGGGGTTATCCACTTGCAGATGGATGTTTGCATTACAAGGTGTTTTGAAATTGTTACGGATGAATATAGCTGCCATACGTTGTATAGGTTATAGGTGCAGGTTTATGCTAGCATACGGATTCTACCACCAGCTGCAAATGCAGTCTACACCTGTAAACACTGGATTTCACAGATAATTGGCAAGGGGTTTTTGGGCATGACTACAGCTTCTTCCTCAATCTTAATTATTTCAAGACTGTGTAATCATAATTTCACACATGGTAACTGCCTTTAATTTCTGCCATATCATCATGATTATCGTTAAGCAAGCCTTCATCGATAGATGAATCTTTTTGACAGGATCAAAATCCATGACTACCTTTTTGAATCTGATTAAGTCAGGTCAAGTACCATTAGCTAAGGATTTTACCCTATTGAGGCAACCAGCTTTGTCAATATTAACTGTAATAATACAAGCCAAGTAAGCCCAAGCAAAAGAGTGAAGATAAAAGGTGCAAGAGCTAAGGGCAACAAACAAGTTTTGTATAAAGTTAAACCATGTCCGTCTAGCTTTCTAAGTAGGTCATGTTAAATTGGACTCTATATATCTGACTTAGATTATGTTTAAAGGCACTTGACATCAAGCTCTATTGTTCAAGAAATCAAACTCTATTTGATCCTAAAAGCAAAGCACTCAACATAGATAAATATACAAGGAATGACCATTGGGTCCCCTCTTGGACTTGAACTCCTAGATCCACCATTATCTCCTGTCGTCGCATGAGCAACTTGACTAAGTTTAGGCACAAGGTGAACTTAGCTAATGTAAAAGGCTTGATCATCCAAAAAAAGTTCCTAAATGGGGCCACCAAAAAAAAAATTCATAGCTATTATGTAAAACAAAAAATAGATGGGTTTTTTTTCGAAACGAAATACATGAGTACTAATGGAGACTAAAGGCAACATTAGTTTCTTAAAATCTCCAAACAAAGTGATGATTTCATTTGACACACAAAGAAGTCATCGCATGGTTTGGGGACTTTGATAAATTGGTTCCTCCTCCCAACTCACCGCACCCCCCCCCCCCCCCCCCCTCACATCTTTTGCTTGGTTTTTTACGAATGGGTTTAATGACTAAACAGTAATAATACTCCAAGCATTTGTAAGAATATGAAGGCATTTGAACCAAATTCCCCTAATTGTAGGGGTGTAGTGGTCGGAAGGACAAAGTTGAAAGCAGCACAAATGCAAGAGTTAGATTGCACCAATACAATAAATGAACCTGAAATTGAATTAAAGCCCCTAGCATTTAAGTTAAGGAGTCGATCATTTCAAAAAAATTAAGACAGGAAACTATTGGCGGTACATACATGAAAATATCAACTGTCTTTTAATGATGGCAATTTGAATAATCCATTATTAGAACCAAATTTCAAAACAGACAGGATCTTTAAACCTCAATCTAAGATTGCAAGCCTTATTTCTATAAACACAAGGTAAGCATTCATCTAGCTATGACCAAAACTATAAGCTAAAAGCACCCAAAATCCTCAAAAATACAACCTATGTACATCAAACACGATACTCAGATTACCAAGTTAAAATATTGGACTTCAGAAACCACTTTCAAGATGAATCCCATCCAAGTGAAACACAGCAAATCAGTGAATCATTCACAAAAAGATACCATGTTTAGGCATAATAGACAAGGAACAGTTATCCTTGGATGCACACCGGCCATAAGTAATATGAAGAAAAGCACATGGATGAAGCAGGAAGCAGAAACAGAACACAAGAATTGGCATTTTAGTAATGAGTAAAAAATATGAACCAAACCCATCACAGCCTCCTCGTTGTTCACGGGTTGGGTAATTGAGTTCCTACTAAGTACCTTTGTAATGCGCAACCGCAGCCTCCTTGTTGTTCCTCTTCCTCTCAAAGCACTAGAAGCATTAGAAGAAGAAAGCAGCGATCCTCGGTTGACAGATGGCAGGATGGTGTAAGGCCTCCCTTGTCTCACTTCTACACCTACAATCATCATTAATAACAAGCAACAAGTCATCACTACATTCAACAACCTACTACAAGAACACCAACCATGATGATGGCAATGATGGATAGAAGTGATGTTTAATGGATGATGGCTGGATTACTACAATCAGACAGTAACAAAAAAAAAAAAACAGGCATGTAAATAGATAGATTTTTTTTTTTTTGAGTGAGAACCAAAATGATTCATTTCATTCATCAATATAAGGAAATTATAGAACAAGTTCTGCACAATATGCAGCAAAAGCCAGTGGATTTGATTACCAAAGCCCAACAAAAAGGACAGCAATTTAGAGCTAAAAGCTACCAAGGAGTAGTTTAAACAGTTGTCCATACAAAGAGGTCATCTCTGGTGTGGCCACCATAAATGACTCCTCGAGAAAGGGGAAGATGCATACGTGATTGTTGAGGAGAGAAGGGGTGTCCTTCTTGGGCAGGGCATTGTTATTCTTATAGCTATCCCCTTCATAGAGCTTAAAAATCTGAAAGCGCAGTTTCCCATTTCTGGGATTTTGCTGGATGGCACAATCTCCTCTTTTGCTTTTTGCAAAATTTCTTCAAAAGAAAGTGGAAGCATTTTCTAAAAGGACATCTCTGTGCAGAGCTCTCTCCCAGTTTACAACGTCCATGCAGCTTTTTTTTTCTCAATTTCACCAATACTTTTTTTTCGTAAAGGGCATCAATTTGCCCAAATTTTTAAGAATAGGAAAGCTGTTGAAATTCCATTGAGGTTGTTGTTTGAGCATTGCCCCAGTGGTATGGTCACAGTGTCACTTTAAATTTTCAACTGTATTTAATTAAGACCATGACGAGGACTTTCTTTTATCAATTGTTCCCAGACCAGATAACTCCTGGAAAAGAGTATTCAGTTTGGAGGAAGGATAGGATCCATGCCTTTGAAATTTTTTGTGCTGTTTCATGTCATCATCCTATAGTTGATTTGTTTGTAAATAATAATAATAATAATAATTTGAGCTTTGTGGTTTCAGTTGCTGGCTGGTGATACGGACCAATGGGAGTGGTCTGCCTGACCTGTGGGGATGGCAGGAGTGGACTCTAGGAAGACCCCCAAATCACAACGCCAAGCTTCATTGGGGGGAAACAAGTGGTCGCATCACAACGAGGGAGGAGTTTCTCAGTGAACTCCTTGCATGCTTCGGGAAGCACACATGTGAGCAACCCTTGGGGGAGCTCTACCGCCCCCACGAAACCACCTTAGTGGCCGATTATTATAGCAAATTTGAGGCCTCAAGACCTCGTTCCTCCCATGCACGAAGCAAGCTTCATCAAAATCTTCATATCCAAACTGAAGGAGGAAATACGAACGAAGGTGTTGGTTCTCAAGCCTAAAACAATGGCACAACCAGTATGCTATGCCAAGGCCTTCGAAGAACGCAACTCCCACCGTGCGAAGTTCGGGGGGACAAGGACCGAGTCGCGAGGATCATCGTCAACACCAGCTCCACCCACCCAAACGGCGACAGCCGCCTCCACGGGGGTACCAACAACCATCAAAAGGCTCACCCCCATCGAGATGGCCGAACGCCACAAACAAAATCTCCATTACAATTATGACAAGAAGTATGTGTCGAGACATCGTTGCAAGGCTAAAGCCTTCTACATGGTGGCTAATGAAGGGGACGTCTGGGAAGAAGCCTCCATGTTGTTGTCGAAGGGCATGGACACTGATGAACAACTATCATCCCACGCCATCACCGATCACACCAACGCCAGCCTCATCAAGCTGGAACTCGCCACTGCAGCCAGACACAGCCTTCCCTTGTCGACTACGTCAGCTCCAGCAACTTCGTCAGCCCCTAGCTCATTCCCAAGTCCCACCTTCGTCTTCATCTCAACCGACCTATTCGCGTTGCTATCACGGGGGGGGACCACTCTCCAAACCAACAAATGGGTTAACGACCTCCCATTCACTCTCCAAGGGCGCCACTACCTTCTTGATGCATGTCTTGCGCCTCAGCACCTTCGACACAATGTTGGGGGTCCCATGGATTCGATCGCTAGGGGCCACATCATGGGATCTAGACTGCCTTCCCCTCACATACCAAACGAAGGATGGTCCAATTGTCCTCCAAGGGTTTCTACCAGCGGGCGAGGTCCTCATGACAGATGAAATATGTCAAACGCTTGCAAGACCACTGATCTCTACCTCCTCCGCAAGTGTGTGGCGGACACCAACCCCGCCTCTCAAACCACTCTGCCTCCTTCCCATCCTGCCATAAGCATCCTCCTTTGTGAGTTTGAAGATGGCCTCACCGAACCCCATGGATTGCCACCCCAAGGCAAAGAGATGCACAGCATCACCCTCAAACCTAACGCGGAACCCGTAGCCTTGGCCCCCTATCACCACGTGTGGGCATAGAAGAACAAGATTAAGGCAAATCCGCCTCGTATTAAATGATGGTCTCATCCGCTGCAGCCTTAGCCGTTTTGCATCCCCGACCCTCCTCGTCCATAAAAAAGACGAGAAGTGGCATTTTTGTGTCGATTACAGGGCACTCAACAACCGCACCATCAAGGACCATTACCATATCCCTATCATCGACGATCACCTCAATTATTTGCAAGGGGCCGCTTACTTCACCAAATTGGACTTGCATGCAAGCTATCACCAAATTTGCATGAACAACACCAACATTCATAAAACCGCCTTCCGTAGTCAAGACGACCATTACGAGTTCCTCGTAATGCCGTTTGGGCTTTGTAATGCCCCCTCCACATTCTAATGGGTTATGAACCACCTCTCCTGCCTTTACCTTCGCCGATTCGTCATCGTTTTCTTCGACATTCTCATCTAATCCCACCTAGGAACTTGATGGTAACACCATCATGGGCCCTAACTAGCCACAATTAGTCATATTTGAATGATAAAAGCTCTTACCTAATCATCTGAGGGTCACAACTCTGCATCATTTAGATTCGAGAAGAAAATAGGGAAACTGGTTAAATTCTACAATTTTAACAACACATCACAAACATAGATTAACCACGGAATCACTCAGGGGTGAATTAAAGGTCAATTGAGCACAAAAGTCTAAAATATAAGTTCACACTAACTAAAATAGGCTTTCATGCAAGTCAAAGGCGAAAACAGCATCAAAACCCTAATTATCAACCCCACTTTAATTAAAGAAGCTCTGGTCAGGATAAAATTAATTTAAACCTCCTAAAATTTATAGAAAAATATTCTAAGAAATTTGACCATCTAAATCTATTTTGACCTAGAACAAAGTTTCAGATTGAAATTTACCCTGATTTGAACTTCTATGTAATTTGCCCAATCAAACATGGTGAAAACTCAAATCCAAGTTCATCATTAGATTCCTTGAGTCCAAATTAGGTTAAAACCAAAATTTGGGCCCAATCGAAGTCCATCTTGACCTAGTTTGCACTTCAGTCCCTAAAATCTCTGTTTCTCACAATCAATCCCCTAACTTTCAAGATTCTTGCATTTACCCCTTACCTTTCTCTTCATCTTCACATTTATACCCATGCCGCCATTGATGGTGTGAAAGTAGCTACAGCGAGATTCGAAGGAAGATTTCTCCCTCAAATCAGATCCAAATCCCTCCAAATTTGGAGGGATTGATCTAGAGATGATTTTCAATCGATCAAATCATCTCGAGAACCCTAGGTCGATCCCTAGAGCTCAAGAGAGCTCAAGATCTCAGGGGATCTTTTTCCCTCAAATCACGGGCAAATCAAGCCGCTTCCCTTTCTTTAGAGCTCAATTTTAAGCTCTATAAAGAGTCCTCAAGACCCCAGTTTCCTCCTTAGCCAAGATTTGACCGGAAAACCCCTATTCCTCCTCTTCCGGCCAATCGCAACTTGCGCTCTAGCGACCTCCTCCATCTTCTTCCTCTGACCTCCCAACAATCAAATTGGGAGGCTTACCATCTTCCTCTCTATCTTCCACTCCTCACCGGCCACAGCAGGAGTCCTTTCCTTCCTCATCATCGCCGCTCTCTCTCGCCATCAACTTCGTCTTCCTCGCGTCCAGTCGATCAACGTCGGACGCATCTCGACTCTTCTCACCTAGCTAAGTTCCCTCTTCTTCCTCTCACTCCCCTACTTCCTTCTACACCCTTAGTTTCTAGGATTGATCATCACACACCCTGTTCCACCTCCATCTTCCCCACGTCCAACACAAGCTCCGACAAGCTCGTGCTAGCACCACACTCCACCAAACAACCCGCCATCAAGTCCTAAAGATCCACCACACCTCCATCTTCAAAATCCCTCAACCAATTTCGCCTCACCACCACCCAAACGCTCCACCGAACACCACACCCTCCGCTCGCCTTCTCCGACATCGACAGACCTCCCCCGACCACCAAACGCCCTCAAACCACCGCCATTGCACTCGCCATCCTCCAGCGAAACTTCTGAGCAAGTCTAACAAGGTCGCAAGGCCGTTTTCATACTTTCAGGTACCAATCGAAGCTCGTTGCCGCCAGCGTCTTCTTCAACGTCACTTGCCTCTCTCTGGCTTTCATTCGACCTGCTACGGCTTGCAATCAACGCAACTCTAGGTTTTGAAGCCTTCTAGATCCGCAATTGAAGTAGCAGGCAGTAACTATTACCCCAATTGGAGCATCTTCATTGCAGCAGGCGCGAGGAAGAAGGTGGGACTCAATCTCACCTCATTCGTGACAGATTCCAGAAAGTGTATAAAACGCTTTTGGTGAGAAGGCTCTTCGCCTCTACATCGGGGGTGAGGTCCTCGCGCCACACCCTTTACCACTCCTCACCCACGATCACTACCCGCAGGTCTGGACCCCTATTCGCAACTCGATTACCCAATACTGTTCAGTCGGGTCTAAAGAGAAAGAGAAGGAAATCTGAGGAGGGAAGGAGTTTTGCATTGTAGCACATTGGGATTCGTGTCCCCCCTCCTTGCTCCACACTTATCCGTTGCCGAGCCTTGCATTGTGTTGTGCTTATGCCTTTGTGCTTAAGGCCTTGTGCTTGGCTGGCCCTTGTGATTGCCTTGGTCCTGAGATTACCGTGGATGCTGATGTGGAAATCTGACATTAATGGTTGCAGGTTACTGTTCAATTATTTGATTCTGATTAGGGCTTAATTGTAGGGTTAATTTGGTAGTTTCAACCATCATTTTTATCCCTTTCTTTTTACATTTTCTACTTGACATCTGAGATACATTTCTGATATATATTGTATATCCTTTTGGCCATTTGATTCATTTGCAATTATTATTCCAGATTACTGTGATTAGTGAATTGATTTGCTATATTTGCTCCCTACGAACGACCTCAAACTCATTTATGTTTTTCAAGCTTATAAATTTAAATGATGATTCGCTTTTGTTGACTATAGTGCAACTCGTATTTTAAACTCAATGAAAATGCTTTCAACAGAACTCCACCTCAAGCATGTTTGCATGTCCTTGAGCAACTGCACCTCCAGAAGTTCATCAAAAAATCAAAATGCACTTTTGGGGTTACTACTGTCGAATACTTGGGCCACATCGTCTTAGCCAAAGGTGTGGAGGTTGATCCCAAGAAAATTAAGGTCGTGCTCTCTTGGCCGACACCACCATCAGGGCCTTGCGCAGCTACCTCAGCCTTGCCAAATATTATTGTTGTTTTGTTCGCAACTATGGTCTTATTGCAGCCCCACTCCACAACCTTGTCAAAGCCGACACTCTCACATGTACTCCAGCAGCAGATCAAGCGTTTGCACCCTTGAAGACCGCCCTTACCACTACTCCAGTACTGGCATTACCAAATTTTTCCACCCCCTTCGTGGTGGAATGCGATGCCTCTGAAAAAGGAGTTGGTGTTGTCCTGATGCAAGAGAATCACACCCTAGCTTATCTTAGCCAAGCTCTAACCCCACACCAAGCCACCTCCACCTACAAGAAGGAGCCATATGCACCGGTCCTCACTATTCGCAAACGGGCAAGTTCATTGTTCGTAGTGATCACCGAACGCTGTGATTTCTCCTCAACCAATGCTTGACCTCCGTCCACCAACAAAAGTAGGTCGCGTAGCTCTCCCCTTACAACTTTGATATTGTTTACAAATGGGGAACTCTCAATCGAGTTGCCGATGCACTCTCGCAACATGACGAAGACGAGCAGCTCTCTGCTCTCACCGTTGTTCACCCATGCTGGGTTGAACGCTTGAAGGCCGACTATGCCCACCATCCTGATTACCAGCAGGCACAGACACTCACCAACGACGACCACGCTGATTTTGCCAAATGGACGAGTGAAGACGACTTTCTTTATTACAAGGCCAGGCTCTTCATCGCTTCTACTTCTTCCCCAACTCATTTCCGAATATCTCTCTTCCCCCACCGATGGCCACATCGGATATCAAAAAACACTGCACTAAATTTGCAAGGATTTCTTCTGACATTCCATGCGATCCTCCCTTCATCGTTAGGTCCACCACTGCCACACCTGCCAACAACACAAGGCCTCCACACAAGCCCCCATCGACCTCCTCCAACCCTTGTCTATCCATAACCTCATTTGGGGGGAGCTATCCATGGATTTCATAGAGGCTCTCCCTTCTAATATGGGGTTCATGGTTTTTTTGGTGGTCGTTGATCACCTCTCCAAGTACATACATCTCGCACCTTTCTACCATCCATTTTCCGTAGCCAAGGTTGCACGAATCCTCACAAACACCGTTGTTCAACTGCATGGCATCCCACACGCCATTATTAGTGACATAGATTCCATATTCACAACCAAATTTTGGAAGGAACTTTTCAAACTTCAAGGCACTCAACTCCAATTTTCCTCCTCATACCACCCCCAAACTGACGAACAAATCGAAGTCGTCAATCGCAACATCGATGCTTACCTTCGTTGCTTCTGCAGCGATTACCCGCACTCATGGGTCCATTGGTTACATGGGTCGAATATTCTTTTAACACTGAACACCACTCAACCATCGGCATGATACCCTTTGAGTTTGAGGCTATCTATGGATGCCCTCCTCCCACAATCAAGGACTGTGCATGGTGAAGCTTGACCAAAATAGGTGGCCCAGCAACTCCTGATGCTATTCTCTGAGAACAAAAAGAACATATTCGCCATGCCTAGGATAGGATGCGCTCTATTGCTAATCGACATCATTGAGATGTTCAATACCAAATTGGCCAGCTGGTATATCTCAAATCATCACCATTTCTTTTAGCCCTGCTCACCAAAAGACCACATAACAAGCTCTCACCGAAATATTGCGGCCCGTATCCCATTCTCGACCGTATCAGCAAGGTCGCTTATGAGATTCATCTTCCTGCCGAGTGTCATATATGCCCTATCTTCTATGTCTCACAATTGAAACTCCATCATAGTCACCACACCCTAAGTTCCACTCCCCCTACTAATTGGCCTCCTCGCGACAACCACGACCGCTACCCCGATCACCACATCGCCCACTACCTTGTCCGTCGAAACGATGGCCCAACAACTGAAGTTATGATTCTATAAGGTGGCGACAAAACAACCTCCACATGGGAGGACTACCAGTCCCTGCACGACCAATTCCCATATTGGGCACTTGAGGACGACACCTGTTTCCGGAGCGGGAGCAGTTGATACAGACCAAGGGGTGTGGTCCGCCTGACTTGTGGGGGTAGCAGGAGTGGACTCTAGGAAGACCCCCAAATCTGCACCAATCTTGAGGTGGATCGGCTAAACTTTGCTATAGACTGTCAAGTCTTATGTTAAACTCATTTTGCTTAAAGTCAGGACCTGGGTATTAGGCCCAAAAGTCTTATTGCACGAAGAAGGAAAGATTTTGTTGGATTTTGATAGATTTCCTCTGTAATGTCAGAATGCTTGGGTCATGTTGCGTCTGTAAGCAACGGCTATTTATGTACTCCCTTATCTATGAATGAAAAGCAAGCACTCGAAACTTCTCAAAGGCAATCTCCCATCTATGGTTGTTGGTTGTTAACTCCACCCACTACGGCGCCTCGGCGTACCCCTCGACTTCCCTTATATCCGAAGCGATCACCACGCCTCAATACAAACCTCTCTGGTGCTAACAGCTGGTCATTCGATCCGACCAACCTGACTGACTGTCAGTCTCTTGATGAAATGAATCTTATTATTAGTGAAAAGAGAAGGTCGGTTTGGTTTATTTACTAATGCCCTCGACGATCATCGATTGATTTGTCTCCTCCCCTTCACTTACCGCTGGCGGGCAGACTGAAAATAGTCGAGTCGATCGCTTCATTCCTCTCGCTCTTACCCTCGAACCCGTAGAAGATCGAACCCAATGAGACACCAACATTACAAATGAATGAAAGAGGATAATGCAGCAGCAGCATCAGATAGATAGATAATAGATAGATAGATGGGTACGTTTGTCTTGTAACTTACCCCAGAAGGCCATCGCAAGCAAAGCGAAGGAACGGAAGCAGGAGATGATGTGGAAGGAAATACAATGGAACGGAATGACGGATAATAAGCCGGACCGCGCTCCTTCCTCTTCAGACGCTTCGGCTACCTTTTTCTTTTTCTTTTTTTTTTATTGTTTTGTTCCCTCCCTCCTTTGGTTTTCGCGCCACCGACCATCGTCACCCCCAATCCAATCCAGTCTAAACTGCGGCTGCGGCTAATTTTATGGCATTCAAATCCTTCTGATATCTTCCACCCCCCCCCATCCCATCCGACAGCTTCCCGCTTCCTTTTCCGGGACGGACCCTCTTTCTTTTCTTCGAGACATCCAAAGACCGTGCGTGCTTCTTCAAAGATACTTCCAACATAAAATAATAATAATAAAATTAGATGGTAGGGAGAAGGAAAATATAAGTCATTGCACGTACTAAAAGGTAGATAAAAATCTTAGGTTCTGCTTGATATAAATTTAAAATTTAAGATTAGATAAAATTATTGATACGTGGGACGAGTGTTAATAGATGTAAATGTGATAATTAGGTTCATATATTATTATTGATTTTTTATGCTATTTGTATTATAAGTAGATTATTAGATTAGATATGATGGATAAAAATAAGTTAGTGAGGATAAATATTATTGCTAAGAGATAGATGTGACAGGTTAAAAATCAAGTATTTTTACTATTTATATACCGTTCACTTTAGGAAAATTTTAATGTTAGGGTATAGACCTACAAAAAAGTTTAAACAGGGGCATGGGTCAAGGTCGACGAGAATCAAGGGTATGGACGCAATTACCAACCGCAACCCCACTGCACAAACCTTCCTTTATCCCCGTTGCTCTTGGCAAGTGAGGTAACTCCCCTACCTTTGTCACCACGTGAGGCATCCCCCACTATTCGCAAGCTTATGCTTTACATGTTAACAAGGGAGGAACATCTCTCACCAACCGAGACTTCTCCCCTCCCACTGACACGAGCTCCCCCCTAATACTCTTCTCACGTCTCCGCCAATCGTTGTGCATGGCATTTAAAATAAGGGAAAGTTTTTTTTTTAAAACAGTAAAACAAGGTATTGTTATTCTCAAAAATATGAGGAGATATCCCAGACTTTAAATAACAAACTTTATCAAGACATATTCAACTTAAGAGAGACAGTTGTGTGATATAGATTTGTAATATAAGTATCCATGAAATATGAGGGTACACATGCAAAATTACTTGATTATTTTCCAAGTATACAAGTGAATTAATATTGGAAATTTAATTGGATAAATGTGGTGCGAGCAAGTTAGGTCTTAATTACCACCCCTCTCGTTTAAAGGTTAGGTCTTAATCTAGCTAATAAAAACATTGTCATTCTTGAGATAATTAAGATTGGAATTTTGAGTGCCCTACTCATTCAAGTGCAAAGAATTAATGCCTCTACGTGATTGCTGGATGCGATCAAGGAGCTAAGTTTGGAGTACACTTTGGTTCGGATAGGTTGTCTAGTAGAGATCTTTTCCAAGATTTCTTATTTGAGAGTTTACTCATGCACTTGCAATTAAACCAAGAGTATTATTAGAGTTTAATTCTGGGGGCATTCTTAAAGATATTAATTTACAAACTCATATGTACAAGTATAAAAACTTTCTACAACACCTATGTAATGAAAAATGTATACATATTGATACAAATATTTTGAAATATTTTACAAAAGTTATCAAATATTTTTACAAATTATCCTTAAATTGTTATAAACTTAACACATTTAAGAATCATTTATAAATTCTTCTAACTTTTTATAAAGTAATATTATGTTTTTTACTTGACTAAGTTTCCTAGTAATGTTTAAGGTATAGATTTTCTATTTTTCATTTAAAATTTAAATTAATTAAATATCACATTGGCTCATTTTACTTCCTTGAACCCATCAGATGAATCCTACACACACATAAAGAGCTTAAAATTTAACAAACTTATTGTAGTGAAACTCATTTAAACTCATGTGAATCCACATATAAGAAATCTATTCTTATATATTAAAAGTTTATTGGGTATGAGGGTTCCATATGAAATTTCATTGAAAATATAAATGATTTTAATGGTCGTCTCAACAAAAAAGTGACAAAAATATTATTTTGTAAGTTATACATTAATTTTGTAAATTATAGTCACCTTTGGTATAATAAATTTTATTTGTAACAATGCAATATAGTCTTTGAAAGTATATTGATGCTTTTATAAAACATAGAAGAGCATTTTATAATAGGATATAAGTTATTTGAATGTTAGATTCACGAGATAATTCTCCCATGTACACACACATATATAATCATAAAAAAAGGAAGTTTATATATTAGTTATATAGTAGTTATCGGCAAGGATGATATCTCTTACCACATAACACATAATTAACTTTTCATTTATTTGTTTGAAATTTAACAAGTAAAAACATTTGTTACAGCATTCGCCATTGCATTCATAATCCCTCTGCGTCAATCGGCTCCTCTTTGTCCTCAACTCACTCCCGGCTCTGTTGCGCTTGCTCCTTTGAATACTCTATCCTATGTTACTATATTGCTTTCTCCTCTCTCAGAGACGATCCTCCTTAATTCTGCATGTCCACCTCAAGTTCTAACGCATAATCATGTATCAATACTCTGTCTACTATGAACATTCCGTCCCTATGGTCTAATATCCCCTTCTTCATATTCTGTGATACCTCCTCCAAACATGGTGGACAGCTGTGTCGCTGTTTTGAAAGACGTGCTATACGGTTTTGTCCCTACTCTGGACAACGTACTCGGATGTGACTCTAGCCCAAGTAAGCTACTAGCCTACTAAGTGCCTACCTTGGAAAATGCATTGGGTTGTTGTGTCCATGCTCCGAACGTCATATCATGTGCCTCTGCTCGAAAACACATGCTGGATTGTTGTGTCCCTAATCCAAATGAGTTGCATAGATGTGTTCCTGCTTTGAAAAGTTTTGCAAATGACTGTGTCGGATGCAAGGATTTATGGTTGGCGATGGTAGCAATTGTATATTGAAATTGCACTAAAGGGGGGCAATAGTGAAATTGAAATATAATATGCAAATAAAAATTCAACCGCACAAATAACACAATAATTTTTAGGTGGAAATCCAAACTTAGAGAAAACCACCACCTAAGTTAACCTTAACTTAGAATTTACGATCACCAAGCGATCAATCCACTATTCACACCACTTGAAACAAGGGTGGTGTACCTCAATACAATTCCTACCTCCGATCCCTAATCGGAAGATTCTCCCTTTCTCTAGGAAGAGACGAGGGTCCGACAGGCCGAACACCCAAGTGTTGGTGCTAAAGCATCGCGATCGTTTGTTTTGATGATAACAAAACACGTGTCATTTAACATTTGCACTTGGAGTATTAGATTTTAGGTCAATTGCAAATGGAGACGTGATTAGACGAAGTTCGAGCTCGCATCCAGGACGGATTGGAGGAGCTTGATGGAGAACAGAGGAGATTCGCGAGGAGCGATAGATTGAAGATGGAAGGACAAGAAGAATAGGATAGAATTCTGTTTATTTCTTTCATATACTTTTGTCTTTATTTCCTTGCTCTTTTTGTTCCTTAGAACATCATATTAAAGAGCCTCAAAGTACCCTAACAATAGTCCTAGGAATACCTGCACAACCCTAAGATACTTAGGTTTTCTGTAAAGAACTTAGAAAACCAATATAGAGTTCAAACAACCTTTTCAGACATCTAATTCTAAAAACAGACGTCTGATAATGGGTTTTAGGACGTCTGACTGTTGATTCAGACGTCTGATAACATTTAGGCTGGACTTAGTTAGTTCTCTCTGATGAAATCAGACGTCTAATTAGTGGACCATTGGCTGGCTTAACAAACACTGAAGAATATGACCGTTAGAGCCTTATCAGACGTCCTTAAGCCTTTCCAGACATCTGATATATGACTGTTTTGCCTCGGCTGACCTGAAAATCTCTTCTCAGAGATTTTTGGTCGTTGCAATCTCTTGGAAATCCATTCCCGCAGAAAAGTAGGTTTCTAGACGTCCATACATAGTGCCAGACGTCCTGTATGTCGTCTGATGAACTTACACTAGAACCCTGTTTAGATCTGATTCAAGTTAGGAAGAAACCCGCCTAAAATCAGACGTCTGACTTTGTTCCCAAATGTCTTAAACTGGTTTTCCAGACGTCTGATGCCATGATCAGACGTCTGATAACCCTGTTAGTGCAATGATTGTTCCTGATTTCGGGCTGATTCTCTTGGGCTTTGCATCCAACGGCTATGGAAGCTTTCCAAAGCCTTCCAAAGCCTTCCTAAGGCCTCTATAATAGAGGGGAACCTCTTGCACACAAACACACACCTAGTTATACACTTTCACACCATTTTGTGTACCTTGATCCTAAGAAGCAAGCTCTTGCTCTCCAAGCTCCAGTTCATCATCTAGAGAACATCAAGCATTTGCGCACCCTCTCTCCCGTCGTAGTTCACGAGAACGACGTTGCGCCATCGTGTAGTTCACACATCCGCATCGTCAACACACTCCTTGCAAAGGGAAGCATCTTAATTCCTATAGAAACTTAGGTTAAAAATTACTTTGTTGGCTCTATAGGATTGTTGTTATTTATCTTTGTTCTTTGGTTGGGTATTCGCTTTTCGAATTCCCGTCTCCTTCGTGGGACAAAATCCTTCTCGTGAAGAGAAGGGGTTTGAGGTACGCTACCCTTGTATAAAGTAGCGCGGTTGTAATTGAGGTTGAATCACCCTCGTTTAAGTGATTCGTTTAGTGGATTTGATCAACTTGGTTGATCGGAAAATCATAACTCGAGAGGGTTAGGTGGTGGTTTTTACCCGGTTTGGGTTTTCACCTAAAAATCTTTGTATTCTTTTTGTGATTGTTTATTTTGTGAGATTGGTATATTTTCAATTCCGCATCTTTTACGTCACGCTGATCTCACCCCCTCCAAGTAGGGATTTACAATAGAAATGGAAGAGACGAGGGTCCGACAGGCCGAACACCCAAGTACGACAGAATGGAAATGAAATAGAAATTTAGTACAACCTATAGAGCACCCAAACAAGAGTTCAAAGTAATCTAGCTACTATAGGTAATAAAGAACTCCTTGATAGCTGAAAAGTGAGGAAGACAAAGATTTTGCCCAAAGTAAGAGAGAGCACAATAGTAGGGCAAATTGCAAATGGAGCAATGTGAAGTGTATAGCTTAAAATATATCTCCAATGGGCGTATTTGTGTAATGGGAGGTTAAGGGCTATTTATAGGCCTTAAGAGATGCTTCAAGAAGGCTTGAGAGCCTTTTTCTAGTTGTTAGAGACAAATCCCAATTGATTTGATCGAAATCTAAACCAAATCACGCAGTTAAATTCTCTGACAACAAATTCAGACGTCTAAAATATGGGTCAAATGTTTGGTCAAACGTCTAGGGAAAGTTCTATACTTTTGATATAAGGGGTTAGAGTTCTTAGATTAAATTGGATCTAAATAGGGTTCTAGTCACTAAAGGTTTGATGTCTAATGTTTCATTTTAAGACATTTGATGCAATATTTGGACGTCTAAAAATATGCGGGTTTGTTCCTGGATTGGATTAGATTCAAACAAGATTCTAATATATAGAGGTCAGACATTTTACTGGATGTCTAACCATGTCTTTGGGCATCTGAAGGTCGGATTTCTTGAGAATCCAAAATCATGATTATCTCGGACAAAAACCTTGTTAAGTGATTTTAGGCCTAACATTCTTTTATTTGACGTCTAGATTCATGTCCAGATCTCCAGAACAAGAGTAAAGAATCTCTAACAGTTGTATTATGTGGATATGATTTCTGACACAAGGAGATTTGGGTTAATTAGGCTAAACGGCAATGTCTTTGGATGACTAGTGATGATCAGACGTCTAAATATACCTATGGACGCCTGAGGGATGGGCTAGTCGCCCAAGACCTAAGTGTTTAATTTCCTAAGTCTGTGCATAAGGTATTTGGTCATTTGATCTATATGTCAGACGACTTAACTTTCCATTTCAAACGTCTGGATGAGTTGTCAGACATCTAATACTATGATCTATGTTGTTTTTAGATTAGGATTTTGTCTCTAGTTTTTGCCTAAGTGTTGTAAGCCTAAGTCTAAATATCTAACATTTAGATGGGGGCTCTTTACAACTCTTCTAGACTTAATAAAATAAAAAATACAACTCTTTTAAAAAATATACAATAAGACCTAAATCTAGAGTTTGACATCTTCATCTTCCAGTTCTTCTCTATGAGATTCTAATATGAACTAAAGACCTGCAATGGGGTTATCATAAACATAGAAATAGTAGTTTTTTCATGTTTATTTTCCTTTTTATTATTTTACAAAATCATCATAACATATAATTGGAGAGGTTGAACTAACAATTGTGTGAAAGTCATCTGAGGATCATAGATTGGGATTCTTTGATTAGTTGTGTGACTTCAGCCAAATACATAATCTCCAGATCCATGTGTGAATTAGATGTGATGAATATATGGTAACTAAACTATAAAAAAGAAATCACTAACTTTAAACTTAAATAACAAAAGGAGTTCCCATGTAACTCATATACTATTTGGAGGGAACAACTTCATAAATTCCCTTTGCCCCCAAAATCTTTTATCTCATATAGAATAAAACGATTAAGAATATGCATTACGAAATTGTTCTGAAGTGTAATGTTCCAAGCAACATGTCATGTGATCTAAATTTGCATCTATGCATGCTGTTATGACATGAGCACAAGGCAAATACGTCGGTTGTATAAATCTGCATGAGAATGTCAAACTTAAATCATTTAGCTTGACCTGGCAGGCACATCCTTGTCTCTCTTTCATATGATAGTTGTTGTAACCAAATCGAGTGGCATTATTCCATCCAGACTGTTGAAAATAAAATTATATTAAAATGTTATATTTTATTTATTCGACTTTTATTTGTAAAATATCAATTCCTATTTATCCTTTTAATGAATTTAATTTTACACACTATACTTTAAATGATTTTATAAGCTTTTTGCAACAAGATACATATTTATATTTTAATGGAAAATTGAAGCATATTTTTCAAATTAAATGATACTTAAATAAGATAATACATTTTCATTCTACATTTCAATTTTTTGTGAGGGTAATGCCTTCCCTCGCCAAAATTAATTTCACTTATTTGATTTTGTATGATTTCCTATAGTATCAAATACCATGCTTTAATTAAACATCAATGTATAAAAAGATAGGTATATTTTACGTACATTAAAATATAAAAGATAGATATGATATATTTCTAGTCTAGGTATCACTCCAATTTTCTTAATTAAATTAATTTTACAAGTTGATTTTATATGTAACAATTACGATTCAAAGAAGATACTAATTTTATTTTCAAAGAAGATATTTGTTTCCATTTTTTTTTGTTTCCTATACACATATTTATAATTTAAAAAAATAATAAAATGAAATTAACTTACCTCAAATAAATAACGTTGGTGAGTACTAATTCAAGTATCAAATAAAATGTTGGAGATGATATTGAGAACGATGGCAATGTAGATTGTTACGACCCGATTCTCGAATCCCTACAGGATTCGAGACCAGCTCGACTTGACTAATCCCAAGACTTAATCGTCCAACAAGAAATAACAAAAAAGCAGGAAAGTAAACTACATTCACTATGCTAAGTAACTAACAGTAAAAGAGTACAAGCAGTAAAGGAAGTAAAAGCTGCTAACAGTACATATCACCACCACAACAGTAAAGCGGAAACAAAGTACAGAAACGTAAACAGTAACAAGAGTCTAAACTCACTAACAAAAGAAAGTATAATAATAGGAAGACTACTGCTAGGCTAGACTAGGCCCAGTACCCTCTACAGCCGACGACTTGGGCTGCTCAACTCTTGGACCTGAAAAGGGTTATGAGTAAACAGAGTCAGCGAATGCTGAGTAGAGTGGTAACCAACTAACTAAAGTAGTAAAAGCTAACAGGTAATTTATCTTTTCCAATTATTTTATTTTACAAGTTATTCCTTTTCACCCCTTTGGTTTATTTCTCAGATCTCTTTCTTGATCTCGAATGTTCCTCGTGGGAACGATCTTGATTACAGTCTTTTCCGAAGAGTAGAAGGCACACGTGGTGCTCTCCTGGCTGGGAGAGTCCCCTGCGGTGATCCTACACCCAGTCAACCACCCCGAGGTCACGGACAGTCGTAGAGGTGACTACGGCACGCGTGATAAGCGCACGGGTAGCTACCCCACACTGGCACGCGGTCAGTCATTTTCGCTAGTGAGTACGCCCAAAGTACAGTGTTGACGCGGCTAACTCGATCGTGTTTTAACAATTTTTGCGTCGTAGTATAGGTGATCAAGCGTCATCAACAAATAAAAGTTTTTATTACTCGAAAATCGGAGTATTCGAGGTCGAACATAGGGAGCAATCGGAATTTACTACTAATCTCTAGAATGTAATTGAACACTGTAATTACTCAAAACTTTAGTTCAAATGTAAATGCATGAGTTTGAAAAGCAATTATGGTAAAAAGAAAGAATTGGATGTCTGATCATGAGATCAGACGTCTTAAAAGTGTGTCTTTCCCTTCTTTAATTCTTCTTTCTCTACAGTGCCTTGCTTTTCTTCTGCCTTCTTTCTTTCTTCTCCTGCAGTATCTCTCTCTGCTTCTTTTCTTTTGTCTTCATCTTCTTCCTTGGCTCTGCTTCAGTTCTTCTTCTCTTTTTCCTTCGCCTCTTCCTTCTCTTTTCAATGGAGTCCTACCTTCATCATTTTTGCCTCTGTTTGCCTTCTGCTTCCTTCTCTTCTTCCCTTGCTAGCAGCGGCCAAGTGTTCGCTTCACCCCTTCCTTCCTTGCACAAACACAGCAAAGCACAAAACCTAACCCTCTACCCACACCCACACGTATCTCTTTCTCTGTAAACCACTCCAAGGAAGCTCTCCAAGAGCCGGGTTAACGGGTCGGAACGCATGCCCGTGACCAGGCGCACCGGCGTAAGGGTGATGCGCGAGGTGTGCTCAAGGTCGGGTCGGATCGCGCCAGATCCCCGTGGTGAAATCTCGGACGAGGCGGCATGAGATAGGTGAGGGACCTCACCCCAAGTGTGATTGGAGGTGATAAGACGATATCACAAAAGCAATATAAAGCATGCCAGTGCTTTATAAGTTACCGATGTGGGACTAATTTCTCCCCCTCTACGTCGCGCGTGCCCGTAGAAATCTATCCTTCAATTGCCACAGCTGCGGACGTCGCAGCGTCTCTTGCTTGGTCAGATAGCTTCGCAGTGCTTCCCCCAGTGAGCTGCACCTGAAGCCTTGTGGTCCTGAAGCCTGGAGCGAGCTTAGAGCTTCTTCGAGTCGCCGTCAATGGCGGCAGGGGCTATGAATCTGTCAGACACGAAAATGGCCTCGCGGCCTAATCAGATCACCGGGGAACCTTCGCCTTGTCACGGCGAAGGTGAAGAGCATGGTGACAGGCCGCGGGGTGGCCTGGGCGTGCGTGCCTAGGTCGTCCTGTAGCCGGATGAATGGGTGAGTTCGGGGAATTATTGTGGAGGCGTAGAGGGACGGTGGATGGGCGGATGTTACTCAGTGAGATGAGGCAGAGCTTATGTGATGGTTGGCGAGGCGTGTGGGGCTGCGGAGCAATGGGAGCGCCTCGCCGGAGGGTGGTCGGAGATGAGGAAGGTGATGGTGGACAGCGACGGTCGAGGGGTCGATTGGGTGAAATATAGTGGGGAAAAGGAGGGAAAGATGTGGAGTATTTCTAACCTACTTGCAGGGACGAAGGGGGCGGAGAGGCGGACGGCTGTACCTGCTGTCGGCGGAGAAGAAGATGCCCAGTGGGGGAGGACGGCGGCGATGATGGGGCTAGGGCAGCGCGCGCGGGTATTGCGCGACGCGGAGGAGAATGAGGAAGAAGTCTCTGCCACTGGTTTTGTGGCAGAGCGAAGAGGAAAGGAAGGAGAGCTCGCCGGAGCCCGCTGGACACCCTGGCCGGGGGGGAAGAGAGGAATCTGAGGTAGAATCCCTGCCAGGTCGAGCTGAAATTGAGCGGCTGGGTTTGGGGGTTCTTTTATAGGCACAGGCCATGTGTTCTGGAGCATGGAGGGCAAGCATTTGTCACCGACGGCTCGCCGAAGAAGGAAAGTGGGTGGATACCCAAATCCCTCGTGCGTTCGCACGAGAGATTGGGATCAAATCAGGGATCATGACTCGCCTCAGATGGAAGGGAATTCCTCAGAGAATCTCCCTTCCATTTCTGGGAGGGGATCTCTGAGGAATCAGAGAGTATTCCCTCTCTAATCCTCGCCGGAGCAGGATTCTGCCCCAATAATGGTGGAAGGACCTAATTGCAAGGTTGGAGAGGAAATTAGGGGGCTCTCTGTGATGATTTTCAAAAGTTAGGGACCAAAATGTGATTTGGGTGTACTAAATTGCAAAGTAGGTCAAGATGACCTCCCCTTAGGTCCAAATTTTGGTACAAACCTAATTTTGACCTAAGGAATTCAATGGTAAAGTTGGATTTTATGTTTGACCACGTTTGACTGGATATTTTGCTTAAAAACCCAAATTAGGTCAATTGATGAGCTAGGACCCTAATCTAGGTCAAACTAGGTTCCAAAGGCCAAATTAAATGTTCTAAACCCTAAAGGATATTTTTCCATGAGTTTTAGAGGGTTTAATTAATTTTTATCCTGACCGAAACCTTGTTGAATTAAGCGGGTCAGTTTTATGGTTACCAAATGTCATTTAATCCCTGGACTGAACATGAACCCATTTCTGATTGATTCAACCCACTTTTTATCTCATTTAGACCATTTTATCTATGCTCTATCTCTGAGAAATTCTGTTTATGTACTGCAATCGTAAAATTGCAGTTTTAACCTTTATTTCATGTTTTCTTCTCAAAACACTTATTCCTTCAATTAAGCCTTTTTCTAGGTTATATAGGAGCTTTTATTCTCTTTATTGGGTCAAAATGAGCTAGTTATGGCTCATGATGAGGCTCTCATCATACAACATGGAATAGTATAGAGCCTACCCTCCCAGTAACAGGGGTCTAGCCCCTTAGAACCAAACAGGGGTCTCGCCCCTTCATAGTCCGCGCACCCTCGTCTGACTACCCCAGTTTGCCCAGTGGGACTAACAAGTAGGTGTAGGGTGGCTAGCTGAACCCTGGGCCCTGTGGGGTGGCTAGATCTCTCCCTACACTAGTAGCTCTCCCCGGTACAGTGTACGTGAGGGCCAAAGAAGTCAGTGTAGAGTGGCTAATCCTAACCCTGGGTCCCAACCCAAGGGCAGCTAGCTCCGCTCTACACTAAACAGTGGACAGTCGCTCTCCTTGGTACCACGTACTTGTTAAGACCCGTGTTGTTTGAGCCTTTTAAGACGTCTAGACTATGGGTCAGACGTCTGGACACCTTCCCAGACACCTGAAAATTGAAAATTTTGATTATTGTCTGCGCACGTGCTGCACGCAGACAGTACTCTCGTTTTCCTCCCCTTCTTCTCTCTCTCCCCTCCTCCAACAAAACCCTAAACCACCAATCTATAAAACCCCCTCCTCTCTCGTTTCTCCTCACTTCTCAGCCACCAGCCCCTTCCCCTCTTCTTCTCCACTCTAGCGAGAAAGGCAGCACGAGCGAGAGAGCGCACGGGTGGCGTGGAGGAGGAGCGACGTGAGGAGAGGAGGAGGAGAGTGAGCATGTGTGGGAGCTCACTGGTGAGCGCATAGCCAGAGCGGCGCGTGCGCAAGGCAGAGGAGTGCATCGGGGAGGTCCTCCCCGACACTGCTGTAGCCGGAGCTGCAGGCGAGGGGGTGCAGCGCGGCGATGCACGGCGTCGGAGCAGTGGAAGCAGGTTTTGGTTCTGGGTTTTTCCTAGAATCAGACGTCTAGAGTGACCTCCAGATAACGGTGCAGACATCTGGAGGTGGTTCCAAACGTCTGAGGTGAGGACTTCGCGAAGGTACATCCTCTTTGCAGATACAGCCATGTAGGTCGCTCCACCGATACCCTGTTCCATGCCCTTTTGAGTAGATTGCATGGTTTTGTGCATGATTCGCTTTAGGAAAGCATGGGATATGCCCTCCCACGCATTTCAAACGTCTAGGCGACGTACCAGATGACGGGAAGTGCTTCCAGACGTCCAGAGAGGTGGTTGGACGTCTGAAGCTGGGTCCAGACAGTCCAGAATAGTTTTTGGACATCTAAGGATTGGCGCAGAGACTTAAGTATGCTACTGGGCACTTTTAAGACATCTGGAAGTTGTTTCAGACGTCTGATTTGAGATTGAAACCCTATTTTTGACCTGTTTAGGGTCCGTTTGAGTTCCATTTTACACAAATAAGATACCGATGTGCTCTTTGTGAATTCCTCTACTTGTTAGAAGGTTTTCCATACTGTTCTGATAGTTCCCTTGTGATTGTTTCTTGTGATAGGACTTCATTCCGTTACGGGTTCGAGGCTTGCTGAGGCACGTGAGCCTGCCGTTCAAGCCCCCAATACTCCTGGGTTTACTAGTAGAGTGGCTTCCCCCTAATTTAATTATAACCTAAATGCATATGGGGAATGAATGATTAGAACCTAGGATATGGCATGAATCCTAAGACGAGAAACACTTGAAATGTCTGTAATGGATGATTGATTTGCAGTCTTGAATGAGTAGATAGAATGATGAAAATTGCCTGTAAATAAATAATAGCTACTTGTGAAATATGAAGTACTTGTGCTAGTTAACCGTTGCATGTAAATTTCCTGTTGTATACGTTAAATGACATAATACGAGCTGCATGTATATAAATTGAGAATGGAAATGTGAATGATGGAAATGCTAGTTGCCTGTGTATAACCTGTATATGGAAATGCGAACGATAGCAATACGAACTGCATATGTATAACATGAGAATGGAAATAGAAATGCTGAAACCTGGTATGGCTTGGCATGATGAATATGGGCATGAACCCTACAGGGAACTAGGAGTGGAGCTCCTGGAAATAAATGGAATGGATCTAGAAATGTAAGTGGGGAAGTGAGCTGGCCCTTGAGTACGGAGTACCAAGGAGAGTGACCGTCCCCATGTTTAGTGCAGAGCGGAGCTAGCCGCCCTTGGGTTGGGACCCGGGGTTAGGATTGGCCACTCTGTACCGACTTCTTGGCCCTCACGTACACAGTACCGGGGAGAGCTACTAGTGTAGGGAGAAAGCTAGCCACCCCACGTCACCTGGGGTTCAGCTAGCTGCCCTACATCTACTTGTTAGGCCCACTAGGCAAATAAGGGTGGTCAAGCGAGGGTGCGCGGACCGTGGAGGGGCGAGACCCATGTTTGGTTCTTAGGGGCTAGACCCCTGTTACTGAGATGGCTAGGCCCTATACTGGTTCCGTGTTGTGCTTTGGGCGCACCCGCTAACGGAAACGACTAACCGCGTGCCAGTGTGGGGTAGCTACCCGTGCGCTTATCGCGCGTGCTGTAGTCACTGTTACATGTGTCCGTGACCTTGGGGTGGTTGATTGGGTATAGGATCACCATGGGGGACTCTTCCGGCCAGGAGTGCACCATGTGTGCCTTCTACTCCTTGGAAAAGATTACAATCAAGATCATTCCCACGAGGAACATTCGAGATCAAGAAAGAGACCTGATAAATAAACCAAGTGGTGAAAAGAAATACTTAGTTAAAGAAAGTAATTGAAAAACAACAGCTACCTGTCCACTTTTACCACTTTAGTTAGTTGGTTGCCACTCTACTCAGCGTTCGCTGACGTTGTGTACTCATATCCCCTTTTCAGGTCCAGGTGTTAAGCAGCCAGAGCCCACGACTGCAAAGGGTGCTGAGCCCAGTAGAGCCCAGTAGTTGTAGCTTCTTGTTGTACTTCTTTCTGTTGTAGTGAGTAGACTCTTGTACCTTTATATTCTATTCTTTATGTTCCTGTACTTGTTACTTTCTACTGTTGTAGTGGTGATATGTATTGTAGCAGTTTTTACTTCTTTACTGTTGTACCTTTTTACTGTTAGTTACTTAGCATGGTCAATGTGGCTTGCTTTCCTACTTTTTGGTTACTTTCTCATTGGACGAGTGGGTCTTGGGATCAGTCGAGTCGGCCATTCTCGTGTCCTGTAGGGATTCGGGAACCGGATCGTAACAGTACTCAAGGGCCAACACACTTCCCACTCATATTTCCAGATCCATTCCATTTATTCACAGGAGCTCTACTCCTAATTCCCCATAGGGTTCATGCTCGTATTCCCCATGTCATTCCATACCAGGTTTCATCATTCACATTTCCATTCTCAGATTATACACATGCAGCTCGTATTTACATCATTTAACATATACAACAAGTAATGTCACAGGTAACTGTTTAACTAGCACAGGCATTTCATATTTCACAGGCAACTCTTGTTTATTAACAGGTAGTTATTCACATTTCTATTCATTCATTTAAGACTGCAATTTCAAACACGCATACAAACAGTGCAAGTACTTCTCGTCTTAGGATTCATGCCACATCCTAGGTTTCTAGTTATCCAATTTCACATATGCATTCAGGTTTTATAATTAAAATAGGGGAAACCACTCTACCAGACGACTCGGGAGTATTGGGGGCTCGAACGGCAGGCTCACGTGCCTCAGCAAGCCTCGAACCCGCAACTAATCGAAGTCCTTTACCAAGGAACATACCACAATGGAACATTCAGAATAGTATAAAAGGTCTTCTAACAACTAGAGAAACTCACAAGGAAAACACTGAAATCTTTTTTGCGAAAAACAGACCTTAAACGGGTCAAAAATAGGACTGCAGACCTAAATCAGACATCTAGCACAAGGTCCAGATGTCTTAAAAGTAACCAGAGTTTTACCTCAGGTTCTGCGTCGACCTCAAACATCTAGAACCCCTTCTTGACTGTCTGGACTTATCTCCAGACGTCCGACCTCTCCTCCGGACATCTGGGAGTGCTTCCAGTTGTCTGGTAAGCTGTCTAGACGTCCGAAACGCGTGGGAGGGCACGCCCCGCGCCTTTCCGAAGCTAACTCTGCACGCAACAAGCAAATCATCCACTTTTAGCCATGCAGATCGAAGCTGCGGTGCGACCTGCATGGCCGTATCCACAAGAGGAATATACCTTCGCGGAACACTGCTTTCAGACGTCCAGTGTTGTCACCAGACTTCCAACCCGTCGTCTGGATGACACGCTAGACGTTTAATTCTAGGAAAATCCCAGAATCAAAACTACCTTCTGCTCCTCCTCGCTGCACGCAGTCGTGGCCTTGCCTCCTCGCCTGCAGCTCCGGCTGCAGCAAGTGTCGGGGACATCTCCCTCAACATGCTCCTCTTCCCTCACGCGCCACTCCGACCGTGCATCCTCCAGCGAGCTCCCACGAGCTTGCAAGCTCAAGCTCTTCCTCCTCTCCTCACGTCGCCTCTCCTCCTCGTCGCTCGCTCTCATGCTCTCTCTCGGACTCGTCCCTCTCGCCACAGTGATGAGGAAGGAAAGTGGCTTATGGTGAAGTGGGGAAGAGAGGAAGAGGGGGAGAGGGGTTTTATAAGGGTGCACTAGGGTTCAGACGGAGGAGAGAAGAGGGAAAGAGAGAGAAGAGCGGTACTGTCTGCGCGCAGATGCGAAGTCACGTGCCAAATTTTCAATTTCCAGACATCTGACCAGACATCTGGTCGACAGTCCAGACGTCTTAAAGGGCTCAGGACAGAATGAGTCTTTACATAGACGGATGGTGGTGTGGGTGTGAGTCGTAGGAGAGGTGGCATGAGGAAGAACGATGGCGAGAGTAAGTGAGAGTGCACCTGTTGAGGGGGAGTGAGTGTCGGGGGGGGGGGGGGGAAGAGAGAGCAAGAGCATGAGAGCGATGGAGAAAATTTGAAAGTTATTAATGAGGAAAAGTAACATTGTTGTGGCCGTTAGCATGACAAGTAGCAATAACGGGTATGCAACAAGATGTGGTGTAGGCGGAGAGAGGCTTGGAAAGGATGCCTTTGGCGAGCGCATGATGGCAGAAGAGCGTGGTGCTGCAATTGGAAGGGGCAACATTGGTCGAATTTGCGGTTCCCAGCAGCGGTAGGAGATCGGTCCCACTTGCGATCACAGATAAGGTGTAGCTCATCATAGCTAAAATGACCAAGTTAAGCTAGAAACATGGTTAAACACTGTCAAATTAACACTAGAAAAGGGTTATGTATATGAATTAAGGGAAATGACCCAAAACATCAACAATGTGTTAAAAATGCATAATTAGGTCAATTCGGAGAGATTATGTACTTAAGCATATAAATGGATGATTTAAATGCCAAATTGAACACCAAATGAGAAAAATTTCACAAATTTATGGTTGGATTATGTTCTAATATATTCAATTAATATGCATAAAATTACATTGCATTCTGATAGCATTTGGACCTCGAAACTTGTGCAGTAACGCTTAAGTCCTATACATCTTCAATCTTCACGTTTTGCAAGGACAAAACTTCCCAGGGACTTATTTGCAACTCGTTGGGGACCTATCTGTATAACTTTCTAACCACTTATGGGTTTCTCAACAAGTTTTATACCTTTGTGCTCTTGGGCTTCCTCTACAAATTTCCCAAAAGGCTCGGGACACATCTATTCTTTAGCTGTGAAGAATTTGGCAAACCACAACCGTCCATCCATTGACCCATCAGATCTACGGTGGATCTTCCACCAACCTACTAACCCGGGTTTCACCAGTTTCACACCTTCCTTTACATCACATCCAATGGCTACATTCATCCTAAGTGTGTGCGCGAACTCCAGCTTTCATCCCCACCTTTCATCCACAATAGCCTTCACCCTTGATTGTCGGTCCTACTAAGCTCCCCAAGCCTATTTAAACACTTGCCCAGCGCCCTGCACTAGCTCCCCTCCTACTTCCTTGGGTTGGTCATTCGTCCACTCTAGTTCTCCCTTCCATAATTCTTCCACTGCCTGTAATAGGGGTAGCAACTTCCTCCCCAAGTCTTTCTTGCCACTAGGGATCGCAAAACACCTGAAGGCAACCATGGAGCTCCACTAGCGAGCTTTTCGTCATTGGAGTCCTTCTCTCACCATTGTCGCCATGGCTACCTATTGCGGATCCTATAGGTCCAATTCTTTTGATAGATTAGAATTTACGATTTTCTATATTAGATTTATTGCTTTCATAACTTAATTAGATAGTTTAGATTAGGATTTATCATTTGATTGCCGTAGATTAGGAGTAGATTGTTGGTGCTAGAGCACCACGATCATTTGTTTTGATGATAACAAAACACGTGTCATTTAACATTTGCACTTGGAGTATTAGATTTCAGGTCAATTGCAAATGGAGACATGATTAGACGGAGTTCGAGCTCGCATCCATGATGGATTGGAGGAGCTTGATGGAGAACAGAGGAGACTCGCGAGGAGCGATGGCTTGAAGAAGGAAGGAGATGAAGAATAGGATAGATTTCCTTCTCGTGTACTCTTTGTATTTTTCGATTCTTTTGTTGCTCTTTCTTTTTGTTCCGTAGAACATCATGTTAAAGAGCCTCAAAGTACCCTAACAGTAGTCCTAGGAACCCTGGACAACCCTAGGATACTTAGGTTTTCTGTGAAGAACTTAGAAAATCAATATAGGGTTCAAACAGCTTTTCCAGACGTCTAATTCCAAAATCAGTCGTTTGATAATATGTTTTAAGACGTTTGACTGTTGATTCAAACGTCTGATAACATTTAGGCTAGACTTGTTAGTTTTGTTTGATGAAATCAGACGTCCAAACCTTAGACTAGACGTCTGATGACTTTGCCAGACGTCCAATTAGTGAACCGTTGGCTGGCTTAACAAACACTCAAGGAGATGACCGTTATAGCCTTATCAGACGTCCTTAAGCCTTTCCAGACGTCTGATAAATGACCGTTTTGCCTCAGCTGACCCAAAATCTCTTATCAGAGATTTTCTAGCCGTTGCACTCTCTTGGAAATCCATTCCCACGAAAAAGTAGGTTTCCAGACGTCTAGACATAGTGCCAGACGTCTTGTATGTCGTCTGATGGACTTGCACTAGAACCCTGTTTAGATTTTATTCAAGTCAGGAAGAAACCCGCCTAAAATCAGATGTCTGATGTTGTTCCCAGACGTCTTAAAGTGATCTTCCAGACGTCTGATGCCAAGATCAGACATCTGATTATTCTGTCAGTGAAATCATTGTTCCTGATTTCGGCCTGATTCTCTTGGTCTTTGCACCCAACGGCTATGGAAGCTTTCCAAAGCCTTCCAAAGCCTTCCTAAGGCCTCTATAAATAGAGAGGAACCTCTTGCACATTAAGACACACCAATACACACCTAGATACACCTAGACACATCAAGAACAAGCATTTCCGCTCTCTTGTGTCCAAAAAGAATCTCTTGCTCTCCAAGCTCAAGTTCTACATCTTGAGAGTATCAAGCCTTTGCGCACCCGCTCTCCCGCCGTAGTTCACGAGAGCGACGTTGCGCCGTCGCGTGGCTCACGCACTTGTGTCATCGAGTCGACGCACTCCTTGCAAAGGGGAGTTTCCTAATTCTTATAGAAGCTAGGTTTAAATTACTTTGTTGGCTCTATAGGATTGTTGCCATTTATCTTTGTTATTTGGTTGGGTACTCGCTTTGCGAATTTCCGTCTCCTTCGTGGGACAAAATCCTTCTTGCGAAGAGAAGGGGTTGAGGAACGCTACCTTCGCACTTGTAGCGTGGTTGTAATTGAGGTTGAATCACCCTCGTTTAATGTGATTCGTTTAGTGGATTTGATCAACTTGGTTGATCGGAAAATCCTAACTCGAGAGGGTTAGGTGGTGGTTTTCACCCGGTTTGTTTTTCCACCTAAAAATTATTGTGTACTTTGTGCGATTGATTTTTTGTGAGATTGTTTATATTTTATTTCCGCATTTTATTACGTCATCCCCTCCTGGTAGGGCTACTGTTTTCTACATAGATTAGCTTAATTGTAGATCAGAGTCACCCTCTTTGATCAGTTTAGATCAGAGAGGTGATTTTTCACCTTCATCACAATCCATTGAGCTCCCCTCTCATCCCATGATCATGTTCATTTGCTTCCCTTGATGTTTTAATCACTGATAATCTCACTTCATCAGAGCCACTGTGGATCTAAAGCTCTCAAGCTTCTAGATCCATAGTGCACTCCAATTCACTAGAGGACTATCCCATTCACCTCATTTCATCACAACAACCCTCCCTGTGCTTTGAATTGGATTGATTTGGTTGATTGAATCAGATTTTGTTTTCGCAATGGATTGAAGAATTTCTTGAGCAATTGAGTTCTAATCTGTTTCAATTTGTCAAATTAAGCTTATAAGTGTGTAATTGGATTAAATGTGATTTGCTCAGACTAGTTTGATTGGATTTATATTGAATGATTTATCTGCACCCAAATTCTATATGTGTTACAGATTTCGTCTTCGTCTGGTAGCCATGGCCAAGGAAATTCCAATACATGGATTGGAGGCCATGGTCATGACCAATGGGGTTTAAAGGATCGCTTAGGATACTTGAACACTAGTCAATAATGTGTAGGTATCCAACTTGATGATCTCACTTCTGTGATCTCAGATCAAATACCTGCTTGGGCGACATCTGAATTTGATTCTAAAGTGTTTTAATCCATTATTTAGAGAATGGTTGAGGTTTGAAATGTTTTGAGAAGAGTCTGAGATTTGATTTTAAGAGAAATAGAAATCTCAGTTGATCCACTCTCTTCATGCTGTCTATAGCACAAGAGAGTGATTGATTAGGGTTGCTAGAGTTTCTGGGAGTGTGGATCTGACTTTGAGAGATTCAAGTTCCCTAGTTGAATGGTTGCGACTCCTGAGATGAGTTTTTAACTAATTGACTCCATATTTGGGATGTTTAACTTCAGCACCCAGGTCTGAAGCTATTTTTGGAATCCAAGCATTCATTTATTGTTCTAATGCTATAATTGAGGTTTGAAGTCAGTTTTCATGGGTTTGAGGGCATGTTGAGATGACTTTAGTAGGAATTCAAGTCTTGATTTATTTGGATTTGCATTTGTTAGCATCACCGATGTATTTCTCTAAATAGAATTTGGAATAGAACTGATCATGGATTTCAAATGGCTTTTAAATGATCTTATGAGTATGGATTTTTCTGGAAGAGATCTTGCATAGATCCATCTTCTAGAGCCTTGAACAAATTGTAGAATGTACTAATCAAGCATTGGAATACCTTAATTTCTCATTGGACAACAACAACACTTGTGCTCAATTGGCACACCTCCTGAAATATGAAGTTTAGAGTTTAAAATGCATTTTGATCTGGTGTACAGTATGATGAGATGATTTAATGTCTTGCATGATTATTAAAGGCATTTATGTGCTGATGGATAACTTTGATTAACATCAAAAGCTTGTAAAGCATATGAAAAAAGCATTATTGGCAACTATTAACTGTCTAAATTGTGCAGTCATGTTTAATTCATTGAATTAAGCATGTTTTATGTTTGAATCTGATCTTAAATGAAGTCTTGAAGTTAAACATATTATATCATTTTTCTCCAGCATTTTTGAATGATTTCTAGGACATGGAATAAATTACCTTGAAAAGTATAAAAATAATGTAAATAAATAAAAGAAAAGTGTCTTGAGTTATCTTAGAGTGTGTTTTAGGTGTTCGATCCTAAGGTTTAGGATTTGGACCCCTGAGTAGGAGAACATACCTGTAGAAGTTTTAAACTTCTCAAGTTTAGAAATAAAAATTCTTAAAATAAAAACAACAAAAAGAGTTTTCATTTTCTCTTCCTTAACTTTCTCTCCTCTATCTTTCTTCTCTTAAAACTCAAAAACCAAAGAAAAATATGAAAAAAACACCAAAAAGTCATAAAAATGCCCCATATACATAGTGTAAATACTAGTGTCTATTCATAAGTAAATAAATATAATAAGTTATATGTAAAAAAGGTATGTATATAATATATATATACTATTTTTATGTAAATAAGTTATAAGTGTGTACTTATACAATGTTATATTATTTGGCATTATATATATATATATATATATATATATATATATATATATATATATTGTATGTATATAACTTATACATATATATAGATAATATACACATGTATACTAGCATATGTATGCATATATATCTGGATTTAGTATTTATTGCATTTATTATATAAAGTAACATATTTATGATTTGTTTACTTAATTATGTAACGTATATGTGTATTATTCTAAGTTAATGATTTATATTAGTACTTTAAGTAAATCTAAGCTAGTAATTTAATTAAGTAATATACTAATTTATACTATATTCTTGTAATTTATATTTTACCTTATTTTAATCTTATTTATAACTGTATATTTATATTGTATAATAGTATGTACATAATGTATAAATGACTTGTACATGTAAGTTATACATGTATAATCAATAATAAATCAAATCAAATTATTCAAAATTATTAATTAAACATCTAAATATGTAAATTTACCGAAGTAGCATTTAATTATATAATTTATGAAGTAATTTATAATATACAATAACATTTATTGACTTATTGTAAATGTAACTTGTACATTTGTACAACTACTATAAATACGTATTTATAGACGTAATTTATCTAATCTAACTATCCTAATTAGAAGCCCTATATATTAACTTAATGTTTATGTATTTACTTTGTAAATTAGACCCCTAATTAGTGGCTAATTAAGGCCATAAATATAGACACAGCACTGCAATACACAGTTGAAATCAACGCTTTGCTTTAGTCCCCAAATCATGGGATTGTGCACCACTTTTGAGATTTTTAAGAAAACCCACTGCTAGCCTTGTCAACAAGTACGAGGGTCGACTCCCCTCATCACCATTGACCATGAGCATGAGAGAGAGAGAGAGGAATGTGGGCCTACTATGAACTTGATTTAGGCTTAATCCATGTGGCTTTGCCTATCTCATAGGGGCTGACTTAATAGCGGTACCGATCCAGCCTGCTTGGGGATGTTGATCCTATGAAAAGTTGACCCAAATCAATTTTTTGGGGCTTAAGTGTAAATAAAATAGGGCTCTAGAGACCTATGTTAAAATAAATTAAGATAAGTGTTACGCATATGTATATTGTGTTAGGTGCGTGCATGTGAGTTGTGTATAATGTCAAGTGTTAAGAGGATTAAGGACAAAATTTAACTAAGGGAATTAAAAGAAGAGGAGAGTTGATTAGAAAATAAGCTAAGTGTTAAAGCTATGAATGTGCTAAGTGAAGATAGAATAAGTAAAATGTTAACTTAGATAGTTATGTTAGGAGTTAACTTAATTCTTTTTGCCTTAACTGTAAATATTTTTTAAGCCATTATTGTACATTAATATTTTCCCTTCATATTCTTTTTGTATAACCTTGTACATGGTTAATTAGTTGTAAATAAATAGATATTAATATGTATATAGAATTATTTTGTAAATTAAACTAACCAAGATTGATTAGTGTTTTTAAGCCTTTATTTTATTAATATTCTTGAGGCTTTATATAGTAGTAACATTGGTTCATTCGTTCTAACTTATATATAATTAATTTAGACTAACTCCACGTGTATAGATTCTAACCAATTCTTTTATAAATAAATTTAACATTTTTTGAATAACCCATGCCCCAAAATCCTTACCCCTTTTCCTAACACCACCCTAATCCATGCCCCAAAATCAACTTTACTAGGGGACAATGCCCCTTCTTAAAAGTTTTTCCTTCACTTTACCCTTGACACATGAGAAAAAACCTCCCTTTAAATCTCTACCAAATAGGGCCTTAATGCTTTCAAAGTTTGCTTTCCAAGTTTGTAGTAAAGTGAAGTGCTTATAGTCATCATCAATGTGGGTATTGAATTGAGCCAATGCCGATCCATACTTCCAATGCTAATAAATCTTTGTTTTGGGCCCGTTACGTAAAGGAAATTATTGAGATGAATAAAAATTAGATGTAGAAGAATTGGAGGAATTGAGAGGTTTTGACCTTCAATCGATTTTGTTGTCTTGCCAAAGAATTAGATAGTTTTATTTTCTCAAGGTTGTTTGTTTGGTGGAATAAGGGAGAGAAAGTTAATTGGAAAGTAAGTAACGAACAAAATTGCCCCTGAAAGGTCAATTGTTGTTGTTAAAGTCATTTTGGTTATATCCCTAACAATAACCATTACATTCGATATCTTAACATATAGCTTAGTTCCCTATAAATTTGTTTAACTCAAAATTTCTTTTATACTATGAAAAGGAGATATTTAGACTTGATGTATAAATTTTTGCATAATTTGTACCCTTTTTTTTCACCATTGGTGATATCTGATTTAGAATTGAAACATCACCCAATGTATTTACTGAACTAATCTTTTATTGATTTGCATTAATTGGTGATATTCAGTGAGATGAAATATCACTCGTGATATTTGTTATTCAATGATATTTAAGTCTAATATATATTTTTTAAATGGTATGTAAATGTGAGAAATTTTTTTGTAATTTTTCTAAGGCTGTTGTAAAATGAAAAATGAGCCCATGGAAAGAATTGGATGCCATCAACAAAGATTCTATGTGCTAAATTTCCAAAATAATAAGTAACAAGATTATCATGTAGTAATGCTCGATGTCAAGTAGACAAAATATCACACATGAACAACAGAGTGATCATTGATGCAAAAGTAAAGTCTACTTGGAAAGCACATTAATGATTAGTTTTATGTAAAGCAAAGTGAAGCATACCTGCAAACGATGAACCAACCTAATTAAATGTGTCACGTCCTCAACTCCTCCAAGATCCATGTCTCCTTGGAGAACCTCATGTAATTACATATGTGAAAATCAATTGAGAAATTACATAAGTGAAAATATACAACACATTAACAAACTATTTACATCACAAAAAAAGAAACAATACTCATACCTTGCTCCTCTTCCACCTTATCAGTAAGTTAAGAACCGCGAAGAGCATTGGGAAGACAATCCACTCATGGCCCTTTTGATGTTGCTCCCTCACCTGACTCCTTATCCCCCTCCAATGTGATGCATTGATACACCCATAACATGGCTAAGAACTCACAAGCCTCATAAAAAATAGGAAAACTCACTAAAAGGGCCCTTTATCAACACATAGAGCTGCTACCTCATGGATAAAATAACCTTCTATTGGATTTTTTTATGCCTTATGCGAGTCATACGAATAATACAATATGATTACATTTTCATCTTGAAAAAATTAGATTATTTCTAGTAAAATGAATTAGGTCACTCAGTACGAATAGGGTGACATACTTAAACAGATTAATAAACATGATTTGTGTTGACTTGGAGACCTAAATGTTTTAGAGGATTCGATAGTACATCAAGAAATAATCTAATTCGATCGATTGTTTCCAATCTGAGTTGGGATAGCAACTTTCTCTGGAGATCGGCACCTAGTTGATGTTCTTAAATGGAAACTCATGCAGTTCGACTCAAGAAGTCAACACAATAAAATAAGAAATAGTCGAATCCTTCTCCAATGATTTCATGGAGAAGGTGTATCCTCTGACATGAGACAAATATGTGCCTTGATGAAAGAATCATCATGCCTCCTAATTAACATTAATTGGCTAGTTTACTTAGTTAATTACCTCATAATACACTAAATACATGGTTAATTATAATATAGGGGCTAAATTGTAAGGATTTACAAAATAAGTTAAAAATATATAATTAAGGTTCAATTAATCTTAATATAGGTTTAATTATTAATTAGGACTCCATTCATAATCATTTAGTTAGTTATTAAGTATTTAAATTAACTTAATTAATTTTAAAATCTAATTATGTAATTAACTTAATTAATCTTATCATCTTAATTAATATAGCTAAAAAGGGTAAAAATGTAATTTCAAGGCAAAAGGTATTAATTACCTTATTTATTATAATATATAAAAAGTTGAAAAAGAAATAAATTAAATAAGCCCTATAACTCACTATTTACATTTATGTCCATAACTATCATTTCAATCGAGTCTTTTTTATTCGATTAGGTCCTTCACTAATTGCAGAAATACCCCTGTGCACATTGACTTCTTCTCCCTCTTCTTTTTCAATCCTAGATGGCTAAGAGCTTTCGGTGGCCATACCCTCCAATCACTGTATATTTGACATAATCTCACCGTCGTAGCTGCCACCATAGCTCCGCTCACCTGCACCATTTTATCCAACAACCCATATCTCTCCTAAGTCCTACTTAACCTAGGCAACTAAGCTCACCGGCGTCGGAGACAATGTCGGTAGTTAGGATGCACCTACACCTTAATCCATCTTGATCCAACCCCCTCTACCCTCGCCGTCACCTATAAATACCCCATTGGACCTCCGATCTAGGGTAGCAACCCTGTTCCCACTTCTCCCACAGAGGTTGTTCATAGGCTATTCGTCCTCCACCTCCAGCGACTTCCACCTCCTCCCTCCGGTCCTCTTCAAGGAGATCGACCTTCCACCTCTTCGTCATCCTCCACAGCATCTCCATACAGGGCTACGACCTCAGCTTCACACTCTACATCACGTAATCCTCCTCTACTGAAGCTCCAACCTTCCCCTCTGATTTCTTCCTCCTTCACGAGTCATCGACGGAGATCCTCTCATCTTCTTCGTCCAGGTTATTGTAGTTAACCTTAGTTCTTAGTTTAGAGTATTTTAGCGTAGTTAATTAGCATAGATAACTTAGTGTAATGCTTAGATTCCACTTCATCTTCTCTGCCTCCAACGAGGTCAACACTGACCTCGCTAGACTTCAAATCACCTTTCAGATCACTCCACGATGACATTCCACCTTCTAATTGCATGATATATCACACTATCCGCCTAACCTACAACACACACCTGAGCACCTCCGTAGTCCATGGCGGAGGTCTCAGACCTATTCCACGTCCCTTGAAGGTCCTACATCATCAATTCATCTATTAAGGACCTTTTCTATCACTTTAATTTGATCTATTACACTTGATATCATGAACGCCTAATTTCCATTCCAGTTTCTAAGTCCACTATTGTTGTTCGCTCTGAAATGAGTTTTAAAATCATCACGTTGTAATATAGTTCAAATTAACACGAAAAACAAGTAAAATTTATAACTCGAATATTAGAAATGAAGTCTGAGGTCAAATACAGGGAGCAATTGGCAAAATAATTCTCAAGATCACAATTCAAATGCAATATAAGCAAAATATGATAGAATTTCAAGCAAGAATGATATATAAATGAAATCTAATGTCAATAATGCAAAAAGAATGGGGTAAAATGGTGATTTGAATCGCCAATTACTCATCACAATTATATCAAATAACTCAATAGTACTAAGCAATTAAATGCCACGTAGGATAAGTGCACAGTGCACTTCAGACATCTGCTCTGCCAATCAGATGGCTTAAATCATTCACTGCTTCTGCTTCTTCTGTTGTGAGGCTTCTCTTCTTCTTTTGGCTGTGCCTTCTCTCATCTTTCTCTTCTGCTCAGGCTTCCTCTCCTTCCTTCTTCACACGCAAGGGGGAGGTTCCTTAAATGGCTAAGTGTCGGTCGTTGGTCCTGAGAGCAAAATTGCCCTTTCCCCGCGTGCTTTCTCTCTCTCTCTCTCTCTCTCTCTCTCTCTCTCTCTCTCTCTCTCTCTCTCTCTCTCTCTCTCTCAGGGATTCACCCTCCCAAGGCCTCAGGTTATCGGATATTCGGCTAGAGCGCACCTGGGACCACGGCTGCCGGCCGTAAGTGGCAGCCGAGGAGTGCTTGGCTAGGTGGGTAATCGAATGCACCAGACCCGTGTGAGAAATGTCACGGGCGAGGTGTGTGAGGAGCGTGGGGACCTCACCTCCTGTGTTCTGTTGAGGCGAATAGCCTATGCGATAAAATCACTTTATTCGGCTGTAGGTGCTCGTTAGCTTTTGAGGTGGGACTATCCCACCGCCTTTCCTCTACGTGCAGCTGCTACAGTTTCTTCACTCAATTCATGTGAGATGGCGGTCAAAGGCTCCAATTGCTGGTCCACACAGACTCCTGGAGTGATTCCACATGAACTGGGGACGACGCCTGGAGCCTGCAGGTGCTGGAGCAAGCTTCAAGCTTCTCTTGAAGCTTTGTTAATGGCAGTCGAAGGACTGCTACCTGAAACACGAAATAAGTGCTAAAGGCCCAAGTTAAAAGGTTCAATAGCGTCTCCTTGAGGCAACGAAGTGAACGACGGTTTTCGTGAGGTGTGAGAGTGCGTAAGGTGGACGAACGGTGACGGAAGCTGAAGTGAGAAGGTGCTGCGTTCGGTGGAGGTTGTGGAGGAGCAATCGACCTAACTAGGTTATGGCTTTTGATCCTAGGGTCGAGGTGGAGGTGTAGGAATAAACGGTGAGGGGTTTGGTGGTGTGTGGAGAGAGATGTGACTCCCCGGAGGAGTGGCTGGACGCGGAAGGGATGACGGTGAACGGGCAGTAGTGTGGTTGAAATTGAGTGTGGTTGGGATGAAAGTGAAGTAGAGGAGTTAGGGGACTTATCTAGGTAATTGGAAGACGACGGGGAGTCGAGGAGGCACTGATTGCGATATTGTCGGCATCGGGGAAGAAAGTGCTCCAGTGAGAAGGAATCGGCGAGGAAGATGGAGGACGGGGCGTCGGCGGGTATGACACAATGCAGAAGAGAGCGAAGGAGATAAATCCGCCACTAGAATTGCATGCAGACGAAGGATGGAGTCGGAGGAGCTCGTTGGACGTCGAGGAGCTTCGGTCGAGTGGGGAGAGATGAAATTAAGGGGGAATGCGGTCGAATTCGAGCGTGGGAAGTTCGATCTGATTTGGAGGTCCTTTTATCAGCCTTTGGATGGAGTTTTGAGCTTGGGAAGCATACTTCCATGGCTTGGAATGTCGCCGGAGTTTCAATTCTCTAGGATACCCAAATCTCTCATGCGTTCGCATGAGAGATTGGGAAGGTTTGAGGGTATGAGAATTAGCTCAAAAGGAAGGGAATTCCTTAACGAACTTCCCTTTCAAATCTGAGAGGGATTCGTCAAGGAATCAAGGAGAACATGCCATATCTAGGTCGCCAAAATTTGGAGGAATATGATTCATGGTGGCAGGGACCTATTTGAAGAAAATGATGATAAATATAGGGGTATTTTTGTAAGAAATTCAAAAGCTAAGGACCCATGTGATATAAAGGAAATCAGACTTGGACCAAAGTGAAAACTAGGATGAAATTATCTCAGATTGGGCCCAAATTTTGGTATAAATCTAATTTAGACCTGAGGAATGCAATGGTAAAGTTGGAGTTTGGTTTTGACCTAGTTTGACTAGGTAATTTGCATAATTACCCAAATTAGGGTAAATATCAGTCCGAGACTCTGTTTTGGGTCAAGACGGGTTCTGATGGTCAAATAGATGGTACCAAACCCTAAAGAATATTTTTATATGAATTTTAGAGGGTTTATGTGAATTTTATCCTGACTAAAACCTTAATTAATTAAGCAGGTCTGTTTTTAGGGTTTCAGAAGTTATTTAATTCTCAAAACATACAAAAACCCTTCTCTGTCTATTCTAACCCATTTGTTAGACTTTTAAGACCATTTGACCTTTATCTAACCCCTGAGAAAACCCATGGTTGTTCTACATTCAAGATATGATGGTAAAATTACAGAAATAACCCTGTATTCTTATTTTCTTCTCAAATCAATGTTTGGTGCCCTTAAGACCTTCTGATGGATATGTAGGAGCTTTTATTGACTTAATCAGATCAAACTGAGCTAGTTATGGCTCATGATGGTGTTCCCATCAACTGTCCATGGCGAGCTTAGAAGAGTTAATTCACCTAATTAACCACCAAATCGTCGCCGTCTACTCAATTCATGGATTTCCCCTCACTCAATTGAGTGAGAGGGTGAATCTTGAGTTCATACGAACTCAAGATCCATTTCTTCTATTTTTTGCGGATTAATCATGTGAATCATCATCGATTGCTACAATAGTTGTATTCTTAAGGTTCTTCATGACCTGAGGAACACAAGATGTCTCTGTTTTAGTATTTCATGGAGATTTTTGTTCCAATACTGTAAATCAAAACTCACTGGAGTTCCAGCAACTTCTGGCAAGTCAAAACTCACAACTCAACCATTGTAATTTGCCATAAAGCTCCAGATCAATTAATTTTCAAATGAGAACTAGATTCCACCAATCAGAGATGAGTTTTGATCCTGATATCTTTAGGTTGATGATTGTCTTCTCTAATTCTGGCAGCGTTGGAGAGCCATTGTGCTTGAGGATTAGAGTGGAATTTTAGGTCGAGAAGCAAGAGGAAGCTCTATAAAGTTTGTTACATGTGTTTGTTAGCTTAAAAAACCTCTCATTTGTTTTGCCGAATAGGCCCATCTCACTTCTCCAACGAGGAGCTTGGATACATTTATAGAGTCCTCAAAACACAATTTTGATGATAGAAACAGATTCCTTAAGTCAAATTAAGTTTAGATATGCTCTCAAGTTGATTGGAATTGAATTAAATTGGAAAGTCAATTTTTACATTCCGTAGGTCAAACCTAAGCATAATTCAAGGTTTAAAGGCTTAAATCTTTGACTTGCGAGGCTTATTAAGATCTTGAAACACTAGCAAGTCGTTTAGAACCGATTTAATGATATTTCATTGAGATTTGTTAGAGAATCCAAAATTTGTGTGTTTTGGGTTCCAAAAGGAACCCAACACTATTATCGGTGTTTTTGTTGAGTTTTGCTCACAATTCTCGCCCATACTGATCATCTTCCACCTTTTAAATAGGCTCTAACGTGTTCTACAAGCTTTAATTTGTCTTTTGGATAGAATGGATCTTTCATTCATGATCAGCACAGCATATATGAAACTCATAAGCTCAGAAACTTTTGAAGCTTACCTTTAAACTCCATTTCTCTCTTTTTGTACACGGAATGTTCTCCTAAAGCTATTTAGACCTTCATATGAGGCTAATATATGAATTCCAAGTTATCTAACTTGACTTCTCTATCTGTAACATGTAAAGCACATGGCAACAGTGCCATGTTCATTCTCCGATTCCGTGGATCAGTTATGATCCAAAATACAAATTGAGTGCAAAATCAAGTAATAGATTCTAGGAGCTCTTGATTGAGCTTTGGATCAAGTTAAATGGTGATCTGTGTCGGCCCGTATCCTCTTTCGAAGTTCCAGCGACGACGATGAGTTTCTAAAGGAGATGTGGCGAAGAGTGCGTCGGAAAGATGTGAACGTTCATTGCGGAATAAAACCAAAAAATGTGAGTAGCTGGTTCGATCGTTAACGCTAGGCACAATTCTTGAGCATTGATATGATTGAGCGCGTTGGCTCAAGTAGGCATAAGCTTGATTGTGGGTTGGATATGGCCCAATACTGTGTATTGTAAAATGCTAAAATCCACACTTATTGAATTAGAACTAGGTTCAAATAGTGGTCTGGTCTCACACTATGGGTGTTGTGTATCCCACAAACGTACCCAGTTCGCCCATTAAAATCAATTTTTCGTTAAGAAAATGAATGAAGAGGTTTAATTGGCTAAGTGTGGGAGAGAAGAATTAAGAGGAAGACTGAAAATGCGACAAATGTGAGAGCTTAAGAAGAAGAAAATAAGTTAAGAATTAAGTCATTTAATGAGAGAGGAGAAGGCTGAGTTGAGGATAAAAAAAAGAGAGATTAATTGATTTGAATTTCTCTTGTAATAAAAGGCATTTGTACCGTAGTGCAATTCATCTTTTATGTCCTTATCTTTTGTAAGCATTTAATGTAATAGTTGTAAACATTTCTTTGTTGTTCATTTTAAATCATTCATGTACATTTCCCTTATAATGGAGTACTTGCCATGTTTTAGAGTTTTAATTTTGTATGCAATTGTTCATGAGCTTAACATATATTATTATTATTGATTTAATTGGTAAAGATATTAGTTAATTGTTAACTAATAATAAAAATGGTCAATTTGTTAATTTTATTGCCTCATCGTGAACGACTTAGACACGACCAGTTAAAAGAATTTAGATATGAAATGTAGGTTAGCTTAACCCTATACTACAATTAACGATAATGATTTAACAAATCAAGTTAACCTAAGTCTTTTCTTTATGCGATTAATTAAGCTTAATAACTTTAATTAGCTGTGTTGAGAATTGAACGATCATGCCTCTATTTACAAACGCATGCATTTGATGTCCAATAGGAGATGCACCCACCTTTGGTGCTGATACTGAAAAGTTAGTAGATATAGGACAAGACAAGAGGTCCATGATCTCTTAGAGGGATCACACAAATTTGGGTGCAAGTGACAAATTGGAGGCACGAGCTTGCTTGGCATATATTGGAAAACGATAATTCCACATGTGGTCGCAAGGTCCTGATGAGACTCAATGCAAAAAAGAGAAGAAAACAGTCTATTGGGAAATGATCTAGTCTTCATTCTTCTCCTAATGATACAAAGAGATGTTAAAAATAATATTATTTAAGGAGGAATGATGGGAGTCTAATGAGATTATTCCTTGAGATAATATTTTCCTCCATGTGTGAATGATTCATTGGTATTTGAAATACATAGGGAGACGTGGTGCCATAAATCCACGAATCCTAATGCGTCATTATTTGCATGATGAAACTCATAATGATTTTGATGAATTTCTACTTATATGACAAGTCAATTGTAATTTAAAGAGTTAAATTGCACTTGAATTGGTAATTAATTGCACTTAATTTGATTAGGTAGAAGATTTAAGGGACATATTACAATTAATTTACATTTGGATACCAAAACCAAACAATTCGTAATTTGTTATGAGCCAATACTATAAAAATCAAGTAGGTTTTGATCCCCACCCTTGTATCTTCATAAAGTGGTTGCCATCAAATTAGGATTAGGGTTGGATCCCTATATATATCTCCTAAGTGTAAACCCAAACCCTAATTTCCATCAAATCCTCGATCTATGTTAATCATCCCCCAAATCGGTGACCCAACGAAAGAGAGAAGAAAAGAAGGATGCAACTATCGCTGCCCCCTTGCTCCCTCTCTCTGATCGGACATCCCAAACTTCTAGAGATACTATCAACGCCCAGAAAGAGATCCAAATGCCAGAGGTGTTGCACTAGGGATGCCCAAAATCGAGTTCTAGACTTTTAATTCAATTAGATGAAGTCTTTGCGGTGAACGTGCTTAGAGGAAATCATCAAGGTTGCGTTAGAGGGTTCACAAAAATCGCTTGCAGATTTGATTGTGGTTGGGCTTTCTTGACATAAAGGGCCTCATCCACCCATCAAGGATGAGGGTTTTTGGTGCATCGAGACTTACAGTAAGAGGCACCACACACGGAGTGTTATCCTATTCCACTCGTAAAGGTATAATCAACTATACTTGTGGGAATCTGAAATGGCACAAAATTAGTTTTTTTTAAATGCGGTTTCGATTAGGGTGTTTAAATTTCATTACAAAATTAGGTTTCAACATTGTTTCAATTATTGGTTTTGAAAGTTTTAAACAATTATTTTCTACACTTCTACGATGTCACAAGTCAATTCGATCCCACCCATCATTGCTTTTAAAGCTTGGTCAATTAGACTTTTATGAGAAAATCACATATTTTGGTTGTAAATGCACTCAGATTTGATAATTAGAACGTATTATACGTTCTGGTTGCCAAAGGACATCTAATTTTACTGTAAGACGTTTGATCATCTAATCAGACGACCGACTTGCAACCTCGAGCGCTTGACATTGGATGCCAGACGTCTAGAGTCACAATATCAAGGGATCAAACGTCTAATAGCAATATTAGATGTCTAATGTTGCAAAATAAGACATCGAGTCTTTTGATCAGACATTCGATATTGTGGTAGGAAGCGTTCCTATTTTTAGTACAGCATGGTACAGTAATGGATGACTACCATGTATGTAAAAAGTCTGATTTGTGAAATAATAAGGTTAAACATTTGATTATTGAAACATGATTTCTAAAATCACGTTCTATTGTTTTGGGCGTCAAATAAAAGTTATTGAATGACCAAATAGTGTTGCAACCTCGATTCTAAGTGCTTTTATTACCTAAAATCGAATTGGATTTGATTCAACCAACAAGAAGATTCCTAATCTGATTAATGTTGAATATTCATTTGATTTTTAAGTATTTCAATGGTCTTGTTTCTGATTTTGAATGTTGACTTAATCTTGTGGATGTGATCCTTGCAAATTAAGGCACACAAAATTTTTAAAATCAAACAAAATGGAAATTGATTTGAAAATTAATTTCAAAATTAATTTGATTAATTTCTTGATTAAGAGTTTTCAAAATAATAGGATGTCGTTGCATTTCACACAATCTTAAATTAAGATTATAATTAGTAAAATAACAAACCATGCTCACTTGATTAATTAATAATCTTAAGAGAAAATGCAATCACATCCCTCAAAATATAATGTTAGAGGTTCTTCTTCTATATACTAGGTTTTCTTCTGTAATTTTAATGGTTTTTTATTATGGAATGAATATGATGATATGATCATCTGGGCATACAATGTGAGTGATTGTGAGTAGATTGCGTTATTTTCATATAATCCTATAATTTGGGAGCATTTACATATGATGTAATTTTTGTGTGTGGATTGCTCTATGTGATGCATGAGATGTGATGTCAAACACGTAGACATAAGACAAGATTGAAGTGAGATTCTAATTTTAGACTACATCATGAATAAGTTAATTTAATAGGATTAAATTGAATTTTTTCTCAAACAAGGCCTAATCAAATACCCAGTAGGACGAGTTCCCTTATTTCAAATGATTAACTAATTAATCATGGAGATGGTGATTCATGGTCCCAACTAAGGTGAGGGAATTGTAATCACATGGCGGTGCAAGTGAGTTCACTCCCTCTTAGGAAGGGGCTGATTATAAGAAAACCTTCTCTCATGTCACCATGCTTAAATCCATTTGGATATTATCAGTCATAACTGCATGCCATGACTCACTAGTAGAAAAAGCACTGTTCGCGACGGATATTTTTGACCACTCAAGTAACAGTCAGAAATAATGTTATTCTCTACTGATTTAATAGGAACGATTGCCAAAGTCAGATCCTTAAGTTTGTCATCTGGAAAATAATCGAGGAGGTTGAGACCATTCTCGACCATTATAAACAGTCAAGACTAAAAATTTATTCGACTATTGTTATGTAAATGGTTGAGGATAAAGAAATCGTCGACTGTGCAATATATAATGGTCGAGAAAGTGAAGTAAAATTAAGACGTTTGGTTGACACTATTTTCAACTGTTATAAACGGTCGACAATAGTAATATATTTGACCATTTCCATATTAATGGTTGACGATAATGTTTTCATAACCCACGACCGAGCAAATTTTCAAAGTCTACCATTGATCGTTCAACCTTAACGGTCGGAAAATGAGTTATTCTCAACCGTTATTAACAGTCGATAATAAAATAACACCGACCGTTTATTAGGAATGGTAGAGATGTTAAGTTAAATCCCTAGCACGGACTCGATTTCCTCCCCCTTCATCCCAAATCTGAAGCGGCCTCCTCCACCTCGCGACCTCTTCCTCCCCCTCCTTCCGCGAGAGTCGCTGCAGCTCCCCCTCTGCCTCGACTCCTCCTTTGCGACCTCAAGGGGTAGTCGTGCTGCTCCTCTTCTTCCTCCTCTGCCCGCCTCCTCCTTCCCCTCCCCCTCGTCGCCGACCTGAGGCCCACTCCCCCTCGCCCACCACCAGCACCACCATGACCTGTTGCCACTCGCAACACCACCCGCTGCCACCACCTCTACCACCACTACCGGCAGCACCACCACCACTTGCCGCCACCACCTCCTACCCCTGCTGCCACCACCAACACCACCACCCCTTACCACCACCCTCGCCACCACAGCCACTCCCCCTGCATCCACCAACACCACCACAACCCGCCACCCCCTCCCCCCGCCAGCAACACCACCAGCCCCCGCCCCAACCACCAGCACCACCACCAACTCATACTCCTCCTCCCACCTCCTCCCAACCACCACCGCCACAACCATCTCACTATATTTTTTAAAAATTAGTATGTCTTGATTGTATGTTTTAATTAGTATTCTTATGCAATTGTGCCCACATGTATATTTAGTTTGGTTACGTTATTTTGTGTAAGTGAATGTGTGTTAATGGATGTTTTCAAATTATATGTTTTAATCAGTTATTATTGAATGTGTTAATGAATATGAATGTGAGGAGGAGGACGAGGAGTAGGGGTTGTGGGTGGTGCTAGAGGAAGAGAGGGAAGATCGAGGAGGAGGGTACTAGAGGTGTCCAATGGTGTTGAGGGGGAAGGTGGGAAGAGGCAGGCAGCATAACGGAGGTAAGGGGGTGCGAGGAGGAAGGAGGAGGTGGGTGGAGGATCTTGAGGAGGAGGAACTAGAGGAGAGAATTGAAGGTGGATGGAGGAGGCAAGGGGAGGTTGGAGGAGGAGGGTTTAGAGGAGGGCCCGAGGGAGAGGGGGGAGGAGGAGAGAAACAAGTGAAAGGGAGGGGAAGGAGGTTTAATGTGATAGGTTATGTGATGGGTTTATATATGGGTTAGAGTTTAGAGCTTAGGATTTACGGCCTTTGGTTTAGCGTTACGAAGTGAATGTTTAAGGTCTCGAGCTTAGGATTTATGGCCTTCGATCTTGCTTAGGATTTAAGGTTTTCTTTTAGGGTTTGGTGTTTAAGATTTGAGTATTAAGGTTATGCGTTTAGGGATTCGATTAACAAACTTAATGTTTAGGGTTTTATAAGGAAGGGAAAGATGAGAATGGTGAGGGAGTAAGAGGAATCTGAAGAAGATTAAGGGTTTAGAAAGTGAGGAGGAGGAGGAGGAGGAGAAGGTTGGAGTGGAGGCACTTACTGTTAGTAAAGTATAATTTATAAATGAGCGTTTGATGTTTATGTATGATTATGAAATTTTTATTACAATTTTGTAGATACACACACTTGCACAAATTTAGATGCACTTCATGACAAATAATAGGAATTCTAACTCCTAGGTAACAAGTTGTAGGGGGGATATAATTGTGTCAAAATACTAGCCTGTCGAGACTTATGATCATGTTATACGGACAGTGCAAAGTGTGTGTATATCTCACTTATATGCACGATGCGTTGTCTTTATAACATGCCATAAGTGTTGTCGTCCTTTGTTTGAAGAAGTTCTGAACAAATGAGGTCCTTAAAGATTTGATCACAACTTAGGGTTACTTCTTGCATGTAGTTCGTGTTTGGAGAAATTTCAGTTGCATTTTCTCGCTCTTCTCCGGTATACCAACTAATCTTAGCTCCGTTCTTAAAGTGCCCTTTAGTGGGGGCTATTGGGGAAGTAATTAAGGTTAGTCTTGGGGGGTATATTGGAGAAGTGAGGAGAAATGCTATCGAAATTTCTCCAAACACTGGTTGCATGTAAGAAGTAATGTTGTGATCAAATCTTTATGGATGGGCTATTAAGTGAAAATCTTCTTAAAATACACATTTCTTCTTTATTCGAGTCTAACTTATGAGTGATATTAAAATACACATTTTTACCTTATTTGAGTCAAACCTATGAGTGGTTTCTTTTCCATTTTGGTTAATTTTCATGGATAAGTATGAGGAATTCGAATTATCACGGAAACAATAGTGGAGTGATTTGTTTCTGAAGTAGGCATTTCATGATGATAGGAAGACATTTAGACGAGGTGAATTCTTTCAGCTGATTTTATGTCCATGTAGACACTGTTTGAATGGGTTTTTCTATGACCAGAACACACTTTTGGAGCATGTGATATGTAACATTTGGTGACAGCATTACGTAAATTGGACAGCTCATGGTGAGCAGATGAGGGAAGTTAGAAATGAGACAATTGAAGCCTTTGAAGGAAGTGATGATAATCAAGGAAATGAATTTGATGAAATGTTACATGATATGAGAGTAGTAGTCTATGAGAATGTAGATGACGATGAGACATTGTGAGATTGTAATGAGTTATACGATGTAGTGAAAGCAGCAGAGGATCTTATTGCTCCTGGAATAACGTCAATGTTGAAATTGTCATTCCTTCTGAAATTATTTCAAATGAAGGTGATGAATAGAGTCACAGTGAAATTAATATCTAAGGTTCTAGAATTCATTGGAGATCTGCTAAATAATCCCGCTGGGTATCCTAATTCATGGTATGAAGCGAAAAAGGAAATACATGGGCTCAGACTGAAATGTGAGAAGAGTGATACATATTGTAATGACTGTGTTCTGTGTAGAAATGAGTACTCAGGATTGACTAACTATCCTGAATGTGGTGAGGAGAGATATAAGGTGGGTAAGTCAACAAAGACCGGCAAGAAGAAACAATCGAAGAAAGTTCTTCGTTATTTTCCACCGATTCCTAGGCTACAACGCCTATTCAATTCAAATAAAACAGAAAAATTGATGTTGTGGCATCAGGATTATAAATCGAAAGATGGACGTATCATCATCCAATAGATTCTGAAGAGTGGAACAAATTTAATGAGAATCACGCATTATTCGTAGAAGACGCACGAAATGTCAGACTAGGTCTTGCAAGTGATGGATTCAACCCATTCAAGTGCATGTATCCATCATATTCCATATGGCCGGTGGTTATACTAACTTACAACTTATCCACATGGCTATGCATGCGACCTGCATTCATGATTTTGACACTCCTTTTCCCAAGACCCAAGCAACCAGGAAATGCAATAGATGTTTATCTCCAGCAATTGATTGATGAACTGATAGTCTTGTGGTACAGTGGTGTTCAAAGATATGACGCACAAAAGGAACAATTCTTCAAGTTGCATGTAGCATTACTGTGGAGAATCAATGACTTTCCAACATATGCGAATTTGTCAGGATGGAATACGAAGGGGAAGTTCGCCTGTCCAATCTGTATGAATGATACTCATCACCTGAGATTGCCTGAAAGCAAGAAATTCTATTACTTAGGGCACCACAGGTTTTTTCCCATTGAACACAAATGGTGAATGTCACAACTCGAGGACAGATTTGATGGTAAAGCATGTCGATATTTGTCGAGGAATCCGAAGAATAAACTTAGTACATGTTTTATTAGGCCATCAGGAATGAAAGTCATGGAGATATTACAACAACTTGGAGAAATACATTTGAGTCATCTTTTCAAGTGTGACTTGGCTTCCTTGCGACATTCAGGGTTTAGGAAGAAAAGCATATTTTTTATGGAGCTTCCATATTGGAAGGATTTGGCAATGCGGCACAATTTAGATGTTATGCATATCGAGAATAATGTAATGGACAACATTCTTACTGTTTTAAACCTAATAGACAGCTCGAAGGACACAATTAAAATAAGGACTTATATAAAAATTTTGGGTATTCGTCCTGAGTTGCACATTGAAGGAGGATCTCACTTTCCAGAAGCTATATACAGTCTTACCAGAGAGTAGAGGCGAAGGATTTTCTTATTCCTTAAAGACATTCAGGTTCCAGATGGGTATTTATCACAGCTATCACGATGCATAAATGAAGTGCAAAAGAAGATTATTGGGTTAAAAGGTCATGATTCTCTTGTGTACTTGCAAATCTTATTCTCACTAGTGATACATTGAGTGATGCTTGATCTAGTAGTCGATTGTTTCACGAAGATAAGCAGATAATTTAAAGTCACTTGTTCTAAGACGTCAGATCCCGAATTGCTAGACTATTGGGATAAACAAAATGTGATCACACTTTGTAAAATGGAGCAGATTTTTTCGCCTACATTCTTCGACGTGATGGTTCATGTTATGCTTCATCTTTCAAATGAAGCAAGATTGTTGGACCCATGCAGTACAGTTGGATATATCCAATTGAATAATATTTGAAGAAACTGAAAGATTATGTCTTGAATAAAGCTAAGCCAGAAGGGTCAATCATTGAAGGCTATCTTGTAGAAGAATGTATTAACTTCTGTGCCATATACATGAATGAAATAAACAATTGGTTTAATTGTCTTGAACAGATCAATGAAGGAGAATTTAATGGTAATGATGAAGGTTGTCTGTCCATATTTAACATCGGAGGAAGGTCGATCCTTCGGACAGAGGTTAAGCCCACCTCGAAAATGGATCGACGATTAGCATACTTGTACATTCAGAAGCAAATTCTAGAAGTGGATGAATTTACAATGAATTAAAAGCATCCTCGGTGTCATCTATACATGACTTGCGATTCCTTGATTGGTTCAAGGATCGTGTAAATAAACTGAAAGAAGATGGGGCTCAATGGTGGGTACAAGATTTTGATATAATTGTCGATACACCTTTGACATACGAACGTTACCATTCGGGATACATAATTAATGGTTTCAGATTTAGAGTGCAATCTATTGATGATGCGAAGGTCACACAACCAGCGGGAGTTGTCGTCAGTTGTGACCTAAGCACTAGTTGTGATGGGTATTATGGTCAAATTGAAGAGATTGTGGAAATGAGTTTCAGGTTTGACCGTAAGGTGATTTTATTCAAGTGTGATTGGTTTATTGTTTTTAAAGAAGGCATTGGATTCAAAATCTATAAAAAACACGGTTTCGTGAGCTTAAATAAGAATCGTCGCATCCTCCAATCATCAGCACCATTCTCACTAGCTTGTCAAGTAGCACAAGTATTCTACGTGCTTGATAATAGTAAAAATGGGTGGATTATACCAGTTAGAGTTCAATCTCGGGTGCAATACGATGCGAGAAATGATCTACACCCAGATGTTGAATCTGAAACATATTATCAGAACCCACAAAGTGAAGAACATGCCCCTTGTGCAACTGACGTTGACATATAAGGTAATTTGTTAAAAGTATTAATCCATAACCTTAAATATAAATAATTTAAGGAATTCTTAGTTATCTGTTTTGTTTAAATTTTCTTTAAATTGTTTTATCTTTTATCAAAGCTTATGTTCATTTATATTTCAAAAATAAAATTTATTTTATTACCTTCTCATATAGGTTCTTCGCATTCTCCTACTGTTTGTGCATAGTTTGTAGATTATTTTATCACTATGGTGAGTTTCTTACTACTTTTTTACTTTAAAATGCTGTTATCATGTTAAATGTGGGGTGTGCCCACTTAGGTTTATTTTTTATGTGGGGTGTGCCCACTTAGATTTATTTTTTGTGTGGAATGATGCATTTATTTACTTTTTGTATATTGAAAGTTTTCTGTTGAATGTGGAGAAGAAGAAGGAGAAAGGGAAATGGAGGGGAGAATGGAGGAAAAGAGAAGAGGCATGAAAAAGTGGAGGGAAATAGAGGAGAGGGGAAGGGAAATGGAGGGATGGGAAGGAGAAGGGGAATGGGAAGGAGAAGAAAGGGAAGGGAGAAGTGGAGGGAAATAAAGGGGAGGATAAGGGAAATAAAGGGATGGGAAGGAGAAGGGAGAAAGAGAAGGAGAAGAAAGAGGAAGGGAGAAGTGGAAGGAATTGAAGGGGAGGATAAGGGAAATGGAGGGATGGGAAGGAGAAGGGAGAAAGAGAAGGAGAAGAAAGAAGAAGATAGAAGGGAAGGGGAAAGGGGAAGGGAGATATCATTTTATTTTCATTTTCATTTATATAAGCTTGTTTCATTTTCATTTATTTGTATGCTTATTTGATACAGGATTTTTGAAATATCACAATATATAGGGGAAATGCTGCCGAATTTTTATAAAAAAATTTGATTACTTATGATATTTTTACGCATGTTAATTTCAAGAAACACCCTAATAGGAGTCACAGGGAGGAGGCTCAAGCCTCCCAACAGCCTGAGGCCCCATGCTAGCAACCTCAGCCTCAGCCTCAGGCTCACCGCCAACAGTAGCCCACTTAGCCCCAAGCACCTCGCCAGTAGTTTTTGAGGCCTGGAGATGTGACACGATAGTTCTAGGGTCAAGGGAGGGGAGGTAGGGGGAAGGGGCAGAGTCCGATGCCTCCTTTGACGGATCTACCAGCAGAGGATTCTAACGACGAGGAGGATGCAGCCGCTGATGAGGAGGATAGTACTTCAGTTGATGAGGACTTTGTCTTGGATGATTAATCAGAGTAGATGGCTGAACCGGATCCTTCTCAACCAGGATGTTCTGCACCACCACCAACCTTCTGCAGTTTTAGTATAAATTTAAGGTTTGGTAAATGTTACGATTTATTTATTTCTTTGTTATTTAATTATATGTTATAATTTTGTCTTATAGGTGCATGTTGGGGTAGAGGTCCTACGTGAAATATGGAGTTGGAGAGAATTCCGCATGGGTTCCACATTTCAGTGCGGATCACACTAGCGGCGGAAGCAATGGACTATCCTCCATTCGTCAGTAGACTTGGTACGCTGATGAAGGCAATCATTCCACTGTCCTACTTTAGTTGGAGGAAGGTGTCAAACAACCCGAAAATGTAGCTCATTCGAGAGTTAGAGGTAATTGGTAAAAATTAATAACTAATGTGCATTGCTTTATATAAGCTTAAATTATGTTACAATTTCTGTTCTCTTATTAGTGTAGGCCACCTTTGATTGGAGTGATGATCCGAACATCGCCAAATATATCCCTAAGCACGCAGCGAAGATTCATAAAGATTGGAGATGAAGAATAAGGTAAAAGATAAATTTTAACTGTATTTGTTTATTTCCTCTACCAATATTCAAATATTATTTCTAACATTACAATTATATTTTTTAGTATTATAAGAACATAAATCATGATGAGGCATTGCATAATGCATCTCCTTTGATACAACTGCACCGTTGGAAGGAAGTGTGCGAGCATTGGCATGATCCAGCGACGCAGGTAAAAGTATTTCATATGTTATCATTTATTTAACTAATTTCTAAGTTAATAAATTATACCTTTATTTTAGGTGCAGGCCAAAAAGAATAAGGAAAATAAGGTTAAGACTCCACCGAAGATCCATGTCTTGGGTAGGAGGAGCCTAGGCTCAATGAAATCCATATACGTAAATACCTTTAATTATTATTTTCTTTTAAACCTTGCAAAAATTTCTAATTTTGTTAAAATTATATGTTTTAAATTATTGTAGTCTACCAAGCATCAAGGTGCCCAACTTGATCAGGTGAGATTATATGAGATCTCTCATAGCAAGATGAGTGATGACGGAAATAGAGAGTGGCTTCACGACACATACCAACAAAGACACGTAAGTTAAAAAAGACAATACTTTTATTTGATTTCGTAATTATATAATTAATTGAAATTACTTAACGTAATTCAATATCTTTCAGGATAATATGATCAATTTAATGAATCCTCCTGAAGACGCCAACTCTGCTACAGCTCAGCAGCCACTGATAGTAGAGGAGGCCTACCGGATCGTCATGCTACCTGTGAATGGCGGGTACATTCGTAGAGCAGGGAGGAGTGAGATCATCCCGGGGTGGTATGGGAGAAGGGGAGAATCATCCTCTTCAGCTGAGGTGCATGAGATGAGGAAGGAGATTGCGGCATTACACCGCAAAGGTGAGAAGGACCTGCGGATCAATGAGTTGATGAGCCTAGTCAAAGACAACGCAATGTAAACTAAGGAATCCAACAAAATCATTAAGGAGCTGCTGGCATTACTTCAGAAGGGGAGGTATTGATCACTCGTCCCTTCATTAATATAGAAATCGTCGTGATGTCGACGATTTAGGTGGTAGCGATGCTGGAGGCATTAGTGCCACAACATGATTGTATTTTTTAAATATATTATCGTTTGTAATGAACTCTGTATATGTTATTTCATAAATGAAATTTTTATTCTGATTTCGTGTGTTTTAACTAGATGCAAAAATGTTTTAAGTTGTGTGATTGATTATATTTTTACTAGATTTGTAGTTCTTTATAGATCTTCCACATAAATTAAACACATTTTAAAAGAAAAGAAAAATGCTTTCTCGACTATTTTTAATGGATGAAACTATTAGTATTGTCGACCATTATTTTAGAAACGTTGATAATATTAATATTCTCGATCGTTCAAAAATGGATGAGAGTATTGCAATTTCTAATCGTTATATACGAATGGTCGAGCATATTAATATTGTCGACCATGCACAAATTGGCAAAAATAGAAATATTCTTGACTGATAAACAGTCGATAATATGATCTTAGTCAACCGTCGAAATGCCGGTCGAGGTAAATGTTTTCATCGACCGTTTATTTAGAAAGGTAAAAAAAAACTTTCGCAACCGTGGAAAATAGATGAAAGAAATAATCAAACGTCGAGTGGAGGTCCACCTTTTTCCCGACAGTATTGTTTTAAAATGGTCGAGAAAACCTAATAGCGACAGTACATTCCTCGACCCTTTTTATCAACGGTTATTTGAACATTACCGACCGTTTTTAACGGTTAACAATACACAATATTCTTGTAGTGACTGTGACATCTGGAAGTTGGCTGTCAAGACAACTTTCTTCAATGGTTTCCTCGAGGAGGACATCTACGTGGATCAATCTTAGGGTTTCCAAGTAGATGGTGGGGAAAGAAAGGTGCGCAAGCTAAGAAAGTCAATTTATGTACTCAAGCAGGCTTCTTATAATAGAAACATTTGATTCGATGAGGCCATAAAGAGTTATAGATTCCATCAAAATTTGAATGAACCACGTGTCTACATGAAGGTCAACGGGAAGCTATCACCTTTCTGGTGTTATACATCCATGGCATTGCACTCATTGGGAATGATGTAGGAATGTTATCTAGTGTTAAGCTCTAATTATACAAAACCTCGAGCGAAGGATCTCGGAGAAGCCTCTTATATCTTGAGTCTAGAGATGTTTAGAAATAAGGAAAAAAGCACACTGGGACAATCACGACAATGATACATTACCAAGGCCTTGGATGGATTCTGCATGGATATCTCTAAGAAGGGCTTTCTCCCCATTAGATGTTAGATTTCCTTGTCGAAAGGAATGTCTGCCCAAACAATTGAGGAGAAGAAAGTCATGAGTGGATGTCCATATGCATTTGTGGTGGGTAACCTGATGTATACGTACCATGTTATGTACATGACCAAATATCTGTCACGCAGTGAAGGTGCTAAGCCATTACCAATACAATCCAGGATAGGAACATTGGACCGTTGTCAAGAACATACTCAAATACTTGAGGAGGACAAAAGACAACTATTTTGTCTTTGGAGATGGGGATATCCAGGCGTTTAGTTATATTAACTCTAACCTTTAGTTGAATATTGATGATAAAAAGTCAATGTCAGGGTTCATTTTCTTATTGAGCAATGGTTTTGTGACTTGGAGAAGCAAGAAGTAGGATACCATGACTAATTCAATCATAAAGACCGCATACATTGTTGCGTCTGATGTTGCAAAAGAGGCAATGTGGGTAAGTAGGTTCGTCGAGGAGCTTGACATAGTTCCCCCGATACAGTTGCCTATCCCTCTTTTGTGCGATAACACACTTGTCATTGCATAGCCGAAGGAGCCTCGCACTCACGAGATGAGAAAGCATATTGAGAGGAAGTACTGCATCATCTAGGAGATAGCCAGACGTGGCGATGTGATCATTGCAAAGGTGGCCACCGCAGATAATGTCGATGATTTGCTAATAAAGGCGTTGGCTAGAGAATCATTTGATCAGCATGTATGTGGTATGGGACTAAAGGAGGTTCTAGAGTGGCTCTAAAGGCAAATGGGAGTATGTTGACTTTTATATGCCTTAAGCAAGCCATCCGAGTTATGTAATATGATTACATTTTACATCTGAATAAAATAATTCGATTATTTTTTAGTAAAAGAATTGAGTCCCTTAGTATGAATAGGTAATGTGCTTAGCCGTATTGAATAAACCCGATGTGTGTTGATTCGAGATCTAAACGATTTAGTGGATCCAATAATACGTCAAGAAACTGCATGATTTGATCAATTATTTCTAGTTTGTGTTAGGATGACAACTTTTTCCAGAGGTCGTCGCTTGATTAATGTTCTTAAAAGGAGATTTAAGGAATGTCACAAGGGTCGTGTTGAGGAGTTGACTTGATGAAACATGAGATATCTGAAGTCCTTTGATGCTATCATGGAGAAGGCATATCCTTTAACTTGAGATACATGTGTGTCTCTATTCATGAATACATGCATTTGATAGACCAATAGTAGATCCACCCACCTTGGTGCTGATACTAGAAAGCTTGTGTATATGGAAATGGACAGGAGGTGCATGATTTCTGTTGGGCAATAAATCGGTATTTTAAAATTGCTTCATTGTAAATATCACTTAAATAAATAAAATTTATACTCGAAAAAGTCCGAGGTCGTTCGCTAGGAGCAAATAGGAATTCAACTCTCAAAATTGCAATTTAAAATCAGTAGAGATACAAAATTGTAATCAGAAATTGATTTAGAGTAATGTCGCAATAAGATCAAGTATCAGACTGAAAAAATAATGGAGTAAAATGGTGAGTTGAATCACCAATTACTCCCTACAATAATGGCAAATAAAATTCAATAGATATATATGAAATGATCTCAGCCGTCTGAATATCTAATGAGACGTTTTAAATGTCTCATTTCTTCTTCTGCTTCTACTTTTCTTCTTCTTTTGCCTTTCTTCCTGCACGCTCTCCTTCTTCTTCTATTCTCTGCTTCTTCTGCCTTGTCTTCTCTTCTACCTACTGTTCTTCTTCTTCTTCTTTCTTCTTCTACTCTTCTGTGGCTCCTCTTCTTTTCTTCTTTCTTCCTTCTTTCTTCTTTTGCCTCTCTCCCTTTCTGTTCTACTCTTCTTTACGCAAAGGGGGAAGGTTCCTTAATTTTGGCTAAGTGTCAACCAAACCTCCTCCGAGCAAAACTCCCTGCCCCCATGCGCGATCCTCTCCTTCTCTCCTTGGGTCACTATCTCCCAGAGCCTCCAACAATACTGGGTTATCGGGTTTCAAACCTAGAGTGAACCTAGGTCTAGGGCTGCGGGCGTGGTCGCAGTCGAGTGAAGTCGGGTTAGGCGGGTTGGGTCTGCGCCAGGCCTGCGGGGGATGGGTCACGGGTAAGGCTCAGGTGAATGGGTGAGCGAGGGACCTCACCCCCCAGGTGTCTGAGGCAATAAGCCCCAGGCACCTTTTCAATTTATGCGACCCTTTTCAATTTATGCGACCGTAGGCGCTCTTCAGCTTTCGAGGTGGGACTAAAGTCCCACCTTTCTTCATGTGTCTGCAACTGCAATGAAGATGGCTTGAATTGAGGCAGCAGCAGGGTCTGGAGACTTTAATTGTCATCCTGAACTGCTTCCTGGAAGTCTTCCGCTCAACCTGGGCGCAGCACCTGGAGTTGAAGACGCAAGAACAACACCTAGTGGTCTTCGAATAAGCTCCTCCAATGGCGCGGTGGCTTGAGACCTGAAAGAGATGAATACGGGCTAAACACCCCAGTCAGTACGCTCAGGAGTTTCACCTTGATGAGGCGAATGCAACAGCGGTGTCAGTGAAGGGTGAACGTGTTTGAGATGGCCTGTCGACATCGAAAAATGAAGTGCGTAGGTGCGGTGTTTGGCAAAGTGAGTAAGGGACCAAATCCCTCAATTTCTTGAGGGGCTTTAGTCTGTGGAGCATGGCAGAGCTGATGGAGGTGACAGCGGCAAGTTTCGAGTAGTGGGGCGGTTTGTAGGCATCGTCGGAGCTTCGCCAGAGGTGGAGAGGATGAAGTGTGGGAGGAGGCAGTTGGCGGTTGTGTGTGTTTGCGAGGATGGAAAAACAAAATAAAAAGAGAGAGAGAAAAAGAGGGACTTATCGAGGTGGTTGAGCGGCGGAGGGCTCCAGTGTTGGTCGACTGGGGCCGGAGGAGGGAGATGTGGCGAGGCGAGGACGGCGATGTAGATGGAGGAACGCCCTCCCTTTGGCTGGGGAGGGTCACGACGAAGAGAGGAAGAGTTTAGGCTGTCCAATTTGATGGTTGGACGGCCGGAAGAGGGAGATCCAAGGGGGTCGCAGGAGCATGGGTCTTCGGTGTCGAAGATGGGTTTTTAGGACGTTAGACGCGCTAAGACTTGCTGAAAAGCATGGTCATGCGATGGTGTTTCTTTTATAGGCCATAGGAAACCCTTCTAAGCTTGGAAAGAAACTTTCAAGCTTGGAAGGTATTTGCGAAATAGGATACCCGAACCTTTGAAAGGTTTGCATGGCCTTTTGGGAAGGGGACAAAGAAGTTGGGGGGCTATTTGTAAGAGAATTCAAAAGTTAAGGGTCTGAATGACTCTTAATTACCCCCTGGGACAACCCGTAATTGTACTGCATTCATGATATAATGGTAAAACTATAGTTTTAACCTTGTTTTCTTGTCTTTCCCTCAGAATGACTTTGTAATGAAATATGGCTCTCTGGCAGTTATGTATGAGCATTTTACTGACTTAATTAGATCAAAATGAGCTAGTTATGACTCATTATGGTGTTCTCATCAATTTCTCGAAGGGATTGTACAGATTTATTGCATAGGTATATGTGACAAAGTAGAGGTATGAACTCACTTCAAGTATATTCGGAAGTGCCAATTCGAGATGTGATTGTAGAATCTTAATTAGACTAATGGAAGAAAGAGAAAAAGATATTCCTTTAAAAAATGATATGGTCTTTGTTCTCATCCCACCAATTCACAGAGATGTCGGAAATTCATGGAGGAATGATGACAATCTAATGGGATTAGACCTTGGGATAATATTACCCTCCATGTGTAAAGAGTTCATAGGTATATTTGGAGTACATAGGGAGGCGTAGTGCCATAAATCCACAAATCCTAACACTTCATTAGTGGCATGATGAAACTGATGGCCTAAGTTAATTTTGGGTTAATTAATTGCTGTAGTAGTATAGTGTTGTAATCCATACAAATGTCATTTTATTTATCTACAATTTTTACTATTTTATTCTAGGTTGTTCAATAGGATGCAGTTATTAATATACATCACTTTCTATTATCCAAAATCATCTTTTATTCCAAAAATGTTAAGTTTTGTTTACAAAAGAATGGGTTAGAAACAAAAGAATTAACAAATTCGAGTTAGTTATTTACAAAATGACTTCAAATGAATTATTATCCTAAGAGATGCTTTAAAATTATGTACAAACAAGGCACAAAAATAAGTCTAAACTAAGTAGATTGCAAACTAAGCTATACAAAATGGATACAAAGGGAAAAGCAACCTATGAACCAAATCTTATCTTAAAACTTATAAACAAATACAAGACAAAAATATAAGATGGGAAGAATTCAAAATAATTATATAAGTTTAGAAAAATATAGACATATTAGGCTAAATAATACATACTATACTTAGTTTAATTATATACTAACATATAGTAATATACGATATATATATATTTAAGTCATACATAATCTATATATATACAAATAAATAGCAACTTAACATACACACTATGTGTGTGTCTACACACACACACACTTATAATTTGTACTTAACACAATCCATATTTACAACACACATTATATATAATACTCACCTTATACACATATTTAATATATAAGTAAATACAAAGCTAACATAAATATACATAACATACACACAGTACACATGTAATGCACTCGATATAATACAGTACACTCGCAAGTACAGTGTCTAGCACTTAACAAAACTTAAGTCCTTAGAGCCCTGAACACTTAGTTTTATTTTGGTTTATCACATACCTAGGCTCTTAAACTACAAAGTTTGGTGAGCCCTTCACACAATATCAATAGCCCAAGGGCTGGATCAACCGCTACTAAGCCCACCCTATAAGAAAGGCATAGAGACAAGGATTCACCATCTGGTGCCCAGAGGCCACCTAGTAGAGCCGCACCCCTAGTGGGCCACGCACTGTTGCGCCTTAACCTAATGGGCTTTAAACTATAGGTTACACAGTGATAAGAGCATGTGCAACACATGCAGACACGCCTGCATAATTGAGTGCGCCAGAGAGCTCATCCCCCTTTCTCGAGCGATGGCTTAACGAGTGGAAATCCTTATATATAGCGTTAGCGCTCTTCACACGCCTAAGATGGGACTAAAGGGAGCGCTCTATAGCGTCGTGCTGTGAGTGGATTATTGCTAGGTTTAAGGCCATAAATAGGTATTAATTAGGGTTCCTATTTACAATTTAATAACATAGTTATATAGATAATAGATAGGGCTTTCAATTGGTGAAATTATTTTAGGTTAATTAAATACATAAATACATTTTTAAACTAGTTAAAGTTGGGTATAATTACATGTTGTAATTAGCTATTAATTCATATATACAGTACAAATTAACGAATAAACTACTTAATTGAGATGTAATTTAATTAATTTATATAATCACATGATTAATTAAGATTTTTAAATTATTTAATTCAATTTATTTAGGTATTTATCTATTTTATATACACAGTTATATAATTTACATATAAATTATACAATGTGCATAAAATTATACATTATAAATAAGATAATAAATATAATTAAAATAAGTTAAACTATATTTTATAAGGATACAGTATAGATTAGTTTATTAGTTAATTAAATTACTAACTTAAATTAACTTAATTTAATAATATACGTCATTAACTTAAAGTAATATGCATATAAACCACATAATTAACTATATATAACACAAATATGTTATTTTACATAGTAACTACTGTAATCATTATATTTATTTATCTACGTATGTCATTAAGTATAATTATATATATATAGGTAATGTATACCATACATATTTTTATGCATATATATAAAGAATAATAGTTATTATAGTTTAATAAATAAGATAACTTATATTTAAGTTACCTATGTACATTATACCTTATTTACGTATAGATAATATATCTACTCAGTTTATAAGCATATGTGCATATAACTTACTTTGCTTTATTTTCTTAAAAAAAACTTACTTTGCTTTATAATATTACTACATATATACACTATTTACGTAGGGTGCTTTTAGAGTTTTTGGAATCTTTCTGACCGTTATTTCATTTTTAACTTTTATAAGAAACGAGTAAGAGGAGAGAAAATTAGAAAAGAGAAGACTCTTTTTATGTTTTTATTTTTTAAGTTTTATTTAAAGATCAAGTAGAATCCTAAACTTCTACTGATGTTTTCTCCTAACTAAAGACTTGGAAATTCAAATCTAACAACACACACATTCTATAAAGGTTATTCTCACTCAAGGCACATTTTATTTATTTATTTACATCATTTTCATATTTTTGTCCTACTTATAGAAGAAAATGCAGGAAAATGGCCTAAAAACTGATTATAAAATGAAAACAGGCCTAGAAAATTATGCACAAGTGCTAGAAAGGAAGGATTTCACATGATAATCTTCCAGCATTCTAGTAAGGTTAGAATCAAACAAAAAATTTGAGCTATCATTGAATCAAATAAGATTACATAGTTTAGACAGTTTTAGATGTTCAATTTGTTGACAAGGAATTCTAAAATGATATACAATGCTTTGCAATTCAAATTATTTTCAAAGAATGATACCTGAATGCTTCAAAACTTGATCTAACATCAAAGCAAGTTAGAGAACTCATTTAAACTTTAAACTGTAGAAAAAATCTCTTAAGATTCTTCATTCATCAGATCTATTTGGGTTCCATCAAATATCATTGTCTACTATCTCCAGTTTAGTCCGATATGTAATCCATACATTCCAATGCTCGTTTCATTACCTGGAAGTTAACTATAAGTAAACTCTTACAGTAGAAAATTTATTTCCATTCTTAAATTCTCTAGAATTCCATTAATCCATGCATAAAACTCATTCAAGATAAATAGCAGCAACTGCTACTACCTACCCTGCTCCAAATCTGATCCATGGTTTAGATCATTTAGAAACTAATTGAAATCTTCGTAAATTGTCTCTGAGGGTATAGAACTCAATAGAAATTAGATCAAAGGTAAAAAATCCCTAGAAACTCTAATTTGATTTTTACTTATGCCATAGACATGTGAAAACAAGAGAACAAATCAGGTATTAAAATCAACTTGAAATCAGTCCTAAACCTTCATTCACATCTCTCAAGCATCATTTAAACTCCAATTAATACATCAAAACCAATTTGAATGCATCAAACTGTCACCCCAGGTGGGTTGTTTACATGGATTCGCCCTAATGAATTGATCATTTGAACATCCTGCACACCATTGATTAGTGTTCAGGGAGTTTACACAATCCTAAGAAACTAGTTGGGTCATTGCAAAGGTCTTGATTCAATGCATTGAATCTCACTGACCCCTACTATTAGGCAATGAAGCAAAATAGGTATCAACAGTTCAAATTGGGCATGAGCTCAATATGCGGTAATAACGAAATCCGATCCGCTCAAACCCTTCGCAATTACTCTAATCAAACAAATATATACCCAATCTCTCGATTAGAACCAATTAAAACCAAATTGAATCCTCAATCTATCGATCAATCATGAAAACTACATCCAAATAAATCGAGTGAATTGTGTTCAATTAAAACCATGGGGAGGCTCCTTGTGATCTGATGACGTGAGTGAGAGAACCCTCAAGTGGATTTGGCGCTCTAGTAGATCTGAGAGCTAGAAAGCATCAAATCTAATAGATGCCCTGATGGAATAGGTGAATTGTGAATAAAATGATGAGAAAATCAATTAGAAATGATTTTGAAATAAGGAGGAAGGAAAATGGATCGAGATGAATAAGTGAATTCGCCTCTCTAATCTAAATTGATCTGAGAGGTTTGATTGAGGGATACTAACACTAAAGCTAATTTACTCTTGAACTAAGCAATCAAACAATGAATTTCAATCTAATTAAACTACTCTTATCTAGGAAAGTAATAAAACTAATCTAATAAAGCGATTAATGTACCTTATAGACGAATGGGATCTCAGGGAAACCATGGTTGGTGACTGTAGCGATAAAGGAGGTAGAGGCTTCTAGTAGAGGAAAGCTCGTAAGGGGAGAGCTTTGGGACGTCCCCTGGAGTTACGTGATCCAGCTCAACGTGGATGAAGGTGGAAGAAACAATGGCTACTATCACTAGCCACCGACGAGGGAGAAGGAGAGCAAGAAGGGGAAAAGTGATTGGCTCAAGCAGCAAGAGTCGATAAAAGCTTAAAGGATCTCAGTTGTGCTTCATAAATAGGCTTAGAGTGCTCAAGTGACTAGTAATCAAGGGTATTGGGTCGTTGAGGGTCAATGGCTTGGATGAATGTAGAGGAGTGCATAAGGGTTTTAGATAAATGTGGCTGTTAGGTGTGATCTAGGATATGGTGCGGAAGTGGTGAAACTAGGGATTGAAGGTTGGCTAAAAATCAATCATTAAATGTAGCTGGGAAGAATGGACGACAGAGATTCTTTGTATTCTTCGTTCACAAGAGAAGAGAAGAGCAACACAGCATTAGGTGTGGTAGGAAAATTGCACTCTTAGCCTTTAAGGTGAAACAGTATGCAAATATCACACTGACCCATAAGTGGAAAGAATAGTTGCCAAATAGTCCTTAAAGGCATGCAGAAGGGCCCCTGACAACCTTTGACTTATGAAAATGTGAAGGTTGACTTATATTGGAAGGACCTAAATGAAAATCATCAATCCCAAGGTCCAAATGCATTCAAAATGTAATGAGCTTTTTATGGCAGGTGTCTTGAACATTTTAGAATATAATTCATCCATTGATTTGTGAATTTGAGCTCAATATGTGTTCAATTTGATATTTGAATAATCCATTTACAACTTTGATATAAAATCTCTCAAAAGTGACCTAATTATGCATTTTTAGCACAACTTCAGTGTTTTAGGTTATTTTCCTTAATTCCCATACTTAACCCTTTTCTTGTATTAATTTAATAGTGTTTAACTTAGTTTCTAGCTTAACTTTGGCATTTTAATTATGATGAGCCACACCTCATTAGAAACAATCATGATTTTGATGGATTCCCACTTATAGGATATGTTAATTGTAATTTAAAGAGTTAGGCTGCCATAGAATTGAATTAGTGCTGGATCCTTGTATATATCTTTCAAGTGCAAACCCAAACCCTAATTTCGATCAAATCCTCAATCAATCTCTTTCAATAGAGGTCTTGATAGACTTTGGGGAGACTGTTGGGCCTAAAAAGAGTTTTGGATGTTTGAGGTGCTGCACTAGGGACATCTCAAGTTCTGGACTTCCAATTTGATTGGAAGAAGTCCTCACAGCAATTGTGCTTGGAGAAACTCGTGAAGGTCGCATTTAAGGGTTTGTTAAAATTGTTCACGGATCTGCTTGCAGTTGGACTTCCTCGACATGATGGGTTTCATACAACCATCAAGGAAGAGGGTTTTGGGTGCGTTGGGACTTATAGTAGGTGGCACCACACGTTGGATGTTGTTTTACGCCACTCGCGAAGGTATAATCCCCTATACTCGTTAGAATCCAAACCAACAAAAAATTAGTTTCCCCGTGTGGTTTCGATTATGATGGCTTATTTTCATTACATAATTGAGTTCCAGCATCGTTTCAATTATTAGTTTTGAAAGTTTTAAATGCCATTTTTCACGCTTCCGTAAATCCACAGGTTGATTCGATAGTACCCTACACCTTCAACAGTAGTCGTTGCCCTTGGCATACCAATGGTACAATAAAGGAAGGTGGGATTACACAACTTTCAGGTAGTAAGGCACCATGGATAACCAAGAATAGAGGTTAAACGCACACAAGCGTAGCACTTATAGACATAAGATCAGCTTTATTGCAAACAATGGAGCAAAATGCTACCACCTCAAGACAAAGGTCCAAATTACGTGACAAACCACCAACCCCAAGCTTGACTTTACTATAAGAAAAATGTTAAAAGTCCGAACCCTAAAATCAACTTTCTTAGAAGCACCCCAACAAAAAATGCAGGAACTTCTTTTGATACTTCACAACAAATATACAATAATTATAGACCGTGAAGAAATCGAAAGAATAAATGTAACACCCCAAAATCTAGGTTCTGAATCATTTCAAAGTGGTTTGGGTCAGTTCTAACTCGGAAACCTAGCTAAGGTTTGGTACTAGTGTCAGAACCCCTTAAATTGACAAGAATTGTGTATTTCGAGTCAAAATCTCGTCAAAATTTGTCAAAAAGGTGCCATATATGGTATCATTGGATTATGTTAACGGGCTATCAAGGTGTTTTAAGGAGTAATCATCGTAGCAAAGATTCAATCGCTCGAAAATAATTAAATTTTATAACTCATAATCAAAGAAGAGCCTGAGGTCGATCACAGAGAGTAATTAATGGCAATTCAATCTCACTTATAACAATTTAATCAGAAATATAAGTAATTATGACCAAAACTTCATTTAGAAAAACTCAAAATGATATATATATGAAATCAAGTAGCAAAGTGCAAAAAGATTAGGCTAAAATGATGATTTGAATCACTAAATAAACCCTAATATTAAGCTCAAATAAATGCACAGTATCTCTCAATCAAATATGCCATGTCAACCAATTTCAATATTCCAACAGTATGTAAAACTAAGGCACCAACAAAAGTCATAGGTCTTAAGTTGCTCAAGGCTCAGCTCCAACAGAAGAGTCAAAGACCTCCTTTCTTCTTCATGCCTCAAGAGAATGGCAAGCATAGTATAGAGGCAAAGACCTCTTCAAGACTCGGCTAAGTGTAGAGAGAAGTAAAGGGCAAGAACCCCCCTCTCTCTTCTTTCTCTTCTCTCAGACCAGCCAAACCAGATCGAACCCAGGTAGCCAGGTAATCGGATCCACACCCAGATCCGTGTGGCGTGACCGTGGGTGAGGGCGTGGATAAGCGCGTGAGGCGCACGTGTGAAGGGGCGTGGGGTAGGGACCTGACCCCTGTAATATGAAGGCGATAAGGCAGCGTTAGTTTTTCCTCTTATGTCCTACTCGGTGTCCTGTCATCTATTACGTGTGACTATCCCACATCATCTTCCTCTCACGCAGCTGCGTGCAACTGCTGTAGGATTGAACAACTGCTGTAGGATTGAATGTCACAGAAAGGCAATTGGAGCCTTCCTTGTCTTGAGTAACGCTTGGGTGTGCGTCAGGACCTAGAGCCAAACACGTATGGGGCCACAACAGTTCGTGGGAAGGTCGGAGGAGGGTCGCCGTGCTCGGAGAAGACGACGGCGGTGGCTTGTCTGGCGTATACCTAAAATGCAAAATACAGGCTAAATGCCCCAATCATTATGCTCAGGAGGATGGCTATAGGACGACAAATGCATTGGTGGTGGTTTCATGGAGGTTGGGAGTTGGTGAACCTCTGTTGAGGTCGGAGAGGTAGTGCGGCGAGGGATGAGTTTGACAGCGGGAACGAGAGTCTAATGAATCCAATTAAGTTGGGGCTTTTGGTCAGTGGAGAACGGCGAAGATGTGGGTATTCGTGGTGTGCGTTTTGGTGTGGTGTAGCATTTGCATGGGCTCACCGGAGCCCTTACCAGAGGCGGGGAAGATGGAGGTCGTGCGGGCGATAGTGTGGGTGAAATGAAGTTCTGAAAGTGTAGAAATTATCAAGCGAGAGGGAGAGTTTAAGGAACTTGGGGAGAGGGGGAGACGTCAAGGGCCTCTAACTGTGATCGGCCGGAGCCGAAGAAGGTGATGGAGTCCAGTGAGGTGGTGGCAACAATGAAGAGGTGGAGAGCAGTTCCTCTTTGGCCGGAGAGATGTAGAAGAGATGGAGGAAGGCAGAAGGCTGTCCAATTTGATTGTTAGACGGCCGGACAAGGAGATTGGTGATATGCCGCTTGATGAGAGCCTCATCATGAGCCATAACTAGCTCATTTTGACCCAATAAAGAAGATAAAAGCTCCTACGTAACCTAGTAGAAGGCCTAAATGAAGGAATAAGTGCTCTGAGAAGACAACATGAAATAAAGGTTAAAACTGTAATTCTACCATTGCAGTACATAAACGGGATTCCTCAGAGGCAAAACATAGGTCAAATGATCTAAATGAGATAAAAAGTGGGTGGAGTCAATCAGAAATGGGTTTGTGTGTAATCCAGGAATTAAATGACATTTGGTAACCCTAAAACAGACCCGCTTAAATCAACAAGGTTCTGGTCAGGATAAAAATCAAGTAAATCCTCTAAAAATCATGGAAAAATATCCTCTAGGGTTTAGAACATTCAATTTGGCCTTTGGAACCCAGTTTAACCTAGATTAGGGTCCTAGTTCATCAATTAACCTAATTTAGATTTTTACGCAAAATATCCAGTCAAATGTAGTCAAACCTAAAATCCAAATTCACTATTGGATTCCTTAGGTCCAAATTAGGTTTGTACCAAAATTTGGACCTAAGGGGAGGTCATCTTGACCTACTTTGCAATCTAGTATACCCAAATCACAATTTGGTCCATATCTTTTGAAAAGCATCACAGAGAGCCCCCTAACTTCCTCGCCACCTTTGCAATCAGGTCCTGCCGCCATTGTTGGGGCAGAATCCCACTCCGGCGAGGATTAGAGAGGGAATACTCTCTGATTCCTCATAGATCCCCTCCCAGAAATGAAGGGAGATTCTCTGAGGAATTCCCTTCCATCTAAGGCCAATCACGATCTCTGGTGGGAACCCAATCTCTCGTGCGAACGCACGAGGGATTTAGGTATCTAACCTCTTTCCTTCTCCGGCGAGCCAGCGGAGGTAGTGGCGTGCCCTCCACGCTCTGAAAGCACGGCCCAGCACCTATAAAAGAACCCCCAAACTCGGCTGCTCAATTTCGGCTCGACTTGGCCGGACTTCCACCTCAATTCATCTCTTCTTCTCCGGCCAAAGTACCCAGCGAGCTCCAGCGAGCCCCCCTCCCCTCCCTCTTCGCTCTGCCACAAAACCAGTGGCAGAGACATCTTCCTGATTCTCCTCCGCATCGCGCAATACCCGCGCACGCCTCCTCAACCCCGTCGTCGCCGCCGCCGTCCTCCCCCACTGGGCAGCTTCTTCTCCAACGACAGCAGGTACAGCTGTCCGCCTCTCCGTCCCCCTTCATCCCTGTAGTTAGGCTTAATACATTCTCCATCTTCCCCTCTCTCTTTTCCCCCTTTTATTTCATTTAATTGCCCCTCGACCGTCGCTGACCACTTCCATCTTCCTAGCCTCCGACCGACCTCCGGCGAGCCGCTCCCACTATTCCGCCCCTCCACACGGCTCGCCAACCAACTCATAAGCTCTACCTCACCACAAGGAACAACCTCCGCCCATCCACCATCCCTCTACGCCTCCACAATAGCCCCCCGAACTCACCCACACCTTTGGTCACAGGACGACCTAGGCACGCACGCCTAGGCCGTCCCACGACCTGCTTCACCGTGCAAGACCTTCGCCGTGCCACGGCGAAGGTCCCCAGCTGGTCTGATTGAGCCGAGAGGCTTGTTTTGTGTGTGACAGTATCGAAGCCCCTGCCGCCATTGACGACGGTTGAAGAAGCTTCAAAGCAGCTCCAGGCGTCAGCAGCTCCAGGCTTCAGGTGCAGTGGACTCGGGCGAGCAGTGCGAAGTGATCTGGCTTAGCAAGGAGTGCAGCGACGTCCGCAGCCTTGGCAATCAAAGAAGAATTGTCTGCGGGCGCGAGCGAAAGAAGGCGGGACTTTAGTCCCACATCGTTGAAATACGAAGTGCAGGTGCGGTATAAATTGTTTTTGTGTTATACACTCTTCACCTCCGAACGCACAGGGGTGAGGTCCCTCACCTTACCCACGCTTGCCTCGTCCGCGGTTTCACCTCGCGGATCTGGCAGGCTCCGACCCGACCCATTCTGAGCACACCTCGCGCATCACCCACCTGCCGGTGCGCCTGGTCCCGGGTGCAAAATCCGACCCGATTACCCGTGGCTCTGGGAGAGCATCCTTGAGTGAATTTCAGAGAGAGAGAGAGACGCGCGGATAGAGGAGCAGGGTAGGTTTTGCTTCCACCTCTCTGTGCAGGCAGGCTGGTTGAAGAAGAGAGACTTAGCCGCAAAGAGGAGAAGCAGAAGAAGCTGAGCGAAGAAGAGAAGAGAAGGAAGAAAGAGAGACTGCAGAGAGAAAGAAGGACTGCAAGAAAAGGAGCAAAGGCAGGAAGAAGATCAGGGCAGGAAGAAGACCTGTAGATCTGAAGGAAGAAGTAGAGACTGCTGAGAAGAAGAAGACAGAAGAGAAAGAAGCCCTTTGCAGAAAAGAGAAGAGACCAAGGAAGAAGAAGTCTTCGCAGAAGAGAGAAAGAAGAATAAAGGAAGAGCGACTGCAGAGAAAGAAGAAAGCAAAAGAAAAAGGGAAAACACTTTTAAGACGTCTGATCACAAGATCAGACGTCCAATTTTACTCTTTTGTCCTAATTACTCTTTAACCGCATACATTCATACTTGAATTAAAGTTTTGAGTAAATTGGAGTGTTCAATTACATTTGAGATTAGTAGTAAATTCCAATTGCTCCCTGTGTTCGACCTCGGATATTCCGATTTTCGAGTAATAAAATTCTCTATTTGTTTTGAACGCTTTTTCGGCTATACTACAACGTGACATTCTTTAAAACCCGATCGAGCGTTTGAACACCGCTGGAGCAAGGTGTGAAGGTGGCCGGAGAGGGAAGGAGGAGAGATTTCTCTAGCCCAAGCTTGCTATGGAGTAAGGGTTCTCGTCCTAAGTCCATTTATAGGACTAAAAGAGGAGTTTCAAGCTTGGAAACAAGCTTGTTAAGCTCGAAATCCTTGCACAAATAATTTCAAAGTATTCGCATGAGAGATTGAGAGCGAATCAGGATCCAAGGCTAGGTCCAATTGGTAGGGAATTCCTCAAGGAATCTCCCGTACAAATTTGGAGGAGTTTGATTGAGAATCAAGTGAGAAATCCTAGCTCAAATCTCGAGGGAGTTCCTGTGTTCACACCAATGGTGGAAAGGACCCATTTGAAAAGAATGACGAGAAAGTTATGGACCTGATTGCAACGATTTCAAAGTTAGGGGCATGAAAGAGAGAGAAAGAGTCAGACTGGACTAAAATGCAAACTAAGTTAAGATGGACTCTGATTGAACCCAAATTTTGGTACAAACCTAATTTGGATCCAAAGAATCTGATGGTGGGTTCATATTTCAATTTTGACCAAATTTGATTGGGAAATTTACGTAAAAACCCAGTTTAGGGCATAATTCTATCTAAGACATTGTTTGAGGTTAAAATGGATTTCAAAGGTCAAATCAAGGATATCAAACCTTAAGGAATATTTTTCTATGAATTTTAAAAATTTTAGATGAATTTTATCTTGACCAGAACCTCTATATTTTAAACAGGTCTGAAATTAGGATTTTGAGTTCTTGTTTGTTCTTAAAATGCGTAAAACCCTGTTTCCGTCTGTATGAAACTATTTATTAGTCTTTAATGCTTATTTGACCTTCACTTCACCCCTTGGTTATTCTGTGTTCATGATATGTTGTTAAAATTACATAATTAACCCTAGTTTTTTGTTCTCTTCTCAAAACATAATAAGGTGGAGATATATCCCTCAGATGAATATGTTGGAGCTTTTATCTTTTATTCCATACTAAAATGGGCTAGTTAAGGCTCATGATGGTTTTCCCATCATACCCCCATGCCTAGCTTTTGCCAGTTCCTTAGAAAAAATCCTATGGATCAAACCAGTCTCTAGGTCGGATGTAATCGTCAGGGTGCCCAATAAAGCTGCATCTCTAGAAATTGGATCAGAATACCAACAATAGGTTAGAGGTACTCAAGTACCATCCAAGATCTAGACTTGACCAGCTTCATCCTGAGTTTGCTGCGAAGGTTTCTAAGGCTCGCAAAAACTGCCCAGAGGCTTGTTAACCCTAGCGGTTAAAGCACCCGTGCATAGACGTAACATGTCCAGGTTCAGTTTGCCAGTGCATTTTTTGTAAGAAAGAGCTAGAGAAGGATTTTCATTTGGAGAGTTTTCTCTCTTTCCTTTTTATTTTTCCCTAAATTTAGTCTTTAATTGGCCCTAAATACGGTCAGTATCGGATTCCTTGTCCCCACCATCAATCCTCGAAGGGTCCTTGGCTTTCGATGCTTAGGGATAGCACCGCCCAAGGCATCCCCCAGAACCCTAGCTTTCGACACTTCGGGATAGTGTCGCCCATGGTATTTTGTATCTAAATTCAAGCCCTGGTAATCGACATTTTGGGATAATCGCACCATGGCACCTGAACCAGCACAAGGTGCTTATAGTCCCCCGGTAGGATATTTAGATATCCTAGGAGACAAGCACCGAGGAGACAATATGTTATTATGCATCTTCGAGGGGAATTTCCCACCTCTCCGCGCCGCGAACTCGTCCAATCAACTTGTGTTGTCAAGCCGCTCCTAAGCTAGATCTTTGAGATGGCTTTTCAAAATAGAAAACTTTTGGTAGATTTTTATTTGTTAAGCACATTGAACCAGACTTAGTATGTGATTTTGGGTGCTTAGGTTACCAAATCCTGTAAACCAAAGGGCAGGCAATGGGGCTGAATAATCCCTAAGCCTTAGACCTAATACATCACCTTCGCATTTTCCTCAACCTCTTGAGGATTAATCCAGATCTTAACAAATACGTGAGCGTTTAAACCTTAAAATAGATCCAAGAGGCCTAAGGTCGGTATCCGCCACAAATTCCATAAGTTTTAGCCTTCAGGTCTTAATTCGTCATCCGATCCAACCTAGAAGTTAGGTAGGTTCCATATTAAATTTCAAGGGACTTTTTTCTTTTATTTTTTCTTTTATTTGCTCCTTTGTCCCTTTTCTTTTCTCTCCGTTCTCTTTTTTTCATTCAACTCAAATTATCCTCTCCTTTTCTTTCCCCCATTTTTTTTCGAAAATTAAAGCCTTCCATACATTGATTTCACAGCGCTTTGCACTTTAATACCCCCCATGCTTAAGATTTGCAATGTCCTCATTGTAAGTTGGTTGGTTCGAGTTCAACTTAGATCGTACGTTAGAACAGGTGAGTGGTGTATGGGTCGGAATAACTGTTGCGAACGATTTCTAGCTTTGATACACATATCAGCTGGGCGCAATGAAGCTCAGGGAGAATGGAGATCAAAAGATACTGCAACCAAGTTTGAGTCAATAATTTCGACAAACGGTTTGAGTCTCTGACAGTTCACAACAAAAGGATTAGAATCATGGGTGAGTTCACTGATTTCGACGCTCCATTTCTGAATACTCGTCTCACCAGAAATGGTCCAATCCATTTAGATCTGAATTTTCCTGTGAAGAGCTTGACTTTGGCATCAGAGAGTAGTACGTTCTGACCAGGATGGAAGAATTTTCTTGAAATGTGCTTGTCATGGAAGGCTTTCACCTGCTCTTTGAAGATTCGCAAGTTCTCGTACGCGTCATTACGTAGCTCCTCGATCTCGCTTAATTGCAATCTGTGGTGGATTCCAGGCTTCAGAAGATCTGGATTTCACTTCCGTACTGCCCAGTAGGTTTTATGCTCCATTTCCACGGGGAGGTGACATACCTTCCCGTGCACAAGTCTGAAGGGAGACATGCCTAACTAGGTCTTATGGGAGGTCCTATAGGCCCATAAGGCTGCCGGAAGGCGGGTAGACCAATCCTTCCTGTTAGGCTGAACAGTGACTTAAAGGATCTTCTTGATCTCCCGATTTGACAGTTCAACCAATCCATTAGTCTGGGGATGATAAGAAGTGAAGATACGTTGCGATCCCCCGTACTTTTTCATCAGGGACTAGAAGTTCACATTGGCGAAATAAGAGCCGCCATCGTTGATGTTGGCTTTTGGAACCCCAAATTTGGAAAAGATCTCCTAAATGAACTAAAGAATAACTTTATGGTCACTTGTTTTGGTGGGGATGGCTTCAATCCATTTAGGGACATAATCAACAACGAGTAAGATATATTCGAAGCCATTAGATCCTGTAAAGGGTCCGATAAAATCAATTACCCATATGTCAAAGATTTCGCACACAATAATTAGATTCAAGGGCATCATATCTCACGGGCCCATGTTGCCGATGGTCTGACAATGGGCACATGCCCTACAATGGGATTGTGCATCTTTGAATATTGTGGACCAAAGAAACCCACACTGGAGATCTTTGCTGCGGTTTTCTGACAAGAGAAATGGCTACCGCAGTCCTGGTCATGATAGAATGTTATGATGTTATTGACCTCATTGTCAGGAATGCATCTCCGGATTACCTGATCTTTGCCAATATGAAAAGATTCAGTTCTTCCCAAATGTAGTACTTGGCATTGGAAATCCACTTGTCCTCGCCTGGAAGTCGCCCAAGCTGGCCAGACTTTCCCTGTAAGCATGTAGTTTACCATGTTAGCAAACCAGCGAAGTCCGTTAATGGCCAACAGATGTTCATCTGGAAACTGCTCGGTGATAGGTTCGGACGAGTCAATGATCAGAGAAGGAAGGTGAGACAAATAGTTAGCTACCACATTCTATTTTCCCGCCTTGTCACGAATTTCAAGATCAAACTCTTGCAACAGCAAGATCCATCGGATTAATCTAGGTTTTGCGTCCTTCTTTATGAGTAAGTGCCTCACTGTGGTGTGATCCGAGTATATAATGACATGGGAACCTAAGAGGCATGATCTGAATTTTTCTAGGACAAATATGATAGCCAGCAGCTCTTTCTCCGTAATTGTGTAGTTACGCTGAGCCTCATCTAATGTCTTGCTGGCGTAATATATGACCACAAGTTTCCTATCAATTTTCTACCCTGACACCGCTCCCATTGCGTAGTCAGACGCATCGCACATGATCTCAAAGGGTTGAGACCAGTCAGGGGATTGCAAGATTGGTGCTTGGGTGACTCGGTCTCGCAAGATTTTAAATGCGTGAATCCACTCACTCATCATCTCGAAAGGCATGTCCTTTAAGAGGAGGTTTGCCAAGGGGCATGCGATCTTTGAAAAATCAGATATAAATTGTCAACAGAAACCCACCTGCCCCATGAACGATCTGATATCTTTAACCGAGTTAGGTGCAGGAAGTTTGGAAATCAAATTCACCTTGACTCGATCAAATTGAATACCTCTCTCAGAAATAAGATGTCCAAGGATGATGCCTTCTGGAACCATAAAGTGCCTCTTTCCCAGGAGAGCACTAGGTTCACATTAATGCATCTTTTGAGGATTTAGAGTAGATGTAGGAGGCACTCATCAAAATATTCACCAAATATTGAGAAGTCATCCATGAATACTTCAAGGTATTTACCTACCAAGTCAAAGAATATGGCTAGCATGCATCACTGAAAGGTGGTAAGTGCATTGCATAGTCTAAAAGGCATCCTATGGACCATGTACGTTCTGTAGGGGCTGGTAAAGGTGATCTTTTCCCGATCCTCTGGATGAATTGCCACCTGATTATACCTGGAATAACCATCCAAGAAATAGAAGAATCGATTTCCCACCAATTTCTCGAGAATCTGATTAATAAATGGCAGTGGAAAATGATCTTTCTTCGTGGAGGCATTCAGTCTTCGGTAATCAATGCAGACTCTCCACGAATTCGCGATGCGGGTCGGGATGGTCTCTCCAGATTCAATCGTCATAACAGCGAGGCCTGCCTTCTTAGGCACAACCTAGATTGAGCTCACCCAACAGCTGTCAGAGATCGGGTAAATGATCCCAGCATCTAACCACTTGATGATCTCCTTTTTCACGACCTCTTGTAATTTTGGATTGAGTCTTCTCTGCATCTCTCGAAACGGTCGTGATCCCTCTTCAATGTAGATATGATGTGTGCAATATAAGGGACTGATACTAGTTAGATCTTCGAGAGTCAATCCAATGGCTCTTCGATGCTGTTGGAGGACAGAAATCAGCTTTGTTTCTTGATCAGATGTGAGTCGGGAATTGATGATCACAGGAAATGTTTTGTTAGAACCCTAGAAGGCATATTTCAGATGATCGGGAGGAGGTTTCAACTCCATAACTGGGTTATCAGCAGCAGAAGGAGGTTCAAAACGGCTTCAGAAGATAAGGCGGGAGCTGTGGGTGAATCTGGATTAACTCTAGGCTCCTCTATTTGTGGGGCATGATCTTCTTGGGATTGAGGAGCTGGGGTAATAAAGTTTTCTTTCAAAAGTGGGTCCCTAATCACTGAACTAATGTCGCAAACTTGCTCAATTGCCTCACAGTTAATTCCTTTCTGGGCCTTGAATATATCTATCTTCAATGCTTTGTTCCCAAATTTTAATTCGATTTGGCCATCTTCGCAGTTTATATTTGCCCTAGCTGTGGCTAGGAATGATATTCCTAAAATGATCGGTGTATTCTTCAGATTCACAGGAATATCCATATCTAATACAATAAAGTCCACTGGGAAGTAGAAATCACGAATCTGAACCAGAACATCCTCGAGAATTCCTCTAGGTGACTTGATCGATCGATTTGCTAACTGTATGGTCACCTCAGTCAGTTTGAGCTCAGTCTCCTCGAAATGGTCTAGTAGGGATGCAGGTATCAAGTTTATGGAGGCTCCTAGATCCAACAATGCTCGATCAAATTCTAGATCCCCAATTTTGTAGGAGATCAAAGGGGTGCTAGAATCAATTTTTGCAGGAACTTGCTCAAAATGATCGAGCTGACTTGCTCAGACAATACAATTGAACTCCTGTCTTTGGTTCACAGCTTATGCTTAGGTGTACACAAACCCTTCAGAAATCTCGCGTATGCTGATACATGGTGGATTGCATCCATCAAGGGGATGTTTATCTGTACTTTCTCAAAGAGCTTGACCAGATCTTCCTCAAGTGCCACGGGTTTGGGTTTCCTCTTTCCCTTGGATAAAGCCTTAAGAAATGGAACTTCTGTAGGTTCCTCTAGGTTTGGTTTAGGTTCTGGATCTGGGATAGGGGTGTCTTGGATAACCATCCTAAGGTTAGACTCTGAACTACCAGGCTGAGAGTGGCTCGGATATGGTGGATCTTGAGTTGTCTAGCCACTACGGATGGTAACAGCATTTAGTCCTGCCTGGTTTGGTTAGGAGTTGGCAAAAGTGGTCGTTGCTACTAATATCCCGAGTATGATGTCGAAGCCTCCATTTCGTCGAGTAGGATTGGCGAAATGTGGCAGAGGAAGCGGCGTAGCAGCAGCGCACGCGATTGTGCAAGGCGCGCGGGATTAGTGCTGCATGCCACTCATCGGGCACATGCAGGTGGCGATTCGCGGGCGAATCCATGAGTGCTAGCACGGGTGAACTAGCACACCACACGTGTGGCGTGCAACTGAGCGTGCACGAGCGTGTCTGTTGGGGCGTGGGTGGTGCATCTGGTCTGACTCTAGACCCCCTCATGCTCTTTCATCTGGTTCGAGGCCTTCTCAACCTTAGATTCCGACAAATAAGGAACCATTGGAATCGTATAGATGTGTACTATGCGTTGGTTTGGTTTATTTTCACTTTTGAGTATGTTCTCCTTATCGAAATATTAGAAACATAATTAGGCATCTCCGACCCATTGTGGGTCCAATTGAATTAGGTCATCTCCCCAATGCGTGCGTGTATCCCGAAGTGGGTGTGGAGACTATTTCCAAGCCTAGTGCGCTCGGTTTGGAGGCACCGTGACCCTCCAGTGGCATTAGGTAGAATAGTCTACCCCTCTTTTGAAATTCAACCAATTTTTTGGGTAATTGAGAACTCGACTTGTACGATTTTAGTGTATGCCACCTTGGTCTGTACATGTTCAACTTTTTGATGAGTTGGAACCCTCCGATGTCTTCCTGAATTGTGGCACTATAAACAAAAATAATGGTTAGATGACAAAGAATTAACAAGTACATATATACCCCTGTTATCGCAAACATGAAGCGAAATCTTTTTTTCCATGAAATAAGTTATGTTGTCTTGAGAACTATTTAAATAGTTTGGAATCACTGGTAAAAGATGGAATTTGTTGTGAATGAATAATTTGGGAGATGAAATGAATAATTGTTAACCCTAGAATTACTAATACAAAATTACCAAGGGTTTTCGCAATTGACAAAATAAGAAATATAGTTATCTGGAAATTGGATAGATAATACGACAAATATATTAGGAAAATAAAAGGATTAGATAGCTGGTTTCAACCCTGCTACTTGCCGGGATTTCGGCCGTAGCTTTAAGACTTTTCAGACTAGGTTCAGGGGCTGGTTTAGGGAGTTGCCAGCCTCTCTACGACTCTTTGGTTAGGCTTAGCGGCCAACTAGGGTAGCGAACTACATGGCTCGAGATCTGGAGCAGTTCTTTTTGGCAAGTGGGTGGGTTATTGGTTGTCTGTGGTTCGGCATACATAGCGCTTGTACGTGTTCACACTACATGACATAGTCGCCACCCCATTTCGCGATGACCCCAAGGTGACGGAGCATGGTGATTTGACAGGTATAAGTGGTCCTCCTGGTGAGGAGGGTGGCTTATACCGGTCTTGCACCACAAGAAGTCACACAAGATCATCTCGTGCTCAAGATGTTGATTGACAATTTGAGACCAATAAGAATATGGGCAGACTACATAAAAAGGGACTGGATATAAGGTAGATGGTAAAACAAACGAATTATCAATATGGTGCCTTTTTACTATACTCTGTTACTTGAGTTATTTATTTAGTTGTACTCCTCTACCCCATTTTCAGTAACGTTTGTCTCAGGTTCCATACTCAGGTGTTGCTAAGCAGTCGGGTGCCGCGGCTGCTGCTGGTCAGAACCCCTCAGAACCAGGTCCTATATGAGAGAATGGTTCGTATTAAGCTAATGGCTCATAGTTGCAGTTCTTTTTTCTCTAGTAAAATTTTATTTCTTGCCTTTTTGGGAAGTTGTACGAACCCTCATTTAATTCTGCTCTAGGAGAACCTTGTTTTTATTGTCAGCACTTTTGTTTCTTTCATTTAATGCTTTATGAATGTTGGCTATTGATGTTTTATGACTATATGTTGATTGGGAAGAACTTTTTCAAGAATTCGGATTGTTGTTCAACCCATGTGTTGATTGGACGCGTTTGAGTCTGATACCAGTGAGCTGCTTTGTCCATGAGAGAGATGGAGAACATTTTCATGAGAAGAATATCCTAATTCTGAATATCTGGCCCAATGGTCTATGCCAGATGCTTGAGTTGTTTATGTGCTGGAAAGGATCTTCGGAATTGAGCCCATGAAATTTTGGAATAGCATGAATCGTGTTGGGCTTGAGTTCAGTATTTGGACCCCCAGCCGGGATTTGGACTTGAGGTTCGATCGCGACCGCAGCGAGATTGTAATGATCTCCCATCATAGGACGCTGCGGTGGATTCACAAAGGCTTGGAATAAATCATTAAGGCACTGAAGTTGATTTTCGAGGTTATTCTCTTCTTCTGCGAGTGCGATGATGATGGATGAAGGAGAATTAGGCTCAGATGAATCAGAAGAGATGTTTATGTGATGGGGTTGCTGCAGAAACACGGAAGTCGAGGACTGGCCTCGACGGGAGTGAATAACTAATGAAGGCCTCAAGGGTGGTCTTAAGGACCTTCTACCAAACATGCACCGATGGATTATATGAGAATAGAATGTGCTGGACCAAATCAAGACACCAAAAATTTTGGATGACTATAAAGTTTCGGGGCAGATGATACCCCTTAGTCAAAAAGCCGTCCACCTGTGAATTACCTGGGCATATAGAGCGGGAGAGTCCCTCGAAGACCCCTATATGGTAGAGCGCCCCCACGGGTTACAGGGCTTTCCCCCACTCGACCTCTCTTGTCACTGATGTTCCAGGTAGACTAGAATGGGGACTTTACCTCTTAAGTCTACCAGTTTTATTAAGAGCAAGGGTGTTTTGGATTTCACTTGAACTTTTAAGATGTATTGAGTGCAAGAGTGACCTAATTTAAAGATTGGTTGACCCAACAAGGTCGGTCAACTTCACCTATTTGTCCTTTGAGAAATTTAGGTTCCTCTTTTAAGATTCAAGTGAGATTGAGAGCCTAATTTTTAGGATTTTGCTTGAATAGATCAATTCAACCAAGGATTAGGCACACTTTGTTTGGAAAGATCAATTCTTGATTATGTAAGTGTGTCTCTAAAACCTTAACTTGGAATCCTTAATTGGCTCTAATTTTGGTCCAATTTAGTTTGTCAAATATGGTATCTGGAGCTCAAACAAGAATGTGATAGCCCTAGTTACCTTAAGTGGGTGCACAAATCAAGTTTTGTTGTTTAAATCAAATCAGGCAACTTGATGAATTACCTAAGAATGGAAAGCAAGTAGCCCTAATTGATTTTTTTTTTTTAACCTTTTCAGAATTGGGGGCTTAAGAGAGAGAGTAATTAGAATTTACCTACCCCTGGTGTGTTTGTTGTGCAGTTGATCGTCCTTGAATGTATCTTCTCCCTCAAACAACCACAGCAAAAGAGATATAGCAAGTTAGAATCCGAATCAGGACTTGCAATCAAGAGTTCTAAATTGCCCGTTGCTCCCCGGTAACCGCACCAAAATGTTTAACGCGGCAAAATCGAGTTTAAAATAAAGCGTTGTAATATAGTCAAAATCGCTTTGAAAATAAATACAATTTGTATTACTCGAAAAGATTCCAAAGACGAACATAGGGAGTAATATGGGATTTAGAAATCAAGATCACAATTTAAATTAGAAGAATTTGTAATAATATCAGTATCAATGTGCAAAAAGATGGGAGTAAAATGGTGATTTTGATCACCAAATACTCCTACAATATCAACTAAGGAACGCAATGTATATGTATGAAATGAGCGATAATTCTTTCGTCTGATTTGGAAATCAGGCGACTTAAAGTCTGATGTTCTTCTTCTTCTTTTCTTCTTCTTTCTCTGACTTCTCTTTCTTCAGCTACGGCTTCTTCTTTGGCCCTTTAGCTCAGGCCTTCTCTTCCTCTCTAATTCTTCCCCAGCTACAGATTCTTCTTCAGTTTCTACCTTTAGCTCTGCGATCCTCCTCTTCTTCTTCTCTTCTTCCTTCTATGGCTTTCCTCTTCTGAATCCGGCTAAATGTCAGCCGAAGGTCCCTATAGCAAAACCCTCCCCCTACCTACACGACCCTCCTCTCTCTTTCTCTCTTAGGATTCGCTCTCCCAAAGCCACAGGGTGTCCAAGTTATCGGGTCAGGTGCGTACTTGAGTCTAGGCTCACCGGCGTATGGTGGTGAGTGTGGAGTGCAGGTCGGGTTATCGGGTCAGGCTAGGTTCGCGGGTACATGTCGCGGACGAGCCTGGGTGAGCAGATAAGAGGGACGTTACCCCGTGAAGTGAGGTGAACAGATGCTATCACAAAATCAATTTATGCGCCTCAGCACGCTTTGCAGCCGATGATGTGGGACTATCCGCACCCTTCTTCTTCGCACGTCTGCAGCAGCTCGTCTTCTCCTCAATTGCTTCAGCTGCTGGGCTCTCATCTCCGATTAGGGACCTGGACTTGTGCACAGGAGGCTTCCTCACAGCTTGGGGCTTTGACCTGGGCATAGCAGGACCTGGGGCGAGCTTTAAGCAAGCTCGAAGCTTGCTCGTTAATGGCAAACAGGGCAAACACCTGAAATCAATGAAACAGACTTTTGGCCATGTCAGGACGCTTAGGGAGTGCTACCGGAGCACGACGAACGTGATGGGGGTGGTGGCGTGGTGTCTCGTGGCTTGTGAGTGCGTAGCCAGGTCGGACTGTGTGTATGTGAGTGGGTGTGTTCGAGGTGCGTGCGAGTGAGTGGAGAGGTGAATAGAGAGGGTAAATGAGTGGCGAGTGTGTGGCGGTGGTTGTGGGCTTGTCGGAAAGGGTTTTGGTGATCTGTGGAGGTGGTATGGTCTCGCCGGAGGGGGTGGCTGGAGATGGAGAAGATGGAGTCACGGAGAAGCATCGGTGGTCGATTTGAAGTGGGTTGAGTGTGAAAATAAAATAAAGAAGGTAAGGGACTTAGCTAGGAGGTAGGTGGACAAAGTGGGGTAGAGATGGCATCGGATGCAGTGTTGCCGACGCCGGAGATGAAGGCGACTCCGGTGAGGTAGAAACGGCGAGGACCAAGGAGGAAAGGGCATCCACTGTACGGTGAGACGTGGATGGAGGCGAGGAAGAGGAATCCACCACTGGTATTGTGGATGGACGATGAGGAAAGGCAGAGGGGATCGTCGGACGTCGAGGAGCCTTCGGCCGTGTGAGAGAGGTAGGAATTGTGGGGATTTCACGGCCAATTTCGAGCATGGAATGTTCAGGAGGATCTAGGTTCCTTTAAATTGGGATCTGGAGGCAAGGAAAGCTTGGAATCCTTCGCCGGATTTGGGAGTTTCATGAGATTCAAATCTCTCATGCATTCGCATGAGAGATTGGGAAAGATTCAGAGCATATGGATGGGTTCATACTAGAGAGGATTTCTCAAAGAATCTCCCTTCCAATTTTGGAAGAGATTTGCCAAGCAATCAAGGAGAAATCTCCGGTCAAAGATTGCGAAAGTAGGTTTGCTCTGCGATAATGGCGGGGGGATCCAATTGTAAAGACGTCGAAGAAGTTAGGAGGCTGTATGCAAGGGTTTTTGAAAGTTGGGGGTATAAATGTAATTTAAATAGGACCATTTTGCAAACTAGGTCAAGGCAAGCTCATCTTGGGTCCAAATTTTGGTACAAATCCAATCTGGACCAAAGGAATCCAATGGTGAAGTTGGATTTTGGTTTTGACCATGCTTGCTGGGTAATTTATGCAAAAACCCAAATTAGGACAAATATCTGTCTGAGACACCATTTTAGGTCAAGATGGGTTCTAATGGCCAAATTGAAGGTGCTAAACCCTAGAGAATATTTTTCTATGATTTTTAGAGGGTTTCTATGTTTTTAAGGTTTCAAAAGTCATGTAATTCTCAAAACATACACAAACCCTTTTCTGTTTGATCTAACCCACTTAGTATTTTATTAAGACCATTTGACTTTTATTCAGCCTTTGGGAAAACTCGTGGTTGCACTGCATTCATGATAAGCTAGTAAAATTATAGTTGTAACCCTAGTTTCTTGTTTTTCCCTCAAAATGCTTATACAGTGAGTTATGGTTTTCTGGCGGTTATGTAAGGGCATTTGTTGATTTAATTTGGTCAAAATGAGGTAGTTATGGCTCATGATGGTGTTCCTAACAATCCACCTCTAAGATTCGACGTGCTTCGATCTTGGACGTCCTCGAAAACTAGCTCAGGAGAACGAAGCTGAGGCAATTTTGTTGATAAACCAAGTTCCTGATTGATCTACCAATTTGATGGGTTAATCAATCAAAACTTGTCATGGATCACTCTCGACCAATCTTCATAGGGGAGATATCCTCAAAAAATATAGTATCGTGAAGTTCAACAATAGTGTTGATGTTTATGCCTAAAATCTTAGATTTTATAACAAAAAATCTATAAGCATAACTATTGTCAACGTATCCCAGAAAGACTACGTCAACTATCTTAGGTCCAAGCTTCTTCCTGTTGTGTTTTGGGACAATTACCTTTGCAAGACAACCAACATTTTAAGGTATTTTAAACTTGGTTTCCTATTTCTTCAAATCTCAAATGAACTACTTTCTTTATGCTTGAGGAGAACTTGTTGAACGCATGGGTTGCTATGCTAACGTGTTTGGTTTGGAAAAACCTGTCGTCGTAGTATGAAAGCGAAGAACTCGTGCTCAACAAATGAAATTTATATCGGAATAGAAATCCCGGGTCGAACACAGGGAGGCGGACATTTGATTTAAAAACACGCGTTTGTTTTATTTGCCACAAAGTAATTTAATTGTTTTGAACTATCTAACTATTTACAATAAATAGAAGAAAGATAGAGAGAGAATATTACAAACAAAAATAAAAAAAAGATGTAGAATGAACATGGAATTTCATCATTAGAAAGATTGTTCATTACACTAGAAAGCGGGAAAATGATTGCACTAGAAAGCAGTAAATCTACTCTAGAAAGCAGTAAATCTATTCTAGAAAGCAGTAAAAGGAATGGGGAGAGAGATATCCTCTTCGACGATCGCTTGGAGGACGAGTCAGACGGGACAACGCCTGGACGAAGGAGGGTAGAGCAGGACGAAGCAGAAGAACAGGAATGGGGCAGCACGTCGTCATCGTCGCGGGATCCACTTTCGAAAGGGGACGAAAAATTGACTTTATCTCGCGAGAAGCATCCCGGGTGTGGGACAAGCTTCTTTTGAGCTTTGGAGAGGGAGAGAAGAGAAGGAAGGGATGAGAATTTCGTGTGGAGTGGGTGTCCTTTTATAGTTGCAAGGAGTGGGGGCAATTTTGTCATTACAACTCTAAAAACATTAAATCAGGGGTCTTTAGTGATGGATAAAACTGTCACTAAAGCCCCATCATGGGCGTAGTGAGGGCGGCGCGCGTGCCCGCTCGCCTTCCGCTCCTCAACGCGCGTTCACGTACTTTAAGTCTCGGCCGTTCAATCGCGAGATCGAACGACTGAGATGCGTCCTTCGCCCACCTCAGCCGCGCGCCCACCCATGTGTGATTCCGCGTGAGGCACGGCGTGTGATACGGCATGAGAGCAATTGCGGGCGCACGACCGTTCGATCGCGATCGCGCGGCCAATCGCTCCCGCTCGCCCGCTCCTGCGGATTCGAACCCACGCCAGCGCCTCGCGATAAGGCGTTCACCCGCTGCGCTACGTCGTTGAGATGGTCGCGTGGATGAATTCAGGCGCACTCATCCACAGCTGTTGGATCAAGATCCAATGGCCCAGATCATGCGTTGGATCTTCCTTGGAGAGGCAGCGGCGGTCCTAAGGGCCGGTTGGATGGATGAGATGGCACCACGTGGCGCCATCTTAGCCGTCCATCTTCTGAATGATGTAGATGGTGCCACGGTTGTTGGATTGAGTTGATTTTCACGTCGTTAGGCTGCGATCGTCGATCCGAATCCATCCGTGCGATCGGATTTGTCGTTTGAAGTGTGGATTCATACTATCTTGGCCCTTAATCTTCTAGGGTTCCTCGATCACTATTTGATGCTATAGATGTCTGATTCGGGTGATCTTGGAGTCGTTGAACTCCAATCGTCGCCCTGATCACATCTATATGGTTGAATCTTCGATCCGAGGCTTCAATAAAAAGTTTGCTCTGTCCGTGAACATAAAAGGAGACAATTAACCTCCATTTTATTCAAACTGCTCTAAATGCAAGATGATACATGTTATGCAATATTTATAGTATGCAATGCAATCCTATGCTTAAGAACATACATATATAGACATCTTAAGTAGTGTAAACATGTTTACATCATACCCCCATGCCTATCTTTTTCTAGTCCCTAGCAAAAACTATATGTTATTTATAAAAGAATTAGGTTGGATTATTTAGGCATGAGTTATTTTCAATCACTAAGAAAATGTCTACTTAGGATCTGAACTTTCAAAGACACAACAGTGCTCGAGTATCTGCCAAAATGCAGACCGCCTCAAGCCCTTGCCCGATTCAAAGAAAAAATTATTTTTCTCTTTTTCCTCTTTTCTAATTTTTTTTTGGATTTTCAAGTTTTAGGGTTTAAGAGTGGCTTTCTACGGCCATTCAACTCACCCAAGATTTGATGTGAACCCTAAATTCTAAGCATCTTATTGTGAATATGATAGACTCGTTGACCGACGGTTAAAACAGACTTCAGATTTCTACGCCTCTAGGTGACCTAAAAAAAAAATTCTGCCTAAAGGTGTATCTTTACAACCGGTAGCTTTCTCCCTACTTTTATTTTTTTACGAGGTCAACACAAGGGTGAATCCAGTGTATATCTCCTGGTTTATTCTACTTCTCCGCTTCTTCCTAAGTGTTTTGGGATTTTTCAGTGCATTTATTGAGCCGGGTTCTGGACAACCAGTTGATGAGCTGTTACCACCGACAACTTGCCGGCCATACTCGTGCGGCGAAGTGTGGTTTATTTCTTTGTTTTTTCTTTTCTCCTTTTTTTTTAAGTAGGTGGCTTCCTTGGTCTAAGATTTACCTAAATGCAGCAAAAAGCGAAAGGTCCAGTGACTGGGCTCTGGACAACCTACCTATGGGCTGTTACCCACGATAACTTGCCAGCCATATCACCCTAGAAGGTTCATTAGCTACCCAATTTCGATTAGATTCGCTGAATAACGAGTCAGTGACAAGATAGTGTGTAGATGTTTAAAACTCAAAATTCCCTCAAATCAGAGGGTAGGTTGATAAGTCATGTACTTATCACCCAAACTTATTTACTCCAATTAAAATAGAATTCAGGTTGGCGAGGACTCGAAAAATAAATCCACATTTTAGTGGATATAGAGGTTGATTAAGTCCAAAGACCTGAAGGGTCTTTGTGTTCAAATCATAATGTATTATTTCCTAAGATTGAAAATTTTGTTAAACCCAAGTTCTCTTTCCTAATTCCATTTTTTTTAATAATAAAAGAAAATAAAATAAATCTATGGAGCTGACGAATAAATTCAGATATGAATATCCACCCCCTCATGCCTATCTAATGCAATGTCCTCATTGTATTAAAAAGACATAAAACAGAGTGGAATAGAATAGAAAGCATCTGAATTGCGTGAATGTCAGGTCTGCTCTTTGATAGAAACTAAAAAGAACTATATACGTGCTGAATTTAGTGCCTTCAGCTAGGCACACTATATAAAGAAAAGAAATAGAGAATTCACATGTGCAGGTCAGAATCAGAATAAACATAAGAAACCTCTGACCTATCAGCAGAGGCCCACAGATGTGGACCAGATTGTGGTGCAGACCCATACCTCATAATCGAGAATATCACAAGTTCTGGATAAAAATTACCGAAAACCTAAAATCAGTATGCAAGCAGGGTTAGGCCTACGATTTATGAGAATGCAACCCAAGACCAAAAAGTCAGGTTACAGAAAATTCACGCTCAAAAGGATAATCATTGAATATGTGCTTGGGTTCGACAACCTCAGAACAAATGTCGTAAAGGTCTTGGTTTGATGGTTTCAACTTAATAGGAACCCTTCGACTCAGTCTTCTACTTCCTCCGGGACTTGCTTCCCAAATCAAAATTTCCCGGCTCCTATCCTCCTCATTCAGCATGTCAAATTTCAGGACCTCTTGCATATTAATCACCCCGTCTGAAATCTCCAAGTCTAAATGATGTGGCTGAATCAGAATTGACTTGAGTCTAATTATCTCAGCAACAGAATCATCGATAAGCTCAATGGGGTGTAACTAACAATCAGGGCATTGAATTGAATCCTCCAGAAAATGTGATTCTGGATCCGTAATGTGAGCCCCAATAAGATCAGTTTCCTCAATTATTGGGATATCAAATGATCAATCATATTCCTTAGGCCCAATCGTCTCACAGAAATCGTGTTCTGTATACTCGCGTGAGACTTCGCAACTTGAATCTTCACCATCAGAATCAAAGAAATCAAAATCCGTATTAATGTATGTCTCAAAATCATCCATCACTTTCTGGTCCATGGAGACATATGTTTCCTCGTACCTCGGCTCAGGGATCTCAGGTGAAGAAATCAGATCTTCCTTAATTAGTTACTCTAATTCAATCTGGTTAGTCTCGTAACACGTGTCCCCCCAACAGGTGCCTGAACGGGTTCTGAAATTGGGTCTCCTAAAGAGGGTTCATCCAGGGAATCATCCCATGATTGAATCAAATCGACCCCAAATCTGATCCTCAATTTCACTAACTTCCCAAGTAAAAACTCACCCGGGTTCTTATCCTTAACATCCTGGAGCCAATCCAACAAATACTTGTTCAAATCATCAATCATTTCAATCAGGGGCTCCAATCTCTCAATGCAAGGTATTGGCTGAACTTCTAAAGATTGTATGATATTCCTCAAGTTAGCCAGAACATTTTCTTGAACCTGGTTACCCTGAACCAAATGAGTTGGTTCAGGGTTAGGCGAGTTTGGGGTCAATGCAAGGGAATTAACGAATTGAGATTCGTTATACCCTTCCTGATAATAGGTCATTTCAGATTGTTCAAAAGGTGGTGATGACCTAAAGGTAGTGTAATCAGAGGATGGGTAAGGATCAATGTATCCTTCTTGATTGTAGATCGTATTAAGTTGTCCATGAAAGGTTGACGATCTAGAATCGATGTGGCTCTGAGAAGGATAGAAATCACAATCATAGTGTTCAGGGTTAGACCCTAAACACGGAGGTCCAAAACTGTATCCCCAATCTGAGTTATCCCAACTAACCGATGGTTAATTACAGTATGAGTCAGGATAATCGTCATGTTGAGGATAATTCAAAACAATAGGGAATTAGTGGGAATGTGTGTAATATGTGGAAGAATTCATCATAAACAAGAGGAAGAAAGGTGCCCTGCAATACAAGTAATCAAACATGTCCTTAAGTGGGTTAGCCTAAAGACCTACAGACTCTCAAAACCCGTCTTGAGATAAAGGAACGATTTGATCTACTTCTGCCTGTTCAATCCAACCAGTTAGAAGGAGGGACAAGGTAGAAGGTTTTTCCTTCGGTTTGCGCCTTCGGTTCCTAGTGTACCCCCTAGCCGCGATCGTTTGATTCTGCTCCCCTAGCCAGACATGAAATTGAACAGTAGAAACAGACTAATCGAAAACAATCTCGTTCTAGGCTTTGAAGAGCGAGTTGAATCCTTAAGGCCAACGTCTACTCTATTTTATTTAGGGCTAGGTTTGAATGTGCTTTGGAATGTGATGGGCCCTTTATATGGGTTGTGCCCTTAATGATTGATTAATTTGTGTGTGCGTGCACAATCAGTGGTTTTCAAGCAAGATTATTTTTGATGTGGTGAATTTTAGAATTCAAATCTTGCTTAGTAGCTTTTAGGATTCAACTTTAGGTGTTTTTAAACAAGTTTTGTTGGCACACCAGGTTTTGAAAGCACAGGTGAAGATGTTTTCCTTTAAAACTTAAAAAGAATGTGGAGTGCCTGGTAAATTCCTAATAGTTGAACTTAAGTGGCAGCTACTTGATGTGTTAATTTTAATTGAAGTGGTGCGGCCCAATCAACTCAAGCAATTGGCTTATTGCACCACTTAATTAGGCACACAAGTGATTACCTAATCTGATTTCTACTTAATTATGTATTTGGATGTGTGTATCGGCTCCAAATCTCGGTTTAACGGTTGAGTTTGAAAATCGGATGAGGTTGTGTACCTCTGTGAGATTTTTTTTATTTTCTTTTTAAATGTGGATATTGGGGTAGGTGTGGGTGTCAAACAACAATCAATCTAACCTTAGAGTTTATAAGAACACCTACGTTGATTGATGTTTGTGTTATTATGTGGTGAAATGAAATCTAATGGATGGGAGGTGGGGGATAACTTACAAAACCTTCCACAGCAGTTTACTCCAATCTGCCGCTTTTTCTCGTCTCGAAAGAGTACCTGTAATCACAATAAGAAAGGAGTGAAGTGAGATAAATGATTCGTAAGTTGTAAAAACGCGAAGAAAAAATCAAATAGTGTCGCCTTCCCCGGCAACGACGCCAAAATGTTGAACGCATGGGTTGCTACGTTAACATGTTTGGTTTGGAAAAACCTGTCGTTGTAATATGAAAGCGAAGAACTCGTGTTCAACAAATAAAATTTATACTGAAATAGAAATCTCGAGTCGAACACAGGGAGGCGGACGTTTGATTTAAAAACACGCATTTGTTTTATTTGTCACGAAGTATTTTAATTGTTTTGAACTATCTAACTATTTACAGTAAATAGAAGAGAGAGAGAATATTACAAACAAAAATAAAAAAGAGATGTAGAATGAACATGGAATTTTATCATTAGAAAGATCGTTCATTACTCTAGAAAGCGGGAAAATGATTACACTAGAAAGCAGTAAATCTACTCTAGAAAGCAGTAAATCTATTCTAGAAAGCAGTAAAAGGAATGGGGAGAGAGATATCCTCCTTGACGGTCGTTTGGAGGACGAGCCGGACGAGACGACGCTTGGACGAAGGAGGGCGGAGCAGGACTAAGGAGGATGAAGCAGAAGAACGGGAACGGGGCAGCACGTCGTCGTCGTCGCGGGATCCACTTCCGAAAGGGGACGAGAAATTAACTTTATCTCGCGAGAAGCATCCTGGGTGTAGGACAAGTTTCTCTTGAGCTTTGGAGAGGGAGAGAAGAGAAGGAAGGGATGAGAATTTCGTGTGGAGGGGGTCTCCTTTTATAATTCCAAGGAGTGGGGGCAATTTGGTCATTACAACTCTAAAATTATTAAATCAGGGGGCTTTAGTGACGGATCAGGGGTCTTTAGTGACGGATAAAACCGTCACAAAAGCCCCATCGTGGGCGTAGTGGGGGCGGCACGCGTGCCCACTCGCCTTCAGCTCATCAACGCACGTTCACGTACTTTAAATCTCGGCCGTTTGATCGCGAGATCAAACGACTGAGATGTGTCCATCGCCCTCCTCAGTCGCGCGCCCGCCCGCGTGTGATTCCATGTGAGGCGCGGCATGCGATACGGCGTGAGCGCAATTCCACGCGCGTGATCGTTCGATCGTGATCGAGCGGCCAATCACGCCCACTCACCCGCTCCTGCGGATTCGAACCCGCGCTAGTGCCTCGAGATAAGGCGTTCACTCGCTGCGCTATGTCGTCGAGATGGTAGCGTGGATGAATTCAGGCGCGGGCATCCACAGCCGTTGGATCAAGATCCAACGGTCCAGATTGTGCGTTGGATCTTCTTTGGAGAGGTAGCGGCGGTCCTGAGGGCCGGTTGGATGGCTGAGATGGTGCCACGTGGCGCCATCTTGGCCGTCCATCTTCTGGATGATGTAGATGGTGCCACGGTTGTCGGATTGAGTCGATTTTCATGCTGTTAGGCTGCAATCGTCGATCCAAATCTATCGGTGCAGTTGGATTTGTCGTTTGAAGTATGGATTCACACCATCTTGGCCCTTGGTCTTCTAGGGTTCCCCGGTCACTATCTTATGCTACAAATGTTTGATTAGGGCGATCTTGGAGTCGTTAAACTCCAATCGTCGCCCTGATCGCATCTGTAGGTTGAATCTTCGATCCGAGGCCCTGATAAAAAGTTTGCCCTTTCCATGAACATAAAAGGAGAAAATTAACCTTCATTTTATTCAAACTACTCTAAATGCAAGATGATGCATGTTATGCAATATTTATAGTATGCAATGCAATTCTATGCTTAAGAACATGCATAAATAGACGTCTTAAGTAGTGTAAACATGTTTACATTAGAACTCTATTCAGAATATGACATACAATATTCAATATTTTCCCCCACATGTAAGTAGGCAATCTAGAGCTTTGTAGGAGAGCGTTAACCATGTCAATTAGGGTTCTATTCTTTCGTTCTGCTATCCCATTAGATTGTGGAGAATGCAGCATTGTCATTTCTTGCCCTATACCAAATGCTTGACACTGTTGGGCAAATATTCCCTTCCTCTATTCGACCTCAATCTCTTAAGAGTTTCCCCAGTTTGTGTTTATGCTTCTTTCTTAAAGATAAGGAGTTTACTTAATGCATCATCCTTAAACTTAAGCAAATACACATAGTAGTATCTACTACTGTCATCTATAAAGGTGATAAAATACCTTTTGTTGTCCCGAGTCAACACACATTAAACTCGCAGATATCTGTGTGCACCAAATCTTGGGATGTAAGTTTCGGTAAACCCGACCCGAACTCGACTCAACCCAACCTGAAAAGAATGGGTAAAACCCGACTCGAACCCATGGGTTTCACCAAAAAAACCCGACCAGGTTTGGGTTCGGGTATGAGTATGAGTCTATACCCATTTACCCTACTCGAATACTTGAAAAAAATACCCATTTACCTGTTATATTTAATTTCCCATGGTGGGACCTACCCAACTCAAATTCCCTCCATTTATTTGTTTTATTCTCAACACAATTTCCATCAGCCGCAATCGCATGTAGCATGCTTTGAACTTCCCGTACATTACGTACTCTCCATGACTCCATTTATTACATTTTCATTTCCAAGGTGAGAACCTAAAGGTCCCAAACGGCATGGAGGTGTTGAGTCTTGAATCTTCAACTCTCGAGACCGCAGCAGCGCAGCTCATGAGCCCCCAAGTCCATCCTTCACTGGTCACCACCCTCCTACCGACTAGCTTGCGACCCTCTCGCCGACCTGCTCGCGAGTTGTGACTGTCATCGACGACCCTCCCTCTCGAGTTGAGACTGCTGTGGTCAGAACCCTCCCTCGTGAGTCGTGATGTGGGGACCCTCCCTCTTGGCCGCTGCACTCGACCCCCCTCGCGGCCACCACTCAGGACTCTTGACCTCCAACCTCGCCTCGTCGCTTGCGTCGATCTCGCAACCTCCAACCACACCTCGAGCTCGCGAGCGCAACCTGTCCAACCTCGCACGATGGGGGTGATCCGACGGCACTTCCTCCCCCGCTTTTCCCTCTTTTACCCCTCGTTCGCCCCTCTTCCGCCTCCTCTTCTCCATCACGGCTCATCCCCCCTGCAGCTCGAAGCTCTTCATCGCAGGTCCCCCACACCTCGCTTCCCTTCATCTTCTCTACATTCCAATGTTCATAGAGCTCAAAACCTCATTTTTTTTTCACGTCATTGTGATTTCATTTTGCCCTTTTTTTTCTCGTGGGATTTTGGAAAAAGGATCTTTCTTTGAGAAAGAAAAATTAATACCTGATTTATTCATAATTTACTAACAGTGGTAGGGACTCTTCTATACTTGATACAAACTATGCAGGCAGGTGCACCATTTTTCTTCTTGTTTGCTGCCAATTTATATATGCTTATATATGTTCATTGTTTGATGCCAATTTATATCTGTTTATATATATTCATTGTTTGTCCATGTTGTTATTTAATTTATATGATTTTCAAAATGGTGTAGAAAAGAAAGAATTAATATTAATATTAATATTCTTTTAACTGATGTAGAAATACAAAACATGTCGGATGAACATCAAGAAAGTAGCATGGAAAATGAAATCCAGGATGTCATATCCACTCCTATCGACTCCTGAAATAATGCTAGCAGCCCTACATCTTGCTCTCTTCAAGTTAAGACTAGAAAAATAAAATTAACATCATGGGTTTGGGATCATTTTGAGAAAAAGTAAATTGACGGTGTAGATAAGGCAGTTTGTCGGCATTATTTTAAAAAATTATTGAGTGCTTCTCGTCATGGGACATCTCATTTAAGTGAGCATATTAAAAACTGCAACAAGAAGACAAACAAGGATATTAGACAACAACTTCTATCTTCAAATAAAAAAAAATTGGATGGAAGCATCGAAACTCATTACTTTGATCAATTGACATCTAGGAGGGAACTTGCACACATGATAATTTTACATGAATATCCTTTGAATATTGTGCACCATTTTGATTTTAAAAAATTTGTCTCTGGTCTTCAACCACTTTTTAAGATGGTTTCTCGTGCCACTATTAGAAGTGATATTTTGAAGATTTATGCACAACAAAAGATCAAGATTATGGAAATTGTACAAGAGAACAAAAGTCGAGTTGCAATTACTATTGATTTTTGGACCTCAAGTAACCAAAGGAAAGAATACATGATTATAACGTGTCATTTTATAAATGAATTATGGATCATGCAAAGCAAAATCTTGAGGTAATTTTTTATTACTTTTAATTCTTAATATTTTGACATACTTATTTTTAATTATTAATGTATATTTATTTTTTTTAATATGTAGATTTGCTTACGTCCCTTGCCCTCACACATCAGAAGCTCTTTCAACTGTTTTGATGGAATACTTGTTAGATTTTAACATAGATCGAAAGCTATCTTGTATAACATTGGATAATTGTTCTACCAATAATGCATTAGTCAACATTTTACTGGAGAGGCTTTCTATTGGTTCCCTATTGTTGAATGGCACTTTACTTCACATGCGTTGTTGTGCGCATATTTTGAATTTGATTGTAAAAGATGGATTGGATATCACTGGAAGGGAGATTGAAGAAATTAGAGAAAGTGTTGTATTTTGGATAGCAACACCAAAAAGACAAGAAAAATTTGAAGAAAGTTGTAGATAGTTACAGATCCCTTATACTAAAAGGCTATCTTTGGATTGTAAAACAAGATGGAGTTCCACATTCTTAATGCTTCAAACAACTATCATTTATAAGGATGTATTTCACAGATTGAAGCAAAGGGAACCTTAATATAAATGTTTGCCTAAAGATGAGGAATGGGATTTGGCTAAAGTTGTTTGTGTTAAATTGAAGATATTTTATAGTGCAACGGAATTATTTTCTGGAACCAAGTATCCCACAACCAGCCTTCTTTTTCTTGAGATTTGTGAGATTAAGGTGGCTCTCAATCATTGGTTGGAAGATTCAAGAGAAGTTGTTAGAAGCATGGCTAGCAAAATGACAGACAAATTTAACAAGTATTGGTCAATTGTTTGCGATTTCATTGCTTTGGGGGTTATTCTTGATCCACAATTTAAGTTGAAGTTGTTAGAGTATTACTTTCCATTGATTTATGGAAATGTTTCCCATAATCAGTTATGTAGAGTTCAAAACATGTTCTATGAGTTAGTGCTAGAATATCATTCTCAAACAAGTTCAAAACATGATGCTATACGATGTGCTCAAGGCACTTCCTCTCTCTCTAATACTGAAGATGTATTTATTTTTTATGGTGATCAAGACCTCCTTTCCAACTTTGACAAATTTGTGAGTCAAGATTGTGAAAATGTTAGTACGAAGTCAGAGTTTGATTACTATCTTGAGGATGGCTTAATGCCTAGATCCTCAGAATTTGACATACTGATATGGTGGAAGACCAATGGCATGAAATTCCCAATTTTGCAATCGATTGCTAGAAATATACTTCCTGTCCATGTCTCTATTATTGTTTCAGAATCTGCATATAGTACAAGTGGTTGGATTTTAAGTCCCCATCGTAGTAGACTTCGTCCTTCAACATTGGAAGCATTAATGTGTTCCCAAAGTTGGTTGTGGAATGACATCTTAGGTACTAACACAATTTTTTAAATAATTTTTACTATTATTACTAAAAATAAATTGTTGTATATATTGATATATCCAATTGTATTATAAGGATGAATATTGATATCGATGGATTACAAAATGTTGAGGAAGATGCAGATGAAGATCTTGGGGCAAATAGTTGATGATGTTTTGATTAAAAACCTAAGATGATTTATTACTAATTTACTATACCATCTTAAGATACATGTAATGTAAAAATCATGATTTACAGGAACAAACTCATAAGGATGATTAAGTGAAGACTCTACGGTGGTGAATTAAGTTTCGTCATAAAGGTAATTTTTTAACCAAGATAATATTTGTTAAAAATCCATTGTTATCCTTACAGTTATTTCTTTTTTGTTTATACAGGATGGAGATATGCCTTGAGATGAATTTATCATCAGTGATCTTTTATGAATTTTTCTTTTAAGTAGCTGCATGAGTTATATTTTGTGAACATTCTCAATGAATGTAACTCTATTATAGTTGTGTTGGAACATCATTATATTTATTAATTTTCCTGACTTTTTTTGTTATATATGACATGTTGCTACCTTTTTATTGGTGAAAAACCTTGTGTTTAATTTAAGTTATGAATGGATGATTAGTATATCGTTTGAATTATTTTGTTTATGCCGTTTGCGAGAACTTTCGGAGGTACACAAAAGATAAATTTTCCTCCCTTTTAAATTTCTATCTTGTATTTACTCAAATGTATTTGGCATTATAAACTTTTTACAACCTTGATATCAAACGAAATGGAGGTATAATGTATTTGAATGAATTAAAACTCTAATTTGAGCTTAATTATTTAATTATAAGATCAATTTATTAATGGGTACCCGATGGGTAAATGGGTACCCGATGGGTAGATGGATATGGGTATGGGTTTGGATTTTTCTACCTGATGGGTAAATGGGTAGGGTTTGGGTATATGTTTTGTAAATAGGTATGGGTATGGGTTTAACCGAACCCGACCCATTTACATCCCTACAAGTATCTACAGTAATAGAGTGAAAATGTTTCCTAGTTTGTTTATCCTATACTCATATCTCACATTTCTTAGTTTTATTTATAGTGTGTTTAGGAATCATATTTAATTTTATCATTCTTTTAAAAGAATTGAAATTGACGTGGCCTAATCTACCATGTCATATATCAAAAGATTTAATATTACTGCAAATAGATTTAATCGACTGAAAACTAGCATTATTCAAAATATTTTTAGATGATACATTCACATCACATCTCACTCTAAATAAAAGACCATAATATGCCAAATATCCCTTTCTATAGAATGTTCTGTCTCATCATAATAACCTTATTACATTTAAAGTTTAACTCAAAACTCTCTCTAACCGATAAAGAACCAGAAAGAGCATTCTTTTTCATAGCTGGAACGTGCAGCACCCTGCGTAGTGTCCAGACTCACCTCAAGGAAAACCTCAAGTCCACGTGTTCAAATCCTAGCACCTCGGTTGCAAAATCATTCCCCATCTTTACAGTCCCGCCACTGCAGGCCTGATAGAAAGAAAACAGCGATCTATCTATATAAATATGTATATTTGCTCCAATACCCATGACCTATTCAGTAGGATCATGGATAACATAGAGTTTGAGATTTATTACGACATGCCCATCACTAGGGTCAGCCTCCTCGGTGATCACATTCACCTGAGGATTCCTCTCTATGGAATTTTTCTGAGCTTTATTAGAAGGATAATCCTTCCCCCAGTGCCCAACTTACCCACAGTGTCAGCATGGTTTGTTCTTAGATTTCTTTTGGATCTTGGGTTTGGCCTTTGTTTTATTTTTATTGTGCTTATTTTTATTCACTTTGCCCTTAGATGTCATGGCATTCACCTTAGAGTCTACAGGGACTACAGGTTTCCATTTCCTATTCTCTTCCTTAATAGCAATAACTACCATCAAGTCATCAATTGAAATCTTCTCCTTCCTATGCTTGAGAGTCATCCCGAAGTCCTCTTAAAATTTGGGGAATTTCACAATGATAGACATGACTAAAAACTTTTCAGGAAGTTTCATTTTAGCCTCTGTTAAACCATGGAACAATAATAGAAATTCGTGTGCTTGCTCTGATATCAATTTACCCTCTGCCATTTGAAATTTAAAGAATTTTGCGACAATGTATTTTTCAATACCAAGATCAATCTTGCAAAGATAACTAAGATACCGGGACATCATGTCTGCTGGTTGTATGATTGATAGGACCTACAAATCATTTGGTAAAAAGACCTAGAAGTGTGTTTTTCAGTTTTTCATGCTTTTATAAGAAATCTATTATGTCTACTATATTCTTCCACTTTCATGTTTACTTGGTATTCTGGAGCACTCTTCTATTCACAAATTTCTCTCTCCTTAACATCAAAAAGGAACCAAAAGAAAAAAGAAAAAATGTCTCACTTGTGGAGTGGGATTATTTGTTGAAATCAACACATTTAAGAAATAAATAAATAAAAATATATGCATTTTCAATAATTTCGGATAGATAAAAAATATTAAATCAAACAAGTTAAACATGATTTGGCAACATCGAGACTAAATAGTATAAACAAATAAAATGAGAAAGGATTAGATTTTACTTTAATCGAAGCATTCATTAAAGACTTCACTTAGAGAAGGCATTACGCCCTGCAATATTGGTATGTCGGGGTCTGACGAACTTCTCCTAGGATAAGACGATCCACCTCCAAGATTCTCAGAAGAACGAAGCCAAGCCAATTTGGTTGATCAACCAAATTCCTGATTAATCTACTGATTTGATTAGTTGATCAATCAAAAACTTCTCATGGATCACTCTCAACCCTTGTGCAAGATTGACAAACCTGATTGGAGATTTTTCTACCAATCTTACGTTTAAGATAAGCGCTAAGAAAGAGAGATAAGAATGAAAGAGGGAGAGAAAGTGAGGAAAGCTTTTCTACTTTTGTTGTATATCAAATGAGAGCCCTCTCGTGACTCTTATATAGTGCTCACGACCCAACGTTTATGGAAATTCCTGTTTTATGTAAATATAACACTTAATTGATTAATTTAGTCTTATTGATCGATCAAAATGAATTAATCAAACAATCTTGACTTTTGTCAACCAAACCAATTGATCGACTAAACTTAACTCATTAATCAACCAATTTTACCTTTTGATCATCCAATACAGGCTAAAATCATGAGATTAAAAATCCGTAGTAAAAGAGTCCAAGCTCTAAGTTCTAAATTTATTCTCACCCGGGTCCGAGACGGGGCGAGGCATACGTGCACATGAGTACGTGGTCCTAGCCCCACCTCTTACTCTTTTCTATATAAACCATGTTAGGCAAAAGCATTTTGAACCCGCAAGGAGGTTTGTCCACTTCCAATGTGAGATTAAAAACCTCTACCAAATATCACTGATTTCAATATGAATTCCTACATCATTGAATTTATTGCATACTGATCAATGCAATTATGCTCTAAAATCCAACATTATTTGTAGTTTAATTATTGTAATTTTTTGGTAGCATTATTAAAATCTAGATAATTACCAATCTCATGTAGTCATACTTTTCCTCTTCAAAGACAAAGTATCTCCTGTGAATACACTATCCCCAATATTCAAATTTAATTCTAAAGAGTGTTATGCTTAAAAGTTGTGAATTTTTTGGAATAACATTACTGCAATCATGCCTTGCTGATGAGGTTGAACTGGTTCTCAATGTTGTGTAGTGCACTAATACATTTTGAAAGATCTCACTTGAATCTAAAGGAGAACCTTTGTTTTTTTTTTTATAAGGAGAACCTTAACCTTTGTTATCTTTTTGATAAACAAAACCTTTATTGTTATAAGTAAATATTCAAATGCAATGGCCCTTGGCATTGATTAGTAATTTTCCAAATATTGATGTGCATGCTGACTTCAAAGCACCACATAAGTTGGTATTATGTAGAGGCTAGGTGCAAGTTTAAGTGTATTAATTGTGAAAGAACTGAGAAAAGGTTTTTCGTTCAACAATGTTGACTTTCTCCATAAACTGTCCTTAAACCCTAAAAATATTAAAGGCAATCAAACTTAATTATCACAAAGTTAATTTTATTTGCGAGTGGATGGAAACCTTTTTTTTGTGCTAAAGCTATTCACAATAGGGGTAGAACTTGGTAGAAATTATGCTGCAGACGTGGAAGCATAGGCTTCTCACCATATGCATGCATGCATTCTCTCTCAATGCTGTTTAGTTGGAGATCCTCTGGATTAACTAGGCTAGCCATGATTTTCAATTTTTTTTCCGAAAGGAAGAATTGTCTCCCTTGAAAATTCACTTATTTTTTGAATTCATTGTCAATGACCCTCTGTAGAGAAGATGGAAATGAGAAGGGTGCAAGCCAACGAATCATAAAATTGCCTTGAAATTGGTAGTTCAAGTTACCTTGATTGTCTCTTGGAATCGAGTAGAAATCTCTGTGGTATAGTCCCCTGTGGTTTAAAATATAGTACAATAATCATGCCATCTCCATCACAATCCCATTTAAACATTGAGACAGGATAAGTAGGAATCTGCATACAACCATTGACAATATATAATCCTACTAGGATTAGATTTACTTGGATTGAATCTCTATTAAAATTATGAGAAAGTGGTCTTTGACATAGTTTGTGTTACAACCACTTGATTAGTTCTAATTTATTCCAAAAAAAATATAGATGTAGAAAGATCGAAAGAAAAATAGTTGACTGATGTACAAAAAAGATCCCCAACTATAAGCCCTTTTAGAAGTAGGGTCGCCTTAATTATTTTTCATATTTTAGCCCTTAAATTATTTTAAATGGAATAATTTGGCTCCTCCCTTCATTTTGTCATTAGTAAGGTTCCTAGCATGCCGTCATTAGCACTACTAAACTTGCTTTGATCGTATTATAAAATTGTCGTGTCGAAGTATTGTGATCAAATCGAATTAAGCATTTAATATAACTCAAATAAAAGAAATCCGAGGTTGTCTCTGGGAGCAGTTATCCACACAATTTATCACTACCAAAAAGATAATATATGCTGAGTAAATAGAGTGCTTCTTTATAGAGATAAAAAATAGAGTAAAAGCGATAGTTTAAACCACCAAGTTCAGCATAACTATCAATTATCAACGGCTAAGTTAACTCAGCACTTTACCCTCAAACGATAGAGAACAGGCACAAACGCCTTAAGTCTTGAGGGCAAGGGTGTAGTGGGTATTGTTCCACGTTGCAAAACCCTCCCCTGCTCCATGCTCTCTTTCTTTCTCTTTCCCTACTGTAACGACCCGATTCCCGAGTCCTTACGAGACACGAGAACCGGACCGACTCGACTAATCCCAAGACCTAGTCGTCCAACGAAGAAGTAACCAAAAGAGCAGTAAAATAAACCACATTCAGCATGAATATAACTAACAGTAAGAAAATACAGTAGTAAGGAAAGAAACCACTACAGTATATACCACCACAACAGTAAAACAACATTCATAACATAATATGAACTGCAGGTAAAGAAAAGTATAGCGGTAACAAGAACTACTCACTACAGTGGAACAAAAAGAGGCACAAGAGAACAGTGGTAACTCTACTGGACCCTACTCGGCCCAGCGTTCTCTGCAGCCGCTGACCCTGGCTGCTCAACACCTGGTCCTGAAAGGTAACGAGTGTAACACGTCAGCAAAACACTGAGTAGAGTGGCAACTAAAACAAAAGAAACAGTAGAGTGTACAATAGTTGTTATGTTCTGTTACTTTCTTTATTTACGTCTTTCAATTGTCTCACGATTTCATTTATTTCTCAGATCTTTCACTTGATCTCGAATGTTCCTCGTGGGAACGATCTTGATTGCAGTCTTTTCCAAAAAGAAGAAGTAGCATGTGGTGCTCTCCTGGCCGGGAGAGTCCCCCGTGGTGATCCTACTCTCAGTCAACCACCCCAAGGTCACGGACAGGCGTAACGGTGACTACGGCACGCGTGATAAACGCACAGGCAGCTAACCCGCACTGGCACGCGGTCAGTCGTTTCCGTTAACGGGTGCGCCCCAAGGCACAGCACGGAACCAGTACAGGGTAGAGCCCTCTCAGGGGTCCAACCCCTCCAAAGTAACCAAACAGAGGCCTTGCCCCTCCACAGTTCGCACACTCTCACCTGACTACCCTGGTTTGCCCTAGCGGGCCTAACAAGTCGGTGTAGGAGGCTAGCAGAACCCCGGGGCCCGTGGGGTAGCTAGTACCTCCCTACACTAGTAGCTCTCCTCGGTACTACGTACACGAGGGCCAGCAAGTCGGTACAAAGTGGCCAGTCCTAACCCCGGGTCCCTGGGGCGGCTGGCTCCGCTCTGCACTAAACAGGTACAGGTACTTCCCCTGGTACTACGTACCCAAGAGACAGCACACTACCACGTCTTTCTTTCTCAGTTCCATTCCTTTCTCTTTCCAGGAATTCCACTCCTAATTCCCCGTAGGGTTCCAGCTCAGAACATCTAGGTTTCACTTTCCGGTTTCACGTTCTTACAATTCATGTTCTCAGTCATGTTTATTTATTCATAATAGGCAGTTGTTAATTCAATTTACAGGCAGCTATTTGTTCCTTTCCATTTTTCCAAGACTGCAGTATTCATATATTCCACTAGTTTTCCTTGTCCTAGGATTCATGCCATATCCTAGGATCTATCATACAATCTAGTTTTCCAGCCCTAGGATTCATGCAACACCTAGGATCTATCATTCAATCTATTTCTCATTCCTAGGATTCATGCAATGTCCTAGGTTCTATTTATGGTTCCATAATTTAACAGATTATACTAATAAACTTAAAGGCCACTCTACCGGTTACAACAGGCGTACTGGGGGCGTGGTCGGGAATCCCGCGTACCTCCGCAACCCCCGAGACTGCAACGGAACGGGGTCCTATCACAAGGATCAAACACAAGGAGTTTTTCAAAACAGTATACAACTACTGTAGACAGGTAGAGGATTTAATTCCGAAAAGCACGCAACTCGAAACGCGAAAAACGGACTCCGAACGGGCCCTGAACGGGTCGAAAACGACGAAACAATGCAAAATCAGACGTCTGGAACTTCTTGTAGACATCTTAAAAATGGGGATCAGATGGTACCTTGTCCTGTGTGGTCTCTCAGACGTCCAGAAGCCTGCGGGGGCATCTGGCCTAGTTCCCAGACGTCCGATGGTCACCCAGGACGTCTGGAAGTCGTTCCCGTCGTTAGGCACTGCAGGCAGACGTCTGATTCGCGTTGGATGCAAATCTCAGCCTGCACGTACCTACTCATCGCTCTCAGTACAACGGTTGCAGAAAAGGATGAAGGACGTAAAAGAATAACTTACTTGCCAGACGTCTAGATAGTCCTCCAGACGTCTTAACCGTCGTCTGGTTGGATGACCAGACGTCTGATTCTGGAAAAAATTCCAGAACCAAAGCGCTACTCGCCCTCCGCCCGCGACGCACGGCCGTGCCGCGCCTCGTCCGCCTGCTGCTCGAGCTACAACAGACCTCCCGCGTCACTCCACGCCCGCTGCTCCCCCGCCAGCCGGCTCTCGCTGCCCCGGCGAGCTCGAGCCCTCACGGCCGAGCGTCTCCTCCCTCGCGCAACGCCTCCTCCCGCACACTCGTCGCGGCTACCGCCGCTCACTCACTCTCGCACTCGCACTCCGGTTGGAAGAGAAAGAAGGGAGTGGAGGGGATGAGAGTGAGGGAGAGGGTGAGGCTTTTTAAAGCCGCATGGGGAGAGAGAAAGAGAGAGGGGGCAGCGCCGTGCCTGCGGAGGAGAGAGGGGAAAAGAGCATCTGCAGGTCTGCACGCACAGGCGCGCGGACGAAATCCTTTGTGCTGCGGAAAAATAAATCCCAGACGTCTGGGCCAGCTCCCAGACGTCTTAAAAGACGTTTTGAAGCTGCGGTCGTAACAGCTACTCTTCCTCAATGTTCGGTCAAACACTCGGGTAATCAGGTATCAGGGATCCGCGTACTCGGGACCAGGGCTACAAGCCTGGGTCGCAGCCAAGGTGTGAGTATAGCTTAGGCGAGTAATCGGGTTTGGAGCCAGGCCCGCGGAGTTGTCACAAGCGAGGTGTGTGGGGTGTGCGGGGACCTCACCCTCGGTGTTACTTGAGGCGATAAGGTTGAAGCAAAAATTCCATTTATGCACGTACACCGCCTCTTCTCTTCACGAAGTGGGACTAAATCCCACCCTCTTCTTCGCGTGGCTGGCAGCAGCAGTGGCCTTACAATTGAAGTTGAAGGAGCATACGATGCTTCCAATTGGGGATCTAGGTTGCTTCCTGGAAGGTGTCCGCATCTCCTGGAGCCAACGCTTGGAGCGGGGACCTCAAGAACAGGGTCTGGAGCTTCACGAAGAAGATCCAACAATGGCACGACAGGTCATGTACCTGAAATCAAGAAGACAGCCTCTCAACCACGTTAAATCAGTTTAAAAGGTTCGCCGGGGCAAGGCGAACGTGGCGGTGGTGGTTTTGTGGTGTGAAAGTGAGTGTGGCAGCCGGACGGAGGCGAAAATAATCAGAGGAAGTGGGTTTGTTCGGGGGCTGTTTTGGGTGGATGGGAAGGCGAATAGAGAGAGGGTTTTGATGGGTGGAGTACGGCAGAGGTTATGGGCGTGTCGGCTAGGAGGATGGAGTTGTGTAAAGCACGAAAGTCCTCGTTGAAGGGATCGTTGGAGGTGAAGATGAAGGGTAGCTTCGGCGGGTACAAGTGCACAGTAAAATGGACCTCTCAATCCTAGATCAATCCAGGAGCTTCAGGGAAGATCCCTGAAGCTTTTACCTATTTCTATGTGCTGTGTAAAGGGGCTTGGTGATGTGGCGAAGACGTTTGCCGGAGCCCTTAAAGTTGGTCGATGATGGCTCAAACGAGGTTGGAATTTAAAATTGGAGAGATGAGAAGGTAGAGGGAAGAAAGGGGAAGAAAAACCCTAACCTAATTTGGAGGAAGGAGAGGTGGAGACCGATGGAGGTGGCAGGCCACCGGCGAAGAATCGAAGAAGGAATTGAGGTTGACAATGGAGGTAGAGAATCGACTGCTGGGATGAGAAGCTCGGTGAGAGAGAGACAAAGGCAGCTGCACCCTCGTTTGACGACGAGAGCTAGTGGAGCGAAGGGGCGGAGAAGACCTCAAAGTCTGGTAATGGTGGCGCACGGAGGAAGAAGAGAAGGTAGCGGTTGCGCTCGGATTCCAGACGACTCGACTTGGAGGAGAATCGCGAGGCTTTATAGAGCCTCGACCATGCGTGAATTTGTTGCAGGAGGGAGCGAGAAGACCTTCCAACAACTCATATCTCCGCATTTGTTTTTGATCAGAGATCGCGGGTTGTTGCAACAATAGCAGCTGGCGAGATGTATCTCGGTCAACGCGGAACGGAACGACGAACAACTTCGCCTCAGAGGTCGAGCTCAGTCGATGCTCAAAGCAGCCACAAATGGCTCTGGAAAGTCGTCGGTTAGTTCAGTCAACGGCTTCGCGGATGCTGAAGGAGGAAGATGACGTCGGGGACCGGTTCGTAAGAAGATAAGGACCTAAGAGTAATGAAATTGGACCTACTTGCAAGGAATTAAGGAACTTAGGGGCTTAAATGCAAAGTAGGTACAAACATTGTCAAATCATGTCCAACTTTTTATGGAAGCTCAATTAGGATCTAAGGAATCTGGTGGTCTTGTCAATTTTTATTTTTGAATTTGTTTGGTTGGTAAATCCTCCATTTAAACACATTTGACATTAATTATTCACCTAGCTTATTGTTTTAGGTTTAATTCGCTTCTTTGATGTATCCGATCAAATTAAACCTTGTGGGATATTTATTTATAATTTTTAGAAGGTTTAATTTGCAATATTTTCATCAAAATCCTATCAAACTAGGTCAGATCAAACATAGGGTTTAATTATTCTCTTTAATAGCATAATTTCAAAGGAAACCCTAATTGGGTTATTCTGACCTATTTTGCGGTCTCTCGGGAATATTCTTATGAATCTTCCTCCATACAATATTGTACCCTTTTTATGTATTATTTAGGTCAATTTACCTTAGGACTTAGCTAAATTAGGTGAGTTATAGAGCATGATGGCACTGCTGTCAAGCACTCAGATTATCATTTATTTCAAGGTAATAGGTATTTGGCTTGTATAGTATTATTTTTCTTTTACTAACCTGAAGGGCTCAGGTTACCCCATCTTTCATTGACTAAATTATTTAATTACAAAGTTCCAAGGCTCCAACTGCCAATGGCTACTTCTCCCCATATGGCCCACATGACCTCCTAACTCCAATGGCCCACCACGCCTCCTAACACCAATGGCCTACCTAGACAAGAACTAACTCCACAGTGACCAAACATGTCCTACAAGCAAAAAATGGCCCACATGCTCTGCAACCCAAAAGCATAAGCGATATTTCCATATTTATTAACATTATTTATGCCTAACTATTATTACTTTAAGGGTAAATTTGGTCGCATTGCATTAGATTAGGTTATATTAGTCATTTGGAATCATTTTGTAAATAATGCATTCTTATGGGCTTTTTTGCAATTTTTTCTTTTTCTATATCTAGAGCCTTGAAGTCTCTACCTATATATGTGTAGGTGCCAGCTATGAAGCTAATTGGAGTTGTGCAAAGACGAGAAACTAAGTTGGGCTCATTAGTGCAGAAGAGCCTAAATCACTTCCTAAAACCTTAGCCTATACCTAGCCTAATTAGAAACCTAAACTACCATACCCAAGTCCCACCTAACCTCACGTAAATCTCAACTAGGTTGTCCATCCACTTCCTAAATTTTTCACCCTAAATGGTTAGCCAACATTGATCAAACCCAATCTATGATTTTTAAAAAAATACACCCAACCTATTCATATATCCTAACCCAACAAATCTTATTTGGCCAACTTTTTTGTCCTCCAATGAATACTATTTTGGATTGCCAAAGTACTCCATAATTTATCCACCACTATATCTAAATCATAGGGTCCTAAATGACTTGCCTAAAGCCCTATCTTAAAATCCTAAACCAAATCCTATTCTTAATTATAATATTAATCTTGAAATTCATAATAGCCAGACACATCTTTAGTATTTTACACAACTTTTTCATTGAAAATCCAAATTGATCAATTCAAGTTGCATTTGAAAGTAGATTTTTGCTTCTACTTCTTCTACTCTATTTCCTACTTTCTTATAGTTTTTACTTTTAGTTGTAATAGTTAAATGTTTCTAGTAGCAATAAAGTTTTATTTTCGTTATATTATTTTCAATCCCTAATTCTCACCTCCCTTCTACTTATATCCGGCAATTGATTTTCATTTTCTCATCACATTCTCCTTATACCAAAAAATACAAAAAAAAAAGTTAGTCGCATTTACTTCGCGTTTTCAGATTAGATTAGAAATAATTCTCGCCTCCATGAGTTTAACCCAGGACTCACTAGAGTTTCAATATTTTATTTTTGACATGAAAAATCGTGCTACAATGAATGTTTATTACTTTAGCAGTTTTAAATGCATTAAATTTTTGGTGCTGTTGCCAGAAAGGCAAGAAATCTATTTTCATTCTATTCTTTGACTTGCTCTTTTTCCTCCGTTGTTTTGTGTGCAAGAATCCACGTGGGAGCACGGGATCAGGTTCCAAAACAGGAGGGGGAAATGTGTGTGGTTAGAGATTTAGGTGTTTTTGCATCTTAAGATTAGCTTTCAGTAGAGAAAAAACCAAAGAAAAGTTCATATCCATTTAGTTTTTGTTTAAACCCTAGGTTAGATTTGTTTGTTGCTTGCTTTATCTAAATAATAAATAAATATTATCCTCTTTGGTGGTTTGTTAAGTCAAGTTCTATTCTTTAGAATCACTTTATGATTTCAAACTAATCTGCACATCCATTTTGGAAAATTTATTCTATGAATTACCCAACTAGTAAAATCATCAAATCTTTACTGGACTTGTGTTTTGAACTTACAAATTATCTCGAAAAATTTTGTACCCTAAATTTTTGCAGAAAAATTTTAAAAGTTCGTGGACACACACCCCTATCCTGATTCTAATCTACTTTTGATTTAATAGATTGTTCAAATTTTAGTTATTTTTATACTGGTCCAAATTGATTGAAATTGGTTGCATTGGATTCCTGATCAAGTTATCGAACTCTGAAAAAAGTTTGGAAATTTTTGCACACTCAACACTATTTGATTCATGGAAAAACTGACTAAGCATCTTTTCTACCTTTGAGACCCATGTGCACCATAAATTTGGGGGAAATTGTTGAAAAGGCTTGAAAAATTTTGAAAAAAATATTTTTGTGTTCCTTAGGGTGGTGTTTAGAAGACATTGATTGCTTTGATTGGGTTGCAGTACTCATCGATCTAAAACTAATTCACAATAGTAGTAGTTGCATGTGCTAGGGTTTTGAATCTAAGGTTGGCTAGGGACCCATAGTCTTTAGTCTTAAAGGAAATATATCTATACACATGCTTGCCATAGTTTGTGTGCCTGCCAAAATTTGTTAGAATCTACTGAGGATCATACCCTAAAAATCACTAAACAAGGCTTAATCATAAAAGCTATTAATAAAAAAGTCTTGTTTGTGAACTCGTTGCTTGCGCACATACACTTCTGAATTGATAATTAAGGGCAACATTCCCCCTAACGCTCATCACATTCCAAAAGCACCATAATTGTAGCCCTATAAAACAAAGTAGACGTGTCTTAGATAGTACTAATTGATTTCTTAGCAATTTAAAGTTAGATTGGGCCTAAATCAAGGCCTTGCGTACTTGGACTAACTAGTGACAAGAGAGGTCGATACAGTAATTGCATTAACCTTTAGGGTGTCCTGCCATGTGGGGTGTCGTGGGGGGACCCACCTTTTTGGCCAGCAAAGGAATTCAAGGGTTGATTGACTCAATTGTGTTTTAGGATGCTGAGATTAGGTCAATTAGGGTATACACCTTAAGGCTAGATTGATTGCTTGTATTCTGTGGGTGAGTGTTTCTCTTATCTATTTCCCCTTTATCCCCCATAATTCTTTTGGTTTATGCACGAGAAGAGATCCTTGAACTTGGAATTAGTCCCACCTTTAGATGGGAATCCTAGGAGGATTTATCCTAGTCTAAGCAATTCACTTCTGTGGCAACCTCTAGCCATAAAGAGGACAACCAAGTGAAGATATCCCACTTGGGGATAATCCTATAGTTATATCCTAAGGACAGATTAAAAAGTAAGGGGAACGCCATGATAAATAGATTAACACTATTCTCGAGGCTTTTTGGAGATTTCAAAACCTGACTAAGCCTAATCCACTTAGGGATTTTGATAATCCCTCTAAGACTCAACCTGAAGGGTACTATAGGGTTCCTTACATAGAGGATGATTTTGAGCTTAAACCAAACATCATCAACCTTATCCCTCACTTCCACGAGAATAACACTAATGATCCCTTCTAGCACTTAGAAGAGATCTTAAACATAGGAAGGACCTTTGGACCTAGGAACATGGATGAGGATACCCTGATGATGAAGATGTTCCCGTTTTCACTAAAAAATAAGGCAACATGATGGCTTAGAATTATAGGTAAGCCCATCCACACTTGGGAGGAGCTTAGGAGTGCTTTCCTTAACAAGTTCTTTCCCATAGGAGAGACCAACACCCTTAAACAAGTCATAACCACCTTTACCCAAAACTTGAGCGAGCAGATCCATGAGGGATGGGTGAGGTTTATTGATCTGACAAGAAAATGTCCCCATCATGAGGTACCTAAGTGGCATTTAGTCTAGGTCTTTTATCATGGACTTAATGATAATCTAGGGAATTTTGTCGATGCTGCATGTGGAGGAAATTTCCTAAATAGAGATAAGGATGGGGCATTTGAATTATTTGAGAATTTGAGTGAGAACTCCTTGGCCACCTTTAATGGATCAAATCAACCCAAGAGTGGAGTATATGAGGTTCAGCCGAATTCAAGTACGATTGATTTGGAGGTTCTAGCTAAAAGACTGGATAAGGTGGAACTTCTTGGAAAAAGTGAGAATCTAGACATGGAGATGGATAGCATTATCCAAGGTGGAAACCGGATCTACATTGTATGCCAATCCTATAAAGCAGGGGACCTCTACATTCCTCCCTCACACTCCATCCACACCAAGTAGAGAAGTGATCAATTAGGTGCATAATCTGACTTTGGCTTAGCCTATGGGCCCTCTGTACTTGGACCAGAGGCAATCTCGATTCCAACGAGGGACTTAACTCCCTCAACATCTAATTTTGGTGATTTGTCACTTGCATTCTCAAGGTATGACGATGCCAATGCCATCCAGGGTTACGATAGGAACAATCCATAATCTAACACTTACATCCGTGGATGACGAAATAACCCAATCTTTGTCTAGTCAAACCAGAAGCCAACTTAGAATCTTGATTTAACCAAGCAAGTCTATTATCTAGCCTCCTTTGGATAAATTGACTAGTAGGCAAAATCCAAATCCAACCTATCAGGCACCTACAAAATGATAAATAGGAATTTATCATCATTCTTTTATATACAAATAGCCTTTGGGGATGAAAGGATGAAATTAAAACTTTTTAAGGCTATTGAGAACTCTAATGAAAGTTGTGGGCTTATTGAAGAACTTAAGCAGGTTAAGGATTTGATTCAAAATGCCTCTGAGAAAGACTCAGAATCTGAGAATTCTACAGATGAATTTGAATATGAGACATTTCTTTTTAAGGATAAAGTTCCTGATAACTCTGAAATGGAAATTTTTATGTTTGGTCTTGAGACAGAACCTATGGAAGATAAGCATAAATGTGATTATGAGACTTTTCTGTTTGATGAAGAGATTTTTCATAAATTTGAAATGGAAGGATTCACATTTGATTTTGAGAAAATTTTTTTACTTGAAAAAGGTGAAGCTCAGCGATTTCAACTTGAACTTGATGAACCTTCGATGACTAGCTTCACCTTTACATCAGATTTGGATGATCTTGAATTTGAATCATTTTCTATGGAGTTTGATTGCATATCTGATGTAGTCAAGTCTGATTTTAGTATTAAAGATTTTAAAAACTTGATCTTCAAGAAAGAAAGAAAGGAGGTAGTGGAACTATGAGAAAATTATTTGGGAAGCAATACCAAGGTGCTCAAGGTGCCTCTACTCTTAAATCTTCCCACCTTCTATAAGGACCCTTATGACTTAAACAACCTTGATTTCTGTAAACTCAAGATAGCCCAAAATCTGCACCCTCACTTCAAATCTCATTTCAATTGGGCTCAAACTTCATGAATCACTCATCTTTTGTACTTAGGTTACCTACCTTCAGTCCCAATGCACTTCATATCCTTAACACTAAATGCCACCGGATATAGTTTTTTCTTATTTATCTATCTTGTACCCGACCTTCTGCATTTGCGGACATCTGATGGTGAGCATCCTTGATTTATTTGTTATTCTACTCATGAGCCTCTCGTCTTCATTAATTGATTCATCTTTTTAACGGTTTAGGTCTAGCTGTAAACGTAAAATTCAACGCTTATTGGAAGACAACCCTACGTTTGTAGATAATCATGTTATTTGTTTTGAAATTTTCATTTGATCGAGTCTTGACTTCTTTAGAACTCTCGAGTTTCAAGTAACATGTATTCTTCGTTTACGTTCATATATTGCATGCATTGAGGACATTACATGAAATAAGCATGGGAGGGTAGGTAATATTTTTGAGAGTCATTATTATTTATCTCCAAAATTATAACTTTTTAGTGGTTATTCTTGAATTAGTTGTGTCATCAAAAAGTAGTATGTGCTTTTGGAAAAAAAAATCATTTATACATAGCATTTATACATATTGCATTCATGCATTTATTCAAAAAGATTTTTATCAAAGAGGTTTTATTGAAGATTTCTTCTTGCATTGTCTCTTAGTTTAGAATCTAGTACATTTATTTCACTTGCACGTAGACTTTGTAATAGATCTTTTATGAAAACTAATAGACATTTTTAATTTGTCAAGGAGAAGCATTGCTTCATTTTCTAAACCCTTGGACAGTTAGTTAGGCAAACTATCTTTTATTAGAACCACCAAACATTTGTAAGGTGAGAGTAGAGTGTCTACTGGTGCTCTAAGTCTAGTGTGAGGACTCTTAAGTTTTGGATAATTGGATGATAATACCTAAGAGTTAGGCATAGTTTTTGCACTCAGTTCCTACATGCAAACATTGTGTATAAATTCCTGAGAGCTACCAAATAAGGTAGATACACAAAGATTGAGTTCTAATAGATCTATAACTAAGGTGGATGGTTACGATCGTCCTTTATGGAATCCTCGACTGAAGGAGGGTATTAATGTCATAGTCAAAAAATACGTCATCCTATCCATCCCTTCCCGATGCCAAGAGTAGGTACTTCAACCAAATAAACCACACAATATCCTCTTGAACATCATCATTCAACAATAATGCCTCATAAATAAAGTTTATGTTGTGTGTGTTGTGTTGATAGTTATGAAAAACAAAACGAGAGAAGAAAAAAAAAAGAAAAAAAACTCAAAAAAGAGAAGAAAAGGAAAAAAAATATATATAGAAAAAAAAGAAAAAAAAAGTGTTCAAGTTCATAGTTATGTTTATGTGTTGATTTCATTATGTGTCGATTTCATAGAGGCAACAATACTCATTGCGATCCACAAAGTATGACTCTTACCTACTTTTTCAGTATTTCTGACCGCCTGAATACTGGCTGAGGGATTCTGACTTTGTTATAGGGTTATTAGAATTAGAATTGAAGTGCTAATGCCATGTGAGGCTACCAAATATTAAGTACGTTGACATGACCTGGTGAGATTGTGAGCTCTCCAAAGTGGAAAAAAGAATAAAAAAATAGCGAAAGAGAAGAAACGAAAAAGAGAGAGAGAGTGAGTGCAAAGGAACGCTAAGAGAGTACAGTTTTGAGCCTCTCTCTAGGTTGACTTGTTTGATAGTCTACAGATCTCAAGTCTGTAATACTAGACTACATGTAGCATCAAATGAGTGTGAGCCACCAAATATAAAACCATTTGACTCAGGCATCTTCTACTTAAGTCAAAAAGTTGGGGTTAAATCACATATTACTTGCTATGTTATCCTCGAGGGAAGAAGTTTACCTATTTTAATGGAATTTCTACTGAAGGTTAAGTATGAACTTTAAGTGTGTGTTAGCTTTTCACTTGGATTCGTTGCTTAGCCTACTATCATATCATTTTCACATATGTCTAGATCTCTAAATGTTTGAAATAAGATAAGAAGAAATCTTTTGTCAAACCCTTGATAAAAAGAAACAGCAGTCCCTTGGGAGGTCGAGTTGTAAATAGCATGAACCATATAATTTGCATTCATTTTTCATTCTTGCTTTTCCTCGAAAACATTCAGAAGATAGACATGGGTGTATGATATATCCATATTTAATTACGTAATTTATGCCTAACTATTATTAGTTTAAGGATAAATTAGTTCACATTGCATTAGATTAAATTAGTTTAGTCATATTGTAGCGTTATGTAAATATTACATTTTTAGGGATTTAAGTGTAATTTTATTACTACTTATATTTGGTGCCTTAATATGTTTTCTTATATGAATGTAGGCGCCAAGTTTGAAACTAATTAGAGCTTTATAAAGAGGAGAAATTATTTTGAACTCAAATATACGAAGAAGTTAAGCTATTTTCCAAACTCATACCCAATTAGGCCTTAGCTTTAACCTATTTAGGAACCAAACATTTCCTACTCGCTTTACCTAATATCCCATCCAATACGTTACGTAAATTTTCTCTCCAAATCCTTACGTTATCCCCATGCAAGCTACCAAATTCCACTGAGATCCCCTTATCCACACTTAAAAATATCTTAAAAATATTACCTAAATATCCCTTACCTGCACCCATTTTTTATCTCCCAAGACCCACATACTCAAATCCCATTTGCCTCCACCAAACATCCAATCCCCATACAACACCCTACGTTAATTCCCTCCACTTGAAAAAAATCTCACTTATTCTCTACCGAACACCCAATCCAATCTCCTACCCGCCGGGTTCCATCCCAACAACCCACTTCCCACCTACGTAAGTCTACCCAATCCCATAAACAACCCAAATAAACAAATCCTAAATCCATACAATTATCTCCGTCGAACTAATAAAACCTACATACACCCTCACCAAATTATCCTTATCCTATTCAACACTGAACAACCCTCTTTCCATGCGTGCCCTCCGATCTCTCTTTATAAATTAATTGATCTCCCTCTTCCATGCTTTGATATAATTAGATAGTCTCTCCCCCTCTCTGCTTTAAGAAATCCTCCCAGGTGCACCTTTGCATCCAATTCTGTGTCACATCTTTGTTATCGACGTTTTCTCTTCAAGGCCGCTATATAATTTTAAAATTATTCTTACTCTAGGTAAACATTGTTGTTATAATTTTAATTATAACTTTAATATAATTATTTCTAGTTACTCTCTACGAGTTCTAGTTGACATTATTTTTTAAATAAAATTTCTATTTTACTTTTTTATAACTTACCTTCAAGTTATCTACTTTCTTTTAGTATCTATATTAGGTGCATGCTATTAATTCTACTTACATTCTAGTAATATTAATCCCTCATTTAAATATGTTTTCTTGTTTCTTAGTATTTAAGAAAGTGAAACTAGTCCAGTAGCTTCCCTGCGAACGACTTGGAGTCTGTTTCGAAAACATTAACTTCATGTTTTTCGAGTTCGATTGAAATAAATTTAAGAATTTCTAATGCAATTATACTACAACGAAAATATATTCTACACAATCACATCAGCGTTCAGAACATCATGGCATCCCTTCACATGTGATGCCACATATAGCACCTTTCCACCATAATAACCACCCCCTAACCACCCTCTTTTGATGCCAAAACCAAGGGACACCACCACCTCTACAGCTTTCTACCTTGGCACCAAAAATATGCCAAATCTCCACCCTACAACTACCCCTAAAATCCATCTCCACCATCCTTTTTTGGCACCAACTTAACCTAACCTAACCCTAACCTACCCTCCCCACAACCCCTCACGTGGCACCAAAAATCCTCCACCCTTCATCCCACGACTACCACCTAAAGACCTAATCCTAGCCCTCCAAAAACCCATGCCACCTAACCCAAGGACCTATCTAAAGTGGCACCAACTTCCCTCCCCCCTATGTCTATATATACCACCATCCTACCACCAAATAAACTATCCTTGGCTGCATAAAGTGCCTACCCATATCCTCTACATAATCGGCCAAAGGAAGAGGGGATTGGAAGGTGTCTTCCTAGTGCCATCTTCTTCTTACCGCTTCCTTGGTCCAAAGCAGGAGAGAAGCTAGGGTGGTGGACGTCCACCCTTGGAGGAAAAAGAAAGGAGCAACTTGGAGCACTACCATCAAGGAGAGAAGCAAAGAGAAAATCTTCTTCAAGTGCAGAAGCAACCGTGCTTGGAGCGAAGACCAATCCCACTTCAATTGGAGGATTCTATCTTCTTATACCTTCCCATTTTGGTATTTGCTTTCTTATAGATTTTGTACTAAGCATTCCTCTACCAGTGATGTTACGACCCGGTTCCCGAATCCTTACAGGACACGAGACCGGACCGGCTCGACTGATCCCAAGACCCAGTCGTTCAACGAGAAAGTAACCAAAAAACAGGAAAGTAAACCACATTCACTATGCTAAGCAACTAACAGTAACAAAAGTACAGCAGTAAAGAAGTAAAACTACTACAGTACACACCACCACAACAATATAAAGTAAATAGGTACAGGAATATAAAATACAAAATGTTATAGTACAGGGGTGCAAGAACTACTCACTATAACTGAAAAAGGAGTACAACAGAAAGCTACAACTACTGGGCTCTACTGGGTCCAGCACCCTCTGCAGCCATAGGCTCTGGCTACTCAACACCTGGACTTGAAATAGGGTTATGAGTACAAAACGTCAGCGAACGCTAAGCAGAGTGGCAACCAACTAACTAAAGCAGTAAAGGTGGATAGGTAATTATTTTTTTCAATTTCTTTCTTTAACTAATTATTCTTTCTTTCACCACTTGGTTTATTTATCAGGTCTTTTTCTTGATCTCGAATGTTCCTCATGGAAACGATATTGATTGCAGTCTTTTCCGAAGAGTAGAAGTCTCATATGGTGCCTTCCTGGCTGGGAGAGTCCCCCGTGGTGGTCCTACACCCAGTCAACCACCCCAAGGTCATGGACAGACGTAACGGTGATTTCGGCACGCGCGATAAGCGCACGGGTAGCGACCCCGCACTGGCACGCGGTCAGTCGTTTCCGTTAGCTGGGGTGCCCAAAGCACAGCACGGAACCAATATAGGGCATAGCCCTCTCAGTAACAAGGGTCTAGCCCCTAAGAACCAAATAGGGGTCTCGCCCCTCCATAGTCCGCGCACCCTCGCCGACTACCCCAGCTTGCCTAATAAGTCGGTGTAGGGCGGCTAGCTGAACCCCGGGCCCCGTGGGGTGGCTAGCTCTCTCCCAACACTAGTAGCTCTCCCCGGTACTGTGTACGCGAGGGCCAAGAAGTCGGTACAGAGTGGCCAATCCTAATCCCAGGTCCCGACCCAAGGGTGGCTAGCTCCGCTCTGCACTAAACAGGGGGGGACAGTCGCTCTCCTTGGTACTCCGTACTCAAGGGCCAGCTCACTTTCCTACTCACATTTCCAGTTCCATTTTATTTATTTCCAGGAGCTCTACTCCTAATTCCCCATAGGGTTCATGCTCATATTCCTCAGGCCATTCCACATCAGGTTATACACATGCAACTGGTAATTCTATCATTCACATTTCTATATTCAGGTTATTCACAGGTAGTTCGTGTTTCCAACATTCACCTTTCCATTTCCAAATTATATACATGCAACTCATATTATGTGTGCGACAGGAATTTACATTCAACAGTTAACTAGCACAAGTACTACATAATTCGCAGGCAGCTGTTATTCATTTACAGGTAATTGTTATCATTCTATCTACTCATTCAAGACCGCAATCCATTCATTCAATACAGACATTCTAGTATTTCTAGTCCTAGGATTTATGCCACATCTTAGGTTCTAATCATTCATTCCACACATGCATTTAGGTTTTAAATAAATTAACAAGAAGCCACTCTACCAGTAAACCTAGGAGTAATGGGGGCTTGAACGGCAGGCTCACATGCCTCAGCAAGCCCTGAATCCGCAACGGAAAATAGTCCTATCACAAGGATCAATCACAAGAGAATACTCAGAATAGTATAGAAAGTCTTCTAACAAGTATAGGAATTTATACGGGAAACATCGGTATCTTAATTGCGGAAATCGAACCTCAAACGGACCTTAAACGGGTCAAAAACAGTGTTTCTAACTCAAATTAGACGTCTGGAACAACTTCCAGACGTCTTCAAAGTGTCCAGTGCCATACCTCAAGTCCTGCGCCACTCCTCAGACGTTCAGGAACTCCGCTGAACCGTCTGGACCCAGTTCCAAACGTCCGAGCACCTCTTTGGACGTCAGGAAGCGCTTCCCGTCGTCTGGTAGGTCACCCAGACGTCTGAAATGCGTGGGAGGACGTGTCCCGTGCCTTCCCGAAGCGAATCCTGCATGCGGAATTGAATCTTCTCAAATCGGGCATGAAACAGTGCATCGACGGAGCAGCCTGCATGGCCGTATCCGCAAAGAAGACGTACCTTCGCGAAGTCTCCTCCTCAGACGTTTGGCACCACCTCCAGATGTCCGCACCGTCGTCTGGAGGTCACTCCAGACGTCTGATTCTGGGAAAATCCCAGAACCAGAACCTGCTTCCGCCCTCTCGCGCCGCGCGTGGCCACGCCGTGCCCTCTCGCCTGCTGCTTCGGCTGCAGCAGTGTCGGGGAGGACCTCCCTGACGCACTCCTCCGCCTTGCGCACACGCCGCTCCGGTTGTGAGCTCACCGGCGAGCTCCCACGCAAGCTTGCTCTCCTCTCATTCTCACGCTGCTCCTCCTCTCCTCTCACGCCGCTCCTCTCTACCGTTCTCACTGGAGAAAGGAGGAATGTAGCTGGGAAGTGGGGATGGAATGAGGGAGAGGAGGGGGGCTTATATAAGGGTGTGGGTTTAGGGTTTTCGTCAGGCAGAAGGAGAGAGAAGAAAACGAGAGAAGTGTACTGTCTTCGCGCAGCACATGCGCAGACCCGAGCTCATACACGAAATTTTCGATTTTAAGACGTTTGGGAATCAGTCCAGACGTCTTACAAGACGTCTGACCCTCAGTCCAGACGTCTTACCAGACGTCTGACCTAAACTCCGAACGTCTTAAAAAGGCTTAACAGCACAGGTCTTAACAAGTGACATTAATTTTTAGCAATACAAAAAAGGTTTCGCCTTTCAATTGGGTTCTTATTTCAAGTACTTTCATTTCTTGGAGGGAAACCCACTTCACCTCTCTAATTACCTTAGGCACACTTGCCTAAGGTGAGCTTAGAGATGTAGATTTCATTTTGTTCACTTAGGTGTAGTTTTGGCATCTTCATTAGCCGATTACTTTCAGAACCCTTAAAAAATCACAATTTCACAAAAACCAAAAAGAAGAGGATTTGAGTTGGTGAGAGAGAGAAAATCAATTTATTAACTAAAATTGTCTCCCTGGATGACTCTAGATACTTTACCCTATCTAGGTACAATTTTAAAAGTTGGTCAAATGTTACGTGTTACAACAATAAAAAACCCGCATTTACAAATTGCGTATTTTTTGTATCACACAACAAGCTGATTTGTCTATGATCCTAAAAAAAATTAGAGAGATGAATCAAAGTCATATGGAGGAAATAGATCAATTAAGATATGATTTGACAAGAAGATTGGACCAAATTGCTGATTTTAGACAACATGGGATGCTACTCTCCCAACTTGTCCCTAATTCTAGGAATTTTCCTAGGAATCTAAATCAAATCAGGGAGCCACAAGCCCATTCACAAGTGCTTAACCCTGATCTCTCTACTCATGCTGGATTTAACCTAGTTCCTAACATGACCAACCAAGGGGCACCTATTTTGCCTAACCCTCCCCAAAACCCTTCTATTGGCAATGCCATTACCATGGGAGTAACATTAGATACACAGGTCCAATCCAACCTAAATTCACCCAACCCAAGACCCATTTGTAGATATTATACATCTCGAATGACAATGTTGTGAGACAAAAATCTACTTCGGAAATGAAATCTAATTCCTGATTAAGATGTGAATATATGGGTTGGTACAAAAAGTCAAAGGAGAATTCTGAGGAAAAGATTTCTAGATTAACAAAGTTCAAATTGATGATAATCCTGATACTCGCGTCTATTAGATCTATTCTTGCCCACGTAGGATCTTAGATGAGTTATAATGTGAAAAAGCATAAGGCGAAATTTGATGTTGTTAGAAAGGTAGTCTTGTCTGACCACACCAATTCCATGATTCTAAGCAAACTACCTCTTTAAGAAACAAGACCATGGAGCCACTCTAGTTATTTGCACTATTGGAAAATCACTTCTGATAAAGCCCTCCTTGATCTAGGTGCTTCCATCAATGTGATCCTCGTTGTACTAGTTCAGAAACTTGGTCTAAGCAACATAAAACCCGTTGATATAACCCTTCAATTGGCTAAGCAATCTATGACAACACCTAGGGGCCTTTTAGAAAATGTTTTTGTCAAGGTCAAGGACATTCATTACCTTGCTGATTTTATGGACATTCATAAAGAAGCACCAGAAAACCTTAACCATACCTAGATCATCCTAAGATGACCTTTCGTGCCCAGTTCTAAGGCTCGAATTGATTAATGTAACTCGAGAAAAATTAGAGATTGCCTTAGGAGAACAAGAATCAAATTTAATGTTTTTGGGTTATTTAAGAGGAACAAATTGAGTTGTGGATTAATTAAATAATTGGGAAATTTTGAGGAGTCTAGGGCCCTACACATAGTAGAGAAACATCCAACAGTTGATCATTGTCCTCCTAGATCTATGGTAACCTGGTTGAATTTCTGAATCCCTATTGAGCTTAATTGTGTTTGGTTGAAGGTATTAAACTCAGTGCTTGCTGGGGGGTAACCGAATGTTCTGCTTTTATTTAGTTAGCTATATATAATTCAGGTTGGGAAACGATTGAGCCACCTTGAGTTGACTTATGGTCTATAGATATATTCTATCCTTTTTTAATGATTATTCCATGAATCAAGAACTATGCATGAAATAGGTAGGGGGTAGATAATTTCATGCTGAGTCATTTTATTTAGTTTCCAGAATTACATTAATTGTGTCGAAAAAAATGAAAAAGAAAAAAAATACTAAAAGAAAATAAAAATTGGTGTTTTAAGCTAAGAAAGAACAAAAGTTTTTAATATTGACTATTTATCGATTTGAAGAAAAGTATTTTCAAAATCTTTTCGTTGAGACTTTTCATTATTTCAAGGATTTACATAAATAAGGATTTATTTCTTCAATCCTTGAATGGGGTTTTAAGTCAAAGGAGTGATAAGCATGTAAATTATGTTGACACCTATTGGTTTGAAAAGATTGAGAAAATTAAGTAATTTACACGTGCATGTGCGCACTGACTTATCTTTTGGGTGACTTACCATTGAAATCTGAGTAGTCAATAGGACTTTGATTGAGGAATGGCTGACACATTGCACTAGGCATGCTCCGTAGATGTAGGATGTCCAAATTCTAGCCTTGTGTCTTTAGCTTTTCATGCCTTTGTTTAGAAAATATTCTTGAACGAGATTAAGGAAACCACCTACCTAGAAAAATGAGTGAAAAATGGAGAAAAAGAAACATAAAGTTGTAGGAGCAAGAAAAAGAAAAAGAAAAAAGAAAAAACTCCTCAAAACAAAATAAAAAGTGTTTGTCCAAATATCGCAAAAACCTAAATATTGCAAAGTAGCTAGCTGGCGAATGGGCACAGAGATGCTGATCTCTGTCCCATTGAGGAAAAGAGGACCACGGGAGAGTCGGCTCTCATGTCCATTCACGGAGGGAGTCGCTACAACAAGAGGAAGGCCAACCTCCATGATCAGAGAAGCGACTGGCCCACTAAGGGCCGAAACAGAGAACCCTGCCAGCCTAGGTGGGAGTTTTATGAAGAGTACACTCCCCTAGATGTGAACCGGGTGGATGTGTTAGTAGAGGTATGGTCCACTGACAAGGACCTACCACCCTCGCCAAAGCCTCTCAAGATGAAGGCTGATTCCGGGCCCTACTGCAAGTACTATAGGGCCCGGGGGCACGCCATTGAAGACTGCTGGGATCTGCGTGACCAAATCAAGTCCCAGATCCAGCATGGAAACTTGCACCACTCCGTCAAGTGGAACAAAGGCCAAGACAAAGGCAAGAGACCCATGGAGGGTCTGGAGGACTACCACAAGAAGAAGCTCCAGCAGCTCCGGGGGGTCAACATTGTCTTTGTCACAGACAAGGAGCCAAACGGATCCAAGACCTACCAGATTGAGCACGTGGTGTCGCTTTGCCTCCCCCGGTATAATACCACCACGAAGTCTTGGTGGTGATGGCCCCGTTACCCCAAAACGCTCATCTCTCATCACCTAAACCCATAAGTGAAAAGGTTGAGGTTATCTTTAGGGTTAATGCCACCCCAAGCCAGCAAGGTAGACCATCTGGGTGGATGCCTCACAGTGCGTTCCCCACACTTCAGTGGGGGGAGAGAGCTACCATCAAGCAAGTTGCCTCTAAGCTGTTCACTTATTTACCTAACCCGACAGAGCGTACAGACCCACTCTTGGTCACTCTCTTGCCATTGGGGCAGCTACAACCTAGGCTTCTAGTAGATGAGGGCAATGCGATGGATGTCCAATTTTGGAAGGTACTGCTCAAACTGGGCTTCAAAGAAGAACACCTCTCCCTGTCAGGTCACCCGAATGTAGGGTTTAGTGTTGACAAGCTCCTTCCGTGTTTTTCAAAATCGCTTTCCATTGTAGTATATATGATAAAAGCACGTTTACATTTAAATTTCTAACTCAAATTAAAAGAGAGATCCAAGGTCATCTCTGGGAGCAAACATAGATGCGCAAATACCACTATTCAGGCTATGAAACCTGAAAACTAGATATGATAAGTCAAATTCGTTAAACCCTAAATCTAGTCTGAAATGTAAAAGAATTCCCACATGATCTTGCTAATTCAATAGAGAAAATAGCATTTTGTTAATTAAAGATAGTCAAATGTGAACATGATTTAAACATCAAATAATTGATGTCAATAAGTTTGCACAAGATCAGGGAGTAACAATTCACTTAAAATCAAAACTTAAACCGCATTCACCAATATTGCAAATCAGTCCTTGATTTTCTTGCCTTTAGGTCAGTATTTATTATGATTTGGTCCCTGTAAAAGTTCTCTTTCTCACAAACCCTGCCCTTCTTTCTTTCTTCTTCTTCTCTTTACGTTAGCAGCAGAAGGTGCAGGCTGTCGACGATGGATCAGATCAAGGAGGTTCAGAGCTCCAAGCTTCAAGCCAAGGGGTTGAGGGGCTTCCACTTGATGCATTGAAGGTGGAGGAGGCATTGGATTGGAGTGGCGACACACGGAGGTGGCCGGAGAAGGGCCAGCGGATCCGACGTTGATGGGTCGGGTGGTTGGGTGCGAGGAGCATTGAAGCTTCGAACGAAGGGCCCAGTGAGCTTTGGCCAGACCCTCTAAAAGTGATGGAGGCATTGATTCATTGTGAGGAGATCAGAGGAGGGCCGGCAAACTCGATGAAGACAACAATGGCAAGGAGAGTTCAGTGGGCGACATCGAAACCCCAAGTTGGTTAAGGGGTTTTGATGCTCTCGTCAAGGTGGAGCTTGTGGGGTGGTCAGTGACGCATAAGATGGTGTGGAGAGATGCGGAGGGCATCGCCAGAGCTAGGCTGGACGTTGGCCGACCGCGAGGAAGACGACCACGAGGAGGAGGGAATCTCGGTCGATATCTACAAGGAAGGGATCCAAGATGATCTATAGGATGAGGGAAAGGAAAATAGATACATGAGGAGCAAAGAAGAGGCGAGGAGAATCCCAGCGTGGTCGGTCGGTCTTGGAGGAGAAGAACTCCGACGAGGGAGTTTGGAGCCGAGGAGGTGGTTAAGCGACCGTGCCCTTTGATGGGGAGCACGGCGAGGAAGACGAGAAGGCAGTTGTTCCTCAGTTGGCGGTGAGGGGCAGTGGATCGACAGGAAGGAAAAATCTCCAAGGTCCATTATTTCCACGCTCGGGGAAGAAGAGGAGGGGAAATGAGCGTGATTTCTAGACGACGAACCTCGGATGGGGCTTACGAATTCTTTTAGTCCCACAGCCGTGCGAAGAGATTTGGAAGCTCACGAGAAGAGCTCCAAGATATGCGAGTTAGGCACAATTAAATTGTCCATGGATTCTGGCATGATGAAGCAACCGTTGGCATGATGATCACCTCCGTTTGATGCGGGGAGGAGAGGAGTGTTGTTCTTCCAAGTTTCACGGGGAGAGGTTGAGGGAGTCAGCGGGAAAACGAGATCAAATCTCGTTTTCCCACATGCCATGGATGCGTGAAGCTCGAGGGACCTTAAAGTGAAGAAGATGAGAAGATGGGGGGTGTTCGTAAGGAAAATCAAAAGTTAGGGGCTTGTTGGTAAGGAAATAAGGAATTGAGGGCTAAAATGCAAACTTGGCAAAGATGAAGTTCAGATGAGCCCAAATTTTTATGGTAACCTAATTTGGACATAAGAAAGTTGATGGAGACTTCAATTTTAGGTTTTGATGATTCTTTCATGGTAAATTTACGTTTAGACCCAAAATATACTAAATTCTCATCTATGATTCTATTTTATGTCAAAATAAGTTCTGATTATTAAATTGACTGTGCCAAACCTTATAACATAATTTTAAATGATTTTAGAAGGTTTAGACTACATTTATCTCCATCGGATTTATTTTAATTGAAGTGGGGTTGAAATTAGGATTAAACATTCATATTAAATGTAAATATTCAATTATTCAGTACCAACCCACTTTTAGGAAAATTAAGCTCAATTGACCTTTGATTAGCCATAAGTTCTCCCTCTAGTTATTCTGCATTTATAATTGCTCGAAAAAAATTACAGAATTAACCTCAATTTTTATTAATTTCTTTCTCTTCAACCCTGATTGAGTCATACCCTTTAATATGTTAATTAGGTGAATTTAACCTTAGAACTTAGCAAAATTAGGTTAAACATAGTGGATGATGGCAATGGCATCATTCAGCAATCTGTTGGGAGCAAAAATCTACGCGTTCACAGTTGGATTTAAAAACCCGTCATCGTAGTTCGAGTCGCGAAGAAATTCGTTCAACAGATAAAATTTATACCGAAAATCTGTAAAGAAGTTCCGGGTCGAGCACAGGGAGGTGGAAGTTTGATTAAAAATACACGTTAGTTTTGTTTGTCACGAAACATAATAGCTGGTCGAAAACTAGCCATCTATTTAACAAATAATAAATAGAAAAGAGAGATAATATTACAAATAAAAGCAAAAGGGATGTATAATAAACATGGATTTCATTATCAGAAGTTGTTCATTACACTACTTATTACGGTTAGAAAACGGGAAATCTATACTAGAAAGCGGTAAATCTACTCTAGAAAGTAGTAAAAAGAATGGAGAGAGAAGTATCCTCCTCGACGATTGCTTGGAGGACGAGCTGGACGGGACGACGCTTGGAAGACGGGGAACGGAGCAGGAAGAAGGAGGATGAAGCGGGAGGAACGGGAACGAAGCATCACGTTGTCGTCGTCGCAAGATCCGCTTCCTGAATGCAGAGAGAGTACAACCGTGGGATGCTCCACGAAGGGGACGAAGGTGGAAAAACAATGATTTTTACTCTAGAAAAGTATCCTGGGTTTGGGACAAGCTCTTAGAGCTTCGGAAGGGGTGAGAGAAGAGAAGAAGGGATGAAAAATTTGTAGGGTAGGGGTCTCCTTTTATAGTTGCAATGATTGGGGGCATTTTGGTTATTACAATATCAAAAACATTAATATGGGACCTTTTGCAACGGACTTAAACGTCACTAAAGGTCCGTCGTGGGCGACATGTGCACGCTGCGCTCGCGCCTGCTCCTCTTCCGCGCCTGACTAGCTCCCATTCATCCAATCGTGAGATCGAATGGCCTAGATTGCTTCTCACAACGCTTTAGCTTCATAACCACGCACTTGATCAACTTCTGACCATCCAATCGTGAGATCGGACAATAGAGATCTCGCCTCACAGCGCCCGTTCAAATGCCCCTACCACGCTCCCATGCGTGCGATGAGGCATGCAAATGCACGTCATCGCCCGCATATGTGATCCAACGCATGTCCATGCACCACGTCTCCGCTTCATCTGCCGCATGATTGCCATCTGACAGTCAAAATCGATGCGCCCCCGCTCTTCGCTCTGATTTCTAGTGCATGGCGATTCGACCTCGCAACCTGTGCTTCACCCACAGCAACGTAACTGCGCCTCAGTCTTTGTTGTGAAAAGGATTTAAGCGCGTGCACTGACGGCCGTTGGATCATGATCCAACGGCCTAGATCACGCCTTGCCGCGCCTTCAGAAGATGGGGAGCAGTGCTGAGCGGCAACATGGTTGATTCTCAGCCATTGGATGGGCATCCAATGGCGAAGATTCGTCGAGAGGGTGAAGAAGAAAAGCAGAGGTGGGTCCCTGGGGCCGGTTGGGCAGCTGAGATGGCACCACATGGCACCATCTTGGCCATCCATCTTCTGCGTGTTGTAGACGGTGCCACGGGTGTCAGATTGGATCGATTTTCATGCCGTTAGGCTGCAATCGTCGATCTGAACCCATCCGTGCGATCGGATTTGTCGTATGAGGTGCGGATTAACACCATCTTGGCCCTTGATCTCTAGGATTCCTTGGACTATATTTGGTGCTACGGATGTCCGATCAGAGCGATCTTGGAATCGTTGCCCTGATCAGATCCGTACAATTGAATCCTCGATCCAAAGCCCTGATTAACAAGTTGCCCTGTCCCTAGCCATAAAAGGAGACAATTAAGCTAAATTTTATACAGACTACCCTAAATGCAAGATGATGCATGTTATGCAATATTTATAATGTGTGATGCAATTCTATGCCTAAGAACACGCGTAAATAGACAGTTTTTGTGATATAAACGTGTTTACATCACGAATTCTATTTTATGTAAAAATAAGTTCTGATTATTAAATTGACTGTGCCAAACCTTATAGAATAATTTTAAATGATTTTAGAAGATTTAAACTACATTTATCTCCATCGGATTTATTTTAATTGAAGTGGGGTTGAAATTAGGATTAAACATTCATATTAAATGTAAATCTTCAATTATTCAGTACCAACCCACTTTTAGAAAAATTAGGCTCAATTGGCCTTTGATTAGCCATAAGTTCTCCCTCTAGTTATTCTGCATTTATAATTGTTCGTAAAAATTACAGAATTAACCCCAATTTCTATCAATTTCTCTCTTTTCAGCCCTGATTGAGTCATACCCTTTAATGTGTTAATTAGGTGAATTTACCCTCATAACATAGCAAAATTAGGTTAAACATAGTAGATGATGGCGATAGCATCATTCGACAATCACAAGGTGATGCCAAAAGGGGAGATCAGCCTTCCCTTATCTGTCTGCGAGGGGACAGGCACCTGAATGGGACAGCCACATTCATAGTGGCCAGACTAATGGTAGTGTTTGACGGCATCATCGGTCGCCCAACAACCCATGTCTTCCGATTGACTCCCTCTTATTTCCAGTTCATGCTTTTCTAAACTCCTCGAGGAATGGGAATATTACATGGGGAACAAATGACCGGGCGAGAGCTCCTAAGGATAGAGTTGGAGTGATCCATGAAGCCAAGACCCCCCAAGCCACAGAAATGGGGGAAGAAGAAATGCCAAGTCCACCAAATCTAGCGGGAAGCAAATCCGACTGATCCGCCGGTGACCTCGAAGCTCCAACTAGGCTCTTCAGCCATAGCTATACAGTTATACCCGGACGACACTACCAAGCTCGTCAAGGTCGGAGTGTACCTTGATCTCTTCGAAGTTCAGGAGTTTCTACTCCTACTTAGGGCCAACACGAACCTATTCGCATGGTCCGCCAATGACCTGCTGGGGGTGGACCCGTCCCTGATTCAACACCATCTCAACATTTAGGCTAGCTTCCGAGTCGTTAAATAGGCATGCAGGCACAAGTCAGCGAAACAGTGGTAAGCAGCTGAGGCAGAAGTCCAGAAGCTCCTTAAAGCCAACTTCATTGAAGAGTCCTTGTATTCGGCGTGGCTGTCAAATGTGGTTATGGTGAAGAAAGCCAACGGCAAATGGCGGATGTGCATAGACTTCACCAACCTAAATGCAACCTGCCCAAAAGGATGAGTTTCCCTTACCAAGAGTGGATGCCCTAGTGGATTCCTGCAATGGTCAGTCTTACATGTCCTTCTTGGATGCCTACGACGGGTGCCATCAAATTAGCCTTGCACCAACCAATAGACCCCATACCTCATTCATAACAAATAGGGGTCTGTTTCAATATAGGTCACGCCATTTGGCTTGAAAAACGCTAGAGCAACTTACCAGCATCTTGTAAATATGATTTTTTCACATTTAATAGGAAAATCATTTGAGGTGTACATTGATGATATGTTGGTAAAGGGATCAAACTTCCCACAACACTTGGAGTATATGGTAGAGGTGTTCTACATCCTAAGGAACTCCTGCCTCCTCCTGAACCCTGAAAAGTGTGTTTTTGGTATTTCATCGAGAAAATTCTTAGGGTTCTTGGTCTCAAATAGAGGAATAGAAGCCAACCCCGATAAGATTTAGGCAATCATGGCCTTGGAACTGCCAAGTACTCTGAAAGGGATGCAGTCATTGGTCATCAAGCTCGCCTCTTTAGGTTGATTCTTGTCTCAATCTTTTGATAAATGCCTTCCCTTCTTTGAATGTATAAAAAAGGGCAAATGTTATAATGCCACCCACTAGACTCCTCATTGACAGAAGGCTTTAGAGGAAGTGAAGGAAGCACTCAGAAGTCCCCCCATCCTGATACCTACTAAGCTTGGGGAAACTCACTTCTTATACCTGGTGGCATCCATGTCTGCCGTCATCGCCGTCTTAGTCGGTGAACGAGAAGGGGCTAATGACTAGTATACTTCGTTAGCTTGACCTATCAAGGCATAGAGGCTAAGTATACGGTCATTCTAAAGCTCGAACTAGCCTTGGTGACTACCACCAGAAACCTATGCCCGTACTTCCAGGCCCATACAATAATGGTTCTGTCTGACTACCCCTACAGCGAATGTTAAACAAACCTGGTGACTTTTAGTATCAGCCGAGGAAATCAATCAAAGGACAAGTCCTGGTGAACTTTGTCACGGAATTTACAGACCCAGATGCCTCCCTCACTTTTCCTTGGACGCTATATGTAGATGGCTCGTCCATGACAGCCAGGTCTAGAGCTAGCATAGCCTTGACTACCCTAAATGACGTTACTCATAAGTACACCATCAAACTTGTCTTCCCAGTGTCCAATAATGTGGCAGAATATGAGGCCATGTTAGCTAGTATTCGAGTGGCAAAGTCAAGAGGCATGCCATCGTTAGAGATCTACACGGATTCCCAATTGGTCTCCAATCAAATCAATGGCAAGTACCAAGCCTGGGATCCAAATATGATCTTGTATGCTGACAAGGTCAAGGAGGAGTTGTCGAATTTCAAGAGTATCTCAGTTTGGCAGGTACCCCGATCCGACAATCCCTTGGTAGATACGATGGCCCGCCTAAACTCAGCAATCCTGCTCAAGATGGAAGAGGATATATGTCTCCAAACTTTGAAGGAGCCAATAGTACTCGCTCCCAAGATGTTCACCATAGAGCAATCCACATCATGGATGACGCCTATCATTACCTACTTGAACATTGACGAGCTACCCCCGAGGGCACCACGGCCAAAGGAATTCCGCCTGAAGGACTCTAGGTACACCCTAATAGAGGGGCAATTGTACAAGCAGGGGTATTCCACCCTCTTGTTGCATTGCCTTACAAAAGAGGAGGCAACCTAGGCTTTCCAAGAAGGCCACGGAGGTATATGTGGGAACCATGAAGGGTTCAGGGCACTCTTGACCCGATTGTTCCAGCCAGGGTACTTCTGGCCCCAAATGAAGCAACAATGCAAGGAGTTTGTGAGCAAGTGTGACAAGTGCTAATGGTTTGCTACCCTGCACCACTTGCCTTCTAGAAAGTTAGTGCCTATCATGTCACATATCTCCTTTGCAAAATGGGGCATGGACTTTATTGGACCTTTCTTGCCAACCCAGACTCAGAAGTGGTTCATACTGGTGGTGGTGGACTATTTCTCCAAATGAGTCGAATCTGAGGCTATGGCCAGCCCAATAGATGACAGAGTCATCTCGTTCGTTTGAAAGGACATCATGGCATTGTACGGGATACCTCGGTACATTGTCACAGACAATGGTACTCAGTTTGCCTGCAAAAAGTTCAAAGAATTTTGCACCAGCTGGAATATCTGCCTATTCTTCACGTTCTTGGGTCGTCCTCAAGCAAACGGACAGGCAAAGATAACCAACCGCACCATTATTTAGCGTTGAAGCGTCGGCTGGACTCAGCCAAAGGAAGATGGGCGGATGATTTACCGGACATACTGTGGGGCTACAGGACTTGCCTAAGGACTTCCACAGATCACACACCATTCAACCTTGTGTATGGCATGAAAGCCCGAATACCAATAGAGATAGTCCTCCCCACCAACTAGACCTAATGTATGACCTCGCCACCAATGATTATCAACTACATCTGGCTTTGGACCTCGTGGATGAGCTAAGGGAGAAAGCATCAAAAGAGGCACTCAAGTATAAAGAAGCAACAACAGCCGCCTACAATAGGCGAGTCCACAAGCGGAAGTTCTCTAAAGGGGACTTGGTCTTGCAAAAAAGTGAAGTCTTCATGCCAAGCAACTAGGGCAGAAAATTGGACGCCTCATGGAATGGGTCCTATAAAATTCGTAAAGACAGTCAAGGTGACTTCTACGAGTTACAAAACCTAGGAGAAAAACCAATACCTTGTACTTGGCATGCAAGCAATTTGTGATTGTACTATGTATAAAAAGATAGAGAAAGAGAAAAGACAATAAAGATGGAAATTTCTTCTTTCCTTTCATTTCATGGTTGTGTTGTTTGATACATTTCTCAAAGGCCATTCCCTTTAAATGGCCCACACAAAAAAAAAAGAAAAAAGTTAACAACGGGAAAAAGAAAGAACAACAACGACACCCTCAAAAGCTAGGCGACTTCACTCCAAGTCGTCGAAGATATTAGCTCCAGGAGTTTGAGGGGGCGAAGAGACCATGAGAGGTAGATTGACTGGCTGAGCAGGTGGCTCCACAACTCCTGACAGACCTGGCTTGTTCACCTCCTCTTTAAGAGCCGAGCCTCTCAGATGGTCCTCATAGGGCTCTATGGGAGCTTCATCCATGATTAGACTGTCAGCCTTTTGATGATCGAACTCGGACATGAACAGATCCATGGACCAATTGCATAGCTCCTCCACTGAAGTTTGCTTGCCTTCTAGCAGAGGCTGCACAACCGGTAGCGTGTAGTTGTTGATCTCTTTTGAGATCGCATCTCGATTCTCCTCCATGGACAAATCAGACGTGAAGAACGCCATCACTGTCTTAGGATCAAGCTCCAACCAAGCAGTACTCTCCAGCTCCAAGACCTTCTTCCCTCTATCATTCACGATCTACTAGGCCTTGACGAGGTTGGCTCTCAGGCTTTCCACGGCCGCCTCCACCTTCTTGTGGCTTACCTTCAGGTTGGCAAGCTCATCGATGGACGTGCCCAGGCGAAGGCACTCCTCTTAAACAGTCGTCTCATAACCCTTCACAGCCGAGGAATGCTCAACCCTAAGCACCTGCACTTCCTACTTCAATGAGAGTATGTTAGTATAGGAGTTTTGCCGGTGCTTAGATAAGTCTCGCAGAGCCACAAGATCTCTTTTATGGATCTGGAAGAGACTCTCCTCTAACTTCCCGCCTAGATACCCGACTCTTCTTAGGCCTTGGCAGGTGATCGTTCAATTCTCAACGCAGTTAATTAAGGTTATTGGAATTAATTAATCGCATAAAGAAAAGACTTAGGTTAACTTGATTTGTTAAATTGTTGTCGTTAATTGTAGTATGGGATCAAGCTAACCTACATTTTAGATTTAATTCTTTTAACTGGTTGAGTAGAGGTCGTTCACTGGGAGGCATATAATCTTAGTCAATTCACCATTTTTATTCTAAGTTAACAAATAACTAATTACTATGTTAATAGAATCTATATTAACAATACAAGTTAAGCTCATGAATAAATCCATACAAAATTTGAACTTGAAACATGACAATATTCCATTAAAGAAAGAAATGTATATGAAAGATTTACAGTGAACAGCAAAAGACATTTACAACAAGTGTTACAAAAGATAAAGGCATAAAATGAATTATTACAACTAATTACAATTGTCTTTGTACAATAAAACCAAACACTTAACATTCATTTTAACTCAACACTTAGCCACTTTTGTAGGTCCCTTAACCTTCTCCTTATCAACATTCAACTCTCTCAAACGTCTCTCAATGTCTTCAGATGTCTTAAACACTTAAGCTTCACCCTTTGAATTCTCTCTTCTTCAACACTTAGTCAATTAACCTTCTCTTTCACACTTAGCCATTTTAAGCCCTTAAAGCCTCACGTTTCTTCTCACTAAACCAAAAATTGGTTTAATGGGCGAACCGGGTTTTTCGTGGGATACATCGTACCCCTAGGGGTGGGACTAGACCACTACTAGACCCAGTTCTAGTTCATTTAGTATGGATTTTAGTATTTTATGGTGCACAGTATTGAGCCATATTCGGCCCACCAAATTCATGCTCACGCCCACCCGGGCCCATGCACACATCTGCGGACACATGCACATGCACAACACACGCTCAAAAATCGGATCATATGCTCAAGAGATGCACCATGTGCTGACGATCGAGCTGCCTCAGCATCTTTTGGTTTTATACTCAAGCGAGTGTCCAAGGGTTTCCGAGGTGGGATAAACATGCAGCTCACTCCTTCACAGCAATGTTTGCCGAATGGCAATTTCAAACGTAGATAATGATCAGCACAGACCACTAGTAAACTTGATTCAGGGCTTGTTAGAATTCCCTATAGCTTACCTATTCAATTTTGGAATCAATTTTGGGATTGGATCATAATTGATCCACAGATTTGATGAAGGAACATGGCACTGTTGCCATGCACAGGACCATGTTTAGAGGAAGAATTTCAGGTCTAATGATATGGAAATGATTCAATATTATCATTTACTACTCCTGGAATGCTTAGAAAAGCATTTTGCGCCGAATGGAAGAGAGAAGGAACACAGAAGAAGGTTCAGAAGTACAGGAGCTCCAGAGCTTAAAAGCTAGCTATACGGAACATGAGATTTAACATGAATTAGTTCCAAAGAGAGATTAAGGTGTTCAAAAGAGATCTGGGTTGATTCAAAAAGTATATCATGATCGATTTGGGCAAGATTTGAGTTTAAATCACATCGAGAACACTAAGAACAGCGTTGGGTTCCAGAAATAACCCAAAGCACGCAGAGGTTGAAATCACAATAAAACTCGTTCAAATCTTCTCTAAATGATTCTAAATCATTACACAGACTTAATTCCACTTTTGATTGCGAGATTTACATCTTAATTCCTCACGAACAACTTCAAGTTGACTTCTAAATGTTGAAATTTGACTTTCCAAATTACTCCAATTCCAATCAAATTAAAGGTCTAAATAGACTCAATTGCATCTAAGGAAACTCTTGCACTCATAAAAATTGTGTTTTGAAAGATCTAAAGGAAACTCCAAGCTCATTGTCGGAGGTCTAAAGGTGGGTTGTTCGGTTGAACAATTTGGAAGTTGTTAGACCTAAGCAAAGCTCAAATTAAGTTCTATATGATATTCTCTCGCTTATAAACCTGAAATCAGACTCTAAACCTCGATGGATTCATCTATCCAACTCTGCCGAAGTTGGAGAAGATGAAAATCGCTCTAAGAATATAAACATAAAAACACAAATTTGAAAGTCAGAATCTAATCCTCATCTCAAAGCTATGTGATCTGGAGCTCTATGTAATGTTTCAAACTCTATAGCTCACGGTTGAGTTCACCAGAGCTTCGGTGAAGGCCGACAATTACAATCGGAGATCAAATCTCCATGAAAGTTGTCAGGAAAGATCTTAAATGATTCCTGAGGTTGCAAAGAACCTCAAGAACTCCACAATTGATTCAATTAATGATGATTTATATGAATTATTCAAGAAACATAGTAAAAACACATCTTAAGTTCGCATGAACTTATCTATGAGTAGGTAAAGGTGATTAGGTGATTAATTAGGTGACTTAACTCTTCTAAGCTTGCCATGGACAACGGATTTAGAAGTTAAAATGAAAATTAGGCGTTTAGGATATGATGATTAATTGATCAAATTAAGTCAATGAAAAGGGTTCTTATGTGATGAAAAACTGGTGAACCCTAATTGGATGTGATTTAGTCTTGGATACCTTCGCCATAGACAACGAAGGAGATCTGGAGAAGGTGAAATGCATCTAGGTGATTATGTGATAAAATCAGAGGGAAAGAGAGTCGAATGTGATTACAATGAGATAAAGAAGGTGAATGTGAGCTTGGATTGATGAAGTGAAATCTATAGACTATACTAAACTAACTAACTAAATCTAATCTACACTACACTCTAAGGCTAATCTACAAATACTTAGACAAAGGAGATGAGAAGAACTCCGTCGAAGACTCATAACGGAGGAAATCAAAGGGCTTTAAGGAAGAACTCCGGCGAGGAACGAAGCGATCTAAGGAGGAAGATGGGGCGCACAGGAGCTCTGTCACAGCTCCTAAGATAAAGAACAGGTGAGAAGCAACAAACTCCTCCGGTGGAAGTGCTTCGATGAAGAGAACGAGGTCGCCGGACTTTGGAAGGATAGCCTATTTTTGGCTTTGGTTGAGGAAGAGGGCTAGGGAACTGACCCTTGTAATTGGAGGGGTAGGGGGTATTTATAAGTGGAAGTCGAGGTCTGGGGAGTGACGTGCCTTCGTGCGTGTGTGTTAAGAGGTGTCGTTATAGTTGCACTTGATATGTCGGTTTTAAAAGAAGTAAACGGAGGTGAGTCCGAGTGCCGATCTCAGGGAGGCGTGGAAATCGGATTTTGTTTACCACTTGTTGTCACGAAAAAGGCGGAGTTTTGCTTGCGAAAGAGACGGTTTTGAAAAGCGAGAGATAGAGAGAGAGTTTAGGGTTAGAAAGCTCTTGGTTTTGATCATGCACTTTAAACAGAAATTAAAATGGCAACTAAATGGAAAATAATTTCATTAAACATGCATTCATAGTTCATGGTTTACAACATTAAATACATGCTTCAACAAAAGTAAATGAAAGCTTAAAAGAGAGAGAGAGAGAGGTAGAGAGAGAGTGGAGAGCGACGAGGCAGCCACGGCGGTGGAGGAGGCTCCGTCGGCGGCTCGTCGTCTCCGGCGATTACAAGAGTGCCTAAGACTAGCTAGGAGAGGAGTGGAGTAGTTGCAAGTGGGAGATGATGCCTTGAATGGTGGTAGAAGGGGGTTTAAATAGAGTTAAGGGCTTCCTAAAAGAAGAATGTGCTTTAGCGACATCCAGAACGTCGCTAAAAACCGCTTCCAGATACGTCGGTGAAGGCCTTCTGCCGCCGGTCAGCCGCCCGCCCCTCTCTCTCTTCAGGCGCGATCCGTGGATGTCGAATGAGAGCCGTCCGATTGATGATCGGACGGCTGAGATCCTCCCGCGCCTGCGCTAGGATCGCGCTTCCGGCGCGCGTGCGCGCGCGCGTTTCCGCCTGGCGTGCGCGCGCGCGTGGGAGGTGGGGCGTTGTCGTCGCGCCGCGTGGCGCAATCCTAGCCGCTCGCTTCTGATCGCGCGACTCAATTTTGCCGCGCCCTTCGCCCGCAAGTGATTTCCGCTCCGCGCGATTCGAACGCGCGTCGCCGCGACGCGGGCGTGCGCGCTAACCGTTGCGCCACTCCCGCGCTTTGTCGCGGCGACCGCGGGCGAGCGCGCGGATCTCGGCCGTTCGATCGAAGATCAACGGCCGAGATGCGTCCTTGGCTGGCTTGGGGGCGTGCGAGCGGCGGGGGCGGGGCGACGTGGCGCGTTCTAGGCCGTTGATCTCCAGATCAACGGTCAGGATTTCTTGGGCCCATTGTGGGAGCTCCGGATGTCGGATTTGGCCGATCTTGAGTCCGTTAGACTCCGTTCGTCGTCCTGAATCCATCCATGCGGTTCGATTGCTCATCTGAGGCCTGCTTTGACAAATGCTTTACACAAATGGCTATTAATACAGTTTATAAGCAATCTTGGTACTTGATGCATGCAATGCTCCTATTCTACTTTATGTTGTGCCTTTTATTCTAAAGATGGGTCATATTCAACCTAATTACTACCCCCTTGCGTGGTGACGTCATACCCCCATGCTTACTCCTTGATAGTCCCTAGCAAGGTTTATTCTAGCCTTTATTTCTTTGGGGAATTCAAGAAGTAATTGCTTCGGCACTTCGTTACTCGTCAATAAGAGGAAATATACGAAGATCTTAATCTACAAAGACTAACCAGCGCCCGGGTGTCTTCCAAAATACAAATCGCCCGAATCCTTGCTTTGTATATATAACTATACATATGTATACGTATATGTCTATATATGTCTTTTTAGAATTTTCGGAATTCAGTGTGGGTTGGTAACTTTTTACGGCTACCCAACCCACCCAAAACTCGATCAAAACCCTAAGTGCTAAGCATCTTGGTGTGAATGTTGTGATAGACTCACTTAACGGTAATTGAGACAGATTTCGAGTTTCTACGCCTCTAGGTGTCCGGAAAAGAAAATAAATTTTTCCTGAATGTGTATTTGTTCGACTGGTAGCTTTCTCCCTACGTTCATTTTACTTGGGGTCAACACAAGGATTTTCCAGTGTATATCTCCCCGACTTGTACTACTTCCCCGCTTCGTCCTTAGGTGTTTTGGTCTTTTTTTGTGCAATTATTGAGCTGGGCTCTGGACAACCGACCAATGGGCTGTTACCCACGATCACTTGCCAGCCATACTTGTGCGGTGAAGTGTGGTTTATTTTCTTTTCTTCTCTCTCTTTTTTTTTTTTTTTTTCGTAGGTGGCTTCCCTAATCTCAAATGTACCCAGAGGCAATGAAAAAGAAATGGCCTGTGGCTGGGTTCTGGACAACCTGCCAATGGGCTGTTACCCACGACAACTTGCCAGCCATACCACCCTAGAGAGTTCATTAGCTACCCAATTTCTGTCAAAATCTTCGAGAAGTGAGTCTGTGCAAAAATGTGTGTAGATGCTTAGACTCAAAGTTTTCCTGAGTTAGAGGGTGAGTTGATAAGTCGTATACTTATTACCTTATTTATTAGGTGGATTAGAATAGCTTAAAGTTGCAAGGATTCGCCGCTAAATCCATATTTTAATGGACACCAGGGCTAATTAAGCCTGAAGGCCTGAAAAGTCTAAGTGTTTAAGTTCTTTTTGTATTATTTCCCACTATTGACAAGTTTCTAATGCCTAAGTTTTTCTTCCTAAATTCATTTTTTTTTTTCAATTAATTTATTCATTCAGACTGATTAATTAAGCTCAGGATTATGCAGTTTACCATCCCCCCCATGCTTAAGTTGGACAATGTCCTCATTGGCAGATGCATGGATGCAAAAGGGTTCAAAAAGATAGTACCTGAGTGACGTAAACTACCGGATCAGTCTGAATCCGCTGGGTTCCCTCTCAGGAAGCGCTGAGTTTAACGCCTCCAGCTGGGCGGTGCTTGGTGTCAGCCCTCAACAAGGGTGACACTTTCCTTGGGGGGTACCTGGGCCAGGAAATGCTTCAATCTTTGACCATTGACTGTAAAGGTGTGCCCGGTATTAAGATCGGCGATTTCGACTGCCCCATTGGAATAGGGCTTGACCACCCGAAATGGTCCTGTCCATTTGGACCTAAGTTTCCCTGGAAAGAGTTTCAGGCGTGCATCAAATAGCCAGACTTGTTGGTTTGGCTCAAAGGTTTTCCTATGAATGAGTCGGTCGTGGACGGTTTTCATTTTCTCCTTATATAGCCGACTATTGTCAAAGGCGTCCCGACGAATTTCTTCAAGCTCAGATAATTGAAGAGTCCTTTGCGCACCAGCTAACTGGGGATCCATGTTACATTGCTTAACAGCCCAGTAAGCCTGGTGTTCCAATTCGACAGGGAGATGGCAAGCTTTGCCAAAGACCAAGCGGTAAGGTGACATGCCTATCGGGGTCTTAAAAGCGGTCCTGTATGCCCACAGGGCATCATCAAGTCGTGTGGACCAGTCTTTCCTGTCAGGTCTCACAGTCTTCTGTAAAATGTTCTTGATTTGTCTGTTTGAGACCTCAGTCTGCCCATTTGTTTGTGGATGATACGGGGTGGCAATGCGGTGGTTTACCCCGTATTTTCTAAGTAGGGCACGGAACTGGGAATGGATAAATGGCTTCCACCATCACTGATCATGGCCTTGGGTATTCCAAATCGGAAAAGATGTTCTTCTTTACAAAGTCCATGACCGTCTTGTGATCGCATCGTCGGGTGGTGACGGCTTCAATCCATTTGGAAACATAGTCTACCGAGACCAGGATATACTCGAAGCCGTTGGATGGTGGAAAGGGGCCCATAAAATCGATACCCCAAACGTCGAAAATTTCGACAATCAAAATGGGCTGAAGGGGCATCATATCTTTTTTGGTCATTGTCCCTAGTGTTTGGCATCGTGAGCAAGTCTTGGCAAAGATGTGTGCATCCTTGAATAGGGACGGCCAATAAAATCCAGACTGCAAAACTTTTGCAGCTGTTTTCTTGCCAGAGAAATGGCCGCCACATGCTTGGTCATGACAAAAGGAAAGCACACTCTGAACTTCGTCTTCGGGGAGGCACCTCCTGATGATCTGATCAGCACAGAGGCGAAACAGCATGGGATCATCCCAGAAATAGTGCTTGGCCTCAGCCAAGAACCTGTCCCGTTGCTGTCTGGACCAGCTGTGCGGGGTTTGTCCTATAACCAGGTAGTTGACATAGTCAGCATACCATGGCATTTTCTTGTCTTGCACGGCTAGGATGTGTTCATCAGGGAAGGTATCAGATAGAGGTAGGGTGGGTCCAATGTGGTCTGGATGAAGTCTTGACAGGTGGTCAGCCACCACATTTTCGATCCGGCCTTGTCTTGGATTTCCAGGTCAAATTCCTGCAAAAGCAGGATCCATCTGATGAGCCTGGGTTTTGCGTCCTTTTTGGCCAACAGGTGCCGGATGGCTGAATGGTCGGTGTAGATAGTCACGTGGGATCCCAGCAAGTATGATCGGAATTTTTCCAGTCCAAAGACTACAGCAAGCAACTCTTTTTCTGTGACCGTATAATTACGTTGGGCCTCGTCCAACGTTTTGCTCGCGTAGTAGATCACCACGGGCTTCTTGTCTTGCCTTTGTCCCAGGACAGCGCCTATGGCAAAATCTGATGCGTCACACATAATCTCAAAATCCTGGGACCAGTCTGGGGGTTGAAGTACAGGTGCGGTGGAGACTAAGTCCCGGAGGGTATGATAAGCTTGGGTGCAATCAGGAGACATGTGGAAAGTGGCGTCGTTGGCTAGGAGGTCGGTCAAGGGTTTGGAAAGTTTGGAAAAGTCTTTGATGAACCTTCGGTAGAAGCCAACATGTCCTAGGAAAGAGCGAATCTGTCGGACCGAACTAGGTGGAGGAAGTTTGGAAATTAAATCAACCTTAGCTCGATCTACCTCGATGCCCTTATGCGAAACGATGTGTCCGAGGACAATTCCTTCTTGAACCATAAAATGGCTCTTTTCCCAACTTAACACCAAGTTAACCTCGATACATCGTTTCAGGATTTTCTCCAAGTTGCTCAAACAATGGTCGAATGAATTCCCGAATACAGAGAAATCATCCATAAAGACCTCCAAGTATTCACCCACCATTTCTGAAAAAATGGCTAGCATGCAACGCTGGAAGTCGCGGGTGCGTTGCATAACCCGAACGGCATTCGACGGAATGCAAACATGCCATACGGGCAAGTGAATGTGGTCCTTTCCTGATCTTCCGGAGCAATTGCGACTTGGTTATATCCTGAATATCCATCCAGGAAGCAAAAATACTTCTGCCCTGCCAATCTTTCAAGGATTTGGTCAATGAATGGCAAGGGGAAGTGGTCCTTCTTAGTGGCTTCGTTAAGCTTCCTATAATCAATACACACCCGCCATGCGGTGGAGGTGCGGGTGGGGATGGATTCGCCATGATCATTAGTGACAACGGTGAGCCCAACCTTCTTTGGAACCACTTGAGTGGGGCTCACCCAGGGGCTATCAGAGATAGGGTAGATGATGTCGGCGTCGAGCCACTTGATAATTTCTTTTTTAACGACCTCCCGCATGTTTAGGGTTTAACCGTCTCTACATCTGGCGGGAAGGTCGGGCCCCGTCTTCCAGGTAAATCTTGTGGGTGCAATAGGTGGGGCTAATTCCTCTTAGATCTGAGATGGTCCAACCAATGGCGGGCCCGATGTTCTGAAAGAGTTGCAGTCAACCTTAGTTCCTGATCCTTGGTTAGATGGGAATTAATAATCACTGGGAAGGTCTGGCCCGGTCCCAAGAAGACGTACTTGAGATTCTCGGGTAATGGTTTAAGTTCAGGTGCGGGTGGGACCACAGTCGATGGGAATGGAAAGGGCGGTAGTTGATCAACATCGATTTCTTCAAATGGTGTCATGTGATGATACTCAGCCTTACAGAGGTCCACAGGTAATGATGGTGACGAGTCAGAACTACGGGTTTGGTGGTCTGAGACAGAATTGAGGGTAAGGCATTCCTCGATTAAAGTTTCCACGGGATCATGTTCCTCAATGTAATCACAATCAAAAGACTTTGTTGCCCGGAAGATATCTAATTGCATTTTCCTATCTCCGAAGGCGATTTCCATACATCCCGTGTCGCAATCGATGTTTGCTTTAGCCGTGGCTAAGAAACGTCTGCTAAGATTATGGGTGCGTTCTGTAATTTTTCAGGGACTTCCATGTCGAGCACCAAAAGTCGACTGGGAAATAGAAGTCCTTGACCCGTACAATCACGTCCTCGACAACCCCCTTCGGGGTTTTCACTGATCTATCCGCCAGCTGGATGGTGACAGGGGTTGGTGCTAGCTCCCCAAAACCAAATTGTGGTACAAGGTTGTGGGAATTAGGTTGATAGAAGCACCTAGGTCCAGGAGCGCTCTATCAAATGTCATGTCCCCGATGTTGCAGGAAATCAGGGGTGCTCCTGGGTCAGTTCGTTTGAGTGGAAGGTTGCTTGATATCACGGAACTGGCTTGCTCAGAGAGTACAACCTTCCTAGGTGCTTGAGGTCTCGGCTTACGCTTGGGTGTACAGGCATCCTTTAAGAACTTGGCGTAAGTGGGGATGTGCTTGACAGCTTCTAGAAGCGGAATATTAATCTGTACTTGTTTAAAAATTTCCATCAGCTCCTCAGTTTCCACAGTATTCTTTTTTCTCTTGATTGTTTCCAAGGCCTCAGGATAGGGTGTCTGAATTGGTTCCATGTTTGGGTCCTTGGTTGGTGTTTCTTCTAAGTCGGGTAAAGTCTCGGGGAGAGTCGGCCATTTGGGATCCTGGGTTTTGGTGCCGCTTCTCAAGGTCACCGCATTCGCAGAGGCATTGGGGTCATGGGGTGATCCTTGAGAAGATGAGGATGAAGAGGCGCCAAACCCAGGAGGTGTTTGTGGAGCCGGTTGGACCATATGAGCCTGCCCGGGGTTGCCTTGGAACCCTTGCGAATTGGGGCCTCTGTTAATTATGTTTCGCGGGTTTGGTTGTGGTTGGGAAGGTAGAGATCCTTGCTGTTTACAGTCCAAGAGTTGGCTTAACTGTCCCTTTACCAAGGCCATTTCTTCCTGATGTTTTTGGTTCATGTCAGCCATCATCTTTATTAGGGTGTCCATTTGGTTTTGTGGGGGAGGAGCTGCCCTATTTTGGTTATATTGGGGTCTAACTGGTGGTCCTTGCTGATAGGGGGGCAAGTGTGGCTGTTGGTTTGGCCTGGGCTGGTTTTGGAATTGCGGTAGTTTCTGGTTTGTCCAACCAAAGTTGGGGTGATTACGCCAGCCGGTGTTGTAAGTGTTGGAGAAAGGGTCAGGTTTTGCATATCCTTGGACGGCTTGCACATCTTCTAGAATAGCCGATGTTGATGAAGAAGGAAGGGAGTAATCAAGGGTCGAGGGAGCAAAGGTCCCTCCTTGGAACATGGTTGGGGGTTGTTCCAGGTTCAGTTGGGTGAAGGGTTGGACCAGGTCAACATTATGTGCTCCTTTTGCTAGGGTGAAAGTCTGTAAGGGGTTCCTGGTCTGGTTTAGAAGCTCATCAATCTTCTTGTCCACCAATTCCACTCGATCCAACTTTTTGGCAATGATGTCCATGTCAACCATTCCAGAATTTGCTTGCACCTCATAAATCCCACCACGGGGTTGACTGGATCTGTTAAACTGGTTCATGGAGGCATTGTTGAGTGAATTCTCGCTCATAGACTCAAAGAGTTCAAACGCGCTCTCCTCGTCTTTGTTTAGGAAGTTTCCCCCTCATGAGGCATCGACGAAGTTCCGTAGGTTGCTATCCAGACCGTGGTAGAAGATCTGGGCCAATTGCCACCTTGGAACTTCGTGGTGTGGGCATTTCCTCAAAAGTTCATTGAATCTTTCCCACGCCTCATGAAATTGTTCCTCACCCTGGAGTGTGAAGGTAGTGATAGCTCTTCTGAGGGCATTGGTCTTTCCTATGGGGAAGAATTTCTTTAAAAATGCATGCCTCAGTTCCTCCCAGGTGGTGATGGGTCTATCTAGGGTTCTAAGCCAATGAGAAGCCTTGTCTCTTAATGAGAAAGGGAACATCTTGATTAGAACAATGTCAAGGCTAATGTTCCTAGGTTTTACTGTTCTTGCTATGCGGTCGAGATCTTCTAGGTGCTGAAAGGGGTCTTCATTTGAGCTTCCATGAAAGTGGCTCTGGATTAGACTTAATACATTAGGTTTTAGCTCAAAATCGTCTCCCCCTTCGGGGATCCTAAGGTGTGGCTCGACTCTAATGGCAGAAGGGTTATAGAAATCACGGAGGGGTCTTGGCTGGTTCTGAAATGGTGGTAAATCCAGTGGCGGTTGTCCTGGTATGTCATTGAAAGGTGGTGGTTGTTCTTGCGGGTTCTATAACCGTTGTATGGCTTGCATGATGGTGTGGATTTGTTGTTGCTGAAGCCGATGGTTAGTATTGATTTGAGCTTGGACGACAGCCATAGCATCTGGTGGGGGTTGATCTTCAGCCTCATCTACCCTAGGTTCAGCCATGTTTTCAACAGAATTATGTCGCCTAATTGGATGTGATGAAAAACTGGTGAACCCTAATTGGATGTGATTTAGTCTTGGATACCTTCGCCATAGACAACGAAGGAGATCTGGAGAAGGTGAAATGCATCTAGGTGATTATGTGATAAAATCAGAGGGAAAGAGAGTCGAATGTGATTACAATGAGATAAAGAAGTTGAATGTGAGCTTGGATTGATGAAGTGAAATCTATAGACTATACTAAACTAACTAACTAAATCTAATCTACACTACACTCTAAGGCTAATCTACAAATACTTAGACAAAGGAGATGAGAAGAACTCCGTCGAAGACTCATAACGGAGGAAATCAAAGGGCTTTAAGGAAGAACTCCGGCGAGGAACGAAGCGATCTAAGGAGGAAGATGGGGCGCACAGGAGCTCTGTCACAGCTCCTAAGATAAAGAACAGGTGAGAAGCAACAAACTCCTCCGGTGGAAGTGCTTCGATGAAGAGAACGAGGTCGCCGGACTTTGGAAGGATAGCCTATTTTTGGCTTTGGTTGAGGAAGAGGGCTAGGGAACTGACCCTTGTAATTGGAGGGGTAGGGGGTATTTATAAGTGGAAGTCGAGGTCTGGGGAGTTGTATCGAGATGGGAAATAGGATATGTGAGAAGAAACAACTAGCATCTTCTTCGACGCCGGTGAATTTAGTCACCTAGGTTAATTAGGATTCTGAGGAGATCGAGACCGTGGGATAGATTGGCGGAGGTGAGAGGAGCTTGGATGCAAGCTTCGAAGGAGGAATGACGACGAATGGGCAGTCATCAGAGGGTATGGGTGTCGGAGTTCATGGGTCATCCAACGTTGAAGAAGTTGAAGAAGGTGACGTGCACAGGGGTATTTCTACAAATAAAGAAGGACCTATGTGTAATAAAAAGGACTCTATTGCAATGGAAATTAAGGGCATAAGTGTAAGTAAAGAGCTTTTAGGCTTATTTTAATTTATTTATTTATCAACTTTTTACATATTATTATAAATAATGTGAATAATATATTTATGCCTTGAAATCACGTTTTTGCCCTTTTTGGCTATATTTATTAAATGATAAGAATAATAAGGTTAATTACATACTTAGGTCTTTAATTAAATCAAGTTAAATTAAATACTTAGTATATAGTTAAATGATTGTGAATTGAGTCCTAGTTATTAATTAAACTTATATTAAGATTAATTCAGCCTTAATTATATATTTTTAACTTATTTTACAGTACCTTAGTGATAAACATCAGTTCATCATCATTCTTATGTCCTAAAACAGATATAGCTCTCAGGGTTTTAACTCCGCAAGCGAGGTTTCGGGATGCATTTAGGCATTCACATAGGTTAGGCATGCATTGCATTTTATTTTTATTTTTGATGTGTTTATCTGTGTGTCAAGGATAGGCAGAAAGTCAGATCCCACAAACCTTGGTACTCAGGAAGGCAAAAGATGAAGAATAAGCTCTTATCAGCTAGATCCAACTCATCCAATTGGATCCTAGCTCATTCTAGTTGGATCAACTCATCCTTAGCTCCATTCAACTCATCTCAACTGAATAGTAGCTTTAGCTAGTTCACCTCAGCTCCATCCAGCTCACCTCAGCTGGATAGTAGCTCAAACTAGCTCAAAACAGCTGACCCCAGCTCCAATCTAGCTCCTGCAGATCAGAGTAGTTCACTGGAAACTCAACCTGACTAGGATTAGCTACTGCCATCAAGTAGCTAAACCTAGTCAGCTGACAAATTCATCAACCAGCTCAGGCCAACTCAAGTCCAGCTCCTGGAGGCTCAACTCAGCTCAACTTAGTTGAGTTGAGATACTTGACCTAAGCTAGCTGGAAAAGCTAGCTATTCCAGCTAGCTAGGTAATCTCCGGGAAGAACAGGCCCAGCTCACCTCAACTCAGATTAGAAGAAAGCCAACTTATATTAGCTTGGCTTAGCGGATAACAAAGAACTAGCTAGCTAAGCTAGCTATCGAGCTCCACTTCATCTCCCTTCAGTAACCATCAGCTTTAGTGTAGCTTAGATGTAGCTCCTCCTCTCAAACCCTAGCTCTACCTCCTCTCTCCACTACTCATCTACCAACTAAGCTAGCTTAGCTTAGCTAGTCCACCTCAATGGCATGCCAACCAAACCATAAAATCCACCAAACTAGCTCCACCAACTAAGCCTACCTATAGTCCTCCTAAGCTACCTCCACCACCTTTCTCTTTTGGCGCCAAGAAAAGGCACACTTCGACCCCTCAACCACCACCAAAATCCACCAAGGGATGGTGGCAAAAATCACCTATAACCACCCCACAATTTCCCTTCAAAAACCCCTCCATCTCAACCACAGACATTCCCTTCAACACTATCTCCACCATCCAAATTTCCCTCCAAAACCTACCCTTCCAGAAACCCTACTTTTGGCGCCAAAATGGAAGCATCCCTCTACCATGGATGTCCACCATGGGGTGCCTCCATATCCATAACCACGACCTACACATCTCCCCATGTGGCGCCAACACATCTCCCCCCTTGGATCCTTAACCACCCACTGATCGCACGAGTTTTGCGTGTTTGAAATTGGGGTTATGAGTAACCCGTCATCATAGTTGCAAAACTTGTAATCAAATGTAATTTATACCGAAACTCCAAGGGAGTCCCGGGTCGAACACACGGAGGCGACGTTTATTTTGTATGAAAATCCCACGTCGATTTGTTTCTTTTTGGTGTTGTAGGGTTCTGTTTTTTTTTTTTTTTTTGAGATAAAATGACAATCAATCACAAGAGAGATATGGAATCAAATATGATATATTGCATGAATGTCAATTACAATAATCTAGAAAACATAAAAAGAGGGGGAGGTGAGAAGAAATCTCCCGAAGCGGTTGTTCGGTGAGACGACGTGCCTGGCGGAAGCTCAGATGAAGGAGTTGGGAAGCAGGACGACAGAGGTGAGATGCGGGAGGACGTCAGGTAGAGGAAAGCTTCAGCACAGCTCCAGAATGGAGGTGAGAAGGAGGAGATTATCTGCTATCGAAATGAAGGTGGGAGGACTGCTCCAAGGCGACATATGAATGGGGATGGAAAGTTGGAGGAGTATTTGGTGGGGCAGAGCTTCGTTACACTAATAGGCATTTTGGGAGCTTGAGAGCAAGCTCTAACAGAGTGTTGGTAGGCTTGCTAGAGCTTGGGAGTAGGTGGGTGTAGAGTAGGTAGAGATGGCTTGGAAGGAAGGGGGTGTGGTTCCTTATATAGAGGATGAGAAGTGGCTAGAATAAGCATGGGACCTTTAGCAACCTCTAGAACGTCGTTGTAAGTATCGCTATAGCCAGCTCACACCTGCTCACGCACACAGTTGACCTTGCTGGCATGCAAATAATTAGCGACAACTGTAAGCGTCGCTGTTGGTCTAGCTCAGGTGTCGTTGTAGCCACCTCACGCTCGCCCATGCAAGCTACGCTATCCCTCCTCATGCGCGTAAATTACGCAGAGACCCTGCTGGCGTTCGTGTTGGCATGCACTGGCGTGTGCTGCTAGTGCGTTTTGGCGCTGTGCTGCCGCTGCTGCTGCATGCGCTGGCTACGTTGGGCGCCGAATGGATTGAGAATTAGGGGGGCTGCAGAATTCGAACCCGCGCCCCTCCCTTGCAATCCAGCGCCTCCACCATTGCGCCACGTCCGCAAGTGTGCTGCGAAGATGAGTTGACTCTACGTGGTGTGGGTAGGCTCTCAACCGTTGGATTTTCATCTAACGGCTGAGATCACTTGTTGGGTAGGCATTAGAGGTATGGCGGGTGACTTTGGGCGCTCCAAATGGTGTCACGTGGTATCATCTGGACCATCCACCCTTCTTTGCTTGCAGAGGATGCCACAGTGCTCAGATCGAGGTGATTTCTACGTTGTCGAATTGCGATCGTCGCTCCAGATCCATCCGTACGGTCAGATTTTTCATCCGAAGTCCGTAAGGACGTCGCATTGCCTCCTGGCCATATAAAATGAAGGAATTAATATACAAAACATGCAACTATCCTAAATACAATGCAATGGATGTTTATGCAATATTTTTATCATGATGTGCAATGCTAAGCCTGGGAACTATCATAAATAAGTATTTTATCATGAGTTCATGTGTGTTTATCACCCACCTAGAAACCAACCTAGCCCTCGACTTAAGCCACACCATCCTACCCTATATGTACCCCATCCAACCACCACCATAATCATCTTCTCCATTAGTTTAGGTTCTACCCTTAACCACCCTACATCTCCTTCTGTTCACGCAAAGGAAAAAGAAGAAGAGAAGATCAAGGGGGCAACCTACCTGCCCCCTTGGTGGCTTCTTTCTCTCCTCCCTTGTGCAACACCAAGGAGGAGATCTTCTGTATAGAGGGGATGACCAGGCATAGTAAGAACCTTAAGGTGGTTCACGCCCACCATGAGGAGAGAGCTTGGAGGAGACTACATCAAGAAGAAGCCATGGAAACCCTTGTCAAGTGTGGGCAAGCACACTTGGAGCAAGGGCTCTCCAGAACTTCTACAGAGGATTCCCCTTCTTCTATCTTTATCTTATCTTGTATTAGCTAGTGTGTTTTCTCTTTTTCTTGTTGAAGCATTTAGCTACTTGACATCAACTTTGCTAGTAATACAAGTTTTCTTTGCCTTCCAAGTTCATGTTTTTATCTTAGTGTGTTTTTCATGTTGTTAGTAGTGTAGTGCACACCACACTCTCTACTTCTAATTACCCTAGTCGCACTTGCCTAGGGTAAGCTAAGGAGAGAGGGTTTCATTCTTGTCACCTAGGCGTACTTTTAGCGTAGTTAATCTTCGCATCAAATACCCGATTGTTTCCAAAATCATAAAAACAGCAAAAATAAAATTGATAAAAAGACAAGTGCGAATTTGAGTGGCAAGAGAGAGAATTAATTCCTGTGATTAACAGTTTGGCCTCCTTGGACGACCCTAGATACTCACCCTATCTAGAAATGTAAACTTTAAGAGTTAATCGATTTTACGTGTCTCAATGACAGAAATCCAAATTTATAAAATCGCATAAAATTCGCATTACTTTTTTGGCGTCGTTGCTGAAGAGGCACGGCATAGTCACATCTTTAACCTCTCTCTTGCTTTATTAGATCTTCAAGAAATTTTGTTTGTTTTGACTTCAGGTGCGAATTAGGAGAAGGAGCAGGATTTGGAGCACTTGGAGCGGAAGCTCAAGTTTCTTTTCTTCCCACGTATTACAGGTAAGCTCCCTAGGCCATTTCCTTTCAAAATCAAAAACAAAAAGCTTTAAAAAATCTTTAAATTATCAAAAAAAAATCAAAAACAATAAAATTTGAGTGTGGTGGAACCCTAAATATCAATTTTTTGCTTGTTTGCTTCATTTTTCCACCACCTTCACCTTACTGGTGGTGTGATTTTTGAAAATTTGAACATCTGTCTTGATTTTCAAAAATCAAGTTCGCGTACTTAGGAGCTTCTTAAAATCACCCAATTTCACCCAGGTAAGTGCCTTTGAGTCAGGAACCTTAAGTCCAATTTTCAAGTAATTTTATGAAATAGAAAAATTTTTAAATTCACGGATTAAACAAGGGTCTGACCTTGTTTCCTTACTATTTTCTTATTGTTCATGAATTTCATAAACTTTTATACTCATCAGATTTAGGCAAACCTAATATTTCTAGAAATCTTGAGAAATTATTTACATCATATAAAATTCTCAAAAAAAATTCATCTCATTTGAGATTTTTGCATAATCAATTTCCCAAATCAATCAATTTTGACTCTTGACACTAATAAGAAGAAAAATTCAAAAAACTACCAAACAATTTCATAAAATCATAAAAAAAATCATTTTTGGAATCCTTGTTTGATTTTGCATCAAGTGGTGGTGTTGCTTTCCTATTTAGATCAACGCTTTTTAAAGATTTTCAAAAAGAGATTCATTTAGGAGTTGCATACATAGGATTTTTCAACTTTTGGGTTTTTAATCTTCTCTCTTAGTCACATTAAATTTTAAAGGAATTGGCCGCCACCAACAACAGCTTGTTTGTTGTTATTTTGTGGAACATCAAAACCTTGTTTGAACTTTTAACAAGAAAGAATCTTAAAAGATATTAAATCTTGATTAAAATCCTAAAACACTTCAACCAAAAATCCTTGTTTGCAAATCCTTTTGATTTGGCTTGGGCACCACTTCCCACCCAATTTGCACACACATACAAAAATAGAAATAATCAGGCAATAGCTCAAACAACGCCCATCACATTCCTTTTACACTTTAAGCTCTTAGACCTAATTAAAAATTTGTAGCAATTTGACCCCTACGGTTTCATCAAACTTAGGCTTGCTCCTAGGTTTTAAGTTGTCTTTAGTTAGTATCAATTCCTTCATCTATATCGGGTGCCAGGCCAAGGGTCGTGTCAAACGACCAGGCACGGGTTTTCTACAAGCCCCCGATGATCTTCCTGGGACATGCTTGGGCCCAATCCTCGCCTTATTCAGCCTAATCAAATTTGTTGAGGGAACGAATATCCATTATTGATTTCTTATCTCCTACATAGACCAAGTCTTAGGTAAATTTTTAAGGTGTCACATTTAAGTTAGGTCTAGAATTTTGTTGCTTGATTGCACACTTTTCTCATCTCTCCCTCCTCTCCTCCCAGTTTCTTTCGTTATTTGCACGAGCGACGGTCCCAAACTTCATACTTGGAGGGACAACTTGATTTGCCCCCCACACAAAAGGACCTCTTCTTCCTCTTTCTTCCTCTCATTTGCATCATAAAATGGAAAACCAAAAAGATAAGCCCACTAACTCATCCACATCCACATCTCAACCTGCTTCTAACCCACAATATGACACGCATGCTAATTTCACGATTCCCCATTTACCTCCCATGGAGCAAACTATTCCTAAGATGCCACAACAACAACAACAATAAGCCCCCTACCTAATCACTGCTTCATGATAGCTAAGCAGCTGGCTACGCTACAAGCTAATCAACAACAATTGACTAGGACTATAACAAACCTAGCCAACCAAGGGCAAAATCCGCCACCCTGTCAGCAGATTGTCGTTCCTCTTAAGGATTTCTACGATCCTTCCAATTATGAGGACAGACCTAGGGTGGTAATTCCAGAAGGGGACTTCAAGATCAAACCAGCAATTCTGAACCTACTTAATGATGCAAACACCATCATGAGCCATAACTAGCTCAATCTGGTCCTATAAAGTCAATAAGAGCTCCTACATATCAGTCAGAAGGTCTATAGAGCAGGAGAATTATTTTGAAAAGAAAAGATAAAATAGGCTTATTTATGTAATTTTACCATCTCATCACAAATACAGAATAACCACGGGATATGCCAGGGATTTATTAAATGTCAATTAGCCATTAAAGTCCAATAAATGGGTTCATGTATATAGAAATGGATTTTCACGCATTTCAAGAATTAATGGACATCTAAAATCCTAAAAACTGACCTGCTTACTTTATTGAGGTTTTGGTCAAGATAAAATTCACATAAACCCTCTAAAATTCATATAAAAATATTCTCCAGGATTTTTCATCGTTGAATTGACCATCAGAACCTATGTTGTCCTAAAATCAACTCACAGATAGACCTTTGCACTAATTTAGGTTTTTACATAAATTACCTAGTCAAACTAGGTCAAAACTAAAATCCAACTTCACAATTGGATTCCTTATGGCTAAATTAGGCTTGTATCAAAATTTGGGCCCAATCCGATATCACCTTGAGTTAGTTTACATTTCAATCTTGACAGACTCTTTTTATCACACAATGGCCCTTAAGTTTTTGAATCCTTTACAAATAGGTCCTAACTTCATCATCTTCACATTTAGGTCCCTGCCACCATTAATGTGAATACGTTGATCTCCGGTGAAATTCGAGCGAGATTTTCTCGCTCGATTCACAATCAAACAACCCCAAAATTGAATCAAAGATTCTTTGTGAAATTCCCTACCAATTAAGACCTATCTTTAGCTCCAATTAATTCCCAAAAAGTCATGCTAACCTTTCAAAGATTTGGGTATCCTATTTCGTAAAAACCTTCCGAGCTTGGAAGCTTCTTTCCAAACTTGGAAGAGCTTCTTAAAGCCTATAAAAGAACCCTTGATGCACGGCCAAACTTTTTAGCAAGTCTTGGAGAGTAAAAAACCCCTTGTTTCGCCTTCCTCCGGCCGTCCAACGTCCAAATTGGTCGACTCTCTCGACTTCCCTCTTCGTCACGACCCTCCCTAACCAAAGGGAGGTCGTGCCTCTACCTCCGTCGACTTCGCCGCTTCGTTGATCTCTCCTTCTCCAGCGCCGGTCAACCACAATTGGTCATCTCCACCTCTCTACCTCATCTCTAAGTATCTCTATCTCTCTCTATCTCGCTACATCCTTTTCCCGCTCTCATATCTTACCTCCAACCACCGACTCTCCCTTGACGCCCTCATCTTTATCCTCTCTGGCGATGCCTACACGCCACTACACCGCTCAACTCTTGCCACTCTCACCTCCACGAGCTCTACCAACACACAAAGGGAAAAATCCCTCTGTGTATTTCGTTGATTCACCACTCCACGAGTCCCCCAAACACCACCCTCACCATACCTCCGTTCTGACTTCACCAGACCTCCTCACACGCTCACACTCCCTCGCCCACGCTCACGCCTTGCGGGTCTGGGCCTTGGTCTGTTTACCCGGCTACCCGGGCCTGCTCTGGCTCGCCTAATTCTGAGAGAGAAAGAAGAGAGAGAGAGAGAGAGGAGGGTGGTGTTTTTGCCCTCTGTTGCTCTCTACACTTGGTCTCTGAGAGGCTTTCGTGCCTTTATGCTGTGCTTGTATCTCTCACTGAGGTTTGGAGAACCGGCTTTGCCTCTATTGGTATTCAAAGCTGCGAGTTAAGGCGTCCAACGCCTTGTGCCTTCGTCTGATAAGCTGTTGTTGCTAGTTCTAAACTCCTGTGGAAACTGATTGATATTCACTGTTCGAATATTGGGATTAAATTGTAGGGTTAATTTGGTGATTCAAATCAACATTTTAAACCCTTCTTTTTGCACTTTATTACTGAGCTTCATCTCTATATCATTTTTAATTAAGTTTTAGTTGCAATTTCTCATATATTTGACTCAAACTGCGATCTTGAGATTGAATTCCTACTTCCTCCTAGCAAATGACCTCAGATTTCTTTCGAGTTATAAATTGTATCTGTTTTTGCGATTTATCGGCTATACTACAGCGCAACGACTTTTAAAACACCAATTTAGCGCGTAAACACTTAAGCACTTCCATGGCCTTCCTAGGGAAGACTCATTTAGCCACCTTGAGGAGCTCACTCTCCTCGCGCAAACAACCCATTCTCGCAATGTGCGAGAAGATCTTTGGCTGATGCAGTTATTTTCATTATCTCTCAAGGATAAGGCCGCTTATTGGTTCAGAACGATCGGTAGACCCATTACCACATGGCCTCAGCTTAAATCTACTTTCCTAAAAAAATTCTTCCCCATAGGTTGTACTAATTCACTGCGAAGATCTATTACGACCTTTCCACAAAAATCTGGCAAGACTCTACATGATGCTTGGGAACAGTTACAAGATCTCTTAAGAAGTCTCCCACATCACGAGATTCCCTTATGGTAGCTCGTGTAGATCTCCTACCTAGATTACAAGATCAACTTCGATGTTTCATCGATTCCTCATGTGGCAGCAATTTCTTAAATAAGGATGCCAAAAGTGCCTACGTATTATTTGAGGAAATGAGTGAAAACTCCTTCAATCATGCATTCATGAACACCTTTGGCAGAACTTTAAGCCCGTAGTTCGGTGTTCAAGAGATAGGCACTCAATCTATCCTTATTACCCAAGATGATCTTCAAATGATGGCTCACCAACTCAACTAAATGCAAATAAATCAGAAGAAATTTAAAGAAAGACTTGCCACACTTATCCAAGCTCCACATCTAACCCCATCTAACATCCCAAGGAGAGAAAATTTGCATAATATAAATACTGCCCCTACTGAGTATAGTCAATATTCTAAGGTTTTTTATGATTCAGTAGAAAAATATGTGGTTGATGTTCATTCCTCCCTGTTGGGAGGTAGCACAAAATAGGGCATCATGCAGGTGCCAGAGCACTTGCCTCTCCATGTTCGGGGCACAGCTTGACGCGCTCACCTGAGTCGACGCCACTCGGCTAGGTATAGGGCCTTCAGCGATTGACCATTGATAAGAACCTCATCATAAACCCTAACTAGCACAATCTAACCTAGATATGCGAGAAAAAGCTCCGACATAACTCAAAGAAAGGCTTGACTCAAAGAATTCTGAGTTTAAGAAGAAAATAAGTCATAAGGGGTAAAAATGCAATTTCACCAACACAATCTGCAAACAGGGTAACTCAGGATCCAAACATAGGTCAAACTAACCTAATAAGAAGGAAAGTGGGATGATCTGATCCAACAAGGGCTACAGCAACTCCAAGGAATTAAATGACATTCTGTAACCCTAAAACAAACCCACTTCAATTCACAAGGTTCGAGGCAGGGTAAAAATTGACTAAATCTTCTAAAATTCATAGAAAAATAATCTCTAGGGTTTAGAACCTTCAATTTGACCTTAGAAACCCATTTTAACCTACATTGAGAACCATGCCCAATTAATGATTTAATTTGGGTTTTTATGTAAATTGGCCGGTCAAACAAGGTCTGACTTAGAAACAAAATTCACCATTAAAATCCTTAGGCCCAATTTAGTCATGCATAAATACTTGAGAATAAGAAGAGACCTTCTTAACCAACTTTGCAATTTGGTCCTCATCTATTTCTTTTTGACCCTCAACTTTCGAAACCATTGCATTTTGGCCCCTAGTTTCTTCGTCGTTCTTTGCATTTAGGTCCCTCCTGCAAGTCTCTGCGCAGTGCCATGCTCCGGCGACTTTGCGCGGAACATGGTGCCGCGTAGGGAAAGGGGGATGTCCTGCAAATTGAACCTGGTGTTCCCTGTGACGTCTGCTGTCGCAGGGACACCGCCATGTCGCCTGACGACGCCCACACCTTCTGTGGGAACACGCGGAAGGTATGGGTCACACCTCCGGCCATTCTCCGGCGAGGGAGGCACGTCGCCTCCCTGCGTCCACCCCTCCGCCACCGCCTTTATAATGACCAACGTCGCCAGCCGGTTGGGGCAACTTGGTCTTGACGGAGAAAACCCCAACCCTTCCTCTCTCCTCACTCCAACAGGAACCCACCAGCTCCGGCGGCTCCTCCGTCTCGTCGCTCTGCTGCAATACCAGCAGCAGAGCCACCTTCGCCTGATCTCCCCGCGTCGCGCCGTACCAAGCGCGCGCCTCCCTGCCCTCTTACTCGCCGCCGCTCTCTCCCTCTGGGTGTTTCTTCTCTGGCGACAGTCGATACAACTGCCGCCCTGCTCCGGCCCCCTTCGTCCCTGTAGGTAGGTTAATGTTATTTCCCTTCGTCCCCTCTTTCTTTTCCCCACTGCCTTTCAGTTGATTACCCCTCAATTGCGCCCGACCACCATCATCTTCCATCCCTCCGGCAACCCTCCGGCGAGTTGCCCCCGTCGATCCGCCGCTCCACACAACTCGCCAACTGTCCCAAAAGCTCCGCCTCACCCTACCCAACACCCCCCACCCCTCCACTGCCACTCCACACCTCCATAACACTCCCCCGATCAAACCCATTTTTCTGGTTGCAGTCCGACCTAGGGCTGCCGCCAGACACCGCCCCGCAACCTGCTGCACCCTGCACTACCTTCGCCATGCCACGGCGAAGGTTTCCCTGTGGTCTGATTAGGCCGAGAGGCCCTGTTTGTGTTAGGAAGATTTTCAGCCCCGGCCGCCATTGGCGACGAAGCAAGGAGCTTCCAAGCGAGCTCCAGGCCTTGAAGCAGCAAGACTCCAGCCGAGGCGAATTGGAGAGACCTAGGTGAAGGCAGGCAGCTGGCACCCGAAGGGAAGCGAGGACACAGCTGCTGAGGCAAGCTCGCGATTCTTCCCTGCGGGCGCGTGCGAGAAGGGACGAAGTTTAGTCCCACATCGTAAGATTTTGAAGCGCCGCACCCATTTAAATTGATTTTGTGTTTTTACCTAAGCGCCTCGGGTGAGGTCTCCTCGCCCACTCGCCCACCTCGTCCGCGACCCACGCCACGCGGACCTGGCCGACCCGTTTACCCTGCACTCCTCGCGCACCACCCACACCGGTGCGCCTAGTCACAGGTATGCTACCCGACCCGATAACCCGGCTCTAGGAGAGCTTCCTATGAGCGGTTTACAGAGAGAGAGATGTGCGAGTAGAGGGAAGGGCTAGGTTTTGCTATGCCCTGTGCAGGAACAGGGCGCAAAGGAAGAAGGTTCACCACTTGGCCGCAGGAAGAAGAGGAGTGAAAGAAGAAACTCTGAAAAGGCTCTGCAACTGAGCAAGGAAGAAGAAGCGGGAAGAAGAAGAGAAGAAGAAGAAGCAGCAAAGGAAGAAAAGAGGGGAAGCACTGTAGCAGACCGCAGTTTAAGTTGTCTGACTGTGATATCAGACGACGGATGAAGCTTTAGAGGAGATAAAGCAGAGAAGAAGAAAAAGAAAATAAAAGGCTCCGCAGCAGAAGAGAAAGAAAAGAGAAGGAAGAAAGAAGATAACGACAAGAAAAAGAAGAAGAACTGAAGAAGAAAAGAACTAGAAGACAAGCAGAAGAAGAAGAGGAACTAAAGGCAATCAGAGCCAAGGAAGAAGACCCATAAAAATAAAGAAAAGAGAAAGAAGAGAAGAAGAAGACAAGCAAAGAGAGAAAGAAGAAAAGAAGAAAAAGCCAAAAGACAGAAATCTATTTCTCCCTCTCTCTCTCTCTCTTATTTTTGTAATAAAGAAACATTGTACTTCTAGAACTCCAGTAGCTCCCTGAGTTCGACCTCGGGAAACTATTTCCAAGTAAAATTTTAATGGTAACGACAACCGTAGCTGTCTTATTTTATACCACAACGACATTACTATAATAAGCATTAAAACAAATAAAGACTAGCCGCAGTTGGGAAACGTCACCAACCACCAGTTGCGAAAAGTGACACATCATGTTTTTCACCCGGGATGCTGACCTCTTAAGGCCGGCGAGAACTCAGGAGGCAATATTCCTATGTTCCCTTTATCGAATGCTGACTCTTAAGGCCAACAAGGATCCACGCAGTAATTCGCCCGCGATCCATTTATTATTTGTTGACCTCTTGAGGTCGACAAGAACTCAGGCGGTAATACGCTTACGTTCCCTTTAATAAATGCTGACCTCTTATGGCCGACAAGGATCCAGGTAGCAATACACCTGCAATCCCTTTATTATTTGTTGAACTTTTAAGGCCGACAAGGACTCAGGCAGAGCACGCCTACATTCTCCACTTATTTTAACAATCATGCACCACAGGAACAAAGGTGCCTTGCCTGCCTGAAGTTAAAACTTCGCTTCATGACAAATGCTCACCTCGCTTGATAGACAGCTGGTGTAGAAACTTCCTCTATAGTTTTATTATTTCGTCGTAGTATAGTATAGAGGGAGGTGATTACCAGTTTAATACAATTTGTTACTCGGAAATAAAGAGTTCCCGAGGCCGAACTCAGGGAGCAAGTTGTATTCTAGGGGTACAAGTTTCTTTTACAAAAATAAAGAAAGAGAGAGAGAGAATTTGTTGGCTTTTCTTCTTTTCTCTTTGCTTCTCCTCTTCTTCCTTCTCAGATCTTCTGCTCTCTTCCTTTGTTCTTCTTCTTTATCTGTAGTGGTGATGTTCTTCTTCTTCTTTCAGCTGTTTCTGCTCTTCCTTTTTCTTCTGCAGAGCGGTCCTGTTCTTCTTCTTTTTCTTTCTTTCTTCTTTTCCTTTCTTCAGATCTTCTTCTCGTGCTCTTCTTCTTCTTTCAGTTCTTTCTGCTTGTCTCTCTGTGTTCTCCTCTGCCTCGCCTTCCTTCTCCTTCCTTGCCTTCAGGACGTCGTCTGATTTTCCAATCAGACGACTTAAACCGCCGCTGCTACAGTGCCGCTCGGTGATCCTCCTTCCTTCAGCCTTCGTCTTCTTCCACGGTTCTTCTTCGCCTGTGCCTGCACACTTACACAGCTTGATCAGAGAGGGGCAAAACCTATCTCTACCCTCCCCCACGTCTCTCTCTCACAGAATCCGCTCATAGGATAGCTCTCCCAGAGCTGCCGGGTAGCCGGGTACGGGTCGCGCCTGGGTCCAGGCCCACCAGCGTGCGTGGTGGGCGAGGAGTGCAGGTCAGTCTAAGTCGGGTCCGGGCCAGGTCCGCGGGGCGTGAGTGCGGACGAGACCGGGTAACCGGGCGGGTGAAGGGGACCTCACCCCGTGTGCTGAGGCAATAAGCCTCCAGCACTTTTTCGCTTTATACCGCTGCGCTCCTTCAGAGCCTTCCGAGGTGGGACTAAATGTCCCACCCCAATTTCGCGCCTGCGCGGAGGAAGCAACTGGTAATCGCAGCGTTACGCGAGACCTTCGCGCGAGGGCTTCGACTCGACTGCAGCCTGGTACTTCGCGAAGGCGCCTTGCGCTGTCTGGGAGCGTAACCTGGGCGTGGCGCACCTGGGGCAGCAGGTGAAGAAGCTGCTTCGCTTCAACAATGGCGGCGACGAGCGCAGGTACCTGCCCACAGAAAAACGGCCTCTCGGCCCAATCAGAAACGCGGAGGACCTTCGCCGTGGCACGGCGAAGGTGGTCGGGGGGTGTGCAGGCGGCGGGGCGGAGCCTAAGGGCTGCCCTAGGTCGGACTGTGGGTCGGGAGATGGGTTTGTTCGGTGGGGTTGCAGAGGGTGATTTGGGGGAAGTGGAGGGGCGGAAATGGATCAGGGTGAGGAGGCGGAGATTATGTGCAGGTCGGCGAGCCGTGTGGGATGCTGGAGTGATGGGAGCGGCTCGCCGGAGGATGGCCGGAGGCGGAGAAGGTGAGGGTGATTGGTCGGAATCGAGGGCGACAGTAGATGTTTAAAGTGAGGAAAAGGAAGAGGGGAGGAAGAGGAGGAGTTCTACCTACTTAGCAGGACGAGGAGGGGCCGGAGCGGGCGACAGTCGTATCGACTGTCGCCGGAGAAGAAGATGCCCGGGGGAAGGGGCGGCGGCGAGCAGAGGGCCGGAGAGGCGCCAGCTGGGTGCGGCGTGGCGCGGGAAGAGCAGGGGAAGAAGTCTCTGCTGCTGGTATTGCGGCAGAGCGAAGAGGAGGAGGAGGAAGAACCGCAGGAGCTGGTGGGCGTCTGCCGGAGTGAGAAGAGAGGAAAGTTGGGGGTTTTCTCCGTCAGATCCGAGCTGGGAAGAACGGTGGAGCGACGGGGGTATTTATAGGGACCGAATCAGGGAGGAAGGCGGAGGGAGACGACGTGTCTCCCTCGCCGGAGGACGCCGGAGATGGAAACCCATACCGTCCGTGCGTTCGCACGGCCGGTATGGTGGGTTACAGCGACCAGGGGGGTGTCCCTGCGACGGCTGACGACGCAGGGCACCCCCGGTTTACTTGCCAGACTCTCCCCCTCACCCTGCGTGGCGCCATGCTCCGCGCAAGGTCGCCGGAGCATGGTGCTGGCAGGTTTTGCAGGGAGGACCTGAACGCAAAGAACGAAGGAGAGTTAGGGGCCAAAATGCGAGGGTTCAAAAGTTGAGGGCCAAAAAGTAAATATATGACGACCAAAGTGTAAAGTTGGTCAAGAAGGTTTCTTCTTAGGCTCAAGTTTTTATACATGACTAATTAGGACCTAAGGAATCTGATGGTGAATTTTATTTCTAGATTAAACCTTGTTTGACTGGTCAATTTACGCAAAAACCCAAATTAAGTTATTAATTGGGTATGGTTCTCAATGTAGGTCAAGATGGGTTCCTAAGGTCAAATTGAAGGTTCTAAACCCTAGAGATTATTTTTCTATGAATTTTAGAGGGTTTATTCCAGTTTTTCTTTGCCTTGAACCTCGTGAATTGAAGTGGATTTGTTTTAGGGTTACAGATTATCATTTAGTTCCTTGGAATTGCTGTAGCCCTTGCCAGATCATCTCATCCCACTTTTATTCTTATTAGGTTGCTTTGACCTATGTTTGGACCCTGAATTACCCTGTATGCAGATTATACTGGTAAAATTGCATTTTTACCCCTTATGACTTGTTCTCTCCTTAAACTCAGAATTCTCTGAGTTAAGCCTTTCCTTGAGTTATGTAGGAGCTTTTATCCTTTGTATTGGGTCAAAATGAGTTAGTTATGGCTCATGATGAGGTTCTCATCAACAGTCGGGAAGCCATTTGGGAGCATCATTTACTGCGAAGTTTTAAGTACTTTGACTACTCTCTCAGCAACATCTGCTAGCTAAAGAGTGGGGGCATATGATGATGTGCAAAAAGTGCCCTCAGACTTAAAACTTTGCATGAAGCCCAAAGAAGGATCCGGCTACCCAGATACCAAGTAAACAGGCAGATCCGACTTGCCTTCATTCGAGCGAATCCAGATAAGATCGGCTTGTCAAAGGACCCAGATTGACCAGAGTCGAAGAGGCAGCAACAACGCCCATGACACCCACATCGATATTAACAGTGGTGCTATCCGCACTATTAATAGCCAAATAAAGGAAGTGTCGGAGAATCCACAAGGACTGTTATAACGGATTTAATGTCATTAGGATATTGCTTGTACAATAAATAGGGAAGAGAGGCCCTCCGAGGCTCTCTTCACATAATCTGAGAGAGAGAAAATTTGTACTGACCGCTAATTCTAGTGGAAGTTCGGGAGCATTGCCCTCCCCGCAGACGTACTCCCCCTTCGAGTAGAACTGGATCATCAATTCTTGTGTCTCTTTTCTGTGATTGCATTACTTTTATTGTTGAGTCGAATCCTCCTTTTGTTCAGGAGACCAATTAGCCTCCAATACACTCACCACGACCTCCGATGTATAATCACTCACTCGCAAAGGGACTATTAATTCAAGTTCTAGATACCTTTCTCATTACCATTGCATTTCTAGCATTAGAGGCTACCCATAGGGCTTTGATTTATATTTTTGGGTGCTAAATTCTCTTTCTTCTTCATCTAAGCCTATTGTCATGCCTTGCTAACCTTTTGATAGTTCAAAAACTAGGTTAATGAGGGTGCAGGTAGTCAGGTTCCATGCCCTTAGGGAAGTTAAGGTTGTATGTAGTCTGTTATATTGGTTATTAAGCGTATTTAACGCAATAAACCTTATAGCACGACATTAACACACATCACATATTCAGAAAAGCAGCAAAAAAAATAACACAAAACAAGGTATATGGCAAAAAAGCAGAATAACTAAGTAAACCACATTCACATACCCCAGTTCATCACATAAAATATTTACAAGAGTCAAGAGTTCATAATCCATACATATATCAAAAGTTGTTTATATTACAAAGTGATAGAAAGAGTAAAGCCCCAACCATAATATTTACAAGACAAAAAGGGCCTATAGAACTCAAAACAAAAAAGTTAGAAAAGTGCAGCACTAATGCAACTGACAACTAGCTACCACTCTAGGTCCTCCCTGGGTCTAAAACCTGCAAAACAAATGGCCTGATTCACCAGGCAAGCTGGAGAGACAAAGTTAGTAAGGAGGTCCTACAATGGCTTAGAAGGTGGTTCCACCCACATTCTTAGTTGATGTGCTTCTGCCATTGCCATCTCTAGGGGCCACAGAGTTTGATAAAACTGTTAATTTTTCCACATGAGAAACTAGCGTTGTTCCCAATAGGGACAATACTATGTCTATCAGCAAGAGCAAAACGAGTAGTGTACGGGTCTTTACACTACAAGCCAAGAAACTAACTATATTATCCCATGGCTATCCCATGCACCATTATTATTATTATTATTATTATTATCAATCTCTCACTAGCCTCAGTGAACAATTTTTTAGGAATTAACCCTCTCTGGTAAAGGTGACGGAGATGTATCCTCCTCTTGAATCACAACCTAATAGTCTTTCTTTGATTAGGAGAAAGGCTACCAGCACTAGTTATCCTTGAGAGAGGAGCACCCATTCTCTATACACAAGAGTGTTGCCGACATCAGTTAGAAAAGTTGCACCTCTTGGGAGCTACCCAGGGTAATGCCTCACGAACATGAAAGGCAAGCTCAATCCGAATCAAGTGAGGATCCGTCATTAATCATCCATATCATTGGCTATAGGGTTGGTCAGATATTGTCAGGCTACATCAATGCTCCTATTAGGAGTGTGCACTCGGGGTATGCCCTCTCAATCCACCTTTGGACAAGATGTCAACCAAATCCCCCAACGGTACCCCGACGTCATTCACACATGCAGGTACCTTCCTAGCCTTCGCTTGAGTACCAGGTACCCTGACGTCATCTACACTTGCGAGCGCCTTCCTAGCTTTTTCTTGACTACCTCATGCCGAGTTAGATTGAAGTACTACAAGTACCACATTCTATGACACCTCGTGGCTAATCATTGAAGCCATGAATTGTTTGAGTTTTGAGATTGACCATTAGTAGCTATTAGCTACATCAATTTCTTGGGTTTTCAACCAGCAATGGTGAACTGATGGCTCACAAGTTCAAGGTGTCCAATCTTTCAAATCCACCTATTACGACCTAATCATATCATTTTAATTAGTTTCTTGTCCATTACTTTGATTACTTAATCCCATGGACCTACTAGATCACTTAGGGTTTCACTCAAGACCCTAGGATCCAACAATCCAGCTTTAGACTCTTGGAAAAGTATATTACACTATTAGTTCGAGAATAGGGCTTGAATTATCCAATTTGGAAGTTGCTTTTAGTTCTTATTGAGGGCCTCTTTAGATCCCCCTATGACTAATTTCATAGGTTAGTCGAGATCAAGATGAGCCTCATTAAATCTTAAAGCAGTTAATCAAGCCTTAGGAATAGCACACACAACCCATTCATGGTTTGTCCCTCTAATTGGATGTCTAACACATGGTCTAGACGTCCAAGACCATCATTTAGGATGTCCACTGCCTTGGTTATACGTCTCTTCGAAGAGCTTGCAAGGCCACCTTTCTCTATTTAGCACATCACACGTCCAAACAGAAATCTAGACGTTCAGGATCCCCTTTGGACATTTAACAAATTGGTCAGACTTTCGATGGCTAACACCGCTAAACTTTAGGAACTTGACCATGCTACGAATGATGTCTGATTTTGGAGTTAGACGTCCAGGATGCCCTGTATCAAATGTTTGATGGAATTATCAGGCATCTTCTAGAGCAAACTGTCACCTACATTGGATCGACTTCCATTTGAAATCTAACCATCATCAACACACTAAGGCAGAAAATAGACATTCTAACACCCTGATGTCCCAGGTTTAGTGCCATTGATCTCATCTTAAACTTAGAATTCAAACTGTGGTGTCGATTGGACTACATGCAAACACAGGGCCATGCTCCAAGAGTAATTACTACTACCATGGCACTGTTGAAGGGATTTAGCTAGGAGTTTTTAGTATGCTTCGTTGTAGTAAAAACACCTAAATAGGCCTCTCAACAAATAATATTTGTAACTCAAATATCTAGAAATGAAGTTCGAGGTTGAACACAAGGAGCAAATTGGAATTTACATGCTAATCTTTAATTAAAATATAAATGAGCACAGGAAATCAAATCAACAAATTGATATTCAATGCATAACATGAGTATTTCATGAGTTTACTATAATATAAAGAGATCAAGACAAAATAATGGTGATTTAAATCACCAATTATTAGCCCTAATTAGATATGTATATCAGATATCTCAATTAAACCAAATAATCTAACAGTAATCAAACGTCTAGCATGTCAATCAAACAACTTAAGTGTCACTTGCTACAGTGCTCTGTAACGAGCCTGTTCTCTTATGCTCTCCTTTTCTTCTTCTTCTTTAGGTCTTTTCCTTCTTCTTTCACAACCAGTGCCTTCTTCCTTTCCTCTTCTTTTCTCCTTCTGCCAGTACCTTCCCCTTTTCTTCTTCTTCCTTCTCCGCTTTCCTTCAGAGAGCACAAGAGTTCTCTCTCATAGTTAAGTATCTCACAGTGCACAGACGAGCAAAACCCTCCCCTCCCCCGCTCTCTCTCTCTTTCCTGCCCCTTCCTCTTCCTCAGATAGTCTAACCTTAATTGGGTATACGAACCATGAAGTATCGGGTCTAGGGCTACCGGCAGTGGGTAGTAGCCAAGGAGTAAGTAGGCGGGTCGTGCATGCGCGGGTGAAGGGACCTCACCCCCGTGTCTCGAGGCACTAAGGCAAGAGCAGAAAAACATTTATGCACGACCAAACACTTATCCATGCCCAATGTGGGACTAAACGTCCCCCTTCCTTCTCACACAAAGCAGCAGGCGATTCTTCGTTCAATTGCAGCAGCTGCAGAGGGCGTGACTCTCAATTGAAGACCTGGGCACATGCTTGGGATGGATCCACAGCGCCTGGAGCATTCATGGCCTAGAGCTTGAAGAACGAAGGCAGCAATAATGGTAGTGACAGAGGTGGGCAGTGAGTACCTGAAAATCACAAAAACGGCCTCACGGCCACATTAAAATAGCTCATGAGCATCATTGGAGGGTATGGAGTGCGATGGCGGTGATTTCATGGCATGTGGAAGTGAGTGGTGGTCGAAAGGAGTCTGAGATCGTTGCATGAAGGTGGGTTGTTCGATGGGCAATTTGGATGGGAAATAGAGTGAAATAGGAGAGGGGTTTTGTGCAGATGCGTACGGCGAAGCTTGTGGACTTGTCGGCGAGGCATTTGGAGGTTTGTAGCGTGCGGAGGACCTCACCGAAGAGGTGGCCGAAGGTGAGGGAGATGACGGTGGACGATGTGTCCAGGGTTTGTTTTTGGGTTTTGAATAGTGGAAATTAACCTAAGGATCTAAGGAAACCTAACTAATCTACCGTAATTGGATGAAAGGGAGGATGTGCACCGATTTTGGCAGGCCGACGACGGAGAAGACAAAATCTCTTGTGATGAAGGAGCGGCGAGGAAGACGAGGTAGATGGCATCAGTTGGTATTGCGAGACGCTGATGAATGTGAGGAAGAAGGATCCACCCGCTATTTATCTATGAGGGTGGACGAGGAAGGTGGTCAAAGGACTCGCCAGAGTTAGCGGAGAAGGAGGTCGAGGAGAAGGAAAGAAGGGGGAACCAGCCTCCAAACCAAGCTCAGGAGGTAAGGAAATGCATGAGGGATCTTTTTTATAGGCCTTAGGGGGTGTTTCAATCTTGGAAAGAAGCTTTCAAGCTTGAGAGCTTTGAGCATAAAATGATACCCGAATCTTTCATGCATTCATATGAGAGATTGAGGACTTGGGGTCTAAGGTCGGGTCTAATTGAAAGAGAATTCCTCAAGAAATCTTTGGTTCAAATTTGGAAGTAATTGATTTAGAAACAAGGGAGAAAATATCACTCGAATCTCGCTGGTGAGCTGCAACTATTCCTAATGGCAGTAGGGACCTAGATGTGAAGGTGGTGACAAAGTTTGGGGGTCTCTGCAATATATTTTGAAAGCTGATGGCGATTCCACGCGGTTTGTTAAATACGTCGTTGTAACGCGCAAAATCGATCAACTCTTAAATTTATAATCCTAGATAGGGGAGTATCTAGGGTCGTCCAAGGAGGCCAAATGTTTGCAATAGTGATTCTCTTGCTAGGAATATAAATCTCAACTTTCTTTTTGGTATTTTTCAATATACCATTTTTTTTTTTTGTTTTTGAACTAAGGCAACATGCGAAATTATGGCGGGAAAAGTGTTTACACTTCCAATTAAGTAAACTACTCTAAAGTGGCAAGTAGAGCCTCTCCCTAAGCTCACTCTAAGCAAGTGGAGGCCTAGAATAATTAGGGAGAGGAAGTGAAGAATGCTGAAAATAAGCAAATAGAAATGCAAACAAGATATGCGAAGAAGGCAACTAGATAATTGATAAAGTGTTTAACAAAAATGCCTAGTAGAGGAATGCTTCTACTACTAGATAATTGAAATAAAGAAAGAAAACACAAATCCTCTAAATAGATGGTGAAGAAGAGGGCTTCTTGCTCCAAGGTTGGTGGCTCCCAAGCTTGAAAAGAATCCTTCAACTCCTTCCTTGCAGTACTCCGCCAAAGTGATGACCTCCAAAGCAAGCCCTAAGGGGGCGTGCCCTAAGTTTCTCTCCAAGGGTGGACGTCCACCCTAAGCTTTTCTCCTTTGCCTGGCCGTCCTCCTTGAAGTGGGAGAGTCCTCCTCCTTGGCGTGGCTCAAGTTGAAGAGAGTGGGGAGAAGAAGGCACCAAAAGGGCTGGTGATGTGCCCCTTTAATCTCCTTCTCTACTCCTTCTTCTTGGCCGTAGGTATAGGTGGTTTAGGTAGAAAATATACTAAGGGAGGATGCCCAAAAATGGTGGTAGGTGGTGGCCTTTTATAGAATAGGAGGGGGGCTATGGTGACCTTTGAAATGGATGGCCAAGATGAGTTGATGGAGGTGGTTGGAGATCCCATGGCCAAGGAGAGTTGGCGCCACCTTAAAGGGCACCAAGGGGTAGTTATGGGTGTTGACACCCTTTGGTGTTGGCGCCAAAATGGGCATTCTAGAAGGTCATTAGGTGGCGCCACCTTAAGGTTCTAGAAGGGGGGGTATGTGGATGGCTAGGATGGCTTATGTGGGTAGGTGTAGGGTGGATTTAAGGGGCTGAAAGTGGCGCCAATATAGAGGTGGTTAGGGGTGGTTTTTGGCACCAACTTGAAGTGTCTTTTGGTGGAGATAATGGGGTGAAGGGATGGCTATGAGGTGGCGCCAACTTGAGTAGAGTAGCTAGCTTAGGTAGGCTTGAGTTGGTGGAGCTAGCTAGGGTTGATTTTGGAGGTAATGAATGGCCAAGGAGCTGGTTGTTAGCTATGCTAAGCTAAGCTAAGATAAGCTAAGCTAGCTTAGCTAAAGGTGGAGTGGAGGAGAAGGTGTTGGAGCTAGGGTTTGGAGGAAGGAGCTGAGGAGGAGAGTCTGGAGCTGGAGCTGAAGCTGGCTGCTACTGAAGAGGCTGGCATGGGGCTACTCTAGCTGGCTTAGCTTGCTAGTTCTTTGCTAGCTACTAAGCCAAGCTAAAGTGAGCTAGCTTCTACCAAAATGAGCTGAGGTGAGCTAGGTCTGGTGCTCCCAGGGAGAATCAAGCTGGTTGAGGCAGCTAAGGTAGCTTAGCTCAACTGAGTTGAGCTAAGCTGAGTCCCCGGGAGCTGGACTTGAGCTTCCTGAGCTGAGATGAATTCTTCTTCAGCTGGCTGGAGTTGAGTGGAGCTGAATGTAGCTGGATCTGAGCTGGGGTGAACTCCTGTCAACTCAGCTGAGCTAGCTAGAGCTCCCTGTGAACTAGTGGGAGCTGAGATGAGCTAGACTCAGCTAAGTTGAGCTGGATCTGAGCTGACTTGAGCTAGGGTGAGCTAAGGTGAACTCTCTTGAGCTGCCATCCAGCTGAGATTAGCTGAATGGAGCTGGGATGAGCTAACCCTAGTTCAAGTAAGCTAGGTTCCAGCTATGGTGAGCTGGATCAAGCTGGGTTCCAACTAGTCTGGGCTTCTCCTTCACCAATTGCCTTCTTGAGTGCTAGGGTTTTAGGGATCTGTGAATTTATACATCCCTAACACTCACAAAAACACATTAAAACAACAATAAAAAATGCAATGCATGCCTATCCTAATTTATGCCTAAATGCAGCCCAAAAACCCGTTTGCGGAGTAAAATCCTAAGAGCTAGGTTTGTTTTAATGCATAAGAATGATGATAAACTGGCGTTTATCACACCCCCATGCTTATCTTTTGCTAGTCTCTTAGCAAAACATTAATTTTTTTGGAAAACGGAATTTTTGGGAAATCTAATTTTTTTAGACTTTTGAGGAGAAAAAGAGATTAAGGGACCTTGGTAGATTAAAACACAGGAGATACGGGATTTGTTGAAGATAAACATCAGGATTTGTTTTTGGATCCAACCATTAGATAGAACGGGATCATTATATCCTCAGAAAATTCACAAATTAACCCCTTGTTAATTCAGATGACTTGAAATGTTTGTTTTTAGGATTTTTCTGGCTCGTGAATCTGATTCGCAACTTGCAAATTCCTTTAAAACCTTGTGTCTGTGCTTGTGAAAAGCCAACCTTTATAAGGACGTGTTATTATTATTATTATTTTTTTTTTCTCTCCCCCATGCTTATTTTTAGCTTAGTCTTACAACAGATGTGTCGGTATCATCATTCCCGTTACCATTCCTCGAGGGGGCTCTGGCGCCAGTACTTCGGGATAGCACTGTCCATGACACCACCCAGGAACTCACAACCCCAAAACACGATGCGGTGACAAGGGGCGCTCCAAACAAACTCAAGCTCTTGCTCCGATGCTATAGGTAGAGCACCGTCCAAGACACTTGAGCTGCTGAAATGCGCTTTAATGCTCCGTCTAAAGATATGAAATATAGATATAGAGCAGCGCCGAGGCGATAACATGTTGACATCGCGTCCTCAAAGAAGGTTTTTTCCTTCTTCTCGACGGTGGGAACTCAAACCAATGATTTGCTTCAGACTTTTACTAAATCCAAACAAGGGAGTTTTTCAAATTTTTTGTTATTTTTAAGTGTTGGCTTGTGTGTGAAAATTGACACAAGAAGTTTCTCAAGAACCGCAAGTTTTTGAATCAAAAACTAAGTCAAATACTTTCCATATTACAAAATAGGATCAAGTCACCTGAACTATCATGAGTTCAGGTGGAATTTTAGAGAAGGATATCTGATCTAGTCTAAAATAGACCCTGGAATTCTAATGATCAGATCCACATCCTCATCCTTAGTTTGTTAAAGATTAAATCCCATTGTACCAGAAGTGAATTTTTCGACCTTAGTCCTGATTTCAAAATTTTTCCTCAAAAATTTTTCAACATTTTTTTTTTCTTTTTGTTTTTTGTTTTTGGGTATGCAAGCAGGAAATAAATTAAAGAAAATTACACGTTTTTAGGTTTTAAACATCCTAAATCGATCGTAAAAATTTAAAAACACCCCCCCATGCTTAAGATATGCCATGTCCTCATGCATTAGGAGGGAAAAGGAATCACCTTAGTGAAGAACGGTCAGGTTTAAGATGAATAAAACCTGGAAAAAGAAGAAAAAAGGAAAGCAAGAAAAAAAAAAAAAAATCGATGGGTTACCTCCCATCCAGTGCTATCTTTTACGCCATTCAGCCGGGCGTGAAGGTATGCACAGAAGACGGAAAATCATGTAAATAATTGGACACTTGGATGCCCGCAAAAAAGGTGTCTTCGTCTAGATCCCTAGAAAATTGATTAGAAATAATATTGGGATCAAAGTGAGATGGAAATTGATAAGTGTGGCCCGAGTCTGGCCATGGTTTTAATTCAGGTTGGGTGCCAAACTCGGGCGGGGTTGGTGGCAGGTCCGTAAGAAAGGGGTCGGGGAAGGAATGGTGAGTTAGTGTGGAAAAATTAGGTGCGTGAATAGTGGGTGGGTTAGGGGGGGTATCAGGAACAAATTTGGAGTCAAGACAAGTTTCCGGATCACAGATCTCGCCGACCACTGAGTCTGAATCAGAGTCCTCAAAAAAACTGTGGTCGGTAAGGGTATCTATTAACATTGTCTCCTCCACCATATTAGAAATTTCAGTATCTGAGTCCTCAAAGAAGTTATCATCATGGAATCTCCTGGAGGATTTAAAAATATCTAAGGTGATAGTTTGGCCTGCACAGTTGATATCCATTTTGCCTGTGTGGCAATTGATATTTGCCTTTGCAATAGCCAAAAAGGGGCGTCCAAGGATTATCGGGGAGTCCAGTAATGATTCGGGTGCCTCAATGTCAAGAACCAGAAAGTCTGCAGGGAAGACACAATTCTGGACCTTGACTAATACATCCTCGACAATCCCACGAGGTTTGATTGTAGATCGGTCGGCTAATTGCAGGGTAACCTCGACGGGTTTTAATTCACCGATCTGAAATTCTTCGAATAAACTTGTGGGAATAATATTTACAGAGGCACCAAGATCAAGGAGGGTGCGATTAAATGTAGTGTCATCAATAATTACAGAAATTAAAGGCGCCCCCGGATCTTTCATCTTAGGAGGCAGCTTACTCTGTATGACAGAGCTTACTGTCTCCGAAAGATGCACCTGTCCTAGATTTTTGGCCTGCCTTTTAGGAGTACAAATCTCCTTTAAAAATTTAGCATAGGCAGGTATATATTTAATGGCATCTAGGAGAGGGATATTGATATGAACTTGCCCAAATAGCTCCATGAGTTCTTCTGTAGTGGGTTCAGATTTCTTTCTTTTGTTGGTGGTAGGGTAGAGAGCTTGTGGGAAAGGGATAGGAATCTTGTCTTGAGATTTTTATTGTTCTTTTTCTTCCTGATGGGGAGGTGGGGAGTCAACTTGCACATGTATCTTACCAGGTTCGTGCGAAGGCTCGGGGTCAGTGGTGGTTTTCCCACTCCTCAAGGTAACTGCATGTGCAGTCGGATTATTATTTGGAGGAGGTGGGGGGGCCTGTGATTGCAGGAACCTGGGCGGCTGCTGAGGTGGATTAGGAGGAGGCTGATTTGGATAATGTGGATTTCTACCCATATAATGGTTCCCTTGGTGATTGGGATTGGGTATGGGTTGGGACGGAAGATGTCCTACAGGTCTTTGCGTGGGAGCAACCCCAATCTGATTGTTCAGATTTGTGATGTTGCGGGTTACTTCCGTCATTTTTGTTTGCATATCCTGCAGGGTCCGTAGCATCTGGGCATTGATATCTTGTTGGGATGGCCCAGGATGGAAATTTGGATTCGACCCATACCCATTAAAATGATATGGTTGGGAGGAAACTTGATTATTCCAGGAGTAGTTCGGGTAATTTTTCCAATTGGAAGAATTTTTAAAGGGCTCCTGGATGGCAGAAATATTTTGGGTGGGGTTAAGATCTGGATAATTGAAATTCCCCAGTGAATCATGGGCAACCTCAGAATAATCAGCAGGAGTGGTGTTAAAGAAGCATACAAGCAAACAATGGATTTTAAAATGCACCACTCCACTTAATTTAAGTGTTTAGGGTCCTGAAAGCCAAGTTTAATATATTTTTGGTAGTTTTAATTATTTATGTGACCAGAAAGAGGAACCAACCTGAATTTTCGCGGGAAGAAAATGACCTTTGAGCTCTCTCTTCCAGATTCCCGCCTTCCCGCTGTAGTTCCTGCACACACAAAAGAAAGAAAGAGAAGGGGATGAGATCCACTTCAAGCAAGAGAAAATGAGTTAATGCAAAGCCGTGCCTCCCCGGCAACGGCGCCAAAAAGTGATGGCGATTCCACGCGGTTTGTTAAATACGTCGTTGTAACGCGCAAAATCGATCAACTCTTAAATTTATAATCCTAGATAGGGGAGTATCTAGGGTCGTCCAAGGAGGCCAAATGTTTGCAATAGTGATTCTCTTGCTAGGAATATAAATCTCAACTTTCTTTTTGGTATTTTTCAATATACCATTTTTTTTTTTTGTTTTTGAACTAAGGCAACATGCGAAATTATGGCGGGAAAAGTGTTTACACTTCCAATTAAGTAAACTACTCTAAAGTGGCAAGTAGAGCCTCTCCCTAAGCTCACTCTAAGCAAGTGGAGGCCTAGAATAATTAGGGAGAGGAAGTGAAGAATGCTGAAAATAAGCAAATAGAAATGCAAACAAGATATGCGAAGAAGGCAACTAGATAATTGATAAAGTGTTTAACAAAAATGCCTAGTAGAGGAATGCTTCTACTACTAGATAATTGAAATAAAGAAAGAAAACACAAATCCTCTAAATAGATGGTGAAGAAGAGGGCTTCTTGCTCCAAGGTTGGTGGCTCCCAAGCTTGAAAAGAATCCTTCAACTCCTTCCTTGCAGTACTCCGCCAAAGTGATGACCTCCAAAGCAAGCCCTAAGGGGGCGTGCCCTAAGTTTCTCTCCAAGGGTGGACGTCCACCCTAAGCTTTTCTCCTTTGCCTGGCCGTCCTCCTTGAAGTGGGAGAGTCCTCCTCCTTGGCGTGGCTCAAGTTGAAGAGAGTGGGGAGAAGAAGGCACCAAAAGGGCTGGTGATGTGCCCCTTTAATCTCCTTCTCTACTCCTTCTTCTTGGCCGTAGGTATAGGTGGTTTAGGTAGAAAATATACTAAGGGAGGATGCCCAAAAATGGTGGTAGGTGGTGGCCTTTTATAGAATAGGAGGGGGGCTATGGTGACCTTTGAAATGGATGGCCAAGATGAGTTGATGGAGGTGGTTGGAGATCCCATGGCCAAGGAGAGTTGGCGCCACCTTAAAGGGCACCAAGGGGTAGTTATGGGTGTTGACACCCTTTGGTGTTGGCGCCAAAATGGGCATTCTAGAAGGTCATTAGGTGGCGCCACCTTAAGGTTCTAGAAGGGGGGGTATGTGGATGGCTAGGATGGCTTATGTGGGTAGGTGTAGGGTGGATTTAAGGGGCTGAAAGTGGCGCCAATATAGAGGTGGTTAGGGGTGGTTTTTGGCACCAACTTGAAGTGTCTTTTGGTGGAGATAATGGGGTGAAGGGATGGCTATGAGGTGGCGCCAACTTGAGTAGAGTAGCTAGCTTAGGTAGGCTTGAGTTGGTGGAGCTAGCTAGGGTTGATTTTGGAGGTAATGAATGGCCAAGGAGCTGGTTGTTAGCTATGCTAAGCTAAGCTAAGATAAGCTAAGCTAGCTTAGCTAAAGGTGGAGTGGAGGAGAAGGTGTTGGAGCTAGGGTTTGGAGGAAGGAGCTGAGGAGGAGAGTCTGGAGCTGGAGCTGAAGCTGGCTGCTACTGAAGAGGCTGGCATGGGGCTACTCTAGCTGGCTTAGCTTGCTAGTTCTTTGCTAGCTACTAAGCCAAGCTAAAGTGAGCTAGCTTCTACCAAAATGAGCTGAGGTGAGCTAGGTCTGGTGCTCCCAGGGAGAATCAAGCTGGTTGAGGCAGCTAAGGTAGCTTAGCTCAACTGAGTTGAGCTAAGCTGAGTCCCCGGGAGCTGGACTTGAGCTTCCTGAGCTGAGATGAATTCTTCTTCAGCTGGCTGGAGTTGAGTGGAGCTGAATGTAGCTGGATCTGAGCTGGGGTGAACTCCTGTCAACTCAGCTGAGCTAGCTAGAGCTCCCTGTGAACTAGTGGGAGCTGAGATGAGCTAGACTCAGCTAAGTTGAGCTGGATCTGAGCTGACTTGAGCTAGGGTGAGCTAAGGTGAACTCTCTTGAGCTGCCATCCAGCTGAGATTAGCTGAATGGAGCTGGGATGAGCTAACCCTAGTTCAAGTAAGCTAGGTTCCAGCTATGGTGAGCTGGATCAAGCTGGGTTCCAACTAGTCTGGGCTTCTCCTTCACCAATTGCCTTCTTGAGTGCTAGGGTTTTAGGGATCTGTGAATTTATACATCCCTAACACTCACAAAAACACATTAAAACAACAATAAAAAATGCAATGCATGCCTATCCTAATTTATGCCTAAATGCAGCCCAAAAACCCGTTTGCGGAGTAAAATCCTAAGAGCTAGGTTTGTTTTAATGCATAAGAATGATGATAAACTGGCGTTTATCACACCCCCATGCTTATCTTTTGCTAGTCTCTTAGCAAAACATTAATTTTTTTGGAAAACGGAATTTTTGGGAAATCTAATTTTTTTAGACTTTTGAGGAGAAAAAGAGATTAAGGGACCTTGGTAGATTAAAACACAGGAGATACGGGATTTGTTGAAGATAAACATCAGGATTTGTTTTTGGATCCAACCATTAGATAGAACGGGATCATTATATCCTCAGAAAATTCACAAATTAACCCCTTGTTAATTCAGATGACTTGAAATGTTTGTTTTTAGGATTTTTCTGGCTCGTGAATCTGATTCGCAACTTGCAAATTCCTTTAAAACCTTGTGTCTGTGCTTGTGAAAAGCCAACCTTTATAAGGACGTGTTATTATTATTATTATTTTTTTTTTCTCTCCCCCATGCTTATTTTTAGCTTAGTCTTACAACAGATGTGTCGGTATCATCATTCCCGTTACCATTCCTCGAGGGGGCTCTGGCGCCAGTACTTCGGGATAGCACTGTCCATGACACCACCCAGGAACTCACAACCCCAAAACACGATGCGGTGACAAGGGGCGCTCCAAACAAACTCAAGCTCTTGCTCCGATGCTATAGGTAGAGCACCGTCCAAGACACTTGAGCTGCTGAAATGCGCTTTAATGCTCCGTCTAAAGATATGAAATATAGATATAGAGCAGCGCCGAGGCGATAACATGTTGACATCGCGTCCTCAAAGAAGGTTTTTTCCTTCTTCTCGACGGTGGGAACTCAAACCAATGATTTGCTTCAGACTTTTACTAAATCCAAACAAGGGAGTTTTTCAAATTTTTTGTTATTTTTAAGTGTTGGCTTGTGTGTGAAAATTGACACAAGAAGTTTCTCAAGAACCGCAAGTTTTTGAATCAAAAACTAAGTCAAATACTTTCCATATTACAAAATAGGATCAAGTCACCTGAACTATCATGAGTTCAGGTGGAATTTTAGAGAAGGATATCTGATCTAGTCTAAAATAGACCCTGGAATTCTAATGATCAGATCCACATCCTCATCCTTAGTTTGTTAAAGATTAAATCCCATTGTACCAGAAGTGAATTTTTCGACCTTAGTCCTGATTTCAAAATTTTTCCTCAAAAATTTTTCAACATTTTTTTTTTCTTTTTGTTTTTTGTTTTTGGGTATGCAAGCAGGAAATAAATTAAAGAAAATTACACGTTTTTAGGTTTTAAACATCCTAAATCGATCGTAAAAATTTAAAAACACCCCCCCATGCTTAAGATATGCCATGTCCTCATGCATTAGGAGGGAAAAGGAATCACCTTAGTGAAGAACGGTCAGGTTTAAGATGAATAAAACCTGGAAAAAGAAGAAAAAAGGAAAGCAAGAAAAAAAAAAAAAAATCGATGGGTTACCTCCCATCCAGTGCTATCTTTTACGCCATTCAGCCGGGCGTGAAGGTATGCACAGAAGACGGAAAATCATGTAAATAATTGGACACTTGGATGCCCGCAAAAAAGGTGTCTTCGTCTAGATCCCTAGAAAATTGATTAGAAATAATATTGGGATCAAAGTGAGATGGAAATTGATAAGTGTGGCCCGAGTCTGGCCATGGTTTTAATTCAGGTTGGGTGCCAAACTCGGGCGGGGTTGGTGGCAGGTCCGTAAGAAAGGGGTCGGGGAAGGAATGGTGAGTTAGTGTGGAAAAATTAGGTGCGTGAATAGTGGGTGGGTTAGGGGGGGTATCAGGAACAAATTTGGAGTCAAGACAAGTTTCCGGATCACAGATCTCGCCGACCACTGAGTCTGAATCAGAGTCCTCAAAAAAACTGTGGTCGGTAAGGGTATCTATTAACATTGTCTCCTCCACCATATTAGAAATTTCAGTATCTGAGTCCTCAAAGAAGTTATCATCATGGAATCTCCTGGAGGATTTAAAAATATCTAAGGTGATAGTTTGGCCTGCACAGTTGATATCCATTTTGCCTGTGTGGCAATTGATATTTGCCTTTGCAATAGCCAAAAAGGGGCGTCCAAGGATTATCGGGGAGTCCAGTAATGATTCGGGTGCCTCAATGTCAAGAACCAGAAAGTCTGCAGGGAAGACACAATTCTGGACCTTGACTAATACATCCTCGACAATCCCACGAGGTTTGATTGTAGATCGGTCGGCTAATTGCAGGGTAACCTCGACGGGTTTTAATTCACCGATCTGAAATTCTTCGAATAAACTTGTGGGAATAATATTTACAGAGGCACCAAGATCAAGGAGGGTGCAATTAAATGTAGTGTCATCAATAATTACAGAAATTAAAGGCGCCCCCGGATCTTTCATCTTAGGAGGCAGCTTACTCTGTATGACAGAGCTTACTGTCTCCGAAAGATGCACCTGTCCTAGATTTTTGGCCTGCCTTTTAGGAGTACAAATCTCCTTTAAAAATTTAGCATAGGCAGGTATATATTTAATGGCATCTAGGAGAGGGATATTGATATGAACTTGCCCAAATAGCTCCATGAGTTCTTCTGTAGTGGGTTCAGATTTCTTTCTTTTGTTGGTGGTAGGGTAGAGAGCTTGTGGGAAAGGGATAGGAATCTTGTCTTGAGATTTTTATTGTTCTTTTTCTTCCTGATGGGGAGGTGGGGAGTCAACTTGCACATGTATCTTACCAGGTTCGTGCGAAGGCTCGGGGTCAGTGGTGGTTTTCCCACTCCTCAAGGTAACTGCATGTGCAGTCGGATTATTATTTGGAGGAGGTGGGGGGGCCTGTGATTGCAGGAACCTGGGCGGCTGCTGAGGTGGATTAGGAGGAGGCTGATTTGGATAATGTGGATTTCTACCCATATAATGGTTCCCTTGGTGATTGGGATTGGGTATGGGTTGGGACGGAAGATGTCCTACAGGTCTTTGCGTGGGAGCAACCCCAATCTGATTGTTCAGATTTGTGATGTTGCGGGTTACTTCCGTCATTTTTGTTTGCATATCCTGCAGGGTCCGTAGCATCTGGGCATTGATATCTTGTTGGGATGGCCCAGGATGGAAATTTGGATTCGACCCATACCCATTAAAATGATATGGTTGGGAGGAAACTTGATTATTCCAGGAGTAGTTCGGGTAATTTTTCCAATTGGAAGAATTTTTAAAGGGCTCCTGGATGGCAGAAATATTTTGGGTGGGGTTAAGATCTGGATAATTGAAATTCCCCAGTGAATCATGGGCAACCTCAGAATAATCAGCAGGAGTGGTGTTAAAGAAGCATACAAGCAAACAATGGATTTTAAAATGCACCACTCCACTTAATTTAAGTGTTTAGGGTCCTGAAAGCCAAGTTTAATATATTTTTGGTAGTTTTAATTATTTATGTGACCAGAAAGAGGAACCAACCTGAATTTTCGCGGGAAGAAAATGACCTTTGAGCTCTCTCTTCCAGATTCCCGCCTTCCCGCTGTAGTTCCTGCACACACAAAAGAAAGAAAGAGAAGGGGATGAGATCCACTTCAAGCAAGAGAAAATGAGTTAATGCAAAGCCGTGCCTCCCCGGCAACGGCGCCAAAAAGTGATGGCGATTCCACGCGGTTTGTTAAATACGTCGTTGTAACGCGCAAAATCGATCAACTCTTAAATTTATAATCCTAGATAGGGGAGTATCTAGGGTCGTCCAAGGAGGCCAAATGTTTGCAATAGTGATTCTCTTGCTAGGAATATAAATCTCAACTTTCTTTTTGGTATTTTTCAATATACCATTTTTTTTTTTTGTTTTTGAACTAAGGCAACATGCGAAATTATGGCGGGAAAAGTGTTTACACTTCCAATTAAGTAAACTACTCTAAAGTGGCAAGTAGAGCCTCTCCCTAAGCTCACTCTAAGCAAGTGGAGGCCTAGAATAATTAGGGAGAGGAAGTGAAGAATGCTGAAAATAAGCAAATAGAAATGCAAACAAGATATGCGAAGAAGGCAACTAGATAATTGATAAAGTGTTTAACAAAAATGCCTAGTAGAGGAATGCTTCTACTACTAGATAATTGAAATAAAGAAAGAAAACACAAATCCTCTAAATAGATGGTGAAGAAGAGGGCTTCTTGCTCCAAGGTTGGTGGCTCCCAAGCTTGAAAAGAATCCTTCAACTCCTTCCTTGCAGTACTCCGCCAAAGTGATGACCTCCAAAGCAAGCCCTAAAGGGGCGTGCCCTAAGTTTCTCTCCAAGGGTGGACGTCCACCCTAAGCTTTTCTCCTTTGCCTGGCCGTCCTCCTTGAAGTGGGAGAGTCCTCCTCCTTGGCGTGGCTCAAGTTGAAGAGAGTGGGGAGAAGAAGGCACCAAAAGGGCTGGTGATGTGCCCCTTTAATCTCCTTCTCTACTCCTTCTTCTTGGCCGTAGGTATAGGTGGTTTAGGTAGAAAATATACTAAGGGAGGATGCCCAAAAATGGTGGTAGGTGGTGGCCTTTTATAGAATAGGAGGGGGGCTATGGTGACCTTTGAAATGGATGGCCAAGATGAGTTGATGGAGGTGGTTGGAGATCCCATGGCCAAGGAGAGTTGGCGCCACCTTAAAGGGCACCAAGGGGTAGTTATGGGTGTTGACACCCTTTGGTGTTGGCGCCAAAATGGGCATTCTAGAAGGTCATTAGGTGGCGCCACCTTAAGGTTCTAGAAGGGGGGGTATGTGGATGGCTAGGATGGCTTATGTGGGTAGGTGTAGGGTGGATTTAAGGGGCTGAAAGTGGCGCCAATATAGAGGTGGTTAGGGGTGGTTTTTGGCACCAACTTGAAGTGTCTTTTGGTGGAGATAATGGGGTGAAGGGATGGCTATGAGGTGGCGCCAACTTGAGTAGAGTAGCTAGCTTAGGTAGGCTTGAGTTGGTGGAGCTAGCTAGGGTTGATTTTGGAGGTAATGAATGGCCAAGGAGCTGGTTGTTAGCTATGCTAAGCTAAGCTAAGATAAGCTAAGCTAGCTTAGCTAAAGGTGGAGTGGAGGAGAAGGTGTTGGAGCTAGGGTTTGGAGGAAGGAGCTGAGGAGGAGAGTCTGGAGCTGGAGCTGAAGCTGGCTGCTACTGAAGAGGCTGGCATGGGGCTACTCTAGCTGGCTTAGCTTGCTAGTTCTTTGCTAGCTACTAAGCCAAGCTAAAGTGAGCTAGCTTCTACCAAAATGAGCTGAGGTGAGCTAGGTCTGGTGCTCCCAGGGAGAATCAAGCTGGTTGAGGCAGCTAAGGTAGCTTAGCTCAACTGAGTTGAGCTAAGCTGAGTCCCCGGGAGCTGGACTTGAGCTTCCTGAGCTGAGATGAATTCTTCTTCAGCTGGCTGGAGTTGAGTGGAGCTGAATGTAGCTGGATCTGAGCTGGGGTGAACTCCTGTCAACTCAGCTGAGCTAGCTAGAGCTCCCTGTGAACTAGTGGGAGCTGAGATGAGCTAGACTCAGCTAAGTTGAGCTGGATCTGAGCTGACTTGAGCTAGGGTGAGCTAAGGTGAACTCTCTTGAGCTGCCATCCAGCTGAGATTAGCTGAATGGAGCTGGGATGAGCTAACCCTAGTTCAAGTAAGCTAGGTTCCAGCTATGGTGAGCTGGATCAAGCTGGGTTCCAACTAGTCTGGGCTTCTCCTTCACCAATTGCCTTCTTGAGTGCTAGGGTTTTAGGGATCTGTGAATTTATACATCCCTAACACTCACAAAAACACATTAAAACAACAATAAAAAATGCAATGCATGCCTATCCTAATTTATGCCTAAATGCAGCCCAAAAACCCGTTTGCGGAGTAAAATCCTAAGAGCTAGGTTTGTTTTAATGCATAAGAATGATGATAAACTGGCGTTTATCACACCCCCATGCTTATCTTTTGCTAGTCTCTTAGCAAAACATTAATTTTTTTGGAAAACGGAATTTTTGGGAAATCTAATTTTTTTAGACTTTTGAGGAGAAAAAGAGATTAAGGGACCTTGGTAGATTAAAACACAGGAGATACGGGATTTGTTGAAGATAAACATCAGGATTTGTTTTTGGATCCAACCATTAGATAGAACGGGATCATTATATCCTCAGAAAATTCACAAATTAACCCCTTGTTAATTCAGATGACTTGAAATGTTTGTTTTTAGGATTTTTCTGGCTCGTGAATCTGATTCGCAACTTGCAAATTCCTTTAAAACCTTGTGTCTGTGCTTGTGAAAAGCCAACCTTTATAAGGACGTGTTATTATTATTATTATTTTTTTTTTCTCTCCCCCATGCTTATTTTTAGCTTAGTCTTACAACAGATGTGTCGGTATCATCATTCCCGTTACCATTCCTCGAGGGGGCTCTGGCGCCAGTACTTCGGGATAGCACTGTCCATGACACCACCCAGGAACTCACAACCCCAAAACACGATGCGGTGACAAGGGGCGCTCCAAACAAACTCAAGCTCTTGCTCCGATGCTATAGGTAGAGCACCGTCCAAGACACTTGAGCTGCTGAAATGCGCTTTAATGCTCCGTCTAAAGATATGAAATATAGATATAGAGCAGCGCCGAGGCGATAACATGTTGACATCGCGTCCTCAAAGAAGGTTTTTTCCTTCTTCTCGACGGTGGGAACTCAAACCAATGATTTGCTTCAGACTTTTACTAAATCCAAACAAGGGAGTTTTTCAAATTTTTTGTTATTTTTAAGTGTTGGCTTGTGTGTGAAAATTGACACAAGAAGTTTCTCAAGAACCGCAAGTTTTTGAATCAAAAACTAAGTCAAATACTTTCCATATTACAAAATAGGATCAAGTCACCTGAACTATCATGAGTTCAGGTGGAATTTTAGAGAAGGATATCTGATCTAGTCTAAAATAGACCCTGGAATTCTAATGATCAGATCCACATCCTCATCCTTAGTTTGTTAAAGATTAAATCCCATTGTACCAGAAGTGAATTTTTCGACCTTAGTCCTGATTTCAAAATTTTTCCTCAAAAATTTTTCAACATTTTTTTTTTCTTTTTGTTTTTTGTTTTTGGGTATGCAAGCAGGAAATAAATTAAAGAAAATTACACGTTTTTAGGTTTTAAACATCCTAAATCGATCGTAAAAATTTAAAAACACCCCCCCATGCTTAAGATATGCCATGTCCTCATGCATTAGGAGGGAAAAGGAATCACCTTAGTGAAGAACGGTCAGGTTTAAGATGAATAAAACCTGGAAAAAGAAGAAAAAAGGAAAGCAAGAAAAAAAAAAAAAAAATCGATGGGTTACCTCCCATCCAGTGCTATCTTTTACGCCATTCAGCCGGGCGTGAAGGTATGCACAGAAGACGGAAAATCATGTAAATAATTGGACACTTGGATGCCCGCAAAAAAGGTGTCTTCGTCTAGATCCCTAGAAAATTGATTAGAAATAATATTGGGATCAAAGTGAGATGGAAATTGATAAGTGTGGCCCGAGTCTGGCCATGGTTTTAATTCAGGTTGGGTGCCAAACTCGGGCGGGGTTGGTGGCAGGTCCGTAAGAAAGGGGTCGGGGAAGGAATGGTGAGTTAGTGTGGAAAAATTAGGTGCGTGAATAGTGGGTGGGTTAGGGGGGGTATCAGGAACAAATTTGGAGTCAAGACAAGTTTCCGGATCACAGATCTCGCCGACCACTGAGTCTGAATCAGAGTCCTCAAAAAAACTGTGGTCGGTAAGGGTATCTATTAACATTGTCTCCTCCACCATATTAGAAATTTCAGTATCTGAGTCCTCAAAGAAGTTATCATCATGGAATCTCCTGGAGGATTTAAAAATATCTAAGGTGATAGTTTGGCCTGCACAGTTGATATCCATTTTGCCTGTGTGGCAATTGATATTTGCCTTTGCAATAGCCAAAAAGGGGCGTCCAAGGATTATCGGGGAGTCCAGTAATGATTCGGGTGCCTCAATGTCAAGAACCAGAAAGTCTGCAGGGAAGACACAATTCTGGACCTTGACTAATACATCCTCGACAATCCCACGAGGTTTGATTGTAGATCGGTCGGCTAATTGCAGGGTAACCTCGACGGGTTTTAATTCACCGATCTGAAATTCTTCGAATAAACTTGTGGGAATAATATTTACAGAGGCACCAAGATCAAGGAGGGTGCGATTAAATGTAGTGTCATCAATAATTACAGAAATTAAAGGCGCCCCCGGATCTTTCATCTTAGGAGGCAGCTTACTCTGTATGACAGAGCTTACTGTCTCCGAAAGATGCACCTGTCCTAGATTTTTGGCCTGCCTTTTAGGAGTACAAATCTCCTTTAAAAATTTAGCATAGGCAGGTATATATTTAATGGCATCTAGGAGAGGGATATTGATATGAACTTGCCCAAATAGCTCCATGAGTTCTTCTGTAGTGGGTTCAGATTTCTTTCTTTTGTTGGTGGTAGGGTAGAGAGCTTGTGGGAAAGGGATAGGAATCTTGTCTTGAGATTTTTATTGTTCTTTTTCTTCCTGATGGGGAGGTGGGGAGTCAACTTGCACATGTATCTTACCAGGTTCGTGCGAAGGCTCGGGGTCAGTGGTGGTTTTCCCACTCCTCAAGGTAACTGCATGTGCAGTCGGATTATTATTTGGAGGAGGTGGGGGGGCCTGTGATTGCAGGAACCTGGGCGGCTGCTGAGGTGGATTAGGAGGAGGCTGATTTGGATAATGTGGATTTCTACCCATATAATGGTTCCCTTGGTGATTGGGATTGGGTATGGGTTGGGACGGAAGATGTCCTACAGGTCTTTGCGTGGGAGCAACCCCAATCTGATTGTTCAGATTTGTGATGTTGCGGGTTACTTCCGTCATTTTTGTTTGCATATCCTGCAGGGTCCGTAGCATCTGGGCATTGATATCTTGTTGGGATGGCCCAGGATGGAAATTTGGATTCGACCCATACCCATTAAAATGATATGGTTGGGAGGAAACTTGATTATTCCAGGAGTAGTTCGGGTAATTTTTCCAATTGGAAGAATTTTTAAAGGGCTCCTGGATGGCAGAAATATTTTGGGTGGGGTTAAGATCTGGATAATTGAAATTCCCCAGTGAATCATGGGCAACCTCAGAATAATCAGCAGGAGTGGTGTTAAAGAAGCATACAAGCAAACAATGGATTTTAAAATGCACCACTCCACTTAATTTAAGTGTTTAGGGTCCTGAAAGCCAAGTTTAATATATTTTTGGTAGTTTTAATTATTTATGTGACCAGAAAGAGGAACCAACCTGAATTTTCGCGGGAAGAAAATGACCTTTGAGCTCTCTCTTCCAGATTCCCGCCTTCCCGCTGTAGTTCCTGCACACACAAAAGAAAGAAAGAGAAGGGGATGAGATCCACTTCAAGCAAGAGAAAATGAGTTAATGCAAAGCCGTGCCTCCCCGGCAACGGCGCCAAAAAGTGATGGCGATTCCACGCGGTTTGTTAAATACGTCGTTGTAACGCGCAAAATCGATCAACTCTTAAATTTATAATCCTAGATAGGGGAGTATCTAGGGTCGTCCAAGGAGGCCAAATGTTTGCAATAGTGATTCTCTTGCTAGGAATATAAATCTCAACTTTCTTTTTGGTATTTTTCAATATACCATTTTTTTTTTTTGTTTTTGAACTAAGGCAACATGCGAAATTATGGCGGGAAAAGTGTTTACACTTCCAATTAAGTAAACTACTCTAAAGTGGCAAGTAGAGCCTCTCCCTAAGCTCACTCTAAGCAAGTGGAGGCCTAGAATAATTAGGGAGAGGAAGTGAAGAATGCTGAAAATAAGCAAATAGAAATGCAAACAAGATATGCGAAGAAGGCAACTAGATAATTGATAAAGTGTTTAACAAAAATGCCTAGTAGAGGAATGCTTCTACTACTAGATAATTGAAATAAAGAAAGAAAACACAAATCCTCTAAATAGATGGTGAAGAAGAGGGCTTCTTGCTCCAAGGTTGGTAGCTCCCAAGCTTGAAAAGAATCCTTCAACTCCTTCCTTGCAGTACTCCGCCAAAGTGATGACCTCCAAAGCAAGCCCTAAGGGGGCGTGCCCTAAGTTTCTCTCCAAGGGTGGACGTCCACCCTAAGCTTTTCTCCTTTGCCTGGCCGTCCTCCTTGAAGTGGGAGAGTCCTCCTCCTTGGCGTGGCTCAAGTTGAAGAGAGTGGGGAGAAGAAGGCACCAAAAGGGCTGGTGATGTGCCCCTTTAATCTCCTTCTCTACTCCTTCTTCTTGGCCGTAGGTATAGGTGGTTTAGGTAGAAAATATACTAAGGGAGGATGCCCAAAAATGGTGGTAGGTGGTGGCCTTTTATAGAATAGGAGGGGGGCTATGGTGACCTTTGAAATGGATGGCCAAGATGAGTTGATGGAGGTGGTTGGAGATCCCATGGCCAAGGAGAGTTGGCGCCACCTTAAAGGGCACCAAGGGGTAGTTATGGGTGTTGACACCCTTTGGTGTTGGCGCCAAAATGGGCATTCTAGAAGGTCATTAGGTGGCGCCACCTTAAGGTTCTAGAAGGGGGGGTATGTGGATGGCTAGGATGGCTTATGTGGGTAGGTGTAGGGTGGATTTAAGGGGCTGAAAGTGGCGCCAATATAGAGGTGGTTAGGGGTGGTTTTTGGCACCAACTTGAAGTGTCTTTTGGTGGAGATAATGGGGTGAAGGGATGGCTATGAGGTGGCGCCAACTTGAGTAGAGTAGCTAGCTTAGGTAGGCTTGAGTTGGTGGAGCTAGCTAGGGTTGATTTTGGAGGTAATGAATGGCCAAGGAGCTGGTTGTTAGCTATGCTAAGCTAAGCTAAGATAAGCTAAGCTAGCTTAGCTAAAGGTGGAGTGGAGGAGAAGGTGTTGGAGCTAGGGTTTGGAGGAAGGAGCTGAGGAGGAGAGTCTGGAGCTGGAGCTGAAGCTGGCTGCTACTGAAGAGGCTGGCATGGGGCTACTCTAGCTGGCTTAGCTTGCTAGTTCTTTGCTAGCTACTAAGCCAAGCTAAAGTGAGCTAGCTTCTACCAAAATGAGCTGAGGTGAGCTAGGTCTGGTGCTGCCAGGGAGAATCAAGCTGGTTGAGGCAGCTAAGGTAGCTTAGCTGCCTCAACCAGCTTGATTCTAGCTTAGCTCAACTGAGTTGAGCTAAGCTGAGTCCCCGGGAGCTGGACTTGAGCTTCCTGAGCTGAGATGAATTCTTCTTCAGCTGGCTGGAGTTGAGTGGAGCTGAATGTAGCTGGATCTGAGCTGGGGTGAACTCCTGTCAACTCAGCTGAGCTAGCTAGAGCTCCCTGTGAACTAGTGGGAGCTGAGATGAGCTAGACTCAGCTAAGTTGAGCTGGATCTGAGCTGACTTGAGCTAGGGTGAGCTAAGGTGAACTCTCTTGAGCTGCCATCCAGCTGAGATTAGCTGAATGGAGCTGGGATGAGCTAACCCTAGTTCAAGTAAGCTAGGTTCCAGCTATGGTGAGCTGGATCAAGCTGGGTTCCAACTAGTCTGGGCTTCTCCTTCACCAATTGCCTTCTTGAGTGCTAGGGTTTTAGGGATCTGTGAATTTATACATCCCTAACACTCACAAAAACACATTAAAACAACAACAAAAAATGCAATGCGTGCCTATCCTAATTTATGCCTAAATGCAGCCCAAAAACCCGTTTGCGGAGTAAAATCCTAAGAGCTAGGTTTGTTTTAATGCATAAGAATGATGATAAACTGGCGTTTATCAAAAGCTGAGGGGCCATTTGAGAGAAGAAGAATCAGACTAAACCAAAATGCAAACTAGGTCAAGATAATCTCTGATTGAGCCTAAATTTTGGTACAAACCTAATTTGGACCTAAGGAATCTGATGGTGAAGTCAGATTTAGGTTTCAACCAAGTTTGACCAGGTAATTTGTCTAGAAATCCAAATTAGGGCAACTGTCTGTCTAGGACTTTATTTTAGGTCAAATTGAATTCAGATGGTCAAATCAAAGGTACGAACCTTAAGGAATATTTTTCTATGATTTTTAGAAGGTTTAAGTAAATTTTATCCTGACCAGAACCTCAGTGAATTAAGCGGGTATGTTTGTAGGGTTTCATATGTTCATTAATTCTTGAAGTATGTGAAAACTCATTTCCTTCTGCACGGACCCTCTTATTAAACATTTATGAACATTTGAACTTTATTTAACCCCTGGGAAATGCCGTGATTTTTCTACATTTAGGATATTCTGTTAAAATTGCAAATTTACCCCTATTTTATTGCTTCTCTCAGAATGGATATTCAGTGAAGTATGGCTCTTCGACGGTTATGTAGGAGCATTTATCAATGGATTCTGACTAATTAAAGTTAGATATGGATGATGATGATGTTATCATCAGGCACCATCAAACACCACTAACTATTTCTTATGATAGACAACAAAAGTACTATTTTCACACCCACAATAAGAGAATAGAAACCCTACTGGTGTAAGAGAAAGGTATCAAGAGGGGAGAAATCATGTCCCTACATTGGATTTGGTTTCAAGACTTTCTTCCTCTCACTTCTAATCGATCTCCTGCAGCTCCCTCTTCCCCTTCTCGCAGCCACACAAGCAACAACAACTTCCCCTTCAATGGCTTATCCTCCTTCCTTCCGAGGAATCTTTAGCTCTAGCTACACCCTCTTTCTTCCGTATTGCAACTTGGTGGTGGAGACATGGAAAGTAGGTGGTGATTGGTGGAGATATTTTGAGAGGATAGGAGATAAGAAGGGAGGGGTTCATTGGAGTCATCTTTATCTCCCTGGCCTTTAATAATAAATTATGAAAATTACACTTACACCCTTCCACCCTAAAGTCATAAGCCAGTGAGATGCTTTGTCTCTCAGTGAGAAGGGGAATATCTTGATCAAAACAATGGCTAGGGTAATGGTCCTGGGTTTTACAGTCTGGGCGATTCGGTCAAGATCCTCTAGGTGCTGGAAGGGGTTCCCATTTGAGCTCCCACGAAAGTGACTCTGAATCAAGCTCAGGACATTTGGTTTTAACTCAAAATCATCTCCCCCTCAGGGATCCTAAGGTGTGGTTCAATCCGAATCACAGAAGGATTGTAGAAGTCATGGAGGGGCCTAGGTTGGCCTTGGAATTGTGGTGGATCAGGTGGTGGTTGCCCTTGTGGGTCCCGCAAAGGTGGTGGTGGTTGCCCTTGCAGGTTCTGTAATCGGTGAATGGCTTGCATGATAGTGTGGATCTGTTGCTGCTGAAGCAAGTGGTTTGCATTGATATGGGCCTGGATGATGGCCATCGAATCTGGTAGAGGTTGGTCCTCAACCTCATCTACTCTAGGTTAGCCATATCTCTAGCAAGATCAAGTCTCCTGGTTTCCCGTCCCAAAACAAACAACTCGAGATGAAGTGATCATCTCCCATGCATACACTAGAGAAGAATGGGGGAGGGATGCGGAGCGGACAAATGCGAGAAGCGTGTGTGCACAACCAAGCAGACAAGCCTAGTTCCTTACAGTGTATTCCTTAGAGGACCTAGAAATCTCCAAAGGAACGATCAAGTCTGTAGGCACAGGACCGCCCTTCCCAAAGCTAATCTGGCCAGGTTGATTATGAGGGGATTGTGGGGAAGGTTCTTCCTTTGGCTTGCACCGTTAGTTCCATGGACCCTACAACCGCTGTCGTTTGACACTTCCCCGCAGTCTAGCCACTAGATTCTACTAAGGGAATGAAGGCCAAGTGCCCGGCAAACAAAACCATGCCTCTTGAGACTTAATCCAGTCCTGTTTAGGGCACGTCTGCTTTGTTTTAATGGGGCTAGGGCAGTGCTTGCGCTTGGGTTATATGATGAGGCATTAATTGGGGTGGTGCCTCTTAGTTATCCAAATCAGATGTGTGTGCTCCTGACAAGACATGGTTTTCAAGCAAAGATTTAAGATGTGGTGTCTTTTAACATTTGTCCTTACTTTAGTGTCTTTTAGGGTTAACGTGTCTTAGTATTTTCAGACAAGTTTCAAGTGGGCATGCCAAGTTTTGCAAACAATGGGTGAGAGTGAATTTCCTTTAGCGTGATGAGGCACTAAAACCCTAATGTGCTCATCCTAGTGTTCATGCAGTTTCTACCAGATGAGTCAATTTTAAGGGTGAGTGGTGCAACCCAAGTCAAACCACAGTGGCTTCGCAAACACCACTCAAAGAAAGAGAACACTCCAAAAAGATTAGGAATTTAAGAATGTTAGAGTGTATATTTTCTTGTTGGGTAATGAGTTAAGGATGAGGATCAGGCAATCATTCACCACACCAATTTTTTTTCTAATTTTATATTTTTTTAGATTTCTTTTTTTAGGCAAGCAAACAACCACGGGTAGAGTAATACTCACAACTGGTCCTTGCTACGCTCACTCCATCTCCGCCATCACAAGTCATGCTCCTTCGCCGCCCAGGCGTCAAGTTCCTGCGATCAATCAAGTAGAGGGAGGAAATGAGTTAGACGATGTGAGTATGGATGCAAAATGAAAGCAAAAAAATAAATCCATTGCCTCCCGGGCAACGGCACCAAAAACTGACGTGCTTCGGACGCGTTTGTTTAAATCAGTCATTGTAGCTCGCGTTCGTTGCGTTGTTTTTAAATAAAGATACGGACGTGAGTCCGAGTGTCGAACACAGGGAGGCATGAAATCGGATTTTTCTGTCACTTGGTTGTCACAGAAATGGCGGGTTTTGCTTGTGAGAAAACATGGGAGACAAGCAAGTAAGAGAGAGAAAGAGAGAGTAGGGTTAGAGTCCTTTTGTTCATAGCATGCAACTTAAACACCAAAAGAAAGAGAATAATTAGACATGAAACATTATCATTTAACATGAACTTGAGTTTTACAAATGCAACAGTAACTAAATGCTTAAGCACAAGTAAAGTAAAGCTAAGATAGAGAGAGAGAGAGAGAGAGAAGACGGTGAGGCGGCCACGGCGGTGGAGGGCTCCATTGGCGGCTCGTCGACTTCGGCGATTACAAAAGAGTGCTAAGGGTGGCTAGGAGTAGGGTAGAAGACTTGCAAGTGAATTGAATGCCTTACATGGGTAGTTGGAGGGGGTTTATATAGAAAGAAGGGGTTTCTAATTTAAGTATGGGCTTTAGCGACGTCCGGCACGTCGCTAAAACCCTTCCCAAAAAGTCGGTGAAGCCTCCCTTCTGCCTATCCATCGCGCGCGCCCATTCTTCTTTTCGTACGATCCGCGTGCGCCTGCTGTGGACCATCCTATCGAAGATCGAACGATCGAGATCATGCGCTGAGCATGCCTTATGAGTGTTGTTCGCATGCGTCATCACGCTTGTCTAGCTTAGACGCTTGCGATCGCGCTGCGTCGTCTGCCTTCGAGCCACTCGGTCGCAAATGAACGGCTACAATTGGATGCGCATCAGATCGCACGGATTTGGGATGTGGTGAGTGTTTCGAACTCGCGCCCTACAATGCGAGGTCAAGGGGTCAACCATTGAGCTGCGAAGGCGAATGGTCACGGAGAGAATCTTCCGCTCGGCTACTGTCAACCGTTGGATAGGGATCCAACGGTCGAATCTTCGTGTGCGTGACTCGGGAGTGCAGTCTACGGAGGGCAATGCGAGGTTCTCAACCGTCCGATTGAAGATCGGATGGCTGAGGGCGTTTCTCTGGTTGCTACCTGGTGAAGAGGGGTGCGGTGAGCGCCGTTCTCAGCCTTCCGATCGAGGATCGAATGACTCTGATTCATCTTGCAGCTGATGAAGGAAGCAAGGTGTTGGTAGGCGTGCATTGATCGGGCGCCACGTGGCGCGCCATGGACCATTGATCATCAGACCAACGGTCAGAACTTCTTGGGCCAACTGCGGGAGCTCCAAATGTCAGATTTGGTCGATTTTGAGTCCGTTGGACTCCGTTCGTCATTCTGAATCCATACGTGTGGTCCAATTACTCATATGAGGCCTGTTTTGCCATGAACTTGTACAAATGGCTATTAACATTGAATTATAAGCAATATTGATGTGTGATGCATGTGATGCTCCTATACCCATTTATGATGTGTTATCTGTGCATTTTATCCTTAAGACAAACCCCGATTGGCATAATTATGACCATAAACTGTAGCGTTATCACTATGTTGGTGGTACTTTTAGAGTGAAATATTTACATCGACAATCAATAGTGGAATCAATCTTGTTGTGGCTCAACGACCACTACACTTCAATGGAACCAGCTACGCACATTGGAAGCGAAAGATGGCTATATACCTCAAGTCCATAACTAGAGGAGACCTCTCTTTACAGAAGATGGTAAAGAGGGAGTTTAAGATGCTATAGGTGTACATGGATGCTGGAGGCTACAAGCCGAAGGACAAGAAGCATATCGTAATGAGCAAACTCTGTTGTGCCCTTTCTAATAATGAGTTTAATCATATTTCACAACTTGAGACAACACACAAGATATGGAAGTGTCTTGAAGTCACACATGAAGGTACATCTCACGTGAAGGAAATGAAGATTGGGCTTTTAACCTAAGAATACAAAATGTTCAAAATGAAACCAAGGGAACTTCGTAGGACTCGCAAGAGGACAATAGTGTCAATATAATGCGAAATCACAACCGTTAAATTAATTTTCGAACTCCTGTTGTCTCACAGAGAGACAAAACATTCGAGTCACTTCCTACTGACTTAAACTAACGTGTTTTTTATTTTGAATATTTAGTTTTTTTGGAGTTTCTAGATAGGGATAGACAATGGACCTTAAAAATAGGGACTAAACATAATTTAGGTACATAAATGCACTACATGTGAAAATTATTCTTCAAGAACCTAAAAATTTTAAGCAAATTACTAGAGATACCATACTTTCTAACTAAGACTCACACCAATTTTCATGCAAAAGTTTGTTGTAGATCGCATGGAACGAATTTAGAAAGACATTTTAGGATTGAATCGTTACAATGTAAGGATTGAATCGAAAAAGATGTTTTAATTTTTTTCTATAAATAATTTCCAAACTATTTTATGTAGGAAATTAAAAATAATGATAAGAAACCTATAGTTGTGTTTTGGGATTTTTCAGAAGTATGTAAACTAACCAATAAATTTAGGAATACAAATGCAAACGTAAATCCTAACTATGAAATTAACCAAAGCAAATAATCAAACAATAAGGAAATAAAGTGCTAAGAACATGGAATGAGAACCTTTTATCGGTAAACTACTGTCAAGAGCATTAATCAAATAAAATATTACAACTAAGTTATGAGAAGAAATGACTAATCTGATTTAATAACTAGAACAAAATAAATAAACATAAAGGGAAAAAAGAAAAGAGGGTTGCAGAACAGTCTCAATGGTGGCAAGGAAGTTTGGAGAAGCAAAGATCGAGAGGAGTGTTGGCGGTCACCCGAGGCTACCCGCCCGCTCCACGGAGGCAGAGGAATGGGGAGAATTGAATGTACAATGAATATCTTCCTTCGACGTCTTGAGGCCTATTTATAAACTTGAAATTCTCTAGAAAGTTCCAAACAAAACTTTGAAATTGGTAGAAAATGGATAAGGAGGTTGCTTTGGGGTTAAAAGAACTACTAATTACGTTAACACTCTAATTTTCAACCTTTTATCTCCTATATACTACCACCTAACCCAAATGGGCTTATTTCTTGATCTGAAGATCCAAATGAGTCCACAAAATTTATTCTCTTTGATCTTGAGCCACCAATGGGTCTTTTGCCGCCTTGCATGAGATATAAAAATATAAATTTTCACAAAATATAAATAAATGTATAAAATTGCTATAGTTACAAAATAAATATCCAAAAAATAGCAATAACTCAATAGGTCATTTATATAAAATTATAACTTGATCAAGCATTAAGGATTTAAGCACATGATTCTCAAACATCACTAATCCACACAAGGGACTCGGAAAGAGCTACCCTTTAGATGAAATGGTCTCCAGATTCTTGAGATCTCAAACCAAAGAAGGAGAGTTTGAAGGTTACCACTATTGAAGAGCCGAAGGACCTGAAGAACATAACCATGGATGGGATATTAGGGAGCATGATGGTGCACAAAGTCAATCTTGAACAATCAAGGAAGGAAAAGAGTAAAGCTTTAAGTTCTAGGAAGAAAACTTGGCTTTCGAAGCAAAAATTGAGGGTGACTTCAACGTTGATGCTAAAGACGAAGATGTAGACAAAAACAAGGAGATGACAATGTTCTCCAGGGGGTTCAAGAAGTATGTAAAGATGAGAAAAAAATTCAAGAAAAGGAGAGACGAAAAAGTTACTGAAGGTGTTTACGACTTATGTGTGCAAGAAAAAGGGACACATATGAATAGTTTGCCCTCTACCAAGCCAAGACAAATGAAACAAAAGGGAGAAGGAAAGGAAGGAGAAGAAAGAGCGAGTAACTGAAGACAAGTCCAAGAAGAAGGTGTTTACGGTTACTTAGGACAATTCAGAAGAAAGCTCAAGTGACAACTTTGACTTCGATTTGGATTCAAGCAAGGACAAAGTCGCCTACACGTGTCTTATGGCAAATGAGACCAAGGTATAAGACTCAAACTCTTTTAATAAGTTAAATGCATACGATGAACATTTTCATAAACGAAAGTAGATTAAACAAGAAAATAAGGCCTTAAGAAAGTTGAGAATAGAAGGAGATGAGTAACTAAGAATCTATGAATAGCTCATAAATGAGAAGTTAGCGCTTGAGAAAGCAAACATGAATCTTCTCCAACACTATCTTATTGGTTGAGAGAGACTGCTCTGGAGGAGTAAACAAATGAATTAAAAAAAAAAAGCTTGCTTGGAAAAAGATGTGCTTGAACTTAGAGTGAACACAAATCGATTGATTGATGACCTTGATAAGTTTACAAATGGTTGAAACAATTTAGAAAAAATGTTAGCATCTCAATTGCCTTCTACCTCCAAGTTTGATCTTGGTTATAACGGACAACCCTCCATAACCAAAAAACAAACTACATTTGTGAAGCCTAAAGGTAAAGGTAAAAATACCTTTGTGCCTCCTAAGGCCTGCAAACCAGCTCATCATGCATGCATTTATATATAATCAAAATGCCAAAAAAAAAAAGATCCCTAAAAGAAACTATTTTTTGTGAGAGTTATCCTAACAACCAAGGACCCAAGAAGGAATAGGTACCTAAAAGCATTCTCAAATCTTATTCTATAGGACTTGAAGAATAAGAACAAGTGAATTATGGACAATAGTTGTTCAAGGCATATGATGGGAGATTCCATGCAATTTCCAAAGCTTAAGGAGATGGAGGAGGGACACACGGAAATGGGAAATAATAAAAAATGTCATATTATAGGTAAAGGTACGGCAAGTGATTCCTTTAAACAAGTGACAATTGTTGCATTAGTAGATGATTTAAAACATAATCTACTTAGTATAAGTCAAATTTGTGACAGAGATTGTAGATTTATATTTGATAGTGACATATTTGAAATAATTGATAAAAAGATACTAGTTCTTTTGAAAGGTAGAAGAGAAAATGGCATTCATGTACCTGAGTTTGATAATGAAGAAATAGTTGATTGCTTACTTGTTTTCAATGAGTAAAATAATTTCTGGCATAAATGACTAGGACATATGAACATGAAATTGATTGATAAAATAGTAGAAATGATCTTGTGCATGGTTAAGGTTAGCTATAAAAAGGACCATGTTTGTGAAAAAGGAATATTACTAGATCTTATTTTGAAAGTAAAGGAGTAGTGTCAACTTCTAGACCTTTATAATTACTCCACTTAGACTTATTCAGACCCACTAGATGTAAGAGTTTTAACGGTTGTCGTTTTTGTTTTGTGATTATATTTGATTTCTTGTGTTTTTCTTGGGTGATCTTTCTTAGGAGTAAATATCATGCTTTTGTAAAGTTTTTGAAGATGGCTAGTGTTACGACCCGGTTCCCGCATCCCTACAGGACCTGAGATCAGCTTGCTTTGACTAATTTCAAGATCTAGTCGTCCAACAAGAAATAACCAAAAGTAGAAAAATAAACCACATTCACACATGCAATATAACTAAGCATAATAAAAGTATGAAGCAGTAAAGAAAGTAAAACAACTGTCTCAGTATATGCCACCACAACAACAACAGGAAATGGAAAGGAAACAGAAAGTAACAGGAACAGTAACTATGTGTCCATTACTCACTACAACAGTATGGAAAATGAAAGTGCTGAAAGAACGACTATGATTGGGCATGATTGGGCCCAGTACCCTCTACAGTCGGAAACTCGAGCTGCTCAAGTCTTGGTCCTGAACAGTGTTATGAAAAGACAGAGTCAGCGAATGTTGAGTAGAGTGGTGTTTACATTATTTAAGTATAAGTACAGTAAAAACAACAACATGTTTATTTCTCATTTCCATTTATCTCATTTAAGTGTTTCTGTTTCATCTATTTCCTAGAGTGTCCAGGTATTTCTTGATCTTGCATGTTCCTCGTGGGAACGATCTTGATTGCAGTCTTTTCCGTAGAGTATAAGGTACACGTGGTGCTCTCTTGGCCGGGAGAGTCTCCCGTGGTAGTTATACAACCAGTCAACCACCCTGAGGTCACTGTCAAGACGTAGCGATGACTACGGCACGCGTGATAAGCGCATGGATAGCTACCCTGCAATGACACGCGATCAGTCATTTTCGCTAGTGGGTATACCCAAAGTACAGGATGGAACAGTATAGGGCCTTGCCCTCTTAGAACAGAGGTCTCGCCCCTCAGAACCAAGCAGGGGTCTCACCCCTCCACAGTCAACGCACCCTCTTCTGACTACCCCGGTTTGCCCAAAGGGCCTAACGAAGTCGGTGTAGGGTAGCTAGGTGAACCCCGGGCCCCGTGGGGTGGCTAGCTCCCTCCCTACACTAGTAGCACACCTCGGTACCACCACACGAGGGCCAACAGGAGTCGGTGTAGAGTGGCCAATCCGAACCTCGAGTCTCAACCCAAAGGGATAATTGCTCTCCTTGGTACCACGTAGACAAGGGCTAGCTCACTTCTCGTCTACATTCCCGATTTCCTTTCATCCACAGGAGTTCTACTCCTAATTCCCCGTAAGGTTCATGCTTATATTCATCTCATTTATCCAGGTCTAGATCTCATGTTTCATAATTCGTTCCTCATCCATATACAGGCAGCTCGTGTTTTCATAATTCAATTCTCAAAAACATGCAACTTGTAGTTTCACAGGCAATTTCTCAATTACATACAGGCAGCTCGTATTTTATCACGCATCTCGTAATTATATTAAAGGCATTTGCTAGCAATTTATCTTAACCATGCATTCAAGTAAACAGTACAGCTCAAACAGGCTCATTCATTTCTACCATAGGGTTCACTCCATATGCTAAAGTTCAATCTGACTATTCTAGCCAAGTACATTCCTATTTAAATATTAACAACTGAGTTAAACCACTCTACCGGTATCACGGGAGGAATGGAAGCCTGTGCCGCAGGTCTCGTCGTCCCCGCGGGCCCCGAACACGCCACTGGCTGGTAACCTATACTAGAGAGCGATGTGCATTAGACGAGCTCAAAATAGTAGATACTCAACATGAATACGTAGAGGAACTCGAGTGGAAAACAACGGTACTTCGTTCGCGGAAATCCGATTCCGTTTGGGCCTTAAACAGGCCAAAAACGCGGTTACTGATCGAAATCAGACGTCTACGACTAATCCCAGACGTCTTAAAAGACGTCAAAAACTCACCTTGTGTTTCCTGCGACTGATCAGATGTCCATACTCCCTCTGCGATCGTCTGGGGACAGTTCCAGACGTTGGACAAGGTCTCAGGTCGTTTGGAAGCACTTCAAGATGTCTGCTGATGTGATCATATGTCCAAAAGTGCTTGGGAAAGCACACCCCACGCCTTCCCAAAGCCCGCCCTACGTAGGAAAATGCAAGCACGATTTCAGCCCAACAACTCCTACGCTGAGATCTTCTGCAAGGTGGAAATCAGCGCAGGAACATACGTACCTCGCGCGATACGTGCTTTCAAACGTCCGGCCTTAGCTCCAAACGTCCACGTGCCTCACCAATCATCTGGTCTTCACTCCAGACGTCTGATACTGGAAACTTTCAGTACCAGAACTTCTTCACGCTGCTTGCTCCGTTCGCCCTCCTCCCGTAGTGGCAGCTCCAGTAGCCGCAGGAGCTTGAGAAGCTCCTCACCGATGTCCTCCTCTCTCCTACAAGCTCCTCCTCGAGCTCCACCGAGCTCCTAAGGTCGTCTTCCTCCTCCCCCACTCTCACTCCCTCGCAGTCTCTCGCTCTTGCTCCTCCCCTCTCTCCCTTCGCCGGCTCCTTTCTTTCTCTCCCCTGATGCAGCAGTAAGGGTGGGAGGGGAACGTGGTTGTCGCGGAGAAGGCGGAGGTGGCGATGGCTGCACTAGAAAAGGTGGAGGTGGCGGTGGCTGTGGTGTGAGTAGGAGAGGAGAGGAGAAGGGAGGGGGTATATATAGGAGAGGGGTTAGGGTTCGAATGAGGGGCCAAGAAGAGAGAAAGGGTCTCTGTGCGTCGCCTGCGCGTAAAGCACACCGCGTAGTACGAAAAACTCACTTTTAGACGTCCGGGTACGTGTCCAGACATCTGGACAGATGTCTGATTGAAGCTCTAGATGTCTTAAATGGCTAAAAATGTAACGGATCATTACATCATAACAAACTTAAAGGAAGTTTCATCCCCGAAACTTGAGCTAGCTAGGGTGCGAGAAAAGAAACGTAGCAGCGCATAACAAGCTTAAAGAGGACCGAAGTAGGTCCGAAAAGACGTACCCTCAAAAAGCTTCGGGTACCGATCTCGCATCGCCGCCTCAGGCTCCCAAGTCGCCTCCTTGTACTGCTGGCTTCTCCATAGAACCTTCACCAGTGGTACTTGCTTCCGTCCCAGACTCCGGATGGCTCTGTCTAGTATCTGCATTGGTCTCTCGGGGTAGGTCATGTCATCACCCACCTCGATGCTCTCGTGGCTTAGAACGTGACTGGGATCGGCGACGTACTTCCTGAGGTTGGACACGTGGAACATGTCGTGCACTCAAGAAAGCTGGGGAGGAAGGGCAAGCTGGTAAGCAACGGGTCTCACTCACTCCAAGACCTCAAAGGGCCCTATAAACCTCGGTGGAAGCTTCCCTTTCACCCCAAAACGCTGCAAGCCCTTCATGGGCGAAACACGAAGAAAGGCGAGGTCTTCAACCTCGAACTGCACCTCTCTGCGTTTTCGGTTAGCGTAGCTCTTATGCCTGCTCCTGATAGTGCGAAGTAGTCTGTGAATCTACTCTATCACCTCCTGACTCTGCCGGATCAGCCTGGGACCAACCTCCCACTTGGTCCCCAACTCAAGGGTGTAGTACACCTCCCTCCATACAAAGCCTTATAACGTACCATGCCAATGCTCGAGTGGTAACTATTATTGTATGTAAACTCTGGCAGGGGTAAATGCTCCTCCCAAGAGCCTCTCCAGTCTAGTACACAGGCGTGCAAAAGGCCCTCAAGTGTTTGTATGGTGCTCTCTGATTGTCCATCTGTCTGAGGGTGGTAAGCGGTACTGAACCTCAAACGCATCCCCAAGGCCTGCTAAAACTTAGCCCAGAACTGGGATGTAAAACGTGTATCCCTGTCAGATACAATATCACGTGGGACTCCGTGCAAGCTCACCACATCTCGAATGTATCTCTCTACTAACTGTTCTAGTCCAAAGGTGACTCGGATCGGCAAGAAACACGCTGTCTTCATCAACCTATCTACTATCACACAAACTACGTCGTGTCCCCGCTAGGTAGCTGGTAGACCCACCACCAAGTCCATGGTGATGCTCTCCCACTTCCACTCTGGCATAGGAAGTGGTTGCAATGGCCCTGTAGGCCTCTGATGCTCGGCCTTCACCTGCTGGCTTTCCAAACACTACTGCACAAACTCACCAACATCCCGCTTCATCCCTCTTCACCAAAAGTCGCGTTGCAAGTCATGGTACATCTTTGTGTTCCCGACATGTATGGTGAACCTGGACCAGTGCGCCTCAGCCAAGAGCTCTCTCGACAACTCCTCGTCCCTAGGAACGCATAAGCATCCCTTCATGCGTAGTATCTTGTTTGAAAAGGAAAAGTCTCCTGGGTCCCCTGTCAACACCCTGTCTTGCAGCGTTTATAAGGATAGGTTGGCCATCTGCCCTACGATGATGCAGTCTATCAGCTCAGGTAGTGTCTGCCGCATCACTGTCACTGTCCCACAATAACCCTGTGACTCCTGGGGTTGTCAATTGCCCAACTCCACGAGTCTCCAACTTTGTGCCTGTAAACTGCCCAAGTGGGCAGGCGCCTTCCAGCTCAAGGCGTCAACCACCACATTGGCCTTCCCTGGGTGGTAGGAGATGTTGTAGTCGTAGTCCTTCAAGAGCTCTAATCAACGTCTATGTCTCATGTTAAACTCCTTCTGGTCAAACAAGTACCTGAGGCTCTTATGATCTGTGAAAATCTCTAAAGTCTCACCATAAGGGTAGTGCCTCCATGTCTTAAGTGCAAAGACAACTGCTGCCAGCTTTAAGTCATGGGTAGGGTAACTATGCTCATGAGGCTTCAGTTGCCGCGAAGCGTAAGCGACAACGCAACCCCACTGCATGAGCACACCCCTTAACCCCTACAACGAAGCGTTGGTGTAAACCACAAAACCGCCACTACTGTCTGGAATGGTAAGCACATGAGCTGAAGTCAGTCTCCCCTTCAGCTCCTGAAAACACACCTCGCACTTGTCTGTCCAGGAAAAGGGCACGTCCTTCCGAGTCAGTTGGGTCACGGGATGTGCAATTTGAGAGAATCCTCTGATAAACCGCCAGTAATAACCTGCCAGTCCCAAAAGGCTGCATATCTCTATCACTGTGTGTGGTCTCTCCCGCCTGAGTACGGCCTCTACATTGGATTGATCCACAGCCAATCCATCCCCTGAAATCACGTGGCCCAAGAAGGAAATTTGCCTCAACCAAAACTCGCACTTGTTGTACTTGGCATATAGACTGCGTCGCCTCAAGGTATCCAGGATCACGCATAAATGTTGTCCATGCTGCGCCAGATCCTGTGAGTAAACGAGTACATCGTCAATGAATACCACCACAAACTGGTCTAAGTACGTCCTGAAAACATGGTTCATCAAATCCATAAAGGCAGCAGGGGCATTGGTCGACCCAAACGGCATGACCAAGAACTCGTAGTGCCAGTACCGGGTACAGAAAGCTATCTTGGAGACATCAGTCTCCCTGATCCTCAACTGGTGGTAACCCGACCTCAGATCAATCTTGGAGAACACTGTGGCATCTCGCAACTGGTCGAAGAGGTTGTTAATCCTCGGCAGCAGATACTTGTTCTTGATGGTGACCCTATTCAGCTATCGGTAGTCGACATAAAGTCGCAGGGTATTGTCCTTCTTCACAGACAGCATGGGGGCTCCCCACGGGGATGCACTGGGCCTCACAAAGCCCATCTCCAACAGGTCCTATAGCTGTGACTTGAGCTCTCAAAGCTCAAGCGGGTGCCATCCGATACGGTATAGTAGAAATGGGGAAGGTCCCTGGTACCAGTGAGATCTTAAACTAGATCTCACGCTCAGGCGGTAGTCCAGACAGCTCCTCTGGAAAGATGTTGGGGTACTCCTAAACCACCGGGAAACTCTGAAAGTCAGCCACGGGGCTACGCTCTGCCATTACAAAGGCTAAAAAGCCCTCACACCCTTGGCTCAAATGTCTGGCTGCCCGAAGCACGGAGATTGCCCTGAAACCTCCCTCCACCGGTTGTCCGTGAAACTCGAAGGGAGGCAAGTCCGGTATGGAGAAGATGATCTTCCTCCAGAAACAGTCCACCAGGGCATAATATATGGACAGCCAGTCCATCCCTAGGATCACGCCAAAATCCTCCATTTGTATCACAATCAGGTCAGCGGGAGGCTGTGTCCCCCTATACTGACCTCGCAGTCCGTGTAGACCTCCTCAGCTACAAACAACTAGCTACTTGGGCCTCTGATCACAAACGGATCCTCTAATAGTACACTGCCCTACCTCAAACTGACGGCAAAACTCGAAGCGACGAAGGAGTGTGTGGCGTCGGAATCAAAAGGTACGTACACTAATTTTCCAGAAATAGTAACCATACCTGCCACCACTGAACCCGAAGCCCGAGCGTCTCTGTGTGTCAGGGCATTGATACACCCCTCAGCCCTCGGTGCAAACGAAGCAGCTACACTTTGGGTCAGGCGAGCAGTAGCTGGCCGGTACCCTCCTTGTGACTGCTGCCTTCCCCCACGCGCCTGGTGACCACGACCACCAACTCGGCCTCTAGCGCTCGGTGCGGGGAGCATCAGCTGTGCTCTGGCCCTAGATGGGAAGTCCCTCCTGATATAAGCAATCCCTCCTTTTAGGCCTATGATTGGCATTCTGACCTAATCAAGGATACAAGAGAAAAAACACTTATCTAAACTTGATAAGAAATTCATGGTCTAGAACAAAGGTTAAAACCTTAAAAAATTTAGCTAAGGGACTAGCAAAAGCTAGGCATGGGGGTATGATGAGAGCCTCATCATGAACCCTAATTAGCACAATTTGATCTAAATAAGTGTGATCAAATGTCCCCTGGCGGAGAGTGTGGAACTCCCGCCTCCTCTGGTCCTACCAGGTCTGCGGAAAGTACTGCTCGCAAAAGAGAGCAACGAACTGGTTCCACATCGGCTCTCTCCCCTCCTGGCCTCCGACTACCCTCCACTACTTGTGTGCTGCGCTTTCTAGCTGGTACGTGGCAAAGGCAACGCGACACTCCGCGGGAGGGCGAAGGGTGTCGAACACCTTCTCTATCTGCTCCAGCCAGTCCTCTGCCTCAGACGGGTCCTCATCCCCCTTGTTACGACCCGGTTCTCGGATCCCTACAGAACCCGAGACCAGCTCACCTCGACTAATCCTAAGACCAAGTCGTCTGATGAGTGGCTACTCATTATAGCTAAAAAGCTGAAGTTAAGCTAGACACTGAGCTAAACAACATCAAATTAACAGATAAAAAGAGTTAAGTGTGAGAATCAAAGAAAAAGACCTAAAACCCCTACTCTGTGTTAAAATTTCATAATTAGGTCACAAAATGAGATATTCTGAAGATAAAAGACAAATGGTGATCCATGCATTAATTGAACATATAGATAAGTTTAAAAGGTTAAATCAAAAGAACAATTAATTTCTTAAATGTTCAATTAAGCACATATAAAAATTTGAAGGCATTTGGACATCATTTAAGCCTTATAATATTGAGTTTACAGTTAGGTCCTTCATGCATTACATTCCTGTCTTTAGAAATTCCTTTTTGGACCTACTTGTTAACCGCAGGGACCCCTTTGTAAGGCTGCAGTGTCCATCTGGTTACAATTCTCTTCACTTATGGGCCTGCGCGCAACTTTTCTACCCCTTCGTGCAAGGGTCTTCCTTGCAATTTTCCCAACATTTCGAGGTCAGCCAACTGCTCTTCGCATGCACTGTAGCACGCGAAGAACACGGCAGATCTCGGCCGTCCGTTGCTTCCCGCGATTTCGATCTGCGGTTGGACTTGATTAGAAGCTTCGCGCGATTCGGCACGTATGCTCACCCCATTCCCCAGATCCCATATGACGGTCAGATTTCAAGTTGGCTCGCCGCACTCTCCTCTCATCCCCACCACCGGTTACCTCATCGGTTATCCTCACTCGCGCGGTGATCTGAGCCACTGAGCTTGCTACTTAAGCACCTCAGTGGTCACGCGCGCAAAGGATCACTCCCTCCTACATCTCTTAGTGATCGTTCGTCCACTCCAGTTTATCCTCCCCATCAATTCTTTGATTTCACAGCCACCGGCTGTGAAATTGCCGCCTTCTTCTCGACCTCCTCGTCGCTAAGGACCTCGTAGCACCTGAGGACGACCCTGGAGCCTCACTAGCAGACTCTTCCCTCTGCTGGAGTCATCTTCCTCCCCTCTTCCTCCTTAGCCACAGGCTAAGGACCCATAGGTCCCATTCTTCCTGTTAGAGTAGATTTATCATTCTGCAAATTTGTTGTAGCTGTAGTTAAGTAGGTTTAGAGTAGAATTAAAGTAATTTGTAGTATTTAATTTCGCTGTTATGATAGTGTAGCTGTAGCAGTAGATTTAGACTAGAATTTCCCCCCTCACCTCCTCTGATCATTCCAGATCAGAGGGGAAGGTTTCACACAGTTCATGATCATGAATTCTCTCCCTCTCCATGTTTCCATATTCGCTTCTGATTTTCACGACTCGTTTCTCGCATTTCACCCATTCATTCAGACCTAATTTAAGATCTGATTGGTTTTTAACCTCAGATCTGAAATTGGCGTCAAAAAGCACATAAGGGGGCTTACCATTCACTTCATTTTTGTTCAGAAAAGGCCCTGATCTGAGCTTAAAAGTAATCAGCTTGTCGAATTTTTTTTTTAACTTAGATTTCAAGGATTGTCACTCAATTGGGTTTTGACTATTTTGATCTGACAAATTGAAGAATTCTGATTTTTTTTTGTTCATTGTTTGGCAAGGAATCTGAGATGTTTCTGATGTCAGAATTCATCTCAGAAGAGCCTTAATCTGATCTGAGTTTTATGAGGATTTTAATGCATTGAATGCACAATAGAACTAAGGAAAATCACTGTGATGATTTGAAGTTTTATCTTGAATCCATGAGTTTGTGTTTGATGAGAGCACTGACGATTTCTTGACCAAAGGAGTTCTCAATACTCCTTAAGGTTTCAGAACCTGGGATTTGAATTGGGGATTTTAATTGATTGATTTAACTCTTTCTACATGCTGTCTATAGCATTAGGAAGAGTTAGATCAGTGTTTTTTTTGCTTATTTAATCTGATGCGAATTTATTGATAAGGGTTCTTGCATTTGCATTGGGATATTCAGTGTTTTTAATGAGAAGTGAAACCCTTGTCAGATGGGTTGAGAGAATATTTTTTTTTACTATTATGACGTTAATCCCAGAAGTCACAGCAAGTTGCTGCACTCTGCAGCTACATTCTCCTTTCCTAAATCTGATTTCATTCCAAATGGACTAACTGCAGCAGCAGTTAAACCATCTGGAATAAGATCTGATTTGCTGCAGGGTTGGTGTATAGAGTCCTTGCTGCTGCTGTCTGTTGTCTTAAATTGTAGCAGAAAAAGTCTGATTTAAAGCCCTGTAGAATGTAGTTTGAAGATAGCCGACATATAGTTGTATTGTATTCCTTGTGTATACAAGCTTTCCTATATAAGTAATTGAATTTCAATTCTGTGAATGCTTATTATTTTTCTTCTAAATGTTTGTCAGCTGGTTCAGTTTAAATCTAACTATCCAACACATGAATTAAAGGGGATATAAACTGAGGAACGTATTAAAATGGGTAAAATACTTTCCAGATTTCATACTGACTGCAAATAAGGCAGTCAATGCCTTTTTAAATCTTTTAAGATCCATCTTAAGACTTTAGGTTCTCTTAGAAATCTTTTGAAAGGCTTAGGTTGGATGAGATTTGAAATTCAATAAAAATCAGTAAAAATTCTAAAAAATTAAAATAAAATCGTCTGATTGAATATCAGAAAGTTTTCTAACCATATACCAAGTTACATGGTATGCAAAGCCCTCGACTTAGTAGAATTTGCCAGTCGATGGATTTGTATACCATGAAGCTTAATAATAGAAGTTATATCTAAAAAACATCAAAAACACCTCTTTCTCCTCAACTAATTCTTCCCTTCTCATCTCTTATCTCTATAATATGTATAAAAATCATAAAAAGTGAAAAACTCCAAAAATACCTAAAAAGTACTTTGTATATTAAGTATACTCTTGTAAATATAAGCTTTATACTAAGTTATATATGTAAATAAGTAGCATATGTATATAAATTGTACAAATAATTTATGTATATATTGCATACTGTAAATTGGGTATTTAAGTTAGATTATACTGTATATATATTAATTATATAACTATTTATTAATTAAACAAACTTATATGTATTCTTAGACTAAATAAATCAATAGACAATATAAATAACAATATTAAGCTATAGAACTGTATATACATATGTATATGTAGATTATAAGTAAATAAAATCATGTACCTTAATTTAATTCTTTATACATAATAAATAATGAATTTATTAAGTTAATAGCTAAGTTACTAGATTAAATTAGATAAATTAGTAATTTAGAGTTATAATTAAGTTAAGTGAATCTGTATACTTAGACTAATGTACTTGATGAGAACCTCATCATGAACCCTAACTAGCACAATTTAACCTAGATATGCAAGAAAAAGCTCCTACATAGCTCAAAGAAAGGCTTAACTCAGATAATTCTGAGTTTAAGAAGATAAGTCATAAGGGGTAAAAATGTAATTTCACCAAGCAATTTGCAAACAGGCTAATTAAGGATCCAAACACAGGTCAAACAAACCTAATAAGAAGGAAAGTGGGATGATCTGATCTAACAACGGCTATAGCAACTCCAAGAAATTAAATGACATTCTGTAATCCTAAAACAAACCCACTTCAATTCACGAGGTTTGAGGCAGGGTAACAATCAACTAAACCCTCTAAAATTCATAGAAAAATAATCTCTAGGGTTTAGAACCTTCAATTTGGCCTTAGAAACCCATTTTGACCTACATTGAGAACCATGTCCAATTAATGATTTAATTTGGATTTTTACGCAAATTGGCAGGTCAAACATGGTCTGACCTAGAAACAAAATTCATCATTAAAATCCTTAGGTCCAATATAGTCATGCATAAAAACTTGAGCCTAAGAAGAGACCTCCTTGACCGACTTTGTAATTTGGTTCTCATCATTTACTTTTTGACCCTTAACTTTCGAAACCCTTGCATTTTGGCCCCCAATTTCCTCGTCGTTCTTTGCATTTTGGTCCCTCCTGCAAGTCTCTGCGCAGCACCATGCTCCGGCGACTTTTCGCGGAGCATGGCACCGCACAAGGTGAGGGGGACGTCCTGCAAAGTGAACGTAGAGTTACCTGCGACGTCTGCTGTCGCAGGGACTCAGCCATGCTACCTGACGACCCCCACACCTTCCGTGCGAACGTGCAAAAGGTATGGTTCTCGTCTCTGACCATACTCCGACGAGGGGCGCACGTCGCCAGCCTGCATCCTCCTCTCCGCCACCGCCTTTATAAGAACCAGCATCGCCAGCTGGTTCTCGCAGCCTGGTCTTGACGAAGAAACCTCCAACCCTTCCCCTCTCCCCACTGCGACAGGAAACCCACTAGCTCTGGCGGCCACTCCTCCTTCTCATTGCTATGCTGCAATACCAGCAGCAGAGCCAGCTTCGCCCAATCTTCCCGTGTCGCGCTGTACCAAGCGCGCACCTCCCTGCCCACCTCCTCGCCGTCGCTCTCTCCCTCTGGGTGCTTCTTCTCTGGCGACAGTCAGTACAACTACCCGCCGCTCCGGCCCCCTTCGTCCCTGTAGGTAGGTTGCAGTTACTCCCCTTCTTCCCCTCTTTCTTTTCCCCAATCTATTTTGCTTGATTGCCCCACGACCACACCTGATCACCCTCACCTTCCCCACCTCCGGCCACTCTCCGGCAAGTCTCCCCCGTCATCCCACAACCCCATACGACTCGCCAACTGTCCCAAAAGCTCCGCCTCATCATACCAAACACCCTCCGCCCCTCCACTGCCACTCTACACCTCCACAACTCACCCCCGATCAAACCCACTTTTCCAGCCACAGGACGACCTAGGCACGCTCGCCTAGGCCATCCCGTGGCCTGCTGCACCTCGCACCACCTTCGCCGTGCCACGGCGAAGGTTCCCCTGTGGTCTGATTAGGCCGAGAGGCCCTTTTTGTGCTGGACAGATATGCTGCCCCAGTCGCCATTGGCGACGACTCAAGGAGCTTCCAAGCAAGCTCCGGGCTTCAGAGCGTCAGGTCTCCAGTTAATGCGAATTGGGGAGACTCGGGTGAAGTTAGGCAGCTGGCACACGAGGGGAAACAAGGATGTAGCTACTGAAGTGAGGTCGCAGTCTTCCTGCGGGCGCGCGCGAGAAGAAGCAGAAGTTTAGTCCCACATCGTAAGTTCTCGAAGCGCCGCACCTAATTAAATTGATTTTGTGTTTTTACCTTATCGCCTCCGATACACCTGGGGTGAGGTCTCGCGCCCCATCACACGCCCCATCCGCGGTTTCACCACGCGGACCCTGCGGATCTGACCCGACACTACCCACGCACACCTCGCGCACCAAATCACGCCGGTGCGCCTTGTCCCGGTATGCAACCCGACCCGTTAACCTACGGCTCTGGGAGAGCTTCCTGTGAGCGGTGTGTAGAGAGAGAGATACGTGCAGGTAGAGGGAGGGGATAGGTCTTGCTTCCCCCTTGTGTGCAAGATAGGAGCGCTGAAGGAGAAGGGCTCAGCACTTAGCCCAGGAAGGAGAAGAGAAGAAGCAGAAGAAGAAGAAGCAGCGAAGGAAGGAAAAGAGGAGAATCACTGTAGCAGACCGCAGTTTAAGTCGTCTGACGGCTGTATCAGACGACGGATGAACCTTCAGAGGAGATAAAGCAGAGAAGAAGAAAAAGAAGAAGAACTGAAGAAGAAAAGAAATAGAAGACAAGCAGAAGAAGAAGAGGAATTGAAGGCAAACAGAGCCAAGGAAGAAGAAGACCCGTAGAGAGAGAGATACTGCAGCTGAAGAAAAGATAAAGAAGAAAAGAAGAAGACAGGAAGAGCAGCAGAAGAAAGAAGAGGGAAGAAGACAAGCACAAAGAGAAGAAGAAGAAGCCAAAAATAGAAATCTATCTCTCTCTCTCTCTCTCTCTCTCTCTCTTATTTTTGTAATAAAGAAACTTTGTACTTCTAGAATTCCAGTGGCTCCCTGAGTTCGACCTCGGAAAACTATTTCCGAGTAAATTTCTATGGTAATGACAACCGTAGCTGTCTTATTTTATACTATAACGATTGTATTATAATAAACATAAAGACACACAAAAGCAGCACTGCGGTTGGTCATCTCACAAGTACTTTAAGTAATTTGAGTTAATTGAAGTATGTTTATATCTTATTATATCATTTCAACTTAATTTATAAGTAAAACAGTTCAAATCTGCTATTTAAATGTAAATAGAACAGAAATTAAATCTAAAAAATATAATAAAAATGTTTATAAAATACTTATACATGTATACTAACTCTGAATAAGGTCGATTAGACCATATAGTAGCTAATCTATAAGTAATTAAAGAATTCAACATCAAAATCAGTGTGTAAAAACTGTATACTTTAGTTAATTTATTTATATAGTAAATATAATTAAAATTTCAAATTAAGTGTACAATTGTATAGTATTATATAAATAATTCATTTTCCCATAGTTTATTTTTATTTTAAAATAAATTATGGCCCTCGAATTGAGGGCCAAAATCACCTTTGGCGAGAAGTCGCACACATTTTCAGCGCAGATGCGGCGCTCGAATAGCGCCACATCGTGCGCTGCAAAGTACGCGCTGTTATTTATAAAGATTTTGTTATCTTAAGGAGTAGTCGTCACGGGCGCCGGGCGCCTGAAACAACATAGCCTTATACATTCTGAGCATATGCTTGAGCATTTGGGGTCGAGGGCGCAGGGATGTGTGGGTGTGCGCGGGCTGAGAGGCCCTCTGATCTGAGCTTGATAATACACAATTAAGCAGCCTAATGACAATTAGGGCGCGCTTAGTAGAGGTTTGGTCCCACCCTCTGGGTGCTGTGTATCCCTCGAAAAGCGTACCCGCAAATTAAATACATTTTTGATTAATTAAGAGGACTAATGACAGTAGCTAATCACCTATATGCCGCAGTGTTGTGAAGACTGTTAACGCAGAATAAAACAAAGAAGAAGAAGAATGACAGAAGAAGAGTAGTGTGGAATGAGAGAGAGAGAAGATGTAAATACGTATAGTGAAATCAGAGAATGAATACAGATACAAAGGACTAATATATATATATATATATATATATATATATATATATATATATATATATATATATATGTAGTATAGCCAATTACTTTTATGTAAATAAATTCATACATTTACTAACAGAATAAAACGTCACCATAACCGTCGCTACAGATCCTGGTTTCCCTCTTTTAGTTTGTATATAGTATCTTTTTTGTGTCTGGCGACGCTTACATCTGTCACTATAGCTATTGTATGTGTTACTGTAGGTATCAGATTAATAAGTTAAATTAGTATACTAAGTAATCTTAGTTGGTAGTGTACTTTCATGTAAGTATTAGTAATTTAACTTATAAAGAGATAGTTTAGAGTATAGTGATGAAGTGTTTGGTGTTTGTTTGTAGTTAGTTTTTGCAAGCATTTTGATTAATTCTTTGTGAGCAGTCAAACCAAGTCTTCATTCATTCATTCTTTATTAGATGTAAAACTTCTTTTTGGAATTAAAGGATAATTTTGAAATTAGAGAGTGATGTAAATCAATAACTGCCTCCCAGTGAACGACTTGGAACAAAACCAGTAAAAATTAAGTAAATATAATGGTCGTAATGATGGTTGGTATTCCATACAATTCACTACAATGACACTAATGATATTTTTCATCAATTAATCATACCATTATCAGAATCACCGCCGCTATCGTAGACACCAACTACCACAACTCACCATCGTCCAACAACAAATAACCAAAAGCAGGAAAATAAACCACATTCACACATGCAATATAACTAAGTAGAAGAAAAGTACGAAGCAATAAAGTAGAACAACTGTCTCACTATATGCCACCACAACAACAATAGGAAATGGAAAGGAAATAGAAAGTAACAGGAATAGTAACTATATGTCCATTACTCACTGCAACAGTGGGGAAAACGAAAGTACTGAAAGAACGACTACGGCTGGGCTCGGCTGGGCCCAGCACCCTCTGTAGCCGAAAACTCGGGCTGCTCAACTCCTGGTCCTGAGCAGTGTTATGAAAAGACAGAGTCAGCGAACGCTAAGTAGAGTGGTGTTTACATTATTTAAGTACAAGTACAGTAAAAACAACAGGTTTATTTCTCATCTCCATTTATCTCATTTAAGTGTTTCTATTTCATCTATTTCTTAGAGTGTTCAGGTATTTCTTGATCTTGCATGTTCCTCATGGGAATGATCTTGATTGCAATCTTTTCCGTAAAGTAGAAGGTACACGTGATGCTCTCCTGGCTAGGAGTCTCCCGTGGTAATCCTACACCCAGTCAACCACCCCGAGGTCATTGTCAAGAAGTAGCGGTGACTACGGCACACGTGATAAGTGCACAGGTAGTGATGAGAGCCTCATCATGAACCCTAACTAGCATAATTTAATCTAAATAAGTTTGAAAAAGCTCTTACAAAACCTAAAGAAAAGCCTAACTCAGAGAATTCTAAATTGAAGAATGAAACAAGTCATAAGGGGTAAAACTGTAATTTTACCAATGCAGTGCACAATCAGGGTGTCTAAGGGTCTGAATACAGGTCAAATGGGCTTAATAAAAAAGAAACTGGGATAGCCTGAGCCGAAAAGGGTTATAAAAACTTCTATGAATTAAATGACATTCTGTAACCCTAAAAATAAATCTGCTTTAATTCACAAGGTTCTAGGCAAGATAAAAATCAACTAAACCCTCTAAAATTCATGAAAAAATATTCCCTATGGTTTAGAATCTTCAATCTGGCCTTTGCAAGCTATCTTGACCTAAATTGAGAACCATGCCCAATTTGTGACCTAATTTGGGTTTTTACGCAAATTGACCAGTTAAACGTGGTCAAACTTAAAATCAAATTGCACCACTGAATTCTTTAGGTCCAAATTAGGTTGGTACAAAAATTTTAACCTAAGGGAAGGACATCTTGACCTACTTTACAAATTGGTCCTCTTGAATTACTTTTTAACCCTTATCTTTTTGAATCCTTACTTTTTGCCCCCCATCTTCTCTTTCATTCTCTACAGAATGGTCCCTCTGCCACCCCACGCCATACCTCCGGTGACCTTGCGCGGAGGATGGGGGTCGCTCTCAGGAACGAAAGGGGGGTTCCCTACGTCGTCCTCTTTCGCAGGAACCCCCTGCCATGGCTTGCCAGTGCCCACGCCTCCCGTGTGAACGCACGAGAAGAATGGGTCTCCATCTCCGGCCAACTCCGGCATGCTCTCCACGATCGATCCTCGAGAATCTCCTCCCTCCAGCTGCTATAAAAGGAGTGGCAGGGTCCTTCGGTCAGGATAAGCTCGTTTTGGCCGAAGAACACCCCCATACTTCATCTCCTCTTACTCCGGTCAGACAGCCCAACGCTTCCGGTGACCTTTCCTCCTCCTCTTCGCCGCTCTGCTGCCACACCTGCAGCAGAGTCTACTCGTCCTCGTCTTTCCACGCCAGGCCACACCAACTGGCGCCTCCAGATCCCCTCCTCGTCGCCGTTACCCCCTTCTGAGCACCTTCGTCCCCAGCGCTAGCAGGCACGCGCCAGGCACCTCCTCTTTCCCTCTTCGTCAATTAAGTAGGTAAAAACCTTCCACTTTCTCTCTCTGTTATTTCCCCCTTCTCAATTTGCTATTTCCACCCATCGACCACCACTGTCCATCACCACCTTCTCCATCTCCTTCCGCCCTTCAGCGAGGCATTTCCACAGCCCCACGCCTCCATCCGCCTCGCCAATCACCCCTAAAGCACCACGACACCTCGCTGACACCAAATCCGCCCTCCATTCACCACCCCGCACCTCCAGACCACCCCTCGAACACACCCACCTGCACCTCTACAGTGTGCCCTAGGCACATGGTCACAGGCACTTTCCCGTCACGCCAACCCCCGCACCGCCTTCATCGTACTCTAGCGAAGCTTCCTGAGCTTTCTGACATGGCCGTGAAGCCATTTTAGTGTTTTCAGGTCTCGCCCCCCTCGCCGCCATTGACGAACAGCAGGAGCTACTTTGCGAGCAGCTCCAGGCCTCTTTAGCTTCAGGTCTGCAACTGAGAGCGCGCGGAGGGTATTCGCGCACACACTCAGGACCTCAATTTGGGGTCGAAGGCCTCTGCCTCCGCCCCAAATTGGTCAAGCTTTCCTGCTTGCAGGTGCGCGGAGCGGAGGTGGGACTTTAGTCCCACCTCGGAAGTGTGTGGGCGCACGCCCACACATAAATTGAAAAGGTCGCAGAGGCATTTCGCCTCGATTCACTGGGGTGAGGTCCCTCCTCACCTATCACCCGGGTCTCGTCCGCGGCTCTTTCCACGCGGACCTGACCCAACCCGACTACTCCCACTCCTGTGCACTCCTCGCGCACCACCCACGCCGGTGCGCCTGGACTCGGGCACGCGACCCGACCCGATTACCCGACTCTGGGAGAGCGTACCAAAGAGAGATTCAGAGAGAGAGACGTGGGAAAGGGGTAGGGTAGGTGTTTTGCGCTGAGCTTGTGTGTATGTGCAGGGAACAGGTGAGGAAGGAAGAAGCAAGGAGCTACTGAAGAGAAGAAGGAAGGAAGAAAGAAAAGAAGGAGAGGCTGATCAGATAAGGCATCTGATTTCTGAATCAGACGTCGGAAAGAGAAAAGAGGAGGGAGCCTCTGTAGTAAAGAAGAAGAAGATGCAGAAGAAAGAAGAAAGAAGAAGAGAAGGAAAAGAAAAAAAAAAAAGAAAAGAAGCAATTTTTGCTCTCTCTCCTTTGTCTTAATTTTTGTAAAACAATATATATTGTGAATTCATATGCTTTTGGAATCATAGTTTGCTCCTTGAGTTCGACCTCGAGAAACTTTTAATTCCGAGTAATAAATTGTAAACTGGTGATAGCTTTTCGTGATATACTACAATACCTAGGACTTTAAAATAACACGACGAAACCTTAACGCAACCAGGTAGCTACCCTACACTGACACACGGTCAGTCGTTTCCGCTAGCGAATACGCCCAAAGTATAGCACGGAACTGTATAGGGCCTTGCCCTCTCAGAACAGGGGTCTCGCCCCCTCCACAGTCTGTGCACCCTCGTCTGACCACCACATTTGCCCAAAGGGCCTAACAAAGTCGATGTAGGGTGCTTTCAGACGTCCGGCCTTAACTCCGGACGTCCAGGTGCCTCGCCAGTCGTCTGGTCTTCACTCCAAACATCTAATACTGGAAACTTCCACTACTAGAACTTCTTCACGCCACTCGCTCCGCTTGCCCCCCGCCCGCAATGGCAGCTCCAACAGCTACAGGAGCTTGAGCAACTCCTCGCCGACATCCTCCTCTCTCCTACGAGCTCCTCCTCGAGCTCCACCGAGCTCCCACAGTCATCTTCCTCCTCCCCCGTTCTCACTCCCTCGCACTCTCTCGCTCTCGCTCCTCCCCGCTCTCCCTTCGCCGGCTCCTCTCTTTCTCGCCGCTACTGCAGCAGCAGGGATGGGAGGGGAACATGGCTGTCATGGAGAAGGTGGAGGTGGCGGTGCCTGTGGCGAAGGAGGTGGAGGTGGCAGTGGTTGTGGTGTGAGTAGGAGAGGAGAGGAGAAGGGAGGGGGTATATATAGGAAAGGGGTTAGGGTTCGGGTGAGGGGCGAAGGAGAGAGAAAGGGTCTCTGCGTGCCACCCGCATGCAGAGCGCACCGCGCAGTACAAAAAACTCACTTTTAGATGTCTGGGTACGTGTCAAGATGTCTGACTGAAGCTCCAAACATCTTAAATGGCTAAAAAGGTAACGGGTCATTATAGCTAGGAGGATACAAACTGAGAAAAGGCATTGTGTCTCTAGGATTTAAAGCAACTATGGTGGAGAGTTTGAGAATGAGAGTTTTGTAAAGTTTTGTGAGTTTCTTAGGATCCAGCATGAGTTTGTATTTTTGAGAGCCACACAACAAACTGGAGTTGTAGAGTGTAAAAATTGCACACTCCGAGAATTTGCTCACATCATATTGATATAATTGGATCTACCTAAGCATTTTTGGGTTAAAACAGTTAACATGGCATGCTATGTGTTAAACAGAGTGCTCCTTAGACCCATTCTTATGAAAACTTCATTTGAGTTGTTTTATGATCGTATTCCCAAGATTTCTTATTTTTGGGTTTTCAGGTGTAGCTGTTTTATCCTAAATGCTAAGGGTAACTTGGATAAGTTTGATCCTAACCATGGAGGTGACATTACATGTGTCTTTTAATGAATCATTCATGTCAAATCATTCACATCAACTCCTCTCATGGTTGATAATGAGGAGGAGGCCCCTCTTTTGCTAATGTATCTAACATTCTCGACACCCATAACATCCATGATTTGCCAAAGGATTGGACATTTCCCAAGGACCAACCCAAAGATCTTATTTTAGGTGATGTATCAATGGGTGTTCAAACAAGATCGAATTTTATGGGTTTGTTTGCGTTTGATGCTTTTGTCTCAAATAGAACCCAAGTTTATAATGGAGGCTTATGGTGATGAGTCTTGGATCATAGCTCTGCAAAAAGCGTTCAACTAATTTGAGAGGAACAAGGTTGGGGATTTGGTTCCTAAGCCTAAAGACCACGCCATTATTAGTACAAAGTAAGTTTTAGAATAAATTGGATGAATTTGGAAAGGTAGTTAGGAATGAGGCTAGGCTTGTTACTCAAGGTTATAACAAAAAGGAGGGCATAGACTTTGATGGGACCAATGCACCGGTTGCTAGGTTTGACTCAACCAGAATGCTCCCCACTTTTGCCTATTTCTTAGATTTTAGGCTCTTCCAAATGGATGTGAAGAGTGCTTTTCTAAATGGGATTCCTTAAAAAAGGTTTTTATGAGGCAACCACCATGGTTTGAATGTATGGAATATCCATATCATTTTTATAAGCTCAAGAAGGCTCTTTAAAGCACTTAAGCAAGCTCCTAGAGCTTGGTATAAGAAATTAAGAACCTTCTTGTAGGATTTGGCAAGCACGTGTTCCTCTCATATTCTTCAATATAGTGGATCACTATTTCCTAAATTGCGTCCTCACGTAGTTTGGTGGACTTTAGGGTGCACCATTGGAGTGCAGCACAAATCAACGGCTATATGACATAGATATAAGATGGCAAAGTGACATAGATTGGCTAGTGTATCATGCACTTTACTTCCAGGAGTGGGCTGCCCAATGTGATCGCATTATGTAGCTTGACCTTATAGATAACCCTACCACCAGAGTAAAGTATATGCCTTGGTACCTCTAAGTCACTAGGAGGTTTATAGGTAGACTTAGTGCATTATTTGATTACAATGTAAGTTAATTTTCGTGAATCCTTTCTTTTTTCAAAGGGTGTTCCTTAATTAATATTTCTTAATTTTAATTATATAGATCTTTACGTGGATAAATATATTCGAGGTCACTGCAAACTGATCAAAAAGTCACGGACATCCATGAGCGTGTTAGAAAGGCAATATTAATAAATAAGCCAATAGCAACTCAATTAAAACCACCCGAGGCCCAGGCACATGATGTTGGACTTATCGAAGGTGAGGATGTCGCACTGGCATGGGACATGGATGAGGTTAAGGTTGGGGTGAGGTCAAGGACAGGGAAGGGGACATAGTCAAGGACGTGCACACGAACATGTCTATATATAGGAACCTAGAGCCGATGCATGAGAGGCTCCAGAAGTACATGTAGCAGTGGCTCTTGGAAGATATATGGACTAGGGCATAGAAGCTCCAGAGTACAACCCTCCCAAGCCCTACAGGCTCTAGACATACTTGTAAGAAAGGCTCCCAAGGAATAGGCTCAAGACCCAGCATCAAAGGTAGTGGATATAGGTATACTATTTTTTGATTACACAATGTCAAATTCACAATATTATCATAAAATGTAAACAAAACATAATAATTGATGTAGGTACACTTAAGGCTTCCAATTCTATTTCAGATGTACTACAGACTCCACAAGCACCTATAGAAAATGCATTGGATCCAAGTATATTATTTCTCTTCTCCAATAAAGAAAAATCATAGACATATATATTTACCTAATACATATAAAGTAGTGGATGTAGGCATGGTTGAGGCGAGTGTTGATATGGGAGATGTTACATTGAGGACTCTAGCCGTTGAAAGATGTGACAACATCCAGATTACGGCGATAGCACCCTTAAGAGGAGGGTCAAGGAGCCAAACTTATGATAGGGGACCCAAGAGGCCCGTTCCCTGTCCTAGCGATGACAATCGCTGCCACCAACACCAAACTTCAATGAATTAGAAGAGGTGAGTGGGACACAAATCAACCAAAGTGATCAATAAGGCTAGTTGGAACATGTTGATTGTCCCAAGTCTTCCATGCGATACACTGGAAGGAGAAGAATAAATTAAATATTATTCTATTTTGACTTATTCTCTTATAATAACATGGCATTATTTTCATCTATAGATGAAATGATGGATGATTGAAATCTTCTTTTGTTGAAGAATGGCATCTCTTTGTATATGATTTTTGCTTGAACTGCCCCTACTTATGCTTATTTCTTGTGGTTGGTCTATATTGGATTCTTCAATTTCCAAGACTAAATAGATAGTCACATTGAAAATAGTGCCTCTAATGCACTTCTAATGGTGCCTAGGTGGTTTTGGTTTTAATGATGCACATACAACTTTACTACAAATATGTGAAACCAATGCCATTACAACAAATTGCAATCAATTGCATTTAAACAGATGTACACAACTAAATCATTAATATGCCTTTATATACGGACCACGCGGATAACTTTTATTCTCCACTAGAATAGAACCCAAAGAAGGTGAAAACCATAGAAATTCAGTTCCCTAGCTTCTCCTATCAGTCTTATGCTTCTAAAGCTTGTGTAATTTACTCTTTTTTTTCTCTTGATTACTAGGGTTCTCTAAACAAGTTCCATGGCCAACATACACTGACTGAGAGCAAGGAAACTTGATCGGGTCATTCTAATTACATGGTAAGAAGGATTGAGGTAACTTTATTTTTCCTTTTTTGTTTATTTAGTCAATGGCATGTTTTCCTCAAAGGCAGTAAAACTTTCAATGGTTTCCGCTTACTTAGTTAAACAATTAAGGAGTTATGTTAAAGTATTAATTTTGAGAGTTTGGACGTGGTTAGGTATGGAGGTTGGTTGGGTGGTGGTACCTAATGGCACATAAAAAAACCCCGTCATTTTTACAGTAACATGGTTCTGGCCACTGTGATAGTGAATTACTGTGGAAAATAATATGATGATCATTGGAGAAATAAACCTATACATAAATCTTTGTATATACCTCTTCTCTATATATGCCACTTGAAAAGTACATAAAACATATGAGGGAAAATATTAACAAGGTGGCAATCTACCACCTCATTTGTCCAGACAGTGGGAGGTAAGGTCAAAGTGCGATCTATTTTATTTTGATAGTATGGGCTGCTTAATATTTGGAGCTTTTTAGCACTCCATCAAAAGTAAGGTAATCTGAGTAATCATAGGTGTTGCCCTATATCTTCAAAGAGATTGGAGCCTACTTTGGTGTGCTGGTTTGAGTATCAATCTAATGATTCTTTTGGTTGTAGGAAGTTGGCTGGTCAGTTGGTTGATCCTTCCAGAAAGACTTCAACCAGGCTCACATGGAACTGGGAGCAACCATGTGTAGTGTTACCAGCCCTTCTTGTTCCAAATGTCCAATTTCTAGTCAATGTCGTGCACTTGCCCTCTCAAAGAGCTGTCAATCAATATTGATCACTGATTACACTGTAAAGGTGTCCAAACCCGAGCAGAGGTTGGAGTTTACTGCAAATCATGTTGTAGAAATTGTACCTAACCTGAAGCTAACGGTCTTTGGTGATGAGAATGAAAGTCATGTATTTTTACTCCTAAAGAGGCTAGATGAAGAGCTACTAACTGGTTTATTGGAGTTCCTATCGGTTATCAATGATGGATAGACCTTTGATCAAAGTACAAGAAGAAAAGTGATTAACCAATACTTGAAGAAATCCTTTAGTCTTGATTTAGGACCGGGTTTGACATCAAGCATGAGAAAGGCGTGAAATGCCAACCTTCTTTTTCCTTTCTCTAGTTCGGGAGCAGCGGGAGTGGTTGAACTGTTTACTGCTAAAAAATAAAAGTTTCACTATAAAAAGAACATTTAGTGGTACCCACTCTGTTTTTAGGATAAAGCATGAAATTTGCCGTTAACATTGGCGAGTTTTATGTAGGAATATGCAACTTGCCTTAACGGGATTTTTTTTATTTCAAACTTTGGCTGGGTGAGTTCCATAGCTGTTTGTCAAAAGGTTGCAACAAGGAATTCATCCTTACATGGAGCAAGTCTTATAGAAAAATCAACAACTTGCCTTTTTTGAAGGTGAGTTCTTTGTGGTGAGACTAAATTACCTAACTCACCTCCGCTAGAGACAAGTTTTATATGGTTAATTTAAAAAAAAACTACATCTGTAGTAAGTTAATTAAAGGTTGTTAATCCTTAATTATATTATTAAAAAAATCTTTACCGATAAGGGAAGATCTCCCACTCCTTTCTTCCTTTGTTAATGGTGATCATACCACTTGCATTGTACTGTCAAGGGATATGAGACAAGGTTGCCCTCCATCCCCATATATATTTTTTGTTTTATGTTCAGAGTATTTGTCCGCTTGATCTTGCTTTGCAAGCAAGCAAAATATCGGGGTACAACCAGAATAGAAATGCCACTCCCATCACTCACCTTATGTTTGCTAATGATACAATTTTATTTCCGAAGGCTACTGTAGAGGAGGTGAATCATATTCCAGCAATTCTTATGGAGTATGAGCAATGTTTCGGTCAAAAAATTAATTTCACCAAATCAAGAATATATTTTAATCACCAACTCAACAAAGAAGAACAGAATAAAATCATCCAAGTTATTAAGATCTCTCATATAACTAAGAATGAGCTCTATTTGGGCGTTCCATTGTTGGATGATGTGAATCAAGCTTGTTTAAAAGATTTGATGTTAACTAAGTTTCTCACTAAGTTGGAAGGTTGGGGATCAAGATTACTTTCCTAGGCGGGAAGAGTTGTTCTGATACACAGTGTTCTTAGCTCACTGCCTGTTTATCTCATGGGAATGTGCTTATTTTCCAATAACTTATGTTAGCAACTAGACAAAATTATGAGGGATTTTTTGTGGGGCTTCTTTGATGGCCGAAAGCACTGCTATATGAAGGCTTGAGGGAAAATATGCTTGCCTAAACATCTTGGTGGAATTGGTTTTAAAATAATGCGTTAGTTGAACTGGGCGTTGCTAATGACAGTTGGATGAAACTTACAGGTGGATGCTAATGGGTATTGGCAGGAACAATTGCAGAGTTTGTATTTTCCTTTGGGAACGCTCTGCGAGTATACCTTAAAGAACTCTGACTCCTCTTTTATGAAGGCAATCGGTCAAATTATAAATATCTTGAGATCGAATACATGTTGGCTTGCTGGAAATGGTCAGAGGATGAATGTTTTGGTCTGACAATTAGATTCCTACTGAAGACAATGTGCTACTACCCAAAACAACTACAGCTTTGCAGGTTACAAAGGTGGCCGAACTGCTGAATGTGGACGGTTGGAACCGAAATCTGATAATGTATTCTTTTCAACCTGAGGCAGCCCAAGCAATCCTAGCCACACCTGTACATCATGGAGATGATCTATATGTTTGGAAACCTTACCCCAAAGGATATTTCTCTGCAAGATCTGCATATTTGCCGTTAATCTCTGAGCATGGATACACGTCCGACTTATCCAGTATGGAATTGACATTTTGTAGGAAGCGATGGACTCTCAAGGATTTTCTCTAGAAAGCTCTCGTGAGAGCCTTGGAGCTGAGAGTGCCTCTGAGTAGGAGGATGAAAATGGATGATATCGTATGTCCTTTATGTAACGCAGACGATGAGACCTGGGACCACTTAGTATGAGATTGCCAGTTTACAAGAGCACTATGGTTCATTTGGGGGCCAACGATTTCTAGACCACAAAACTATTGGTGGGAGTTTCCGATGGAAATTGATAATGTGCTCGTGGAGGCTGGTCACCCTAAGTACATGGCTTGTTGTAGTGTTTATGCCTTATGGTAGCACAAGTGCAAAGTCGTGATGGAAAATCTCAAATCTCTCCGGTTACGGTAGGGAAGCATCCATTGTCTTTAGCGGACTGTTACACTATTTGCGCGTAGAGTCAGGAGTGTGTTTTCCCTTAATCAAATATTCAGCTCCAAGCCAATGCGCCTTCTAATTATCCCTCTAGCCATCATTTGATCAAAGTGGATGTTGCGGTGGGCAAGGATTTCTCTGCTGCAGCAGCGGTGCTTTTCAATTGGCAGGGAGATTGTCTTAAATGTGGGGCTTTTCAGGTCCCTACGACCTCTAGTGAGGAAGCCGAGACGTGGGCGATTCAAAAAGGCCTTCTTCTAGCCTTAGATGTTGGCTTGCGTGAGATGGCATTCTTATCCGACGCGATCAACCCTGTGAGACAGGTTTTAGCCCTTCAACAGCTTAATTCGAGGATCCGATACGTTGTTCATAATTGCCCTTCATTGTTAGCCCCTTTTTCTGGGCTCTCCTTGTTTAAGGTAAATAAAGATGATGTTCGACCAACTCACGTGTTGGCTCGACACTACGTTCATTGTAATCTCCAAGGAAGTTGGGAGCCTCCTAACTATCCTTGCGTTATTTAGGTTGATTTTATGTTGTTTTCACCTATGTGTGTGTGTGAGAAAAGTATCCGGTAAGTACCGTGCTTAAAGTTACCCACTTGAGCCCAAAGGTATGTACGATAAATCAAAGTCACAATTAATGATACCACTGATATCCTTAGTCAATGGTTCCGTGTAAAATCATCGAAATCACATTATCATAAATGAAAACTACCTATCTATATTTATTAAAATATTTATGTATATTACAGATTTAGCTTTTTATGGTAGCGTAATGGTGACATTTTTGGTATTTGTTATTCTATTTTCTATTGTTCTAATTTCATAATATTTGAAATCCTATCACGAGTTTGCTCCTCCTGCATCCAACATTATTATACTTCTTTTTGTATTATGTCCAGTAGACAAATCCTTAGTTGTATCACAATTCGATATTTCATTTCATTTAACGTATTACAAGATACATAAGATAGTCCTTCCACATGTGATCTTATCAAGTGAAATTTATTTACTAGTTTATTACAATTTTATTTTTAAATATAGTGCATTACAAGTTTATTTACTATCATTTTTGGCATAGCCTTTTTACATGGGACAATGAATGGCCATTGGTTTCTTGCAATACAAGAAAGTCCAGATAAGTTTATACACCTAAAGCACTAATGTCCTTTTTTGTATCACAATTAAAAATCATTCAATGGACACTATAATGCAGCAGTCACAGGCTGTATTACAGGTACACAGTATATTACATAGTATTCCCATTTTTAACATTTTTAACGTACTACAATTGGATGCCTTGTCATTATCCGCATAATTTTTCTTTTATTGAGAAAAGAACCATCTTACACATCTTGTAGCACAAGAAATCTTATTTTAAACTAGCCATATATGTAAGATTTTTATCTACTAGCTTCTTTTCCAAGCACACACTATATTTATTTAATCTTTTATCACCACAACGACATATTGATTCACGTTTATGTAGTATATTACAACATAATCCATTTATTAATGTTCATATATATCCAATGTGAACCCATGTTACAACAATTACTCTTGGTAGTTATGGTCATAGTATAATTGTTACAACACCATTTACACGTAAGAGTGGCGATGAGGGGTGTCAAAGACGTGACAGTTAACGTTTAAGCTAAGTATTAAACTTGAAATGTGATAAACTACATGTCCTTTCATATTCCTTCCCATTCAAGCAAGAAGGGCATCAAAGGAGAGGAGCCTCTTAAGGGAGAACAAATCAAGATAGCAATCCAAACATTGTCTCAACAACATCCAAGTTAGTAACAACAAATATACACATTATTAAATTATTTTTCTATTGATTAAATAATTTAGAAAAACTTGTTTACAAGGTGAATGATGTACAAATGAATATAGCATTGACATTTGTAATAGTTGTTTTAGGGTTTTATATAGAGTTAGACGATTGGGTAAAGTATGAAAAAGTAACAAAATGCTTGTTATAAAAATTGCTCCATTACTTGTAGATGAGGATAAATGCTTCTTTAGTAGTGTTGGTAAAAAGTTAGACCAAAACAATGTCAAGTACGGGAAAAAGTGATGGTTGTTATCCACATTCTTCCTATGTATGTAAAACAATATTGATGGAGCACTCCAAGGGATCAAGCAACAAGAGAAGCGCGATGGCACCTAATGAAGAGCAACATGGATAAATGTCCATCAAAGGACCAAAGTACATCTGAATGTAGACAAGATAGAGGAAGCACATCGAAAGCACCAAGAAGAAATGCAATGGATGCAAAGTATGGGTAGGTGTTGAAAGCGAAAAACTACGCGATCGGAATTGGATTTTGAAAACCCATCGTAGTTCGATTTGCGAAGCTATTCGTCAACAAATAAATTTACCTGAATTTCGTAAAGAAATTCCGGATCGAATACAGGAAGGTGGACGTTTGATTATAAATACGAGTTTGTTTAATTGTCACAAAGCAAATTAGCTAATCAAATTGAATCTAAATTAGCTATCTACTTAAAGAATAAATAATACAAGATAGAGAGAGAATATTACAAATAAAGACAAAAGAGAGGTAGAATAAACATTAATTTCATCATAAAATTCTATTCATTACACTAATCATTACAATTAGAAGGCAGAAAATCTACGCTAGAAAGCAATAAATCTACTCTAGAAAGCGGTAAATCTACTCTAGAAAGTAGTAAAGAGAATGAAGAGAGAAGTATCCTCCTCGACAATTGCTTGGAGGACAAGCCGGATGGAGCAACGCCTGGAAGACGAAGGATGGAGTGGGAAGGAGGACGAAGCGGGAGGAACCAGGGGTAAGGCAGGACGTCGTCATCATCGCGAGAGCCGCTTCCCGAATTGAGTGAAAGGACAACTGCAGGATGCTCCATGAAGGGAGGTGGAAAAATTCTAATTTTTACTCTAGAGGAGCATCTCAAGTTTGGGACAAGCTCTTAAAGCTTTGGAGGGGGTGAGAGAAGAGAGGAAAGGATGAAGAAAATGTAGTGGTTGTAGAGCTATTTATAGGTGAGGTTTAAATGGGCAAATAGGTAATTTTACTTTAAAAACATTAAATTAGGGCCTTTAATGACGAATAAAACCGTCACTAAAGCCCAGATCGTGGATGTAACTGCCGTGCATGCCGCACCTCCTCCTCTCCCCGTGCCTCAATGCACGCGCACGTATGCACGATCGGACAGCTTAAGATGCACGCACCCGCTCGTTGCTTCAACACCTTAACGCATGCACACACCAACTCTCAGCCGTCCATCTTGCATCCTATGGCTCAGATCGCATCGCGCCCGCGCCTCCTCAATGCAAGCGCCCACCCGCACGCGATCCTCGCTCATCCGTGCAGCCACGTTGCATACCATCTGACCGCTCGAGCCGTATCCAACGGCTGAAATCAGCCGCTCCGCGCTTGCGCCTGATTTGAGGCGCAGCGGGGATCGAACCTGCGCCACTCGCTCGCGAATAAGTGCTCGACCGCTGCTCTGCAATGCACTTTGGTCGTGCGGATGTTTTAAGCGCACGCACTCGTGACCGTTGGATCAAGATCCAATGGCCCAGATCGTCCGCGCCTTTTGCCTTATGAAGATGAGAACGGGTGCGTCTGAGTAAATCTTGGTTGTGGGATCAAGATCCAACAGCTAAGATCGCACGATGAAGAGTCCTTTGAAATGCAGCGGCAGGTCATTGGGCTGATTGGGCGGCTGAGATGTCGCCACGTGGTGCCATCTTGGTCGTCCATCTTCTGTGTGTTGTAAACGGTCCCACGGATGTCGGATTAGACCGATTTTCGCTCCATTGGGCTGCGATTATCGATCCAAATCCATCTATGCGGTCAGATTTGTCATATGAAGTGCAAATTTACACCATCTTGCCCCTTGATCTCTGACCTTCCTCGGATTATATTTGATACGACGGAAGTCCGATCAAGGCGATCTTGGAGTCGTTGAACTCCAATCGTCGCCCTGATCAGATCCGTACGATTGGATCTTCGATCCGAGGCCTCGATTAAAAGTCGCCTTGTTACCTGACCATAAAAAGGAAAAATTAACCTAAAATTATACAACCTAACCTAAATGCAAGATTATGCATGTTATGCAATATTTATAATGTATGATGCAACTATAATACTAAGAACATGTATAAATAGACATGCTATTCAGATGCATACGCATCAGCAGGTTTCGAAGAAAAGATGTTATAAGTATAAAACCTTTGCTTATTTCATGTCTACTAAATCATTTATTGTCATATTTCAATACAGAGTTTGGTTGATGTTTATTAATGTACGATTTTTGTATAAATATATATGATGAAAAGGTCACCCATCGTTGCTGCATATAACATTTCAAGAACTTTATTGATAAGCACCCACTGTCCGAAAAACAAAACTCTTGGAAAAAGCGGCATTCCATCATTTGATAGGAGTATGTAAAATAAATGTAGACACAAAGGTACTAGAGTTGATGATAGAGAGGTATGCTGGAGGTAGGAAGTTCTTGTTGGGTGATAGAATTGTGGAGTTTTCAAACGAAAATGTGGGTTTGATACTGGGTATACCAAGCAGTGGATATGAGATAAAGCTCAATGAGAAGAGCCTCCCATGGCGAAGCTACTACCATGAGACAATATTAAAAAAGGAGATACATCTTGACAGGAGAAGTATTGAGCCAATAGTTTAGATGTGTTATCATTCTAACAATGATAGATCCATCTACATCTTTGTAATAGGATTAATATGCCTGATGTTCACTACTGTCCTCTTTCCTGATTTGGGTTGCTCATTTCCTCAAATATTGTTAAATTATATTGATTCACTTGAGGACACAAGGTATTTCAATTGGTCTTCGGCTATTGTTGAATTTCTATTGAAGATGAGGGAGATGGCAAGGAAGCTTGCTTCAAAAGATAAGAACACAAGTTTTGGTTCCCTTGGTAATATAAGTGGTTGCATGGCCCATTTATATGTGAGTATGTGTATGTATAATGATCATGTTTAACAAGATACTTTGGTAGTACTGTATCTCATTTATCATGTTTAACAAGATACTTTGATAGTACTGTATCTCATTTAAGTTGTGTAAACTGTAAAAAATCATATGCAGGTATGGATGATAGAGCACTGCTTCAAAGATTCCTACATAAATAGAGATCTGAGGCCCACGATTCGAAATTGGACTGGAGCAAGCATCCTGAAAATTGAGGGACATGAGTCACATTGGGAAAAATGTGGTAGGTTAAATGTCCAAATGCTATGTTTTTCTTCATATTACATATTTGTAACAAATGATAATACACGTACATGTGACACGACAAAAAACAACAAATTTGGTTCCTGAGAGGCATGAGATGTTCAAGGTTGGGGCAGATGACTATATCTTCTCGCTTGAGACAAAAGGTTCTCCAACTAGGAGACCTTTTTAGCTCATTTGAAATGACCCTCTCCAAGGGCCATTTAGGTTTTTCCCCAAATTATAGGGGTCCTATTGCAAATTTTACACACCTACTTCTCACTAGTTTGACCCCGTATAAACAAACCTAAGAACTTAGAACTGGTTTCACAATGTTTCCTCACTTTTTCCCCACCCAGCGGGCCCTAAAACCCTACCCACAACCCTTTAAAAACCCCCCTCCTCGTTTTCCGCATCCCCATCCCCCCATTTGTCTCCTGTAACGCCACCTTTCCCCACCGTTCTTCTACCTGCAGCAAGTGAGGGAGAGGGAGAGGGAAGCAGGAGAGGAGGTGATTGCACAGTAAGTTACACCAATAAATATGTCATCTTATGTTATTTCCTAGCATTACCCATGCATCTTATGTAGCCATACTTGCATTTGTAAATATATACTTGCATGCATTTATAAAGAGGGGAAGAGAGTGAGAATAAATGGCCATTCAATCCATTTCTATAATTAACACATTCATTGTGTGTTGCATTACAATTTTTCCATTTTCATTTTCTTATTCACGGCTGCTGTGCACATCTCCATGCACCCTACCCTGCTGCAGCATGGTGAGAGGCATGCACTCCTATAAAAGTCCCTGCACCCTCCCTTGCTATGGCAGCCAGCCTCCACCCTTAGACACACCCATCGCTACTCCTCAGACAACACACACAGCACCACACACACCCACCAGCCATTCTCTCTTCCTCTCCCTCTCCATACACAACACCTCTTCTCACAAGTTGAGAAGGGGTACACTGTGTGCAGGAGAGAGTTCACAGTGGTCTCAGACCCCCACTGTGAGATCCACCACCGCCCAGCTCTGTCGTGAGCAGGTGGGCGTGGTGGATTCTTGTTTGGTTTTTTTATTTGCATTTTTTTTCTTTTTCATTTTTTGTTTGTTGTTTCCTCTCCTCCGCCATTGTTGCAGAGCTTCAAGCTCTGTAGCTTGGCCTGCACCTCCACGCGCGTGCATAGAACCCAGCTTCTCTTTCCACGCGCGCGTGCTCCACAGCACCATCCACGCACCGAACTGCCTCCACCTGGTCACCGCTCCCTGCGCTACACTATAGCTCACTGTTCATCATAGTCTGTGAAACACTATAGCCACCGGCCAGTTTCTCACTTAGCCGGTGGCTTTGCATTCTCTCTCCGCGCCGTTACCGCCTCCACCCAGTCACCCAGTGCCCATGCCTCACCGCTCAGCGAGTGCCCTTCTGCACTGCGTGCTGCTCCTGCACATCCCCAGAGCACCCGCGTGTGGAAGCGGCCCACGCCCACTTGCCAGACGACGTGCGACGCCTCCGAACGTCTTAACTCACCCTCCCAACATGTAGCCCTTATGCACTATGCGTGTGGCGTCCCTCCCCCTCTGCACGCAGTGTGGTGCTCCTTTAGCGCCTGCACTGCGTGCCCTTCTCCCGCACTCACACACACACACCTACATGCGTGTATATATATATATATATATATATATATATATATATATATATATATATATATATATATATATATATATATATATATATATATATATATATATATATATATATATATATACTCCTATACATATATATATCTATAAAGTTATAGCTACTTATATATATACATATATACTTATATATCCACATATCCACATTCACCTCACATCTACTACCCACACACCCGTGCACTCACCCCTTCACCGCGTATCGTATCGTGGGAATATTCACACCAGTTGCCAATATTTCCTGATACTCTCGCAAAGCAAGTGCTTCCACCCACACTCACACACACCCTCTCCACACTCCACGCGACACTTAGTCTTGTTGGTTGCATCTTACTAGACGTAGACCAACTTGACACCGTACTACATTCCATCTCCATTTCCACCTCCACCCCTATTTATATAATATATAACTATATATATATTCTATATCAACTACATATACATATATATATATATATATATATATATATATATATATATAGACACACACACTAAGCTAAGTATTTCTTTTCATTTCTTTCCTTGCAATTTATTCTACTTTCATTTGTCTTTTATTTCTTGCTATTAAAAAGACCAAAAGAGAAAGGTATAAAAGAGAAAAGATAATTCTTGTCTTGTAGGTACTCGATCTTGTAAGGAACAAGATAGATTTTGGAACCCTAAGTTGGCTTTAAGCCAAGGACCATTAGGCTCAAGGCCAAGGACTTCATTTTTTAGGGTGTGCTTCAAGAACAAAATCATCACAAAAAATCTTAAAAGTAGAAAAACCAAAAATATAACAAACACAAGGAAGAGATACATTTTAGGAAAGGCGTAGAAACTCCTTGTTCTTCTAATCCCCGCCTCCCTGAGATCGACCCTGGGCCTAAAAGTGACAAAGATAAAATCAAGTAGGCCAAGTTAAAAATTTTGTGAAACTGGTGTAGACTCGATTTAGGTTATCTCACTATACTAATTTCAATGATAATATCACCATATTAATAAGACCTATTCGAGTTTGCATCAGGAGGGCCGTTGTTATAGCTGCATGGAGCGCGAGGCGTTGCTGTGCAGTAGACGAATTGGAGTGAGCCATGAGGAGGTGTTGCGCGGTTTGGGTGCATCTCCTATGGCCATCAGACATCCGCAAAGGCCAGCAGATGGCTGGGAGACTCCACAGACGTCCACGGCAAGCTTCGGACGTCCGGGCACTCACATTAGCCAAGGTAAGACTTGTCTGAGGCATCTGTGTTGCGTACAGGCTCGGGGATCATGCTCGCGTTGGGAGGCGAGCTGCGCAGGGGAGAAGGGTGTTGGAAAGGCGCTCACACTCGGCAACCGAGGTGCTTTCAGACGTCTAGAGATGGTGTCAGACGTCCAGTTGCAACCCCAGATGACCAGGAGAGATGTCAGATGTCAGGCTGCACCCTCAGACGGCCGTGGGAGGTAGTTGACGATGGGAGGAGAAGCAGGAACACTAGGCGAGTTCCTACGCACGTTTAAGACGTCTGGGACTCACCCCAGATGTCTGATCTCAGTCAGTGCACGCTTTTGCTGCAGGAAGGCGATTGATCCAGCCAAACCAGCCCGTCTGGTCCGATTCAGGTGAACCGGGAGCAGTGTTTAGGCCGGTTCAGGCCCAAACGGAGTTGGAATCATGAAATCAAGGTATTGTTGGAAAGCTTTTTGAATTGCTTACATTTTAGAATCATCTCTACACTGTTTTAGGATTGTTATACATGCCGAAATGTCAGTCAATGAAATTAATTCCTGGTTTGACTGACGATTTGGTGTAGGCTCGAGGTTCGTAGTATGCACGGGACCTGCGGGAGCATGGGGATCCACGCTGGTGCCCCCACATCACCCGTACCCCTTGGTAGAGTGGTCTTTCTCTACTCCCTTTTGATTGATTTTGTTAAGTGAATGTTAAACTAGAGATCCCTACCTGAAACCTAAGTCATGAAATGAACCCTGAGATTGAGAATGATGTATGTTTATATTCAGTACATGAACCTTGCTTGACATAACTTGAATGCGCATGATGATTATTTCCATGTTATGAGAAAATGGTAACTCAAACAATGTAGTTAAATGTTTTTACCGTTATTTTACGAACGACCTATTTCCATGATTAAAACCTGAATATGAATAGAGATACATTCAATTTGATGGTGTGAGATGAGTACTATGGACGAACCCTATGGGGAACTAGAAAAGTAGCTAAATTGTTGTGACATGGAAACTTTGATGTATGATGGAATAACTCGCCTATACAAGCATGACAGTTGGTTGGACTTGGGTAAAAAAAGTGAGTTGGCCCTCGTGTACGTGGTACCGAGGAGAGCTACTGTCACTTTTGTATAAGGAGAGAGCTAGCCTCCCTTTGGGTTGGGACCTGGGATAGGAATGACCTCCCTACACCGACTCCTGTTGGGTCCACTGGACAAACCGGGATAATCGGGCGAGGGTACACAGATTGGTGAGGGGAGTGGCCCTTGTTCTGTTCTGTGCTGTACGTTAGAGCGTACCTGCTAGCGGAAAGGACTGACCGCGTGCCTGTGCGGGGAAGCTACCCGTGCGCCCATCGTGCATGCTATAGTCACCGCTACGTCGCGACCATGACCCTGGGGTGATAAACCGGGTGTAGGACTACTACAAAGTACTCTCTCGTCCAAGAGAGTGCCACGTGTGCGTCCTGCATCGCGGGAAAACTGTAGCAAGATCATTCCCATAGGGAACATGTGAACCAAATGATGACATGGACCTTTACTAGAATGCCTAAATACTAAACAACTAGTAAATATGAATAGAACTAGGCGTTAACTATATGAATAACTTAAATTGCATAAATAGTTTACTGCTTTTAACAGTTAATTGCATCTAATTTTCTTAAGTTTGCCACTCTACTCGACATTTAGCTGACAACCATTACATATGTTCAGGTCAGGGAGGTGAGTAGCCAGTACCACCGGCTGCGGAGGATACTGAGCCTAGTCGAGCCCAGTTGTAGTATGTTCCCATTCTGTTTCCGCTTCTGAGACACTGTTTTACTGCTTTGGTGAGTATTTTAGTGAATTTAGAACCTGTAAAGTTGCTTTCCATCTTTATATTTCTATTATGATGGCTAGATAGTAAACTCCGTTTTTCGCTTGTGGTGAAATGTCTACTTGAGACTACAGTTCTGTTTTTCTATCTTTTATTAAAAATGCTTAGCTATGTTGCATTTGTGGATTGTCGTATTTATATTTTTGGCTTATTTCTCGATGGACTACTGGGTTATGAGATTAGTCAAGTCACCTCGACCTCGGTTTCCAAGTGAAGCCAGGTTCGGGTCGTAACATCATTAATCCGACAACATATTTGATACCACTTAAGATTGAGGTGTCAAATGAATCGTTTAATGCCAATGAGGATGATGAGGTATGCAAAAAGGAGACTTGCATTGCAGAGATTAAAGCTTTGAAGGATGAAGTGGAAGAATCCAAGAAAAAAAAGGGAAGTGCTATGGAAGGAGCTTGATGAAACCAAAATGATCAATGAAAGGTTGATGGATGAAGTGTTAGGGAAGAAAGTGATAGTTGATCTTGCTATTCAAGCAAATGAGATGTCCATTGGTGAGGAGCCCGTTGAGCAAACGACACGAAGGTTGGAAGATAGTTTTGAGACTCCAACATTTGATTTAGGCCTAACATAGTGTGAAAACAAAGCTGGAATTGATAATCTAACTACAGTTGGAAAATAGGTGAACAATGAGAACATGATGGGGAGTGAGGATAGTCAAGGGATGAATGTGGAAGAGAAAAGTTCTTCATTCAGGATGGAGGACACAACAGGTAGAGGTAACACAAATGCACAGAAGGAAAAGAGGGGTTTGACTAAGAAGAGGGGAAGGACTCCAAGTTCAATGGTTTGAAGAATAAAATGAAGAATAGAGAAGAGAAAGACGAGAGGGAATGTTAAGATGGAAAGTCTTGTGAGAAATCTAGATGACGAAGAAACAAAGGACGAGGAAAGGGAGGAGATGAGAGAGCCTGGGAAGAAGAAATTGAAGCAAGTTGAAAAGGTCATATATAATGTGGATGACAATGAAGAAGAAGACGAACATACACACCATGATTTAGAGATGCCAAACAAACCTGGTATTGATCTGCCTATCAATGAAGAACGTTGACAATGATGTAGTACGTCATTCATATCAAATTACTTTTTTTACCAAATAAAATCATGCTTTAAAGAAATCACAATATTTCTATAAATGGCATCTAACGTATGGTGCAAAACAATTGAAAACTCATGCCAGTACCTATGTGATCCTTATGATGATTATAAGGGCCAAGGAAGAAAATAACATAATACAATCATTTCTACGGGATCTAGTGGATAAGTAAGACACCATTTAATATAGAATTTCACTTTGATATTTCGTAAGTTGATTAAAATGATTAATGCTAATACCATGAATTGTAGAGCAAACATGAACTATCACAAGACGCTTAATAACTACTGTAGGGAGCAACATCTACACAATCTGCTCTATGGAGGAATGGTCAAAGACATGGTAAAAATCTTTCTTAACTTTTTAGTGCTTGATTGCTAATGCTTTAGAAGTAAGCTTGCTTAAAAATATAATGGGGTTTAGAAATCTTTTTGATTTCATGTTGCTACATCTATAGCTGGTAATAGAGCATTGTGCTATATAGTGAAAAAAAATAATAATAGACTAATCGTCAATAATGTGCGTTTTTGTTTCATGCAATACAAATTTTGAAATATTTGTGAAGTCTAATAAGTTGTATTGGTGTGGACGACACCATCTTGTAAACTTCAAATATAATAATTTGTAATACAAAGTTAATGTGCAACGAGTAGTACATACTTATAGTATTTAATATGCATGTCATGTTTAGAAATGCAATGCATTGTAAGACATCCAATTTTCCTTCATAACTAGTGTACCTCTTTAATTGGACTAACAGATAATAGTTGCATACATGAATTATTTGTTCTTCAAGCATTCCATGTTGTTTGGAGGAGAAGCTCCTTTTTTGTGTTCTTGACAATCATGGTAATATGGAACAGATCCTATCTTCACGTACTAATTTAATCTATTATTGCAAGCACTAGCATATTAGTTTTCTTAAAGTCTGATAAAGAGCAAAGCAGCAATTCTTACGAGGGATGAACAAAATACATTGCCAGAAATATTTAATGCTAGGCCAAGCACCCATGGAAAAATTAGGAAAGCCTTCTTTCCAGGACATTTTCCTAGCCATTGGATATTACTTATTGCATGCTTTAAAAGAAATGAATTTTAGGTGTACAACTCTTTACCAAATAACTGGAGGAGTAGGTAAGAAGCTTTTAGATGGGTAAGACATAAGTATTTAATGGTTGTATATGGTCATGCTAATACGAACTGTAAAGTCTAATAAGTTGCTTTATTTTATATGCAAAAGGGCATTGCAACAAGGTTTTTCACGGCCAATGTACCTGGTATAAATAGGGTGGAGAATCCAATTCATTACAAATGTGCCAGAGCAACTAGAGATGAGCATAAATTATGGCATATACCTGATAAAATACATGGAATTGATATGTGAAGGTAAACCTATCAACTTCACCCATGATGACATAGGCAAGTACAAAGCTCAAATAGCAGCCATGTCATGCCCCATAAACCTAGGCCCCCAATAAGGGTTAGAGTTTACGGGAATGGCAACAGAAAAGGTACTGGTCTATTTAATTCGGGTTGTATCTAGCTAAGTCGAGCTATCAAGAATTCCATTTCATAAGGAAATGGAAGGAAGTATTGGGAGAATGACACATAAATGAAAATGTACAATACAAGTTAAACATGTATTAATCTGGCAAATAAAATAGAAATTCGCTATAAAACCAAAGCATAAAGGTTACCTGCCAAGAGTCCCAGCAAAAACTCGTGCAATGATAAATCTTGTGCGTTGATGATGCACAACGGTAACCACCTAAAAGTAGGTCACAAAGTAGGGATGAGTCAATCAGCTTACTAGGAAACAAACAACTACTGTAATCCAATAAAAACAAGGTAGTATACAATTTTGCTAACCGACTATATCTCTAGCCTAAACTTATAACCCCAGGTTTCAACCCTAACCCGGATTAACTCGACTAACCATCATGGTCCTAGCCCACTAATCAGATCTGCTTAATTAAAGTTACATGTTCTAACACAACTATCCTAACGATCTAAGATCCTATTACCTGCCACTCCGATCCCTGGAGTGACAATCATTCCTTCATGTTGAAGGAGATCTCGATGTGCCCTTTCCAATGGTACACTTGTGCCCTAACCCCTCCTTGGCCAGAGGAAAGATTAAAGCACTCATGTCCACCAGACAAAGGATACCCGCTTTGGTCGTTGGAACGTTAACTGTATCAGAGTCCCTAGAAACTATTCCACTCAAGATCTTAAAGTGCTTCTCATCAACTTAGATTCAAGACACCCCTAGTGCCTCATCTCCATGACGAAACCATGTGAACCCCCTGAAGGTTTCCCTACCAGGAGGGGTGACGTAATAAAATTGCGGAATTGAATATATAAAGCAATATCACAAAAAATAAGCAATCACAAAATGTACACAGGTATTTTTAGGTGGAAACCCAAACCGGGTGAAAACCACCACCTAACCCTCTCGAGTTAGGATTTTCCGATCAACCTAGTTGATCAAAATCCACTAAACGAATCACTTTAAACGAGGGTGATTCAACCTCAGTACAACCACGCTACAAGTACGAGGGTAGCGTTCCTCAACCCCTTCTCTCCACGAGAAGGATTTTGTCCCACGAAGGAGACGGGAATTCGCAAAGCGAATACCCAACCAAAAGACAAAGATAAAATAAACAACAAACCTATAGAGCCAACAAAGTAATAAACCTAAGCTTCTATAGGATTTAGGAAACTCCCCTTTGCTAGGAGTGCGTCGACGATGACGCGGTGCGTGAGCCACGCGACGGCGCAATGTCGCTCTCGTAGACAACGGCGGGAGAGCGGGTGCGCGAAGGTTCGATGCTCTCAAGATGTAGAACTTGAGCTTAGAGAGCAAAAGCTTCTTGGACACAAGAGTGTGGAAAGTGTAATACAAATTGTTTCTTGTGTATCTTGGTCTCTCTAGGTGTGTCTTGTGTATCTCTTGTTGTGTCTTGGTGTGAAAAGGCTCCCCTCTATTTATAGAGGCCTTAGGAAGGCTTTGGAAGGCTTAGGAAGGGTTCTATAGCCGTTGGGAACAAAGTCCAAGTGAATCAGCCCGAAATCAGGAACAATCATTGTTCTGACAGGCTTATCAGACGTCTAATTCTAGCATCAGACGTCTGGAAGTTCACTATAAGACGTCTGATTCAAATGTCAGACGTCTGATTTTGGGCGGGTCTCTCCCTGACTTAGATCAGATCTAAACAGGGTTTTTGTGCAAGTCCATCAGACGACATGCAGGACGTCTGGCACTATGTCTGGACGACTGGAAACCTACTTTTACTGTGGGAATTGATTTCCAAACGTTGCAACGGCTAGAAAATCTCTGAGAAGAGATTTTGGGTCAGCCGAGGCAAAACGGTCATTTATCAGACGTCTGGAAATGCCTAAGGACGTCTGATAAGGCTCTAACGGTCATATTCTTGATTGTTTGCTAAGCCAGCCAACGGTCCACTAATTGGACGTCTGGCAAATTCATCAGACGTCTCCTAAGACGTCTGGTCTAATGTCTGGACGTCTGATTTCATCAGACAGAACTAACTATGTCCAGCCTAACAGTTATCAGACGTCTGAAACAACAGTCAGACGTCTTAAAATTCTTTATCAGACGTCTGATTTGGGAATTAGACGTCTGGAAGTGCTGTTTGAACCCTATATTGGTTTTCTAAGTATTCTACAGAAAACCTAAGTATCCTAGGGTGGTGCCGGTGTTCCTAGGACTACTGTTAGGGTTCTTTGAGGCTCTTTAACATAAAATATCTAAGGAAATAAAGAGCAACAAAAGAAACGAAAAATACAACAAGTACAAAAAAAGGAAATCTATCCTATTCTTCATTTCCTTCCATCTTCAATCTTTCGCTCCACGCGAACCTCCTCTGTTTTCCGTCAAGCTCCTCCAATCCGTCCTGGATGTGAGCTCGAACTCCGTCTAAACACGTCCACATTTGCAATTGACCTGAAATCTAGGACTCAAATTGCAAATGTTAAATAACACGTGTTTTGTTATCATCAAAACAAATGATCGTGGTGCTTTAGCACCAACACCCCCAACTAGGAACTATTCTTGTTCCTAGGCTGAACTGCAACAACCTCAAGCCACTAGACCCCTGGGTTTCTAACCCGCAACAGTGAACTCACTGTCCAGAAAGTCCCGACGTTTCACTCAACGAGCTCACCTATTTGACTTAATCATTCCTAATTCCTTTTCCCCTTGATTGGTATCGAATTAGGCAATCCTAAAGATCTACTGGATCACCTGGGGTCTTATCTATGACCTTAGGATCCAAACATCTGTTTTATTAGGCTCGAACCGAGTCATTGATGTCATCATATGAGGTTAAATTCGTTACTTAGCCAATTTAGATTACTTTTAGTCCAATTAGAGAGCTTTAAGCTCAAATAGAAACATCCCTTACTGACGAGTCGATCTTCGCTTTCGTTGAATAATTTAACATAAAATGACGTGTCGCTGTAAAGCTTTTGTGGTGGAAAATGACCATAAAAAATTTAATTATTTCTAGCCACAATGATTAGATCGTTTCCACGGGGAGGAATAAGCCAAATTAATTCGCAAATTGATCGAACATGATGGTCAAATATTTGCTCCTAATTATAATATCATATGACTAATATGTTGGGGGGGATTAGTTATGCAAACAGATGATCCGAAGAATTAGCAAGAACTAAAGCGGCCCGGCTGCAATATCATTCAATAAATCAGAATTTTTTATTCAAAATAATATCTCCACAATGTCATATCAATGTAATTTTTAATGGTGATTGAAACAGGGGATTTTCTTCCCTTAGTTGTGCTCATGGTAGGAAGGACGGATAGCGGCGAGGTCGCATGTAGAGATGCGTCTCGACGAGGGCTACGCGACAACGATGGAGGTGTGATCGGAAGTGGCCGCTGGCGGCTGGTCGGTGGCGGGGGACGCCGACGACGGTGACAATAGGAGATGCGCGAGGAGGTCGAGGAGGATGGCTGGCGATCGTGTGAGGGCTGTGGGAGTCAGGCGAGCAAAACGACAATGTTGCTGGTGAGATTGGCCTCTTGTAGTGGCTGCGTGAGGCGAGAAGGTGGCTACATGTTTGGCTTCTTACGTGAAGTTGCAGGGGAGGCAGGTTGAAGAGGAAGAAGAAGAGGAAGGGGTGGCATGGCTGTCGTGGGCTTTTGTGGAGAAGGAAAGTGGTGGTGTTGGCTTGGAAGAGGAAGATGGTAGCTGGTTGTGGTGGGGTGGTGATGTTGGGTTCGGTGGGTGGAAGTTGCAGGTGGTGGTGGAGGTGGAATAGGGGCAGCGACAGGAGGTTAAAGAAGACGAATAGTAGAGGGAAAAGGCACGACTGTTGATTGTGGGTATGATGCTAATGGCATGCACACACGCTGTCACCGTGTGTGCGAAGACGGCGAGGGCGAAGGTGGAGTTGGGGAAGCGGAGGCCAATGTGATGTTTGGCTTCTTGCGTGAAGTTGCAGGGGAGGCAGGTTGAAGAGGAAGAAGAAGAGGAAGGGGTGGCATGGCTGTCGTGGGCTTTTGTGGAGAAGGAAAGTGGTGGTGTTGGCTTGGAAGAGGAAGATGGTAGCTGGTTGTGGTGGGGTGGTGATGTTGGGTTCGGTGGGTGGAAGTTGCAGGTGGTGCTGGAGGTGGAATAGGGGCAGCGACAGGAGGTTAAAGAAGACGAATAGTAGAGGGAAAAGGCACGACTGTTGATTGTGGGTATGATGCTAATGGCATGCACACACGCTGTCACCGTGTGTGCGAAGACGGCGAGGGCGAAGGTGGAGTTGGGGAAGCGGAGGCCAATGTGCACGCTTTGTTTCACTGTGTAAGCTTGGTGCGCGATGGCCGTGCGAGGAAGAAGATGAACTCTCCTGCGGATGGTCGACCCTCCCTTTTTTAAAATACTTCTCCATCTATTTTTTTCCCTTCGACCGCAAGCTTCTCCAACCACTCGATGAAGGTCGCGAGTGGTTGGAACGGCAAGATAAGGTGGTAAAGTCATCAGATGTCCAGACTAAGTTCTGGATGTCTTAAAAGTTTAGACATCAGGGGGTCTACGATGGTGGTTTCCCGATGTCCGATCTGAGCTCCAAACGTCTTATAGAAATAGAATGGACGTCTGACTCTTGCACCTAGCCTGCATCCAATAATACAGATTATCATAACCATATGTTGTAAAATTGATGTATAAAATTATACATAGACTAAGGTGAATTATCATTTAACTCCTAATTAATTAGAAACTAAGAACTGATAATTAAAGAGTACTTAGGCTAAATAATGGTCCACTAAAGTGGACTTATCACTTACCCTTCTAGGGTTAAATTGCAATCAACCACTTCCCTACCTATTAGGGCACCTACCAGATCTCCAATTAGGTTATAGACTAGGCTTGATCAATCCTTACGTCCCCTAGCATCAAAAACCTTAAATTTCAGGCCAGAAAGTAGACTCAATAAGATACCTAACATTAGATATATATTACCTAATGTTAGGAGGCCATCCAGCAACCACCTAACATAAGGTACCTAACGTTAGGGCAAGCTTCTGTAGCTGGGCAGACATGCAAACACCACCGTTCAAGCCACAAAACACCCCCTTAACTCAACCAAACCTCTTGAAACCTTACGCATTAGTTCCCAGACATACAAGGAGCAAAAAGAGTCAATCAAATCCCCTTGCAAACATTAAGAAGATCCCTAACTAGAAAAATTATAAGGCCACAATTATAACCCCTCATAGGATGAATAAACCACAATTATCACCTAAAATCTTGAATGCAAACCTTGATTTCAAACTAAATCATTTCCTCTTACACTTCTAATCATAGGAAAACAAGAGAGTGAATTTCAAGGGGAGAATCCCTACCTCTTACTTGCAGTCCATTCCCCCCTTCTCCTCATAGCAGTTGCAACAAAGGTAGTAATGGCAACAGCAGCTTTAGCTATCGTAGCTTCAGCAACAACACCTCTTCTCCTTTTCCACCCCTAGTAGCAGCAGCAATCCAAGGGTCACTTCATAATTTTTCTAAACTTCAGGGGCTTTTCCAAAATGTCTGCACACTAGAGAACCCAATTGGGGACTATGGGATGATTATTTAAACTCTAATAGTGTTTTTGCAATTTCTACGCATATCGAAGAATGTTATGACCCGAACCCGGCTCCCTACGGAACCCGAGAATGGCCCGCCTCGACTAAATCCCAAGACCTAGTCGTCCAACAAGAAATAACCAAATGCATGAAACATACTACAACCACACATGCAATGTAATTAAGTAAAATAAATAATAGGTAGCAACGGAAAAATAGAACAGAGTTCCAAAAGTATAACGCACCACATGCAGAAAATAACGTTTACTAACATAGCTATCACAACTAGAGTAAAGAGGCGTAATAATAACATGCTCCAACATACTAGAGATCCTAGCAGTAAATGGTCTCTGAAATGGAAAAGGGAAAGAGCAAACTACTGCTAGGCTCGACTAGGCTCAACACCCTCTGCAACCGGTGGCGCTGGCTACTCAACTCCCTGACTGAGCATGTTTACATATATCTGTGGTCAGCTAATGCTGAGTAGAGTGGCACATAAGAACATTAAATGCATTTAATCATGAAAGAAAAGTAGTCAACCATTCATGCATTTTACAGTTACTCATTATCATATGTTTCCGTTTATAATTCACCATGCGTTTAATCATTCGTGTATTCTAGTAAGGGTCCACATCATTATGTAATTCACGTGTTCTTTAAGGGAACGATCTTGATGCAGTTTTCTCGCGATGTAGGATGTACACATGGCACTCTCTTGGTCGGGAGAGTACCTTGTGTTAGTCCTACACCTGGTCTACCACCCCGAGGTCGAGGTCATGGTCACGACGTAGCGGTGACTACGGTACGTGCGATAAGCGCACAGGTAACTACCCCGCACTGGCACTCGATTAGTTCTTTCCGCTAGCGGGTACGCTCGAACGTATATCACAGAATAGAACATGGGCCACACCCCTTAACAGTTTACGTACCCTCGCTCGACTATCCCGGTTTGCCCAATGGGCTTAACAGGAGTCGATGTAGGGAGGCCAATCTAAACCTCGGGTCCCAACCCAAGGGGCGACTAGCTCTCTCCCTACACGAAAGTGATGGTAGCTCTCCTCGGTACCATGTACACGAGGGCTAGCTCATTTTCCATACCCAAGTATGAACAACCAACCAACATGGCCGTAGGCAACATGTTCCATTATACATTAAATATCTATATCACTATACTTTGATTCCTTTCCTAGCTCCCTGTAGGGTTCATGCATAGGTACTCGTCTCGTTTCATTATGTGGCATGTATCTCTATCAAATTCTGGTTTCTATATAGCAGGCAGCTCATGAATTACACAGGATAAGCAATCATCACATTGTTTTAAATATTCCATTTCTCATAGCAGGGAATTTAACAACATGCATTCTCAAATTTTATAACAAGCGAGGTTTAAGTAATGTACATACACCATTTTCATATCTGAGGTTCATCTCATATCCTAGGTTTGAGGCAAATATTTCTAATTTAACATGCACTTTAATAATTTAAAGTCATAGGAGTAGAGAGAACCACTCTACCAAAGTGTACGGGAGGTATGGGGCACGAATGGTGGATCCCAATCTCTCCGTAGGTCCTGTGTGCACCACGGACTGGAGACCTATACTAAATAGTTGGCCAAACCAAACATTAACATCGTTGACCAATATTCTAGTGTGTCAAACAAGGTCAAAACAATATGGAAATGACCCTAACATGTAGGAATTTCCGAAAGAAAACCAACGGTACTTCATTTGCGCAAAACTTACTTCATCTGGGCCCTCAACCAGCCAAAACACTCTTCCCGGTTCACTTGAACCCTGTCTGGTCTGGCTGGACTGGCGGCCTCGTGCCTGCATTAGTGAAGTTAGGTCATAATCAGATATCTGGCGTGAGGCCTAGACGTCTTAAAAGTGTGCAGAGTCTCACCTTGCTCTCCTATGTCTATTTCAGTCGTCTGTTGCCCCTCACGACCATCTGAGAGTGTCTCCAGACGTCTGACACTGCTCCTGGTCATCTGGGAGAGCAGTCGAACATTTGATGCTGCTTCTAGATGTTCTAAAATGCTTTGAACATCATGCTAATGTGCCTTTTCGACGTTCTTGGCACCTATGCACACACGCGCAGCAGAGCATGACACCTTAACAACTTCTGTGGTACGTATGCACGACACAGAGCTCAGGCAAAGAAATACCTCAGCACTTTGCGTGCTACCAGACGTCCTAAGCTCCCTCCAGACATCCGACAAACCCTCAAGATGTCTGGCGAACGTTGCAGATGTCTGATAACGCAGAAAAATGACTCCCACCTCCACGCGCAGGACCTTCCTCGTGAGTTTTCCTTCTCTACATGCTGATGCAACTATAGAAAAGCTCCCTACAGCAGCAGCTTCAGGGTCTCTTGCCGCTCTCCCTCTTCCTCTCGCACACACTCCTCTCCTCCGAGCTCCTCCTGCTTCCTGCTCTCTCTCCTGAGTTCCACCCGCTACTCTTCCTCTCCTCCCTCACTTACGCCAGCTACAGGGAAAACGAAGGAGAGAGTGCGGGGGGGGGGGGGGGAATGTATGCTGTTGGGGATGAGAGGGTGGAGGAGGGGGATGTTTTATAGGGAGGAGGTAGGGTTTGGGTGTGTGTGGGGGGGGGGGGGGGATTGTGTGGGATAAGGTGGGGTCAGGAAAATTGCACTCGACCCCACAGGAAAATCTCAGGGGTGTTGGAATTGCGTAAGACCTCTCCCAAAAGTCACAAACTCCACACGGGATTTTTTTTGAGAAATTACAAGAACACCCCTAAAATTCTAGAAAAATCCAAATGACCCTTGGGAAGGGTCATTTCAAAGAACATTTGGGGAGTTCCTTTAATTTTTGTTTGTGTATTAGAGGGATGTCAAGGACCCCATCATAATTCTTTGCTAGTGAAGAAGGCGTATGCAATTTCCATACCCCTATCTTCCAATTTTTGGGGCCTTACTCAAATAACTAAATGCCATGGGCTAATCCCTATATTTCTACCCGCCCTACTTAACCCTAACCCTTCCCTATTTAACCCCCCTCCTCGAGAAACATGTGGCCCTGTTCCCGTAGCCTCGGAGCCACTCTCAGTGGTGTGTTTTCCACGACAAATGAGAGAGAGAGGGTATACGCGAGGCTGAAGTTGAGGAGGAGAGGCACACTCTCCCACGCTCCTGCTTGTGCACACATCACGAGGAGAGGCACACTTCCCTCCCTTGCACTCTTGCTCCCACACACATATGCACGGGGACATGCCAACCAATGCTCCAGCTCGCGCAACGCGTGATCCAGTGGCTGCAAGAAGCGTGCGCACGTCGTGATTTGCAACTTGTAGGTGCGCACTAGCCATCGTGTGACGCATAGTAGCGTGTGGAGGGGGTCGGACCGATTCGCGTGAACTAGTCAGACTAGATCAGCTCGGGCTGGTTCACGTGAACCATAAGTCTTTTTTTGGCTAGTTCCAGGTCCAAACGACTTTAGAATCGCACCTGAAAGGACTCGTTGGAAAGGTATCAAAATTTCCTATGTCATAGCACTATTTCTGTTACTGTTAAAGGAAATTATGGGCACTGAAAAAATTAATTAAGCCTAATGACCTTGTTTAAACCCACAGATGCTCTAGGTTTAGTGCTTGAGGGAGGTGCGTGTTGTGAGGCAACCCTCACAATGATAGCGGGAGGTACGAGTAGACCACCCACACTCCCTAATCCTTCTCGAAGTTGAGGTAGAGTGGCTTCTATACCACCTCTTGGATATGACTTTTGGATGCCTTAAATTAATAATTATCTTCTTAGGGAAGTCGATCTTTCTTGTTGCGCATGTATACCTCCTACACCCCCTATTTATATGTATAATCAATAGTTAGATGCTTGTATTGCTAAATGCGTGTCTCATTTAGTTCGGGCATGTTTTGGGTGGTGTCTCTTTGAGTTTATTCTCATCGTTGGGTGTATGGTTATATTGACACGATCGTACTAGCAACAAAACTGGGAAGCATTCGTGAATCCTAGAGGAATTTAGATGTCTACCGTGAATATGGAGTTTGGATTCGTAATGTTTGAACTGAGTAGAGATCAAGCACGGTTTTCACCTGAACCCTAGGATGAACTAGATATGGGCGTTTAGAAGAAAATTTACTGGAAGTATTAAGTGGGTGGAGAATGCAAGTGGGGCCGAGGCAGGCCGTGTTTAGTTTTGAAGGTGAGCTAGTGTTATAACCAAGGCATCAAGCGTCGTTTAAGACGTCTGGGAAGTGGTCTAGACGTCTGGTCAAACGTCTGGAAGCCTTCCCAGACGTCTGGAATTAAATTTTTTCGGCGTACAGGTTCGCGTCTGCATGCATGTACGCGTAGACTGAACCCGCCGCCCTCCTCCTTCTCTTTCCTCCCTCCCTACAGACGCAGCCTTTTCCTCTCTCTCTCTCTCCCCGCGGTTGCCTTCAAATACACCCCTCTCTCTCCCTCACCCTCACTCCACCGCCTTCTTCTTCTTCTTCTCCCTGTCAGCGAGAGCGTGTGTGGGGAGGAGGGGTTGCTGCGAGAGGAAGAGAGAGCTTGACCGCGAGGGTGCGAGCTCGCTAGAGCAGCCAGAGCCGACCAGCGGGTGCGCAGCAAGCGTGTGGTGATGGGGAGGAGCTGCTGCAGCTCAGGCAGTAGGCGGGCACTGCGCGGCACGGCCGTGCGCTGCTGGCGGAGTGCGAGAATGTCCTGATTCTGGGAAAATTTCCCAAAGTCAGACATCTGGACATACGTCCAGACGACGAAGGAGACGTCTGGAGGAAGGTCCAGACGTCTGAAAGGTACAATATTTTACCTTTCTCCTTCTTTCGTGTGTACGGCCATGCAGCCGTTCCGCTGAAGGTTTCTGCATCGCTTCGTGTTGAGGACGACCGCGTGTGCGTGCAGGTATCGTTCGGGAAGGCGCAAGGGCACGCCATTCCACATAGATCGGACGTCTGGACACAGCACCGGATGACGGATAGGGTCTCCAAACATCCGGAGTGACAGTTGGACGTCTGGAAACTAAGTCCAGACGGTTCAGCGGGTTTCTGGACATCTGAAGAACCACACAAATCAAGGTATGACCTGAGCTATCATTTAAGACGTCTGGAAGATATTCCAGACGTCTGATTTTGGGCAGACTTGTCATTTTTGACCCTTTTAGGGTTCGTTCGGAGTCCGTTTTCCGCATTTCAAGTTTCGTTCTTCTCGGATTTAGTCCCTCTACCTGTTTACACTAATTGTATACTATTTTGAGTAGCTCCTTATAATTGATCCTTGTGTTAGGACCCCATTCCGTTGTGGCTCTGGGGGTTATGGAGGCGCACGAGCTTGCCGATCATGCCCCCATTACTCCTGGTTTTGCAGGTAGAGTGGCTGTAGTTAAATACAAACATTAATGCATATCTGAATTAAATGATAGATCCTAGGGTATGTCATGAATCCTAGGACCTGAAAACTAGACTGAATGGTAGATCCTAGGGTATGGCACGAATCTTAGGACCTGAAAACTAGATTGAATGATAGATCCTAGGGTGTGACACGAATCCTAGGAACATAAAACATGGAAACAAATGTCTTGAATGCCTGAATTGCAGTCTTGGATAAGTGGATAGAATAATGATAATTGCCTGTAATTGGATAATAGCTGCCTGTGAAATGTAGAGTACTGTTACTAGTAATTGTTGCATGTAATTTTTGTTGGTTGAAATTAAATACGAGCTGCTTGTATACAAATTGGAAAGAAAAAGAAGTTGAATGTTGGAACACGAACTATATGCGAATAAACCTGAAATGATGAAACCTAGTATGGCTTGGCCTGAGAAACATGAGCATGAACCCTACGGGGAATTAGAAGTAGAACTCCTGGAAATAAATGGAATGGAACTGGAAAGGTGAATAGGAAAGTTTGTTGTCTCTTGGGTACGTAGTACTAGGGAAAGCACCTATTACCTCTTAGTGTAGAGGAGAGCCAGTCGCTCTAGGGACCCGGGGTTAGGTCTGGCTACTTTGTACTGACTCTTGGCCCTCGCGTACACCGTACCGGGGAGAGCTACCAGTGTAGGGAGGGAGCTAGCCACCCCACGGGCCCCGGGGTTCTACTAGCCTTCCTACACCGACTTGTTAGGCCTGCTGGGCAAACCAGGGTAGTCAGGAGAGGGTGCGCGGACTGTGGAAGGGCAAGACCCCTGTTTGGCTACTGTGGAGGGGCTGGACCCCTGTTACTGAGAGGGCTCTGCCCTATATTGGTTCCGTACTGTGCTTTGGGCGCACCCGTTAACGGAAATGACTGATCGCGTGCCAGTGCGGGGTAGCTACTGGTGCATTTATCGCGCGTGCCGTAGTCACTGTTACGTCTATCAGTGACCTTGGGGTGATTGACTGAGGGTAGGACCACCACGGGAGACTCTCCCGGCCAGGAGAGCACCACGTGTTACTTCTACTTTTCGGAAAAGACTGCAATTAAGATCGTTCCCATAAGGAGCATTCAAGATCAAGAGAAAGATCTGAGAAATAATTTAATAATGAATAAGTGGAAAAATAGAGAAAGAGATTAGAAATATAATAGCTACTGTTCACCTTACTGTATTTCTTAGCTTTTGGTTGCCACTCTACTTAGCGTTTCGCTGACGTGTCACCTTTGTCACCTTTTTCAGGATCAGGTGTTGAGCAGCCAGAGCCGGCGGCTGCAGAGGGTGCCGGGCCTAGAAGAGCCCAATTGTTTTACTTGTGTAGTACCCACTGTACTTCTACTTTTGTTGTAGTGAGTGTTTTCTGTTACCACTGTACTATTTTACTGTAAGCTTTATGTTTATGTATCTGTTTATTTCTTTACTGTTGTGGTGGTGTATACTGTAGTATTTCTTTTCTTTACTGCTAGTTATATGCATGGTGAATGTGGTTTATTTTGCTGCACTTTTGGTTACTTTCTCGTTGGACGACTGGGTCTTGGGATCAGTCTAGTCGGTTCGATTCTCGCGGGTCGTAACAGCTAGCCTTCAAGTGCACGTGCACCAAGGAGGGCTGACTGCCTCGTTGTGTAGGAAGAGAGAGCTGACCTCCCCAGGTAAAGACCCGAAGTAGGTATGACCTTCATGCACTGACTCCTGTTGGGCTCATGTGGGGCCAAACGAGATAGTTAGGTGAGGGTATGTAGAACTGTTGAGGGGAGTGACCTTTGTTCTATTATGTTATGTTATGTTCTGTTGGTGCGTACCCGTTAGCGGAAACGATTGATCGCGTGCCAGTGTAGGGTAACCCCCTACGTGTTTATCACGTGTGCCATAGTCACTATTATGCCGCAACCATGATCCTGGGGTGGTAGACTAAGTGTAGGACGAACACGGGGTGCCCTTTCGGCCAAGAGGGTGCCACGTGTATGCCCTACATCACAAGGATATTGCAACAATATCATCCCAATAGGTGACGTAAGAAATAAAAGAAGAGGTCTTAGTCTTAGTACTAATGAGATGGCGTTGGTTAATAAAACAATTACGAGTGAAAATATTTACTTGAAAAGCATTTCTTTTACAAACAAGTTAAATGCCTGTTTAAACCACTTGTTATTGCTTAGCTTTTACACAATTTTTTTCTTTTATCACACCGCTGTACTCAGCTTTTGCTGACATCTACTATTTATACCTAGGTCAGGAGAGTAAGTAGCTCGTCTGGCAACCCGCAGAGGAAGCTGGGCTCAATCATGTCCAACTGTAGTTTAATCTTTATTGTGATATTTTCTGTAGTGGTGAGTATTTTATCTTTAGAACCTGTTAATTTTCTACTCTGTTCTTTTTGTTGTTATCATGATGGCTATGGTATGAACTATGTTCTATTGTCTCAATACTAATGCTAGTTCATGATTTTATCTTATTGCTTTTCTGTCAATTTTTCTGCTCTGGTAAATATGTAATGAATACTTTACGTATATTACTTGATGAAGAACTAAATTTTGAAATAAAAAAATGATCCGTTGAATTTCCAATCAAATTTAAATCTAATTGTAATATATTATGGTACCATCAAAAAATTTATAAGATAAGTTCGACAAATGTATGTAACATAGAATAATCACATATTCGAATGTTTGTAAACATAATACCCAAGAGATAATTTCTCTCACTCTCTCTCTCTCTCTCTCTCTCTCTCTCTCTCTATATATATATATATATATATATATATTAAACACGTCCATCTCTCTTTCTTCCACCCGTCCGTCTCACTCTCTGCACTAAATAGTGCGGGCGCTATTTAGTTACTACCATCGTTGCATTTAAAGCCATCGGTGTACGAGTACCATTTAGTATGTAATAGGATATGAACGGTGCTGTAAAATTGACTGGGACCAGCGATATCTAAGCATAGGGAGGAAACGTCCGTGCGAGGAGGTGAAGGAGGGCGGTGTGAAAGGGCCGGGAAAATAATGGCGGGATGTGGGGGTGGCTTCTTGCCGCCACCAGGAATTCGATCAGGATTGTAACGGATCGATTGTGATGATAATAACAAGGAAACCGCTATAAAACCTTTTGTGGGCGGGGTAAGGGTAGGTAAGTGGGAGAGAGACATATAAAAGCCCTAAAGGAAAAAAGCGAGCGAGGAAGAGGGCGATCGGCCCTCCACTTCCTCCGCGTTCCTCTTTCCGACGGACACCAGCACCTGCACCTACTTCTTCTTCCTCCTCCTCCTCCTTTTCCTCATTCGTGTGTCCATACATATAGATACACACACACACATACACGCGCACACACGCACACACACACACACACACACACACACACACACACACACACGCATACAGCCAGAGAGATCTGGTGGTCGGGGGTCGTGTACGCATCCTCCTCCTCATTTTCCGATGGAGATGGGGGAAGGAAGATTGAAAAATGGAGGAGAAGAGGAGGAGCAGCCGATGGTGTTGAGAGAAAAATTGGTGATTCCTTCAGCTTTATCTCGGATGGATGCTGATGATGGTACGTTTTCGTTACTTGCTTTCTATTTCATATCTCAATTGCCTCCTCACCTCACCTTTTATTATTAATAAATGACCAGTAGTACTACCAACCGACTTCTTCTTCTTCTTCTTCTTCTTCTTCTGTGTCCTCAGTTAGCACTTGCAAAGTCTCTCTCGTCGTCAACAACAACAACAACAATGACTACGAGGACAAGAAGAAAAAGGAGAAGAAGAAGAAGAAGAAAAGGAAGAAGAGGAGCAGCAGTATCATCAACATCGGTGAAAGTAGTTTTGACAGCGACGATGACGACTACTACTACGAGATGTTGAAGAAAAAGTGGAGGAAGACGACGAAGAAGCAGAAGCAAAAGCAAAAGCGCGGGGGAGAAGATGATAAGAATAATAGCACAACAGAAGCAGCAGTTGTTGATGAGCGTCGTGCTGCTGTTTTAGCCTACATCTCCTCCTTCGCCTACAAAGGAGGAGGAGTAGATTGTTCCGGTTCTACTGATGGTCCGACCTCCCCTCCTCCATTCTTGTCGATTTCTACTCCTCCTCGTGCCGTCCGCTGCCGCAGCAGCAGCAACAACACGAGCATCAGAAAGGAAGAGAATAAGAAGAAGATCGTTTTAGGAGAAAAAGATAGGGAGGAGCCCGCAAGGGTGCTGAAACAACCATCATCTCAACTACAGCACTGCTCCCCTCACAATGCTATCGCCTCCTTCACCCACACTGGTGGCGACGGTGGTGGTCGCTGCATTTCCAAGTACTTCTCCCACACAAGTTATAATAGTCCTCCTCCTCCTCATGATGGCACTGGCAACGATGACGAAATGAGCATTGACAAACAGTTCGGCCTCTGCCACCATTCCGCTCCTGTGCATCCCTCAGAAGATAAACAAGAAGAAGATTCCACCATAATGCTGTCCTCGTCTCAGCAGCACCCCCCTCGGCATACTGTTCCAGACATCGCCTCCTTTGCCTACACTGGTGGCAGTGGCGGTCGTTGGATTTCCAAGTACTTCTCCCACACAAGTTATAATAGTCCTCCTAATCCTCCTCGTTATGGCACTGGCAGTGATGACAAAATGACCATTGACGAACAGTTTGGCCTCTGCCACCATTCCGCTCATGTGCATCCCTCGGAAGATAAACAAGAAGAAGATGCCACCATAATGCCACCATCATCTCAGTGGTGCCCTCCTCACCATACTGTTCCAGACGTTGCCTCCTTTGACTGCACTGGTGGCAGTGGTGGTCGCTGGACTTCCAAGTACTTCTCCCACACAAGTTATAATAGTCCTTCTCCTCCTCTTCACGATGGCACTGGCAGTGTTGACAAAATGAGCATTGGCAAACAATTTGGCCTCCGCCACCATTCCGTTCACGTGCGTCCCTCAGAAGATAAACAAAAAGAAGATGCCACCAAAATGCTGCCATCATCTCAGCAGCGCCCCCCGCAGCATACTGTTCCAGACATCTCCTCCTTTGCCTACAATGGTGGCAGTAGTGGTCGTCAGATTTCCAAGTACTTCTCCCACACAAGTTGTAGTAGTCCTCGCCCACCTCCTCCCCCTCATGATGGCATTGGCAGTGATGACAAAATGAGCATTGACAAACAGTTCGGCCTCCGCCACCATTCCGCTCATGTGCATCCCTCAGAAGATGAACAAGAAGAAGATGCCGCCATAATGCCACCATCATCTCAGCAGTGCGCCCCTCACCATACAGTTCCAGATGTCACCTCCTTTGCCTGCACTGGTTGTCGCTGGACTTCCAAGTACTTCTCCCACACAAGTTATTATAGTCCTTCTCCTCCTCCTCACGATGGCACCTGCAGTGATGACAAAATGAGCATTGGCGAACAGTTTGGCCTCTGCCACCATTCTGTTCATGTCCGTCTCTCAGAAGATAAACAAGAAGAAGATGCCACCAAAATGCTGCCATCATCTCAGCAGTTCCCCCCTCAGCATACCGTTCCAGACATCTCCTCCTTTGCCTACAATGGTGGCAGTGGCGCTCATCCGATTTCTAAGTACTTCTCCCACACAAGTTATAATAATCCTTCTAATCCACCTCATGGTGGCACTGGCAGTGATGACAAAATGAGCATTGACAAACAGTTCGACCTCTGCCACCATTCCGCTCATGTGCATCCCTCAGAAGATAAACAAGAAGAAGATGCCACCATGATGCCACCATCATCTCAGTGGTGCCCTCCTCACCATACTGTTCCAGACATTGCCTCCTTTGCTTACACTGGTGGCAGTGGTGGTCGCCGGACTTCCAAGTACTTCTCCCACACAAGTTATAATAGTTCTCCTCCCTCAGTGGTTCAACAAGAAGAAGATGCCATTAGAATGCCACCACCACCTCAACCGTGTGATGGCCACTGCCCTGCTGAAGCCATCCCCTCTGCAAACACCAGTGGTCGTCGGACCTCCCGATACTTCTCCAATGCTTGTGGCAACAACATAAATGGAGGTAGGAGCATCAGACACAACGAGGTCATTGGTGATGCCAATGGCAAGCTGAAGGTGAAGAAGAAGGTAGCTGATTCCAATGACAGCGACAACAAGAAGAAAGAGCAGAGGCAGAGAACCCTCAGTGCCAAGGAACGTTTCATGGATGCTTACAAGCGTGTGCCTGACAACCCCTCCCTCCGCTGGAAACCTCCTATATCCCCTCATAGTCTCCTTCAGGAGAAATATTATGAAAGTCCCTGGAAGGTCCTCATTATCTGCATTCTCTGCAACAGAACAAAGGGTCAAGAGGTAAGGTCATTGCCTCATAAATAACTAACTTTTCCCTTAATATTGCTCCTTTTTTTATTATTTTTTGAAAAGCTCCTTTTTTTTTTTTAAATTATAAATTAGTTCATTTTAACTCATCAACTTTTCTGCCTAGCTCTTTCGCTGTCTTCATCTCAATCTACATTACAACCTGTATGAACAGAATGGTTGGGAATGGATGTTTGATCAAGTAGAAGTCTGACACATTATGCCTTCTATTTCTGAAGAGAGTTGGGAATTATTCTAGAATTGTGTTTGGAGAAATGGGTTTCTGAAATAACAGTGATGGATGGACATTAGCTAGCTTGAATAGACTTGCATCGTTTGCATCATGTAAAGATCAGCTATTCAGTTTGACCCCGATGCAAAACCTTACATCTGGGACTGGAGGAGCAGTGTGATCTCACCAAGTGTTCTAGAGCTGCAGCTTAGGAGTGTGGTGAGGATATAAGAATCGTGTTATGCAAGGAATCCAGTTCACCTGCATTTTCTCCAAGGTTAAGGATGTTTAGAAATCAGGTAGTTTGAAGTAATAAAGTCAACAATAATCTAAATTATTGGGTGCTTGTGTTCGCATAGCATCATGGTTCTCTCATCACTGGGAAGGATATCTGTTACATCAATGACCTCCATTTACAATCCATCTTAAATGGAGTGGAAAGGATGAAGGGAAAGTTATGTTAATATTATGTACATCCATAAGAATAGCAATGGAACAAATTTCAACGCAGACATGCTAAGTATTTACTTAGGAAAAGATATTTACTTTCGGGGGGGGGGGGGGACAATTGGAGAATTTTAATGAAGTTTTTGAGATGTTCTATGGTACTTTCTCGAAAACATAACATTTTCAAGGTACTCTACCATACATTTGCACTCATAGATCCAAAACAAGGAAAAACATGAGAGTGAGTGTGAAAAGGGGAGGTGTGAGTGCGAGCATGGAAGGGGAGGATGGGGAGGGAGAGAGAGGTGGTTGGAGGGCGGGGAGGTTGGTGAAGGGGTGCCACCATAGGCGTAGAGGGGTGGTGCCAACGCTGTGGAGGGGTGGAGATGGTCGGTGCTTCAAGTGCCTCGATGGTGGCCATTGGGCGAGGGATTGTAGGGAGCCTACGAGGTGTTGGAGGTGCAGGTGGTTGGGTCACCACTTGTCGCGCTGCATGAGGCCGCAGGGGGAGGGAAGGGTTGGTGAAGCGTAGGCAGCGTTGTCGGTGACGCCACTGGCCACGCCTGTTGTGGAGGTGTGTGCACCTTGGACGAAGTCCTTAGCCATGCCGGAGGCGCCCTTGGAAATGGCCTTGGTTGGGGAGGTCCTCTCCGGGGAGGTGTTCTTGATGGTGGTGGAGAGGTTCCTCTTGGGATGCTTGGTTGGCGGATGTCCAAGGGTGGTGCAGATGAGGCAGGAAAGTTGCTCCTCATTGGCTTGCGTCCTGGCGACAGGAGGGGGTTGTGCTTCACAAAGATGGTAGTAGGAGGAGCTTGCGTGTGATGGAGGCCGTGCACTCACAATAGGGTGGCGACAAGTGAGCAATTGATGTGGAGGACTTCAGTTATGGTGAGGTTGGAGGGGATCCTCCTCAGACTGCGTGCGCTTGAGGTTGCGACGGTGATTGATTCGCCTTTTGCAACACTAAGAGACTATAGGGGACTTAGTCTGCCAGTGGATGCCTCTCATTCGGTTGTGGTGGCAGTGGACCTTAGGATGGGGATAGTTCTGCCAATTAAGGTGTTACTCCACCATAATGGTTTGTCTTGGGTTGTGGTGTGCACCAGGGAGGATGGGGCGAGAAGGAGCAAGGTCTTGTACATGTGTGCAGTGGCCGGAAGTGATGCACATGGCTCGGACCTTGGTCTGATGGTGGCGGTGTTGGCGAGGGCATATAGGGTTTGGAAGGCCAAGTGGCACGTGGAAGGTGGGGGGATGGGGGTTGATGTGGCTGTCACGTCCTCAGATCTTGTTGGGGGGGGGGGGGGGGAGTCGACTTCTCCGTTGGATGTTGCGGAATGCGAGGAGTTGGGGTGACGATTTCGGTGGAGCGGGAGGTGGTGAAAAAGGACTGTGCAGCTACAATTGGCTTGCCAAAGGACTTAAATGGGGGCATTTATGTTGGCGAGGCTGTCGGGTGTGTGGGCCACGTGATTGCATTTTTGAAGTGGGTAGTGGATCCGAATTCGACCCGCTACATGAAAAGAAGCGGTTGGCCTCGATGACTTGTGGTGGGGAGCTCTCTTCAAACTCTCTGTAGGAGGGGAGGACGTGGCTCGACGAGGGGGAGGTTTCCCTATGCGACAATGTGCAGATTGACGGCGACGTGGAGGACTAGGGCAAGGGACGCCATTGTGGGATGTTTCTAGTGGGGGTCGAGGAGGAGATGAGGGTGGGGAGCTTGGGTGTTTTTGGAGTCTAGAGGTGGGGGAGGTAATTGTGGCTGGGATGGAGGAGTGTCGAATAGGGGATGTTGGACCTAGCGGTGGTGTATGGGGCCCTATTTCAACACCTAGACCTTCACGATGTGGCGAGCTTGGCAGAGGTGAGGGTGGTGCAGGAGTCTGTCGCCTGCCTTTGTCAGGGTGGAGGCCACGGGTGGTGTAGAGGCACAAACCTTGTATCTGTTATGTGAAGAGGTGGTCATATTGTAGAAAAGGGGTGGTGGTGAGGGTTTGCTTGAGTCTAGGTTCGAAATGTCGATTTCGACGTTGTGCCAACGAAATTTTAAGTGTGCATTTCGTGGGCATGTCGTGGAAAGGTCCGTTTTTCGATGGCCATTGCGATGGGTATGCTGTGGGAATGCCGATAATATGCTGACAAAAAATCACATAAATACTCAGAATGATATAAAAATACTAAAAGTGTGTGTGTGCGTGTGCACGTGTGTGTGATTCGAATCTCCTGCCAACAACCAAATTCCAACCTCCCGCCAGCCTTCCTTGATTCCCAAATTGAAATCCTCCACATGGCGTAATTTCAAATTTCAGTCCTTTCGATTTCAAATTTCTTGCCTTGCCAACAGCAGCAACAATGGGCATGCTGCCGAAATTGTTAGCATGCCCACAACATGCTTGTAAATAGACACTTTTGTTGTGTCGGCACGGCCACCTCGCCAAAATAGCCTTGCTGACGGCATGTCGGCGGCATTTAACGGCATGTTGTCAGCATTTAAATCATCGGTTTGAGTTTGGAAATCAACGAAAGCGGATGGTGGTGGATGCACACAATAGAGATGTCTCGCAACCTGGAACGACCATGGAGGAGGGGGAGGTATTATGACAGGTGGCAGAGTCGATGGGCTTAAGGCCTATCGTGGAGGAGGAGCTGGCTGTTGACCGATGACGAGGGTCCTTTCGTGGAATATTAGGGGTCTGAATGATCCTGCTAGGTGGGTAGTGCTAGGGGATATGTCAGTGGTGAGCAGATGTGATTCTTTTGTAAGAGACGAAGCTGGCTGCATGTGACAGAGCTTGTTGGAATCAGGTAGGTGGCTCCTACATGGAGGGGTTTCTACCCCTGAACGCAACTGGTTGTGCGGGAGGATAACTGCTGGGTTGGAGGGAGGATGTTTTTGAGATGGAGAGTTCTTTTGTGGGGGTGCATGTGGTTTTAGTTACGCTTGGAAGGAGAGGTGATGGGGTAAGGTTGGTGATCTTTGAAGTCTTTCGCTCGGTAGATGCTGTGGCAAGAGCAGCGTTGTGGTTGGAGCTGTCCTCGGTGGCGGTGAGTTGTAAGGGGATTTCGTGGATGATTGGTGGGGATTTCAATGCCATGTTGAGGATGGATGATCGGCCTGGAGGGTGGGGGAGGCAAGATCCAGGCTCTGATTGGTTGGCATAGTTTGTGACTTTGCATGCTCTCATTGATGTGGTGCCCACCTCGTGCACATATACCTGGAGGAGCTCGAATGGCTAAAACTCCAGGATTGATTGTTTACTTTCTAGTTTGGAGCTGGCAGAAGCTTTCTCAGTGGCCTTCGTCTATTCTATGGATAGGCCATTCTCAGACCACACACCTCTACTCTAGAAGTCCAATGAAGGACCAACTTTTGGCACATACTTTAAGTTCGACATATCCTAGTTTTTGGAGGCTGGCTTCAGAGAGATGGTTTAGGAGGGGTGGCGATCTATGTAAGTAGAGGGTTTTGCGATGGTTAGGCTGGCAGCCAAGCTGACCACCTTGCAGGGGCTTTTGAAGGAGTATAGGAAGGAGGTAAGGAAGGCGAGGGGTAGAAGAAAAAGGGAGGCCTTGGTAGAGATCAATGAGATAGACAGGCAGGAGGATGCTGGGCTGTTGTCTTCAAAGGAGAGGGGGCGCAGGGCAAGGTGGATGCACAAGGTTTAGGAGGAGGATAAGAAGGTGGAACTTGAGTGGAAATCAAAGTCCAGGCAGAAGTGGCTGAAGGAGGGTGACTCGAATACTAAATTTTTCCATTAGATGGTGTCGACTAGGAGGGATTGAATTGACAGACTGTTAGTAGGTAGGGTGTGTCATTTGGGCAAGGAGGAGGTGGGTAGGGCAATAATAGAATTTTAAGGGAGTTCATTGGGAGGCACAGGAGGGGGAGGTGGAGGTGGATGGGGGAGGACACACAGGGAATCTTTGCTTCTTAGGCAGTAGATCTTATGGCTGCCTTCTTAGAGGATGAGGTTAGGGAGGTAGTGTGGGGGCTTAATGTGGATGGGTGCTTAGGGTTGGATCGTTTTCCGATTCACTTCTATAGAGAGTTTTAGTTGCTCGTCAAGGAGGAGGTGATGTTGGTGGTTGAGGAATTTGCTGAAGGAAACAAGGGCTTCAATAGGCTCAACAAATTCTATCTTTTCCTATTGCCGAAGAGAAGAGCATAGGTAATTGAAGACTTTAGGCCGATCGAGCTTTCCAATGCGATCTACCTGATAGTGGCCAAGTCCTGGCGAACAAACTAAGGGGTGTGTTGCGAGATGCGATCTCTGAGGTGCAGATGGTGTTCGTACTAGGGAGGGGTATTCTTGATGGCTTTGGAGGCCCTGACAACATGGAAAAGGAGACAAACGAAAGCTTTCCTTTAGAAGGTGAATTTCAGTAAGGCTTATGACTTAGTGTAGTGGTCGTTTCTGTGGGCTAGCTTAGCCAAGAGAGGCTTTCTGCATAGGTGGATTGATTAGGTGAAGAGGTGCGTCATGACGACATCGTTCTTAGTCCTGATTAATGGAAACCCTGCTGGGGGTTAGGTGCAGCTTAGGAGGGGTGTTCGGTAGGGATGCTTGCTTGCCCCTTTGTTGTTTGTCTTGGCAGTTGATGCCTTGGCGAGGGTCGCATCTAGGACGTGCTTGGGAGGCCTTTTCTGAGGATTTTTGGCAGGTGGTGATCTTCAAATCCCGATTCTTTAGTATGTAGATGATACCGTCCTTTTGGTGGAGCACTCTTTCTAGGAGGTTGCACGCTTTGCTTGAGTTGTTCAGTGAGGTGTCTGGTCTGTGGATTAATTATGGGGAGTCTAGCTTTATACCTTTTCACCTTTCGGAGGTGGAATGAGTACATGTAGTGGGGTGCTTCGAACAAGGGTTGGCTCGCTGCCACTGCCTTACCTAGGCCTGCTTTTGGGTGATGGACGCCTGAGGCTTCAGGACTGGATACCCTTGCATGAGCGGATGGAGAAGAGGTTCTCAGGATGGGCATCTAGACTGTTATCTAGGGGGAAGATTGACGTTGGTCAAAGTCGTGTTGCCCTTTATGCGGAGCTATTTCCTCTCAATGTTCAGGATGTCGAAGAAGATAAAGAAGATCACGAGTTTAATGTGAGATTTCTTCTTGATGAACTATGGGGTTGCAGGGAAAGGTGCCAGGTTGGTGGCGTGGGAGGAGGTGTGTTGGCCGGTGGAGGGAGGCCTTGGGGTTTGGGATGTGGGGTGCATAAATATTAGCTCGTTGATAAAGTGGATTGCCAGATTGTTGAGGGGGGTTTGGACCTGTTTGGAAGGGCTATTTAGATGTGTCATGGATCCTTTCTGTCACGGTCGACCTTGGGGTCGCCTGTGGTTGGAGCCTCCCTGTTCTTCAAAGGGCTAGCTTCGGTGGCTCCGCTGGTGTGTGGCTTCCCCCTCCTTTTGGGGATAGGCGAGGTCTTTAGATTTTGGAGGGATGACTGGATGGATGCTGGCCCTTTGTGTGACAGATTCCTTACTCTCTTTGCTAGGGCTACCCTTAGGCTGCGTTTGGTAGGAGGATAAGGGTTATACCGGGATAAAGTATTGTAGGGATAAGTTGTGGGGTGTTTGGTTGTGGTATATGAATAAGTAGTGAGATAAAATGATTGGTAGTGGTATGTGATATTGGTTGATGATTTTTTAATATTATGGTTTAAGTGTGAGTAGGTTGATGTGATATAATGAAAGTATTTTAATGGGTATATTATATTGAAGTGGATATATTTTAATGTATATTAATGTTGATGTGATGTAGTGGGATAGTTTGATGTTGATGTTGATTGGTAGAGTGGAATAATTTGTATCCTTTGGCTTCCTCTAGTAATCCTTTGACCGGGGGATAACCCTTGAGTTGTCCTCAAGCCAAACGTAGCCTTAAGAACACGTCGGTGAGGAGTTGTTCGAATCGTGCATGGTGCTCGGCTTTTCGAGTGGTGTTTTCTGACCGGCAACTGACAGAGTGGAAGGATATTTTGCAATGCTTGCAGGGGTGGGAATCGGAAGATGGGGTGGACGAATTTCACTGGGCGGAGGGTGGTTTCTCGCTGAGGAAGGCTTACATCAGGTTACGGGGATATGCACAAACAATATATGTGGACTTTCTCCAGGATTGTAGGATTATTTGGTTGGTGGACTACCCGCTGAAGGTGAAGATTTTTGGGTGGCTGCTTTAAAGAGAAGGATTTGTCACGAGGGCTTGGCGGGCAAGATGGGCACTGATGGATAATAGGACATGCTCGCTTTATGTTGTGGATGAGGAGGATGTTGAGTTCCTATTTTGTAAGTGTACATTTGTGGAGTAAGTCTGGAGGAGGTTGGGGTTGGATTGATTATGACAGTTTGCATGATTTTTAGGCGTCTTTTAGGAAGGGTGGTAGGCAAGGGAGGCCTAATGCTTTCAGATCAAAGATGGAGAAGGCGAAGTTGTTGGCAGTGCTTTGAGGCATTTGGTTGGAGAGAAACAAAGTGGTCTTTAGGGGGCAGAGCCCTTATGTGGAAAACTTTGTATCCTCCATCTCTTCCTGGGTGGAGTTTTGGGAGAACTCTTTGTAATGGGCTATTTGTAATCTGTTTTCTTGTTTAATGAGTGATTTTGGGTGGTTATCATTCCGATAACCACCCTTCCTCCTTTAAAAAAAAAGTATTTACTTAGGTATGATGGAAAAGCTTAGGAGAAGGTACTGCTCTATGGCTTAATACGATGTCAACAGGTTCTTGATATGAATGGGATGCATGATTTATGGAAACTGCAGGAACAACGTGGGTCCACAAGCAGTTTGATCATTCATCATTCCTTGGAGATCTCCAACACCCTTGACCTTCTGAATCCCAATTTATATATTTGAGCTTTGAAAGTATTTAACTGCCCCTAAGTGTTATGCCATTGGGCTTTTGTAGTAAACCTGAAATGGAGAAAATTCATAAAAAAATGAAGCAACCAACCGCTTGATTTTTGGACAGGGACTTTGCTGGATTTTGGTGAGGATTATTGAACCCCACTTTATTCGCATACTCGTCTATTGTTGACTAAGATTGGCTGTGCAGGGTTGCATTATCAAAGGGATACTTCAAAGCTGACACTACTAAATTTTTTTTGTGATGTCTCCCTTTGGGATGCTTCAGGTTTTTGTTGGGTTTTGACCAAGGTCATGGATCGTTTCTCATCCATGAAAGGGGAAAGGGTGGTTTCTTGTTGATAACCACCTAGTAAATATATTAAAGGCTACTCAAAGAGGATATAGACCTAACAAAGTTCTTGGCATAAGGGTGCTGTCCCATGAAAATAATTGCATTTCTTCCTAACCAAATACCTCACAAAACAACCAAGGGTTTTGCCTTTTGCTTTCTTGACCTGAAGACATTCTAGCTGTAAAATCTGCTCTCACTCCTGAAAGTCTTCTAGAAATCATCAAATGTAGAATGCATCCACCACTTTGCATCAAATCGACTCCAGATTTGCGTAGCAAAGGGGCAATAGAAAAATAAGTGGTCCACATCCTCATCCGCCCTAAGACAAAGGGGACATCTATTTGCCTCTAGCATCCACCTTGCCCTCCACACCCTCATCATGAGTCGGCCTCTTCTCAAAAGCCAAGCGAAATCTTCACCTTCAGGGGACAAGCTGTCGACTAGATCAGACTATAGTCTCTATTGAGATCGATATCCATCCATATACCTCCACTTCCCAGCCTCCTATAAGCATCCTTAACTGAGAATTCACCCTCCCCCCAAAAGAAATCATCTCCGCCCTCCTTCGATTGAAATCCCTCCAGCTCTTGTAATAGCACCTGAACCTCCTGTATCCTCTGGTATGAGAGATTCCTCAAAAAAGTAGGGCACCAACAACTCTCCCACATATCAGCCACCATGGTTCCCTTAGTCGTTGTCAATGCAAGCAACCTGGGAAATCGGTCAAACAATTTGCCTTGACCCATCCAATCATCAAGCCAAAATGTAAATAAATTACTGATGCCAAGAATAGGAGAGAAAAAACTTTGTACTCTGGGTGCCACTAGGGAAAGGCCTCTAAGAAAGTGAGGAGCACCTCGTGGTTGTGACAACAGAAGATCCCAATGTATTGGGCAACCATAGCATGTATGGAAGACTTTCCCTAAGAGACCCTATCTGTTCTCAAGTTAAAAAATTGTCATTCATTCATCCTAGTTCTCTAACTCCTAACCCCCTTTCCTTGACGGGTCTACAAACCTCTTTCCACGCTACCATCCTCGCCTGCTTTTAACCTGTGCCAAAGTTTGTCCAAAAAAAGTTCCTTATCATGTTCAAAATCCTTTTTTCAATCTGTTGTGGCAACTTCAGGATAGAGGTGAAATATGACGGCATAGAGGACAATATCACCTTGAGGATCACCAACCTCCCTCGTTTGGAAAGAATCTTGGATGCCTACTCTGTCGGTCTTCCTTCAATCCTCTCTTTCAAGGGAGCCCAATCCGTCATCCAAAGAGAATCCCTTAACCAGATTTCTCTCTTAGGCTTTTATCGACAACCTCGCTAGAGCATTTGCAGCCAAAACAAAAAGTATCGACGCCATAGGAAAGCCTTGCTTAACGTCCCTCCTCGACTGTATCCAACCACTTGCCAGGTTACCATTGATGAGGACTGAGAAGAAGTTTTCATAACACATTGCTTCATCTAATCGATCCAGAGAGGCAGGAAACCCCTTTTAATTAAGGATGCTAAAAAAAAAGCCTTCTTCATCCTCCTTCAGTAAGCAAGAATCTCCGTAATTGTGACATAGCCATCCAAAATGTTTCTGCCTGGCACAAAAGCTATCTGTAACTGAGAAACGACTCTTGCCAGTACCCCCCTTGGCCTATTCACCAAGAACTTTGCTACAATCAAGTAAGTGGCGTTGGATAAGGCAATGGGTATATACTCATCAATGGCTTCAACCCCCTCCTCCTTTAGTGGCGAAAACATATAGAACTTGTTTAGCCTATTAAAACTCCGATTTCCATCTGTAAACTTGTCACAAATGGTAAGTCATTGTCCTTAAAAAGCATCCAAAACTGCTAATAAAAATGCATCAGGCCCAGGACATCCATTTGCGTCCAATCCCCAAACAGCCTTCTGCACCTCATCCTCAGTGAAAGGCTTTATGAGCCCCTCAGCTTGCTCCTCACTGATGCTCGGAACATCCGCACCCTCCCATTTTCACCTCCCATGCAACCTCCTTCCAATAAACTCCCTAAAGTAATCTGCTACAACCTTGCCAACTGACTCTTTGGCCATGAACTCTGCCTCATTTACCTGTAGCTTATCAATCGAATTTCTCCTCCTCCCTGAGGCTACCATATGGAAAAAACACGTGTTGGAGTCACCCTCTTTTAGTCATTTCTATTTGGACTTCATTTTCCACTCCACATATGCTTTTTGGTACTTTGTCTAAACAACCTGCGTGTGATTTGCTCTCGTCACCTGCTCCTCTTCAGATAGAAGTCCCAAATCATCCACTCTGTCCAACCTCGCAATCTCCACAAGTGCTTCACCTCTCTTTCTATTTCGTTCCTCCTTAATCTGCCTCTTGCACTCCTAGAGGAATGACCTTAGCTCTTTCAACTTGGCCTTTGATCTTTTTGCTGCCAATCCACTTGGCCATAATGAACTCCATTTTGCCTTTATCTGCCCTCTGAACCCCTCCTCCGATAGCTAGGCCTTGTCAAACTTGAAAAAGATCCATGCTGCCCTCCATTCGATCGCCAAAGAAGTGACGTGTGGTCTAAGAATGGCCTTTCCATGGAACGAACAGTCGCTATGGGAAAAACTTTCGCAAGCTCCACTAAGGAAAAGAACCTGTCAATCCTTGATCCTTGCCCACCGGTGCTCGTCTAGGTGAAGGCACAAGAGCCTAGGGGCATATCCAGCAAACCATGCACAAAAACAAACTTAGTAAAATCCTTCGACCCACGATCCTCCTACCTCTCCCATCCGGCCTGTCTTTTGCCACCAACATAACATTGAAATCTCTTCCTATCTAGGACATCCCTGAAAACTCGCTGCTACCTGACTCAACTCCTCCCATAACATAGGCCTCATAGCATCCTTGGTGGGCCTATAAATAGTCGAGAAAACACAAGTTAAGTTATCCTGATGCCTTCTTAACTGTGCAGTCAGCACAAAAGAGTTGACCAAAGAATCAACCAGAGAGAGGATGTCATCCTTCCACCCCACAATCACTTTGCCAGAGCGTCCAACTACATCCAACATAGGAAGCTCCCCCATAACTCTTCCCTTAATCTCCTTTCAAATCGGTTGATCACAATGCTCTAACTCTATCTCCTAGAGAAAAGCAACCTCCGAGCCCCATAGTTGAACATATCCCTTCAGTGTTGCCTACCTAGGGGGGTTGTTTTGCCCCCTAACATTCCAAGTTAGAACCTTCGTCATGGGGAAATAGTGGAAACCCCCCTTCCCTGAAGTGTGCCCGAAACCAATTGCCTTTACCACCTGGTCAACCTTCGCCACCTCCATATCGGCCTCCAAGCCCGTTCCCTTCGAACTCTGCCCCACGACATTCTTACGAGCCACCTCGATAGCCATGCCATTCCCACCACCTGCAACCACTTCTACATTGGGCTCCCCTCCAGTGGCCACATGGTCTTCTCCCAGCCACAACACATCCCACATCAGTGCTCCCCTTAACTATGCCCTTCTCTCCAAAATCGCCCCCACATCCCCCATCACCCTCACTACATGACTAGCACCACCTCCAAAAAACACCTCCTTCACCACTATAGCTACCGACCCATTGCTATCGACCCCATTGCCCCCTCCCGCCTTTGACATGACAACCATCTCCTCCGCATCCACCTTTGGTCGCCCTGTAAACCGCCACTTTGTTTGGTACCGCAATCTTCGGCCTTGAAATCTAGTTGGCCTCCACTTTTCCAATCGTAGCCCCCTGTAATCACCTGCTTCCACTGCTACCTCAGCATTGATTGGGGGCGCGAGAGGAGCCACGGAGTCTTCTGCTGCAACCACAAGTGAAGGGTGATGGCGCTCTACGCCATCCACAAAAGTTGAAGGCTCAAATGCCTCATGGGTTGTTGTGCCCATTGGTGGGCCATTAACAGAATACCTTGTAGCCAAGCATAAAGGGTCAGAACGACAATCTCTCCCATCGGATCCAGAGGCGAATTTGACTTCGCATCTGACTCGAAGTTGCTCCGAGGTGACGCCTATAAAACTCCTCACTCCTTCATTCCATGCAACCTGATCTTCCTTGCAATCAACGTCTGCGATCTTCGAAACGTCCCCATTTATGACGCCTCCATCTTTGGGGATTGCAATTGACCACGTAGATCTTGCGCCTACGTTGTCATCCCAATCTTTGCGTAAACCTTTTGCCTTCCAGATCCTGACCATCGACCTCATAGCGACGTTAGTCCTCCCCATTGCCGCCACTGGAGCCACACCGACCTCCTCTTGTCGGCTTGTACTAGTAATTGCTTGTGCGTAGGACCTTTTAACTTCTTTAGCGGGCTTTATTGCCACCATTCACGACAAACCTCCCAGGTGTAGTGTCATCTTTGGAACAACCTTACTAGTTGGAGCAAGCTCCAACATCGTCCTAATGGTTGACATGTCGCCATTAACGAGACTAAGGCCCAATGTAGGACTTGACCCTTGTAAAGGGCTCCACGACCACCTTCAAGACCTCCTTTGTATGTAGCCATAGAAGAATTCCTTCAACCATCACACGCACCTCCACCTTCTGCGATGACTTCTTTGCTGTGGCATCATCATGGATTGGTGGCCACCTCCACCGCACCAAGGCCCCCTCTAGCAACGACACCTCGAACACCATCCTCCTCGCAACCTCTGGTCGCAGACCAAAAATGAGAAACCTCGATTGCGACAACATTGCCACCTTAGGACAAACTTCCGAGCGAAATCAACGCCATCAGCCTCCTCTTCAACTCTGCCTTATTCAAACTCCCTTGCACTACATCACTAATCAAAGCCCCCACCAATTCCTTCTCGATGGGTCAAACCTGTGTTGACCATTGAACTTGCACTTTGATCATTGGAGCCCCCTCCGGAGTAGGGGGGTCCTCTAGTCCTCGTCTCCTGGTTGGATCGCCTTACAGTACACGTCCTCTTGTAGTGTCCAGCACTGCCACATCTTAAACATCTCGTAGAGTCTCGACAACTCCCCACGAAGTGTCCTCGACCGAGGCATTTGAAGCACCTCACCTCCTCCACCGATCTCCTTGCCATCCTAGATACGACGACCATCCAATCCCCCTCACCGGCATTTAGCCACTTGAAATGTGTGATTGGACTACCTTGTTAATATGAGAACACTGTGATTAATTGTTTCTTACCCTTTTTCGAGCTAGTTTTGGGGGACGGGAAACCTTCAGATTCTGGGAGGACGATTGAATAGGGGTAGGGGATCTAGCTTCAAAGCTCCTGTGATTGTTTGCCTTGGCGTTGGAGAAGAAGGCATTAATTGCGAGGGCATGGGATGGCCCCTTCATTAGGGGAGAAGGAGCTTAGTTGCCCACTTTTGGGGGGGAGTCTTTCAGATGTGAGAATGGCGGACTTGCAGGGACTGTTGGCATCTCTGCGGGAATTTTGGCATATTGAGGGGAAATCAGATCAGTTAGCTTGGGCACATGGGCGCTTCTCTACTAGGGAGGTGTACAGGATCCCAGAGCAATGTTGCCATTGAGCGATGCACTCTTGGGTGTGGACTACAGGCTGTTCTAGAAGTTGAAAAGTTAAAATTTTCATGTGGTTGTTGCGGAGGGATAGATTAACCACCATGACTAGACTGCTGAGCAGCTGAGGTGGATGCTGGAAATTGATAGTGCTTGTCTGTTATGTGGACAAGATGCGGAAACTGTGCAACGTATCTTGTTGCTTTGTGACTTTGTGAAGGACCTCATGAGTGGCTTGGGACTTCCCAATTTGGAGGGAGACAACTCATGCAATTTTCGGTCCGCCTTCAGGAGCGGCATGTTGGCTGAACCTGTGCCCGAACCAGGGTGGCTGCTGTGCTGTGGTATGCCTGGAAGCGGAGAAATCACACAATCTCCAAAGGCGAGAGGGTTTGCCGGGAAAATGTTGTAAGGGAATCTTTATATTTTTTTGCTTCTTGGTCCAAACACTTGCTAGTACGTTCCTTCTTTAGTTTTCAATGAAGTGGATGGCTACCACATCAGTGGTCATCCTTCTCCTTATCAGAAAAAAAAAATGGTGATATGTGTGCAAGTTTTTGCTTACATGGTAGAGAAGGTCTTTCAAAAAAAAGTTTTGTTTACATGGTAGACAAGGACTATACGTTTATTATCTGGATTGTGCATTCTCCACGGAAAAAAAAGGTGAGCCATCCCTCTGAAAGACTTTTATGCGATTGGCCTTTTTTTTTTGAATGTCTTCCAATAAAGATGTGGTAGATTGAATTAGAATGGGGGACATTGACATGGTTTTCTTCAATTTTACACTCAAAACATCACAAGCAAATTAATATTTGAAAAAGAGATGGTATTATCTTCTTTCCGTTGAGCACAAATGCAACATGATAGATCGGTTCTTAGGTCACACCTTTTTTCTTTTCTGAAGATCTTCAATTTTTTTCCTGAAAGGTCTGGGGATCTTCGTTTTGAATCTTTTCCAATTAGAAGCTAAGCAAGAGTGTTGACATTTATTTTTTTTTTTGAAAGGGTGTTGACATTTATTGGCATTTGATATTGCCAGATTAGGCAGCAATCTCTTAACTGTTCATTACTAGGCACTTGTCAATCCCCTTGAAAAGTTTATAGGCACATTGAATTGAAAATGCTCCAATGCTCTGGAGCTAAGCATTACTTATTGAGTGATTTGGGCCAAAGCCGATGTCCTCAATCACCAAAGGGAGATAATGTGTTGGTTGGAAAGGGTACAAGTAAGAGTTGGGGATCGTGTCATAAAATATGGTTATCATTGTGTGCCTCATAATCGACAAAAGTACTTGTAGTGCCCTGAGATAAAGTTGCAAGCCTTAGATGATGTTCTTTAGGAATTCTTCCAAATAGATTATCCCTGAAAAAACAAAATCTGTCATTCCCAACTTTGGTTTGAAAAATTGAGAATGCTAGCAGCAAAGGACCAACCATCTCTTTTTAGAAGAAAGAACACCTCCAATAACAAAGTTCATGGAATTCCGATGGTTATAGTTGTCCTTGTATATATATAAGTTGAAATATAAAATAAGCGGAATAAAATAGACAACATAAATATCAAGAGCATCATGATATGAATGCTTAGGTTTATGTGGACACCTCACTTATGAAGAGCGGGGAGAAAATTATTGGAGAATTGCCCCTATGGGTGCGTTTCTCTATATTCTTCTTGAAGAACAAATGGGGGTACAAAGGTCCTCACTCTACTATGTGGGACTAAACTAATGTGTAATTGCATCTCTCACTATCCAATTACCAAACTACAACATTCACCTCTCAATACCCCCCCTCAAGTTGGAGCATGGAATGTTCAAGCTTGTAGAAGGTAAACCCTCACTCTTACAAGTAGAACACAACATTCAATTGGTGCAACTGAGTCATGGTTCTCTTCCAGGTGAATGACGAAAATTGCCTCTTTGTTCTTCCTTGTAGGCGGGGTGTGCTGATGACAACACATTAGCATAGGTTGGAGTCTGGTAGAGAAATTGTTGAAGCTCTCTTTGATTGGTCACTCACCTAGAGACCTCAACTAGTGTTGGTACTTTTCCCATCGGAGCTCTCAAATAAAGGGTCTCTCCTATGGAGGCCTTGAGACTGGGCTTTTCTTACATGGAAACTCGAAGCAGATCTCTCCTTTGGAGACCTCGAGAATGACCTCTCCCACATAGAAATCTCTTACTAGACTTCTCTCATATAAGAGCCAGATAAGTGTTCCTCTCATATAGGGACCAATCAGGAGTTTCTCTCATGTGGGGACCCCAAAGAAAGAGTCCCTCTCATATGGGGGTCGCAATGGGCTCTCACACTCCTCCTTTCTCTTATACTTGTATGTGAGAAGACAAAACAAGATAGAGAAGGAAACAAATAGAGAAGGGCTTCTCCTCTCTTCTTACCAACATCATTTGTTTCTTCTCATTTTTCTTCTCATTTTCTTTTCCCTCATTTTTTTTTCATCATCATTCATTTTTTCTTCCTTTTGTATCATCCAACCTTTTCTCTTGTTTTTCCCCATTTCTTTGTTTCTTTTGAGAGGCTAAGAAGTAAAAGAAGCATAAAATGAATGAAATGGATGAAATTGCAAAATAACAAAATCTCTCTCCTTAGGGTTGTTGGTTGGTGGGCCTTAAGAACCCCTGTTCGTATCTTTAGACCCTTGGTGTTGAGCATGACAGTGCAGAGGATATTGAGGGTTTCCCGGTGGTACTTGTGGGAGCCAAGGGAGAAGTGTGGCACATTCATCTCTGTCTGGAGAAGCTTCTTGATCATCTTCTTTGGTCACACTCTTGTCAAGAGTGCCATTGTGTAGGTCATTGCCGCCACTAGACCTGGCCACGGGCCAGGGACCCCATCGACCTGACCCACCTCACCCGCAAAATGGTGGGCTTGGACTTTGATTTTTTTATCATGACCTGACCCGACTCGACCCTTTAATTGGCCCGATTTTAAATGGGCGGGCATGGGTCTTCAATTTACAACCCGACCTGACCCAACTCGGCTCACAATTTGTCAATATTTAAAATCAAGAACTCCAACATTCCGATTTGGAACTCCAACAATCCCAATCTTATCTGTTAAATGCCAAATCTCCCATCTATTTAACCATTATCTCCAATTCTCCCTAAGATCTCCACCCCTATAGGTACGAGAAGTCTAATAATCAATGTCCAACTCTATGCCTACTGCTACCCAATGTGCCTACCATCCCCACTGTCTATTCTTTCCAACTTGCCATTGCCATGCATGTACAAGAACTTCACTTCCTCCACTATCTATTCCATTATCATGTTTTTTTTTTTTGTAATCATGAATCAAGGGTCTTTAGTATAAAGATATTCAATCTAGGGGTAACATGAGGCAATATATTTGATAGTTAACATAGTACGAAGTAATAGATTGAAAGCTATTAATAGGGATTAGGGGGACTCAATTTCTAGTGCGATAACATAGGAGGAGGCCCTGGTTTACGTAGGAGTGGATGGCATTGAACTTGTTGTCGTCTAGCTTCTTGCTGATCCAATTGACGTGGAAGTAGATGTAGTCCAATGGCCCTGGTTTAAAGTACCTTATATTTGGCCTATGGGTCGACGCAAGCCCAGCGTGACCCTTGGAAACGGGGCTTGGTCCAAGTATTTAGGCCCATGGGTTGACCCTACTAGGGCTTGGACCAAGGTGTTTGGAAGTTCAGCGTGATGGACTCGGCTATGGCCTACCTGACCCGACCCATGGCTAGATCTAGTTGCCACTGCCTCCTTGTCGTCATCATTATCGTCGTCCGATCTCCACCTCCGGATCATCATCGCCCCATCCCTATGGGGTGCAAAACCCTAATTTCTTGGGCGAGGCGTGTCTCCTTCTTCGACTCCACCTTTGGTTGCTTGCACTGCTCCTCGCAATCGCCGCCATCAGCAGTGCCATCAGTGGCAAAGATCTTGCTGCAATCTTTGCACGAGATTGGTGAATCCTCTCTCTATTTTCCTCTCACCAGTCTCAAACTTGCAACCTCAGCAAGGATCATAACTGATGCCTTGCCACCGACAAAGCCATGAAGTGCGAGTGCCATCGCCATCGCTGATCTCGCAAGCTCCTGCGCTCCCACATCACCATTCTCTGACGTTGCATCCTAGCTGCTGCAACATCCTGTAGGTGGCATCCTGGGTCTTTTCTCGCTAACGCTCATGATCATGTGGCAATGATTTGCAAGATCTGATGTCCATGTATCCCACCAATGCTCCTTCTTGATTGCGTAGCCCTTTAAGAAGCACACATGACATGCCTCCTTGCTCTAGATCTTTTTTGTTAATCTCAATCTTCTATCATGCCATGATCATATTTGCAGATGCCATCGCCATTATCGCCTAAGGAGTTGTGGGAAAGGAGAAACCATGAACAAGGGTTGGGATCCTTGATTGGGAAGATAAAAATTGACAACATATTTAATCCCAATCGTAAGGGATCTCATTGCCACTGTCATGGGAATATACCAACATTAAAAAGATTGAGCAAGATCCTTAATAAAATCTAACAAAAAATTGAATCAAGGCATGAACACAAAATCCAAGAACGGCTTGCTTTGATAGCAAGTTGAAATATAAAATAATTGGAATAAAATGGACAACATAAATATCAAGAGCATCACTATATGAACGCTTAGGTTTACATAGAGACCCCACTCACAAAGAGTAGGGAGAAAATCATGGGAGAAGTACCCCTATGGGTTTGTTTTTCCATTTTCTTGAAGAACAAATGTGGGTACAAAGGCCCTTTTATAAGCCACCACACATCTCTCAAGTTCTCACTCAATTATGTAGGACTAAACTAATGTGTAATTGGATCTCTTACCATCTAATTACCTAACTACAACATTCACCTCTCAACAATATACGGGGAAAGGCCTTTCGTAGATAGGGTTGAATAGAATTTTTTTGGAAATGAGTATTGAATAGAAATTATGTGCAAGAAAACATGAACTTATGTGAGAAGCCCTTCTCGAAGGAATGGAAAAACCACGGGAGTGAGAGACTCCCAACAGCATGGGTGTCACTTCTGCCGGCTGCATTGGTTGTTGGTGGTGGTGGTGTTGGTTGTTGCTCGTGGTGCTCGACGGAGATTGTTTGACGAGATCTTCTAGAATGAGGATTGAGAAAAGGAATTTTTTCGTGTTATTTTGGTGGGATAATGGAAGGTTGATTTAGGATCGTTGTTTGGATACCATTTGGACGAAAATGAGATGTCTTAAACTCAAAAGAAACCCTAGCCTCTCTTATATAAAGAGGAGGAAAAAATTACAAGAGAGTCTACTATGAAAATTAAATAATAAAAACATAACATATATTCTAACAGATGCCAACCATCTTGCCACCTAATGTCAATTGCTAATCATCATTGTTGGCCACATCCCACTTTGTCACCTAAGGTAGATCGCAACTCAACTTTACAAGGGCCACCAAATTGCTTGGTGGTTGACTTATCAAGGATAATGATGTTTTTGATGTCTTTCGACCTTTTTTAATTTTATTTTACTTTCAATTTGCTTTATGTGTTTTTAGGTTTAAAGCTATAATCTTTGTATATATAGTGAATTTATCAAGCCTAAACATTGCTTAACAAACTTGAGGTTATTATGGATTGGGCTTGATAATGGGCTCGAGCCTAATTGAGCCCAATCCTGAGCTTGAGTTGGCTCTATTGAACCAGATTGAGCATGTGCCTAGTTGGTCTTATTGAACCTGAGCATGAGCTAGGTTGGGCTTGGCTCATTAGGATCGATGGACAACCTTAGTTATCAATCTGAATGGTGGAGGTTTCCCACATGTTAGGCTTTAATTCCCTTAAAGGGGCCCTTGCCTTGACTTTTCTTCTCGGGTCCAAGGCTTTAAGGGGACGTGGTTGGCATGAATAGGATGATTTCTTGGTTGGAGAGTGTGGTTTGATTTTCACAATAATTATTTACCTCCACTCACCAGTCCGGCTCAAGTGATTAGGGAGTATATACCTCTTTTGAGTTATTGGTGGGCTAGCATGAACCCTTACTTGCGGTTGAGGTGTGCTGCTCTGAGAGGAGTCTTCTTTGAAATTTATGGAACTTTTTGTTTGTAGATAATATGGTGGGAACCTGAATGCAGAAGTTAACATATGCTACTCTTGCTTTAAGTTCTCATGTATAAACTAGCAATGAGAGGATCTTTTTGCCATTGGATGTTCCTGTTGCAGTGGTCCTTTAGGTAGAAGGGTGATAGCTTGGGGTTTGCTCACTATGGGCTGCATTTAACTTCAGGCTAAGCTTTTATCTTAGATAACCTTTAGGAAGTATTAACTTGAAAGAAGGTGCTTGATTGGATGCTATAATAAGTAATGAATTAAAATGTGACAAGTGAATCTTGTGATTGAGGTAAAAATTGGAATGGTAGAATTGGTAGTAAGCTGAGTGCGGTATGTGAGTTGATGTAATTTAAGTAGGAACTTGAGAATTGCAGTTTATTTATTTTTATATTTGATGTTGGGTCAAAAAAGAGCGCATTGGAAACCAGGAAGGTTAGATAACCCTTTCACTTAATTCTTGTACGCCAAATCCTATTAAGGGGGAGATAACCTGTGGATCATGCTCAGGAAAAACTTTCATACGGACAGCACCTAAAATATTTATTTCGTTAATTAGAGTGGATTAAAACTTAATTCGTTATTTAAGGTAAAATTGTGTTTTGAAGACACGTCATTTCCAGCAAAGGTGGGGGTATATGATAGATAATTTTTAAAGAAATTAAAAAGTCATGAGGGCAACTGCCATTACTGGCTCCACTTTTAGTCATGCTGCATCTGAATGCAATTGCTAAAAATGTTGTTGGGCCAATTGAGTGTAATTGAGTTACACAACTTCCGACATAGAGTTACCTAGGTCACAGGAGCCTAAGGGAAGCTTGGGTGATATTAGGCAAGCATTGGTTGGTGACTGGATTGACATCTCCCTTGTGAAGTAAGATGACTATGACACATGATTGTAAGGACTTAGAGTGAACTCGTTAAATTATCTGTGTTTTAATCCATTGAAAAGCTATTGAATGGATTCATTTACCATTTATTGGGGTTAAAAGGAGTGATTATTGCTGGGACACATTAGCAACCTCATGGGAATCTTGTTAGGTTCTGGTGAGGGAGAAAAATCCTCAACTAAGCCCACTGAACATAGCAGGCTCAAATGACAAAGGCACCTTAAATGGGCTTGACAATTAGCACAAGATGGCCTCCAATCGAGTACAAACCTGACTACAAAAGGAGATTGGCAAGCCTGTCAAAAGGGTCTCAACCCATTTAATTCATACAAGTAGGCAAATAATGGCACGCCGCCTGCAACTACTCGCCAAGCCATGGCACGCTAGATCCACCACAGACAGTGTCAGATTAGGTGATAAGACCGGTAACAACAATTGACACGCTTAGACAGCTACCTTACTTTGTGAAGAGCATGATTACTCGACTGAGTGACACCTGTTATGAGTCTAGCTAACGTAGCTTACTTGGCACGTACCGGTCAGTGATCAACGATTGAGCTTTGACCCATAACTCCCACTATCTGACGATCTTAGAGTCATGAAGCTCCTGACATTGAGTCTAATGTTTAAATAAGCTACGATCCCCATCATGGGGGATCATGCATGCATAGAGAGAGAAATTACCTCTTGTACTAGGACAAAGTACTAATGGAATTTGAGAGTATCCCTACTTTCCTCAGACTCGGACGTATACCTTTTTAGGTGGAATTGGATAACCAAATCTCCTGTCTTCTTGTGTGCTTGTGTGATTGAACGGGCCTACTTCTCCTATTGTGAATCCAAATAGGGTTAATTTAAGTAGTCTCTGATCATTTGGCGCCATCTGTGGGAAAAGGTAGAAGAAGTCTTTTACTCTTTTCTACTATCCATTCCCTATTGGCTAAATGGCACCCTTTACCCACCATACTTCTTGAGTGAATGTTGAGAAACCCGAGCCTGTGGAATCTAGCGTGGCTGTCTCTTAGTGTTGCTGATAGGTCGGAGAGACCAGTAAAGTCGAGAGTGTGGCTCATGATGTTGAGCAGTCTCACTTTGAGCAACCTCGTGAGAGCCCTCTGGAGGAGGCTTAGGCAAAGGAACAAGAGTTCCTCTCCGTACTAACTGTCCTTCAAGAGGAACAAGAATTGGTTATAGGCCAGCTCAAAGAGGTCTAATAGCAGAATGAGAAGGTGAAGTTTCAACTTCCCTTGGATCCGCCTCTGGAGTCGAGTCATGCGAACGGCCAGGTGCATTAACGTTGTGTGGTTGAAGAAGAGAATGCTCGCTTATGTGAGTAGCTTGAGAAGCTCAAGCGTAAGCTTGGTAGCCATTGAGGTGAAATCCCTCAGGGTTCTCCACATTTGTGTGATTTTGATGAGCAGTTAGGTGCCTGGGTGGTGGTGCCTAGCGGAGGTGGTCCTTTCCTGGAGATCGGCTGTTAGGTCACCTAGGCAATGGGGGGCATTTGCCTCGAGTGTACGTTACAATGTATCCATTCATCAAGGAGGTGATGAACGCTCTTTCAGAGAAGTTCAAGCACCTGACTTTGCCTGGTATGACGATACATCTGACCCTAAGTGCTTTGTAGGGAGCTATAGGTAGATGATGTTGGTCCATGGGTGTCCAGATGTGATCCTTAGTTGAATCTTCTTGTCTTACTTTGTTGGCATGGCTTATAAATGGTTTAATGAGCTATCGGTAGGCCAAATTTCTTACTTCCAAAAGCTGGTCGACAAGTTTTGCCAGTACTTTGTTGGCCAGCAAAGGGTTAGAGATAACCTAGAGAGATTGTTTGAGGTATGGTTGTGGAAAGAAGAGTCCTTTCACTCCTACCTGGACAGATTCTAGGCACAATACTTCAACTGTAAGCGGTCTTATGATGTTATTGCCATCCAGTATTTCTAGTCAAGGTTACTGACTCAGAGGTTTTAGTGTAACATAGATGACTTCTTGCCAAGAGATATGGAGGAACTTTGGGACAGGGACATGAGGCTTGCGAAGTATGATGATGATTCATTCTGCTCTCGTGGTCGCCTTGTCGATAACTTCGAGGAGGATCAACGTCGCTCCCTCAATGACAAGAAGACAGTCACGGAGGTGTCCAACAACTATGGCGGTGGCAGTCGCTTCAACAAGATGAAGGGGTCATTCCTGACTAGAGAAGTGACTGTCAGAATCGTAGTCTGGATGGTGCAACACGACAACAGGGATTGATATATCGTCGATATCATGGACTTTTGTTGAACTTTAGAGCTGTACATGTTAGTGTTCTTACTCTCTTGTAGTCCATCAAATATGTCAACTTTAGAGTTGTACATCCTCTATCGACGATTCAGTCATTGCACTTGGTTTTACTTATTGAAAAATAGGAAGAAGATTCTAAAACGTGGGTGACATACATTAGTATTTTCAAACCTTTATGAAAAGATGCATAAAATCAAGCACTTTGATAATCTATGGTGGTATTGAAAGGGCTATCTTGTCATCTTCCCTTGATTAAAGGATGCCATCTATGATGGTTCTTCTTTCTTTGCCCCACAACAACCTAGGGTTGACAGGCTTACTTGTTTCAGCATGGTTTATCTAAGTACTTACGCACTAGTGTTTTGTTGATCTTCACTAATTTTACAAATTGTGTATTATGCCATGATGGATACAATTTCTCTCTAGTTATTTGAGTGTTTATATTTGCTCATTATATATGCTTGTATTATCTAAACCATTTCTTCTTTCACCAAGTGCATCTTTGTTGGTAGGAGATGTGATTTCATGTGTTGAGTTCATAATGAGAAGAGTAATAGGGTAGTTCACGAAATGTGAGATAGATCAATGAGAAAGAGAAGAGTATTGGAATGGAGAATATGTTGGAACTGATAAGAAAATCAGGGCTCTAGTTTATTTGACCATTTATATTTATTCATTATATACTCCTGTGTAATTTAAATCATATATTCTATCAACAAGTGCATCTTTGTGATATTATTTGTGATTTCATGTCTTGAGATCGTAATGAAAAGAGTAATAGGGTGATTCACGAAATCTGAGGCAGGTCAATAAGAAAAAGTAGAGTATTGAAATAGAGAGCATGTTGAAACTGATAAAAAAATCAATTGTCAATAATATGCAACGAAAATTACTATGAATATTTTTTAATTAGTATCATGTTTTGTATACTTTTCAATATAAGACTTTGTCGATATGTGATTAGTGCATTTCTATTATGTTTTCATTCAAAATTTATGATTTTCGTCTTTTACGTACTTTTTCATGATGTATTAGTTATTAAAATGTTAATTTTCATAAAATTTGTGACATTTTGGGTCTTTTTAAGCGATTTCCTCAAAATTCACCGATGTTAACGATATATTCCCGATATATCTTATTTTTTACTTGTCGATACGATATCGATATTTAAAACCTTGCTCGTCAACTTGGGTATGATTTCTATTAAAAGTACACCCCTTTTGCTGTCAACCAAGTTCACGTCCTGACAGAGGTCTGGTCAACTAACAAGGACCTCCTATAGCCTTCTTGCCCCATGAGGACGTAGGTGGATTTGAGCCTTAATGCCGATACCACAAGGCCTGAAGACACTTCATTGAAATTTGAAAATTGCCAGGATCTCCGCGACCAGATAGAGTACCAAATTCGACACGACAACTTGGATCAGTTTGTGAAATGACATGAGCTAAAATAAAGGGAAAAGGTCCCTTGAAGGCCTAGAAACTCCAACAGCTATGCGGAGTTAATATGGTACTCCTTCAAGAAGAGGCATTGACTAACATCACCTGCGCCTTAGTAGAGCAAGGTCTTTCCCTCGACCTTCGGCCAAAAGAGTACCACTGCCTAGCCTTGTCTCTTCTGGCGGCGAGAAGGGTCTCTCGGCAAGCCAGTTGGGAGGCACCTCCTCCTGGCAGAACAACCGTTAGCCATTGTCCTTTGTGACAGGAGAGGATATTGAAGTGATATTTAGTGCCAACGCTACGCCTTAGTCCTGGTAGGACTTGTCTCAAAGAGGCGACCCGCAAAGTGTCTACGCCACTATGTAGCTACTAGGGTTGGCTTCCTTATGTAAAGTAAGGCAAGTTGCATCTGCCTTATAGAAAGTCTTGCTGAATGCAAGTACTCACTTAGATCCCCTCCTAGTTTGCTTGTAGCAGGGTAGGTCTAGCCGTGTCTCTTCGTCCATGGAGGTAGTATGGTTGACGTCTTATTTCTTAAAACCCTCATCAAGTTAGGGTTTGAAGAAAAGGACCTTACCCTTTCGGCTTAACTCGTGGTTGGCTTTGGCAACCACAAGGTTATGCTCAAAGGGGAAATAGAACTACTGATTTCCATTTATGATAGCAATTGGCACTTGAACAGGATGACTACATTTACATTAGCCAACTTCACGGCGAGCTTCGATGGCATCATCAGTCGCCCATCTAGCCACAGGTTTCGGGTTATCCCCTCCTTGTACTTTTAGCTAGTCCTATTCTAGTCACCGCATGGGATAGGCATTGTACATGGAGATCAATCAACTACATGAGAGCTCCTTTGCATTGGGCTTGAGTGCTCAATGGAGAGAAGGCCCCTAAACCACAGAAGAGGGCTCAAATCAATATCAAAGCTAGACACCCTTCCTAACGTAGTTGGCAGGTCATCCACGATGGCCATCTAGCTCTTCCTCATTGCTATGGGCAAGCTGGTGCAGGGGGCAGACTTGGCCCCCACGGAAGTCTAGGAACTGCTTTTACTTGTTTAAGCCAACACAAATATTTTCGTCTGGTTCACCAAGGACTTGTTGGGGGTGGATCCTTCAATAATCGGGCATCGACTAAATATTTAGTTGGGCTCTCGACCTGTAAAATAGACGCTTAGAAACAAGTCTACTGAGCAATGGCAGGCGATCGCGTTTGAAGTGGACAAGTTGTTAGAGGTAGGTTTCATTAAAGAAGCTCTATACCTTGCCTTGTTGTCCAACGTTGTCATGGTGAAAAGGTCCAATGGCAAGTGGCATATGCATGTGGACTTCACCAATCTGAATGATGCTTGCCCTAAGGATGATTTCCCGCACCTAAGGATCGACAACCTCGTTGACTCTTGTTGAGGCAATCCCACATATCCTTCCTGGATGCTTATAACGGGTATCACCAAATCAACCTGACATCGATGGACAGACCTCATATCTCCATAATGAACTGAGGCCTTTTCCAATGACGTGTAATGCTGTTCGACTTGAAAAGCACTAGTGCTACCTATCAACTCCTTGTAAATATGGTTTTCTCAAGATTAATTGGAAAATCTTTTGAAGTATATATCGATGACATGCTTTTAAAGGGTCTTAGTTTTCAAGACCACTTTAACCAATTTCGTCAGAGGTGTTCTCGATATTAAGAAGCACCCGACTACACTTAAATCCTGAGAAGTGCGCTTTCAGTGTATCCTTAGACAAATTCCTTGGTTTCCTTATTTCCAGTTGGGGGATCGAGGCCCCAATCCTAGCAAAACTCAGGTGCTCATTTGCTTACGCCCCCTAGCTAACCTTATTGATAGAGCACTCTAGTTATGTATTTATTTACTGATTGTTTACTATTTTGGACTGTTATGTCATTTGTTTTGTCCTCTTGGACTTATGTTGTAATTTCGCTAACACCTCGTCCTATATAAAGAGGTGTAGGGTTTCATTTGAGAAATAAGACTTATTGTTTTTCTGACTTGGTATCAGAGCAGCGATCCTAGATCGGTCCTTCAGTATCTCACCCCCACAAGCCTTCGTAGCCCACAACTAAAACCTTAATCTCCCTTGTCGACACCCGTAGGAGCCTCTGCTGGTGCTCCACCAGCCTGAGCAGGCCGTTGTTGCGGTCATAACTGCTATTAGCGCATGCCATTGGCCTTTGTCGGCCCTAGCAGGCCGTCGTCTGCGGCCACAGTCCACCGTCGCCCGTCTGTAGATCGTTGCTTGCGCTGCTAGGGGCTCCGCTGCCCCTCTGTTGGCACCAGAGTGCTGCCACCTCCTCCCTCGCGGGTCACAGCTCCCTGCAGAACCACCTACTGCAGGTCGCCGCCTCTTGTAGTGCCATCTTCCACCTCTGCCTGCTGTGTGCAGCGGGTAGTGGTGGTTGGTGGCGTGATTTTCTCCCCGACGAAGGGGAGTAGTGCCCCGTAGAAACGCTGTTAGGGTCTTCCCTGTATCCTAACATGCGTTAAGGCGTGATCTAAGGGGTGCTTATGACTCTTGGAATGTTATCTAGGGCCTTTAGATTGTAGATCTCATGTTCAAGAGATCACGCTTTCTCTGATTTCGAAATTCTCAGATCTGAATATTGATTTTAGATTGCGTCTAGGATATATTGTGGCAGTCCTAAGGCACAATGGCCTTTTCAAGCTCTTCGGAGGTTTCGTCGGTTATCGCTATGGACAACGGGAGTTACAAAACTCCTTTCTTTGTTCCTGTTGTTAGGTTGAATGAAACCAATTACGCCAGATGGTCTCAGAAGTTCCTTATGACTATTGAGGGACATGATAAGGAACACCTTTTGCTGGAGTTGGAGCCACAAGATAAGACATGGGAGAATGCTATGTGGAAGAAAGATAATTCAATGGTCCGTGCTTGGATCATGAATTCAATGGAGTCTTAGATCGGTGATGGGATTATGTACTACAAGACAACCAAGGAGATGTAGGATTCTTTGTGTGACATACTCTCACGAGAAGAATTCCAGCAAGTTGTTTGATATTTACCATGACATTGGTGGCCTCAAACAAGAGGGGGAGTCATTTTTCTAGTACCATGCCACTATGAAGGGGCTCCTTGAGAAGTACGTTTGTTGTCTTGTCTGAACCTGTGCCACTCAGAGGGTACACAGGAAGGAGTATGTTGTCCTCTAGTTTCTTGATGGACTTGGATCGGATTGTAAGCCTGCAAGGTCCAGATCTTGACTTTGGTTGAGCTTCCATTACTTGAGGAAGCTTATAGTTGTGTGAGTAGGGTGGTTGTTAAGCCATCCATGTCAGAGGTTGGATAGACTCCTGTACTTGTTGTTGCTACACGTGGAGGATGTGGTGCTCCATCTACTAAGGGGAGGGAACGTGGTGGTCGGGGTACAAGTAGCAGACTCTGTACCATTTGTTCGCATTGTGGGAAGATTGGCCATTCAGAGGCTTCCTGCTAGACGAAGCATGGTCGACCTCCCATTGTCAACCAGACTATCTCTTTAGAGGAGGCGAGTGACATGGTATCTAGGTCTAGTGCAGAGTCCGAATATCGGGCTATGGCTCAGATAGCTGCAAAGGTGGTTTGGGTCAGATCAGTGGTACAGGATCTCCATGTCCAGGTAGAGGGACCAATGGAGATGAGGTGTGATAATCTCACTGCTATATACGTTGCAAACAACCTGATGTTCTATGAGCGAACGAAGCATGTTGAGGTTGATTGTCACTATACTAGAGACTTGATACAACGTAGGATTATCTACATTACATTTGTACCTTCTGAAGATCAGATTGCGGATATATTCACGAAGCCTCTTCCAAAATTTGCACTTCTAAGCTGAGCATCATTGATATATATGATCCATATTGAGGGGGAATGTTGATAAAGCACTTTAGTTATCCATTTATTTATTGTTTGTTTACTATTTTGGACTGATATGTCATTTGTTTTGTCCTCTTGGACTTATGCTGTAATTTCTCTAACACCTCTCCTTATATAAAGAGGTGTAGGGTTTCATTTGAGTAATAAGACTTATCGTTTTCTTTGACTAACCTCAAGGTAGTCCAATCTTTAGTTGGGAAAATTGTAGCTCTGGGACGATTCTTGTCTTGGTCATTTGATAAGTGCTTCCCTTTTTGTGATTGCATAAAAAAGGGGAAAGGGTACAATTTGTCTTATTGGACCCTATAGTGCCAAGAGGCATTGGAGGCGATAAAAAGGACTCTTCAACAACTGCCTACCTTGTCTGCTCCAAATCCAGGCAAATCGTTATACTTATATCTGGTGGCTTCTTCACCAGCCGTTAAACGTTAGTGTTGTCTTGGTCTGTGACTAAGCAAGAATGCAACGAGCGATTTACTTTGTGAGCAAGACCTTCCAAGGTGTTGAAGCCAAGTATCCACCCATTAAGAAACTTGGCTTAGCCCTGGTTGTGGCCTCTAGAAAGCTTCATCCATATTTTCAAGCTCACTCCACACTGTCCTGTCAGACCAAGGTTTTAAATGCATGGTGGTACCAAGGCGGTTTGCCTTCATTGAGGCGAGGTATAAACCTCAAGGTGCTCGAGGTGTAAGCCTTAGTTTTTGGATGAAAAATTATAAAAAATGACAAATATATGCTGTTAAGTGCTAGTAATGAAAAGAATAATGTAAAAACATACTTCCATGTTATTTTTGCTCTATTACAGCATTTAAATGTCTATTACTAAATATTATTACCACATAATATACATAATATTTACATATAAACTAATATAATAAGATTTAAATACACATAAGTACTACATAACATGTAAACTCTTCAAAAAATCAAGACACTAGTAACATAATAGCACTAAAAAAATCAAAACAATAATAAAAGATATTTTTTGAGAGAATAATAATAAAAAACACTCCATTCAAATATTTTTGTTCTGATGAAATAAATGAGAGGTGTGATAGGTGCATGTCCAAAGAAAATAAGCACTCAGTTCATAAAACTTCATATCATTTTGTCTTGACGATATACTTATAAATGGCATCTCAACAACAACTTCCACCATCGGTACTAAATCTTTGGTTGCTTTAGGCTATATGTCAGTCCCATCTTGCTGGCAATATACCTCCATCCAAATATGACTTCTTCTGGCCAACGACAACCAAATCATCTTGCTCTCTCCTGAATGCAATATCTCTAGAACTAATAATACCAATCCATACTGACCACTCCAAGTTGAATCGGCATCACAGTCATGAAATATCTCAACTGACATCCTTGCCAACCACTAACCCACAACATTTTACTTTTTTGCCCCTAAAAAAACACTTGATGTCTTCTCACAATATAGGTCATATGCAACTCACATGACCTTCAAATATAAACTGTCATATAGCCTTGGTTCCGCCTTGCCACTTCATTGCCTCAGCTCTGCCTCAACAAGTCAAGGCGCATGCCTCACACTGAAATCTTGAGGCTATAGCCTTGCTGTAATTTTCTTTTGCCTCACCTCGAGGCGTATGCCTCGGGCTTTTCAAGGTTAGTTTTTTTTTTTTAAAATGATGTGTTAGACTACTCATTGCGAAAAATGCTACACAAACCCTTAGGGTCTAATCGATAGATGAAATGATCGTTGGAGCTAGCGGAATTCGACATCAAGAACTAATCACGCTTATCTATGAAAGGGGAGGTATTGGTGGACTTTGTCGCAATGTTTACTCTGGCAAACCCATTGACCGACAAGGCATGGCAGCCAATCGTGGATGGATCGTCTATGACTATTGGCTTCGAGGCAGGGGTCATAATAACCTCCCTCGATGAGCACTCACAAATATGCCATAAAATTGGGCTTTTCGGCTATGGATAATGCGGCAGAGTGTGAAGCCCTGTTAACCAGACTGCGGGTTGCCAAGTCTATGGGAGCGCACACCTTTGAGATCTTCATAGACTTCCAGTTGGTGGCAAGCCAGATTAACGACGATTTCCAAGCCAAAGGCTCTAATATGCCCCTCTATGTCGATAGGGTTGGAGACGAGTTGGCTAAATTCAAGTCTGTCACAATTAGTCAGAATCCTAGATCCAACAACTCGTTGGAGGATGCATTGGCTAGATTGGTGTTTGCCATCCCATTAGGTGAAGGCGATGATATCTGCCTGGAGAACACGTCGGAATCGATAGTCTCTTCACCCCACCATTGACACTTTAGGTGTCAAACTTGTGGATGTACCCCATAATGAGCTATTTAAGCATAGAGGAGGTGTTGGCTGGAGAGACAACCAAAATCATTTCGACTGAAGGCTTTTTGTTATGTCCTCTTAGATGAGCAACTTTATAAGCAATGTTACTCAACCCCCTTCTTAAAGTGCCTTACAGAGGTAGAGGCCATGAGAGCTTTAGAGGAAGCATATGGTAGTATATATGGCAAGCATGAGGGTTACAAAGCCTTGGTAGTCTGTCGTCTTTAGTACAACTACTTCTGGCTCGAAATGAGACAACAATCTAAGAACTTTGTAAAGAAGTGTGATAGTGTCAGCGTTTTGCTAACATCGCTCACCTTCCACCTGAAGAGATGGTCTAAATCTTCTCCCCCATCCCTTTCGCAAAGTGGGGAATGGATTTTGTAGGACCCTCCCTGCAAACCCTTGCCTAAAAGAAATACGTCCTAGTGGTTGTGGACTATTTCTCTAAGTGCGTTGAAGTCGAGGCTATGGCTAACCCAAATACGTAAAGGGTTATCAACTTTATGCATCAATGTCTTATTTACTAATATGGCATACCACAAGCCATAGTCACTGATGATGTCACCCAATTTGCTTCCAAGAAGTTTGAAGACTTCTACGCAAGGTTTGATATATCGGTGATATATCGCCGGTATATCGGTATTGACGGGTTGGGTGATATCGATATCACCTAAGGTATCTTTTTCCTGGATATCGGCAATATATCACCGATTTTAAGGTCGGTTGGGTGCCACATGGGTGGGAAAGGTATTCCACTGTTGGCTGATTTGGGCGCTAATCCTTTGAAATTAAAATGGTGGGTGGGAAAGCTATTTTGGGTGCCAATCCCTGGCTGGTTTGGGTGTTAGTCCCTTAAAATCACACACACGCACACACACAACCTTTAATTTATCGATTTTTGTCTTCTAGGTATTTCTTTGTGATATATTAGTCACTAAAATATTAATTTTCATAAAGTTTGTGACATTTTCTTATATTTTTTGCTTTTCTGAGCAAGTTTTTCAAAATTCATCGATATCAGCGATATATCCCTTTTTGGACTTGTCGATACGATATCGATATCTAAAACCTTGCTTCTACGCAAGTTGGGGCATCCAGATGCACTTCACATTTGTGGCTTACCCATAGGCAAATGGGTAGGCAAAAGTGACAAACCACACTTGTTAAGAGTTGAATTATATTTTTTCTATTTCTTATTATTGAGGGCATTCTTGTACTTTTAGCCATTAGGTCTCTCTCTATGTAAGAGGGCCTAGGGTTTTAGTAATAGATTCAAGTCTTCTCCTACATGGTATTAGAGCGGTGGACTTAGACCGGTGCTTGGTGTCCCACTGAGAACATGCCTCGCATACTCACCACCGCATCCCTCTCTCTCCGGTGAAGACCGGTGGAGGTGATCTCGCAGGAGGCCCCCACAACACCGTCGGTCTTCCAGCACCCTCTAAGGGCGTTGCCAGTGGGGCCTGCTAAGCTAGCAGTGCCAGCGACAACCGTCCCCCCCCATTGCTAGCGCAGGTCCTCCATCGGCAGCGTCGTGTCTGCCCTTAGTGTTGCCCCTCGCCTCTGCAGTGCCATCGCCACCACCTCATGGGCTTTTAGGAGTTCGGTGGTGGCTGTGTGGTGGCTGCTGAGGTTGATCTTGCCTTCCTAGGGATCTTCTTGTACTATTGCTAAGGTCTGATTGATCCTTGGTAACATGTATATGCCCTAGAGAGGCAGATTGCCCCCATATGATCTGAAGTTGGTATTTTTCGGATTGATGATTATGTTTGGCATATCACTCGCGTCTTTTGATAGATCCCAATTTTATTTAGTTTTAAAGCTTGGAAAGCGTCCAACTCAGCCATTTGCGACAGCTCTTGGATAATGAGGCTTCACATAATGTTTATTACCTTTTACATCTAAGAAGGAGAAAGTTCAAGTGTTAGGGTATTTGACTTGGAAGGAACGCGGTGGTCTTCAAGGGGTAGCTTCCTTATCTTGAGAATTTTGTTTCTTATATTTGCTCTTTGATGCATGCATTTATGGGAAAACTCGTAATTTTTTGGCCGCATTTATTTTTGGGTCGTTGATTAATTAAATTTGGGTGATTATCAACCAGATAACCATCCTTCTCATTTAAAAAAAAAGTTTATTACTTTTTACCGCTCTGAGGTGATGCAGCATTGTGATTAATTACAAATAGTTCATGGGTTGTATGGATAAATCTGCAATATTTCTCTATTCCGAGGACTGAAAGCTTTGGTCATAATAGGTGCAGTTGAAATTTTATTTTTTCCTGCTAAATGGGTCACTAGAATGGGTTACCATGTGTAATTTTCCCTTTGCTGGTTTTATGAGTCTAGTTGGAATGCGAGTCATTTCTCTTTTTCTTGGTTTTCACCCTATATTATATAAAGGGGACAAATTTTGACAGAGGAGTACCATTGAGAAAAGACAAGATAGTTGCCTTTTCTTCTCTCTCTCTTTCTTTACCCTCCCTTTCCATCTCTTTTTCCTCTCTCTCTCCATGCAACACCACCCGAGACCCATCCTAGTCGAAGCTGCTATTCCATTTAGTGCCAACCATCATTGAGCTCTCTATTGTGCTTGTCGCTTGCCACCTCATGCAACTCATGAGGATCATTCATGTTGCCTATGCTTCCTCTCTGAGACCCTCGCATGCGCAGACATGCACAGCCTTATCAAAATTGTTGCTTTGGATGATGTATGTATAGAAAGTCTATGTTTTTCTAGTATTTACTAGTCCATTGGATCTTTTTTCCTTTTCGGTAATAGAGATAATCGCACGTAATGATAGATGATGGCCATATTATGAAAAGTTTGTGGTCAAAAGGGTTTTCATTCTAGTGTTGGAAGCAAATTCCAAAGCACCTACATGTTATCTATTGCTTGTGTGTGTAAGTCCTATGTTATAGAGTATATAACTTAGATCATAGGGACCCATTTCTAGTTGCATAGCTTCATCATAATTCTGTAAAGCTTCCATATAATTTCCTTCAGACTGAGCTGACATCTATCACAATTGTTCATTCTATTCTATTCAAAGAATCTCTGTGTTAATGTTGTTCACCATGTTGGTAACCGCCCATGCCTCATTCTTGTGTGCATCAGTTGTGCAAACAACCATCCTTGCCTTCACCAATCACACAACATCACTGGTGTGCCTAAACATTGAACCCAATTCTCCATCACTGCACATGCTACTGCAGCATGCCTACATGACCATCTCTACCTCCCTTTTGCTTCATGCATCCTTGGTGCATGTGGACCACGCCACACCACCACTCAGTTCTTTGTTGACTTTTCTCTCAACCTTTTTGCAGCTTCACTTGGCTTCTTCCATTGCTTGCACATGCAACAATCGTCTCTGTCAATGCTACCCTCAACATGAAGTCTTTCTTTGGTTCTTCCATTTGCATAGTTTCCTAACTGCAACTTGTTCCCATGACTTGTGATTTCTTTTCATTGCCCCTATGCCCCTATTCCCATTCGCTACAACACATGGAGATTATTTTGGATTGAGGAAGTCTTGCTGAGCCCAATTTAATGCCTCCTTGCTTATGAAGTGGGTGGTGAGGTTCTTGGCTAGTAGAGATGGACTTCTGGATAGCTTGCTGAGGGCTTCCTATGGGCCACCTATTGATGTAGTGTATACGGGGTGTCATGCGATGAGACCTTCAACCTTCTGGTGCTCTATGGAGCCTTTTATTTGCCGATGTATTTCTACTGGTTTTTTTGGGCCAAGACTTGGCAGAGGATGTTCTTTTCGCTCCTGGAAGGATCATTGGACGGGGATTAGAGCTTTGGAGATTTGGTTTCTTCGCCTTTCGGTTTGGCAAACCACAAGGATGCACTTGTGATTTTTGTTATGATATTTCTTGCTTTTGGTCTCCTGTTCTATAGCCAAGTCTGTCTGAGGCATCCATGGAGGAGTTGTAAGGGTTGTTGGAGTTACTTCATGGTATAACTATGGGTGACAACTTGGTGATGGGTTTACATGGAAGGATGGAAGGTTCTTTTGACTCGAGCTTATAAGAAGATGACTTTGGAGTTGGGGCCTAAACCTTTGGTATGGAAGGCCGTTCCTTATTTTGTAGGATGCCTATCCTTTTGAAGGTTAACATTTTTTTATGGCTTTTTCGAAGGAAAAAACTGGTGAAGGAGTTTCCTTTAAGATGGGCAAGCGAACTTGACTTGGATTGCATCTTTTATGGGGCTGCTCAAGATTGTAATTGCATTGCTTGACAACCCAATAAGCTATATGTTCTAACTCCACGTGGAGGTGACATGGCTTATCAAAGACTAAGTGGTAAGGAGACATCCCTATAGGGGTTCTAAAGGTTGTATGGTAAGTCTAAAGAGCGTCATCCAATTTAGTCACTAGTCTTTTCTATCAGGCCTAACCATCTTTTGTGGGATATTGGATATCTCCCTACTGGATACCTCCGTTTGTCCATTTGTTTGTGGGTGGTAAGGTGTAGCAATGCGATGTGTTACCCCGTATTTCTGTAAAAAAGCATGGAATTGTGCATTTGTGAAGTGGGAACTGCCATTACTAATGATGGCTTGAGGCATACCAAACTTACAAATGATATTTTTAAAGACAATGTTAACGACTGTAGTGTGGTTGTTCTTTCTAGTGGAAATGACTTCAATCCATTTGGAAACGTAGTCAATTGCTACAATGATATACTTGTAGCCAAGGGATGGAGTAAAGGTTCTCATGAAATCAATGCCTCATTCATTGAGTATTTCCACTATTAAGATGGGGTTGAGATGCATCATGCTTCTCTTAGACATATTACCTAAGGATTGACATTTAGTGTAAGATTGATTGAAATTGTGAGCATTTTTGAATAAAGTGGGTCAGTAGAACCCACACTGGAGGAAGAACAAAGTTTATTTTCCTCTAAAATCTCCATAGGGTAGAGAGAGATGGACGGGGGGGAGATGAGGGACTTCGGGTGGAAGCGTGCGAGTAGTGGTGGAGAGAACTCGTGCGGCCTTTCTTCGTAGTTACATTTGCTTCAAGCATCGACGATTCAGGCATTTGGCGAAGGAATGTCGTGAGCCATAGGTGTGTCTCCGGTGTCGGGGGTGGGGACACAAGTCCAGTGCTGCTTCAGGTCGAAACTTCCTCGGGGCTAGGTTGATCTCCCCCCTCCCCCCAATGGAGACATTTGCTGATGGTGTTGTGGGCCTTGTGGCTACGTGGTCATTTGTGACGATGAAGTTGGATTCTATGTTGGAATGTTCGCTGATTGGGTCTCTACAACGTGGTAAGTTGGTGCTTAGATCTTTCCTCTCTCGATTTAGTTTGAAATCGAAGTTTTGGAAATTGTCTTTTTTGGTTTGGAGACTTCGGACATGGACTGACTTAAGTTCGAGGAGGTTTCGATTGGGGAATTGTTGATTCAGTGGTCTCTCCTGAGCGTTTATGAGGGAGCTTCGGAAGAACGTATTCCTATGCGCCCAATTACTCGTTTTTGTATTTTAGGCATTCCGCTTCGCTTGAGAACCATTGATAATATTTTGATGATTTGTTTTTCTTTTGCACAAGTTATGAGATGTTTTGGCATTGGTTTGCAAGAGGGTGATGCTCCTTTGGTCGTGGTTGATGGGGGACTGAAGGTGGTGAAATCTATCCCTTCGAAGGAGATTCTTCGATTTGGTGGGAGTGCTTGTGTCATCTCTTTTGTCAACTTGGGTGCAGTGCTAGGGAGGGAACTGTCATATGCTCAGTTGGTGGCAACTAGCGTTGCGGAGGTGAAGAGAGTTGCTCCAGAGGGGGCACGGCGACCTTCTTATCGTATGCGGCCGGTGAAGGAAGATGCTAAATGTCAGATCTCTCCTTCTGACAATCTTTAGGCGAGAGAAGGTACAGTAGCGATTCCTGGGATAGGCCGATGGTCTCGTTGGGAGTGGGGATCGGTTGAGAAGATTCGAATTTTGAATCACTAATTGGTAGCTGGCACTAGTCGCAACCTTGCAGATCAGGTAGCAGTTGGTGACCTTCCTGATTGGGTAGTTGGTGACTTTGCTATTTTGGGAAATGACCGTGTGCTTGACTGGTCTGTGTAGGGCGATGGCTCTAATTTGCCAAAGATAGGCGATGACATGGAGCTGCTAGCTGTAGCGATGGCTGAGGATGCATACCTTTTTTTCCCACGACAGGTGGCATCTGGATCTGTTTACGGATCCCAATGTGGTAAGTCCCACGACCTTATTGACAAGCCATTCCATATTTTGCATTGTGAGGTTGGCGTGGACCCTTCTGTTTGCATGATGTTTCCTCGCAGGATAGCTTCACCTCTAGACCATGCGTGAATGCCTATGGAAGGGCCACTCCCTCATCGTGTGCAGTTGCTGTAGTTGTTGTGGTAGAGGCGGTTGGTGGAGACGCTACAAAGATTGATGTGCATGAGCCCAGCTTTTAGCAGGTGGATACCAGACCTAGCCACGAGTTCGATCTTGGTGAGCCTACCTGCCGGGCTCATGCATCTCATAAACCTGTATTTACCAATTCTTCGTTGTTTCTGGGGTCTGCTTTTGCGTCTACTTTCTTGCAGGAAGAACAAATTCCAGTGGCATTTGGATCTATCTTCAATAGGGCCAATGTGGCGTACTTGGTTGGTGGACAGTGTGATGACAATTCGGGCCAAGTGCGGAAAGTAGTTCAAGCACTTAAAGACACAACATCTGATGTCAATAATAATGGTGTTTCTTCCACCAAATCTGTAGTGAAGGTCAAATCTGGTTCCCGTAAATCATTTTTGAGCAGATCATCTGGGCATTTGAATACCATTGCACATAGGCACAAGCTGATTTTGGGTGCCTATTACAAGAGAAAAAAAGTGAGGAAGAAGGCAGTTGGGAATGAATTGGTGCAGGATGTTGATGATCGGGTTGCTAGGACTGTGGGGGCCAGAAGAGTTCACAAGGGGAGTTCCAAAGTTAGTGTTAATGGTTAAGGTCTTTTCATGAAATGTTCAGGGTCTCCAGGATGATAAAAGGAGAGCTTCTCGAAGGAGATATCTAGCTGATTGGAAGGTGGATGTGGCATGCATTCAGGAAACACATTTAGAACTCTTGACTCCTCGTTTGAAGTCACACTTATGTGGGAACTTATTTACTAGTTTTGTGGAGTTGGAGGCCATTGGAAGATTGGGTGGCTTAGTGATGATTTGGCATGATGATATGCTTGAATATGCTTGAACTAATTCATTGAACCTGTTTAGCAGAGTGATGATTGAGATTTTCACCAGAAAAAGTGATGGCATGCTCTTTGCTATCTTGAATGTTTATGGCCCTTGCGAGGATGGGTCAAGGATGATTTGCTGGGAGGAGGTGTAGTAGGCTGCATTATTTGTTGAGGGGATGCTGTGGTTGATATGTGTGGATTTTCATGTGACGCTATATGCAGAGGACAGACCTGACGGTAGATATGATGCAGTTACCACTTGTTTCAATAGGTGGTGCAAGAATTAGAGTTGATTGACCTCCATACTTCAGGATCGCGCTTCACTTGGAGGAATGGTAGGGGTGCGATGTCCTGTATTGATAGATTTCTTTGTAATATTTTGTTGGCTGAATCTTTTCAGATGGCAGATGTGGTTACTTGTGACAGATCATTTTCAGATCATACTCCCCTGCTATGGCAAAGTAATGAGGAAGGTAACTTCTCAACTTATTTTAAATTTCATAGATCTTGGCTTAGGGAACCTGGTTTCATGGAGTTGGTTCGAGATAAGTGGTCTACAACCCTGGTCTCTACTTTTGTCACATGTACTCTGGTTGCCAGGATTGGGGCAGTGAGGGCGGCCGTGATGGAGTTTAAATGTGGTCTTAAAGCTAGTAGGGAGGAAAGAAGGATGGCTGTGCTTCAAGAGGTGGCTGCCTTGGATCGAAAGGAGGTGGTGGCACTTTCTGAGGAATGCTAGGAGAGACAGAGATTTCAAGCTATTGTGTCTGAATAAGATCATAAAACAGAGATGGATTCGAGATAAAAGTTGAGACATTTATGGCTTAAAGAAGGTGATGCTAATACCAGATTCTTCCATTTGTTAGCTAGCACCAGAAGGAGAAATATGATCAATAGCCCGAAGGTGGGTGATAATGTCTTTAGAAAAAGAGACCAAATTTGTAGTGCTTTCAAGAATTATTTTCATGAGTTTACCAAAAGACAGTCATGTGGTGATTGGTGGCTGGTAAATCTGTAGTTGGACCAAATCAGTGACGAGGCAAAGGTCGTGCTTGGTAACGATGTGGCTGAAGAAGAGGTTACGTGTGCCTTGCGTGGCATGAAGGTAGAAGGCTCACCTGGCCCGAACGGCTTGCAAATTATTTTTTAGGAGTTTTGGGAGGTGGTTAGACCTAATATATTGGCTATGATTAAGTTTTATGATGGAAATGTAGGCATTGAAATGTTTAACAAATTCTATCTATTTCTTCTAACAAAGAAATAAGTTCCAGAAGAGGTGGGAGACTTTTAAACTTATTGCATTATCGAACTCCATCTATCTTCTGGTTGCAAAAATATTAGCCAATAGTCTATGTCATGTGCTCCCTGACATCATCTCACTTGTTTAGTTGACCTTTGTGAAGGGGAGGTCACTACAAGACTCCCATGTGTTGGCAGAGGAATTTCTGGCTTCTTTGAAGGGTAAGGCTAAGGCATTTGTGTTGAGGGTAGACTTATCGTAGGTCTATGATTCCATTTCTTGGAAGTATTTGTGGGACACTCTGAAGAGAAGAGGATTCCCTAATCGATGGATGATGATTATGAAAAGATGCGTTACTATCTCTTCCTTTTATGTGTTGATTAATGGAAGGGCAAATGGTTCTTGGACTTGGCCACAAAGGGGAGTACGGCAAGGCTGCCCATTAGCACCGATGTTGTTTAACATTGCGGTTGATTCGCTTGCAAACATGGCTTTTGTGAAGGTGGCTTGTTTTTTGGCTATACTGGTAAGAATGATGGTAGGATCATAACACCCGTCTTGCAATATGTCGACAACACGACCTTCATAGAAAGGGGGGGAGAGACTAATCATGTCACCTCGTTGGTGAGAATTTTTGTTGAACTTTCAGGCCTTAAAATTAATAGAAATAAATCTACTCTGGCCCCTTTTTACATGGAAAGGGTGGAGGAGAATGAGTTATCTGATATCTTGGAGACCCTAGTGGTTAGGCTTCCCGTTCAATATCTTGGGATACCATTAAAGGGAAACAAACTGAATCCGTTTGATTGGAAGCCTCTTGTAGAGAGGTTATCAAAGAAGTTCTCTTCTTGGAGTGGTAGACTCTTATCTAAAGGAGGACGTCTGTCGTTTCTTAAATCGGTCCATTCATCTATTTTGATCTTCATGTCTGCATTTGCGTCAACAAAGAAAATTATGAAAAATATTGATTTGATAAGAAAAAAGTTATTTTGGAAGGGTGTTGATTGTGAGGGGAGATTTGCGCAACTGGTTTCTTGGGAAGATATATGTAAGCAAAAAAAAGAAGGGGGCCTTGGCATTGGTAAGTTGGACTATTTTAACAAAGTACTACTGTTGAAATGGGTAGTTAGATTGTTCTCTAACGAACAAGATATGCTTACATCTACCTTGAAAGACTCCTATGGAGAAGACATGGATTGTAACCGATGGGCTGCTCCTGTCAGTGGATCTGTGTTTTGGTACTTTATGTGTCCAATATTGATTGAATTTCAAATCATTTCAGGCCGTGTGTGGGTGATGGGTCTTACTTTTAAATTTTGACTTGATGATTGGTATGAAAATGGAAAGTGGTCAGATCTGTACCAGAGGTTATTTCAGCATATTACGTATAAAGAGGCATGGGTGACAGACCTGTGGGACAAAGAACATAATGTTTAGGATATCAGATTGCCAGAGGGTCTCTCTGATGCAACGTGTTCTGAATTTCAGCAACTGCTGGCTACTGTGGAGGACTTATCGCCATCTGCTGAACTAGATAGAATGCATTGCAAGCATGGAAAGTTTTCTGTTAAAAATGCCTACAAGTTCCTGATTTCAAGTGGGGTGCAGTTGACACTTGTAGAGGGTGATTCCAAACTGATCTGGAGTTGTAAGATCCCTCTTAAGATCAAATTATTCCTTTGGTTCTTTAGAAGGAAGAGGTTAGTAACTAAAGTTTATAGAACCAAGTGGTGTTCTACTGGTGATACCACTTGCTCGTTATGTGGCCAATCGGACGAGGACATCCAACATTTGTTTATCGAATGCAGCTTTTCTAGAGAGGTCTAGGATCATTGTAATGTCCACACCATCGGCCATACAAACTTTGAGGCATTTTGGATGACATTTAGGGACCACCTTCATCTTGATATGGTAGGATGGTGCAAAGCTTTTAGTATTCTTTGGGCTATCTGGTTGCAGTGGAACAATAAGGTTTTCAATAATGAGCGATGTTGGGTGGAGAATGTAGTGAGAGAGGTTAGATATTTTTCTGAATTTTGGCTACAAAACCTGAAAGTCTGTTCCTCTTCTAATTTAATGTATTTACAGGACGATTACCATGCTCAGGTAATCTTCCTCTTTTTTCTCAAAAAAAAAAAAAAGAACCCACTCTCGAGAACTTTTGCTAGTCTTTTTACAAGAGAAGTGGCCCCTACAAGTAATATTATGGCAAAAAAGTCAAAATACTATGAACCTCACTCTTTGGAACATATCTCCCGATTCCTTACAAATTCTGAATAATTGTGGGTCCTACTAGAAATAATTTCTGACCTTTGAAAAGAATTTGTCCTTTTTATGCTTATTCCAATTTATTGGGTTCATCCTATGGCTAAGCAATTCACAATACTAGCACACCATGGCGTCCCAACCTTTTCAATTGCTAACCGTTTATGATGAAAAGAATATGCAATGGGATGTAGTGGCTTGTTATCTTCAAACATAATTCTTGATAAGTGATTGGCCACTATATTTTTTGAACCAACCTTATCTTTTCTCTAAATTAAATTCTTGCAATAATAAGATCCACCTATTAACTTAGGTTTAGCATCCTTTTTAGCAAGTAGGTGTCTTAAGGTTGAGTGATTAGTGTACGCCATCATGAGTTAGTTGTGGTGTAATTCTTTTGCACATCATCTAAGATTTTGCTAGCATAGCAAATGACCAGTGGTTTCTTTTTAATTCGCAGGTTTCGTACTGATCTTACAGCATAATTGAATGCATCACACATCATTTTAGAGGGTTGGAACCAATTTGGTGGTTGAAGAATTAGGGCTTGGGTCATTACATCCCTTAATGTTTTGTATGCATCAATACAAGCCTTATTTATAAGAAAAATGATTTCCTTAACCAACAATTCATTTAATTATTTAGCAATCTTAGAAAAGTCTTTTAATAAATCTCTTATAAAAACCTACATGTCCAATAAAAGATTGGACTTGGCTAATCGAGGCAGGAGGTGAAAGTTCAACAATCAAGTCTACCTTGGCTTGGTCGACCTCAATGCCTTGTTTAGAAATAATGTCGGTGCATCTCTTTAAGATTCTTTCTAAATTCCCCAAACATTTATCAAATAAATCTTGAAATACTAAAAAATCATCCAAGATGACTTTAAGATAATGTTGGAATGTGGCAGGTGCATGCAAAGATCAAACAACATTCTATAGAATGCAAAAGCTTTCATAGGGACATGTGAAAGTGATCTTTTCTTGATATTCAAGGTTAATCGCAACTTGATTGTACCTAGGGGATCCTTCAAGAAGTAATAAAACTTCATACAAGTCTTTCTAGGATTTGATTTACGAAGGGCAGGGGAAAGGATCCTTCGTAGTGGTTGAATTTAATTTTCTATAATCAATGCAAACTCTTCACGAAGTTGTGGCTTGGGCTTGGATAGATTCACTCTTGTCATTGGTAAGTACAGTAAGTCCAACTTTGGTACAACTTGAATCGGATTAACCCAAGGATTATCGGATATAGGGTAAATGATCCCGGTGTCTAGTTGCTTAATGATCTCTTCACAACCTCTTACATATTGGGATTAAGTCTTTTTTGCATTTCTCGAGAGGGTTTAAATCCATCCTCAATGTATATTTGATGAGTGCAATAAGAGGGGTTGATTCTCCTAAGATTTGCTATTGATCACCCAATTGCCATTTTATGGTTAAGAGCTAATTATCATAGGAAAGTTTGATTTGGTCTTAGGAAAACATACTTGAGATAATTAGGCAAGGGCTTTAATTCTAATTGAGGCAGGGATTGAATTGAGGGCATCTGCAATTCAAGTAGCTTTTCTACTTGATAGGTTCGTGGTGGGCTAAGTGTTAATGTTGCATTCAATAGGGTATTCACCTCCTTGAGGTAAGGATCTTCTTCCAAGCTATCACTGTGAGATTGGGTCAAGTAGGTTTTTAATAGATCATTTATAAGGTGGATTTATGTGTGCTCTTCTAAGATCTCCTCCACTTGACTTATCTCCTTAATCATATAACATTCATCTCCATGGAAATTTCATGATGCCTTAAAAATATTTATATCCCTAAAAGGCTATTTTCATATCCTTAGATTCATAGTTAATGTGTGCTTTTGCGGTTGCTAGGAATGGTCTTCTTGAGATAATTAGGGCATGCCTTATTTGTTCAGAATTTCCATGTCTAATACAATAAAGTAAATAAAAATCATTTACCCAAACAATATCGTCTTCCAACATTCCTCATGGGCTTCTCACAGATCGGTTAGTGAGTTGGAATGTAACTGAGGTGGGTTTGAGCTCCCTAAATCCAGATTTCTTACAAACAGGTGTTGGCAACAGGTTAATGGATGCCCCTAAGTCTACCAAAGCCTTATCAAAAGTCAAATCACCAATCACACTTGAAATCAAGGGAGTTTCCTTGAGATGACCAAACTAGCTTGCTTAGAGAGGATGACCTTCTGAGGGAGTTTGGATCTAGTCCTATACTTCTGGGTGCACAATTCCTTCAAAAACTTGGCATAGGCAAGGACATGCTTTATTGTTTCAATGAGGGAAATATTAACATGCACTTGTTTGAAAAGTTCAAGAGTTCCTCATTGTTGGTTATTTTCTTTTTCGATGACCTTGCTCCGAGGGCATCCAGAAATGGGTTGTGTGGGTTTGCGTCCTCAGGTTTAGGAGCTTTTGTTGACTCACATTCAATCTCTTCCTCAAATTCATTTTCCTCTATTGGCTCCTTAGGTGTCTCTTTTGCATTTTGGTCAGTGTTGTTCTCAATAACCCTACCACTTCTCAAATTAATAGCATTTGCATTAGCTGGGTTAGGGTTTTGCCCCATATCTGGACCTTGGTAAATGTCTTAATTTTGATTTTGATTCACTTAGGGTGCTTAGTTCATTATATTCACTTGATTTTGTTGTGGCGTTCGATTTTAATTAAACCTTGGAAGTGGATTTCCTCTATTTGCATATTCCTTGGGTTTGGGATGGGTTGGGATGATAGAGCTCCTAGTTGTTTATTGCCATGTTGTTAACTTGTGTGATTTTTCAAGTCAAGAAATGATTGTTGGAATTGATTGGTCATTTGTTGCATCATTTGAACTATTGACAATTTGTTTTGATTTTGCTTGAGTAACTCAAATTGATTATTGTGATGTATGGGCAAGGAGGTGCAGGTTTGGCCTTGACTAAGTGCATGCACTAAGTTTTGTTTCACATAGTGCGGCTTGGGTGAAGTCATCTCAGGGTTCTCTTATTCTTTCTAAGGAAAGTTGGGATGATTTCTCTAAACCAAATTACACGTGTTCGAGTAAGGATTATTTCGAGTGTTCCCTTGGATGGCCTACACATCTGCAATGTTTGAGGCTGATGTGAAAGAGTGAGTGAAGTCAATTGATTCGAGGGAAATGCGTGGTGCAATCTCTAAGTACAATAGCTTAGTTGCTGAGCCAAATCGAGACTATGTACAAACTCGTGCCTCAAAGGAGTTGAAGAAAAGGAAGGATAAGGTACATGAAGGTGTGACCCTAGGGAGTTCTTGGTTTAGGTCATAAGCTCATCCAATTTCTTAGAAATCAAATTAACCTTGTCCAATTTTTGACAAATTAAATCCATATCAACCTTGTGTTAGCTTGAATCTCATAGGACATTCTAGGTTTGTTCATGGAAGTATGATTTAAACAATTCTCACTCGTATTTTCAAATAATTTAAAAGTACTATCCTCATTTTTATTTAGAAAATTGTTTCCACACAATGCATCAACAAAATTTCCCAGTTGCTCATTCAACACAATAACATATTTACACTAAGTGTCATTTAGGTACCTCATGATGGAGACATTTTCTTATTAAGTCCATAAATTGTTCTATGCTTTATGTAATTGTTCTCCAGGTTGTGTAAAAGTTGTTATTGCTTTCCTCAAGGCACTTGTTCTTCCTACAGGAAAAATTTATTTAAAAATGCACTTCTTAGCTCTTCCTGAGTGGTGATGGGTTTCCCTATCGTCCTATACCAATGATCGACTTTTTCTTTCAAGGAGAGAGGGAACAATTTCATTCTTAAAACATCATCACTCATGTTTTGGATCCTCATGGTATGGTTAATGACTATAAAGTCTTAAAGATGTTGAAAAAGATCCTTGGATTTTTTTTTGAAAAGTAAGAAGGATGGCTATCGGAGGTTCATAACCATCAAGAACATTTCATTAAATAAAATGAACAAACTTTTAGTGATTGGAGCCAAGAATGAGAAAGAAAATGAGCCTCCCTTATAACATTTTTCACCCACGCTTTGTCCTCTTTGAAAATTATAGGATTATGCTGGATCCAAATAGACCAAATTGCTGTATTGATCTGAACATTACTTTTAAAGTTGCTCCACAAACACTCAAGGGAAGAGACATCAACCCCATGAATTTGCAATGTCAACCAAACACGAGTTGCAAAACTATCGAAATAGAAAAGATGAGAGACATCCTCATCCGTCCCACACAACAAAGATGAAACATCCAAATCATCAGACCAGGCCCTTTTGAGCACCTTTGTAACAATCTTCTTCCTTCTTAGAAGCCATTGAAATCCTCACTTTCAAGGGAATTTTCAATCTCCACAAGGACGACAATCGACCAAGAGTTCATCATTTGCATCCATAATGCCACGTAGCACCTTATAAACCTTGGTGATCAAAAAGCGACCAACCAAATGATCATGCTTGAAAACATCGGGCTGTACCTTTGGTAACATTGTGAAAAGAGCCTGAAAATATAGAAATCTAACCTCAGATAAACTCATCCTCATAATTGGTACCCACAATGGAGAGAAAGGGCCCTATACCCTATTAACAGAAGTGTGCTTATCCACTACTAAGCTATAAAGATGGGGCAACAAATCAGCGAACCTTTTGATCTTCGACCAATCATTAGATTTGAACCTGAAACCATATTCATCACCTAAAATTGGAACAGAAGAGGATGCAAATCTTTGCATCACCGACACCAAAGATTGCCAAAAAGCAGAACTACCGTGTGAATATCCGCCTTTTCTCCAATGAACAAATCGTTCTATAGGAATCTTGCAATAACCTATCTCGCAAATTGCTTCCATTGCTGTAAAGTTGCACCACCTACTTCTCTAGCAAAACATCACAAAAGTTAGAGAGTAGGCAGATGCCAAGACCACCAGCCCCCTTTGGTCTGCAGATCACATCCTACGACACAAGTTGCAAAAATCTTCCATCATGATCTGACCCCTTTCGAAAGAAATGCTTACGCAAAAGCTCGAGCTTTCGAAAAATCTTCCTCGGAAGTCTGAAGATAGATAACTAGAAGATCAAAATGGCAGACAAGACAGCCTTAAGAAGCACAAGTCTCCCACCTCTACAAAGAATCTTTCTGCTCCAACGATTCAACCTTTTACCCAGGCACTCCACTAAAGGGATCCAATCACCAGTTGTAAGGCATTTTCCTTTCAAGGGGGGCCCCAAATACGTATGCGGTAATTGCGCTACCAATGTGGGAAGACAACAAGAGACATTTATCACCTCCTTGTTACCTATATTAAATGGAACAAAAGCGGAATTTCTTAGATTAATAGACAAATTGGAAATTCCATCAAAATTTTTGACCAGAGATGCCACATGCTCAACCTCTCTTCTACCCCCTTTCACGAAAAAAAATTGTATAGTTTGCACATTGTATAATGGACGTTAGAAGTGAACCCCTAGCCCTTTGCTTGAAACTAGAAAACAATGTACCATCACGCGCCTTAAATACTGAAATTGCTAATGTATCCATTGCCACATTGAATAGTAATGACGCAAGCAGACATTCTTGTCTTGCACCATGTTGGGGTTGCATCCAAGAACCATTAGGTCTACCATTAACTAGTATTGAAAAAGAAGTGGTGGTAATGCATTTCTTCATCTACTGGACCTAAAATTCCGTAAAACCCTACCTTAAAATCTCCATCAGATACGACCAAGCAATGGAATCATACACTTTTAAAAAGTTAACCTTCCAAAGGAGGGAGCATCAAATCTGCCCTAGGTGGCAACCATTTCCTTTGGTAAGATGAAAGACTCTTGCAAAGATGAAACTACTTGAACAATTAACGGAGATGAAATTTCTATCAGAGGTTAAGGGCCTCAATGTTGAGGGTTCCTTGGATCAAATGGCTTCCCTATGTTATTTTTTTAGGAATTTTGGGATATGCTCAAAATTGATCAATGAGTTATGTCCTATATCTTCTTTTAAAGTGGGTTGGTGCTGGCATTGTTCATGATTATAGATCCATTGCCCTCTTCAATGCAGTCTATCTTATTGTGGCAAGGGTTTTAGCTAATTGGCTGAGTGAAGTGGCTCCTTAGCTTATTTCTTCACTTTAGTCGGCATTTATTTAGGGTAAGTCTCTACAGGAATCTTTTATATTGGCTGATGAGATGATTGCAACTTGGAGAGGACGCTTCACAAAGAGCTTATGGAAAGTAGACTTCTCTAAGGTTTACAACTCGATTTCTTGGTTGAAGGAAATTTTTGGACACTTGGATAGCTTGGATGAAGAAAAGTGTTTTTCTTCATGGTCTCCTTGCTGGAGGATGGTTCTAGCCTTAGAGGGGTGTAAGACAGGGTTGTTCCTTTGCCCCCTTATTCAATATTACCATGGATACTGTTTAAGGAAAAATGAAGTCTCTATCGAGAAAAGAAACCTTAGCCTCTCTTTTATAGGAGAGAGGTTTTGGGAAAATTACAATGATACCCCACAAGATAATGAAATAGAGAAAGGCCCTATATATACGCTCAATACTCTCTGTTAAGTTAGGGTATAAATATCCACAAGACCTAACTTGCTGCATAAGAAGTCCAGACGCTTCTTTCTTAGGGCCTTGGTAAACATATCAGCCAACTGAAGTTCGGAGGAAACATATGGGGTATTAATCTTCCCACTAAGGACAGCATCACGGACAAAATGGCAGTTGACCTCGATGTGCTTAGTCCTTTCAAGAAAAACTGTATTTGAAGCAATATAGGTGGCATACTTGTTATCACAGGAGAGAGGAATAGGTAGAGTAGTTTGAACACCAAGATCCTGTAGGAAAGAGACAATCCATAGAGCCTCACAAGCAACCTGTATAGATGTTTCCTCCTTTGAGAAATAGGGAATCCCTTCAAAGAAGGTAACATCTGCAGTAACATATCTCTTGTGACTATGATCATAATATCGATATCCCTTTTGGGTTCTGGAGTACCCAAGAAAGACACATTTAGTCACCCTTGGAGAGAACTTGTCCTCGTTACTGTATGCTTGAACAAAATAGGTACATCCAAATATACGTAGAGGTAAAGAAAATGGTCTATCGCACTCTGGATGAATCATCTGATAAGGAATCTGTCCCTGAAGGACTGACGAGGGTGCCCTATTGATCAAATAGGCCGCAGTAAGGATTGCATCTCCTCAAAATTGCTTTGGAACCTTCATGCTCAACCACATCATTCTGTTGAGATGTGTAAGCACATGATGTATGGTGGATGATGTCTCGAGAAGAAAAGAGATCCTGCACCTCGCTGCACAAACTCTAAGGCATTATTGCTGCGAAAGACTCTTAACAGTACCATCATACTCCATGCTGTCGAGGCGAGCGCCTCAGGCGTTGAGGCGAGGTGCTACAGGGATTGTCGCCTCGATGAAGACCCAGGCGATGGCCTTTGATCAGGCGACACGCCTCCTCGCCTTGGGCAGCGCCTCGTCACCTCGTCGCCTCATCGCCTGAACCCTAGATCGTTTGAAATGGTGGTGAGCTTCTTCGATCACCATCGCCCTGAGTTGCTGAGCGTTGCTTGCCACCTGCAGTGCCTCAACCTCGGTCGCCCATGTATGATCTTCTCGACCTGCACTGCCTGAGCGTCATCGGCCTGAGCTTTTGCGTTTCTGCGATGAAGCTAGGAGCAAAAGGGTGCTGGGAACGAAACTCTTTCCTCGTTTTCTTTCTTTTTATATATATATATATATATGTATAAGTATGTATATATATTGCTATATTTGTATGTAACATTGTAACTATGTATATGTATAAGTATGTATATATATTTTTTGGTTTTTATGTTTTTCACTTCAATAACAATTTTGATTTTTATGTTTAAAGCTTTTCTTTCTTTACCATTTGAATTATGTGATACAATTTTTGACCGTACAATTCACATCATTTTCTTCTACTTAAAGTCTCTAACATTGTTATTAGACATGTTTTTATAAACTTAGTGTTATTAAATTGAGTTAATAAGACATATAGATATGCAAATAAAAAACGATCGCCTCAATTCACTCAGGCTGTCGCCTTTTTGTCGCCTCTTGCCTCGGGCGATTTTGAGCCGTGTTGCCTTGGTATCGCCTTTCGTATTGACGGCATTGATCATATTGAGTTTGAACCTTTGCTAAGAACTGGTGAAGAATTTGTTGAATCTCTACACGGGTCTTCATTAAGAAAACCCAGGTAAGCCGACTATGGTCGTCTACAATTGCTACATAATACCGATGTCCTCCTGGAGTAGGCACCCTAGATGGTCTCCATACACCACAGTGTACCAAAGCAAAGAGAGTAGCACTTACCCCAACATCTCTCCGTGAGTAAGTACTCCTGTGATGCTTCTCGAGCTGACAGTCTTCACACTGTAATGTTAAGGAGTCTGGCAAATTAGGATACATATGGCACATTTTCTTGAGTGAGGGATGCCCAAATCTCCTGTGTCACATCCATGGATCATAAGCTATAGATGCAGCTCCAGCAAACAGTGTGGGTGTATCAAGGTAATAGAGTCCATTACGCTTTATACCTCCACCAAACAATGTCTCCTATCTACTTGTCCTGAAAGTAGCAGTAGTTCTCATCAAATATAATGTGACATCCCAATTGCTTACAGATGTAACTGACTGATAGCTGGCTCATAGGGAACTCTAGTGCACAATGAACTCCTACCAACATCTTTCGAGAGGCACGTACCTGCCCCATTGCTGTAATAGGGGACGTGCTTCCATTAGCCACCTTAATCTCCTTAATTCCAGAGGGAGGCTTGAGATCTTCAAGTTGTCGCATATCTCTTGTAAGGTGTACAGAGGCACCATAATCTTATGATCCAACACCCTTTGATCTTGTTCTTTTGCCGTGTATTACCTTGGGTTGCCATTGCAAACCCCTCCTGATGGATCGCTTGGAGAATCTTTCACCTTCTGATTTAGCGAGAGGACTCATCGCTTCGTGACTCCTTGTCAGACCCACGTTGGACCTGTAGGAGGATTGGGAGAAGTCGACCTGCTGTCCACAGGCAGTAGCGCCATCAACAAATCTGCAGCAAACCACAGTGGCCTATTGATTGACGTTGGACCTGTAGGAGCAGCCTGCGATGTTGGACTCACTGATTGTAGCCCTCACACTAGGCCTACAGGTCGCAGTGTCGTAGCAGCCTTGCATCGCCTCTGGATCGCTGCATTGCCAACGTAGCACTTGTTGCTTCGTCGCGTCGCCTTGCTGCGCATCTCGCAGCCCTTGCACCAGGCCTACAGGTTGCAGCGTTGCAGTAGCCTCGCGCTGCCTCTACATCACTGCATGGCCTTGGCTCCTCCGCATTGTCGCGTGTGGAAGGGGGCTGCTGCGAGGCGAAAACGGTGATAGAGGGGCAGCGCGTGCTACCGTAGCCACTGCTCCTCTTCATCGTCGATTCTAGGGTTTGGATCTTCATAGGTTCGAAGATTCAATCATTTTTGGGGAGAATATTTGGTGGGATCACAACACTGACCTAGGATCGTTGCTCTGATACCATGTTAAGGAAAAATGAAGTCTCTATTGAGAAAAGAAACCCTAGCCTCTCTTTTATAGGAGAGAGGTTTTGAGAAACTTACAATGATACCCCACAAGATAGTGAAATAGAGAAATGCCCTATATATACGCTCAATAGATACCTTGGCTTTGATGTCTTTTAAAGCTTGTGTAGGTGGGCTGGTGAAGGGTTTTAGAACTGAGGGTGATGGGACAGTGGTGACACCTATCTTACAGTATGCTGATGACATGTTTTTCATTGAAGGAGTGGATGAAGCTAAGGCTCTTTGCTTTGTTTGTGTTTTTAGGGAGATATTTGGTCTGTCTGTGAACCATGAGAAATCCACCTTTGTTTCCTTTAATATGATTGATGTTGAAAAGGATGTCGTTTCCACTTGCCTTCAGACAACCCTCATCCCGTCCTTTACGTATCTTGGGCTTCCTATGAAAGGGAAGTAACTAACAGTTGGAGATTGGTTGACGCTTGTTAAAATTGAAAAGAGTTTGGTAGGTTGGCGAGGTAGTGTTATCTAGAGGCAGGTGCCTTGTGTTATTGAAATCTCTTATTAGCGACTTTGGTGTTCTATTTCTCGATTTTCAAACCTTCGAAAAAAGTTACCAAGAAATTAGATGCTATAAGCTATAGAATCCAAACCATGAAGAAAATTTCTTCATTTGGTGAAGTGGGAGGAGGTTCATAGATCCATCCAGCAGAGCAGTCTTGGTGTGTTGCACCTCAATGATTTTGGTGATGTGCTCTTGTCAAAGTGGATTGTCAAGTTGATGAAGAATGAAAAGTCGATTTGGCATAACGTGTTGTGTGATTCATATGGTAGTAGCCTCAATTGGTTTGAAAGGAGCAAAGGTGTAAAAATCGCTTTATATGGTCCAAAAACAAGTCGAGTACCTATATTCGCCCCTATTATTAGTCTACCTGATTAATTGATTGATTATCCAATTAATCAATTGATTAATCGACCGAATAAGTTTTAAGCTTTCATTTTTTTAGCTTTGATGCACACGTAGGTTTTAGCGGAGGGGTATGAGATACGCGTGATACAAAATAAGATGCGGAAATAAAATAACAATCATACAAAAAAAGCAATCTCACAAGTACACATTTATTTTTAGGTGGAAACCCAAATCCGGGTAAAAGCTACCACCTAAGTCTCTCGACTTAGGATTTTCCGATTGACCTAGTCGATTAAATCCATTAACGAACTACTTCAAATGAGGATAGTTCAACCTCTTACAACCACACTACTTGTATGAGGATAGTATACCTCAAACCTTCTCCACGAGGAGTATTGTCCCATGAAGGAGATGGGAATTCGTAAAGAGAATACCCAACCAAAACAAAGGAAAAACAAAATACCTATAGAGTCACAAAGTAAATGAAAAGCTATGCTACTATAGGCAAGAATCTCTCCTTAATAGGAAGTGTGTAGGCGTGATCGCGGTAGAGTATCGATGCTCTCGAATTTGTTAAATGGGGCTTGGGGAGCAAGCTCACTTTCTTGATGATTCCTTCTCTATGACAGAGTGTGGAAGTAGTGTTACTTGGTGTATTTGATAAAGGAAGGTCCTCTATTTATAGATGGCTTAGGAACCCTTAGGAAGGTCTAAGTAGCTGTTGGGAATAAATCCAAGACAAATTAGGCCATAATCAGGATCATTTATGATTTTGACAGGGTTATCAGACGTCTGAATTTATTATCAGACATTTGAGTCATTGTCTGATTTAGGGATTGGTCGTCTGATCTAGAAGGGTGGAAGATCTGATCTGAGTTGGATCAGGACGGACATTTAAGATTCAATTATAAGACGTCTGGGAAAATAATCAGACATCTAATTCTAAGATGGTTTCTTTTCTATTTTCACAAGATCGAAACAGGTTCTAGTGTTAAGTTGCACAGACGACATGTAGAACGTCTGGCAATATGTTTGAATTTCTGGAAACAAAAATCATTGTGGGAATGGATTTCTCGAGGCTTAAACGGCTATAATCATCTGACAAAAGTGATTTGGGTTAGATTGAGCCTAACGTCTATTTGTCAGACGTTTGAGATGTACTACAGATGTCTGAAAGTAGATGTAAATCAGATTAAAGGTTAATCGCCAAATATTAAGTCTGACAAGCCAACGATCCTCTAGTTGGACGTTTGGCAAGGTCCTCAAACTCTTCTAAGACGTCTAGATTAAGGGTAGGACGTTTGAAAGTGGCAGACAAAGAGTGAGTTTTGATCCTAAGTGTTTTAGATGTTTGATCAAATAGTCAGACATCTTAAAGTTTAAGATTAGACGTCTGATGTCCATATTGGACGTTTGATTAGGCTGTCTGATGTCTACTTTGATTTTCTAAGTTCTCTACGAGATGTCTAAGTATCCTAGGGTTGTGTATGTGTTTCTAGGATTGCTGTTTATTACTTTGGGCTCTTTAACAAATAATCTAAACAAACTACGGAGTAAAGAACACAAAGATACAAATACAAAATACAAGACAAAAAGACACCTATCCTATTCTTCTTGTCTTCAAGCTCTCTCTCCACGTGAAGCTCTTTCTCATTCATTAAGCTCTTTCAATCCGCCATGGATGCGAGCTTGAGCTCCTCCATAGTTGTAATCATTTGCATCTATCTTGAAATTTAAAATTCAGTGCAAATGTTAAATAACAAGTATTTTGTTATCATCAAAATTAACGATCGTGGTGTCCTTGCGTCAACAGCACGTGCAATGCACCCCTAAATCAAAACATGACTAAACCCGACGCCTAAATGCACCCAACTAAACCTGACTTCTCCCATTACCTTAAGTTCCCAATGCATGAAAGCCTTAGCCCTAAGCAAAACCCTTGATCCCAAGTACCTCTTCTCCTCTCTGATGCTCTCCACCACCCACCGGTGGGCTGTTCACAACCTCTTCGCGAGTCACCGCTTCGACTAATAGGTGTTCGGTCATCATTACACCGCCTAACCCCTCCATTGCCGGGAGCGGTCTCCACGGTGGCTGCTGGTTGCTACTATCATTGGTAGTGCTTCCATTGTCGATAAGCAATGTGTCGGTGGCTGTTACCCTCCATTAGTGGCTACTGCTCTCCACGGTCTATCGGTAGCCTCTGCTTTTCTATACTCTTTTTTTTCCTGAAAAAAGAATTTTCATTAAGGGAACGAAAGTGATACAAGAACGCAAGCCCATAGGGCAAGGAAGGATATCCTCAATGCCCCTCAGAGAGGGGGAAAGTAGCTCTGCCTCAAGAGGAACTCCAAAACCAAACACTGAGAAATAAAATAAAAAGGAAAGAAAACAAAAAAGAAGCGTTTAACATCACTTCCGATGTAGGATGATCATGCTCCACGCACTGAATAGATAAAGCGCCACGGAACTCGTCGACAAACCATGCTAACAGGTGATGAGCGATCGGATCGAAGCCAACCATACACTCGGTCGTGATAGGTTCGGCTTCAACGTGGCCCCAACAACAAAAATGACGACGAACAACGAGGGGGAGCAGGGATGAATGCTCGACGTCTTGTGGAAGTCCCCTCCTACGTGGAGGTGGCAAGACGATGAAATCTCAAGCATAGCTTGACACCTGATCATTGCCGGAATCGGATGTCGCCAATGCTACGACCCAACACCTGCGATGAGAATGCCGCACTAGACGTAACCGTCGCACCGAGCCGCAGTCGGACATCGTTGCTACGTTGTCCCAACGATAATAAATGACGTCGACCAATAACCCGCAATCGAGGTGGAGATGAGCGAGTCAAAGGAGAGGTCGTCGCAACCCATAGACCTTACATCGGAAGGGATGAGGAGGGGAGGGGGTGAAAATGTGTTCGGAGCAAGGGATGGGGCCCCTAACCAATGCTAAGGCTGGTCGGAGCTCCAACTGATGCAGTTAGGTTTTCGCTGAAAGGGGGAGGTGGAAGGGGCCAGAACGTTTATTGAAAGGTTAGTTTTTCTCTATATTCTCTTCAGCTGTTGTGATACTGATTTCTTTCGAAAAAAATGTTTAATGATATTGAGAGATTTATGATGCACCAATCTTTGCTTATTTGTTTTATTTTGTGTTGTGATATTAATAGCTATTTGTTAGAAGCTATATTGAGAAAATATGTATATCAAAAAAATAATATTACTGTATATGTGATATTTCAATTTATATATATGTATACTTAACATGTATAATGGTATATAAAATTATCTTTAAAATTTTAAATATTAAAAAATACTACACCGATTAATCCTCGATTAATCACCTGCATATTGTATACTCCTTAGTCGGTGACCTCACCGATTGAATACTGACCGTCGATTTCGTAGTTGTGGAAATAAGACATCCTTCTAGAAGTGCATCTACTTTTTGGAGAGGCTTGTGTTTCATTCTTAGCTGGGTTGAATCTTTCTTTGAATCGATGTTGAGAGACGGTCATTCTTTTAAATTCTGGGAGGATGATTGGACAAGCTTTGGACCTCTTGCTTCTACTTTGCTTACACTTTATGTTCTATCCGTTGATAAAAAGCACTTTGTTATTGATGCTTGGGATGGCTCGGTGGTTTAGGGTGCTGGTTCTTGGTTGTTTCATTTCGGGGGATCACTTTCGGATGCACTGTTGTAAGATTGAAGTATTTCACTAGCTTCTACGAAGGAAAAAGTTGGTCACCTTGCTTACTGTTAGTCGATGGCACTCAGATACTGATGTTGTTTGTATGTAGATTTCAGTAAGAAGATGTCCCCCATTTGCTTTTGCATTGTGATTTTGTTAAGGATGTCGTAATTCTCAATCTTTCAGTCATCGAGAATGGTTCCTTCCTTGACTTGTGGTTTTCTTGGCGACGAGGAACTTTGGCGAATCTTGTAATCAGGGTATTGATGTTGGTAGCCCTATGGTGTTTATCGTTATAATGAAATTGGTTTGTTTTTTTTTTCTTTGTGGGGGGGGGGGGGGGGGGGGAGGGTTTGGCTTCACAATGTTGTAAGGGAAGTTGTCTCTCTCTTCTTTTTGGTCCATGCATATGTAATCTCTATGTTTATTTTTTGTAATATAGAGATGCCTACAGATCCCAAGTAGACATCCTTTTTCCCTTTCAAAAAATTTTAGGCCACCACAAGTCCGCTCAATTTGCCTAAAGATGGTAAATAAATGAATTGCCTCAAGCATTCAACCCTCAACATTCAAAATAAGATTTTCATCTAGTGTTAAAAAACTTACCCCATGTTGGCTTCCATTGTTGCACTGTTAACCTCTCATTGCTGCCCTTAGGAACTTTTTTACCCTAACAGTTAGTCCCACTGTCATTGCTACACAATTTAGCTCCCATTGGTACCCTTAAGGACCTTTCCTTGTTGGAGGGACCATCGCTATACATGACGAGCCCAAAACTATAGTTGCACAACATTTTTGTCTTAGAAATCGTTGTTGCCTCCAACGAAGGTGGTTTCACTTGACGTTGCAAAAGCTTCCTCTACTTCACGTGAAGTTTCACTTCACGTTGTTTTGGTGCTTTGTTTCGTTTTGAAATTCTTGAAAGGTTCCAAATAACAAGCCCTGTAGCCTATGCGCATGAGGCCTACCCTATGAAGGGGTATCAAGTCTTAGAAGATTTGAACATTACTTGACTGAAGATGGTTTTTGTCGTCGTGCTATGCATGTGGGAGAGTCCATGTCGTCTGATTGCTTCAAAAATATCCTTTTTATAGTTAGCTCCTCGTTTCTCATAATAGACTTGCCATTACTTTCGTAAGAGTCCACCACTAGACTTTGGATTCAAAGCGCCACAATCGGAAGGCCATCTGACATCCTGATTGATGATTTGTCTTCCTAAAATGCCTCACCATGTTTAGCCACTAGATTTGCTGCGTTTAGTGAACACTAGTGACTCCAAGTGTAATGCCTTTTGTGATGATTAAAGGGCCATGTGGTAGTGTCACATGGCACAGTGGGCCACGTGGTAGTCCAATCAGTCTAGTCGGTCAATAAGGGGCATTAGCCCTAGTTGGAGTCTTGGGAGTCAAGTTTAGTTTGCTTAGAGTCCAAGTTTTCTTATTTTTAGTAAGTCGTGTTAATTAGTTGAGTAATTAGTGGGATTTGATATTCCTTGATTTGAGGAGATTTGATTGATTGTGATTTTGTTTCATGCTTTAGAGATTATGAATCTCTCTATATAAAGAGAGCATATGTAATCAATTACTCTTTGAGTTGCAATATTAAAGAAATATCTCCACAACTCTTTTCTCCTTTCCTCTCTTGCTCACCCTGACTGCACCTCTCGCCCCTCTCACCCTGTTCTATGTGCAACAACCACAATAGCAACCACTGCTATTGCGTTTCTTTTTTTCACTCGGAAGAGCCTCCACGCTCCTATATTGCCCAAATCTCAACATGGTATCAGAGCCTTCTGTTGAGTTTGGTGCGATCTAAAAGCATGGAGGCTCCTTGACGTGGCAAAAATAGTCCAGTGGGGATTATTCCATGATGGAACATCAAGAGAGAGAGAGAGAGAGGATGGCTGGCTGGCTGCTGTGAGAGGGAAAGGGTGGCTGAAGGCTATAAGGAAGAGGGGAGAGGAGTTGAATATGTTGGAAATATTATTGCTTAACTCAAAAAAAGAAATGGTTACGAAGGCTCTCTTTTATAAAGAGAACATGTCACAATCTCTTAAAATAGGAAATAAATCACTCTTAATCAAATCACATATCCTATTTGCAGAAAAGAACAAATCATAGTTAACCAAAGCAAATCTTCTAAACAAACTTTATAAGAACTAACATATCAACTAAAGTCAAATCTTGCAACTAAAGTAAACCCAAAACATGACTCAAAAACATCCAAAATCGATGCCCACTTGGACGCCCAGATTGATTGCCATGTGGCTCTTCATTCCTGACACTCCCCTTTAAATTGAGGCCAGGAGGACGATGACTTGTTGAACTTGGTGATGAGGGTAGATGCCCCACCATTCTTTTTCTTTGAGCGTTGTGCTCTCAACTTTGTCTTGGGAAGAAGTCATGGTGTAACCTCTTGCAACCTTTGGAGTCGTTGCTTTTGTAGCAACCTCAATAGTTGTCACGACGACTGCTGTTGTCTCTCTTTTTCTTCTTGAATCATGGCCCGAATCTTTTCAAGATCGAAATGCGTGAGATAATCCATGCGTGAGGTGCTAGTAGCCTCATGTGAAAACCTCTGCACCTTGCCTAGATTTTTAGGAAAGGAACTTCTTGGATCAACCACTAGTCTTTTGGCAACCTGAGAAGTCGTTGCTTCTTTTGGCAACCTCGAAAGTCGGTGCGTGGATTGCGGTGCCCTCTTCTTGGAGTGATAAATTGATGTACGACCCCATACATAATATTTGAAATCTTCTCTGGGAAAATCTCCTCTTTTGAAGGAGAGGAAAGACTGGATATAAAGTGTCAATTGGAAAAGCATGAAGATCACAAACCATATAACTTGATAGATCTCCTTTTCCATTTTTTGGGTCTTGAACTTTGCCATCTTTGTCGATAACACGGGTTCGGTGGTATCTGTCATCTCAAATCAATGATGCTTCTCCTACTTCGCGTAAGGCGCCGGGTGTCACAAGGAAGAGAATTTATTGAAGAACACGCATGTGTGGCCTTGTTGTTGACGTGGAGAACACGCACAAGAGAGAGTTCTCTTTTATGTGTGAACTCTTTAAATACGCGCATGCTAAGGAGCCTAGATCGTAGGCTATGATACCATGTTGAGTTTGGCATGATCTAGAAGCGGAGACTTGACGCGGCAAAAAGAGTCCACGTGGGGACTGTTCAACGTTGGAACAGAGAGAGAGGAGGATGATCGGTGACTGTGTTGAGAGAGAGAGAGAGAGAGAGAGAGAGAGAGAGAGAGAGAGAGAGAGAAGGCGGCTACGAGGAAGAGAGAGGAGAGGAGTTAAAAATGTTGGAAATATTATTGCTTAACTCAAAGAAAGAAATGATTACAAATGCTCTCTTTTACAAAGAGAGAACATATCACAATCCCTTAAAATAGGAAACAAATTACTCCTGATCAAATCACATATCTTATTTTTAGAAAAGAACAAATTCTAGTTAATCAAAGGAAATCCTCTAAACAAACTTTCTAAAAATTAACATGCTAACTAAAGACAATTTTTGCAACTGAAGTAAATCCAAAACAAGACCCAGAAACATCCAAAATCAGCACCCACTTAGACGTCGAGACTGATTGCCATGTGGCCTGACCGGCTGCCATGAGGCACTACCATGCGGCTCTTCATTCTTGACACCTTCGATTTAGGCCCTTCCCGTAAGTTTTCTACACACCTAGGGCGAAGGAGGGAAAAATCACGCACAAGGTCTGTACGTGAGTTTTGTGGTGGACTGCAGCCACGGGCGTGTGGTTTCTCTTCTTGATAAGAAGTTTGCTTTCATATGGAAGTAAGGAGAGATCACGCACAAGAAGGCCCTATGTTGTGCGTGATTCCCACATGCATCGGAGTCTCATGCTTCAAGGCATCTTCGTCAACTTGTGAGTTCTCTCAAAGAACTCCTTGAAGGACCTTGGCACTTTACGTAAGGCCCAAGGAGACAAGAGAACTCCGCCAGGTGGCTTCCTTTGCGCATCCAGCGCCTTACGTGGAGCGTACAAGTAGGGGAAGGCTCGTTCTTCGACGACAAGGATGGCTGAAAACGAGATGTTCGAGACAAAAGTTGCTACTAAGAAGAAGAAACTTGAGGAGGAAGTCAAGAGGTGTGCATTCTGTATGGTTACTTTATAGAGTTCTCTAATCCAATTTTTTATTATCTTCCAAAAGAAGAGGTTTTTCTTGGAAAAGGAACTTCAAATATCATCTATGGGGTTGCACACTAGCTTGTCACTCCAAGAAGACACTGCAGTCCACACGACGACTTTTGAGGTTGTCAAAAGAAGCAACAACTTCCCATGTTGCGAAAATGCTAGCGGTTGATCCAAGAAGTTCCTTTCCTAAAGATCTAGGCAAGATGCAGAGGTTTCCATGTGGGGCTACTAGCACCTTATGCAAGGATTTGCTTACATTTGTCGATCTTGAGAAGAAACAAGAAGAAAAGAGAAGACCATGGCAGTTGTTGCAACTACTATTGAAGTTGCCACAGAAATGACTCCGGAGGTCACAAGAGGTTATATCGTGGCTTCTACAAACAAGTTAGAGCTCAGAACTCGAAGAAGAAAAGTGGTAGGGCATCCAGCCTTGCAAAGTCAAGGAACAAGTCATCATCCTCCCGGCCTTGACTTGAGAGGGAGTGTGAGGATTAAAGGGCCACGTGGTAGTGCCACGTGGCAGTCCAGTTAGTCTTCTTGGTTAATAAGGGGAGTCAGCCCCAGTTGGAGTCTTGGGAGTCAGGTTTAGTTAGAGTTCAAGTTTTCTTATTTTTAGTTTGTTGTCAATTAGTTGAGTAATTAGTGGGATTTAATATTCCCTGATTTGAGGAGATTTGATTAATTGTGATTGAGTTTGTTTCTTGTTTTAGAGATAAGGATTGTCTCTCTATATAACGGAAGCCTTTGTAATCAATTATTCTTTGAGTTGCAATATTAAAGAAATATCTTCACAACTCCTTTCTCCTCTCTTTTATCTCTCATCGCCAGTTGCACTTCTCTCTCCTCCCTATTTTGCATGCAACAACCATGATAGCCACTGCTACTGCATTTCTTCTGTCCAGGTGGGAAGAGCCTCCACGCTCCTATAGTGCCTAAATCTCAACACCTTCCAATTGCAAACCCATATCCGTCCAATATGCAAGAGAGATGTAGAGGATGCTCCCTTCAATAGCAACGATGAAGGGATAGAATCTAACACTAACACCTCAACCCATATATGGATGGGTGCGAGGGCTTTGCATCCATCATGAGGTTCTCACATCCTTGAAGTCTTCTGATAGCATTCACAATCTCCTCTATCACCACACTACATTGTAGCCTAAGAGGGATCCCCATGATCTCTACCCCCACCACTGGAAGCACTAGCACCATAATGAAATTTGCCACATGCCTCCATTGAACTTCACTTTTCAGCTTCCACATGCGAAAGAGCAAAATTTTCAAGTAATTCGAAATGCACCTTCTAAGCAAGAGCTTGTTATCACCCATGGCTGACAAATCATAGAACTTTGGTTTGACCACCCTTCTCACCTCTACTTCAATGTTTGACACCTCGACCCTTTTAGAGACCATATTGACTATGGGGCAAGCCTCTAAATAGTGTTTATTAGTACCTATCGAGGATGATGATGGTGACGTAACCTCCATCTTCAAGCACTCCTTCAAATGGCTTTGTACCCTCCCTTAACCTCTCTTCTTCATGGTCGAACATCATGCGAGGCCCATGAGTCCCTAATGGAATGAATATGACCTTAGTCCTAGACCTAAACAATGCCTACACACCATTGTAGATCGACTATTTGCGAAGCATCCCAGGTCGAGACACTTAATACATCGAATGACCTATCCTTGGCAAACAAGGCATCTACCACCCCATTGGTACGAGAGAGAGAGGATCTTGCGGACATATGATGAGAACAATAACCCTTGACCAACTTTTAACGCCCCTTCTATTGTCTCTTTCCCCATCCTATCTCCCTCTCACTTACCCTCTACCATTGCTCGACATCTTTGAGTTGTGGTTCCATGTTGCTAAAGATATTGATTAGATTTAGATCCTTTGAAAGGCTTCTGGGTCTAGTGGACTCAAAGGTAGCTTCATTGAGTTTGATTGCTAGCTTGACTTGGATGTTTGAGAAAAATGAGGAATGTCAACTGGTAGTCTTACGTTACGGCTTGCCTAGGCGTAGTTTGACCTTAAGCATGATTTTGAAGGTGTTTAATTCGGGTCTTCTGGATCTATTTGCTCTACATGTAAGATCCTTCCATGGGACTATTGTAACATCTCAGAAATAAGTTATTAGGTTAATTTTCTCAATTAGACTTGGGCTTAGGCTTGAGCATTACAACAATTGTTTATGGGTTTTGCTTTGTGTTCTATCCTACTTGGTAGGCTACATAGAGGGTTTGCCTGAAGGAATCTACGTAAATTTGGAGAATTTGGTCTTTTCACTTCTCTTAATGTAGCTTTATCAATTTTGTTTACAGATGTCCATCTCATATTATTTACTTGAGAGTTCAATTGGAGGCTTGGCATGCACCAATTGTATCTCAAGTTGAAGTTCATATCTAATTGGCGTTAGCATCAGAATTTTTATATGGTAGGTTGTTACATCACTGTATAATCATTTGTTTTCTTATGTCATTGCATAATTGGCTCATATTGCTAGCTTTATTATTTCTTATGTTACAAGTTTATTTTTTTTTGTTAGAGATAATTTAGGTGTTAAGAATCGGAAATTAGAATTATCTTTTTTCATGTTTTGTTTCTTTCCTAATTTTTAGGATATGATTTAGTTTGTTTGAGATGTGATTTGTTTTCATATTTAGGAGTAAAGGGATCAACTCTACTTGTTTTCTTTGAGATTCAGAATATGAAGTTTTTTAGTTATCAAGATCCCTACATGGTATCATAGTGGGTCCATCCTAGGACCCCAACATGTTCTACCGTGCCCTAGGGATGCCGTTAGCACCTTCCAACCTCGGGGTACATGCACAACCCCCTTAGCTCGTATGTGTGACACCTTGTGTCGCTTTATAGTCCAGATCTTCATCTCGGTTCTTCTCTTTGCATCGCTCTGTGTCCACTGGAGCATTGCATGGTGCCACCATCACTGTCGCCCGGCTCCTCTCCATTGTTGTACCGTCTTGCAGCATTGACGTCGATCCCTACTTTGACTAGGGAGGCACTTTCTTACTTCTAGAATCCTCTCATGGTCTATTTGGTCGACTGTTCAAATCGAACTTGTTTCAAATCGATCTCTTGATCGCCATTGTACCTTTTCTTTGGTCTCCTGCATCGCTCAAGGCCTTACATCGCCTCCACCAGGATGCAGCATCATTGCAGAACCCATTGCTTTGATCTGCATGAATGGTGTTATCATTTTTGTAGTTGCAGGTGGTGCCATTGATGCTATTGCTATAGGTGCATGCGCAACCCCCTTAGCTCTTATTTGCGACACCATGCATCACTCTATAGTGGAGATCTTAATCTTGGTTCTTCTCTTTGCGTCGCTCTTTGCATCCACCAGAGCATCGCATAGTGCCACCAACACCGTCACCCGACTCCTCTCCATTGCTGTACCGTCTTGCAACATCGACGTTGACCCCTACTCTGACCAGCGAGGCACTTCCTCGCTTCCAGAACCCTCTCATGGTATGTTTGGTTGACCGATCAAATCGAACTCATTTCGGTTCGATCTCTTGATCGCCTTCGTACCTCCGCTTCGATCTCCTGCTTCACTTAAGGCCTTACATCGCCTCCACCACGATGCAGCATCGCTGTAAAATCCCTTGCTTCGGTCTGCATGGATGATGCTATCGTTTTTGCAGTTGTAGGTGGTGTCATTGATGCTGCTGCTATAGTTGTTGACTTTGCTGCCTACAACATGTTGGACTTGGTATCTAGGTGGTTTGATGTTATGTTTAGAATCCCTTGTTGCTGTCGAATCGTAATTGAATTTTTTTTTTTTCATTGGAATTGCTGCGCTAGCGGTATCTACTAAGGAGTAAGGCCTTCTCTACTACTACTATCAGCATAAATCTTGTGGCTAATATTATTGCTGTGGTTGTGATCACCACTAATGTCACAAAAGTACTCTCTGCTTAACCAATATCTGGATTGAAGGATTCTACTGAAGCCTCAAGCCATGTAATTGACGTTGAAGACGTTGATGAGTGGTGGGAAAATCAAGCCATGCGCTCAGCCACATTTATAAATGCCTACATCAATTTTTTTTCTCCTAGGTTGAAGAATTGTTGCTGATCTAAGGTGACTATCGGTGCTTGAGATTGTCTCTTGTATCAGTTTTAGTTTCAATGCTTAGGATTGTCTCCTGACTAAAAAGTCTACGTCCATTTTTTGTACTAACTCCAAGGGTCTTGGTATTCACTGATGAAGAGACAATTGCTTGCATGGCTGTGGAATTGTCTATCTGCATGCCAAAGTACTTGCGTCTCTCTGCTTGCACGCTTGTCTACTTGCTTTAGCCCAATACTACATCAAATGGGGGGAACCCTACTGCTGGTGCATTATTACAAGCTAGGCATTGCACGCTCCAATTTTGGGGGGAGTGTTAGAGATAATTTAGGTGTTAAGTGTACGAAATTAGAATTCTCTTTCCATGTTTTGTTTCTTTCCTAATTATAGAGATATGATTTAGTTTGTTTGAGATGTGATTTATTTCCTATTTAGGAGTGGGACTAGGATTGATCTTTCTCAAGGGATCAACTCTACTTGGTTTCTTTGAGATTTATAATAAAGTTTTCCGGATCAACTCTACTCATTTTCTTTGAGTTTCAAAATAAAGTTTTTCAATTATCAAAATCTTCATAGTTTTATTCTACTTGTGTGTGTGTGTGTTGGAATGTGTGTAGTTTAGTCCCACATTGGTTAGCGTGGGACTGTGTGGTGTGTGATGGCTTATAAATAGGAAGTGGACCTCTTCATTTTTCTTTGAGAAAATATACATACGTGCCCTATCGGGGCCTTCTCATGTGGTTTTCTCCTCGCTCTTCATCAGTGGGGTTTCCATGTAAATCTAAGCATTCTTCATATCTTCTATGCTTTGATTTATGCTTCCGCGTTATTTAAATATTTTAACTTGATATAAGAGCAAGCCGATCTTGGGTTTATTTGTTGTTGGGATTATACCATTTTTTTTATCATCTTTTGTTCCAAGTTCTAAAGGACTTTTGCAGCATCAGTGCTCCCTCCATGAGGGCCCTACCCGCGAAGAAGGCCCCTTCCGCCACTGTCGCTTGCCCCTTCCTTGAAGGGCTCCATGAAGATGAGGGGCTTACGACATCGGAAGTTGGGATGCGGGCCGTGAGGCGTGGGGGAGCCGGTGATTTAGTGGTCATCACCAGTGACAGTTGAGAAGGTCCTGTGGATCATCTATGAGAAGCTCAACCCCAGCTGTTCGATTCTTGGGCCTGCGCTTTCCACGTAGACTGTCTTGACTCCTCCGACGTCGAGGAGGTAGGCGTAGCGGCTGTAGCACCGGTGGTGTACATCTCAGTTGAAGAATGCTCATGGTGACGCATAGGAGGTTGGAAGAGCGATGATTAGGGGACAAAGAAGGCGATGGAGATGGCAGCGGCGACAGTAGCGATAGCGGTAAGAGTTGGCGATGGAGCCCTAAAGGAGAAGCGGCATCGCGGCGATAGCCATGGGCGTTAGCATTTCACCATCTCGCAAACTCTAATGCCCCCCACCCCACGATCAAACCGGAGGTGATGCAGATGATCCGATCCAGGGTGGGCCTTCTGGGGATCGTAGCGACAACGGCGGTGGTGAGATCGTGCAGTGTTGTTGGGCTGAGGCTATTGCAAGGTCGAGGATCGAAGATGGCGACGATGCTTTACGTCTGCTGCGTCGGATCGAGGAGATGAAGACGAAGCAGTGCGAGAAGAGGCGCGAAGTCGCTTAGTTATAGGCTGTGATTTGTGGCAGCAGTTGAGGTGAGACCTCATGCGGTAAATGTGGCAGGTATCTCGCACGAGGTCGCAGGGAGACAACCGCAAATCATAGTTCAATGGCTGGCGTGATCGATAAGGAAGCTAAAGAAGAGGCGCAAGACTGGCCCTGCCTAGGTTGGTAGTAAAAGGGGGTAGGAGTAAAATAAAAAAAAGAAGGGAAAGCGGATTAAATGGAGATGATAGTAAAAAAAAAATCGAGAAAAAAAAAGAGATTGAGAGATGGGAGAAAGGGAGAGTGTAGGCCTATTATAGTCATCCTCTTGGAGGGAGTCCCTTGTTTGAGATCACCACGCGAGGATCCACAACTCTAGGAGGTCCAGAGTTTCGAGGTCTCCGGGAGGGAGATCCAACTTTGAGGTTCTCAGAGGAAGGGCCCATTTCAAATTCCGTGTGGGAGATCCAATTTTGTGGACTCCAAGAGGGAGATCCACCTTTCGAGGTCTTTAGAGGAAGACCCTTTTACAGGGACATTGAATGAGGAGCCACTAACACGTGTTGAGATCTCCAGAGGAGAGGTCATTTGCCAGCTACAACATCCAGTAGCTTTAGCTCACGCTGATGTGTCGACATCAACATACCCTCCTGCAGACAAGGACCAGCCAAGAGTGTGTTTTGTTGTGTAGAGTGGGATTTGAGCGTTGTACAAGCTGAGCATTGCATGCTCTAGCATGAGGGGGAGTGTTGTAGTGTGTGTAGTTTAGTCCCACATTGGTTAGCGTAGGATTGTGTGGTATGTGGTGGCCTATAAATAGGCAGTATACCTTTTCATTCTTCTTTGAAAAAATATAGACACGTGCCCTATCGAGGTATTTTCCCATGGTTTTCTCCTTGCTCTTTATGAGGGGTTTCCTCGTAAATTTAAACATTTTTCATATCTTTTATGCTTTGATTTATACTTTCACGTTATTTAAATATTTCAACTGGGTGTAATCTCAGTGTCTAGGTAATCACAATTGAATAAGCACCCTTTATTCTTCTGCATATATAAAGCCGTGGACCTCTTGGATTGTGGGTAGTGGTTCCTATACTTTTTGAGATGTACAAGTATTGATTTACTATGTTTTTATAGTTCATACCTTGTGTCTTTGCTATCCAATTTATGTTGATCTATATCCCTTATCATAGTTCTTTCCTTTGTTGCAAGGTATTTAGAATGGATGATAGAAGAAATCATTAACATGCTGTCTTCCATCGTCTCACATCTTGTCAAGTTTGATTTATCTTACCAATGATCTTGGATGGTCTTTTATGGTTCAGGCTGGAAAGGTGCTGGAAGCACTTTTTTCTGTATGCTGCTCACCTAAGGAAACATTAAAAGTCCCAGCAAAGAAGATTGAAGGTATAATTAGAGAGCTTGGGTTACAAAGGAAACGGGCAGAAATTATAAAAAGGTTCTCTGAGGAATATTTAAAAGAGTGGAATTATGTGACAGAATTACCTGGAATTGGAAAGTGAGTTCCCTCTTTCATGAGATATATTCTATTTTTCTAAACTGTTGAATATTTTATTTTGTTTCTTCATTCCCGAAATGTTTATGAACTGTGAGAACGTATTACCCTTTCATTTTTTTCCTGAAAGAATGGATGGCTACTTCTAACAATGGTTATATCGAAAGGTTCCTGAAAAGCTTGAAAGGAGCTTGTTATGACCGATTGCCTAGAAATCCCAACATCTTAAGGACATCATATTATTGCATGATGCTTTTTAGCCACGTAATACTTATTGACTGGCTTCATTATTTTGTGACTTTCTATAGGTATGCTGCTGATGCATATGCTATATTTTGTTCTGGTCGTTGGCAGGAAGTAATGCCTGTTGATCGGAAGTTGGAACTTTATTGGAAGTTCTTGAATAAGGGAGGTGGACAAAAACAAGGAATTGTAGGGGCTATATAGGTATTTATATATTTTATAAAAGATCTAAGCCAGTTCAATTTTCTCCTATTATGCTGGTGGATATTCTCTTATCTTTCTTTCGCTTTTTCTTTTTCATTTTTATTTCTTTTCTCTATTGAAGTAAGATGAGAGATGAACCTTGGTCTCTGGGAGTACACCTACTTCACCACCAGACCATTTAAGTGAGGTTTTATCCTCTAGTTTCTTAGCTCTCAAAATGCTTAATGGAACTTAGCAATTGTAATTATTATGCAAACATTTTAGATAATTTTTGGTTCTTGGTAGGGGATGCCAGTCCTAGAATGATCATTGTGATCTTCTACCGTCTGCTTTTTTATCTGAAGTGGAAAAACATCTTGTATTCACCTCTGCTGGATTCCCAAAATCTTCCATTAAACAAAGTGTTGCCTCCCAGATTAGTGTAATTGTGGATCTTTTCCTCTGGGTGAATAGACATATTTCATTGCATTGAATAGCAGTTATCTCCTATAGAGAGGGATGCCAATGTCAATGATACCAATTCCCTTTAACTCCAAGGTCAGTTCCTTTCCTTAAATAATAGTGTGGAAGTCCTCAGATTATTGATGTTCCGTGGTAGCCAATTAGGGTTATGGATTTGCATCTTGGAAAAGTTGGTGCTTCTGAGGTATTGAGTGACTCAATTAGATGGTATATCAAGAAAAATGTGAACAAGGTCAAGATACCATTCTTTTTTTTTTTTTTTAGTGGGTGTGGGGGAGGGGAAGATTTGGATGCCCTGCCCTGTCCTGATACATTTTGGCCATTTCACCGTACCCATGCAAATTTATAAAGATTGTGTACGTGCTCATGTGAACACGGTTTCCATTCCATGGCTTGGGATATGTATATATTGTTGTTTCCTGATTTCTTCTCTTTTTTGTGGTACAAGTCAATGATATTTTTGAATTTGTCATGCACAGGTGGGGGGAGATAGAGTGAGAGCAAGGCATGGTCCAACTTCTGAAAAAATGATGCTAACACTGATTGACACCATAGCAGGGGATTCTTCATTTTGTTTCACCTTTTGCGCTTATAAGTTAGTTGTTTTTTTGGGTACATCTCTAAATATTGCTTTGGGAATGATATTTAAATGGATGGTAAATTCGACCAGAACATACCACTTTATGGCATGCTCTTTTGGTTGGCATGTTGACACGTGGTTATTATTACAGGTATTAAACTTTCCACTCAAGTGGTCGGTGTACCTTTTGGTTTTTTTTCGAAGGAAAGAAACTTATTACCAAAACAAGCTTCAGTAGAGAGCAAAATATGATTAACCATGTATGGTATATCTGCAACTTCCAGATCCTTAGGAACTCGGCCTCTCTGTAGAAGTGGACAAGGTTGCGAGTGATGGAGTTTAGGTCCCTAGAGATATAACTGCATACAATATCAGAGGAATTTAATATATATCTAAAACCATCCAATCTGTCGTAAGATGCTAAATAGAAGAAAAATGTGAAAGTTTAATTCCGTTGACAATTGTGAGGGAGTTGGTAAAAAGTTAGTATGGGTGTCACGAAAATTCAACGAGAGCTTCGGGCCTTCATTTTGTTGATTGCTTGTAACACCATCTTGGCTTCTTTCATCTCTCAGCTAAGATGGCTACAAATTTGGTTACTAGCACCCATTTCCAGATGATGCATTGCACCACCTGTGATTTTTATTAGAATATGGTACAACGAAAAATTTTATATGAGAAGGTTTCTTATATGGTATTCAAGTAATTCTCAAATATTTCAGGAACTCGACGATGGTGTGAATCAGTTCAATCATTGTGGGGCTCTCGGCATGGTTGATTGTGTTGTTAATGTTAGTTTTCTTCCCTTTATCTAGCGGACCATGATGAATGTGAGAGGTAGAAGATGAAGGTAATATAATTATTGATACAAATCATCCAAAGGATTAATTGTTTGAAGTTTGGCACATGACTAAAACCATAGAACTTTAGCCTAGTTATTGATGAGGGAAGAAAAAGTTAGGTCCAATATGGATGGTTTGCAAAGTCCAGCAAATCTTGATTGACTTGGAGAATGGGTGGGCCAAATATCAAGATGGCAAGACTATGACTTCAATCCTAGTTGCGTTGTTGTCACCTCAAGTGATTCACTAGATGTTACCAAGTTAATTGTCTCACCTTTTTGCTAGAATCGTTTGGAGTGGTTGGCCTATTCTCTTTGCTTGGATCATTCAGCCTATCGAGATCACAAGTGATAAAGCTCAAGTGGTGTGCGGTCAGCTAGCCTAGCATGTAGTGATGTGCCTTAATGATAGATTGGACGGGTGTTGAGTGGGAGATGAAGTGATGTCTTGAAAAATGAAGTGATTGTGTAGAAGATGAGGCAATGACTTTAAAAGGCAAAGCAATGCATGGGGTGATTATATTTCTTGAGGAGCAAATAATTACATATAATTTTAGATTTGAAATTTTTATAAAAAGTGATCTATATATATGAGAAAAGAGTAATACTAAAAAAAATAGAAGAGAACTTTATAATGCAATATTAAGGGACTAGTAATCATTTGGCGTAGTTTGTAGGAAAAGAACACTTTATTGGTTGAAAAGTTGGGACTAGTAACCCAAAAATATGGCTCCTAAGGTGAAAAAGTTAGACCTTGGTAAGGGAGTTGAAGACAAATCGAGCATCTCCCTTAAGGACATAAAAAGGTGCTTCGAGGGCTCCTCATCCACTGAGGGGGTGATGATGCGCAAAATGAGGTTTTAAAATTGTTTTGTTGTAGTAAAGCTGTAATTGCTTGTCAACAAATAGAATTTATAACTCAAATTTAAAAGAGTATTCGAGGCCAAACATAGGGATCAAACAATTGCAATTTAATTCTCACCAATCACAATTTTAAGCAGGAATATGGGCAATTATAACAAGAAGAATAATAAAAAATGATATATCAGAAAACTTAAGTCTGAAAGTGCAAAAAGATTATAGTAAATAGTGATTTAAATCACCAAATTACTCCAAGTTTTAGAAGCACTTAATATATGAATGTAAAGCTTAGCCACAGTATTAATTCCCTCAGAATCAATGAATATTAGACGATAGAATAGGCACTCAGATTCCTTAACCAGTAGAGGCAAAGGCCTCTGCTCTTCTTCTTTAGGCCTCTTCAAGAGCAAGGCCAAGCACAGCATAGCTCACACTCATAGAGGCAAAGGCCTCTATTCGGCTAAGTGTAGAGAGGGCACAGTAGAGGGAAAAAACCCCCCTCCTCTTTCTTTCTCTCTCTCTTCTTAGAACCAAGCAGATCTGGGCAATCGAACCCATGCCCAGATCTACGTGGCGTGAGCGCGGGTGAGGGCACGTGCAATGGAGCATGCGTGTGGGACCTCACCCCTGTGCTCACAGAGGCAACCGGGTAAGATCACGAAATTTTCTTATGTTGCGCGCGGACTTTAGCAACCCATGATGTGGGACTAAACCCATAGGTTTCTTCACTTGAAGCAGGTGATCCTCTCGTTGAATTGGAGCAGCTGGAGGCACCAAAGACTTTGATTGGGTGCCCGGGAAGACACTTGGGGGTCGTCCATGTAGCCTGGGCGTGGATTTGAGGAAGAACACGGCATGAAGACGATCGAGGTCGGAGAAGGAGGGCACAGCGGTGGAGCTCTGGTGGTGTACTTGAAAACCATAATACGGCCTTGCAACCTTGTCAAAATAGCTCAAAAGGTCTGCCGGAGCACGGCGAACGTAGTGGTGGTGGTTTCATGGTGCTTGGGGAAGAGTGGAGGTCTGACAACCTAAGGGGAGACGTGTGAACGGAGTTGTGCTCGGTGGGGCGATTGGGAAGGCGAACCCCTCAATTTCTTGAGGGCTTTTGTAGGGCGAGTCAAGGCAGAGCTAATGGAAGTGGCGGTGGCAAGTGTCGTGCGGTGGAGTGGCAGGAAGGCTTTGCTGGACGTCGCCGGAGCAGAGGGAGACGGAGGGAGTGAGGGTGGATGTGTGGTCGATTTGGAGTGCAGGTGAGGGGGAAGTGATGTAGGGGAGTAGAGAAGATAAAGGGCCTTGGAGGAGAGGAAGGAGGTCGGAAAGCTCCGGTCGTGGCTGACTGGAGCTGGAGAAGGAGAAGACGATGGGAAGACGGCGACGGCGAATGGGGCAGAGGAGCGACCACTCTTTGGCTGGAGAGGTTCGAGAGGACGAGGGGAAGAAGTTGGGCCGTCCAATTTGATGGTAGGACGACTAGAAGAGGGAGAACGGAGGTGGTCACCAGAGCAAAATCTGAAGGTGGCTGGAGAAGGAGGAGGGAGTTTCTTAGGCCAAGACTTGCTAAGGAGGTGAGGAACATGATGTAGGTCCATTTATAGGGCTTAGAACTAAATGGGGCTTAGAACGGAGTTCCAAGCTTGGAAATAGGCTTATGAACTTCGAGCTTCACGCGTAAGCTTGATACATGTGGTTTCAAAATGTTTGCATGAGAAATCTAGAGGGTTCTAGAATTTGTGAATGGTCTCAATTAGAAGGAAATTCCTTAAGGAATCTCCCTTTCAATTTTAGGAGTGATTGATTGAGAATCGAGTGATAAATCCTCACTCAAATCTCACGGTGGAGGTTCTGAGTTTCCATTAATGGTGTAGGGACCGGAATGTGAAGAAGATGGAAAACATAGGGGCCTATTTGTAAAGAATTCAAAAAGTTAAGGGCCATTGTGTGATAAAAAGAGTGTCTGGATTGAAATGCAAACTAGGTCAAGATGATCTCTGATTGGGCCTAAATTTTGTTACAAGCCTAATTTGGACCCAAGGAATCTAATGGTGAATTTAGATTTTTGGTTTGACTAAATTTGACTAGGAAAATTACGTAGAAACCCAAATTAGGATAACTTTTCGTCTGAGACTCTATTTTAGGTCAAAATGGGTTCTAATGGTCAAATAAAAGGTATCAAACCTTATAGAATATTTTTCTATGATTTTTAGAAGGTTTAGGTGAATTTTATCCTGACCATAACCTCATTTCTCTAAGCGAGTCTATTTTTAGGATTTCAGATGTTTGTTAATTCTCAAAACGTGTGAAAAACCCGTTTCTTTCTGCAAGGACCCTCTTATTAGACATTTATTACCATTTGACCTTCAATTAGCCCTTGAAATACCCCGTGGTTACTCTGTAGTTGTGAAATGCTGTTAAAATTACAGAAATAACCTTGGTTTCATCTTTTCTTCTCAAAACAGAACATCAAGCATTTAGGACCCTCTGATGGTTATGTAGGAGCTTTTATTATATTTTTAATACCAAAATAGGCTAGTTAGGGCTTATGATGGTGTTCCCATTAGGGGGAAGAGGTCCTAGCATGGGAAGAAGAAAACAAGGTGGAGTCATGCTGTACACCCTAAGCCATGAGGATCCTTGTGACCCCCTTTGTCAGTCATAGGAGGATGAGAAGAAGCATTAGGAATGACTGCAAGCCATTGCTGAGGAGCAGCACAAGTTGGTGGAATCACTTTGAGATGCTCGAGCTTAGAGAGAGGCGGACCTTGAGGCAAAGGAGGGACTTGTAGATCTGGACACCCACCCTGAGAACTTGAATGATGCTCGCCTTTGCTGAGTTAAGGCATAAAACGCTTGCCTCAGGTAGTAGCTGGATGAGTTACGTCAACTCATCCACTGCCAGATCGAGTGGGACTTTGAGGAACTACTCATAATCTCTAAGGTAAACTCTTAGTCATCCCTAAATCCACCCCACCCCTGCCAAGATGACCAAGTGTCTGACATCAGCTGACAAGTGACCTGGGTGATGAGGGGAATCCATGGAAAGCTGTATGTCATGGCCTTCCCTTTCACGTAGGAGATGATGAACATACCACTCCCCTAGTGCTTCAAACATCTTACCCTATCCCAGCATAATGAGACAGCTAACACAACCATATTTGTTAGGAACTATTGCCAACATATGCTCATTTACGATGCCTGGACGCTGTAAGGTGTTCGGTGTTTCTATCTCTTTCAACTAGTAGCGCTCATGAGTGATTCAGTGATTTGCTACTAGGGTAGATTGAGTTATTTCAGGAGCTAGCAGAAAAGTTTTGCCAGTATTTTCTCAATTTTCTTAGGGAAATAAAGAAATAAGGGATAGCCCTGAAAAACTGGCAGAGATTTGCAACCAAAAAGGAGACCTTCAGGGTCTACTTGAACCATTATAAGGCCCAATGCTTTTGCTAGAGAAATTTGCATGACCAAATTGCAATCTAGTTTTTCAAGTAGGGATTCTTGGACTGTAATTTCTGGAACAACATGTAGGACCTTCCTCCATGTGATAGAGGTTTTTTTTTTGGGGGTTGGGGGGGGGGGGGGGGGGGGGGGAGGGGGTTGGCTAGGAGTGTTGAGATAATGAAAAACCTAGTCAAGGGGATCGCAGGTAGAATTGGTTTGGTCAGGACAACTGGCATTGCCAGGATGATTGGGACAATAGGTGTTACTAGGATGATCAGGGTAACAGGCATCGGTTGTTGAGGAGAGAGGCATACCAGGAGTATACCCCTCTCACTTGCAATCAAGTGGACATCTTGGAGGAGGTCCTCAACAAATCAAGCAGACCTCCTTCTGCCTCCCTCACCTCTATGCGGATCCTCCACTTCAGGAGCTTACTGTTGCTACCACCAGCTGAAGGGCCACTCGACTGACAACTGCTGGGATCTCTGTGACCAGATTGAGTCCTAGATCAGAGATGGCAAGCTTGTGTAGTATGCCTGGCGAAATGAGGTCGACAAAGGGAAGCGTCCCTTTGAAAATCCAAAGGAGTTCCATTGGGCCCAACTTTGGTGCCTTAGGGGAGCGAACGTGGTGGCACTTGATGAGGCCAAGGAGTGCAAGGGCGTTTCTAATGTCTTGGTAGAGGAGGGACTCGCTTAGGACCCCCCCCCTTGAAGAATACTAATGGTAAGCATTAAACATGCTCGCTCGAAGATGTAAAGGGGCACTTGCCCCCACCTAAATCTAACTACCCAAAGATCTCCAGCTATCCAATGTGACAGTAGTAGTTGTGGATGTGATCTTTGGCATCAATGCTAGCTCTAGTCGCATGACAGAGCCACAAATGGATCTTGTCTAGGAAACCTTGGTTGTCTTGAGATGTGGGGCCAGGTCCTCTCTCCAGGAGGTAGAAAAAATCGTCGCTGTAATTTTCTAGTGCTTCCTTGACCTAGATCAGCACAACCACCCCCTACGAGTCACCCTCATGGTGGTTGGTTGGAATCAACCTTGTTTGCTAATCGATGAGGGGAGCACCATGGATGTCCTCTTTCTTTGGACATTAACCCAGCTAGGATTCAAGGAAAAGGGCCTACCCCCATCCCATTACTTAGTGGTGGGGTTTGATAATCACAAAGTCATGCCTAAGGGGGAAATCAACCTCTTGGTGGCCATCTGGGACAGTAACCATTATTTGAATCGGATGACCACTTTCATTGTGGCTAGCTTGTCGATCACGTTCAATGGAATCATTGGGTGTTCGTCTACACACGCCTTTGCATCGATTGCATTGTCATACTTCTAGATGGTCCTCTTTTGGTCCCCAACTGGTATTTGGCATTGCCCACAATAACTAGTTTGCTAATTGAGAACTCTGCTTAGAAATGGAGTGGTCACTCTAGTGAGCCCCCCTCAGGGCCATAGAAGTGGGGGAAGAAAAGGGCAACGATCCATGCCATCGATATAGGCGAACAACCAAAAGACTCGCCAAAGTCAATTTAGCCGGGTTTGACAATAATGTTGGTGTATCTCTATCTCGAGAATTCGGAGATGTAAATTGGCATCAAACTCGTTGAAGAGAAGGTGAAGGATCTACTTCATCTGCTTTGTTAGAGTTTTGAAGTCTTGGCTTGGTCTGCCCAATACCTCTCATGGGTGGACCCTTTGAGCAAGGCCTCAACATCCTATTGGGAGCTCGCCTAATCGAGCAGGTATGTCGCCACAGATCCACGATATAGTGTAGGTAGTAGCTGAAGAGGTCGAGAAGCTCCTCTAAGTGGGGTTCATTAAAAAGGAGGTTTACCTTAACTAGGTCTCCAATGGTGTGATGGACAAGAAAGCGAATGAAAAATGGCAGTTGTGTGTCAATTGCACCAAATTGAACGCTACCTAACCTAAGGATAATTTCTCTCTCAAAAATCGATGTATTGGTAGACTCATGTGTTGGCCAAACCTACATATCATTCTTGGATGCTTACAATGGCTATCACTAGATCAATCCAGCCTGAGCGAATAGGCCCTACACCTCTTTTGTAACAGATAAAGGATCATTCCAATATCGTGTAATGCCCTTCATGTTTTTTTTTGAAAGAGTGAGGAGTGCCATCGTCAACGATGGCAGATCGGGAGCATTTTATGCAGATAAACAATCAATTAGGAAAAAATTCAAGGAAATATTTCCACACCCCACTATAATATTTATAAGGAGACTCTCCATGCTCCCACTAACTCCCAACATTCATTGACAATGCTCCTCACATTTATTGATGTCCCACGAAATAACTTCTTGTTACGAGTGCACCAAATGCACCATAAGGCTCCAGCCATCAATGTTCGTGGCTTGGAAGAATTTCTAAAACACGTCCATAAGTCTTCCCAAGAGGGTAAGGCTTCATTGAAGATGGCCCTCCATATTTGATCTGTTACCAGGCAAGTAGAAAAAATGTGTAAGGCATTGTCGATGGGGAAGTTGCAAAGAGGGCAATTTTGGGATGGTACACCCAATCTTGTGTGCCTTAGATCACCTGTGATGAGTCCATTTCTTCTGCTCAACCAAAGAAATATTTTTATTTTCAGAGGTATTTTTAGATGCCACACCATTGCGCAATCCTTGTCTATCAGTGATGGGTTGGAAGATTCTCTACCAATCAACCAATTGTAGGCCTTAGAAGGAGTGAACGGTCCATGAGTCCATGCAAATTTGTCAGAACCTCCCATTGGTTCAAAGGTTTCCAGCTCTCTCCTTAGCTACTCCAATTCCTCTTCCAGTTTGCCCCGTTGTCTTACTGCATGATTCAGCAAGTCCCATCTGTTATGCAGCGAAACCCAACAGTCCTTCACCACTACTGATTTATTTGCTGCAGCATTGTAAACGCTAGGAAATCTGGAATTTAGGGGTCCCAGGCTAGACCACTCATCATGCCAAAAGAAGTGTTGGCCATCACCAAGTATCGGCGCAAAGTGTTGCCAATTCTCACACATGGTAGCCCATACTAATTTCTAGAATGGGGACGGTCTGCAAGGGGTAGTAGTGCATCTGGTTACATGAGACCGGCTGTGTACATCTTTAATGATCATAGACCAAGTCCTGTCAACGTCTTCAAGGAGCTTGATAGCCCACTTCAGCAGCAGGGAGTCGTTGAACTCCTTCAGCGAATGCATGCCATGACCACTGCATTTTTTGGGAACACACAACTGCTGCCATTTCAAAGGGTGGAGAAATCTGCCCTCAGATTTTGCCCCTTTCCAAAAGAATCGCTTGCGTAGCTTGTCAAGTCTTTTCCAAATGGATTTTGGAGCTTTGAAAATTGAGAAGAAGAAGATCGGAATAGAAGTGATGACCGAGTTCAGAAGGATAAGCCATCCTCCTTTGGACAAGTATCGACTACTCCAACTTTCAAGCTTGGTAGCTACTTTCTCAAACAAGGGATTCCAATCAGATTTCTTAAGTTTAGTGTCACGCAGGGGCAGACCTAGATACCTGATAGGCAGATTCATGATGGGTGTGTGTAGACTAATAGCAAGTGACTCCCGCTCTTGATTGTTTATCCCAAAACAGATGAGTGATGATTTTTGACAGTTTAGCTTTAGGCCGGAGATGTCACCATTGTGTATAGGACCTTTGCTTCATTTCTTCCCCCTTTCACGAAAAATACGGTGTCATCCGCGTATTGTAAAATGGGCACCAGATTTCTAGAGTTAGATAGTGAGTAACCTTTCACCAAACCTGCCACTGAGAGTTTGTAAGCGAAGTAAGTTAGAGTATCCGTTGCAAGATTGAAAATGAGTGGTGCTAAGGGGCAACCCTGCCTAACCCCACACTGCGGTTGGATCCACGCTCCACATGGTCTACCATTAATTAGAGGGGAGAAGGATGAGGTAGCTATGCACCTTTTCATCCATTGAATCCATTTTGGAGGGAAGCCCCTTCTTTTCATGATCTCCCATAAATATGGCTAGGATGCCAAATCAAAAGCCCTTGAGAAGTCAACCTTCCACATGAAGGCTTTGCATTTTCGCCTACGCCATCCACAGACCATCTCTTGCGCTACTATAAAAGACTCTTGCAGTGAACGGTTGGGGGGAATGATGACTGAACCGGATTTATAAGGTGTGCCAGAACACCTCTTAGTCTGATTGCTAAGACTTTGCTAATTATCAAATAAATAGAGTTTGTCAACGCTATCGGTTTAAACTCTTGCAAACTTTCCGCTCCTTGTTTCTTTGGAAGTAGAAAAAGGTAGGATTTGTTTAATCTTTCGAAGCCTGTGTTACCTTCCTGAAACTCTTTTATGACTTCCATCACATCTGATTTCACCACCGACCAAAACTCCTTGTAGAAGAAGACTTGCAATCCATTAGGGCTTGGGGAGCCTTCAGAATTTAGGCTAGCAATAGCAGTCTCTACCTCCTGGACCGTGATGGGTGAAATCAAATGCTCAGTTGCAGCTTCCTAAACCCGAGAGAAATCAGAGTTTGTGAGTCTCCAGGTCCCTCTTTCAGTGGCTTTAGAGACTTCTCGAAATTACCTAACAGCTTCTCTTTTGATGTCCCTTGAGGAAGTCAGAACTTGGTCTCCTGATCTTAGTGAAGAGATATAATTAACTCTTCTTCTAGAACTCGTTGCCATGTGGAAAAATTTTGTATTTTCGTCTCCTTCTTTCAGCCATAGTTGCTTGGACTTTTCTCTCCAATCAATTTCCCTTTTCAGATCATCTTCTAGGACTGCCTCCTCCCAAATCTTGCACTGCCTGCATTCTTTAGCCGATAATTGCTCCCTATTCTCTTTTGCATCAAGAAGTTGTACATTCTTTAAGGCCTCTATTCTCTTTTGATCTCTCATGATCTCATTGACTTTGCTGAATTCTTTCATGACAAGTTTCAGTTCTTTGAGCTTAGTCGCAAGTCTGAAAGTAGTTGAGCCCATCACCTCCTTAGATGACCACCCGTTTGCAATCATTTCCTTGCATCCCTCTTCTCTAAGCCAAGACTTTCTAAACTTAAAGTAAGAGCCAATTGGAGAGCCTTCCCCACTCTCCCATAATAAGGGAGTATGGTCCGAGAATGGCCGGTCTAGCCCCTTTACTGATGATAATTGAAATCCCTCCAATAGCTCCACATTGCCTAAGAAGCGATCTAGCTTTGATTTCTGCCCACACCTGTTTCTCCAGGTGTATTCAGCCCTTGCAGAGGGGTAAACTGATAGATTAAGGTCCAAGATAGCCATCTAAAATCCTAAGGAGTCGCCATACATTCTACCACTTCCTCTACCATCTTCATTCAAGGTACAATTAAAATCTCCCCCTGTTAGCCAGGGTCGCCCTTCCACTAGTTCTGCAGCCCATGAAAGCTCTTGCCAAAGGGCGCTTCTTGCACTGTCAGCAGATGGGCCATAAACACAGGATACAAAAATTTCTTGGTCAGTTGTCAGTAACTTGAATTTACATGTGATGGTATACTGCTCCGTTCATACATCCATCAAATGTAATTTCGTGCACCTCCACCAAATTGCAATCCCCCCTAATCTCCTATGTGCAACAACATTTCTGATATCAGCTAGGCCACTTTGCATAAGGGACTTCCATAAGTATTTGCAATCCTCTTCAATATGCGTCTCTTGTAGCAATGCACAATCAACTTCCCATTCACGGAGATATCGGGCAAGAGAAGCTCTTCTAACTTCGTCGCGCAACCCACGCACATTCCACGTGACAACTTTCATATATGTGTTTGGTCATCACCCCTTTGCCCCGTCTGCCTTTTCTCCAGATTGAGTACAACAGCTATGGATTTTTTGTTAATTCTCTGACCTCCACCTGCTGTTCTTCCCCTAAGCTTATAGGGAGAGCGACCCAGTTTAGTTGCTGAGGATGAGCCAACCCTATATTTCAATCCCTCTGGAGTCTCAAAAGTAAAGTTGATCCCCTTGCCTTTATCTGCCATCACTTCATCTTGCTGTCCATGTGCAGTCCTTCCTACAGGCACAATTTCCCTCCCTTCGGGGTATTCAAAATTCTCCTCATCTCCCTACTGGTTTCGGGTAGGCATGTTTGTCAATTCGTCTTGTGTTGCCAGGCCATGAAGTCCCTTTCTCTTCTTCGAGTCATGATTTTCTTGATGGAGTGGCTGATTTTTAGAGCTGCTACCTTGCCCCCCAACCACTTCTGCATATGACTTATGTCGCTCAAGTTCCTGTTTGTCATCTCGATGAAGGAAAAATCTCACATGGAGGAGCCACGAACTCCCACCATATCTAATGATTATTTTACTTGGAACTTGGCCACCCCGGGTCTGTTTGATATCAACAGAAGTGCATCTTCCGTCTCCCTCTAGCAAACCCATACTTGCTCCATCAACTAAGGTTGCAAAGCTAGCAATTGCATTTGAAACAACACTATTGATGGGAACACCATCATGAGCCATAACTAGCTCATTTTGATCCAATTAAGTCAGTAAATGCTACTGCATAACTGCCAGAGAGCCATAATTCACTGCAAATCCATTCTGAGGGAGAAACAAGAAACCGGGGTTAAAACTGTAATTTTACCATCATAACTTGAATACAGTACAACCACGGGTTTTCTCAAGGGTTAATTGAAGGTCAAATGATCTTAAAAGGATAACAAGTGGGTTCGAATAGACAAAAAAGGGTTTGCATGTGTTTTGAGAATTAAATGACTTTTGAAACCCTAAAAAGAAACCCGTTTAATTAACTGAGGTTCTGGTAAGGATAAAATTCACCTAAATCATCTAAAATTCATAGAAAAATATTCTCTAGGGTTTGGTACCTTCAAACTGACCATCAGAACCTGTTTTGGCCTAAAATAGTCTTAGATAGACAATTACCCTAATTTGGATTTTTACATAAATTACCCAATCAAACACAGTCAAAACCAAAATCCAACTTCACCATTGGATTTCTTAGGCCCAAATTAGGTTTGTACCAAAATTTGGACCCAAGATAAAATTGTCTTGACTTAGTTTGTAACTTGGTCCTGTCTGATTACATTTATGCCCTTAACTTTCAAATCTTTACAAATAGAGCCCTAACTTTATCATTGTCTTCACAAGTAGGTCCCTGCTGCCATTAATCCTACTCCTACAAGCATCGGCGACCTAAAAATGGAAAGAACTCCTTGATTCCTTGACGAATCCCTTTCAAATTTGAAAGGGAAGTTCATCAAGGAATTTCCTTTCTTTTGAGCCAAATCCCACGCCCCATAACCTTCCTAATCTCTCATGCGAACGCATGAGAGATTTGGGTTTCCTACTTCGACGATAATTCCTAGCTTGGAAGCTTGGCTTCCAAGCTTAAAATCCCCTCCTAAGCTCCATAAAAGCAAGCCCAGATCAGGCTGAACTCCCCAAGCTCAAGTTCGACCAGGATCTCCACTAAATTCCTCTCTCTTGACTCGGTCGAAAGGCTCCTTGAGCTCCGGTGACCCTCTCTGACCCCCCTCGTTGTCCGTGTACAATACCAGCAGTGGATTCATTCTCCTTGCCTTCCTCCGCACCACGCCGTACCAGTGGGCGTCTCTCCCTCTGTCTTCCTCGTCGTTCCCTTCTCACCGGAATCACTTTCGTCTCCAGCGTTGGCCATACCAGAACTGACGTCGCTTCTTCCTCTCTTCACTCGCCAATCACCTAGATAAGTCCCATAGTTCCTCTACTTCTTTTACACACTAACTGCACTTCATTTCGACCGCCACATCACATTAACCACCCTCTTCACCCTCCGCTCCGACCACTCATCCGGCGAAGTGTTTCCACTGCTACGCACCCCCATCCACCTCGCCGACAAGCCCAGAACCTCTGTCTCACCTTTCTGCACGAAACCCCTCTCCTATTTCGCTCCACCACTCACCTAAACGCACCCCCGAACAACCCACCTTTCCGTCGTCGTCCCTGACCTCGTCCGATCACTATGCGTACTCCCACGCTACAAAACCACCACCACCGTGCTCCTCATTCACCAACGACCCTCCAGAACATTTTAACTGGGGCTTAACGCCTGTATTCGTGGATTTCAGGTTCCAGCCATCATCGCCATTACAGCCGACCTTCGAGCTTGCTTGAAGTTCACTCCAGGTCTTGATAGCCACAGGTGGAAGTCCCAGGTCGTGCGGAATCCACTCGTACACACGCCCAAGTGGTCAATTGGACACCTTGGCCTTGCGAGTTGAGGCAATTGAAGAGAGACCGTGCTACTGCAGATGCGCAAAAGGAAGGTGGGACTTTAGTCCCACCTCGGAAGCCAAAGAGCGCACCGAGATGCGTAAATTGAATTTGTGTCTAAGGCTGTTTGCCTCAGACACTAGGGGTGAGGTCCCCTCTCACCCGCTCACCTGCGCCTCGCCCGTGACTTGTCCCCAGTGGGTCTGGCGCAGATCTGACCCGCCAAACCCATTTCACTCCTCGGTTGTGATCACGCTAGCAGCCCTGGACCCGGGTGCACTCTAGGTCCGAAACTCGATTACCCGGTACTGTGGAAGGCTCTGGGAGAGCGTGACCTAGAGAGAGAAAGAGAGATAGCACATGGGGGCAGGGGGTTTCGCTATAGGGAGAAATGGCTGACACTTAGCCATTTGAAGGATCTTCCCCCTCTACATGAAGAAGAAGCACAGGGAAAGAAAGAAGTGGAGAAGGCTTGGGCACAAGAAGAAAAGAGAAGAAGGAAAAGCCTCACAGGAAGAGAAAGAGAAGAAGGAGAAGAGAAGAAGATGAAAGAAGAAGAGAAGACAAGGCAGGAGAAGCATAGAGAAAGAAAGGCAGAAGAAGCAGAGAGACCCTTGAGTCTCTAAATAGCACTATAGCACAGGCTGTTTAAGCCGTCTGATATATTTGAGGCTTTGGTTTAATTGTTATTTAGGAGTAATTGGTGATTTAAATCACTATTTTACTCCATTCTTTTTGCACATTTATACCTGACATTATTCTTATTGCAATCTCTTATATTCTTGATTCAAATTGTGATCTTGAGTTTTGAATTCCATATTGTTCTCTGTGTTCGACCTTGGACTTAAAATTCGAGTATAAATTGTATCTATTTTCAAAGCGATTTCGGCTATACTATAACGCAGTTTTTAACCTCGATTTCGCTACGGCAACAACTATGGACTCTTAGATGCAGGGGTAGTCCTCTGATTTCCAAAGTCCCCATTCGCTCTTGCACTCTTTGGGGAGGCCGCTCCTGTAACGCCCCATCAAACGGAGATACTAATCTCCACATGACATTCAACCCTTCAAAGAGGCTAGTGCAAAAGCGAAGTCTCTCAACATCCATCATGCCCATACCAAACAGCAAAAAATGCGAACCCCCTAGAATTGCAATCTTGCACCCCTTAGCGGATAGGGATAAAGAACTCGCCAAATTCTTAGCTTGTGTGAATGAAATCGTCCCAGTCATGGCCTCACCAATTAGGGCTCCTCGTAATAACATCTCCACGTCACCAGCATCCTTGGATAGGGGTATCTCCACATCAAGAACATGACTAAAACCTTCAGGCAGAGGTGGAGGCCAAAGATTTTTCTTATTTAGGTCTTTACGGTATACATCTCTACCTAGACGATTTGATGGTTTTCTTCTGCAAGCATCCTTTTTATGTCCAAATCCTCCGCATGCTAGACAGAGAGTAGGGGAATTGCAGGTTGGAGCAATGTGCCCTCTTCTTCTGCATCTGTAACAAACGATCTCGGCATTTTCTCATCTACCATAACTCCATTTGCCGCTGTCCTCTTGGTTTCGACGAGCAATCGACAAGGACAATCCTTCTCGATCTCTTCGATGCCAGCCTTTGGACCTCCAAACCCTCTAGCCCTCGTTCTCCTCTCCATCGCTGCCGCTGCCGCCATGTCTCCTTACCGCCGCCACCCCAAACCCGCTTCCTCATAATGCCCTTCATGTTAAAAAACATTAGAGCTGCATACCAACGTCTTATAAACTTTATTTTGCAAAATTAATTAGAAAATTCCTTGAAGTGTATATCGATAATATATTGGTGAAAGGTATCGATTTCTTTGACCATTTAAATAATTTGGTGAAAGTCTTTAGCATGCTATGTGAGTTCTGCCTCATGTTGAACCTAGAGAAATGCACCTTTAGCATCTTGTTGAGTAAATTTTTAGGATTCCTGGTGTTAAGTCAAGGGATCAAACTCAACCTAGATAAAATTCAAGCAGTTATGGACCTTTGTCCACCTGGGAACCTTTTGGTGGTACAATCTTTGGCTGCGTTAGGATGCTTCCTCTCAATGACATTCAATCAATGCCTCCCATCCTCCCATCCTTAGAATGTCTGAAGTTAGGGAAAGGTTACATCGCCGAGCATTGGATGCCTTAATGCTAGGCAACCCTAAAAAAAAATCGAACACCTCCAATCGCCATTGGTCCTGGCGGCTCCTAGACCAGGAGAAACCCTCGTCCTCTACCTCATCACCTCAAACTTAGCTGTCAATGTTGCCTTAGTGAAGGAAGAGGAAGGTGTACAAAAGGTGGTCTACTTCGTAAGTAAGGCCTCCCAAGGGATGGAAGTCAAGTACCTCTTGATTGAGAGGCTTGGTTTAGCGTTGGTAAATGTTGTCGGAAAACTATGACCATATTTCCAAGTGCACACTATAACTATTCTTATGGATCAACCCTTGTGGAAAATGCTCTCCAGGCCATTCGGCTCACCCTGTCAAACATGATGGGCCCTAGAGCTAGCGGAATATGACATCAAGTATCAATCTTGCCTAACCATGAAAGGACAAGTCCTTGTCTTTGTGGCGGAATTCACCTTATCATTACCACTGGGTAGGGAAACCCAACGGCTTCATGTGGATGGCTCCTCCAACAAGAGTAGGACCGACGCTAGAGTGTTGAAACGCAAGAATCATCTTTTAGAAATACGCGTCGTAGTATAGGACAAAAATCGCGACAACACTTAAATTTATAAAACTTGGGAAATAGAATTAAGTCTGAGGTCGTTCGCAGAAAGCAATTGGGCAAATTAATTCAACTAATTACAATAATAAAGAGAGATATGCAAATATATTCAAAATAATGCTCAATGTAATCAAAATAATATTTCAATAAAACTAGGAATGAGAGTGCAAAAGGATTAGGTTAAAAATGATGGTTTGAACCACCAATTTAACCCTAGAATTTAAACTCTAAGTATCTCAAATACATCAACAATATCAATCAAATATCCCAAATATCAGAACCAACACAAGCACTAAGTCAGATGTCTGATTAAGGCTTTAGACGCCTTATCTCAAGCCTTCAGAAGAGCTAAGGCATAGTAGCAGCACACCAACACAGAGGCGTAAGGGCCTCTCAAATCTCAACTAAGTGTTGAGAGAGGAGAGGGAGGACATGAACCCTGAGGCAGCAAAAACCCCCCTCCTCCCTCTCAGAATTTCCTTCCTCAGAACCACGTCGGACCCGGATATTCAGATAAACGGATCCAGCCTAGACCCACCGACGTGCGTGGCAGGCGAGGGTGCATGTAGTGGCGCGTGTATGGGGACCTCACCCCCGGTGTGTGCTGAGGCAATGGGGATGGGTAAAGAATTCCTTTTATGCACGCTTGAGGTTTTGTAGCTCATGAGGTGGGATTAGAATCCCACTCTCTTCTTCCTTGCGTGCGGGTTGAAGAAGCTCCCTCAAATTGGCGTTGCTGCAGGTGTTGTTCCCTAATCACGAGCCCAAGTGGCTTCATGAAAGTTGTTCGCACCTGCTGAGGGCAAAATCAAGGTCGAAGATTATCGGAAGATGGCGGACGGAGGTGGAGATGAGCAGCGTTCATAGTAGCTTCGGGAGGACTTGAAAATTCACAATACGGCCTCGCGGCTCAATTAAAGTAGTTCAGATGCTACGTCGAACCACAACGTCTGTGCTGGTGGTGACGCCGAGGGGTTTCGTGGGCTGTGGAGGTGGGATGGAGTCGACGATGGCAGATGCTTGTGGGTTTGGTTGACGGGGATGAGTGGTTGGAAGCCCAGATTAAGTTGGTGATTTTGAAGGTGGAGCGATGGAGAAAGTTTTGGTGGTGGTGGCGATGAGTTTCATGCGGTGGAGCAGCGACGCGTACTCATCGGAGTTAGGCCGGAGTTGAGGAAGATGATGGGGATGCGAGTGGTGTTGTGGTCGATCCTAAGGTTTAAGTAGGGTGAAATGAAGAAGGGAGGGAGAGAATGAGATTGAGGCACCTAGCCGGTCGAGAGAGACAAGGATTGGTGCCGGCTGTGATTGGCTGAACTAAGGAAGATGACGATTTCAGCAAAGGGAACGACGGTGATGGTGAGGTTGAATCAGACGGAGCTTTAGCTGGTGATCGTCAGAAGAAGCTTAGGAAGATATTGGTGCATCCAATTTGGTTGTTGGACGCACGGAAGAGGAGGGTCGAGAAGACTGTTGGAGCTCAAGATGAAGGTGGCAGGTGAAGAGAAAAAGAGGGAGTTTTAAGCCTCTTCTGAGCTACGGAGAACGACGAGGATGCCAAGGGTTTAAATAGGGCTCTTAAAGCCATGAAAATAGCCAGAATAGGAAACCCTCAAGTAGGTTTCGAGCTTGAGATTCTAGGGTTCACCGATGGAGAATCCAACTAAAATTGATCTCGAAACCTAGTCCAATCTATAGAGATCCTTGCGACCATTCTCTCAAATTTTGGAGAAGTTTGGCCTTGATTGGAGGGAGAAAATCTCCCTCGAATCTCATTGCTGAGCTCGGGTTCACACCAATGGTGGATGGGATCTAAATGAAGAAAATGATGAATAGTTAGGGACCCATTTGCAATAAATTCAAAATCTGAGGGGCTAAATGTAAGAAATAGATTTTAAAGGGCTAAATTGCAAACTAGGTCAAGATGGACTCTAATTGGGCCAAATTTTGATAGTAGCATAATTTGGACCCAAGGAATATAATGGGGAAGTTGGATTGAGTTTTGACCACGTTTGATTGGGCAATTTGCATAGAAGCCCAAATTATGGCAAATCCCATCTGAGACTCTGTTTTAGGTCAAAATAGGTTCAGGTGGTCAAACCAAGGGTACCAAACCTCTCAGAATAATTTTATATGAATTTTAGGAGGATTATATGAATTTTATCCTGACCAAAACCTCTTCAATTTAAGCGGGTCTGAAATTAGGATTTTGTGTGCTGTTGTGGTTCTCGAAACGCGTGAAATCCTGTTTCTGTCAGTGCTGACCCACTTTTAGACTTTAGAGCTCATTTGACCTTCATTTAACCCTTGAGTGACCCTGTGGTTAATCTGTGTTTGTGATATGCTGTTAAAATTACAGAATTAACCCTGATTTCCCGTTCTCTCAAATCAGAATAATACAGAATTACGACCGTCAGATGATTTTGTAGGAGATTTTATCGATCAAACTTGACTAAATGTTGCTAATTAGGGCCCATGATGGTGTTCCCATCATAGAGTGGTGCTTGCTTCTTTTGATAGTTTCGCAGGAAAGTATGTGTTTCACTTAATGTTCCCCACAACAAACAACAGAGTAGAGTATGAAACCCTCTTAGTAGGCCTTCGAATTGCTAGGAGGATGGGAACAACCAACCTTGATGTGTTCGTAGACTCCCAATTGGTGTTTTACTAAGTTCATGGGGAGTTGTAAGTAAAAGACTAACTAATGGCTCTCTACGTAGAAGAGGCCAAGGCGATGTTGGTGAAGTTCCACCATGTTAACATCAATCGATGCCTCGACTGGAAAACCTACTAGCGGACACCCTTACCAAATTAGACTCCTTTGTCTGACTGGGGGAAGATGATAATGCAAATCTTGAGGAGTTGATGGGCCCCTTCGTCCGCTAAAACCTAGTGATGGCAGTAAGCGATTGAAAAGCTTCTTGGATGGAACCTATCCTTAGCTAAAACATGGCTAGATTTCACTTAAGGTCAAGGCTGTCAAAGGTGAAAGGTGATAAAAGGTGAGGAGGGTCCAAAATGCTTAAGGTGCTAGGCGTTCGTTTGAGAAAAATGAGGCACTAAACAATTTATAGATACATATGCATATCTATACATTCACATGCATATAGTAACCAAAATATGGTACATTATTCATGCATATATATAATATACATGATACATAAAGGCTTAGACAAATAAGTGCAATACATATTGTTGAACGTGATTTGTATGCTGAAAATTTGACTTTTGAAAACCCTGTCGTTGCAATTGCGTAAAAATCCATCAAACAGATAATTTAACTGAAACTCTGGTGAGTCTCAGGTCGAACACGAGGAGGAGAATGTTTGATCAAAAATCACGTTAATATTGGTTGTCACGAAGTAGATTAGCTAGTCGAATTAAATCTACCCTAGCTATTCTACTTAAAGAATAAACAATAGAAGACAGAGAAAGAATAATATAAATAAAGAGAAAATGGAGAGAGAATAGGAAAATGTTTCATAACCACATAATCATGTTCGTTACATCTATGTGCTACACTAGAAAGCGGGAAATCTAATATAGAAAGTAGTAAAAAGAGGAGAGAAGTTATTATCCTCGACGGCTGCTTGGAGGACGAGTCGCATTGACGGGGTGCCTGGATGTGGGTGGTGAGATGTTAGATGAGGGATAATGAAGATAGCGGAAGGAGGACGAATTAGGGTGACGTCGCAGTGGGATCTACTTCCCGAATGGTGGTGATAGGACAACCTCAGAATACTCCACGAAGAGGGTAAGGTGGAAAAATTATATTTTTAACTCTAATGGAGCATCCTGAGTTTGGGATAAGCTCGTAGAGCTTTGGAGGGGGTGAGAGAAGAGAGGAAGAGATGATGAAAATGAGTGGTAGGGGTCCCCTTTTATAGTTGTAGAAATTGGGGGCAAAAATGTCTTTTAAGGCTTTACACATTAATTGTTGGGGTCCTTAGTAACAGATATAAACGTCACTAAAGACCTACGTCATTGAAGCATGCACGCACGCGCCCCCGCCTCTCTGCCTTCAGCCGCTAAAATGCTTCATCGCGCACACGCACGCTGAAGCCCCTCTGCCTTTAGGCATTCCGGGTGCCCACGTGTGATGGCGCATACGATCGCGCGTTATCGCACGCGTGCTGTGCGATTTCTCATCCGGTACATGAGGAAGCGCCGCGTCATTGCTCCGTTGACCGTTTGATGTGCATCGCACGGTTGAATTTAGCCACGCCTGCTCTTGTGGTTGATTGGAGGCACTTAGCGTTTCGAATGCGCGCCTTCACTCCACAGATGAGGGCTTTAGCTAGTACGCTACGCTCTCATTTGTGTTACACTTTTAAGTCAAGATCCACGCACTCCCGCCGTTGGATGAAGATCCAGTGGCCGAAATCGCATGGATTCTTTTCTTCAGAGATTTGTCGTACGTGGTAGAGGTGGCGTAGCCATTTCTCATCCGCTGGATGGATGATGGACGGTTGAGAGTTGATAGGCGAGTGGTGTAGAGAGCTCTGGCCATTGGATTCTCATCCAACGGTCACGATCTATTATTGATTGATCCGTCAGCAATTGGCGGGGGTGATGATGTGCACACATCTAATTGACCTAAAATGTCTATTTATGCATGTTTCTAGTGTTATAGAAGCATTCATCATTATAAATATTGCATAATATACATTATCATGCATTTAGGTTAGATTGTATAAATTATAGGTTAATTTTCCCATTTTGTGGTCAATGAATAGGGCAACATTTATCGGGGCCTCGGATTTGAGATCTAATCGTATGGATTTGATCAGGGCGACGATCGGAGTCTAATGCCTCCGAGATCGCCCTGATCGGACTTCCGTAGCATTATATGCAATCCGAGGAAGACCATAGGGCAAGGGGCAAGGTGGTGTAAAATATGGACTTTAGATGACAAATCTAGCTACACGGATGAGTTCGGATCGACGATCACAGCCCAATGGTGCGAAAATCGATCTAATTCGATATCCGTGGCACCACCTATTAGCAATAGAATATGAACGGCTCAGATGGCTCCATGTGGCACCATCCAAGCCACCCACGATTGCCGCAGCTCTTCTTCATCGGTTGATCAACGCATCTCAGCCATTGGATCATTGATCCAATGGCTGAGATTCAATCTTGGCTGCGCATGCACTCAGCTGAAGGAAAAGCTTGCACGCCCTCAGTCGTTGGATCTTCATCGAACGGTTGAGGGCGTGTGAATGTTAATTCATAAACGCGACATAAAGAGTGGAGTAGTGCAGCGGTCAAGGCACTTCACCACAGATGGACGCATGTTCGAGCCGCTCGCATTGCGTTCCCCCCTCGTGTGTAAGAGTGCAATTCGACTGCTCAATCATGCGCCAACGGCTCAAATTGACTGATTAGATGGACATGCGATTGGACTCCTGATCTCACGCCCGATCACACATGCTGGAGGCGCACGTTGTAAAGGCGTGCGAGAGTGAGTTTTCAGCTGTTGATGCTTGATCTAACGGTGGGAAGAGAAGTTGCGCTGCCTTTTAACGCACGAAGGAGATGAGGCACGTGCGATCTTAAGCCGTCCGACCTCTTGATTTGATAACTGAAAACGTGCGAACATGGGTGAAGGTGCGAATGGCTAGAGCTGAGGCAACGTTGACGTGGCACGCTCTGAGCGCTTGGATCCTCATCGCACAGCGAAGATGGTGCGCGTGGCTATAGCGTCATGCACCTAGGGTGACACTCATAAATGTCACTAAAGGTCCTGATATTAATGTTAAAGCTTGTAAAAGGACCTTTTTGCTCCCATGACTACACCTATAAATGGCCCTACGCTCTCCACATTTTCATCCTCTCTTCCTCTCTTCTCTCACCCCCTCTAAAGCTCTATGAGCTTGTCCCAAACACGAGATGCTCCATTAGAGTTAAAAATATAATTTTTCCACCTTCTTACCCCCTTCATGGAGCATCCCGCGGTTGTCCTCTCACCGCCATCCGGGAAGCAGATCCCGCTGCGATGTCGCCCTGCTCCGTCCTCCTTCCTCTGTCTTTGTTCTCCCTCGTCCAGCATCTCACCACCTTCGTCCGGGTGCTTCGTCAACGTGGCTTATCCTCCAAGTAGCCATCGAGGAGGATAACTTCTCTCCCCCTTCTCTTTTTACTGCTTTCTAGATTAGATTTCCCGCTTTCTAGTGTAACACGTAGATGTAATGAACATAATTCTGTGGTTATGAAACGTTTGTTGATTCTCTCTCTATTTTCTCTTTATTTGTATTATTCCCTCTCTGTTTCTATGTTGATTTTTTAAGTAGAATAGCTAGGATAGATTTAATTTGACTAGGCAATCTACTTTGTGACAATAAATATTAATGCAGTTTTTAATCAAACGTACGCCTTCCTGTGTTCAACCTGGGACTCACCAGAGTTTCGGTTAAATTATTTGTTTGACGGATTTTTACAGGACTATGACGACAGGGTTTTCAAAATCCAAATTTTTAGCGTACAACTCTCGTCCAACAGGCGACTCAGCAGATTTGGATGGTTGGGATGGTGCCACATGGTGCCATCCTGACTGTCCATCTTCATATGGTCGTAGGTGTTGCCACGGATGTTGGATTGGATCGATTTTCACGTTGTTGGGTTGTGATTGTTGATTCGAATCCATCCGTGTAGTTGGATTTTTATCTGAGGTATGGATTTGCACCATGTTGGCCCTTGACCTCTGATATTTCTCGGACTGTATTTGATGCTACGAAAATCCGATCGGGCCGATATTGAAGGCATTGGACTCTGATCGTCGCCCTGATAAGATTCGTGTAGTTGAATCTTCAATCTGAGGCCTTGATAAATGTTACTTTGTCCCCTGGCCATAAAAAAAGATAATTAACCCATAATTTATACAATCTAACCTAAAGGCATGATGATGCATTTTATGCAATATTTATAATGCATGAATGCTCCTATGACACTAGAAACATGCATAAATAGGCATTTTAGGTCAATTAGATGTATACACATCACATATACATATGCACATTGATACATATGGTTGGTGTGTGTATACAATTTCATACAATTAAATAAGTACACATTATATTTATATGCTTCTATGTTTATATGTTATACTTATGCATATATATATGTATGTATGCATGTATGTATATATTTACATGTATATGTTGACACGTACATACATACATAAACATTTAGAGTATATGTGTATATTTGTATGTACACATGTATGTATCTATTTAAGCACTTGTATCTATATATATCTATGCATATGTGCATACACATATGGATATGTGTGTATGTAACTAAGAGAAAGTATTTAATAATTATGTATGAAGAAACTATAACCCTTAAAAGTGCTTAAAAATAGAAAAAACCTAAACACTTGGTTCTGGCTCTTGCTCGAGGTGCCTAATGCCTTGGCTCAGGCGCTTGCTTAGGCAACGTCTCAAGCAAATTAGGTGAGGGGAGGCCTAACAAGATGTTAAGGCCTCATCTCGCCTCATCTTGGTGCCTAGGTGTGCCTACGTGAGCACCTTGATAGCATTACCTGAGGTCACCAACCCAAAAGGCTTTTGCCTAAAGGCAACCCCCTATGTAATCTTGGATGGCACCTCGTACAAGAGAGGGTGTTTGACTCCCTTGCTTAGGTGCCTCAACCCTAGTGAGGCCCAACAGGCCCTGGAGGATGTCCATGTTGGTATTTGTGGTAATCACAATGGACCAAAGCCCTGGCCGCCAAAATGCTCCGGTACGGTTATTTTTGAACCAAACTAATTAGCGATGCCAAGGAATTACTTGGAGGTGTGATAAGTGGTAGAGGTTCTCCAATATGCCTTGAGTACTACTAGAGGAGATGATCCCCATAACCTCCCCTACCCCATTTGCGCATTGGGGCATCAATCGTAGTATAGTGTGCAAGATAACTTACACATTTTATAAATTTATACTAGATGAGTCTAGGCCATTCACTAGGAGGCTTATTATAATTTAATTCACCAATTGTTACTTAAATTATCTTGTACTCTCTTTAAGCATACTAATTTAGCTTCCTATAATAAAGGGATTCAATTATTAAGTTAATAGGTTAACTTAAGGTGTTATATTATAACTTAATGTATATAAATGGAGTATATATAATGGAATGCATATATTTCAAATAATTAAACCCTTAATGTATATAAATACTTATTCCTCATATCATTATAGAAGTTATACTTAATTTAATTAGGTTATGGATTTATAACTTACTTAAAAGTAAAGGTTAAGTAGTTAATTAGGTTTATAATTAATACTTAAATAAGATTAAAGGTATAACTTAGCTAAATAAGTTAGTATCCTTAATTAGTTAAAATAGCTAACGATTATGAATAAGTTTAACCACAAAGAGTTATTGCAAAAGAAAAGAATTTACTCATGGCAATTAAGTTTAACTAATGTTAATTAGATCAACAAAGATATATAAATCAGTTTCTTAGATCAAATTCACAAGAATTGATTAAAGCAGTGTTAAAAAAAATGTGTTTGAATATACAACAATGCTCTTGAATAATAAACATTCTCTACAACTAATTTAAAACTAAACCAAATGTTTTAAACCTAGTCCAAGTCAAAGTCCATGGGGCCAATCAACGCCTCTAGGCCGCACGCACGTATCGCGCTCCTTAGCAGGGACGTAGCTCTCGAGAGGTATACAATCGTGATTCAATATATCTGCTTATAAGAGCTCATCTTCGATCGATGTGGGACTATCTTTTCCCCTTTTCTTCAGCGATTAGTGATTGGATGCTAGCGCGCTGGTCATGCTTCCAATGAGTACCTGTTGTTGGTCATTGTTGATTCAAGGTTCCTTTGACTAAATCAAACACTCAGAAATCATCCTGAAGCTTCAAGGAACTAATTCAAATCCTCAGATGGTGAAGAAATCAATGGATAATCTCCGAGGCCTCATTTGTATTGATGGCTGGTTGCACTTGCAATCTTAAGCAATTTCCTAACAAACTGCAACCACTCACTTAAGACTTCTAATCAAGTTTTAAATATTTTCTAGGTGCTCTAAAACACAACCAAGACTTAAGAACTTAGTTCAAGTACCTCTCAAGCTCTCATGGCGACTGATAGTTGACTTACTTAGGTTAGTGGTTGGCCTAGAGCAAGAGAGGGTTTTATACCAAAGCAAAAGTATAAACATATTCAAATTAACCTTTTGAACTATTAGATCTAAGAATGAGGTGAATTGGATGCTCCAATGGGGTTATTGAGGTCGTCACCTCCCCTGTTGAGTGGGTAAGTCTGGCAGAGTGAATGTGAGGTCTAACAACTCTACAAGTAGTAGCTTTGTGCTCAGGAGAGTCTAAGGATGCTTCTAGACCTATCGACATGCTCTGAAGTGGTGGAAACAATGCATCATAGCATTGCTGGAGTCAGAGAGGATGACGGCATTTAGTGTGAGAGAATTGATGAAATTCAAATTAGAAGGCGAGAATGTGATGTGTGGATGAAGTGGAGTTGGTTGAGGGTAGTTGGGATCCGTTAGGATCTATTTGGTGGAATTATGAGGTGGCCAAAGTTGAGGATGGTGATCGAAGGTACAACGGTGAAGGTGACAGTGATTGTCAGAGCGCTACACTCCATGAGACAACACAAGGGATAACTCAAAAGCTTCATTGTGATGTTAGGAATGTGAAGAGTTCCTTAATTGGATCAGTTAGTGATCGTACAACTCTGGCAAAGTCAAATTAATTCACGAGGAAATTTGAGTTGGATGAGTCGATGAGATGATGGAATCTTGAAATTATCTTGAGCAAAATGGCCCTTAGGATGTAGCGAAGGTGGGAGGAGGGTCAGGTGGATGTGAATAGGTTGGAGGAGCTCGTTGGAGATGAGGCGGAGCTCCGGTGATCAACGAAATTGGGCGTATTGCGTAGGGTGGATTGAATTGAGGGAGAGAAGGTGGAATGGAATCGTGATAAGGTAGAGAAGATGATTGAGGGGTCAATTGTGTAGTAGATGGTTGTCCACCACCGGAATTGGTAGTGGCTAGCGATGGAGAAGGTGATGAGGAAATCATAGGTTACGCTACCTAATTGTACAAATTAAAAGCACTACACTAATTTAAAGAAGGGGGTGAGAAGCTTGGAAGTGTTACTTGGATGAAATGATGAGAAGGGAAGCGGCGATCCCTCGCCGAAGTTGAGTGAAATAGTTAGGGTGAGAGGAGAAACTCCGATCGATCGAAGCAGTGAGGAGAGAGGAATGGCACATAGCTCAGTCAGTGGCAAGGCACGAGTTGAGGAAGAGGGGTTGAGAGAGATGGCTAGCTTTGTCGGAGCAAGCTCGAGAGGAGGTGAGAGAGGTATTGGAGAGTTGAGATGAAACCTATGATCAGAGCTTGGTTGGGGAAGGGGCTCTTGATGATCAGATCTGAAGGTTCGTAGGGGTATTTATAGCCAACGATGAGGTCTAGAGGGGATGCATTTAACCTGAGAAGCATTTAGGTGTAGAGAAACGATCGTCGTCTTCTCCGACGATGACGATGCGCGCACGTCATTCAAGGTGACATACGATAGATTAGTACCGTTAGATGGGAAGAGGAGGCTGAGAAGAAGCTTGGCAGTCAAGGAAATGGAGATTAACTCGTCGGATTGACCGTCATCGAAGAAAGGAAAGAAGGATGGTTGTCGGTCGTCGACTTTGAGGAAGATGATCTACACAGGGACTATTTTGTAAAGTTTTGAGGGACTTAAATGCAAATTCTCAATTTAAGGGTGAAAATTAATCTATTTTTCCACCAATTTTTATGTAAGGTTGGTGACTATTATGGAACCAATTGTGAGGTCAATTTGCAATTTTTTCCCAAAATTTGGCATATAATTTAACGTTCAAATTAGGTCTTTTAAATATTAACTTTAACCTTAATTGAGTGTTAGCTTGATTAACATGGTTTTAAATTATTTAAATCATGATTCTATGCCCTTTATTTTAACTTAAATTAATCAACCATTTTCTTGACTATTAAAAAGCCTAATGAATTGGAATTTTAAGCTCATGCCTATAATTTGCTATATACACACTTAACCTTGTTTATATGATATTTAATGCAAATTAACTTGGTAACTTAGCTAATTTAAGTGAATTAGGAGCTATAATGAGTGTCTCATCAAGCTTGGACTTCATCAAGTCTTCTCCAACAGCCTCGGCCCAGAATAAGTTTGTGATCGTCGTTGTGGACTACTCCAAATGGGTTGAAGTGGAAGCCATGGCTAGCCCTAATGCCGAACATGTCACTGACTTTGTTTGTAAAGGCATTATATGCTGCTATGGGATGCCATAAATAATTGTGGTGGACAATGGGACCCAGTTTGTGTTGAAGCTCTTTAAAGACTTATGCGCTGATTAGGGCATCAGGTTGAAATTCACGTCCGTGGCACATCCTTAGGTGAATGACTTGGCGGAGGTCACTGATAGGATGATCGCAGCACCCTTTAATGAAAGCTAAATGATGCCAAGGTCAAGTGGATGGAACCACTAACGAAACTCCTTTTAGTATGGTCTATGGGGTAGAAGCTAGAATACCATTCGAGGTGGACCTCTCATCCTATTGGGTCTAGTGCTTTAACCCTAACATAAGTGAGGAGTAGATGCGAGCAACCCTTGATTACTTGGAAGTTGTAAGAGAAGAAGTGGGTAATAAGTAGAGAAAATGATCGCTAAGTAGTACAATTAGAGGGTCAGGCAAAAATGATTCATCATAGGTGACCTAGTGCTCAGGCGAATCGCAGTGTCCAATCAGTCTAAATTAGGTGGAAAATTGGCCCCTAACTGGGAGGGTCCCTATTGAGTTACAACTTCTAATTCAATTGAATCTTATGAGCTGGCATCATTAGACTAGCAGCGCATACCTCGCATGTGGCATGTTACGGACTTAAGGTCTGTCCTCATTTGAGGTGAAGGGTCCACACAAGTCAAGAAATTAGCAAAGGAACACAAACACTTTGATCAGAAGATGTTTTTGAAGTCCTTACGAAAATTTGAAACCAACAACACCAGTTTTGTGCCAATTGGAGGTCGGTAGCCTCTTTTTTAGAGTTTATGCGTGTTTCATGTTTCGCGGCAACTTAACGAATTTGTCAATTGCGTTTAATCAAAAATTTTGAAAAATCTAAACTGAGACTTGAACTTAAAATCTAAGGCCACCATGGTGTTCCTCTCAGTGCAACGGGTTTGATGGACTGCGTCGATTTTCGAGACAAAAAAAATCATGGGTTCCATTATTGCATTTGAAAAAAAAGGGGGTGGGGTGAGAGAAAGGACAACCCCACCCAAAATATCTTGTAAAAACCCTAAACCCCTCCCCTTACGATAAGTACCCTCTTTCTCCTCGAGTTGTTTGTGTAGCCCTTCCCTCCCTACACCTAAGAACACCCTCACCCATCGTCGTTTTATCTCCCTCCCCCCACAGTTCCCACTCTCTCCCTTCCCCATTGCTCCTACTCCCCCCCCACCCATGCTGTCATCCTCCTGTTCACGGGCACCACCGCCACATCAGTCTCTAGTTGCTTACCTGCTTCCGTAGGCCGAGCTCTTCGGTGAGAACCCCCTCTTATTTTTTTTTTCCTCATGATGTGTGTGTTGATGTGCGCAAGAGAGAGAACAAGGGAGACGAGGGTGGCGGTCGTCTGTGCATGGGTGAGGAAGCGAAAGAGGCAAGCGGAGGCCTACAATGTGTGTGTGTGTGTTTGGCACATTGTGTTGTGTGTGTGCGTATGTGAAGGAGAGGGGCAATGATGGTGATGGAGGTGTTGATGACAAGGTGTGCATGTAGTAATGGCTTGTGGTGGTGGTGCTTAGGCCATGTCCATGCGTACATGTTGGTAGCTATGTCGTGAGGGGGAGAAGAAGAGGAGGTGACGACGAAGATTGACGGTGGATGTTGACTAGTGCGTGTGTGAGGGTGTGACATGCGTAGGTGAGCCAAGAATGTGGGGGATAAGGAGGTCGGTGAGGGTGGTGCTTCGTGGTGTGGACGCGAGATGGCTGGTGAGGATGGTCAGCATTGTTAGGAGAGCACTAGTGTGTGTATGGTTGGATGTGCGATCGGTGTTAGTTCAACCTTTCTTAATAATGGTTTTGATGATTTTACAACATAACAAAAAGTATAATAAATATATCAGAATCACTATTTCCTGTGTTTAAACATCTTTCAGTTACAGGTCTCAAATTATATCTCAAAGGCCAAACTCGAAGAAGAGGACATTTTGTCTAGGTCTTAGGAATGTTTATACATCAATTTAAAAAGAGTTGTAATTTTCCTTTTATTAAGTCTAGAAGTGTTGTAAAGAACCTCTAGCTAGATATAGGAATCCTTGTCTTAGTCACTCAACACTTAGGTAAAAAACTATAATGAAATCCAATTTCAAACCAAATACATCCTTTAGTATTATACGTCTAATATAGTCTCTAGACGTCTGATATTGAAAGATAAGTCATCTGATGTTTAGATTAGACATCCAATGACCATATATATAGCTTGAACAAATTGAACACTTAGACTTCAGATGATCAAACCTCTCTCTAGTCATCCTTAGTCCACTCAAGATGTTTGATAATACTATCAGATGTCGAATAACAGACTGTTAGAACATAATCATGCCCAATCCTCACTTTGTTAGACCAAATTCTTCACAAGTCAAGTTAGGAATATTTTATTAGTATTATCAGACGCCCAGAAGCCCTTGCAGACATCCAATAATGGAATGTTAAGGATAATTTAACTTAAATATCGATTTGTCGAACGAAATCTTGATTATGAGATTCTATAGAAATCATAACCCACATGTCATCATGAGTATCAGACGACTAGTAAGAATGTCAGACGTCCAACAAATGTCTTATCCCTAAACACTAGATCCCTGTTTGGATCTAATCAATTCCAGGAACAAACTAACTCTTTTTCAAACATCCAAAATTGCCATCAGACACTTTATAATGAGCAATCAGATGTCCTTCTTTGTCATTCTTGGTGGATCTGACTAGTCATTGCTTGGGCTTCCTTCCTTGGTCTCCAGGTTCCTTAGGCTCTGTGAGCTTTTTCCTTTCATGGATCCATTGTCTTGGTCTTATCCTTTTCTCCCTCATTATCACCAGATTATGGTTTCTTCACATATTTGGATGTGCATGCCATCCTTACCTCATGCCGTATAACAAACACAAGTTACAACATGTTCCTCTCTACATATTTTTCTTACTATAGCTAGAACTGCAAAGCTTATAATTGCTTTAATCCACTTACAAACAAGATCAACATATCAACACAAGTCATCTTTTATGAGTCCTTTCCATTCCACCAAATAGTCCATTCATCTCACTTTCATACAACCCTAAGACCAACATACCTTCTATCCATTCTACTAAACTTTAGTTGTGCTCCACCCATAAAGATTCCTCCAAAGAATAACTATACCTTACCAATACTGAAAGGAGTTGATCAAGTCGCTTTGTGGGATCATGAAAGCGTGAAAATGATGTTTTGAAATTTTAAAATGATGATCGATTTGCTGCCCAAAATTGATCTACAAGCGAATTAAAAACATCTAAAATTGGAATCACATGGGAGAGACTAATTTTTTCCCATTCTGAGGTCTTACAAGAAAGAGGTATACCTTTGCGAGTGGTGTAGATCAGCATCCCAAGAGAGGTGCCTTCTACTATAAGTCCCTGTATGGAGAAGACCCTTCCTCTCGGTAGGTTGATGAGACCTGTCGTTTAGAGAACACTTAACTTTTGATCTCTATGAATGCCTTTACGAATCTTGAAAGTGATGCTCGTTGTCCTCAATTCACGTAGTCCTCTAGCGGGAGGAGCTACTTCCTTATGCCCTTTAGAAGAAATAGATGACTATCAGGAATAGAGGTTGTCCAAGGCCAATGCCTCTAAACGTTCGACACTCGTGTTGGACTTTTGGCAACCTCTCTAGAAGTCTAGACCAAGGTTTGGACATCCAAGATGAAGTAGGGAGAAGAGAGAGGACATTGGCCTTTTTCTCTTTTCTTTGGTGGTGAAGGTAGGATTTTGATCAATTATCGGTTAGGGTTTCTTTTTCCCTTCGGGAGATAGATATAGGGATTCCAAACTAATCGTAATATGATGAAATCCCTTGGATATTCATCTAAGGGATGAGATCAAATTCTACTTGATTTTTTTGCAAGATTAGCTCATAACAAATTATGGGGAGTTGGAATTTACTATTTAATTTACATCCAAACTTTTTGGTTTAAGCCCAAGCAAATTGGGCCCAATTAAACATTAAATCAAATGTTATTTAACATCTTAAATAATAATTGAATTGTCTAAAAGTAGAAACCCATCAAAATTACTATTAGTTTCATTATGCTAATAGCAAAGCATTTAGGATTCTTGGAATTATGGGACTATGCCTTTTTAGGTATTCCAAATACCCATGATTCCTTCACACATGGAGGACAATATTGCCCTTGAGGTCTAATTCCATTAGCAGCTACCATTTCTCTTTGGATAATATTATTTTTGACTTCTCTTTGTTTCATTGGGACAAGAATGAATGCCATCTCCTTTCCTAAAGGAATGTATTCTTCTTTTTCATGCTTGAGTCTGATTAAGGCTCCGAGATTACATGTGGAATTCGTCTTTTCCAATATACTCAAAGTGAGCTCTCACCTCCAATCCACTGCATACAGTTATAAAGTAGATTTGTGTGATTCCTTCAAGAGATCATGTGTCTCTTGTTCTCTCTCACATACACCAACTTTCCAGTATCAACATCAAGGTCGGTGTATCTATCATTGGTTCACCAAATAAATGCATGTATTCGTGAATAGAGACACATATTTGTCTCAGGTTAAAGGATACACATTCTCTATGACAGTATTGAAGATGAACTTTGATTATCTCCTGTTTCATTAGGTGAACTCTTTGACTCAACTCACGTGACAGTTTTGAATCTTCATTTAAGAACATCAATCAGGCAATGGTCTCTAGAGCTCCTGTCTTAGGTTGGATTGGTAATAGCTTGCCACTCCCATTACGTGATAGATGTTTGGCCTAGTGCACAACATGGCATGCATTAGATTGCCCATTGCATAAGCATATGGACATCCACCCATAGCTTTTTTCTCTCCAACTATTTGGACAAAATTCCCTTTGATAATGAAATCCACTGTTTGCTAGGGAGAAAGCTCTTGTTTGAGTTATCCATGCAAAATCTCTCCAAGATCTTGGTGATGTATCCTTGCTGTGACAATTTTCTTTACTTTATTTTTGAAGATCTTCAAAAGTAAAGAAAAGAGGATTAGTTTTCTCTGAGATCCTTCATCCTAAAGTTCTGGGATAACCAAGGTTTAATACTGGATAACATCACTATGTCATTCCCAATGAGTAGGATGTTGTCCATGTATAGCATTAGAAAGGTGATAGCACTCCCACTTGTCTTCTTGTAGATACAAGTTTCATCTGGATTATGATTAAATGTATAACCCTTTGTGGTCTCATCAAAATGAGTGTTCCAACAATGAGAAGCCTACTTGAGCTCATAAATGGATCTCTTTAGCTTGCATACTTTTCTTTCCACACCATCTACTTGGAAACACTCAGGTTGCTTCATGTAGATGTCCTCCTTGAGGAATCCATTGAGGAAAGAAGTCTTGACATCCATCTGCTAGATGTCATAGTCATGGTACATGATGAACACTAGGTAGATATACATAATTTTCCTAATTTATGCTAGTTTCATTAGCATTCACATCAATTGTGCATTATAAATATCTCATTTTAGATATTAGTTCATTCTAACATTGGATATGCATCTTAGGGTTAATTATTGCTTCTTAGAGGTTGGTCTTGTATTATACTAATGTTATTCATTTTTTCTTTACAAGAGCCTAAATAAATGCCACTTGGTGCCATGTAAGAGTGCCACCTAATTAATAACTCATGTCACCTATAGCTAGATCCTAGCCATCCATCCTAGGTCTACCCCTAGCCCTTCATTTAAACACAAACACACAACCACCAACAAACTCTATCCTCTCCATCCACCATCCAAAGTCCATGCTCCATCAAACCCAATCTCCACCCTCCATCTTAATCAAGCCTAATCTTAGCCCTCCATCAAATCATAATGAACCTAGCCTTAAACTTTACCCAAATACACACTAATCACCCTCCTTAATCCCACACCAACATTAACCCCCCATCCTAGCCCTCCATGTTTCCCTCCATCATCACCATCCACTCACCTTGATGCATGGCCCTTCATCCCAACCAATCACATCACACTCCCTTTCTATAAAGACCATCACCCTTCCACACCATGATCATCTTTCTCCACCATTAAGGCCCCCTTGGGGGCACCTCCTTCTCACACCCTCTTCCACCTTCGAAGAATAAAGACAAGCAAGAATAAATAAAGATAAGGGGGGCACATGGCAACCTCTCAACCTCCCTACAACTCAATCCCTAAGACAACCTATACTAAAACTAGCCTTGTCCTAAGCTTCCTAATGACCTTCCTACCACCCTCCATCTTGCATCCATTGGCCACTAGGAAACCACCTAATTTTAGTAACCAAAAACTCACCCAATCTAGATCCTACATACCTCATCCAAAGGCCTAAGATGGTATGCTATTTTTAGCCTACACATACCATCATGGTTGGCCATGAACTCCATCCAAAATAACTCCATAGCTGGCCATGATTTGCCCATCTTGGCCATCCATTTTTCATCCTAGGGACTCTATTAGATGACTTAAAACACATAACCCAAGACCCTCTCCTTGGATAGCCACAACCTCTCCTAAAAGCTCTTCGTAGCCGTCCATAAATAACATCCTATCTAGACCCTTCATCCCATCATTAACGGCCCTTAATATCCCTCCATGATCGACCAAGACAAGACCTAATCTCCATCATTGGATCCCCATCCCAAGGCCTAGTATAAACCTTAGAAAGCTAACCTCATTCGAGCCCTTCATCTAATCCTTTGGGCCATAATTTGCACTATCTATAAAAAGTCTAGGATCCTACCACTTAAGGCATCTCTTCCTCTACATTCTCCTCACTACCACTCTCCTTCACCTCTATAAACTTTCCTGAGAAGCCATCCTCTATGGTCGTCATCTCCCTCTTCCTCCATTAGAGTAGGCCCTCTACCTTATTCCCTTAGGTTTCCATTAGCTTCCCTCTCCTACCACCTTGCTCTGTAGTCGTCCCCCTTGCTCTTTACCTCTCCTTCATACCACTCTTTGGAAGCTTCTTGCAACCTGGTAGCCTCTATGCCATCCTCAACTTCGCAACCCTACAAGCGCTCACAGGCAAAGCTCCATTTGCATCTTCTTTATCTCTCCATCTCTCTCTATTTCTCTTTCTATTTTTATTATTTCCATTGTAGCTAGAATTTTTTTGCAATCAAACTTAGTATTCAATGAAATATATTTTGATTTGCTTTAGTTCACTTTTGGCCATTTTCTTTACTTTAATTTATTTTTAGCATTATTGATCTATCTTTCTCATCTCTAAAAATACAAAAAATTACAAAAGATAAAAATAAAAAAACCCCAACATAGTGAAAAATAATATATGCCTCCTTGGATGACCTAGACTCACTTAAATCCAATTTAGAAATATTAAAAGTTTGTCGTACGATTTCGATTACAATGAACGTATTTTATAAACCATTGATTTCGTGCAACAATTTTTTTGGCATATTGTTGGGGAGGCAAACAATTTGTTTTTTTTGCATTCATAGTTTCTAACTCACTCTATCTCCTTTGTTGTTTTGTGTGCAGAAAAATCACGTAGGAGCACGGGATCGGGACATAAGATGCTAGACGAAGTAAAGTGCAGGTTAAGAAAACCTAGGTATATTTCTCCATCTTAGGATTAGGTCTTAGAAAAAAAATCCTTCCTAGTCACCCTAGGTAGTGTTTGCTTGATTTGCTTTAAAAAAAAATTGAAAACAAAAATCTCTTTTGTGGATGTGTTTTTTATTTGTATTTAAAAGAAAACAACATTTCTAAAAAAGTTTAGATTGGAAATCTGAATTTAAAAATTTTAATTTGAGAGTTCCTAACGTCCAAAATCCACCAAATTTGAACTGAACATGAACTTGTAAATTAGGAACTACCATATCAAATTTTAGGTTGAAATTCATTGTGAAAATTTTTTAAAAATTCACATAATAGACTTGAGTCTAGGTCCAAATAGAACCTAACTTTTTTTCACTATTTAGATTTTTTTTGAATTTTCTACAAATCCAAATTACCTGAAATAACTTTTTCTAGATTTTTAATCAAGTCAGGAATCACTTAAAAAATTGGGAATTTTTTGAGCATGGGTACTACTTGATTTGGTCGTTTCTTTAACTGGTGTCTTTTCTGACTTTTAGACCCCAATACACAAAAAATTCCACAAAAATTATTTACTCTATCTGAAAAATTATGGAAAAATTATTTTTGTGTGCCTAATTGAGTGGTGCTCGAAGTCATAGCTTGCTTTACTTGGTCTGCACCACTCCACAATTCAAAATCGATTTGTTATAGAAGTTGCTTGATCTTAGGGTTAATTTTAGGATTTGACTAAGCACTCATCATTTTTTGATCTTAAAGGTAGAATATCTCCACCTGTGATTGCAAAACCTTGTGTGCCACGCAAACCTTATTTGTATCCATATAAATTCAAATCCTAAAAGCTACTCTAAAAAGACTTTAACTCTAAAGGACATTCATCCTAAAAGACTTGTTTGAAACCCTTTGGTTATGAACTACACACTCTCAATTGGATAATTAAGGGTTACAACCCACAAATTGTCCCATCACATTCCCGAGCACTCTTACAATCCCAAGCCTTAATAAAAATTCATTAGACGTTGGCCCTAAGGATTTCACAAGTCTAAGCTTTGGGAACGTAAGTTAAGGTGCATTGAATGGGCTCATTTGCTTGGGAAAATCTTAGTGTCTATGGTTGCAGGGTAGCACCAAATGGCTGCGGTTAGGGGGTACAAAGGAGCCTATCTAATCCCCTCATATTCAATCTCGCTAAGACTACTTAGGTGGGTGAGCCTAATTTTGTGCATTTTTAGCTGTCCTTTCAAAGTTTTAGGTCATTTAAGGGTTACACTTTAAGTCTTAAACTTTGTTTGCTTGGTTAAAATCTTCTCTCATCTATCTCCTCTTATCTCTTAGAGTTTCATCTTGTGTATGAATGGTAGGTGATCTTTGAAATTGGATTTAGAACTCCCACTAGATAAAATTTCTAGGAGGAAATTATCTCAATCTACCACCCATCCTGCTACCGTGGCTAGTTCTAGCCATCATGAAGATAAACATGAGGAGGAAATTCACATTGAGGATGACCCTATAGCTAAACTCCAACTCCAAATCAAGGCCCAAGGGGAACATCATGATAGGAAAATTAACACCATCCTCCAAGCTTTGCACCGATTTCAAAATTCAACTAAGCCTAAACCACTTAGGGATTACTATAATTCATTTGACACTCAACCAAAGTCATAATTTAAGGTGCCCAATAATAAGGATGATTCTGAACTAAAGCTTAACATTATCAATTGCATCCCTTACTTTCATGGCAACAACAATGACGACCCCTTATAACACTTGGAAGAACTTTAGAATATTGGGAGAACTTTGGCCCTAGGAATATGGATGAGGATATTCTTATGATGAAAATGTTTCCTTTTTCTCTCAAGGACAAGGTGGCTTAATGGTTTAGATCTATTGGAAAACCCATTAGGACTTGGGAAGAACTTAGGAGTGCTTTTCTTAAAAAGTTCTTTCCCATGGGAAAAATGAGTGCCTTAAGACGTGCCATTATGACCTTCACCCAAAATCTGGGCAAACAACTCCTTGAGGCATGGGAGTGCTTTATTGACTGATAAGCGAGATTTTACGCAGGAAAGATTGAGCATGAAAACCTGTCGTCGCAGTTGCAAAAAATCTTCTAATCAAATAATTTACCGAAACTCTAATGAGTCCTGGGTCGAACATGTGGAGGTTACGTCAATTTTTTGGAAATTTGTGATTTTTTTTTTATATTTTCTGTAAGAGAAGATCACAATATTTTCCAACTCTACGCTATTCTATTCTACTTACAAAATAGAGAAGAACGAGTTAGAGAGAGAAATTACTTTTATAGCTAACAAATGTTTATTACAAAACTAATGCTGGAAAGTGAAATTTACACTAGAAAGTAGTAAAAAGATTGAAGAGATATTATCCTCCTCGATGAATGCTTGGAAGACGAGCCGGTCGAATGACGCTTGAAGGAAGAAGAATGGAGATGGAGGAAGGAGGGCAAATGTGGAAGAATCGGGGATGAGGTAGGACGTTGTCGTCGCGGGATCCGCTTCCGAAATGGGGGCTAGAAGACAGCTGGCGAGAGCTGCATGAATGGGATGAGAAGTGGAAAAATATTTTTTTTTAACTCTAGTGGAGCTTCTCGTAGCTTGGGAGCATTAGAGCGAGCTTGAGAACTTGTGTTCTTAGCTCTTAGGAGAGGTGAGAACAGAAGGAAGGGATGAAGAAATGTGCAGGAGGGGTAGGCTATTTATAGGTAAGAAAATGGGGCAAAAAGGTCATTTCCAAGGCCTTTAGAATTAATATGCAGCCTTTAGTGATGCATGTAAGCATTACTAAAGGGGAAGAGATCGTTGGCGAGCGTCCATGCATTTCAAATTGCACGCGTGCAATCTCCGCCGTCCGATGTTGATCTAGTGGCTCACGTTCCACATGCCTGCAATGCTCAGATCGTGCTCGATCTCAATCAGACGGTTGGGATCGCATCCAAACGACTTAAGATCACATGTTTCAGCCATTTCAATGGACGTGTTTCAAATCGCCATAGTCGTTGGATGACTGATGAACAACTCAGATCATGCATTGGATGCCTCTACAGATTGCATGCACTCCTTGCATTAGATCATGCGTGTGATTATGCGTTATCTTGTGTGTGTTCATCTGCCTTCATCCAGCGTGCCACGTTGTTGCCATTGTGACTGTGTGATTGAGATTGCACGGCTCAATTTTGTCGCGCCTTGTCTTTAGTGGATCAAATTTTTGCTGCGTGCCTTGAACGTGCACCTTATGTTGTGCATAAGATGTTCGACTACTGTGCTATGAGCATGAGTGTGTCACGTCTTTGAATTTCCTCCACACGCTCTCAATCATCTGATCTTGATCCAACGGTTGAGATCGCATGTTGAGTTGATGAAGATGCAACGTGGCAACATGGCTTCTTGGTGGCCATTGGATTGAGATCTAACAGTGGAGAGCAAACACCGAGGGCGCCTTTAGGAGTGTGTGGGCATGCTGGGGTGACAATGGGCAGCTCTAATGGTTCCATGTGGCACCATATGAGCCGTCCATCTTCTTTTGCTTGTAGGTAGTGCCATGGATGTCGGATTGAATCGATTTTCACGTCGTTGGGCTGCGATCATCGATCTGAACCCATCCGTGTGGTTGGATTTGTCGTATGAAGTTTGGATTTGCACCACCTTGTACCTTGACCTTTGATCTTCCTCGGATTGCATATGATGTTTACGGAATTCCGATCAAGATGATTTTGGAGGTGTTGGACTCCGATCGTCAACCTGATTAGATCCGTATGGTTAGATCTTCAATCTGAGGCCCCAAAATATATTGTCTTATCCCCTAGCCACAAAAAAAGGTGAATTAATACATAATTATAGAAATTATTCTAAATGGAGAATGATGCATGTTATGCAATATTTATAATGTATGATGCTTCTTTGGATTTAGGAACATGCATAAATAGGAAAATCAACATGGATAAATGTAGATTTATCACTCTCATGCCTATCTTTTACTAATCCTTAGCATAATTAAATTAAATGCTATGTATAAATAGAATTATTTAGGCAACAGTTATTTCTCAACAATAAGAAATTTCTACTAAAAACCTAAACTACAAAGACTCAACAGCACCCAGGTGCCTGCCAAAATGCAAATCGTCCAAGCCCTCGCCTTATTCAAAAGCAAATACATTTTTTTCTTTTTCTTCTTTTTTATTTTTTTTGGAATTTTGGGTTTAGAGTTTTAGGGTAGCTTTCTACGGCTACCTAACTTGCCTAAAACTCGAAAAGAACTCGAATTGTTAAGCATCTTATTGTGTAAATGTGATAGGCTCACTAATTGGCAATTAGAACAGACTTTAGGCTTCTACAACTCTAGGTGACCCTTAAAAAAGTTTCTGCCTAAAGGTTTATCTTTTCAATTGGTAGTTTCCTCCCTACTTTTATTTTTTTATGGGGTTAACACAAGGGCAAACCCAGTGCATATCTCCCCAGCTTATTCTACTTCCCTGCTTCTTCCTAAGTGTTTAGGAATTATTTGTACATTTTTATAGGTTGGGTTCTCGACAACTGACAATGGAGGGTTACCTACGGCAACTTGCCAGTCATACTTGTGTTGTAAAGTGTAGCTTATTTTTTTCTTCTTTTATATATATATATATATATATATATATTAGTAGGGGGCTTCCCTGATCTAAGTAAATGCAGCAGAAAGAGAATGATCTGTGGTTGGGCTTTAGACAACTAACCAATGGGGGTTACCCATGACAATTTGCTAGCCATACCACCCTAGAAAGTTCATTAACTACCTAATTTCCGTTAAATTGTCGAAAAGTGAGTCAGTGTAGATAGTGTGCAGATGCTTAAACTATAAGTCCCCTTGAATCAGAGGGCAGGTTGATAAGTCGTGTACTTATCACTCTAACTTATTAGCCAATTAGAAATGAATATTAGATGACAAAGACTAGAAAAATAAGTCCACATTTTAAATGGACACTTGGACTGATTAAGCTTGAAGACCTGAAGAGTCTAAGTGTTCGGGTCCTATTGTATTCTTTCCTAAAGTTTAAAAACTTCTGATGCCTAAGTTCTCTTTTCCTAATTCAATTTTGTTTCCATAAATAAAGGGAAAAATTAGAGAAGTTTATAAGAAATCTATAGAGATGACAATATAATTCAGAAATGAATCTACCCTCCCATGCTTAGCTTATGCAATGCCCTCATTGTAAATAAAAGGCATAACAAAGGGCAAAATAAGCAAAATATCGCCTACATTTTGTGATGCTCTAGTCAGCTTTGAGTTAGACTGAACAAATGTTGAGTTTAATGTCATCAGCTAGGCGAGGTCTAGCCAAAAGAAAGATCAAGGTCAAAGCAACCTTGTTTGAGATGGGTTTAGGAATAACATAGTCAACATAAGGTTTAATACGTTGTCTGTTGACCTTAAAAGAATTACCTGTCTTTGGGTCAGAGATTTCAATGACTCTATTTGGGAATATTCGATCAATAATGAATTATCCATTCCATTTGGACCTAAGCTTATTGGGAAAGAGCTTTAGTCGAGAATTAAAGAGCCAGACCTTTTGGTTTGGCTCAAAGCTCTTGCAGGAAATCGTCTAGTCGTGAAGAGCTTTGATCCTTGCCTTATAGATCTTGGCATTCTCATATGCGTCATTTCTAAGCTCCTCCAACTCAGATTGAGGCACACTACCCTCGTTCAAAATAGCGTCGGTTGTAAAAGGTTGAACTATCCTCGTTCAAGTAGTTCAGATAGTGGATTTGATCGACTCGATCGATCGGGAAAAATCCTAAGTCGAGAGGCTTAGGTGGTGATTTATACTTGGGTTTGAGTTTCCACCTAAAAATCTGTTGTGCACTTGTGATTGTTGCTTTTTGTGGGATTTTTATTTTACTTCCGCACATTTTCCGTATCAAGCTATCTCACCCCCTTCGTTGTAGAAATTTCATTAGGTATTAGAGAAGGTTTCGCGTATCGACATAACAACCCGACGAAGATCAAAGGGAGGGGAGGAGTTCCGTGATGAGGATATCTGAGGGGCAGTCTACTACTCGTCCACCATTTTTCGACGGGAGCAACTACCAGTACTGGAAGCTCAGAATGAAGACGTGGCTTCAAGCTAACGACTTCACCATCTGGGCCAGCTGTGAGATGCCTTTTGACATCTCGAAGAGACCCACCGCAGGCTACTCATAGCAGCAAATTCAAAAGCTCTCTCTCAACTCGAAGATAATGAATGCATTGTATTACGTGTTGAGCCAAGAAGAATTCAACCGCATCTCACAATGCGCCACTGCATAAGAGATTTGGCACACTCTAGAGGTAGCTCATGAAGGTACCTTCGAGGTAAAAGCTTCTAAAATGAATATTTTATCTCAAGAATTTGAATCTTTGTCAATGAATTCTAATGAGTCCTTGATTGAGATGTACACCAGGTTCACTCTCATAGTGAACAACCTTAAGTCCTTAGGAAAGACTTTCATAAAGGAGGAGCTTCAAGGAAAGCTACTCCGTTCCTTCAGACCGGATTGGGAACAAAAGGTCATTGCCATAGAGGAGATGAATGAAGTAGAGGAGGTTAACATGGAAGACCTCTTAGGCAATCTTATGGCCTATGAGATGAAGTTAGAGTAGAAGAAGAAGGATACACCGGAATCGAAGCCAAGGAGGACTCTCACCTTCAAAGCCTCTTCGGACACCAAGGTAAGTTTCGACGATGAAGACCTTAGGATTTTACTTAAGAAATTCTCCAAGTTTTGTAGGGATTCAAAGAGAGAAAAGAAAGAGAAGAAGGAACAAGGTAGACCGAGACATTGCTACCATTGCAACGAAAAATGGCATCTTCAACTTGAGTGCCCTCTTCTCAAGAAGGAGAAGAAGAAGGAGAAGGAAAAGAAGTACAAGAAGAAAGTGTTCCAAGCTACTTGGGATGATTCAAGCTCGGAGGAAGAAGGGGAAGATCCCAAAAAGGACGAAGTCGCTTGCATGGGCTTCATGGCCATGGCAAGTGATAGCGATAGCGACGATGGCGATGATGAGGTAAATTACGATGTACAAGATGCCTTTGATGAGCTTTATGAAATTAGTAAGTCATTAAAGGTAGAAAATAAAAATATTAGAAAGAATCTTACTCTTCTAAGATCTAAAAATGAAAGGTAGTGATTAAACTTAAAGATCTAGAAACTAGTTCTGGCCCTAAAAATGAAATTTTGTTGTTTGAAAACAATGATCTAATTAATGAAAATAGTAAATTGATTGAGGAAAATACTGGTTTGAAAATAGAAATTTCTGATTTAAAGACCAAGATGCATGCTATTGAAAATGAACTTGCATGTCTTAGGGAAGAATCTAATAAATTGATGAACAAATTAGATGACTTTTCTAATGATAAAGTTAGCCTTAGTCATAAGGATGAGAAAGGATCTCTCTCAAGGAGACCCACTAACAGATCCGGATCCAAATTGACTTGGATACCAAGGAGAGAATTAGAATCTTATTTCTCAGGTTGCAAAGATTTCAACATCAAGGATTGGAATTACAAGATGAAGAATGGTCAACTCGAATTGGGAGGACCAAGGAGTAGACCAAAGAGGAAGATGAGAAGATCGATGAGAAGATCGACGGGTGATCAAGTCGCCACACATCGACCGCTCGATTTGAGACCAGCGCCGATGCTCGGACCTCCAAGCTTCGGAAGGGAGCTCCGTCCAATTTGGCATCAACCTCCATTTGGGCCACTCTATTGGCCTTGGTAAGTGAGGTACACTCTAAACCCTATTTTCTTTTAATAGCATCTAGATAGGGGGAGTTATTAAAATTGATAAGCTATTTGTCCTTCATTAGGGAGGACTTAAAAGTAAGCTATATTTTCTTTATATAGGGGGAGTTAATTATATAGCTATCTTGTTATTATAAAAAGGGGGAGATTGTTACTCTTGTTAAATAGAGGAAATTAACCCAAAATTAGAAGAGCATGTTATAAGGGGGAGTATAGGAGAATTAAAATTGATGAAACCTTTTTTGATAATGTCAAAAAGGGGGAGAACTTTTTGGATTATTACTTATAGCTTTTTCATCAGAAAAAAGGGGGAGATTGTTGGTGCAAGGGCACCACGATTGTTAATTTTAATGATAACAAAATACTTGATATTTGACATTCGCTTTTGAGTCCAAGATTTCAAGTCAATTGCAAATGGATACAAGTGTGAAGAGCTCGCGTCCATGGTGGATTGGAGGAGCTCATTGGAGTAGAAGGAGCTTCGCTTGGAGCGAGAGCTTGAAGACAAGAAGAATATGATAGATTTCTATTTGTCTTATAGTCTGTACTTTGTATCTTTCGTTCTTTGCCCTTTATTTTCTTAGATTACTTGTTAAAAAGTCCCAAAGTAACAAAATTGTAGTCCTAGGAATACTTACTCAACCCTAGGATACTTAGACTCTTCGTAGTTAACTTAGAAAACCGAAGTAGGCACCAGACAACCTGATCTGATGTTCAATCTGGAAATCAGACATCTAATCTTTGACTTTAAGACGTTGACTGTTTGTTCAGACGTCCAAAAACACTTAGGCTGGAAACTACTCTATGTCTGCCATGTTTAGACTCCAGCCTTTAGTCCAGACATCTTAGAAGATGTCTGATGACATTGCCAGACATCCAATTAGTGAAATGTTGGCTTAGAAATATAATCGTTGAGGATTGACCCTTAATCTTATTTCAGATGTCCGTAGAGGACCTCAGACGTTTGATAAATAGACGTTAGCCCTTGATTAGGTCAAAATCACTTCTCATTAGAGATATAGCCATTTGTGCCTCGGAAAATCCATTCTCGTAGTTATTTAGGTTTCCATATGCCTAGACCTAGTGCCAGACATCCAAGATGTCGTTTGATTGACTTTCACTGGAACCCTATTTAGGTTTGATTGAAGTCAGTAAGGAAACCCATCTAGGATTAGACGTTTGATTAACTTTCCAAATGTCTTAAAAGTAGTTTCCAGACGTCTGATACTTTTCCCAGACATTTAATAACACTGTCAGAATCATTAATGACCCTGATTCTAGCTTAATCTGCCTTAGGTTTGTTCCCAACGGCTATAGAAGCCTTTCAAGGCCTTCCAAAGCCTTCTAAGCCATCTATAAATAGAGGGGGAGCTCTCCTTTGTTACACACACTCAAGACACATCAAGCATTACCACTTCCACTCACATTGTGTCCTAGAGAAGAAGATCATCTAGAAGTGCTATTGCTCTCTAAGATCCTCTAGCCCATATTAGAGAGCACCACATTCGCTGTGCATGCGCTCTCCCACCATCGTATACGAGAGCATTGTCGTGCCTTTGCGTGATTCGCGCATCCATGTTGCCAAGTCAACACACTTCCACCAAAGGGAAGATCCTTTACCTATAGTTGCTAGATTTAATTATTCACTTTGGTTGGGTATTCGTTTTACGAATTTTCGTCTCCATCGAGAGACTAAATACTCCTCGTGAAGCGGAGGGGTTTTAGACACGCTACCATCATTTAAAGTAGCGTCGGTTGTAAGGGGTTGAACTATCCTCGTTCAAGTAGCTCGAATAGTGGATTTGATCGACTCGATCTATCGGGAAATCTTAAGTTGAGAGGCTTAGGTGGCTATGGTTTTTACCTGGATTTAGGTTTCCACCTAAAAATCTGTTGTGCACTTGTGATTGTTTCTTTTTGTGAGATTGTTATTTTATTTTTGCACATTTTTCGCATCACGCTATCTTACCCCCTCTGTTGTAGAAATTTCATCTTGTACGCTGCATGGTAGGCTCAAAGAGTGTTATCAAGTGATGAGAACCTCATCATGAGCCATAACTAGCTCATTTTGACCTAATACAAAGGATAAAAGCTCCTACATATCTCAAGGAAAGGCTTAACTCAGAGAATCCTGAGTTTGAGAAGAAAACAAGTCATAAGGGGTAAAAATGCAATTTTACCAGTATAATCTGCATACAGGGTAATTCAGGGCCCAAACATAGGTCAAAGCAGCTTAATAAGAATAAGAGTGGGATGAAATGATCTAGCAAGGGCTACAGCAATTCCAAGAAACTAAATGATAATCTGTAACCCTAAAACAACCCACTTCAATTCACAAGGTTCGAGGCAAAGTAAAAATAGAATAAACCCTCTAAAATTCATAGAAAAATAATCTCCAGGGTTTAGAACCTTCAATTTGGCCTTCAGAACCCTTTTTGACCTACATTGAGAACCATGCCCAATTAATAACTTAATTTGGGTTTTTGCGCAAATTGACCGGTCAAACAAGGTTTAATATGGAAATGAAATTCACCATCAGATTCCTTAGGTCCTAATTAGTCATGTATAAAAACTTGAGCCTAAGAAGAAACCTCCTTGACCGACTTTACACTTTGGTCCTCATATATTTACTCTTTGGCCCTCAACTTTTGAACCCTCGCATTTTGGCCCCTAACTCTCCTTCGTTCTTTGCAATCAGGTCCCTCCTGCAAAACCTGCCAGCACCATGCTCCGGCGACCTTGCGCGGAGCATGGCGCCGCGCAGGGTGAGGTGGGGGACCTGGCAAGTAAACCGGGGGTGCCCTGCGTCGTCAGCCGTCGCAGGGACACCCCCCTGGTCGTTGTAACCCACCATACCGGCCGTGCGAACGCACGGACGGTATGGGTTCTTGCTTCCGACCATCCTCCGGCGAGGGAGACACGTCGTCTCCCTCCGCCTTCCTCCCTGTTTGATCCCTATAAATACCCCCCGTTGCTCCACCGACCGGGGCAGCCTGGATCTGACGGAGAAAATCCCCAACTTTCTTCTCTTCTTCCTCCGGCAGACGCTCACCAGCTCCGGCGGTTTCCTCCCCCTCCACCTCTTCGCTCTGCCGCAATACCAGCAGCAGAGACTTCCTCCCCTGTTCTTCCCGCGCCACGCCGCACCCAGCTGGCGCCTCTCTGGCTCTCTGCTCGCCGCCGCCCCTTTCCCTGAGCATCGTCTTCTCCGGCGACAGTCGATACGACTGTCGCCCTGTTCCTCCCCCTTCGTCCCTGCAAGTAAGCTAGAGCTACTCCCCTTCTTCTCCTCTTTCTTTCCCCGCTTTCAATTTATTCAATTAAGCCCTCGACCGACCCTGACCACCTTCACCCCCTTCGTCTCCGACCACCCTCCGGCGAGCCGCTCCCATCACCTCAGCGACCCACACGGCTCGCCGACCACCGCAGGACCTCCGCCTCCTCACCCTGATCAACCTCCGCCCTGCCACTCCCCCCACATCACCCTCTGCAACCCCACCGAACAGACCCATCCTCCGACCCACAGTCCGACCTAGGGCAGCTCTCGCACGCCGCCCCGCGCCTCGCCACCACCCACACGAGCTTCGCCGCACCCTGGCGAAGCTCCTGGCACTTTCTGATTAGGCCGAGAGGCTGTTTTCTTGTGAACAGGCCACCCGACCTCCGCCGCCATTGACGCGCAGGAGGAACTGCTTCCGCCTGCAGCTACAGGCGCGCCACGCTCAGCGCCAAGCCCAGATTCAACTCCCAGGCCTTGCGAGGAGTCTTGGCAAAACACCAGGTTCGCAGCTAAGGAAGAAAGTTTCGCGTGACGCCGCCATCTCCTGCTGATTTCCCCGCTGCGGGCGCGCAATTGAGGTGGGCCATTTAGTCCCACCTCGGAAACGCCTGAAGAGTCGCAGCGACATAAGATGCAAAAGTGCTGAAGGCTTACTGCCTCAGCACACGGGGTGAGGTCCCCTTCACCCGCCCGGTTACCTGGTCTCGTCCGCGCTCACGCCCCGCGGACCTGACCTGACCCGACCCGACCCGACTTAAGACTGACCTGCACTCCTCGCCCACCACGCACGTCGGTGGGCCTGGACCCGGGCCTGACCCGAACCCGGTTACCCGGCAGCTCTGGGAGAGCTTTCCCAAGAGTGGTTTCAGAGAGAGAGAGAGACGCGGGGGGGGGGGGGGGGGTAGAGTAGGTTTTGCCTCTGACGAAAAACTCTGAAGTGTGCAGGCACAGGCGAAGAAGAAGACCCGCGGAAGAAGGAAGCTGACTGTAGCAACAGGTAGTTAAGTCGTCTGATTTGGAAATCAGACGACGGCCTGAAGGGAAAAGAAGAAAGGAAGGGTGACGTCCCTGGCTGAAAAAGAAAAGAAGAAGCTGACACTTAGCCGCAGGGAGGAGAAACAAGAAGAAACTCTACAGAAGAGGAAAGGCTGCAGAGAAGAATTACAGCAGAGCCAAGGAAGAAGAAACCTTCACAGAAGAGACTGCAGAAAAAGAAGAAGAGAGGCCAAGACAGAAACCAAGGGAGAAGAAGAAGGAGATCTGAAGAAAGAAAGAAAGAGGAGCATCACCTCTGCAGAACAAAGAAGAAGAAGGAGATCTGAAGAAAGAAAGAAAGAAGAACATCACGAGGAGACAACAAAGAGAACAACAAATTCTTTCCCTCTCTCTTTCTTTATTTTGTAAAAGAAACATGTATATCTCTAGAATACAACTTGCTCCCTGAGTTCGACCTCGGGAACTCTTTTATTTTCCGAGTAAAAAATTTATATATTTGAAATGTTGGTAATAACCGGCTATACTACAACGTTATAACAAACTAAAACCCGGTTGTCCAAGACGATTTCATCAAGCTTTTGGGTCCAGTCTTTCCTATCGGGCCTAAATGTTTTCCGAAGAATATTCTTGATCTCCCTATTGGAGACCTCAGCCTGCCCGTTCACCTGAGGTGGTAAGGTGTGGAAATCCTGTGGTTCACCCCGTATTTAGTCAGTAAATTTCGGAACTGGGCATTGGTGAAATGAGTGCCATCGTCATTGATGATGGCTTTTGGGATCCCGAATCGACTGAAGATATTTTTATTAACAAAATCGATTATCATCTTGTGGTCATTGGTTCGGGCGGGAATAGTCTTGATCCACTTGAACACGTAATCAACAGCTACCGGAATATACTGGCGTCCATGAAGGAAGGAAAGGTCCCATGAAGTCGATGACCCAAACATCGAAGATTTCGATAGGAAGTATCGGGTTTAGGGGCATCATATCTCTCTTGGCTATGCTCTCGAGTTCCTAGCATCGGGAACATGAACTTGAGAAATCTTGAGCATATTTGAATAAAGACGGCCAATGAAATCCAGATTGCAGAATCTTTGCGACCATCTTTGTCCTGAAAAGATGTCCATAGCGTGCAGATGCATGGTGGAACTCAAATATACTGTGGAATTCGTTTTCTGAGACATGTCGGTGAATAATTTGATCAAAGCCGATGTGATACAGCTCGGGGACATCCCAAAAGTAATAGTTGGCCTCGGATACAATTCTATCTTGCTGTTGCTTGGTCCAATCCTGAGGGACTTGACCAATGGCCAAATAATTAACAATGTCTGCAAGCAAAGGGACTTGGACACCCAAGATTTTAAGGATAGTCTCGTCTGGATAGGTGTTAGTAATCAAAATATCTGGACGAGGAGAATCAATTAGAATTCTCGAAAGATGATACACCACTGCATTTTGTGCCCTGGATTTGTCTTTAATTTCAAGATCAAATTCTTGAAGTAAAAGAAACCATAGAATGAGCCGAGGTTTGTCATCCTTTTTGGCCAAGAGATGTCTTAGGGTCGAGTGGTCGGTGTAGATTATTACATGAGATCCTAAAAGATAAGCCCTGATTTTTTTCAAAGCAAAGGCTATAGCTAGCAATTCTTTTTCTGTGATAGTATGATTCCTTTGGGCCTCGTTCAGAGTTTTGCTAGCATAGTAAATGACAGAGGGATTTCTATCTACCTTCTGACCTAAGATAGCTCCGATTGCGTAATCAGAAGAGTTGGTCATAATCTCAATGGGGTTGTCCAGGCCAATGGTTGCAACATCGGAGCACAGGTGATTGTCGTTTTGAGTAAATATAATGCCTTGTGGCATGATTCATCAAATTCGAACAGCTTATCTTTAGCCAGAAGGTTGCTCAAGGGCTGAGCAACCTTTGAGAAGTCCTTGATGAACCTCTTATAAAAACTCACATGACCAAGAAATGATCGGATTTATTTAACAGATATGGGTGGGGGAAGTTTGGAGATAGCATCCACCTTAAGTCTGTCAACTTCAATTCCCTGATTAGAGACGACATGACCCAAGACGATGCCTTCTTGTGTCATTTAGTGACTCTTCTCCTAGCTAAGGACCAATCGAGTTTGGATACATCTCTTTAGGATCAATTCCAAGTTAGCCAGGAAAGACTAGAAAGAATCTCCAAAAATAGAGAAATCATCCATGAATACCTCTCGACAATCTCCCACCTTGTTTGAGAAGATGGCTAGCATACACCTTTGAAAAGTCATAGGTGCATTGCAAAGCCCAAACGACATCCTATGGAATGCAAAGGTTTCATAGGAACAGGTGAAAGTTATCTTTTCCTGGTCTTTGGGATGGATAGGGACTTGGTTATATCTCGAATAACTATCCAGGAAACAGAAATACTTTTGTCCTGCTAACTTCTTAAGGATTTGATCGATGAAGGGCAATGGAAAATGATCTTGTTTTGTATCTGTGTTTAGCTTCCTGTAATCAATACAGACTCTCCAAGAGGAAGCTGAACGGGTTGTAATGGATTCTCCATGCTCGTTTGTCACTATGGTTATCTCGACTTTCTTGGGAACAATTGCATGGGACTAACCTAGGGACTATCCGAGTTCGGGTATATTATTCCTGCATTGAGCCACTTGATGATTTCTTTCTTGATCACATCTCGCATATTGGGGTTTAATCTCCTCTGCATCTGGCGAGAAGGGTGGGATCCATCTTCCATATAAATACGATGATTACAATAAGATGGATCGATCCCCCTAAGGTCATGAATGATCCAACCAATTGTCTCTTTATGTGCTTAAGGACCTTAATTAGTTTCGACTCTTGCTCCTTCATTAACTTTGCACTGATAATCATAGGGAGCATCTTCTTAGTTCCTAAGAACTCGTATTTCAAACTGTCAGGCAATGGTTTAAGTTCTAGTTGGGGCGGGCTGAGAATAGAAGGTAAGAAGGATGCTGATGGAGATTCATCAGGATGATCCAGAGGAAGAGGTTGAGAATGAATAAAGTCAATAACCTCTTCAGGGTATGGCGGGTCTGTCAAAGAGGGTTGTGGGTCAGACTCGTTGGTGCGGGTGCAATCCTCGAGAACAGTGATAGCCATATTGATACAGATTTGACGTGGTTTGTTAATTATGCGAAATAGTATCGTTGCAACGTGTAAATTTGAAATCAACTTTTAAAATTTATAATACCTAGATAGTGGAGTATCTAGGGTCGTCTAAGGAGGCCAAATTTTTAATCATATGAATTGATTCTCTCCCTCGCCTCTCAAATCTGCACTTTTCTTTTTGTATTTTCAATTTTGTTGTTTTTAGGATTTTGGAAACAATTGAGTATTTGATGCAAAGATTAACTACACTAAACCTACGCCTAGGTGACAAGAATGAAACCCTCTCTTCTACGCTCACCCTAGGCAAGTGTGCTTCGGGTAATTAGAAGAGAGTGTGGTGTACTCAAGCTACTACTACAAGAAGAACACACAATTAGAAAGCATGAAAGTTGGAAGGCAAACTAAATGATTTATATTACTAGCAAAGTAAGGGACAAGTAGCTGAATGCTTTTTACAACAAAAAGGAGAAGCTAAACTAGCTAATACAAAGAAAGTAAAGAGGAAAAAAAGTCCTCCAAAGATGGTGAAGAAAGAGTGGTCCTTGCTCTAAGCATAGTAACTCCTGTGTTTGAAAAGAATTCCTCCTTGCTTCCAATATGATTTCTTGTTGAGCATGTTTGAGTTGTCTCTTAAGATACGTATGCGTCGCAGTATAGTCAACAAAAACACGACAAACACTTAAATTTATAAAGCTCGAAAATAATGTGAGTCTGAGGTCATTTGCAGGGAGCAAATATGAAATTCATGCACTAATCATATTCAGAAATAATGAGCACAAGATAAAGATTTGCAATGAATAATCTACTAAAAAATATATTTAATTATAAACCAATGTATCTCAAGAACATAGAGGGACAAAAAAGAATAGAAGAGCTCAAAAATGGTGATTTAGATCACCACTTAAATCCTTCAATCAAGGCACATCCCACTATCAGCAATTTAACTCAAATTCTCAAACAGTGCTTCAACCACTTATGCTCTTAATTCCACGTCTGCACAGAGGCCAAATATATCCACATTACTAAGCATAGGGCCTCATCAAATGTCGCTAAAGTTTCATAGACGACTTAAGTATCACCAAGGCACAGAGCCTCAACAAGGCACACAAGGGCGCCAAGCACAGCACAAATAGTCTCAAGGCAAAGCCTCAAGGACAGTAAGTGTTGAGAACATCAGTACGCACCTCGAGGCACACCTAAAGCAAAACCCTCCCCCTTCCTCACAATTTCTCTTCTTCTTCTCTCAGAACCGGGCATTAATCGGGTCTGAAGCGGGTAATCGGATCCAGGTATTGGGTCCAGGCCTGTGTGCATGTGTGCACAGGTGAGGAGTGAGAGCGTGTGGAGGTGCATGTGAAGGGGGACCCAACCCTCCGTGTTATTGGGCGAGAAGCTAAAGTCAACAATTCCTTTTATGTGCCTCTCTAAATTTGTAGTGAACGATGTGACACCAATAGGTGCCCTCTTCTTTGTGCGATGTGACTTAGGATTTCAACCAATTGAAGCAGCTGCTTTGCTCCCTTAGCTGATTGAAGATGCAGGTTGCTTTGCTTGACGATTCCGCAGCGCCTGAACATGGAAGCAATGATTATGACAGCCGGAGGGCGATGATCAAAGTTGGAGGAAGCAAGCTCTCTGACGATACCTGAGACAACAAAATACATGCTTTAAGCCCAAATTAGAAGGTTCTGGAGCATTGCCATGCGGCGAGGGGAGTGACGGTGGTGATGGCGAAGTGTTTTGTAGTGTTTGGCAATCGGACGAAGTTAGAGATGTGGATGGAGGATGGGTTGTCCGATGGAGTGATTGGGTGATGGTGAGGCGAATTAGTTGAGAATTTTGAAGGTAGAGGTGAGCGGAAGCTTGTGGTGGCAGTAGTGGGGCGTTTGGTTGCGTGTGCTAGCCAGGAGAGCTCATTAGAGCTTCATCGGCCATGGAGAAGATGAAGGGAGAGAGTGGTGGTCGTTGGTCGAAACAAGCGGGGAAGGAGCTAGAACGTTTAGGAGAGGGAGAGGAAGAAGGTTACCTAGCTAAAGGACGAAGGGGGAAGGAATTATGCCAGCTTTGATTGGCTGATCGCGAAGAAGGTGAATTCCTTTGGTGGGGGGGACAGCGAGGAAGAATGGAGAGCTCCTGCTGGTATTGCGAGGAGTGTATGAAGTCAGGGAGGCGAGTCCCTTTGCCTATGGTATGTGGCAAAGGGAGAAGATGGAGGTTGGAGGAGATCGTTGGAGCTATGATGGTGGTTGTTGGAGATGAAGGTTTTCAAAAATTTGAGGCCTTAACCGAGCTAAAGAGGATGGTCGAAGCTCTAGGAGCTTTTATAAAGCTCGAACAAGGTGTAATTTGTCCAAAAATAGGGTGGATTCCTCAAAAAATTTGCGAGGAGAACCCACTAAAATTTGAGGGCTCTCGAGAGCTTGTCGCTTGGAATATGTTCTTGAGATCACGTTTAGATGGAAGAGGATCTTGTTGCGATCATCTCCAAAATTGGAGGAAATTGGACGTTGATTGAAGGAGAATCACTTGGTCAAAGGTCAGTTTGACCCACGATTTGGGAAACCTTGAAGCTTTAGGAGGTAGTGGCCTTTTTGCAAAGAAGATGATAAATCTAGGGGGCTGAACGCAAATAATTTTGAAGCCTAGGGGTTTAAGTGTAGGAAATAAAGGTTTTAGGGACTGAAGTGCAAACTAGGTCAAGATGGACTCTAATTGGGACTAAATTTTGGTACTAACCTAATTTGCACCCAAGGAATCTGATGGTGAAATTAGATTTCAATTTTGACCACGTTTGACTGGGAAATTTGCATAGGAGCCCAAATTAAGGCAAAATCCCATCTACGACTCTGTTCAAGATCAAAATGGATTTAGATGGTCAAACTAAGGGTACCAAACCTTTTAGAATATTTTTATATGAATTTTAGGAGGTTTATATGAATTTTATCCTAAATAGAATCTCTTTAATTCAAGTAGGTCTGAAATTAGGGTTTTAGTGCTGTTGCAGTTCTCAAAATGCATGAAACCCTATTTCTGTCTGTGTAAACCCACTTTTAGGATTTTAATGCTCAATTGAACTTCAATTAACCACTAGAAAATCCTATGGTTATTCTGCATTCATGATGTGATATTAAAATTGCAGAATTAGCCCTGATTTAATGTTTTCTTCTCAGAATGGATTTTCATGGAATTATGGCTCTCAGGCGATCATGTAGGAGCATTTGTCACTTGATTTTCACTAATTTAAGATAGTTATGGATAATGATGGTGGTACCATTATACCCCTTCCAAGATTTCTCCTCCAAGGTGGGCGTCAACCACCTTGATGAAGATCTCCTTGCCTGGCCGTCCTTTTAGAGGTGACCTCCTCCTTGGCGTGGCACAAGGGAGAAGGAGAGTAAGAAGGCACCAACGGGGTGGGTAGGTTTCCCTCTTGATCTTCTTCTCTTCTTCTTCCTTTGCGTGAATGAAAGGGGATGTAGGGTGGTTTGGGTGGAACCTAAACTAATGGAGAAGATGATCTCAATGTGGGTGGTTAGTGGTGTTTTTATAGGGAAGGAAAGATGGTGCTTGGCGTTGGGATAGATGGATGGCTAGGATTAGGTTTAAGGGTGGTTATAGGGATCCTAGGGTTTGGATGGAGTGGCGCCACTTTAAGGGATGTGGTGGTGGTAGTTATGGTGGTGGAGGGTCGCCATAGTTTGGCACCAACCATGGATGGGTGCCATGGTTTTGGCACCAACTATGGGGGCTTCTAGAAGGGAGTTAGGTGGATGGTGGAGATGGCTTGAAGGGGTAGGTGTAGGGTTGGATTTCAAGGGTTTTGGAGGGAAAAGGTTTCCACCAAAAAAGGGGTGATTGGAGGTGGTTTTGGTGCCAATTAGTAGGTGCATTTTGGTGGTGGTTGAGGGGTGAAGGGTTGTGGGTTGTTGGTGCCAAAATAGACTAGGAGTAGGGAGCTTAGGTGGACTTAGGTGATGTTAGCTGGTGGAGCTTAGGTTGGGTGAGTTAGGGTTAGGTTTAGGTGCCATTTAGGTAGACCTAACTACACTAAGCTAGCTTTGCTAGTAGGGAGTTGGGTTGGAGGCAGAGGGAGCTAGGGTTTTGGAGGTGAGGAGCTGGAAGTAGCTGGAAGGTGCTGTAGTAGAGCTGGTGGCTGCGAAAGAGAATTGCAAGGAGTTACCTTAGTTGGCTTTGCTTGCTAGTTATTTGCTAGTTGCTAAGTTAAGCTAAGATGAGCTGGCTTTTGCTAATATGAGGTGAGGTGAGTTGGGTCTGGTCTTCCCGGAGGTTAGCTAGCTTGCTAGAGTAGCTAGCTTCGGTCAAGTAGCTCAACTCAACCAAGTTGAGCTGAGTTAAGTCTCCAGGAGCTAAACTTAAGTTGGCCTGAGCTGGTTGAGGTCATCTTCAACTGACTAGGTCTAGCTAGTTTATGGCAATAGCTAGTCCTAGTCAGGTTGAGCTTCCAGTGAACTATTTTGAGTTGGAAGAGCTGGAATGGAGTTGGGACCAAATGTCTTGAGCTAGTTTGAGTTGCCATCCAGCTAAGGTGAGCTAAATGGAGTTGAGGAGAATTAGCTTGAGCTACCATTCAGCTGAGATGAGCTGAATGGAGCCAGGGATGAGTTGATCCAGCTATAATGAGTTGAGATCTAGTTGGTATCTAGCTGATGTGAACTTCTTCTTCATCTTCTACCTACCTGAGTGCCAAGGTATGCGAGATCTGACTTTCTATCTATCCTTGACACTCAAGTAAATTTATCAAAAAGATAATAAAATGCAATGCATGCCTATCCTAAGTAAATGCCTAAACACAGCTCGAAAACCCATTTGCGGAGTTAAAACCCTAAGAGCTAGATCTATTTTAGGGCATAAGAATGATGATAAATTAATGTTTATCACATATATGTCTCAATTTCATGATCAATATCCTCAAAGTCCTCAATATATCCATAATCCTCAAATTTATTGATCGCCTTAGAAATATCAAGTGTCAATTTTCTATCTCTAAAGGTGATTTCTATATTATCACTTTCACAGTTTAGGTTGGCCTTAGCGGTAGCCAGAAACGGATGACCTATAATAATGGGTGTGTTCCTTAATTATTTAGGTACATCCATGTTAAGGACGAGGAAGTCTATAGGAAAATAGAAATCTTTAACCTTGACAATAATATCCTCAATAACACCTTTCAGGTTGGTGACCGAACGGTCTGCTAGCTGTAGTGTTACTGAGGTTGGCCTAAGTTTACCTAACCTGAACTTTTCATACAAGGAAGCCGGTATTAGGTTAATGGATGCACCTAGATTCAAGAGTGCCCGGTCAAAAGTGTAATCCTTGATGACACATGAAACGAAGGGGGCACCTGGATCTATCTTTTTCTGAGGAAGGTAATGCAGGATAACAAAACTAGCTTGCTTGGAGAGTATCACCTTCCTTGGGGTAGGTTCTTTCGACTTACACTTTTTAGTGCATAAATCCTTTAAGAACTCAGCATAAGTGGGAAAATGCTTAATAGCATCATGGAGTAGGATATTGATTTCGACATTCTTGAATATATTCAGAAGCTCCTCATTGCTATCTAAAGGTTTCTTCTTCCTGCGTTTCAATAAGGCTTCAGGAAATGGGATATGAGTAGGATCATTAGCTTCAGGTTCCTGAGCCTTAATATCTTCTTCAGTTTTCTCCAATTCTTCCTTAGGCTCACCAAGGTTTTTCTTGCTAGATGAAGGTGATTTCAGGTCTTGGGTTTGACTTCCACTCCTCAAGGTAACAGAGTTTGCTGAAGCACATGGGTTCGGGTCTTGGGGAGGGGTAGGAAAGATTGGAGGGGCAGGAAAGATTGGAGGGGCTTGACTAACTAAATATCTGGGATTAAATGAAGAAGCAGAAGAACAAGGACCCTACTCAACCACCTGAGCTTGTATGGTAGGATCCCTCTGATCCTGTACCCTTGGGTTCGATTGCCTTGATCTTGTACATTTTGGGGGTTGGGTATGGGTTGAGATGGTAGAGATTTGGGCTGTCGTGTGTTAGTAATGAGCCCGGATTACAAGTTATCCAGTGAAGTTTTCATTCTCTGCATGAGCTGGAGCATAAATCCTTGCATTTTTACCATCTTCTGGATCATATTAGCCTGCCCTGCGGGTTGTCGAGCATTCCATGCTGGCTGATTGATCTGATTCGAGGGCAGCTGAGTATATACATGACCCTGACCCATTGGTTGTTGCGGTGCATAATTGCTAGGTCGTATTTGGGTCTATTGCCCTAGGTTTTTCTAGGAGAAGTTAGGGTGGTTCCTCCAACTCGGGTTATAGGAATTAGAATATGGGTTGGACTTGACATTCTCCTGTATATAGCATACACATCCTCATAGGGTGAGGATGGTGGGAAAGAAGAAGGATTATAGAAATTGTGATCAAAAGCCCCAGTTTGGAACCCGTGGGATTCCGAGAAATCTTGGCTCATAGGTTGAGCCATCTCCAGTTGATTTACGAACTCCCATCTAGTAGGAACTCGTGAAGAATGGAATTATGAATTCTGGGATTGAGTGGATCTTGAAATCCTTTGAGAATTTCCAGCCATCCACTCCTCTATCCATTTTGCAACTAGGTCCATCTTATCTAGTTTGTTACAAATCAATTCCATATCAAATGAATGAGTCTTGGACCTCATTAGCATTTGATTTGGGTTGCTGGGACCGGTTGAAAGTTTCCATGGAGGCATGATTGATAGTATTCTCTCTCATTCCTTCAAACAAGTCATGTGCACTATATGCATCCTTGTTGAGGAAATTGCCTCTGCAAGAAGTGTCCATGTGATTATGGAGTTGATTCGTCAACCAATGATAGAAAATCTGCACGAGTTGCCATTTCGGCACCTCGTGGTGTCGACACTTCTGCAACAGATCTTGGAATTGCTCCCAGGCACCATGAAGCGGTTCCCTCGACTGCTGGACAAAAGTTGTAATTGCCCATTGCAGATCATTGGTACGCCTAACAGGGAAGAATTTTTTCAAGAAGGTCGATTTAAGATCATTCTAGTTGTTTATCAGCCTCCTAATTGTTTTGTACCAATGTGCGGCCTTATCCCTAAGAGAGTGGGGGAAAAGCCTCATGATCATCTGTTCCTCGTCCACGTTTCGTGCTTTAGTGGTCTGGACCAAAGTGGTCAAGTCCTCCAAATGCTGAAATGGGTCTTTGGAGCCAAGCCTATTAAAATGTTTTATTAGGCTTAAAACCTGGGGCATGATTTCTACGTCATCAGCTGAATCAAAACACCGAGACGTTCTCTGTAATTTGAAGGATCATAGAAATCTTTCAAGTACTGAGCGCCTTGGCCATTCATCCGTTGGAACCACTCTTGCATTTGCTACAATTGGTACAGCTGACTTTGCATTAGTTCATGCTGATTCAGAGGTGGTTGTTCAGCCATGGGATCTACTTGAACAAATTTCAACCTATGCCTCCTTGGATGGTCTAGAGGTACATCCAGATGGGGGTTTAATGACATCCTTCCAAGCATACACTGGAAGGGGGTTGGAAGGACGGGAGAATGGAGCCCTGCAACACAAAAATATAGGTCTGTGCTTAAATTGGGTAGCTTAAGGACCTATGCTCCAAGATATACTCCAACCACAACACGAATTTTGTGTTGTCCTTAATCCAGAAGCTAGTTAAGTTGGGTTGATGAAGCAGGGGGCGTGTCTTGAAGGATGCTAATTATGCCAAACTCTTGCTTGCTTAAGTCGTTTGACAATCAGGACCCCCAACTTAGCACCTTCTGGAGAAAGCAGACGTCACAAATTCGGGCTACGGTTTGAGTAATACCATGGAACGAACTAATGAATCCTAGGGCAAATGTCTATTCAGTTTTAAATTAAGGCCTGGGATAATAATGCTTTCGGAATGTGATGGGCTCTTAAAATGGGTTGTGTCCTTAATGATTAATTAAAACGTGTGTGCGTGTACAACTAGGGTTTTTAAGCAAGATTCTTAAAGATGAAGTGAATTTTAGGCTTCAAATATTTCTTAGTAGGTTTTAGGATTTAGATTTAGGTATATTCAATCAAGTTCAAAAGGCATACCAAGTTTGAAAGCACCAATGAAGATATTTTCCTTTTAAATTCAAAATAAAGTGGAGTGTTTGGTTCTTAACCTAAAATTTCAACCCTAAGGAGCAAGTTACTAGATGAGTTGGTTTTTAGATGAAGTGGTGCGGCCCAAACAAGTCAAACAATTGGCCTTGATGCACCTCTGAATTTGGCACACAAAGTGATTAACCTAATCTGATTTCTCCTCAATTATGTGTTTGTGAGTGTATTGGTTCCAAACGATGAGTTACTAGTTGAGTAATAAAAATCAGAAGAGGTTGTGCGCCTTAAGCTTGTGGGTGTATGTAGTGTGTATGTTAAATAAATCCCACAATCAGATTAGAATATTTTTTCAGTTTTTTTTATATATGTGGGGTAAGGTGGAGTGAGGTGACAAACAAATAATCAAACTAACCGAGGATTTATGAGAGCACCTAGGTTAATTAGGGTTTGAATTATTCGATGATGAGATGGAAACTATGGAGTGGGGAAGAATGGAGGAGCACTTACAGTGGTCTTCAACTGCACTTTACTCTTGTCTACATCTCGTAGATTTCTTTGTTAGGATACTTGCAAGACAATAGAAGAAGAAAAGAGAGGTTAGAGAATGAATAAGTGTAAGAAGACTACGGAAAATAATTGAGATCCGTTGCCTCCTCGGCAACGGTGCCAAAATGATAAGCGAGATTTTACATGGGAAAGATTGAGTTTGAAAATCTGTCATCTGCTAATTAAATAATTTACCGAAAATCTGATGAGTCCCGGGTTGAACACGGGGAGGCTACGTTGATTTTTTTGGAAATCTGTGTTTTTTTTTGTATTTTCTATAAGAGAAAAGATCACAATATTTCCAACTCTACACTATTCTATTCTACTTGCAAAATAAAGAGAGAAAAAGAATGAGAGAGAGAGAGAAATTACTTTTATAGTTAACAAATGTTTATTACAAAACTAATGCTGAAAATTGATATCTACACTAGAAAGCAGTAAAAAGATAGGAGAAGTGATATTATCCTCCTCGACAAATGCTTGGAGGACGAGTCAGTCGAACAACTCTTGGAGGAAGAAGAACTGAGACAGAAGGTGGGCGAAGCTGGAAGAACCAGAGATAAGGCAGGGCATCATTGTCGTGGGATCTGCTTCTAGAATGGGGGTGAGAAGATAGTTGGCAAGAGTTATAAGGATGGGATGAGAAGTGGAAAAATATTTGTTTTTAATGCTAATGGAGCTTCCCGTAGCTTAGGATCATTAGAGCGAGCTTGACAACACTAGAGCAAGCTTGAGAACTTGTGTTCTTAGCTCTTAGGAAAGGTGAGAAGAGAAGGAAGGGATGAAGAAATGTGGAGGGGTAGGCTATTTATAGGTGAAGAAATGGGGGCAAAAAGGTCATCTTTAGAATTAATATGCGGCCTTTAGTGGCACATGTAAGTGTTACTAAAGGAAAAGAGACAGTTGGTGCACGTCCATGCATTTCAAATCGTGCGCGTGCAATCTTCGTCGTCTGATCTTGATCAAGTGGCTCATGTTCCACACGCTTGCAATGCTCAGATCGCGCCCGATCTCAATCAGATGGCTGGGATCACATCCAAACAACTTAAGATCGCGTGTTTCAGCCATTTCAATGCACACGTTTTAGATCGCCATAGCCGTTGGATGATTGATGAACGGCTCAGATCACGCATTGGAAGCCTCTTCAGATCACGTGCACTCCTTGAGTTAGATTGCACGTACGATCACATGTTATCTTGTGCGTGCTCATCTGCCTTCATCCAACATGCCATGTCATTGTCGTTGTGATCGTGTGGTTGAGATTGCACAGCTCAATTTCGTTGCGCCTTCCTTTCGGCTGATGAAAATCGCGCCGCGTGCCTCGAATGCACACCTCATGCTGTGCATAAGACATTCTGTTCTATGAGCGTGAGTGTTGCATCTTTGAATTTCCTCCACGTGCTCTCAGTCGTTAGATCTTTTGATCCAACGGTTGAGATCGCGTGTTGAGTTGATGAAGATTTGACGTGGCAACGTGGCTTCTTGGTGGCCATTGGATTATGATCCAACGATGGAGAGCAAACACCGGGGGCGCCTTTAGGAGTGTGAGGGCATGTTGGGGTGGCATCGAGTGACTTTGATGGTACCACGTTGCACCATCTAAGCCGTCCATCTTCTTTTACTCATAGGTGGTGCCACGGATGTTAGATTGAATCGATTTTCGCACCGTTGGGCTACGATCGTCGATCCGAACCCATCTGTGAGGTTGGATTTGTCATCTGAAGTTTGGATTTGTACCACCTTGCACCTTGACCTTTGATCCTTGAACTGCATATGATGTTTACGAAAATCTGATCGAGACAATTTCAGATGTGTTGGACTCCGATCATCGTCCTGATCAGATTTGTCTGGCTAGATCTTCAATCTGAGCCCGCAAAATATGTTGCCTTATCCCCTAGCTATAAAAAGAGGTGAATTAATACATAATTTATATAAATTATTCTAAATGTAGAATGATGCATGTTATGCAATATATATAATGCATGATGCTTCTATAAACTTAGGAACATGCATAACTAGGCAAATAAACATGGATAAAAGTAGATTTATCATTGACCTCACTAGAAAATGGCCCATCAAGAGTGGCATCTGGGCCAGATATTCTACCACGGATTAAATGACAACCTTAGGAATTTTGTTGATGCTGCATGTGGAGGTAATTTCCTATGTAAAGATGAAGATGGAACATTTGAGTTGTTTGAAAATATGAGTGAGAACTCCCTAAACAATGCCTCAATGTTCACCTTTAACAGATCAAATCAACCTAAGAGTAGAATGTATAAGGTCCAAGAAAATACGAGTGTGGTTGATTTGTAGATCATTGCTAAATGATTAGATGAGGTGGAATTGGTTGGAAAAAGTGTGGAGAATCTAGATAAGAAGTTGGATAGTATCCTTCAAGGTGGAAACCCCCTAAAATCTGTTTCCTATGCCAATGCGATGAAGCAGGGGACTACTACACATCTCACCCACACCCAGCTCGCCCTAGGTAGAGAAGTTGTAAATCACGTGCACAACCTAACCGTGGTTCAACCAGTGAGCCCACTGTACTTGGACAAGGCCCAATTTAGATTCCAAGGAGGGACCTTGATTCCCTCAAATTTTGATTTTGGTGATCTGTCACCTGCATTCTCCACCTATGATGATGCTAATGCCATCTAGGGATATGTTAGGAACAACCTGTTTTCTAACACTTAAAACCCTAGATGGCAAAATCACCCTAATTTTTCTTGGTCGAGCCAGAAACAAGTTCAAAATCCCAACTCGACCAAGCAAACTTACAACCCGCCCTCCACAGGACAAACAAATAGGAAAAATCCAAATCCAACCTATCAAATGCCTACACAACAAAATCAAACTAATTTGTCCATGGTTCTCAAGGAAATTAGAGAAATGAGGAGATGGATCAATTGAGGATTGAATTAATGGGACACATGGATCAACTTGTTGATTTTGGACAATAAGGAATGTTGCCTTCCTAACCAAGCTAGGGAGCAACAAGCTCAAGTAATCCACCTTGCTTCCCTGACCCCACCTAGATTTCAACTCACCCCTATTCTCAAACCCCAATCCTTATGTTAGTGTCATCACGTACACTAAGGAGTGGGAAAAAGACTCAAGATCCTTCACCCCCTATATCCATACCCCAACAAGACTTTGAAGAGCCTAAAACTAATCAGGGGGATCAATTTGATTTGGGAAATGAAGGCGTACATGCTTAGCTATTCTTAGTGAAAATCCTTTCCCTAAGGCCCTTACCTGACCCAAGAAAAAGAAGAATCCAGATAACGAGGAGTGGCTTGAAATCTTTAAGCAAGTGCATCTGAACATTCCCCTCCTTAGTGCTATTGAGAATATCCTGGCTTGTGCAAAATTCCTTAAGGAGATGTGTACACCAAAGTGCCAAGCTAAAACCAAGAAGAAGGTAGTTTTGTTTGAATAGGCAAGCACCATATTTTGCGCAAACTACCCACAAAAAGGAAAGGCCCCAAGGCCCCATTGATTTCCTGTATGATCAAGGATGCGACCTTTGCTAGAGCCCTCCTAGATTTGGGTGCTTCCATCAATTTAATCCCCATCATTTTATATGAGAAATTTGATTTTGGTTACAACAGTTCGACTCCAATTGTTTGATAGGTCAATGACTACACTTCGTGGGGTTGTTGAGGATGTAATTGTCAAAGTACTGAATTTCTATTTTTCGGCAGACTTTTTGGTACTTGACATGGAGGTGCCTGAGCAATTATGAGACACATCTATAATTTTAGGACGCCCTTTCTTAGTGACTACAAAGGCTCACATTGACTGTGAGTCTGGTCACATGGAAATTTCCTTTGGAGATCAGTGAATAAAACTAAATATTTTCAAGGCAACAAAAACTTTTGAGGATTGTGGTGTAACCATTGTTATTGAAGATGATGACGATCCCATTGAGGAATGCATGACCATGAACTTGATTGAAAATCCCTAAATCTCATACATAGACCAGCCCACAACCCTCACTTACGACCACTAGGCCACCCAAGAAGTGATTATTGTAAGTTATGACCTAATTGACACCTAACTCCCCTGGGATATCCAAATTAAGAATTTAGATCCAATTGAAACCCTGCCAACCCAAGACCCCATACTGGATTTGAAACCTCTACCTAGGAACTTAAAGTACATCTTCTTGGGTCAAGATAAAACTTTCCCTATGATCATAAGTAAACATTTGACTCTAGCTCAAGAGACCCAGTTGATTCAGGTATTATCTAGGAACAAGAAAGCTATTAGATGGACCCTGGCTAATCAAAAGGGGATTAGCCCTTCCTACTATACACATTGTATATACCTCGAGAAAGGAGCTAGTACGTCCTGCGAGATGTAGAGAAGACTGAATCCTAATATGCGGGAGGTTAAGAAAGAAACTATTAAGTGGTTAGATGTGGGAATAATTTATCGTATATTCGATAGTCCATGGGTCAACCCTGTCCAAGTAGTACCCAGGAAAGCAGGATAGAAAGTCGTCACAAATGCAAAGGGTGAATTCGTGCCTACAAGAATAGCTTCCTTATGGAGACTATGCATAGACTATGGGAAGCTTAGCACCGCAACCAAGACCACTGCCCCTTGCCCTTCATTGACTAGATTCTAGAAAGATTAGTAGGGCAAAAATACTTTTGTTTCGTAGACAGTTACTTGGGGTATAACCAGGTAGCAATACACCCAGACGACCAAGAAAGGACCACCTTCACAAGTCTCTACGAAACCTTCGCATTCTGTAGAATGCCTTTTGGACTGTGCAATGCACCAGCTACCTTTCAATGGTGTATGTTTGCAATTTTCTTTGACATGGTTGGAGACTTTGTGGAAGTATTCATGGATAGCTTCTCGATCTTTGCGGATGGATTTGATTCATGCCTTAGAAACCTGGAAAAGACCCTATAAAAGTGCATACAGGTTAATCTGGTATTATCGTGGGAGAAAAGCCATTTCATGGTCTAGGAAGGGATTGTCCCAGGCCATGTTATTTCAAAAAGGGGAATTGAGGTCAACAAGCCCAAGGTTGGCTCTATTAATTTCTAGGATGCCACCATCATCTATGGTGAAACAAGTATGGTCATTTCTTGGCCATGTGGGGTTTTATAGATGGTTTATAAGGGATTTCTCAAAGGTGGTCAAACCCCTAAGCAATCTTCTTACTAAAGAACATATTTTTGGCTTTGACAAAGATTGTCTTAAAACTTTTGATCTACTTACGGAGGTAAAAACCAAAGCACCTAATCTATGATGAGTCTACTTTAGTGGACTATTTTCCCAACCAATCGTGACACACACACACACACACACACACACTCTCTCTCTCTCTCCACCCGACCCAATACTCGTGTAGGACACACTCATCGCATGCAAGATCCCTCACCAAATTCCAATAGCGCCCCTCCCACTCTTTTCTCCCCAATCGCATGGAACCCTCCCCCATTCATTCCCTTCTCACTCGCAGCACCCCTCCATTCGTTCCAGTCCTACCCCATTGATATATATAATAAAAACACAATGCAGGCCCTACCCTTCCCGACGAGATCCATCCATCGCATAGAACCATTCCCCCTCACCATACCACACTTGCCCCTCTCTCCTCAGGCCATTCCCCATCTCCCTCTCGATAGCCAACCGGCAGGCACCTCTCTTGACCATCCCAATGCTTCCACACATGCCCCCCTCAATAGATATATTTCACGCCCAACATCTCAAGAGGAGGAGTTGCAATGAGAAGGTGCAGCTCGGAGGAGGGCTATTGGATGCTGCCAACACCACTCCATTGGGAGGATGATACACACCTTCATCTTAGACCTTTAGGAGTCTTCTTTACCATCTTTATAGCCTTATTGTGTTTGAAAACTCTTGAAGTTGTTTGAATAGAGAAATATATGTTTTTGTTGAGATGAGTTGTGTGATTGCCTTCATTATGCGTGCCTGATTTCGTGAGGACACGGGTTTAGCAAAAATACCTAGGTAGACTAAGGCTCATTTGGGGTTGAGTGGGTTCGCACTCTGTAGGATCTAAAGATAGATGGCTATGTGCACAATCACTTAAGTAAAGTATTAATAATAACAAGAAAGATTTATACAAAATACAATCACAAAAATTTTCACAAGATGTATAGTGGTTCCCCACTCACTTGGGTACTTTACTACCTAAGCCTCACAGTTTAGGATTTTTAACCCGATTCCCTCAACCCCAAGGGAATCAATTTACTAAATGAGGTAATTAACGGGTTACCTCAACCCAAATACAACGGGTTTGTTACAACCCAGACAATGAGTAAAATTTCAATTACAAATAAAGAATAGGTGTAAGACAAAAGAAATCTTACAACTAAATACCTAAGCCTCTCAACAAGTATATAAATTATATTACCAATTTGAAAGCCTAGCGAAGACATGAATTATCTTGAGAATGCATGAAAAATAAACATGTCAAAAACTTTGCAAAAGCGTAGAGAGATTGAAACTAGCAAACACTATTTTCTTCTCTTGAGAAGGTGGAAATATGAAATATAGCTCTAGAATTTTTCTCTTTTATTTCTTATGTGCAAACTAAGAGTCCTAGGGTCTTTTTATAGAGTTATAACCTTAGTAATGTGTCTACTAAACGTTGGGGTTTAAATCCTAATGTTCATATTGCCAAAATCAATTTTTTTGCCGTTCAGATTTGGGCCAATGGTTAACTGGTACCAGTACTAAAGTATGGGTGCCAGTACTAGTGACATACTATTTTATGTTTTAAATTAACTTGTCACAGTCGGTACCTATTGGGTACCAATACTAATCATGAGTACTGGTACTCGTTGCTTCCAGATTTGGATTTTAAATAGTTAACACAAATTTGTAACCCACTTGTACCAGTACTGATCATGAGTACCGGTACTGATTATGAGTACCAGTACTCGTGGGGTATAGGTTTGTTTCTTTGAAAAAACCCAAACCTGTAACTCACATATATCGGTACTAAACTTTAGTATTGGTACTTATGAGTTAGCAAGTACCTTTCTAAACATAAATACAACTTGACTACTAGCCCATTTGCAAATACTTTAAACATTAAAAAATCACCTTTTAAGCAATACGTACTTTGAAATAAATTGAATGATCATAATGTTTTATCCTAATTTATCTCTATATGATTTTTACGATCTAATTCTTGTTTCTTTGTTAAGAGACATACATTCTAAGAATAAAATAAAAACCTAATCTAATAAATAAAATAAACTCCATATGATCTTCTATCATCAACTCCTCCTTGTTGCCTTGCCTCCTTCCCGTAGTTTAATGTTTTCCTTGATCTTCACCTAAATCTGAAAAACACTCAATTGCAAACATTATCCATAATAATTTTGTTAACACCAAAATACGATGTGGAACAAGGTTTCAACACATGCATGGGAACCCAAGTTGGTGTGTGCTACGAAGTATTAGGAGAGAGTCTTCGTGTTAGGCTATGCCTTGGATGCAAACTTAGACATACACTAAGCCTACGAGGACATCTATCGTGCTTACCACACAATCCTAGACGTGTCTTGGCAAGCCTAGAGGCTATCCCAAGTTCCACATATTTTCTTTTGCCGCTCGCCATTCAATTTTCTTGCCATTTAGTGAGTCTGCCAGTTCAGGCATACTTGCTATGTTTGATTTAAAATTTCATTCAGTAGGTCACTGATGAAGGGAAAAAAATGCCCTCAAACCTGAGACCCTGCGTTAGGTCCAAAAAGAAGGATCAGGCTTGGAGAAGCTTGGATACAGGCAGGTCTGGAGACCTAGCCCGCCTACATCCAAGAGAACCTCCTACACAGACGGATTTGGTAGTCCAATCGGCCTACATATGAGCAGGAGGAGCAGAATCGGACCCAGAAGGCCCTATCCATTAGAGGTTCGGCGAAAGTACAACAAGCTTGTGCCTCTAATAAATGATGACAATGGCAGCCACCATTAATAACTTGGCAACGTATTTGCTCAGAAAATCTTGCTAGAAGAGCGATCTGCTCAGGAGATCGTACTAAGAGCTCGAGCCCGATCCGCTCAAAAGATATTGCTGGGAGCCTCATCCCAGCACTATAAATAGGTGGGAAGGCACTCAAGTCCTCCCCAAAGCAATCCGAGAGAAATTGAGAGATTGTATGCTCTACTTGCAAAATTCTAGTGCACAGTTGGGAGTTCCATCCTCCCCCCAGATGTACACCCATTGTGGTGGAACTGGGTAATCAACCCCTGTGCCATTTATGAGATTGCTTTGATCCCTCAATCGGACCTCCCATTCTAGGGAGTCCGATCACTTCTTGAGTCGGATGCCCCGCATCCTCAGGGTGTCGATCAATTGGCACTGTCAGTGGGAAATGATTGTCGATTGATAACATTTCCTACCTCTTGAGGTCCTCACGATGGCTCCCACGACTTACAACTCCTCCCACGTTGACCCCAAGAAAGTGCCGAATCAGTTCGAGTCGAGCGTATTAGTGTCTAAGCAATCCCATTTGCTGACCAAGCCAAGCAAGGAGAAGTAGGGAGTCCCCGCTCAACCGTCGAAGGACCACGAGCGTGGCCCACTCCCCGAGTTACAGGCGAGGGAAGAGCAGTTTCAGGCCAAACTGGCAGCTCTCGGGGTTGAGGAAATCTTGATCACGGAGAAGCTCCTAGAGATCAGATAGATCCGGGAGCTCGGTCCACCCCCACAGAGGGAGACCCGCCAGCCCAACCCTGACGACAAGCAGCTAAGGCGTCGTGAGGTAGAGGATGAAAACGGTCGCCTGCACGAGTAGCTCGAGCGACTAAAACATGAGCTTAGTAGCTAGAGAGGTGAAGTCCCTCTTGACCCATTGAAGGCTCCTTGCCCACCTACGTTGGAGGAGATCTCGAGACTCAACCCCTTTCAATCGGCAGTGGGGGATCGATCCTTGAGATTGTTTGCCAGGTTACCCGGGCTATGAGGGGCATTCGCCCTCGGGCCTATGTCACCACCTACCCCTTTACTGAGGAGGTGATGATAGCCCCCTTGCCCGAGAGATTCAAGCAGCCCATCATGGCTTCGTATGATGGGATGGCGGACCCCAACAGCTTTGTTATGAGTTACCGCCAGATGATGCTGGTGCACGACTGCCCCGACGGAGTACTCTGCAGAGTATTCCCATCCTATCTGTTCGGCATGGCCTATGAATGATTCAACAAACTACTTGCCGGGAAGATCACCTGCTTCTAAGAACAGGCCGACAAGTTCTGTCAATACTTTGCTGGACAGCAGAGGGTTAGAGATAACCTCGAGAGGCTGTCAGAAGTCTGACAGCGGAGGAGCGAGTCCTTCCGGTCGTACCTAGATCAGTTTAAGGCCTAGTACTTAGAGTGAAAGTGACCTCACGATGCCATTGCCATCCAATACTTCAAGTTAGGGCTCCTGACTCAAAGGTTTTGGTATGACATCGATGACTTCCTACCCAGAGACATTGCAGAGCTCTGGGATTGGGCCACGAGGTTTGCAGAGCAAGATGACTCTTTCCTCTCCTGTAATCGGCTGGTCGAGGGATCTGAGGAAGACACTAGCCTAGCCCGAGAAAGGCAGGCTCCAGGCGACTACGCCCCCATCTCCGTTCGCGAATGTGGTCGCTTTAGCAATCACAAGGCCAGCTTCGCAGAGCGGAGGAACAATCGGCCCGATAAAGGTTGGAACAATGGACCCTGCCAAACCAAGTAGGAGTATTTCGAAGAATACAATCCCCTGGCCATGAACCAGGCGGACATGTTGGTGGAAGTATGGTCTACGGACAAGGACCTGCTACCCTTGCCTAAGCTAATGAAGAGGAAGGCAAACATCGGGCCTTACTGTAGGTATCATATGGCCTGGGGCCATGCCACCGAAGACTGCCGCGACCTGCATGAACAGATAGAGTCCCAAATCCGGCATGGGAACTTGGCTGACTTCGTTAGGTGAAACGAGGGCTAGAATAAAGGCAAGGGGCCGATGGAAGGCCCAGAAGATTACCACAAGGAGAGGCTCCAGCACCTTCATGGAATCAACGTGGTACTCACCGAGGTCCATGAGACTGACCATACCATAGCCCGCTGCCTCGAGCAGGCAATATCCCCCCTGCTCCAGCCAACCGAGTACCACTGCCATGTCCTAGCGGCCATACCTAGGGCACCTCAGTATGCTCACCACCCCCCCTTGTGGGTGTGGAGGTCAAGGTCATTTTTGGTGTCAACGCTGCCCCAAGCCGATGATCCAGCCCCTCCAGGTAGCCGGCCCTTAGTGCTTTCCCCACCCTTCTATGGGGTGAGAGAGGCCCTATCAGGCAGGTGACCTCACGATTGTTCGCCTCTCTCCCTGTCCTGACGGAACACACTAGCTCGCTGCTGGTAACACTCTTGCTGGCCAGGCAATAGTAACCCCGACTCCTCGTCGATGAGTTGACGAGGGAAGCACCGTGGACATCGTCTTCCTCGAAACCCTACTCTAGCTAGGTTTCACAGAAGAGTACCTAGCCCCTTTGATTCACTTGGTGGTCGAGTTTGGCAACCAAAAAGTAATGCCGAAGGGAGAAATCAACCTCCCCTTGTCCGTCTGTGACGGGGATAGGCACCTCAACTACACGATCACATTTATAGTGGTTGAGTTGACAGTAGCTTTCGATAGCATTCTTGGCTGTCTCACTACCCATGCCTTCCAGCTGATCCCCTCCTCTTCCAATTCGTGCTTTTTTGGTCCCCACGTGGAGTGGGAATAGTTCACGGGGATCAGTCGGCTGGGCAAGAGGTCCTCCGAACCAAGCTGGAGCGGTCTCTGGAACCATAGGCCCCCCAAGTCACGAAAATGGGGGAAGAAAAGAAACAAAGTCCAGATGATCCAGCAAGAAACCATCCTTGGTGGTCAGCCAGTGATTTCAGGGTTACAACTGGGCTCGTCAGCCATGGCTATATAGATGTATCTCGACGATGCTACCAAGCTCGTCCGAGTCGGAGCAGACCTTGCACCCTCTGAAGTGCAGGAGTTGCTACTCTTACTTCGGGCCAACATGAACATCTTACTTGGTTTGCTAACGAACTGCTTGGGGTGGACCTATCCCTGATTCAGCACCACTTGAACATTCAGGTAGGCACCCGCACAGTAAAGTAGGCACACTGGCACAAGTTGGCCAAGCAGTGGCAGGCGACCGAGTGTCCATCGCAAAATGCGTTAAGAGTTTTGTATCATTGTAGTTGCGAATCACGTCAAAACAAATAAATTTGTAAATGTTTCGGTAAGTACCGAGTCATTCACAGGGAGGCAAAACACGATTTTCAAAACTTTCGTACTAACTAATCTATCTAGAGAATCGGTGGAGAAAAAGAATGAGGGAGAGAGGTGTGTGGCATCGGGCAACATGAGGGGACGATGAGGAAGCGACTAGGGTTGGGGATGGGGGCGAATGGAAGACTTGGAGATTGAGAAACTAGAGAAGGAGGGAAAGGGGATGGTAGTCACATGAAGGGAGGGCATCTAGATTCACTCCACGAGGGGCTGGAGGAGATCCAATGGAGCGGTCACATGGCTGCGGTGTGTGGAAACCCTCTCGTCTGTCTGGCATTTGGGGGTGAAGGTCACAAGCGCGACTCATGCCCAAGGGTGAAGTCGTCGCACACAAAGAAGATCCCTCAACGCTTAGAACAGGAGGTGGTGAACGAACCCCGACTACCCCCACCGCCGGCACTTGGTAGTCATACGATTGATGTGGAGATTCCATTCTCTGAGGAGATTGTCTTTGCGGAGATCCTGCTGAGGGGCATGCTGATTGGCGAGGTCATGACTGGCAATCCCTCTATCGAGAGTTTTCAACAACTGGTGAGTTCCCTTACCCTTGTGTCATTGGGCTAGAAGGTGGTAGTGCTATCCCAGACTCGCTTTCTTATGTTTGGTCTGGGAATGTTAGATGTGGAAAGGTTACGATTTCGATCGAGTTCATTTGAGAACATTAAGGTGCTGTGGAGGCTGGTCTCACCCTTTGATGGGGCACTCCCTGATCTTCCCCCCCAGAGAATGGGAATGAGGAGGGTGATTCTTGAGATCAAAGGGTTACCTTTGCATTTGAGATCTAGAGGGGTGGTTGCCAAGATGGTTGCAGTGTTTGCATCCATCTGTAAAGACTTTGAAATCACGATTGGGGAGGGTGATGCCCGTTCACTTTGATTTGAGGCTGAAGTCTTTAAAAGTGGCTCACTGCCAGACAGAATCATTCTTAGGTGCGGGGGCTCCTCTTGGCTCATTCGTTTATCTGTGGCTGGGCAGGACTCTGTATTACTAGAACAGGGTCATGTTAAGACGTCTGTGGTTAGATCTGAGGAGGCACAACAGGTTGAACTGCTGGGTCGTGAATCCTCAGATGAGGCCCCTGAACCAAAGAAGAGGAAGGATTGTCACAAGGAAACCTCAGAGAGGGACTTGATGACTATGGATGATGATACTACCTTGGGGTGTGGCAACCAAACCCTTGTGGCCAAGGGCAAGGGTTCCATGGCTGATGCAATTGTCTTAGAGAGGGACTCAGGCAATTTTACTAGAAATGAGGAGGTAAAGTCAGGTATGGAAATAGTAGTCAGTAGTGGTAGAAGTGCCCTTAAGGAGGTGAAGCAAGTGCAATTGTCTATTCCTGATGAACTGAAGTTTGGGAAATGGACAAATCAGAAAAGAGGGCTTGGGCGCTCCCCTTACATGCTCAGAAGGCGAAGGAAGGAGAACTTGATTCCTATAGTGGAGGAAACTGTTGCAAAGTCGATCATGGTTGAGTATGTGGATAATTTGGCTCAAGGGGATCAGCCATGCAAGGGATGAGAGTTCTAACATGGAATGTGCGTGGGTTGCACAACAAGGTGAGAAGGGTGTCTCTAATCAGATATCTTACTGAGTGGGAAATTGATTGTGCTCTCATTCAAGAGACACACTTGGAGGAGGAAAGTGGCCCTGTCTGGGATTCTCTAAGATTGTCAAGGAGAGTAGACTGTGTGGGGAAGGGTGCAGCTGGAAGGTCTGGTGGGATGGCCATATGGTTGAAAAAATCTTGCCTTAAGTAACTGAAGTCCTTCATGACAGACATGTACTTACTTGTAGATGTCAAAACCTTCAAGGTGATCTGGATTGGTTTTTCTCATGCATCTATGGACCTTGTGTAGCTGCTGATCAGGTAGAACTGTGGGAAGACCTATCAACACTACATCAAAGAGTCCAGGAGGTACCGTGGCTTGTTGGTGGTGATTTCAACTATCCTCTTTCAAGTGGTGACAAACCTGGGGGAAGATCTGATAGTGCAATGGCTAGATTCCAATTGGTTGTGCAGAGATTGGGAATCACTGAATACCCTGTCAGTGGCGTGGAGTTCACTTGGAGAAATGGCAGTGGACAGACATCAAGGTTGGACAGATTCTTTGGCAACCCAAGCCTTCTGGAGAGATTCCAACTATCGCCTGTTATGAGCCTTGACAGGCCATTTTCTGACCACACTCCAATTGTGTAGGACAGTGGGGTGAATGCTGATGTTGGATCATACTTCAAACTTAAGAAGTCTTGGTTTAGGGAGGAGGGTTTTGCTGAGATGTTGTCCAGCTGGTGCAAGAATGAGGTAGTGAATGGCTCGGCCACACAGTAGCTTGCTTCGAAGTTGGCAGATATGTGCTCTATGCTGAAAGAATATAGGCAGATAGTAGCAACCATCAGAGAGTAGAGGAGGGTGGAGGCATTGGCAGTGATCCAAAGTCTGGATCTGAAGCAGTGCAGGCAGGCTCTGAGTTGTCAGGAGCATGAACAAAGACAGTATATGCAGCAGGTCGTTGGGGAGGAGGACTTAAAGAAAGAAAGGGACTGGCGTGAGAGATCTAGACAACTGTGGCTCAAGGAAGGTGATGCCAATACGAAATTCTTTCATCTTGCTGCCAGCGCTGGGAGGAGGTTTAATCTCATTTCATCTATTAAAATGGGTGAGAGAACCATTACATCTACTAGTGAAGTCAGATGTGAAGCTGGCCAGTATTTTAAAGAGTTAGCCAAGGCTACACCAAGAGGTTCATGGAGGATGGCTTCGGCTGACTTCCCAAGTGTCAGCAATGATCAGATGGCCATGCTAATCGCTCCTATTTTTGAACAAGAAACGGTGAAAGTAATCGAAGACTTGAATAATGAGGGAGCCCCTGGACCGGATAGGGTTCAGGTATTCTTCTATAGAGAAATGTGGAATGTTCTTAAAAAGGATGTGATGGATGTTATACATGAGTTTGAAATGGGCAACTTTGGTTTTGAAAGACTGAATAAGTCCTATTTGTTTTTGCTACCAAAGAAGTCGGGTGTGGAGAATTTTTCAGATTATAGACCCATTGCCTTGTCGAACTCCATCTATCTTATTATCAGCAAGATTTTAGCCAATAGAATTTGTGATGTATTACAAGATCTGATTATGCCTATCCAATCTGCCTTTCTACCTGGGAGGTCTCTGTAGGAATCTTTCATCATGGCGTAAGAGATGGTGATGGGGTGGCATAGGCAAAAAGCCAAGGCCTTTCTATGGAAAGTTGATTTCACTAAAGCCTATGATTCAATCTCCTGGCCGTACCTTTGGGAAATTCTTAAAAGGAGAAAATTTCCCCTCCTTCTGATACAATGGGTGAAGAGATGCATCACGACGGCTTCCTACTCCCCCCTGATAAATGGGAAAGCATGTCGAGCTTGGATTCAGCCTCAGTGTGGGGTAAGGCACGGCTGCCCACTAGCCCCCCTGATTTTCAATCTCGCAGTGGATACATTGGCAAGATATGTGTGCAAACTAGCAACTGATGGGTTGATAAGGGGACACTCTATGTCTAATAATAAGGCATTGGTCCCCATTCTTCAATATGTGGATGACACTGTGTTTTTGTGGAAGGTGGGAAGAGGGAAGCGCAAGTGCTATACTATATGGTTAAAATTTTTGGTGAGATTTCTGGTTTAAAACTTAATGGAAGCAAGTCCTCCTTGGTTTGCTTTGGTATGAATGGTATAGACCAAAATGACATCTCCACCATCCTGGGCATGCCTGTGATATCACTGCTTGTCAAGTACCTAGGTTTACCTCTGAAGTGCACAAAATTGAGGAAAGTAGATTGGTCCTTTCTATATGAAAAGGTGGCTACGAAATTAGAGGGCTGGAGTAGTCACTATTAATTGAAAGGAAGGAGGTATATTTTACTAAATTCAGTCATCACATCCATTCCAGTCTTTTTCTTTTCTATCCTTAGAGCCCCAAAATCAATTTGGAAAAAACTTGACGTGATGCACAAGAGGTTCTTCTGGAAAGGGGCTTCTCATCAAGGTGCATTCCTCCAACCTGTAAAGTGGGACTCAATTTGTTCGCCAAATAAGTATGATGGCATGAGAATCAGGTCTCTCAAAGAATTTAATGACACCCTGTTACTGAAATGGGTTGTTCGGCTGCTTCAAGGAGAAAAAAAATGTGGACAGAGATCATCTAGGATAGCTATGGGGTGGCCAATGATGAGAAGAACTGCCTAAATCCTCATAAGAAATCTCAAATAAGCACAAGGAAGAAAAGGTTCAAAAATTTCCATTGCCTCCCTGACAATGACACCAACTTGTTCGTTGCGAAGTGGTTCATTAGTTCCTTCCTGTCAGCACTAGCTCAGAAGCAGTTCATCTTGGTAGCTTTCGACTACTTTTCCAAATGGGTCAAAGTTGAGGCCATGGCTAGCCCCACAGCCGACAGGGTCATATCCTTCATCTGTAAGAGCATTATAGCTCTGTACGGGATACCCTACTACATAGTTATTGTTTAAGCGAATTCGTTGTTGTTTAAGAAATTGCATCGTAGTATAGGACAAAGTTGCTCAAATCATTTGAATTTATAACTCAGATTCTAAAGAAGAGTCCGAGGTCGAACATAGGGAGAAAATAATAGCAATTTAATCTCACTAATCACAAGAAATATAAGCAATTATAATCAAAATTTTATTTAGAACAACTCAAAATGATATATAGATGAAATCAAGTATCTCAATGCAAAAAGAATGGCTTAAAATGGTGATTTGAATCACCAATTAACCCTTTGAAGTTAAGCTCAAATATATCAACAGTGATCTTCAACCAATATCTCAACAGTATTCAGAATTAAAGTACCAGTAGAGATCTGACGTCTTAAGTTGCTTCAAGGTTCAGCTCAGCAGAAGAGGCAAAGGCCTCCTTTCCTTCCTTCTTCCTTAGTGTCTTAAGGGAGAGGCACCCACAGTATATAGGCAAAGGCCTCAGGAGCGGCTAAGTATAGAGAGCAGTAGAGGGCAACAACCCCCTCCCCTCTCTCTCTTTTTCCTTTTCTTTCTCTCAGAAACCCGGGTTTAACCGAGTAATCGAGAAGGTAATCAGGTGTGAACAGGGTCCAGGCTTGCAGGCGAGAAGTGGGCTTGGGTAAGCGGGTGTGCGGGTGGTTGGGGACTGATGAGACACTCATCATGATCTCTAATTACCCCTAATTAACTAGTCTTCCTAGTTAATTGGCTAGGGTTATGAATATATAAGGGTTATTTATAGAATAAGGGATATTTAGTTAAGGACCTTGAAATAAGTTAAAAATGACATTTTATCATTCAATTAACATTATTAATAATTTAGATAATAATTGGACTCGAAATCCTATTAATCATTTCCTTAAATAATAAGTTAAGTAACTTAAATATAATGTATACCTAAGTATATAATAACTTAAGTAATTTTACTTAATCTAATAAATTAACCTAAAAAGGTCAAAAATGTAAATTCAAGGTGTAAACATAATATTTACCTTATTTACTAACATATATAAAAAGTTGAAAAAGATTTAAGTTAAAATAAACCTTCAAAACCTGGGTTTACATTTTAGTCCTTAATATTCATTATAGTCGGGTCCTTATTTCTCACACAGGTCCTTAAGTTTTATTACTTCTATGTCCCTCTTCATCATCATCTTCTTCTCTAGCCGAGTGAACGGTTGACGGCAGAGAGTCACCCCACCGCACGATCACCGCCTTGTCGACATCATTCCTCTTTGTCCAAGCTCTTGCAGCTTGCGCTCACCACCTCCACTTGATCCATCGGTCTGGATTAACCGAGAATCCTATTTTTCAGTGGGAGATAACCTCACCGTCGTCGGAGACGACGACGGAGGTTAAGCTCCTCGAGCTCCTTCTTCGACCAGACCTTGCCACTCTCTTCGCCGCAAACTGCTATAAATACCCCCTCACACCTCTGATTTTATTCAAGTTGGCTCCCTTTCCTCTTCTAACACTGTAGTCGACTTCGATAGGCTATTCGTCCAAAACTCCAGCAACTTCCCATTCCATTTTCCGACTTCCACCATCCATCTTAAGCAGCCGAGGAGATCCACCGTGGTCTTCCGCACCTCTGATAAAGGCGCCGACCCTAGGATTCCTCCGCTCCACCTCAAATCCGCCTGCCAGAGATCTTTCTTCAACCCTCTGATTTCATCGTCCGCTATGAACCTTCGGTGGAACCCTATTGACCCCTTCGTCCAGGTAATAGTAGACTAGGAGTAGGAGTAGGAGTAGGCTAGCTTAGTTAGTTAGTTTAGTTAGTTAGGTTAGAGTAACTTCAGAATTCTAGTTTCATCTCCTCCGACTCTGGCGAGTTCCTTGAGCTCGCCAGAGCTTCAATCTTGTCTTTTAATTCACTGTCCACCTTCCTGTATCTTCCATGATCACTTCTAAATCATTTAATCGTTTAATTAAATCACCTAAATGCCTAATTCAAATCTCACCTTCACCGACTACTATCACTGTCCATGGTGACAGTAGTCGATTTAATTCCACCTTCACTGGGTTCTTTCATCACCTATCACCACTTATGAACCCTAATCGACATTATAATACCTATTATTATCATCTATAATTAAACGGCCAAACTTAATTTAGCTCCTGAGCTCGTTGTCCATGGTGGCTCAGGAATAGTTCAAATTATAAATTAAATATATATTTATGAATATTAACATCTGTTGACTTGTTTTAACCTCTCAATCGAGTGGTTAAACAAGTCTTGAGCTTTAACCACTCAAATCTTTTAAGAAAGTAATTTCACTGTCAAATCTTACATTTTAATGAGCAAATGAAGAATTAAAAGTGATACTGAGGTTCCTTGTAACCTCATGATCCTTTTTGAATAAAAAATGGTTAGTTTTATTAATCTGTATATACAATTTTATATTTTCTGGACTCACCGGAGCTCCGGCGAGCTCCGGCGAGCCAAAACTGTGTTTCAGCCTCTAGAACTTGCTAAGTAGCTCCAGAATAGTTTAATAAGGATCACTGATTGTTTTGAAGAAATTTGTTTGAGGATTTAGCCATTGGAGTTGAAGAAGTAACTTCTTCATCTTCCCCAACTCCGGCGAGTTCGAGAAGTCTGTTAGGAAAGATCTAAAGAGCATTTAATGATCCTAGAAGCTTCAGTGTGATGCACTGAAGCTATTTTAACCCTCAAAACACTGTAGCAATCTTCCCATGACTCTGTCGAACAAACATGTTTTTAAGTTCAGGGGATGAGCCTGAAACCCTAGGAGTCAAGGTTAAAACAACTTTCTGAAGATCTGAATGAGTTTCTGAGGTTGAGGAGCGTTTGCACCTCAAAACACGCCTATAATAACGCCTTCTTATGCTATTTTCTAGCATTAACTATGTATATTATAATCCTATAGCCACATTTGTAAAAACGGTTGCATGCATGCATTTAATCAAGAGAGGAAGAGGAGTGAAACAATCACCTGCATAGTTACATTTTTCTTCAAGTGCCTCCTTGCAAAATCACCCTCTTTTTATTTTTCCTCTTGATTTCTTCTTTTCTCTCCTTCCCGCGGCTGCACTCTTCCCGCAGCTGCATGCAACGCAGCACTTCTTCCCGTCACTTCTCCCTGCCAATGCCGCTCCCTATAGCTGCAACTTGCGCACCCTCTCCCTGCTGCAGCCGGCACGCCACTCTCTCCTCCTCTATAAGTAGCTGTAGCTTCATCCTCGCAACACAGGCTGCTGCAGCAACGAAACAAACCCGTAACCATCTTCTCCACCGCTTTCCCCTCCCATACGTCGGCCCTCCGTCGAGGAGGCACCCGGCGAGCAGGAGAACCCACTGTGGTGCACACCACCACAGTGGGAGCACCACTGCCCAGCTCTTCGACGAGCCGGTGGGCGTGGTGCATTCCCTCGCTTCATTTTTTTTCTCTTTAACGCCATTGCCGCCGCTCCAAGCTTCGAAGCTTGAAGCCACGGCAGCAGCAGCAGGTCCTCCCGCTCCTCCGCGACCGTCCCCGCAGCCGCCCGTCGACTTCGCGCACGCCTGCAGGGCCATTCCCCGCTCAACCTCCGTCCTGACGTCCCCGCAGTTGCACCTGTAGCCGTCCGCCGCGCGCACTGCAGCGGCCGGCTACGGCCTCGTGCTGCCCCTGCCCTCCTCCGCGACCCTCCTCGACCACCTGCAGACCTCCTCCACGCTCGCTCCTCCACGCCTTCGCCCGCCCGTCGCCTTCGCGCATGCCTGCAGGAACCCTAAGCGAAGCCGCGCCCGCATTCGCCGTCTTCAGACGTCTGCCTCCGCCTTCAGACGACGCGGCGTCAGACGTCCGCCGGAGGCGGCAGACATCTTAACTCGCGCGTCCGCGATCTCTCGCTCGCCCGCTCTCTCTCTCTCTGCTGATCTCTCCCGCCCGCTCCCGCTCTCTCTCTCTTTTTTACTCACTAACAGACACACACTCACAGCAACGCACACACACACACGTTCACCGACGCACACACACCTATACCAACACATACACACACACTCACACACTTATAGTACCATATATATATAAATATATATATACATACATACATATATATATACATACATATATATATATATATATATATATATATATATATATATATATATATATACATAGTATATCTATATAGTTATGTATACATACACATATATAATATATATATACATATATATATAATATATATATATATCTACTTATATATACATCTATATACTTATATATATATAGACATATATACTTATATACATATATATATATACATATCTATATACATATATATATACATATATATAGTAATATATATATATACTTATATACATATATATACACATATATATCTATATATATATATCTATACATATATAACTATACATTTATATATATATATAGATATATTTACTTATATACATACATATGTACATATATTTTCATGTTATTTATTATACGCTGTATCGCGGGGATATCTGCACCAGTTGCTGATATTCCCTGATACACGCATACAGAAAAAAGCGTGGTCCCATACATCATCCATCCTCCATCCACACTCCACGCGGTACCTAGTCGTGTTGGTTGCGTCTCTCTAGACGTCGACTGACTCGACATAGTGCTACACTCCATCGCCACCTCCACCCCCACCCCTTTATATATATATATTACATATATATATATATATACATACTATATTTACTTTCTGTCTATTTTCTTTTCTGTTAGTAAAAAGATAAAAAAAATACATAAAAAAAGAAAAGATAATCTTTGACTTGTAGGTACCTCGTCTTGCGAGTAGCAAGACTTGTTTTGGGACTCTGTTTGGCGAAAAGCCAAGGACACAATTTTGAGGGTGTGCCTCAAGAACAAGGGTTACCATAAAAAACCTTAATAAGAAAAACACCAAAAACACAATAAACGAACGGAAGAGATGCGTTGTAAGGAAAACGTAGAAACTCGACTTTAACCCCACTTCCCTGTGTTCGACCCTGGGCTTGAAAGTGATAAGATAAAATCAATTAGGCCAGGTTAAAAATTTTGTAAAGAGATGGTTAGGTCCAAATTAGGTTAACCACTATACACATTTCAACGATAAAAATATCATATTAACAACCTATTCAGGCCGACCCATCAAGGAGACTCTAATCGAGGCATTAATTTCTTGGGAGGAAGCTTTGAATAGAAAGTCAATTTTCGAGCTTCCATAGTCAAATATGAGTTTGATAATGGAGATCTGAGCTTGAATTGAGGAATTGAGATGTGAAAATTGTTTCTGGGAACTTATTTGATGATCTGAGAGTGATTAAAGTAAGCTCATTTGAGTTTATATTTGAGATTTAGTTTCTGCCAATTTGGGTTACTTTCGAACCCAAACCAACAGGAGTACTATTCTGATGAAATTTAAACTTAAAACCTATCCAGATTGATCTGTTATAACCCTTAGAATTAATCTAAATTGATTAGAAACACTTTGAAGTGTCTGTTGCACTTATTGATGTCTGAAAATCAAACTCTGAAGCTTTTAGAGAAGTGAAAAGCTTCTATGCAAGTTCTAAAGGTCTTAAGAACTTAAGACCTACTCTAACAGAAGCATAATTACTTATATAACATGTACAAACCTTTAAATAGAAGAGAGAAGTCCATCTGAAGACTCTCCTGACATAAATTCCACTTCCAGGCTAGTAAAAACCCTGTAGGAACCATTGATTTCATCTTTTAAATTGAAAAGGAAAACACCATTAAAACATTAAATTGACCCTGTAATTGTGTAGATTACCCTTAGAGCTTTCCAACAAACTTGAAATCATTCAATTTGGAGCTCTTGGTAGAAAGTTATGAACATTTGAATTCGGGTCTGAGAGGGGTACGATAGTCCCACCTCGGTTGTTCACGAGCGCGCGCATGGGGATAAAAGTAATTCGTTTCCTTGGCTATGCAGTCGTCAGCGCTCGGTGCACCGGTTACCGATTCCATCTGATCTGATCTGAGCATTGCATATGTGTGTGTGTGCGGGCTTATGCCTGCGGGTGTGCGCCCTTGGGGGCGTGTGAATGAGGTTGTGCCCTGGGAGGGCGAGAGTGGCCTGGGAGGCCAGGTTGAGCCAAAATGGCTCGAGACTGTGAACCGAGAAACAAATGAACCGAAACGAACCTAATTGAGATTAGGCGAGGACCGAGTAGGGTCTGGTCCCACCCTGGTCTCAGGGTGCTGTGTATTCTCGAAAGGACCTCGCCGTAAATAAAATAACTTTTGGTCAAAAGTAAACAAACCCGGTTCAGTTGAAAGCTTAAGGGAAAGAGAAGCCGCTGAAGGATGCTAAGTGTTGAAGTTGAAAGCTAAAGAAGAAAGCGCAGGTGCTAAGGAGTGTTAAGGAAAAGAGACTAAGGAACAAAGGAGAAAACTAAGTGGAGAGGAGAAGGCAGGAGACTAATGGAAAAAGAATAAGAGACATGAAGAGAAGAGGGTAGGAACAACAGAAGAAAGAGAGTTCGAGAGAAGAAAATAAAAGAGAGAAAGAAGAAAATAAGAGAGAAGGAGATGAGAGGCTGAAGAGATAAATGAAAATAAATGAATTTTTCTTGCATCATTATCTTTTTGTTCTTAAATGTAAAAGGGCATGTTTTAATTGGATAACTTTTTAATTGCCTTAATTTCTTGGTATGAAATAAAATTGAAAAAACTAGCATGTTTACTTGTTAATAAAGTACAACATTTTGAGTAAATATGTCTTGCATATGAAATTTTGTATATCCTCTATAGTTTAAATATTTTGACAAAATTCATGTTTTAAAAATTAACTTAGTTATACCTCCTAAACTTAAAGAGATAAAAGAAAATTGGTGAATTTGGAGAAAAATTATTATGCCTTCCAGTAAACGACCTGGACTCAACCAGTAAAAATTTCTAAAATGTTAGGTTAATTCGACCCTATACTACACAACCGACACAACTTCGAGTTAACCTAAGTGATTTCTTCTACTCTTAATTAAGTGAAATTAACTTAATTACTGAGTTGAGTGGAAAGCACGCATCAGGGACCCGACCCCTGTGTCTTGGGAGAGGGGTTAGGTTGACAAATCCCCTTTATCTTGTGCAAACAGCTCCAATCTTTACGATGTGGGACTAAATGTCCCACAGTCTTTGTTCGCGTGCAGTTGGAGGATGAGGTCTTGATGAGAGACTCATCATGATCTCTAATTACCCCTAATTAACTAGTCTTCCTAGTTAATTAACTAAGGATGTGAATATATAAGGGTTAATTATAAAATAATGGATATATAGTAAAGGACCTTAAAATAAGTTAAAAATGATATTTTATCATTCAATTAATATTATTAACATCTAATTAATATTTGGACTCGAGATCTTATTAATCATTTCCTTAATAAGTTAAGTAAATTAAACAAAATGTATACATAAGTATATAATAACTTAAGTAACTTTACTTAATTTAATAAATTAACCTAAAAAGGTCAAAAATGTAAATTCAAGGTCTAAACATAATAGTTACCTTAGTTATTAACATATATAAAAAGTTGAAAAAGATCTAAGTTAAAATAAATCTTTAATACCTGAGTTTACATTTAGGTCCTTACTAATCATTTCAATCGGGTCCTTAATTTTCATATAGGTCCTTAAGTTTCACTCCATATAAGTCCCTATCTTCTTCTTCTTCTTCAAGCAATTGAACGGCTGACGACGGAGAGTGACTCCACCGCGCGATCACCGCCCTACCGACATCATTCTTCCTTCTCCAAGTTCTTGGAGCTTGCGCTCACCATCCCATCTTCATCTATTGGTCTGGATTACTTTGAAATCCTAATTTTTGTTGGGAGTTAACCTCACCATCGTTGGAGATGATGCCGGAGGTTAAGCTCCCCAAGCTTCTTCTTCGTCCAGACTTCACCACCTTCTTCGTCGCCATTTACTATAAATACCCCCTCACCCCCTCGATTTCTCTCAAGTTGGCTCCCTTCCCTCTTCTTCATTGCAGCCGATTTCAATAGACTATTCTCTCTGCAACTCCAGCAACTCCCCATTTCATTCTCCGACTTCCTCCATCCATCTTGATTAGCCAAGGTCAGCCGCGTCTCTGGACAAAAGCGACGACCAAGGAGCTCCTCTGCTTCACCTCACATCCGCTGCTGGAGATTCTTCTTATACCTTCTGATTTCTTCTTCCGCTATGAGCCATTGACGGAATCCCTTTGACCCCTTCGTCCAGGTAACAGTAGGTAGGAGTAGGTAGAAGTAGGAGTAGTTTAGGTAGTTAGTTAGCTTAGTTAATTGCAGATTACAGACTTCATCTTCTTCGACTCTGGTGAGTTCCTTGAGCTCGCCAGAGTCTTGATTTTGTCTTTTAAGTCGCTGATCAACTTCCTTTAACCCTCACAACCACTTAATTCATTAAAACACAAATTTAATCACTGTTCGCCTAATTCACCTTCACCTTCAACAGACACTGTCGTTGTCCATGGCGACAGTATCTGAGCTTAGATCCACCTCCGTAGGGTCCTCCATCACCTATTCACAATCTAAGGATCCTAATTATCACTTTAATTTGTATAATTACCACCTATAATGTAAACACCCAAATCTAATTAAGCTCCTGAGCTCACTGTCAATGGCGGCTCAGGAGCAGTTAAAACTTTAAATTATCTATATATTTATGATTGCAATTCTCTTTAGACTTGTCTCAACCACTTTTCTGAGTGGGAGAACATGTCCTGTGTTTCAACCCACTAAAAATCCATTCAAACTGAATTCACTGCTAATTCTTAATTCTAATAATCAATTAAGGAATTTAATGAGATCCTGAGGTTCCTTGCAACCTCAGGAACCTTTCAAATAAAAAATGGTGCAATGAACACATTTTTCATCTTTTTCTCGACTCATTGGAGCTCCGACGAGCTTCGGCGAGTGAAATTCGATCTTCAGCCTATAGAAGATGGTAGGAAGCTCCAGAATGACTTAATTTTGATTTTTGATTTGTTTGAGGTTGTTTATTTGGGATTTTATCACCTGGAGCTTAGATAAGTGATTTGTCTTCTCCAACTCCGGCGGAGTTGGAGAAGCCTGTACAGAAGCTTAAGAACCACATTTAACAGGTCTAGAAGCTTTAGTGTAGTGCACTGAAGCTATCAATGTCTTCAGATTAGTGTAGCAACCTTCCAATCCTTCTGTCGAACAAACCCCTTTTACAGTTCAAGCGACGAGCCTGAAACCCTAGAATCTTAAGTTTAAATACTTATTAAAGGTTCTGAGAATGTTCCTATGATTGAGAAGATGCTATTTGAGGCTTTAATTTCTTGAGAAAAGATTCAAAACAAAAAATCAAATCTGGAAGCTTTCTAATCAAAACTGAGTCTGATGCTTTGATTTTTAGTTCAATCAGACTAATTGATGAGCTTGAATTGATTCTGAGATTTATTTGAATGATTTTTAAGTGAATTGGATAAGCTTTGATGGTTAATTTGATCAGATTTCAATTACTGCCAATTTGGGTTGTTTTCGAACCCAAACTGTTGGCAGTAAGTTTCTGATGAGATTTGATCATAAATCCTGCCCAAATGAGTTTGTTAAATCCTTTGGAAGCTATTCCAATTGATTAAGAATGATCCTTAGTGTCTGTTACACCTTTCTTCATCTGAAATTCCTATCTCTAAAGCTTCCAGAGAAGCTTTGAGCTTCTGTGCTTCACCTGAAGATCTTGAGAGCTTAAAACCCACACAAATAGCTATGGAATCACTTGTATAACTTGTTCAGACACTTAGATAAGCTAAAATGGCCATCCTACAGACACCGTAGATTTCAAACCATTTCTAGGCATATTTAACCCGTAGGAACCCCCTAATTTCACCTATCAAATTGAAGAGGAAATCATCCTCTAAACCTCAAATTGACCTTGGAATCCTGTAGAGCTACCTTAGAGCTCTCCATCAAGCTTTATTTTTCTTGATTTGGAGCTCTGAGTAGGGAGAATTCATCGCTTGAAGTCGGGTCTGGAGGGGAAGTTAGTCCCACATTGGAAGTTGAGCACCCACCTTAGTATAAAAGTAATTTGTGTTATAGCCGATTCAGTCGTCAGCGCTTGGCGCGAAAAGAAACCCTGACCATCTGAGCATTGATTGTGTGTGTGTGGCTAGTGAGCATGCGGGTGTGCGCCCGAGTGGGCGTGTGTGTGCAATTGGCCTTGGGAGGGCGAGGCCTGGGAGGCGTTGAGCCGGTTCGTCTTGAGAGAGGGCTGGTTTGGCTCAAGAGAACATTAATTGAAATTGAACCCTAATGAAATTAGGCAAGGACTGAGTAGGGTCTGGTCCCACCTTGATCTCAGGGTGCTGTGTATCCTTGAAAGAACCTCACCACAAATCTCAAATAAATTTTTGGTTGAAGAGCAAATTAACCCGGTTCAGCAGAAAGTTAAGAAAGGAAGAAGAGTTAAGTGCTGAAGGCTTTGATGGCTAAGTATCGAAGGAAGTGAGAGCTGAAGAAAGAAGGCTGAGGAGGAAGAAGAAGAACTCGCAAAGGGAAGAAAGTTGAAGGAAATAGATGCTTAGGAAGCTAAGGAAAAGAAGGCAGGCATAAGGAAATACTTAAGAAGAAAAAGAAGAGAAGGGTAGGAACAGAAGCATAAGAGAAGAAAGAAAGAGATTGAGAGAAAAAGAGAATAAGAGGAAAATAGAAAGAGAAAGAAAGAAAGAACAAGGGATTAAGAAATAAAAGAAAAAGAAGATAAAGAGAAGAAGAGAGAAGAAAGGCTGAAGTATAAGGAAAAGAAGTTAATTTTCTTGTTATATTTTAATTTCTTTTTGCTCTTAATTGATGTATTAAGGCATATATTGATTAAATAAACTTTTCTTTGCCTTTAGTCATTTGAAATAAGTAAAGAATTTACATGTTCTTAAATGTTGAAAATGAAAGTTTATATGGGATTTTGCATGTTATTTCATTTTAATCAATTTTTGGCAAAATTCATGCTTCCATAATTAACTTAGATTTACCTCCTATACTTATAGAGAAAAATAAAAGATAATTAGTAAATTTAGAATGAATTATACCTCCCAGCGAACGACCTGGACTCAACCAGTAAAAATTTTTCTAAAATGTTAGGTTAATTCGACCCTATACTACTAATCGACACAACTTCGAGTTGACCTAAGTGACTTTTTCTCTACTCTTAATTAAGTAAAATTAACTTAATTAATTGAGTTGAGGTCGAGGATGTGGCTGTTGGATCCAATTAGGTGCCTAGAGAAGAACTTGGAGGTCAGTCGCAGCGTATGGGAGAGTTGCCTGGAGGTCTCGTGGCCGGAGGACTGTAGATAAGATCGGAGGAGTCGAAGGTGGTGGCTGTCATTCGATGGTCACTTGAAACCAAGAACACAGCCTCGTGGCCATGTCAAACTAGTTCAGAAGTTTCATCGGTGTGCGGTGAGTGTGTTGGTGGCAGTGGTGTGGCGTGTGGTGGTCTGTGGAGGGCTGACGATGACAGAGATGATGCATGAAGAAGGTGGTGTTCTAGGAGGCGTTGCAATGGGTGGAAGCCCAAATTATGAGAGGGCTTTTGATGAGGATGGCGCGGCGAAGCTTGTGGAGGTGGCGGCGAGGTGTTTTGTGAAGTGTAGCGGGCTGGAGGCTACGCTAGAGCGTCGTTGGAGTCAGAGAAGATGAAGGTCGTGCGAGTGACAGTGTGGTTGTGAGTAGTTTGTGAGTATGGGAGAAGAGAGTAGAGGGAGAGAGGAAGAGATAGAGTGACTTAAGGGGATAGAGGCAGACGGAGAGCATCAGCGTTGGCGAGTCGGAGCCGAAGATGAGGAGGTCCGGTGAGTTGGTGCGGCGACGACGAGGAGGAAGAACGGCCCTGCTGTGGCTGGCGAGGAGCGGAGTTGACGGAGGAAGGTAGAGGGCCATCCAATTTGATTCTTGGATGGCCTGACTTGGAGGATGGAGAAGGTCGTTGGAGCAAGGTGCGAAGCTGGCCGGAGAGGGAAGAAGGAGGGTTTTCTTTGGCCAAGACTTGTTGAGGAGCATGGTTATGCGATGTAGAGGCTTTTATAGAGCTTCAAGAAAGCTTCCAAGCTTGGAAACAAGCTTGTGAAGCTCTAATTTTGAGGAAAAGGATCCTTGAAATCCAAGGATTCGAGTGAGCTTTTTGAGGGGAATTGGGATCTAGAATTAGGTTTAAATAATTTAGGACTTCCTCAGGATCTTTTTTTCTAATCTTGGAAGGGATTGATCAAGCAATCAGGGAGGAATCCTTGATTGAAGCTCGGCTCCTTTGGGTTCACACCTGCCATGGAGGTAGGGACCCATTTGAAGAAAATGAAGAGAAGTTAGGGGTCATTTTATAAATATTTTAAAAGTTAGGGGCATGAATGAGAGAGAAAGAGTTAGATTAGACCAAAATGGAAACTAGGTCAATATGGACTTTGATTGGGCCCAAATTTTTGTATAAATCTAATTTGGACCAAAGGAATCTGATGGTGAAGTCGGATTTTGGTTTTGACCAAGTTTGACTGGATAATTTGCGTAGAAACCAAAATTAGGGTAACTTTCTATCTGAGACTCTGTTCTAGGTCAAAATGGATTCCAATGGTCCAATCAATGGTACCAAACCATATGGAATATTTTTCTATGAATTTTAGAAGGTTTAGATAGGATTTATCTTGACTAGAACTTCTATTACTTAAGCGGGTCTGAAATTAGGGTTTTGGGTTACTATTAATTATCGAAATGCGTGAAAACCCGTTTATGTTTGCATGAATCCACTTATTTGACTTTAATGTTCTTTTGACCTTTAATTAACCCCTAGCCAACCCCTTGGTCATTTTGAGTTTATGATATGCTGTTAAAATTACAGAATTAACCCTAGTTTCTTATTCTCTTCTCAAAATATTATATGGTGGAGATATAACCCTCAGATGAATATGTAGGGGCTTTTATCTTTTATTCTAGACTAAAATAGACTATTTAGGGCTAATGATGGTGTTCCCATCAGTCACAGGCAACGACACCCAGTTTGCTTGCAAAAAAATCGAAGAATTTTGCACCAACTGGGATTTCCGTCTGTGCTTTACGTCAGTGGGTCATCCCTAGGCGAATGAATAAGCCAAAGTAACTAACCACATCATCATCTCAGTGCTTAAATGCTGACTAGATTCAGCCAAAGGGAGATGGGTGGAGGAGCTTTTAGACGTTCTTTGGGGATATAGGACCTGCTAGAGGACATCCACAGGCCACACACCATTCAGCTTAGTATATGGCATAGAAGCTTGGATACCCATCGAAATAGTCCTCCCCACCTACAGAACGCAACTTTATGACTCAACCACCAACGATGATCAAGTTCGTCTATCCCTGGACCTCCTAGATGAGCTAAGGGACGAAGCCTCCGAGACGACCCTCAAGCGTAAAGAAGCAACAATCGCCTCATACAATAACCGCGTCAAGAAGCGAAAGTTCTCTCAAGGAGACCTGGTTCTACGTAAGTGCGAGGTCTTCATGTCGACCCAATCGAGTGGGAAGCTAAACCCATCATGGAAATGGCCTTACAAGATTCGTAAAGATAGTCCGGGCGACTTCTACGAATTACAAATCCTACATGGTAGGGATATCCTTCGCACTTGTCATGAGAGAAAATTATGAATGTATCATATATAAAGGCCCATGACCAATAAAGAAAAGGGATTCTTTCTTTCATTCCAACAACTTCGTTTGAACATCTCTCCAAAAAAAAGAAAAAAAAAGGAAGTGAGAGGAGGAGATAGAAAAGACAATAAGGCAAACATTGTCAGAGGACTTTACTCCCACGACTTAAACATATCCCGACCGATTGCAAGCGAAAGGCAGAGTGGACTAGCAACCCTTGCAGCTAGGTTGACGACCCCTGTTGGGCTCGCCCCCTCGGCAACTGGTCGCTTTGCCTCCTTGGTAGTCATCTGGGCCACCCTATTGCAGGAGACTGATCCGTAGGAGGTTCCGTGCGCCTGTCGTCAGCAATAAGGCCAGTCCCCTTGAGGCGGTCATATTCTGACATCAGTCGGTCGATTGACTAGCTGCACAGCTCCTTCGTAGAGACTTGGTTATGCACATCAGTCCATAACCACTTCGACATTTAGCTTTAGCCCTTCCGCCTCCTTTGCGGGTTCCTCTGTCCCCTCTACTTCTGCTACCCGCAAGCCTCTCTCTGAAGCAAGCTCCTGAGCTTTGATGAGGTCGACCTTGAGTCGTTCCGCATTTGCCTTTGCATGGAGGCAAGTCTATCAATCCACACACCTAAGCAAACGCACTCCTCCTCGAGAACCCTCTTGTACCCCTCCATGAAGGAAGAGTGCTCAGCCTTGAGCACTTACACCTCCTTCTTTAAGGAGGCGACATTGATGCAGGCGGTCGAGAGGCGCTCAAACAAGTCCCCCAGAGCCACGAGATGGACGTGGTGCCTCCTCATGAGCTTTTCCTCCTGCTCCTTGCCAGCAGCAGAAACCCTCTGTAGTTGGGAGAGGGCCTCCTTCAACACCCCTTCTAGTTGGCCCATTTGGTTGGCCGCCTCTCGTTGGGAGCGGAGCCTTCGCTTCACCTCCTCTGTCTCCTTCTCCACCTTCTCTCGTGTATTAATGGCCTCCGCCACTTGCTGGAGCGATTGCCGATGCTTTGCTTTGGCCATCATGGCCCATTGAATAGCCAAGTTTGCTGTGCTACTCATACTGGTCAGGGCAGGAAGGTCTAGGGGAGCATCGCCGAGCGGAATGCAGTGCAACGCAAGCATCTTCACTTGAAAACCACCAGGGCGTCAAAATACGTGTAGCTCTGGCCAAGAAAAATAAGAATGAAACACAGGCGTTACAAGCTTACCGCATGCATACAGTAAAAGAACACGTGGTTCCAGTCCATGCTGTGAGGCCTAGAGGTGACCTAATGAATGAGATTTTGTATGATAAAAGGTTGAGTTTGAAACTCGTCGTTGTAGTTGCGTAAAAATCTATTAATCAGATAAAATTTATAATCGAAACTCAAAGTGAGTCTCAGGTTGAATATAAGGAGGCGAACATTTGATCAAAAATCACATTTGAAATTATTTTTGGAAAGTAGATTAGTTGGTCGAATTAAATCTACACTAGCTATTCTACTTAAATAATAAATAATAGAAGAGGGAGATAGAATAATACAAAGAATGTACAATGGAAGGGAGAGGATGAACAAATATCTTATAACTATAGAATCATGTCCATTACATCTACTTGCTACAACTAGAAAGCTGGAAATCTACACTAGAAAGCGATAAAGAGAGAGGGATGAGAAAATCCTCCTCGACGGTTGCTTGGAGGACGAGATGCATTGATGGAGTGCCCAGACGATGGGGATGAAATGCTGGATAAGGGAGAATGGAGTTGGAGGATGGAGAACGAAGCAGGGTGACGTCGTGGCAGGATCCGCTTCCTGAATGGCAGCGAGAGGACAACCATGGACGCTCCATGAACGAGGTTGAGAAGATAGAAAAATTATATTTAAGACTCTAGTGGAGCATCCCAGGTATGGGACTAGCTCTTTAGAGCTTTGGAGAGGGTGAGTGGAGAAGGGAGGGGATGGATAAATGAGTGGTAGGGGTGGCCCTTTTATAGGTGTAAAAATTGGGTGCAAAAGGATCTTTTAAGGCCTTAAACATAAATGTAGGGTCTTTAGTGACGTTTATGCATGCCGCTAAAGATGCACATCGCTAAAGGGTCATATGCAACCTCGGTCATTGATTGCTGATCCAAGCATCCTTGTGCGGCCACGTCGCGCGCCTTCTCTCCTTCAGCCGTTTCTCACGCGCAAAGGATTGATCGCTTACAGCCGCTTGATAAGCATCGGACGGCTCAGATCAACCCTCATCGTGCCTTCAAATCACGCGCTTAAATCACCATCAGAAGGTGGAGATTGCATCTGGACGTCTTAACCTCGCACGCACATGTCAGATCGTGCGTCTAATGGTGCGTCATGTTGCGCATTTGAATTGCGCGGTGCTCATCGTGCCACGTGGCCACTACCGCCACCGCTAGATCTCCATCAGATGCTCCAATTTTAATTGGGCATGCTCTGCTCAGTCTGAGAGGAGAATTGCGTTTTGAACGCATGCCTCCTCTTCACGATAGAGAAAGTAACTAATGCGTTGTGCTCCACTTTGTGTCACGTTTACATTTTAAGGGTTGCGCGCTCACAGCTGTTGGATCTTGATCCAACGATTGAGATCTCACGGCCTTTGCTGAGGATGGAGAACGAGGGAGGCTTTGGGCAGCTTGGATGGCGCCACGTGGTGCCATCTGGGTCGTCCATTTTCCTATGCTTGTAGGTGGTGCCTCGGAGTTTAGATTTGGTCGATTTTCATGTCGTTAGGTTGCGACCGTCGATTTGAACCCATCCGTGCAGTTAGATTTGTCATATGAGGTATGGATTTACACCACCTTGACCCTTAACCTCATATCTTTCTCGGACTGTATCTGATGTTACGGAGGTTCGATCAGGGTGATCTTGGAGGCGTTGGACTCCGATTGTCACCTGATGAGAACCTCATCATGAGCCATAACTAGCTCATTTTGACCTAATACAAAGGATAAAAGCTCCTACATATCTCAAGGAAAGGCTTAACTCAGAGAATCCTGAGTTTGAGAAGAAAACAAGTCATAAGGGGTAAAAATGCAATTTTACCAGTATAATCTGCATACAGGGTAATTCAGGGCCCAAACATAGGTCAAAGCAGCTTAATAAGAATAAGAGTGGGATGAAATGATCTAGCAAGGGCTACAGCAATTCCAAGAAACTAAATGATAATCTGTAACCCTAAAACAACCCACTTCAATTCACAAGGTTCGAGGCAAAGTAAAAATAGAATAAACCCTCTAAAATTCATAGAAAAATAATCTCCAGGGTTTAGAACCTTCAATTTGGCCTTCAGAACCCTTTTTGACCTACATTGAGAACCATGCCCAATTAATAACTTAATTTGGGTTTTTGCGCAAATTGACCGGTCAAACAAGGTTTAATATGGAAATGAAATTCACCATCAGATTCCTTAGGTCCTAATTAGTCATGTATAAAAACTTGAGCCTAAGAAGAAACCTCCTTGACCGACTTTACACTTTGGTCCTCATATATTTACTCTTTGGCCCTCAACTTTTGAACCCTCGCATTTTGGCCCCTAACTCTCCTTCGTTCTTTGCAATCAGGTCCCTCCTGCAAAACCTGCCAGCACCATGCTCCGGCGACCTTGCGCGGAGCATGGCGCCGCGCAGGGTGAGGTGGGGGACCTGGCAAGTAAACCGGGGGTGCCCTGCGTCGTCAGCCGTCGCAGGGACACCCCCCTGGTCGTTGTAACCCACCATACCGGCCGTGCGAACGCACGGACGGTATGGGTTCTTGCTTCCGACCATCCTCCGGCGAGGGAGACACGTCGTCTCCCTCCGCCTTCCTCCCTGTTTGATCCCTATAAATACCCCCCGTTGCTCCACCGACCGGGGCAGCCTGGATCTGACGGAGAAAATCCCCAACTTTCTTCTCTTCTTCCTCCGGCAGACGCTCACCAGCTCCGGCGGTTTCCTCCCCCTCCACCTCTTCGCTCTGCCGCAATACCAGCAGCAGAGACTTCCTCCCCTGTTCTTCCCGCGCCACGCCGCACCCAGCTGGCGCCTCTCTGGCTCTCTGCTCGCCGCCGCCCCTTTCCCTGAGCATCGTCTTCTCCGGCGACAGTCGATACGACTGTCGCCCTGTTCCTCCCCCTTCGTCCCTGCAAGTAAGCTAGAGCTACTCCCCTTCTTCTCCTCTTTCTTTCCCCGCTTTCAATTTATTCAATTAAGCCCTCGACCGACCCTGACCACCTTCACCCCCTTCGTCTCCGACCACCCTCCGGCGAGCCGCTCCCATCACCTCAGCGACCCACACGGCTCGCCGACCACCGCAGGACCTCCGCCTCCTCACCCTGATCAACCTCCGCCCTGCCACTCCCCCCACATCACCCTCTGCAACCCCACCGAACAGACCCATCCTCCGACCCACAGTCCGACCTAGGGCAGCTCTCGCACGCCGCCCCGCGCCTCGCCACCACCCACACGAGCTTCGCCGCACCCTGGCGAAGCTCCTGGCACTTTCTGATTAGGCCGAGAGGCTGTTTTCTTGTGAACAGGCCACCCGACCTCCGCCGCCATTGACGCGCAGGAGGAACTGCTTCCGCCTGCAGCTACAGGCGCGCCACGCTCAGCGCCAAGCCCAGATTCAACTCCCAGGCCTTGCGAGGAGTCTTGGCAAAACACCAGGTTCGCAGCTAAGGAAGAAAGCTTCGCGTGACGCCGCAATCTCCTGCTGACTTCCCCGCTGCGGGCGCGCAATTGAGGCGGGACATTTAGTCCCACCTCGGAAACGCCTGAAGAGTCGCAGCGACATAAGATGCAAAAGTGCTGAAGGCTTACTGCCTCAGCACACGGGGTGAGGTCCCCTTCACCCGCCCGGTTACCCGGTCTCGTCCGCGCTCACGCCCCGCGGACCTGACCTGACCTGACCCGACCCGACCCGACCCGACTTAAGACTGACCTGCACTCCTCGCCCACCACGCACGCCGGTGGGCCTGGACCCGGGCCTGACCCGAACCCGGTTACCCGGCAGCTCTGGGAGAGCTTTCCCAAGAGTGGTTTCAGAGAGAGAGAGAGACGCGGGGGGGGGGGGGGGGGTAGAGTAGGTTTTTCCTCTGACAAAAAACTCTGAAGAAGTGTGCAGGCACAGGCGAAGAAGAAGACTCGCGGAAGAAGGAAGCTGACTGTAGCAACAGGTAGTTAAGTCGTCTGATTTGGAAATCAGACGACGGCCTGAAGGGAAAAGAAGAAAGGAAGGGTGACGTCCCTGGCTGAAAAAGAAAAGAAGAAGCTGACACTTAGCCGCAGGGAGGAGAAACAAGAAGAAACTCTACAGAAGAGGAAAGGCTGCAGAGAAGAATTACAGCAGAGCCAAGGAAGAAGAAACCTTCACAGAAGAGACTGCAGAAAAAGAAGAAGAGAGGCCAAGACAGAAACCAAGGAAGAAGAAGAAGGAGATCTGAAGAAAGAAAGAAAGAAGAACATCACGAGGAGACAACAAAGAGAACAACAAATTCTTTCCCTCTCTCTTTCTTTATTTTGTAAAAGAAACATGTATATCTCTAGAATACAACTTGCTCCCTGAGTTCGACCTCGGGAACTCTTTTATTTTCCGAGTAAAAAATTTATATATTTGAAATGTTGGTAATAACCGGCTATACTACAACGTTATAACAAACTAAAACCCGGTTGTCCAAGAAGATTTCATCACCCTGATCAGATCTGTACGATTGGATCTTCAATCTGAGGCCTTGAAATGATATCACCCTGTCCCCTGGCCACAAAAAGGGCAAATTAACCTATATTTTGTATATACTAGACTAAATGTAGAATGATGCATGTTATGCAATATTTATAGTGCATAAATGCAATTATATGCCTAAGAACACGCAAAAATGGACACTTTATGTGACATAGATATGTCTGCATTACACCCTCATGCCTATCTTTTGTTAGTTGCTAGAAAAACTATATACTATTTATAAAAGAATTAGGAGCAAATTACTTGGGCAATATTTATTTTTCAACACTAAGAAATTTCTCAACACTAAGAAAACTATATGCTCAAGTTCTCTTTTCCTAATTCAATTTTTGTTTAATAAATAAAGAGAAAAAAAAATCTACGGAGCTAACAAAATGATTCAGAGATGAATATCCACCTCCAATGCCTATCTAATGCAATGTCCTCATTGTATTAAAAAGATATGAAAAAGAGAGGAGTAGAGAAGAAAACCCATGAATTTCGTGATTACCCAGTCAGCTTCGAGATGAAAACATATTGTATATGTGCTGAATTTAGTGCCTTCAGCTGGGCACACTATACAAACAAGGGGAAGAAATAAAGAATTCACAACTGCAAGTCAAGATCAAATGAAAAAGATTAACCTCAGGACCTGCCAGTAGAGAATGTCGACATATGTGGACCATGTGGGTGTAGACCTATGCCCCAGGGTCGAGTGTATCTAAGGTTCTGGATAAAAATTACCTAGAACTGGAGATCATTATGCAAGTGGGGTTGGGCCTGCAATTTGTGAGGATGCAACCCAAGTCCAAAAGTCGGTCAATAGGAAAATCAAGGTCAAAAAGATTATCAATGAATTTGTGCTTGGGTTGCACATCCTTAGAATAAAAAATATCATAATGGTCCTGATAAAATGTTAGTGGTTTTAGGAAAATAGGAACCCTTAGATCAAGAATTCTCTTTCCCTCGGAATTGGCTTCCTAGATCTTCATTTCCAAATTCCTATCCTTCATAATCAATGTTTCTGGGACCTCGAAAGTGTTATCAACCCTGTCTAAAATATCCAAGTCCAAAATTTGTGGCTTAATCAAAATTGACTTGGGTCCAGCGATCTCAAAAACAGAATCATCATTTCACTTAATGGGGTGTATGTGAAGAATGGGGCTATGAATTGAATCATCTATGAAATTAGGATTTGAATCCTCTATGCTAGCCCCAGTTAGATCAAAATCCTCAATTAATGGCTTATTAAATGATTCATTATACTTCTCGAGCCCGTATGTCTCACTAAAATTATTTTCCTCAAACTCGAGTGAGACTTCACATAAAGATCATTTACCTTCAGAATCAAAGAATTCTGGATTCGCATTAATATGTCTCAAAATCATCTATAATTTCCTGGTCCATAGTGACATACTTTTCCTCGTACCTTGGTTCAAGGATCTTTGGTGAAGAAATCAATTAATCCTCAATTGGTTGCTCTAGGCCAACCTGGTCATCATCGATCTCGTAAAATGTGTCCCCCAATACAGGTGCCTGAGCTGGTTCTGACATTAGTTCTCCTAAAGGGGGTTCATCTTGGGAATCATCCCAAGATTGAACTAAAGCAACCGCAAAACTCATCCTCAATTTTGACAATATCCCAAGTAAAAACTCACCTGGGTCCTTATCCTTAACATCTTGGAGCCAATCCAACAAATATTTTTTAAGATCATCAATCATTTCAATCCAAGGCTCCAATGCTTCAGTGTAGGGTGTTGGCCGAGCTTCTAAAGATTGAATGGTGTTCCTTAAGTTAGCCAACACCTTATCTTGGACCTGATTTAGTTGAACCGAATGGTTTGGTTCAAGGTTGGGTGGGTTTGGGTTCAGTCCAGGGAGGTCAAGAAATTGAGGTTCTTCGTGCCCTCCACAATAATAGGTTATTTCAGGTTGTTCAAAGAGGGGTGATTGTTGCGGACGATTTCAAGCTCTGGTACGGGTACTAGAGGTGGGGTCGGCTGTTCTAATAGACGAACCCTAAAGTGTAATATGAGTTCAGCACGGGATGTGTCAAGAAGGCTTTCGATTTTTTTTTGAAAAGATGATGGGTTGCCTCCCGTTAAGTGCTGAGTTTAACACCATCAGCATGGCGCAATATGCTCAGAGGGAATGGAGATCAAAAGAGAAAGCAGAAAAGTTCGAGTTAGTGAGTTTGACGAATGGTTTGAGTCTCTGACCGTTCACGACAAAAGGCTCAGAATCAAGGCTGAGTTCACTAATTTCAATGGCTCCATTTCCAAAGATTCATCTCACCAAGAATGGTCCAATCCATTTTGATTTGAGTTTTCCTGGGAACAGTTTGAGTTTGGCATCAAAGAGTAGAACTTTTTGACCAGGGTGAAAAGATTTTCGTACAATGTGCCTGCCATGGAAGGCTTTGACTCGCTCTTTGTAGATATGTGAGTTCTCATACGCATCATTGCGTAGTTTCTCGATCTCGCTCAATTGCAACCGGCGGTGGATTCCAGCCTTTATCAGATCTAAATTGCACTTCCGTACTACCCAATAGGCTTTGTGTTCCAACTTGACGGAGAGGTGACATGCCTTCCCGTACCCCAATCTGAAGGGAGACATGCCCAATTGGATCTTGTCGGCAGTCCTGTAAGCCCAAAAAGCTTCCGGAAGTCAGGATGACCAATCTTTCTTGTTAGGTCGGATAGTGACCTGAAGGATTTTCTTGATCTCCCGATTTGATATCTCAGTTAGATCGTTGATTTGGGGATGATAAGGAGTAGAGATTCGGTGTGATACCCCATACTTGGTCATCGATGATCTGAACTGAGCTTTCGTGAAATGGGCCCCTCCATCAGAGATAATGGCATGTGGGATACCAAACCGTGAAAAGATGTTCTGATGAATGAATTTAATTACCACCTTATGATCGTTGGTTCGGGTTGGGATGGCTTCTATCCATTTGGACACGTAGTCAACAGCGAGAAGAATGTACTTGAAGCCGTCTGAGATAGGGAAGGGCCTCATGAAATCAATCCTCCAAATATCGAAGATTTCACATACGAGAATCGACTGTAAAGGCATCATATCGCTGTGGCTCATGTTGCCCAAGGTCTGGCAATGAGTGCATGCCTTACAGTGATCGTATGCGTCCTTGAAAATCGTGGGCCAGTAAAAGCCACACTGGAGGACTTTTGCTACGATTTTATGTTCGAAGAAGTGTTTACCGTAGGCCTCGTCATGGTAGAAGGACAAAATGTCCTGAATTTCCACTTCCGGGATGCATTGTCTGATGATCTGGTCAGCACCAATGTGGAAGAGGTATGAGTCTTCTCAGATGTAGTACTTGGCATTGGAAAGCAATTTGTCTTTCTTGGCCTTTGACCAATCGGACGAGATCTGATGTGATGCGAAGTAGTTCACCAAATAAGCAAACCAAGGAAGTTCTGCACTAATAGTCAAGAGGTGCTCATCAGGAAAGTGCTTTGTGATAGGTCCGGAAGGGTCAATAATGTGAAAAGGAAGGCGGGATAAGTGGTCAGCTACCACGTTTTGCTTTCTTGCCTTATCGCGAATCTCAAGATGGAATTCTTGCAATAGCAAGATCCAGTGGATTAGTCAAGGTTTCGCATCCCTCACGAGGAGGTGCCTCACTACAGTGTGATCCGAGTATATGATAACACGGGAGCCCAAAAGATACGATCTGAATTTGTCGAGGGCAAATACTACGACTAGCAGCTTTCTCAGTAATTGTGTAGTTACGCTGAGCCTCGTCAAGTGTCTTGTTAGCGTAGTAGATGACCATGAGTTTCCTGTCTCTTTTTTGCCCAAGTTCTGCACCTACAGCATAATCAGATGCATCGCACATGATCTCAAAGGGTTGAGACTAATCAGGGGACTGCAGAATAGGTGCTTGGGTAACTCGATCACATAGGATATGAAATGCCTGAGTGCATTCCTCGGTAATTTCGAAGGGGACATCCTTGGAGAGAAGATTGGTCAAGGGTACATGATTTTCGAGAAATTGGGAATGAATCGACGGTAAAAATCGACGTACCCCAGAAATGATCGGATGCCCTTGACTGAGCTAGGCATAGGGAGCTTGGAAATCAGGTTCACCTTGGCTCGATCAACCTGGATGCCTTTTTCAGAGACGAGATGTCCCAGGACAATTCTCTCAGGTACCATGAAGTGGCACTTTTCCCAGGAAAGAACCAAATTCACGTCGATGCACCGCCTTAGGATTTGGACCAAGTGCAGGAGGTAGTCATCAAAAGACTCTCCAAATACTGAGAAGTCATCCATGAAAACCTCAAGGTATTCACATACCATATCTGAGAATGTTGCAAGCATGCACCGCTGAAAAGTAGTGGGTGCATTGTAGAGATCGAATGGCATCCTCCGGAACGCGTATGTCCGTATGGGGCAGGTGAAGGTAGTCTTCTCTTGGTCCTCAGGATGGATTACAACTGGGTTATAATTGGAGTACCCGTCCAAAAAGCAGAAGAATCGATTCTCCGCTAATTTCTCGAGGATCTGATCAATAAACGGTAGTGGAAAATAATCCTTTTTTGTGGAGGAATTGAGTCTTCTGTAATCAATGTAGACTCTCCACAAGTTCGCTATATGGGTCGATATGGTTTCCTCGGTTTCAGTCGTGATCACGGTGAGTCTTGCCTTTTTAGGCACAACTTAGATTGGACTTACCCACCGACTGTCGACGATCAGGTAGATGATTCCTGCATCTAACCACTTGATGATCTCCTTTTTTACGACATCCTGCAGATTTGGATTTAGGTGTCTCTGTATTTTACGGGATAGTTGTGAGCCCTCTTCAATATAGATGTGATGTGTGCAATATGAGGGGTTGATGCTAGTCAGATCATTGAGAGTTCATCCAATGGTTCTCCGATGTTGCTGGAGGACAGTAATCAGGCATGTTTCCTAATCATATGTGAGTCGGGAGTTGATAATCACAGGAAACGTCTGATTGGAACCCAAAAAGACGTATTTGAGATGGTCAGGGAGGGGTTTCAATTCCATAACAGGATTATCAAAAGCAACAGGTGGTTCACAGTGGGTGTCAGGAGCAAAGGAAGGAGCTATGAGTGTGTTTAGGTTAGGTTTAGGTTCCTCTAATTGCGGGTTTTGATCTTCTTGTGGTTGATAAAAAATAATCGGGTTTTCCTCAATACATGGGTCGTCAACCACGGCCTCGATGTCGCAAATTTGCTCGATAACTTCACAATTAATTCCTTGTTGGGCTTTAAGGATGTCGATCTTTAGTGTCTTGCTCCCAAATTTTAACTCAATTTGATCCTCCTCACAATTAATATTGGCCCTAGCTGTGGCCAGAAAGGGTCTCCCTAATATGATTGATGTATTCTTCAAGTTATTAGGAGCATCCATTTCTAAGACAATGAAATCCACGGGAAAGTAAAAATCATGTACCCTAACTATGACATCCTCGAGTACTCCTTTTGGTGACTTAATAGATTGATCGGCTAACTGCAATGTCATCTCTGTCGGTTTAAGCTCAGATTCCTCAAAGTGGTCTAGTAGGGATGTAGGTATCAAATTGATGGAAGCTCCTTGGTCCAATAAGGCTCGGTCAAACTGTATATCACCGATAGCATAGGAGATCAGAGGGGTGCTTGGGTCTTTTGACTTAGGCGGGAGTTTACTCAAAATGATGGTCTTTTGCCTTAGGCGAGTCTAGGGTTTCTTCCGAACCCAGAATCAGAAGGGGGTGGATACGGGTCCATCCCCTGAGAAGATCGGTGGTAGATGTTATGCATAGCCTCCTTGCCAGAGGGCAGTTGCACGAACGGGTTTTGCGCAGAGGTGACTCGCTGCAAGTGTTGAGTCAGCCCATCCACCTTCATCTCAATAATAGAGACCTTGTCCATGTGACTGGCCATTAGCTACAAGTCGACGAAAGAGGACAGGCCCTGCGTCTCATGTGCTCCCCTTGGATTCATCAATGCACGGGCTTTCATCCGGTCGAACTTGCCCATGGATTCATTGTTGATGGAGTTCTCACACATGTTCTCAAGAATCTCCCACACGATGTCTTCGTGTTGACCCATGATGTTTCCTCCATAGGTCACATTGACGAATAATCGAATATCCTCATGGAGTTCCTGGTAAAAAGATTGAACTTGTTCTCATTTAGGAACTCCGTGGTAGGGGCACTTTCGCATGAAGTGGTCTCCTGCTTACTGTGTAAAATGCGTGATCTGGTGCCTAGAGCATTTTTTCAACCAGTAGAGAAGAACTTTTTCAGAAACTTGGATTGTAGTTTCGCCCATGTGTTGATTGGACACGTTAGGGTTTGGTACCAGTGAGCAGCCTTGTCCATGAGAGAGAAGGAGAACATTTTTATGAGCAAGATATCCCAATTTTGAGCTTATGACCCGAAGGTCTGGGCCAGATGCTTGAGTTGCTTGATATGTTGGAAAGGATCCTCGAAATTACGCCCATGAAATTTCTGGATAGCATGAATCATGTTGGGTTTGAGTTCAGTATCATGACCTCCAGTTGGGATTTGGACTCGAGGTTTGATCTCCATTGTAGCGGGATTGTAATGATCTCGCATCATAGGACGTTGCGGTGGGTTCATAAAGGCTTGGAATAAATCGTTGAGGTGTTGAAGCTTATTCTCAAGATTGTTTTCTTCTGCTGGTTGCTCCATGATGATGGATGAAGGAGAGCTAGGTTCAGATGAATCAAAAGAGATATCGATCTGGTTGGGTTGTTGCACAATTAGGGAGGTAGAGGCTTGGCCTCGACGAGAGTGAATAGCTAATGGAGGCCTCAAGAGTGGTCATAGAGACCTCCTCCCGAACATGCACCGATGGATAAGACGAGGGATTGAATGTGATAAACCCAATCAAGACACCCAAAAATTTTGGATGACTATAAAGGTTTGGGGCGAATGATACCCCTAAGTCAGAAAGCCATCCACTTGAGAATTACCTGGGCAGTCAGAAAGGAAGAATCTCGCGAAGACCCCTACACGGTAGAGCACCCCCATGGGTTACAGGGTTTCCCCCACCCGACCTTTCTTGTCACTAAGGATCCAGGTAGACCAGAATGGGGACTTGACCTCTTAAGTCTACCGGTTTTAAGTTGAGAGCAAAGGTACTTATGATTTCACTTGAACTTTAAGATGTTTTTATGCAAGGAGACCTAATTTGAAGATTGGTTAACCCAATAAGGTGGGTCAACTTCACCTGTTTTGTCCTTTGAGAAATTTAGGTCCCTCTTTTAGTGTTCAAATGAGATTGAGAGCCTGATTTTAGGGTTTACTTGAATAGATCAATTCAACCAAGGCTTAGGCACACACTGTTTGGGAAGGTTAATTCATGATTGAGCAAGTGCATCTCTAAAACCTTAAACTGGAAACCCTAATTAGCTCTTGTTTGGTCCAATTCAATTTTGTCCAAATGTGGTACCTAGGGCTCAAGCAAGAAGGTGATAGCCTTAGATACCTTAAAACCCTAAATAGGTGCACAAATCAGGGTTGGGTGTTTTCTAGAAATGAACCAAATCAGGCAACTTGTTTGTGATTGAATCTAAAAATAGAATGCAAGTTGGACCTAATTGATTTCTTCTTTTAGCTTTTTAGAATCAAGGGCTTAGGAGAGATTGGATTTGTGTTTTACCTGCCCTTGGAGTGGCTGATGTGCGATTGATCTTCCTCCAATGAATCCCTGAAACATATCACAGTCATAAGAGATAGGCAAGTTAGTACCAGGTTAGGAATTGTTATCAAGAGATCGAATTGCGCATTGCTCCTAGGCAACGGTGCCAAAATGTTAGTCACTTTGAATCGGATTTAAAAATTGATGTGTTGTAGTATAGATTGAATCAGCGTGAAAAATAAATAGAATTTATACTCGAATGGAAGTCCGAGGTTGAAAACAGGGAGCAATTAGCAAAATAGTCCTCAAGATTGCAATTCAAGTGTAATATAAGCAATGTATAATAGAACTCCAAAGAATAATGATATTATAAATGAAAGCAAATGTCAATTGTGTAAAAAGAATGGGGTAAAATGGTGATTTGAATCACCAATTACTCCTCACAATAATAGCAAATATCTCAATAGTATTAATCAAATAAAGCCTCTCAATCAAGTATCAGATGGCTGAGCATTTAGTATGACGGCTTAACCGTCTCAAGCTGCAGTGTATAGCCTTTTCTCCCTCCTCAGCCTCTTCTCTTCTTCTTTCTCTTCTCTGGCTGCTCTTCTTCTTTCTCTTCACGCACATGGGAAAGGTGTTGTTTGCTCGAGATCGGGTTTAAAATCGTTGCATTGCAGTATAGTTGAAATCTCACGAAAAATAGCAAAAATTTATACTCGAAAAAGTCCGAGGTCGTTCATTAGGAGCAAGTAGGAATTTAATTCTCAAGATTGCAATTTAAAACAATAGAGATAAGAAATTATAATCAGAAATTGATTTAAAATAATGTAGCAATGATATCGAGTGTCAGACTGTAAAAAGAATGGAGTAAAATGGTGATTTGAATCACCAATTACTCCCTACAATAATATCAAATGAAACTCAATTGCTATGAATGAAATAAACTCAAGTCAGCTGTCTGATGGTAGGATCAGACGTCTCAAACGTTTGATTCTACAGTGCTTTGCTTCTTCTTTTCTTCTTTCTTTTTCTACTTTTGTTCCTCTTCTGCTTCTCTTTCTCTACTTTTCCTCTTTGGCTCTTCTTCTTCCTTCTCCTTGTCAAGCCTTCTTCTTTTCTCTGCTCCTCTTCTTCACAGACTCTTCTTCACAAGCATAGGGGAAGGGTCTTTAGATTTGGCTAAGTGTTAGCCAATCTCTTGGAGAGCAAAACCCTCCCCTACCCCACGCAAACTCTCTTTTCTTTCTCTCCTTGGGTCATGCTCTTCTAGAGCCTTCAACAGTACCAGGTATATGGGTAATCAGACCTAGAGTGCACTCGGGTCCAGGGCTGCGGGCGTGGGTCGCAGCCGAGGAGTGTACAGGGCTTAGGCAGGTAGTCAGACCAGGCCAGATCCGTGGGGTCAGTGTCGCGGGCGAGGCCGAGTGAGGGTGCAGGGGGGCTCACCCCCCAAGTGATTTGAAGCGATAAGCCTATATCACTTTTTCCTCTTATGTAGTAACGCTGCTTCTTAATCTTCCGAGGTGGGACTAAATTCGGTCCCTTTTCTCCACGTGTTTGCTTGCGAATTGAGCTCCTTCACGGATAACTACAAGGCTGGTACTTCGTCAAATTGGGGTCTGGGATGCAGTCAGAGCCCCCAATTGATCACTTGGGACTGTGACCTGGAGTTGGGCAGTCCTGGAGCAAGCTTTACGCACGCTCAAAGCTTTTTGTCAATGGCGGTGGCGACCTGGAATCTGAAAACACAAATAAGGCCTTTCAACCATGTCAAACAAGTTCAAAGGTCCGCTGAAGCACAGCGGACATGGCAGAAGTGTTTTCGTGGCGTGAGAGTTTATGAGGTGGCCGGACAAGGTCGGGAACAACAACGGAAAGGTGGGTTGTTTGGGGGTGAGTTTGGGTGAGCGAGAGGATGAAATAGGAGAGGGGTTTTTTGCGGAAAGGTGAGCCAGAGGTTGTGAGGTGGTTGGTGAGGCGGATGGAGGATTGTAGTGACGGAGATGCCTCGTTGGAAGTTCGGTCAGAGATCGAGACGATGAGGGTGAACGGCGGTTGCGAGGGGTTGTTTTTTGGTTTTTGGTATAGGAAACTTACCTAGGAACTTAGAGAGACCCAACTAGCTATTCTAAGTGGACGAAAAGGGGAAGGATGGCATTGGCTGGTATGATCGACGTCGAGGAAGATGAGTTCTCCGGTGATGAAGAAGCGGCCCGGAAGATATGGAAAAGGGCGTTGGCTGGTACGGCTTGATGCGGAAGAAGTTGGGGAGGATGAATCCACTGCTCGTTTTGCAAGATGGATGAAGAATATGGATGGGGAACTCACCGGAGCTTGTGGAGACTTGCGGCTGAAGAGGAGGGTTTTCGGCCGGAATTCAAGCTTAAGAAACTTGGCGAGGTCTAGTGGTTCTTTATATAGGCAGTAGAGGGCGGTTTAAGCTTGGAGTCCAAGCTTTCAACCTTGGAAGGTTCGTTGGAGTAGGAAACCCACTTCTTCACGAGTTCACATTAGGATTTGGGTGAGAATTGGAGCCTAAGATACGGCTCAAATTGTAGGGAAATCTCTCAGGAATCTCCCTTCCAATTTTGGAAGGGATTCGCCAATCAATCAGGGAGAAATCCTTATTCGAAGGTCGCAGGAGTAGGATTCCTCCGCTATATTGGTGAAGGAACCTATTTGCAAAGAGTGATGACAAAGATAGGGGACTTTTTGTAAGGAATTCAAAAGTTAGGGGTCTGAATGAGATAGAGAAAGTCTGATTGGACCAAAATGTAAACTTGGTCAAGATGAACTCAAATTAGGCCCAAATTTTGGTAATAACCTAATTTTGACCCAAGGAATCCAATGGTAAAGTTAGATTTAGGTTTTGACCAAGTTTGAATTGGTAATTTACGTAAAAATCCAAATTAGGGCAAATGTCAGTCTGAGACTCTATTTTAGGTCAAGAGGGATTCTGATAGTCAAATTGAAGGTACAAAACCATAGAGAATATTTTTATATGAATTTTAGAGGGTTTATGTGAGTTTTACCTTGACCATAACCTCAGTTAATAAGTGGGTCTATTTTTAGGATTTCAGAAGTCATTTAATTATCAAAACACGTGAAAACCCCTTTCTGTCTGTTCTAACCCACTTGTTAGCATTTTAGGATCATTTGAATTTTAATTACCCCTGAAAAAATCCATGGTTGTACTGCATCCATGATATGATGGTAAAGTTGCACTTTTAACCCTGGTTTCTTGTCTTTCCCTCAGAATGATTATGCAATGAATTACAGTCCTCTGGCGGTTATGTAGGAGCATTTAATGGCTTAATCAGATCAAATTGAGTTAGTTATGGCTCATGATGGTGTTCCCATCAGAAGGGTTTCTTCTTCAAATGGCTAAGTGTTAGCCGTTAATCTTCAGAGCAAAAACCCCCTGCCCCGCGCTCTTTCTTTCTTTCGTTCTCTCTCTAGGATCCGCTCTCCCAGAGCCTCGAGTAATAGGATTCAGATCTAAGCGTACCTGGTACTAGGGCTGCAAGCATGGGTTGTAGCCGAGGTGTGCGTGGGTTAGGCGGGTCGGATTAGCACCAAGCCTACGGGGGACGGGTCATGGGCAAGGCGCATGTGAAGGGGTGGCAGGGACCTCACCTCCTGTGTTTGTTAAGGCGATAAGCTGGAAGCAGAAAATCAATTTATGTGATGCTGATGTGGGACTATGTTCTGCGGCTTCTGTTCGTGCGCTACAGCGAAGATGCGTTTGCTCAATTGGATGGCTGCAGTTGTTGGAGGCCTCATCGAAGACCTGGGATGGTTCTTGCGACGTAGCCGCGTCACCTGGAGGTATTTCCTGGAGCTGCAGGTGCCGAAGATAGCTTCAAGCTTCCTTCGAAGCTCTACGGTAATGGCACGGCACCTGAGACCTGAAACTCAAGAAAAAGGGCCTCGCGGCCACGTCAGATAGCTCAGTAGTATCGTCGGGGGACGGCGAGTATTGTGGTGGGTGTAGCGTGGAGTGAGGGCGCGTGAGGTGGCTGGACGGTGATGGAGACGACCTGCGAAGGTGGGGTGTTTGGGGGTGTGTTTGGAGGAGCAATCGATAAAATAGATAGAGGGCTTTTGCTCCTTGGGTCGAGGCAGAGGTGTAGGGATGAACGGCGGCCAATTTGGTGGACCGTAGTGGCGGTGCGAACTCACCAGAGGTACGTCGATGAGGTGGAAGACGAGGAACGTGCAAGTGAGATGGTGGTCGAAACGGAGTGGGGTTGGTGTGTGAATGAAGTAGGGGAGTTAGGGAACTTATCTTGGTAGTTGGCGGACGAAGGGGAGCAGAGGCGACGTCGATTGCGGTGTGGTCGGCGCTGGGGAAGATGGTGACTCCGGTGGGGGTTGGATAGCGAGGACGAAGGAGATAGAGGTGTCGACCGGTATTGTGCGATGCGGAGGAAGCTAAAGGAGACAAATCCATCATCAGTATTGCGAACGGATGAGGAATGAAGATGGAGGAGGTCGCTGGACGTCGAGGAGCACTTCGGCCAGAGGAGGAGAGAAGAATCTAGGGTTATTCTAGTCGAATTCGAGCGTGAGGAACTCGGTTTGATTTGGGGATTCTTTTATAGGCCTCTGGAGGATACTTTAAGCTTGGGAAGCAAGCTTCCTAAGCTTGGAATGTTCGCCGGAGATTGAAGCTCAAAATATACCTGAATATCTCTTGCGTTCGCATGAAAGATTGGGAAGGTTGTAGGACTTGGGATAAGCAAAGGTTCCATCTCAGTCTTGCATTTTTGGAGAAGTAGATCCAACTTTTGTTGCCATTTAGTGTAAGTCTTGCCACCATTTGTAATACATTTGAAACCTTCTGGATTACCTTGGTCGAGCTCGCATTGGCCTGAGTGCATATAAGAATGTCATTTGTAAATAGCAAGTTTGTAGGGAACTCCACACCACTCGCCTTGGCTGGCTTGATTCAACCATCGCTTACTTGAGTGTCTAGAAGAAAGGATAAGAAGTTCATGAAAATGACGAAGAGGAGGGGAGAGAGGGGACCACCTTGTCGCAACCCCCTGGAAGTGTGTATTAAGCTAGAAGGTATACCGTTGATGAGGGGGGAACAAGAAGGCTCCTAGATGCACCATTTAATCCAAGAACCATTTTTCTCTGAATCCCAAGGAATGGAGGGGCGTGAGGATAAAGTCTCTTCGGACTAAGTCGAATGCTTTGGAAATATCTAGTTTGATGCACATCTGCAGGATCGAAGAAGCTGCATTAAATCCTGCCAGGAACTCGCGGGCAAGAAGAGAGTAGTCTGTGATGGATCTTCCTCTAATAAATGCCCCTTGATTAGGGGCCACCAGCTTGGGAAGGACGTCACTCAATTAGGTTGTGAGGATCTTGGAGATACACTTGTAGAGCACATTGCAACAAGCCACCGACTAGAAATCTTTAAGGGAGGAGGTGGATCCTTCCTTGGGGATGAGGGTGAGGAAGGTGTGGTTAAGCTGTTTTACCATCCTCCCCTCTCTCCTTTGGTGATGTCTTCGCTAATAATGTGCCAGGTCCTTCTGAAGAAGAATTCGTTGAACCCGTTAAGCGCTGGGGATTTGTTAGGGCCAATGTCCTAGAGAGCAGCTTTTACTTCACAAGGTGCGGGCATTCTTTCGAGATGATGTTTCTCCTCCTCTAAGATCGAGTTACGGAAAGGTATTGAGAGATTGGAGAGGGGCGTGTCCCCCTCCCTAGAAGCGAATAGTTTCCCGTAGAAACTCAAGGCTTCCTCCATAAGGAGCTGCTCCTTGTCGATGAGGTGCCCCTCACTCGTGATTAGGCACGGAATTGCATTCTGGTTCTGGCGTACTCTAGTGGCTGTGGCAAAGAATTTGGTATTACGATCTTCAAGCTTTAACCAGTCCACCCTACTTCTTTGGGTCCAGAACTCCTCCTGCCATAATATGTTAAGCTGGCTTCTTACGACAGCTTCTTCACCCTACGCCTCCTCATTAGTCGAGTCAGATTGTAGCTTGCTATGGATGTCTTGTAGATTTCTCCTGAGCTCCTCTAGATGACAGGGCCTATTCCTATCTTCTTTTTCTCATACCTTTAGCGCCTCCTTGACCTTCTTAAACTTCTAGACACAGATGAATAGGGGATTTTCAACCACCACAGAATCCCAAGCCTCCTTGATGGTTTGCTCAAACGTAGGCCTATCTGCCCAGTAATTAAGGAACCTGAAGGGCTTCCTCTTCTTGTGAAGATTCACAAGTTGAAGAAGCAGGGTTGCATGATCACTGAGCTTCGATGACCAATAGAGGATGGAGGCAACAGGGAAGACATCTAGCCAATTAAAGGGGGTTGCCTAGACCACGATCTAATCTGGAGGCGAAGTGACGATCCCTGGGCGCCATGTTGGACCGGAAGAGAGCGTTACCAGAGGCTGCGAGCTTTATGAGGCCATAGCCTCCAATGCATTCATTGAACTTTGTCATACTCCCCCTACAAGAGGGGGCTCATCCCACTCTCTTTGAGTGAAGTCTGACGACGTTGAAATCCCTAAGGATCACCCATGGTCTATTCACCATGGCCGCTTATTGACGAAGAGACAACCAAAGTTCCCTCTTGTGCTCCTTGTCATTATGCGCATAAACAAAGGTTATGTAAAAGGAGAAGCCCCCCGGGGTTGGAGGCGTGGAGGAGGATGGATTAGTCTGATGCCTCAAGCATGGATAGACTCCAAGAACTCGAGTTCCAAACCACTAGTACCCTTGCGTAGGAGGTGAGATTCAGATTGGAGGTAGCGTTCCAACCTCTCGACAGTTTTCTTGATTCTCGCTCTCAACTGGCTGCAATTATCCTTATTTCCAGGAGTCCCACGATTTGGACATCATGAATGTGAAGGAGTTTGAAGATCTCCTTCATTTTCCCCGGGGCATTGAGCCACCGGATGTTCCATGCTATCAATGACATGGGGAAGGATGGGCAGCCCCCTTAGCTGCCATGGTCACACCCTCCTCAACAGGACCTCCGTTGTTCTTCTCTTCAACTACAACCAAATCAGCCATCATCGACCCCTGTTGGGAGCATCTTTGAGATAGTCCTCGAAGGTGTTGCACCGCAACGTGAAGAGGAGGCGCTTGCACCCTAGGGTTAAGCACCGTGGGTGGGAACGCTGGGAACGCCCCCCTCTGATGAAGGGGGCTCAACGTTGAGAATGTGGGCATCACCCTTTTTGGAAAGGACAGTTGCATTGGGGCCATTATGCTTAATGGCAGGCCCTTAATGGCAGGCCTGAGGAATAAATGCGGGCTCTTTATTTTTGGGAAGGAAGAGGTAGCGGTGGCGCACGCATCTAATTAATTCCATTGACGCAATCATTATTTTTGGGAAGGAATGTGTGTGTGTGTGCGTGTGGGGTTCACGATCATAACTCCCATGCGAAAAAGATGAAAATGGGTTCGTTGGGGTCGTCCCATTCCAAGAATGAGTTCCAACGTCATGACTACCAATGTCATGGCTCTCCACATTAGAAGGTAGGGGTGGGGGGACATTTAATGATTGGCATGCAACATTCTCAATGTCGAAGTCATTATTCATTGACCTTGGGGTTGGTGTTCTTGCACGCTGCACGTGCATGAAGCCCTGCCCCAAGCCCTTCCCCCGAAGACTAATCGATCGGCTTCCACGGTAGGCGTCCCTCAAGCTTCCACACCGTTGGTCGGCCGATCCCCATTGGCGCTCCCATCGGCCTTCTCATGATCGTCATCACCAGGGGACGAGCGAAGGGTAATGGGGCAGTCGACCTCCTTGTGGCCAAAAACGCAGCAGCAACAACGAGGGTGGGGAAGCCAATCATGGTTAATTCTGACGACGCCAAGTCTTCCATTTGGTAGTATAGCAGACGTCCGATGGGGGGAGGCTTGATCGCGGAGATCTCCACACACACACACGCATGTGATCGATTGAGCATGCTTTGAGCAATGGTTCTCCGGTCACGTCCGAGGGGGACGTCAACGGCGCTCCCAAGTTTGCTAATTATCGACCCTCTTGGATCGAAGGTGGACGGGGAGGTGGGCAAAGCATATCCAAACGGGAACCTTCCTGGGGTCCGATCTGGGCTCCACCTTTCGACAATCAACCAAGCTCCAAAGAGGAACCAAGGCCCCCTGTGAAGTGCCACTACACGGTCCTTTTTGCAAGAGAATTCCGCAACGCAGATGCCATTGTATCTGGAATGGAGTTGGAAGCTCTCCCTGGGCCTCAAAAGTTGGTGACGAAGATTTTGAGGGTGCCGTAGTAGGGTCTCTTCCCAATCCAGTAGATGAGTAGAGCATGCACCCATCCTCGATGTCTTCATCACTTAGGCCTAGTTTGATAAAAGGAATAATCTATCAAAATAAGGGTCAATTTTATTTGGTGGGAAGGATATTTTGATTTAGATTAAGAGGACTTAACCCAAGATAAGTTATTATGGGGTTGATGTCAGATAAGAGCTTTTTGTGGGTTATCTCATGTGTTTTCATGGATTAATTCAGAAACTTTCCAAACCGTCATAGGTTAACCCACTAGGATAACCTTTGTGACTTTCAAACAAAATTAAAAGATAACCCAGTTGTAAAAAAATTACTCCATAAAATCTATCATTCCATCCAAGCTAAACCTTAAGGATTGGAGGCATTCTCAGTGGGAGGGTAGTACTCCAGCGGATCATCTAACAATGTCGCACCATCCATAGTGCCCAAAATGATCCGTGTTCAGGAGTATTTTAAATTGTCTTTGTAAAATCGATCCTCTAATTGATCTATTAAATTTTATGGATGTTGATGTACATGAAACAAGATCGGTTGTGCTCGAGTTGAGATTTGCTATATATGATGTCATGTTAATAGATGATTTTTTAATATTATAATAAAAGTGTAGGTAGATAATGATAATTTTTTAATATTATGATATATGAGTGGGTGAATTGATGTAATATTCTATATATATTTTAATAAGTATATTACGTTAAAATGAATATATTTTAACACATATTAGTGTTAATGTGCTTGAAGAATAGTAATAATTGATATAGAGTGTGAGAAAGTAAAATTTAATCTTTAATCTAAATCTCAAACTCATCTCTAAATTCTAACAAATTAGTATTGTTTTCTTTGAGAGATTGATTTTAAATGATTAATTTTGTAAGTGATGGGATGAAATGACCTCCACTTTTTAGTAGGATAAGATGTTTAGAATGTTTATCAGACATCTGTTCAGACATCTGGATAGATGGCAAGACATCTGAAAGTAAGAAAAACTGTACGTTCTTTTGCTATTTGCGTGCATTCGATGCGCATGTGTTTTCCCTCCTCCGGCCTCCTCACCCAAGACCCTAATAACCCTCTATTTAAACCCCCACACACCTACGCCACCCTCTCCGTCACCACCAGCCACCGCCACCTCTATCTTCTTCCCCCCTGCTAGCAACCATCTTCGTCGCCGCCCCTCTGCTGCAAGCGAGCGAGGGCGTGAAGGAGAGAGGGAGAGAGTGTGAGCAAGGGCATGAGAAAGGGGGAGAGACCTTGCGGGAGCCCGTGCGCGAGGAGTGCCTTGTTGTGGGTGCGATGATGCAAGCTCGGTGGAACTTGAGGAGGAGGAGCTTGAGAGCTCGAGCTGAAGGAGCTCGGAGGTGTGAGGACCTCCAAGGAGCTCGGAGGTGCGAGGAGGAGGAGCTCGCGAAGGGGAGCTTCGCGACCTCTTGAGGTTGCTGGCGTAGTAGCTGCAAGCGATGTGGAGTCCACGCAGAGAAGAAGACTCGCGAGAGAGTTTTACGGGCAGACCTATCTGATATCAGACGTCTGAAGCATCGGCTAGACGTCTGGAGTAGCAGAGGGACGTCTGGAGCTGAAGCCGGACGTTTGAGAGCACTTTTAGTGCCGAGGTATGTAATTTTGCACGGGCTTTGGACCATGCAGACCTTACTGCAGGATGACTTAGCCATTTTTGGCACTATGCGTGCGTATGTAGGTACAGAGCGTTGGAAAGGCGTGCGATGCGTCCTTCGAGGTACTTTTGGACGTCTGGTCACATCGCCAGACGTCTGACTGTACTCCTAGATGACCGGAAGGAGAATTCGACGTCTGGGGCTCCCTTCAGACGATTCCGGAAGGATCCGGACGTTTGAGGAGGTCGCAGGAAACACAGGGTGAGTTCTGACAACTTTTAAGATGTCTGGGCCTAATCCTAGATGTCTGATTTTGGGCAGTATGCACATTTTTGGCTAGTTTAGGGCTCAAACGGAATCAGATTTTTGCAAACGAAGTACCGTTGTTTTCCGCTCAAGTTTCTCTATGTGTTAGTGTCGAGTCTATACTATTTTGAACTCGTCTGATGTGACTTAGTCACTAGTAAAGGTCACCAGCTTGTAGCGTATTTGGGGCCCGCGGAGATGACAAGGCTTATGGCTCTGGCCCCCATTCCTCCCGTGTTTCCTGGTAGGGTGGTTTGCTTTAATATCAAGATTTAAATAACAAAGTGCTTGTTTAAAATAACTTAGATTGAACCCTAAGACGTGGAATGAACCCTAGGGCAGAAACGAACGAATATTGCTTGAGCTACACTGTTTCCTTGAAATGCATGTTAAACCAACTTGCTAGCGATGTATTAGTATATTGATGTGATGCTTTCTCAGCTAGTAAACCATGAGTTGCCTGTTATAAGAATGAAAATCGTAATATGAATAGTGAGATATGAACGTTGGAAAATGGAATGAAAGGAATACAAGCATGAACCCTAAGGGGAATTAGGAGAAGAACTCCTGTACATGGAAAGAACTTAGTAAGTAGATGGGAAGTGAGTTGGCCCTTGTGTATGTGAGACCAAGGAGAACAACTGTCCCTTTTGTGTAGAGGGGAGCTAGCTGCCATTTGGATTGAGACTCGAGGTTAGGTCTAGTCACTCTACATTGACTTTTGTTTGGCTCTCGGGTACGCGGTTCTAAGGTGAGCTACTTAGTGTAGGGAGGGAGCTAGCCATCCCATGGGACTCGGGGTTAGGACTAGCCACCCTACACTGACTCTTGTTAGGTTCACTGGGCAAATCGGGATGGTCGGACGAGGGTACGTGGACTGTGGAGGGGCGAGACCGCTATTCTATTATGAGGGGCGAGACCCCTGTTCTGAGAGGAAAAAATCCTATGCTGTTCCGTACTGTACCTTTAGGCATACCTGCTAGTGGAAATGACTGACCGCGTGCCAGTGCGAGATAGCTACCCGTACGCTTATCATGGGTGCCGTAGTCACCGCTACGTCGCGACCGTGACTTTGGGGTGGTTGACTGGGTGTAGGATTACCACGGGGGACTCTCTCGATCAGGAGAACACCATGTGCACATCCTACATCACGGGAAAGACTGCAATCAAGATCGTTCCCTTGAGGAACAGGCCAGATCAAGAAATAACTAGATAAATAAAGGAACAAACAAATTAGAACTACTTGGTTGAGCTAAATGAAAATGAAAAATTAATTAGTTGCTTGTCTTAATTGCATATAAATGACTTAATTACCATTTTACTCAGCGTTCGCTGACTACGGAATTTCTATAACCTTGTTCAGGTCATGGAGTTGAGCAGCCAGCACCACTGGCTGCAGAGGGAGCTGGCCTTAGTCGAGCCTAGCCTTAGCTGTGTTCCCTTTCTGTTTCCTAGCTTCTTTTGTGGTAGTGAGTATTTTATTATATGAAATACTATTTCTATTATATTTTTCACTTTATTTTCTGCTGTAGTAGTTGTGATGTCTTGTACTATTATGAGATATTCTGTTCTGGTTCTTTTACTGTTTCTGTATTATTTCTACTTAGTTATTTTGTACTTGTGGTTGGGAAATATTTTCTATTTTTGATTATTTCTCGTTGGACAACTAGGTCTTTAGATTAGTCGAGGCGGATCGATCTCGAGTCCTATAAAGATTTGAGATTGGATCGTAACATGGGATTATGAGATAAACTTAAAATTATAAAATTTTTGTATTTGAAAAAAATATAAATCAAATCATGAGATATATATTTAGGGGGATAGATGAGGTGTTCTCTCATATAATCCTTGATTAAGTTCATTCCACCCTTCCTTTGAAATTAGACAATTCTAAAACTAATAGTTCTTTCTTAAAATTGCTATAACCTTGCTAAGATTAATTAAGAGATTTAAACATAACATAAACAAATCAATCATCGTAAACAAGCAATGCCTTAGAGAGCGGACTGTGTGCTTGCACTTTGAAACACCTTTAATTAATTAAGAAATAAGACACCTTTGACGAGAAAGAGAAAAATATACTTGCGAAATACATTGTCAGAAAACATTAATCATGGGAAGTTTTTGTCTGCCTTCTCTCCTAGTTATTTTTCAGACGAAATTGAAAAAAGTTCCCCCCTTGCAGCTGATTAACGGGCGGACCCCATGCAAACATACTTAAAGAAATTAGAAGAGCTATAGATCTGAATTGATTAATCTTCACACGGATTCGAATATATATATATATATATATATATATATATATATATATAGTGATGAGTCCTGCATTGGATTCTTGTAGATTAGGTTTGACTTAACCTAAGTTTATTTAATAAATAGGTTAAAAAGTTACTTTAAGATTTGATCTATAATAAATTCTTTTGATTTAAGTTCAATCTAAAAGAATAATGGTTTCGGATCGTGTCTACTCACTTATTTATTATCTAATTATTTATTTTACTTAAAATTATAAAATAATATGTAAGTAGAATTTTGCATCAATAATTATTTTAAAAGTATAAAAATTAAAATGATTTTGTATAAGTAAGAAAAAATGACTTATAAAGGATAATTATTTTTTCCATTTATGTAAATGATGGTGTTATTATATTTATCTTTTGTGTATGTTAAAAGATATTTACGTCCTCGTATGTGCATGTTTAATCAAAATGATCCAGTTACATGTGTTGCAAATATTTGGCTTGAATATTCAACATATATAGTATATGACAAGCCAGGCAAATGTAATCAAGGGAAAATGAAAATAAAAAATAAAAGTACTCATCTTGTGTGTTAAAATTTAGTTCGAATTTGGACATTCATGCTTTCTCTATGATAAGTAGTCAATGGTTCATATTTAGTTTGAACGAGATTATAGGATTACATTGTACAACTTACAGTTGCAAGGAACATGGGAGTTAAGGTTTTGTTGGTTAATAATAGCAAGAGTAGGTAATGTTTATTTAATGTTTAAAGTATGATACATATATAATATATATTTTGATAGACAATATGAATATATATACATATATCATATATATTAATATAATTGTACCAACAGGATAGGCCTTAACGCGACCCCATAAATGGGTTATTAGGTCAAGCTGGGTTTGGGCCACCTCGGCTTAAGGCTTAACTCATTTAATAAATGGGTCACATTTATAATCCAAGTTTGACCCAAGTTAATTTCGAGTTTCAACTTAAACCGACCCAATCGAGCTGAACCTCAAATTAGATTGGACCGACTTGACCCAATACTCATCCCTCTATAGATATATAGTCAAAAAGTAGGGAAACATAATTGGTGATGCAAAACGTGACGAAAAGAAATTTGTGGGTCCCATTCTTGTGATTCACACAACGTTGTGAACGTGAGTACACTTGATAATTGATATTTAATGTCAAGAAACAAAAAAAATGTAAAGCTTGTTATGTGGTGGGTCCTACTGCATTCAAAAAAATCACTACACCACTTTGAACTAAAACACACAGGTGATAAATAACTTTACATCGGTGGTAAACAACTTTGCATCAGTGATAAATTGTTCTAGGTGATTTTGTAGCGGTGTAAAATAATTTTGCATAGGTGATAAATTATTTTAAGGTGTCTTTGTAACGATGCAAAATGAGATTGCATTTTACACCGGTGCAAAATTATTCCAAGAGTGGTTTCACGTATGTAAAGTGATTTTGACCTATGGGTTTAGTATTTAGGGTTTAGGGTTTAGGTTATGGAAAGTGATTTCATATATAAGAAGTGATTTTTCACCTTAGGGTTTATTGTTTGCGGTTTAGCGTACTAAAGACTAAACTCTAAACGTTAAGATGAAAAAATCACATTTTAAGTGTAAAATCATTTCTCATACATGAAGAAACACTTGAAATTTAATTTTACATTGATGCAATCTTACTTTAAACTATTTTGCATTGGTGCAAAGTTCTTTTTTTTTAGTAAATACGGGAGTCAATCTTATTCATCTCCTACTCTCAGAAGGCAGCCAAAAAGAGGTAGGGGGTTCAAACCAAAACCCACCTAGTACAAGATAAAATGGACCACGACTTGTGGCCTAGTATATTAGAACAAAAAGAAAAATAAAAACCACTACAAAGCCAAACTACAAGCCGAGCTGCGGAGAGTAACGTAAGGCATCTGAATTTTATCAAGGCAGAGAAGACCTTGGGAGCAGCAGTCAAGCTTGTTGAACCCATTCAAAATCTTCCAATCTTCGGTAGCAAGGTCAGCAAATCTATATGCAAGCAGGCAAGCAGATGAGTGCACAAAAAGAAGACTTTGGATCTTCTCATGAAGAGGGGATAAAGATTCAAAATCTTTTTTAGCCATCCACAACACAGAAACCTTCCCTTTCCACCAGTAATACAAAAGAGTGGAATCAAGCTCAATCTGAAGGTACTCAGCAGCATCAGTCCGAAAAGCATGATGGATAGCACGGATGAGCATAATCTCTTGCTTAATGGTGGGGACCTTAACAACAACCCCTTTAACAAAATTGCCTCGGTGGTCTCTGATGATCCAAGAGGAAAGAGTGAAAAATCCTTCTTGAACAACAACTGCAAGATTGGCCTTAAATCTTGAAGTCGGGTGGACCTAACTAACAAGACCAACTGAAGGCCTATGATGCTTAAGTCAAATACTCATATCAAAATTATCCCACATATGCCTAAGAAGAAAGGCCACTTTCTGAAAAGACAGATCGTTGATCTTGATTTTGTTCCTGAAATACCGGACAAAGTACCAAATAAAGCAGATGAGGGCATGAAGCCTCTTCTTCCCTAAAGTCCCATGACCCTGACTAAGAATATCACGGAAATGACAAGGATTAAGAGATGGAGCATTGCTCTCCTAAAGAACCCAATTGGATATGAACATAACTAAATTACTATGGGAAAAGAGATGGCCAAAAGTTTCGACAGAAGGGGATTGCAGGCAGCACCAACATTTGGAGGGGAGGGAGATACCAAATTTGCAAATGTTGTCATCAGTTGGAACCTTTCTACTCCAAATTCTCTAGGCTGTAAGAGCGATACGCGTAGGAAGGTTGAGCCTCCAAATGTTCTTGACAATAGGAATATCCGGAGTATTTCTGAAATGAAGGTTATAGGCGGAAGCAACCAAGAAATTGCCCGATGTTTCAATACTCCAGAGGAGCTAGTCTCTAAGATTATCTAGAGATATCTAAGGGAGTTTGGATCTAATGGCAACAGGAAGGAGATTGACCAAATTGGAACCCCCAATGATAGGAAGCATGTCCTTAACAGAAATGGCCGTAGGAGAGAACCCTTTAGGAAGAAAGTAGCCAAGGGAGAGTCCCCGAGCCAGGCATCAACCTAGAATTCAATCTTCCCCTTATGCAAGTCCCATCTAATGTAGGGTTTCTTATAAAAAAAAAACCTTTTTAAGAGCTTGAATTCTAGCAGGGCCCAGAGTAGAAAAATCCAAAGGATATAAACCTTTAACTAGATCACCATAAAAAGAGTCACCAAACAAGATATTCTAAACACGCTTCATACGGAGAGCCTTGAGGAACAGGGAGAGATCCCAGATGCCTAACCCCCCTTTTTCCAAGGGCTTAGAGATTTTATCCCAACCAATCCAATGTTTGTGACGATTAGAATTAGAGGATGCCCAAAAGAACTTAGCAAAAGACGATTGGACTTTCCTAATAATGGACTTAGGGGCATCCAGAACAGAAAGAACATGTATAGGGATGGAGGACAAGACATGTTTAATCAGAAGCATTCTAGAAGAGGAGAGGAGGTTAGCTTTCCAACTGATGAGTTTAGATTGAATTTTATCAATAATACAATCAAAGTAAGATGCCTTGGTCCTACCAGGGAAGATAAAGCAGCCAAGGTATTTAAAAGGGAAGGTGCCAAGCTAATAACTAGAGGTATGAATAATAGAAGTAAGTCTCCCAATAGGGAGGGACTTCTCAATATAGTAAAAACTTTTGGATTGGCTGACTTTATGACCAAAAGAAGTTTCAAAATCCTTGATAAATTGAGCCAGATGAGAGATCGACCTAAGATTGCCATTAAGAAAGATGATGTTGTCTGCATAAAGAAGAGCAATAGGAGGATGAAGCCCACGTTTGATCGAGAAGGGAATAATTTTCTTTTGAAAGATTAACTCCTTGAGCCCCTGAATGAAAGGTTCCATACAAATGTCACAAAACAAGGGGGAAAGGGAATCCCATTGACGAAGACCACGTGTGACTCCAAAAAAGGAGGTGGAGATCTCGTCAACCAGAATAGAAGAGACATCATGTTGTACACACCTCTTGATAATATCAACAAAATTGGAGGAGAATCCAAACTTAAGACGGATAAGATACAAACCATCCCACTCCACCCTATCATAAGCCTTCTAAAGATCGAGTTGGAAGATAACATTTGAACCAAAGACCTTACGATCAATTCTTTGAGTAAGATTGAATGTAGTAGCAATATGATCAAAAATAGATCGGCTCTTAATAAAACTAGCTTTCTCCGGGGAAATAATTTTAGGGAGAAAAGTAGTCAAACGATTTTCCAAAATCCCAGAGGCAATCTTGTAAAAAACATTACAAAGACTAATGGGCCTAAAATCAGAAAGATCAGAAGCATTCTACTTTTTAGGAATTAGGGAGATAAAAGTGTTGTTGAATGCTCTAGGGGCAATATCCAATGCAAAAAAAGTGGAAATAGCTTCAATGACATCCATCTTCATAATATCCTAGGTCCTGATGAAGAATTTGGCATTAAAATCATAAGGACCGGGAGTCTTGTTTGGAGGCATATCCATGAGAGTACAAAAGATCTCTCCCGAGGGACTGGAAGAGAGAAAATCAGAATCTTCCGTGGAAATCATCGGAGGTATAACATGAAGAAATCGATCCAGGTCCTTAGGACCACTAGTAGAAAGAAGGTTATGATAGAAGTCAACAGCTTTTGAGGTGGCTGTTGACCAAGAGTCGAGACCAATGGCATTGGAAAGTGAGTTACCAAATTTTTTGGCAAATCATTTTTTTATAGTAGTATGGAAGAATTTAGTATTCCTTTCCCCATTGACCATCCACTCAATTTTAGCCTTTTGAAGTAAGAAATCATTATATTTAACCAAGGCGTCATCTAATTGAATATGGACCTCATCAAGCTTAGTGGTGGTATTATCATCTCAATGAGATGATAATTTATTATCAAGGTCAGTAAATCAGCTCTCCAGCTTACCTACCAGCAACTGAATGTCACCAAAAGTTGACTTGTTCTAGTTCTTAAAGGCCTTCTTAACGATGACGAGTTTGATGCAAAGTTTAGAAATGGGGTTTGGCTCTTGATTCGAGAAGTCAGACACATGAGATCCGAAAGATAGCGATGATAGGGAATAAGAATGATTCCAGATCGATGCCACAAACTCTTTGAAGGAGATGTTTCTCAACCACATGTTTTGGAAGCGAAAGGGTCTGGGACGAGTAGGCTGAGAAGACTGGATAGAGAGGATCATTAGAGAGTGATCAGAGTTTCTATAGGAAAGGAAAGTACCTGTAGACCCAAGCAACATGCAATCTAAATTGATCAGCAAGCAATCAAGCTTTTGATAAATTCGAGCATTACCTTTCCTCCCATTACACCACAAGAACGGATTGCCAGCTAAAGGAAAATCGATAAGAGCTAGATCATTCCCAACATCATAGAAGGGAGTAGCAATTGTTACGACCCGATTTCCGAATCCCGACGAGACACGAGAATCGGACTGACTCGACTGATCCCATGACCTAGTCGTCCAACGAAAAAGTAACCAAAAGAGCAATAAAATAAACCACATTCACCATGTATATAACTAGTAGTAACAAAATACAGCAGTAAAGAAAAGACTACTATAGTATACACCACCACAACAGTAAAGAAATAAATAGGTACATAAACATGATGCTTACAATAAAAGAGTACAGTGGTAACAGAAACTACTCACTACAACAGAAGGAGAAGTACAGTGGGTACTACAAAAATAAAAACTACTGGACTCTACTAGGCCCAGCACCCTCTGCAGTCGCCGGCTCTGGCTACTCAACACTTGGTCCTGAAAAGGTGACAAAGGTGACACGTCAGCGAAACACTGAGTAGAGTGGCAACTAAAAGCTAAGAAAAATAGTAAGGTGGACAGTAGCTGTTATATTTTTAATCTCTTTATTTTTCCATTTCCTCAATTATTGAATTATTCCTCAGATCTTTCTCTTGATCTTGAATGTTCCTCGTGGGAACGATCTTGATTGCAGTCTCTTCCGAAAAGTAGAAGTAACACGAGGTGCTCTCCTGGCCGGGAGAGTCCCCCGTGGTGGTCTTACCCTCAGTCAACCACTCCAAGGTCACTGACAGACGTAACGGTGACTACGGCATGCGCGATAAACGCATGGGTAGCTACCCCGCACTGGCACGCGGTTAGTCGTTTCCATTAACAGGTGCGTCCCAAAGCACAGCACAGAACTAGTATAGGGTAGAGCCCTCTCAGTAACAGGGGTCCAACCCCTCCACAGTAAACAGGGGTCTTGCCCCTCCACAGTCCGCGCACCTTCGCCTGACTACCCTGGTTTGCCCAGTGGGCCCAACAAGTCGGTGTAGGATGGTTAGCAGAACCCCGGGGCCTGTGGGGTAGCTAGTGCTCTCCCTACACTAGTAGCTCTCCTCGGTACTGTGTACACGAGGGCCAAAAGTCGGTACAAAGTGGCCATACCTAACCCCGGGTCCCTGGGGCAGCTAGCTCCGCTCTGCACTAAACAGGGGGACAGTCATTCTCCTTGGTACTCCGTACTCAAGGGACAGCTCACTTCCCCAATTCTATTCCATTCACTTCTCAGGAGCTCTACTCCTAATTCCCTGTAGGGTTCATGCTCTTTAACTCAGCCAATCTAGGTTTCATCATTTTAGCTTTATATTCATATAGCCCATGTTCTCAACAGTAATTATCCATTCATAAATAGGCAGCTGTTAACCAATTACATGCGGTTATGGTTTCTTTTCTACTTTTCCAAGACTGCAATATATATATATTCAATCTAGTTTTTCAGTCCTAGGATTCATGCCATATCCTAGGATCTATCATTCAATCTAGTTTTCCAGTCCTAGGATTCATGTAATACCCTAGGATCTATCATTCAATCTAGTTTTTCAGTCTTAGGATTCATGCAATACCCTAGAATCTATTAATTATTTCACCAGCACATAATTTTTGATAAATAATTAAAGGGGCTACTCTACTCGTAAAATCGGGAGTAATGGGGGCGTGATCGGCAAGCCCGCGCGCCTCCGCAACTCCCAGAGTCGCAATGGAACGGGGTGCTAACACAAGGATCAATTACAAGGAGCTACTTAGAATAGGATACAATTACTATAAATAGGTAGAAGAACTAAATCTGAGAAGAATGAAACTTGAAACGCGAAAAACGGACTTCGAACGGACCCTAAACAGGTCAAAAACGACAAGTCTGTCCAAAATCAGACGTCTGGAACATCTTTTAGACGTCTTAAACGGTGGCTCAGGTCATACCTTGATCCTATGTGGTCCTTCAGATGTTTAGAATCTCGCTGAACCATCTGGTCTCAGTTTCCAGACGTCCGATTGTCACTTCGGACGTCTGGAGACCCTCTTCGTCGTCTGGTGCTGTGCCCAGACGTCCGATCTATGTGGGAGGCTGTGCCCTTGCGCCTTCCCGAATGAGACTTGCACGCACACGCGATCGTCCTCAACACGAAATGAGGCAGAACTCCTTGGCAGGACGGCTACATGGCCGTACACACGAAAATAGAAAGGATCAAAAAAATATTGCACCTTTCAGACGTCTGGACCTTCCTCTAGATGTCTCCTACGTCGTCTGGACGTATGTCTAGATGTCTAATTCTGGGAAATTTTCCCAGAATCCGAACCTCCTCACCCTCCGCCTACAGCGCATGGCCATGCCGCACCGCGCTCGCCTGCTGCCTGAGCTGCAGCAGCTCCTCCCCAACACCACGCTCCTGCTGCTCACCCGCCGGCCGGCCCTGACTGCTCCGGCGAGCTCGCACCCTCGCGATCTAGCTCTCTCCCTCTCGCAGCAGCCCCTCCTCCCCACGCACTCATAGCAGCCGCTGCTGCTGCCCTCGCCCGCTCACTCTCTCGCTGACAGGAAGAAGAAGAAGAAGGCAGTGGAGTGAGGGTGAGGGAGAGGAGATGGGGGGTATTTGAAGGCTGCCGTGGGGAGAGAGAGAGAGAAAAAAAGTGGTTGCGCCTGCAGGGAGGAAGGAAAGAGAAGGAGGGTGACGGTTCAGTTTGCGCGCGCATGCGTGCAGACGCGAACATTACGCTGTAAAAATTAAATTCTAGACGTCTAGGAAGGCTTCCAGACGTCTCACCAGACGTCTGGACCACTTCCCAGACGTCTTAAACGACGTTTGATGCCAGGCTTATATCAACATAACAAACTCAAAGGAAGTTTCATCCCCGAAACTTGCGTTAACTAGGGTGCGGAAAAGAACGATATATGCATACAAACTTAAAGAGGACCGAAGCCGGTCCGAAAAGACGTACCCGCAAAAAGCTCCGGATACCGCTCCCGCATCGCCGCCTTAGGCTCTCATGTAGCCTCCTCGTACCACTGGCTCCTCCATGAAACCTTCACCAGGGGTACTTGCTTCTGTCTTAGACTGCGGACGGCTCTGTCGAGAATCTTCACTGGCCGCTCGGGGTAGGTCAGGTCGTTGTCCACCTCGACGCTCTCGTGACTCAGGACGTGACTGGGATTGGCGACGTACTTCATGAGATTGGACACGTGGAACACGTCGTGCACACTAGAAAGTTGGGGAGGAAGGGCAAGCCTGTAAGTAACGGGTCCAACCCACTCCAGGACCTCAAAGGGTCCCACGAACCTCGACGCGAGCTTCCCTCTCACCCCAAACTGCTGCAGGCCTTCATGGGCGAAACACGAAGGAAGACGTGGTCCCCAACCTCAAACTACACCTCTCTGCGTTTCCGATCTACATAGCTCCTCTGCCTGCTCCTGACAGTGCGGAGTCGCCTGTGAATCTACTCGACTACCTCCTGACTCTGTCGGATTAGCCTGGGGCCAACCTCCCACTTGGTCCCCACCTCAACCCAACTCAAGGGTGCCGTACACCTCCGTCCGTACAGAGTCTCGTAGGGTGCCATGCCGATGCTCGAGTGATAACTGTTATTATATGCAAACTCCGCGAGGGGCAAGTGCTCCTCCCAAGAGCCCCTCCAGTCTAGTACATAAGCACGCAAAAGGTCGTCAAGTGTCTGTATCGTGTGCTCAGACTGTCCGTCCGTCTGGGGGTGGTAAGCTGTACTGAACCTCAACCGCGTCCCCAGGGCCTGCTGAAACTCAGCCCAAAACTGGGACGTAAAGCGGGTATCCCGGTCGAATACGATCTCCTGCGGAACTCCATGTAAATGTACCATGTCGCGGATATACCTCTCTGCCAACTGTGCTGGTCTTAAGGTGACTCGGATCGGCAAGAAACGCGCCGTCTTCGTCAATCTATCAACGATTACCCAGACTGCGTCATGTCCTCGTTGGGTAATAGGTAAGCCCACCACCAAGTCCATGGTGATGCTTTCCCACTTCCACTTTGGCACTGGAAATGGCTGTAGCGGCCCTACAGGCCTCTGATGCTCGGCTTTCACCTGCTGGCACACTAAACACTGCTGCACGAATTCACCCACATCCCGCTTCATCCCCCTCCACCAAAAGTCACGTCTCAAGTCATGGTACATCTTCATGTTTCCAGGATGTATGGTGAATCTGGAACCGTGCCTCAGTCAGGAGCTCTCTCAACAGCTCCTCGTCTCTGGGAACGCACAAACGTCCCCTCATGCGCAGCACCTGGTCTGTAAAAGAGAAGTCTCCAGGGTCTCCTGACAGTACTCTATCACGCAAAGACTGCAAGTACGGGTCGGCCATCTGTCCTATGATGATGTGATCTATCAGCTCTGGCCTCGTCTGTCGCGTCACAACCACTGCCCCATAGTGCCCCTGTAACTCTAGGGGTCGCCAACTGCCCATCTCCTCTAAGAGGCTCCAACTCTGCACCTGTAAACTGGCCAAGTGTGCGGGCGCCTTCCGGCTCAAGACGTCAGCCACCACGTTGGCCTTTCCCGTGTGGTAGGAAATGCTGCAGTCATAGTCCTTCAGGAGCTCCAACCAACGTCTCTGTCTCATGTTGAGCTCCTTCTGATCAAACAAGTATCTGAGGCTCTTGTGATCTGTGAATATCTCGAAGGTATCACCGTACAAGTAGTGCCTCCAGGTCTTCAGTGCGAAGACGACAGCTGCCAGCTCCAGGTCGTGGGTAGGGTAGCTATGCTCATGGGGCTTCAGTTGCCGCGAAGCGCAAGCGACAACATGACCCCTCTGCATGAGCACACCCCCTAACCCCTGCAAAGAGGCGTCTGTGTACACAACGAACCTGCCACTACTGTCTGGGATGGTGAGCACGGGAGCCGAAGTCAGCCTCTCCTTCAGCTCCTGAAAACAGGCCTCACAGGCGTCTGTCCAAGTAAAGGGCACGTCCTTCTGGGTCAACTATGTCATAGGACGTGCAATCTGTGAAAAACCCTTGATAAATCGCTTGTAGTAGCCTGCTAGTCCGAAGAAACTGCGAATCTCAATGACCGTACGTGGTCTCTCCCACCTGAGCACTGCCTCGACCTTGGCTGGGTCCACAGCCAAGGCATTCCCAGAGATCACATGACCTAAAAAGGTCACCTCCCTCAACCAGAACTTGCACTTGCTGTATTTGGCGTACAGCCTACGTTGTCTTAGTGTGTCCAAAATCATCCGCAAGTGCTGTCCGTGCTGTGTCTGATCTCGAGAGTAGATGAGCACATCATCAATGAATACCACCACGAACTGATCCAAGTACGGTCTAAACACCTGTTTCATCAAGTTCATGAAGGTAGTAGGGGCATTGGTCTGCCCAAACGGCATGACTAGAAACTCGTAGTGTCCGTACCGGGTGTGGAAAGTTGTCTTGGAGATGTCTGCCTCCTTGATCCTCAACTGGTGGTATCCAGACCTCAAGTCGATCTTGGAGAATACCGTGGCACCTCGCAGTTGGTCAAACAAGTCATCAATCCTCGGCAGCGGATATCTGTTCTTGATGGTGACTCTATTCAGCTGTCGGTAGTCCACACAAAGGTGTAGGGTACCATCCTTCTTCTTTACAAACAATACCGGGGTTCCCCAGGCGATGCGCTGGGCCTTACAAAGCCCTTCTCCAAAAGATCCTGCAACTGAGACTTGAGCTTTTGCAGCTCAAGTGGTGCCATCCTGTACGGTGCTGTGGAGATGGGGCTGGTCCCTGGTATCAGTGAGATCTCAAACTCGATCTCTCGCTCGGGCGGTAGTCCTGGCAACTCGTCTGGGAACACGTCGGGGTACTCTCTGACCACCGGGATACTCTGGAAGTTTGCTACAGGACTGGGCTCTGCCACCACACAAGCTAGGAAACCCTCACACCCCTGGCTCAAAAGTCTCACCGCCCGAAGTGTAGAAATGCACCTGAAGCCTCCGTCCACTGGCTGCCTGTGGAACTCGAAAGAAGGCAACTCTGGTATGGAGAAGACGATCTTTCTCTCAAAGCAGTCCACCAAGGCGTGGTAAGCGGACAGCCAGTCCATCTCCAGAATTATGCCAAAGTCCTCCATCTGTATCATAATTAGGTTAGCGGGAAGGCTGTGTCCCTCAACACTGACCTTGCAACCCGTGTATACCTTCTCAGCTACAAACAACTGACTACTCGGACCTCTGATCACGAATGGATCCTCTAACAGCATACAATCCTGCCCTAAACTAATCGTGAAACTGGCGACGACAAATGAGTGCGTAGCGCCGGAATCGAAAAGCATGTAAACGAGTCTGCCGGAAACTGAAACCATACTTACCACCACTGATCCCGAAGCTCTCGCATCCTTGTGTGTCGGGGCGTTGATACGCCCCTCAGCCCTAGGTGCGGACGAAGCAGCCACACTCTGCGTCAGACGGGTAGCTGCTGGCCGGTACCCTCCCCGTGACTGCTGTCCTCCTCCTCACGCCTGGAACCCGCAACCTCCTGCTCGCCCTCTAGTGCTCGGCGCGGGAAGCATCTGCTGACCTCCTACCCTAGATGGGCAGTCCCTCTTGATGTGGCCCGGCTGGCCACACTGGTAGTAGAGGGGAACCCAACTCCCGCCCTTAGTGGGTCCCTGCTGTCGGTTGGGCGGGGCCCGGTGCTAGCAACTGGCCCCTGTTGAGGGCCCCCAAAGGCCACTGATGGCCTTGCAAAACATGACGGCTCTCCTGCGGGAGCCACGTGTCTCCTCTCTCATTGGCCCTATGAGAAGTCTGGCTGATAGGGCCTCTTTCGCCCGCTGTTAGTATCTTGCGCGGACGGGTTGGTCTCTTTGTATGTCATAGCTGCCTCCACCACCCTCGAGAACGTAGGCAACTTCAGGGGTTTGACATACCCCCGAATCGCAGGCCGGAGCCCCTCAGTGAACCTCCAAAGGTGCTCCTCCTCAGTGGCCACTGCTGTCGCTGCGAAGCGGGACAGCTCCAGAAAATGCGTGCGGTACGCGCTCACGATCATCGTCCCCTGGCGGAGAGTGTGGAACTCCCGCCTCCTCTAGTCTTGCCACGTCTGGGGAAAGTACTGCTCGCAGAAGAGGGTGACGAACCGGTCCCAGGTCGGCTCGTCCCTCTCCTGTCCCCTGACCGCCCTCCACCACCTGTATGCCGCGCTCTCCAGCTGGTACGTGGCAAAGGCCACGCGGCACTCCACCAGGGGGCGAAGGGTGTCAAAAACCTTCTCGATCTGCTCGAGCCAGTCCTCTGCCTCGGTCGGGTCCGATCCCCCTTGAAGGAGGGGGGCTTCAGCTTCCGGAACTGTCCGAAAATCTTGAAGTGGCGTTGCAGTGGAGATGCTGGTGCAGCTCTAGGTAAAGCAGCCTCGTGCGCAGAAGTGTCGGAGGAAGGTGGGGGCGGTGGCGGCCCATCCCCTTCGACCTCGTCCTCGGCCGCGCCCGTGGCCCTCCTCGCTAGTCCTGCGTCGAGGCATCTCCTGCAAGGAGATGCGAAATACAGAACGGAAACACGTCAATACGAAATGATATCTAACGGAGTAGTCTAAGAACATATGTCAAAAGAAACGTTGTGGTGGCTACTCTAGTCACAAACACGTGAATTGGTTATTTTCCAGTCAGTTGGTTCATTTCTTGGGACGACCTTGCTCTGATACCATCTTGTTACGACCTGATTCCCGAATCCCTACGAGACACGAGAATCAGACCGACTCGATTGATCCCAAGACCCAGTCGTCCAACGAAAAAGTAACCAAAAGAGTAGTAAAATAAACCACATTCACCATGTATATAACTAGCAGTAACAAAATATAGCAGTAAAGAAAAGACTACTACAGTATACACCACCACAACAGTAAAGAAATAAACAGGTACATAAACATGATGCTTACAATAAAAGAGTACAGTGGTAACAGAAACTACTCACTACAATAGAAGGAGAAGTACAGTGGATACTACACAAGTAAAAACTACTGGGCTCTACTAGGTCCAGCACCCTCTGCAGCCGTTGGCTCTGGCTGCTCAACACCTGGTCCTGAAAAGGTGACAAAGGTGACACGTCAGCGAAACGTTGAGTAGAGTGGCAACCAAAAGCTAAGAAAAACAGTAAGGTGGACAGTAGCTATTATATTTTTAATCTCTTTCTTTATTTTTCCATTTCCTCAATTATTGAATTATTCCTCAGATCCTTCTCTTGATCTTGAATGTTCCTCGTGGGAACGATCTTGATTGCAGTCTCTTCCGAAAAGTAGAAGTAACACGTGGTGCTCTCCTGGCCGGGAGGGTCCCCCGTGGTGGTCCTACCCTCAGTCAACCACCCAAGGTCACTGACAGACGTAACGGTGACTATGGCACGCGCGATAAATGCACGGGTAACTACCCTGCACTGGCACGCGGTCAGTCGTTTCGGTTAACGGGTGCACCCCAAAGTACAACACGGAACTAGTATAGGGCAGAGCCCTCTTAGTAACAGGGGTCCAACCCCTCCACAGTAACCAAATAGGGGTCTTTCCAAGCCACAGTCCGTGCACCCTCACCTGACTACCCTGGTTTGCCCAGTGGGCCTAACAAGTCGGTGTAGGAGGGCTAGCAGAACCCCAGGGACCGTGGGGTAGTTAGTGCTCTCCCTACACTAGTATCTCTCCTCGGTACTGTGTACACGAGGGCTAAAAGTTGGTACAAAGTGGCCAGACCTAACCCCGGGTCCCTGGGGCGGCTAGCTCCGCTCTGCACTAAATATGGGGACAGTCGCTCTCCTTGGTACTCCGTACTAAAGGGCCAGCTCACTTCTCCAATTCTATTCCATTCACTTCTCAGGAGCTCTACTCCTAATTCCCTGTAGGGTTTATGCTCTTTTAACTCAATCAATTTAGGTTTCATCATTTTAGCTTTATATTCATATAGCCCATGTTCTCAACAGTAATTATCCATTTATAAACAGGCAGCTGTTAACCAATTACAGGCGGTTAATGTTTCCTTTCTACTTTTCCAAGACTGCAATATATACATATATTCAATCTAGTTTTCCAGTCCTAGGATTCATGCCATATCCTAGGATCTATCATTCAATTTAGTTTTTCAGTCCTAGGATTCATGCAATACCCTAGGATCTATCATTCAATCTAGTTTTTCAGTCCTAGGATTCATGCAATACCCTAGAATTTATTAATTATTTCACCAGTGTATAATTTTTGATAAATAATTAAAGGGGCCACTCTACCCACAAAATTGGGAGTAATGGGGGTGTGATCGGCAAGCCCGCGCGCCTCCGCAACCCCTAGAGCCGCAACGGAATGGGGTCCTGATACAAGGATCAATTACAAGGAGCTACTCAGAACAGGATACAATTTCTGTAAATAGGTAGAGGAATTAAATCTGAGAAGAATGAAACTTGAAACGCGGAAAACAGACTTCGAACGGACCCTAAACGGGTCAAAAACGACAAGTCTGTCCAAAATTAGATGTCTGGAACATCTTCCAGACGTCTTAAACGGTGGCTCAGGTCATACCTTGATCCTGCATGGTCCTTCAGACGTCCAGAATCCCGCTGAACCATCTGGTCTTAGTTTCTAGACGTCCAATTGACACTCCGGACGTTTGGAGACCCTCTTCGTCATCTGGTGCTGTGCCCAGAGGTTCGATCTATGTGGGAAGGCGTGCCCTTGAGCCTTCCCGAACGCGACCTGCACGCACACGTGATAGTCCTCAACACGAAATGAGGTAGAACTCCTTGGCGGGACGGCTGCATGGCCGTACCCGCGAAAATAGAAAGGATCAAAATAATATCGTACCTTTCAGATGTCTGGACCTTCCTCCAGATGTCTCCTGCATCGTCTGGACGTATGTCTAGACGTTTGATTCTGGGAAATTTTCCCAGAATCAGGACCTCCTCGCCCTCCGCCTGCAGCGCATGGTCGTGCCGCGTCGCACTCGCCTGTTGCCTGAGCTGCAGCAACTCCTCCCCAACACCACGCTCCTGCTGCTCACCCACCAGCCGGCCCTGACTACTCCGGCGAGCTCGCACCCTCGCGATCTAGCTCTCTCCCTCTTGCAGCAGCCCCTCCTCCCCACGCACTCACAGCAGCCGCTGCTGCTGCCCTCGCCCGCTCACTCTCTTGCTGACAGGAAGAAGAAGAAGAAGAAGGCGGTGGAGTGAGGGTCAGGGAGAAGAGAGGGGGTATTTGAAGGCTGTCGTGGGGAGAGAGAGAGAAAAAAAGTGGCTGTGCCTGCAGGGAGGAAGGAAAGAGAAGAAGGAGGGCTACGGTTCAGTCTGTGCGCGCATGCGCGCAGACGCGAACCCGTACGCCAAAAAAATTAAATTCTAGACATCTGGGAAGGCTTTCAGACGTCTGACCAGACACCTGGACCACTTCCCAGACGTCTTAAACGACGTTTGATGTCAGGGTTATAACAACAATGGATTCCCGAAAAGGTAGCCCACCTGATTTTTCAAAAGAGTAAAGGATAGAGTTAAAATCCCCTCCAAAAACCCAAGGGCAGGACGAGGGGGAAATAAGATGAAGATGATTCCACAATTTAGATATTGTGGATGCCTCATAGGAGGCATAAATAGTAGAAAAAACCACCTTTAAAGAGTCATATTGACAATAGATTGTTAAAGCCTGAGGGATGGCATGAACCAAGGAAAGTAACTGAGGACCTTTCGAAAAGCACCAGTTATTCGAGGCACAAGGGTCACACAAAAAGGCGTCAAAAGCTATAGCATCTTTAATCCTATCAATCAAAGAGGGATGAGCAAAGGACTCAAGAAGGAAAATAATATCCAGATGGTGCTCACGAATTAAAGCTTTCAAACAAATCAATGTAGGGTCATTAAGGATACCACGACAGTTCCAAAAAAGACACTTCATCAACATAGGGAAGAAGAACAAGACCTAGATCGATTTCTGGTGACCCTGCTTGAACCCATTTCGGATCGATCCCCACGGGCTCCTCTAGTCTTACGATTAGAGTGTGCCTCATATTGCATGTTCGTCATGGAGTTTGAGCGAGAAACTCACAAATCTGAATTCACTGGAGAGCTGAAATCGTCGTATAATTTAAAGTAAGATTGCATCATTATAAGATTATTTAAAATAAGAATGTATCGGTGTAAAATTATTTCGAAAGTAAAAAATAATTTTATATTAATATAAATCATTTTATACTAGTATAAAATAATTTTAAAAGTAATTTAATTAATTTGCATCAATATAAAAATAATTTATTATTAATTTAAATACTGTGAGTATTTTTTTTTATATAAAAACAATATACCAAATAAAAGTCATATTCACAGCACCGGTGCCAAATTTTACTGTCAATTTTTTTAGTTTCCAAATTCTCATCCTTTTATATATATATATATATATATATATATATATATATACACACGGGCGTACATTAATTAATATAGTCTCACCAGCGGCAACCTTAATAATTAATGATAATTAAACACGAGCATGCGCGGCAACGCAACCGAATCGATTCGAATCGAATCAAATCAAATTAAATTAAATTAAATCCAGATGGAAGGCAACGGCAAGATGGATGGACGACTGACGACTCCCCTTGAACTTCCCACGAATCATCACGGAGGCTAATTAATAAAGAAAGAAAGAAAAGTGCACAGTCTGTACTGTACGCCTGCTTCTTCCGTCCGACACCAATTACTACGTACGTACGGCTTCCATTTATATATATATATATATATATATATATACACGTTACTACGTGCCAGCACGCACGGCTGCTGCATCTTCTTGTAGCAAAATATATGAAAATGGCGGACAGCCCGTTGCCGTTGTCGTCTATCCGATACAAACAGCAGCAGCAAAGAGAAGAAGAAGATTATCAAGCACCAGTATCAATTTACTGCGAAAACTGTGGCTGCACTGAGTATGACAGTAGTTATGGCGACGGCTGTACTATTGCAAGGAATGTGGGGGTTGCATTCCCGACCTCCACGTAACCGACATGGCCTACGAGAACATTGTAGGTCAAGACGGGAGGTCCCTCCTCGTCATCGTCTGGTCCTACTTACGCTAGTACTACTACTTCCCGCCCCTCCCACGAGGAGATCCTTCGCAACCTCAACATGACCGACGAGTAACGGGAGAGGGAGAGGGAACGACGGGAGGCATACAGCTTCGAACCGATGGAATCGAAGGGCTGCGCTGATGACCTAAGGATAAGGTACGTACAAGGGATGCAATTGATGTTGCAGCTGCTGTGCGAGTCCCTTGTGTCGGATCACGAGGTGAGCCCCGTCATCTGCGGTACCGTGCCAGGTCTTTGGTTAAGATACGTTGCTGCTGCACGGGTTATGTCTGACAATTGGCCAGACAAGGTCATCAGCGAAGCTGAGTCGGGCTATAAGTTGCTTAATAATCAACAAGGTGCAACCGCTGACTTCTCCTTTATTTGACTTTCTTTGCTTTCATTCATCAGGCTTTGCGATATATATATATATAGAACGTGCCTAGATAAATTCTCTCGAATTAATAAATTAATTAATTCATTAATGCATGAATGCTTCTTGAGATGGATACCCACTCTAAATCGATCCCAAACCAAAACTGTCTGTATGCGAAACTTTTTATTCCTTCATCAACCTGAGATTGAATAATTCATGGCTATGCACTACTACTTAATTTTTCTTTTCTTTATTTTTATTTTTATTTTTATGCCAATATCAAGAAACGTCTGTACAAGTATCACTGAAAAATCTTCTCCAAGCATCCTTATTAATGTCGTGAACAGAAAGTGCAGCAAACATATCTTGCTCCCCACCGTCTTTTTTTTTTTTTTTCGGTTTCTCTCTTTTGCCATACTGCTCAACATCGATCATCCTCGCCAAGAGTAATTAATTTGTACAATATGATCAGTTTATTTAATTCATTGGAACTTGTTGATCGATACCTTTAGCAACCATTTTTAATTGCTTTAATTCGTCTAGACTCAAGACCGCCACCAATATTATTGTTGCGGTACTTCTCGTCTCCATTTACGTAATAATTAAGGTAAGAACTTAATTTCTTGGATGGCTAGTGTTCCCCGCCTCCCCCATACGTGGCAGAGGACGCGCGTAAGTAAAAAATTAAACCCACGCTAGCTTCGTCACATACCTTGCTAATTGTTCACACACATGGCTACTTTAGATATTCTTTTTACTTTCTTTTTCTTTCCCATGCATTAACTTTTTATTATCCTCTTTTTTTTTTGTTTTGTTTATTTGTACCACCTTGTACGTATTGGAACTATTTCAGAGAAATGTTATAGTCCTTTTTACCAGTTTGTGATATATATTTTACTGAACTAATTTTTTTCGTACCTTTAATTTATAGTATATGCAGGTGAAGTACCTTGCAAAGATCTCGGTAGAAAAAAGTGGGAGACACATAGCGTACATGAACAACGTGCAATATTAAGCATTTGGCGTAGATCTCTGAAAAAGGCGATACCGCTTTATGCACCATTAGCGATGCTGTTCTTAGTATGCCACATTCATCGTTACCCTATTTTGCCAACAGATATGGTCAAGTTGATCCTGGAGGGAAAAATGCCGTATATATCTATTTTCGTTGATATTGATCAATTGCTTGGACCACCTCCTTCTTTGGAAACATATCTCCAAAGCTTATTTAAGCCAACTGATGTGGTGGGAGCATGGACTTCAGAGAGTTATGCTGCAGAAATTGCTGACCTTATTGGAGTTTGCCTTCCTCCAGTAAATTTTTATGCAGTTGCTAAGCGATATCTTAGGAGGCTTCCTTTATCTGATCTTAAGGAAGCCCTTTCTTTAGCTTGCCGCATATACGAGTGGGTAACACCTGTAGAATTATGCCTGTCAAAGCATCCCAAGAGGCTTCCCACGCGTGTCTATGTCATGAGCTTATTGATAATACTTATTCGTATTAAGTACAACATCCAAGGGCAGGGTGCTTGGGAAAGAGGTTTATCTAAGAATAATAATGTCGTCGACGGTGATACAACTCAGCATTCAGAGACCACAAGGTTCTTATATGATCTTCAGACGACTTATGACCAGTCAACTGATGAAGTACTCGGTAATTTATAAGCTTCTCCCACCCCCTCCCACCCTCATTTGACTTCTTGGTGTTTGGTTAGATATGTGGGAGAAATTAATTTGTTTACATCTGATTAACTGAATTTGTTAATTAAATCTCACTAGCTAGCTAGAAGAAGATAAAAGAAAAAAAACAACAACCTGATTATTTCTTAAAATCTAGCTAGTGGTAGCTTGATCGATCCATCTTCTTAATTATTAGACATTAATGCACGCTTCATTCATTGTAATATAAATTATTCTTTACATCCCTTTACAGATTATATGAAGGACTTCAAAAGCTATCTCAGATATTGTCAGGATGTTAGTCTTCCTGCTAACAGGACATCTGGCAAGGAGGGAAGTTTAATCGAAAGATTCTGGAGTATTTATGAAGATTATTATGCTGTAATTAATTAAGATCTATCTATATTTCTCTATTGTCCGCTCATTGATTTTCTTTTTCCTAGATCACCATGTATATATGTTCATTCTCATCATATTATCATCTTTAAAATGAGAAAAATGATCTGGCTAAGAATTTCTTAATTTGATGAATGATATTTCTCTCTCGAGGATGTTCCCTATTTTATTTCGAAGGCAAGTAAAATACATAAAGATCGAGATGCATGGTAAAATATATATGGCTAGAAACCCAAGTAAGCAAAAGGGGTGCCTTGGGACAACATGAAGATGGAAAGAAGTTAATGCATGCCAAACAGTGTAGGCAATCTTTAATTTTTTCAGGAATCTACGATTCCCATCTGCATCTGACCTCCCTTCTAACATGTTAGGTAGCTAGCTAGCTAAGCTGCACCATTGGTACGTAGTTGTGCCCCTATATACAAGGGGTTTGCATGTCTGTCCTGTATGTGGGTTTATGTATAGCTGTGAAGGCATCGAAATTGTCCTTGAGCTTGCAATGAGATATATCCCCTACAAGTTGGTGGCAAGATATGTATATCCCGTAGTACAAAGTAATTAGCTAGGGCTAAGGGGGCAAATAAGCAAAGGATATGTGTTTTTTTTCTTGTTGGAAACATAAAAGAGAGGTTAGGGAGGGTTGTTAGTCCCCGGGATGCAATAAAGAAAAGGGGAACTATCCACTAGTTATTACTGTAGTTCCCTACTTGGAGGGGGTGACGTAATAATTGCGGAAATAAAATAGAAATAATCTCACTAAATAACAATCGCACAAAGAACACAAGAATTTATAGGTGGAAACCCAAATCGGGTGAAAACCACCACCTAACCCTCTCGAGTTAGGATTTTCCGATCAACCAAGTTGATCAAAATTCACTAAACCGAATCACTTTAAACGGGGGTGATTCAACTTCAATACAACCACGCTACTTAAACGAGGGTAGCGTACCTCAACCCCTTCTCTCCACGAGAAGGATTTTGTCTCGCGAAGGAGACGGGAATTCGCAAAGCGAATACCCAACCAAATAATAAAGATAAAAGAAACAACAAGTCCTATAGAGCCAACAAAGTAATTTTTAACCTAAGCTTTTATAGGAATTAGGAAACTCCCCTTTGCAAGGAGTGCGTCGAGTTGATGACGCGGTGCGTGAACCACGCGATGGCGCAACTTCGCTCTCGTGAACTACGGCGGGAGAGCGGGTGCGCGAAGCTTGATGCTCTCAAGAGAATGGAGCTTGAGCTTGGAGAGCAAGAGCTAGCTAGGACACAAGAGAGTGGAACTATGTTGCTTGGGTGTCTCTAGGTGTGTGTTTGTATAGCAAAGGTTCTCCTCTATTTATAGAGGCCTTAGAAAGGCTTTGGAAGGCTTAGGAAAGGTTCCATAGCCATTGGGTGCAAAGCCCAACAGAAACAGCCCGAAATGAGGAACAATCATTGCTCTGACAGGCTTATTAGACGTCTAATTCTGGCATCAGACGTCTGGAAGTTCACTTTAAGACGTCTGATTCCAAGGCCAGACGTTTGATTTTGGGCGGGTCTCTTTCTGACTTGAATCAGATCTAGACAGGGTTCTTGTGCAAGTCCATCAGACGACATATAGGACGTCTGGTACTATGTCTGGACGTCTGGAAACCTACTTTTACTGTGGGAATGGATTTTTCAAACGTTGCAACGGCTAGAAAATCTCTGAGAAGAGATTTTGGGTCAGCCGAGGCAAAACGGTCATTTATCAGACGTCTGGAAAGGCCTAAGGACGTCTGATAAGGCTCTAACGGTCATATTCTTGAGTGTTTGTTAAGCCAGCCAACGGTCCACTAATTGAACGTCTGGCAAAGTCATCAGACGTCTCCTAAGACGTCTGGTCTAAGTTTTGGACGTCTGATTTCATCAGACAGAATACTAAGTCCAGCCTAATATTTATCAGACGTCTGAAACAACAGTCAGACGTCTGATTTTGAAATTCGACGTCTGGAAACTCTGTTTGAACCTTATATTGGTTTTCTAAGTTCTTTACAGAAAACCTAAGTATCGTAGGGTTGTGCGGGTGTTCCTAGGACTACTGTTAGGGCACTTTGAGGCTCTTTAATAGAAATCTAAGTAAAAAAAATAAAGAGCAACAAAAGAAACGAAAAATACAATGAGTACAAGAGAAGGAAATCTATCATATTCTTCATCTCCTTCCTTCTTCAATATATCGCTCCTCGCGAATCTCTTCTGCTCTCCATCGAGCTCCTCCAATCCGTCCTAGATGCGAGCTCGAACTCCGTCTAATCACGTATCCATTTGCGATTGACCTGAAATGTAGGACTCAAAGCGCAAATATTAAATGACACGTGTTTTGTTATCATCAAAACAAATGATCGTGGTGCTCTAGCACCAACAATCTCCCCCTTTTTGATGATGACAAAATCATAAATAATAATGCAGAAAATCCTCCCCCTTTTTGACATTATCAAAAAGGTTTAATTGATTTTACATTTCCTATAACTCCCCCTTAAGACATGCTCTTCTATAAATTTCTTTTGACAAAGGTAATGCCTCCCCCCTTTTTTTATAACAACAAGATAGCTTTTATTTTTCTCCCCCTTTCTAAAGGAAATTTAGCTACCTTATATCTCCCCCATAAAAATTGACAATTAGCTTATAATTTTTTAACTCCCCCTATCTAAATGCTTATGATAAAAAGATAGGGTAAAGGGTTTTACCTCACATACCATGGCCAATAAAATGGGCCAAATGGTGGTGGTGGATGCCACATCAGATGGGGCTCCCATCCGTAGCTTGGAGGCCCGGGCATTGGCGCCGGTCTCCAATCTGGTGGTCGACGTGCGGCGGGTCCGTCGCTTGTTCGCCGTCTCGTCGGTCTTCTTGTTCTCCTCCTTGGTCTACTCTTTGGTTCTCCCAACTTGAGTTGACCAGCTTTGAGCTTGTAGGTCCAGTCCTTTGTGTTGTAGTTATTCCTGAAACCTACAAAACAAGATTTCAATTCTTTTTTCGGTATCCAAGTGGGCTTGGATCCGGATCTGTTAGCGGGTCTCCTTGATGGAGATCCTTTCTCAATCTTAGGGCTATATAAATCATCTACTTTGTTGATTAATTTGTTAGAGTTTTCCTTAAGACATGCAATTTCTTTTTCTATACTACTCATCTTAGTCTTTAAATCAGAAATTTCTATTTTTAGACTAACATTTTTCTCAATCAATTTATTATTTTCATTGATGAGGTTATGATTTTCTAATAATAGGTTATCATTTTTAGGACTAGCTTCTAGATCCTTAAGTTTATTTTTCTAATCTTTCATTTTCACTTCTAAGAAAACTAAGATTCTTTTTAATGTTTTTATTTTCTATCTTAAGTGTTTTACTAACTTCAAATAGTTCATTAAAAGCTTCTTGTAAATCGAGATTTACCTCGTTGTCGGAGTCACTTCCGCTGTCGCTGTCGCTATTGCTTCCTCTGACCATGAAACCAAAGCAAGCGGTTTCTTCTTCTTCTTCTTCCTCCTAACTCGAATCGTCCCAAGTGGCTTGGAACGCCTTCTTCTTAGATTTCTTCTCCTTTTCCTTTTTCTTCTCCTTTTTGAGAAGAGGGCATTCTGGTCGCAGATGCCCTTTCTCGTTGCAATGGTAGCAACGTCTCGGGATCTCCTTCTTCTCCTTCTTCTTTGATTCCCTACACAACTTGGAAAACATTTTAAGTAAAATTTTAAAGTCTTCGTCGTCGGAACTTACCTCGCTATCTGACGCGGCTTTGAAGGCGAGAATCTTCTTCGATTTAGGCTCCGGTGTATCCTTCTTCTTTTGCTTTAACTTAGTCTCATAGGCCATTAGATTGCCTAGGAGATCTTCCATGTTGAGCTCCTCCACTTCGTTCGCCTCCTCGATGGCGGTGACTTTCTGTTCCCACTCCGGTCCGAGGGAACGAAGAAGCTTCCCTTGAAGCTCCCCCTTGACGAAAGTTTTCCCTAAAGCTTTCAAGTTATTTACAATGAGAGTGAACCTAGTGTTCATCTCACTTAAAGACTCGTTAGGTTTCATAGAAAAAGATTTAAATTCTTGAGAAAGTAAATTAATTTTAGAGGTTTTTACCTTAGAGGTACCTTCGTGAGTTACCTCAAGTGTGTGCCAAATCTCGTATGCGGTGGCGCATTGCGAGATTCTGTTGAACTCCTCTGAGCTGAGCGCGCAATACAACGCGTTCATTATTTTCGCGTTGAGAAAGAGCTCCCGGATCTGCTGCTGCGAGTATCCTCCGGCGGGTTTCTTTGGGATGTCGAAGGGGGTCTCGCACCTGGCCCAGACTGTGAAATCGGTGGCTTGAAGCCACGTCTTCATCCGCAGCTTCCAGTAAGGGTAGTTGCTCCCGTCGAAGAACGGCGGACGAGTCGTAGACTGGCCCTCGGAAATCCTACCCGCGGAACTGCTTCCCTCCATAGATCTTCTTGCTTGGTTGTTACGCCGAAACAGCAAGACCTGCTCTGATACCAACTGTAGTTCCCTACTTGGAGGGGGTGACGTAATAATTGCGGAAATAAAATAGAAACAATCTCACTAAATAACAATCGCACAAAGAACACAAAAATTTATAGGTGGAAACCCAAACCGGGTGAAAACCACCACCTAACCCTCTCGAGTTAGGATTTTCCGATCAACCAAGTTGATCAAAATCCACTAAACCGAATCACTTTAAACGAGGGTGATTCAACCTCAATACAATCACGCTACTTAAACAAGGGGAGCGTACCTCAACCCCTTCTCTCCACGAGAAGGATTTTGTCTCGCGAAGGAGACGGGAATTCGCAAAGCGAATACCCAACCAAATAACAAAGATAAAAGAAACAACAAGTCCTATAGAGCCAACAAAGTAATTTTTAACCTAAGCTTCTATAGGAATTAAGAAACTTCCCTTTGCAAGGAGCGCGTCGAGTTGATGACGCGGTGCGTGAGCCACGCGACGGCGCAACTTCGCTCTCGTGAACTACGGTGGGAGAGCGGGTGCGCGAAGCTTGATGCTCTCAAGAGAATGGAGCTTGAGCTTGGAGAGCAAGAGCTAGCTAGGACACAAGAGAGTGGAACTATGTTGCTTGGGTGTTTCTAGGTGTGTGTTTGTGTAGCAAAGGTTCCCTCTATTTATAGAGGCCTTAGGAAGGCTTTGGAAGGCTTAGGAAAGGTTCCATAGCCATTGGGTGCAAAGCCTAAGAGAAACAGCCCAAAATCAGGAACAATCATTGCTCTGACAGGCTTATCAGACGTCTAATTCTGGCATCAGACGTCTGGAATTTCACTTTAAGACGTCTGATTCCAAGGTCAGACGTCTGATTTTGGGCGGGTCTCTTTCTGGCTTGAATCAGATCTAGACAGGGCTCTTGTGCAAGTCCATCAGACGACATATAGGACGTCTGGAACTATGTCTGGACGTCTGGAAACCTACTTTTACTGTGGGAATGGATTTTCCAAACATTGCCACGGCTAGAAAATCTCTGAGAAGAGATTTTGGGTCAGCCGAGGCAAAATGGTCATTTATCAGACGTCTGGAAAGGCCTAAGGACATTTGATAAGGCTCTAACGGTCATATTCTTGAGTGTTTGTTAAGCCAACCAACGGTCCACTAATTGGACGTCTGGCAAAGTCATCAGACGTCTCCTAAGACGTCTGGTCTAAGTTAGAGCCTATATTGATTTTCTAAGTTCTTTACAGAAAACCTAAGTATCGTAGGGTTGTGCGGGTGTTCCTAGGACTACTGTTAGGGTACTTTGAGGCTCTTTAACAGAAATCTAAGTAAAAAAAATAAAGAGCAACAAAAGAAACGAAAAATACAATGAGTACAAGAGAAGGAAATCTATCATATTCTTCATCTCCTTCCTTCTTCAATATATCGCTCCTCGCGAATCTCTTCTGCTCTCCATCGAGCTCCTCCAATCCGTCCTGGATGCGAGCTCGAACTTCGTCTAATCACGTATCCATTTGCGATTGACCTGAAATCTAGGACTCAAAGCACAAATATTAAATGACATGTGTTTTATTATCATCAAAACAAATGATCGTGGTGCTCTAGCACCAACAATTACAAATTAAGAAAGTTACAAAAGATATGCTTGTTTATAGTTTTTCTCTCTTGACTGTGGTATTTCAAAGTTCCAATTAATATTTCAAAAATCGAAATCATATTGATCGTCAAGCATGTTATTTACTACTTTTGGTTTTCAGCATTATTTTAGCCTTTTCTTAACTACATCCTCCTTTTTTTTAGTTTAATTAATATCATAATTGAGCTATGTTTGAAATACCAATTAACCTTCATTACTAGCTAGTGTTGCTGAATGTAATTTATTATAGGATGATGAACCGACAAACATTGCTGTTGAACCACATAAATCGAGCAAAAGATCTTGAGAAGGAGCTCTGGAAGATGAAAGCATTGCTGAAAAGAAGTATAATTGTGAACAAGAGTTTATGAATTTCGAAAAAGTTGATGACTATGAGAGTGCCGAGCTTAGGAAGTTAATGTCAGATATGCTGGTTAACGGATTTCATTATCTTCCTCCCAAGCTCAATCGATTGTGTAAAGACGTTTATCTTCAGTATAAGAGGTAGAGGATCTCAGGAAAATCGTATTTTGTGGCTCATGCTGATTATTACATACTTCTGAGAGCTTGCGCCAAAGTCGCAGAAGTTGACTGCCACATTTTGCATCTTGGTGTATTAGCCATGGAGAAGAAGATTGAATGGTATGAAGGTCGGACTATCTAGAGTTTGATTTCATTGCGGGATGGTTCCTTAGAGGCTATGATCAATCAACATGAAGAGCAGCTGAAGAAGGATCGAAGTTCTTAATTAACTAATTGTTTGTAGTGATTTGTCCTTGAGCAGAACGTATGCATGCATGTAGCTTTCTTTTGCCTCTTTTGTGTTTTGGGACGCTTGGCCACATGTCAGAGCTAACAGGTGCATGAACTTTGGACCAAAACATTACTTTTTGATAGATATATTAAAGCCCTATTGTAAGCATGAGATGTTATTGCTATTTAACGAGAATTGACTCTTGTCTCTGGACATTTGTCTCTTTTTGTTTGTGGGGTCACATTTTTTGGGACACAATTTCTTGAAACGTGGTTATGATTGAGAGACGGCCTTTCCCATAATTCAGAGGTCAAAAAATAATCTAGATCTTAATTTTTTTTTTTGGCCCATGATCGCACTGCTGTATAAGTTTATATATTTGGCATGGTTTGAAAGGAAGTTTTTCTTTCAAGATAGCAATATTTACATTCTTTCTTGCTGCTGCTATTGGTCTCTTATGGACGCAACTGCACATGTTAAGTCATCGTGTGTCATCCTGAAGGCATTTTTAATTAGCATCATTGAAATTGGCTTTTCATTGTGACAAGGGAAGAAAAATCCTCTCAGTGGGTCTTGCCAAAATGGTTCATTAAAGGAAATAAGCTCGATGTAAAATACCTGTGTGGATTTGGTCCAACAATCCGAATATTAGGGTCAACCTGGCTGCCTGGTAGCCTAGCTAGGACCAGCTACCTGGAGGTGGGTCTTCACCTAGTTGTCCGGTAGTCCGATTATGACTGGCTACCTAGAAGTTGTTTTATACCTAATTACCAGATAGGTCGGCTCGGTCCGACTACCTCGGGGCAGATAGTTGAATAAATCAATCGGTGAAGCTTTATCCATCGAACATACTTCTTGGGTTCTCCAGGTGCTCCGCCTAGCTGAGCTGCTAGGCGGGTATGCAGATGATGACCACCTGAAGGCCCTATCACATCAAATGGGTAGGAAGGCATTGCCTGTCTGACTGATGTAGTCAGGTGGGTTGGTAGAATTCATCGTTAATCACGATCGACAGGAAGGGTCATCTCTCCTCCTGTTTGGATACAATTACAAGGCGGCCACTCGAGGTGGGATGGTTATTTTCACGGACAAGCCTTCATCGTTTGAGGAGATCTTGGGATCGTGGTCCTTGACCCATGATTGTCTATCTAACTGACCACGATTTCCACGTTTGAGGATCTCGTAACCTTTATAAGGTAAGGTTTATCAGGTGGAAAATGTTACACAATCTAAAAGAAAAAGAGAGAATTCTACTGTACCTTGTATTCACCAAAGAAAATAGTGAATTTTGAGGTTAGACGCTCCTTAGACGTGTACCAGTTAAGGTGGAACTGGGTTACCAACTCGTGTTCTTTTCTTGTGTGATTGCTTTTTGAGTGAAGCATTTTATTCTAAGGGGCTCGATTAATTGGTGTCGTTTGTAGGAATGTCGCAATATTTCTTCACGTTTCCCTCTTCCTTGGTTGCTACTTTAATGGCTCCATCTACTTGCCATTCTTCTCGGGAAAACCTAGAGAAGTAGGCTCTTGCGAAGTCTACCCTTTCTATCTCAAAGAGGCACCGACAGGCGGAAGAGACATGTGAGGTGAAGGAGGTTTAAGGTGGAGAATAGCCTGAGTCGCCATACTTTGGTAACCCTCGTTCTGATCCATTCCTAGAGATTCAGGCGAGGGAAGAGGAGTACTTGGCCAGGCTCGCCACCTTCAAGGCAGAGCAAGAGCTTCTCACGGACCAACTTAAAGAGGTCTAGTAGCTGAAGGAAAAGGCTAAGTCCTTGTAGGACGAACCTTATAATTCTAGTGCCATTGATGATCATGCATAGTGGTGTCGCTGGTGGAAGAGAAGAATGCTCGCTTACGTGAACAACTCGAAAAGCTTAATGCGAGCTTACCAGGTCCTCTGAAGCCTCCTCTTTTGCCTTTACGAGATTCGAAGGACTAGTTGAGCACCATGGCTCTGGCGCCTAGTGGAGGAGGATCCATCCTCGAGATCGTCTTCCAAGTGACTCAGGCGATGAGGGGCATAACCCTTTGTGTATGTTACCACGTACCTGTTCATAGAAGAGGTGATGAACACTCCTCTTCAAGGGAAATTCAAGCACCTTGTGTTGGCCCAATATGATGCCACTTTTGACCCCAATAGTTTTGTCAAGAGCAACCACCAGATGATGCTGGTCCACGGGTGCCTAGACGGAGTACTCTGTCGGGTATTCTCATCCTATCTTTGTAGCATGGCTCACGAGTGGATTAACGAGCTGTCGGTTGGACAGATTGGCTGCTTCCAAGAGCTGACTGACAAGTTTTTCCAATATTTCATTGGACAACAATGGATTAGAGACAACCTGGAAAGATTATCGGGGGTTTGCAGCAAAGAAATAAATCCTTTTACACCTACCTCGATAGATTCAAGACCCAATACTTGAAGTGCAAGAGGCCTTATGATGCCATTGCCATCTAGTACTTTAAGTCAGGCTTCTTGACTCATAGGTCCTAGTATGATATTAATGATTTTCCTCCTAAGGATATAGTGGAATTATGGGACAGAGCTAGGAGGTTTGTGGAACAAAATGACTCTTTTCATTCTTGTGGCTATTTGGTGGACAACTACGTGGAAGATCTACATCATTCCCCTGAAGACAAGAAGGCGACTGCTGAAGCACCCACAATCACAATTCACAGTGGTAATAGCTCCAATAAGAGGAAGGGAAATTTCTAGGACCAAAAGGGTAATTCGTAGTACAACAGTCTAATCTCGTGAAATTTGCTAAGTAAAAATAGAAGCATTCGTCGCAATGTGATTTTTCGAGATAAAAATAAAATACTGAAAGTCGAACATGGAGAGGCATAGGATCAAACTAAATGCAGAGAACATGAAGCAAATATGAAATCCTATCTTACAAAGAAGGAGATGACAAGAAGGAAATCACACTTAGGCAGATATATATCCCAAAGGGGGATGAGGAGAAGGATTTGCAAGTAATATAAATGAAAACTTAAACTTTATTGCTAATAGGAAGAATGTCAAGATTACAACTAGAACAAGAAACAAAATATCTACTAGAAATCTACTGCAACTAGAAACAAACTAGAAGAAGAAGATGGGATGGAGCTTGGTTCGTTGATGCAGCCACCTTAAAAATGGAGATGAGGATGAAGCTGATGCAGAGGGAGAGGAGGATGGCCACCAAAGAATTTTTGCAGAGTCTGGCTGTGAAGAAGAAGGTGAAGGTGTTGAGTGGCCATTCTAAATAGGAAGGCAATATAGAAGGTGGTGAGGAGATGGAAGATTATTCTAAACTAAGGACTTAATGAAGGAAAGGGAGGGGACTAGACTTCTATTTATAGAGGTTTCTAGGTTTTAGATGGAGGGCTAGGATATAATCTAAGTGGATAGGCTAGGTTGTTTTAGTTGGAATAGGATGGAAGGCTAGGATTTATTAGGAAGATGATGGAGGGTTTAGATTGGAGGAGGGGTGTGGCTAAGAAAGGGATTTGGTGGACCATGTGGCTGGCGAAAGGGAGAGGGTTTTAGGATGTTAGGATCATGGTTTAAGGGCTAGGGTAAAAGGGAAGAGATATGATCAACTAAATGGGTTTTGTTGGGATTTTAGGATAGGTTTTGTTATGGCCATGGGATAGGAATCTAAGGGTTAGGAGATGCTCTTAGAGGGGACAACTAGGTGTTCTAAAAAGATCCTAAGGGTGGCGGCTACTAAGAGGATAGATCCTAGGGTTTAGGTTCTCTAAGGTGTGGGTTTAGGAATGGATAAGGTGAAGTGGCTTTAGGATTGAGATAGCTTAAATGTTGGCTGGCCATTGTATGGTTCCCAATTAGGCTTGTGGCCAGCCAAGCTTGGTTGGAAAATGGGCTAGGTAAGTAGGTCTAGGGTTAGGAAAAATTTGGTTCTTAATTGGGTTAGCCTAAATACCAAATAGGTTATGGTGCGTGCAATCAGGCTTCTCTTCATGCAAGTCAGCTCAAACATAAAAGTCCAATCTCCAAGGCTTAAAATTGCTTCAAATCTGGTACTTGTACATAACATAACAATGAAATCAAGGTACCAGATATAGATTTGGGAAAAATTGCATAAAAACCTAACATTATGTAATATTTATAAAATGCATCTATATAACTAAATTGACCTAACTAAATGCTTTCTACCCTAATTTACCTTTAGACTAGCATTAGTTAGGCATAATTAATGTAAATATATATGGAAATATCATGGTCGTAACAAAGATTCCTAAAAACCTAGGCAGGAATTTTGCAAAGAGTATACCCTTTGGTTGTGAACAAGGCTGATATTTTAGCAGAGGTCTGGTCGGTTAATAAGGAGCTCCATTTGCCTCCTCACCCATTGAAGAAGATGGTGGACTCTGGGCCTTATTGTAAATATCATCAGGCTTAGGGACATTCCATTGAGGATTGCTAGGATCTGTGGGATCAGATTGAATTCTAGACCCGACATGGGAATCTGGCCTAGTTCGTCACGTAAAACGAGGGCCAGATGAAGGTAAGTGGCCCATGGAGGGCATAGAGGAGTATCATAAGGAGAAGCTTCAGCAACTCCATGGTATACATATGGTGCTTCTTGAAGGTGGGTCTTCGATAGACCCCACGGTAGATTTAGTGGAACAAGGGTTGGCACTCAATCTTCTTTCTCATGATTACCATCGCCAGGCCCTTCTTTATTGGTGGCCAAGCAGCGGGTTGCCCAGGAGGTGAATTCATCTTCATCTCGCTAAGAATTTCCTCAAGCAAATCCATTAGATGAGGACCAGGTGGATGTTATTTTTGGTGTCAATGCCACCCCCCGTACTCAGCAAGTGCGCCTTGAAGTAGAACCTCGTGAGTGGTATACCCCACTCTTCAATGGGCCATCTTGGCTAATAGAGGTGCTGTCTGCTAGGCAGCCTCTACCTTGTTCACCTCTCTTCCAGATCCAAGTGATCATTTAGATCCGATTTTAATAACTTTGTTGCTAACAGGGTAGATCCAACAATGACTCCTTGTTGATGAAGGCAGCGTGGTGGATGTCCTCTTCTTCAAAACCCTTATTCAGCTAAGGTTTAAGGAAGAGGATCTCCCCCCTTCAGCATATCCAGTTGTTAGGTTCGGTAACCATAAGATTATGGCCAAGGGAGAGATTGAGTTGCTGGTGTCTATATGTGACTGCAACCAGCACCTTAACATGATGGCTGACGTGCATGGGACGTGGTTGTTCAATTGTGTCGTTATAGCATGCGTTCACGATGTTGGTTTTAATTAAAGATTGGATTTGGTTAGTCCAAGTGTCGAACACAAGGAGGCGCAAAATCAGATTACTTAGTTGCTTTTAGTTGTTACATGAAGTTTGGTTTGCTTGCGAGAAAATGAGAAAGAGAGAGAGAGTAGGGTTAGAATTTGTCTTTGAATCACAACATTCATTCGAACAAGATGAGAGCTATATAAGAAACAACATCAACATTAACATTTAGCATGAAACTTGAGTTTGTTTGCAAATACAACAATAGCTAAAAGCTTAAACTAGGGTAAAGAGAGAGAGAGAGGAGAAGGCAAGGCGGCTACGACGGTGGAGGAGGGCTCCGTTGGTGGCTTGACTACTCCGGCGAGTGTGAAGTATGCTTGGTGAAGCTAGGAAGGAGCTAGGAGTAGGGTGGAAGGTGTGTGTGTATTCAATGCCCTTGAATGGGGTGGTTGAAGGGGTTTAAATAGGAGAAAAGGGCTTCTAATTGAGGTAAGGGGATTTAGCAACGTACATGACGTCGCTAAACCCCTTCAAAAAACATCGCTGAAGCCCTCTGGCCAGTAGTTCGTTGAGGTGCGCATTCTTCTTCTTCTCAAGCTGCACCCGCGATCCGTGTGCCTTCGCTGTGAGCCATCCGATCGAAGATCGGACGATTGAGATTTCGCGTAAGCTTGTGCTGTGGATTGCACTTGCGAAGCGCATGCCTTGGACGTTATCGTGTGAGTGATCATCCGCTCGCATCCAGAGCGCCACGTAGCCTCCATTCGCACCGCTCGGCATCGCTGGGAGTGATTTGAGGCGCAGTGAGAGTCGAATGCTCGCCGCTGCTTGCGAGTGCGAGTGTTCGACCGCTGCGTTGCTTCCTCGAGATGGTGTGGTGGGTGAGTTGAGCATGTGCGATACTGATCGTTGGATGGAGATCCAACGGTCAGATCTTGAAGACCTTTGGGCGTGCCGAAGATGCCGTGTGGTCGAGGCTCGCGGATCCTCAAGATTGGACGGCCTAAAGTGGCTTTTACGCGCGATGAAGAGAATCGACAGTGGCTTGCGGCGAGCGATCGTGTGACACGTGGCGGGTTTATGGCCATTGATCCTTAGATTAATGGTCACAACTTCTTGGGCTTGTTGTGGGAGCTTCAGATGTCGGATTGCGGCGATTTTGAGTCCGTTGGACTCCGTTTGTCTATCTGGATCCATTCATATGGTTCAATTGCTCATTTGAGGTCTATTTTAATATACACTTGTGCACATGGCCATTAAATATTAATTATAAGCAATTTTAATTTGTCATGCATGCAATACTCCCAAGCCCATTATGGTATATCATTAATGCACACATATCCTCAAAACTGACCCCAGTTGATGGAATTATTTTCATTAGATTTAGAGTTATCATACCCCCATGCTCATCCCTTACTAGTCCCTACCAAAGTTTATCCTAGCCATTATTTCCATTCGGGAATAGGAATTGATTACTTAGACATCTGTTGCTTGTCAACGAGAGGAAATATACTAAGCGCCTGATCTACAGAGACTAAAAAACTCTCGTGTGTTTGCCAAAATGCGAACTGTCCAAATCCTTGCTTTAAAGCATATATACATATATATATTTTCTTTTTCATCTTTTCTTATTTTTTTGGATTTTTGGAGTTGAGAGTGTGTCGGTAACTTTCTACGGCTACCCAACCCATCCATAACTCGAAAAAGACTCTAAGTGCTAAGCATCTTGGTGTGAATATTGTGATAGACTCACTCAATGGTAATTAAAACAGACGTCGGGTTTCTACGCCCTTAGGTGACCGGAAAAGGAAATGCTTGCCTGAACGTGTATCTGTCCGATCGGTAGCTTTCTCCTTACTTTTATTTTGCATGGGGTCAACACAAGGGTGTTTCCAGCATATATCTCCCCGGATTGCTCTACTTCCCCACTTCTTCCCTAAGTGTTTTGGGACTTTTTGTGCATTTAGTGAGCTGGGTTCTAGACAACCGGCTAATGGGCTGTTACCCACGAGCACTTGCCAGCCATACTCGTGCGGTGAAGTGTGGCTTATTTATTTATTTATTTGTTATTATTTTTTCTTCTTTTTCTATTTTTCTATTTCTCCCTTTTTCTTTTTTTTTCCTTTTTTTCTTTTGTTGTTTAGTAGGTGGCTTCCTTGATCTCAGATTTACCTAGAGACAATAAAAGAAAGTGGTCTGTGGCTGGGCTCTGGACAACCGGCCAATGGGTTGTTACCCATGACAACTTGCCAGCCATACCACCCTAGAAGGTTCATTAGCTATCCAATTTCTATTAAAATCTCCGAGGAGTGAGTCAGTGCTAAAATGTGTGCATATGTTTAGACTAAAAGTCCCTCCGAGTCAGAGGACGGGTTGATAAGTCGTATACTTATCACCTTACTTTATTGGCGAATTACAGTAAATTAAGGTTGCGAGGATTTGAGGCTAAATCCGTATTTTTGTGGACACCTGGGTTGATTAAGCCTGAAGGCATGAAAAGTCTAAGTGTCCAGGTTCTTCTCGTATTATTTCCCACAGTTGACAAGCTCTTAATGCCTAAGTTCTCCTTCCTAAATTCTTTTTTAATCTATTTATTACATAATTCAGTCTGATAATATAAACTTAGAGAATGCGAATTACCACCCCTCCCATGCTTAAGTTGGACAATGTCCTCATTGGCAAATAAATGGATGCAAAGGGGGTACAAAAAGAAATCACCTGAGTGTTGCCATGTTCCTGATCAGTTTGAGTCTTTTGGGTTGCCTCTCAGGAAGTGCTAAGTTTATTGCCTTTAGCTGGGAAAGGCTCTGTGTCAACCCTCAATGAGGGTGACAACTTCCTTTGGGGGAACCTGGGCGAGAAAATGTTTTAATCTCTGACCATTTACTGTGAAGGTTTGCCTAGTGTTAGGATCTGCAATTTCAATCGCCCCATTGGGATAAGGTTTGACCACCTGATATGGTTCTGTCCACTTTGATCTTAGCTTCTTAGGGAAAAGTTTAAGTCAGGCATCAAAGAGCTAGACTTGCTGGTTGGGCTCAAAGGTTTTCCTATGGATGTGTCGGCTGTGGACGACTTTCATCTTTTCTTTGTAAAGTCAACTGTTCTCATATGCGTCCCAACAGATTTCCTCGAGCTTGGAGAGTTGGAGTGTCCTCTGTGCTCTGGCTAACTGAAAATTCATGTTGTTCTACTTAACAACCCAGTAAGCCTGGTGTTCCAACTCGACCGAAAGGTGACAAGCTTTGCCAATGATCAGGCGATAAGGAAACACGCCTATCAGGGTCTTAAAAGTGGTCTTGTATGCTCAAAGGGCATCATCTAGTTGTGTGGACCAATCCTTCCGATTAGGTTTCACAGTCTTTTGTAGAATATTCTTGATCTGCCTATTGGAGACTTCAGTTTGCCCATTTGTTTGCTGGTGATATGGGGTGGCAATGCGGTGAGTAACCTCATATTTTCTAAGCAAGGCATGAAATTGGGCATGAATAAAGTGACTCCCACCATCATTGATCATGACCTTCAGTATCCCAACCTGAGAGAAGATGTTTTGCTTAACAAAGTCCATGACAGCCTTATGATCACATCTTTGGGTGGCTATGGCTTCGATCCACTTCGAGACATAGTCTACTGAGACCAGTATGTACTTAAAGCCATTGGATGGTGGGAAGGGACCCATAAAATCGACGCCCCAAACATCGAAGATTTCGACAATCAGAATGGGATGGAGGGGCATCATGTCCTTTCTGGTCATAGTCCCTAATGTCTGGCAGCGAGAGCAAGTTTTAGCAAAGCTGTGTGCGTCCTTGAATAGGGAGGACCAGTAAAATCCAGACTGCAAAACCTTTGTAGCCATTTTCTCCCCTGAAAAGTGGCCACCACAGGCTTGGTCGTGACAAAAGGATAGCACACTTTGGACTTCATCCTCAGGAATATACCTCCTACTGATCTGGTCGGCATAGAGTCTAAACAGCATGGGATCATCCCAGAAATAGTGCTTGGCTTTAGCCAAGAACTTATCCCGTTGCTGTCTGGACCAACCGTGCAGAGTCTGTCCTACCACCAAAAAGTTGACAAAGTCTACATACTACGGTAGCTTTCTTCCTTTCACAGCTAGAAGTTGTTCATCAGGAAAGGTGTCGGTCAAGGGTAATGATGGTCCGATATGGTTTGGGTGGAGTCTGGACAAGTGATTGGCTACGGCGTTTTTGGACTCGGCTTTTTCGCGTATTTCCAGGTCAGATTCCTGCAAGAGCAGGATCCATCTGATGAGCTTGGGTTTAGCATCCTTTTTGGCCAACAAATGCCGGATAGTCGAGTGGTCAGTGTAGATCGTCATGTAGGATCCCAGAAGATATGATCAGAACTTTTCTAACCCAAAGACTACGGCGAGTAGTTCTTTTTCTGTGATAGTATAATTCCGTTGAGCCTCATCCAACGTATTGCTTGCGTAGTAGATCACCACAGGTTTCTTTTCTCTTCTTTGTCCTAGGACTACGCCGATGGCAAAATCTGATGCATCGCACATAATCTCAAAGTCCTGGGACTAGTCCGGGGGTTGTAATACAGGCGAAGTGGAGATTGTTTCCCTAAGAGTGTTATAGGCCTTGATGCAATCAGGTGTCATGTGAAAAAGGGCATTGTTGGCTAGAAGGTCAGTCAAGGGTTTAGAGAGTTTGGAGAAATCTTTAACAAACCTTCTATAGAAGCCAACATGTCCTAGGAAAGATCGGATTGGCCGGACCGAGCTAAGAGGTGGAAGTTTGGAAATTAGATCAACCTTAGTGCGATCCACTTTGATGTCCCTATGTGAGACGATGTGACCGAGGACAATCCCTTCTTGAACCATGAAATGGCTATTTTCCCAGCTTAAAACCAGGTTGACCTCGATACATCACTTCAGGATCTTCTCCAAATTGCTAAGACAATGGTCGAATGAATTCCCGAACATAGAGAAATCATCCATAAAGACCTCCAGGTATTCACCCACTATCTCTGAAAAGATGGTTAGCATTCAACGCTGAAAGGTAGTGGATGCATTGCATAATCTGAATGGCATACGACGGAATGTGAACGTGCCATACGGACAAGTGAATGTGGTCTTCTCTTGATCTTCTGGTGCAATAGCAACTTGGTTGTATCCTGAATATCCATCTAGGAAGTAAAAATATTTCTACCCTGCCAATTGCTCAAGAATCTGGTCAATGAATGGCAGAGGGAAATGATCTTTCTTGGTGGCCTCATTAAGCTTCCTATAGTCGATGCACACCCGTCATGCAGTAGCGGTGCGGGTGGGGATGGATTCGCCCTGATCATTGGTGACAATAGTGAGCCTGGCCTTCTTGGGTACCACTTGAGTGGGGCTCACCCAGGGGCTATCGGAAATTGGGTAAATGATATCAGCGTCAAGCCACTTGATTATGTCCTTTTTAATGACCTCTCGCATATTCGGGTTCAATCGTCTCTCCATCTGGTGAGAAGGTCAAGACCTATCTTCCAAATAAATCTTGTGAGTGCAATAGGTTTGTCTAATTCCCCTCAAGTCAGAAATTGTCCATCCAATGGCGGTCCGATGTTCAGAGAGGGTTGTAGTCAACCTAAGCTCTTGTTCCCTAGTTAAATGGGCATTGATAATCACAGGGAAGGTCTGGTCAAGTCCAAGGAAGACATACTTGAGATTATCGGGCAAAGGCTTCAATTCGGGTGTAGGTGGGACAACATTCGACGGGTAAGGGAAAGCTGGGAGTTGATCAACATCAATCTCCTCAAATGGTTGTTGTGGAAGGTAATCAGCTCTGTAAATGTCAATCTCCACAGGCTGGGATGGGACAGGATAGTCATTGGCTGATTGAATTAGATGGTCTGCTGACGAGCTGAGAGTGAGGAATTCTTCAACTAGAGGTTTCACGGGATCGTGCTCCTCGATCTAGTCACAATCAAAAGACTTGGCCGCCTTGAAGATATCCAATTGCATCTTCTTGTCTCCAAAGGCGATTTCCATACATCCCGTCTCGCAATCAATGTTCGTTTTAGCTATAACTAAGAAGGGCTTGCCCAGGATGATGGTTATGTTTTGTAATTGTTTAGGGACTTCCATGTCGAGAACCAAAAATTCGACCGAGAAGTAGAAGTCCTTGACCTGAACAATTACGTCCTTGACTACCCCCTTAAGGGTTTTCACAGATCTATCAGCTAATTGGATGGCCACAGGTGTGGGTTTCAATTCTCCAAATCCAAATTGGTGATAAAGGGTCGTCGGGATGAGGTTGATCGAAGTACCTAAGTCCAAGAGCGCTCTATCAAATGTCATATCCCTGATATTACAAGAAATTAGGGTGCTCCTGGGTCAGTTCGTTTGGGAGGTAGGCTGCTCAATATCACTGAACTAACATGTTTTGAGAGCACTACCTTTCTAGGTGCTTGGGTTTTCGGCTTACGCTTCAATGTACGGACATCCTTCAAGAACTTAGCATAAGCTGGGATATGTTTAATTGCTTCGAGGAGTGGAATATTAATCTGGACTTGTTTGAAAATCTCCAACAGCTCCTCATTCTCAACTATAGCTTTCCTTTTCTTCCCTTTCTCTAAGGCCTCAGGGTATGGTGTTTAGGTTTGAATTAGGTCAGTCTCCATGCCCTTGGGTTCCTCCTACTCACCCTCAGACTCGAGTATCTCAGGAAGTGAGGTCACGGGTGGGGTTGGCCATTTGGGGTCCTGGGTTTTAGTGCTACTTCTCAAGGTTACCATGTTGGCAGAGGCATTGGGACCATGGGTAGATCCTTGAGAAGATGAGGAAGAAGGAGCACCAAACCCAGGGGGTATTTGCGGGGCATGCTGGGCCATGTGGGCATGTCTAGGATTGGCTTGGAACCCTCACGAATTGGGGCCTCTGTTAATCACATTTTATGGGTTCAGTTGTGGCTGAGAAGGAAGGGATCCCTGTTGTTTAGAATCCAATAGCTAGCTTAACTGTCCCTTCACTAAGGCCATTTCTTCCTGGTGTTTTTGATTCATGTCAGCCATCATTTTTATCAATGTGTCCATTTGGTTTTGAGGGGGAGGGGCTGCCCTATTCTGATTATAGGGTGGTCTAATCGGTGGGCCTTGCTGATTGGAGAGGGGATTTGGCCTGGGTTGGTTCTGGAATTGGTTCGATTTTTGGTTTATCTAGGCGAAATTAGGGTGATTATGCCATCAGGCATTGTAGGTGTTGGAGAAGGGGTCAGGTTTGGAGTAACCTTGGATGGCTTGGACATCTTCAAAGATAGAAGGTGTTGAGGGGGAGGGAAGTGAGTAATCAGGGTTGAAGGAGCAAAGGTCCCTCCCTGGAACATGTTCAGGGGTTGTTCTAGGTGCATTTGGCTAATTGGCTGCATAAGTCTACATTGTGAGCTCCCTTTGCTAGGGAGAGGGTCTGTAGCGGGTTCCTATTTTGGTTTAGCAGCTCATTGATTTTTTGTCCACCAATTCAACTCGATCCAACTTTTTGGCTATAATGTCCATGTCAACAATTCCAGAATTTGCTTGCACCTCATAGATCCCATCACGAGGTTGACTGGATCGATTAAACTGGGTCATGGAGTCATTGTTGAGCGAATTCTCACTCATGGACTCAAAGAGTTTGAATGCTCTCTCCTCATCTTTGTTCAAAAAGTTGCCTCCACATGAGGCATCAACAAAGTTCCTAAGGTTGCTGTTTAGACCATGGTAGAAGATCTGGGCCAATTGCCACCTTGGAACCTCATGGTGTGGGCATTTTCTCAATAATTCATTAAATTGTTCCCATGCCTCATGGAATTGTTCCCCACCTTGGAGTGTAAATGTGGTAATGGCTCTCCTGAGGGTGTTGGTCGTACCTATGGGGAAGAACTTCTTCAAAAATGCATGCCTCAGTTCCTCCCAGGTGGAGATGGGTCTCCTTAAGGTTCTAAGCCAGTGAGATGCTTTGTCTTTTAGGGAGAAAGGGAACATCTTAATCAAAATAATGTCCAAGCTGATGTTCCTGGGTTTCACAGTTCGGGTGATCTGGTCAAGGTCCTCTAAGTGTTGGAAGGGGTCCTCATTTGAGCTTCCATGAAAGTGGCTCTGAATTAGGCTCAGGATATTAGGTTTTAACTCAAAATCATCTCCCTCTTCTAGGACTCTAAGATGGTGTTCGATCCGAATAGTAGTCAGATCATAAAAGTTGTGGAGGGGCCTAGGTTGGCCCTCCGGAGGTTGTGGCGGGTTAGGTGGGCTCAATGGGGGTTATCCTTGAGGGTTTTGCAATCTGTGTATGGCTTGCATAATGGTTTGGATTTGTTGTTGTTGTAGTTGGTGGTTGGCAAAGATCTGGGCCTGAACGATGACCATAGCATTGGGTGGGGGTTGGTCCTCAACCTCATCAATTCTTGGTTCATCCATTTCTTATGTAAAATCGTGTCTCCTCTTGATTTCCCTATCTAAAACAAACAGCTCGAGATGCAGTGATCATCTTCCGTGCATACACTAGGGAAGAACGAGGAGGGATGTAGAGAGAAATAGATGCGAGAAGTGTGTGCACAAATAATCAGACAAGTCTAGTCCTTATAGTGTATACCTTAGGTGAACTAGAAGCCTCAAAGGGAATGATCAAGCTTGTAAGCACTTAATCACCCTTCCCAATGTTAATCTGGCTAGGTTGATTATGAGGGGATTGAGTGGAAGGGTCTTCCTTTGACTTTCGCCGCCGATTCCGTAGACCCCACAAACGCGGTCCTTTGACACTTCCCGCAGCTTAGACACCAGATTCTACAAAGGGAATGAAGGCTAAATGCCCAGCAAACCAAATCACACCTCCAAGACTTAAACCAATCTACCTAGAGCACATCTACTCCATTTTAATGAGGGTCTAGGCTGGTGCTTGTGCTCAAGATATGTGATGAGGTGTTGATTGGGGTTGTGCCTCTTAGTTAATCGATTTGAGCATGTGTGCACTTAATAAGACATGGTTCTCAAGCAAAGATTTTTAAGATGCAGTGTCTTTTAATGTTTGTCCTTACTTTAGTGCCTTTTAGGGTTGAAGTGCCTTAGTGTTTCAGACAAGGTTCAAGTGGGCACACAAAGTTTTGCACACAACGGGTGAAAGTCGATTTCCTTTAGAGTGATGTGGCCCTAGAAAAACAACCCTAATGAATTCACCCTAGTGTTCATGCAGTTCTACCAGGTGAGTTGATTTTAGTTATGGTGAGTGGTGCGGTCCAAGTCAAATCATGGTGGCTTCATAAACACCACTCAAAAGAAAGAAGAACACTCAAAAAGATTATCTCCTTAAGAATGTTAGGGTGTATTCTTTTTGTTGGGTGATGAGTTTGGAATGTGGGTCAAGTAGTCATTCATCACGTCAATTTTTTTATTTATATATATTTTTATATTTTTTCTTTTTTTTAAGCACACAAACAACGAAAGAGTGGAGTGATACTCGCAACCGGTCTTCTCCACACTTTACTCCATCTCTACAGTCGTGAATTGCACTCCTTCGCCACCCATGCGTCGAGTTCTTGCAATCAATCAAGTAGAGGGAGAAAAATGAGTTAGACAATGTGAATACGAATGCGGGATGAAAGCAACGAAAGAAATCCGTTGCCTCCCTGGCAACGCACCAAAAATTGATGTGCGTGGGATGCGGTTGTTCAATTGTGTCGTTATAGCATGCGTTTGCGACATTGGTTTTAATTAAAGATTGGATTTGGTGAGTCCAAGTGTTGAACACAAGGAGGCGTAAAATCGGATTACTTAGTTGCTTTTAGTTGTTACATGAAGTTTGGTTTGCTTGCGAGAAAATGAGAAAGGGAGAGAGAGCGTAGGGTTAGAATTTGTCTTTGAATCACGACATTCATTCGAACAAGCTGAGAGCTATATAAGAAACAACATCAACATTAACATTTAGCATGCAACTTGAGTTTGTTTGCAAATACAACAATAGCTAAAAGCTTAGACAAAGCACTATGAAACTAGGGTAAAGAGAGAGAGAGGAGAAGGCAAGGCATCCACGATGGTGGAGGAGGGCTCCGTCAGTGGCTTGACTACTCCAGCGAGTGTGAAGTATGCTTGGTGAAGCTAAGAAGGAGCTAGGAGTAAGGTGGAAGGTGTGTGTGTATTCAATGCCCTTGAATGGGGTGGTTGAAGGGGTTTAAATAGGAGAAAAGGGCTTCTAATTGAGGTAAGGGGATTTAGAAATGTCTAGGACGTCGCTAAACCCCTTCCAAAAACATCGCTAAAGCCCTTTGGCTGCCAGTCCGTTGAGGCGCGCGTTCTTCCTCTTCTTAAGTTGCGCCCGCGATCCGTGTGCCTTCGCTATGAGTCGTCCGATCGAAGATTGGATGGTTGAGATTTCGCGTGAGCACGCGCTTCGCAAGCGCGTGCCTCATGCGTTATTGTGTGCGTGATCATCCACGCACATCCAGAGAGCACGTAGCCTCCATCCGCACCGCTCAGCGTCGATCGGACAGTTTGATTTTCCCCGCGGTGTGCGTTGGGCGTGATTTGAGGTGTAGCGGGAGTTGAACGCTCGCCGCTGCTTGCGAGTGCGAGCATTTGACCACTGCACTGCCTCCTCGAGATGGTGTGGCAGGTGAGTTGAGCACGTGCGATGCCGACCGTTGGATGGAGATCCATTGGTCAGATCTTGAAGACCTTTGGGCGCGTTGAAGATGCCGTGCGGTCGAGGCTTGCGGATCCTCAAGGTCGGACGGCCTAAAATGGATTTTGCGCGCGATGAAGAGAAGCAGTAGTGGCTTGTGGCAAGCGATCGTGTGACACATGGTGGGCTTGTGGCCGTTGATCCTTAGATCAACAGTCACAACTTCTCGAGCTTGTTGTGGGAGCTCCAGATGTCGGATTGAGGCTATTTTGAGTCCGTTGGACTTTGTTCGTCGATCTAGATCCATCCGTATGGTCCGATTGCTCATTTGAGGCCTGTTTCAATATACACTTGTACACATGGCCATTAAATATTAATTATAAACAATTTTAATTTGTCATGCATGCAATACTCCCAAGCCCATATGATATATCATTAATGCACATATATCCTCAAAACTGACCCCTGTTGATGGAATTGTCATCATTAGATGTAGAGTTATCAATGGCTACATTCACTGTGGCCAGTCTGGCAGCCACGCTTGATGGCATTATAGGCTGGTCGATGACTCACATCTTCTGGGTCATTTCCTTATCTTATTTCCAATTCATACTCTTCCAGACTGCACGAGGAGTCAGAATTGTGCATGGGGATTGGTCAGCCAGACATGAGCTTTTATGCCTCAAGTTTGAACGCTTGATGTAAAGAAGGCCTCCTAAACAACAAAAGTGAAGGAAGAAGCGTAACCAAGTACAGATGGCCCGGGAAGAAGACCTGGCTCCTTTGCCTGAGCAAGCGGGGGTTGCACCTGACTTATCTACTATGGTGATCCAACTGTACCCTGATGTAGCTCACAAGCTCATCCAGGTTGGGGTTGATCTCACCCCTTGGAGGTTCATGATTTACTACTCCTTTTGCGGGCCAACGCAGATGTGCTCGCTTGGTTCGGCAATGATCTCCTGGGAGTAGATCCTTTAATAATTGAGCACCGACTGAATATTCAGTTGGGTGCTTGTCCAATAAAGTAGGCGTGCAGGCACAAATCCACTGAACAGTGCCAGGTGGCAGTTACAGAAGTCGATAAGCTCCTGGAAGTTGGTTTCATCAAGACGTCACTTTATCCTACTTGGCTATTGAATATAGTCATGGTCAAGAAGTCAAATGGCAAGTGGCATATGTGCGTGGACTTCACTAATTTGAATGAAGCCTGCCCCAAAAATGAATTCCCCCTACCTAAGATCGACACCCTTGTAGATTCATGTAGTGGGCAGTCTCACATGTCCTTTCTGGACACCTATAGTGGATATCATCAAATAAACTTGGTGGTGGCAGACAAACCTCATACCTCTTTTATAATAGATCGAGATCTTTTTCAGTATAAAGTTATGCCCTTTGGCTTGAAAAATGCTGGGGCAACATACTAGCATCTTGTAAATATGATTTTTTCCCATTTAATTAAAAAATCTTTTGAAGTGTATATTGATGATATGCTTGTAAAGGGTTCAAGTTTCTTTGAGCATTTGATGAATTTAGCTGAGGTGTTCCAAGTTTTAAGGGACACCCGGCTGTGCCTCAACCCTGAGAAATGCACTTTCGACATGTCTTCGGGACACCTTTTAGACTTCCTAGTCTCTAACTGAGAAATCGAACCCAACTCCGACAAGGTTCAAGTGGTCATGGCATTGATCCCTCCATCTACACTTAAGGGTGTTGTCCCGATTTTTTGACAAATGCCTCCCATTCTTTGAATGTATTAAAAAGGGTAAAGGCTATAATTTGGCCCATTGGACTCAGTTTCTAAAAGCCCTTGAGGCAATCAAGGTGGCCCTGCAACAAACTCCTGTTTTGACCACCCTTATCTTAGGTGAACCTTTGCTTCTTTACCTAGCGGCATCTACCTCGGCCATCAACGCCACCCTTGTACATGATTTTGGTGGTATTCAAAGGCCTGTCTATTTTGTTAGCAAGACCTAACAAGAGGCAGAAGCCAAGGATTCTATGATTGAAAAACTTGGTTTAGCCCTGATTACTGCCACCAGAAAGTTACGCCCTTATTTCCAAGCTTACATTATTAACATCTTGTCTGACTACCCCTTGCATAGAATGTTACATAAACTAATGGGGTCAATCCAGCAAATGAAGTAAGTCTTGGAATTGATAGAGTTTAATATCAAATATTGATAATTCCATATTTATTGACATAATTTATGCCTAACTAATGTTAGTTTGAGAGTAAATTAGGTAAGAATGCATTTGTATAGGTTAGATTAGTCATTTAGTAACATTTTGTAAATAATGCATAATTTTGGATTTTTTCTGCAATTTTTTCCATATCTTTATCTAGTAGCTTGATGTCCTTTGTGTAATATGTGTAAGTACCAAGTTTGGAGCTGATAGACCTTGGCAGGAAGAAGATCTAGATCTGAGCTCACTTGTGCAAGTGGCTGAGTCAACTCCTATACTCAATTAACCTAGCCCAATTGATCCTAAGCCTAGCCTAGTTAGGAAACTAATTTTTCCTGATGTTGGGCCTAACCTACTAGCCGTATCCCCGACCTAAGTTGGTCAGCCATTGTAGACTTATTAATGGCTGGCCAACATATAGATTAGTTAAGTCCCAACACAACCTTATCTTATCCTCTCCTACTATTTATCGCGAGAATCGTCATTTTAAAAAATATGTGTCATAATTTAAGACAAAAGTTGCAACAACACTTAAATTTATAAAACTCTGGAAACAGAAGATATGAGTCCGAGGTTATTCGTAGAGAGCAAATTGGCAATTCAATCACTAATCACAATTATCAAGAGATATGCAAATATAATCAAAATATTACTCAATATAAATTAGAATAATATTGCAATAGAATCAGAGTGCAAAAAGATGGGGTTAAAATGGTGGTTTGAACCACCAATTTAACCCTAATATTAAGCTCTACAATCAACTCAAATATATGAACAGTATCCTCAATCAAATATTCACATCAATATCAAAACCAAGCAAGCACTAAAGTCAGACGTCAGAACCAAGGCTTGGATGCCTTATCCTTAGAGCCTCAGCAACGGCTAAGGCAAAGTAGCAACAGAGGAGCAGAGGACTCTCACAAAGCCTCAGGTGGCTAAGTGTTAAGAGAGAAGGGGGCACAAATCTTGAGGTGCAAAACCCTCCCCTTCCTTTCAGGTTCTCTTCTCTTCAGATCAAGTCGGATCCGGGTAATCGGACCCAAGCCCAAACTTGCCAGCGTGCATGACGGGCGTGAGTGCGTGAGAGCATGCGTTGGGGCGTGCATGGGGGACCTCACCCCTCGTGCGTTTGAGGCGAAGAGCCTTCCATAGCTTTGCATCTTATATGCTGTCGCAGGGTCTACTGCATACGAGGTGGGACTAAGTCTGGAGCTTCCTCGCATATGCAGCTACTGATGGAGTCTCGATTAATTGTTGTTGCTGCTATTGTTGCAACACCTAGTTTAGGTCCTAGGAAGCTTCAAGAACTGCAGTCGCTTTGATTGAGTGCTGCAATTGGTCAAATGGCAGTTGAAAAGATGCGAACGATGTCAAAGAAGACAGTGGCGGAAATGATGCTCCGATGAGGGTACCTGCATAGGAATATGGTCTATAACCCCCAGTTAAAAAGCTGAGGATGATCGCCGAAGCACGACGAGTGCAGTGGTGGCAGTATGTGGAGAGTCACAAGCTGTGGAGGTCGAACGGTATCAGAGAGAAGCGTGGATGGTGGGTTTGTTTAACCTGGTGAAAGACAAACCAAAACCCTCAATTTGTTGAGGACTTTTGTTCATGAAGTCGCGGCGAGGCTTTTGGGTGTGGTGGCGAGGCGATTGGTGGTGTGTGGTGGCTATGCGACCTTGCCGGAGGCACAACCGGCACTAGGGAAGATGACAAAGTTGAGGGTAGTACGGTGCGTGAACCTAAAGTTTAAGGGGTTGGAGAGGATCAGGAGGGTGAGAGGAAGAGAAAAGGGAGATTTAGAGAGGCAAAGAGTGGCCGAGGCATCTGGCGTTGACCTGTCGGACACGAAGAAGACGGTGGATTCTGGTGAAGCGGCGACAAGGACAAAGAGGTCAGGGGTGCCCTTTCTTTGGTTAGAGAGGTGCGCGACGATGAGGGGAGGAGCTTGGCACCTCTAATTTGGTTGTTGGAGGTGCAGAAAAGGGGAAGATAGGAGGCTGCCAAAGCTGTAGTTGATGTTGGTCGGAGAGGAAGGAGAAGAGGGTTTTAGGCCTTAAACTGAGGTAAGGAGAACGATCAGGAGTTGGTGGTTCTTTATAGGGCTTCAGGATGAGCTCCAAATGAGGAAAGCGGCCTGATTTGGCTACTGTTCTTGGAGAAAAATATCTCCAAAATCATCGAGCTCACCTAAGCTTTAGGATGCGAGTTGAGGTCTAAGATCTAGTCTAAAAGATCGAGCAATCTCTCAAGATCAATCCCTCAAAATTTGGAGGGATTTGGTCTTGATTTAAGAGGGGAATCTCCTCGAGAATCTTGGCCTGAGGAGTGTTCCCACCACCAATGGCCGCAAAGACCTAAATAAAGAAAATGATGAGAAGTTAGGGACCTTTTTGTAAGAATCTTGAAAGTTAGGGGTTTGATTGATAGAATAAAGATTTAAGGGATTGAAATGCAAACTAGGTCAAGATGGACTTTGATTAAACCCAAATTTTAGCCTTAACTTAATTTGGACCCAAGGAATCTAATGGTGAAGTTGGATTGCAGTTTTGACCATGTTTTACTAGGAAATTTGCACAGAAGTCCAAATTAGGGCAAAATCCTATCTGCAACTCTGTTTTAGATCAAATTGGGTTCGGATGGTCAAACCAAGGGTACCAAACCTCTTAGAATATTTTCCTATAAATTTTAGGAGGTTTATATGAATTTTATCCTAACTAAAACCTCTTCAATTTAAGCAGGTCTAAAATTAGGGTTTTGTATGCTGTTGCGATTTTCGAAACGCGTGAAACTCTGTTTCTATTAGTGTTGACCCACTTTTTGGACTTTTGAGCTTACTTGACCATCATTTAACCCCTGAGTGATCTCATGGTTAATCTGTGTTTGTGATGTGCTATTAAAATTACAGAATTAACCTTGATTTCCCGTTCTCTCAAATCAGAATAATACGAAATTATGACCCTTAGATGATTATGTAGGAGCTTTAATCAATTAAACCTGACAAAATGTGGCTAGTTAGGGCCTATGATGGTGTTCCCATCATCTACACGACACCTTAGAAAACCCACAAACTTTAGATCCTATCCTAATCTCCACTTAATGAAGAAAAGTGCATATCCTTTCCCTTAGGTAAATCCTAGCCTTCTATCTTACCTCCAAACTCATCCTAACCCTTGATTAAAATCCCAACAAAAATCAACCTATTTTCTACCTTAAATCTAAATCCCAACCATTGATTCCTAGACTCCTAATCTTAGCCTTCATCTTGGTGATCCAAGGCAACTTGGATCAACCAATCAAAGCCCTCCACCCTCTCCTAGCCTTCCCCTCTCCTATGATTTTTCTTCAAAAAAAAATCCAACAAGAACTCAAGCCCTCTCTTCTACTTGCACACCCTCCCCTTGGAGATTCTTCGGGTGTGCCTTCGCATCTTTCATTCGCTTCTGCTTTCGCCTTTAGATAGATTTAGTTTTTTTTGTTCTAGTAGAAAGTTAGTTCTCTTGAAGTTCTAGTTGTATTCTTTTAGTAGAAATCTTTCTTGTATTATAACTCTTGAGATTCAATAAAGGTTCTACTTGTTTTATTTTCTACTTGCCTTCAAGTATTCATATTACTTCTAGTTGCTAGTTCTAGTTGTTACTTGTTTCTATCTTAGTTCTAGTTATTACTTCTTTGGTTCTAGTTGTTCTACTTCGAATTGATTTCATATTCATCATCTTTTTTGCCTACTCTATAGAACTTAAGAAAGCAATTTAGTCCAATAGCCTCCTTGCAAATGACTTAGACTTAGACTTTTGAAATGATGATTTCATATTTATGAATTCGACTTGAACAAATATTTAAAAGTATATATCTATGTGCTTTTACTATGACGAATGCATATTTTCGTGCATCTATTTGCAGGTAGATTAAATATCAACCCTGAAAATCCATAAAAGGGCAAGTCTTGGCGGATTTTGGTGCCGAGTTCACTGAGCCCTATTCTCCGTTCAACCTTTCTTTGTGGCTTTATGTTGACAGCTTGTCAATGTCCTCCAGGGTCGATGCTGGGATAGCCTTGATTGCGCTGGACGGTAGTACTCATAAGTACGCTATCAAATTGGCTTTTCCCACCTCTGAGGCTCTTTTGGCAAGGGTCTGTATGGTGAAGTACATGGGATCCCCCGCCTTGGAAATTTTTACAGATTCTCAGTTGGTGGCAAACTAGATTAATGGTGAATTCCAAGGAAGGAATGCCAATATGGGCCTATATGCCGATAAGGCCCGTGAGGAGTTGATGGATTTCAGATCCACCTTAGTCAGGCAGGTATTGTGTTCTGACAATCCCTAGTTGATACATTAGCCTGACTAGCATCTACCATACCCTTAGGCAAGGAAGATGGCATATTCCTTCAGACATTAAACGGACCCATGATGAGAGCCTCATCATAAGCCATAACTAGCTCATTTTGACCCAATAAAGAAGATAAAAGCTCCTACATAACCTAGAAGAAGGCTTAACTGAAGGAACAAGTGCTCTGAGAAGAAAACATGAAATAAAGGTTAAAACTGCAATTTTACCATTGCAGTACATGAACGGGATTTCTCAGAGGCAAAACATAGGTCAAATGGTCTAAATAAGACAAAAAGTGGGTTGAGTCAATCAGAAATGGGTTTATGTGCAATCTAGGAATTAAATGACACTTGGTAACCCTAAAACAGACCCGCTTAAATTAACAAGGTTACGGTTAGGATAAAAGTCAAGTAAACCCTCTAAAAATCATGGAAAAACATCATCTAGGGTTTGGAACATTTAATTTGGCCTTTGGAACCCAGTTTGACCTAGATTAGGGTCCTAGCTATTCAATTAACCTAATTTGGGTTTTTACGCAAAATATCCAGTCAAACGAGGTCAAACCTAAAATCCAACTTCACCATTGGATTCCTTAGGTCAAAATTAGGTTTGTACCAAAATTTGGATCTAAGGGGAGGTCATCTTGGCCTACTTTGCAATTTAGTACACCCAAATCACAAATTGGTCCCTATCTTTTGAATATCTTTGCAGAGAGCCCCCTAAGTTCCTCGCCACCTTTGCAATCAAGTCCTGCCGCCATTGTTAGGGCAGAACCAAGCTCCGGCGAGGTTTAGAGAGGGATCACTCTCTCATTCCTCAAAGATTCTCTCCCAGAAATGGAAGGGAGATTCTTTGAGGAATTCCCTTCCATTTAAGGCTGATCACAACCTCTGGTGTGAACCCAATCTCTCGTACGAATGCAAGAGAGATTCGGGTATCTTAACCTCTTTCCATCTCCGGCGACCGACCTCAGACGATTGCGTGCCCTCCACACCCTGAACAACCGGCCCAGTGCCTATAAAAGAGACTACACCTCCGGCGGCTCAATTTCAGCTTGATTTGGCCGAGTTTCCACCTCCAATTCATCTCCTCCTGCCCGGCCAAAGTTCCCAGCAAGCTCCGGCGAGCCCCCCTCCCCTCCATCTTCGCTCTGCCACAAAACGAGTGGCAAAGTTATCTTCCTGACTCTCCTCCGCGTCGCGCAGTACCCGCGCACGTCGCCTCAGCCCCGTCGTTGCCGCCGTTCTCCCCCACTGGGCAGCGTCTTCTCTGGCGACAGCAGGTACACCTGTCTGCCCTCTGTCCTCCTTCGTCCCTACAATTAGGTTAGAACTATTCCCTGTAGTCCCCTCTCTCTTTTCCCCTTGTTATCTCATCTAATCGACTCTCGACCGACGCCGACCACCCTCATCTTCCACATCACCGACCGACCTCCGGCGAGCCGCTCCCACCATTCCGCCCATCCACACGGCTCGCCAACCATCTCATAAGCTCCGCCTCACCACCAGGAACACATTCCACCCCTCCACTGCCACTCCGCACCTCCGCAGTAGTCCCCCGAACAACCCCACACTTCCGGCCACAGGTTGACCTAGGCACGCACGCCTAGGCCGATCTGCGGCCTGCAGCACCGTCCACCGCCTTCATCGTGCCACGGCGAAGGTGTCCAGCTAGTCTGATTGGGCCAATAGGCCGTGTTTTTGTCTGACAGTGTTGACGCTCCTACCGCCATGGACGACATTTGAAGAAGCTCCAACGAAGCTCCAGGCGCCAGGGCTCCCAGGCTGCAGGCGCAGCAGGTTCACGCGAGTGATGCGAAGTGCTTCGAGTCCAGCTAGGGGCGCTGAGAAGCCAGCAACTGTGGGGATGGCACGCAAGTCTGCGGGCGCGCACGAAATTAGGGCAGAACCTTTAGTCCCACATCGTGGAGAGACGAGGCGTCGCTGCGCCATAAATTGAATTTGTGATATTACCTTAACGCCTCCGAAAGCACAGGGGTGAGGTCCCTCACTTGCCCTCACGCCCGCCTCATCCGCGGTTTCATCTCGCGGATCTGGCAGGATCCGACCCAACCTAAACTTGAGCACTCCTTGCGCATCGCACCACCTGCAGGTGCGCCTGGTCCCAGGTGCGAATCCGACCCGATTACTCGTGTGGCTCTGGGAGAGCGTGCTTGAGTGAATTGCTGAGAGAGAGAGAGACGTGCGGGTAGAGGGAAAGGGGTAGGTTTTGCTCTGTGTAGGCACAGGCTGAACGTTGAGGAAGAAAGACTTGGCCGCGAGAAGGAAGAACAGAAGGACCAAAGGAGAAGGAAGGAAAGGTAGAAGAAGACTGCAAAGATCAGAAGAAGAAAGAAGGAAGAGCAAGGCAGGAGAAGAAACAAGAGAAAAGAAACAAAGGCAGGAAGAAGAAGCCTTTGCAAGAAAAGAAGCAAAGCAGAAAGAGAGACAAGAAAGAAGAAGAGAAGCCAAGACAGAAGACGAGTCTGCAGAAGAAGAAAGAAAGCAAGATCAGAAGAAGAAGAATAATCCAAAGGAAAAGGGAAAACACTTTTAAGACGTCTGATCTTGGGATCAGACGTCCAATTTGACTCTTTTGCCTGAATTATTTTTTTAAATACCTTTGAATTCCAGTTTTGAGTAAATTAGAGTGTTCAATTACATTTTGATTAGTAGTAAATTCCATTTGCTCCCTGTGTTCGACCTTGGATACTCCGATTTTCGAGTAATAAAATTCTCTATTTGTTTGAACGCTTTGTCGACTATACTACAACGTGACATTCCTTTAAAACCCGCACAAAAACGTGAAAACATCCCACCATGTCATCCTCCCAGGCATTAGTCTTACAACAAGCTACGTCATCGATGACACCTATAATGCAACATGTAAGCATTAGTGATGTGCCCCCAGGCAAGATGCAGCCTAAAGCCTTTAGGCTAAAGACATCACGCTACACCTTGCTTGACAGGCAGTTGTATAAGTGGGGTTATTGAACTCCTTTATTACGTTGCCTAATTCCTGAAGAGGCTTCACAAGCCCTCCAGGAGGCTCATAGTGGCATTTGTGACAATCATGAGGGGTACAGGGTCCTTGTTACCCGCCTGCTTTAGTCGAGCTACTTCTAACCTCAAATGAGACAACACTGCAAGTCTTTGTTTGAATGTGAGAGAAGTGCTAGAAGTTTCCAGTTGTCTTACACCTTTCTCTAGGTGAGATGGTGCCTATCTTTCTCTAATCCCATTTGCCTGATGGGGAATGGGCTTCGTGGGCCCTTTTCCACCAGCTCTAGCCCAGAAGTGTTACCTTTTGGTTGTTGTTGATTATTTCTCTAAATGGGTTGAAGCTGAGGCTATGCCAAGCCCAACAACTGACAAGGTAATAAGTTTTATCAGAAAAAATATTATTGCCCGTTGTGGGACCCCCCAGGCCATTGTTACTGATAATGGCACCTAATTCACTACTAAAAAATTCAAGGAGTTTTGCGCTAGTTGGGGGATCCGTCTACATTTCACCTCAGTTGCCCATCCTCAGGCGAACGAGCATGCAGAAGTAACTAAACGGACAATTGTTGTCACCTTAAGTGTCAGCTGGATTCTTGTAAAGGGCAGTGGGATGAGGAGTTGCTGGACGTATTATGGGGTTATCGTACAAGTCAAAAAACCTCTACTAGGCACACTCCATTTAGCCTAGTCTATGGCATGGAAGCCCAACTTCCTGTTGAGACTATCCTCCCAACATATCGATTATAGTGGCACAATCCACAAGCCAATGACGATCAAGTCTAGCTGGCTCTTGATCTTGTTGATGAAATAAAGGAGGAGGCATCTGCTTCTGCTTCACATTACAAAGAAGGGGTCATTACTGGCTATAATAAGTTGGTTCGCAAAGAAAATTCACTGAAGGTGATTTAGTTCTAAGACGAGCTGAAGCCTAGTAAAGCCAAGCGGGAAACTCTCTGCTACTTGTGAAGACGCCTATAAAGTTTGTAAAATTGGAAAAGGCGACTATTATAAGTTGCGAATGTTTATGGGCAAGTTCACCTGCACATGGCATGCCACAAACTTGAGATTGTATCGTGTATGATAAAAGAAAATAATAGTCATTCTTTTCATTTTAGTTCATGAATAAATACATTCTTTGCTTTTCATTCATTTGTGGTATGCCATTAAAAAAAAAACAAAAAGGGGGGGAGCAGAAAGTAACAAATTAGATATTATTGGCTCTACGATTCATCTGGCAGATGGAGGATTGATGTAGGCAGCTCCTTGGCTTTAGTTGTAGGGTTATTTTCGCCTGGAGACTCCTTGGCTGCTTCAATAGCTACTGGGGCTTCTGATGGCCCTACTTTCATCACCTCATTTTCTCTGCATATACTTGGATAATGGTCCTTCGCGTAGGAGAGATTGGGTCTTTCTCCTCAATTAACCTATCTTTCACTTGTCGATATACTCTGAGTTGAGTCTTTTGATTGACCAAGTGCATAACTCTTCTGTCAGGGTGTGCCCACCCTTTAGCACGGCCTGGATGGCAACTAAAGTCATGTCCCTATCTCATCCAACAGAAGGTTTCGGGTGTGTTCCATGGATGAATTGTTGGAGAACTCCATCACTGATTTTGGATCCATCTCCTGCCAACTCAATTCTTTTAGCTTGCAGACTTTCCTGGATTCTTCCTCCATGATCCTCCCAACTATCTTGAGTTGTTTCCTTAAGCCCTTAGCTTCTACCTTCACCTCCTTTCATGCTACCTTAAACTTGGTTAGCTCGTCAATGGTGCTGGCCAGGTGGATGCACTCTTCTTTTAAAGCCTCCTTGTATACTTCAATGGAGGAGCCATGAACTGTTTTAAACACCTGTGCCTCCGCTTTCATCTTTGCCATGTCGGTGTAGGTGGATTGTACTCCTGTTACTCAGTTCACACAACTTCTCAAGCTGATTTAGGTGAACTCTGCTTAATTCTCGATCGACTTTGTCGATCTAGTTTCTAGAGTCCTTTAAGGCTAGGCTGTCCTCTTTCTCTCCCCTCTACACTATTTCCAATTGCCTTGATAGATTGTTGGTACGAGAGATTAGTTCTCTTTTCGCCTCCTCTGCCTCTCTCTCCCTTTAGCTTGGCTGAGTTGGCCTCTTCAATTTGGCAGGTGATGTCTCAAAATCGTCTACATGTTAAAAATGATGTTTTAATGTTGTCGTTGTCATAGTATAGGTGTCACAATGCAAATAGATTCCGCATTATTTTATATATTTACATAATTTTTACTGGTTTATTTCACGTTGTTCATTGGGAGGTAATTATTGATATACATTACTCTCTACATTCCAAAAATGTCAATTATATTTATAAAATGAATCAATAAATCAAATAATGAAGGAATTGATCAATTATGTACAAAAGAATCAATTAATAAGCACTACAATGCCATTAACATATTTACAATTGAACATGCATAAAAAAACTAAGTATAATTACACTATGTTAGGTATGTACAACTATCCTATTTCAAACTTAAGTATAGGTACAAAAATAACTACTAATATACACTAAACTAAATATACTAACATATAATATTAACTCTAATAACATATACCATACATACAGTAACATGTATAAGTGTTACTATAGCCTTAGTAAAAATATGTACAAAACACAAGGCAAAAGTCTAACTTTACTAACATAAATATATATCTACAGTGACGGGTATATTCGTCACTAAAGAATTAGAGTTTATATATATACATATATATATAAGGCTCAAATAGTACTATATTATTTTACTTATGTGTATATATTTATTACATATGTATACGTATATATTATATATATATTTTATTTATTATATATTTACCTATATTACACATATACTATACAAATATATTATACATACTATACATAAATACATGACACACACTGGTACACATACACTGCACAGGCACTTAGCCGCTCAGGCGCACTTGTCTCAACATTTAGCTACTCAGGAGCACACATATCACTAGGCTATTCTCCTCTTTCCACACTTAGTTGATTTTTCTCTTACACACACAGCCCTTTGCTGTTCACTTAACGAAAATTCCATAATTAAGTCCAAAATTTTGAATTAATTATATATTTAGAAAGCCCTTATATATGTTTAGTTAATTGTATATTTAGTATTATAAGTCATTTACATATATATTAAAATTAGTTAAAGTTAGGGATTTGTACACGTTGAATTAAGGTTTAATTTCTTAATTATTTGATAAATTAATGGTACAATTTACTTTATAATTAGTTAATTTATATAATAAGGTATTTATTATACATTTTATTTTATTTTAGAGCCTTTATTTTAATTTATTTACATTTAAATATATGTTTTAGATATATACTTACTTGATTAAGTTATAAATGCTGTAATATAATACAAATATAGTGTAAATAGGTCAGAAATACTTAAAATAATACTATACACATATACACTATAGATTACTTCAGTATTAACTTAATTTACTAATTTATTTTATTTTAACTTAATAATTTACCTAATTAACTTAATAACCTAATTAGCTACAATAAATACATAATTAAATTAATATATAGGTATGGTACAGTATATAATAATTAGTTAAGTATGTATATATAGTATTAGATTTGGTTATAGGTGTATAAATAGTTATTCATAATTACTTAGGATTATATACATTACTTTAATACAAATTAATATATAATTATACAATAAAGTTATATATACAATAAATCATCCTAAATACTTAATTAAATATGTAGAATGCAATTATAAGTTATTTATGTACATTATTTACATATTTTACAATATCTACATATAGTTTAGTATTAAGTTATATTTACAAGTATAAATACACTATACATGGTATTTTTGAGTATTTTAGGTATTTTCTGATTTTTATGGTTTTTGTATGTATAATAAAGATAGGAGATGAGAGAGATAGGAACTCTTTTTGGTGTTTTTAGTTTTGGTTCTTTTATTGAATTCCAAAGTAGATTAAATCGTCAGCTGGTATATTCTACTAAGCTGGAAGTTTGGAATACTTTGAAACTCTACATATACTTAAGAAAATACCTGATCCTACTCAAGATAAGTTTATTTTATTTTTTGTGATTTTTTTATCATTTTTATTTATTTACAAAGCTAACCCATGTTAGGCCTTGAATGAGTATTTTAAAGTGAAACCTAAGGCCAAAAGTTGAGTTCTATGTGCTGGAAAAACAACTCAAATACTCAAACATATACAACACTTCACATAAGAGATGTTCAAACATTTAAACCTGATTTTCAATTCAATTTCATTCAAATTTACATTTGGACAGTTAGGACCTTGAACATGTAGTTGACAGTAAATTTCAAAAGATTCTTCCAAGAAATTCAAATTAAATTACACTTCATTTCAAGTACATGAATGCTTGTGACATAAAGTTCTAAGGATACAATTCATCTACAATTTAATAGACTCTCAAATCCAATAAAAAACCCAGCCAATAGAGCTGAACTGCTGCTACAGCAGCTACTACTACAACTGCTTAGATTTCAGCATCTAAGAGCATTTGCTTCTGTTTCAAATCAACAGCTGAGATGAGCTGCTGCTTCTACAAATTCAGCTGGGCCTGATTCAAAACTTTAAAACCCAGATCTCATTTCTTACATCTCTCCACAGAAAATTTGGAAATAAATTTATTCCCAATTGAAAGTCACAAATTTTAGAACCTTGATTTCATTCTTAAATCATACTGTAGATAGCATGAGCATTTAGAATTGAATTAGAATTCTAAATTCTTGTAAAACAGACTCCAATTCTCCTTTTGTAAAGCATCCAGACGTTCATTTAGGCTTTGAAAACATCATCTGAGCTTTTAAATTCAGAATTAAATCATTTATATCAGAAATCCATATAACCTTATTTAGGGCTTTGTTTTAAGATTGCCTTGGTGATCTGATCTCCAGAAGCTCCTAAGCACTAGAGCTCAATGCTCAGTAGCTCGATCAATCCTGTGAAAGCCAATAGTTCATGGTTTAGGACTCATCTCAATGAATCTAAAATTCCTAGGCCTAACTACCTCAAAAACAAAGTCAACTCTGAAAATTGGGTTGAAAATTAAGGCATTGAAACTCAAACCCATTGCACTCAATCCAATTACTTAAAAAATGAACTCAATTCACTTGATTAAAAATCATTAAAATCAAATTAAATCTTGGTCTTCCAACCAAACGTGAGAAACAAATATGTATGCATCAAGTGAATCAATTACAATTAAATCCATAGTGAGAGCATTGGTGGATGTATGAGCTGAATGAGATGCTCTCAGGTTGATTTCTAGCGCTCTAGTAGATCTAAAAGCTAATGAGCTTCAGATATGCTAAATGCTTGGGTGAACAAGTGATTGGTGATTTAAATGCAAGGGAAATGCTTAGAAATGAGTGTGAGAAGTTGAGGGAGGTCAATGGATCGGTATGATGGTGAAAAACACCTCTCTAATATGAATTGATCAGAGAGGGCGAGATCGATTCTAACTACACTACTCTTTATCTACACTATTCCATCATCAAATTCAAAATCTAAACTACACCTAATTAATCTACACTACACTAATAGGTACTACGTCTAATCTAGAAAGTAGGAAAACCTAAACTAATAGAAGAATGGGATCTGGGGGAAACTGCAGCTGGTGGCTGCAGTGAGGAATGATGGGAGGAGCTCTGACGGAAGGAAAGCTCTTTAGTGGAGCTCAAATTGCCCTTAGGTGTTATGAGATCGTTAGCAGCAAGGAAGAGTCAGAGAAGATGGAATTCCACCGCTCAAGCGGAGGAATAGGGGCTGGTGAAGAGTGGAAACCGGAGGAAAGAAAGGACCAGCTCAAGAATGTAGTAGGAGCTGATGGCGTCTACAGGGGTTTCGGTAGCTGCTTAAGTAGGCAAGGAAGTGATTGTGATCACTGTGGTTTGAGATTAGATGTGGATAGGGTTAACAGTGGGGATGATCTTAAGAGGAGGGTAGGAAGCTTAGAACCAAATATCGACTGTAGGATGGGATCTGGGAGTGGTGACGATGCACCGCACAAAGGTGTACGATCAGTGATGGAAGATTGATCGTCAGATTAGAGGATCAAAGCAACAATGACCTAGATGGGCCATGTTCTTCATTGAGGAATAGTGCACCACCGGCACATCAGGTGTGTTGGCATTTTATAAGAAAGGCCTTGAAGTCTGAGGGGTAGAACATTTACAAGGGAACCCATAAGTGATAAGATATATCACAGCATAGTCCAAAAGTCTTGCACATAGGTTCCTGGCAGCTTTCAAAGAGGTCCCTGGGAGTTTAAATGTTAATAAAAAATGTTAATGCATGAGGGCCTAATTGTAATCTAATGAATGCAAGGTCCTATTGATGTCCAAATGCCATGATGTTTTTATTGAAGCTTAATTGAACATTTAAGAAGTTAATTCAACCTTTGATTTGTACTTTTGAACTCAAACATGTGTTCAATTGCAATTGGATCATCATTTTACATTTATGAATAGAATATCTCATTAATTGACCTAATTGTGTTTTTAACATCAATTTGCTATTTTAGGTCATTTTCCTTAATTCTTACACTTAACCCGTTTCTTGTGTTAATTGATGGTGTTTAAACTAGTTGCTAGCTTAGGCATTTTAGCTATGATGAGCCACACCTCATCAGCGGGAGAATGCTTTCCTCTTTGCCAAGGACATCACAATCCATTCTGCTGCCCTCTCAGCTGCCTGATCGATGGTTGAAGAATTGGCCCTCGTTCTCATACTAAGGGGAGGGGCACTGAGAATAAAGTTTGTCCTGATACATCCATTTATAAGGAAAAATTTACAAAGAATTCAGGTCATCTTACCACGCGAAGACAGTAAAAGTAGATATTCTTCAAATTTTCTCTTCCTTGAGGGGGTAGAGCCCGACTTAAGGTAGTGTCTAGGTGCCTTAGCACCTGCCTTTCCACCTCTACCTTCAGTAAACCCTCGGCAGAAGTTTCTTCTCTCCCTCGTTGCTTGGGCATTCTAGCCCCGATTTTCGAGAGATCGCTTATTTGCCTTGGCATGCTACTAAGAATTTTTGGGCTCTGCTTCAAGGAGGTCATACAAGGCTTGGCCCTTCTTCCACCTCTTCTCCCATTTCCTTTAGGATAGATCCTTGGATACTTTCGAAGGTTTGCCCTATGCTCCTAAAACCCCCTTAGCAGCTCAAGTCAACCAACACACGTTGACCAGTCGAGCTTTGCCTGATGTATGATTGATGCAATAGGGATTTGCTAATCGTCCTCCCAATTTCTATTGCCTCCCTCATTACTTTCGTGAAGGCACTCTGCACTCCTGGCACGTACAGCGACAGGTCTACTACACCTCTCTCATCGCTTGAGGTGCTTCTAAAGCTGATGGATTTAGTAGGATGCCTCTCATTGTCTTACTGCTGGTTTAATGTGGCAAACGAAACACTCTCCTCTTTGGCTCCAGCACTCTCAGTTGAGCCTAAGCTGGCAGAGTGTTGGCGGGGTGTTGTTTCGGGGGTGGGTCCTCTCCTTAGTCTCTTAAGTGGACCCTCCTCCTGGGTACTGGACTCCTTGGCTGCCTCCTTCCTTTTTTCCTCTCGGGGGTGTAGAAGCATGCTCCTCTCAGTCCCCTTCTCTTGCTTCCTTTGTGGTGTCTCCTCTGCCTTGCTTTGGCGAGCACCACCACGAGAGGAACTGTCGGCTACCTGGCTCCGCTTCTTCGGTGGGTTGGGTAGGGAGAATTTCTTGAAGGGTGCCATCATAAAAAATAAGTCATTTAATCATTCTTATGTATTGAATGATTAAATATTCGTATCCCTAACTTGGTGTGGGGTATGAACTTGCCACCCATGTTAGCACCTTCTAGACGGTAGGTGATTGGCGGTTCGGCATGAAATAAAATTTCGAAAAAGTCATAGTCATAGTATAGATCGCGCTAAACCCTACAAAAAAATATTTTGTTTATGAAACTTGCGTTAGTTGTTTGATTTTTATCCTTTTTAATTTGAGCCCTGGTTGTTCGTCTCTGGGAGGTAACTTTTGAAAAGTGAAAGTAGTTTAGATCAAGATCTATTTCGCTAACCTAATCTAACCTATCCTAATATTTTTGGTGTTTTCTCGTTTAACACGAAACTAAGGAAAGGTGAGGAAGACAAAGGTGGACCTAGTGCATGGCCATGGTGGCCGTGAGTGTAGTATGGCAACCCTATGTGGATGACCCTAAGGACTAAGGGAAAGGGGGTGTGTATATACAAGAAAGAAGAAGCAAACAAATATGGAATTATTCACATAAAGATTTAGATCTATGCATTCATATATGAAATCAACATGGCTAAGAATATAGAAACTATTAAACATCAAACAAAAACTACAATAATCAACATCAAGAATTGCTTGAAATTATAATATATAAAGAGATGAAAGTCCCTCACATCGGGAGTGCCATGTGGCCCATCGGCTTTTGTGTAAGGGTGGAGGTTGGACCTTGGGTCCAAGGACTTGTCTACATGCCTACCAAGAGGTGGATCGATCAAGAGAGCCTATGGAGATGCCTTCTTAGTCATCCAAGAATAGAAGAAGAGGTAGGGCATGAACTCTTCCAAGGAGGGGGTAGAGGGCATACCTAAGAAGAAGACGAGGGGTGGCGTGCACCCTTGTAGTTTCTTCTCTAGCCGACCGTGAAGAAGTCTTGGAGGAGCTTCTTAGACGTCCATGGAGGAGGAGAGGGGACAGCTTTGGAGGAGAGGTTAAGGAAGAGAGGAGTCGGCCTTGGAGGTTGGAGAGGGATTGAGATCACAAGTAGAGGGTGGAGAGATTAGGTTTCATGATCTTGGAAAGGGTTTATATGGGAAGCTCTTTTCTTGGTCGCCAGTTTTTTTGGTGGCTAAATTTTGAAGTCACAACTTATTGTGGAGACCTCTTTGGGTGCGCGCCACTTATGGTGGGTGCGGTTGTGTGCGTGTTGAGTTTGAATTTCTTAGAGTGATGTGTTGGGTTAGGTTGACCTAGGTTAGGTTGGGTTCTAGTCTACTTAGGGATAGGTGGGTTAAGCGGGTACAATCAAGTTCTAGGTGAGTCCAATTGGGTTCTAAGTGAACCTAATTATATCTAAGTGCACCCATTAGGTAATGAGTGAACCTAATTAGGTTTAGGTTGGTCTAATCAAGGCTAAGTAGACCTAATTAGATATAGGTTAGCCTAATTGACTCCAGGTGAACCCAATTAAATGTGAGCTAGTCCAATTGACTCATGAAAAGTCAATTTGGGTCACACCTAGCCCAATTGGAAACCTAAAAGGGAATTAGGATAGGGATGGTGAAATTGGGATATGGGTAGGCTAATTGGAATAGTGGGTAATAGGGATAAGGTTATGGATAGTGGGATAGGATAGTGAATAGTGCTATCCATGCTTTTAGGTTATGAGACTAGGTTATCTAAGGTGGAGGTTATTCTGGGTTTGGGATAGGGACATCCCAGGTTTTAGGGATATGGATAGAGTTATCCTCCTCTCTCTTCTTGTCTAGATCAGGCTTCTTTTCTCTTCTTCTTCTTCTTTCCCCCCTTTATTCTGCTTTATTTTGTATCGTAATTTTGTCTGGATCTTCTTATTACCTACAAATAACAACAAAAGCATTATATAACAAGATAATCTCACATTATTTTATATACAACTGTATAAAATGATATGATGCAGAATATGAATGATATGAATGCAACATTTACAGTTTAGCTAGGATTCCAATATTATTTAGGTTGATTATGATCTATGATTGTTGTACAATCAGCAGGACACCTTAAATCAGTAGGGGCAATCACCCTAAAATCTATTATTTTCTCTACATCCACTTAAACAGTAGGGTCAAGCTCGTGTGAGGCTGGTGGAAGGCATTTCTTTGATGGATTCAGTTAACTATTGGGAACTTCTAACCTCTCCCTTTTATGGATGAAAAGAAGTGGTGTTCTTACCCCTGTAGGGTATCTGGTAGGTCAGTAATTCTATATTTGGTCCTCTGGCTATAAAGGGTGTAGGTCCCAGACGACGGCTTCCCCTTTTTCACTTTTAATGATATTAAGCCAAAGAGAAGGTGGAATAACCCATCCGGGTGTGGATTGCTAAGTGGAAACATATTATGATAAAGGCATTTAGAATCGGTCAACAGTTTAGGCTCGATTGGGAAAGAGCAAGTTTATAACATGTGAGGAAGGAGACAATAAAAGGGTTTAACGACACTCTCAGTCTGTGCTCTATGGAAAATTTACAAATAAGAAAGAAATCATCCCTGTTGGGTGAACATAGACAGGTGTTTTGATCAGGTAGGTGAAACTGGACTTCTCCAAGTCTGTGCTCTTTCAAGAACTCTTTGATAGTCGATTGGCTACGGAAGTCAGAATTGAATGTATATAACGCTAATGTTTCACTTGATAATCTAGACGAAGATGAGGTAGACTCACCTTTTCCAGTGATTTTTGGCATGTTCTTCAAACAAACTCTTCTCCTAGATGAGCACTTTCTTTGTCTCAGAAGCTTTCTTCTCTTGATTGAGCGCTCTCTGCTTGAGCTTGAGTTCACATTGTGACATGCAGGGGCATTTACTAACCCCCCCACCCATATTTATATCCTTGTTTGACGTTGCATTCAAAATTTTCTATTCCCACCATCATGATGGGCATTTAATGCCTCTACAGGTGAATTCTTACCCTGAAATGATGCCTCTCTCTCTAAAATTGCGTAATCCACTCTGATTACAATGTCAAGACCTCTCATCATTATGACAATTAATAATTGTCTTGTCGTTCATAAACAACAAACATCACTCTGTGGTGACTGGCCATCACTTGCAGTTACTGCCTCTTACCTCATACAAAATTAAATCTCAAGATGGCAGTACTAAAATCCACAAGGGAATTCAGGCGACGATATGCCTACTTTTCCCTTTATATGGGCGGTGATATGCCCATCTCTTCTTGATACATGGCTACTTGTCTGTCTTAAAAGATAACCCAGGCTTAAACCACTTATGATCGCAAATGTTACTTTCCCTTGCACTTTTTTAAGATGATTGAGTTGCCTAACTTATAGTTGGACAATCACTTGGGGCATCATACGTAGGAGTTTATTTCCATCTGATGGATTCATTCCGCTACTCTCTTCACTATTGTGTTAGCAAAGAAAATAGGGATAACTGATAAGGGAAGAAAAATCCTCTCATTGGGCCCTACCAATAAGGCCTATTAAAGGAAATAAGCTCATCATAAAATGCCTGTGCAAACTTGGTCCAACAACCTAAATGTTAGGGTCAACCTGGCTGCCCAGTACCCTGGCTAGGACCAGCTACCTAGAGGCAGGTCTTCACCTTGCTATTTGGTAGTTTAGCTATGCCTGGCTACCTAGAAGCAGTTTTATACCCGACTACTCGATAGGCGTGAGGCTTTACCCATCGAACATACTTCCTGGGTTCTCCTGGTGCTGCTCATAGCTAAGTTGCTAGACAATATGTAGATGACAACCACTTGAAGGCCCTATCATGTCAGATGGGTAGGAAGGCACTGCCTGTCCGACAGATGTAGTAAGGTGGGCTGGCGGAATGCACCATCAATCACGGTCGACAGGAAGGGCCACCACTCCTCCTGTCTGGGTACGATTACAAGGTGGCCACTTCAGGTAGGATCTCCTCTTAGCTAAGCTACCAGGCGATATGTAGATGACGACCACCTGAAGGCCCTATCACTTTAGATAGGTAAGAAGGCACTGCCTGTCTGACTGATGTAGTAAGGTGGGTTGGCGGAATTCATCGTCAATCACGATCGACAGGAGGGGTCACCACTCTTGTCTGGATATGATTACAAGGTGGCTGCTTCAGGCAAAATGGTTATTTCATGGTTGCGCCTTCATTATTTGAGGAGATTGTGGGATTATGGTCCCTGACCCACGATCGTCTACCTAACTACTCACAATCTTCACATTTGAGGATCTCGTAACCTTTATAAGCTGAGCTTGTTCAAGTGGAAAAGGTTACCTAATCTAAAAGAAAAAGAGAGAATTCTGATGTACCTTATATTCACCAAAGAATTCTGAGTTAAATACTCTCCCTAAATGTACAACAATTAAGTTTTATTCTAAGGGACTCGATTACATTGCTAGTTCCATATCAATAATTAAAAAATTTTTTTTTTTGTTGATTATATTTGGGAACTTTCAAAAAAATCATTGGCTCCTTTCACCACCTACGAACATGAGATTCACTTCTCGGATATTATCGTGGGCGGAAGTTGCATTTTTTTTTTAATTTGTTCGTAGATGGTGGCGCAGCACTGGTATCTTATTAATTTTTTAAAATAGAAAATATGGAGTAAGCGGAACGTGGAGTTGGGGCCTTTTAATTTTACATGGAGAAGAAGGTGAAGGGACGAGGGAAAAATAGATGCAACTCTTTCCTCGTGGTGTAGTGTACAGCTCCAACTATTGGTGTAGCCAACTAACAAATAGGTATAGAGAAGTGTACATGTGAACCTTAATTTGTATTATACTAGTTAATCGGGTTTCTTTCTAATTGGAGGATCTGACTTAACAATTACATACAAGAAATCTCATAAAAGAGACAAGAGAGTTGGTGACTCGGTTCCAGTGCAACGGGTGAACATCTGCGGGGAGGGCAGTGTTCCCAAATTTCCACTAGAATTAGCGGTAGGACAGAATATCTAGTTTTCTCTCTCCTAGATTGCGTGAAGAGAGGCCCCTCTTCCCTATTTATAGTATAAGTGATATCCCAACAATGTAAGATCTTTCACAACGGTTCTTGTGGATTCTTCGGTACATCTGTCATTTGGCTATTGATAACATGGGTAACACCACCATTACTGCTGTTGTGGACATAGTGGGTGTTATCGTCACCTCTTTGACTCCAGTCAACCCGGGTCCTTCGGCGGATCGGTCCTATCTGGATTTTCCTGGATATAGGTGGGTCTAGATTCATCTGAGCGTAGGCCAGTCGGGTGGAACCAGATTTGCTTGCTTGCCCAGTATCCGGGTAGTCGAATCCTTTTTTGGGCCTCGTGTGGAGTTTTAGGTCCGATGGCACTTTTTGCACCTCATCATATGCCTCCACTCTCTAGCTAGCGGATGCTGCTGAGAGAGTAGTCAAGTTACTTAAAACTTTGATGTATATGATGCCCCCAATTGATTTCCCGGTTGTCTTTCAAGCAGGGTAAGCATTTGTCATGAAGGGGAAGTTTTAACTTCAGGCGGGCAAGGTGCCTTTAGTCATGTGATGCATGACCATTGAAATATGTATGGAACGTGGGTGTATCTCTCCTGGGTTCTTGTTGGCCTTAAGAGGTCAACATATAATAATTAAGGGGAACGTATATGTGTTCTGCCTAACTTTCTGTTAGCCTTAAGAGGTCAGCATTTAGTGAAGGGAACATGGGCACGTCCGCTTGAATTCCTACCAGCCTTAAGAGGTTAGCATTTGATAAAGGGAACGTAGGCATATCTCCACCTGAGTTCCTGCTGACCTTAAGAGGTCGGCATCCCAGGTAAAAAACGTGACGTAAGTGTCACCTTCCGTGAGTGGTGGCCAACTGCTATGGGAATTGATTTTTGTCTTGTTACATGACAAGACTGGTATTAATTCTCGTCATGATGAGGTGCAATTGCCTCAAATACCGTACTAGTCAGTGACGTGATCGCTATTATTGTTGAGAAAAGATACGTGCACAGGGGCATTTATTACTTGCAATGATGACCGAGATTTATTTCAGTTTTTGGTGGGATCTTTTGAAATCTGAGTTACGGTCTGCGAGATTTCATTTTTTTGAAATCCATGCCCCTCAAGGGGGAACTGCCCTCAGGGCAATTATAAATAGGGGGTAGGGCACACTTAATGCCCCACCTACCCTCTTTACTACAGTGGAAAAACCTTGTGAGCCAGCCTCTACTACTTCTTCTTCGGTAAGCTGTGAGAAGATCCGTATGTCGAAACATCATGTCTAGAGGAGTAGCAAAGACTAATCATGTCTGGGCTTGCGAGCAAGGGTAAGTCCACCTCCTCGTTGTTTGGCATCTTGCTTAAGACGGAGTTGTATAATTTTCCTTTTGACTTTTGTAGTTGGAGCGCCATTAAGGCATTCCTGGATGTTTATGGGCTCGGGGGGGTTCCGTTCCATGCTTGTGGGTCACAAACCCGTCTGTGTTCCGACGGGTCAAAGGAGATATTCCTCACACAGTCTACAGGTACCTTTAAACCCATTTTTGGTTCTTTCCCTTCACATTATAACCTTGCCCCCTCGCAGCTGAGCCTCACTTGCTGGCCTGTCCTTAATTCCTTTACTGTCATTTATCTTCATCTAAGGATTGCTCCTTGACTAGGCGTATTCTGCCTAATTTTTAGGCTCATGCCCTTAAAATGAAAAGGGGCAAGCCACTTTCTGGCACCTATACCTTGTATAGTCGGCATACCAAGTACTGAATTGTTGATCTCCTTGATTGTCTGAAGGGGCAAGATTATCATTTCTTTTTTCTTTCTAATATTAAGGACCTATTCGTCCCTTATACCTGGCAAAGCCCGCCTGAGCGGGACTTGCCGCCTAGGGTTGAGGAACTTGACCCATCTAAGTAGGTGGACGCAGACAAGGTAATGATGTTCGGGCCAATTGCCCACTCGGAACTTAGGTAGGATGACATTCTGGAAGCATGGTCATGGGTTGCGGATGCCTATCCCAAGCCAAGTAAGTTGGGGGGGCAATAGCTTTAGAAAATGTATTTCCTCCACCCTTTACTTATCTCCATTTTGCCTTTTAACATAGCTTTTGGGCGGTTTGCCCATCCGGATACTCCCAAGCATCGAGGTAGCAGTTTCACGCACCATAAGTCTCGACGTGGGAGAGAGAAGCTAACAGAGCAAGCTGAGGAGAGTGAATCTTCACTCTCGAAGGAGGTGAAGAGGAAAGGGGTGGCGGGCGAGGAGTTAGAGTTCCTCCTGAAGTGCCTGAGAAGGGGGCCCACTACGAGGCTACCGAAGGAGGAGCTGGAAGCACCTACTTCTTCGAGCCAAGGTGGGGCTGAGGTGGAGGATGTCCCAATGGATCCGTCTCGCCTGCCTAACCTACCTGAGCAGTTGTCTTAAGTGACTCCCCACCTACAGCGTCTGCAGAGGTGGCTCAGACGGGGGACACTAGCTTGTCCATCCCGTTCATTTGCTCTACCGGTGCCTTCGCTCAATTGGTGCAGGAGGTGGTTGCCATTGAAGGCTTTTTGAGTGGTAGTGTCTTCGCATAGCCTTACCTTAGGAGGAGCTCAACAGGAGCAATGGTGCTGGTGGATCCCACCGGTTAGGGAGGCCAGGGGATGATAGGCCAAATAGTTGGGTCGATTAGAGGATCCGTGCTAGAAGTGGCCCCTGAAGGCCCCTTACCCAGCTGGGTAGCGCTAGCTCAGATGGGTGCTTTGAGTAGCACCCTGCACATGGAGAGATCGGTGCCCCGACACCTGAATGATGCCCTATTTTGGGCGACCTCCTGTCTGAGAGGGATGAACTTCAACCATGCATTTTTCTATTGTTCACACGTGGTGAGTGTTTATTAGTTGTAATTTCAATTCTCACTTTTTATATGATGTTGAGTCTTATACCCTCATCTGTGCTCCTTGACAGGTTGAAGATCTCAAGGCCTTCTTTGTCCCGACTGGATACGCACCATCGAACATCACTGATCTTGGCACCTCTAGCGAGGCGGCTGAAATGGTCACCAAATGGGTCGTGACTGTGAGGGCAGAGTAGAGGAATTTTACCCGTCTACTCATGGAGGCTACTACCACCTGAGAAAGGGTGGAGAAGGCCACTAAGGAGGCTACACGAAAGCTCCGCTTGCTGCAACAGCCAACCAGCCAAGTGATTTGATTGCAGGAAGAACTAAAGAAAGCCTGCCAAGACTTGTGAAGAGCTGGGTATATAGGGAAAAAGTTAGAGGAGAGTCTCATTAAGACCCACAAGGGGGATCTTATGGCGCTACAAGACTTGTTTGAGCACCTGCAAACCTCCTGTACCAACATGCTTTCACTGAAGGAGGAAGTGCAAGTGCTCAATGAACGATCAATTTTCACTTTAAAATAATTTTTGCTCAAGAAAATAAGTCATCGAAGTACAAATTGAGCGACGAAAAATCAATTGTCAACAATTAAAATAAACCACTCACAGGAGAACGGGTTGTATCCATAGGGAGGCACAAATGCAAGAAAATCATAGATGTATATTATTCTCGATCATAGATGCGAGGTCCATATTGCCACAAAAATCAGAATATTGTGAGAAATAGAGTGATATAATGAGGTAAAAAACTGTGATACTGCAAGGGTCACCTAAGCAAATTCACCCCCATAAAATAATCCTCAATGGCATGTAATGTAAATAAAAAAAGAATTCAGGACATTTGGAGTCTCTCCTCTAGGTCGTGTATGCAGGTGGTGATACTTCATGCATTCATGTCAAGAATCTAATTCAACATTTGAAGAGCTGAGTGCATGAGAGAAAAAGAGAGAAATGTGAGGACTTGCAAGCAAATCCACTCAAATAATTTAACTCATCAAATATTACAATAGTGTTTTTGGCAATGGCATTTGTGGTAATTTTTAATAGGGGATTTATTGTAGAGAAACAAGGGAATCTCTTCCCCTTGCTTGCGCGAGGAGAGGGAGGCACGGCTGGTGGTGCAGAGCTCAGTGGAGGATGGCAAGAGCGTGTGCGAGGTATCTCCCTCGAGGAAGAGAGAGAGGAAGGTGGTCGGGTTGCCAGCATTGGCCTCACGTCGGCGTGCACGCACAGAAGTCACAAGAGTGGAAGAGGATGGTGGCAGTGAAGATTGTACGCAGACGACGGTCGATGGTGAGATGCGACCGGAGTTGGCACGGGAGAAGCAGTGGTGGTGGGTTTTTTCGTGAGGTTGCAGGTGGTGAAAGAAGGAGATGAAGAAGAAGATAAGGCGTGGGTGCGAGGGACGATGGAGGCTCTCGGTCAGGTGCGGAGGGGAGCCTTATTTCAGCGGGCAGCTTGGATGTTCGGAGAAGAGGATGGATAGCTTATGGGCTACGGGCATGGTCGGTGGTGATGGTGCGGTCGTGAGGATGTCTGGGCAAGGTCGTGGGAGTTGTCTAGTGGAGACAAGTCGCGGTGGTGAGTTGAAGATGCGGTGGCGATGTCATAGCTGTCATCTCCGACTGCGGTGGCGGTGTCATGGTCGTGGTTGGAGTCACAGTGGCGACGTCATTGGTGTCACGGTAGAGGAACTCGCGGTAATGGGTGACTCGTAGTGGTGGAAGGTCTTTGTTGGCATGAGGAGGAGATGAAGGTTGTGCGGTGGCACTGTTGAGGAGGAGATGTGGGGAGGGAGTTCCTCTCGTGAGGAAGATGGATGGCTTGGCCGTCCTATGCCTTGTTATATAAAGAAAGAGAATAATTAGAGAGAATAAAAGATTGAGAGAATTATCGGAGAAAGAGATTGAGGGAATTTCTGTTGGTGTTTTTGTGTGTGCGTATCCCCACAAAAGAAAAGAGGGTAGGAAGGGGAATAGTAGGAAAGAGACAGAGAATTGGAAAAATCAAAGATAGGAAATCTCCCATGATTTTATCCTTTTGCAACATTCCAAATTCTCGTCCCCAATTAATTTCTACAAGAGAACACCCATCAATATATGAATGCACGTTAAATACCTATGCAAATAAAGCACACCAATTGAGAATTGCAAGATTGATAATTTTTTTGCTCAATGAATATTCTTCAGTAATGTGTACTAGAAATCCATTTCCCAACTCCCAATTAAATGCTCTTAGGCTTAATTCTAATCCACTAAAGTGGACCTATCACTCAAGGGTGAACACTCCATTGTCGTGGAGGGGCATAAGGTGGCTATTCAAGAAGAGCGCCTTCACCTAGGTGTGACTATTAACGAGCTTGCTAGTCTAAAGGCAAGCCATGAGAAGGCAGAGGCGGCTGTGGAAAGCCTAAGAGCCAGCCTCACCAAGGCCCAGTAACTTGCGGAGGACACAGGCAAGAAGGTGCTGGAGCTAGAATGTACTGCATAGCCGGAGTTTGACCCTAAGATGGTGATGGCATTCTTCGCCTTTGCTATGGAAGAGAGCTGGGACACAATCTCAAAGGAGATTGGCAAATATACCCTGGCAGCCATGCAGTTGTTGCTAAAGGGTAAGAAGGCATTGGTAGAGGAGCTGTGCACTTGTTCTATGGACCAGTTCCAGTCTGGGTTCGAACATCAAAAGGTTGATGGTCAAATCATGGACAAGGCTCCCATTGAACCATCAGAGGACTAGCTAGCTCCAGGCCGGCAAGCCGGATCTGTCAAGGGCTGTGGAGCCACCTGCTCTCCTTGTCAACCCTTCTCGCACAGTTTCTTCGCCTCCTCTAACTCCTGGAGCTGATATTTTTGAGGACTTGGAGTGAAACCGCCTAATTTTGTAGTAGTGTCATTTTTATTTCCCCTTGTTAACTGTTTTTCCTTTCCATTTGAGGGAAATGTCCCCAGGGAATGTAACAGAGAACACTTGAAATGAAAGGAAAACTTTTCATCTTTATTGTCTTTTCTCTTTCTTTCTATACATGGTACAAATGTAGATTACTCGAATGCCAAGTACGAGGGATTGCCTTGTCACCTAGGGTCTGTAATTCGTAGAAGTCACTCGGACTATCTTTATGAATTTTATAAGGTCCCTCCCATGGGGCGTCTAACTTTCCGCTCAAATGCTATAGCTTGTATTTAAGTGCCTCTTTTGATGCTTTCTACCTTAGATTGTCCACGAGGTCCAAGGCTAGGCAAACTTGATCATCATTGGTAGCGGGATCATATAGTTGTGTTCGGTAGGTGGGGAGGATCGTCTCTATAGGTAGTCGGGCTACCATGCCATACACAAGACTGAATGGTGTGTGGCCTGTGGAAGTCCTTTGGTAAGTCCTATACCCCACAGTACATCTGCCAGCTCGTTTGCCCACCTCCCTTTGGCTAAATCCAGTCGATGTTTCAGCATTGAGATAATGGTATGATTTGTAAGCTCCGCCTGTCCATTGGATTAGGGTGACCCACGGATGTGAAGCATAGGCAGACATGCCAATTGTTACAAAATTCTTCGAACTTTTTGTAAGTGAACTGGGTACCATTATCTATGACAATGCATTGAGGTATCCTGTACCGAGCTATGATTTTTTTTGCACAAACTATACAACCCTGTCAGCTGTTGGGCTGTAATGTAGACACATCTATTTCACATAAACTATCTATTTATACGTGTTCTTAGGCATATAATTGCATTTATGCATTATAAATATTTCATAACATGCATTTAGGTTAATTTGTACAAATTGTATAGTAATTCACCTCTTATTATGGTCAGGGGATAGGGCGACATCTTTTTGGGGCCTCGAATTGACGATCCAATCGTATGGATCTAATTAGGGCAATGATTGGAGCCCAACGCCTCCGAGATCGCCCTGATTGGACCTCCGTAACATCATATGAAGTACAAGGAAGATCACAGGTCAATGGGGCAAGGTGGTGCAAATCTACACCTCATATGAGAAATCCAACTACATGGATGGGTTCGGATTGACGATTGCAGCCCAATGGCACGAAAATCGACCCAATCTGACATCCTTGGCACCATCTACAACCATTAGAAAATGGACGGCCACGATGGCGCCAGTGTGGTGACATCATATCCACCCAATGCCACCAGCCTTCCTCTTCTCATCAAGCACTCCTTGATCTTAGCCGTTGGATCTTAATCCAATAGTTGAGAATGCGTGGATGAGAAATTCAAAAATTCTACAAAGTGGAGGACGTAGCGTAGCAGTCGAGGCTCCTACGCGGAAAGAGTAGTGTGGGTTTGAATCTATGCAAGTAGATTAAATCTGCTGAAGAGGCGGGCACGTTGAATTTGCCTGTCAGATTGGCATCGAACGTCTACGAACGTAACGACATGGTGCGCTGGATGGAGGCAAAGCTGCACGAGAGAGATAATGCGACATCAGACACCCAATTTGATGCATTGAGGTGAGATGAGGTGTGCAGTGAGCATGCTTCTCAGCCCTCTGATGTAGATTGAATGACCACGATATGGTCATGCTGCCTTTTAACGTATGAAGGCGAAGCGGTAGAGGCACGTTCTTGATTGTCCGATCTTGATCGGACGGTTAAGATTGCACCATCTTCTCAGTGCTTGGAGATGAAGTGGCGGCAACGTGGTCGCACGAGAGCTGTCGGATCAGCGACGAGCAGTTGAGATTGAAGGTGCGGCTACACCAATGTTTAGCAACGGCGACGTGCGCGTGTGTCACTAAAGGCCCTACATTTAATTTTAAAGTTTTTAAAAGGATCTTTTTGCCCTTGCACCTCACTTATGTAAAGAACCCTACGCTCCACATATTTCACCATCCCTTCATCTCTCAACCTCCTAAAGAGCTAAGAACAACGTTCTCAGGCTCACTTTAGTGCTCCCAAGCTACGGGAAGCTTTGCTAGAGTTAAAAAACAAAATTTCTACTTCTCACCTCCTTCACGGAGCTCTCACTAACCGTCCTCTCACCCTTGTTCCGAAAGCAGATCCCACAATGTCAATGCCTTGCCTCATCCCTGGCTCTTCCAGATTCGTCTTCCTTCCTCCATCTTCACTCTCCTCCCTCTAGGTGTCATCTGTCTGGCTCGTCCTCCAAGCATTTGTCGAGGATTATAGTTTCTCATCCCCTATTTTTTTATTGCTTTCTAGAGTAGATTTTCAACTTTGTAGTTGTATCAAATAGTTGTAATTGACATTATCTTAGATATAACTTGTTATTCTCTCTCTATCTCTTTTTCTCTCTCTTGTTTAGATTGCAAGTAGATTAGCAGTTTATAGTCATTGTGAATGTTTACATTATAAAAAAATTTACAAAAAATTATAATTGCGGATTTAGAATCGACGTAGCCTCTTCATGTTCGACCTGGGACTCACCAGAGTTTTGGTTAAAAAATTATTTGGTAGCAGATTTTACAATGACTCACGTTTCCAAACTCCAACTTTTCAGAACGATTTTCTTGCTCATCATTTTGGCGTTGTTGCCGGGGAGTCAACGGATCCTGATTATTTTCCGCATTTCGTGCACTTATTTGATCTCTAATCTCTTTTTTTTCTTTTATTGTCTTGTAGGTACCTCGATAAGGAATCTACGAGCGATAAAAAGGAGTAAAGTATAGTTGAAGACCGTTGTAAGTGCTCCCTCATTCTTTCCCCCTCCATAGCTTTCATTTCATCACCTTAATTCAAACCCTAATTAACCTAGGTGCTCTCATAAACCTTAGGCTTAGTTTGGTTGTTTGGTTGTCACCTCCACTCACCTCACCCTCCGCTTAAAAAAAGAAAAGTGAAATAATATTCTGATCTGATTGTGGGATTTCCTTACCATAGACATTACATACACCTACAACTTGAGGTACACAACCTCTTCTGATTTTTCTCACTCAACCAATAACCCGATCTTTGGAACTGGTATACTCATCAACACATAATCGAGTAGAAATCAGATTAGGTAACCATTTGTGTGCCTAATTCAGTGGTGCATTAATGCCAATTGTTTGAGTTGTTTGGGCCACACCACTTTATCTAAAAATAACTCATCAAGTAGCTTGCTCCTTAAGGTTAACATTTAAGGTCAAGAACTAGGCACTCCACCTTATTTTGATTTCAAAGGAAAACATCCTCACCTGTGTTTGCAAATCTTGGTGTGCCTCCTGAACTCGATTGAATCAACCTTAATTCAAACCCTAAAAGCTACTTAAGCAAGATTTGAACTCTAAAATCTACTCATCCAAATAATCTTGCTTGAAAACCATTGGTTGGGCACACAAACACATTTCAAATCAATCATTAAGGGCACAACCCATTTTAAGGGCCCATCACATTTCAAAGGTACTACTATCCTAAGCCTAACCTAAAATTGGGTAGACGTTGGCCCTAGAACCCATCAGTTTGTTTCAAGGTATTTCTCAAACTGTAGTGCGAATTTGCGACGGCTGCTTTCTCCAGATGGTGCTAAGTTGGGGGCTTGATTGTCAAATGACTTAAGCAACAGGGGTTTGGCATAATTAGCGGCCTTCGGGACATGCTCCCCTTGCTTCGCCAGCCCAACTTGACCAGCTTCTTGATTAAGGGCAACACAAAATTTGAGTTGTGGTTTGAATATATCTTGGAGCGGATACCCAACTTAAGGACAGGCTTGTATTGTTGTGCTGCGGGGTTCTATTCTCTAGTGCTTCCGACCCCTTCCTAGTTTATGCTTGGAAGGAGGTCATTGAACCCTCACTTGGAAGAACTATTAGACCATTCCAGGCGGCATAGGGTAAATTTTAGTCAAGTAGATTCCATGGTTGATCAACCACCTCCTCTACCTCAGAATCAGCATGAGATGCTGCAAAGGCAGCTAGAACAATTGGAACAAATGAAAGAATGGTTCCAGCGAAGTAATGGTCAAGGCGCTTAGCCCTTGAAGGATTTCTATGATCCTTCAAATTATGAAGAATGTCCCGATGCCCAGATTCCAGCCGGTGACGTGCAAATCAAGCCCTAGGTTTTAAGCCTGTTCAAACATTTTCATAGGCTTGGCTTTGAAGACCTGTTTCAGCATTTGTAGGACTTGACCACTTTGGTCTAGACCACCAAAGCATGAAACGTGAAAGAGGAGCAGATGATTATGAGGCTTTTCAACCACTCTCTCAGGGATAAGGCTGCACATTGGTATCGAATGATTGGGAGGCCGATAGCTACCTGGAATGATCTCAAATTGGCCTTTCTGAAGAAAATTTTCCCTGTTGGGAGTACCAATGCATTGCGACGGACGATTACTACTGTCGACCAGTGGCTAGAGGAATTGCTTCATGGTGCCTAGAAGCAATTCCAGGATCTATTGTAAAAGTGTCCACACCACGAGGTGTCAAAATGGCAACTCGTGCAGATCTTTTTATCACAGGTTGACTAAGCAACTCTGTAATCACGTGGACGCTTCTTGCGGAGGCAATTTCCTCAATAAGGATGCAGATAGTGCTCATGACTTCTTTGAGAAAATGAGTGAGAATTCTATCAATCATGCCTCCTTGGACACTTTCAACTGGCCCTAGAAACCCAGATCGAATGCTAATGAGGTCCAGAACTCTCATTCATTCGATATGGAATTGATTTGTACCAAACTTGATAAGGTGGATGGCTGGAAACTCTGCAAATACATCTAGATCCACTCAATCCCATAATTTGGGATTCCATTCTTCTTAAGCTCCTACTAGACGAGAGTTTGTAAATCAATTGGAAATGACTCAACCTGTGAGCTAGCATTGCTTGGAACCCCACGAGTTCCAAATTGAGGCCTTTGATCCCAGTTTCTCTGATCCTTCTTTCCCACCATTGTCACTCTATGAGGATGTGTATGTTGTATAGGAGAATGTTAGGTCCAATCCATATTCTAACTCCTATAACCCGGGTTGGAGGAACCACCCTAACTTCTCCTGGAAAAACTTGGGGTAGTAGACCCAAATCCGACCCAGCAATTATGCATCGCAAAGACCAATGGGTTAGGGTCACGTATACACTCAGCTGCCCCCTAATCAGGTCAATCAACCAACATGGAGTGCTCGTCAACCCGCAGGGCAGGTTGATCTAAACTGTCAGGTGGTGGAAATGCAAGGATCCATGCTCTAGCTCATGCAGCAAATGAAAACCTCGCTGGACAACTTGCAATCCAAGCTCATTGGTCATACCCGTCAGCCCCTATCTCTACCATCTCAACTCGTATCCAACCCTCATAACATACAAAATCAGGGTAATCGAGCCCAAGGGTACGAGAATCAGAGGGACCCACACACACATGCTCAACTGGTTGAGCAGGGTCCTTTTTTGGCTTCATCAAATCGTGGATATCTAGCTAATCAAGCCCCTCCGATCATTCCTAACCCTTCCCAAGACTCGAACTCATATGCTTCTGCAAATTCTGTTACCTTGAGGAGTGGATGGAAAACTCAGGATCCTGAATTACCCTCTTCCAATCAATCAAACCCTGGTGAGCATGGGGAAGGAAAGGAGAAACTTGAAGAAGAAACCAAGGCTCAGGACACCGAATCTAATGATTTTACTCATGTCCCATTCCCTGAAGCCTTTGTTAAAACCTAGGAAGAAGGAGCCTGTTGATAGCAATGAGGAGCTCTTGAATATATTCAAGAATGTCGAGATCTATATTCCATTCCTTGATGCTATTAAGCATATTCCGGCTTGTGCTAAATTTTTGATGAATTTATGCACTCAGAAGCGTAAGCCGAAGAAATCAACCCCGAGGAAGGTGATACTCTTCGAACAGGCTAGTTCTGTTATCCTGCATAACCTCCCTTAGAAAAGGAGAGATCTAGGTGCCCCTTTGATTTCATATGTTATCAGGGATTACACCTTTGACCGGGCACTCTTGGATCTAGTTGCATCCATAAACTTAATTCCAACTTCCCTGTATGAAAAGTTTAGATTAGGTGAACTCAGGCTGACCTTAGTAATGCTGCAATTAGTGGATTGATTGGTCACAAACCTAAAAGGTGTTATTGAGGATGTTATTGTTAAGGTCAAGGACTTCTATTTTCCTGTAGATTTCCTTGTCCTTGACATGGATGTACCTGAAGACTTACGGAACATGCCCAACATTCTGGGGCATTCGTTCCTGGCTACCACTAAGGCCAATATCAACCATGAAAGAGATAGTATGGAGATCACCTTTGGGGACAGAAAATTGAAACTTGATATTTTTAAGGCGATTGACAAATTTGAGGATTGTGGATATATTAAGGAACTCGAGGATAATTGATGATAACGTCATCATCAGCCATATCTAACTTTATTTAGTCATATTCCATCATTAAATGCTCCTACATAATGGCCAAAAGATAGTTATTCATTGCACATCCTTTCTAAGAGAATAACAAGAAACTAGGGTTAAAACTATAATTTTACTATCCTATCATGAATGCAAAGCAACCACGGGTTTCTCAAGAGTTAATTAAAGGTCAAATGTTCATAAATGTCTAATAAGTGGGTCCATGCAGACAGGAACGGGTTTTCATGCATTTAAAGAATTAATGGACATCTGAAACCCTAAAAATAGATCTGCTTAATTAACTGAGGTTCTAGTCAGGATAAAATTCATCTAAATCCTCTAAAAATCATATAAAAATATTCTCTAGGGTTTGGCATCATTGAATTCACAATCAGAACCCATTTTGACTTAAAATAGTCTCAGATGGAAAGTTGCCCAAATTTGGGTAACTATGCAATTTCCCCAGTCAAATGTGGTAAAAACCTAAATCCAACTTCACCATTAGATTCCTTGGGTCCAAATTAGGTTTGTACCCAAATTTGGGCCCAATCAGAGATTGTCTTGACCTAGTTTGCAATTTGGTCCAGTCTGATTCTTTCTCTCTTACACAACCCCTTAGCTTTTGAAATTTCTTGCAAAAAGCCCCTATCTTTGTCTTCACTCTTTGAAAAAAGTTCCTTCCACCATTTTCATGAAGGAATCCTACTCCGACGAGCTTCGTTTGGCAAGAACTTGTTGATTATTAGACGAATCCCCCTCAAAATTGAATGGGAGATTGTTCAAGTAATTTTCTTCCTTTTAAGCCTTGTCTGAGTCTCCGGATCTCATCCAATCTCTCATGCGAACCTTTAAAAGGATTCGGTCTCCATATATTTCGGAGCATGGAAGCTTCCAAGCTTGGTTTCCAAGCTTGGAAGGCCTCCTTGAGCCTTATAAAAGGACCCCCAATTTAAACCGTACATCCTGAGCTTGTTCTTGACCGGTATCTCACCTTCTTCCCTCATCTCCAGCCAAGATCCTTCGCGAACTCCAGCGAGCCTCTCCGACCTCCTTCCTCGTCTATCGTCATGGACAATAGCCGATGGATTCCACTTCGTCTCATTCATTCGCGTCTTGCAACACTGGCGAGTGCCCCTTAGAACCCCTCTTCCTCGTTGTCCACCTCAACGAAGATTTCAACTTCCACTGTGCTGTCCTGCCAAAATCGACACCACTTCGCCCCTTTTGTCCATTAGATTAGGGTTATTTAGTTCTTTACCATCTTAGGTTAGTTCCCTATCCAAAAATCTCAAAAACATCCCTCGACGCTTATGCAAGCCACCTTCCTCCCTCTGCTCTAGCAACCACTCCAGCGAGGCCTTCCCATCATTCCATTGCATCACATGCCTTGTCGAAACTCCCTACACCTCCACCTCGACTCCACAAACTAAACCCCTATACCTATTCGACCTTCCACCCACACAAAAGTGCCACCGAACAACCCATAAATTTCCGACCTCCTCCGCTCTAGCAACTGCTCCGGTGAGGTCTTCCCATCATTCCATTACATCACACACCTCGCCGAAACTCCCTACACCTCCGCCTTGACTCTACGAACCAAACCCCTATATCTATTAGCCCTTCCACCCACACAAAAGTGCCACCGAACAACCCATCATCTCCAACCCCCCTCGTAGCATGCCACTGCCACCAACGCCTTTGCCTCATCTTTGCAATCCTACTGAGCTTCTCTGATAAGGCCGTAAGGCCATACTTTTTGTTTTAGGTTTGCCGACCATTGCCTCCATTATTGAAGCAGCTCCAAGCAAGCTCCGGTTGTGTTCCTGAGATCCCAGCTCCAGGTGTGAGTCCCAGGTGATGTGAAATCAAAGTACAAACACCTTCACTCGGTCAATTGGAGTGTTTGACCATAGCTCCTATGCGAATTGGACGAAGTCACCTCAAGCAGCTCACGACCGTGTGAGAGGAGAGAAGCTGTGGGATTAGTCCCACATTGTAAGTGGGTAAAGCGCTGAGGCTGAATAAGTTGAATTCATGTTTTGGGCATATTACCTCAAAACACGAGGGTGAGGTCCTCCTTACCCTTCTCACCCGTATACCTACCTTCACTCCTTGGCTGCGACCCATGCCCATTTGCCTACATAACGAGATTTAGGACACATTTGCCTGCATACGAGAATAAACCCTCCCGCATTTGTGTGGTACGCAAGCCCTGTTTCAAAAGATCTAATTAAGAAAAATCCTAAAAATCAAGCTTTAAATTCACTTGAACCCTAAAATCTTGGACCTAATAAATTGAGAGTCATTCAGGGTGATTTCTGGGTCTTGACTTAGATTTCATTTTGTCATCTTTAGGGTAGGTCAAGTGAAGTTGGTCTACAGTGTGGGCCAACCAACCTCCAAATTAGGTCACAAGTCAAATTAACTTCTAATCAAGTGAAATTAAAGGCACAAATTAGGAATAAAATTGGTAGACTTAAGGTCTTAAGTCCATACATTCCGGTCTACTTGGAATCGTACTGACAAGGAAGGTCGGGTGGTGGAAACCCTGTAACCTGTGGGGACGCTCTACTGTGTAGGGATCTTTGCGGGGCTTTCCCTTCCTGGTTGCCCAGGTATTTCTCAGGTGTGCGGATTTCCGATTTAGAGGTATCATCTACTTCAAAATTACCTTAGTCATCCAAAAATCTTTGGGTGCCTTGATTGAGCCCAAATAACATCCAGTCCCTCATCTTTTCAGTAGAACTCACACAGGAAGGTCCTTAGGTTTTTAACCTAAGAGACCTTACTAGATCTTCTTGGGAATCTCTTTTAGATCTAATCAACTTCAAATCTAACTTGAGTTTGATTCTAAAATCTTGATTCCACCAGTTGATTCAAAAATACAACCTAACAACTTGGGAGAGACCAAATTAAGAAACTTGAATCCCAAAATGATCATAAAAGACAAAGTGATTGAGGCTACCCTTAGATACTTTGAAGATTATCTAGCCAGCTTGATTCAGGTTAATGTCCCAGGAACAACAGAGTTAATTTTGAACCATGTTAAACTATTACTTACCCAACTAAGAAATTGTTCAACCCAAGAGACCCTCATACCAGAATTCAATGAAGTTTACGAATTGCATAGATCAGAGGGTTTACATTGCTTTGCAAATCCATCACTCTGGGATATACACCAAGATCTAATTGAGCAACGTGCAGATGTTCTGAATATATTACAAAAAGCCATTGATGAGACATCTTGGAGTGATTCTAAAGCCACCCTAGAGCATGGGATGGACAATCATAGTTGTTATGGACCCCCAACCTAAATGAATTCAGATTCAAATTTCATAACAATTGACATTCCTGATCTTGAGATGGGTTGGGAGGATCTGATTGTAGGTGATCATGATTTTGAGCCAGCCCTAGAGAATCAAAAGCCTGGTTCACTGAGCTTAGATTACCCAAACACCTGTGATAATAAGATTGAGTTAGAACCTCTTGAGGGTGTAAATTCCATCCCTTATTCTTATAAGGTGACTCTCGAGAACAATTCTGACATCCCTGTAGAGCCCAACCTAGATGCTAGTGATTCAACCCACACCCTTAACCTAGAATCTGGATTTGAGCCTTATCGAGATGATTACAAGGCCCCGTGTGATACAAGTCAGATTTTGAATCCAGAATATGATTCGGGGCCCGTATTTAATGAGTACGGGGCCTGTATTTAATGAGTACACCTCTTCAAACTCCTCAGACATACATATTGATTTTTCAAAAGTCACGCTGATCTACGATTCAGAAATCGAGGAGCTAGAAGAGTTGGGTTTTGATTGGGTCTTCCCTACAAGCCAAGAACTTGAGCCTATACCTACTAGGGATACCTTTACGAGCTCTGAATTTGAAATTAGGTTAGATCCAAGTCAGGTTGTTGATTCTACACTCGTTGATTTATTTTGTGGTGGAACCTTTGATGTTGAATCAGATTCAGAACACAATCTTCGCAAGTTCTCCGACGATTTCGAATCTTACTCTGACATCAGAGAACTGTTGTTTCTTAATGAATTCAAACTAGTTTACAACCTTAGTGACCACGACCTGTCTTTTGATTTTGATGTTGAGGTCAATGATTTAAAAGAAAACACCTCTTTTGCTCCATATATGAAACCTTCCAAAACCTATTTTCAACCCCGACCAGCCACCGGACTCAATTTTTACTCTGATTCTCCTCTCGATGATCCGGTCACATATGATTCTTCATCTTTTAATTAGGTTTTGGATATTGATCAGACTACAAATCACACCTCATCCTTCTCTGATCACCCTCGTAGGGATCTTACATCCTCCATAGATTCATTCTCTTTTGAAGATCCCTACTCTGACCAGGCTGATTGGACTCAACCAAACCCTGGATTTACACTTCCCAATCTTTTCAAGTTTCAAAGTATCTAGTGGGCACTACATCTACTGATTCACATTCATCAACCCACCAAACTGATTGGGTTTGTGCTGCATCATCATCCTGTCAATATAAACAAGCACTTGGTTGGACCAACTAGGCTATTGATCAAGGTGCTTGTTCTACAAAACTCTACTGATTTGACCACTCCTCCATACCATTTTCTGATCAGGTGAAGGCATTGAATTTAGCTCTTAACGGGAGGCAACCTGTCTTTCCAAAAACCCGAGATCCTTCTGATTATCCTTTTGTACTTTACGTCTACTGCACTCTAAGTTCAGCTTTAGAACAGCAGACTCCACCTCTGATACACGTACTAGAGCTTGAAATCGTCCACAACAGTCAACCCGACCCGTTTGCGCACCCGTTCAACCTGTCATAATCCCTAAACCAAACTAATTTCATACCCTCCGATTTATAATGAAGACATTGCAAAACTTAGGCATGGGGGTGTTAAAGTGCAAACACATAAAAATTCAAATTTCTGAAGGGTTCTCACAAAAAAATTATAGATTCCAAAAAATAAAAAATTGAAAAAATAGAAAAATGGAGAAAGGGGAGGAAATTTTGAGGATTAATTGCATATCATTTGGAGGAAAAGAGGAGGTGATTTTAAATGTTAAAAAGGAGCTACAATTTGAAACAAAAAAAATGAGTCATTAGAAAATGATTATGAAATCTACTTAAGTTCTAGACCAAATCAGAAGAAAAAAATCAAGTCCTAGAATAATAGAGAGACAAAAGAGATTAGTATAAAGTGCTAATCTTAGGCCTCTTGGGCTTATTTTAGGCTTAAAAATTCATGTATCCGTTAAGATCTGGATAGTCCTCAAGAGGTTGAGGAAAATGAGAGGCTTAAGTATTTGGTTTAAGGCTTAAGGATTAGTCGACCTCATTAACTGACCTCTGATTTGCGAGATTTGGTAACTTAAGAACCCTAATCCACACACAGTCTGGTTCGGTGCGCTTAATATCAAAATCACGCAAATGCGTTAATTCTGTTCTAAAAATGCTACCTAGATTAGGAGTGGCTTATCAACACAAGTTTATTTGGACGAGTTCCCGACGCAGAGAGTTGGGAAATTCCCCTCGAAGATGTGCAATAGCATACCATCTCCTCGGTGCTTGTCTCCTAGGATATCTAAATATCTTACCTTGGGCACGTAAGCACCTTGTGCTGATTCAGGTGCCATGGGAAGGATTATCCTGAAATGTCGATTGTCAGGTCCTTAATTTGGCTACAGAATACCATGGGTGGCACTATCTCGATGTGTCAACAGCCAGGGTTCTGGGAGTTGCCATAGGCGGTGCTATCTCGAAGCATCGATTGTTAGGAACCCTATGAGGATTGAAGGTGGGAACAAGGAATTTGATACATAATGTGTTTGTCAACCAATCCGAAGCTAGAAATAAAGAAAAAGAGAGAGAAAACTCTCCAAAAATATAATAATTTTTCTATCCCTCTCTTACAAAAACGCACTGCAAATTAAACTTGAACTAACCATGTTACAAGTACGAGTGCTTTAACCGCTGGATCCAACAAACCTTAGGTTAGTTTCTATGGGCCTTAGAAACTTTCGTGGTAGACTGAGGCTAAAGCTGGTTAGTCTATATCTTGATTGGTAGTTGAGTACCTCTAGGCCTATTAGTAGCATTCTGATCTAGTTTCTAAAAAGAAGAAAGAATCATGACTTTGAACATCAAGGTATGGTCTAGAACTTGAGTTAATTCTGTGAGATTTTGCTAAGGGACTAGAAAAAGTTAGGCATGGGGGTATGATGATAACGTCATCATCAGACATATCTAGCTTTATTTAGTCATATTCCATCATTAAATGCTCCTACATAATCACCAGAAGAGTGTAATTCATTGCACATCCTTTTTATGAGAATAACAAGAAACTAGGGTCAAAACTATAATTTTACCATCCTATCATGAATGCAAAACAACCACAGGTTTCTCAGGGGTTAATTAAAGGTCAAATGTTCATAAATGTCTAATAAGTGGGTCCATGCAGACAGGAATGGGTTTTCATGCATTTCAAGAATTAATGGACATCCAAAACCCTAAAAACTGAGCTACTTAATTGAATGAGGTTCTGGTCAGGATAAAATTCATCTAAATCCTCTAAAAATCATAGAAAAATATTCTTTAGGGTTTGGCATCTTTGAATTGACAATCAGAACCCATTTTGACTTAAAATAGTCTCAGATGGAAAGTTACCCAAATTTGGGTAACTATGCAATTTACCTAGTCAAACATGGTCAAAACCTAAATCCTACTTCACCATCAGATTCCTTGGGTCCAAATTATGTTTTTATGAAAATTTAGGCCCAATCAGAGATTGCCTTGACCTAGTTTGCATTTTGGTCCAATCTGATTCTTTCTCTCTTGCACAATCTTTCAGCTTTTGAAATTCCTTGCAAAAAGCCCCTATCTTTGTCTTCACTCTTTGCAAAAAGTTCCTTCCACCATTTTCGTGAACGAATGCTACTCCGACGAGCTTCGTTTGGCAAGAACTTGTTGATTATTAGACGAATCCCTCTCAAAATTGAAAGGGAGATTGTTCAAGTAATTTCCTTCCTTTTAAGCTTTGTCTAAGTCTCCAGATCTCAACCAATCACTCATGCGAACCTTTCAAAGGATTCGGTCTCCATATATTTTGGAGCATGGAAGCTTCCAAGCTTGGAAGGCCACCTTGAGCCCTATAAAAGGACCCCAATTTAAATCGTACATCCTGAGCTTGTTCTTGACCGGTATCTCACCTTCTTCCCTCCTCTTCGGTTGAGATCCTCTGCGAGCTCTAGCGAGCCTCTCTGACCTCCTTCCTCGTCTGTCGTCATGGACAATAGTCGGTGGATTCCTCTTCGTCTCATTCGTTCACGTCTCGCAACACCGGTAAGTGCCCCTCATAACCCCTCTTCCTCGCTGTCCACCTCAACAGAGATTTCAACTTTTACGGCGTCCGCCCCTTTCATCCATTAGATTAGGGTTAGTTTATATCTTTTACCATCATAGGTTAGTTACCTATCCAAAAATCCTAAAAACATCCCTCGACGCTTATTTAAGCCACCTTCCTCCCTCCGCTCTGGCAACCACTCCGGCGAGGCCTTCCTTCCACCCACACAAAAGTGCCACCGAACAACCCATCAATTTCCGACCTCCTTCACTCCGACAACAGCTCTAGCGAGGCCTTCCCATCATTCCACTGCATCACATGCCTCGTTGAAACTCCCTACAACTTTGCCTCAACTCTATGAACACCTCTGCCTCAACTCTATGAACCAAACCCTGTACTTATTCGCCCTTCCACCCACACAAAAGCGCCACCGAACAACCCATCCATTTCTAACCTCCTCCACCTTCGCCAGCCATCTTTGACCCCCCTCACAGCACTCCACCACCACCAATGCCTTTGCTGCATTTTCGCGATCCTATTGAGCTTCTTTGATAAGGCCGTAAGGCCATACTTTGTGTTTTAGGTTTGCCGACCATTACCACCATTACTGAAGCAGCTCTAAGCAATCTCCGACCGTGTTTCTGAGATCTCAGCTCTAGGTGTGAGTCCTAGGTGACGTGGAATCGAAGCACAAACACCTTCACCTGGTCAATTGGATTGTTTGACCACAACTCCTATGCGAATTGGACAAAGACACCTCAAGAAGCTCACAGCTGTGCATGAGGAGAAAAGCTGTGAGATTAGTCCCACATCGTAAGTGGGTAAAGCGCTGAGGCCGAATAAGTTGAATTCATGTTTTGGGCTTATTGCCTTAGAACACAAGGGTGAGGTCCTCCTTACCCTTCTCACCTGTATACCTGCCTTCGCTCCTCAGCTGTGACCCATGCCCATAGCCCTGGACCCAGGTACGCACTTGACCCGAATGCCTGATTACCTGGTTTCAATGAAAGAGAAGAGGAGGAGGAAAGAAAGAGAGAGAGAAGGGGGGGAAGGTGGGTTTTGCTCCTCTGTACGTTGGTTGAACACTTAGCCGTGTGGAAAAAAGACAGAGGAAAGACTAAGAAAGAAGAAGCAGAGAAAGTCAAGAAAAGAAAGAATAAGAAGAGAAGGCCAAAGGAAAAAGAGAGAAGAGCAACAAAAGAAGAAGGGCTCATACAGAAAAGAAGAGGAGAGAAAGAAGAAGAAGACATTAAAGAGAAGAAGCCTCTTTGAGGCAGTGTAGCAGAGTGCAATTATTTGATTCATTCAGTAATTAGTATATACTTGTATCTAAGCTAATAATTGGTGATTCAAATCACCATTATTTTGCCTTAGATGTCTTTTTGCCTCATTAGACTCTTGATATATTCATGTGCCGCATTGAATATTAGTTTTGAGTAATTGTTATCATTAATTGTGTTCATTTATATTATTTATTGAGATTAGTGCGTGAATTCCATATTTGCTCCCTGCATTCGACCTCGGACTTCAATTCGAGTAATAAATTGTATTTGTTTGATGAGATTTTGTCCTATACTATAACGCATTTCTTAAACATTGACGAATTCGCATAAACAATAATGATCTGAATTTTGAGACTTGTATGGCTATCACTATTTTCAAGGATTCCTACCACACCAATGAACCTGAACCACAACCCTCTGTGGCAAGCCCGCCACATTTTGAAGATGTTATTGATCTTGTTCATTCACAACCTCTTCCACTGGATCATCCTGATGAATCTTCATCGACATCCTTCCTACCTTCTATTATTAGCCCGCTCCAGTTAGAATTTAAACCATTTCCAGAAAGTCTGAAATATGAATTCTTAGGACCAAAGAAGACTCCCCCTGTGATTATCAGTGTGAAGTTGACCAAGGAGCAAGAATTGAAATTGACTAGGTCCTAAAGGCACATAAGGAGGTAATTGGTTGGACCATCCATGACCTCAGGGGGATCGAGCCATCTTATTGTAATCATTCAATTTTTATGGAAGATGATCTCAACCTTCTCGCCAGATGCAGAGGAGGTTGAACCCCAATATGCGAGAAGTGGTCAAGAAAGAAATCATCAAGTGGCTTGATGCAGGTATCATATACCCGATCTTGGATAGTCCTTAGGTTAGTCTCATGCAAATTGTTCCCAAGAAAGCTGGGATTACCATTGTGACTAACGAGAAAGGTGAATCTATTATGACTCATTCAGCTTCCTCTTAGAGAGGCTGTATCGATTACAAGAAGCTGAACATAGCCACAAAAAAAGATCATTTCCCTTTGCTCTTCATCGACCAGATTCTTGAAGGGTTAGCCGGGTAAAAGTGTTTCTGTTTCTTGGATGGTTATTCGGGATATAACCAAGACCCTATCCATGACGACTAGGAAAAGACAACTTTCACCTATCCCTAAGGAACCTTTGCATTCCTTAGAATGTCATTTAGGCTTTGCAATATAGCTACGACTTTTCAAATCCAACTGCACGGATGGGTTTGGATCGATGATTGTAGCCCAATGACATGAAAATTGATGCAATCCAACATTCGTGGCACTATCTATAAGCATTGGAAAATGGATGGCCACGATTGTGCCATGTGGTGCCATCATAGCCGCCCAACGCTACTGATCTTCCTCTTCTCATCAAGTGCCCCTTGATCTCAGCCGTTGGATCTTCATCCAATGGCTGAGCATGCGCAGATGAGAAATTCAAAAATTCGACAAAGTGGAGGATGTAGTGTAGTGGTTGAAGCTCCTACGCGAAGAGCGTGGAGTGGGTTCGAATCTGCGCGAGTGGATTAAATCCGTTGAAGAGGAGAACACGTCAAATTTGCCTATCAGATCGATATCGAACTGCTACAGATGCGGCAATGTGGCATGATGGATGGAGGCGAAGTTTTATGCATGAGATGACATGGCATGAGATGCCTGATTTGACTCGTTGAGGTGCAATGAGATGGGTGGGCGAGTGTGCTTCTCAAGCCTCTGATGTAGATTAAACGACCATGATTTGGCCACGTTGCCTCTTAACATATGAAGGTGAAGAGGTAGAGGCACATTCTCGGTCGTCTGATCTTGATTGGACAGTTGAGATTGTGCCATCTTCTCAACAGTTGGAGATGAAGTGGTGGCGACGTGGTCGCATGAGAGCTGTGTTGAGAGCGGTGAATCGGGTTTTAAAAGTATTGCATTGTAGTACAGCCGAAATAGCGTTCAAAATAGATAAAATTTTATTACTCGAAAAGATTTTCGAGGTTGAACACAGGGAGAAAATTGGTATTTAGAAATCAAGATCACAATTTAAACTTGAAAGAAACTGCAATAGTAGCAGTGTCAGAGTGCAAAAATATGGGAGTAAAATGGTGATGTAGATCACCAAATACTCCTACAATATCACCAAATGATTCAATATATAAATATGCAATGGAGACTAGAATCTGTCATCTGATTCCTTAATCAGACGACTTAAAGTGTCTGAGTTCTTCTTCTCTTTCTCTTCTCTATCTTCTCCTTCCTTCTTCTTTCTTCAGCTTCTGTGATTGCTTTTCCCTTGCCTCTCTTCTGCCTTGGCTTTTCCTTCTTCTTCCTTCTTCAGCTCTTTCCTTTGGCCTTCAGCTTTGGCCTTCTTCTTCAACCTTCTGCCTTCTATGGCTTCCTCTTCCTTTCTTCTTCTTCTTCTGGCCTCCTCTTCCTCTTCAGATTGCGGCTAAGTGTTGGCTGGAGAACCCTGTAGCAAAACTTACCCCTACCCGCCTGCAGCTCTCCTTACTTTCTCTCCTAGGATACGCTCTCCCAGAGCCACACAAGTAATCGGGTCGGGTGCGTACCCGGGACCAGGCCCACTGGCGTGCGGTAGTGGGCAAGGAGTGCAGTCGGGTCGGTGTTTCGCGTACGTTTTGTTGGGTTTTTAAAGATTATCACGTTGTAGTATAGCCAAAAAAAGTTCAAAACAAATAAAGATTTTATTACTTGAAAATCGAAGTATCCAAGGTCGAACACAGGGAGCAATCTAAGTACTTTTAAAAACTTGAGAATACAACTTCTTTTAAATGAAAAACAATTGGTTCAATGAGAGAATTATATTATAAAAATGAATTGCTAAACAGAACAGAATTGGACGTCTGATTTCTGTATCAGACGTCTTAAAATGAAAGTCTTCTTCTTCTTTTGCTGTTCTTTCTCTTCTTCTTCTGCTGTTGCGTGCCTCTGATCTTCTTCTTCACTGTTCTTCTGCTTCTTCTTCTGCCTTGCCTCTTTCTACTTTCTTCTGTAGTATCTTCTTCTTCTTCCTTGGCGAGCCTTCTTCTTCTGAGTTCTCTTTTTCCTTCCTTCTCTTTTCTTCTGCACGGCCTCTCTTTAGAGCTTCTTCCTTCTCCTTCCTGCGGCTAAGTACTTAGCCTTTCTCCTTCGACACTCTATTCCTGCACACAAGGCACAACAAAACCTAACCCTTCCCCCTACTCGCACATATCTCTCTCTCTGCAAACCGCTCACAGGAAGCTCTCCCAGAGCCGGGTTAACGGGTCGGATAGCGTAGCTGTGACCAGGCGCACCGGCGTGTGTATAGTGCGTGAGGTGTGCTTGGTGGTGTCGGGTCGGATCCTGCCAGGTCCGCGAGGTGAAACCGCGGACGAGGCGGGTGTGATGGGCGAGGGACCTCACCCCAGGTGTGGTCAGAGGCGATAAGCTCGTATCACAAAATCAATTTAAACAGTGAAGGCGTTGCGAGGCTTACCGATGTGGGACTAAACTAGTGCCTCTCCTCGCACGCGCCCGCAGGATGATCTCTTCGCAATCTCCTCAGCTGTAGCTTCGATTCTCATCGGTTGCTGGCTGGCTGCCTTCGCAGGAGTCTCCCCAATCCGCAGCAGCTGGAAACCTGGAGCTCTGAAGCTTGGAGCTCGCTTGGGAGCTTCTCGAATCGTCGACGATGGCGACCGGGGCAGCAGACCTGTCAAGAACTAAAAGGGCCTCTCGGCCTAATCAAACCACTAGGAAACCTTCGCCGTGGCACGGCGAAGGCGTTGAGCTATGCGGCAGGCCACGGGGCGGCCTAGGCGTGAGTGCCTTGGTCATCCTGTGGCCGGAAAGATGGGTGTGTTCGGTGGCGTGTTGAGTGAGTGTGGAGGGACTGTGGAGGGGCGGTGGGCGTTCAGTGTGATGAGGCGTAGCTTCTGGGACGGTCGGCGAGTTGTGTAGAGCCGCGGATCGACGGGGGCAACTCGCCGGAGGGTGGCTGGAGAGGGGGAAGGTGATGGTGGTTAGGGACAGTCGAGGGTCGATTTGAATGAAATATGTGGGAAAAAGAAAGAGGGGAAGATGGGGAGTAATTATAACCTACTTGCAGGGATGAAGGGCGCCGGAGAGGCGGGCAGTCGTATTGATTGTCACCGGAGAAGAAACACCTAGAGGGAGAGAGCGGCGACGAGGAAGTGGGCAGGGTGGCGTGCGCTTGGTGCGGCGCGACGCAGGAAGACGAGACGAAGCAGACTCTACTGCTGGTATGGCAGCAGAGCGACGAGAAGGAGGAGAAGTAGTCACTGGAGCTTGTGGGTTTTCTGCCGGAGAGGGAAGAGAGGAAATTTTGAGGGATTCTCCGCCAAGACAAGTTTGCTTCAAGCGGTTGGTCCTAGGGTTTCTTTTATAGGCACAAGCAGAGGGTCAGATGCACGGAGGGTGAGAAAAGCTCTCATCGGAGGTCGCCATAGGTACAACACCCATACCTCTCAAGCATTCGCACGAGAGGTATGGTGCGAATCAGGGCATGGGGAGCTGCTCAGGTGGTAGGGGACTTCTCAGGGAACCCCCCTTTCACATCTGAGAGCAGCTCCCTAGGGAAGCAAGGAGAAATCCTCCTCGAGACTTCGCTGGAGTATGGGTCTTCTGCTGTGTTGGCAGAGGGACCGGAATGCAGAAAGTGACAACAAAAGGTGGGGGGGTTTTCTCAAGGGTTTTCAAAAGTTAGGGGCCAGAATGTAATTGGGTGGACTATTTTGCAAAGTAGGTCAAGATGACCTTCCCTTAGGTCCAAATTTCGGTAAAAACCTAATTTGGACCTAAGGAATCCAATGGTGAAGTTGGATTTTAGGTTTGACCACGTTTGATTGGACATTTTGCGTAAAAACACAATTTAGGTCAATTGATGAGCTAGGACCCTAATCTAGGTCAAACTAGGTTCCAGAGGCCAATTTGAATGTTCTAAACCCTAAGGGATATTTTTACATGATTTTTAGAGAGTTTACTTGATTTTTATCCTGACCAGAACCTTGTTGAATTAAGCAGGTCTGTTTTAGGGTTACCAAATGTCATTTAATTCCTAGATTGCACATGAACCCATTTCTAATTGATTCAACCCACTTTTTATCTTATTTAGACCATTTGACCTATGCTCTGTCTCTGAGAAATTCGTCTATGTATTGTAATGGTAAAATTGCAGTTTTAACCTTTATTTCCTATTTTCTTCTCAGAACACTTATTCCTCCAATTAAGCCCTCTTCTAAGTCATGTAGGAGCTTTTATTCTCTGTATCAGGTCAAAATGAGCTAGTTATGGCTCATGATGAGGTTCTCATCAGTCGGGTCAGGCTAGGTCCGCGGGGCGTGTTCGCGGACGAGACTAGGTCGGTTGAGTGGAACCTCACCCCGTGGATCTGAGGCGATAAGGCTACTTCACCTTTTCCTTTTATGCAGGTGCGGGCGGTCCTTCACTTCCGAGGTGGGACTAAATGTCCCACCCTTTCCTCGCGCGCCTGTAGCAGGGTGAGCTTCGCAATAGCAGCAGGCGTGGAGTCTCTCAACTCCAATTGAAGGCCTGAGTGCATACGCGTGGGGCTTCTACGCACCTGGGACAGCAGCACCTGGAGCAGTAAGGCCTGGGCGTGGCTTCAAGCTTGCTTCAAGCTCTGCAACAATGGCAGAGGGGCGATGAAACTCAAAACACAAGATCGACCTCGTGGCCACGTCAAAACGTTCAGAGGGTCGCCGGAGCACGGCGAAGGTGCTGGGGTTGTTGGCGTGGCGTGGTAGTGTTTGTGTGTGTGTGCTTAGGGCACACTGTGTGCGAATGTGTAGGTGTGCTCGGTGAGGTGAGTGGATAAGTGGCGTAGTGCGTGGAGTGAGGGGAAAGGGTCAGTGAAGCAAGGCGAAGCTCGTGGGCTTGTTGGTGAGGGTTGGGGTGGCCTGTGGAGGTGGAGTGGCCTCACCGGAGTCAACGATCGGAGATGGAAGGGATGGAGGTGATGGAGGCCGGCAATGGTCAATTTTGGGGAATAAAGGGTGGAGAAGAAAATAGAGGGGAGAGGAAGCTTATTTGGGAGGTCAAGGGACGAAGGGGGTGAGTGGAAGCGTCGGGTCTAGTGTGGCCGACGTCGGAGACGAAAGTGGCTCCGGTGAGGTGGGATTGGCGAGGACGAATAAAGCGAAACGCCTGCTGGTATGGTGAGGCACGGACGAAGTCAGGGAAGAAGGATCTGCCGCAGGTATGGTGGTCGGACTAGGAGGAGGAGCAGGGAATGTCACCAGACGTCGAGGAGCTTACGGCCGTGAATGGAAGAGAGGAATTAGGGGTGTTCGCGGTTGAATTCGAGCGTGGAGGAGTCGGGGCGATCTGGACTTCTTTAAATAGAGCTCTAGAGGTCGGTTAGGCTCGCCAGAGTAGGATTCTATTAGGATGCCCATCTCTCTTGCGTTCGCATGAGAGATTGGGAAAGAATCAGGGATCAAAGATGGGTTTAGATTGGAGGGATTTTCTCAGAGAATCTCCCTTCCAATTTTGGAGGAGATCCTTTGAGTAATCAGGGAGAACTCTCCTTTCAAGGCTCGTCGGAGTAGAATTTCTCCTCCATAATGGAGGAGGGACTTGTTAGCAAAAATGATGAAGAAATTAGGGGGCTATTTGTAAGGGTTTTTGAAAGATAGGGGTAGAAATGTAATCGAACTGGATCTTTTTGCAAACTAGGTCAAGATGAATTCCCCTTAGGTCCAAATTCTGGTACAAACCTAATTTGGACCTAAGGAATCCAATGGTGAAGTTAGATTTTGGGTTTGAGCACGTTTGACTATGAATTTATGCAAAAACCCAATTTAGGGCAAATATCTGTCTGAGATCCCATTCTAAGTCAACATGGGTTCCAATGGCCAAATTGAAGGTACTAAATCCTAGAGGATATTTTTATATGATTTTTAGAGGGTTTAAGTGAATTTTATCCTAATCGAAACCTTGGTTAATCAAGTGGATCTGTTTTAGGATTTCAAGAAGTTATTTAATTCATAGGACACACACAACCCGTTTCTGTCTGATCTAACCCACTTATAATCTTATTAAGACCATATGACCTTTGTTTAGCCCTTGAGAAAACCTGTAGTCGTACTATAATGGTAAAATTACAGTTTTACCCCCAGTTTCTTGTGTTCCTCTTAGAAAGGTTCTGCAGTGAATTAGGACCTTCAGTTGGTTATGTAGATCGTTTATTCTCTTCATTGGGTCAAAATGAGCTAGTTAGGGCTCATGATGGTGTTTCCATCATACCCCCATGCCTAGCTTTTGCTAGTCCCTTAGCAAAATTTTAAGGTTTTAGGACCATGTATTCTTTTGATGCTAAAAAACTATGATGTGTACTTTCTTCTGTAGATTAGGTTAGAATGCTGATAGTAGGCCTAGAGGTACTCAAGTACTAACCAAGATCCGGACCTGACTAGCTCTAGCCTTAGTCTGCCACGAAGGTTTTTAAGGCCTACAAAAACTAACGTAAGGTTCGTTGAACTCCACAGTTAAAGCACTCGTGCTTGTAACCTAAGGTTCAGTTTGTAGTGAGTTTTTGTAGGAGAGAGATAGAGGAATTTTCTTTGTTTGGAGAGTTTTCTCTCTCTTTTCTTTTTATTTCTAGCTTCGGATTAGCTTCACAACACGGTCTGTATCGGATTCTTAGTCCCCATCATCAATCCTCGAAGGGTCCCTGGCAATCGATGCTTTGAGATAGCACCACCCATGGCAGCCCCCAGAACCCTGGCTTTCGAGATTTCGAGATAATCCTGCCCATGGCGTTTTGTAGCTAAATCCAAACCTTGGCAATCGACATTTCGGGATAATGCCACCCATGGCATCTAAACCAGCACAGGGTGCTTACATGCCCCCGGTAGGATATGTAGATATCCTAGGAAACAAGCACCAAGGAGACGATATGTTATTGCTCATCTTCGAGGGGAATTTCCTGCCTCTCCGCATCGGAACTCGTCCAAATCAACTTGTGTTGATTGGTTGCTCCTAATCTAGGCAACTTTTTTAGAACAATTTAAACGCATTTGCATGATTTTGATACTTATGCACACTGAACTAGATTGTGTGTGGATTGGGGTGCTTAGGTTACCGAGTCCCGCAAACCAGAGGTCAGTTAACGAGGTTGAATACTTTCTAAGCCTTAAACCTAATACTTAAGCTTTGCATTTTTCTCAATCTCTTGAGGACTATCCAGATCTTAGCGGATACTTGAATTTTTAAGCTTAGGATCACAGCCCAAGAGGCCTAACATCGACGTTCCTACTAATCTCTTCTGTGTTTCATTAGCACTTTTTTTTTTCCTTTCATTTTCTTTTTCTTGATATGGTCTAGAATTAAGTTAATTCCTTAATTTCTTACTAATGACTATCTCTTTTTTTTTTTTTTCAACTTGTGCTCCTTTTTGACAATTTTCACTTCCCTTTTTCTCCTCAAAATTAATATGCCTTCAAAAATTTTTTTTCTCTCCTCTCATTTTTTTGTTCTTTTTCAAGATTTTTTTCATTGTTTTGGTATTTTTGAGATATGTGATTTTTTTGATGAAACCTTTTCTTGTGAGATGATTTTCATGGCGTTTTACACTTTCATACCCCTCCATGCCTATGATTTGCAATGTCCGCATTGTAAATTAGGTGGGTTCGAGTTCAGCTTAGATCATTCATTAGAACAGGTTCTGGGCGAGCGACTGGGTTGAGATGACTGTTGCGGACGATTTCAAGCTCGGGTACGGGTACCTGAGGTGGGGTCGGCTATTCTAATGGATGAACCCTAAAGTGCAATATGAATTCAACATAGGTTTGTCAAGAAAGGTTTCGAGTTTTTCAAAATGACGGGTTGCCTCTCGTTAAGCGCAGAGTTTTACGCCATCGGCTGGACGCAATGAGCTCAGGGAGAATGGAGGGTAAAGGATGTCTCAGCCAAATTTGTATTGGTAAGTTCAATGAACGGTTTGAGTCTCTGACTGTTCACAATGAAATCGTCCATTCTCCCTGAGCTCGGCCACAATGTCTCGACAACCAATAGATGAAACAGGAAGGGGTCCCATAAAATCAATCTCCTAAATGTCGAAGATTTCGCATACGAGAATCAGCTATAAGGGCATCATATCACGGTGGCTCATGTTGCCTAAGGTCTGACAACGAGTGCATGCCCTACAGTGATTGTATGCGTCTTTGAAAATCGTGGGCCAATAGACGCTGCACAGGAGGACTTTCACTGTGGTTTTATGACCAGAGAAGTGTCCACCACATGCTTGGTCATGGCAGAAGGACAAGATGCCCTAAATTTTCGCTTCCAAGACATATCGTTGAATGATTTGATCAGCACCGATGTGGAAAAGATACGGGTCTTCCCAGAAGTAATGCTTGGCAATGGAAAGCAATTTGTCCTTCTTGGCCTTCGGCCAATAGGATGGGATTTGATGTGATGCCAGGTAGTTTACTAGATCAGCAAACCATGGAAGCCCTATAGTAATAGTGAGGAGGGGCTCATCCGGAAAATGTTCCGTAACGGGTCTGGAAGGGTCAATAATATCAGAAGGAAGGCGGGACAGGTGATCAGTTACCACGTTCTATTTTCTCGCCTTATCGCGAATCTCGAGGTTAAATTCTTGCAACAGCAAGATCCAGCGAATTAATCAAGGTTTCACATCCTTCTTTGCAAGGAGATGCCTCACAGCTGTGTGATCAGAGTAAATGATTACACGGGAACCCAGAAGACATGATCTGCACTTTTCCAGGGCAAATACTACAGCTAAAAGCTCTTTCTCAATAACTGTGTAGTTACTCTAAGCCTTGTCAAGTGTCTTGCTAGGGTAGTAGATGACCACGAGTGTTCCGTCAATTTTATGCCCAAGTACCTCTCCTACAACGAAATCAGAAGCATCGCACATGATCTCAAAGGGTTGAGACCAATCAGGGGATTATAGGATTGGAGCTTGAGTAACTCGATCACGTAAGATCTCAAATGCTTGAGTGCATTCCTTGGATATTTCAAAAGGAACATCCTTAGATAGTAGAGTAGTCAGGGGGGATGCGATCTCTGAGAAATCAGGAATGAATCGACGGTAAAAATTGATGTGCCCTAGGAAAGATTGGATGTCCTTGATCGAGCTAGGCATAGGGAGTTTGGAAATCAGATTCACCTTGGCTCGATCAGCCTGAATGACTTTTTCTAAGATGAGATGTCCCAGGACAATTCCTTCAACCATGAAATGGTTCTTTTCCTAGGAAAGAACCAGATTCATGTCAATGCACCACTTGAGTATTTGGACCAAGTGCAGGAGGCAATCGTCAAATGATTCGCCAAACACTGAGAAGTCATCCATGAAGATTTCCAGATAATCACCTACCATATCTGAGAATATGGCAAGCATGCACCGCTGAAAAGTAGCGGGTGCATTGCAGAGACCGAAAGACATCCTTCGGAATGCGTACATCCCGAAGGGGCAGGTGAAAGTGGTCTTTTCTTGGTCCTCAGGATGGATTGCCACCTGGTTATAACCGGAGTACCCGTCCAAAAAGCAGAAGAACCTATTTCCCACAGTTTCTCGAGGATCTGATCAATAAACGGTAATGGGAAATGATTCTTCTTTATGGAGGTATTGAGTCTTCTGTAATCAATGAAGACTCTCCATGAATTCGCCAGGTGGGTCGGTATGATTTCCCCGATTTCAGTCGTGATCACGGTGAGTCCTGCCTCCTTAGGCACAACCTGGATTGAACTCACCCACCGACTGTTGGAGATCGGGTAGATGATCCCAGCATCTAACTACTTGATGATCTCCTTTTTCACGACCTCCTGCAGATTAGGTTTTAGACGTCTCTGCATTTCACAGGAAGGTCGTGTGCCCTCTTCATTATAGATGCGGTGTGCAGTAAGAGGGGCTGATGCTAGTCAAATCATCGAGAGTCCATCCAATGGCTCTTCGATGTTGCTGGAGAACAATAATCAGACGGGATTCCTGATCAGGTGAGTTTGGAGTTGATAATCATAGGAAACGTCTGATTGGAACCCAAAAAGACGTACTTTAGATGCTTGGGAAGAGGCTTGAGTTCCAAAACAGGGTTATCAGTAGCAGTGGGCAGTTCAGGGTGTGTGTCAGGAGCAAAGGAAGGCGTTATGGGTTGTCTAGGTCAAGTTCAGACTCCTCTGATTGCGGGTTTTGATCCTCTTGTGGTTGATCAGAAGTAGTCAGGTTTTCCTCAATATACGGATCGTCAACCACAGCCTTGATGTCACATATCTATTCTATAACTCCGCAATTAATCCCTTGTTGGGCCTTAAAGATGTCAATATTTAATATTTGGTTCCCAAATTTCAGTTCAATTTGGCTCTCCTCATAATTTATGTTGGCCCTAGCAGTGGCCAAAAAGGGTCTCCCTAGTATGATTGGTGTGTTCCGTGGATTTTCTGGATCATCCATATCCAAGATTACGAAATCCCAAACCCAAACAATGACATCCTCAAGAACTCCTTTAGGTGACTTAATAGATTGATCTGCCAACTGTAATGTCACCTCTATCGGTTTGAGCTTAGATTCCTCAAGATGGTCAAGTAGGGATGTAGGTATTAGGTTTATGGATGCGCCAAGATCCAATAAAGCTCTATCAAATTGGATATCACCAATTGTACAGGAAATCAGGGGAGTACGTCGGCCTTTTGCCTTAGGTAGGAGTTTGCTCAAAATTACAGAGTTGGCTTGCTTTGACAATACGATTGGGCTCCCACTTTTGGTTCGTGGCTTACGTTTAGGTGTATACACGTCTTTCAGGAATCGTGTGTAAGCCGGTATGTGGCGAATTGCATGCATAAAGGGGATGTTTATATGGACCTATTCAAAGAGCTTGACCAGATCCTTCTCAGGTGCCACAGGTTTGGTTGTCCTCTTTCCCTTGGTCAAGGCCTTGGAAAATGGAACCTTTGGTGGTCCCTCTAGAATAGGTCCAGGTTCTTGATCTGGGATAGGGGTATCCTGGATGACTATCCTAGGGTTTGGGTTACTACCAGGCTGAAAGTATCTTGAGTAAGGTGGGTCTTATGTTGTTTTGCCATTACGGGTTGTTACTGAATTTAGTCCTGCCTGGTTCTGGTTCGGTGTCGGTAAAATAGGTGGCTGTTACTGAAATCCCAAATATGATGTCGAAGCTTCCATCCCGTCGGGTGATGGAGTAGAAGGGGCCTGATAAATCATGTGGGCTTGGCCTGGATTTGGGTTCATAACGCGCCTCTGGTTCAACACGTTATTTGGATTCGGCATAGGTTGCAAAGGGAGTGTGCCAGGTTGGCGGGAATTCACCATTTGGGGGAGTTGATTGCGAACCTATGTGATCTTGTCTTTGTGTTGTTTCTGCATAGTCACATTCGTCTTTTGAATGCCAGCCATAGTCTGAAGGATGAGAGTCATTTGATCCGTCTGAGTTGGCCCAGATTGATAGGTGGTGTTGGGCCAAGGCTGAGGTGGCTGATATGGATGAGGAGCTTGTGGACGGGATTGATATGGTGGTCTCTGATTCTAATTATTTCCCGTCCACAGGAAATTGGGATGATTCCGCCATCCAGGATTTTAGGTATTAGAGAATGGGTCATTCTGGATGGCGTTGAGGTCCTCACAGGTCTGAGGAACCTCAAAAAATTCAAAGTACGAGGGTTCAGAGTTCCCCCAACTAGAGTGGGCAAGATCGGAGTTTCTTCCGATCCTAGAGTTAGATGGGGGTGGATACGGGTCCATCCCCTGAGAAGATCGGTGATAGTTGTTATGCACAGCTTCCCTCCCAGAGGGCAACTGTGTGAACGGGTTTTGCGCAGAGGTGGCTCGCTGCAGATGTTGAGTTAGCTCATCCACCTTCTCCTCAATGATAGAGACCTTGTCCAAACGACTGGCCATCAATTCCAAGTCGACAGATGAGGACAGGCCCTGCATCTCATGTGCCCCCCTTGGATTCGTCGATGTGTGGGCATTCATTCGGTCGAATAAGCCTATGGAGTCATTATTGGTGGAGTTCTCGCACATATTCTCGAGAATCTCCCACACAGTGTCTTCGTGATGACCCATGATATTTCCTCCGCAAGTTGCATTGACAAATAAACAGATATCTTCACGGAGTCCCTGGTAAAAAGACTGGACTTGTTCCCATTTAGGAACTTCATGATGGGGGCACTTTCGCATGAGATCCAGGAAACGATCCCATGCTTCATGAAGTGGTTCTCTAGGCTGCTGTGTGAAGTGTGCGATCTGGTGTTGTAAAGTGTAACGACTCGGTTCCCGAGTCCCTACGAGACACGAGAACCGGACCAACTCGACTAATCCCAAGACCTAGTCGTCCAACGAGGAAGTAACCAAAAGAGCAGTAAAATAAACCACATTCAGCATGAATATAACTAACAGTAAAAAAGTACAGCAGTAAGGAAAGAAACTACTACAGTATATACCACCACAACAATAGAACAACATTTATCATATAACATGAACTGCTGGTAAAGAAAAGTACAGCGGAAACAAGAAATACTCATTATAACAGAAACAAAGAGGTACAAAAGACAATGGTAACTCTACTGGACCCTACTCGGCCCAGCGTCCTCTGCAGCTGCTGACCCTGGCTGCTCAACACCTGGTCCTGAAAAAGGTAACGAGTGTAACATGTCAGCAAAACGCTGAGTAGAGTGGCAACTAAAACTAAAGACAACAGTAGAGTGTACAGTAGCTGTTATGTTCTATTACTTTCTTTATTCACATCTTTCAATTGTCTCACTATTTCATTTATTCCCCAGATCTTTTTCTTGATCTCGAATGTTCCTCGTGGGAACGATCTTGATTGCAGTCTTTTCCAAAAAGTAGAAGTAGCACGTGGTGCTCTCCTGGCCGGGAGAGTCCCCCGTGGTGATCCTACCCTCAGTCAACCACCCCAAGGTCACTGACAGACGTAACGGTGACTACGGCACGCGCGATAAACGCACAGGTAGCTAACCCGTACTGGCACGCGGTCAGTCGTTTCCGTTAACGGGTGCGCCCAAAGCACAGCACGGAACCAGTCCAGGGCAGAGCCCTCGCAGTAACAGGGGTCCAACCCCTCCACAGTAACCAAACCGGGGCCTTGCCCCTCCACAGTCCGCGCACCCTCGCCTGACTACCCTGGTTTGCCCCAGCGGGCCTAACAAGTCGGTGTGGGAGGCTAGTAGAAGCCCGGGGCCCGTGGGGTAGCTAGTACCTCCCTACACTAGTAGCTCTCCTTGGTACTACGTACGCGAGGGCCAGCAAGTCGGTACAGAGTGGCCAGTCCTAACCCCGGGTCCCTGGGGCGGCTAGCTCCGCTCTGCACTAAACAGGGGGACAGTCGCTCTCCTTGGTACTCCGTACTCAAGGGCCAGCTCACTTCCCCAACACTATTCCATTCACTTTCCAGGAGTTCTACTCCTACTTCCCCGTAGGGTTCCATCCTTTTTACTCAAACATCGAGGTTTCACTTTCCAGTTTCACATTCTTACAACCCATGTTCTCAATCACGTTATTTATTCACAACAGGCAGCTGCTAATTCAAATTACAGGCAGCTTTATATCTCTTTCCATTTTCCAAGACTGCAGTATTATACATTCCATTAGTTTTCCCATCCTAGGATTCATGCCATATCCTAGGATCTATCATACAATCTAGTTTTCCAGTCCTAGGATTCATGCAACACCTAGGAGCTATCATTCCATCTATTTCTCATTCCTAGGATTCATGCAATGTCCTAGGTTCTATTTATGGTTCCATAATTTAACAGATTTTATTAATAACTTCAAGCCACTCTACCAGGTACAACGGGAGTAATGGGGGCGTGATCGGGAATCCCACGTGCCTCCGCGACTCCCAAGACTGCAAATGAACGAGGTCCTATCACAAGGATCAAACACAAGGAGAGTCTCAAAACAATGTATAGCTACTGTAGATGGGTAGAGGAATTAATTCTGAAAAGAACGCAACTCGAATCGCGGAAAACGGAACCCAAACGGGCCCTAAACGGGTCGAAAACGACGACACTGTGCAAAATCAGACGTCTGGAACTTCTTCCATACGTCTTAAAAAGTGGATCAGAGAATTACCTATTCAGCGTGGTTTCCCAGACGTCCATAAGTCTGCGGGGACGTCTGGCCTATCTCCCAGACGTCCGATGGTCACCCAGGACGTCTGGAGGTCGCTCCCGCCGTCTGGTACAACAGCCAGACGTCTGCTTCGCATTGGATGGCGAATCACCGAGCCTGCGCACACCCATCTCCCTCCCTCAGTACGGTCAGTCGACAGGAAGGAAGAAGATAGAAAACTCACCTTTCAGACGTCTGTATGGTCTTCCAGACGTCTTCCTCGCCGTCTGGCTATCAACCCAGACGTCTGATTCTGGAAATTTTTCCAGAATCAGGACACCACCCGGCCTCCGCTCGCGATGCCGCCCGCGTCGCACCTCGCGCGCTTGCTGCTCAGACCGCAGCGGTCCCCCCCTCCGCGTCACTCCGCGCCCCCCGCGCCCTCCGCCGGCCGGCCCTAGCAGCCCCGGCGAGCTCGCCCTCACGGTAGAGCTCCGCTCTCGCACGCTGCACCTCCTCCGCGCTCACTGCGGCCGCCACTGCCGCCCTCGCGCTCGCGCTCACTGCGGCCGCCGCTGCCGCCCTCGCGCTCGCGCTCACGCTCACTGGCTGAAGGAGAAGAGGGAGGAGACGGTGGAGACGACGGGAGGGAGCGCGTGGCCTTTTAAGGCCGCGCGAGGAGGGGAGAGAGGACGCGGCAGGCGTCTGCAGCCGCAGGGAAAGAGGGAATAACGAATATCCGGTCTGCGCGCTCAGGCGCGCAGACGACTCGCGCGTGTCGAAATTAACGGATTTCCAGACATCTGGAAACGATCCCAGACATCTGGTAAGACGTCTGGACCACCTCCCAGACGTCTTAAAAGACGTCTGGGGCACGCATTCGTTACATAAAGCATTCGTTCGACCAACTAGGAAGAACTTTTTCAGAAACTCGGATTACAATTCAACCCATGTGTTGATAGGACGCGTTTGAGTCTGATACCAGTGAGCTGCTTTGTCCATGAGAGAGAAGGAGAACATCTTCATGAGAAGAATGTCCCGATTTTGGACATCGACCCGAAGGTCTGGGCTAGATGCTTGAGTTGTTTGATGTGCTGGAAAGGATCCTCGGAATTGAGTCCATGAAATTTTGGAATAGCATGAATCATGTTGGGCTTGAGTTCAGAGTCAGGACCTCCAGTCGAGATTTGGACTCGAGGTTCGATCGCCACCGCAGCGGGATTGTAATGATCTCGCATCATAGGATGCTGCGGTGGATTCACAAAGGCTTGGAATAAATCATTTAGGGGCTGAAGTTGGTTCTCAAGGTTATTCTCTTCTTCTTTGGGTTGTGCCATGATAATGGATGAAGGAGAATTTGGTTCAGATGAATCAGAGGAGATGTCTATGTGATCGAATTGCTGCACAACCATGGAAGTCGAGGCCTGGCCTCGACGGGAGTGAATGACTAAAGGAGGCCTCAAGGATGGTCTTAAGGACCTCCTACCGAACATGCACTGATGGTCTGGATGAGAGTAGAATGTGATGGACCCAATCAAGACTCCCAAAAAATTTGGATGATTATAGAGGTTTGGGGTGGATGATACCCCTTAGTCAGAAAGCCATCCACCTGAGAAATACTTGGGCATCCAGAGAGGGAGAGTCTCGTAAAGACCCCTACACGGTAGAGCACCCCCATGGGTTACAGGGTTTCCCCCACCCGACCTCTCTTGTCAATGATGTTCCAGGTAGACCAGAATGGGGACTTGACCTCTTAAGTCTACCAGTTTTATTAAAGAGCAAGGGTGCTTAAGATTTCACTTGAACTTTAGATGTATTGAATGCAAAAAGTGACCTAATTTCAAGGTTGGTTGACCCAACAAGGTGGGTCAACTTCACCTATTTATCCTTTGAGAAGTTTTAGGTCTCTCTTTTAGGATTCAAGTGAGATTAAGAGCCTGAATTTTAGGGTTTTCTTGCATAAATCACTTGAACCAAGGCATAGGCACACATCATTTTGGAGAGTTGATTCTTACTTATGAAAGTGTGTCTCTAAAATCCTAAATTGAAATACTTAATTGGCTCTAATTTTGGTCCAATTTAATTTGCCAAATGTGGTATCTAGGGCTCAAACAAGAATGTGGTAGCCCTAGTTACCTTAAATGGGTGCACAAATCAGTTTTGTTGTTGAAATCAAATCAGGCAATTTGATGAATTAGCTAAGAATTTAAAGCAAGTAGCTGATGAGAGCCTCATCATAAACCATAACTAGCTCATTTTGACCTAATAAAGAAGATAAAAGCTCCTACATAACCTAGAAGAAGGTTTAACTGAAGGAACAAGTGCTCTGAGAAGAAAACATGAAATAAAGGTTAAAACTGTAATTTTACCATTGCAGTACATAAATGGGATTTCTCAGAGGCAAAACATAGGTCAAATGGTCTAAATGAGATAAAAAGTGGGTTGAGTCAATCAGAAATGGGTTATGTGCAATCTAAGAATTAAATGACACTTGGTAACCCTAAAATAGACCCGCTTAAATTAACAAGGTTCGGTCAAAATAAAAATCAAGTAAACCCTCTAAAAAATCATGGAAAAACATCCTCTATGGTTTAGAACACTTAATTTGGCCTTTGGAACCCAGTTTGACCTAGATTAGGATCCTAGCTCTTCAATTAACCTAATTTGGGTTTTTACGCAAAATGTCCAGTCAAACGTTGTCAAACCTAAAATCCAACTTCACCATTGGATTCCCTAGATCCAAATTAGGTTTATACCAAAATTTGGACCTAAGGGGAGGTCATCTTGACCTACTTTACAATTTAGTACACCCAAATCACAATTCGGTCCCTATCTTTTGAATATCTTTGCAGAGAACCCCCTAAGCTCTTCGTCCCCTTTGCAATCCGGTCCTACCGCCATTGTTAGGGCAGAACCAAGCTCTTATTAGGTTTATAGAGGGATTACTCTCTAATTCCTCAGAGATTCCTTCGCAGAAATGGAAGGGGGATTCTCTTAGGAATTCCCTTCCATCTAAAGCATATCATGATCTCTGGTTTGAACCCAATCTCTCGTGTGAACGCACGAGAGAATTGGGTATCCACTCTCTTTCCATCTCCGGTGAGCCGGCAGAGTTGATTACGCGGTCTCCACGCGCTAGAAGGTTCGGCCAACACCTATAAAAGGCTCCCCAGACCCTGCCACAGAGGCTAAGCTTGATTTTGACGGAGATCCCCTAAAATTTCCCTCTCTCCCATCTCCGGCCAAAAGACCTGCAAGCTCCGGCAACCTCCTCCCCTCCTTCTCGTCGCTTTGTGATGATAGCCTCATCATGAGCCATAACTAGCTCATTTTGACCCAATAAAGAAGATAAAAGCTCCTACATAACCTAGAAGAAGGCTTAACTGAAGGAATAAGTGCTCTGAGAAGAAAATATGAATTAAAGGTTAAAACTGCAATTTTACCATTGCAGTACGTAAACGGGATTTCTCAGAGGCAAAACACAGGTCAAAAGGTCTAAATGAGATAAAAAGCGGGTTGAGTCAATCAGAAATGGGTTCATGTGTAATCTAGGAAGTAAATGACATGTGGTAACCCTAAAACAGACCCGCTTAATTCAACAAGGTTCCGGTCAGGATAAAAATCAATTAAACCCTCTAAAAATCATGGAAAAATATCTCCTATGGTTTAGAACACTTATGTTGGCCTTTGCAACCCAGTTTTACCTAAATTAGGGTCCTAGTTCATCAATTAACCTAATTTGGGTTTTTACGCAAAATGTCTAGTCAAACGAGGTCAAACCTAAAATACAACTTCACCATTGGATTCCTTAGGTCAAAATTAGGTTTGTATCAAAATTTGGACCTAAGGGGAGGTCATCTTGACCTACTTTGCAATTTAGTACTCCCAAATCATAATTTTGTCCCTATCTTTTGAAAAGCATAACAGGAAGCCCCCTAACTTCCTCGCCACCTTTGCAATCAGGTCCTGCCGACATTATTGGGGCAGAATCCTGCTCCGGCGAGGATTTGAGAGGGAATCCTCTCTGATTCCTCAGAGATCCCCTCCCAGAAATGGAAGGGAGATTCTCTGAGGAATTCCCTTCCATCTGAGGCCAATCTTGATCCCTGGTGTGAACCCAATCTCTCGTGCGAACGCACGAGGTATTTGGGTATCTAAACTCTTTCCATCTCCGGTGACCGACCTCAGACGATTGCGTGCCTTCCACGCCTTGAACGACTGGCCCAGTGCCTATATAAGAACCCCACACCTCCGGCCGCTCATCTTCAGCTTGATTTGGCCGAGTTTCCACCTCCAATTCATCTCCTCCTACCCAGCCAAAATTCCCAGCAAGCTCCGGTGAGCCCCCCTCCCCTCCCTCTTCGCTCTGCCACAAAACCAGTGGCAGAGTTAGCTTCCTGACTCTCCTCCGCGTCGCGCAGCACCCGCGCACGCCGCCTCAACCCCGTCGTCGCCGTCGTTCTCCCCCACTGGTCAGCATCTTCTCCGGCGACAGCAGGTACTGCTGTTCGCCTCTCCGTCCCCCTTCATCCTTGTAGTTAGGCCAAGTACCTTCTCCACATTCCCCTCTCCTTCTTTTCCCTTGCTATTTTATCTACTTACCCCCCGACAGTGCCTGAACACCTCCATCTTCCTCGCCTCTGATCGACCTCCGGCGAGCCGCCCACACCACTCTGCCCCTCCACACAGCTCACCAACCATCTCGTGAGCTCCGCCTCACCACCAGGAACTCATTCCACCCCTCCACTGCCACTCCAGACCTCCACAATAACCCCCCGACCAACCCCACAACTCCGGCCACAGGTTGACCTAGGCATGCATGCCTAGGCCGACCTGCAGCCTGCAGCACCGTCCACCGCCTTCGCCGTGCTACGACGAAGGTCTCTAGCTGGTCTGATTGGGCCGAGAGGTTCGTTTTGTGTCTGACAGTGTTGATACTCCTGTCGCCATGGACGACAGTTGAAGAAGCTCCGTAGCAGCTCTAGGTGCCAGGGTTCCCAGGCTGCAGGTGCTGCGTAGTCGTGCGAGTGTCGCGAAGTGCCCTGGTCTAGCAAGGAGCGCTAGCAGAGCCAGTAGCTGTGGGGATGGCACGCAAGTCTGCGGGCGCGCGCGAAATCAGGACAGAAGCTTTAATCCCACATCGTGGAGAGACGAGGCGCCGCTGCGCCATAAATTGAATTTGTGATATTACCTTAACGCCTCCGTAAGCACAGGGGTGAGGTCCCTCACTTGCCCGCACGCACGCCTCGTTCGCGGCTTGACCACGTGGATCTGGCGGGATCCGACCGACCCAATCCTTGAGCACTCCTCGCGCATCACACCACTTGCAGGTGCGCCTGGTTCCGGGTACGATCCGACCCGCATATCCGTGTGGCTCTGGGAGAGCGTCCCTGAGTGAATTGCTGAGAGAGAGAGACGCTCGGGTGCAGGCAGACTGAGCGTGGAGAGACTTAGCCGCAAGGAGAAGAGAAGAAGCAGAAGAAGAAACTGAGCGAAGGAGAGACCAAGGCAGAGAAGAAGAAGAGGAAAGAAGCCTTCGCAGGGGAAGAAGGAAGAGCAAGGCAGAAGCAAGCCAGAGAATGAAAGAAAGGTCAAGTGAAGACAGCCAAGATCAGAAGAAGAAGAAAGAAGGAAGGCAAGGCAGGAGAAGAAACAAGAGAAAAGATACAAAGGCAGGAAGAAGAAGCCTTCGCAAGAAAAGAAGAGAAAGAAGATCAGAAGAAGAAAAAGGGGAAATACTTTTAAGACGTATGATCACCGGATCAGACGTCCAATTTCATATTTTTTGTCATAATTACTTTTAATGGCATACATTCATATTTGAATTAACATTTTGAGTAAATTAGAGTGTTCAATTATATTTTGATTAGTAGTAAATTCCATTTGCTCCCTGTGTTCGACCTCGGATACTCCGATTTTCGAGTAATAAAATTCTCTATTTGTTTGAACGCTTTGTCGGCTATACTACAACGTGACATCCTTTAAAACTGCACAAAAGCGTGCGAACACTTTGCTGCCATACTAGCAGCAGAGTTAACTCTGTCGCTTCCTACCGCATCACGCCGTACCAAGCGCGTGTGCCCCTGACCTCATCCTCGTCGCCACTCCCTCCCTCAGGGTCCTTCTTCCTCAACGACGGCAGTTACGCGCCGTCCACTCCGCTGCCTCCCTTCCTTCCAGATCACTCTAGGTACCCTCTCCATCCTCTCCTCTCTCTTTTTCCCTGCTATTTTATCTAATTATCCCCCGACAGTGACTAACCACCTCCACCGTCCTCGCCTCCAACCGACCTCCGGCGAGCCGCCCACACCATTCCGCCCCTCCACACGGCTCGCCAACCATCTCGTAAGCTCCACCTCACCACCAGGAACACATTCCGCCCCTCCACTGCCACTCCAGACCTCCACAGTAGCCCCCCGAACAACCCCACACCTCCGGCCACAGGTTGACCTAGGCACGCACGCCTAGGCCGACCTGTGGCTTGCAGCACCGCGCAACATCTTCGCCGTGCCGTGGCGAAGGTGTACAGCTAGTCTGATTGGGCCAATAGGCCGTCCTTGTGTATGATAGGTTGCAGCTCCTGTCGCCATTGACGGTCGAAGCAGCAAGAAGCTTCGTAGCAGCTTCAGGCGCCAGGGCTCCCAGGCTGCAGGCGTAGTAGGTTCACGCGAGTGTTGCGAAGCGATTGAGGCCAGCAAGTCACGCTGCGAAGCCAGCAGCTGGGGCAATTGCACGACGAACGCTCTGCGAGGGCGCGCGAAATTGGGATTGACCAGATTGTCCCACATCGTGGAATCGCAAAACACAGGTGTAATATAAATTATTTTTCTATTTTATGCTCACTGCCTCCGTAAGCACAGGGGTGAGGTCCCTCACCTGACCCACTCGCCTCGTCCGCGGCTTGACCTCGGGGATCTGGCGGATCCGACCCGACCCTAATCTTGAGCACTCCTCACGCATCACCACCTGCCGGTGCGCCTGGTCCCGGGTGCGAAGCCAACCCGATTACCCGTGTGGCTCTGGGAGAGCGTCCTTGAGCGAACTGCAGAGAAAGAGAGAGACGCTTGGGTAGAGGGACGGGGGTAGGTTTTGCATTGGCTGTGGTTTACGTAGGAGCAGAGGAAGAAGCGGACACTTAGCCGCTGCAGCAAGGGAAGAGAAGAAAGAAGAAGATGCTGTGTAGCAGAAAAAGAAGGAGAAGCTTTCGTAGAGAAACAAAGACAAGGAAGGAGGAAGCTTCGAAGGAAAGCACAAAGAAGAACTGAAGAAATAGAAGGAGCAGGAGCAGAAGAGCAAGAGATCTGAGAGAAGGAAGGACTGCAGTAAAGACAAAAAGAAAAGGAAGACAAGAGAGAAACAAAGGCAGAAAGAGAAAGAAGTGCAAAGAAGAAGAAGAGCCAACGAAGAAGAAGAGAGAAGGGAGATTACATTTAAGATGTCTGACACAAAAATCAGACGTCCAATTCTATTTTTCTTTTACAATTTTTTTTTAAAAAACTCTCTTTGAATCAATTATTTAACAGTTGTATTCTTTGGTTTTCAAAAGTACTGAGATTGCTCCCCGTGTTCGACATCGGATACTCTAGTTTTTCGAGTAATAAAATTCTTTATATTTGTTTGAACGTTTTGTTGGTTATACTACAACGTGATATGCTTTAAACCCGCACAAAAGCGTGAGAACAGTAGCCCTAATTGATTTTGCTCTTTTTTCCTTTTCAGAATACTTAAGAGAGAGAGTAATCAGAGATTACCTACCCCTGGTGTGTTTTGATGTACGGCTGTCTTTTCTTTGAATCTTCTCCCTGATACAACCACAAAGAAAAGAGATATATCAAGTTAGTACCAAATTAGGAATTGTAATCAAGAATTCTAAATTGCCCGTTGCTCCCCGTTAACGGCACCAAAATGTTGAGAGTGTTGAATCAGGTTTTAAAAGTATTGCGTTGTAGTACAGCCGAAATAGCGTTCAAAATAGATAAAATTTTATTACTCGAAAAGATTTCCGAGGTTGAACACAGGTAGCAAATTGGTATTTAGAAATCAAGATTATAATTTAAACTTGAAAGAAATTGCAATAGTAGCAGTGTCAGAGTGCAAAAATATGGGAGTAAAATGGTGATGTAGATCATCAAATACTCCTCCAATATCACCAAATGATTTAATATATAAATATGCACTGGAGACTAGAATCTATCGTCTGATTCCTTAATCAGACGACTTAAAGTGTCTGAGTTCTTCTTCTCTTTCTCTTCTCTGTCTTCTCCTTCCTTGTTCTTCTTCTTTCTTCAGCTTCTGCGATTGCTTTTCCCTTGCCTCTCTTCTACCTTGGCTTTTCCTTTTTCTTCCTTCTTTAGCTCCTGCCTTTGGCCTTTAGCTTTGGCCTTCTTCTTCAGCCTTCTGCCTTCTCTGGCTTCCTCTTCCTTTCTTCTTTTGGCCTCCTCTTCCTCTTCAGATTATGGCTAAGTGTTGGCTGGAGAACCATGTAGCAAAACCTACCCTACTCACGTGTAGCTCTCCTCACTTTCTCTCCTAGGATACACTCTCCCAGAGCCACAAAAGTAATCGGGTTGGGTGCGTACCTTGGACTAGGCCCACTGGCGTGCAGTAGTGGGTGAGGAGTGCAATCGGGTCGGGTCAGGCCAGGTCTGCGGGGCGTGCTCGCGGACGAGATCAGGTCAGGTGAGTGGGACCTCACCCCGTGGATCTGAGGCAATAAGGCTACTTCACTTTTTCCTTTTATGCAGGTGTGGGTGGTCTTCCATTTCCGAGGTGGGACTAAATGTCCCACCCTTTCCTTGCGTGCCTGCAGCAGGGTGAGCTTCGCAATAGCAGCAGGCGTGGAGTCTCTTGACTCCAATTGAAGGCCTGAGTGCGTACGCGAGAGGCTTCTGTACACCTGGGACAGCAGCACCTGGAGCAGCAAGGCCTGGGCGTGGCTTTGTTGTGACTCGTATAGCATGTTTTTGATAAGAAAAAGCGTCGTAGTATAGTGTGCAATACGGTCAACAAAAATATTTATAAAGATAACGAGACTTGGAGTCCCAGTCATTCGTCTATGGGAGGCATTTATGGAAATGTAGATTTGAAATCAATCTCTTTCGCTCTACTTGCTTAAAATCTCATGTCGGTTTATGGTGATTTACGTATTGATGTACGACATGCTAGTTGCCAAAAGATAGTAATTAAAACATGCAACTTCAATCACACCAAAAGATGATAATTAGGCACATGGTGATTTTCAACATATATATTTATCTATATAAAAGATGATGATGATATCAGAGCTACAGAGCACAGGTAGAGGAATGCTTGTACAGGGAAATAAAACTACTCGCTACCATAAAACGATTGCATACATGAATCTATGGGGGGATTTTGCATGCATCATTGGGGGAGAAGTAGGGAACTACACTGTTAAGTAGTAAATAAAGCATGTAAATCTAAGAAGAACTATAATTTAATATAGCAGAAATAAGGGCATTTGGAGGTGGCTCCGATGGCCTTTGAGTTGGTTGAGAGGAGAAGGAGGGGCGGCCAATGGTGCTTATGCCGACCCTTGGAGAGAGGTTAAGGAGGTGATTCAGCATCTTGGCATGGAGGTGGTGGTGGCCATGGTGAAGCTACTCGTGGACATGGAGGTGGAGTGGATGTGGAATGAAACTAAGCTAAATGGAACCAAGAGTGGATGAAGCCAAGAGTGAATGGGTGCAAATAGCCACCCCTTAGGTCTTTTTATAGACCTAAGGGAAGCTCTCTAGAGAATTATGGAATTCTCTAGAGAGGCCTATGGTGGGAGCTCGTGGGAGAGTGAGAGAGAGAGGATGGATGGTGGTTTTTAGATCCACCAAATGTGAATCTAAAAATTGAATGGCTCTTGGTTGCTAATTTTAGCAACCAAGGCAACAACACATGGTAGAGAGTTATAGAGAACTCTAGGCTAGGTATTTTCATGTGGATGGTGTGTGTGGGTGTGTGTGGGTCGAAACTTAGGTGGCTAGGTTGATTAGGCTAGGTTCTAGTGGGTTTAGGTCAAGGTAGGTCTCAAATTAGGGTTGTAAAGCCTAATTCATTAAGGTAAAGTGTAATTAAACTTAATACAAGTTTAATTGGGTGTGTGAAAACTTAATTGAGAGTAAAATAACTCAATTAAGTTATGTCTAGGTCAATTGGACTCTCATTGAATCCAATTGGATAGTGTGTGCTGAGATCAGGGCTCAATTGGACTCAATGAGTCCAATTGAATAGGCTAATGGAATTGACTAAGATCTAAGTCAATTAGGTTTAGTGAGGACCTAATTAGGTCCTTAGGGAGGTCTAGAGGTGATGTACTAGGGTTAAGGTACCTTAATTTAGGTTCCCATGGGTTTGGAATTGGGTTTAGGGACCTAGAGATCTAAGATCAAGGCTTGAATCTCAAAACAGGGTCTGGAGGGCGGTTCTGGACGTCCAATAATAGTGTCAGACATCTTATAGTGAAAAATCAGAAGTCCAGACTTGTCTGGATGTCCAATCAAAGTCAGGAGGGATTTTAGGTTCTGTCTTGGCTATTCTGTAGAAATTGGACATCTAACCAAGTGTCTGGAAGTCTAATAACACTGCAGAAGTGGGTTTAAGGTGTGCGGGAGTTGGCTAAGGGTTCTGGACATCCTATAACTTATCTGGACGTCCATATAGAGGCTAGAATTAGGGTTTTAAGGTTTCCTAGGGTGTGGTGACCTAATCTAAGGGTGGCTAAGGCTTGGAGAGGCTTCTAGGATGTCCTAGGGCTAGGATGGACCTAAGTTCTTCATAATTTATTGCTTTATTCCTACTTAAATAGAATAGCATACCTCAACCCCTTACATTGTTGCCTACTACATCTTATTCTAGGTCTTCTGCTCCAGCTCTGCTGCAACTCCAGTTATTCTTTATTCTTCAGATCTAGCTTTAGATCTACCTTCTGGTCAGCTTATTACCTGTAATTGACATAATGTACCTAATTTGCACATTATAGCATTATTTTATGCATAGCTAAAAGAAAGCAATAAGGATGCAAGTAATGCTTATGCATGCGTGAACTGCCCTAACTTATGCTAAGTCCTAGCCTAATTTAGGTCAATTAAGACCTATGATTGCTGAGCAATTAGGCTTCAAGCTTGCTTCAAGCTCCGCAACAATGGCGGAGGGGTGACGAACCTGAAAACACAAGATCGACCTTGAGACCACGTCAAAATGTTCAGAGAGGGTCGCTGGAGCACGGTGAAGGTGCTGGGGGTGTTGGTGTGGCGTGGCAGTGTTTGTGCGTGTGTGCCTAGGGCACACTATGTGCGAATGTGTGGGTGTGTTCGGTTAGGTGCGTGGGTGAGTGGTGCGGTGCGTGTAGTGAGGGGAAGGGGTTAGCGAAGCGAGGCGGAGCTCGTGGGCTTGTCGGCGAGGGTTGGGGTGGCCTGTGGAGATGGAAGGGATGGAGGTCAGCAGTGGTCGATTTTGGGGAATAAAGGGTGGAGAAGAAAATATATGGGAGACAAAGCTTATCTGGGAGGTCAAGGGACGAAGGGGGTGAGCGGAGGCGTCGGGTTTGGTGTAGCCAACGTTGAAGACGAAAGTGGCTCCGGTGAGGTGGGATCGGTGAGGACGAAGAGAGGGAAATGCCTGCTGGTATGGCGAGGCACGGACGAAGTAAGGGAAGAAGAATCCACTGCAGGTATGGCGGTCGGACTAGGAGGAGGAGCAGGGAATGTCGCTCGACCTCGAGGAGCTTACGGCCGTGAAGGGAAGAGAGGAGCTAGGGGTGTTTGCAGCCAAATTCAAGTGTGGAGGAGTCGGGTGATCGGGGCTTCTTTAAATAGAGCTCTAGAGGTCGGTTAGGGCTTGGGAAGCAAGCTTCCCAAGCAAGGAAGGCTCGCCGGAGTAGGATTCTGTTAGGATACCCATATCTCTCCTGCCTTCACATGAGAGATTGGGAAAGAATCAGGGATCAAAGATGGGTTCAGATTGAAGGGATTTTCTCAGAGAATCTCCCTTCCAATTTTGGAGGAGATCCTCTGAGCAATCAGGGAGAACTCTCCTTTCAAAGCTTGCCGGAGTAGGATTCCTCCGCTATAATGGCGGAGGGATCTGTTAGTGAAAATGATGAAGCTAGGGGTCTGTTTGTAAGGGTTTTTGAAAGATAGGGGTATAAATGTAATCAGGCTAAACCTTTTTGCAAACTAGGTCAAGATGAATTCCCCTTAGGTCCAAATTTTGGTACAAACCTAATTTGGACCTAGAATCCAATGGTGAAGTTGGATTTTGGGTTTGGGCATGTTTGGCTAGGAAATTATGCAAAAACCTAATTTAGGGCAAGTATTTGTCTGAGACCCTATTTTAGGTCAACATGGGTTCCAATGGCCAAATTGAAGGTACTAAACCCTAGAGGATATTTTTCTATATTTTTTAGAGGGTTTAAGTGAATTTTATCCTGACCAGAACCTTGGTTAATCAATTGGGTCTGTTTTAGGGTTTCAAGAAATCATTTAATTCATAGGACACACACACAAACTCGTTTCTGTTTGATCCAACCCACTTATAATCTTATTAAGACCATTTGACCTTTGTTTAGCCCTTAAGAAAACCCATGGTTGTACTGCATTGGTAAAATTACAGTTTTACCCCTAGTTTCTTGTGTTTCTCTTATAAAGGTTCTGCAGCGAATTTGGACCTTCAGTTGGTTATGTAGGAGCATTTATTCTCTTCATTGGGTCAAAATGAGCTAGTTAGGGCTCATGATGGTGTTTCCATCAAGTTGTCGGATCAGGGGCGTGTGGCTGAGATTAAAGGCACAACTTTACCGACGTTTAGCTACAATGACGTATGCGTCTGTCACTAAAGGCCCTACATTTAACTTTAAAGTTTTTAAAAGGACCATTTTGCCCTTTCACCTCACCTATATGAGACCCTACGCCCCACATATTTCACCATCCCTTCCTTCATCTTTCAACCTCCCAAAGAGCTAAGAACAATGTTCTCATGCTCGCTCTAGTGCTCCTAAGCTATAGGAAGCTCCGTTAGAGTTAAAATATAAAATTTTCCACTTTTCATCCCCTTCGCGGGGCTCTCGCCCCTATTCCGGAAGTGGATCCCACGACGTTAACACTCTACCTCATCCCCGACTCTTCCATATTTGCTCTCCTTCCACCATGTTCGTTCTCCTTACTTCAGGCGTCGTTCATCCGACTAGTCCTTCAAGCATTCTTCGAGGAGGATAATCTCTCATCCCCTATCTTTTTATCACTTTTTAGACTAGATTTTCAGCTTTGTAATTGTAGCAAATAATTGTAATTGACAGTATCTTAGATATAAATTGTTATTCTCTGTCTTTCTCTCTCTTGTTTATATTGCAAGTAGATTAGTTTTTTATAGCCATTGTGAATGTTTCCATTATGACAAAGTTTACAAAAAATTATAATTACGGATTAGAATCGATGTAACCTCCCTGTGTTCGACTTGGGACTCACAGGAGTTTTGGTTAAATGATTATTTGGTGGCGGATTTTCTTTCGAATTTTACAATGACTTGGGTTTCCAAACTCCAACTTTTAGCGATGATTTTCTTGCTCATTAGGCTAGCCATGGTCTTAGCCTCGACCCACTTGGTGAAATAGTCCATCGCCACTAGTATGAATCGCTTCTGAGCTAGGACGGGTGGGAAAGGGCCTATGAAGTCCATGCCTCATTTGGCAAAGGGGATGGGTGACATGATAGGCACTAACTTTCCAAGCAGCAAGTGGTGCAAGGTAGCAAACCACTGGCACTTGTCACACTTGTGCATGAATTCCTTGCATTGCTACTTCATTTGGGGCCAGAAATACCCCGCATGGAACAACTGAGCCAAGAGTGCCTTGTACCCTTCATGGTTCCCACATACACCTCTATGGGCTTCTTGGTGTGCCTGAGATGCCTCTTCTTTTGTAAGGTAGCGCAACAAGGGGGTGGAATACCCTCACTTGTACAATTGCCCCTCTATTGAGGTGTACCTGGAGGCCTTCAGGTTGAATGCCTTGGGCCGCATTTCCCTTGAGGGCAACTCACTTGTGTTCAAGTAGGTGATGATAGGCGTCATCCATGATGTGGATTACTCTATCATGAACATCTTGGGAGCAATTACTATTTGCTCCTTTAGAGTTTGAAGGTAGATGTCCTCCTCTTACTCGAGCGGGATCATTGAGGCTAGGTGGGCTAAAGCATCTATGAGGGGTTGTCGAATTGAGGTATCCGCTTGATTAACATGATCTTGAAATCCGACAGTTCCTCCTTGACCTTGTTGGCATACAAGAAAATAGTTGGATCCTAGGCTTGGCACTCACCATTGATTTGATTGGCGACCAACTGGGAATACGTGTAGACTTCTAGTAAGGATGTGCCTCTTGATTTTGCTTCTCGGATGCCGACTAACATGGTCTCATATTCCACCTAATTGTTGGATGCTGGGAAGACAAGTTTAATGGTGTACTTCTGAGTAATGTCGTCTGGGGTGGTGAAGGCTATGCTGATCCCACTCGGCTGTCATGGGCAAGGCATTAACATATATCTTCCAGGGTAGGGTGAGGGAGGCATCTGGGTCTATAAATTTCACCATGAAGTCTGCTAAGACTTGTCCTTTGATCGATCTCCTCAGTTGGTATTGGTCGTCAAATTTCACCAACTCCATAGCCCACTTTATCTATCATGTTGACCTCGTGGGTTTATGTAACATTCATCGCAGGGGGTAGTCAGACATGGCTACTATGGCATGGGATTGAAAGTACGGACGTAGCTTTATGGCAGTGGTCACCAAATCTAGTTAGAGTTTCTTAATGACTGTATACTTAGCTTCTGCACCTTGATACGTCTTGCTGATGAAGTATACTAGTTGTTGCCCCCCTTCTCGTTCGTCGACTAAGATGGCACTAACGGCGGTTAGGGACATCACCAGGCGTAAGTAAAGAGATTCCCTAGGCTTAAGAGCCGTCAGGATGGGGGGACTTCTAAGTGCTTCCTTTGCTTCCTGTAAAGCCTTCTAGCAATGGGGAGTCCAATGGGTGGCCGTATAGCCTTTGTCCTTTTTTATACACTCAAAGAAGGGAAGGCATTTGTCAGAAGATCGAGACAAGAATCGGCTTAAAGAGGCGATTTTGTTGATTACTGACTGCATCTCTTTCAGTGTACTTGGTGGTTCCAAGGCCATGATTACTTGAATCTTGTTGGGGTTGGCTTCGATTCCTCTGGTGGAAACTAAGAACCATAGGAATTTCCTGACCGAGACCCCAAATACACCTTAAGACATGGAACACTTCTGCCAAATGTTCTAAGTGTTGAAGGAAGTTTGATCTCTTCACCAACATATCATCTATGTACACTTTGAATGATTTTCCTATTAAATGAGAAAAAATCATATTTACAAGGTGCTGGTAAGTTGTTCCAATGTTTGTCAAGCCAAAGGGAATGACTCTATACTGAAACAGACCCCTATCTATTATGAACAAGGTATGAGGTATGTTTGCTAGAGTAAGACTGATCTAGTGGTACCTGCTGTAGGCATCTAGGAAGGACATGTGGGATTAACCACTGCAGGAGTCTACCAAAGCATCCACCCTCGACAAGAGGAATTCACCCTTTTGGCAGGCTTCATTCAGGTTGGTGAAGTTTACGCAAATTCGCCATTTTCCATTGGTTTTCTTCACCATGACCACATTGAGAGCTATGCCAAGTAAAAGGAATCCTTGATGAAGCCAGATTCAAGGTGCTTCTGGACTTCAGCCTCGGCTGCTTACCACTGCTCAGTTGACTTGTGCCTACGTGCTTGTTGACTGCTCGGGCGCCCCCCTGAATGTTGAGGTGGTGCTATGTCAGGGACAAGTCCACCCTTGGTACGCCATTGGCGGACTAAGCGAATACGTCCGTGTTGGTCCTGAGTCTCAAAGGGATCAAGGTCTGCTTCGACCTTGTCAAGCTTGGTAGTGTCGTCAGGATACAGTTGGATAGCCATGGCTGAAGAGCCTGGTTGGAGTTTCAAAGTCACTGGCATATCAGCTAGATTTGTTTCCTGTTGGATCGCTTGGATCTAGCTTCTCTTCTTCCCCCATTTCTGTGGCTTGGGGCGTCTTTGCTCCATGGATCATTCCAGCTCAATCCTTAGCAGTTCTCTCCCGACCATTTGATCCCCATGTACTATTCCTCCTCCTTGAGGAGTTTAGAATAGCCTGAATTGGAAATATGAGGAGGGGATCAAGCGGAAGGCGTGGGTCGTTGGGTGGCTGTTGATGCCGTCAAATGCCGTCGTCAACCTGGCCACTATGATTGTGGCCATCCTATTTAGATGCCTGTCTCCATCGCAAATGGACAAAGGAAGGCTGATCCCTCCTTTTGGCGTCACCTTATGATCGCTGAACCCTACGACTGGGTGAATTGACAGGGAGAGGTGCTCTTCTTTGAAACCCAACTTGAGCAGCATCTTTGAAAAGAGGATGTCAATGAGGTTGCCTTTGTCCACCAGGAGCCTAGGATGTAGCTATCCTACTAGTAGGAGGATCACCAAGAGCAGGTCAATATGCTCTGACGGGTTAGGCAGAGAGGCGAATAGTGTAGAGGCCGCCTATTTGACGGAACCTCTCTCGCCTCACTGAAGAGTACGAAATGCACTGTAAGGTGCTAATCCGAAGGGAGTGGCTTGCTGACTTGGGGTTTTGTTGACCTCGAAAATGACCTCGACCTCCTTGTCTGAGGGTTTAGGCGGTGGGAGATAGGCATTCTGGGTAACACAGCCATTACCACCAGAACTTGGCAGTGGTACTCTGCCGGGGGAAGAAAAGGAGATACTGCCTACTCGATCTTGCTAGCCGCTGTCCTGTCTGGATCTTGGTTCATGGCAAGGACCATGTTGACTCCTTGAAGTTGTTGGAGCTTCTCCTTATGGTAGTCTTCTGGACCCTCCATGGGTCTCTTGCCCTTGTCTTGGCTCTCATTTCACTTGATGAATTGGGCCAAGTTTCCGTGCCAGATCTAGGACTCTATCTGGTCGCGCATATCCTAGCAATCTTCAGTAGAGTGCCCCCAGGCCTTGTGGTACTTGCAGTAGGGCCTGGATTCAGCCTTCTTCTTTAGAAGCTTTGGTGGAGGCAGTAGATCTTTGTCTATGGACCAGACCTCTGCCAGCACATCCGCCTGGTTCATAGCCAGGGGAGTGTATTCTTCAAAAAGCTCTTGCCTGGGCTAGTGGGGTCATTGTTTCGACCCTTGGCGGGCTAGTCTCTTCTCTGATTGTGGAAGTTAGCCTTTCGCTTATCAAAGCGACTACCTCCACGGATGGATATAGGAGCCAGCTCTCCTATGGTCCTCTTTTCTTCAACGGGATCGAGATCGTCTCCGTATTCTTCTGCCATGCAACTATGAGAGCGAAAAGAGTCATTCTATTTGGCGAACCTTGTAGCCCTATCCCACAACTCTACCATATCTCTAGGCGGGAAGTCATTGATGTCATACTAAAACCTCTTGGTCAGGAGACCTGACTTGAAGTATTAGATGGCTATGCCATCATGAGGCCTCTTGCACTTGAAGTATTGGCCCTTGAATCAGTCTAGGTTGGACCAGAAAGATTCATTCTTTGGTTGCCGGATTTTCGACAACCTTTCTGGGTTGTCTCTAACCCTTTGCTATCCTGCAAGGTACTGGCAGAACTTATCTGTGAGTTCTTGGAAGTAGGTGATTTGTCCGGTCAATATCTCATTAAACCACTTATGGGCCATACCGAATAGATAAGATGGGAATACCCGGTAGGGCTCTCCATCTGGGTAGCCATACATCAACATCATCTGGCAATAGCTCCCCATGAAACTACTGGGGTCTGCCATCCCGTCATATTGGGCCATGACGAGCCGCTTGAATTTCTCCTGTAGGGGGGCCGTCATCACCTCCTTTGTGAAGGGATAGGTGGTGACATAGGCACGTGGTCATATACCCCTCATTACTCTAGTGACATGGTGGACAATCTCGAGTATTGAACCTCCACCATTGGTCTCCAAGGGTTGAGCCTCGAACTGCTCTCCCAATGAAGGTGGTAGGGAGCTTTAAGAGGGCTAGGAGGAGATTCCCTTTTGGCTACTAAGCTCACGTTTTAGCTTCTCGAGTTGTTCACACAGGCGGGTGTTTTCCTCTTCCACCATACGACGCCGCTTTATTTTTTCATCTTCTGGACTGGAACTTTAGGGTTCCTCCAGCTGGTCTTGCCCAATTCCTTGATTTGCCTAATATAGAGGAGTTTGTCAGCAATTGACTCCTGCTTTGCCTTTAGAGCCTCTAGCCTGGCCTCGTACTCTCCTTCCCTCACTTGCATCTTGAGGAGAGGTTCCCGCTCGGGGACCTCAAGTAATCGGTTAGGTTGAGCCAGCTTCTGCTTACTAGGCCTGGTAGGCTGGGGACATCTCTTGGATACTGAGATGCTCGATTTCGCCTTCACCACTGCCTTCTTAGGATTACCATGAGAGGAATTGCGAGTCATGGGGGCCATCGCTAAGGGTTTGGACAAGGAAATAGTATTGTATGATAATTGTTTCCCACAGAGGATGTCAATTGATCGGGTTCCTTCGTAATCGGAGGATTTGACTCAACAATCACACACAAGCAATCATAGAAAAGAGGCGAGAGAGTTGGTGACCCAGTTTTACCAAAAGGGGTGTACATCTGGGGTGAAGGCAGTGCTCCCAAATTTCCACTAGAATTAGTGGTAGTATAGAATCTCTAGTTTTCTCTCTCCCAGCTTGTGTGGAGAGAGCTCGTGAGGGCTTCTCTTCCCTATTTATAGTACAAGCAATATCCCAACAATGTAAGATCTTCCACAACGGTCCTCGCGGATTCTCTGGTATGTCCATTTTTTGGCTATTAATAGCGCTGATAATGTCACCGCTACTACCATCGTGGGTGTTATCGTCGCCTCTTTGACTCCAGTCAACCTGGGTGCTTTGACGGGCCAGTCTTATCTAGATCAGCCTAGATATAGGCAGGTCCGGATTCGTCTGAGCATAGGCGGGTCGGGCGAAGTCGAATTCGCCTGTTTGCCTAGTATCTGGGTAGCCAGATCCGTTGTTGGGCCTTGTGCAGAGTGTTAGGTCCGATGACGCTTTCTACCCTTCATTACTAGCCAGCTGACTCGTGCTTCATGGTAAGCATAATGATTTTACTAATGGAATATTATATTATAAAGAGTGTGCAAAACATGTCAAATGTATGTATCTCCTGAGCAAATGTGCACTTAAGATTTCAAAACTCTGTGTGTTTGAGCTTTCAAGATGGAAGGAAGAGGCATTTTTGTATTTTTCATTTTTAATTTTTTTTAAGAAAGAGAATGAGGTTCCTACGAGTAGTTGGGTAAGTGAGATTTAATGGGAAGAGGTTGGGTAAGCAAAGGGAAGAGGTTCCTACAAGTAGTTGGGTAAGCAAGGGAAAGAGAATTACACTTATGTCCATCCAAACACAGATGCAAGGAAGAGGTTTTTTCTTTTTATTTTTGATCTTTTTTTAAGCAAGGGGTAGGGTTCCTATGAATAGTTAGGTGGGTGAGTTTTAATGGGAGAGGTCTTTTCCTATTTTTTTAAGCAAGGGGGAAAGGTTCTTGTGAGTAATTGGGTGGGTGAGCTTTATTGGGAGAATGACATATGTTTATCTAAACGGAGCTGCAAGGAAGAGAAATTCTTATTTTTTTTATTTTGAATTTTTTTTTAAAGTATGGGTGTTATAACCTGGGGCATCAACCGTCGTTTAAGACGTCTGGGAAGTGGTTCAGACGTTTGGTCAGACATCTGGAAGCCTTCCCAGATGTCTGGAATTAAATTTTTTCGGCGTACGGGTTCGTATTTGCGCGCGCATGCGTGCAGACTGAACCCGCCGCCCTCCTCCTTCTCTTTCCTCCCTCCCTGCAGACGCAGCCTTTTACTCCCTCTCTCTCCCCGTGGCTGCCTTCAAATACACCTCTTTCTCCCTTACCCTCACCCTCACTCCACCGCCTCTTCTTCTTCTTCCCCCTGTCAGCGAGAGAGCGAGCGGGTGAGAGCGGCAGCAGTGACTGCTGCGAGTGTGTGGGGAGGAGGGGCTGTTGCGAGAGGGAGAGGGAGCTCGACCTTGAGGGTGCGAGCTCGCCGGGGCAGTCAGAGCCGACCGGCGGGTGCACAGCAAGCGTGTGGTGCCACGGAGAAGCTGCTGCAGCTCAGGCAGCAGGCGGGCGCGGCGCGGCACGACCGTGCGCTGAGGGCGGAGGGCGAGGAGGTCCTGATTTTGGGAAAATTTCCCAGAATCAGACGTCTGGACTTACGTCTAGACGACGCAGGAGACGTCTGGAGGAAGGTACGGACGTCTGAAAGGTATGTTTTTTTTACCTTCTCCTTTCGCATGTACGGCCATGCAGCCGTTCCGCCAAAGTCTTCTGCATCCTTTTGTGTTGAGAACGGGCACGTGTGTGTGCAGGACTTGTTCGGGAAGGCGCAAGGGCACGCCATTCCACACAAATCAGACGTCTGGGTAGAGCACCAGACAACGGAGAGGGTCTCCAGACGTCCAGAGTGACAGTCGGACGTCTGGAAACTAAGTCCAGACGGTTCAGTGGGCTTCTGGACATCTGAAGGACTATGTAGATCAAGGTATGACCTGAGCAATCATTTAAGATGTCTGGAAGAAGTTCCAGACGCCTGATTTTGGACAGACTCGTCGTTTTTGACTCGTTTAGGGTCCGTTCGGAGTCCGTTTTTCGCGTTTCAAGTTTCGTTCTTCTCAAAGTTAGTTCCTCTACCTGTTTACTGTAATTGTATACTATTCTGAGTAGCTCTTTATATTTGATCCTTGTGTTAGGACCCCATTCCGTTGCGGCTCTGGGGGTTGCGGAGGCGTGCGGGCCTGCCGATTATGCCCCCAGTACTCCCGACTTCACGGGTAAAGTGGCTCTTTATTTTATTTATAAAAAATTATACACTTGTGAAATAATTAATAGAGTCTAGGGCATTGCATGAACCCTAGGATTGAGAAATTAGATTGAATGATAGATCATAGGGTATTGCATGAATCCTAGGACTGGAAAACTAGATCGAATGATAGATCCTAGGGTATGGCATGAATCCTAGGATTGGAAAACTAGATTGAATATCCATACATTGCAATTTTGGAAAAGTAGAAAGGAAACGATAACTGCCTGTAATTGGTTAACAGCTGTCTGTTTATGAATTAATAATTATTGTTGAGAACATGAGTTCTATGAATATAAAGCTGAAACGGTGAAACCTAAATTGGCTGAGTTAAAAGAGCATGAACCCTACGGGGAATTAGGAGTAGAACTCCTAGAAAGTAAATGGAATAGAATTGGGGAAGTGAGCTGGCCCTTGAGTATGGAGTACCAAGGAGAGCAACTGTCGCCCTATTTAGTGCAGAGCAGAGCTAGCCGCCCCAGGGACTCGGGATTTGGTCTGGCCACTTTGTACCGACTTTTGACCCTCGTGTACATAGTATCGAGGAGAGCTACTAGTGTAGGGAGAGTACTAGCTACCCCACGGGCCCCGGGGTTCTGCTAGCCCTCCCACACCAACTTGTTAGGCCGACTGGGCAAACTAGGGTAGTTAGGCGAGGGTGCGCGGACTGTGGAGGGGCAAGACCCCTGTTTGGTTACTGTGGAGGGGCTGGACCCCGGTTATTGAGAGGGCGCTGCCCTATACTGGTTCCGTGCTGTACTTTGGGCACACCCGTTAACGGAAACGACTGACCGCGTGCCAGTGCAGGGTAGCTACCCATGCGTTTATCGCGCATGCCGTAGTCACCGGTACGTCTGTCAGTGAGCTTGGGGTGGTTGACTGAGGGTATGACCACCACGGGGGACTCTCCCGGCCAGGAGAGCACCACGTGTTACTTCTACTTTTTGGAAAAGACTGCAATCAAGATCATTCCCACGAGGAACATTCAAGATAAAGAGAAAGATATGAGAAATAATCCAATAGTAATTGTAACGAGCGCGTGCCCCAGACGCCTTTTAAGACGTCTGGGAGGTGGCCCAGACGTCTGTCAAGACGTCTGGGATCACATCCAGACGTCTGACCAGACGTCCGGGATAGTTTACAGACGTCTGGTGAACAGTTATGCTCGCACGGGATATTCGTCTGCGCGCCTGTGCGCGCAGACCTGCGATTCTGCCTCTTTCTTTGCGGCTGCAGGCGGCTGCGACCGCCTTCTCTCTCCTCACCGCGCGGCGTTAAAAGGGGGGCGCGCCTCCCCTCCCGTCTCCACCATCTTCCTCCTTCTTCTCCTGCCTGTGCGCGAGAGCGAGCAGACGCGAGGGCGCAGCGGCAGCGGCAGCCGCAGTAAGCGCGAAGGAGCTGCGGCGTGCGAGGGCGGGGCTCTGCCGTGAGGGCGAGCTCGCCGGGAGGGGCTTGGCCGGCCGGCGGAGGGCGCAGGGGGCGCAGAGCGTCGCGGAGAGGGACCTGCTGCGAGCGGAGCAGCGGACGCGCGAGGTGCGACGCGGGCGGCGTCGCGAGCGGAGGCCGAGCAAGGTTCTGATTCTGGAAAAATTTCCAGAATCAGACGTCTGGATTGATATCCAGACGGCAAGGTCGACGTCTGTGAGATCATACAGACGTCTGAAAGGTGAGTTTCCGCTTTCTCCTTCCTTCTTGTCGACTGACCGTACTGAGGGAGGGGGTTGGCTGTGTGCAGGTTCGCTGATTCGCCATCCCTTGCGAATCAGACGTCTGGAAGTTGTACCAGACGGCGGGAGTGACCCCCAGACGTCCGGAGGGACCATCGGACGTCTGGGATCTAGGCAGACGTCCCCACAGACTTCTGGACGTCCGGGGAACCAAGCCGAACAGGTAATTCTCTGATCCACCGTTTAAGACGTCTGGAAGGAGTTCCAGACATCTGATTTTGCACAGTATTGTCTTTCTCGACCCGTTTAGGACCCGTTTGGGCTCCGTTTTCCGCGATTCGAGTTGCGTTCGTTTCAGAATTTATTCCTCTACCCGCCTACAGTAGCTATACACTGTTTTGAGACACTCCTTGTGTTTGATCCTTGTGATAGGACCTCGTTCGGTTGCAGTCTTGAGAGTCGCGGAGGCGCGCGGGATTCCCGATCACGCCCCCATTACTCCCGTTGTACCTGGTAGAGTGGCTTTAAGTATTAATAAAATCTGTTAAAGTATGGAACCATAACTAGAACCTAGGGCGTTGCATGAATCCTAGGAATGAGAAATATATGGAATGATAGCTCCTAGGTGTTGCATGAATCCTAGGGCCGGAAAACTAGATTGTATGATAGATCCTAGGATATGGCATGAATCCTAGGATGGAAAAACTAGTGGAATGTATATTACTGCAGTCTTGGAAAAATGGAAAGGAATATATAAAGCTGCCTGTAAATTTAATTAACAGCTGCCTGTTATGAATAAAGAAACATGTTTGAGATCATGGAATTTGAGAACGTGAATCTGGAAAGTGAAACATATGATGTTCTGAGATAAAGAGCTGGAACCCTACGGGGAATTAGGAGTGGAACTCCTGGAAAGAAAAGGAATGGAACTGAGATGTAGTTTGTACTGTCTCTTGGGTACGCAGTACCAAGGGAAGTACCTGTACCTGTTTTAGTGCAGAGTGGGGCCAGCCGCCCCAGGGACCCGGGGTTAGGATTGGCCGCTCTGTACCGACTTGTTGGCCCTCGTGTACGTAGTACCGAGGAGAGCTAGTAGTGTTAGGAGAGTACTAGCTACCCCACGAGCCCCGGGGTTCTGCTAGCCTCCTTCACCGACTTGTTAGGCCCACTAGGGCAAACCAGGGTAGTCAGGCGAGGGTGCGCGGACTGTGGAGGGGCAAGGCCCCGGTTTGGTTACTGTGGAGGGGTTGGACCCCTGTTACTGAGAGGGCTCTGCCCTGGTTCCGTGCTGTGCTTTGGGCGCACCCGTTAACGGAAACGACTGACTGCGTGCCAGTGCGGGCTAGCTACCTGTGCGTTTATCGCGCGTGCCGTAGTCACCGTTACGTCTGTCAGTGACCTTGGGGTGGTTGACTGAGGGTAGGATCACCACGGGGGACTCTCCCGGCCAGGAGAGCACCACGTGCTACTTCTACTTTTGGAAAAGACTGCAATCAAGATCGTCCCACGAGGACATCCGAGATCAAGTAAAGGATCTGAGAAGTAAATGAAATAGTGAGAAAAATTGAAAGATGTAAATAAAGGAAGTAATAGAACATAACAGCTACTGTACACTCTACTGTTGCCTTTAGTTAGTTTGCCACTCTACTCAGCGTTTTGCTGACGTGTTACACTCGTTACCTTTTTCAGGACCAGGTGTTGAGCAGCCAGGGTCGGCGGCTGCAGAGGACGCTGGGCCGAGTAGGGTCCAGTAGAGTTACCACAGCTTTGTACCCCTTTTTGTTTCTGTTCTAGTGAGTAGTTTTTGTTTCCGCTGTACCTTCTTTACCTGCAGTTTTTGTTATATGATAAATGTTGTTTTACTGTTGTGGTGGTGCCTACTGTAGTAGTTTCTTTCCTTACTGCTGTACTTTCTTACTGTTAGTTATATTCATGCTGAATGTGGTTTATTTTACTGTCTTTTGGTTACTTCCTCGTTGGACGACTGGGTCTTGGGATTAGTCGAGTCGGTCCGGTTCTCGTGTCTCGTAGGGACTCGGCAATCGGGTCGTTACAGTAATAAATGGAAAAAAATTAAAGAAAGAAATTAAAAATATAACAGCTACTGTCCACCTTACTGTTTTTCTCAGCTTTTGGTTGCCACTTTACTCAGCGTTTTGCTGACGTGTACCTTTGTCATCTTTTCAGGACCAGGTGTTGAGCAGGTAGAGCCGGCGGCTGCAGAGGGTGCTGGGCCTAGTAGAGCCCAGTAGTGTTACTTGTATAGTACCCACTGTACTTTTCCTTCTATTGTAGTGAGTGGTTTCTATTACCCCTATAGCCTTTTATTGTAAACTTCATGTTATGTACATGTTTATTTCTTTACTGTTGTGGTGGTGTATACTGTAGTATTTCTTTTCTTTACTGTTGTATTTTGTTACTGCTAGTTATATACAGGGTGAATGTGATTTATTTTACTGCTCTTTTGGTTACTTTCTCGTTGGACGATTGGGTCTTGGGCTCGGGTCGTAACAATGGGAGAGGGGTTCATCATAATTTATTTGTTGGATTGGTGGGATTTAATTTGAGTGTGACAAAGAGAGGGGAGAGAGCGAGAGAGTGGAGGGGGTGGGGGTGGAGCATGACATGCCAAATGTGTCATGCTTGTCTCTTGAGAAAATGTGTACTTAAAATTTCGAAACATGTGTACTTATAATTAAGATTTAGAGATGGAATTTTGTATTTTTTGTTTGCCAAAATATAGGGAAATGCATGATGTGAAGTATTTTGTGATGTAAGGTGGTGTGAACGTAGTCCCCACTTAATATTTAATGTAAAGAAATAAAAGAACTAAATGTTTTTGACGTCGTAGGTGCCAACATATTGAAAAAAATCACCACACCATTTTAATCTAAAATGCACATGTGATAAATAATTTTGTATCGGTGATAAATTATTCTGGTGATTTTACATTGGTGTAATTTTACATTGATGATAAATTATTTTAAGGTGACAAAATTATTCCAAAGGTGATCTAGTGGTTTAGTACTAGTGTAAAGTGATTTTGCACCCATATAAAGTGAATTTGACTTATGGGTTTAGAATTTAGGATTTAGGATTTAGGTTTATGAAAAGTTCTTTCATATATGATAAGTGATTTTTCACTTGAAAAGTAATTTTTCATCTTAGGGAACCCTAAACCCTAAGGTGAAAAATCATTTTTCAAGTAAAAAATCACTTGTTATAGGTGAAGAAACACTTGAATTTAATTTTGTACCGGTGTAATCTTACTTTGCACATGTGCAAAATTATTTCGATAGTGATATGGTAGTTTTGCATCGGTGTAAAGTGATTCAGAAGGTGATTTGTGTGGTTTGCACTTGTACAAAAGTAGTTTGTTGTTGGTTTCAACAATGTTGTACCATACCACACGTGGGTGTTTTTTTTGAATAAAAAGGAAATACATCAAGTTAGAACCACATTCATAACTCTTTATGTCACTTTTTGTGTCAACTTTTATGTTTCCAACACACACCCTTTTTGTTTTTGACATTTTTTTTAAGCAAGGGGAAGGGGTTCCTGCTAATAGTTGGGTGAGTGGGATTTACTTGAAAAATGACAGCTATGTCTAGCCTGATGGAAATGCAAGGAAGCCACATTCTTTGTTTCGTTTTTTTTTTTGATTTTTTGTCAATGCAAGATGGAGGGTTAAAGGGGGAGGGCAACATGTGGTGGGGGAGGGTCTTGCTTTAGTATATAGGATAGACTAATGGATATACCCACACTTAGCAGTTAATTATTAGCAAAATGGATACATAAAACATATATTAATAATGTATATATTATATTTCTTTAAATATACATATCAAATGTCCCACTTAATTTGAGAGGAAAACGATAGTTATTATAGATAGATATCTAGAGATATCCTAATAATATATATTATTTTAAATATATAAGTATCTCTTCTAAATATAATTTATTTATTGAAAGGTTAATTATTATCAAAACCAATACCTAAAGTTATATTAATAATGAAAAAATATATTATTTATCTTCTATAAATGAATATATCAAATATCTCAATTGACTTGAGAGAGAGCTAGATAGTTATTATATAATTTATTTATTGAAAATTTAATTATTAGCAAAAACTAATATTTAAAGGTACATTAACAATGTTTATATTATTTATCTTCTTTAAATATACATATCAAATATCTCAATTGATTTGAGAGAGAGAGATGGGTAGTTGTTATAGATAGATATATATCCAAAGATGTATTAATAATGTATATATTATTTTAAATATATAAGCAACTCTTCTAAATATAATTTATTTATTAAAAATTTAATTATTAGCAAAAATAATACCTAGGCATATATTAATAATTTGTATATTATTTATTTTCTCTAAATATACATATCAAGTGTCCTACTTGATTTTAGAGAGAGATGGATAGTTATTATAGATAGATATCTAGAGATATACTAACAATCTATATAAAAATTATTTTCGTACTCATTTTTATACCTATAATTGCATGCAATTTATGTAATGTATATTTGGTATAATTCAAAATTGCCTTGAATAAAATCATTTGAATATGATTCATTATGTTTGTATTGCTTAAAACTTCAAGATGATCGAACAGATAATGGATAATGAGGGGAAAGGTACATAAATATTGCTAAATAATATGGGATGTACATGGTTGATGGTGCAATAGATGAATGTGATTGACTAAGAGGGAAGGAGATACAGGTTGTGGTAATATTAGGTAGTTCATGAGAAGATAATAACATGATCAAATATGTTTTTAAAGGACACCTCTTTGAACAAAAATAAGTGAAAAATCATATGTAAACATATGGTGTTCAAGAAGACAACTATAAATGTGGATATAGATTTTTTACTTTGAAGGCATAGCCTTAATTTTATTAATTTAAATAAATCATGTGTTTTTTTATAGGTTATGCTTTCTTTTAAGGTAAGTTGAGATTTGAATTACATGAATCATCAATGTGGGTATTGTTAATTTTTTTGGGACCTTTTTAATAAAAAGGAATGCTATGCAAGCGTGAATTTTTTAGAGAATTGTTACTAATTTAGCAAGAAGAACCGGAGAGAGAGAGAGAGAGAGAGAGAGAGAGAGAGAGCAATGGCAGTGAGGGACGAGAAAGGGGAGGGGAGGGGCTTTTGGTGGGGGTCACATGTAAGTATGCGGTGGGGGAGCACTTTCTTATAGTTTAAACCAATAATTGTTAGAAGTTTTAAACTCGAAGGCGAACGGAAGGAGATTAAAAAAAGAAAAAAAAATCTTGTATGTAGTATAGAGAATTAGTTCAGAAGTAGGGATAAATTTTATAGGATATATTTTTATAAATAGATTATCTTGTATTTTTATTTAAAAATTATACAAAATTATCGTAGTAGGTTAACTTGTGATTATTTAAAAAATTTATGACTATTTATAAAATTTTTGGATTAATTTATCAAAATATATAAGATAAATTATGAAAATAACTTATCTCACATTAATTTTAGAATAATTTTTTCTATATTAAATCTTTTTAATTCAACTCAAAATATTATTTTCATCAAATAAGATTAATTCTTATTTTAATGAATTATTTTCCTTGCCAAATTAAGTTTCATAGAACCATTGATATTTCAGGTACTCATCATTGAAAATCAAAAGCTGAAAATTTATCGAGAATGAAATAAGAAAATCAACGCTTACAAAGAAGTAATACATCAAAAAAAGCATAGAGTAAAGGCTGGTTACGTTCATGGTTAAATTTTACCCTCCCGAAAAGAATTAAAGAAGAGTCATTTTCTGCTATTGAAAAATAAAGTTTACTTGTGAAAAGTCAACCCACCAACCTTCAGTGATGTGGCAGAAGAGGGTGCATTGCATCTTCTTTTATTTATATTATAGATATTAATTCATCTGCATGGTGGCTATCCCGTGTCTTGTTTGATCTTGATTGTAGCTCTCTTCTATTCGGAAGCTTTTCTAGGTAGCTTTACTTTTTAAATTAAAATGCTGGTACACATCGTGTGCAAGGAAATCGGGTTTACTCTCGTAGAATAGGTGATATCCTTCATATTTTGTTTACTTTACGGGACGAACTAACCCACACTTGTATTTACAGAATTGGGCGATAACATGTGGGTGGGGTTGTCATGTGATGCGATGAAATAATCGTTTCAACGCGTTTTATAATATGTAGGCCCTACTCATGTCCTATTCACGTACACATGCGGGGAATTTAGTAAAAGTGGCATTAGGCTTGCGGATATTTGGAAAAAGGGCGACAATCATAAATTTCTTCTAAGTGAGGCACTTATAATGGTCGCCGGATGATTTAGTGGTCTCTTACTTCGAATTTATTCTGACACAAGTTAACAATCGCGTGGGAGATGGGGATGACCGTTGAGTTTACTCCATAATTGATTGACTTTTAATTTAGGATGGATCTGAATTATAATATAATATAATTAAATTTTATATTAAATATATACCGATACAGATAAATCAATATCGATGCCACATATATTGAGTATTGGTATTGGTGTGTCAATCCTAGTATCATTGACATACAGGATCATATCCCATATCTAAGTAGTATCGATACTGATGTCAAGTATCGATACTTATAGTTTATAGTTATGGAATTCTTGTTCAGTTGTATACTTGTTTACTACTTATGGTGTATTGGTATCAAAACGTAGTATAGGTACTTATGAAATACTGGTATTACTCCAAAATCTTACTGATCTCAACGAATACCAGTACCCATAATTAATACCAATACTTGTTAAGTATTGTCCCTAAATCTGTACTCAACATGTACCGATACTAATGATTAGTACCAATACTAGAGACATACAGACTTTGGTCACTTTAGACCCTTATGATGGATTTAATTTGTATAAAATCAAAACCGAATGATTTTCTACCATCCCAAGACTAATCTATTCCCCATATTATTAGCCAAAATGAAAACAGAAAAGAAAGGATGGAGGGATACCTAAGTCCATCGCAGTGGAAGCGAAGCGGAGATCGCGGAAATCGTCTAGGACTGTGGGCTTGCTTCTTTAACGCGAGGCGGTAGCTATGGTGCTTCTAGAGGGTTGAGAACTTATGGGGGTAGTGGTAGACATGTTAGACGTGACACCCTTTGGGTCCCCCCTAGGTTTTATTTATAACTTTTCTACGATATGATGCAGAAAATCAAATGCCAATTTTGCCCTCACCCCTCCAGAGACTAGAACCCCTTAAATTAAAATGTCAATTCCACCCATCACGGAATTGCATTTTTATCTTAAGGTTTTTATGCATTAAATCCGATATTTTAATGAGATGTGAATGGTCAATTTATATAACTAGATTACTTTAATGACCATAAATATGATCAAATATGTACATATTTAACGTATAATTCCTTATAATGATATATGTTGGTTCGTATTATGATTCTAATAATCTTCCACTCGAACTACATATATCATCCTTATAATCATACATTCATATATACCTGAATAAGCTCATTAATACAACATCACAATAAACGGCGTCTCCATCAATCTCGTCTATACTATGTTAACATACGACCAAAGTTGGTTTTCGCCATTATGAAATCGATTAGACCAAACAATGATCACATACATTAACACAAGTAATGACATAGATCTGATATAGGTATATAGCATGAAAATTACATGTTAATGTGATCTACACATGCTTATTTTCAATTAGTCCAAAACTTTATTATACAAAAGACCACATGGCAAGGACTAATGAATTCAAAGAACGGAAAACTTTATTATTATGTGCATAATCCAAAACATGTTTATATATGAAATACCAAAATAGAACAAACTCCCACTGAATTGTTGTATTACAAAATAGATACAACACCCATACAGACAATATGCTCATGAAAAACCTTTGGCGTTAGCCCTTTAGTGAGCGGGTCTACCACCATGGAGTTGATCCCAATGTGTTCAGTGGACACTTGTCCACTTTGAACTCTTTCCTTGACTGCTAAATACTTGATATCGACCTCGAAGATCTTTTGTTGCTATTAGAGTACATCACTGCCGAATTATTGTTACAGTAAACTCAAAGTGGTCTTTCGACACCATCAATGATCCGTAGTGTTGTGACAAAATTCCTAAGCCATACTCCACAATTTGAGGCCTCAAAGCACGCTATAAATTCTGCTTCCATAGTGGAGGTGGCTATCAAGGTTTGCTTTTCTTCGACACCATCAATGATCCGTAGTGTTGTGACAAAATTCCTAAGCCATACTCCACAATTTGAGGCCTCAAAGCACGCTATAAATTCTGCTTCCATAGTGGAGGTGGCTATCAAGGTTTGCTTTTCACTCTTTCACGAGATAGATCGTCCAGCCAGTAGAAAAATGTATCCCAAAGTAGATCTTCAGGTATCCTGATATCTCACAAAGTCAGAGTTAGAATATCCGAGAACCTCCAAATGATATGATCTCCTGTATGTGAGCATAAAATCTCTTATTCTTTGTAGGTAGCGCATGACCCGTTTGGCTGCCTTCCAATGGTAAGGTCCAGGTTTGCTTAAATATTTGCTTAACATGCCAACAATGTATGGTAGGTCTGGCCACGTTCAGACTTGGGCATACATCAAACTTCCCACTGCCGATGCATAGGGAATATTTTCCATCTCTTTAACTTCAAACTCATTCTTGGGGCATTGGTTAAGAGAGAATTTATCTCCCTTAGCTACTGGAGTATCTCCTGATTTGCAATTCTCCATGCCAAATCGCCTTAGAATGGTTTCGATGTATCTCTTTTGTAATAATCCAAGGATACCCCGAGAATGATCTTATTGTATCTGGATTCCTAATATAAAAGAGGTTTCACAAAGATTTTTCATTTCAAACTTACCAGAGAGAAAATGTCTTGGTTTCTTGAAGTAAACCATTGTCATTACAGGTAAGGAAGATGTCATCTAGATACAAAATCAGGAAAATATATTTTCCCCTACAAAATTTGTGGTATACACAATCATCAAACAAATTTGTCTTAAAGCCAAATGAGATAATTATTTGATGAAACTTGTAATACCACTGTCTTGAAGCTTGCTTTAGTCTATAAATGGCTTTCTCTAGTTTGCAAACCATTTTCTTTGCGTCTCCTAATGCAAAGTTTTCTGGTTGCACAATGTAAATTGTTTTATTAATGTTTTCATTAAGAAATACTATCTTTACATCCATCTTATGTAGCTCCAAATCAAAATGAGCTATTAAAGCCATTACGGTTCTAAATGAATTTTAGATGAAATTGACGAAAATGTCTCTTTATAGTGTATGCCATCCTTTTGAGTGAATCCCTTAGCAACAAGATGAGCCTTATATTTGTCCACATTGCCTTGTGAATCCTGTTTGATTTTAAATATCTATTTACAACCAATGGGCTTCACACCTTCAGGTAATGGGACAACATCCCAAGCCTCATTGTCACTCATGGATTTTATCTGTTCATTCATGGCATTGATCCAGTCTTGATGATGGAAACTCCTCATGGCATGAGTTACCAAAATGGGATCCGTATCCATTTGGTCTGTCTCTAGTTCCTGGAGAAAGATAACATAATTACTAGATATTTCATTTCTCCTTTCTCTACTAGACCTCCTAATGGGTGCAAGATCCTGAATGTTTTGAGGTTGTTCTATTTGATTAATGGAAAGATTATCCACATTACTTTCTTCCCCCAATGTTGTTGGAATAACGTTTGGAATAAGAACTTGACCTTGTTCAATGATTTTCTTATGAACAGGATCTGGTTCTTCAAATGTAATGTGGCAACTATCACCCCCCAAACCAACATCTTCAAAGAAGTGGACATTTCTTATCTCAAAAAATGAGCGAGTCGTTGGGTCATAAAACTTATAAACCTTCGACATCTAAGAGTATCCTACAAAATAGCAAGTGACTGTCTCAGAGTCCAGTTTTCTTTCAGTAGCCCTGTATGGCCTAGCCTCAGCTGAACACCCCTAAATATGAAAATGTTTCAGACTAGATACCTTATCAGTCCACATTTCATATGAAGTTTTATGCACTGCTTTAGTTGGTATTTGATTGAGAACATATACAACTGTTTTGAGTGCTTCTCCCCATATAGACTCAGGTAAAGAAGTATGGCTAATCATACTCCGTACCATATCCTTAAGAGTCCTGTTGCGACGTTCAGCAACACCATTCATGCTTGGTGTCCCAGGCATGGTGTACTGAGGCCCTAGGCCACATTCATCTAGAAAAGAAGCAAATGGTCCTGGACGTTGTCCTCTTGATCCGTCATATTTGCCATAGTACTCACCACCACAGTCAGATCTGACGACCGTAATCCTCTTTCCAAGTTGGTTTTCTACCTTGGGCTTATGGGACTGGAACGCATCCAAAAATTGTGACTTTTCGTGAAGAAGAAATAGATACCCATATCTAAAGTAATCGTCTATAAACGTAATAAAGTATTGTTGCCCATTCCAGGAAGCCGTAGGGAATAGACCACAGATATTCGTATGTATTAGTTTTATGACATTTGTAGTTCTAGTGGCACCCACACTTCTCTTGTTTGTTCTTTTCCCTTTTAAACAATCTACACAGACATCCAAATCCACGTAATCAAGGGAATCAAGAACTCCATTCGAAATAAGCCTATCCATTCTCTATTTAGAGATATGGCCTAAACACACAGTAAAACAAAATTCTCTTGAGTTATTTTTTGCTTTGTACCACTCAAAGTTGCATTGAAGGTTTCTAAATTGGAGGAAAAAGTATACAGCATATATAATTTATCACTAACATACAAAGAACCAGAACCAACTAAACTTGAATTAAGAAACAATTGAAATTATCTATTTGCAAATAAACAAGAATAACCAAATTTGTCCAACAGATAAATATAAACTAAATTCTGTCTAAATGACAGTACAATAAATGTTTCTTTCAAATCTAACTAGTGACTGGTAGTCAGTGATAGCCTGAAATCTGAAATGGCTTCTACCTCCACCTTCTCGCCGTCGCCCACATAGATGTATCTTTCACCATCACTTGGCATTCGGCTGCTTAGGCAACCCTGCACAGACACACTAATGTGAATAATAGTTCTTGAATTTATCCACCAAATGTCTGAGGGTACAAAAGGATAATTAACTTTTGAGCAAACTAAAGAGAGTGATGTAGCTTTCCTTTCATTCCAAGCGTGATATTTGGTACAATCCTTCTTCATGTGTCCTTCTAATGGGAACACCATCATGAGCCATAACTAACTCAGTTTGATCGGATTAAGTCAATAAAAGCTCCTACATATCCATCAGAAGGTCTTAAGGGCACAAAACATTGATTTGAGAAGAAAATAAGAATACAGGGTTATTTCTATAATTTTTCCATCATATCTTGAATGTAGAACAACCACGGGTTTTCTCAAGGGTTAGACAAAGGTCAAATGTCTTAAAAGTCTAACAAGTGGGTTAGAACAGATAGAAAAGGGTTTTCGCGTGTTTTGAGAATTAAATGACTTTTGAAACCCTAAAAATAGTCCTGCTTAATTAAATGAGGTTCTGTTCAGAATAAAATTCACCTAAACCCTATAAAATTCATAAAAGAATATTCTCTAGGATTTGGTACCTTTAATTTGATCATCAAAACCCATCTTGACCCAAAAGAGAGTCTCGGACTGATATTTACCCTAATTTAGGTAATTGTGCAAATTATCCAGTTAAACTATGTCAAAACCAAAATCTAACTTCACCATTGGATTCCTTAGGTTTAAATTAGGTTTATACCAAAATTTGGGCCGAATCTGAGATAATTTCAACCTAGTTTGCACTTTGGTCCAAGTTAGATTTCCTTTATTCCACATGGGTCCTTAGCTTTTGAATTTCTTACAAAAAGGCCCATATCTTTATCATTGTTTTCTTCAAATAGGTGCCTGCTGCCATGAATCCTATTCCTACAAATTCCGGCAACCTAAATATGGAATGTTCTCCTTGATTCCTTGACGAATCCCTCATAGATTTGAAAGGGAAGTTCGTTAAGGAATTCCCTTCCTTTTGAGCCAATTCCCATGTCCTCAAACATTCTCAATCTCTCATGCGAATGCATGAGAGATTTCGATATCCTAGAGAATTCCAACTTTGGTGACATTCCAAACTTGCAAACTTGGGAATCTTGCTTCCCAAGCTCAAAACTCCCTTCAGAGGCCTATAAAAGGACCTCCAGATCAGACCGAACTTCCCATGCTCGAATTCGACCGGATTCCCCCTTAATTTCATCTCTCCCCATGTGGTCGAAGCTCCTCGACGTTCGATGAGCTCCTCCGACTCCATCCTTCGTCTGCGCGCAATATCGGAGATGGATTTTTCTCCCTCGCTCTCTTTCGCGTCGTGCTGTACCCGCCGACTCCCCGTCCTCCGTCTTCCTCGACGATTGCTACTGACCGGAGCAGTTTCTTCCCTGATGTCAACAATACCGAAATTGACGCCACCTCGACTCCCCGTATCTGCCAACTACCTAGATAAGTCCCCTAACTCCCCTACTTCATTTTCATCCCAACCACACTCAATTTCGACCACCCTACCGCCCATTCACCGTCATCCCTTTCGCGTCCAGCCACTCCTCCAGCGAGGCACATCTTGCTCCACACACCACCAAACCCCTCGCTGTTCATCCCTACACCTCCGCCTCATCCTCAGGAGCAAAAGCCCTAACTTAGTTAGGTCGATTGCTCCTCCACAACCTCCGTCGAACACCGCACGTTTGCACTTCACTTTCCGTTGCCGTCCGGCCACCTCACGTACTCTCACACCTCACAAACACCACCGTTCACTTCCTTGCCTCATGGCGACGCTATTGAAACTTTTAACTGGAGCTTTTAGGCCATATTTAGTGTTTCAAGTAGCAGGTCCTTTGACCGCCATTGATGACGCTTCAAGCGAAGCTGGAAACTTGCTCCAGCACCTGCAGGCTCCAGGTGTTGTCCCCAGTTCACATGGAATCACTCCAGGAGTCTAAGTGGACCAGCAATTGGAGCCTTTGACCTCCATCTTGCATGAATAGAGCGAAGAAACCGTAGCAGCTGCACGTAGAGGAAGGGCGGTGGGATAGTCCCACCTCTGAAGCTGACGAGCACCTGCACCCGCATAAATTGAATTTGTCTCTTACGCTTATCACCTCAAGTCACAGGGGGTGAGTTCCCCGTGCCCCTCACGTGCCTAGCCTGCAACACCTACACGCGGGTCTGGTCGATCCAATTACTCGCCTAAACCTAAGCACTCCTCGCTCACCACCCACGCAAGTGAGCCTGGTCCCGGGTCTGCTCTACCTGAATACCCGATAACCCGAGGCCCTGGGAGGGCCGATCCTAGAGAGAGAAGGAGATAGCGCGTGGGGGTAGGGTGGGTTTTGCTCTCAAGACCAATGGCTGACACTTAGTCATTTAAGAATCCCTTCCCCTTGTACGTGAAGAGAAAGCAGGAGAGGAAGCTAGAAGAGAAGAAGAAGAGAGAAGGCACAGTCGCAGAAGACGGAAAGAAGGAGCAACAGAAGAAGAAGAAGGAAAGCAAAGAAGAGAGAAGCCTAAGAAGGAGAAGAAGAGAAGAAGGCACAAAGAAGAGGAAGAAGAAAAAAAGAAATACCTTTGAGTAGGATAAGCCGTCTGACTAGCTGAACAAACGTTTGAGCTTCATTTGAAGTGCACTATGCACTTATATTACATGGAATTTAATTGCTTAGTACTATTGAGTTATTTGATATAATTGTGAGGGGTAATTGGTGATTCAAAGCACCATTTTACCCTATTTCTTTTGCACTCTTTGACATACACTTTCATTCATATATCATTACTGCTTGGAATTTTGTTATATTGAACATATATTTGCTTGAATTGCAATCTTGAGAATCATTTTGCCAATTGCTCCCTGTGTTCAACCTCGGACTTTCATTCGATTTACAAATCTTATTTGTTTTCACGCTGATTCAAACTATACTGCAACACATTGAGTTTAAAACCTGATTTAGAGCTGACAACATTTTGACGCCGTTGCCGGGGAGCAACGTGCAACTTTGATCTCTTGATTGCAATATCTGATCTGGTACTAACTTGCTCTATTTTCTTTTTGACTGTGATCTGTTTAAGGGGACTCATTGAAAGAAGATCTGCTGCACATCAGCCACTTCAAGGGCAGGTAAACTCCATCCATCCTCTTCTAAGCCCCTGATTCTGAAAAGCTAAAAAAGAAAAAAATCAAGTAGGGCTACTTGCATTCTATTCTTAGATAAATCATCAAGTTGCCTGATTTGATACATTTTAGAGAAACATCCAATCCCTGATTTGTGTACCTACATAAGGCTTAAGGTATCTCAGGCTATCACCTTCTTGCTTGAGCTCTAGGCACCACATTTGGACAAATTGAATTGGACCAATTAGAGCCAATTAGGGTTTCCAGTTTAAGGTTTTAGAGACACAGTTGCTTAATCAAGAATTAACCTTCCCAAATAGTGTGTGCCTAAGCCTTGGCTGAATTGATCTATTCAAGCAAACCCTAAAAATCAAGCTCTTAATTTCATTTGAACACTAAAAGAGGGACCCAAATTTTTTCAAAGGACAAAACAGGTGAAGTTGACCCACCTTGTTAGGTTAACCAATCTTCAAATTAGGTCACTTTGCACAAAAACATCTTAAAGTTCAAGTGAAATCATAAGCACCCTTTCTCTTAACTTAAAATTGGTAGACTTAAGAGGTCAAGTCCCCATTTTAGTCTACCTGGATCCTTAGTGACAAGAGAGGTCGGGTGGGGGAAACCCTGTAACTCGTGAGGGTGCTCTACCATGTAAGGCTCTTCACGGGACTCTCCCTCTTTGGCTACCCAGGTAATTCTCAGGTGTACAGCTTTTTGACTAAGGGGTATCATCCTCCCCGAACCTCTATAGTCATCCAAAATTTTTGGGTGTCTTGATTGGGTCCATCACCTACTGTCCCTCATCTATTCCATCAGTGCATGCTTGGAAGGAGGTCCTTAAAACCATCCTTAAGGCCTCCATTAGCTATTCACTCTCGTCGAGGTCGAGCCTCGACTTCCATGTTTGTGCAAGAACCTGATCACATTGACATATCCTCTGATTTAGAACCTACTTCCCCTTCATCAACTATGGATCACCAAGAAGAACAACCTAATCTTGAGCAACAATTCCATGATTTCCAAAATAGAATCAATGCCATCATCAACCCACCGCTGTGCCCTCAAATGCGAGATCAATATAACCCTGCAGCAGTGGAGATCGAACCCTGAATCAACAATCTCGTGGGAGGACCCGAGGTAGATCTCAATCTTGGCATGCTTAATATGACCCCAAAATTTCATGGATTGAACTTCGAGGATCCTTTCCAGCACATCAAGAACCTAAAACATTTGGCCCACACTTTTGGGGCAGATGTGTAGATTCGGGATGGATTATTGTTAAAGTTCTTTTCATTCTCTTTGGCTGACAAAGCCGCTCATTGGTTCCAAACTCAACCACCCACGATCAACACATGGGGAGAACTTCAAACTGCCTTCCTGCAAAAATTCTACCCTATTGGTCGTACAAACACAATGAGACACCAAATCACGTACTTCTCCCAAGGAGTAAGAGAATCTCTACACGAGGCATAGGATCATTTTCTGGATCTCATGCATAAGTGCCCCCATCACGGAGTTCCAAAGTGGGAACAAGTCCAATCCTTTTACCACAGACTCTGTGAAGACATCAAGCTCTTTGTCAATGCAACCAGTGGTGGTAGCATCATGGGTCAACATGAGGACACAATCTGGGAAATTCTCGAGAACATGTGCGAGAACTCCCTGAACAATGAGTCATTGGGTGTGTACGACCGGACGTCCACCTGCGCATTGACAAATAATCTAGGGGTACACAAATCTCGAGGCCTTTTCGCATCCGTTGATCTTGAGTTGGTAGCCAGTCAATTGGACAAAATCTTCATTATCGAGAAGAAGGTGGATGACATCACTCGTCATCTAGACAAATCCACCTCTGCACCTCAAAGCACATACGTGCACCCGCCCACGGGTAGGGAGGTTGCACACGACATCTACCACTCCCCGAGGATGGATGCATATCCACCCCTGTCTGATTATGGCTTCAAAGGCAACTCCGGGTTAGCCTACCTTAGTTGGGGGAACTCTGAACCGCCGTACCCTAATTATCTCGGAGCTCTCAGACCTGCGAGGATCTCCATGCCGTCCAGAATAATCCTTTCTCCAATACTTACAACCTTGGATGGCGAAATCATCCCAACTTTGCGTGGTCAGGAAATAACTGGAATCTGAGATCCCAATTCCCACCCCGACCACAAAATCAGAGACCATATCAACCCACTCAACCAAGACCTAGTCAAAATTTCCAATTTGGACCGCCTAAAGAAGATCAGACATCTTTTATTCTCCAGACCTTGCTTGACATGCAAAAACAACACAAAGAAGAGATCTTTGAGTTACGAAATCAATTGGCCTAGCCGGCAAGTGCTCGTCAACTTGGTGCACTTCCTTCTCAGCCTCTTCCAAACCTGAATAACGTGCTGAACCAGAGGCGAGTTATGAACCCAAATCAGGGCCATGCCCACTTTGTTTATCAGGCCCCTTCTGCTCCATCACCTGACAGGATGGATGCTTCGACTTCATACTCGAAATTTTAGCAGCAAACACCTATTTTGCCCAACCCAAACCAAAATCAGGTAGGATTAAATTCTGTCACCACCCTTAGTGGCAAAGCAACACAAGATCCACCCTTTCCTAGCCACAACATGCCTGAGACCGTAAACCCTAACCCTAGATTGGTCATCTAGGACACACCCATCCCTGATAAAGAACTTGAGCCAATTCTTGAGGAACAATCTAAGGTTTCATTTCCTGAGGCCCTGACCAAGGGAAAGAAGACAACCAAACCCATGGCACTTGAGGAGGATTTGGTCAAGCTCTTTGAGCAGGTCCATATGAACATCCCCTTGATGGATGCGATTTGCCACGTACCAGCTTACGCACGATTCTTGAAAGATGTCTGTACACCTAAGCGTAAGCCACGAACCAAATACGGGAACCCAATCGTACTGTCGGAGCAAGCCAGCTCCGTCATTTTGAGCAAACGCCTGCCTAAGGCAAAAGACCCAAGCACCCCTCTGATCTACTATGCTATCGGTGATATACAGTTTGACAGAGCCTTATTAGACCTAGGAGCTTCCATAAATTTGATACCTACATCCCTACTAGACTACTTTGAGGAATCTGAGCTTAAACCAATGGAGATGACTTTGCAGTTAGTCAATCGATCTATTAAGTCACCAAAAAGAATCCTCGAGGATGTCATAGTTAGGATACACGATTTCTATTTTCCCTTGGATTTCATTGTCTTAGACATGGATGCTCCTGAGAACTTGAAGAATACATCGATCATACAAGGGAGACCCTTTTTGGCCATTGCTAGGGCCAATATTAATTGTGAGGAGGGCTAAATTGAGTTAAAATTTGGGAGCAAGATGCTGAAGATTGACATCCTTTAAGGCCCAACAAGGAATTAATTGTGGGGTTATAGAACAAATTTGTGATATCGAGGTCGTGGTTGATGACCCATGTATTGAGGAAAACCCGAATATTTCTGATCAACCATAAGAAGATCAAAACCCATAACTAGAGGAGCCTGAACCTAACCTAGACACACCCATAACTCCTTCCTTTGTTCTTGACACCCACCCTGAACCACCTGCTGCTGCTAGTAATGCTGTTATGGAATTGAAACCCCTCCCTGACCATCTCAAATACGTCTTTTTGGGTTCCAATTAGACGTTTCCTGTGATTATCAACTCCCAACTCACATCTGATCAGGAAACACGCCTGATTAGTGTCCTCTAGCAGCATCAGAGAGCCATTGGATGGACTCTCGATGATCTGACTGGCATCAGCCCCTCATATTGCACACATCACATCTATACTGAAGAGGACTCATGACCATCCCGTAAAATGTAGAGACGCCTAAATCTAAACCTGTAGGATGTCATGAAAAAGGAGATCATCAAGTGGTTAGATGCAGGGATCATCTACCCGATCTCCGACAGTCAGTGGGTGAGTGCAATCCAAGTTGTGCCTAAGAAGGCAGGGCTCACTGTGATCATGACTAAAATCGAAGAAACCATATCGACTCGTATAGTGAACTCGTGGAGAGTCTGCATTGATTACAGAAGACTTAATTCCTCCACAAAGAAGGATCATTTCCCACTACCGTTTATTGATCAGATCCTCGAGAAACTAGCAGGAAATTGATTCTTCTACTTTTTGGATGGGTACTCTGGTTATAATCAGGTCACAATCCATCCTGAGGACCAAGAAAAGATGACCTTCACCTGCCCCTTCAGGACATATGTGTTCCGGAGGATGCCCTTCGGTCTCTGCAATGCACCCGCTATGAGACGTTGGGCTCGAAAGATAACCGGATTTTATTGTTATAGAGTTGTAGTATAGCCAGTTATTGCCATCATTTCAAATATATAAAAATTTTTTTACTCGGAAAATGAAAGAGTTCCCGAGGTCGAACTCAGGGAGCAAGTTGTATTCTAGGGGTACAAGTTTCTTTTACAAAAATAAAGAAAGAGAGAGAAAGAATTTGTTGTCTTTTCTTTTCTCTTTGCTTCAGATCTTCTGTTATCTTCTTCTTCTTTATCTGCAGTGGTGATGTTCTTCTTCTTCTTTCAGCTGTTCCTGCTCTTCCTTTTTCTTCTGCAGAGCGGTCCTGTTCTTCTTCTTTTCCTTTCTTTCTTCTTTTCTTTTTCCTGTCAGGACGTCGTCTCTCCTTCTTTCTTCTTTTCCCTTCAGGACGTCGTCTGATTTTCCAATCAGACGACTTAAACCGCTTGTTGCTACAGTGTCTCCCTCAGCTTCCTTCTTCTTCCGCGGTCCTTCTTCTTCACCTGTGCCTGCACACTTCAGAGTTTACGTCAGAGGGCAAAACCTACTCTACCCTCCCCCCCTCGTCTCTCTCTCACAGAATCCGCTCATAGGATAGCTCTCCCAGAGCTGCCGGGTAGCCGGGTATGGGTAGCGCCCGGGTCCAGGCCCACCGGCGTGCGTGGTGGGCGAGGAGTGCAGGTCAGTCTAAGTCGGGTCGGGTCAGGTTCGCGGGGCGTGAGCGCGGACGAGACCGGGTAACGGGCGGGTGAAGGGGACCTCACCCCGTGTGCTGAGGCAGTAAGCCTCCAGCACTTTTTCGCCTTATACCGCTGCGCCTCTTCAGACTTTTCCGAGGTGGGACTAAATGTCCCACCCTAATTGAGCGCCCGCAGCGGAGAAAGCAGCGGGCGATCGCGGCTTCACGCGAGGCCTTCGCCCCAGCTGCGAGCCTGATGCTTTGTCGAAATGCCTCGCAAGGCCTGGGAGTCGAATCTGGGCGTGGCGCGCCTGCAGCTGCAGGCGGAAGCAGCTCCTTCTGCATGGCAATGGCGGCGGAGGTCGGGTGGCCTGTTCACAGCAAAACGGCCTCTCGGCCTAATCAGAAGGTGCTGGGAGCTTCGCCAGAGTGCGGCGAAGCTCGTGTGGGTGGTGGCGAGGCGTGGGGCGGCGTGCAAGGGCTGCCCTAGGTCGTACTGTGGGTCGGAAGATGGGTTTGTTCGGTGGGGTTGCAGAGGGTGATGTGGGGGAAGTGGAAGGGCGGGGGTTGATCAGGGTGAGGAGGCGGAGGTTCTGCGGTGGTCGGCGAGGCGTGTGAGGCTGTGGAGCGATGGGGGCATCTCGCCGGAGGGTGGCCGGAGACGAAGGGGGTGACGATGGTTAGGGTCGGTCGAGGGCTTAATTGAACAAATTGAAACCGGGGTGAGAAAGAGGAGAGGAAGGGAAGTAGTTCTAACTTACTTGCAGGGACGAAGGGGGAGCAGTAGGGCGACAGTCGTATCGACTGTCGCCGGAGAAGAAGATGCCCAGGGGAAGGGGCGGCGGCGAGGAGAGGGCTGGAGAGGCGCCAGCTGGGTACGGCGTGGCGCGGGAAGAGCAGGGGAGGAAGTCTCTGCTGCTGGTATTGCGGCAGAGCGAAGAGGAGGAGGAGGAAGAACCGCCAGAGCTGGTGGGCGTCTGCCGGAGTGAGAGGAGAGGAAAGTTGGGGGTTTTCTCCGTCAGATCCGAGCTGGGAAGAACGGTGGAGCGACGAGGGTATTTATAGGGACCGAATCAGGGAGGAAGGCGGAGGGAGACGACGTGTCTCCCTCGCCGGAGGACGCCGGAGATGGAAACCCATACCGTCCGTGCGTTCGCACGGCCGGTATGGTGGGTTACAGCGACCAGGGGGGTGTCCCTGCGACGGCTGACGACGTAGGGCACCCCCGGTTTACTTGCCAGGCTCTCCCCCTCACCCTGCGCGGCGCCATGCTCCGCGCAAGGTCGCCGGAGCATGGTGCTGGCAGGTTTTGCAGGGGGGACCTGAACGCAAAGAACGAAGGAGAGTTAGGGGCCAAAATGCGAGGGTTCAAAAGTTGAGGGCCAAAAAGTAAATATATGAGGACCAAAGTGTAAAGTTGGTCAAGGAGGTTTCTTCTTAGGCTCAAGTTTTTATACATGACTAATTAGGACCTAAGGAATCTGATGGTGAATTTTATTTCTATATTAAACCTTGTTTGGCCAGTCAATTTATGCGAAAACCCAAATTAAGTTATTAATTGGGCATGGTTCTCAATGTAGGTCAAAATGGGTTCTGAAGGCCAAATTGAAGGTTCTAAACCCTAGAGATTATTTTTCTATGAATTTTAGAGGGTTTATTCTATTTTTACTTTGCCTCTAACCTCGTGAATTGAAGTGGGTTGTTTTAGGGTTACAGATTATCATTTAGTTTCTTGGAATTGCTGTAGCCCTTGCTAGATCATCTCATCCCACTTTTATTCTTATTAAGTTGCTTTGACCTATGTTTGGGCCCTGAATTACCGTGTATGCAGATTATACTGGTAAAATTGCATTTTTACCCCTTATGACTTGTTTTCTCCTTAAACTCAGAATTCTCTGAGTTAAGCCTTTCCTTGAGTTATGTAGGAGCTTTTATCCTTTGTATTAGGTCAAAATGAGCTAGTTATGGCTCATGATGAGGTTCTCATCACGCTACTTTTTAGCGGTGCATGCTTTCCATATTCTTAGATATTTGAAGTCTTCATGGATGACTTCTCGATAGTTGGAGAATCTTTTGATGATTGCCTCCTGCACTAGGTCCAAATCCTCAGGCGGTGCATCGACGTGAACTTACTTCTTTCTTGGGAAAAGATCCACTTCATGGTACCTGAGGGAACTGTTTAAGGACATCTCATCTCTGAAAGAGGCATTCAGGTTGATCGAACCAAGGTGAATATGATCTCTAAACTCCCTATGCCTAACTCGGTCAAGGACATCCGATCCTTTTTGGGGCACATTGGTTTTTACCGTCGATTCATTCTCGATTTCTCAAAAATCATGCGCCCCTGACTATTCTTCTCTCTAAGGGTGTCCCCTTAGAAATTAACAAGGAGTGCACTCAGGCATTTGAGATCCTAAGTGATCGAGTTACCCATGACCTATCCTGCAGTCCCCTAGTTGGTCTTAACCCTTTGAGATCATGTATGATGCATCTGATTATGCTGTGGGTGCGGTACTTGGGCAGTAAATAGATGGGAAACCCATGGTCATCTACTATGCTAGCAGGACACTTGATGAGGCTCATCGTAACTACATAGTACTGAGAAAGAGCTGCTAGCCGTAGTATTTGCCATGGAGAAATTTAGATCGTATCTTTTGGGTTCCCGTGTTATCATATACTCGGATCACATGCAGTGAGGCACCTCCTCGCGAAGGACGAAACCTCGACTAATCCGTTGGATCCTGCTATTGCAAGAATTTGATCTTGAGATTCGCGATAAAGCAGGAAAGTAGAACGTGGTAGCTGACCACTTATCCTGCCTTCCTTCTGACATTATCGACCCTTCCGAACCCATCACTGAGCACTTTCCTGATGAGCACCTCTTGACTATTTGTGCAGGACTTCCTTGGTTTGCTGATTTGGTGAACTACTTGGCATCACATCAGATCATGTTCGATTGGTCGAAGGCCAAGAAAGACAAATTGCTTTCCGATGCCAAATACTACCTCTAGGAGGATCTCTACCTCTTCTACATTGGTGTAGATCAGATCATTAGACGGTACATTTTGGAAGTGGAAATTCAGGACATTTTGTCATTCTACCATGACCAGGCCTGCGACAGACACTTCTCCGAACATAAAATCGCAGCAAAAATCGTCCAGTGTGGCTTTTACTCGCCCACAATTTTCAAGGACGCATACGATCACTATAAGGCATGCACTCGTTGCTAGACCTTGGGCATTATGAGCTACCACGATATGATGCCATTACAGTCGATTCTCGTATGCAAAATCTTTGATATCTGGGGGATTGATTTCATGGGACCCTTCCCTATCTCGAACAGCTTCGAGTACATTCTTCTCGCTGTTGACTACATGTCCAAATGGATCGAAGCCATCCCAACCTGAACCAATGATCATAAGGTGGTAATCAAATTCATGCATTAGAACATCTTTTCTTGGTTTAGGATTCCACGTGCCATTATCTCTGATGGAGGGATCCATTTCACAAATGCTCAGTTCCGATCACTGATAACCAAGTATGGGGTATCACACATAATAATGGTCTAGCTGAGCTATCGAATCGGGAGATCAAGAAAATTCTTCAGGTCACTATCCAACCTAATAGGAAAGATTGGTCATCCCGACTTTTGGAAGCCTTGTGGGCTTATAGGACCACCCACAAGACCCAATTAGGCATGTCTCCTTTCAGATTGGTGTACGGGAAGGCATGTCACCCCCCCATCGAGTTGGGGCACAAAGCCTATTGGGCTATATGGAAGTGTGATGAGAACCTCATCATGAGCCCTAAACTAGCACCATTTAACCCTGATTCGCAGGAAAAAGCTCCTACATAACCTTAGAAAGGCTTGGCTCAGAGAGATTCTGAGTTTGCAAAGAAAATAGAAACTGAGGGGTAAAAATGTAATCCAATCTGAAAACAGGGTAACTCAGGATCCAAACATAGGTCAAAACAACCTAATAAGAAGGAAAGTGGGATGATCTGATCCAATAAGGGCTACAGAATTCCAAGGAACTAAATGATAATCTGTAACCCTAAAACAAATCCACTTCAATTCACGAGGTTCGAGGCAAAGTAAAAATAGAATAAACCCTCTAAAATTCATAGAAAAATAATCTCTAGGGTTTAGAACCTTCAATCTGGCCTTCGGAACCCATTTTGACTTTCATTGAGAACCATGCCCAATTAACAACTTAATTTGGGTTTTTGCATAAATTGACTGGTCAAACAAGGTTTAATCTAGAAATAAAATTCACCATCAGATTCCTTAGGTCCTAATTTATCATGTATAAAAACTTGAGCCTAAGAAGAAACCTTCTTGACCAACTTTACACTTTGGTCCTCATATATTTACGTTTTGGCCCTCAACTCTTGAACCCTCACATTTTGACCCCTAACTCTCCCTCGTTCTTTGCGTTCAGGTCCCTCCTGCAAAACCTGAGCAGCGCCATGCTCTAGCGACCTTGCGCGGAGCATGGCGCCGCGCAGGGTGAGGGAGGGGCCCTGGCAAGTCAATAGGGGGTACCCTGCTTCGTCAGCCACCGCAGGGACACCCCCCTGAGCGCTGCACCCACCCATACCGGCCGTGCGAATGCACGGACGGTATGGGTCTCCTTCCTCCGGCGTCCTCCGGCGAGGGGGACACGTCGTCTCCCTCCTCCCTCCTCTCTGATTCTGCCCCTATAAATACCCCCGTCGCTCCGCTGTTCTCCCGAGCTCGGTTCTGATGGAGAAAACCCCCACAACATTTCTCTCTTCCCACTCCGGCAGACGCCCACCAGCTCCGACGGTTTCTCCTCCTCCTCCTCATCGCTCTGCCGCAATACCAGCAGCAGAGACTTCTTCCTGATTCTCCTCCGCGTCGCGCAATACCGGCGCACGCTGCCTCTGCCCCGTCCTCGCCATCGCCCCTTCCTCTAGGCAGTTTCTTCTCCGGTGACAGTCGATACGACTATCGCCCTGCTCCTCCCCCTTCGTCCCTGCAAGTAAGTTAGCACTACTTCCCTTCCTCTGCTCTTTCTTTTCCCTATTTCAACTTGTTCAATTAAGCCCTCGACCGACCCTGACCACTGTCACCCCCTTCGTCTCCGGCTACCCTCCGGCGAGACGCCCCCATCGCTCCACAGCCTCACACGCCTCGCCGACCCTCACAGAACCTCCGCCTCCTCACCCTGATCCTCTTCCGCCCCTCCATTTCCCGCCACTCGCCACCTGCAGACCCCCCGAACAAACCCATTCCCCCAGCCACAGTCCGACCTAGGGCAGCCCTTGCACGCCGCCCCACGCCTCGCCACCACCCGCACGAGCTTCGCCGCACTCTGGCGAAGCTCCCGACACCTTCTGATTAGGCCGAGAGGCCATTTTGCTGTGAACAGGTCACCCGTCCTCCGCCGCCATTGCTGTGCAGAAGGAGCTGCTTCCGCCTGCAGCTGCAGCCTCGCTTTGCCCAGGTCAGACTCCCCAGGACGCAAGGCAGCCCTCGCGCACCTGCCTAGGCTCGCAGTTGGGGAGAAAGCTCCGCAAAAGCCGCAACTACCTGCAGCTTTCTCAGCTGCAGGCGCCAAATTGGGGTGGGACATTTAGTCCCACCTCGGAAGGCTCTGAAGCGGCGCGCCGATATAAATTGAAAAAGTGCTGTATGCTTATCGCCTCAGCACACGGGGTGAGGTCCCTCTCACACCGCTTCACCCGGCCCGTCTGCGGGCTCATCACGCGGATCCGGCCGACCCGACCTGACTTGACTGGCACTCCTCGCCCACCACCGCATGCTGGTGGGCCTGGACCCGGGCGCGACCTGCGTACCCGATTACCCGGTTGCTCTGGGAGAGCCTTCCGAAGAGTGAATACTGAGAGAGAGAGACGCGGGGGGGGGGGGGGATAGAGTAGGTTTTTGCCCTCTGATGCTGAACTCTTGAGCGTGCAAGCACAGGTGAAGAAGAAGGACTGTGGAAGAAGAAGAACTGAAGTGACACTGTAGCATCCGCGGGTTAAGTCGTCTGATTGGAAAATCAGACGACATCCTGAAGACAGGTGAAGACAAAGAAGAAGAAAAGAAGAGAGAAGGAGCAGCCAAGTGAAGAAACAGAAAGCAGAAGAAGAAGAGAAGCAAGAAGCAAGAAAAGAAGAAGAAGAAGAACAGGAAGAACAAAAGCCAAAGAGGAGAGAAGACAAAGAGGAGAGAAGACAAAGAGGAAGAAAGAAGAGAAGAAGAAGCCAAACTTTCATCTCTCTCTCTCTCTCTATTTTTGTAATAGAACATGTATATCTCTATAATACGACTTGCTCCCTGAGTTCGACCTCGGGATAATTGTTATTCCCGAGTAAAAAAAAAAAAAATATATTTGAAATGATGGCAATAACTAGCTATACTATAACGCTATAGCAAAACCTAGTCATAGTTTTCGCCGACCGTTTCATTTTTGGCGCCGTTGCCGGGGAGCAACGGCTATTCTAGAAGCTTTGAATTTCTTTTTAACAATTGCTAATCTTCTCTCTTGTGTGCAGGTAAAGGAAAATCAAGCAGCCACACAATAACCACTCCGAGGACAGGTAATTTTTATTTCTTCTATCCTCACTTTAACCCTCAATTCTAAAGAGGTAGAAAAAGAAAAGAACAAGCAATATAGGTACAACCTGTCTTCCATACCTAGTAAACCATCAAAGCTGCATGTTTTCAAATTTCAACCCACCATTCCTGCACACACTATTAAGGTAATTAAGGGCTAACACCTTCTTGCCTGAGCCCTAATTACCCAACAAAGAGCTAACTGGACCAAGTAGAGCCAACTCAAGGATTGAAAAGCTAGGGTTTTTAGAGACACACCCCTTAATCAAGAATTGAGAAAATCCAAAAGAAGTGTGCCTAAGCTATTGATTGAAAATACCTATTCAGAGAAACCCTAAGCAATTGGCTCTTTAAACACTTGAACCTTAAAATACAAGACCCAAAAACTCTCAAAGGAACAAGAGGTAAAGTTGACCCCTTGGGTCAACCAACCTTAAAATTAGGTCACTTTCTCACTCAAAATACCTAAGAGTTCAAGTGTAACTTTAAGCACCCTGATCTTAAATTAAAATTGGTAGACTTAAGAGGTCAAGATCCCCATTCTGGTCTACTTGGAATCTCAGTGACAAGAGAGGTCGGGTGGGGGAAACCCTGTAACCTGTGGGGACGCTCTACCGTGTAGGGGTCTTCGCGGGACTCACCCTCTCTGGCTGCCCAGGTAATTCTCAGGTGGACGATCTTTCTGATCAAGGGGTCCATCTGCCCCGAACCTCTATAGTCACCCAACATTTTTGGGTGTTTTGATTGGGTCCAGCACCTGCTTATCTCATCCTGTCCTTCAGTATTTTGCAGGAGGTCCTTGAAACCTCCTATAGAAATTCACTCTCTCCGAGGCTAAGCCTCGGCTCCCTTGTTTTTGCAGAAATCATTCACATAGCCCCTCTTTCCTCTGATTCTGAACAAAATCCCCTTCTTCCATCTTGATTCAAACTTCGATTCTATATCTTGATTCCACCACCTGATTCAAAGATGCAGCCTAATTACCTAGCAAGACTACCATTCAAAAAACCTGAATATCTGAGATCCATGAAAGATAAGATGATTGAGGATGCCCTTGAATTCTATGAAATCAAATGTAAACCCTCAACACCAATAGAAAACATTCAGGTTGATGTCCCAACAACCACAGCTTTCATCATAAACTATGCCCAAATTCTATTGACAGAAGTTACAAAAGGATCAACTCTAGATATGCTCATGACAGGATACATTGAGATAGAAAAATTACACCAATCTGAATACCTTCAATGCTTGACAAATCCTGTACTTCGGGAACAACACCAAGATGCCCTTATAAAATGGGCAGAAATGATGAGATCACTAGAACAAACTATCAACCAGAAATACCTGTATATACCAGAAACAGAGGATGAACCATCTTGGAACAGTATTAAGGAACAATCCAGTTTCCCAGATCTCGGGACTGAGGCACAAAGTGGTTGTGGAATCCCAACCCAGATAGAAGACAATATTGAATTAGGTTGGGATATTGCAGGAGAACACAATGATGAGCCAAACTTAGACCATGAATTGCCAAGCCTAGAATTCCAAAACTCCTGCAATAATGAGATCAGAACTGAACCTTTTGAGGGTATAAATTCCGCCCCTTATTTTGATAAGGTGGCCCTCGAAGGTTATTCGGACTTAGGTTCTAATAATTCTACCCACATCCTAAGCCTAGAACCTAGATCTGAAACTTATTGGGAAGATTATGAGGACCCTTATGAGAAAGATCAAATTTTTACAGAATATGATTCCGGGCCTCTATTTGATGAATATCCCTCTCCAACATCCTCAGGAAATCTGATAGATTTTTCAGAAAACATGCCAATTTATGATACAGAAACTGAGGAGTTGGATGAGCAAGGTTTTAATGGGGTCTATCCTACCAGCTTCGAGCTTGGACAGAACACCTTTTTGAGCTCAGAATTGACATATAGGCTAGAACCCAGTCAGGCTGCTGATTCCACATCTGATGATTTTTGCTGTGGTGGAATTCATGATCATGAATCTCATTTTCGCCAACTTTCCGACAATTTCAGATCTGACTATAATTGCGGAGAGACTTTCCTTCCTGAACACGCCAGGCCCATCTACGACCTCAGTTCACATGACTCTGACTCCGACTCTGAGGTCCTGATTCCCGAGATCACTGATAACACAGAATCACTCCTTTTCGATCATCAGGAACCAAAAATAGAAAATGCCAAGAGTGATTGCAACCTAGAATTCAAATCTTTTCTCAATTCAGATTTCTTTCATCCTACAGACACTCTTCAGGCATTTGATAGTTACCTGGAGGACTCTTTACAGAAATCACCTGTCATTCCTTTCTAAAAGAGCCCTCATACACAGTTGCGACCTCGTCTGCACACACAGAACTAATCAAAACCTCTTCCCAACCCCGACCCGCAACCGGACTCAATTTCTATTCAGATTCACCTCTCACCGAGCCGATTGCATTTCCACATCGGGTTTGGAACACTGATCAGACTACATATCATGCTCTATCATTCTCTGATCACCCCTGTAGGGTTTCCGCGTCATTCATTGATTATTCTACGGGTCCCTACTCTGACCAGGCTGATTCGACTCAGCCAAACCCTGCGTTTTCACTTCCACATCCATCTGAGCTTCATAGTATATGGTAGGTTCCACACCTTTTTATCCACATCTATCAACCCACCAGATTGATTGGGTTTGGGCTGCATCATCAGCCTGTTGATCTCAACAAGCACCTGGTTGGACCAACCAGGCTCTTAATCAAGGTGCTTGTATTACAAAACTCTGCTGATTTCACCATCCGCTCTCCATCGCATTTCTCGCTTGGCTGAAGGCATCAAATTCAGCGCTCAACGGGAGGTAGCCCGTCATTCTCTTTAAAAACCTGAAACCTTTTCTAAAACTTTTGTGCACTTGAATTTCACACTTTAGGACAGCCGACTCCACCTCAGGTGCTTGCATCTGAGATTAGAAATCGTCCGCAACATTCATCCCGACCCATTCACTCATTAAAACATCTGTCCTAATGTATGAACTAAGTTGAATAAAAATCCCCTAAGTTACAATGAGGACATTGCAAATCTTAGGCATGGGGGGGTATGAAAGTACAAAACGTGTAAGAAAAGGTTTCAAACAAAAAATTCACATATGCCAAAAACACCATAAAAATTAAAAATTTTCGAAAAAGAATAAGAGAATAAGGGGAGAAAGGAAATTTTGTGAAGGAGAAGGAGAAAAGAAACAAAAGGAAAAAAGGAGCACAAAATATGAGAAACAAGTGATAGTCATTAGTAAGGAACTAAGGAATTAACCTAAGTTCTAGACCTCATTCAAGAAAATAACTGAAAAAGTGCATAATGAGATTAGTAAGAATGCAAACCTTAGGCATTCTTGAATAGACTCTTAGTACCCATTAAGATCTGGACACTCCTCAAGAGGTTGAGGAAAATGAAAAGCTGAAGTATTAGGTCTAAGGCTTAGGGAGTATTTGGCCTCATTAACTAATTTTTGGTTTACAGGACTTAGTAACCTAAGCACCCTAACCTCACACACAGCCTGGTTCAGTAAGCGTAAAAATCAAAATCACGCAGAAGCGTCGAAAAATTCTGAAAAGTACACCTAGAATAGGAGCGGCCGATCAATACAAAGTGATTTGGACGAGTTCCCAGCGTGGAGAGGCAGGAAATCCCCTCGAAGATGCGTAACAAAATATCATCTCCTCGGTGCTTGTCTCTTAGGATATTAACATATCCTACTGGGGGCATGTAAGCACCCTGCTGGTTCAGATTCCATGGATGGCATTATCACGAAGTGTCAACTGCCAGGGTCTGAATTCAGCCATGGAACACCATGGATGGGATTATCTCGAAATCTCAATAGCCAGGGTTCCAGGGGTTGCCATGGGCGGTGCTATCTCGAAGCATCGATTGCCAGGAACCCTTAAGGATTGATGATGGGAGCAAGGAATCTGATACAGACCGTATTGAAAAGCCAATCCTAGGCTAGAACTAAAAAGAAAAAGAGAGAGAAAACTCTCCAAACAGAAAAACTTTCTATCTCTCTCTTATAAAACGCACTGCGAACTGAACCAGGGCTAAAATCATTTCAAGCACGGGTGCTTTAACCACAAAGTCCAATAGACCTTAGGTTAGTTCTTGTGGGCCTTAAAAACCTTTGCTAAGGACTGAGGCTGAGGCTAGACAGATTTGGATCTTGATTGGTACTAGAGTACCTTTTAAGCCTATGGTCAGCATTCTAACCTAATCTAAGTTTAAATGAAAAAGCACTTATCTGAAGCTATTAAGAACTTCATGGTCTAGAACAAGGGTTGAAACCTTAAGTTTTTGCTAAGGGACTAGCAAAAGCTAGGCATGGGGGTATGATGAGAATCTCATCATGAGCCCTAAACTAGCACCATTTAACCCTGATTTGCAGGAAAAAGCTCCTACATAACCTTAGAAAGGCTTGGCTCAGAGAGATTCTGAGTTTACAAAGAAAACAGAAACTGAGGGGTAAAAATGTAATCCAATCTGAAAACAGGGTAACTCAGGGTCCAAACATAGGTCAAAACAACCTAATAAGAAGGAAAGTGGGATGATCTGATCCAATAAGGGCTACAGCAATTCCAAGGAACTAAATGATAATCTGTAACCCTAAAACAAACCCACTTCAATTCACGAGGTTTGAGGCAAAGTAAAAATAGAATAAACCCTCTAAAATTCATAGAAAAATAATCTCTAGGGTTTAGAACCTTCAATCTGGCCTTAGGAACCCATTTTGACCTACATTGAGAACCATGCCCAATTAACAACTTAATTTGTGTTTTTGCATAAATTGACCGATCAAACAAGGTTAATTCTAGAAATAAAATTCAGCATCAGATTCCTTAGGTCCTAATTCGTCATGTATAAAAACTTGAGCCTAAGAAGAAACCTTCTCGACCAACTTTACACTTTGGTCCTCATATATTTACGTTTTGGCCCTCAACTCTTGAACCCTTACATTTTGGCCCCTAACTCTCCTTCGTTCTTTGCGTTCAGGTCCCACCTGCAAAACCTGAGCAGCGCCATGCTCTGGAGACCTTGCGCGGAGCATGGCGCCGCGCAGGGTGAGGGAGGGGCCCTGGCAAGTCAATGGGGGGTACCCTGCGTCGTCAGCCACAGCAGGGACACCCCCCTGAGCACTGCACCCACCCATACCGGCCGTGCGAACGCACGGACGGTATGGGTCTCCTTCCTCTGGCATCCTCCGACGAGGGAGACACGTCGTCTCCCTCCGCCCTCCTCTCTGATTCTGCCCCTATAAATACCCCCGTCGCTCTGCCGTTCTCCCGAGCTCGGTTCTGATGGAGAAAACCCCCACAACTTTCCTCTCTTCCCAATCTGGCAGACGCCCACCAGCTCCGGCGGTTTCTCCTCCTCCTCCTCGTCGCTCTGCCGCAATACCAGCAGCAGAGACTTCTTCCTGATTCTCCTCCACGTCGCGCAATACCGCCGCGCGCTGCCTCTGCCCCGTCCTCGCCGTCGCCCCTTCCTCTGGGCAGTTTCTTCTCCGACGACAGTCGATACGACTGTCGCCCTGCTCCTCCCCCTTCGTCCCTGCAAATAAGTTAGAACTACTTCCCTTCCTCTCCTCTTTCTTTTCCCTATTTCAATTTGTTCAATTAAGCCCTCGATCGACCCTGACCACCGTCACCCCCTTCGTCTCCGGCTACCCTCGGGCGAGACGCCCCCATCGCTCCACAGCCTCACATGACTCGCCGACCCTCACAGAACCTCCGCCTCCTCACCCTGATCCTCTTCCGCCCCTCCATTTCTCGCCACTCGCCACTCGCCACCTGCAGACCCCTTGAACAAACCCATTCCCCCAGCCACAGTCCGACCTAGGGCAGCCCTTGCACACCGCCCCACACCTCGCCACCACCCGCACGAGCTTTGCCGCACTCTGGCGAAGCTCCCGACACCTTCTGATTAGGCCGAGAGGCCGTTTTGCTATGAACAGGTCACCCGTCCTCCGCCGCCATTGCTGTGCAGAAGGAGCTGCTTCCGCTTACAGCTGCAGCCTCGCTTTGCCCAGGTCAGACTCCCCAGGACGCAAGGCAGCCCTCGCGCACCTGCCTAGGCTCGCAGCTGGGGAGAAAGCTCCGCAAAAGCCGCAACTGCCTGCAGCTTTCTCAGCTGCAGGCGCCAAATTGGGGTGGGACATTTAGTCCCACCTCGGAAGGCTCTGAAGCGGCGCGCCGATATAAATTGAAAAAGTGCTGTATGCTTATCGCCTCAGCACACGGGGTGAGGTCCCTCTCACACCGCTTCACCCGGCCCATCCGCGAGCTCATCACGCGGATCCGGCCGACCCGACCCGACTTGACTGGCACTCCTCACCCACCACCGCACGTTGGTGGGCCTGGACCCGGGCGTGACCCGCGTACCCGATTACCCGGTTGCTCTGGGAGAGCCTTCCGAAGAGTGAATACTGAGAGAGAGAGACGCGGGGGGGGGGGGGGGATAGAGTAGGTTTTTGCCCTCTGATGCTGAACTCTTGAGCGTGCAGGCACAGGTGAAGAAGAAGGACTGCGGAAGAAGAAGAACTGAAGTGACACTGTAGCATCCGCGGGTTAAGTCGTCTGATTGGAAAATCAGACGACGTCCGGAAGACAGGTGAAGACAAAGAAGAAGAAGAAAAGAAGAGAGAAGGAGCAACCAAGTGAAGAAATAGAAAGCAGAAGAAGAGAAGCAAGAAGCAAGAAAAGAAGAAGAAGAAGAACAGGAAGAACAAAAGCCAAAGAGGAGAGAGGACAAAGAGGAAGAAAGAAAAGAAGAAGAAGAAGCCAAACTTTCATCTCTCTCTCTCTCTATTTTTGTAATAGAACATGTATATCTCTAGAATATGACTTGCTCCCTGAGTTCGACCTCGGGAGAATTGTTATTCCCGAGTAAAAAAAAAAAAATGTATATATTTGAAATGATAGCAATAACTAGCTATACTACAACGCTATAGCAAAACCTAGTCATAGTTGTCGCCGACCGTTTCAAAGTGTAATCGAGATTTTTCTAAGGTAGGAACCCACAGAAAGCTTCAAATGAGCAAGATCGATGAACTACGTAATGATGCATACGAGAACTCGCAAATTTATAAAGAGTGGGTTAAGGCCTTTCACGACAAACACATATCTAGAAAGATCTTTCACCCTAGTCAGAAAGTCCTACTCTTTGATGCTAAACTCAAATTATTCCCAGGAAAACTCAGATCGAAATGGATTGGACCATATCATATCAGACGGATTTTTGGAAATGGAGCCGTTGAAATCAATCAACCCAGCCTTGATTCTGAACCTTTTATTGTGAATGGCCAGTGACTTAAACCGTTCATTGAACTCACTAATACAAACTTAGCTGAGGTATCTTTTGATCTCCATTCTCCTTGAGATCAATTTGCCTGGTTGATGGCGTTAAACTCAACGCTCAACGGGAGGCAACCCATCATCTTTTTGAAAAACTCAAAACCCTTCTTGACACAATTCATGCTGAACTCATATTGCACTTTAGGGTTTGTCCATTAGAATAGTTGACTCCACTCTAGTACCCGTACCCAAGCTTGAAATCGTCCACAACAGTCACCCCGATCCGTCCACCCACCTAAACATATTCTAATGTATGATCTAAGCTGAATTCAAACCCACCTAATTTACATTGAGGACATTGTAAATCGTATGCATGGGGGGGTATTAAAGTGCAAAACGCTGTGAGAATCACTTCACAAGAAAGGGTTTCACCCCAAAAAAAGAAAACATAGTCTAAAAAACCAAAAAATTAAAAAAGAAAAAAAAATGATGAAGGGAGGAAGTTTTGAAAAAAATTAATTGCATATCATTCTTGAGGAGGAAAAGGGGAGGTGATATAAATGTCAAAAAGGAGCACAGTTTGAAATAAAAAGGGATAGTCATTAGTAAAAGATTAAGGAATTTACTTAGTTCTAGACCAAATCAAAAAGAAAGAAATAAAAAGACAAAAAGTGCTAAGAGATAAAAGAGATTAGCATGAACGTCGATCTTAGGTCTCTTGGGCTGTGTTTTTAGCTTAAAAATTTAAGTATTCGTTAAGATCTGGATAATCCTCAAGAGGTTGGGGAAAATGTGAAGCTTAAATATTAGGTCTAAGGCTTAGGGATTATTCGGCCTCGTTAACTGACCTTTGGTTTGTGGGACTCGGTAACCTAAGCACCCTAATCTACACACAGTCTGGTTCAGTGCTCTTAATTATCAAAATCATGTAAATGCGTTAAATCTGTTTTGTAAAAGCTACCTAGATTAGGAGCGACTAATTAACACAAGTTTATTTGGAAGAGTTCCCGGGGTGGAGAGGCAAGAAATTCCCCTAAAAAATGTTCAATAACATACTATCCCCTTGGTACTTTCTCCTAGGATATCTAAATATCCTGTCGGGGGCATGTAAGCACCTTATGCTGGTTTAGATGCCATGGGCTGCATTATCACGAAACGTCGATTGCCAGGGTTTGGATTTAGCTATAGAACGTCATGGGTGAGATTATCTGGAAATCTCGAAAGCCAGGGTTCTGGGGGTTTCCATGGGCGGTACTATCTTGAAACATCGATTGCTAGGGACCCTGCGAGGATTGATAGTGGGAGCTAGGAATCCGATACAGACCATGTTGTAAAGCCAATCCGAAGCTAGAAATAAAGAAAGAAAAGCGAGAGAAAATTCTCCAAAAATAAAAAAATCTTTTGTCTCTCTCTCTCTCTTACAAAAACATACTACAAACTAAACTGGGACTAAACATGTTTTAAGCATGGGTGCTTTAACCACGGAGTTCAACGAACCTTAGGTTAGTTCTTGTGGGCCTTAGAAACCTTCGTGGCGGACTGAGGCTAGAGCTGGTCAGGTCCGAATCTTGGTTGGTACTTGAGTACCTCTAGGCCTACAATTGGCATTGTAACCTAATCTACAGAAGAAAGCATACAGTAGAAATCTGACCACAAAAAGGCATGGTCTAGAAATTAAATTAATTCCATAAGATTTTACTAAGGGACCAGCAAAAGCTAGGCATGGGGGTATGATGGGAACACCATCATGAGTCATAACTAGCTCAGTTTGATCTAATTAAGTCAATAAAAGCTCCTACATATCCATCAGAAGGTCTTAAGGATACAAAACATTGATTTGAGAAGAAAACAAGAATACAGGGCTATTTATGCAATTTTACCATCATATCTTGAATGCAGAACAACCACGGGTTTTCTTAGGGATTAGATAAAGGTCAAATGGTCTTAAAAGTCTAACAAGTGGGTTAGAACATACAGAAAAGGGTTTTCACGTGTTTTGAGAATTAAATGACTTTTGAAATCCTAAAAATAGACACACTTAATTAAATGAGATTCTGGTCAAAATAAAATTCACCTAAACCCTCTAAAATTCATAAAAAAATATTTTCTAGGGTTTGGTACCTTCAATTTGACCATCAGAACCCGTCTTGACCCAAAACAGTCTCGGACTGACATTTGCGCTAATTTGGGTAATTATGCAAATTACCAAATAAAACTAAGTCAAAACCAAAATCCAACTTTACCATTGGATTCCTTAGATCCAAATTTGGTCTATACCAAAATTTGGGCCCAATCTGAGATAATTTCAACCTAGTTTGCACTTTAGTCCAAGTCTGATTTCCTTTATTCCACATGGGTCCCTAGCTTTTGAATTTATTACAAAGAGGCCCCTATCTTTATCATCATTTTCTTCAAATAGGTTCCTACTGCCATGAATCATATTCCTACAAATTCCGGCGAAGTAAATATGGCATGTTCTCCTTGATTCCTTGACGAATCCCTCTCAGATTTGAAAGGGAAGTTCGTCAAGGAATTCCCTTGCTTTTGAGACAATTCCTATGCCCTCAAACCTTCCTAATCTCTCATGCAAACACATGAGTGATTTGCGTATCCTAGAGAATTCCAACTCCGACGACATTCCAAGCTTGGGAAGCTTGCTTCCTAAGCTCAAAACTCCCTTCAGAGAGGCCTATAAAAGGACCTCCAAATCAGATCGAAGTTCCCACGCTTGAATTCGAATGGATTCCCCCTTAATTTCGTCTCTCCCCATCCTGCTGAAGCTCCTCGATGTACGGCAAGCTCCTTCGACTCCATCCTTCGTCCGTGTGCAATACCAGCGGCGAATTTATCTCCCTCGCTCTCTTTCGCGTCGTGTTGTACCCACCGATGCCCTGTCCTCTGTCTTCCTCGATGATTCCTACTCACCGAAGCACTTTCTTCCTCGGCACCAACAATACTGCAATCGGCGCCGCCCTGACTCCTCGTCGTCTGCCAACTACCTAGATAAGTCCCCTAACTCCTATACTTCATTTTCATCCCAACCACACTCAATTTCGACCATGCTACCGCCCATTCACCGCCATCCCTTTTGCATCTGGCCACTCCTCCGGTGAGGCACATCTCGCTCCACACACCACCAAACCCCTCACTGTTCATCCTTGCACCTCTGCCTCGTGCCTAGGAGTAAAAGCCCTAACTTAGTTAGGTCGATTTCTCCTCCACAACCTTCGCCGAACATCGCACCTTCGCACTTCACCTTTCATCGTCGTCCAGCCACCTCATGCACTCTCACATCTTACGAACACCGCCGTTCACTTCCTCCCCTCACAGCGACGCTATTGAATATTTTAACTAGGCTTTTAGCCTATATTTTGTGTTTTAGGTAGCAGGTCCTTTGACCACCATTGATGAAGCTTCAAGTGAAGCTTGAAGCTTGCTCCAGCACCTGCAGGCTCCAAGAGTCGTCTCCAGTTTGCGTGGAATCGCTCCAGGAGTTTGAGTGGACTAGCAATTGGAACCTTTGACCACCATCTTATATGAATTGAGCGAAGAAACCGTGCAGCTGCACGCAGAGGAAGGGCGGTGGGATAGTCTCACCTCGATGGCTGACGAGTGCCCGCACCTGCATAAATTGAATTTGTCTCTTACGCTTATCACCTCAAGTCATAGGGGGTGAGGTCCCTTCACCCCTCACGTGCCTCGCCTGCGACACCTACACGCGGATCTGGCCGATCCGATTACCCGCCTAAACCTAAGCACTCTTCGCTCACCACCCACGTCGGTGAGCCTGGTCCCAGGTGTGCTCTACCTGAATACCCGATAACCCGAGGCCCTGGGAGGGTAAATCCCAGAGAGAGGAGGAGATAGCATGCGGGGGAAAGGGGTTTTTCTCTTAGGACCAACAACAGACACTTAGTCGTTTAAGAATCCCTTCCCCTTGTACGTGAAGAGAAAGCAGGAGAGGAAGCTAGAAGAGAAGAAGAGAGAAGGCACAGTCGCAGAAGATAGAAAGAAGAAGGAGCAATAGAAGAAGAAGAAGGAAAGCAAAGAAGAGAGAAGCTTGAGAAGGAGAAGAAGAGAAGAAGGCACAGAGAAGACGAAGAAGAAGCAGAGAAATACCTTTGAGCAGGATAAGCTGTCTGACTGACTGAACATACGTCTGAGCTTCATTTGAAGTGCACTGTGCACTTATATTACGTGGAATTTAATTGCTTAGTACTATTAAGTTATTTGATATAATTGTGAGGGGTAATTGGTGATTCAAATCACCATTTTACCCCATTCTTTTTGCACTCTTTGACATATGCTTTCATTCATATATCATTACTACTTGGAATTTTGTTATATTGAACATATATTTGCTTGAATTTCAATCTTGAGAATCATTTTTCCAATTACTCTCTGTGTTTGACCTTGGACTTTCATTCGAGTTACAAATCTTATTTGTCTTTCATGCTGATTCAAACTATACTGCAACACATTGATTTAAAAACCCAATTTAGAGTGGACAACACCTTCTCCCTTGCAGAAGAAGCAGGATGCCTTAGGCTTCTTCTGACTCCCTTTGGAGGAGGATGAATTGGCAACAGTGGTATCCTTAGCCCGCTTCCTTTTAGGCCTAGAAACCAGATGAGCACTTTTTGGTTTGTCCTATTTCAGCCTCTCTTCCTCTTTCACACAATGAGAAATGAGATCGTTAAGAGTCCACTTCTCCCTTTGGCAGTTATAGTTGACCTTAAACTACCCAAATTGTGCAGGAAGGGAAATCAAAACTAAGTGTACGAGGAGGTCATCTGGCAACTCCAACTTAAGTGCCTTTAGTTTCGAGGCTAAATTGGACATTTCCATAATATGCTCCCTTATGTTTCTAGTGCCCCTTTACTTGAGTGAGACAAGTTTGCTAAGGAGATTGCTTCTCTCAGCTTTCTCACTCTTAGCAAATCTTTTCTCAATCTCATCAAGGAATTTCTTAGCATTTAATTCCTCTGAGATAGTACCCCTAAAGTTTTCTGGAATAGCATGTTTCATGATCATTAGACACATTCGATTTGATCGCTCCCACCTCTCAGAATTCTTTATTTCCTCAGAAGAACTCTTATTCTTAAGAGGGGAGGGAGGATTAATTTGAAGTGCATAGTCTAGATCCATTCATCGCAGAACAATAAGGACACTTTCTTTCCAGAATTTAAAATTTGATCCATTTAGTTTTGGAATAGAATTTAGGTTGGCAGTTATGGCAGATGCATAGGAGTTAACATGAAAAATAAAGGAAATAAACCAAATACATGCTCAGAATGAAGTAACTTAACAATACAATCATTAACATTTAGTCTTTGGACAATAAACATTAATATTGTAAAGGGCAGTCTTAAGAATGATAAATAGCTATTGAAAACAATCATGTAAGTAATCAAGTCATTTTTGGATTAACTTAACTACCCACATGAAAACCTAATAATTCAATAGGATATTTATCAATTAAAGTGTACATATGCATTCAGTCATGAGGTGGCTCACCTTTGGGTTAAGCTCCCCACACAGGAATACAACATACACAGTTGCTTTAATGTTTCAAATAAACTGACACAAGAAGTAACCTGCTTTGGCAAGAATTACTAAATGTGACAGAGTACTTAATACATTAAAACCACCTACTAATGTTCGCACCAAAATTTTTTTGACAAATGTATCCCAAAAATATCACTCTAGTACTGGTACTCAAGATTGGTACCTGTACCAGAATGAGTAGTATCGGTACTGATCTTACGTACCGATATTTCATGAGTACTGGATCGATCCTAGGACCATGTCCAGTATCCTACATGTACCTGTACTCATGATGAGTACCGGTACTCCATCGATAGTAGATCGATCATGGGTAGCAGCCAATATCCCTCATGTACCGGTACTCATCATAAGTACCGGTACTCATATGATACTGGCAATGCCTCTGGTCGTCACCAGTATCCCACATGTACCGGTACTCATGATGAGTACCGGTACTCCTTCGATACTGATGGCACTTTCTTGTGCCCAACCAGTATCCAACATGTATTGGTACTCATGATGAGTACTGATACTCCATCGATACCGGCGGTGTTTGGGAAGCACCCGATGGGTACCCATGCCTTACCAGTATCGGTACTCATCATGAGTACTGGTACCAGACCGATCACAACCAGATTTCAAGGCGACGATCTAAAAACGAGATTTAGGGAAAACACCCCAAATCACGATTCCAATCACAAAACTTGATTTGATTATTAAACGTGGGATACAAATGAACATGAAAACCCAAAAACAAACATTAGTGGTCATCGATTCATCAAGATGGGATCGAATCAATCCAAAAAACTTAAACGAAGAACAATTCCCCAAAAAATGAATGGAAAGTGTTTTTCTCAAAAAATCTGATTCATTTAGGCAATGATATAGCGAATAGAAAGAGGCTATGATACCACTTGATGGATTTAATTCGTATAAAATCAAAATCGAATGATTTTCTACCATCCCAAGACCAATATATTCCCCATATCATCAACCAAAATGAAAGCGGAAAGGAAAGGATGGAGGGATACCTGAGTCCATCACAGCGTAAGTGAAGTGGAGATCGCGAAAATTCTTTGGGACTGTGGGCTTGCTTCTCCAACGAGAGGCAGTGGCTATGGTGCTTCTAGATGGTTGAGAAGGCGAAAAAAACTTATGGGGGTGGTGGTAGACATGTTAGATGTCACACCCTTTGGGTCCCCCCCTGGGCTCTATTTATAACTTTTCTACAATGGGATGCAGAAAATCAAATACCCGTTTTGCCCTCACCCCTCCAGGGAACAGAACCGCTTAAATTAAAATGTCAATTCCACCCATCATGGAATTGCATTTTTCTCTTAAGGTTTCTATGCATTAAATCCGATATCCTAATGAGATGCAAATGATCAATTTACATAACTACACCACTTTAATGACCATAAATTTGATGCCCAAATATATGTACATATTTAAAGTATAATTCCTTATAATAATATATGTTGGTTCGTATTATGATTCTAACACCTTAGCCAAGTCTGTGCCCTATGAGTATCGGTACTCATGATGAATATGGGTATACACAAGTCACAAAACTTTGTCTTAGAAGCCTTAATCCTGACCTGTGACTCACATGTACCGGTATTTTTGATAAATACTGGTACTAGTAAGCCACAGTCTCTGCTTTTGAGACCTGGAGAGAAATCTGTAATGCACTTGTACCGATACCCATGACAAGTATTGGTACTTGCATCAGTTACGAAAGGAAATTAGGGTTTTCAGAATGATGTGTTCTATGTCATACAGTCCCTAGTTCACGCTAATCCTAGATATTACTATCTAATCTATTTGAAAGAGATAAAATATATTGATTGCGTAGCAATTATAGGTCTTAATCAACCTAAATAATGTTAAAAAGCCAATTTAATTTATAAATATTGCATTCATATCATGCATATCATGCATTGCATCATTTTATAGTATTGTACATAGAATAATGCGGGTTTATCTTGCTATTTAATGTCTCTATTGTTATTTGCAAGTAATAAAGCAATCAAAGATGTGAGATAGAGTGGAACAAGGCAAGAAAGAGAAGAAGACTGATCTAGAGAAGAGGAATGAGGAGGATAGCCCTATCCCTACCCTTAGAAACCTTAGGATAGCCTTCTTAAACCCAAAACCACCTCCATTAGGTCATCTTGGCCTTAGAACCTAAAACATGGATAGCACTATCCATGTTTCTATCCACACTATCCCTATCCCCATCCATGACCTTAGAAACCCTAGGAAACTAGTGCCCAAAACCTATTTAGGATACCCAAGCACTTAGGAACCTAAACCTACCATAGAAAACCCAAAACTCACTTTGCAGGACATTTCTAAACATCCAGACAAGGTGTTTGGACATTCGATTTCTGCAGAAATGCCTGCCAGAACCTGATCGCGAAAATGCGTGATTTGTAAAAGTCGAGAATTAAGTCATTGCAACACGCGATTTTGATCGCTTTTGAATTTATAAAAGATCGAGTACTCGATGAGTATTTGGGTCATCCCTTTCGGCTTGTCCTCAAGCCCCGTACGCCGTCGTTGGATTCGTCTTTAATGAGCTAGTTATTCGAATTCATTCGAATATGAGTGAAGCGAATATTAGGTGAAGTCGAATTCGAATAACTAGCGAGCACTCGCAATTAACTCGTGAAATGTAATGAAGCGAGTTTCCCCTTGGCCAGGGGAAACGAAGAGTAATGAAATGGCAACGAGTTAATTACGTATCCAGTACTACACGTGTGCGCGTGCATGCGGGTAGTACGTCTTATGTATAGGAGTTGGATTCGTTAAATTTTATATACCTTATTACCCTCTTATCTCCAAGATGAAGCCCAAGCTCTCTCACTTGAATCTTAGAAATCAACTTTTCTTTTTGGGTTTTGAAATACGTATTTTTTTAGGGTTTTGAATAAGGGCAAAACAATTGCGAAGAAAAAGGAATTGGAACTACGAGAAATTCAAAGGAACAAGTGCCTTGATTTTCCAACTCACTCCAAGCAAGGAAGGCTTGGAATAATGGAAAAACAAGTCACAACAGCAATCACAAGCTAACTTAAACAAAAAGTAGAGGAAAGCTTCTTGAATTAAAAATTTGTTTTCACAACGGGTTGGAGAACTCACAAGTGAGAGGGATTCCCACTTGTAATCTCCAAAAAAATTCTCACACTACACTACCATGCAAAAAAAAATAAAAAGAATGTAGAAGAAAGCTTAGGAAGAAGATGATGTTGTTGCAAACTCCCGCTCCAATTCAGATTGCCCCTAAATTAAAGGAAGCTTGCTCATGGCTCCTGGCTCTTGGCTCTCCTTCCTTTTGGCAAGCCCTAGGTGGGGCGTGCCTGGCTCCTCCTAGAGTGGAAAATTTCCACTCCAAATCTCCTCCTTAGGGTGGCGTGGACCATCCTTCTTTCTCCTTTTCTGGACATTGATTGCGTAGTAATCATAGGTCCTAATCTACCTGAATTAAGTTAGATCCTAGTTTAACTTAGGCATAATGCATACATAAGCATCATACTTTGCATCGTAGCTGATTTGTCAATTTTGTAAATAATAATGCTATATTATGTTCTAATTGAGAGGAAATAATAATTGTAGGTAATTCGGGGTAGTGGATGATAAATCCAACCGTATGGATCTGTTCAGAACGACGATGGGAGGCCAATGCTTCCGAGATCGTCTTGATCAGACTCCTGTAGCATCCTATGGAGTTCATGGAAGAGCAAAGGCCAAGAGGCAAGGAGGCAGAAATTCGAACCTCAGATGCTAAATCTGATTGCACGGATAGATTCAGATCAACAATCACAGTCCAATGGCACAAAAATCAACTCGATCGGATCCCTGCAGCATCATCTACAAAGCAAAGAAGATGAATGGCTACGATGGTGCCACGTAGCACCATCATAGCCACCTAAGGCAGCGCCCCCAACTTCTGAAGGGAAATCGTGGGCTGTTGGATCATCATCCAATGTACATGATGTGATCGTGTCACTCCTCTTCTATGTGCCTCAAAAAAGGAGTTCATCTCAGCTATTGGATCTCCATCCAACGGCTGAGAGCAGTCAACCGGGAAATAGGAAGTGTGGCAATCTGCACGCCTAGTGCGTTGGTTAACATGCTTGAACAGGAGTGAACGATGCGCGACGCACAAAATTACGAAGGCGGCGGGGCGTAGGTGAAATTTGAGCATTGGATATTAAATCTACGACAATGGCGCGGATGCGTGGCATGACACGGAACGTTTGATTAGGTAGTGGATAACGCGCGAGGTGACGTGTGGTTATAAGGCACCGCTATACACACATTATAGAGGCGGTAATGTGCTCACTTTCAGCCGTCGATCTCCACGATCGAATGAACGAAATCAAATGCGTATGAGCGTGCAATGAAAGCAAAGTAGGTGGGAGCAGCGCGCTTGTGACCGCGTGATCGCGATCTGAACGACAAGCAGTTGCCACATGTCAGCATGAGGATGAATCCACGCATATCAGGCGTGATTAGGGTGTTTTGATGGCACGATCTGATCCGTTGATCTCCCGATCGACGGATCTGATCGATATGAGGTTGTTGCATGGTTTGGAGGGCCAAATACCGGCTTTGCCCCTCATTTTGACTATAAAAGGACCCTAGGGGCCCCCATATGAGGCATCTCTTCTCCAACCCTCTCCAGACAACTCTCCAGATCCTCTCCTCCAGACTTCTTCTTCGGCTCTCTCCCTCTTCCTCTAAGGCATCCACCAAGCCACCTTGGTGTACCACTGTTGTTCTCCCCGATCTCTCCACAAGGCCACCAAGTTCCACCCTTAGTGCCCTTATTTTGATAGTTTAGATAGTTATTTTTAATTCCTGATCTAGCATTACATGTCTTAATTTTATTTGCAAACTCATGATCAATCAACTACCTGATTTGCTTTATATATATGTTGTGATTAGTATTTATTATTTAGATCTAAATCAGTGTTATAGTAAGTCATTTTCTGCCTCCTTGAGTTCGACTGGGACTCACCAGTTTCGTTAAATTTTATTTGCTTCAACGTGGTTCGTGCTATACTATGACAGAATCATCTTTTAAAACTCAACCTATGCTTCAAACAAATTGGCACTGTTGCCGGGGATGCATGAAGATTCTTGATTAAGCAACTGATTTAGTGTATTTTTTCTTTTGTGTGTAGGGATGAAGCGAGGATCTGCACACGCATCGAGCGTAGGTGAAGACTATCAGGTGCACACATTTATCTCAGTAGGATTTTAGAGTAGGGATTAAGTAGGATATGAGCTATTTGAAAACAAAAAATTAGAATTAAGATTTGTTAGGTAATTAGGGTTTGCTTTACCTTAAAAAAAAAATCCTGTGCTACTACTATTTTTAGAAACTTGACCAGAAACTAAATGCAATTTTGAAAATTCATTTGTCGTGTTTCTGGTGGTCCAAAAATCTTAAAATTCAACTAAGAACTAGATTTTCAAGCTATCTTTCCAACATTAACGTTCCCAAAAATAAATTCAATTTTTAGAATTTTTGAAAATTAGTGGAATACACAGGGGTCAGATAGACTGAAAATTGACTTTTTCTGAACTTCAAAAATCGATTTTGACCGACACACAGATCTAATTAACTAAAAAATTATGCGTTTGAAAGATAATCAAGTTAGTTTTCATTCTCATATTTTTCCTGAATTTTTGGATCACATTTGATACTCTTTCCGACAGAAAAACCAACATGGGTCAAAATCTAAAATCTGACCCCTATTAGTTAAAAATTCATAAATATGCATTGGAAATAGTAAAAATTCTAAAAAAATACTCTTTGAAAAGTTTATTGAAAAATGAATATTCCTGACAATTTCAAATCATTTGGATTCCAACTTTACTTGAGAGTATATTTTTGATAAGTGGTCTACTGTCTAAGAAAAACATAGAAGTGCATGAGCCTTAGTACCACATTGGACTAGCCTGGACTCAATCAAGGCCAGTGGTTAGTCGGTGAGCCGACTCACCTTGTGGAATGCTCATCATATATCAAATTGAAGAAAAAAGGTTAAAAATCATAAAAACATATCAAATAACCTACATTTGTCCTGTAACTACTGGAAGATTTCAACCTCTTCTGCCAAACCTAGTGACTATGCCTGCAGGGTAGTGTCAAATGACCGCGGCTAAGGGCTACAAAGGAACCGGAGGTGAAAGTTGAAGGAAGAACCTTCCTCTTAGTCCCCTCGTAACAAAACTGGTCGTGTTAGCTTAAGAGGCGAGGATTATCTTCAGTTGGTTTCTTGACAAATTTTCTTCAATAATTCGAACTTGGATGAAAAATCTGGTCATCTAATTCTTAAGGACCAATCTGATTAACAAGGCCTTAGCCTTGTTTGGCTTGGTTATGCTAACCCTTGGTGTTGGTGTATGCAAGGAAGAAGGTCTTTAAGACCTAAACTTGTTGGACCTTGGGAACCAATCCCGAGGTGGCGAAGGCGACTTTCGCCCGACCCTTCTTCCCAACCCTCATCCTCCTCTAGATTAGATAAAGTGGTTAATCCTAGTCCTGGACCTAGTCAGGGCCCTAAAAAGCTAGGTCCAGTGGATCGTCTGGAGGCCAGGGTCAAGGAATCTAAATAGAGATATGAGTAGAGTATTGATAGGATTCTCACCACTCTGGACAGGATGCAGCATCCACCACTCGGAGAACAACTGCGGGACTTCTACGATCCGGCCGCAATGATTTTGGCACCTCAAGTTTGCATTCCCACAGGCAGAGATGCATTCAGGTTGAAGCCGAACATAATAAGTCTGATTCAGACTCATTTTCATGGAAACTTGAATGAGGATCCCTTCTAGCACATTGAGGATCAGAGTCAAATTGCAGAATTAGTTCGACCTAGAAATGTTAATATCGGAATTGTTCTCATGAAGATTTTTCCTTTCTCTCTCAAGGATAAAGCTTCCTATTGGTTCAAGACCATCAGGAGGCCAATTGGAACCTGAACGGAATTATGTCGCGAATTCCTCCAAAAGTTCTTCCCGATTGGTCGAACAAATGCAATGAGGCATGCAATTACAACTTTCTCCCAAGGGCCAAGGAAGAAATTACATGATGCCAGGGATAGATTTCACGATCTTGTCAGAAAATGCCTGCACCATGGTGTACCCAGATGGCACCTTGCACAAGTCTTTTACCATGGGCTGGATGACGCACATTGGTACTTGGCTAATGCATCTAGTGGAGGGAATTTCTTCATAAAGGACGAGAACAGTGCATTCGAATTGTTAGAGTCCCTAGTAGAGAACTCAATGAATGTCACGTCAATGAACCAAATCCAGCGATTTGGACAGCAATGAGTTAGTGTCCATGAAGCTCTCGTTGAACCTGCTTGAGTTGATATGGGTATTATCACCAAGAAGCTGGATAAGGTGGATCTGCTCAATAAGAAGCTCGACAAAGTGATTCGAGCTCAACATGGATTTCATGGAAATTTAGCTGCATTCCACTCTTCTTTTGCATTCTGAGCCCCTCTTGCTCAAGTACATCTGCTCACTCGGGATGCATCTCCTCCACCTTCTCAGGATCCTACATACCAAGAACCTGTGAATAATTAGGTTATGGCACCATACAATCAGGGTTACGCACCCCATGACAATTCTAGTGCGTATTCCTTTGATGAATATGCGTCTCAGACATCTTTGACCTACGAAGATGTCAATGCTATCCAAGGTTACGGGCATAATAACCTGTATTCGGAGATGTATAATCATGGTTGGCACCAACATCCTAAGTTTTCCTGGCGTAATAACTCACAGAGACCAAATCAAGATCCACACTACCAGACCAGACAATACGGGAATGCACAAAACACATTCTTGAGGTAGCAACCATTCCCATCTCGGCAGCAATCCTATCATACTTATCAGCCGCTACATCAAGTTGCCAATCATCCTCCAAGGCAAGTTGACTCTTTCGAGGCATTAAGAAATGAATTGAAGGAATCTATGCATCAATCGAATTATGACAATTTGAAATTCATGAAAATGATGGCGGATTAGATTCAAAACATTCAAAATACATAGAATCAGCTGTTGTAGGAGCATAAATTGTAGGGATCCTTGGACTCCCAACCGGTCCCTAACCTAGGACATGTGCAGAACCAGGGTGCCATGCCTAGGTTCTAGGCACCACAGGGATAGCCACATGTTTTACAAGCACCTCCTGCACCACCTGGTTTTGGATAGAGTCAGCACTGTTATTGCAAAATCCCGCCCAATCTGCCCCTTCTGCTCCTTCCCCACCTCATAGACAATATACCGATGCAAATGTTGTCACCTTGAGGAGTGAAAAAGTTACAAAGGACCCACCATGTTGGTAGGTGGGTCATGATACTTCTCAAGCTAGCTCCTCTTCCCACTTTATCCCTTCAGAGGAGCATCCTAAGGAAAAGAAATCAATCACTGAGATCACTGACATCCCTTTACCCTTCCCTGGACCCTTAATGCATGAACCTAAAGGAAAGATAAAGGGAATCAAAAGCAATGACAACCTAAAGGAAATATTCAAAGATGTTCACATTAAGGTTCCCCTCCTTGATGCCATTGATCACATTCCTACTATCGCTAAATTCTTTAAAGAATATTGTACACCCAAGCGACAGACAAGGAAGACCAATAAGGTGGTATTGTCCAAGGAAGCTAGTGCAGTCATTTTGTCTGACTTGCCACCGAAGAAGAAAAACCCAGGAGCCCCAATCATTTCCTGTTAGCTACAAGATGCTCCTTTTGACCAGGCTTTGTTTGATTTGGCTTCAGCCATTAATTTAGCCCCCACTACTATTTTTGACCACTTCCAATTTGGGGAGCTAAAACCAACTTTGGTCACTATCTAGTTGGCTGACAGATCAGTCAAAGTGCCCTAAGGTGTGGTAGAGAATGTCATTGTAAAAATCCATGGGCTCTGCTTAGCAGTGGATTTTTTCATCTTGGATATGGACATTTCTCCTAGTCTCCGTGATGCACCTATCATTTTAAGCTAGTCGCTTCTAGTGATTGCCCAGGCCAACATTAACCGTGCATCCGAGTGTATGGAGATCGCCCTGGGGGATGAAAAACTCAGATTGGATATTTTCAGGGCAAACAAGGACCCACATTGTAATTTATGGAGGACTTAGATGATGATGGACCTATGCACTGTGGGAACATAGAACTTCTTGGTGAATTAACTCCACACACAGCTTCTGTCGGGCTCATTGATTTGAGTTATAATGATTTTGACATCGTGGTGAACATTGATCGGCCAAAGGCAATTGGTGAGGCACATGATTTGGATTATGAAAGATATGGAGTGGAATTGCGTAAAAACCTCATAACAAGCTCAGATGATAAATACATCAATTTACATGAGATTCCATACATCCATGGGGTTTATTTTAAATTGACAAAGAATCCAATTGAAGTTGAGGAAGAATCTGATAAAAACCCCATTTTTGACTGTGAGGAAAATCTGAAAAATCTTGAGGCAATTTTGGATTTGGGGTCAGATGAATCTATTACATCTTCGCTCTTGGATTATGATATCGAGGATTTCATAGAAGCCACAAAATGGAAAGTGAAAGAATTTGAGGCTTTATTGTATCTAGATTCTAATTTTCCACACCTTGGGGATAATGAATTGTCGCCCATTACATTTGAGGATTCACACCATGAACAGAATTTGGCTGAATTGTACAATATTTCTGATCAACTTAGGGATGACACTGAATTGAATAAATGTAGAGCTATTGGGATGGAACACCGAATCTTATTTCACACACCAACTCTACAACCACCCACACCCGGATCCACTCACGAAATGGTTCCTTACACCATTTCAGATTACACCACTTGGGCCCCTCCTTTCTTTTCCACCACTTTTGGGACTCGTATGACTTGTTTCCCATTCCCAACTCTTTATTCACCTCATCTGCATTACTCATACACCACTCTTCAAGGCTACCACTTGCTACCTATCACCCTAGAACCTGGATTTATTTCTCTTGTAGCACCTGGCTACAACCAATTCCAAGCCTTGATTTGTTATTTTCCCGACCCTATGGGCTTGGTATTCATGAGCAGCTACTCAACATTTTTGGCCCGTTGATGACGAGGGAACTCCAAGTGCTTACCATCTTGACTCTGTCTTCCTACAATCATTGATCCATCTGATGGAGTTTCACCTAGTTGGAGGTGTTAAACTCAGCATTTATCTGCCTTCTATACATAGCATATTTCTTTGTCTCATATTATTTTGCATTTTGAAATTATAGTGTTAGCATACGCTGAATGACAAATCAGGAGTAATTCTAGGTGATTTTTATCCAGTTACGCCCTATCTTACTTTATTTTCCTCTTATTCATGCATGAGGAAATGCAAGAACTTAGGCATGGGGGGGAATGGTACATACAAATTGAATAATTTTTTGCCAACACCTAGGGAAATAGATCTTTTTATTAAGAGGTTTTATTAGGGTTTTATTCTTTAGTTGATTCCTGAACTTAGAATCTAGTACAATTTCACACTTACACGTAGAATTTGCAATGGATCCACTATGAAGACCAATAGACATCTTTAGGTTGTTGAGAAGAAGCGTTGCTTCTTTTCTTGAATCTTTGAATAGTAATTAGGGAGTTAGGAAAACCATCTTCTAGTAGATCCACCAAACAATTGCGAGGTAAGAGTAGAGAGTCTACTGATGCTCTAAGTCTAGTGTGAGGAATCTTAATTTTTGGATAGTTGGATAATGATACATGGAGTTAGGCATAGCTTTCGCTCTCGGTTCTTATGTACAAGTACTTCGTGGGAATCTTTATGAGAGCTACCAAATAAGACTAATACATGGAGAAGGGGCTGTAATAAAACTAAGACTAAGGTGGATGGTCGTTACTGTCATTTATGGAATCCTTGGTTGAAGGAGGGTGTTAATGTCAAGGTTAGAAATACGCTATCCTATCCACTCCTTTCCTGGTGCCGAGAATAGACACTTCCACCAAATAAGCCACCCGATATCCTCTTGAACATCCCCAATCCTAAATAATGCCTTGTGAATAAAAGTACGTATGTCATGTTGCATTGCATTGTGTTGGTAGATATATATGACAAAAAATGAAATGAAAAAAAAATGAGAGAAAAAGTTTGAAAAAAAAAGCATTGAGTTGCATTTATTTCATTTCATGTCCAGCACATCGAGGCAACAATACCCATTACCCTCATGATCCACGAAATACAGCATTGACCTACTTTTTCTGTATTTCTGACGGCACGAATATTAGTTGAGGATTTCTGACTTACTTATAGGGACCATCAAACATATTTACAAATCTAGTGGGATGTAAGCTCAAAAAGAAAAAGAAAAGAACAAAAAAAGAAAAAGAAAAAAAAGAAAAAAAATGAAGAAAAGAAAAAAAAGGAGAGAAAAGCGAGAGAGAGAATGAGTGCAAGGAACTTAAGAGAGCATAGTTTTCTTGCCTCTCTCTAAGTTGATTTATTTGATAATTTGAAAATCTAGATTCTAAAATATTAGTCTATGTAGCACTAGAGGAAAGTGAGCCACTAAATACAAACCCATTTAATTTTGACATCTTTTACCTAAGCCAAAAGCCGAGGCTAAAACTGGAGGTTATTTTATATCCCCAAGAGAAGAAATTTGCCTATCCCAATAGAGTTTTACTAAGGGTCAAGTACAAGCTTCAGATGTGGATTGACTTTTTGCTTAGATCTATTGCATAGGCTACAACACTACACTTTCACGATTACCTAGATTTCTAAATTTCTGGATGAAAAAAAAGGGATCTGTAGTGAAACTCTTGATAGAATGCATTTAGTTTTGCATTTGTTAGGGACTAGCAAGATTTAGGCATGGGGGTATGATTGTGCAGCAATCATAGGTCCTAATGTACCTGAATTAAGTTAGATCCTAGTTTAACTTAGGCATAATGCATACATAAGCATCATACTTTGCATCATAGTTAATTTGTTAGTTTTGTAAATAATAATGCCATATTATGTTCTAATTGAGAGGAAATAATAATTCCAGGTAATTCGGGGTCATGGATGATAAATCCAACTATACGGATTTGTTTAGAACGATGACGGGAGCCCAACACTTCTGAGATCATCTTGATCAGACTCTCGTAGCATCCTATGGAGTCCATGGAAGAGCAAAGGCCAAGAGGCAAGGAGGCGAAAATCCATACCTTAGATGCCAAATCGGACCGCATGGATAGATCTGGATCAACGATCGAAGTCCAACGGCGCAAAAATCAACTCGATTAGAGCCCTGCAGCACCATCTACAAAGCAATGAAGATGGATGGCCATGATGACACCACGTGACACAATCATAGCCACCCAAGGTAGATATTTATCGCTCTGAATCAGATTTTAAAATCGTTGCATTGTAGTATAGATTGAAAGTTTGAGGTAGCTATTGAAATCATTGCATTGTTGTAAAGCATGAAAACAAATAGAATTTATACTTGAATGGAAGTTCGAGGTCGAACACAGGGAGCAATTAGCAAAATAATTCTTAAGATTGCAATTCAAGCACAATATAAGCAATTTATAATATAATTCCAAGCAATAATGATATATAAATGAAAGCAAATGTCAAATAGTGCAAAAAGAATGGGGTAAAATGGTGATTTGAATCATCAATTACCCCTTACAATAATATCAAATATCTCAACAGTATCAATCAATTGAAATCCACATAGGATAAGTGCACAGTGCACTCCCTTCAGAGATCAGACAATGGAATTCTCAACCAGACGGCATAACCGTCCAACTGTTACAGTGCCAAGAGGGCACCCTTCCCTTTCTCTCTTCTTCTGCTTCCTTAAGCTCCAGAGAAGGCACAACACAGAGCTCAGCAACACCAGCAGAGGCAAAGGCTTCCCTCAGAGATCACTAAGTGTTGAGAGGAGGGTGACAGAGAAAAACCCCCTCCCCTCTCTCTTTCACTTCCTTCTCTCTCAGAATCAGGCAAACTAGACCAGACCCGGGTATCCAGGTAAATGGACTAAGGCCTAGACCCACGAGGCGTGGGTGCGGGTGTGGGCGTGTGTGAGGCGTGCATGTGTTGTGAGTGTGAGAAAAAGAAGTTGATGGAGAGACAAAGGGATGGAGATACTTAGCGACGAGGTAGAGAGGCGAAGGTGGCCGGTTGTGGTAGACCAGTGCCGGAGAAGGATGAGAAGATGACAAGACGACGACGATGAAGTAGGCGGAGGTATGCCCTTCCTTTGGCCGAGGAGGGTCGCGACGAGGAGAGGAGTACGATAGCCGACCAATTTGGTCGTTGGACGGCTGGAGGAGGAGGATTGAAGATGGTCGCTAGAGCAGCGGTCTTGAAGGCCGGAGGAAGGGGAATAGGGGGCTTTTGACTCTCCAAGACTTGTTGAGAGGATGCGCAAGGCCACGAAGGTCCTTTTATAGGGCTCTAGATGGAGTTCCAAGCTTGGAAACAAGCTTAGAAACTTCGAGCTCCTTGCTAGTGTAGGATACCCATTCAATCAAATCGTTCGCACGAGGATTCTAGAGAGATTTAGGATCCCTGGATGGGCTTATTTGGAAGGCAATTACTTGACGAGTTTCTCTTGCAATTTTAAGAGGGATTCGTCAAGAAATTACGGAGATCTTGCCAACTTAAGGTCGTTGGAGCTTTAGGATTAGGATTTCATGGCGGTATGGACCTATTTGAAGAAGGAGATGATAAGGTTGGGGACCTATTTGTAAAAGATTCAAAAGTTAGGGGCATATGTGTGAGATAAAAGAGTAAGATAGGACTAAATTGCAAACTAGGTTAAGATGATCTCAGATTAGGCCCAAAGTTTGGTAAAAACCTAATTTGGACATAAGGAATTCAATGGTGAAGTTGGATTTTGGTTTTTACCTAATTTAATTGGGTAATTTTCATAATTACCCAAATTAGGGTAAATGTCTGTCTGAGACTATTTTGGGTCAAGACGGGTGATGATGGTCAAATTGAAGGTAACAAATTCTAGAGAATATTTTTATATGAATTTTAAAGGATTTAGGTGAATGTTATCCTGACCAGAATCTCAGTTAATTAAACAGGTCTAGTTTTAGGCTTTCGAAAGTCATTTAATTCTCAAAACATGTGAAAACCCTTCTTTGTGGGTACTAACCCACTTGTTAGACTCTTAAGACTATTTGACCCTTAATTAACCCCTGAGAAAACCTGTGATTATTCTGTATTGAAGATATGATGGTAAAATTGCAGTTTTAACTTTGGTTTCTTGTATTTCTCTCTGAAAGGATTTGCAATGAATTATGGCCTTCTGATGGTTATGCAGGAGCATTTAATGATTTAATCAGATCAAATTGAGCTAGCTATGGCTCATGATGGTGTTCCCATCAGCAGCGCCCCCAACTTTTGAAGGGAAATCGTGGGTCATTGAATTGTCATCCAATAACCATAATGTGTCCGCATCACTCCTCTTCTACGTGCCTCAACAAAGGAGTTCATCTTAGCTGTTGGATCTCCATCCAACGGCTGAGAGCAGCTGATCGGGAAATAGGAAGCACGACAATTCACGCACTACATGCTCGAACAGGAGCGAACGATGCGTGATCGAATCGCACGACATACGAAATCGTGAAGGTGGTGGGGCGCGGGCAAAATCCGAGCGTCTGATGTTCAATTGACGACAATGGCGCGGAAACGTGGCATGACGCAGAGCATCTAATTAGGCGGTGGATGACCCACAAGGCGACGTGTGGTTATGACGCGTCGCTATACGTGCATCGCAGAGGCGGTAATGTGAGTGCCTTCAGTTGTTAACCTCCACGATCGAACGACCAAAATCAAATGCACGTGCGCGATGAAAGCAAAGGCGGTGCGAGTAGCATGCTTATGACCGTGTGATCATGATCTGAAGGACCAGCGGCTGCCACGTGTCATAATGAGGATGAATCCATGCATATCAGGCATGATTAAGGTGTTTTAAAGGTGCAATTTGATCTATTGATCTCTCGATCGATGGATCTGATCGATCTAAGGTTGTTGCACAGTTTGGAGGGCCAAATACCGACTTTACCTCTCATTTTGACTATAAAAAGGACCCCAGGAGCCCCTATATGAGGCATCTCTTCTCTAGCCCTCTCTAGATCCTCTCCTCTAGACCTCTTCTTCTCCGGCTCTCTTCTTCTTCCCCTGAGGCATCCACCAAGCCACCTTGGTGTACTGCTGCTGCTCTCCCCGATCTCTCCACATGGCCACCAAGGACCACCCTTGGTGCCCTTATTCTCATAGTTTAGATAGTTATTTTTAATTCCTGATCTAGCATTACATGTCTTAGTTTTATTTGCAAACTCATGATCAACTAACAACCCGATTTGCTTTATATATATGTTGTGATTAATATTTAGTCTTTAGATCTAAATTAGTGTTATAGCCAAGTCATTTTCTAACTCCCTGAGTTCGACTAAAACTCACTAGTTTCGTTAAATTTTATTTACTTCGACGTGTTTCGCACTATACTACGACGAAATCATCTTTTAAAAGGTGTTCTACGCTTCGAACAAAAGTCCTCCTTACCTTGTGATGTGTATACATCTAGGTAGCCTAAAATGTCTATTTATTCATGTTCTTAGTGTCATAGAAGCATCATGCGTTGTAAATATTGCATAACATGCATTATATGCATTTAGGCTAATTTGTATAAATTGTATGGTAATTTGCCTCTTTTTTTGGCCAGGGATAGGGCAATATTTATCGGGGCCTCGAATTGAACATCCAACCTTATGGATTTGATCAGGGTGACAATCAGAGTTCAATAACTACGAGGTCACCCCGATCAGATTTTCGTAGCATCAAATACAGTCCAAGAAAGTTCGAAGGTCAGGGGCCTAGGTGGTGTAAAATTTATACCTTAGATGACAAATCCAACCATACGGATGAGCTCGGATTGACGATCGCAGCCTAACAGCATGAAAATTGGTCCAATATGAGATCTGTGGCACCATCTACAAGTCAAAGAAGATGGCTGGCCATGATGGTGCCATGTGGCTCCATCATGGCTGCCCAGCACCTCTGGCGCCCTCCTTAAGTAAATTCCAAGCGATCTCGGCTGTTGGATTGAGATCCAAAGGTCATGAGTGCGTTAGCCTTAAAACATAAACGAGACAATTGGAGGCTTGGCGCAGCGGTCGAGCACGTGTTTGCAAAGAGGGAGGCGCAAGTTCGAGCCTTGCCTCACCTCAAATCAAGTGAGAAGCGGTGCGCAGAGAAATTGGAGCATCCGATCGACACTGAATGGCTATGGAAGCGGATACGTGTAGTGCTAGATGCAAGCATGGACGGACGTGAGCGATGGCGCGGCTTCTTATGCCAGATTTGACGTCGAGTGGAGGTTAAGATGTCTAGATGTAATCTCCATCATCTGATGAATATTTGAGCTCGTGATTTGAAGCTGTGGAGAGGATGGCTCTAAGCCGTTCGATGCTGATCAAGCGGCTGAGAACATGAGACCCTTCGTGCATGAGAAATGGCTGAATGAGAGAAGACGTGCGACGTGGCTGCACGATGACGCTTGGATCAGCGATCAACGGCTGAGGTAACACATGCGCCTTCAGCAACATGCTTCTTCAGCGACGTGTACAAATGTCACTAAAGGCCCTACATTCATTTCTAAACCTTAAAATGACTTTAATGCCCTCATATCTTCACCTATAAAAAGCCCACCCCTCCACATTTCATCATCCCTTCCACCATCTCTCTCCCTCTCTAAGAGCTAAAAACTCAAGTTTTAAAGCTCACTCTAGTGCCCCCAAGCTACGGGAAGCTTCGCTAGAGTAAAAATACAAAATTTTCCACCTATCATCCCCTTTGCGGAGCTCTCGCTAGCCGTCTTCTCACCCCTGTTCTAGAAGTGGATCCTACAACGTCGACTCCTTGTCTCACGCTGGGTTCTTCCAGATCCATCCTCCGTCCTCCATCTTCGCTCTCCTTCTTCTAGGCGACGTTCGTCCAGCTCATCCTCTAAGCAGTTGTCAAGGAGGATAACTTGTCTCCCCCTTCTCTTTATCGCTTTCTAGATTAGATTTCTCGCTCTCTAGTTGTAGTTGTAATGACATTATTCTTAGTGTAATTTTTTTTTCTTTGTCTTTATCTCTCTTTCTCTCTCTCTCTTTCTAGTTTTAGTGTTTGTATTGCAAGTAGAATAGCGATCATTGTCAATGTCTCATTTATAAATAGAAATTACAAAAAAAATATAACTGCGAATTCTGAATCGATGTAGCCTCCTCGTGTTTGACCCAGTACTCATTCTAAGTTTTGATAAAAAATTATCTAACTAATGGATTTTCTTGCAAATCACACTACAATGACGGGTTTTCTAAACTCAAATCCTTTTACATCGAATTTCGGCTACATCATCTTGGCACCGTTGCCGGGGAGGCAACGGATCCCAATTTCTTTTTCGCATTCCACACACTTAATTGCTTTCTAACACTCTTTTCTTTCTTCTCTATTGTCTTTCAGGTACCCTGACCAGGAATCTTCATGCGGCAGAAAGGAGTAAAGTGCAGTTGAAGACAACTGTAAGTGTTTCCCCATTCTTTCCTGCTCCATAGACTTCATTCCATCACCCTAATTCAAACCCTCATTAACCTAGGTGTTCTCATAAACCCTAGGATTAGTTTGGTTGCTGTTGAACGTGTTTTGCGAATCGCTACGCTTGTGTTTGGTTTTGGAAAACTTGTCGTTGTAGTTCGAAAGCGAAGAATTCGTGTTCAACAAATAAAATTTATACCGAAAAGAATTCCGGGTCGAACACAGGGAGGCTACGTTGATCCATATTCACAATTATATTTTTTTTAGGATTTCTGATAAGCAAGGCGATATAATTACAATGGAGCTATCAGACTAAACGAAAGAGAGAGAGAGAGAGAGAAAGAGAGAGAGAGAAAGAGAACATGCATTCAATATTTCAATTGTTTATATAATCAAACTAAATAGAAGTTACACTAGAAAGCGGAAAATCAATTACACTAGAAAGTAGGAAAATTCTACACTAGAAAAGCTGTAAATAAGAATGGAGAGAAAAGTTATCCTCCTCGACAATTGCTTGGAGGACGAGCCGGACGGGACGACGCCTGGATGAAGGAGAACAAAGCAGGACGAAGCAGAAGAATGGGAATGGAGCAGCACGCCGTCGTCGTCGTGGGATCCACTTCCGAAGGGGAACGAAAATTGGACTTTATCTCGTGAGAAGCATCCCGGGTGTGGGACAAGCTACTCTTGAGCTTTGGAGGGGTAGAGAGGAGAAAGAAGGGATGAGAATTTCGTATGGAGGGGGTCTCCTTTTATAGTTGCAAGGAGTGGGGGCAAAATGGACATTACAACTTCAAAATAATAAAAGAGGGGTCTTTAGGGACGGATAAATCTGTCACTAAAGCCCTCAACGTGGGCGTCGTGGGTGACTTACGTGCGCCTCCTCGCCGGCTCGCGCGCTCAATGGCTTGTGCACGTTCGTCGATTTTCCGCTGTCCGATCGCGAGATCGGACGGCTTAAGATGCGTCTCCGCCAGCTGCGTTGCGCGCCCACCTGCGTGCGATCGCGCGTCCGCGTCGTGAGTTCAATTGCGGGTGGACGCTATCTGGTGCACGCGGCTGTTCGATCTCCATCTGATGTTCCACCTGCGCCCAACCGCCCGCGCCTGCCGCTCCTCACCACGGCTCGATCCCGTGCCTGCCGCTCGCGAAAGCGCGCTTGAACCACTGTGCTATGGGGCGCGGATGGTCGAGCGGACGCTTTTAAGCGCGAGCGACCACAACCGTTGGATTAAGATCCAACGGCGGAGAGCGATCGGGTGCGGGGCCTTCATAAGATGCAAGCGGCCGTTTGGGCAGCTGAGATGGCACCATGTGGCGCTATCTTGGCCGTTCATCTTTTGGAAGTTGTAGATGGTGCCACGGATGTCGGATTGACTCAATTTTTGTGTCGTTAGGCTACGATCGTCGATCCAAATTCATCCGTGCGGTCGGATTTGTCATCTGAAGTGCGGATTTACACCATCCTGGCCCTTGATCTTCTAGGGTTCCCAGGTCACTATCTGATGCTACGGATGTCTGATTAGGGCGATCTTGGAGTCGTTGAACTCCAATCGTCGCCCTGATCACATCCATACGGTTGGATCTTTGATCCGAGGTCCCGACAAAATGTATGCCCTGTCCAAGCACATAAAAGGAGACACTTAACCTCCATTTTATTCAAACTACTCTAAATGCAAGATGATGCATGTTATGCAATATTTATATCATGAAATGCAATCCTATGCTTAAGAACATGCATAAATAGACATTTTAAGTAGTGTAAGTGTGTTTACATCATACCCTTATACCTATCTTTTGCTAGTTCCTAGCAAAAACTATATGCTATTTATAAAAGAATTAGGTTGGATTATTTGGACTTGAGTTATTTTTCAATCATTAAGAAATTGTCTACTTAGGAACTGAACTTTCAAAGACACAACAGTGCCCGGGGATCAGCCAAAATGCAGATCGCCTCAAGCCCTCGCCTTATTAAACGAAAAATTTCTTTTTCTCTTTTTCTCTTTTCTAATTTTTTGGATTTTCAAATTTTCGGGTTTAAGAGTGGCTTTCTACGGCCATTCAACTCACCCAAAATTTGATGAGAACCTTAAGCTTTAAGCATCTTTTTGTGATTGTGATAGACTTGTTGACCGACAGTTAGAACGGACTTCCGATTTCTACGCCCCTAGGTGACCTAACTAGAATTCTACCTAAAAGTGTATCTTTACAACCGGTAGCTTTCTCCCTACTTTTATTTTTTTTACGGGGTCAACACAAGGGTGAATCCAGTGTATATCTCCCCAGTTTATTCTACTTCTTCACTTCTTCCTAAGTGTTTTGGGAATTTTTAGTGCATTTTCTGAGCTGGGTTCTGGACAACCGGTCGATGAGCTGTTACCACCAACAACTTGCCAGCCATACTCGTGCGGCGAAGTGTGGCTTATTTCTTTTTGTTCTTTTCTCCTTTTTTTTTTTTTAAGTAGGTGGCTTCCCTAGTCTAAGATTTACCTAAAGGCAGCAAACTAAGAAAGGTCCAGTGACTGGGCTCTGGACAACCTACCTATGGGCTGTTACCCACGATAACTTGCCAGCCATATCACCCTAGAAGGTTCATTAGCTACCCAATTTCTGTTAGAATCGTCGAACAACGAGTTAGTGCAAAGAAAGTGTGTAGATGCTTAAAACTCAAAATCCCTCAAATCAAAGGGCGGGTTGATAAGTCATGTACTTATCACCCAAACTTATTTATTCCAATTATAATAGAATTAAGATGGTGAGGACTCAAAAACAAATCCACATTTTAGTGGATACATAGGCTAATTAAGTCCAAAGACCTGAGGGGTCTTTGTGTTCAGATCCTAATGTAAAATTTCTTAGGATTGAAAAGTCCTAATGTCCAACTAATCCTTCCTAATTTTTTTTTTTTAATTTTATTTTTTAAATAAGAAGAGAGACAATTTATATGGATTTCACAAAGCTGACCAAATAATTCAAGAATGAATCCACCCCCCCATTCCTAGCTGATGCAATGTCCTCATTGAAAAAGAGACATGAGAGAAAGATGTCACCTGGATATGAAGCTCGTATCAGCCTTGTGTCATATGTACAACTGTTGAGTTTAATGCCATCAGCTAGGTGAAGTCCAGCCAAAGAAGTCACAGAATGGCTAGAGCAACAGAGTTTGAGACGGGTTCTGGAAGATTACGGTCAACAACAGGCTTCAAACGTTGACCATTGACTTTAAAGGTGTTACCCGTCTTTGGGTCAGAAATCTGAACGGCACCATTAGGAAAAATCTGATCAATTATGAATGGGCCATTCCATTTAGATCTAAGTTTACCAGGAAAGAGCTTAAGTTTAGAATCAAATAACCAGACCTTCTGGTTTGGCTCAAAGCTCTTGCGGGAAATCAATTGATCATGTAGAGCTTTGGTCCGAGCCTTGTGGATCTTAGCATTCTCATAAGCATCATTTCTAAGCTCCTCCAACTCAGATAGTTGGAGTTTCCTGGTCTTTCCAGCTAGATTCAGATCTAAATTGCATTGTTTGATTGCCCAGAATGCCCTGTGTTCAATCTCTACGGGTAGATGGCACGCCTTTCCATACACCAAACGGAATGGAGACATGCCGATGGGCGTTTTATACGCCGTACAGTAGGCCCAAAGAGCATCCTCAAGCTTTTGAGTCCAATCCTTGCGATCAGGCCTAACCGTTTTTTGCAGAATGTTCTTGATCTCTCGATTGGAGATCTCGGCTTGTCCATTCGTTTGGGGATGGTAAGGTGTGGAAATTCGATGATTAACCCCGTATTTGGCCAATAAATTCCAGAATTGGGCATTAGTAAAATGAGTGCCACCATCACTGATGATAGCCCTCGGAATCCCAAACCTACTGAAGATATTTTTCTTGACAAAATTGATGACCACCTTATGGTCATTGGTTCGGGTGTGAATTGCCTCAATCCATTTGGACACATAATCAACGGCAACAAGAATGTACTGATGTTCAAATGAAGGGATAAAGGGTCCCATGAAATCGATGCCCCAAACATCGAAAATTTCTACAGGAAGAATAGGGTTTAGGGGCATCATGTCTCTCTTGTTATGTTCCCGAGTGACTGACATCGAGAACATGACCTTGAGAAGTCCTGGGCATCCTGGAATAAAGACGGCCAATAGAAGCCAGATTGCAAGATTTTTGCAGCCGCCTTTCTCTCGGAGAAATGTCCACCACACCCAGATGCATGGCAGAACTCGCGTATATTGTTGAATTCATTCTCCGGTATGCATCGGTGAATAATCTGATCAGAGCCGATGCGATACAGTTCAGGGTCCTCCCAAAAGTAGTATTTGGCCTTAGATTTGAGTCTATCCCGTTGTTGCTTGGTCCAATCCTGGGGGATTTGACCAACGGCCAAATAGTTAACAATGTCAGCAAACCATGGGGAGTGGACACCTTAAACTGTAAGAATGGTTTCGTCCAGAAAAGTGTCAGCAATCGGAATGTCCAGACAAGAAGAATCACCTAGGAGTCTTGACAAATGATCCGCTACCACATTTTGCACCCCGGCTTTATCCTTGATTTCAAGATCAAATTCTTGAAGAAGAAGAATTCAACGAATAAGCCGGGGTTTAGCATCCTTTTTAGCCAAGAGATGTCTCAAGGCCGAGTGGTCGGTATAAACAATAACATGAGACCCCAAGAGAAAAGTCCTAAATTTTTCCAACGCAAATACTACAACTAGTAATTCCTTTTCAGTAACAGTGTAATTCCTCTGGGCTTCATCCAGAGTTTTACTAGCATAGTAAATGGCAGAGGGCTTTCGGTCAATTTTCTGACCTAGGACAGCCCCGACCGCGTAATCAGAAGCGTCGGTCATGATCTCAAAAGGGGTTGTCCAAATTGGTGGTTGTAAAATTGGAGCACAGGTGACTGCCGTTTTCAGAAAATCAAATGCCTTTCGGCACGATTCGTCAAAAACAAACGGCATTTCTTTGGCAAGAAGATTGCTCAAAGGACGAGCAACCTTCGAGAAATCCTTGATGAATCTTCGATAAAATCCCACATGGCCAAGAAATGATCTGATTTGTTTAACAGATGTGGGAGGAGGAAGTTTAGCGATAGCATCAACCTTAGCCTTGTCTACTTCAATTCCTCGTTCAGAGATTACATGACCCAAAACAATGCCTTCTTGGGTCAAGAAATGACTCTTTTCCCAGCTAAGGACCAGTCGTGTCTTGATACATCGCTTAAGAATCATTTCCAGATTAGCCAAACAAGAGTCAAATGATTCTCCGAAAATAGAGAAATCATCCATGAAGACTTCCATAAACTCTCCCACCATGTCGGAAAATTTGGCTAGCATACACCTTTGAAAAGTCGCAGGTGCATTGCATAATCCAAAAGGCATCCTACGAAAAGCAAAGGTTCCGTAGGGACAGGTGAAAGTAGTTTTTTCCTAATCCTCGGGATGGATAGGAACTTGGTTGTATCCTGAGTAGCCATCAAGAAAACAGAAGTACTTCTGCCCAGCTAATTTTTCCAAGATTTGATCAATGAAGGGCAGGGGAAAATGATCCTTTTTAGTGGCTGTGTTCAGCTTCCTGTAATCAATACAAACTCTCCAAGAGGAAGCTGAACGAGTTGTGACAGATTCACCTCTCTCATTAGTCACAATAGTAATCCCGGCTTTCTTTGGAATAATCTGAACGGGACTTACCCAGGGACTGTCAGAGATTGGATAAATAATTCCTGCATCGAGCCACTTGATGATTTCCTTTTTGACCACTTCTCGCATATTTGGATTCAATCTCCTCTACATCTGGCGAGAAGGGGGGATCCATCTTCCAAAAATATTCTATGATTACAGTAAGATGGCTCGATCCCCCTGAGGTCATGAATGGTCCAACCAATTACCTCCTTATGTTCCTTTAGGACCTTAATTAATTTAATCTCTTGCTCCTTTGTCAATTTAGCACTAATAATCACAGGGAGCGTATTCTGTGGTCCTAAAAATTGATATTTTAAATTCTCAGGCAATGGTTTCAATTCAAACTGGGGTGGGGTAATGATTGATGGTAGGGTAGATGCTGAAGATTCAACAAGAGGAAGAGGTTTTGAGTGAACAAAATCAGTAACCTCTTCCGAAGATGTCAGGTCAGAGGGTTGCGGGTCAAATTCATCAACCAAAGAGGAACTTTCAATTGAAGAAACTGTCAAACAAGTTTCAATATTAACATTATCCTCATCAAGTTCCTCAATAAATCCACAATCCTCAAATTTGTTGATCGCCTTAAAAATATCCAATTTCATTCGTTGATCCCCAAAGGTGATTTCCATGTTACCGCTTTCATAATTAATGTTGGCCTTTGCGGTAGCCAGGAACGGACGCTCCAGAATGATGGGCGTGTTCCTCAGATTATCTGGTACATCCATGTCAAGGACAAGAAAATCTACAGGAAAATAGAAATCCTTGACCTTAACTATAACATCTTCAATAACGCCTCGCGGGTTTGTGACCGAACGGTCCGCTAACTGTAGCATTACTGAAGTTGGCCGAAATTCACCTAACCCAAACTTCTCATAGAGAGAAGTCGGAATTAGGTTAATGGATGCACCGTGATCCAAAAGTGCTCTATCAAATGTGTAATCTCCGATAACGCAAGAAATCAAAGGAGCACCAGGATCTCTCTTTTCTGAGGGAGGTAGTGCAGGATAACAGAGCTAGCCTGCTCGGAGAGTACCACCTTCCTCGGAACAGATTCTCTCGACTTACGCTTTTGTGTACATAATTCCTTTAAAAATTTTGCATAAGCCCGTATGTGCTTGATAGCATCAAGGAGAGGAATATTGATCTCAACGTTTTTAAATAAATTCAGAAGCTCCTCATTGCTATCAACAGACTTCTTCTTTGCTTTGGCTAAGGCTTCAGGAAAAGGAACATGAGTCAGATCTTTGGAATCAGGTTCCTGAGCCTTGATTTCTCCTCTAGAATTCTCCTCTCTTTCCTCAGATTCTTCAGGATTCAAAAGATCAGAATAGTGTGGTTGTGGATCCTGTGTCTTCTTACCACTCCTCAAAGTGACAGAATTTACAGAAGCGTAAGAATTTGTGTCTTGGGGAGGGTTAAGAAAGATTGGAGGGGCTTGATTGACCATGAATTGTTGATTAGCAGAAGAAGAAGACGAGGAACCCTGCTCAACCACCTGAGTATGTGCGTGCGGGTCCCTCTGATTTCCGTACCCTTGGGCTTGATTGCCCGAATTTATAATGTTTCGCGGGTTGGGTATGGGTTGGGATGGTAGAGATCCGGGTTGATGAGAGTTAGCAATGAGCCCGGATTGCAAGTTGTCCAGTGAATTTTTCATTTGCTGCATGAGCTGGAGCATAGATCCTTGCATCTCTACCATTTGACGGTTCAAATCAGCCTGCCCTGCGGGTTGACGGGCATTCCAAGCTGGCTGATTGACCTGATTCAGAGGCAACTGAGTATATACTTGACCCTGACCCATTGGTCGTTGCGGAGCACAGTTGCTGGGTCGGAATTGGGTCTGTTGCTCTGGATTTTTCCAAGAGAAGTTAGGGTGGTTTCTCCAACCTGGATTATAGGCATTCGAGTAGGGGTTGGATCTAACATTCTCTTGTACAGCACAGACATCCTCATAGGGTGAGGATGGAGAGAAAGAAAGGGAAGGATCAGAAAAACTGGGATCAAAGGCCCCAGTTGGGAACCCATGGGGTTCCGAAAAATGCTGACTCATAGGTTGAGTCGTATCGAGTTGATTCACGAACTCCCGTCCAGAAGGAGCTCGTGAGGAATGGAATCCTGAATTTTGGGATTGAGTGGATTGAGAGTTGTTCATAGAATTGCTAGCCATCCACTCTTCCATTCTTTTAGCAACCAAGTCTACTTTATCAAGTTTATTACAAATCAATTCCATATCAAATGAATGAGAGTCATGGACTTCATTGACATTTGATCTGGATTGCTGGGACGGGTTAAAAGTATCCATGGAGGCATGATTAATTGAATTCTCACTCATTTCCTTAAATAAATCATGTGCACTATCTGCATCTTTATTGAGGAAATTGCCTCCGCAAGAAACATCCACATGGTTTTTGAGTTGCTCATTCAACCCATGATAGAAGATCTGCACGAGTTGCCATTTCGGCACCTCGTGGTGTGGACACCTCCGCAATAAGTCCTGGAATCTCTCCCAGGCCACATGAAACTGCTCCCCCGGCCGCTGGGTAAAGGTAGTGATTGCCCGTCTCAAAGCATTGGTACGACCGACTGGGAAGAATTTCTTTAGAAAGGCCGATTTCAAGTCATTCCAAGTTGTAATTGGTCTTCCTATTGTCCTATACCAATGCGCAGCTTTATCCCTAAGAGAGTGGGGGAAGAGCCTCATGATCATTTGCTCCTCGTTAACATTTCGAGCCTTGGTGGTCTGGACCAAAGTGGTCAAATCTTCCAAGTGCTGAAACGGATCTTCGGAGCCAAGCCCATGATAATGTTTAATCAGGCTTAACACCTGGGGCTTGATTTCTACGTCACCGGCTAGAATCTGGACGCTGGGACGTTCCCCGTAATTTGAAGGATCATAAAAATCCTTCAAGGGCTGAGTGCCCTGTATTCTCTGGAACCATTCCTGCATTTTCTGCATTTGTTCCAGCTGCCTTCGAAATTCTTCCTGTGGATTTTCAAGCAGAGGAGGCTGTTGTTCGGCCATGGGATCAAATTGACCAAAATCTAACTTGCGCCTCCTAGAATGTTCTAACGGTCATTCCAATCGGGGATTCAATGACCGTCTTCCCAGCATAAACTAGGAGAAGGTCGGAAGGACTGGGGAAAGGGACCCTGCAGCACAACAAAACAAGGCTGTCCTTAAGTGGGGTTGCCTAAGGATCTACTGACTCCCAAAACAGCCTTAAAACTGTAAGTGATTTACTCTACTTGCATCTGTTTAATCCAACCAGTTAGAAGGAGGGACTGGGGAGAAGGTTCTTCCTTTGGCTTTCGCCTCCGGTTCTTAGTGTACACCCTAGCCGCGGTCGTTTGACGCTACTCCCCTAGCTAGACATCAGATTAATCAGTACAAGTAGGTTAATAAAAAATAATCTCAGACTAGGCCCTGAAGAGCGAATCAAACCTTAAGGCCAACGTCTACTCAATTTTATTAAGGCTTGGGATTGTGGTGCTTATGGAATGTGGTGGGCCCTTACAATGGGTTGTGCCCTTAATGACTGATTGAGATTTGTGTAAGTGCGTGCACAACTAGGGTTTTCAAGCAAGATTATTGATAATGTGTGAATTTTATTGTTCAAATCGTGCTTAAGTAGCTTTTAGGGTTTCAAATTAGGTGAATTGCAATTAAGTTTCTAGGCAAACCAAGTTCTAAAATACGGGTGAAGATTGTTTCCTTTAAAATCAGAAAGAAAGTGGAGTGCCTGGAATATACCTAGATTGAAAATCCTAAGGAGGAGCTACTTGATGAGTTGGTTTTAAAATAAAGTGGTGTGGCCCAAACAACTCAAACAATTGGCCACAAATGCACCACTAAGTTAGGCACTCAAAAAAAATGGTTAACCTAGAATAATTTCTACTCTGTTATGTGTTGCTTTGTGTGTACTGGTTCCACAGATCATAACCCTGTTGAGTAGAAAACAAATCAAGTTGATCAAGTGCCTTGAATGTGGGTGTTTGTTGTGTGTTTGTTGGAAATTGCCCCACAAGATTATCTTTTTGTTTTTTTTTATTAATGAGGGTGGAATGAATGTGAGTGAAAATCCAAACAACCAAACTATTCCTAGGATTTATGCAAACACCTAGGTTAATTGGGATTTGGATTTAATGTGGCGAATGGAATCTATGAAGGGGGAAAGAATGGGGGAGCACTTACAGTTGTCTTCAACTGCACTTTACTCCAGTCTACCGCTTGTTAATTCTTTGATGGAGGTCTCTGCAAAATAATAGACATAAGAGAAAGCTAGTTAGAAAACAAATAAAGTGCAAGAAATGCGAAGGAAAGATCGAAAATCGTTGCCTCCTCGGCAACGGCGCCAAAATGTTGAACGTGCGCGAATCGCTACGCTTACGTGTTTGGTTTTGGAAAACCTGTCGTTGTAGTTCGAAAGCGAAGAATTCGTGTTCAACAAATAAAATTTATACCGAAAAGAATTCCGGGTCAAACACAGGGAGGCTACGTTGATCTATACTCGCAATTATATTTTTTTAGGATTTTTTTTGATAAGCAAGGCGATATAATTACAATGGAGCTATCAGACTAAAAGAAAGAGAGAGAGAGAGAGAGAAAGAGAACATGCATTCAATATTCCAATTATTTATATAATCAAACTAAATAAAAGTTACACTAGAAAGCGGAAAATCAATTACACTATAAAGCAGGAAAATTCTACATTAGAAAAGCTGTAACTAAGAATGGGAGAGAGAAGTTATCCTCCTCGACGATTGCTTGGAGGACGAGCCGGATGGGACGACGCCTGGACGAAGGAGAACGAAGTAGGACGAAGGAGGACGAAGCAGAAGAACGGGAACGGAGCAGCACGCCGTCGTCGTTGCGGGATCCACTTCCGAAGTGGAACAAAAATTGGACTTTATCTCGCGAGAACCATCCCGGGTGTGGGACAAGCTTCTTTTGAGCTTTGGAGGGGTAGAGAGGAGAAAGAAGGGATGAAAATTTCGTATGGAGGGGGTCTCCTTTTATAGTTGCAAGGAGTGGGGGCAAAATGGACATTACAAATTCAAAATAATAAATGAGGGGTCTTTAGTGACGGATAAATCCGTCACTAAAGCCTCCCTCGTGGGAGTCGTGGGTGGCTCGTGCGCGCCTCCTCGCCTGCTTGCGCGCTCAACGGCTTGCGCACGTTCGTCGATTCTCAGCCGTCCGATTGCGAGATCGGACGGCTTAGGATGCGTCTCTGCCCGCTCGTTGCACGCCCGCCTGGCGCGTGCGGTCGCGCGTCCATGCCGCGCGTTCAATCGCGCGTGAACGCAATCGGGCGCGCGTGGCCGTTCGATCTCCATCTGACGCTCCACGCGCCTCAATTGCCCGTGCCTTCCAGCCCCTCGCTGCGGCTCGAACCCGTGCCCGGCGCTCGCGAAAGCGCGCTCGACCACTGCGCTATGGGGCGCGGATGGTCGATCGGACGCTTTTAAGCGCGAGCGACCATAGCCGTTGGATTAAGATCCAATGGCGGAGAGCGATCGGGCGTGGGGCCTTCACAAGATGCAAGCGGCCATTTGGGTGGCTGAGATGGCGCCACGTGGCACCATCTTGGTCGTCCATCTTCTGGAAGTTGTAGATGGTGCCACGGATGTCGAATTGACTCGATTTTTGTGTTGTTGTGTTGCGATCGTCGATCCGAATTCATCTGTGTGGTCGGATTTGTCATCTGAAGTGCGGATTTACACCATCCTGGCCCTTGATCTTCTAGGGCTCCCGGGTCACTATCTGATGCTACGGATGTCTGATTAGGGCGATATTGGAGTCGTTGAACTGCAATCGTCGCCCTGATCACATCCATATGGTTGGATCTTTGATCTGAGGTCCCGACAAAATGTTTGCCCTGTCCAAGCACATAAAAGGAGACAGTTAACCTCCATTTTATTTAAACTACTCTAAATGCAAGATGATGCATGTTATGCAATATTTATATCATGAAATGCAATCCTATGCTTAAGAACATGCATAAATAGACATTTTAAGTAGTGTAAATGTGTTTACATCACAAGCTGACCAGAGTCTCATGGAAACTAGGTGCTATTCTTCCTCTTCTACTCTCCTGCATGCTTTCATTTTGAACAATGAGGACATTGAAATAGATAAGCATGGGGGGGGTGGAAATATCTTATAATTATTTTGTCAGCTGTAACAGTAATTTCCTGCTTTCTTTTATTCCAATTAAAAAAAAAGAAAAAAAAAGAATTAGGAGATGAGAACTTAGGCATTAGGAGTTGCAAACTTTAGGAATTGGTACTTTGAGACCTGAACACTTAGACTCTTCAGGTCTTTAGGCTTAATTAGCCTGGGTGTCCACTCGAATGTGGACTTAGTCTCGAGTCCTCACCAATTCAAATTCATTTTAATTTGGTAAATAAATTGGGATGATAAGTATACGACTTATCAACCCGCTCTTTGATTTAGGGGGATTTTAAGGCTAAGCATCTACACGCTATTCGCACTGACTCACTTTTCGATGGTTTTTACGGAAATTGGGTAACTAATGGGCTGACTTGGGTGGTATGGCTGGCAAGTGGTCGTTGGTAACAGCTCATCGGCTGGTTGTCCAGAGTCCAGCCAGAAGACCATTTTCGTTGTACTGCCTTTAGGTAAATCTTAGATCAGGAAAGCTGATTGCACAGCAAAAATACACCAACAAATATGCCATCTTGTGTTATTTCCTAGCACTGCCAGTGCATATTAGGTAGCCATAGTTGCATTTGTAAAAAAGACACTTGCATGCATTTATTTGAGAGGGAGGATCATGTGAATAATTGGCCATGTAAATAACAACTTCTTCAAGTGCTGCCTCGCAATTTCACCATCCTCATTTTTTTATTTTGACCTTGAAGTTCTTCCCCATCGCGTGGCTCAGGGCATGGGCATGCACATCTTCGCGCCATTCCTCTGCCTGCAGCATGGTGGGACTTGCTCTGCAGCAGCATGGCAGGGGGTTGCATCTTCCTCTTTAAAGGGCCCTGCCCTCTCCCTTGCGCAAGGGGGAGCCTGGAACACACAACACCAGCAGCCACCTTCTTCCAGGCCATCTTCCTCCCCTCTCCCCTCCATACTCAGTAGCTCTTCCACTAAAGAGACACACTGTGGGCAGGAGCAAGCTCATTGTGGTCCCACGACCACCACTGTGAGTTCCACCACCGCCTAACTCCTCCAAGAGTAGGTGGGCATGGTGTTTCATTCTTTGTTTCCATCGCTGAAGCCCTTCTCGCCATTGCCGAAGCTCCAAGCTCCAGAGCCCTAGCAGCAGTAGCATGGCACCAGCAGTAGCAGCAGTAGCCTCGCGCGCACGCCAGCAACCTCCGCAGGCTCCTTCCACGCGCGCAGGCACCTTCCAGCGTGCCTGCGCACTAAGAACAGGCCACAACCGGTTGGCCATCGCGCGCGACACTGTAGCTACTGTTCACGCCTCTCAACATGACACTGTAGCTACAGTGCGGTGACTGGAGAGTTTCTCACTTATCCGGTCACCGCATGCTCTCTCTCCTTGTCGTTACCGCCTCCAACCAGTCGCCCGCTCCAGCGCCAACGCCCGCATCTGCGCCCGCGCCCGCGCTCCCGTCTGCGCCCGCACCCGTTCCAGCTCGTAGCGCGGTGCACTGCGCTACGCAGTGCGTTGTGCTGCACTCTCTCGCTCGCGCGTGCGCGTGCCCTCTGCGCCCATGCTTGCGTCCTTGCTCCCGCGCCGTCAGACGACGCTTGCGCCAACCAGACGGCTTAAAATCTCTCGCTCTCTCTCACACCCACTCCCACACTCATACGCACACACACACTCACTTGTACACACTCACGTGTACACACTCACACACTCACTTGTACACACCTATACATACTTATATATATAAACATATATATATATATATATATATATATACATATTAATACCTATACAACTATATATAAGTATATATACATACATATATATATACATATATATATATTTATACAGATATACATATATACATAAATATTTACATATATATCTATAGATATAAATACATATATATATATATATATATATATATATATATACACACATATACACATGCATATAATAATATATATATATATATATTTATATATATATACATATCTATATATATCTATACACATAGATACTTATACAAATATATCTATATACATATATACATATATGTATCTATATACATATATTACTATATATATATATCTATATCTATATAGTTAAATATATATACATATATATCTAGTTATAAATATACATATATACCCATATATATATTTACATATCTATATATACATAACTACATATACACCTATATAGTTACAACCCTATCTATATATATATACATATAAATATATATTTGCATATATACATATATATATATTTACATTCATATCACCTACCCATATTAAGAGCCCACCACATTCCAGAAGCACTACTATCCCAGGCCTAATCTAAAATCAAGTAGACGTTGGCCCTAGGACTCATCAGTCCATTTCAGGATATTTCTCATACTGTGGTGCGAATTTGTGACATCTGCTTTCTCCAGAAGGTGCTAAGTTGGGTGGCCTGATTGTCAAACGGCTTAAGCAGGCAAGGGTTTGGCATAATTAGCTACCTTCGAGACACGCTCCTCTTGTCTCGCCATCCTAACTTAACCAACTTTTGGATTAAGGACGACACAAAATTCGTGTTGTGATTTGAGTTTATTTTGGAGCATAGGTCCTTAGGCTACCTGATTAGCCCATATTTGTGGGCTATTTAAGTATCTAAATCTCTAGACATTAAGTTAATTTTAACATTTAGATAGCATACATTAGGATATAAATAAATTAATTCATATTTTTAGCTTAAGTACATAATTCATGTATTTAGAATTAACCTAGGGTTGCATACATTTAATTAGTTAATTAATTAGGTGCACTATTTTAACTAACATAAAAGTTGAGTTATGTATAAATAATCATAATTATTTTATTCTTTTATTCTTCTTCTCCTTTGCATAGGTAACTCCTTCGGCTCCGCATCCTCCTCCTGCACATCACATTCATTCTACGGTGTTTTGAATTTCAAATTAGTGTGGCCGTGACTACAAAAGGAGAAGGAAGAGCTGCCGTTGAGGAGGCGGCCACCACCCTTTGTTCCTCACTGTGCTCAGAGGACCTTACTCCTCTTCCATGCCATACCACCGGCCTCCCACCGCGGCAGTACGACTCCACCACCGTGGGCGTGTGGGGTGACAGCCCACACCGCCAAAGAGTCTCTGCAACTCCTCCTCACCTCAGCCAGTAACTCATGCCAGCCTCTGCGCATCCCACCTCCAGCGCACGCGCCTACCCTTGCACGCCTTCATCTCCAATCCACCCACGCACCAGTACTTGCACCACTGCACGCCCACACTTCATCACCAGCAGCACTAGTGCCCTCACCAGCCTCCTACGCACAGCGCGCGTTCCTCAGCACCTCTGCTCGTGCACAGTGTGCGTTCCTCAGCGCCCCTCGCCACACGCAGCTCGCATAGCAGCGCGCCCTCCAGCACGTCCCGCACTTGCTGCTGCTGCGTGCGCACGCTGCCCACAGCAGCTATCACGTACTCTCCGCAGCCCAAGCCACCCGCCCAGCAGCAGCTACCGACCTCTCCCACCAGCAGCGTGTGCATAGCGTGCTCTACTCCAGCCAGTGTCGCCGCCTGTGCATACGCCCGGCTCCTCCTCCTCCTTCTTCTTCTTCTTCTTTGCCGATGAAGGTACCCAAAGCCACCACAAATGCAGCCATCAAATCCAGCCTTGAAACATCCCGTCGGGAACTCCATCGGACTCGCCCCGACTCCCCGAGCACAACCACGCTTCCAGCTGCACCAATCGACCACCCGACGACTGGTTGGAGAGCCTCACCATTGGCGGCCTCTTCCACTCCAGCCGGCGACCACCAACAACTGTTCGAAGCGCCACCACCACCATCGGAAGGCTCTCGTCGTGCTTATCCTTCTTCGAGCTTCCCGCGAGCTTCCATCACCTCCTCTTCGCGCATGCAAAAAGGAACCAAATCCTCTGTTTTTGGGTTAATTAATATTTACATTTGAATGCCATTGCCAAACTTTCATTTTTATATTAATATTTGAAATATTGAGTGAAATTGCAACTTCATGCTCATCTTTTCTCATAATTGCTTGGCTATTGTTATTCACATCTTTTGACATTGGTTTTGGGTTAAGATGTGCACAAATTCTCTCTAATGCTTGTCAATTGGAAATTATAGAGATTCATCACATATTTATTGAATATTTCAGTGAGGAAAAATTGCATATATAACCTTACATTTTCAAGTTATTGTGTGTCTTCTTTTCGTCGCATTTCATGTCAGATTTGACTATGGATTTCGCAGTTGATTGAACGAATACGAGAAAAATATTTGTGAATTTATTGCATCATTGTCTCCTTGTGGACACGACCTGTTCTTCTGTGAGTGGTTAATTTTTATTGTAATTATTTTGTTAAGCAGTTTTCGACCACTTTGTTACTAAAATGACAAATCATCTTAATACATAATTCGAAAGTGAAAATTGTCTTATCAAATGGCGCCGTTGCCGGGGAGGCACCAGACACAATAATTTCACCTGATTTCATTTCTGATTATTTCTCATTGCACAGTGATCTGACCATTTATTATTTTTTCGGTGCGAGGAATTTGTGAGAGGAATTTGAGAGAGGTGACAGGCACATTGGGGAGAAGATGTTGACCTTGAGCGACGCTTACATGCGGGGAAGACGAAGGAGACCTAGATTCCGCCTCTATAGGAGATTCTCTGTTTCATAAGTTCTATTTCTATTTTCTCACCCTTGTAGTAATTGGGGCTGATTTTTGGGAGCCTGTTCCCTTTTCTTTAGATTTAGGTTTTTAATTTATTTTGTGGATTGTTTACCCTTAATTTGCTTGTGCATAAGTAGCTAAAAAAAAAAATGACCTACCTACTAGAAGTTGCTTGCCCTTAGGTCGAATCATTTAGGACTGAATGAGCAGCATCTAGATGTAATTCTTGTCTTTCATATTGCATGAAGAATGCTGGAATCAGGTATGCATTTCTAACTTTGCATTTCTACCTGTCATGCAAATGCATTTGAATTAATTTTTAGACCACATAATCTGTCTTGAAGCGATCTAACAAGTGGTCACATATATTCTTGAAAAGGACTAATTAAAGGAGGGACATTTAAAAAAATCAAGAACTTGATTTTCAAATGTGGCGTGCGATTCAAAATTCAAAATATTTTTGCGGTGTATGCACACTTATATCTTTTGCACCATTACACGCATTTAGACACTCCTAAGTCTTGGAACGACTAGGACAAGAGCCCTCCTACCGTTGGATTATGAAGTGTTTGGAACTTAAGATCAAAGGTTTGTAAATCCAAAGAGGGGGATACCCTGTCATAGATTTTTTGGGGTAGTTGAGAAGCACCGCGAAAGCACAGCTTCAAAGGAAGGCTTAGGCCTACTTGCATCCCTCGATCTTCCGTCTTTGGATTTGCTCTACCATTTGAGATTTAGGGAAGAACACCTAAGCTCCAACTAGGTCTTTTTAGGCATTTCGAAGGTTGACAATAGACACGTAATTGATTGGGCAACTTGTTTTGTCACCTACAATTTGAACTAAAGTCAAAAGCCTAAATTTGTAAAGGCCGAACAAGTCCTTTTGAATTGTGTTTGTAGTGCATGCTTGGTAGGCGTTCTCTTAGGAGACAACTTGTGTTTGATCCTGAACCTGAAAGAATCTTAAGAAAAAACCTTCCAAGGATAGAAATGGCCAGTCAAAGGAGCCTTAAGGAATATTTCATTCCAACCAATCAAGCTGGCCCTGCACTACATAGACCTGGAGGGGATAATCCTTATGAGATCAAAAGCAGTACCTTATCCTTGCTGCCCTCCTTTTATGGTACTGCTAGGGATGACCCTTACAGGCATATAGAGGAATTCACCAAGGTCTGTTCCACGGTGAAGCTGCAGGGTGTTACTGATGATGCTCATATGCGGACCCTCTTTCCCTTCTCCCTTAAGGACAAAGGCAATTATTGGTATCACACCCTTGATGATATTAACACTTGGGATGCCTTAAAGAAGGAGTTTTTGAAGAAGTACTTCCCTATGAGCAAAACCAATCACTTTAGGAGGGAAATTATGAGTTTTGTTCAAAAGGATGGGGAAGCTTTCCATGATGCGTGGGAGCACTTTAATGACTTGCTGAGACTTTGACCACATCACCAGGTGCCTAAATGGCAACTGGTTGAAAGGTTCTACACTGGACTTAATGATTCGCATAGGCAAACTGTGGATGGTGCCTATGTAGGAACCTTTCTATCTAAGACTGAGGATGAAGCTTGGAACCTTTTTGATACTTTGAGTGAGAATTCTATTCACTTGAATTCTGCCTACATGGATAGAAAGCCCACTCTCATGCAAAGAAAGTTAGAGGCGAATGAGGCAAGGGACACCCAGAATTTAGCCTATCAGATTCAATTATTGAATCAAAACATGGAAAGGCTTATGTCGAACCCGAGTCCATTCGTGTCTAACACCTCCACATCCCAAGCTTCTGAATGCCCAATTTTCCAAGGCAATACACACGCCATTATGGATTGCCACTTGGCCTCCCAATTACCTGAGCTTGTACAAGTGGATCTGAATGCTGCTCAAGGGTTCCATCCAGACCTCATAATGACCCTTTTTCCAACACTTATAATGAGGGATGGAGGAACCACCCAAACTTTTCTTGGAGACAAGGAAATGTCTCAAATTCAGGAAATTATAAACCACAATCCTTTCAAAACCATCAAATGAACCAACCTCAGACCTTTACCCAACCTAAGACCTCTGAGATGGATGAATTGAAGGAAATGTTGAAAACTATGCAAGAAAGTCAAAGTGCCATCATCCAATCTCATGACAAGGCTATACATGAGATGAAATCATAAATAGGACACCTTGTTGAGGCCGTTAGACAGAGGGAAACTGGGAAGCTCCCCAGTGCTGTTGAGGAGAATCCTAAAGGAAAAGGGATTGTCTTTAGGGAGCATGCTCAGGTGGTGACTATTCTGAGGAGTGGGAAAGAAATTTCCAAACTCGATGCTCTTATAGTCTCACCCCCTAAAAAACCATCCACCCCGACTTTCACCCCCACCGGAGAAGACTTGCCCAAATCTTCTCCGCTTGAAATCACCTCACCGGAAGAAGTTGCCCCCATTCCACCACTTACTCGACATGACAACCCTTCCACCCAGAGATCGAGAGTGCCCTTTTCAGAGCGCTTATCCACCTCTGGGCAGACTTCTGTTGGCTCATCTGGAGCCAAAGATAAGATGGATGAGATCATGGAAACTTTCAAGCAAGTGTAGATTAACCTGCCTTTGCTTGAAGCTATCAAGCAGATTCCATCTTATGCTCGCTTCTTAAAGGACCTGTGCACGAAAAAGTGGCAATCTAGGAAACAGGTCCAATCAAAAGTTGTCCTGCCTGATTTTGTTAGCTCAATTGTTCAACATGGCACACTCCTGAAACTTAAGGACCCAGGAGCCCCATACATCTCAGTGGTTATTGGTGACTTACAAATTGATGAGGCTCTACTTGATCTGGGTGTGGGGGTGAACATCCTTCAGAGCTACGTGTATGAACAACTTGTGGGAGGCAATCTGAAGCCTAGCCCTATAATCCTTCAAGTTGCAGATCGATCACTTAAGACACCACGGGGAATTTTGGAAGATGTCCTCGTAAGAGTGGAGGATTTCTTCTTTCCCATTGACTTCTTAGTTTTGGACACTGACCCTACCAACAAGCCAACCAAACCCTCCATCATTTTGGGCTGCCCCTTCCTTGCAACATCGCATGCTTCAATCAATTGCAATACTGGGGCATTGAAAATGGGCTTTGGGAATAGGAAAGTCTGGCTTAATGTGTTTGATGCTTACAAATAAGTTAGACTCGAGGATTGTTCTCAAGTTGATGTGATAGATGACCTGATTGAAGAGGCAACCCCTGCAATGTTATGCGATGACCCCCTTCAGCATGTCATACTAAATGAGCATTCCCATCTCTTGGAGGAATGTGAAGGGGATATACTAGAACTTGAGGAATTGCTGGGTGTTTCTGCTGAGTCTGTTCCCCCATCATCTCTGCCTAAGGTAGATCTGCTACCTGAGATGGGGACATCTATTATGAAACCCTCAATCATACAAGCCCCCGACCTTGAGTTGAAACCCCCCTAACACTCTCAAGTACGTCTTCCTAGGTGCCAATGATATGCTCCCCGTTATCATTTCGGCTGTGCTATCTGAGGAACAGTAGGGAGCCCTGATTGAATGCTTGTCTAGGCACAAGGAAGCTATTGCTTGGAGCATTGCTGACATTAAGGGTATAGACTCTACACTTTGCATGCACCGCATTTATACTGATGATTCCATCAAGCCATTTAGGGACATGCAGAGACGTCTGAACCCTAATATGAGGGAGGTGGTTAAAAAGGAAATCCTAAAGTGGTTGGACAATGGGATCATATATCCCATTGCAAATAGTAAATGGGTAAGTCCTATTCATGTGGTGCCAAAGAAGGCAGGCTCTACTGTGGAATTCAACGACCAAGGTGAACAAGTTGTCACTAGACCCTCAACTAGATGGAGGGTCTGTATTGATTACCGCAAGATGAACACCGCTACCCAGAAGGATCACTTTCCCTTGCCTTTTATTGATCAAATTCTTGAGAAATTGGTAGGGAATAAGTACTATTGCTTTCTCGATGGATATTATGGGTACAACCAAGTTGCAGTCTTCCCTGATGACCAGGAGAAGACGACATTCACGAGTCCTTATGGTACTTTTGCATTCAGGCGTATGCCGTTTGGATTATGTAATGCCCCTGCAACCTTCCAGCGGTGTATGATGTCTATTTTTTTGGACATGATTGACGAGTGTGTTGAAGTGTTTATGGATGACTTCTTCATTTATGGCTTGTCTTTCGACCAGTGTCTCCTGCACCTGGAGAATGTGTTGAAGCGATGTAAGGAGACTAGTTTAGTCCTCAGCTGGGAGAAAAGTCATTTCATCGTACAGAAAGGAATAGTACTTGGGCATGTTGTGTCTGAGCGAGGTTTGGAAGTAGATAAAGCCAAGATTGAATCTATCTCCAAACTCCCATTGCCCATGAATGTCAAACAAATTAGATCCTTTCTGGGCCATGCAGACTTTTATAGGTGCTTTATTAAAAATTTTAGTAAAATATCGAGGCCACTTTGTGACTTGTTGGTGAAGGAATCTTCCTTCAATTTTGATTCAAAGTGTGCCGAGGCCTTTCAAACTCTAAAGGAGGCCTTGATCTCTGCGCCTATTCTCCGAGCTTCGGATTGGACACTCCCATTTGAGTTGATGTGTGATGCTTCAGATTATGCAGTGGGAGCAGTCCTTGGACAAAGGGTTGAGGGAAGACCTCATGTGCTGCATTATGCCAGCAAGACTTTAACCGAACCTCAGCAAAACTACACCGTCGCTGAAAAAGAATTACTTGCTGTAGTTTTTGCTCTGGAGAAGTTTAGGTCTTATCTGCTTGGGGCTAAGGTGGTTATTTTCATTGATCATGCATCAGTGAAACATCTCATTGCTAAGAAAGATTCTAAGCCATGTTTGATTAGGTGGATCCTACTCCTTCAATAATTTGACTTGGAGATACGTGAAAAGAAAGGAGTAGAAAATGTTGTGGCTGACCACCTGTCTCGCCTTCCACTTAATGACTCTCTTTCCGAAGACATTCGCGAGACATTTCCTGATGAAACCTTGATGGTGGTAACACCAACCTTACCTTGGTATGCTGATACCGTAAATTACTTGGTCACTGGAGAAACTCCTGGCTCTTAGGATGAGCAGAAAAGAATGAGATTCATTTCCCAAGCAACATATTTTCATTGGGAAGAGCCTGAATTATTTAGGATTGGACAAGACCAAGTATTGAGACGTTGTGTACCTGAAGAGGAACAGCAAAGTGTGCTGAGTTTTTGCCATGAACTTCATTGTGGAGGATACTTTGGTGCTAAGAAAATTGCTTTTAAGGTTCTCCAGTTTAATTTTTGGTGGCCTTCGTTATTTAACGATTCTCATAATTTTGTTAAGGCCTGTATTAGATGTCAACGGACTATAACGATTGGGAAGAGGAATGAAATGCCTCAACACCCTATTGAATCTGTTGAAATTTTTGATGTGTGGGGAATTGACTTTATGGGCCCCTTCCCGTCGTCCCATGGTTATGAATATATCTTGGTGGTAGTTGATTATGTCTCTAAATGGATAAAGGCCATTCCTATGAGCACAAATGACCACTCTGTGGTTTTGAAATTTGTGAAGGCCAATATCATATCTCATTTTAGCTGCCCCAAGACCATTATAAGTGATGGGGGACCTCATTTCCGAAACCACCACTTCAATCAGCTAATCAAGAGTCTGGGAGTGACTCACAAGGTTGTTACCCCTTACCATCCTAAGACAAGTGGCCAGGTTGAAGTGTCGAATAGGGAGATAAAAAATATTTTTGAAAAGACCGTCCAGGAAAGACTGGTCCCAAAAGCTCGATGATGCTTTGTGGGCATATTGAATGACCTATAAGACCCCTTTGGGTACTTCTCCCTTTCGGATTGTGTATGGGAAAGCATGTCATTTACCTGTTGAGTTGGAATATAGGGCACTTTGGGATATTCGAAGTGTTAACATGGATTTAGAGAAGGCGGGTAAGGCACGACTTCTGGAATTAAGTGAGCTTGAGGAGCTGAGGAATGATGCTTATGACACCTCTCAAGCTTATAAAGAAAGAACTAAGGTCTTGCATGATAAGTATGTACTTCAAACAACCTTTGAGCCCAACAACAAGTCTGGCTTTTCAATTCCAAACTTAAGTTTTTTCCTGGGAAGTTAAAATCTCATTGGGATGGGCCTTACATAATCACTAAAGTGTTTCCGCATGGAGCTGTGGAGATTAAAAGCCCTTCCTTTTTAGCAACTCCCTTTATCGTCAACGGTCAACGGTTAAAACCATACATTACTTTGGATGGCTATCTGGTTGACGAGGTCACTCTTGAGGAGCCTTAGCTCCTACCATTCTCCGCCTCAGGTAATATCTTCCTTTAACTGTTTTGTTTCCAATGAGGACATGGTTTGAACCAGGCATGGGGGAGAGGACCTGAGGCATTTTGTTTATAGCATGTTTACATTTTGCATTCATTCATGCATATTGCATTTAAAAAATAAAAAAATAAAAATAAAAAAAATTAAAAAAAAAGTTTTGAGCTTAACTGGCTAGGCCCTGCATTCTTAAGCAAATCAGAACTCTAGGTTAGACTAAGTTGATTCTAGGGTCGAACTTTAGAAGCTAAGTAAGCAACTAGCTTTTGACCTTTAGGGTCCTTTGTGGACTTAAAAACTTAAGTAGGAGTTAAGTTTTGGACCATTCCTCAAGAGGTTAAGGAAGGAAAGCTAGGGATTGAGTTAAAAGGTGGGGTAGTACTTGGAGTCTTGTTCTACCTTTTGGTTTATGGGTCCTTGTAACCCAAGCATCCAAATTTCACACACTTGGTCTTATGTAAGTAAGTAATCACATTAATTCATTTCTTAAAAGAAATTTGGTTCTCTTAGTTTTGACTTAGGAGAGGCTTGAAAACACAATTTGATTGGAAGAGTTCTTGTCGCAGGGGAGGTGGAGTATATACTCACCTTGAGGATGCGATGATAACATATTACCTCCTCGGCGCTTGTCTCTTAGGATATCCATCCTACTGGGGGCATGTAAGCACATTGTGCAGTTCAGGTACCATGGGCGGCCCTATCTCGAAGTGCCGATTGCCACAAGCCTGAATTCACTTAAGAAATCCATGGGTGATACTATCTCAAAGTGTTGATTGCCAGGAGTTCTTGGGGTTGCTATGGGCGGTGTTATCTCGAAGCATCGAAAGCCAAGCACCCTTCGAGGTACGGTGATGGGGATAATGAATCCGACACAGTCCGTGTTGATAGCTGATCTGGGGTTAGACTTAGAGGAATCAAACAAATATATATATATATATATATATCCTTTTTCCTTTCTAGGTTGGCAGTCATACCAACCTCAAATAACTCAGACCAATGCACATGCACGGATGCTTTAATCTCAGGGATTAATAAACCTTAGGGTAGAGTCAGAAATCAGGGAAACTTGTGCCTGCCACTCGTCTTTAGATGACCTAGTCTGTAACTTCGCAACTACTTGGGAACCTTAGGTCTAAAGTCTGAACTTAATATGTTTCTAAAGGAAGATCGATTGGGTTGGCTAGTTTACTTGGAGTGCTAGGTTTTTCTTGGATTTGCTAGGGACTAGCAAAAACTAGGCATGGGGGTATTTGATTAGCCCATATTTGTGGGCTATTTAAGTATCTAAATGTCTAGACATTAAGTTCATTTTAACATTTAAATAGCATACATTAGGATGTAAATAAATTAATTCATATTTTTAGTTTAAGTACATAATTCATGCATTTAGAATTAACCTAGGGTTGCATACATTTAATTAGTTAATTAATTAGGTGCACTATTTTAATTAACATAGAAGTTAAGGATTTTTGTATAAATAACCCTACTTATTTTATTCTTTTATTCTTCTCCTTTGCACAGGTAACTCCTCCAGCTCCGCCTCCTCCTCCTGTGCATCACATTCATTCTACGGTGTTTTGAATTTCAAATCAGTGTGGCCGTGGCTACAAAAGGAGAAGGAAGAGCTGCCATTGAGGAGGAGGCCACCACCCTTTGTTCCTCACTATGCTCAGAGGACCTTACTCCTCTTCCATTTCATACCACTGGCCTCCCACCGCGGCAGTACGACTCCACTGTCGTGGGCATGCGGGGTGACAGCCCACACCGCCAAAAAGTCTCTGCAAATCCTCACCGCAGCCAACAACTCACGCCAGCCTTTACGCATTGCACCTCCAGTGCACGAGCCTACCCTTGCACGCCTTCATCTCCAATCTGCCCATGCACCAGCACTTGCACCACCGCATGCCCTCACTTCATCACCAGCAGCACCAGTGCCCTCACCAGCCACCTGTGCACAGAGCGCGTTCCTTAGCACCTCTGCTCGCGCACAGCACACGTTCCTAAGCACCCCCTGCCACACGCAACACGCACAGCAGCGTGCCCTCCAACACCTCCCGCGCCCGTTGCTGCTGCGTGCGCATGCTGCCCACAGCAATTGTCGCACACTCTCCGCAGCCCAAGCCGCTCACCCAGCAACAGCAACCGCCCTCGCCCACCAGCAGCGCGCGCATAGCGTGCTCTACTCTAGCTAGTGTTGTCGCCTGTGCACACACCTAGCTCCTCCTCCTTCTTCTTCTTCTTCTTTGCCGACGAAGGTACCCAAAGCCACCACAAACGCAGCCATCAAATCGGGCCTCGAAACTTCACGTTGGGAACTCCATCGGACTTGCCCCGACTCCTCGAGCACAACCACGCTTCCAGTCGCTCCAATTGACCACCCGACGACTGGTCGAAGAGCCTCACCGTTGGCGGCCTCTTCCTCTCCGGCCGGCAACCACCGACAACCGTTTGGAGCACCACCACCACCATCGGAAAGCTCTCGTCATGCTTATCCTTCTCCGAGCTTCCCGCGAGCCTCCATCGCCTCCTCTTCGCGCACGCACAAAGGAACCAAATCCTCTGTTTTTGGGTTAATTAATATTTACATTTGAATGCCATTGCCAAACTTTCATTTTTATTTTAATATTTGAAATATTGAGTGAAATTGCAACTTCATGCTCATCTTTTCTCATAATTGCTTGGCTTTTGTTATTCACATCTTTTGACATTAGTTTTGGGTTAAGATGTGCACAAATTCTCTCTAATGCTTGTCAATTGGAAATTATAGAGATTCATCACATATTTATTGAATATTTTAGTGAGGAAAAATTGCACATATAACCTTACATTTTTGAGTTATTGTGTGTCGTCTTTTCGTCGCATTTCATGTCAGATTTGACTATGGTTTTCACACTTGATTGAACGAATACGAGAAAAATATTAGTGAATTTATTACATCATTATCTCCTTATGGACACGACCCGCTCTTCTGTGAGTGGGTAATTTTTATTGTAATTATTTTGTTAAGCGATTTTCCACCACTTTGTTACTAAAATGACAAATCATCTTAATACATAATTCGAAAGCGAAAACCATCTTATCACTACCCAACTTAAGGATAGGCTTGTATTGTTGTGTTGCAAGGTTCTTATCCCCACTTCTTCCGACCTCTTCCTAGTTTATGCTTGGAAGGAGGTCATTGAATCCTCGCTTGGAAGGACCATTGGACCGTTCAAGGGGGCATAGGTTAAATTTTAATCCACTTGATCCCATGGCTGATCAACCACCTCCTTTGCCTTAGAATCTGTAAGAGATGCTGCAATGGTAGCTGGAACAAATGCAAGAATGATTCTAGCGAATGCATGGTTAGTGTGCTCAACCCTTGAAGGATTTTTATGATCCTTCTAATTTGAGGAACGTCCTGGTGTCCAGATTCCAGGCAGTGACGTAGAAATCAAGCCCCAGGTGCTAAGTTTGATCAAACATTTTCATGGGCTTGGCTTTGAAGACCCATTTTAGCATTTGGAGGACTTGACCACTTTAGTCCAAACCACCAAAGTGCCAAACGTGAAAGAGGAGCAGACGATCATAAGGCTTTTCCTCCACTCTCTTAGGCATAAGGCCGCACATTGGTACCTGTTGGACGTATGAGTTGCTACGCTAAAATGTTCGATTTTGAAAAACCTGTCGTTGTAGTTTGGAAGCGAAGAACTCGTGTTCAACAGATAAAATTTATATCGAAATTGAAATTCCGGGTCGAAACGGGAAGGGGGACGTTTGATTTAAAAACTACGCGTTTCTTTTTATTTGTCACGAAGTAATTCAATTTAAAACTATCTAACTATTTACAATAAATAGAAGAAAGAGAGAAAGAGAGTAAGAGAGAGAGAATATTACACATAGAAATCAAAATGAGATGTAGAATAAATAGGGAATTTATCATTAAGGAGATTGTTCATTTCACTATTACAATTAGAAAGCATAAAACAATTATACTAGAAAGCAATAAATTTACTCTAGAAAGCATTAAAAGAATGGAGGGAGAAATGTTCTCCTCGACGATTGCTTGGATGACGAGCAGAACTACTGTAGAAAGCAGTAAATCTATACTAGAAAGCAGTAAAAAGAATAGGGAGAGAGATATCCTCCTCGACGGTCGCTTGGAGGACGAGCTGGATGGGACGACGCCTGGACGAAGGAGGACGAAGCAGGATGAAGGAGGACGAAGCTGAAGAACGGGAATGGAGCAGCACGTCGTTGTCGTCTCGGGAACCACTTCCGAAGGGGGACGAAGATTTGGACTTTATCTCGCGAGAAGCATCCCGGGTGTGGGACAAGCTTCTCTTGAGCTTTGGAGAGGTAGAGAAGAGAAGGAAGGGATGAGAATTTCGTGTGGAGGGGGTCTCCTTTTATAGTTGCAAGGAGTGGGGGAGAAATGGACATTACATCTTTAAAACATTAAATAAGGGGTCTTTAGTGACAGATAAAACCGTCGCTAAAGCTCCTTTCGTGGACGTAGTGGGCGGCTCGCGCGCGCCTGCTCATCTGCTCTCTCTCTCAACGCATATGCACGTTCAACCACAGTCATCCGATTGCGAGATCAGACGGCTGTGATCGTGCCTTCCTCACTGCTGCACGCCCGCCCCAATGCGTGCGATGGCGCGTTCCCGCCTCCCGTGGAATAGTGTGTGGGCGCTATTGGAAGATCTGAGCCGACCGCAGCCGATCGGGTGGTCGCCTTTAATTGCGCGCGCCCTCAGATCGCAATTCGAGAACATGTCTTATGAACGCGGAGCACCTCGTGACCGCTGCGCTATGGAGCACCGATGGTCGCACGGCTAATTTCAATGCGTGCATCCACAGCCGTTGGATCAAGACCCAACGACCCAGAAGCGACGCTCAAATTGAAGAACAGAAGGTGCGGCGGTGCTTGAGGGTCGGTTGGACGGCTGAGATGGTGCCACATGGTGCCATTTTGGCCGTCCATCTTCTGGATGTTGTAGATGGTGCCACGGGTGTCGGATTGAGTCGATTTTCGCGTCGTTAGGCTGCGATCGTCGATCCGAATCCATCCGTGTAGTTGGATTTTCGTTTGAAGTATAGATTTACACCATCTTTCCCTTGATCTTCTAGGATTCCCCGGTCACTATCTGATGCTACAGATGCCTGATTAGGGCATTCTTGGAGTCGTTGAACTCCAATCATCGCCCTGATCACATCCGTACGGTTGGATCTTTGATCCAAGGCCCCGGTAAAAATTTTTCCCTATCCAAGCACATAAAAGGAGACAATTAACCTCCATTTTATTCAAACTACTCTAAATGCAAGATGATGCATGTTATGCACTATTTATAGCATGCAATGCAATCCTATGCTTAAGAACATGCATAAATAGACATCTTAAGTAGTGTAAATGTGTTTACATTAGTACCAGACTATTCGAAGATCGATCGCAACTTGGACTGATCTTAAATCGGCTTTCCTCAAGAAATTCTTCCCAGTCGAGTGTACCAATGCTTTGAGATGGGCGATTACTACTTTCATCCAGCAGTCGGGGGAACCACTTCATGGTGCCTTAGAGCAATTTGAGGATCTTTTGTGGAAGTGTCCACACCACGAGGTGCCGAAATGGAAACTCGTGCAGATCTTTTATCACAAGTTGACTGAACAACTCCATAACCACATAGACACTTCTTGCGGAGGTAATTTCCTCAACAAGGATGCAGATAATGCGCATGAATTGTTTAAGGAAATGAGTGAAAATTCCATCAATCATGCCTCCATAGATACTTTTAACCAGTCTCAACAACCTAGATCGAATATTAATGAGGTCTATGACTGATTCATTTGATATGGAACTAATTTGCAATAAACTTGATAAGGACCTAGTTACCAAAAGAACGGAAGAGTGGATGGTTGGAAACTCTGCAACTACTTCTCGATCCACTCAATCCTAGAACTTGAGATTCCATTCTTCACGAGCTCCTACTGGACGAAAGTTCGTGAATCAATTTGAAGCGGCTCAACCTGTGAGCCAGCATCACTCGGAACCCCATGGGTTCCAAACTGGGGCCTTTGATCCCAGTTTCTCTGATCCCTCTCCTTCTTTCCTACCATCCTTGCCCTAGGAGGATGTGTATGTTATACAGGAGAATGTTAGGTCCAACCCATATTCTAACTCTTATAATTCGGGTTGGAGGGACCACCCTAACTTCTCCTAGAAAAATTTGGGGCAGCAGACCCAAATCCGATCGAGCAATTATGCACCGCAAAGACCAATGGGTCAGGGTCATGTATACACTCAGTTGCCCCCTAACTAGGTCAATCAGCCAACCTGGAATGCCCGTCAAACTATAGGGCAGGCTGATTTGAACCAACATATGGTAGAGATGCAAGGATCCATTCTCCAGCTCATGCAACAAATGAAAACCTCGCTGGACAACTTGCAATCCAGGCTCATTGCTAATTCTTGTCAACCTAGATCTCTCCCATCTCAACCCATACCCAACCCTTGCAACATATAGAATCAGGGAAATCGAGCCTAGGGCTATGAGAATCAGAGGGACCCATACACACTTGCTCAGGTGGTTGAGCAGGGTCCTTCTTCTTCTACTTCTTCATCCAATCTGAGATTTTTGGCGAATCAAGTCCCTTCGATCTTTCCTAACCCTCCCTAAGACCCAAACTCGTACACTTTTGCAAATTTTGTTACCTTGAGGAGTGAATGGCAAACCCAGGACCCAAAATTACCCTCTTCTAGTCAATCACACCTTGGTGAGCCTAACGAAAGAAAGGAGAACACTGAAGAAGAAATCAAGGCTCAAGAACCTGATTCCAAAGAACTGACTCATGTTCCATTCCTTGAAGCCTTGCTTAAACCCAGGAAGAAGAATGCTGTTGATAACGACGAGGAGCTCTTGAATATATTCAAGAATGTTGAAATCAATATCCTGCTCCTCGATGCTATTAAACACATTCTGACTTATGCTAAATTCTTAAGGTATTTATGAACTCAAAAGTGAAAGCCGAGGGAATCTACCCCGAGGAAGGTGATACTCTCCAAGTAGGCTAGTAATGTAATCCTGCATCACCTTCCTTAGAAAAGGAGAGATCTAGGTGCCCCTTTGATTTCATGTGTTATCGGGGATTACACTTTTGACAGGGCACTTTTGGATCTAGGTGCATCCATTAACCTAATTTCGACTACTCTTTATGAAAAGTTCGGATTAGGTGAACTTAGGTTGACCTCAGTAACGCTGCAGTTAGCGGACTGTTCGGTCACAAACCTGAAAGGCATTATTGAGCATGTTATCGTCAAGTTTTAAGGACTTCTACTTTCCTGTAGATTTTCTTGTCCTTGACATGGATGTACCTAAGGATTTAAGGAACACGCCCATCATTCTGGGTCATCCGTTCCTAGCTACCACTAAGGCCAATATCAATTGTGAAACTGGTAGTATGGAAATCACCTTTGGGGATAGAAAAATGAAACTGGACATTTTCAAGGCAATTAACAAATTTGAGGATTGTGGATATATTGAGAAACTCGAGGATGATAATTTAAATCTTGAGACTTGTATGGCTTTTACTATCCTTGAGAATTCCACCTACACCAACGAACCCAACCCACAACCCTCTGTGCCAGACCTGCCACATTCTAAAGAGGTTGCTGATTTTGTTCACTTCCAACCTCTTCCATTAGACCATCCTGATGAATCATTAGCAACATCCTCCTTACCCTCCATCCTAAACCCACCCTAGCTCAAACTGAAACCATTGCTTGAGAGTCTGAAATATGAATTTTTAGGACCTAAGAAAATGCTCCATGTGATTATTAGTGCAAAATTGACTAAAGAGCAGGAGATGAAACTGATCAAGGTCCTAAAAGCACATAAGGAGGCAATTGGTTGGACCATCCATGACCTTAGGGGAATTGAGCCATCTTATTGCAATCATCGAATTTTTATGGAAGATGGACCCCGCCCTTCTCACCAAATGCAGAGGTGATTGAACCCTAATATGCGAGAAGTGTTTAAGAAGGAAATCATTAAGTGTCTCGATGCAGGAATCATTTATCCAATCTCGGATAGTCCCTGGGTTAGTCCCATGCAAATTGTTCCCAAGAAAGCCGGGATTACCGTTGTGACTAACGAGAAAGGAGAATCTGTCAGAACTTGTTCAGCTTCCTCTTGGAGATCCTGTATTGATTATAGGAAACTAAACACCGCCACGAAAAAAGATCATTTCCCTCTGCTTTTCATCGACCAAATCCTTGAAAGGTTAGCTGGGCAAAAGTACTTTTGTTTCTTGGACGGTTACTCGGGATACAACCAAGTCCCTATCCATCCTGAGGATCAGGAAAAGATGACTTTCACCTGTCCTTATGGAACCCTTGCATTCCGTAGAATAACATTTGAGCTTTGCAATGCACCTGCGACTTTTCAAAGGTTGATGCTAGCCATTTTCTCAGACATGGTGGGAGAGTTTATGGAAGCATTCATGGATGATTTCTCCATTTTTGGAGATTAGTCTGATTCTTGCCTAGCTAACCTATAATTGATCCTTAAGAAATGCATCAAAACACGGTTGATCCTTAAGAAGGCATCGTCTTGGGTGGTGTAGGCTCTGAGCTAGGAATTGAAGCTGATAAAGCTAAGGTGGATGCTATCTTCAAGCTTCCTCCTCCCACATATGTTAAACAAATCCAATCATTTCTCGGTCATGTGGGATTTTATAGGAGGTTCATCAAGGACTTTTCTAAGGTTGCTCGACCTTTGAGAAACCTTTTGGCCAAAGATACGCCATTTGATTTTGATGAATCATTCCATAAACATTTGATTTTCTTAAAACGGCAGTCAGTTGTGCTCCGGTGCTGCAACCATCGGTCTGGACAACCCCATTTGAGATCATGACCAACACTTCTGATTATGCGGTTGGGGTTATTTTGGGTCAGAAGATAGACAGGAAGCCCTCTGTCATCTACTACGCTAGCAAAACTCTGGTCGAGGCCTAGAGAAACTACACTATTACCGAAAAGGAAATGTTAACTGTAGTATTCGCATTGGAAAAATTCAGGACTTATCTCTTAGGATCTCATGTCATAATTTATACCGACCACTCGGCTTTGAGGCATCTGTTGGCTAAAAAGGATGCCAAACCCCAGCTCATTCGTTGGATTCTTTTACTTCAAGAATTCGATCTTGAAATTAAAGGCAAAGCCAAGGCGCAAAATGTGGTGGCGGATCATCTTTTAAGACTCCTAATTGATTCTTCTCATTTAGATATCCCAATCACTAATAGATTTTTGGATGAGGCTATTCTTGCAGTTTTAGGTGTCCAAACCCTTGGTTGGCAGACATGGTAAATTATTTGGCTGTTGGTCAAATACCTCAAGATTGGACCAAGGAACAACGGGATAGACTTATATTTGAGGCCAAATATTATTTTTGGGATGACCCTGAACTATACCACATTGGCTTTGATCAGATTATTTGCCGATGTGTTCTGGAGAATGAGTTACAAAGTATACTTGAGTTCTGCCATGCGTCTGTGCGTGGACGGTTGCAAAAATTTTGCAATTTGGATTTTATTGGTCTTCTTTATTCAAGTCTGCCCAGGAATTCTCAAGGTTGTGTTCCCGATGCCAGGCACGGGTTCGAGCCCCACCTCACCTCAAATCAAGTGATAAGCACATGCAGAGAAATTGAAGCATCCGATTGACATCAAATGGCTATGGAAGTGGATACGTGGCGGTGCTGGATGCAAGCATGAACGAACGCGTGCGATGATGTGGCTTCTTATGCCAGATCTGACGTGCAAGTGAATGTTAAGATGTCTGGATGCAATCTCTGCCGTTTGATGGATATTTTAGTGCGTGATCTGAAGGCGTGGAGAGGATGGATTTGAGTCGTTCGATGCTGATCAAGAGGCTGAGAACATGCAACCCTTTGTGCGTGAGAAACGACTAAAGGAAAGAAGGCGCGCAACATGGCTGCATGACGATGTATGGATTAGCGATCAACGGCTGAGGTTGCATGTGCGCCTTCAGCAACGTGTCTTCAAAGACTTGCACAATTGTCACTAAAGGCCCTACATTCATTTCTAAGCCTTAAAATGACTTTGCCCTCATATCTTCACCTATAAAAAGCCTACCCCTCCTACACATTTCATCATCCCTTCTATCATCTCTCTCCCTCTCTAAGAGCTAAGAACTCAAGTTCTAAAGCTCACTCTAGTGCTCCCAAGATACGGGAAGCTTTGCTAGAGTAAAAATACAAATTTTTCCACCTCTCATCCCCTTCGCAAAGCTCTCACCATCTGTCTTCTCACCCCTATTCTGGAAGTGAATCCCACAATGTTGATGCCCTGCCTCACCCCCGATTCTTCTAGATCCGTCCTCCATCCTCCATCTTCACTCTCCTTCCAGGCGACGTCCGTCCGACTTGTTCTCCAGGCAGCCGTCGAGGAGGATAACTTCTCTCCCCCTTCTCTTTATCGCTTTCGAGATTAGATTGCCCACTATCTAGTTGTAGTTGTAATGACATTATTCTTAGTATAAAAGTTGTTTTTTCTCTCTCTCTCTCTCCATCTCTCTCTCTCTTTCTAGTTTTAGTGTTTATATTGTAAGTAGAATAGAGATCATTGTGAATGTCTCATTTATAAACAAAACTTACAAAAAATATAACTGCGGATTTCGAATCGAGGTAGCCTCCCTATGGTCGATCCGATACTCATTCTGAGTTTCGATAAAAAATTATCTGATTAGCATATTTTTTTGTGAATCACACTGCAACGACGGATTTTCTAAACTCAAATCTTTTCGCAACAAATTCCACTACATCACCTGGCTTTCCTCGTTAGTTTGGTGATGACACTAGGAAGAAGAAGTTGAAGCCACCAAGGAGACAGAGTGTCTCCTTGATCTTTTTCCTCCTCTTCTTCCTTCCTTAGACGTTGGTAATGGTGGATCTAGGTGGAAAAAAATGTAACGAAGGATGATCTTAATGTGGTGGTTATATGGGTATTTATAGAGTGGTAAGGGGGCAGGGTAGGAGTGTAGGAAAATGGATGGCTAGGATGTATTTTTGGTGGTGGTTAGATGATCTAATGGCTATGGTTAGTTGGAGCCAAGTGAAGGGTTTTGGTGGGTTTTGGGTGGATAGCTAGGATGGGGTGGTTGTAGGATCTAGGGTTAGGGTTACTTGGTGCCATCCTAAGAGTTGCAAGGGGGGTAGTTATGGGTGGAAGGGCACCTAAAAGATGGCTCCAAAAATGAAGAGAAGCCTCCATTTTGGCACCACCATGGAGGGTTCTAGAAAGGGGTTATGTATAGGGTAGGGATGGCTTGTCAGGGTAGGTGTATGGCTAGGATGTGGGGGTGTTTTGGAGGGAAAAGTGGCACCAATTCTAAGGGTGGTTGTAGGTGTTTTTGGCGCCAACTAGTGGTGCCTTTTTGTGGTGGTTGAGGGGCCAAGGGGTGCCTTAGGGTTGGTGCCAAAAGGGTAGGATTAGGTGGTAGCTTAGGTGGACTTAAGGTTAGGTATTTTTGATGGAGTTAGCTAGGTAGGATCTTGGGTGATGATGGATGGCCATGGAGTAGAGGAGTAGGTGTTGAGCTTAGTTAAGCTAGCTAAGCTAGCTTAGCTAGTAGGGTAGTGGTGGAGGAGCTAGGGTTTAGTTGGGAGGAAGTAGCCTTGAGCTGCTCTGAAGCTTAAGGGAGATAATAGTTGCTGAAGAAGTCTTCTTGGGAGCTCAGCTACTCAACTTTAGCTTAGCTAGTTCTTTGTTAGCTACTAAGTTGAATAGGTTGGGCTGAATTGTGCTCGTCTCAACTATTTTGGAGCTAGGGGAAGCTAGCTGTGAACTTCTCTGCTGACCCAGCTTAGTTAGCTGAAGACTAGTAGCTAAGCCAAGTTGACTGGAGCTCTTGTAGGCTAAGTAGAGCTAGGATGAGCTGGAATGAGTTGAGCTGGAGCTGGAATGAACTCTCGTCAACTAAGCTGAGCTACCTAGAGCTCTTAGTGAACTGATTGGAGCTAGGATGAGCTAGACTCAACTAAGTTGAGCTGGATCTGAGCTAAGTTGAGGTGAGTTGAGCTAAGTTGACCTACCTTGAGCTACCATCCAGCTAAGATGAGCTGGATGGAGCTGGAGATAACTAAACCTAACCCATGTGAGCTGACAGCCAGCTGAGATGAGGTCGATCCAGCTAGAGTTCAGCTGATTTGATCTCCTCCTTCACTTTTACCTTCTTGAGTGCTAGGGTTTTAAAGGTTTGGTCATCTGCTTATCCTTAACACTCAAGTAAACATGTTAAAAACACAAAAAGAATGAAATGCATGCCTAACCTAGGTTATGCCTAAATGCAAACCAAAAACCCATTTGTGGAGTTAAAAACCTGAGAGCTAGATTTGTTTTAGAGCAAAAGAATGATGATAAACTGGTCTTTATCAGAATCGCAAAACACAAGATAGTCTTTTCACATTTGGTTTAATAAGGCCACACTAACTTTTTGTATTTTATGCCTGATGAGGTGTAGCTCATCATAGCTAAAATGCCTAAGTTAAGCTAGAAACTAGGTTAAACACTATACAATTAATACATAAAAAGGGTTAAGTGTGGGAAATAACATAAATGACCTAAAACATCTAATTTGTGCTAAAAACACAAAATTAGGTCATAAAATAAGATATTCTATTTATTAATATAAATTGATGATCCAATTGCAAAATTGAACACACATTTGGGTTTAAAACTTCAAATCAAATGTGAAATCAACTTTTGAAATGTTCAATTGGGTTTCATTGAAAACCTGGTGGCATTTGGACATCATTAGGACCTCGCATTCATGACATTACATACAGGTTTTCATCCTTTACATTTTCATGTGTTTAAAACCTCCAAGGACTCATTTGTAAGCCACTGGGGACTTTTTTGCAACACCTTAGGGACTACGCCGCCTTCTTTGCCACTTATGGGTCTCGCCATAATTTCTATACCCCTTCACCATAAAGGGCTTGTGCGCAAAACCACCAACACAGCTGCAGCCGTAGGTGCACTATTCACCCCAAGAACACAGCCAATCTCAACTATTCTTCTCATGATCTCTCGATCCAAGGGGCTAACTCCATTCAAAGCTTTGCGTGCTTCAACGCGTGTGATCACCTTCCCTTCTAGATCTCATCCAATGGTGGCATTTTGATTTGAATGCTCATGCATTCCTTGACTTCATCTCCATTACCCATACCCTAGGCGCTTGATTTCACCATTACGGTGACCACAATCACTCCATTGGCTACTTAAGTAGCTCCCTTACATTGCACACACACTTGATCGACTCCCCACTACTCCTCTTGAGCTGATCCTTTCCTCCCTCTCCAGCTCTCCTAACACCTTCACTCGTCACGCCTGTGACAGAGGCATGGTTTTTCACCTCCAATTCTTCCTCGTTGCTAGGGATGACATACACCTGAGGATGACCTTGGAGCTCCTCTTGTGGGCTCTTCACTCGCTAGAGATCTCCCCCCATTCTTCCTCCTTAGCCGTCGGCTTTGGATCCAGGCAACCCCATTCCTCCTGTTAGATAGGATTTTCTACTTTCTGGAGTAGGTTATATTAGTAATTAATGTAATTTAAATCAATAGGAGTAAATTAGAAATCAAATTCAATGGTGGTCTAGTGTAGAGTAGGAGTAGATTAACTTAAATCCACTCTGCCCTCTCTGATCAATTCAGATCAGAGAGGTGTTTTTCCACCTCCATTTCAACTCATACAGCTTTCCCTATGCATCATGATTTGTCTCTGATTTCCTTGCATTTTTATTCATTGATTACCCCTTCATCAGGGCCTAATTCAGATCTGGGAATCTTAGTTCCTAGATATGAAATTAGCACCTAAAATCCATATGGGGATCTCCCATTCATTCCATAAATTCACAAAGATCCCCCAATCTGATTTGATTGACTTGATTTGCTCGATTCTCATTGATTTGGTTTTCATGCTCGATTTCGCTATTATAAGTCGAATTGGTTTAAAATAATTTTAATCGAGTGATTTGAGTTTAGATTTGCTTAATTACGTGTAATGCAACGAATCCAATGTTTTGGATTTGGTTTTGAATGTGTGGATGAGCATAAGCCCAATTTGATTGCATTTTGGGAAGTTTTGTCCAAGGAGAATCAGTTGTACTGATTAGAGGCAAAACAATGACCTAAGGGATTTTTATAGGATCATTAGATTACCCTGTACACCATTACCTAAGGGATTTTTATAGGATCATTACATTACCCTGCACACCAATTAATGGTGTACAGGGTGACCAGGTGATCAGATCATCTCAGAATCCAAAGTAACAGCCCAATTATGGCAACATTTAATTTTCACCTCAAAATGGTTTCTGAGTTCAAGAATGTCCTAAATCTGATTTGCAGAAGTTGATTGAGATTGGGAATGGTTTAATGATGGTTTAGAAATGGTTTGATGTGATTTTAATGTCTATTATGGTCAATTATTTACACACTGTCTATAGTGGGAAGTAAAGACCATATTAGGGTTTTAAGGGTTACCAAACACTTGATTTGTTTTTGAGAGGATTTCAGACCTTCTGATCATTGTTTTCGATTTTTACAACACGAAAACTATTTATTTCAAGTGTGGATTTTGGGTAGTAGGGGTTGCAGTAGCTAATCAGCTATTTGTTTTCAGTAGAATGAAGTAGCAGTTGCTGCTGTATTGGCTGCAACAGTAGCTACAGTTGGGTTCTAAGCTGTCTGAATTTGCTAAAGATAACATTTGGTCAGATAGGAAATTGCAACAGCATTAGCTGCTAATCTGTTGCTGCTGAATTGTTCCAACTATAGCTACTGTAGTTATTGATATGGCTATTTTTGGTTGGTATTTGAGTTGATTGAAGTTGACATGTGGTGTGTATTGTTAGAATATAATGTGCAAGCATTCATGTGCATGTATTTGAATTAAATTTGATTTGGATGACTTGTAATTCATATTTCAAATCATTGTCAGCTAGTCATTCATGAATTAACTGTCCACTTGATGTTTTTAGTGTAATTGAAGTATAAATGCATGGTTTAATGTTTATATCTTTTGGGGGATGTTGTTTGGACAATTTTGAGTGTTGAAACTCTAATTCCAGCCCATAGAATTCATTCTAGTGCCTTAGGTTCCATTTTGGAAATCATTTTAAGGCCTAAAATTTGGTTACTTTGTATATAAATAAAAATCATAAAAAAATTTCAGAAAAATAAAATAAAAGTGTCTCGAGTAGGATTAGGTTTATTTCTAATTATATGTAAAGTTTTAAGGCATTTTGAATCCCCGACTTAGTAGAACAAACCAGCCGACGGTTCAGTATACCTTAAAACTTAATAAAAGAACCAAACATGAAAAATCACAAAAAGATCTCTCTCTCTCTCTCATCTCATTCTTTCTCTCTCATCTCCTATCTCTCCTATATATATAAAACCAATAAAAATCAGAAAAACCCCCAAAACTCCCAAAATAACCATATATACTATGTATATATTTGTATATATAAACTAAACATATGCTATATATATATAAAATACAATATGTACAAAATATCTATAAATAACTTATATATGTATTCTATATAGTAAATTAAGTATTTAGAATGATTCATTATATATATAACTTTATTGTATTATTATATATTAAATTATATAACTTAAATGTATACTAAGCTAAATAATTCTATGAACCTATTTAAATGTACATATTTATATCTAATTTTGTACATACATATTTATATATGTATTATGTACCATATAATACCTGTAATTTAATTTAATTATATATTTACAGTAAATAATTAAGTTATTAATTTATTTAAGTAATTTATTAACTTAAAATAAAATAAATTTGTAATTTAAGTTAATACTGAGATAATTTATAGTGTATACTTGTAATGTATTATACTAAGTATTTTCAACTTATTTAAACCGTATTTATATTGTATTATAGTATTTATAGATTATTTACATGTAAAACTAACTAAAACATATATTTAAATCTATATAAATTAAAATAAAGTCTCTAAAATATAATAAAAATGTGTAATAAATAAGTTATTATGTATATAAACTTTGTATAAAGTCAATTTTGTAATTAAGTCACTAGTTTATATGTTAATTAACAAATTAAACTCTAATTTATCATGTATAAACAACCAACTTCGCCTAATTTTATTATATATTTAAATAACTTATTTTTGTTAAGTAATTATATAATTATGTAGCCCTATATAAGGGTTTTACAATGGCATAATTTAATTTCAAATTAGATTAAATTATGGCCCTCAAATTGAGGGCCAAAAATCACAAATCAGCACATTCCTGCACGTTGGCAGCAACGCCTGATGTGCGCTAAGATAGTGCCACATCATGGCCTTGCAACCACTTGAAGCGGTATATCAGTGTTTTGTGTTCTCTTCTCCTCAGTCGACAATGCACGACGCGAAATACACATACCCATACATCCTCTAAATACATGAGCATGCGATACTGATGAGATTTGTGCACAGTGATGGACTGGGGGCCATGCATTGTGAGAGGGCCTGAATAAGCCCATTAACGACCTTGAAATCAGATTTAATGCACCTAATTAAGAATTAGGGTGGCCCCAGTAGAGGTCTGGTCCCACCCTAAGAAGGGTGTTGTGTATCCCTCGAAAAAGCCGTCTACCCACTAATAAACCTAATTTTGACTAAGTGAATAGTACTCGTATGTTAAAGGAAGAGAAGAAGAGAGTGAAGTCACTCGACGGCTAAGTTAAGACCCCCCCTGTGTGTTGTGTGTGTGCATTTGTGCATATGTCTGTATGTATATATATAGTATAAAGTATATGTATATAAATAATGTAAATAAATAATTATAAATATGTATATGTATACTATAATATATATGTGTACATAGAAGTATAATAGGATAGTATAGATATGTGTTTGAGCTCTTATATATGTATATAAATAACTAGAGCTTTAGTGACAGATGTATATGTCACTGTATATATGTATATGCGCTACTGTAAGTAACAATTTTTACATTAAGTTATGTAAATAAGTTACTAAGGTTTTAGTAATGTATATATACGTTACTGTAAATATACTTATATGTTAGTATAGATAGCTATTTTGCTTTATGTTTTGTATATAATTTTATTAAGGTTTTAGTGACACTTATATATGTTACTATAGATATTAGTACGTTATAATGATTTAGTATAGTATATATTATTAATTATTTTTATACCTATACTTAGGTAGTATCTATATTAGTTGTAAATAACTAACATAGAGTAATTATATATAGTTTTCAATGCTTGTTTATGTCCATATGTTTTCAAGTATGGTAATGTGTTGTAATTGATTCTTTTGTAATTAAGTAACCAAATTCTTTCATTCATTGATTCATTCATTTATTTTTGTTTATAAAATCAATAATTTTTAGAATAAAAGAAGATTTTTGGACTTAGAGAGTGATGAATATCAATAACTGCCTCCCATTGCACGACCTGTAATAAACTAGTAAAAATTAAGTAAATAAAATTGACGCAACATTGGTTTGCATTTGTGACATAAACTACAACATTTAAAATACCATTTTTAGTGCGAATCCCTAATCGACGATCATGCCATACCAAGTAAGAACCTCAATTGATCACTTCATAAATGGGCATTATAAATGACAGTCTCTATCTTGTATGTTAAATGATTATATCTATGCAATTACGCATATATTAGTCCATACGTTGGATTATTATCCAACAATCTCCCACTTGGACTATATATGCAACCTAATAATCAATCAACACACAAAACCAAAAAATTTGAGATCTGCTTTGCTGTCAAAGCTTTAAAACATATCTACAAAAAATCTGATATACCAATTACACTAGTAATAGAGCCAAAGTAGTTTTTGTAATATCATAGTAACTAAACCAACAATGACAACGTACACTAATGCAAAAATGGTAACAAGAAACGTGTGGATGTGCAGCATGGAAATTACATGCAATGTGATCAATATCATGCCTATTTCCAATTGGTCCACCGAATTGAGATCAAAACCAAAATCAGACCATAATACTTGTTAGAATAGACATTAAACTTGAAGCTTTAAACTTTAAGTTTTGTTATTTCAATAGAAACGAAGCTTTACAAAACTTTAATCAAAACTGAATATCTATTACAATGAGCATTATAAAATTACAAACTCTCACTAAAGTTGAAATTTCTGAAAGGACATAAGACTTGTACTAGCTATGTGCTCATGGAACATCTTGGATATTATTTCTTTAGTAAGTGAATCCACAACCATCGAGTTTGTGTTGATGTGCTTAATAGACAATTGTCCATTATGTATTCTTTCCTTAACAACTAGGAACTTGATCTCAATGTGCTTCAATTTGAAGGAGCTCCTGTTGTTATTGGAGTAGAGAATTGTGGACTGATTATCACAAAATAACTATAGTGGCATGTCAACGCCATCTACTATACGCATCCCTGATATAAAATTCCGCAGCTGTACTCCATGATTGGATGCCTTGTAGCATGCAATGAATTCTGCTATCATAGTGGAAGGTGCAATAGTAGACTGTTCGCACTCTTCTAAGAGATGGCACCATTGGCAAGCAGAAACACATATCTCGAAGTTGACTTTCTGCTATCTTGGCATCTAGCAAAATCAAAGTCAGTATAGCTGAAGACTTGAAGCTTTTCTAACCTCTTGAAGGTGAGCATAAAATCCCGTGCCTTTTGCAAATATCTTAGTACTCTCTTGCTTGCTCTCCAATGGTTTTTTCTTAGATTACTCATGTATTTTCCCAACATGCCTATAATGTATGCCAAATCTGGTTTGGTACGGACTTGAGGATACATTTATTGCCAACGGCAAATGCATAAGGAACTGTTTGCATCTCCCGTTTGTCAAAGGCACTGGTTGGGACGAAACTTGTCTCCCTTAGCCATAGGAGTATCTAATGGCTTGCAATCTTGCATGCCATATCTTTTGAGTACCTTTTCTATATAGCTTCTTTGGGATAAACCTAGAATATGGCGAGATCTATCTCAACATATTTCAATTCCCAATACAAATAAAGCATCTCCAAGATCTTTCATGTTAAAGTGTTTGGCAAGAAATTTCTTGGTGTTTAATAGAATACTTATATCATTTGTGGCAAGCAAAATATCATCAATGTATAGTACCAAGAATATATACCTGCTCCCACAGGACTTATGGTATATACATTCATTAGCCAGATTTGCCTCAAAACCAAACGTGAGAATCACCTGATGAAACTTAAAATACCATTATCTGGATACCTACTTGAGTCCATAGATGGATTTTCTTAATTTGCATACCATGCCTTTTGGATCACCTGTAACAAAATGTTCGGGCTGAGCCATATAAATGGTTTCCTCAATGTCACCATTAAGGAATGCAGTCTTAACATTCTTATGATGTAACTCAAGTTCATAGTAGGCCACAAATGTCATTATAATCCTCAATGAGTCCTTAGAAGAAATAGGAAAGAGGGTCTCCTTATAGTCAATATCTTCTTTTTTGGTAAAACCCTTAGCAACAAGATGTGTTTTGTATCACTCTACCTTTCCTTTTGAATCCCGTTTGGTTTTGAATATCCATTTGCAACCAATAGGTTGCTGATGTAGACACAATTATTGAGGGTACAATGCTTATTCATGCATGTTCCTAGGCTTAGATTTGCATTTCATGTTATAAATATTGCAAAGCATGCATCATTCTGCATTTAGAGTAGTTGTATATAATTTAGGTTAGTTGCATCCATTTTGTGGTCAGGAGAGAAGGATATTTATTTTGGAGCCTCGGATTGGCGATCCGACCGTACGGATCTGATTAAGATGATGATCGGAGTCTAATGCCTCCAAAATTGCCTTGATCGAAGTCCCGTAGAATCATATGCAATCCAAGGAAGATCAACAGTTGAGGGACTAGGTGATGCAATCTAGAGCATCAATCGACAAATCCAAACACATGGATGAATTCGGGTCAACGATCGCAACCCAACGACACAAAAATCGACTCAATTCAACCTCTATAGAATCCCCTACAAAGGAAAGAAGATGGACGACCCAGATTACACCACGTGCCACAACCTAGGCCACCCATGCGCAGGCACGCGCCATCGTACGCACACAGCAGTGCAGGCGTGCGCGAGCGTGGAGGCACGCACGTGCAAACACAACGGTGCATGCAGCAATGCAGCGTGAGCACGGAGGCAGCGGCAGTAGCGGTGCGTATCGCACATGTGCATGCGACAAGGGCGCGTACAATGCGTGCTAGCTGTGCAGCAGCAGGGGCGCATGAGCGGGATCTTCAACAACATTTATGGTAGATCTTCAGCACGTTTATGACCATCACTAAATGTCCTGTATACTAATTTGATTCTTTCCTCCACTATAAAAGGACCCCTACCCCTCCTATTTTTCTTCATCTCTTCCTTTCTTCCTCTCACCACCCCCAAGGCTCTAGAGATAGCTTGTCCCAAGCCTGGGATGCTCCTTTAGAGTAGAACCAAACATTTTCCTGCCTTTCGTCCATTGTCGTGGAGTATCCCGTGGCCGTCTTCTCACCCCCTTTGGAAAGAATATCCTCGCCGCGACGTCGTCCTACCCCGCCCTCCGTCCTCTGGCTTCGTCCCTGTTTGTCCCGCTTCTCACCACCTTCCTCCCGGTGACGTCAGAGCGAGTCATCCTCCGAGTGACTGTCGAGGGGGATTTCTCTCACCTCATTCTATATTTTTACGCTTTCGTAGTGTAGATTTTCCACTTTCGTAGTGTAACAAACATTCATTTATAAATAGATGATTGTTTCTCTCTTTCTCTCTCTCTCTTATATTCTTGCAAGTAGATTAGCTAGAAGTCATCGACCTGATCTCTTGCTTGCTAAAAACTAAAAAAACTTAGAAAAGATAAAAACGACCAAAAACAAATAAAAGTGAAGCGTGGATTTTTATAAAACCAAACTTTCGCCTCCCCGTGTTCGACCCGAGACTCACATTTCGAGTTTCAGTTATAAATTTTATCTGATAGATGCATTTTGCGAGCTACAACGACTGGTCCTCTGAATCCCAAATTTCAATTCACGAAGTGCGCCCCCATCATTTTGGCGCCATTACCGGGGAGGCAACGCTCTTTGATTTTTTTTCGTGTTTTTTTCCCCCTTACCTAACTTTTATCTTACTTTTTCTCTGATCTTACTGTGATTGCAGGTACTCTTCCAAGGTGGGCCAAAGCAGTTAGATCAGAGAAAAGTGCATGTAAAGGTTTTGTAAGTTTACCCCCACCCACTAGTTCATTTCACCACACTAATAACTCAAACCCAAATCAACTTAGGTTCTTTTTATAAACCCTAGGATAGATTTGGTTGTTTGTTTGCCACCTCCACTCATCTCACCCTCGCATATATAAAAAAAAAGACTCTTCTTTTGTGGGATTTTCTGAAAGCTACACTTAACACCCACAACTTCTCACCTTAAGGTGCACAATCACATCGATTTTACTACTTAATCAGGATTTGACCTGTGGACCCGGTACACTTAACTCAACACACAAAAAAGTGAGTAGAAATTTGAATAGGTCAAACATTTCTGTGTGCCTTAACTAAGTGGCATAATAGGCCAATTGATTGAACTGTTTGTGTTGCACCATTTAAGATAAAAGCGATCCATCAAGTAGCTTACCACATAGGGTTGATTCTTAGGGTTGAACTAGGCACTCCACATTTTTTTTCTAATTTATAAAGAAATACATCATCACTAGTTGATGAGAGCCTCATCATGAGCCCTTACTAGCTCATTTTGACCTAAGAAAGAGAATACGAGCTCCTACATAACCTAGAGAAGGACTTAATTCAAGGAATAAGTGTTTTGAGAAGAAAACATGAAATAAAGGTTAAAACTGTAATTTCACCATTGCAAAACATAAACGGGATTTCTCAGAGGAAAAACATAGGCCAAATGGTCTGAATAAGATAAAAAGTGGGTTGGATCAGTCAGAAATGGGTTAATGTACAGTCTAGGAATTAAATGACATTCTATGACCCTAAAATAGACCCGCTTAATCCAACAAGGTTCTGGTCAGAATAAAAATAAACTAAATCCTCTAAAATTTATGGAAAAATATCCCCTAAGGTTTAGAACCTTCAAATTGGCCTTTGGAACCTATTTTGACCTAGATTGGGGTCCTAGCTCATTAATTGACCTAATTTGGGTTTTTGAGAAAAATATCCAGTCAAACGTGGTCAAACCTAAAATCCAACTTCACCATGGGATTTCTTAGGTCTAAATTAGGTTTTTACCAAAATTTGGACCTAAGGGGAGGTCATCTTGACCTACTTTGCAAAATAGTACACCCAATTACATTTTGGCCCCTATCTTTTGAAAACCATTGCACAGACCCCTTTAACTTCCTAGCCACTCTTAAAAATAGGTCCCTCCACCATTGACGGGGAGAAATCCTACTCCGACAAGGAGTGGAGGGAGAGTACTCTCTGATTCCGCAGAGATCTCCTCCCAGATTTGGAAGGGAGATTCTCTGAGGAATTCCCTTCCATCTGAGCGTGGTCCTGATCTCTAATTTGCACCCAATCCCTCGTGCGAACGCACGATAGATTTGGGTCTCCAACAGTTTCCATCTCCGACGAGGTCTCTTATGCTTGGAAGCTTGTCTTCCAAGCATAAGAGTCTCTGCCAGCGACTATAAAAGCACCACCACCTCTGGCCGCATCTCTTCAGCTCGACTTGGCCAGAGATCCACCCCAATTTCATCTTCTTCTCCTCTGGTCAAGTAGTCCAGCGAGCTTCGGTGAGCCTCCCTCCTCTTTCTCGTTGCTCTGCCACACTACTAGTGGCAGAGTTACCCTCACCATCTTCGTCTACATCGCGCAACACCTGCACGCGCATCTCTAGACCCTTCCTCCACTGGACACCGCCAGCCGCCATCTCTAGAGATGGTGAGGGTGGAAAAGAAAATTAAGCACGGAAAATAAAAGCTTCAAGAATAACTCCATTGCCTCCCTGGCAATGGTGCCAATTTATTTGATGCAAAATCGCAAAAAGAGATTTTTGCATATCGTTGTAGTTGCAAAACACATCGAATCTAATAAATTTATAGATCAAAATTTGGTAAGTCCTAAGTCATTCGTAGGGAGGAAAATCAAGAATTTTTAAAACCTTTTAATTATTCTACTCTAATAAAAACACATAAAGGGAGATAAGATTTCCATTGAATAATGCTCTTTAGTGCTAATCATGAAAAGTTTAACATGTGAACTCTAGAGGAAAGCTTACAAATAGTATAAAAACATAGAAAAGAAAGAAAGAGGAAGAGAGAAAGAAAGAGAGACCGTGGAGCCGCTTGCAGGATGCTTGTATGAAACTCAGCAGAGCTTCAGATCCAAAGCGCCGAGAAGAAAATCGGAGAGAGTGCTCAGAGAGAGAGGGCGTGGACTTGGTGACTATTTTTCTATCTCTAGGTATCTCAGTTCTGTTACAAAGGGTAGAAGCTAGGTCCTTTTATAGAAAAGTAGGTGGCTTCCTATTGGTCAATCTAAGGTGCCTAAGATCACTAATTTGGATGGCTTAGATTTCATCAAAAGTGATGCCTAGGATTGGTTGAAAAAGGACCTTAGGATCTAGGTTGTAAGTCTATGATAGGGCAGTGGTTTTCTAAAAATAAGAAACCTAGGTTGAGAGGATAGGATCTAAAGCCTAAGAGATAAGTTCTTAGGTGTAGGTTTTAGGAAAGGATAGGTTCTAGGCTTAGGGATAGAGTTCGGGTGGTGTTTTGGGTTGTTTCAAGGGGATAAGGCCATGTTCGGTGGTTTTTTTGCACTGGAGAAGGGTTCTGGATGTCTAAGAAGGTGTCTGGATGTCTTATATTGCAAAATTAGATGTCCAGAGGGTGTTTTGGACATCTAGAGCAGAGTTATGGCTTACAAGTGTATTTGGGAAGGATTTTGATGTTGGGTCTGCCAAAATTAGACGTCCAAAGAGGTGTCTAGACGTCCAATTTCAGTGTTGGTCCATGTCCGAGTGTGTAATTGGATTGGGGAAGCTTCTAAATAGGTTAAGGGAATCCTAATTAGGTTCTAGGTTAGGAATTGGATCTTGAATAGGTTGGTAAGGTTCTAGGATAAGGATATGCTAGGGTTCTAAGGGTAGGGTTAGGTTATTCGAGTCCCTCTCTCTCTTCTTCTTTAAGTCTTCATTTCTTCTTCAATCATGTCTTGCCCTTCAACCAGCTCCTAGCTCTGTAGCTTTATTTTCAATCTCACTTAGGGTCATCTATGAATGTGATAACATATTGCTGACCATTCCACATAGGCATAGGAAATGGCCCAAAGATATTCGTATGAATCACATCTAAGACACCATTTGATCTTTTGGCTTCAAACTTCCTATTAGTGGTTTTTTCCCCTTAATACACTCTACACACTAATCAAAATCAGAGAAATCTAAAGGGTCCAGAATTTCATTTGACATAAGTCTCTCTACTCTCTTTTTGCAGATCAAACCTAATCTCAGTTGCATAAAGAAGCTGAGTTTTGGTTATCTAGTTTCCTTTTCATACCACGTGTATCCAAAAGAGGACTCGTTATACGAAGTTACAGTATCAAGGCAATATAAATTATCAAAGTGAGAAATAAAATCAGTACCAAAATTGCAAGTGAAACCACACTTATCCAAAACATAAACTGAAACTTGATTATGTTTAAAAGATGGTACAATAAAAGTTTCATTCAATTCCAAATACATCTTGATTTTCATCAACAATTTAAATTGTCCTGTGGCTTAAACTTCAACGACCTTCCCATCCCCGACATAGATAAACAACTCAGCTTCATTTGGTCTTCGGCAGCTTGGGCAACCCTACATGGGCACATTTATGTGAGTGGTAGCACCTAAATCCATCCACTAAGTGTGTCTAGGAACCGAAGCCAAATTAATTTTAGAACAAACCAAACTTAGAGTTGTACCTTTCTTAGCACGTCAAGCATGATAGTTGGTACGATGTTTCTTTTGGTGCGCATAAGCTCCACTAGAGAAACATCCTGACTTGGAAGACTCTCCAGCCTTCCCCTGTTGTTTCTTATTTGGAGTTGTATTTGCGGTTTCCTATTTTCTCTTTTTAGCTTTGCCTATTCTTTTAGAAGAAGAGGCAACATTAGCACTTTCTGTCCTATTTTACTTCATTCTCTCTTCCTCTTGCACATAGTATGAGATAAGCTCATTCAGAGACCAAGTCTCTTTCAGACACATGTAGCTCACCTTGAACTGGTTAAAGGTAGGAGGGAGAGATATCAACACCAAATGCACTAATATATCTTTAAAAAGATCCAAATTTATTGCTTTCAACTTGGAGGCAATATGGGAGATCTCCATAATATATTCTCTAATGTTGCCTTTCCCTTTATACTTGATTTAGATAAGATTAGCCAAGAGTGTACCAATTTCAGCATTTTCATTCTTAGCAAATCTTTTCTCAATTTCAACTAGAAAGTCTTTGGCAGTGGCTATATTATCTAACATTGTGCCCCTAAAAGCCTAAGGAATGGCTCTTGTCATGATCATCATAGATATGCGATTAGACCTCTCCTATCTTTCCTTTCCTCTCTTTTGATTGGGAGTACTAGCGTCTGTAATGATAGGAGAGGCTTCCCTAATTTCTAAATCTAGATCCATATCCCAGAGGTCAATTCAATAGATTTTCCTTCCAAGACTTAAAGTTGGAGCCACTCAACATAGGAATGGAATTGAGGGTGGTGGTAATGTTTGCAAAAGACATTTATGAAATAAGTATAGATGCACGAAATTAGCTCCTATAAAACATAAAAGTGTCTGATTAATTTAATTATCCCCATCACATGTTTTAGCTTACTCCATCAAGGGTCTCATCTTTGGATGAGATATTGACTTGTAATTAAAGACATGGTGTGGTGATTAAAGATTGTTGGTTCAATTCTGAATCAATGATGAACCTTTCTTTGGGCCGACTCAATGATTACTCGTGAAAACCTAACAACCAACACCTCATTACTCCCATGCAAATTTGTGAAAGTATAATAAGTGTATACTTTTCTTTGGGCCAGTGAACACTCATCTACTAACACTCATCGACCTATTACTATTTAGAGATAAGCTCAGTATTCATAGGAGAGATCACTTTGGTGAGATTTTGCTTCAACCGAATTATCTTAGAATAGTATACTTTATTAATCAGACTAAACTTAATAAACTAAGCAGAAAGTGGGTTGCTTCTGATACCACTTGTTGGGCTTAATCGACAATTGACCCACTTCTAACTTAGGATGGACCTGAACTATAACCTAATATAATTGAACTTTATACTGAATGTGTACTAGTACTGGTAAACCAATACCGGCAGCACATATACCAAGTACCAATACTGTTGTGTCAGTACCGGTATCATTGACATACAGGATCAGACTCCATATCGAGGTAGTACCGGTACTGATGCCAAGTACCCTTACTTGTAGCTTACAATTATAGAATCCTTGTTCAGTTGTATACTCGTCCAGTATTCATGGTGTACTGGTACCAGAGACTAGTACTAGTACTCATGACATACTGGTATTACTCCAGAATCTTACTAATCTTAATGAGTACCGGTACCAATAATTAGTAGCATCACTTATTGAGTACCGTCCCTAAATTTGTACTCAACATGTGCCGATACTAATGATTAGTACTGGTACTAGTGACATACTGACTTTGGTCACTTTAGACCCTTAACCAAGTCTATGCCCTATGAGTACCAGTATACACAAGTCACAGATCTTGGTCTCCGGAGCCTTAATCCTAACTTGTGACTCACGTGTACCAGTATTCCTGATGAATACTAGTACTAGTAAGCCAAAGTGTCTGCTTTTGAGACCTGGAGAGAAATCTGTAATGCACTTGTATAGTTACGAAAGGAAATTAGGGTTTTCAGAATGATTTGTTCTATGTCATACAATCCCTAGTTCATGGTGATCCTAGATATTCTATCTAATCTATCTGAAAGAGAAAATATACTATCTTGTGAAAGCATTTGATTTGATGAAGAAAATGAAACACACATATAAATATGAAAAAAACAAAAGTACCCATACTCATCCTTTGACAAATGAATAGAGGCTACAAGTATGATCTTCTAGGTGATCCTTCCAATAACTAAATCAAGATCCCACAAGAGGAGGAGAACTTGCTGCTGCCCTCTGTCTCTCTTTCTGTGTTCTCTATCACTCTCACTAGTCACGATGGGGCAGGCTAGATTATGGAAAATTAAAAGGTCAATTGGGGACCATAACTACCCATAATTAACAATTAAAAGAAAATAATTGCTTATATGGTGATTTGCAAATCTGCTAATCGCGACAATATCGTGTTGCATAAAAATGATGTTTTAATGGTGTTGTTATTGTAGTATAATGTCACAATGTAAATAGATGTGTCATTTTATTTAATTACATAATTTTTACTAGTTTATTCCAGGTCGTTCACTGGGAGACAGTTATTGATATACATCACTCTTTATATTCCAAAAATGTTCTTTGGGAACACACGCACTCATAACACACCAACACTTAGAACACAAACACTTAACAAACACTCACACACTAATACAAACACTCCAACACTTAGCCATTTTTTGGTTCTGCTCTCACACAGCTCTCCTCAACTTAACAAAATCGGGTTTTTCATGGGATACACAGCACCCTTAGTGGTGGCACCAGATCACTACTAAACCCGGTTCTAGTTTTTATCACGTATATTTTTATCCAGTTTCTCTCGAGCCCAAAGCAGGCCTAATACTGTGCACACAGGCTCCCAGCCTACATGCTAATTCTCAATAAATGCTCATTCATGCTCAGAGGTATTGATCGGGAGATTTCACTTTTCAGAAATTGTTCTGGCAAAATTGTCATTATTTTTGGAAATGCGTCGTAGTATAGGATAAAATCACTCAAATCATTTAAGTTTATATGCTCAGATTCAGGAAATAGAGTCCGAGATCATTCCCAAGGAGCAAAGATGCAATTTTAATTCACCAATCACAAGAAATGAAAGCAATTGAAAGCAATGATATTCAAAATGATATTTCAATAAGATCATAATAGTAGTGCAAAAAGATCGGGTTAAAATGGTGATTTAAATCGCCAAATTAACTCTTAAGTTTAAAGCCCACAAATATTCAAATAAATGCACAATAACCACAACCAAATTTCCACATCAACTAAGTATCCAAAGTAACCTGCAGAGGGCCCTAGACGATGGGCAAGGCATCGAGATCCCTTAACAGAAGAGGCACAAGGTCCTCTCTTCTTCACGAACATAGCAGCAGTAGTAACCAAGGCTCAAGGGCCTCGCACAAAGCCTCACAGAAGAGGCACAGCAGGACTATGTGTGTAAGGCATAAGGGCCTCACAAAGCTTAGGCACACTAATTCCTAAGAGGAGATGTGGGCTCAAGAGAAAAACCCTCCCCCCTCTCTCTCACAAATTCCTTTCCTCAGCTTCTCTCAGACCCGGGTGTAATCGGGTTCAAATTCAGCTAATCAGATCAGAGCAGGGGACCAGACCCACCTGTGAGGTGTAACGGGTGAGGAGTGAGGGCATGTGCGGTGAGTGGGACCTCACCTCGTGTGCTGAGGCGATAAAGTAGAAGCAGAAAATCCACTTAAGTGGTGTCGATCGGTTGGAAGCAACCAATGTGGAACTAATTGTCCCCCTATTCTTCACGTAGCAACAAGTGAGATGCTACTCCAAATCAGAGGCGAAGGTGAGGCTGAAGGCTCCAATTGAGGTCCTGGAAGAGAACCTGGGAGTTGTCCACAGCGTTTGGAGATCGATTCACGGATGATGAGGTCGGAGAACTACAGCCAAGGTTGGAGAATACGAGGGCGACGGCGAACTTGAAGAACACGAATACGGGCTTCTAGCTCTGATTAAACAAGTTTAGAAGTATCACCGTGTTTCAAGGGACACGATGTTGGCCGTGGCATGCTGTGAAGGTGTGTGTGGTCTGTTAGTGAGGTCAGGGTGGTGGTGCAGTTAAGGTGGTGTCGGGTGGAGTGTGTGAGAGGCCAATTCCCTCAATTACTTAAGGGGTTTTGCTCATGAGGACACGGTGGAGGTTTTGGAACCAGTGGTGAAAGGTTTGGTGCGGTGTAACGGTTGCGTGAGGTCGCTGGTGGTACGCCGGAGATGTGGAAGACGACGGTGGGTGCGGGTGGAATGGCAATCGAAAATGTGACTTGAGTGAGTAGAAATGAAGTGAAGGAGTAGGAGAGGAGTTTAGAGGACTTTGGGAGAGGGAGATCGGTCGAGGGCACTCGACTATGATGGGCCGGAGCCGGAGACAAAGAAGTGCTCTAGGAGGAAGGGCGGCGATGGCTAAAGGGGGAGGAGGCCTCTCGTGGGTATGGCGAGATGTAGATGAAGCTGAGGAAGGCAGACCTACTACCTATATTATGTGGTAGCAGGCGAGGAGACCGAAGAGAGAAGGTCGTTGGAGCAGTCTTTGGAGCAGGCTAGAGGTAGAGAAGATGGAGGATTTCTGGGCCTAAAACTCGCTAAGAGACTAGGAAATGTAATGACGATCCTTTAAAATGCTTCAAGTAGGATTCTAACCTTGGAAACAAGCTTGAGGAGCTCAGATTTCTAGGGAAAGAGATCCCTAAAATCCAAGAGTTCACACGAGCTCCTAGATAAGAATTGGAGCCCAAGAGAAGGCTTAGGTGATTGGGGATTCTCTCAAGATCATTCCTTCCAATTTTGGAAGGAATTGATCGAGAAATCAGGGAGAAATCCCAAATTGAAGGTCGGTGTTGAGGGGTTCACATAGTTAATGGCGGTAGGAACTTCACCATCACGATGAGAAGAGTGAAAAATAGAGTTTGAATGAACTAAAATGCAAACTTGGTCAACATGGACTCTAATTTGGCCTAAATTTTGGTAGAAACCTAATTTTGACCCAAGGAATCTGATGCTGAAGTTGGATTTTATTTTTTACCAAGTTTGACTGGGAAATTTGCGTAGAAACACAAATTAGGGTAGAATTCTGTCTATGACTCTGTTTAAGGTTAAAATAGGTTTCAAAGGTCAATCAAGGTTACTAAACCTCATGGAATATTTTTCTATAAATTTTAGGAGGTTTGGTTAAATTTTATCCTGACCAGAACCTCTACAATTTAAGCGGGTCTGAAATTAGGGTTTTGGGTGCGATATTGGTTCTCAAAATACATGAAACCCTGTTTTTGTTTGCTTAGACCTTCTTATTCAACTCTAATGCTCATTTGACCTTTATTTCACCCCTAGAAAACCCCTTGGTTATTTTGTGTTCATGATATGATGTTAAAATTACAGAATTAACCCTAGTTTCCTATTCTCTTCTTAAAATAACCTGAAGTGGAGTTATAACCCTCAGATGGTTATGTAGGGGCATTTATCTTTTAAACTTGACTAAAAGTGGCCAGTTATGGCCTATGATGGTGTTCCCATCAGAAATGATATCAGAAAAATACGTCATTGCAGTAATGTAAATATGGTGGAAAAATCCTAGATCAAAAATATATCAGTGAAAACTAACTACAGTGGATTAGGTCGTATCCATAGGGATGAATAAATGCAATAAATTCATGACTAATTTCCCTTTATATTTGTGTACTTAGGTGCGGAATCCGTGCCCAAATATGATGTGAAAAGAATACACATAATAACTCAAAAATTCAATGGTTATGTGTGCAATTTTACCTCCACAAAATAATTTGCAATGGCATACACTGTAATTAGAGTTTAAGATATCAGAATTCCTCTTCTAGGTCATGAAAATTCTTGATGAGATGGCATGCATTTATGTAGAGACCTAGGTCAATAAATGAGGATATGAATGCATGGGAGAATAATGTGAAAACCTAAGGGAAAGTGTGCAAATTCAGATGCATAAAATAATCAAATCCAAAAAAATCAAATTCTGCCGCCGGTGGTGAGGCCTTCCAGCTGGCGAGACGGCAGCCGTTCAGTGCAATCGAAGGCGTGGTTGTGCTCGGGGTGTCGAGGCGAGCACGTTGGCATTGATGGTGCAAAGTTTCATGGCTGGAGATTCTGGTTGCGTGTGGAGAGGCCGGCAGTTTGTTGGGTTCCTCCTTTGTCAACCAAGAAGAAGAAGAAGAGGATGAGGAGGCCGGGCGCGCGGTCTACTGCTGGTGCTTGAAGGCTAGTGGCACTGCTGCTTGCTTTGTGGCTGTTGCGTGAAGGTGTGGCCTTGCGGTGAGGCACACGTGGGGTGGTGCACAGCGTCAGTGAGGGTGCAGGCGGTGGCTGGTTGTGCATGGCTGTGAGTGCTGAGGGGCTCGGAGGGGCTCCTTTGATCAGGTGCGCAAAGGTGCTTGCTACTGTCCACACTAGGAGAGGAGTCGAGGGCATGAGGAGGTCGTGCGTTGGGAGGGCGTGGCCGCATACGAGGGCGTGTCCGCGCGAGGATGCTGACGGCAGTATGGAGGAGAGTAGTGTTGTTGGAGGCCGCAGTGGCGAGGAGGAGGATGAGACATGGTGATGATCTCATAGTTGTAGCAAGGAGATGGAGTGCAGTGATGAATGTCGAGGTTGTTCATGGTGGGGGCGTCAACGCTGTCACCGCGGATCGCGGTTACGAACTATCGAGGGGGCGATAACGAGAGGTTAGCGGTAGTGGATCTCTGTCGAGTGCATGGGGAAGGAGATGGTGGAGGAGAGTAGTTTCTCTCTGTAGGGAGGAGGATGATGGCTGAGAGTAGGTCCTCCCTCTGTGGGAGGAAGAAGATGGTGGGGTCATCTTGCATGCCCTGTTATATAAAGAAACAAAGAAAACAAAATTAGCGAATGATGGAGAGAGATTATCGGGGAGAGAGAGAGAATAGGAAGGAAAATATCATGCAACGTGCATGCATGGAAATAAGAGAGAGTGGTGGGTATTTTTGGCTCAAATAAGAAAAATCTCTGATGGAAAGAAATGATTATGGGATGTGATCTTAGGTTCCAAAAATGAAGATTTTAGAATCTCTTTCCTCCTTTCTTTCCATGTGGTAGAGGAGAGTGGTGGGTATTCTTGCAAAAACATATGTATGTAAATGTATTACTGCATGAATATCATGGGTGCACTTCCATTCAAAAAAATGTGAGAATGATAATTCATGAGCTTAAATAATTTTATCAATGTAATGTATACTCTAAATTAAATTCTTATCTCAATGATAATGCACTTAAGCTCTAATTTAGTCTAGTAAAGTGGACCTATCAGGTATTAGGGGAAGAGTAATGGGCAATGGTTGCGTTGAGCGCAACGACTGAGCAGCCTCGGTGCAACATTCAATTTATACGCCTCAACGCACTCATCAATCCTTAATATGGCACTATCATAGCACTGAGCACTGCACAGCATGTTCTGGAGGTGATTTTGGCCTCCAAATTGTAGGTCTTAATGAAGTCCAATTTACAAATAAATTATATGGTTGTAAAGCCCTTACATAGGATTACTCAATTGTATAGTTAATTTAGGTTATAAGTTAGTTAATTATATATAAAATTTAACAAAGTTAGGGATTTATATACATTAATTTAGGGTCTAAATCCTCAATTAATGTACAAATTGATAAGTTAATCATCCAATAGACTTTATAAATAGTTAATTAACATATTAAGGTATGTATTATATATTTTTAATTTATTTTAGAACATTTATTTTAATTTATGTACATTTATATACACATTTTTATTAGATATGCACATATTTAAATTAGAAAAGCTATTATACAGTATAAATATAATATAAATAGAATGAAAATATTTAAAATTAATATATACAAATATACAATATAAATTACCTCAGTAATAACTTAATTTACTAATTCATTTTATTTTAACTTAATAATTTACCTAATTAACTTAATAACTTAATTACCTACACTAAATACATAATAAATTAATCTACATGTATCATACAGTATATAATAATTTTTAAATACGTATGTATAGTATCAGACACTATTGTATAAGTATACTTATTTATTTATAATTATCCCAGATAAATATATTTATTCTAAAGTAAATTAATATATAATTATATAATAAACTCATATGTACTGTAAATTGTCTAAAATACTTATTAAATATATATAATACAATTATAAGTTATTTATGTACAATAGTTGCATATACTACATTATTTACATATAGCTTAGGATTAATTAGATATTTACAAGTATAATACTATATACATGGTATTTTTAGATATTTTTTATAATTTTTGAGTTTTTATGGTGTTTTGTGTTTAATAGATTGGAGAAGAGAGAAGAATTTCTTTTTGCGATTTTTGAACTTGGTTCTTTTATTAAGTTTCTATGTTTTATCAAGTTGAGGTTTATAAATACTTTGCAACTTTGCAAACACTTAAAGGAATACCTAATCTTACTCAAGACAAGTTTATTTATTTTTTATGATTTTTTATTTATTTAAAAATCTCACCCAAAAGAGACCTAAATGGATGTAAACCCTAGTAACCCAAGGTCTCCTTTTCAGAGTTAACTAGTGGAATTGTGATGTAAATAATCAAAAGCATTTAACATAACATAAGGAAGGTGTTGGAGTGTTTAAACAAGATTGTGACTTTAATTTCATTCCAAAATCATGAATGCGCAGATAAACTTGTTACATGCAGCCATGAGATTTAAAAACCAATAATAAGCATTTCAAAACAAATTTAAGTAACAATTCTGATACATGAATGCTTGTTACTGACTTCTTATCCTTATACAATAAGTCAGCACCTAAAACAACTCAAAATCCACCTTAGAGCTCCCATTCCCCAAACCTTGTTGCTGCTCATCAAACCAGTAGCTACTATTGCTATAATTCAGCAACCATTGCTGTTGAAATCACAAAATCCTAGCAACTAATTGCTGCTAGAAGAATCCAGTAACTGATGTTGCTGCAGGGGTTGCTTCTATTTAATCTAGTTGCTGCATGTTTGCTGAAATCAACCTAGATCAGACCTGAGAAGGTCTGATCTAAGGCACAACAATGCCCAAAACCAAATCAAACTCATTCAAGTTACATTGGAAATCAATTTGAAGATATGAAAACCATGGGATCAATTCTCATTCTTTAAAATTCTCTAAAGACCCTAATATGATCTTCTTACATTATAGACAATGTAGAGGAGATTGATCACATTAGGTGTTTGAAATCATTTCAAAACAACTCTAGATCTCCATTAAAATTTTTAAATACCTTCGTTAAACCTTGAAATCAGAGTAAAAAGTTTTTGCATTCAAAAGACCATGTTGCTCTATTTTGGACTTTCACTTTAAATTGATTACTGATCAGATCATCTGATCAGTAATCAATTTAAAGTGAAAGTCCAAAATAGAGCTTTCTAAAAACTATTGATTGGTGTTCAAGGTGATCTAGTGATCATCTTGTTGATTGCGGAAAACTATGTGATCGAAGTTGGTTTCGAAAAAAGTCCGTCATTGTAGTTCGATTTGCGAAGAAATCCGTCAATAGATAAATTTATACCAAAATTCTAAGAATTCCAGGTCGAACACAGGGAGGCTACAACAATCTAAAATCCACGATTATATTTTTTATGTTTCTGTTTTGAAAATGAGATAATTACAATGGAACTAATGAGATTTCTCCTCGCACGCACCTTCGCCTACGCCTTCGCCGCGCACCCATGTGCGATCGGGCGTGTGCGCTATGCATTAGATCGTGCATGCGCCCTATTGGTTGATCTGAGCTGCCCGTAGTCGATCGCACAGTCGCGATTACTCATCCACGTGCTGCGGATGATGAGTCAAACGCGCGTCGTGTGCTCACGCAACACCGCTCGAATGCTATGCTGCGACGATGCTTTGTTGCAGTTTTGTTTTTAGGCGCGCTTGGCCCAGATCGTGCATTAGAAATCCTTTGGAGATGCAACGGCGGTTCTTAGGGCCGATTGGGTGGCTGGGATGGCGCCACATGGTGCCATCTTGGCTGTCCATCTTCTGCATGTTATAGATGGTGTCACGGATGTTGGATTGAGTCGATTTTCACATCGTTAGGCTACGATCGTCGACCCGAACCCATCCATGCGATCGGATTTGTTGTCTAAAGTGCGGATTGGAACCATCTTGGCCCTTGATATTTAAGCTTTTTCGGTCTCTATCTGGTGCTACGGATGTCCGATGAGAGCGATCTTGGAGTCGTTGAACTCCAATCGTCGCCCTGATCAGATCCATACGGTTGGATCTTCAATCTGAGTCCCCGATAAAAAGTCACCCTATCTCTGACCATAAAAGGAGATAATTACTATATAATTTATACAACTTAACTTAAGTACATGATTATGCATGTTATGCAATATTTACAATATATGATGCTAATATGACACTAAGAATATGCATTAATAGACATTTTTTGCTATTTAGATGTATGCACATCAGACCCCCATGACTATCTTTTGCCAATCCCTAGCAAAAACTATATGCTATTTATAAAAGAATTAAGGTTGGATTACTCGGGCAAAAGTGATTTTCAACATTAAGAAATTTTTACTTAGGACCTAAACTTTCAAACACACAACATCTGGGTATCTGCCAAAATGCAGATCACCTCAAGTCCTCGCCTTATTCAAAGAAAGATTTCTTTTTCTCCTTTTTCTTCTTTTCAAATTTTTTTACAGAGTAGCTTTCTACAGCCACTCAACCCACCCAAGACTTGACGAGAATCCTAAGTTCTAAGCATCTTTTTATGAAAGTGATAGACTCGTTGATCGATAATTAGAACGGACTTCGGGTTTCTACACCCCTAGGTGACCTTAAAAAAAATTATGCCTAAAGGTGTATCTATACGACTGGTAGCTTTCTCCCTACTTTTCTTTTTATGGGATCAACACAAGGGTGAATCCAGTGTATATCTCCCTGATTTATTCTACTTCGCCGCTTCTTCCTAAGTGTTTTAGGAATTTGACATGCATTTCTTGAGCTGGGTTCTGGATAACCTACCAATGTGCTGTTACCCACGATAACTTACCAGCCATACTCGTGTGTTGAAGTGTGGCTTTTGTTTTTCTTTGTTTCTTTTCTCCTTTTCTTTTTCTTTTTCTTTTCTTTTTTTTTTAAAGTAGGTGGCTTCACTAGTCTAAGATTTACCTAAAGGTAGCATGAAAAGAATGGTCTAGTGGTTGGGCTCTGAACAACCTACCTATAGGCTGTTACCCATGATAACTTGCCAGCCATACCACCTTAGAAGGTTCATTAGCTACCCAATTTCCCTTAAAACTGTCTAACAATGAGTCAGTGACGAATGGTGTGTAGATGCTTTAAGTTCCCTCAAATCAGAGGGCGGGTTGATAAGTCGTGCACTTATCACCCAAACTTATTTAATAAAATTGAAATAGAATTTAGGATGGCGAGGACTCGATCCACATTTTAGTGGATACTCGAGCTGATTAAGCCCAAAGACCTGAAGGGTCTTAGTGTTCAGATCTTACTGTAATATTTCCTAAGATTGAAAAGTTCTAATGCCCAAGTATTCTTTCCTAATTCAGTTTTTTTTTTATATGTATATAAAAGAAAACAAGTAGAATTTACAAGAATTCCACAGAGTTGACAAATTGATTCAGAAATGAATCCACCCCCATGCCTAGTTGATGCAATGTCTACATTGAGAATAAAAGACATGAAAGGAAGGTAGAATGTAGAAGATTTCACTTGAATATGATGCTTGGGTTAGCTCTGAGTCAGACTGTATAACTGCTGACTTTAATGCCATCAACTAGGCGAAGTCCAGCCAAAGAGATCACAACATGATGAGAGCAACTGTGTCTAAGATGGGTTCTAGAATAATACGGTCAATAAAAGGCTTCAGACGTTGACCGTGACTTTGAATGAATTACTCGTCTTTTGGTCAGAAATCTGAACGACCCCATTTGGAAAAATCTGATCGATGATGAATGGGCCATTCCATTTTGACCTAAGTTTGCCGGGAAAGAGCTTAAGTCGAGAATCAAAGAGCCAGACCTTTTGGTTGGCTCAAAGCTCTTGCAGGATACCAATTGATCACGAAGAGCTTTGGTCTAAGCCTTATAGATCTTAGCATTCTCGTACGCGTCATTTCTAAGCTCCTCCAACTCAGATAGTTGGAGTTTCCTAATCTTTCCAGCTAAACTTAAATCCAGATTACACTGCTTGATTGCCCAGAATGCCCTATGTTCAATTTCTACAGGTAAATGGCATGCCTTTCCATACACTAGATGAAACGTTGACATGCCAATAGTCGTTTTGTATGCCGTACGGTTGGCCTAAAGAGCATCCTCAAGCTTTTGAGTCCAATCTTTACGATAAGGCCTAATCATCTTCTGAAGAATATTCTTGATCTCCCGATTGGAGATCTCGGCATGTCCATTCATCTGGGGATGGTAAGATGTGGAGATTATGTGATTTACCCCATATTTTACCAGTAAATTACGGAACTGGGCATTAGTGAAGTGAGAACAACCATCACTGATGATGGCCCTCGGAATCCTGAACCGGCTGAAGATGTTCTTCTTGATGAAATCGATGACCACCTTGTGGTCATTAGTTCTGGTGAGAATGGCCTCAATCCACTTGGACACATAATCAACATCGACGAGATTGGTTTAGGGCCATCATGTCTCTCTTGGTTATGCTCCCAAGTACCTGGCATCGGGAACACTACCTCAAGAATTCCTGGGCACCCTTGAATAAAGATGGCCAATAAAATCCAGATTGCAAAATCTTTGCAGCCGTCTTTTTCCCAGAGAAATGTCCACCATACGTAGATGCATGGCAGAAGTCGAGTATACTTTTGAATTTAATCTCCGAAACACATCGGCAAATAATCTGATCAGAGCCGATGCGATACAGTTCAGGGTCCTCCCAGAAGTAATATTTGGCCTCAAATTTGAGTCTATCTCGTTGTTGCTTGGTCTAATCCTAAGGGATTTGACCAACGGCCAAATAGTTTACGATGTCAGCAAACCATGGAGTTTGGACACCTAAACTGTAAGGATAGTCTCGTCCGAAAAAGTATCAACAATCGGAATATCCGGACGAGAAGAATCACTCAGAAGTCTTGAAAGATGATCCGCCACCACATTTTATGCCTTAGATTTATCCTTGATTTCAAGATCAAATTCTTGTAGCAGAAGAATCCATCGAATAAGCTCGGGTTTGGCATCCTTTTTGGCCAAGAGATGTCTCAAGGCCAAGTGGTCGGTATATATTATTACATGAGATCCTAAGAGATATGCCCTGAATTTCTCCAAAGCAAAAACTACCGCTAGTAATTCCTTCTCAGTAATAATGTAATTCCTCTGGGCCACATCTAGAGTTTTACTAGCATAGTAGATAACATAGGGCTTCCTATCAATCTTCTGACCCAAAATAGCCTGAACCGCATAATCAGAAGCGTCGGTCATGATCTCGAATGGGGTTGTCCAAATCGATGGTTGCAACACCAGAGCACAAGTGACTGCCATTTTAAGAAAATCAAATGCCTTACGGCGTGATTCGTTGAAATTGAATGGCGTATCTTTAGCAAGAAGGTTGCTTAGAGGGTGAGAAACCTTAGAAAAGTCCTTAATGAACCTCCTATAGAACCCCACATGACCAAGAAATGATCGAATTTGTTTGACAAATGTGGGAGGAGGAAGCTTAGAGATAGCATCAACCTTAGCTTTGTCAACTTTGATACCCCGTTCAGAGATTACATGACCCAAGATGATGCCTTCTTGTGTCATGAAATGACTCTTTTCCCAACTAAGGATCAGTCTTGTTTTGATGCACTTTTAAGAATCATTTCAAGATTAGCCAAACAAGAATCAAATGATTCTCCAAAAATAGAGAAATCGTCCATGAAGACTTCCATAAACTCTCCCACCATGTTTGAGAATATGGCTAGCATACACCTTTGAGAAGTCACAGGTGCATTGCATAAGCAAAGGTTCCGTAAGGACAGGTGAAAGTGATCTCTTCTTGATCCTCAGGATGGATAGGAACTTGATTGTATCCCGAGTAACCGTCAAGGAAACAAAAGTACTTCTGCCTGGCTAGTCTTTCAAGGATTTGATCGATAAAGGGCAAAGGGAAATGATCCTTTTTTGTGGTTGTGTTCAGATTCCTATAATCAATACAAACCCTCCAAGAGGAAGCTGAATGAGTTGTGACAGATTCTCCTTTCTCTTTAGTCACAACGGTAATCCCACTTTCTTAGGAATAATTTGCATGGGACTTACCCAAGGACTATCAGAGATCGGATAAATGATTCCTGCATCGAGCCACTTGATAATTTCCTTCTTGACCACTTCTCGCATATTAGGGTTTAATCTCCTCTGCATTTAGGGAGAAGGGCGGGATCCATCTTCCAAAAATATTCTGTGATTGTAGTAAGATGGCTCGATCCCCCTAAGGTCATGAATGGTCCAACCAATTGCCTCCTTGTGTTCCTTTAGGACCTTGATCAATTTAATCTCCTACTCCTTAGTTAATCTGGCACTGGTAATCACACGGAGAGTCTTTTGAAGTCCTAAAAACTGATATTTCAAATTCTTAGGCAATGGTTTCAGCTCGAGCTGGGGCAGGTTTTGGATTGAAGGAAAAATGATGCTGATGAAGATTCATCAAGAGGAAGAGGTTGAAAGTGAATAAAATCAATAACATCTTCAGAATATGGCAGGTTTGCCACATAGGGTTGTAGTTCAGATCTATCACAATAGGAGGAACTTTTAATTGCAGAAATCGCCATACAAGTTTCAATATTCAAACTATCTTCCTCAAGTTCCTCTATAAATCCATAATCATCGAATTTGTTAATCGCCTTAAAAATATCCAATTTCAATTTCTAATCCCCAAAGGCAATTTCCATGCTACCGCTTTCACAGTTGATATTGGCCTTTGCGGTAGCTAGGAATAGAAGCCCCAGAATGATGGGCGTGTTCCTCAGATTTTCAGGTACATCCATGTCAAGGACAAGGAAATCTACAGGAAAATAGAAATCCTTAACCTTAACAATAACATCTTCAATAACGTCTCGCGGATTTGTGATCGAACAGTCCTCTAACTGCAGCGTTACTGAAGTTGGCCGAAGTTCACCTAATCTGAACTTCTCTTAAAGAGAAGTCAGAATTAGGTTAATAGATGCACATAGATCCAAAAGTGCTCTATCAAAAGTGTAATCTCCGATGACACAAGAAATCAAAGGAGTACCTGGATCTCTCTTTTTCTAAGGAAGGTGATGCAGGATAACAGAACAAGCTTGCTCGGAGAGTACCACCTTCCTCGGAACAGATTCCCTCGACTTAAGCTTCTGTGTGCCTAAATCCTTCAAAAATTTAGTGTAAGCCGGTATGTGTTTGATAGCATCGAGGAGCGGGATATTGATCTCGTCATTCTTGAATATATTCAAGAGCTCCTCGTTACTGTCAACAGGCTTCTTCTTCCTAGGTTTAATCAAGGCCTCAGGAAAAGGAACATGAGTTAGATCTTCAGAATCAGGTTCCTGAGCCTTGATTTCTTCTTCGGAGTTCTTTCTCTCCTTAGACTTTCCAGGATTTGGTAGATCAAAACAGTGTAGTTGTGGATCCTGAGTTTGTTTTCCACTCCTTAGGGTAACTGAATTAGCAGATGCATATGGGTTTGGGTCTTGGGGAGGGGTAGGAAAGATTAGAGGGGCTTCATTAGCCAAAAACCTTTGATTTGAGAAAGAAGCAGAAGAGGAAGGACCCTGCTCAACCACCTGAGAATGTGCATGTAGGTCCCTCTGATTCCCGTACCCTTGGGCATGATTGCTCGGATTCTGGATATTAAGTGGGTTGGGTACGGGTTGAGATGGAAAATATCCGGGTTGATGAGAATTAGCAAAGTACCTAGTTTGCAAGTTGTCTAGCATGGTTTTCATTTGCTGCATGAGCTGGAGAAGAACCTTGCATTTCTACCATCTATCAGTTCAAACCAGCCTGCCTTATGGGTTGACGGGCATTTCAAGATGGCTGATTGACCTGATTCGGAGGCAGCTGAGTGTAAACATGACCCTAACCCATTGGTCTTTGCGGAGCATAGTTTCTGGGTCGGAATTGGGTCTGTTGCCCTGAGTTTTTCCAGGAAAAATTAAGGTGGTTCCTCTAACCCGGGTAATAAGCATTGGAATAAGGGTTGGACCTAACATTCTCCTGTATAGCATAAACATCCTCATAGGGTGACGATGGAAAGAAAGAAAGGGAAGGATCAGAGAAACTGGGATCAAAGGCCCCAGTTTGGAACCTATGGGGTTCCAAATAATGCTGACTCACAGGTTGAGCCGCAACAAGTTGATTCATGAACTCTCGTCCGGAAGGAGTTCACGATGAATGGAATCTCGAATTATGGGATTGAGTGGATTGAGAATTGTTCATTGAATTTCCAGCCATCCACTCCACCATCCTTTTAGTAACCAAGTCCACCTTATCTAGTTTATTGCAAATCAATTCCATATCTAATGAATGAGAGTCGTGGACTTCATTAACATTCGATTTGGGTTGTTGGGACCGGATAAAAGTATCCATGGAGGCATGATTAATCGAATTCTCGCTCATCTCCTCAAACAAATCGTGTGTGCTATCTGCGTCTTTGTTGAGGAAATTGCCTTCGTAAGAAGCATCCACGTGATTTCTGAGTTGCTCAGTCAACCCGTGGTAGAAGATCTGCACGAGCTACCATTTCGGCACCTCATGGTGTGGACACTTCCGCAATAAGTCCTGGAATCGTTCCCAGGCAACATGAAACTGCTCCCCTAGCCGCTGGGTAAAGGTAGTAATTGCCCATCTCAAAGAATTAATACGTCCAACAGGGAAGAATTTATTCAGGAAAGCCGATTTCAAATCATTCTAAGTTGCAATTGGCCTTCCTATAGTCTTGTACCAATGAGCGGCTTTATCCCTAAGAGAGTGGGCGAAGAGCCTCATGATCATCTGCTCCTCATTCATGTTTCATGCCTTGGCGATTAGGACCAAAGTTATCAAGTCCTCCAAGTGCTAAAACGGGTCTTCAGAGCCAAGCCCATGGAAATGTTTGATCAAGCTTAACACCTGAGGCGTGATTTCTACGTCATTGGCAAGAATCTGGATGCCAGGACGTTCCTCGTAATTTGAAGGATCATAAATCCTTCAGGGGTTGAGTTCCCTGCATTCTCTGCATTGTTCCAACTGCCATTGAAATACCTCCTGTGGATTCTGAGGCAGAGGAGCCTGTTTATTGACCATGGGATCGATTTGGCCAAAATTCAATCTACACATCCTAGAATACTCTAGTGGTCCTTCCAATCGGGGATTCAATGACCTTCTTCCCAGCATAAACTAGGAAGAGGTCGGAAGGAATGGGGATAAGAACCCTGCAGTACAACAAAACAAGCCTATCCTTAAGTGGGGTAGCCAAGGATCTACAGACTCTCAAAATCCGTCTTAAGATTATAAACGATTTACTCTACTTGCGTCCACTCAATCCTACCAGTTAGGAGGGACTGGGGAGAAGGTTCTTCCTTCGGCTTGCGCCTCCAATTCCTAGTGCACCCCCCAGCCGTGGTCGTTTGACGCTACTCCCCTAGCTAGACATCAGATTGATCAGTACAAGCAGGTTTCGTAAACAATCTTAGACTGGACCCCAAAGAGCGAATAAGTCCTTAAGGCCAATGTCTACTTGATTTTATTTAGGCCTGGGATTGTAGTGCTTATGGAATGTGGTGGGCCATTAAAATGAGTTGTGCCCTTAATGATCAATTGAGTGTGTGTGAGTGCATGCACAACCAGGGTTTTCAAGAAAGATTATTTTTGATGAGTAGATTTTAAGGTTCAAATCTTGCTTAAGTAGCTTTTAGGGTTTGAAATTAGGTTTAATTCAATCAAATTTCGAGGCAAACCAGGTTTTCAAGCACGGGTGAAGATCTCTTTCCTTTTGAAATAAAAAAGTAAAGTGGAGTGCCTGGTATTGACTTAAATTGAAAACCCTAAGGAGAAGCTACTTGATGAGTTGATTTAGGTTAAGTGGTGCGGCCCAAATAACTCAAACAATTGGCGAAGATTGCACCACTAAGTTAGGCACATAAAATGATTAACCTAGACTGATTTCTACTCTTTTATATGTTGATTTGTGTGTATCGATTCCATAGATTAGAATCTGGTTCAATAGATGAAAATCAATTAGGTTAAGTGCCTTGAATGTGGGTGTATGTAGTGTGTATGTTGATTTACCCCACAAGAAATATCTTTTTGTTGATTTTTTTATATGAGGGTGAGATGAATGAGAGTGGAAATCCAAGTAGCCAAACTGACCATAGGATTTATGCAAACACCTAGGTTAATTAGAGTTTGAATTAATGTGGTGAAATGGAATCTATGGAGGGGGAAGAATGGGGAACACTTATAGTTGTCTTCAACTATACTTTACTCCAATCTACCGCTTGAAGATCCCCTGTTAAGGTACCTGCAAAACAATAGACAAGAAATAAAGCAAATTAGAAAATAATAAAGTGCACGAAATGCGGAAAGAAAATAAAAAATCATTGCCTCCCTGACAACGGCGCCAAAATGTTGCTTGTGTTCTTCAAATCGATCGAACAGCTCAGATTTCTCCTCGCACGCACCTTCATCTACACCTTCACTGTGCCCCCACGTGCGATCGATCATGCGCGTTGTGCATCAGATCACGCGTGCGCGCTATTTGCTGATCGGAGCCGCCTGCAGCCAATCGCACAGATGCAATTACTCGCCCGCACGCTGTGAATGGCGAGTCGAACGCGTGTCGCGCACTCGCACGACACCGCTCGACTGCTGTGCTGCGGTGCTACTTTGTCGCAGTTTTATTTTTAGGCACACTTGCTCATGGCTGTTGGATCAAGATCCAACGGCCCAGATCCTGCGTTGGAAATCCTTTAGAGATGTAGCGGCGGTTCTTAGGGTCGATTGGGCAGTTGGGATGGCACCACGTGGTGCCATCTTGGCCGTCCATCTTCTGTGTGTTGCAGATGGTGCCACGGATGTTGGATTGAGTCGATTTTTGCATTGTTAGGCTGTGATCATCAATCTGAACCCATTCATGCGGTCGGATTTGTTGTCTGAAGTGTGGATTGGCACCATCTTGGCCCTTGATCTTTAGGCTTCGTCGATCTCTATCTGGTGCTATGGATGTCCGATCAGGGCGATCTTGGAGTCGTTGAACTCCAATCGTTGCCCTGATCAGATTCATACGGTTGAATCTTCGATCCGAGATCCCGATTAAAAGTCGTCCTGTCCCTGATCATAAAAGGTGACAATTACTATATAATTTATACAACTTGACCTAAATGCATGTTATGCAATATTTACAATGTATGAGGCTAATATGACACTAACAACATGCATTAATAGACATTTTTAGCTATTTAGATGTATACACATCACATCTCAGAATCACTTGGGTCCTTGTTCAACCTTAAATCAGTATCACTGATTATCCTTGGTCAAACTACCCAAAATGCAACTCAATTTGAGCTTATGCTCATCTGAAAATTAAAAATCAAATCAAAACACCTTAGATTCATCGCATTGCACCCAATTGAGTGAATGAAAACTTGAATTGTTGAATTAAATATGTTTAAAACCAAATTGACTCCAAATCACAAATTTGAGCGTGAAATCCAAATATGAAAGAACAGAGCAAATCGGTTAAATTAAAACCAGAACAAGGGTCCTTGTGAACAAACGAATGGATTAGAAGACCCCTAGATAGATTTGAGTGTGAATAGAATCTAAAAGTTGGTGAACTTCAGATCTAATTCAACTCTGATGGAGGGAGTGATGAATGGATTAAAATAGGAGGGAAAATAGTGAATGTGGATGATGATGTGTATGGGAAGCTGTATGAATCGATACGATGAGATAAAACACTTCTCCGATCTGAATTGATGGAAGAGGGCGAGATCTAAGCTAATCTAATCTCCTCCTAATCTACACTACGAAATCCGTGAGTTGACTAGCTAATTCTACTCCTATCTGATCTACACTACACTAACACACACTACAATTATCCTAGAAACCAGTAGAATCCTAAACTAATTGGAAGAATGGGACATTTAGATCTCCACCCGGTGGATAGAGAGGAAGAATGGAGGAAGAGGACTCTGGCAAAAGGAAAGACCACTAGTGGAGCTCTGGGTCACCCTCAGGTGTTATGTGATCTCTAGCAGCGAGGAGAGTCAACGAAGAAGAGCTTCATCGCCAGTAGCAAAGGAGGCAGGGGACTGTTGAGGAGATGAAACTGGAGGGAGTAAACGACCAGCTCAAGAAAGGTAGATGGGGAACTGATCATCGTGCACGAGGGCGGAGGTGCTTACTATATAGGTGAGCGAGTGAATCAAGGCATCACAAGGTGCGATTAGGTGGGGTGGGTATGGATGGTGGATGAGAGAGTGAGAAAAGGCGAGAAAGTTTAAACCAAAAGTCCACTGTAGAATAAGGTCTAGGTGAGGCTATGAAGCTTCGCGCAAAGGCACGGGATGCATGGAGAAGAATCCACTATTAAATGAGAGGCACAATGAATCAACGGTGGTTGTGGCTCATGTTCCTCTCGTGTGAACAATGTGCAAGGAGAGATATGCACCCAAGTTCAAGTGGCTTGAAGAGGTAGAACAATTGCAGACTAAACCCATTAGTGGTGAAAATAAATACCAACCAACCCTTAAAGGCTTGCAAACTGGTCCCTGGCTAGTTTAGATGAGAATAAAATGTGAATGAATGAGGACCTAAATGTAATGTGATGGTTTTAAGGTCCTATTGATGTCCAAATAAAATCAAGTTTTTATGGAAGCTTAATTGAACATTTTAGAAGTTAATTCAACCCTTGATTTGTACTTTTGAGCTCAAAAATGTGTTTAATTGACAATTGGATCATGATTTTGCATTTGTGAATAGAATATCTTATTAATTGACTTAATTATGCATTTTTAACACTAATTTGATGTTTTAGGTCTTTTTCCTTAATTTCCATGCTTAACACTTTTATTATGTTAATAAGATAGTGTTTAACCTAGTTTCTAGCTTAACTTGGGCATTTTAGCTATGATGAGTGACATCTCATCATACACCCATGCTTAGTTTTGCTAGTCCTTTAGCAAACAACTCATTATGTGCAAAGCATTTAAGTATCAACTAGGTAAGTGTGATGAGATATCTATTTAGTCCTTTTTCAAATTGTTAAGTATTTAGAGATGATCTTTAAGCTGAAATTTTCCTGATAAACCAACTGTGTTTATGTCTGGACATTGTGAGAACCAGCTGCCTAGGAAGACTTACCAGAACTTAAGACTGATATGACATAGACCAAACTTGTTGACGTCTTTTTAAGTTTAGGTTGGTCCTAGCTTCAACTCATGTCTTCGGATCAACTCTCAAAAATGAGGGAAGACTCAAACCCAACTCTTATTGCATAGTGGCTCAAAGAATATTTAGCAGAAACAGGTTATTTGTAATGCACGCTGAAAAATATTTTTGGTGGAAAATATTGTTTCTCTCTTTGGAGAACATCTTGACTTATTCAAAAGAATGTCTTTTTCTAAAATTCTTGACTTTCTCTTTTTTTTTTCTATTTTTTCTGAATTTTCTTTCTTTTTCTGAAAACAAATGTTAGTATGTCTCCTTCAAATTTATTTGGTAGAGAACACTTATTTGGTGGGGGAGTACTTTGGTGGAAAGAGCTTCTCCTAAATACAAGACTAAAGACTAGGACAAGGAGTCTACCAACAGTCATAGGTAAGGACTCCACCTTCCCTAATGACCACTGGTGTTGAATTTTAAGTTCATAAGGTCTTTCCTGACACTGTAAACCAAAGTTAGACTCTTAAGCCAAAGCAAACCGGCGAATCCTATATTAGTGACTCAGTTAGAAGAATACGTCCTAAGCTAGGAGAGATCCTAGTCTATCTTGTCAAAGCTTAAAGTCTTTTTAAAGCTTTTCTCTCTCCTCAGACTTTTTTTATATTTTTGACTATGTAATTTTTAAAAAAACAATTCAAAATTTTTCAAATTTTTTGGTATTTTTAATTATATTATACTATATACACTATTGGTGTGTCTATAATTGCATTGTAGAAAATGATTTAACCATTTCCACCTCCATGCTTAAATGATGCAATGTCCTCATTGTATGAATAGAGTGGATACAAATGCATGCTCTACTTTTCACTAACTTAGACTAGGTGACGGAAGGAAGTCAGAACGAGGAGATAAAAATGTTTGTATGGACGATGATGTGCATACATCTAAGTAATCTAAAATGTCTATTTATGCATGTTCTTGGTGTCTTGGAAGCATCATGCATTATAAATATTGCATAACATGCATTATCATGCATTTAGGTTAGATTGTGTAAAGTTTAGGTTAGTTCTCTCTTTTTATGGTCAGGGAACAAGGCGATATTTAATTGAGGCATCAGATTGAAGATCCAACCGTACAGATATGATCAAGACGACAATCGGAGTTTAACGACTCCAAGATCGCCCTGATTAGACATCCGTAGCATCAGATGCAATTCGAGAAAGATCTAAGATCAAGGGGCCAAGTGGTGTAAATTCGTATTTCGAATGACAAATCTGACCACATGGATGGGTTTAGATCGACGATTGCAGCCTAACAGAGTGAAAATTGATCCAATCTAACATCTGTGGCACCATCTACAAGTCAGAGAAGATGGACGGCCAAGATAGCTCCACATAGCACCATCTCAGCTGCCCAAACAGCCCAAGGCTCGCTGCTGCTCTTTCTCTCCTCAACCAGCCATCAAATTTGGGCCATTGGATCTTGATCCAACGGCCATGAGCACGTGCACCTTAGATGCAAACATGCCTCAAAGGGTGGCTTGGCATAGCGGTCTCACTCTCATGGCTGAGATAGAGGTTGCGGGGTCGAGCCCCCGTGCACCTCAAATCGAAGGCGCGGGCTGGTGCGGTTCAATTCAGCCATTGGATTGCAAGCGGATGGTGGATGGGGGCACGACGTGGCGCAATTGATGCGTGCAGTTCATGCACGGGCGATCAGACGCGTGATCGCACGCGCAATCGCACGCGCATTTGTTAGGCATGATGAAGAAGCGTGCGGATGCATGCGTTGAAGCAAAGGAAGGGGAAGAGGCGGGCCTGCGTGCATGCTGCACCCACGTTGGGCTTTAGTGACAATTAAATTTGTCACTAAAGACCCTTAATTAATGTTTAATCATCAAAATGACCTATTTGCCCCTCTATTCATCAACTATAAAAAGGCCCTACGACCCCCACATTCTTTTCATCTCTTCCTCTCTTCTCTCACCCCCTCCAAAACTCTAAGAGCTTGTCCCAAACCCGGGATGCTCCATTAGAGTTTAAAATAAAATTTTTCTACCTTCTCATCCCCGTTCGTAGAGCACCCGCGGTTATCTTCTCACCGCCGTTCAGGAAATAGATCCACCTACGACGTCACCATGCCCCGTCCTCCATCTTCCATCTTTGTTCTCCCTCATCCGTCATCTCACCACCCTCGTCCGAGCGCTCCGTCAACGCAGCTCGTCCTCCAAGCAACCGTCAAGGAGGATAACCTCTCTCCACCTTCTCTTTTATTGCTTTCTAGTATAGATTTTCCACTTTCTAGCATAGCGAGTAGTTGTAATGAACATTAATTTGTGGCTATAAAATATTTGTTCATTTTCTCTCTATTTTGTCTTTATTTGTATTATTCTCTCTCTATCTTCTATTAATTATTCTTTAAGTAAATAGCTAGCGTAGATTTAATTCAACCAGCTAATCTACTTCATGACAACAAATATAAATGTGATTCTTGATCAAACGTTCACCTCTCTATGTTCGACCTGGGACTTATTCTGAGTTTCGGTAAAAATTATTTGATTGTTCAGATTTTCTCCCAAATTACACTACAACGACGAGTTTTCTAAACTCAAATCTTTTTACGACGATTTCCCGTACAACAGATGATTTCAAGTCTGATACAAGATCAGAGTGGGAAGTTGAGCTAAGAAGTGAAATGCGTGACAAATGTGACTATGAATGCATGCTAAAAATTGCAAGGATAGACACCTAAGAAAGAAATGGAAAATAAGAAAGATGAAAACAACTATATACAAGAGATAGGTTTGCGAGGTTTGACGCCTTCAACTAGGTGCAAACTGAGAAGATGTGTTAGAAATAAGTTCAAAATATTTGAGTGAAATGATAGAATTGACATGTCTGAGATCATGCAGCTCAATGAAAGGTTTTAATCTTTGTTCATTCACGGTGAAAGGTTTCGATTTGTCAATCTCAGTGATCTCGATAGCTCCATTGTCAAACACTCTCAAGATTATGAATGGTCTAGTCCATTTGGATCTGAGTTTCCCTGGGAAGAGTTTCATTCTTGAGTCGAACAGAAAGACTTTTTGACCAGGGTGAAATCACTTTCTATGGATGTGATGGTCATGGAAGAATGCCATAATGCTTTCTATCTCCTTATCATGGACACACTTCCTAAGGATCTATTCTTTACAGTTCTTGAACAACCAAGATTCTTCCCAGTAATAGTGCTTGGCTTCGGATCAAAGTCTTCCTTTTTGATGTCAGACCCAATCAGAGGGAACAATTCCAAAAGCCAGGTAGTTGACAATGTTAGCATACTAGGGAAGATTAGAATGAATGACCAGCAATTGCTCATCAGGGAAGTGGTCAGTAATTGGATGTGAAGGAGAAATCGCTTTTCAGAAGGAAGGTGAGATAAGTGGTCAGCTACCACATTCTGCTTTCCAGTCTTGTCACGAATCTCTAAATCAAACTCCTACAACAGCAGGATCCATCTAACCAAATGAGATTTCGTGTTCTTCTTGGCGAGATGATGTCATACTATTGTGTGATCAGTGTAGACTATAATATGGGAACCTAAAAGATAAGGTCTGAATATTTCCAATGCAAATACTACTGTTAGCAATTCCTTTTAAATGACTATGTAATTCCTCTGAGCTTCATCTAAGGTCTTGCTAGCATAGTAGATGACTGTAGGTTTCCTATCCAATTTCTCACAAAGGATAGCCCCTACTGCATAATCAGAGGCATCACACATGATCTCAAAAGGGTGAGACCAATCTGGAGGTTGCAGTATTGGTGCCTTGGTAACCAGATCACGAAGTGTCGTATATGCACAGATACAATCATCAGAGATCTGGAAATCTACATCTTTAGAGAGGAGATTGGTGGGAGGCCAAGCTATTTTCGAGAAGTCTGCTATAAAGCGACGCTGAAAACCAACATGCCCGAGAAAAGATCGGATCTATTAACTGACAAAGGTAATGGTAGGTCAGAAATCAATTTTACCTTTGTGCGGTCAACCTCAATTCCTCTCTCAAAGATAAGGCGACCTAAAACAAGTCCTTCTGGTACCATGAAGTGTGATTTCTCCCAGGAGAGTACTAGATTCACATTGATGCATCTTTGCAAGACCTTGGTCAAGTGGTCTAAACGTGCATCAAATGTGCTCCCAAAGACTAAGAAGTCATCCATGAAGACTTCTAAACAATCACCCACTAAGTTGGAAAAGATTGCAAACATACACTGCTGAAAAGTAGCAGGTGCATTGCACAATTCAAATGGCATCCTACGGAATGCAAAGGTTCCGTAAGGGCAAGTGAAGATCATTTTTTCTTGGTCATCGAGGTGAATTGCCACCTGATTATAGCCTGAATAGGCATCCAAAAAGTAGAAAAATCTATTCCCTGCCAATCTTTCCAGTATCTGATCAATAAAAGGAAATGGGAAATGATCTTTCTTCGTGGCTTGGTTGAGTTTGCGGTAGTCCAAACATACTCGCCACGAACTAGCAATCCTTGTAGGGATGACTTCTCTAGACTCAATGGTTATGACAGCAAGTCCAACCTTGTTAGGCACGACCTAAATAGGACTTACCCACTAACTATCAGAAATAGGGAAAATGATTCCATTGTCTAACCACTTAATCATTTCATTCTTTACCACCCTTTGAAGTGTGGGGTTCAATCTACGTTGTGGCTGTCAGGTAGGTTTAGATCCTTTTTCAGTGAATATTCTATGGGTGCAGTAAAAAGAACTAATGCCAGTCAAGTCAGCTAAGCTCCATCCTATAGCCTATCTATGTGCTCTCAGGACAGATAAGAGTCCTGATTCCTGATCAGACGATAAGTGGGAATTTACAATCACAGGATAAGTCTAATCTTGCCCTAACATGACATATTTTAAAGAGTCAAAAAGAGGTTTAAGCTCAATAGGTACATGATCAGATGAAGGAGCAAGTGTGGAGATCTCAAAAGATCCTGGAGACATTAAAGGGATTGGAGGTAAGTCCTCAGTCTCTAAGGTGGTGTCACAGGAAGAATCAGTAGAAGGGAGTTGAGGTTCTAAGGTTGAAGAATCAATTAGTGTATCCTCAACCAACTTGTCCAATGAATCAAAAGAGCATATCTCTTCAATTAAACTACAAGATGGTCCTTTCTGTACCTTGAAAATATCAATCTTCATCTTCTGATCTCCAAATTTCAATTCTAAAAGACCCTCCTCACAATCTATGTTCGCCTTGGATGTCGTCAAGAAAGGTCTCCCTAGTATGATGGGTGTGTTTTGTATATCCTCAGGTACTTCCATGTCAAGGACAATGAAGTCTACAGGAAAGTAAAAGTCCTTGACCCACACTATAACATCCTCCAACACTCCTTGAGGTGTCTTAACTGATCAATCAACTAATTGCAGGGACACCTCAATTGGCTTCAGATTGCCAACCTCAAAATGTGTCAGTAGGGAGGTTCGGATCAGATTGATGGAAGCACCTAAGTCAAGTAAGGCTCTATTGAATGTGTGTTTCCTATCATACAAGAGAGAAGAGGGGTGCCTGGGTCTTTCTTCTTAATAGGGAGGCTACTAAAGATGATGGAACTAACTTGTTCCGAGAGGATTATAGGACTACTCCCTTTTTGAATTCTAGCTCTATGCTTAGGAGTGCATAGGTCTTTCAAGAACTTAGTATAAAGTGGTATGTGGTGAATCACATAAAACAAGGGGATGTTTATATGGACTTGCTTAAAGAGCTTAAGCAAGTCATCCTCAGGTGACATAGCAGACTATTTCTTTTTCCCTTTTCCCTTCTTTAAAGCCTCCAGAAATGGTACAGAAGCGGTAATGGGAGGGTCATTCCTAGGTTGAGAAGAGTCAAGAAGAGGTAAATCAGAAGGAGTGGAGGTAGAAGGTCCAGGAAAAGATGTAGAAGTAGGAAATGGTGGATCTACAGTGCTTCTACTACTCTTAGTTGTGATGGCATTCAATTCATCTCTAGACGTAGATGGTGTATCAGAGTTTGGCAAAAGAGGTGGTTGGGAATGAGAATAGGAGGTATTTGTATCTGTGTAGAACTCAGGTTCGTGTAAGGTTTGTGAAATAAGGTGTGCTTGACCTTGCATTGGAGGTCTAGGTTGAACATACCTCTGGGCAAGTATGTTCCTAGGTTTGGGTTGTGCTTAATATTGGAGTGAATGCGTTTGATGGCATTCCTTCAAGTGTGAAAGCTAGGCTCTCCTCTCAGCTAGTGCCTAATTATCCCATATTTGTGGACTATTTAGGTATTTAAGTGCCTAGACATTAAGTTAATTTTAACATTTAGATAACATACATTAGGATGTAAATAAATTAATTCACATTTTCAGCTTAATGGCATAATTCATGCGTGGCATTCATATCTAAATGCATTTAGAATTAATTTAGAATTGCATGCATTTGATTAGTAACCAATTAGGTACATTACATGCATTGTTTTAATTAACATAGAAGTTAAGGATTTGTGCATAAATAATGTTAATATTTTATTATTTTATTATTCTTCTTCCTCTTCCATAGAAACGGCTCTGCTTCCTCCTTCGGCGGCCATTCACTCTAGCCATAGCTACGAGCATTCATCCTCCGTGAAAAGTGGATCTGGAGCCTTCGAGAGGCCTTCATCCCCTTTCCTCACTATGTAGAGAACTTAGTTTCTCATCTGCTCCATTGCCACCGGCCTCAATGCGTCGGAGCTTTGCCACCATGGGCGTGCGGGGTGACAGCCTACACTGCCATCGCAAAGCCCTGCATTACAATCTCACTATGCAATCACCTGATCCCCTACCCCTATCCACGATCACCGCCACCACCAACATCTCCATCTTCTTGTTCTTTCTTCTTCTTCCTCTGTTTCTCTTCACCTCAAAAGAACCCATCACTGCCACACCATCACCGTCAGCCCTCTTCCCTCAACTCAGACCACCAACAATACTACCTACCTCATCAACCCCTCACACATCCAATCACAGCTGCCCACCCCTTCTCCTTCATCTTCTTCTCCACATGCCTTCCCTGCCACCAACAAAAGGGACCCAAAGTTGCAGTTAGCCCTTCTCCTCCAGTGCGCGCGCCTCCTCTTGGCCCGTGTGACTGGCACACGCCCCCTCTCCCACGCGCAACCAGCAGTGCCTCCAGCACGCACAACAACAGCTACAAGCCGTAGTAGCCTACCACCACATGCAACCCAGCACGCTCATCGCTGTGCTTGCGCTGTGCCCAGCCGACTCGCCGCATGCACCATCTCTACCCGAGCCCCAACTGCACATGCATGCTACACTTCAGCGTGAAGCAGTCAGGCACACGTGCTGCTACGCCCTCCTCGCCTCTCCGCGCATGCCTCTCCTCGACTTCAACAGTAGCAGTGACAGCCACCGCCGTCGCTCCTCTCCTCCAATCGGCCACCTCCGGCCATGTCGTGCCTCACCGCCACCACCAAAAGAAGTGGCCTGGCAACAACTACCTCCAACAAGCTCCTCACCTCAAGCCTTCCTTCCATGCATGCACACGAGCTTCACGAGAGAATCCCCTTTTTCCTTCTCCATTTCTTTTACATTCAATGCCATTGCCACCTTTTTCATTTTACCTTTATTAATTAAATATTATGGTGGTTTTATGAGATTTCCCCTTATCTTTCATGCAATGCGATTTCAATATATTTAGCAATTGATAACATAATCTAAAGGAGATTTTAGGTTGATTTTTGGAAGAAATGTATCATGAACATCTGTTTTTGACATGTGAGAGTTTCAATAGGCCTTTTCCTCCCTTTGGACACAACCTACTCTCTTTTGAGTGGTTTAATTTTAATTCAATACTTTAATTAGTCGATCTTCCACCACTTAGAACTACAAGCAACAAATCATTTTAATTATCATCTTGTTAAGAGAAAATCGACTCACCAAATGACGCCATTGCCAGGGAGGCAACAGGCTTAATAAAATTGCATTCATTCATTTGTTCACATTAATTTAAATTTTGGAAGCATATTTAACTCTAGATCTTTTTGTTTTGGTGCGAGTGCCGACGCTCTACGACACCAATTCTATGATTCGCCATCACACCAGCCATCGTGAGAGGTGACCCCTGACATAACTAGAGAAGAAATTATTTGAGCCACCTTGCAAGGAACAGATTTCTAGGAGAGGAAGGACGAGGACGTGATGATCATCTCCGCACATTTAGAGTAGGATTTAGACTTTAGACTTAATTTTCCTTGCACATTTGGTTTGAGACGCTTGTTCTAGGGTACATTTTAGGGGTTTGCTCCCTGACCTTCTTTTAGGCCTATTGGAATGCAACCGCTTGGGCTATTTTTGCGTCTTTATGTTTATTATAGTACAGTCGTTATAGTATAAGACAAGACAGCTACGGTTGTCATTACAATAGATTTTTACTCGGAAATAGTTTTCCCGAGGTCAAACTCAAGGAGCTACTGGAATTCTAGAAGTACAAAGTTTCTCTATTGGATTACAAAAATAAGAGAGAGAGAGAGATTTTTGTCTTGGCTTCTTCTTCTTCTCTTCTTCTCTTTGTGCTCTCTCTGATCCTGTCTTCTTCCGTCTTCTTTCTTCCTCTTTTCTTCAGTTGTAGAGTCTTCTTCTTTTTCTTCTTCTTCTCTGCTTTATCTCCTCTGGCCACTGCTCAACCGTCGTCTGATACAGCGGTCAAATGACTTAACTACAGGTCTGCTACAGTGCTTCTCCTTTTTTCTTTCTTTCTTCCTTCGCTGCTTCTTCTTCTTCCTCTCTGCCTTGCCTTTTCTCTGCTCAGCCTCTCTTCAGAGCTTCTTCCTTCTCCTTCCTACAGCTAAGTACTTAGCCTTTGTCCTTTGGCACTCTGTTCCTGCACACAAGGCACAGCAAAACCTAACCCTTCCCTCTACCCGCACGTATCTCTCTCTCTCTCTGCAAACCGCTCACAGGAAGCTCTCCCAGAGCTGGGTTAACGGGTCGGGTTGCATACCCGGGACCAGGCACACCGGCGTGATATGGTGCGCGAGGTGTGCTCGGTGGTGTCGGGTCGGATCCCTCCAGGTCCGCGAGGTGAATCCGCGGACGAGGCGGGTGTGATGGGCGAGGGACCTCACCCCAGTGGATTCGGAGGGGATTAGCCGTATGCACAAAATCAATTTAAACCAGTGCGGCGCTTTGTGAACTTACGATGTGGGACTAACTGGTTGCTTCTCCTCGCATGCGCCCACAGGAAGACCTCCTCGCAATCTCCTTAGCTACAGCCTCGATTCCCTTTGCTTGCTAGCTGACTGCCTTCACACAACTCACCCGCCTTCGCAGCAACTGAAATCCTGGAGCCCTGGAGCGCCGAAGAAGCTGCTTCAATCATCAACAATGGCGGCTAGGCCTCAGAACCTGTCTTGCACAAATATGGCCTCTCGGCCTAATCGCACTACCGGGAGACCTTCGCCATTGCACGGCGAAGGTGGTGCGATGTGCAGTAGGCCGTGGGATGGCCTAGGCGTGCGTGCCTAGGTCATCCTGTGGCCGGAGAGATGGGTGTGATCGGGGGTGAGTTGTGGAGGTGTAGAGTGGCAGTGGATGGGCGGAGGATGTTCCGTGTGATGAGGTGGAGCTTTTGCGATGGTCGGCGAGTCATATGGAATTGCGGAATGACGGGGGCGACTCGCCGAAGGTTGGCTGGAGGAGAGGAAGGTGATGGTGGACAAGCGTGGTCGTGGGGCAATCAAGTGAAATAGAGTGGGGAAAAGAATGAGGGGAAGATGGGGAGTAATTACAACCTACTTGCAGGGATGAAGGGGGTCGGAGAGGTGGGCAGTCGTATCGACTGTCGCTGGAGAAGAAATACCTAGAGGGAGAGAGTGGCGACGAGGAAGTAGGCAGGGAGGCGTGCGCTTGGTGGGGCACAACGCAGGAAGACGAGACGAAGCTGGCTCTGCTGCTGGTATGGTAGCAGAGCGATGAGAAGGAGGAGGAGTGCTCATCGAAGCTTGTGGGTTTCCTGCCAGAGAGGGAAGGGAGGAAAGTTTGAGGGATTCTCCGCCAAGACAAGTCTACTAGAACCTGCAGGGGGTGCTGGTTCTTATAAAGGGGGTGGCAGAGAGGGAGGCGCAGGCTGGTGACGTGCGCGCCTCACCGGAGTGTGGTCGGATACGAGACCCATACCTTCCGTGCGTTTGCACGGAAGGTGTGGGGGTCATCAGGCAGCATGGTCGAGTCCCTGCAACAGAAGACGTCGCAGGGAACTCCGCGTACGTTTTGCAGGACGATCCCCTCTTCCTGCGCGGCGCCATGCTCCACACAAAGTCGCCGGAGCATGGTGCTATGCAGAGTTTTGCAGGAGGGACCGTTCTGCAAAGAACGGTGAGAAAGTTGGGGGCCAAAATGCAATGGTTTCAAAAGTTAAGGGTCAAAAAGTAAATGAAGAGGACCAAATTGCAACGTCGGTCAAGGAGGTCTCTTCTTAGGCTCAAGTTTTTATGCATGACTAATTTGAAACTAAGGATTTTAATGATGAATTTTGTTTCTAGGTTGGACCATGTTTGACCAGCCAATTTACGTAAAAACCTAAATTAAATCATTAATTAGGCATGGTTCTCAATGTAGGTCAAAATGGGTTTCTAAGGCCAAATGGAAGGTTCTAAACCTTAGATATTATTTTTCTCTGAATGTTAGAGGGTTTAGTTGATTTTTACCCTACCTCGAACCTTGTAAATTGAAGTGGGTTTGTTTTAGGGTTGTAGAATGTCATCTTAATTTCTTAAAGTTGCTGTAACCCTCGTTAGATCAGATCATCCCACTTTCCTTCTTATTAGGTTTGTTTGACCTGTGTTTGGACCCTTAATTACCCTGTTTGCAAATTGGATTGGTGGAATTACATTTTACCCCTTATGACTTTTTTTCTTCTTGAACTCAGAATTCTCTGAGTTAAGCCTTTCTTTGAGCTATGTAAGAGCTTTTTCTTGCATATCTAGGTTAGATTGAGCTAGTTAGGGCTCATGATGAGGTTCTCATCACCTATGTTGGGTAATTTTTTGGGTGTCTGTTCCCTTTTCTTTAGATTTAGGTTTTTATTTTATTTTGTGGTTTATCATTTTATTTGTTTGTGCATAAGTAGATATATATATATATAACAACAACACGAACTTCTTGCTAGAAGCTGCCTGCCCCTAGGTCGTATCATTTAAGATTGTATGAGCAGCCTCTAGCTTTCATTTTCTGCATTATGTGCATATCATTGCTGATTACAGGAGACAAGGTATGTTTTCTTGACTTTTCATCCATATTTGTTCAAGCATTGCATGTGGACCTTAATTTCAAAGACCACCAAGTTTGATTTGAATCGATCTAACAAGTGGTCACCGTAAATCTTCTGAAAAGGACTAACTACAGGAGGAACATTAAAACTTAAGGAGTTGATTTGAGACATTGTGTTATGGTTCAAAATTCAAACTCAAAACTTTTACAGTATATGCACACTTGTTTGATCTTTGCACCAAAGCATGCATTTAGACACTCCTAGGTTTTTGAGCTGCTAAGTAAAAGAACCCTCCTACCGTTGGATTCTGAACTGTTCAAAACTTGAGATCAAAGGTTTTGTAACTCCAAGGAGGGGGATACTCTATCACGGATTTTAGAGGGTAGTTAAGAAGCACCACGAAATCAAAGCTTCCAAGGAAGGCTTAAGCCTACTTGGATCCCTCGATCTTCCATCTTTGGAGTTGCTTTACCATTTGAGCTTTAAGGAAGAGCACCTAAGCTCCAACTAGGTCTTTTTAGTCATTTCGTAGGTCGATAATAGGCACGTAATTGATTGGGCAACTTTCTTTGTCACCTACAATTTGAATTAAAATCAAAAGCATAAATTTGTAAAGACCTAAAAAGTCCTTTTGAATTGTGTTTGTAGTGCATGCTTGGTAGGCGATCTCTTAAGAGACAACTTGTGTTTGATCCTGAACCTGAAAGAATCCTAAGAAGGAACCACCTAAGGGAAGAAATGGCAGGTCAAAGGAGCCTTAAGGAATATTTCATTCTGACCAATCAAACTAGCCCTGCACTACATAGACCTAGAGGGGACAATCCTTTTGAGATCAAAAGCAGTGCCATATCCTTGCTGCCCTCCTTTTATGGTACTGCTAGGGAAGACCCTTACACGCATATAGAGGAATTCACCGAGGTCTGTTCCACGATGAAGCTGCAAGGCATTACTGATGATGCCCAAATGCAGACCCTCTTTCCTTTCTCCCTCAAGGACAAAGCCAAGTATTGGTATCATACCATAGATGGTATTAACACTTGGGATCCCTTGAAGGAGTTTTTGAAGAAGTATTTCCACATAAGCAAAACAAATCACTTTAGGAGGGAAATTATGAGTTTTGTTCAAAAGGATGGGGAAGCTTTCCATGATGTGTGGGAGTTCTTTAATGACCCTTTGAGACTTTGCCCACATCACCAAGTGCCTAAGTGGCAACTGGATGAAAGGTTCTACACCTGACTTAATGATTCACATAAGCTGACTGTGGATGGTGCCTGTGTAGGAACCTTTCTATCTAAGACTGAGGATGAAGCTTGAAACCTTTTTGATACTTTGAGTAAGAATTCTATTCACTTGAATTCTTCCTACTCAGATAGAAAACCCACTCTCATGCAAAGAAAGTTGGAGGCAAATGAGGCAAGGGACACCTAGAATTTAGCCTATCGGATCCAATTGTTGAATCAAAATATGGAAAGGCTTATGTCAAGCCCGAGCCAATTCACATCTAGCACCTCCACATCCCAAGCTTCAGAATGCTCCATTTGCCAAGGCAATACGCATGCCACTGTGGATTGCCACTTGGCCTCCTAATTCCCTGAGCTTGTATGTCGCTTAAGGGTTTCGTCCTAGACCTGAATGTCGCTTAAGGGTTTCGTCCTAGACCTTGTAACGACCCTTTTTCCGAAACTTATAATGAGGGATGGAGGTATCACCTAAACTTTTCATGGAGACAAGGGAATGTCTAAAATTCAGGGAATTATAAACCACAACCCTTTTAAAACCAACAATTGAACCAACCTCAAACCTTTGCCCAACCAAAGACCTCTGAGATGGATGACTTGAAGGCAATATTGAGAACTATGCAAGAAAGTCAAAGTGCCATCATCCAATCTCATGACAAGGCTATACATGAAATGAAATTGCAGATAGGACACCTTGTTGAGGTCGTTAGACAGAGGGAAACTGGGAAGCTTCCTAGTGCTGTTGAGGAGAATCCTAAAGGAAAAGAGATTGTCTTTAGGAAGCATGCCCAAGCGGTGACTATTCTGAGGAGTGGGAAAGAAATTTCCAAACCCAATCCTCCTATAGTCTCACCTTTTGAAAACCCATCCACCTTGACATTCGCCCCCACTGGAGAAGATTTGCTTAAATCTCCTTCGCTTGAAATCACCTCACCTGAAGAGGTTGCCCCTGTTCCACCCCTTACCCGACATGACAACCCTTCCACCCAGAGATAGAGAGTGCCCTTTCCAGAGTGCTTATCCACCTCTGGGAAATCTTTTGCTAGCTCATCTGGAGCCTAAGATAAGACGGATGAAATCATGGAGATTTTCAAGCAAGTGCAGATTAACTTGCCTTTGCTTGAGGCTATCAGGCATATTCCGTCTTATGCCCGCATCCTAAAGGACCTGTGCACAAAAAAGTGGCAATCTAGGAAATAGGTCCAATCAAAAGTTGTCCTGCCTGATTCTGTTAACTCAATTGTTCAACATGGCACACCCCCGAAACTTAAGGACCCAGGAGCCCCGTACATCTCGCTGGTGATTGCTGACTTACAGATAGATGAGGCTCTACTTAATCTAGCTGTGGGGGTGAACATCCTTCTGAGCTATGTATATGAACAACTTGGGGGAGGCAATCTGAAGCCTAGCACAGTAATCCTCCAACTTGTTGATCGATCACTCACGACACCTCGGGGAATTCTGGAAGATGTCCTCGTGAGAGTTGAGGATTTCTTCTTCCCTATTGACTTCTTAGTTTTGGACACTGACCCTACCAAAAATCCAACCAAGCCCTCCATCATTTTGGGCCGCCCCTTCCTTGCAACTTCGCATGCTTCAATCAATTGCAATACTGGGGCATTAAAAATGGGCTTTGGGAATAGGAAAATCCAGCTTAATATGTTTGACGCTTATAAACAAGCCGAGCTTGAGGATTGTTCCCAAGTTGAGGTGATAGATGACTTGATTGAAGAGACAACCACTGCAATGTTATGTGATGACCCCCTTCAGCATGTCATGCTAAATTAGCATTCCCATCTCTTGGAGGAATGTGAAGGGGATATTGATGTAGACACATCTATTTAGGTTAAAATGCCTATTCATGCATGTTCCTAGGCTTAGATTTGCATTTCATGTTATAAATATTGCATAGCATGCATCATTCTACATTTAGAGTAATTGTATATAATTTAGGTTAATTAGGTCCTTTTTATGGTCAGGAGAGAAGAAGACTTATTTCAGGGCCTCGAATGGATGATTGGACTGTACGGATCTGATTAGGATGACGATTGGAGTTTAACGCCTCTGAAATCGTCTAGAACACAGAACCATAGCATCATACAAAGTCTGAGGAAGATCAACAGCCATGGGGCAATGTGACATCCATACAGGTTTTGGATGGAAAATCCAACCGTACAGATGGATTTGAAGTGACGATCACAGTCCATTAGTGCGGGAATCATCTCGATCTGAGCACCGTGGCACCCTCTACAAAAGGAAGAAGAATGGACGACCCAGATGGCACCACGTGGCGCCATCCAGGCCGCCTAACGTCGGCCAGCAGCAGCGCACACACACAGCTGCATGCGCGCGCAGCGTAGCGCATGCCAGCGCACGCATACGCGCACAACGCGGGGAGCATGGGCATGTGAAGTGCGCACCAGCGGAGCAGATCTTCAGCGACGTGTGCCTTTAGTGACACTTGCAACTGTCACTAATGGTCTGCGCATGCCAACAAGAGGAATTGAAGGTCGAATCTTCAGCGACAACTGCAGCGACATTTATGGACGTCAGTAATGACCCAGATGCGAATTTGTTCTTCATCCTCACTACCCACCACCATTCCAAACCATCTCTTCCTTCTTCCTCTCACAACCTCCAAGGCTCTAGAGAGAGCTTGTCCCAAGCCTGGGATTCTCCTCTAGAGTAAAAAATCAAATAATTTTAATTTTCCCTCCTCTCATCCCCATTCGTGGAGCATCTCATGGCTGTCCTCTCACCGCCTTTCGGGAAGAAGATCCTTGCCGCGATGCCGTCCTGCCCCATCCTCTACCCTCCAGCTCTGTCCTCCTTCATCCCACTCCTCACCACCTCCTCCAGGCGACGTCAGAGTGCGTTACCCTCTGAGCAAATGTCGAGGGGATTTTTCTCACCTCTTTCTATCTTCATAGTGTAGATTTTCCGCTTTCATAGTGTAACAAACAATTCTTCATGAATAGATGATTGTTTCTCTCTCTCTCTCTCTCTCTCTCTCTCCCCCTCTCTCTTATTTTTTGTAAGTAGATAAAGTTTTCACCGATCGAATCTCTTGCCTGCTAAAAATACCAAAAAAATTAGAAAAGATAAAAAAATAAAAAACAAATAAAAGTGAAGCACGGATTTTTATAAAACCAAACGTTCGCCTCCCCATGTTTGACCTGGGGTCTCACTTTTCAAGTTTCGGTTATAAATTTATTTGATCACGAGTTTTGCAACTATGACGACAGGTTACTCGAAACCCTCATTTCAAACTCGCGAAACACGTGCACTCATCTTGGCGCTGTTCCCGGGGAGGCAACGCTCTTTATTTTTTTTTCCGTGTTTTTCCACCTTACCTAACTTTTATCTCACTTTTTCTTTGATCTTACTATAATTGCAGGTACTCATCCGAGGCGGGCCAAAGCAGTTAGATCGGAGAAAAGTGCGGATGAAGGTTTTGTAAGTTTATCCCCACCACCCCCACCCACTAGTTCATTTCACCACACTAATAACTCAAACCCAAATCAACTTAGGTGCTTTTTATAAACCCTAGAATAGATTTGGTTGTTTTTTTGCCACCTCCACTCATCTCACCCCCGCATATATAAAAAAAATAAAAAAATAATACTCTTCTCTTATGGGATTTTCTGAAAGCTACACACTTAACACCCACAACTTTTCACCCTAAGACGCACAATCACATCAATTCTACCACTTAACTGGGATCTGACCTATGGACCCGGTACACTTAACTCAACAGACAAATAAGTGAGTAGAAATCTGAATAGGTCAAACATTTCTGTGTGCCTTAACTAAGTGGTGCAATAGGCCAATTGCTTGAACTGTTTGGGCTGCACCACTCAAAATAAAAGCGATCAATCAAGTAGCTTGCCACTTAGGGTTGATTCTTAGGGCTGAACCAGGCACTCCACATTTTTTCTCTGATTTCTAAAGGAATATATCATCACCAGTGCTTGCAAAACTTGGAGTGTTCTCCTAAACTTGATTGAATATACCTAAGATTAAACCCTAAAAGCTACTAAACAAGGTTAAACCCTAAATGACACATTATCAAATAACCTTGTTTGCAAATGCTGGTTATGCATGCACACACATTTTAACTAATCATTAAAGGCACAACCCATCTAAAGGGTCCATCACATTCCAAGAGCACAATCATCCCAAGCCTAATTAAAATCGAGTAGACGTTGGCCTTAAGGATTGATTCACTCTTTGGGGCTCAGACTGAGATTTTTTTTGATTAATCTGTTTCTGTTGGTCCATCTGATGTCTACCTAGGGGAGTAGCATCAAACGACTTTGGCTAGGGGGTACACTAGGAACCGGAGGCGTAAGCCAAAGGAAGAACCTTCTCCCTAGTCCCTCCTTCTAACTGGTTGGATTGACCAGATAAAAGTAGACCGAATCGTTTATAATCTACAGATGGGTCTTGGGAGTCTGTAGGTCTTTAGGCTACCCACATAAGGATAGGGTTGATTGATTGTACTGCAGGGCACCTTTATCTCTTCTGATTTTCCTCCTTACTTCACCATGTATCCTTCCACTTCTTATACACATTTCCCATCCTATCCTCCTACCACCACTTATCCCCAAGATGATTACCATTCTGACTTGACTTGTAATTACCCATCCACTCGCCTGGATGACTTTGATTGGGAATATGAATACGAACCTCAATGTCCAAGGCCTAACCTTGGACAACAAGACTATGATTATTATCCTTCCCAGAGCTACAATGATTATATCTCTTCATCCTTTGATCACCAAGCCAACCCGATCTACAATCAGGAAGGATATAATGATTATAACACCTACCCTCCCTAGTATTCTACTAAATATAGGTCACCACCATCCTTTAAACAACCTGAAATGACCTACTATCAGGGAGGGACTCAAGAACCTCGATATCTTGACTCCCCTAGATTTAACCTGAACCCACCCAACCCTAAACCGAACCAGTCAGTTCAGGTGAACCAGATCCAGGATAAGGTGTTGGCTAATTTGAGGAACACTATACAATCTATAGAAGCTCATCCAGCACCATGCACTGAAGCATTAGAGCCTATGATCAAAATGATTGATGAACTTAATAGCTCTCTATTGGATTTGCTCCAAAATGTTAGGGATAGGGACCTGGGTGAGTTTATTCTTGGGAAATTATCAAGGATGAGGATGAAATTTGTGGTTGCCCTAGTTAAATCTTGGGATGATTCTCAAGATGAACCCCCTTCAAGAGAGCCAATGTCTGAACCCGCTCAGGCGCCTGTTGGGGGGGATACATTTTCTGAGATCGGGGATGACCAGGTTGGGCTAGAGTAACCCATTGAGGATGAATCGATTGATTCACCCGAGATCCTCGAGCTAGGGAGCGAGGAAAAATATGTCTCTTTGAACCAGGAAATGACAATCGATTTTGAGACATATATAAATGAGGATCATGGATTCTTTGATTCTGAGGGTGAAGAATCTCTTAGTGAAGTCTCACTTGAGCGTAAGGAAGATGATTTTAGTGAGACAAACGAGCTTGAGGAATCTGACAAACCGTTTGATAGCCCAATCATTGAATATTTGGATTCGATTGGGGCTAACTTGGAGGATTCGAATCCTCATTTACTAGAAGATTCAATCAATAGCCCCATTCCTCAACCACACCCTAAAGGGATTGGTTTTGATTTGGAAATCATTGTACCCAAGTCAATTCTGAGTCAACCACAATTTCTGGACTTGGGTAAATCTTATGGGGTGAACGGTTTGCTAGAAGTCTCGGAACCTAAGCACTTGATGTTGGAGGATAGGAATGTTGAAATGAAAATTTGGGAGGTTAATTTTAAGGGAAAAACAAGTTTGGATCTAAGGGTTCTTATTGACCTAAAACCACCAACTTTTTACTAGGACCCTTACGATATCTTTCACGTACAACCCAAGCTCGAAATAACTTATTATTTTTCCGAGTTGCACTATAAGTGGACACCCGATTTTAATGAATCAGATCAACCCATTATCCGACACTTTGGCCTTGGGTCGCACACCACAAAATCGCAGGCCTGGCCCTGCAAACACAACAACCTTCTGTTCTGGGTGATTTTCATCCAGAACCTGAAAACCACTCGACCTTGGGGCATGGGTTTGCACCATAATCTGGTCCACATATGTGGACATCTTCTGCTGGCGGGTTTCAGGATCAATATTTTTATTTTGATTTTGACCCGCACTTGTGAATTCTCAATTTCTTCTTTGTATGTATGTTATGCCTAGCTGAAGGCATTAAACTTAGTGTTTGCATATACTCTCTTCCCTCTGCAGAGTTGATTGGGTTGTCATGAAATTCAGGTGATATTCTATTTACACTGCCCTTTCTCCTATCTTTGTTTTTACAATGAGGACATTGCATCATTTAGGCTTGAGGGGGTGGATAATAAATTTCTGAAATCATTATGTTAACTCCGTAGAATTTCTTTTAGTTTCTTATAAAATTAAAAAAAATTGAAAATTTAAAAAAAAAGGAAAGAAATTAGGAAAAGAGAACTTAGGCATTTGGAAGTTATTAACTTTAGGAAATGATACGAGAGGAACTAAACACTTAGACTCTTCAGGTTTTCGGGCTTAATTAGCTCGGGTGTCCACTTGAATGTGGACTTAGTCTCAAGTCCTCACCAATTCAAATTCATTTTTAATTTGGCTAATAAATTGGGATGATAAGTATGAGACTTATCAACCTACCCTCTGATTTGGGGGGACTTTAAGCCTAAGCATCTACACACATTTTTTGCACTGACTCACTTTTTGACGGTTTCTTCAGAAATTGGATAGCTAATGAACTATCTAGGGTGGTATGGCTAGCAAGTTGTCGGTGGTAACAGCTCATCGGTCGGTTATCTAGAGCCTAGTCACAAGACCATTTTCATTGTACTACCTTTAGGTAAATCTTAGATTAGGGAAGCCACCTACTTAAAGAAAAAAAATAAACAAACAAAAAGAAAAAGGAAAAACAATAGAAAAAGGAGAAAAAAAAAAAAATAAAACCACACTTCACCGCACGAGTATGGCTGGCAAGTTGTCGATGGTAACAACTCATCAGCCAGTTGTCCAGAACCCAACTCACAAAAAAATGCGCAATAATTCCCAAAACACTTAGGGAAGAAGTGGGGAAGTAGAATAAACTGAGGAGATATACACTGGGTTCGCCCTTATGTTGACCTCATAAATAAAAGTAGGGAGTAAGCAACCATTCGAAAAGATAAACCTCTAGGCAAGGTCAATTAGGGTTGTAAAAACCCGAAGTCCATTTTAACGACCGCCTAGTGAGTCTTTCACTATTTCCACAAGATGCTTAGCACTTAGAATCTTTTTCGAGTCTTGGGTGAGTCGAGTAGCCGTAAAAAGTTATCCCGGAACTCTCAAACTCCAAAAGAACAAAAAAATTAGAAAAGAAGAAAAATAAACAAATGTATCTTCTCTTTTCAAATAAGGCGAGGACTTGGGTGGTTTACATTCTGGCAGGCACCCAGGTACTATTGAGTTTTCGTTGTTTAGGACCTTAGTTGAAATTTTCTATTGTTAATAAATGACTTAGGCCTAAGTGATCGAATCCGAATTCTATTTTTATACATAGCATGTAGCTTAATTTTGCTAGGGACTAGCAAAAGATAGGCATGGGAGTATGATGTAGACACATCTCTTTAGGTTAAAATGCCTATTCATACATGTTCCTAGGCTTAGATTTGTATTTCATGTTATAAATATTGTATAGCATGCATCATTCTACATTTAGAGTAGTTGTATATAATTTAGGATAATTAGGTCCTTTTTATGGTCAGGAGAGAAGAAGACTTATTTTAGGGCCTCAGATGGATGATTGGACTGTACGGATCTGATTAGGATGACGATCAGAGTCTAACGCCTTTGAAAACATCTAGATCGAAGAACTGTAGCATCATACTGAAGGGAAGACCATCATGAGCCATAACTAGTCCTTTTTGATCCAATTAAGTTAGTAAATGCTCCTACATAACCAATTGAAGGTCATAATTCATTGCACAACCATTCTGAGAGAAAAATAAGAAGCTAGGGTTACAACTGTAATTTTACCTGCTTATCATGAATGCAGTACAACCATGGGTTTTCTCAAGGGCTGAATGAAGGTCAAATGATCTTAATAAGATAATAAGTGGGTTAGATCAGACAGAAAAGGATTTGCGTGTGTTCTAAGAATTAAATGACTTTTGAAACCCTAAAGACAGACCCACTTAATTAACCAAGGTTCTGGTCTGGATAAAATTCACCTAAGCCCTCTAAAAAATCATATAAAAATATTCTCTAGGGTTTAGTACCTTCAATTTGGCCATTAGAAAGCATCTTGACCTAAAATTAAGTCTCAGACAGATATTTGCCCTAATTTGGGTTTTTACCTAAATTACCTAATCAAACATAGTCAAAATCAAAATCTAACTTCACCATTAGATTCCTTAGGTCCAAATTAGGGTTGTACCAAAATTTGGACCCAAGGAGAACTTGTCTTGACCTAGTTTGCAAAAAAGTCCTGTCTGATTACATTTATACCACCAACTTTCAAAAATCCTTGCATTTAGCCCCCTAACTTCTTCATCGTCTTCACAATTAGGTCCCTCCGCCATTATTGTGGAGAAAACCTACTCTAATGACCTTCAACTTAGGATTTCTCCTTGATTTCTTGGAGAATCTCTTCCAAAATTGAAAGGAAGATTTTCTGAGGAATCCTCTCTAGTTTGAACCCATCCAGATGCTTTGATTCTTTCCCAATCTCTCATGCGAATGCATAAGAGATTTGGGTCTCTTGAAGCTCCCAAATTTGGCAAGCATTCCTAGCTTGCAAGCTTGGCTTCCAAGCACAAAACCCTCTCTGATGACTGATGTGATGTTGTTGGTTGTGTGGCTGAAATGATTGTTGATTATGTCGTTGTAGTACAGGGTGTACAATATAACATTAAGGATGTCGTATAGTGGTGAGTATGGGTGAGTTCCAGTCATTACAACCATTATTATCATTTGCTTATTTATCTAATTTTTACTGGTTTTGTTCCAGGTCGTTCACTGGGAGGCAATTTATTGAATTTAATTCGGTCACTCTTTGATTATCTCAAAATTTGTCTTCTTATTCAAAAAAAAAGAAAAACTTTACATTTTATTAAAGAATGAATGAATGTGTGTTTTATTTACCTAATTACTAAGAAATGCTTGCAAAAACACTAACTATGAACAAGCATCAAACAATCTATTATTATACTCTCAACTATGTATTTACAAGTTATCCTATTAGTACTATCATGATAGTATATAATACATTAGACTGCAATGGTGTAGAAATTTAACTTATTAGTCTGTTATGTACAGTAACATATACAGCAGTTTCAGTGACAGATATAAGCGTCGCTAAATCTCAGAAAACACTATATACAACCTAAAGAGGCAAAACTGAGATCTTTAGCGACGTTTATAGTGTCGCTTTATTCTGTTAGTAATTATATAGATTTACTTATACGTATGTATACTAGTTATTCTTTGTTTCTCTTTCTTTCTTCATTAAGTCTCTGTTCTTTGTATTCTTAACTCCTGTTCTTCTTGTGTTCATATTTCTGTTTTCTTCTAAGTATTCATCTTCTTCTTTCTCTTTTTATTACTCTTGTTCTTTTCTCTGTTGTTCTTGTACTCTTTGCTTTTTTCTCTCGTGTTAACTCTTTGTTCACTCTTCTGTCTTAGCATATTTCAGAGGTTGCGGTGGGGAGGGGATTAGGCTAATATCATTAGTTTAAAACGTGTTTAGTTTGCGGGCACGCTTTTCGAGGGATACACAACACCGTAAGGGTGGGACCAGACCTCTACTGAGCGCGCCCTAATCTCAGATTAGGTGGCTTAATTATGTCTTTAAGCTCAGCACCAGGCCTCAGCCCAACGCCATATGCTCGCACACGCTCGGGCCCCCGGCCACACACACGTCACATATTTATCGCAAATCAGACAGAGTACTCAGACCAGAGCTCTACGGGTAATCGGGTCAGATGTTCGTAGGCAGTGTTTCGGGCGCCCAGCGCCCGTGACGACTGGCGTATAACAAACACAAATCACATTTATGTGGCTGCGCTTGACTTGCAGCACACGATGTGGTGCTATTCCAGCGCCACATCGTGCGCTGGAAATCAGGCGCAGCTGCGTCTGATCGGACTTTTGGCCCTCGATTTGGGGGCCATAAATTATTAAATAAAATAAAATAAAATGTGGTTAATAAAGTATTTACATAATACTACATAATTGATTAATTAATTTTGAATTTTAAATATGTTTACTATACAAATAAATTCGCTAAACTAGGCTGATTGTACAGGTTGATTTAGGTGATTAATTAGTTAATTACTTATAAAATAGTTAGTAAATGGTCTAATTGACCTTATACAGATTCAATTTACATACTTAAGTATTTTATACATATTTTTATTGTATATTTACGAATTTATTTCTATTTTATTTAAGTTAAACTAGCTGTTCTGGGGGTTTTAACAGTGTCAGTGGCTTAAGCCACTGTCAAATGGGCTAACTGCTGCTACAGTTAGTCCATTTGAAGAGGGGGAAAGCATTCACAGAGAAGAGGAGAATTTAGAGAAGAGGGGAATGTTGCTGCAGTTTGCAGCATTTTACTGTATAACTGGGAATAAGAGAAAATTCAGAACAAACTAAAAATTAAAGAGTTGAAATCCAAATCTGATAAGGGTATAGATCTCACGAAAATCACATAAGAATTCAGTTCAAATACCCACAAGGAAAAGCCCTTATCAAAAGCATCATTTCAGATCAAAACACAAATGGCATTGAGTTAGTCTTCCTAATGCCATAGACAGCATGAAGGAAGACTTAACTCAATCAATTAAAACCAAAAACATACAATCCCAGTTTCTTGCAACCTTAAGGAGTATGGAAAACTCCTTAGGTTAGAGAATCACCATACAAAAATAATTATCAAACAGGTGGTGTATGGCAGTTCTGAAATGACAAATCAGAAAAAGAATGCATTAAAGGAATTTATAAAAGCTAGCAAATGCATTCAGATCAAGGCAGAAGCAAATTCATGAAAGGCTCTTCTGATTTGTTCTCTGTCACCAGAGAACTTCTCAGAATCCTTGCCCTCAAGGAAAACCAAAATCCCTTCAATTTGTCAGATCTGTCAAGACATTTCAGAAAGCAAAATCTCTTCAAAACCCATGTTAAAGTGAATCTGACAAACTGAGGCAATCAATCTAAAATAAAAGGGGCTTTTGTGAACACAAATGGGGTGAGTGAGAAGCCCCAAATGGTGCTTGTGACGCCAATTTCAGATCTGAGGCAGTACACCATCAGATCTGGAATTGGGTCCAGATGTGTGGGTGACAGATGAAAGATTCGTCGTTAAAAGGAACATAAATCAGAATTGGATGGTGGAAAAACAAAACATGAAGAGGGAGATAAATTGATTAATGAACAGATGATTCTTCCCCTCTGATCTGGACTGATCAGAGGAGGTGAGGGAGGGGATCTAATACTAATTCTACTCCTAAGACTAATCTAACTACAGCTAACATTAAACACTAACAATTAAAACTAAATCTATTCTAAACTACTGTAAACTAAATCTAACACTACTTGTGCAGAATTAAAAACTAAACTAACAGGAAGAATGGGACCTATGGGTCCTTAGCCGGCGGCTAAGGAGGAAGAAAGGAGGAGGGTGACTCCAGCGGAGGGAAGAGTCTGCTAGTGAGACTCCAGGGTCGTCCTCAGGTGCTACGAGGTCCTTAGCGACGAGGAGGGTCGAGAGCAGGTGATGATTCCACAGCCGGTGGCTGTGAAATCAGGGTCTAGGTGAGGAGGAGAGACTGGAGTGGAAGAATTGATCGCTAAGAGATGTAGGAGGGAGCGATCCCCTCGCGCGCGACACCACTGAGGTGCTTAAATAGCAGCTCAGTGACTGAGATCACCGCAAGGGTGAGGTTAATCAGAATCAGGCCGGCGGTGAGGATGAGATGGGTAGAGCGCGCGGCGAGTCAAGAGAGAGATCTGACCGTCAGATGAGATCTGGGAAGAGAGGTGAACGCACGCACCGAATCGCGCGAAGGTTCCATTTGAATCCAGCCGCAGATCGAGATCAAAAGTGCGATGGACGGTCGAGAATGGCTGTGTTCTTCGCGCGCTACAGTGCGCGTGAAGAACACAGGCTTCTCTCTGAAATGAGGGAAAATTTGCAGACGGACCCTTAGAAGAAGGGGTAGAACATTTGCATGCAGGCCCAAAAGCGAGAAGAATAGCAGCTGGAAGGGCCCTGCAGTCTTATAAAAGGGTCCCTGCGGCTTGCAAATAGGTCCAAAAAGGAGTTTTGAAGGGTAGAAATGTAATGCATGAAGGACCTAATTGTAATCTATTTATTTCTAAGCCTAAATGATGTCCAATTGCTTTCAAATTTTTACATGTGCTTAATTGAACATTTACGACATTGATTTTACTTCTGATTTGGCTTTTCAAACTTGTTTATGTGTTCAATTGATGCATGGATCATCATTTGTTCTTTAGTTTTCAGAATATCCCATTTTTGTGACCTAATTAGGAGATTTTAACACACATTAAAAGTTTTAGGTCTTTTCTTTAATTCCCACACTTAACCCTTTTTATGTGTTAATTTGATATTGTTTTGCTTAGTATCTAGCTTAATTTCGGCCTTTTAGCTATGATGAGTAGCCACTCATCATACCCCCATGCTTACGTTTTGCTAGTCCCTTAGCAAACAATCTGTTGAAGTGTAAGGCAATTTAAGTATCAGCAAGGTAAGTGTGTAAAGATATCTTTTTCTTCTTTCAAAAATTTTTAAGTGTTTATGATGATGATCTTTAAGCTGAAACATTTTCCAATACCAACTGTGTTTTTGGACATTGTGAGAACCTGGTTACTGAGGATAACCTACCAGAACTCGAGGCTTAAATGACATAGACCATCTCTCAACCAACAAGGACTCTTGATATTTAAACCTTAAGTCGAATTCCAGGACTCAGGAGGTTTTTACAGAGACTCAGAATGCTATGAAGTTATGGCTGTGCTTTGTGATAAGTCAGGACTAACCAGGTGAATTCTAAGGCTCAATCCCGGGGTTTCACTTCTTTTTAAGTCCAGGTTGGTCCTAACTTCAGCTCATGTTTTCGGATGACTCTCAAAAATTGATGGTATTCAAACCCAACCCTTATTGTATTTGTGGCTCAGAGAAGATTTTTTTTTTTTTTTTTGGTGGAAAAATAGGGTATTTATTTTGAACCCTGAAAACATTTTTGGTGGAAGAGTTGTTTTTCAGACATTTTGGAGAACATACTTAACTTTTTTTTTTTTTTTTTTTTTTTTTGAACAGTATGTCTCCAAAACTTATTTGGTAGAGCGCACTGTATTTGGTGGGTGGATTTCTTTGTGGAAAGAGCTTCTCCTAGACACAAAACTAAAGATTAGGACAAAGAGTCTACCTGCACGCACAGGTAAGGACTCCACCTTCCCTAATGAACACAAGGGTTGAGGTTTAGGTTCAAGTGGTCTTTCCTGACATTGTGTAGTGTAAGCCAAGGTTACTTAGACTCCTAAGTCAAAGCAAACCAACGAATCCTGTACTGGTGACTCAGGTACAAGAATTGTCCTAAAGTTAGGAGAGACTGTGGTCTATCTTGTCAAGGCTCGAAGTGTATTAAGCCTAAGCTTGTATCAAGCTCCTATGGCCCGGTAGGTCAAACCAGTAATGGTTGAATGTCCATAGACACTTATTCTATTTTTTGTTTTCAGCTATAAGATCACTTATCTTTTCTTTTTTTCTTTTTCTCCCTCCTCTCTTGAAATGAATATCCTCCTTTGACAAATAAAGTACATGTCCCTTATTGTATTTTTGGAATTTTTCTGATTTGTTATTTTTTTTTTTTTGTATTTTTAGCTTTGTAATTTTTTTCAAAAAAATTTTTTCAAAATTTTTCAATTTTTTTTTTTTTGAAGTATATAATTTTTTGATAATACTATATATACTATAGTTGTGTCTACAATTGCATTTTGGTTTAATTGGTTTACCATTTACACCCCCCCATGCTTAAATGTTTCAATGTCCTCATTGAATGAAAGGGTGGATGCAAATGCTTGCTCTGCTTTTCACTATCCTAGGCTGGGTGATGGAAGGAAGTCGGAATGAGGAGATAAAATCTCTGTGCGGACGATTTTAAGTCTGATCTAGGATCAGAGTGAACAGTCGGGCTAGGAAGTGAAATGCATGACATGTGTGTCAATGAATGTATGCTCAGAATGCAAGGGTAGACACTATATGCAAGTAAAGGTAAGAGTAAGAAAAGTGTAAAACAGCTATATACAAGGGTAGGTGTTGCTAAGTTTAACGCCTTCAGCTAGGCGAAAACTTACATGGTAATTCAAAATGTAGGAGCGAAATGGTGGAATTGACAAGTCTGAGATCCTGTGGCTCAATGAAAGGTTTCAGTCTTTGTCCATTAACAATAAAGGGTTCAGATTTGTCAAGTTCAGTGATCTCAACGGCTCCATTATCAAATAATCTCAAGATTTTGAAAGGTCCAATCCATTTTGATCTTAACTTCCCAGGAAAGAGTTTCAGTCTAGAGTCGAAGAGAAGGACTTTTTTACCAGGGTGAAAAGATTTCCTAAGAATGTGACGGTCATGGAAGGCCTTAAGTTTGTCCTTATACATCCTTGAGCTTTCATAAGATTCATTCCTTAATTCATCGAGCTCAGACATTTGTAATTTCCTAAGATCACCGGCCTTCTCTAAGTCTAAGTTACACTTTCTGATGGCCCAATAGGCTTTGTGCTCTAATTCGACAGGAAGATGACAGTGTTTCTCGTACACAAGTCTAAAAGGAGACATGCCTAAAGGGGTTTTGTGGGCTGTCCTATATGCCCACAACGCATCAGAAAGGCGGGAAGACCAATCCTTTCTATCAGGTCGGATGGTAGTCTGTAAAATCTTTTTGATCTCCCGATTAGATAATTCAGCAAGTCCATTGGTTTGAGGGTGATAAGATGTAGCAATCCTATGTGACACCCCATACTTTTGCAGTAGGGACTGAAAATGTGTGTTTCTAAAATGAGACCCTCCATCACTAATGATGGCTTTAGGTACCCCGAATCTAGAGAAGATGAAATCTTGAACAAATTGTGTCACAACTCTATGATCATTAGTCCTTGAGGGGATGGCTTCAATCCATTTTGAAACATACTCAACTGCCAACAATATGTACTCGAAGCCATAAGATTTAGGAAAAGGTCCCATGAAGTCAATGCCCCAAATGTCAAAGATTTCGCACACCATGATCGGATTCAAGGGCATCATGTCTCGGCGGCCAATACTACCAAGAGACTGACAGCGTGAACATGCCCTGCTATATTCGTGTGCATCCTTGAAGATTGTGGGCCAATAGAAACCACTCTGCAAAATCTTTGCAGCGGTCTTTTTGCCAGAGAAGTGACCGCCGCACGTCTGGTCGTGGCAGAATGATAAGATGCTTCTAATCTCCTTATCAGGGACGCACTTCCTAAAGATCTGGTCTTTACAATGCTTGAAAAGCCAAGGTTCTTCCCAGTAATAGTGCTTGGCCTCGGATCTAAGTCTGTCTTTTTGATGTCGGACCCAATTAGTGGGGATGAGTCCAGAAGCCAGGTAGTTGACAATGTCAGCATACCAGGGAAGATCAGAATGAATGACCAGCAATTGCTCGTCAGGGAAGTGGTCAGAGATGGGTAAAGAAGGAGAAATCGCTTCAGAAGGAAGGCGGGATAAGTGGTCAGCTACCACATTCTGCTTTCCAGCCTTATCACGAATCTCTAAATCAAATTCCTGTAAAAGTAGGATCCATCTAATCAGACGAGATTTCGCGTCCTTCTTGGCGAGAAGATATCGGATTGCCGTGTGGTCAGTGTAGACTATAATGTGGGAACCTAAAAGATAAGGTCTGAATTTTTCCAGTGCATATACTACAGCTAGCAATTCCTTTTCCGTGACGGTGTAATTCCTCTGAGCTTCATCTAAGGTCTTGCTAGCGTAATAGATGACTGTGGGTTTCCCGTCCAATTTTTGACCAAGGACAGCTCCTACTGCATAATTAGAGGCATCACACATGATCTCAAAAGGGTGAGACCAATTCGGGGGTTGCAGTATGGGTGCCTTGGTAATCAGATCACGAAGTGTCGTATAGGCACGAACACAATCGTCAGAGATCTGGAAGTCTACGTCTTTAGAGAGGAGAGTAGTGAGAGGTCGGGCTATTTTCGAGAAATCCGCTATAAAGCGGCGATAAAAACCAACATGCCCGAGGAAAGATCGAATTTGCTTAACCGACGAAGGTAGTGGTAAATCAGAAATCAACTTTACCTTCGCGCGGTCAACCTCAATTCCTCTCTCAGAAATAAGGTGACCTAATACAAGTCCTTCAGTTACCATGAAATGAGATTTCTCCCAGGAAAGTACCAGATTCACATTAATGCATCTTTGCAGGACCTTGGTCAGGTGGTCTAGACATGCATCAAATGTGCTCCCGAAGACCGAGAAGTCATCCATGAAGACTTCTAAACAATCGCCTACTAAGTCAGAAAAGATTGCAAACATACACCGCTGGAATGTAGCAGGTGCGTTGCACAATCCAAAAGGCATCCTACGGAATGCAAAGGTTCCGTAGGTGCAGGTGAATGTTGTTTTCTCCTGATCATCGGGGTGAATTGCCACCTGATTATATCCTGAATAGCCATCCAAAAAGCAGAAAAATCTATTCCCTGCCACTCTTTCCAGTATTTGATCAATGAAGGGCAAAGGGAAATGATCTTTCTTCGTGGCTTGGTTGAGTTTTCGGTAATCTATACATACTCGCCACGAACTAGCAATGCGTGTAGGGATGACTTCTCCAGAATCAGTGGTGATGATGGTAAGTCCGGCCTTTTTTGGCACAACCTGAACAGGACTTACCCATCTACTGTCAGAAATTGGGTAGATAATTCCATTGTCCAGCCATTTAATCATTTCACTTTTTATCACCTCTTGTAATGTAGGATTTAATCTACGCTGGGGCTGTCTAGTAGGTCTAGATCCTTCTTCAGTGAAAATCCTATGTGTGCAATAAGAAGGACTGATGCCAGTAAGGTCAGAAAGGCTCCATCCTATAGCCTGCCTATGTGCTCTTAGGACAGATAAGAGTCGTGACTCTTGATCAGAAGAAAGGGAAGAGTTAACAATCACCGGATAGGTCTGATCAGGTCCTAAGAAAACATATTTGAGAGAGTCAGGAAGAGGTTTGAGTTCAACAGGCACAGGATCAGAAGGAGCAGGTGTGAAAGTTTCAGGAGATCCTAGAGATACTAATGGAATGGGAGGAAGGTCCTCAGTCTCTAAATTTGGTATCTCAGTGGAAGTCACGTCAGAGTCCATAGAGTGTTGAGGTTCTAAATTTAATGAATTGATCAAGGTGTCCTCAACCAATTGATCCAATGAATCCAGGGAGAAGATTTCTTCAATTAAACTACAGGTCGGTCCTCTTTGGGCCTGAAAAATATCAATTTTTATTTTCTGATCTCCAAACTTTAATTCTATAAGGCCCTCCTCACAATTGATGTTTGCCTTGGCCGTAGCCAAGAAAGGTCTTCCTAAAATGATAGGTGTATTCTGGATATCTTCAGGTACTTCCATGTCAAGGACTATAAAGTCTACAGGGAAGTAAAAATCCTTGACCCGCACTATGACATCTTCCAACACTCCCTGAGGTGTCTTAACTGATCTGTCAGCTAATTGCAGGGACACCTTGGTTGGCTTCAAATTGCCAACCTCAAAATGTGTCAGTAGAGAGGTTGGGATAAGATTGATGGAAGCACCTAGGTCAAGTAGTGCTCTATTGAATGTGGTGTTACCAATCATGCAGGATAAGAGAGGGGTGCCTGGGTCTTTCATCTTAGTTGGGAGGGTACTAGAGATGATGGAACTAGCTTGTTCCGAGAGAATGATTGGACTACTCCCTTTTTGAATTCTTTCTTTACGCTTAGGTGTACATAGGTCTTTTAAAAACTTAGCGTAAAGAGGGATGTGGCGGATTGCATCCAACAAGGGGATGTTTATGTGGACTTGCTCAAAGAGCTTAAGCAAATCCTCCTCAGGTGCCACACAGGTCTTTTTCTTTCCTTTCTCCTTCTTCTTTAAAGCTTCAGGAAAAGGTACTAGAGTTGTGAGAGGTTCAGTTATAGGTAGAGGAGAAGTAGGAAGTGGAGGAGCAGAACTAGAAGTGGTAGGTGTTGGAAGAGGTGGATCTAGTGTGCATTTACCACTCCTAGTGACTATGGCATTTAGTTCAGCTCTAGAGGTAGATGGTAAATCATTGTTAGGTAGCAGAGGTGGTTGCGTTTGTGCAAGAGAGGAATTTGAGTCAGTGAAGAATTCAGTGTTGTGCACTGCTTGTGAAATGTCATGTGTTTGGTTTTGCAGTGTTGGTCTAGGTTGGACATACCTTTGAGCAGGTATGTTCCTAGGGTTGGGTTGTGCTTGGGATGGGAGTGAATGTGGTTGACGGGACTCCGTCAAGTGTGATAGCTGGGCTCTCATCTCAGCTAAGGCCGCGTCCTGTCTCTGCTGCATAGCAATATTCTGTTGTTGCATATCAGCAAGAGCTTTCATGATAGACCCCAACTGGTCATCTCGTGTAGGCCCAGATTGAGAGTATTGGGTGGGCCTGGGTTGGGGTTGCTGGTAGGTACGCGGTGGATATCCGTGTGATTGTGGAGGTGGTGCTCGGATCGGGTTGTGCAATGGTGGTGCAGAAGGTTGTTGAAAAGGAGGTCTTTGTGAATTTCCTGACCACGAGAAATTTGGATGATTACGCCATCCAGGGTTATAGGTTTGTGTGAAAGGATCATTGTGAATGGCGTGAAGCTCCTCCGAAGCTCCAGAAGGTGCAGGGAAGTCAGTGAAGGGAGGAACAAAGGTTCCTCCAACCGGTGAAGGATATGGAAATGAAAAATTCGGTAATGCAGTTTGTGTCACAGAAAGGTTATTCACAGTTTCCCTCCCTGTGGGAAACTGAGAAGAAGTGTTTTGTGCTGGTGACTGAGAAGAAGAAGATGGGTGTTTTGAGAGAAATTTCCATACTTCATCTACTTTCTTCTCGATTAAGCCCACTTTATCCAGTTGACTAGCCACTATCTCTAAGTCTTTGCTACTGGATTGGGCTTCATGTACCCCCGTGTGTGAGTGGGAATGTGAGGACTTTCTATTAAACACGCTCATTGAAGCATTGTTAATAGAGTTTTCGGCCATGCCTTCAAAGAGCTCAAAGGCTGAGTCCTCGTCCCGACACAGGAAATTGCCTCCACAAGCGGCATCTACAAAATTCCGTGTGTCATCATGGAGCCCATGGTAGAAGATCTGGACCTGTTGCCAGCGTGGGACACCATGGTGGGGACATTTTCTCAAAAGCTCATGGAATCTCTCCCAAGCCTCGTGCATAGGTTCTCCTAAATTCTGGGTGAAGGTGGTGATGGCACGCCTTAAGGCATTAGTGCGGCCTACAGGAAAGTACTTCTTTAAGAACTCATGTTCTAAAGAAGCCCAGGAATCTATAGGTGTAGTCCGTGCAAGTGTTCTAAACCAAAAGGCTGCCTTATCTTTTAATGAAAAGGAGAACATTTTCATCAAAAGCGTGTGCTGATCATGTCCTTGCGGACCCAAAGTTTGGGCAAGATTCTTCAGCTCCTCTAAATGCTGAAAAGGGTCCTCAGAAGCAAGTCCATGGAAGTGAGGAATGAGTGCTATAATGTTCGGCTTCAGTTCAGCAGCACGACCCCCATTGGGATAACGTACCACAGGCATTGGTTGGGCAACTGCGGGATTATAGTAATCTCGTAGTTGAGGTCTACGGGGTTGGGGTGGTGCCTGAGGATTTCTAAGTTGAAGTGGTTGTGGTTGGGGATTAGCTAATAGATTTACAGCTTGAGCAAGCTGTTGCACCTGTTGGGTTAAGGTATTCATTTGTAGTTGTGTATCGAAAAGGTGCTGAAGATGAGGCATAGGTCCTCTCTCCGGGGGTGGATTAGGATGATTAGGATAAGGTGGAGGTTGGAACCTAGGGATAGGTGGTTGCTGTGGTAGAGGATGTGCAACTGAGTCTGGAGGAAGTTCTTCAAAATCCTCAAAGTGTGAAGAATCAAGATCATCCTCTTGGCGAGGGGGATTGTGGAAAGTATTTTGAGACTCAGGAGGTAAGGGATTAGAAGTGGAAGGCAAAGAAGATGATGCAGTAGCTTGGGTAGCAGTACCCAAGGGGAGTACAAGTTCTGGGTTTTGGGATCTCCTACCTTCCATTGAGTTGATTTTTTTTTTTTTTTTGAAATCCCGTTTACTCTAATTCGATCCAACTCAATGGGAAAAAATTTTTAACGTTCACAATAAAACAGAAGAATCCCAACAAAATCTCAATTCAAGAAGACCAATCAATCGAAATGAATCGGAGAAAATTTTTCCTAGAGGCTGCTACGCAAAGTATGTTATACGCAAACAATTGTTTCAAGCAATTGTACGTATCCTAAGATAAACCTAGCGAAGTGCAGACCTCTAAAATCCACTGGGAATCTGGATAAGACTGAGCGTGCGGACCCAGATCCTGTGGTTGCAGAAAGATGAGGTAGAAACCCGTGTATTGTGGCCTTAAGTGATCGTGCTGTGTGCACGATAACATTCAACACAAGGCGATTAAAATCTCAAACATGGTTTCACCCAATTTTTGCTATCTCCTTTTTGATTTAATTAAAGTGATTAAAATATGTTTTCTATGCTGCTCATTTCACTTTTTACTAAATTCAGAACAAGTAGTGGTCTTCTTTAATTTTAAGTCAAATGCAAATATGGCAGGAGTTAGAGTTAGGTAAGAAATGCGTACCTGACTCCAGCAATCTTCTAATGCAGATTTGACTTGAATTAAAATCTAGCAAGAATGAAATGCAATCCTAAAAATGGATGCCTGAGGTTATGCTGCTGCTAGATAAGTATGAGGTCTTTTTGATATATATATTATTTTTTTTTTCTTTCTTTTTGAAAAAATTTTATATGCAATTCAAAAGTAAGGAAAGAAATTAAGAACAGAAAGAAATAAAGTCCAGATAGTCCAGAATTATTACAAAAATTGTGTGAGAACAAGCTCTCACAACTTATGACTAACAATTGCTCCTAATCAATAAACCTAAAACTATCTAATACTAAAATCCTACAGCGACTTCGAGGCAAAACTCCACCAGGAAGACGGATCTGGAGCGCAGCGACTCCACCAGGAAGACGACACTCCTCAAGTGCTGTGAAAAAAAAAAAATGATTAGTAAAAGAATAAAGGAATGTATACACAATTACTTCAATGGAAAATAAAAGCAATTATAATGAAATGAATGAAGAATTTCTATATACAAAAGAATGAAAAGAAAATTTTGGTGCAAAGAGCGTTGCCTCCCCGGCAACGGCGCCAAAATAATGATGTGATGTTGTTGGTTGTGTGGCTGAAATGATTGTTGATTATGTCGTTGTAGTACAGGGTGTACAATATAACATTAAGGATGTCGTATAGTGGTGAGTATGGGTGAGTTCCAGTCATTACAACCATTATTATCATTTGCTTATTTATCTAATTTTTACTGGTTTTGTTCCAGGTCGTTCACTGGGAGGCAATTTATTGAATTTAATTCGGTCACTCTTTGATTATCTCAAAATTTGTCTTCTTATTCAAAAAAAAAGAAAAACTTTACATTTTATTAAAGAATGAATGAATGTGTGTTTTATTTACCTAATTACTAAGAAATGCTTGCAAAAACACTAACTATGAACAAGCATCAAACAATCTATTATTATACTCTCAACTATGTATTTACAAGTTATCCTATTAGTACTATCATGATAGTATATAATACATTAGACTGCAATGGTGTAGAAATTTAACTTATTAGTCTGTTATGTACAGTAACATATACAGCAGTTTCAGTGACAGATATAAGCGTCGCTAAATCTCAGAAAACACTATATACAACCTAAAGAGGCAAAACTGAGATCTTTAGCGACGTTTATAGTGTCGCTTTATTCTGTTAGTAATTATATAGATTTACTTATACGTATGTATACTAGTTATTCTTTGTTTCTCTTTCTTTCTTCATTAAGTCTCTGTTCTTTGTATTCTTAACTCCTGTTCTTCTTGTGTTCATATTTCTGTTTTCTTCTAAGTATTCATCTTCTTCTTTCTCTTTTTATTACTCTTGTTCTTTTCTCTGTTGTTCTTGTACTCTTTGCTTTTTTCTCTCGTGTTAACTCTTTGTTCACTCTTCTGTCTTAGCATATTTCAGAGGTTGCGGTGGGGAGGGGATTAGGCTAATATCATTAGTTTAAAACGTGTTTAGTTTGCGGGCACGCTTTTCGAGGGATACACAACACCGTAAGGGTGGGACCAGACCTCTACTAAGCGCGCCCTAATCTCAGATTAGGTGGCTTAATTATGTCTTTAAGCTCAGCACCAGGCCTCAGCCCAACGCCATATGCTCGCACACGCTCGGGCCCCCGGCCACACACACGTCACATATTTATCGCAAATCAGACAGAGTACTCAGACCAGAGCTCTACGGGTAATCGGGTCAGATGTTCGTAGGCAGTGTTTCGGGCGCCCAGCGCCCGTGACGACTGGCGTATAACAAACACAAATCACATTTATGTGGCTGCGCTTGACTTGCAGCACACGATGTGGTGCTATTCCAGCGCCACATCGTGCGCTGGAAATCAGGCGCAGCTGCGTCTGATCGGACTTTTGGCCCTCGATTTGGGGGCCATAAATTATTAAATAAAATAAAATAAAATGTGGTTAATAAAGTATTTACATAATACTACATAATTGATTAATTAATTTTGAATTTTAAATATGTTTACTATACAAATAAATTCGCTAAACTAGGCTGATTGTACAGGTTGATTTAGGTGATTAATTAGTTAATTACTTATAAAATAGTTAGTAAATGGTCTAATTGACCTTATACAGATTCAATTTACATACTTAAGTATTTTATACATATTTTTATTGTATATTTACGAATTTATTTCTATTTTATTTAAGTTAAACTAGCTGTTTTGGGGGTTTTAACAGTGTCAGTGGCTTAAGCCACTGTCAAATGGGCTAACTGCTGCTGCAGTTAGTCCATTTGAAGAGGGGGAAAGCATTCACAGAGAAGAGGAGAATTTAGAGAAGAGGGGAATGTTGCTGCAGTTTGCAGCATTTTACTGTATAACTGGGAATAAGAGAAAATTCAGAACAAACTAAAAATTAAAGAGTTGAAATCCAAATCTGATAAGGGTATAGATCTCACGAAAATCACATAAGAATTCAGTTCAAATACCCACAAGGAAAAGCCCTTATCAAAAGCATCATTTCAGATCAAAACACAAATGGCATTGAGTTAGTCTTCCTAATGCCATAGACAGCATGAAGGAAGACTTAACTCAATCAATTAAAACCAAAAACATACAATCCCAGTTTCTTGCAACCTTAAGGAGTATGGAAAACTCCTTAGGTTAGAGAATCACCATACAAAAATAATTATCAAACAGGTGGTGTATGGCAGTTCTGAAATGACAAATCAGAAAAAGAATGCATTAAAGGAATTTATAAAAGCTAGCAAATGCATTCAGATCAAGGCAGAAGCAAATTCATGAAAGGCTCTTCTGATTTGTTCTCTGTCACCAGAGAACTTCTCAGAATCCTTGCCCTCAAGGAAAACCAAAATCCCTTCAATTTGTCAGATCTGTCAAGACATTTCAGAAAGCAAAATCTCTTCAAAACCCATGTTAAAGTGAATCTGACAAACTGAGGCAATCAATCTAAAATAAAAGGGGCTTTTGTGAACACAAATGGGGTGAGTGAGAAGCCCCAAATGGTGCTTGTGACGCCAATTTCAGATCTGAGGCAGTACACCATCAGATCTGGAATTGGGTCCAGATGTGTGGGTGACAGATGAAAGATTCGTCGTTAAAAGGAACATAAATCAGAATTGGATGGTGGAAAAACAAAACATGAAGAGGGAGATAAATTGATTAATGAACAGATGATTCTTCCCCTCTGATCTGGACTGATCAGAGGAGGTGAGGGAGGGGATCTAATACTAATTCTACTCCTAAGACTAATCTAACTACAGCTAACATTAAACACTAACAATTAAAACTAAATCTATTCTAAACTACTGTAAACTAAATCTAACACTACTTGTGCAGAATTAAAAACTAAACTAACAGGAAGAATGGGACCTATGGGTCCTTAGCCGGCGGCTAAGGAGGAAGAAAGGAGGAGGGTGACTCCAGCGGAGGGAAGAGTCTGCTAGTGAGACTCCAGGGTCGTCCTCAGGTGCTACGAGGTCCTTAGCGACGAGGAGGGTCGAGAGCAGGTGATGATTCCACAGCCGGTGGCTGTGAAATCAGGGTCTAGGTGAGGAGGAGAGACTGGAGTGGAAGAATTGATCGCTAAGAGATGTAGGAGGGAGCGATCCCCTCGCGCGCGACACCACTGAGGTGCTTAAATAGCAGCTCAGTGACTGAGATCACCGCAAGGGTGAGGTTAATCAGAATCAGGCCGGCGGTGAGGATGAGATGGGTAGAGCGCGCGGCGAGTCAAGAGAGAGATCTGACCGTCAGATGAGATCTGGGAAGAGAGGTGAACGCACGCACCGAATCGCGCGAAGGTTCCATTTGAATCCAGCCGCAGATCGAGATCAAAAGTGCGATGGACGGTCGAGAATGGCTGTGTTCTTCGCGCGCTACAGTGCGCGTGAAGAACACAGGCTTCTCTCTGAAATGAGGGAAAATTTGCAGACGGACCCTTAGAAGAAGGGGTAGAACATTTGCATGCAGGCCCAAAAGCGAGAAGAATAGCAGCTGGAAGGGCCCTGCAGTCTTATAAAAGGGTCCCTGCGGCTTGCAAATAGGTCCAAAAAGGAGTTTTGAAGGGTAGAAATGTAATGCATGAAGGACCTAATTGTAATCTATTTATTTCTAAGCCTAAATGATGTCCAATTGCTTTCAAATTTTTACATGTGCTTAATTGAACATTTACGACATTGATTTTACTTCTGATTTGGCTTTTCAAACTTGTTTATGTGTTCAATTGATGCATGGATCATCATTTGTTCTTTAGTTTTCAGAATATCCCATTTTTGTGACCTAATTAGGAGATTTTAACACACATTAAAAGTTTTAGGTCTTTTCTTTAATTCCCACACTTAACCCTTTTTATGTGTTAATTTGATATTGTTTTGCTTAGTATCTAGCTTAATTTCAGCCTTTTAGCTATGATGAGTAGCCACTCATCAATGACCTATAAAAGACTCCCCAGGGTTCAACCGTTATCAGCTTGAAATTCAGCCAGAACTCCCCTTCTTCCTCTTCCCTATTCGGCCGCAACTCTTCGCAAGCTCCAGTGGTCTCTCTCCGATTCATCTCATTGTCCGACCACAAAACCAGTAGCAGATTCACCTTCCTCACCATCCTCCGCACGTGCAATACCAGCCGTCGCCGTCCTTTTCCCGTCTTCGCCGCCACCTCTCCTACGGAGGTTCATCTTCCCCATGTCCGGCAACCACACCGGTGAGGGATCCCTTACCCTTTTCGTCCTTAGAGTAGACTCTTAGGTTCCCTATCTCTCTTACTTTCTTCCCCTCTGTTTGTTTCCCAAATCCAACCACCGACGACACTCAAACACCTTCATCTCCTCCATCTCTGGCGACTCCTCCGATTAGGTGTTCCCACCACTACACATCTCCACGACATGCCCTCACGGACCTGGTCAACTTGATAACCCTCCTGACCTGCACTCCTCGCTCACCATCGCACGCCGGTGAGCCTGGACTCGGGTATGCGCTAGGTCTGATTACCTGACTGACTGTGGCTCTGGGAGAGCGAGACTGAAATAGAGAGAGAAGAGAGGAGAGTTACGTGGGGAAGGGGGGTTTTTTCCCTGACAAATTTGGCTCCAACACTTATCCAGATTCTGAGAGAGGAGAGCCAGAGAAGGAAGAAGAAAAGAAGTGGAGGCCTAAAGGGCCAAAGAAGAAGAAGTGAAGGCCTGAGCTGAAGGGCCAAAGAAAAAGAAGTGAAAAAGAAGAAGAAGAGTTGCAGAAGAAAGGAAGAATCAGAGAAAGAAAGAAGAAGAAAAGGCACGCAGATAAGAACAAAAAGGGGTACTGTAGCAAACGTCATTTAAGACGTCTGATTGCAAAATCAGACGTCTGATTTCATACTCTCTTCTTTAGTAAATTTGAGTAATTATTCTATGTATTAGACTTATAATTGGTGATTCAAATCACCATTATTTTGTCTAAAATTCTTTTTACTCTTCATATACTCATATGCTCTACATTGCAAATTAGTTTTTGAGTAATATTTAGTGTTCAAATTACATTAACTATCCAGATTAGTGTGTGAAATCCATTTACTCCCTGTGTTCGACCTTGGAATCTTTTCAAGAATAAAATTTGTATTTATTTTCAAAGCGACTTCGACTATATTACAATGCTTTATTTTAAATCAATCTTACCTAGCAAACGCATACGAAGTCTGAGGAAGATCAACGGCCAGGGGGCAATGGGACATCCATATGGGTTTCGGATGGAAAATCCGACCGTACGGATGGAACCGGAGCGACGATCGCAGTCCAGCAACGCGAAAATCATCTCAATCTGAGCACCGTGGCACCCTCTACAAAAGGAAGAAGAATGGATGGCCCAGATGGCGCCGCGTGGCTCAATCCTGGCCGCCCAACACCTGCCAGCAGCAGCGCACGTGCACAGCCGCAACTGCGCGCAGTGCACGCGCCCAGCCACGACTGTACAACGCAACCGCGCACCGCGCACAGTGCAGCCGCACGTAGTAGCAGCGCAGCGCATGCCAGCGCACGCGTGCACGGTGCTGAAGCATGGGCACGTGAAGCGCGCAGCGTGTGATGCGTGCGCCAGTAGAGCACGTGCCAGCTGAGCGAATCTTCAGTGACGCACGCACCTTGAGTGATGCTTGTAGCTGTCACTAATGTTCTACACGTGCCAACAAAAGGAATTAAAGGGCAGATCTTCAGCAACAGCTGCAGCGACATTTATGGACGTCAGTAATAACCCGGATGCGAATTTGTTCTTCATCCTCCACTATAAAAGGACCTACCCACCACCATTCCAAACCATCTCTTCCTTTCTTCCTCTCACAACCTCCAAGGCTCCAAAGTGAGCTTGTCCCAAGCCTGGGATGCTCCTCTAGAGTAAAAAATCAAATAATTTTCCCTCCTCTCATCCCCATTCGTGGAGCATCCCGTGGCTATCCTCTCACCGCCTTTCGGGAAGAAGATCCTTGCCGCGACGCCATCCTGTCCCATCCTTTGTCCTCCGACTCCATCCTCCTTCGTCCCGCTCCTCACCACTTTCCTCCAGGCGACGTCAGAGTGAGTCATCCTCTGTGCAACCGTCGAGGGGGATTTCTCTCACCTCTTTCTATCTTTTTATGCTTTCGTAGTGTAGATTTTTCGCTTTCATAGTGTAGCAAACAATTCTTCATGAATAGATGATTGTTTCTCTCTCTCACTCTTTCTCCCTCTCTCTTATTTTTTGCAAGTAGATAAAGTTTTCATCGACCGAATCTCTTGCTTGCTAAAAATACTAAAAAAATTAGAAAAGATAAAAATAATCAAAAACAAATAAAAGTGAAGCATGGATTTTTATAAAACCCAACATTCGCCTCCTTGTGTTCGACCTGGGACTCACTTTTCGAGTTTCGGTTATAAATTTTATTCGATCACGAGTTTTGCAACTATGACAACAGGTTACTCGTAACCTTGATTTCAAACTCGTGAAACACGTGTGATCATATATACTAGAACTTGAGGAGTTGGTGGGTATTTCTGCTGAGTCTCTTTCCCCATCATCTCTGCCTAAAGTAGATCTGCTACCTGAGATGGGGACATCTATTATGAAACCCTCAACCACACAAGCCCCTGACCTTTGGTTGAAACCTCTCCCGGACACTCTCAAGTACATCTTCCTGGGTCCTAATGATACGCTTCCAGTTATCATTTCGACTGTGCTATCTGAGGCATAAGAGGGAGCCCTGATTGAATGTTTGTCTAGGCACAAGGAAGCTATTGCTTGGAGCATTATTGACATTAAGGGTATAGACTCTACAATCTGCATGCACCACATTTATACTGATGATTCCATCAAGCCATTTAGGGACATGCAGAGACGTCTTAACCCTAATATGAGGGAGGTGGCTAAAAAGGAAATTCTAAAGTGGTTGGATGCTGGGATCATATATCCCATTGCAGATAGCAAATGGGTAAGTCCTATTCATGTGGTGCCAAAGAAGACAGGCTTTACTGTGGAGTTTAATGACCAAGGTGAGCAAGTTGTGACTAGACCCTCAACTGGATGGAGGGTCTGTATTAATTACCGCAAGCTGAACACCGCTACCTAGAATGATCACTTTCCCTTAACTTTTATTGATTAAATTCTTGAAAAATTGGTGGGGAATAAGTACTATTGCTTTCTCGATGGATATTCTGGGTACAACCAGGTTGCAGTCTTCCCTGATGACCAGGAGAAGACGACTTTCACGAGTCCTTACGGTACCTTTGCATTTAGGCGTATGCCATTTGGACTATGTAATGCATTGCAACCTTCCAACGGTGTATGATGACCATTTTCTCTGACATGATTGACGAGTGTGTTGAAGTGTTTATGGATGACTTCACCATTTACGGCTCGTCTTTCGACCAGTGGCTCCTGCACCTCGAGAATGTGCTGAAGCGATGTAAGGAGACTGGTTTTGTTCTCAGCTGGGAGAAAAGCCACTTCATGGTACAGAAAGGAATTGTACTTGTTCATGTTGTGTTTAAGCAAGGCTTGGAAGTAGATAAAATCAAGGTTGATTATATTTCCAAACTTCCATTGCCCACGAATGTCAAATAGATTAGATCCTTTCTAGGCCATGCTAGCTTTTATAGGCACTTTATTAAGAATTTCAATAAAATTTCTAGGCCACTTTGCGACTTGTTGGCGAAGGAATCTTCCTTCAATTTTGATTCAAAGTGTATCGAGGCCTTTCAAGCTTTGAAGGAGGCCTTGATCTTTGCGCCTATTCTCCAAGATCCAGATTGGACACTCCTATTTAAGCTGATGTGTGATGCTTCGGATTATGCAGTGGGAGCCGTCCTTGGAGAAAGGGTTGAGGGAAGACCACATGTGCTGCACTATGCCAACAAGACTTTAACTGAACCACAACAAAACTACACCGTCGTTGAAAAGGAATTACTTGCTGTAGTTTTTGCTCTGGAGAAGTTTAGGTCTTATCTTATTGGGTCTAAGGTGGTTATTTTCATTGATCATGAGACAGTGAAACATCTCATTGCCAAGAAGGATTCTAAGCCATGTCTAATTAGGTGGATCCTTCTCCTTCAAAAGTTTGACTTGGAGATACATGAAAAGAAAGGCATAGAAAATGTAGTGGCTGACCACCTGTCTCGCCTTCCACTTGATGACTCTCCATCTGGAGACATCCACGAGACATTTCCTGATGAAACCCTTATGACGGTAACACCAACTTCACCTTGGTATGCTAATACTGTCAATTACTTGGTCACATGAGAGACTCCTGGCTCTTGGGATGAGCAGAAATGGAAGAGATTCATTTCCCAAGCTAGATACTTTCATTGGGAAGAGCCTCAATTATTTAGAATTAGACAAGACCAAGTACTGAGATGATGTGTGCCTAAAGAGGAGCAACAAAGTGTGCTAAGTTTTGGCCATGAACTTCATTGTGGAGGACACTTTAGTGCTAAGAAAACTTCTTTTAAGGTTCTCCAGTCTAGTTTTTGGTGGCCTTCGTTATTTAAGGATTCTCATAATTTTGTTATGGCCTGTATTAGATGTCAATAGACTGAAACGATTGGAAAGAGGAATGAGATGCCTTAACACCCCATTTAACCTGTTGAAATTTTCGATGTTTGGGGAATTGACTTTATGGGCCCCTTCCCTTCGTCCCATGGTTATGAATATATCTTGGTTGTAGTTGATTGTCTCTAAATGGATAGAGGCCATTCCTACACGCACAAATGACCACTCTGTGGTCTTGAAATTTGTGAAGGCCAATATCATATTTCGCTTTGGCTGCACCAAAACCATTATAAGTGATGGGGGACCTCATTTCTGGAACCACCACTTCAATCAACTGCTCAGGAGTCTAGGAGTGACTCACAAGGTCGCTACCCCTTACCATCCTCAAACAAGTGGCTAGGTTGAAGTGTTAAATAGGGAGATAAAGAATATTTCAGAAAAGACCATTAGGCCTGATAGGAAAGACTGGTCTCAAAAGCTCGATGATGCTTTATGGGCTTATCGAATGGCTTACGTGACCCCTTTGGGTGCATCCCCCTTCCTGATGGTGTATGGGAAAGCATGCCATTTACCCGTTGAGCTGGAACATAGGGTACTTTGGGCTATCTGAAGTATCAACATGGATTTAGAAAAGGTGGGTAAGGCACAACTTCTGGAATTAAGTAAGCTTGAGGAATTGAGGAATGATGCTTATGACACCTCTTAATTTTATAAAGAGAGAACTAAAGTCTTGCATGATAAGTATATCCTTAGAAAGACCTTTGAGCCCAACCAACAAGTCTGGCTTTTCAATTCCAGACTTATGCTTTTCCTAGGAAAATTGAAATCACGTTGGGATGGGCCATACATAATCACCAAAGTGTTTCCGCATGGGGCTGTGGAGATCAAAAGCCCTTCCTCTTCAGCAATACCCTTTACCGTCAATGGCCAACGATTGAAACCATGCATTACTTTGGATGGCCATCTGGTTGACGAGGTCACTCTTGAGGAGCCTTAGCTCCTGTCTTTCTCCACCTCAGGTAACATCTTCCCTTAACTATTTTGTTTCCAATGAGAACATTGTTTGAACCAGGCATGGGGGGATAGGACCTGAGGCATTTGTTTAAAGCATATCTACATTTTTCATTCATGCATGCATATTGCATTAAAAAAAAAAAATGTTGTTATGCTTAACCAGCTGGGCTCTACATCTTTAAGCATGAGACCAAGACTTTAGGTTTACCTAAGCTGACTCTAGGTATCCAATTATAAGAGTTAAGGTTGAACTACTAACTTTAGAACTTTAGGGTCCGTTTGGACTTAAAAACTTAAGTAGGAGTTAAGTTGCGGACCATTCCTCAAGAGGTTGAGGAAGGAAAGCTAGGGAATAAGTTAAAGTTTGGGTAGTACTTGGTGTCTTTTTCTACTTTTTGGTTTACGGGTCCTTGTAACCTAAGCATCCACATTTCACACACACTTGATCTTGTGTAAATAGTGATCACCCTAATTCATTTCTTGAAGAAAATTTGGTTCTCTTAGTTCTGACTTAGGAGAAGCTTGAAAACACAATTAGATTGGAAGAGTTCCTGCCACAAGAGAGGTGGAGTATATACTCACCTTGAGGATGCGATGATAACATGTCACTTCCTCGGTGCTTGTCTCTTAGGATGACCATCCTACTGGGGGCATGTAAACGCATTGTGCGGTTCAGGTACCATGGGCGACCCTATCTCGAAGTGCCGATTGCCACAGGCTTGAATTCTCTTAAGAAATCCATGGGCGATACTATCTTGAAGTGTCGATTGCTAAGAGTTCTCAGGGTCGCTATGGGCGGTGCTATCTGGAAGCATCGAAAGCCAGGCACCCTTCGAGGTTCGGTGATGGGGATAATGAATCCGACACAGACCATGTTGATAGTTAATCCAAGGTTAGAGGAATCAAAAAAAAAAAAAATGTATATATATATAACCTCAAATAAATCAGACCAATGCACATGCACAGATTCTCTAATCTCTGAGATCAATAAACCCTAGGGTAGAGTTAGAAATCAAGAAAACTTGTATCTGCAACTCGTCCATAGCTGACCTAGTCTGTAACTCAACAACTACTAGGGTACCTTATGATCTAGGGTTAGATGGTTCAACCTAATTTCTATGAAAAGGTCAATTGAGTTAGCTTGGATAACTTGGAGTGTTAAGTCATGCTTGAATTTGCTAGGGACTAGCAAAAACTAGTCATCAGGGTATTTGATTAGCTCATATTTGTGGGCTATTTAGGTATTTAAGTGCCTAGACATTAAGTTAATTTTAACATTTAGATAACATACATTAGGATGTACATAAATTTTCATAGTTTTAGCTTAATGGCATAATTCATGTGTGGCATTCATATCTAAATGCATTTAGAATTAACTTAGAATTGCATGCATTTGATTAGTAGCCAATTAGGTACATTACATGCATTGTTTTAATTAACATAGAAGTTAAGGATTTGTGCATAAATAATCCTAATATTTTATTATTTTATTATTCTTCTTCCTCTTCTATAGGAACGGCTCCGCTTCCTCCTCCGGCGGCCATTCACTCCAGCCACAGCTGCGAGCATTCATCCTCCGTGAAAAGTGGATCTGGAGCCTTCAATGCTCATGCTCCATTTCAAATTTGTGTAGCCATAGCTACAAATAAGGAGGAACGGTTGCCATGCTCGGGAAGCCTTCATCCCTTTTCCTCACTGTGTAGAGAACTTAGTTTCTCATTCGCTCCACTGCCACCAACCTCAACCGCGGTAGAGCTTCGCCACCATAGGCGTGTAGGGTGACAACCTTCACTGCCATTGCAAAGCTCTACATTACAATCTCACTGTGCAACCGCCAGATCCCCTACCCCTGTCCACAGTCACCACCACCACCAACATCTCCATCTTCTTCTTTCTTCTTCCTTTGTTTCTCTTCACCTCAAAAGAATCCATCACTGCCACACCATCACCATCAGCCCTCTTCCCTCAACTCAGACCACCACCAACACCACCTACCTCATCAACCCCTCACGCATCCAATCACAGCCGCCCACCCCTTCTCCTTCATCTTCTTCTCCAGGTGCCTTCCCTGCCACAAACAAAAGGGACCCAAAGTTGTAGTCAGCCCTTCTCCTCCAGCACATGCACCTCCTCTCGGCCCACGTGACTGACACACGCCCCCTCTCCCATGCACGACTAGCAGCGCCTCCAGCACGCACAGCAGCAGCTGCAAGCCGTAGTAGCCTACCATCGCATGCAGCCAGCGTGCTCACCGCTGTGCTTGCGCTGCTCCCAGCCGACTCTCCGCACGCACCATCTCTGCCCGAGCGACAGCTACGCACGCGTGCTACACTTCAGTGTGAAGCAACCAGGAGCGCGTGCCCTTGCACCCTCCTCGCCTCTCCGTGCGCTCCTCTCCTCGACTTCAATAGCAGTAGCAACAGCCAACACCGCCACTCCTCTCCTCCGATCGGCCACCTTCGGCCACAACATGACTTGCTGCCACCACCAAAAGAAGCAGCCCGATAGTAGCTACCTCCAACGAGCTCCTCACCTCCAGCCTTCCCTCCATGCATGCACACGAGCTTCATGAGAGAATCCCTTGTTTCCTTCTCCATTTCTTTTTACTTTCAATGGCATTGCCACCTTTTTCATTTTACCTTTATTAATTAAATATTATGGTGGTTTTATGAGATTTCCCCTTATCTTTCATGTAAATGCGATTTCAATATATTTAGCAATTGATAGCATAATCTAAAGGAGATTTTAGGTTGATTTTTGGGGGAAATATATCGTGAACATCTGTTTTTGACATGTATGAGTTTCAATGAGCCTTTTCCTCCCTCTAGACATGTCCCGCTCTATTTTGAGTGGTTTAATTTTAATTCAATACTTTGATTAGTCGATTTTCCACCACTTAGAACTACAAAGGACAAATCAACTTAATTATCATCTTGTTAAGCAAAAATTGACTCGTCAGTGCCATGTCCTGTCTCTGCTGCATAGCAATATTCTGTTGCTTCATGTTAGCAAGAGCTTTCATGATATTCCCCAACTGATCATCTAAGGGTTGAGAGTATTGGGTGGGCCTAGGTTGTGATGGCAATACCATCATGGGCCCTAACTAGCCACAATTAGTCAACTTCAAATGGTAAATACTCCTACTTAATCATCTGAGGGTCACAACTCCATAATGTTCTGATTTGAGAGGGAAATAAGGAAAAAGAGTTAATTCTGCAGTTTTAACAGTACATCACAAATACAGATTAACCATGGGATCAATCAGGGGTTAATTAAAGGTCAATTGAACATAAAAGACTAAAAAGTGGGTTTACATTGACTGAATTAGGGTTTCACGCATTTCGAGGGAAAATATAGTATCGAAAACCCTAATTATCAACCCCACTTAAATTGAAGAGGTTCTGGTTAGAATAAAATTAATGTAAACCTCATAAAATTCATAGAAAAATATTCTAAGAGGTTTGGTACCTGTGGTTTGACCATCTAAACCCATTTTGACCTAAAATAGAGTTTCAGATGGGAATTTGCCTTAAGTTGGGCTTCTCTATAATTTACCTTATCAAACATAGTAAAAACTCAAATCCAAATTCACCATTAGATTCCTTAGATCCAAATTAGGTTTACACCAATATTTGGGCCCAATCAGAGTCCATCTTGACCTAGTTTGCAATTTAGTCCCTAAAATCTTTATTTCTTACACTCAAGCCCCTAGGTTTCAAGTTCTTACAAAAAGGGCCCTAACTTTCTCATCGCCTTCACAATCAGCTCCCTACTGCCATGGGTGTGAACGGAACCTCCACCACCAACTTTGAGCGAGGATTTCTCACTCGATCTTCGCCCAAATCTCTCCAAACTTGGAGAGATTATTCCTAAGATGATTTTCTACAGATTAGGCCATGTATCAAGATCAACCAAAGCCAGAATCTCGCCAGCGAAGCTTGGAAATTCCAATTTTGAAAACTGACCTTGAAGTAGGATGAACTCGTTTGAATTGACTCTTTGAGGGGCTAAAGAGGTTCTATTTAAACCCCTCAAGGTCCCAACTTCCTCCTCAACCAAGAAATGATTGGGAACAACCCCCCTCTTCCTCCTTCGGCCACCATCTTTTTGAGCTCCAACGACCTCCCCCATCTTCTTCCTCTAGTCAATCAACCTCCAAATTGAAAGAATTACCTTCTTCCCCTCTTCGTCGAGCGTCTTGCCAGCCAAAGCAAGAGCGTTTCCTACCTTGTCTTCATCGTCATTGCCTCGCTGAACTTCACCTTCGTCTTCACGTCCGGCCAACCAAAGCCGGATGCATGTCAATCTTTCTCACCTCGCTAAGTCCCCTATTTTCTCCCTCTTCTCCTCTAGAACGTTTCTACCCACTTATATTCCACTTTCGATCGCTGACCACCACACTCCTAGTACTTCATCTTCTTCACGACCAGCGAGAGCTCTGGCAATTTCAAACCGTGCCACCACGCACGCAAACACACCTCCACGACCTCTGCCGTGTCTCACTCAGCAAAAGCCCCAAAGAAATTTGGGGCTTTGGACTCTCAACCTCCCAGTCATCCAAACCCATCACCGGACAACCCCTCCGACGTTGACAGGTCACCCTACACACCATTGATCCCATTGCACTCGTCGTCCTCTGGCGATCATTCTGAGCTATTTAATTGGGGCTCCTTGCCTGTTTTCTTATCTCAGGTACCTCACCGAACGTCCGCCACCGTCTTTTCTGACTAAGTCTGCCCCACTCTAGCCATTGTCCAACCTGCAACTACCCTCACTCGATGTGGCTTCATCTCTTAAGGGTGGCTGCAGCACCAATTGAATGAAGCATCAGTAGCCGCTGCATCAATTTGAAGCCTCATCCCAACAGCTTCATGCGAAGGACCAGGGACTTTAGTCCCACTTCAGGCATGCCTGAAATTATTTTTGGTTTATAATGTTTTAGCTGCATATGTTGGTTTCCTCCGAGAGGATAGGGGTGAGGTTTCTTATGCACTCCCCACGCACACGCCCTCGCCCGCCATGCACGCTAGCGGGTCTGGGCTCCGAACTGTTCACTTGATTATTGTTCAGCAGAGTTTGAAATTGAGAGAGAGAGAGAGATTTGAGGAGGATGGAGAGGGTTTTATACTTGGAGCATTGGGATTCGTGCCCCTCAGTCAACACTTAGCTACTATTGAGGCTTATGCCTTATGCTTCTGAGGCTTTGGGATGATTAAGTCATCTGGCTCTTGTGCTGACGTACGATTGGCTAACACTGTGGAGTTATTTACTTGTGCTCACGTGAATGAGTGGTTCTGATACTATTGGGATATTTGATTCTGATTAGTGCTTAAATTCTAGGGTTAATTTGTTGGTTTCAACCACCATTTTTAGATCTTTACTTTTACATTCTTATCCCTAACATTTGGGATACATTATTGCTTTATTATTGAATATATTTTTGGTTGATTCACTTGCATTATTGAATATTTTGATTAGTGAACTGATTTGTTACTTGCTCCCTACAAACGACCTTGGACTCACATTTTTCGAAATTTTAAATTTAAATGTCAATACGCTTTTGTTGATTATACTACGACACATATTTCAAACTTGACGAAAGTGTGTTAACAGGTTGGGGTTGTTGGTAGGCACGGGGTGGATACCTGTGTTGTGGTGGGGGTCGTGCTTGGATTGGGTTTTGAAGTGGTGGTGCAAAAGGTTGTTGGAAGTTAGGTCTCTATGTATTTCCCGACCACGCAAAATTTGAATGATTACGCCATCTAGGGTTGCAGGTTTAGGAATATGGGTCATTGTGAATGGTGTGGAGCTCCTCCGAAGCTCCAAGAGGTGCAGGGAAATTAGTGTATGGAGTAACAAAGGTTCCTCCGGCCAGTGAAGAATATGGAAATGAATAGTCAAGAAGTGGTGGTTGTGTCATAGAAAGGTTGTTCACAATTTCCCTCCATATGGGAAACTGAGAAGAAGTGTGTGGTGTAGGTGACTACGAAGAAGTAGATGAAGGTTTAGATAGGAATTTCCATACTTCATCAACTTTCTTCTCTATTATTCCCACCTTATCCAGCTGACTAGCCACTATCTCTAAGTCTCATGTGCTAGATTGGGCTTCGTGTACCCCCGAGTGTGCATGGGAATGGAAGGACTTTCTATTAAACACGCTCATTGAAGCGTTGTTTATAGAGTTTTCGGCCATGCCTTCGAAGAGCTCAAAGGCTGAGTCCTCATCCTGACATAAGAAGTTGCCTCCACATGTGGCATCAACGAAATTTCTTATGTCATCGTGGAGCCCATGGTAAAAGATCTGGACCTGTTGCCAGTGTAGGACACCATGGTGGGGACATTTTTGCAAAAGCTCGTAAAATCGCTCCCAAGCCTCACACATTTGTTCTCCTGAATTTTATGAAAATGTGGCGATAGCCCACCTTAGAGCATTTGTGTGACCTACAGGAAAGTACTTCTTTAGGAACTCATGTTCCAAAGAAGCCCATGTCTCTATTGGTGTAGTCCGTGAAAGGGTTTTAAACCAAAAGGCCATTTTATAAGTGAAAAGGAGAACATTTTCATCAGTAAATGTGTGTTGATCATGGCCTTGCGGACCCAAAGTCTAGGCAAGATTTTTTTGCTCTTCTAAATGATGAAAAGGGTCCTCAGAAGCAAGACCATGGAAGTGGGGGATAACTGCAATGATGTTCAGTTTCACTTCAGCAGCACGACCCCCAGTGGGATAGTGTACTGCAGGCATAGGTGGTGCAACTGTAGGATTATAGTAATCCCGTAGTTGAAGTCTACGAGCTTGGGGACGAGGGTTCGCTAAGAGATTAACAACTTGAGTAAGCTGTTGTACCTGTTGTGTAAGGGTATTCATTTGAAATTGTGTTATACAGGTGTTGTAGGTTAGGTTGTGGACCTCTCTCCAGTTGTGGTTGATTAGGAAAGTTTGGGTAGGGAGGAGGTTAGAACCTATGAAGTGGAGGTGGTGGTGGTGGAGGATGTGCAAAAAGATGAGGAGGAAGTTCTTCAAAATCCTCAAACTGTGCAAAATCGTGGTCATCCTTTGGATGAGTGGAGTGGTGAATGGGAGTTTGAGGCTTAGGAGGTAAAGGATTGAATGTGGAAGGCTTAGAAGTGGAAGTAGAAGCTTGGGCATCAGCACCCAAGGGAGGTACAAGTGATGGGTTCTAGGATCTCCTACCATCCATGAGTCGGCTTTGAAAAACTCTTTTTGAAATCAGTCACAACTCACAACGGAAATCACAATCTCAATCAATCTCAAAATAGAAATCAGAAATCCCAATTTCAATCTCATAGAAATCAAGACCAATCAATCAAGTCAAGCAAGAAAAACACAAATTTTCCCTAGGGTCTGCTACACGGAAATAATAGTATGTAAACAAATGTTTCAGTATAATTGTACTCATCCTAAGTAAGACCTACCATGGTGCAGACCTCTATATCCACCCGATATCTGGATAAGATCAGTGTACGAATCCATACCTTATGGTTGCTCAAGGAGATGAGATAGGAACCCGTGTGTTTATGTACTTAAGTGATCATGTAGTGTGTACATGATAATCAAGCAACATATTTCGTGAAAACGCAATCAGGGTTTCAAGCAAGTTATTATGTCTCCTTTTGAATTAGATTTGATATTTAGAGTTGAATTCCAAGCAACTGGTCTCACTTTTTAATCTCTTTCAAGCAAACGATGGCCTTTTTATGCAAGTCAAATCCAAGAGATGGCAGGAGCTCAAGAAGATTTGAAAATGCATACCTGACTACAGCAATTCTATAAGTGTGCAATTTGACTAAATTGAAATCTAGTAGGAATGCATGAAACCTAAGTATGGATTCCTATATCATGCTGCTGCTAGATAAGAGATGAAGTCTTTTTGGTATTTTTGATTTTGTAATTTCTTTTGAATTTTCGATAATGCAACAAACAAAATCAAATCGAAAAGGAAATCGATATGGAGAAAATTGAGTCGATGAGAGATGAGTAGAGAGAGATAAAGAGAGTGATAGTCTAAAGAGTCCAAGTTATTACAATATGCTCTCACAACTTATGCTTAACAAAATATCCTAAGTAAATAGTCCTAAGTCTAAACTACACTATCTACACTAAGTAAGCAAAAAAATGCAGCTCCTATGAGAAAAACTCCTTCTGGAAGTCAGGTCAAAATTGTAGCGAGTCCACTAGGAAAACGAATCCTCCAGGAAGAAGACACTATTCCTCCTACTCCTAGTCAAGTGCTGTAGAAACACCAGATGATTAGTAAGACAATTATATACAAAAACAAATCAAAAAATAAACTGAATAAAAGATGATTGCAACAAAATCGTGTTGTATAAAAACGATGTTTTAATGGTGTCGTTATTGTAGTATAATGTCACAATGTAAACAGATGTCATGTCATTTTATTTAATTACATAATTTTTTCTAGTTTATTTTAAGTCATTCACTGGAAAGCAGTTATTGCATCACTCTCTATGTTCCAAAAATTTTCTTTTACTCCAAAAATGTCAATTATATTTACAAAATGAATCAATGAGTCAAAGAATGAATAAAGGAGTTAATTATGTGCAAAAGAACCAATTAATACTCACTACAATGCCTTAAACATATTTACAGTAAACATGCATCAAAAACTAAGTATGGCTTCTCTATGTTAGTTATGTACAACTATCCTAAATAATACCTAAGTATAGGTACAAAAATAATTATTAATATATGCCATAATAAATATACTAACATATACTAATAACTTTAATAATATGTGCTATATATACAATAACATATAGAAGTGTCGCTATAGTCTTATGAAACATATATACAACATATAAGACAAAAGAGCTATATTTGCTAACATAAATATGCACCTACAGTGACAGACATATATGTCACTAAAAAGACCTTACAAATATATATATATACATAATAAGCCTTATAAGTATACTATCCTATTTTACTCTAACTATATATATTATACATACATATATATATATATACACACACAAATGTATACTCTATACATATATATTATTATATATATATACATATTATACATATATTACATATACACTTAGTATACACAGAACACACACACTCATAACACACTCAACACACAGAACACAAACACTTAACAAACACTCACTCACACACTAACACAAACACTCCAATACTTAGCTATTTTTCAGCTCTTTTCTCGCACAACTCTCCTCAACTTAACAAAAATTTTGGTTTTTTTATGGGCGAACCAGGTTTTTCATGGGATACATAGTACCCTTAAGGGTGGGATCAGACCACTACTAAACTCGATTCTAGTTTTTATCATGTATATTTTTATCCAGTTTCTCTCGAACCCAAAGCAGGTCCAAATCAGGCTCAGTACTATGTACATGGGCTCCCAGCCCACTTGCTAATTCTCAGTAAATGCTTGTGCATGCTCAGTGGTATCAGGGGAAGAGTAATGGGTAATGGTTGCATCGAGCGCTGATGACTGAGGGACCTCGGTGCAACATTCAATTTATACACCTCAACTCACTCATCAATCCACGATGTGACACTATCATAGCACCACTTTCGGCACTGCACAGTGTGTTTTGGAGGTGATTTTGGCCTCTAAATTGAAGGCCTTCATGAAGTCCAATTTATAAATAAATTATATGGTTGTAAAGCCCTTACATTGAACTAATTAATTGTATAGTTAATTTATGATTATAAGTTATTTAATTATATATAAAAATTAATTAAAGTTAGGGATTTATACATGTTAATTTAGGGTTTAAATCCTTAATTAATGTATAAATTGATAAGTTAATCATGCAATTGACTTTATAAATAGTTAATTAACATATTAAGGTATTTATTATACATTTTTAATTTATTTTAGAACATGTATTTTAATTTATGTATATTTATATACATGTTTTTATTAGATATGTACATATTTAAATTATAAAAACTATTATACAGTATAAATATAATATAAATAGAATGAAAATATTTAAAATTAATGTATACAAATGTACAATATAAATTACCTCAGTAATAACTTAATTTACTAATTTATTTTATTTTAACTTAATAATTTACGTAATTAACTTAATAACTTAATTACCTACAATAATACACAAATAAATTAATGTATAGATATCATACAGTATATAATAATTATTTAAATACGTATGTACAATATCATACACTATGGTACAAGTATACTTATTTATTTATAGTTATCCTAGTATAAATACATTTACTCTAATGTAAATAAATATATAATTATATAATAAACTCATATGTACAATAAATCATCCTAAAACTTATTTAAATACATATAATACACTTATAAGTTATCTATGTACAATAGTTACGTATACTACATTATTTGCATATAGCTTAGGATTATATACGTGGTATTTTTAGATGTTTTTGAGTATTTTTGAGTTTTCATGGTGTTTTTGTGCTTAATAGAGATATGAGAAGAGAGAGAAAAGATTAGATGGGCGGAGAAGAATTTCTTTTTGTGATCTTTGAACTTGATTCTTTTATTAAGTTTCAAAGTATACCAAGTCGGGGGTTCGGAATACTTTGCAACTTTTCAAACACCTAAAGGAATACCTAATCTTACTCAAGAATAGTTTATTTTATTTTTTTTATGATTTTTTTATTATGTTTATTTATTTACAAATCTCATCCACAAGAGACCTAAATGGATATAAACCTAAGTAGCACAAGGTCTCCTTTTCAGAGTTAACTGCTGGAATTGTGATGTAAACAATCAAAAGCATTTAACATAACACAAGGAAGGTGTTTGAGTGTTTAAACAAGATTGACTTTAATTTCATTCCAAAACCATGAATGGACAGTTAAACTTGTTACATGTGCTGACATGAGATTTAAAAACCAATAATAAGAACTTCAAATCAAATTTAAGTCAAAATTCTGATACATGAATGCTTGTTACTAACTTCCTATCCTTGTACAATAAATCAGCACCTAAAACAATTCAAAATCCACCTTAAAGATCCTATTCCCCAAACCCTGTTGCTGCTCATCAAACCAGCAGCTACTCCTGCTATAATTCAGCAACCATTGCTGCTGAAATCACGAAATCCAAGTGATATAGACACATCTACTTAGGTTAAAAATGCCTAATCATGCATGTTCTTATGCATAGATTTGCATTTCATGTTATAAATATTACATAGCATGCATCATTCTGCATTTAGAGTAGTTGTATATATTTTAGGATTATTAGGTCTTTTTTATGGTCAAGAGAGAAGAAGATTTATTTTAGGGCCTCGGATGGACGATCGGACCGTACGAATCTGACCAGAACGACGATCGGAGTCTAACGCCTCCAAAATCATCTAGATCGGAGTCCCATAGCATCATACGAAGTCTGAGGAAGATCAACAGCCAGGGGGCAATGCGACATCCATGTAAGTTTCGGATGAAAAATTTGACCATACAGATGGATCCGGAGCAACGATTGCAGTCCGGTAACGTGGGAATCTTCTCGATCGCTACACCGTGGCACCCTCTACAAAAGAAAGAAGAATGGACCTCCTAGATGGCCCCACATGGTGCCATCTCGGCTGCCCAACATCAGCCAGCAATGCCCACTCCCACCTCTCCATCATCCATGATGTCATTCTCAGCCGTTGGATCTTGATCTAATGGCTGAGAAGCCTCCGCACCGCACGCCTCTTTGCGACGCAAGCGAGAGCCCAGCACAGTGGTTAAGCACTCTCTACGGATCAAGGGGCGCGAGTTCGAGACCTGCAGCACCCCCCCTTCGTCAATTGGATGTGTGCGCATGCAGCAGCAGCAGCAGCACAACGCCAGCATGCACCACCAACGCACATGCGCGCACGCCAGCACATACCAGCACACACACCAATAGGGTCTCCACGCAATCTACATGCATGAGGTGGGACAGCGTAGCTCGCATGGGCAGGCGCATGCTTGGTTGGTGCCAGCCTTCAGCGATAGCCTAGCAGACATTCAGCGATGCTTACAGCCATCGCTAATTGTTTGCACGCCAGCAAGGCCAGCTACGTGCGTGAGCGGGTGTGAGCTGCCTATAGCGACACTTACAGCGACGACCTGGAGGTCGCTAATGGTCCCATGCCTATTCTAGCCTCTTTTCATCCACTATAAAAGGACCTACACCCCCTCCCTTCTAAGCCATCTCTACCTACTCTACTTCCACCTACTCCCAAGCTCTAGGAAGCCTACCAACGCTTTGTTAGAGCTTGCTCTCAAGCTCCCAAGGTGCCTATTAGTGTAACGAAACTCTGCTCCACCAAATACTCCAACTTCCCATCACCATTTGTAGGTCGCCTTGGAGCCGTCCTCCCACCTCCATTCCGGAAGCAGATCATCTCTGCCTTCTCACCTCCATTTCAGAGCTACGCTGAAGCTTTCCTCTACCCGATGTCCTCCCACTTCTAACCTCCATCGTCCTACTTCCCAATTCGTTCATCCAAGCTTCCACCAGGCATCGTCATCTCACTGAACAGCTGCTTCGGGAGATTTCTTCTCACCTCCCCCTCTTTTCATATTTGCTAGATTATTGCAATTGACATTCATACAATATATCATATTCGATTCTCTCTCTCTCTCTTGTGATTGCTTGTCATTTTATTTCAAAAATAAAAAAATAACAAAACCACAAAACACCAAAAAGAAACAAATCGAAGTGTGGTTTTCATACAAAGTAAACGTCACCTCCCTGTGTTCGACCCAGGACTCCCTTGGAGTTTTGGTATAAATTATATTTGATCATCATTGCTGGGGAGGTAACGAAATTTACTTTATTGTTTTCTATGCTTGTTTGCATTTACATAGCACTAACCCCGCTTGTCTTTGATCTACTGTCTTGCAGGTACCCTAGCATGGAGATCCAAGTGCGGTAGATCGGAATAAAGTGCGGGTAGGGTACTTTGTAAGTGTCCCCCACATTCCCCCCCACTAGTTTATTTCACCACACTAATAACTCAAATCCAAATCAACTTAGGTGCTTTTTATAAACCCTAGGATAGATTTGGTTGTTTGTTTGACACCTCCACTCATCTCACCCTAGCATATATAAAAAATAAAAATAAAAAAATGTACTTTTCTCTTGTGGGATTTTCTGAAAGCTACACACTTAACACCCACAACTTCTCACCCTAAGGTGCACAATCACATTGATTCTACTACTTAACCAAGATATGACCTGTGGACCCGGTACACTTAACTCAACACACAAATAAGTGAGTAGAAATCTGATTAGGTAAAGACTTTTTGTGTACCTTAATCAAGTGGTGCAATAAGCCAATTGCTTGAACTGTTTAGGCCGCACCACTCAATCTAAAATCGATCCATCAAGTAGCTTGACACTTAGTGTTGATCTTAGGGCTGAACCAGGCACTCCACATTATTTTTTATTTTTAAAGGAACATATCATCACTCGTGCTTTCAAAACCTGGAGTGTTCTACTAAACCTTCATTGAACCAACCTAAGAATTAAACCCTAAAAGCTACTAAAGAAGGTTAAATCCTAAAAGACGCATCATCAAATAACCTTATTTGAAAACCCTGGTTGTGCATGCACACACATTTTAACTGATCATTAAGGGCACAACCCATCTAAAGGGCCCATCACATTCCAAGAGCACAATCATCCCAAGCCTAATTAAAATCGAGTAGACGTTGGCCTTAAGGATTGATTCGCTCTTTGAGGCATAGACTAAGATTTTTTTCGATTAATCTACTTCTTCTGGTCCATCTGATGTCTAGCTAGGGGAGCAGTGTCAAATGATCGCGACTGGGGGGTACACTAGGAATCGGAGGCGTAAACCAAAGGAAAAACCTTTTCCCCAGTCCCTCCATCTAACTGGTTGGATTGACCGGATAAAAGTAGACCAAATCATTTATAATCTCAAGATGGGTCCTGGGAGTCTATAGGTCTTTAGGCTAACCGACCTATGGATAGGGTTGATTGCTTGTACTACAGGGCTCCTTTCTCTCTTATGATTTCCCCCTTGCCCAAGAATGTATCCTTCCACATCTTTCACACATTTCCAATCCAACCCTTCTACCACCACTTATCCCCAAGATGATTACTATCCCGACTTGAATTCTAATTACCCATCCACTAGCTGGGATTACTTTGATTGGGGATACGAATCCGGACCTCAGTGTCTAGGGCCTAACCCTGGACAATAAGACTATGATTACTATCCTTCCCAGAGATACAATGATTATAGATCTCCACCCTTTGATGATCAACCTAATCAGATCTACAACCATGAAGGATATGTTGATTATAACACCTACCCTCCCCAGTATTCCATTGACAATAGGTCATCACCATTCTTTGAACAACCTAAAATGACCCACTATCAGGGAGGGACCCGAGAACCTAGATATCTTGACTCCCCTAGATTGAACCCAAACCCACCCAACCTTGAACCAAACCAGTCAGTTCAGGTGAACCAGATCCAGGGTAGGGTGTTGGCTAATTTGAGGAACACTATACAATCTTTAGAAGCTTAGCCAACACCATGCACTGAAACACTGGAGCCTAGGATCTAAATGATTGATGAACTTAATAGTTCTCTATTGGATTTGCTCCAAAGTGTTAGGGATAGGGACCTGGGAGAGTGTCTTCTTAGGAAATTGTTGAGGTTGAGGATGAAATTTGTGGTTGTCCTAGTCAAATCTTGGGATGATTCTCAAGATGAATCCCCTTCAGGAGAGCCAATGTTTGAACCTGCTCAGGCCCCTATCATACATATTCTGAGATTGGAGATGACTAGATTGGTCTAGAGCAACCCCTTGAGGATGAATCGAGTTTCTCATCCAAGATCCTAGAGCCAGGGAATGACGAAAATGTCTCCACGGACCATGAAATGACATATGATTTTGAGACATATATAAATGAGGATCATGGATTCTTTGATTCTGAGGGTGAGGAATCTCTTAGTGAAGTCTCACTTGAGCTTAATGAAGATGATTTTAGTGAGACAAATGGGCTCGAGTAGCATGACGAACCATTTGATAGCCCGTTCATTGAAGATTTGGATTCGGTTGGGGCTAACTTGGAGGATTCGAATCCTCATTTGCTGGAAGATTCAATCAATAGCCCCATTCCTCAACCACACCCCAAAGAGATTGATTTTGATTTAGAAATCATTACACCCAAGTCAATCCTGATTCAGCTGCAATTGTTGAAGTTGGGTACTTTAGAAGGGGTGTACAACGATTTGGAGGTCCCGGAGCTTAAGCACTTGATTTTAGAGCATAGGAATTTGGTTATGAAAATCTAGGAGGCTAATTTTGAGGGAACTACAATTTTGGATCTATGGGTACCTATTGACCTGAAACCACCTACCTTTTATCAGAACCCTTATGATATCTTTCACGTGCTACCCAAGCCTAGAATAATTGACTATCTTCCTTAGCTGAACTATAAGTGGACACCCGATTTTAATGAATCAGATCAACTCGTTGTCCAACACTTTGGTCTTGGGTTGCACACCACAAAATCGTAGGCCCCACCCCACAAACACAATAATCTTAGGTTCTGGGTGATTTTCATCCAGAACCTTAAGACCACTCGACCTTGGGGCATGGGTCAGCACCATAATCTGGTCCACGTCTATGGACATCTCATGCTGGTAGGTCGGAGGATTAATCTTTTGATTTTGATTTTGGACCTGCACTTATAAATTCTCAATTTCTTGTATGTATTTTATGCCTAGTTGAAGGCATTAAATTTAGCACGTGTTTATATTTCACGCTCTCTGCAGAGCTAACTGGATTTCTCACGATGGTCAGGTAATATTCTATTTACTCCGCCCTTTTCATGTCTTTGTTTTTACAATGAAGACATTGCATCATTGGGCATGGGGGGTGGATAATAAATTCTTGAGATCATTTTATTAAGTCTGTAGAATTTCTTTTCGTTTCTTATAAAAAAATTGAAAATTCAAAAAAAAAAGAAGAATTAGGAGAAGGGAACTTAGGCATTTGGAAGTTATTAACTTTAGAAAATGATACAATATGACCTAAATACTTAGACTCTTCAAGTCTTCAGGCTTAATTAGCCCGAGTGTCCACTCGAATGTGGACTTAGTCTCAAGTCCTCACCAGTTAAAATTCATTTTAATTTGGTAAATAAATTGGGATGATAAGTATGCGACTTATCAACCCGCCCTCTGCTTTGGGGGGACTTTAAGCTTAAGCATCTACACACTTTTCGCACTGACTCAATTTTCGACGGTTTCTTCGGAAATTGGGTAGCTAATGAACTATCCAGGGTGGTATGGCTGGCAAGTTGTCGGTGGTAACTGCTCATCGGTCGGTTGTCTAGAGCCCATCACAAGATCATTTTCATTGTACTACCTTCAGGTAAATCTTAGATTAGAGAAGCCACCTACTTAGAAAAAAAAGAAAAAGGAGAAAATAAAAGAAAATAAACAAAACCACAATTCACCGTACGAGTATAACTGGCAAGTTGCCATGGGTAACAGCCCATTAGCCGATTGCCCAGAGCCTAGCTCACAAAAATGCACAATAATTCCCAAAACACTTAGGGAAGAAGCATGGAAGTAGAATAAACCGGGGAGATATACACTGGATTCACCCTTGTGTTGACCCCATAAATAAAAAAAGTAGGGAGAAAGCTACCATTCAAAGGGATAAACCTCTAAGCAAGGTCACCTAGGGTCGTAGAGACCCAAAGTCCATTTTAACGATCGCTTAGTGAGTTTTTCACTCTTTCCACCAGATGCTTAGCACTTAGAGTCCTTTTCGAGTCTTGGGTGGGTCGGATAGCCATAAAATGTTATCCCGACACTCTCAACTCCAAAAGTCCAAAAAATTAGAAGAGAAAAAAAAGCAAAAAAAGTATATCTTCCCTTTTCAAATAAGGCGAGGACTTGGGCGGTCTACATTCTGGCAAGACACCCGGGCACTGTTTAGTTTTCGTTGTTTAGGACCTTAGTTGAAATTTTCTATTATTAATAAATGACTTAGGCCTAAGCGATCTAATCCTAATTTTCTTCTTATACATAGCATGTAGTTTAATTTTTCTAGGGACTAGCAAAAGATAGGCATGGGGGTATGATATAGACACATCTATTTAGGTTAAAATGCCAAATCATGCATGTTCTTAGCTTAGATTTGCATTTCATGTTATAAATATTTCATAGCATGCATCATTCTACATTTAGAGTAGTTGTATATATTTTAGGTTAATTAGTTCCTTTTTATGATCAGGAGAGAAGAAGATTTATTTCAGGGCCTCGGATGGATGATCGGACCGTACGAATCTGACCAGGACGACGATCGGAGCCTAACGCCTCTGAAATCGCCTAGAACGGAGTCTCGTAGCATCATACGAAGTCTGAGGAAGATCAATGGCCAGGGGGCAATGCGACATCCATACAGGTTTTAGATGGAAAATCCATCCATATGGATGAATCCGGAGCTACAATCGCAGTCTGGTAACACGGGAATCTTCTCGATGTAAGCACTGTGGCACCCTCTACAAAAGAAAGAAGAATGGACAGCCCAGATGACGCCACGTGGTGCCATCTCGGCTGCCCAACATCAGCCAGCAACGCCCTCTCCCACCTCTCTATCATCCGTGATGTCATTCTCAGCCGTTGGATCTTGATCCAATGGCTGAGAAGCCTCCGCACCGCATGCCTCTTTGCGACGTAAGGGAGAGCCCAACACAGTGGTTAAGCGCTCTCTACGGATCAAGGGGTGCTGGTTCGAGACCCGCAGTGCCCCCCCTTCGTCAATTGGATGCGTGTGCATGCAGCAGCAGTGGTAGCATAGTGCCAGCATGTACCACAGCGCGCGTGCGCGCACGCCAGCACATACCAACGCACACACCAGTAGGGTCTCCGCGCAATCTGCGTGCATGAGGTGGGACAGCGCAGCTCACATGGGTAGGCGCATGCTTGGTTAGTGCCAGCCTTCAGCAACAGTCTGATAGACATTCAGCGACACTTACAGCCATCGGTGATTGTTCGCACACCAGTAAGGCCAGCTACGTGCGTGAGCGGGCGTGAGCTGCCTACAGCGACACTTACAGTGACAACTTGGAAGTCACTAATGGACCCATGCCTATTCTAGCCTCTTTTCATCCCCTATAAAAGGACCTACACCCCCTCCCTTCCAAGCCATCTCTACCTACTCTACTCCCACCTACTCCTAAGCTCTAAGAAGCCTACCAACGCTCTATTAGAGCTTGCTCTCAAGTTCCCAAGGCGCCTATTAGTGTAACGAAACTTTGCTCCACCAAATACTCCAACTTCCCATCCCCATTTGTAGGTTACCTTGGAGAAGTCATCCCACCTCCATTCCGGTAGCAGATCATCTCTGCCTTCTCACCTCCATTCCGGAGCTACGCTGAAGCTTTTCTCTATTCAACGTCCTCCCACTTCTAACCTCCATCGTCTTGCTTCCTGAAAATTTATGGTGTAGACTTGGATAGGTTGTGTTAATAAAGTGATTTTATTGTTGAAATGCGTATGGTGGTTAACCTAATTCGAGCCTAACCATCTCTTTACAAAATTTTTTACCTGGCCTACTTGATTTTATCTTGGTCACTTTTAGGCCTAGGGTCGAACTCAGGGAAGTGGGATTTGAAGAAGTTTCTACGCCTTTCCTACAACGAATCTCTTCCGTTCGTTTATTGTGTTTTTGGTGTTTTTCTATTTAAGATTTTTTTTTAATAATTCTTGTCCTTGAGGCACACCCTCAAAATCAGGTTCTTGGCTTTGAGCCAAATCAGGGTTCTAAAACTGGTCTTGCTATTTGTAAGACTGAGTACCTGCAAGTCAAGGATTATCTTTTCTCTTTTATATATTTTTTTTATCTTTTTACTAGTAGGAAAGAGAAACAAAAATAAAGTAAATATAGTATATATATATGTATATATTATATATGTATAAAGGGGTGGGGGTGGAGGCAGAGATGGAGTGTAGCACGGTGTCAAGTCGGTTGTCGTCTAGGAAGACTCAACCAACAGGACGAAGTGCCGTGTGTAAGGTGGATTGATGGAAGATGAGTGCGAACATGCTTTCTGTACACGTGTATCGAGGAATATCAGCAACTGGTGCAGATATTCCCGCGATACAACGTATGGTAAGTAATATGAAAATATATATATATATGTATATATGTAAATATATCTATATGTATATATATATGGTTATAAATATATAGGTATATTTGTAGTTATATATGTATATATATATATATAGATATGTATAGATAGATATATGTATAAATGTGTATATATATATATGTATATGTATGTATATATAGTTATAGATATATATGTATATATGATTAATACATAGTTATATAAGTACTAATATATGTATAGATATATGTATATATATATGTATATAAATATATATATATGTATGTATATATATATATAAGTATATATTAGTGTATAGGTGTGTGTACGAGAGTGTGAGTGTGTGTGTGTATGTGTGTGCAGAGAGTGTGAAAGAGTGCTGTGAGAGAGAGAGAGAGAAGGAGAGAGAGAGCTGCTGGAGTTGGCGTGAAGGAGTGCGGTTAAGGCATCTACAGCTTCAGGGCCGATGTCTGGTGTCCGCGTGCGCACATGCAGGCACGTAGGCGTGCGGAGAGGTGCTCGCTGGGAGGGAGTGAGCACAGGGAAGAGAGGCCGCAGCGCACCGCGCTGCGTGAAGAGCAGGCGCTGAAGCAGGCGGGTGTGGGCGAAGGGAGAAGTAGACGCAGACACTGAAGTGGGCGGGCATTGGCAGACGTGGGTGCATGCAGAAGCGCGGGCGGGCGCTGAAGCGGGACGCAGGCGCGGGCTAGCGACGGTTGCGGCACGCCGGGTGACCGGTTAAGTGAGAAACTTACCTGTCACCGCACTGTAACCACAGTGTTCCGCTGAAATGTGTGAACAGTGGCTATAGTGCTGGGGCGAGCCACGCGACCGGTCGTGTCCGGTGCTATGAGTGTGGGAGGCATGAGCGGTTCGGTGCGCTTGCAGAAGAGGTAGCGCCGGCTACTGGCTTGCGCGGAGAGGGAGCACGACAGGGTGCGCGGAGAGGGACGCAGGCGCCTGCTGGTGTGCACGGTGGAGGGCGAGGGCGACCTGCTGGCTTGAGCGGTGGCTTATGCACGCGGAAGAGGAGTCTGGTGCAGTGCTGCTGCTGTGCGGAGCTTGAGCTTCAAAGCTTGAAGCTCCTGCTCCAATGGCGAAAATGGCTGAACAGAGAAGACCACCACGTCCACCAGCTCTTTGATGAGCTGGGCAGTGGTGGACTCACAGTGGTGGTTGTGCACCACTGTGAGGTGCTCCTGCCCACAGAGTGGCTCCTCAGAGGAGGAGAGGCTGCGTATGGAGGGAGAGGGGAGGAGACGGCCTGGAGAAGAGCTGCAGTGTGTTGGGTTTTTTGGCGTGGACCAAGCTCTCTTGCAAAGAAGGCAGTCGTGCCTTTTTAAAGAGGAAGAAGGCATGCACAGCCATGCCCTGGCTGTGCATGGCTATGCATGCGGCTGCAGGACAAGCAGGGAGTGGCTGCTATAGAGCATGCTGAGCAGGACATGGCGCGAGGAAGAGGCCGCCATGCATTGCAGCCGCGGAGAAGAAATTCAAAGTCAAATAAAGTAAAGATGGTGAATTTGCAAAGCATCACTTGAGGAAAACGTTAATTTCACGGCCAATTTATTCACTCTCCTCCCCTCTCAAATAAATGCATGCATGCACGTATTTTTACAAATGTGACTATGTCTACCTAATATGCACTAGCAATGCTAGGAAATAGCACAAGATGGCACAATTGTTGGTGTATTTTTGCTGTGCAATCACTTCCCAACTCCTTCATCCGAGCTTCCGCCAGGCACCGTCATCTCACTGAACAACTGCTTTGGGAGATTTCTTCTCACCTCCCCCTCTTTTTATGTTTGCTAGATTATTGTAATTGACATTCATACAATATATCATATTCGATTCTATCTCTCTCTTGTGATTGCTTGTCATTTTATTTCAAAAACAAAAAAAGAACAAAACCATAAAACACCAAAATGAAACAAATCAAAGCGTGATTTTCATACAAAGTAAACATCGCCTCCCTATGTTTGACCTCAGACTCCCTTAGAGATTTGGTATAAATTATATTTGATCACCGTTGCCGGGGAGGCAACGAAATTTACTTTATTATTTTCTATGCTTCTTTGCATTTACGTAGCACTAACCCTGCTTGTCTTTGATCTAGTGTCTTGCAGGTACCCTAGCATGGAGATCTAAGTGTGGTAGACCGGAGTAAAGTACAAGTAGGGTACTTTGTAAGTGTCCCCCACATTCCCCCCCACTAGTTTATTTCACCACACTAATAACTCAAACCCAAATCAACTTAGGTGCTTTTTATAAACCCTAGGATAGATTTGGTTGTTTGTTTGACACCTCCACTCATCTCACCCCAGCATATATAAAAAATAAAAGAAAAAAATGTACTTTTCTCTTGTGGGATTTTCTGAAAGCTACACACTTAACACCCACAACTTCTCACCCTTAGGTGCACAATCACATCGATTCTACTACTTAACCAGGATTTGACCTGTGGACCCAATACACTTAACTCAACACACAAATAAGTGGGTAGAAATCTGATTAGGTAAAGACTTTTTGTGTGCCTTAATTGTTGACGAAGCTAGATCGTGTTTTAAGAGATGTTGCGTTGTAGTATAGACGAAATTGCCTCGAAAACAAATAAGAATTTATTACTCGAAAACCTAAGTATCCGAGGTCGAACACAGGGAGCAAATGTAATTGAACACTTATAGTTACTCAAAACCTAATACAGAATATAAATGCAAGAATTTAAGAGTCAATTGTAGCAAGAATAGAGAAATTGGACGTCTGATTCCATGATCAGACGTCTTAAAAAGATATTTTCTCTTTAAGCTCTTATTTCCTTCTGCTTTCTCATCTTTCTTTTCTTCTTCTTCTTTCTTTCTCTTTAGTTCTACTCTTTCTTATTTTCCTCTATCTTCTGCCTTTAACTTTCTTCCTTCTCTTTCTGTCTCTGCTTGTCTTCTTCTTCAGCTGCTCCTCTTCTTCCTTCTTTTCCTTCCTTGGCTTCTGCCTGGATTTCCTTCAACCTTAGCTCCCCTCTTTCTTTCTCTTCTTCTCTTTGGCCTTCCTTCCTTCTTCTTCCTTTCTGCAGCTAAGTGTCCTTCCTTCCCTTCTTCGCTTTCACCTTGCCTTAGCTACGCCTTCCCTCTTCCTTCTCTTCTTCTTCCCTGTGTATGCACACAGAAGCAAAACCTATCCCCTACCCTCCCTGCGTCTCTCTCTCTCTCTACTTCTCTCTCAGGTATGCTCTCCCAGAGCTGCGTAATCGGGTCGGGTATCACGCGCCTGGGTCCAAACGCTCCGGTGTGGTGTAGTGCTTGAGGAGTGCTAGGTCTAGGTAATCGGGTCGGGTGCCAGATCCGTGGGGGCTGGTCGTGGACGAGGCATGAGCGAGTGAGGGTGAGGGACCTCACCCCTGTGTTACTTGAGGCAGACAACTAAAAACACAAATTCAATTTAAGTGGTGCCACTCACCTCTGAGTTTACGAGGTGGGACTAAATGTCCCACTTGTTTCTTCGCTTGAGCCTATGGGAAATTCTCGCCTAATTAGGGCAGCAAGGCTCCTTACAGAGCCACTCACTTGGCTGGAGACGTGCACGCCCACATCGCGGATCACCTGGGTTGGTTTGCCTAGAGTGTAGCAACCTGGGATGAAGCTCGCAAGCAAGCTTGCTCCGTGCGTCAATGGTGGAATGGGAACCTAACCTGAAACACACAAGTACAGCCTCGCAGCCCCATTAAAACACCTAAGGAGCTTTTCCATGTCTTGTCAACGGTGAGATGGTGGGTGGCAGGCCACGGGGCGACCTAGTCGTGCCTGCCTTGGTCGCTCTGTGACCGTGCTTATGGGTTAGGTCGGGGGGCATTTAGGGACGTGTTGGCGGTCGATGGATGGGCGGAAGGTGATCAGTGGATGATGGCAGAGGTAGTGAGGTGTCTGGCGAGGCGTGTGGAGGTGCAGAGCGGTGGAAGCGCCTCACCGGTGGGCGGCTGGAGATGGAGAAGATGGCGGTGGACAGCGGCTACGAGGGGTCGAAAAGTGGAAATAGAAATAGGGGAATTGAAGAGGAGATAGAGAGGAGTAATTCTAACCTAACTAAATGGGCGAAGGGGGAGAGGTGGCAGCTGGCTGTACCTGCTGTCACTAGAGAAGACGATGTCGAGTGGAGGGAGAGCGGCGACAATGAAGGGGCTAGAGGCGTGCGTGCGGGTGTTGCACGATGCGGAGGGAGATGGTGAAGGCAGCTCTGCCACTAGTAGTGTGGTAGAGCGACGAGAAAGAGGAGGGGGGCTCACCAGAGCTCGCTGGACTCCTGACCAGAGGAGGAGATGAAATTGGGGTGAATCTCTGGACAAGTCGAGCTGAAGAGATGCAGCCGAAGTTGAGGATCCTTTTATAGGCACTGGCAAGGGCTCTTGTGCTTGGAAGACAAGCTTCCAAGCGCAAGAGTCCTCAATGGAGTAGGAAATCCGTGGGATACCCAAATCTCTCGAGCATTTGCACGAGAGATTGGGTGCGATTTAGATCTTGTGAATACGCTCAGATGGAAGGGAATTCCTCAGAGAATCTCCCTTCCAAATCTGGGAGGAGATCTTTGAGGAATCAGGGAGTACTCCCCCTCCATTCATCGCCGGAGTAGGATTTCTCCCCATTAATGGTGGAGGGACCTGATTGTAAGAGTGTCGAGGAAGTTAGGGGGATCTGTGCAAGGGTTTTTCAAAAGTTAGGGGCCAGAATGTAATTGGGTGGACCATTTTGCAAAGTAGGTCAAGATGACCTCCCCTTAGGTCCAAATTTTGGTACAAACCCAATTTGGACCTAAGGAATCCAATGGTGAAGTTGGATTTTAGGTTTGACCACGTTTGACTGGATATTTTGCACAAAAACTCAAATTAGGTCAAATAATGAGCTAGGACCCAAATCTAGGTCAAAATAGGTTCCAAAGGCAAATTTGATGGTTCTAAACCCTATGGGATATTTTTATATAAATTTTAGAGGGCTTAGTTGATTTTTATCCTATCCAGAACCTTGTGAAATTAAGCGGGTCTATTTAAGGGTTATAGAATGTCATTTAATTCTTGGATTGCACAATAACCCATTTCTGACTGAACCAACCCACTTTTCATCTTATTTAGACCATTTGACCTATGTTTAGCCTCTAAGAAATATAGTTGATGTATTGCAATGGTAAAATTACAGTTTTAACCTATGTTTCATGTTTTCTTCTCAGAACATTAATTCCTTGAATTAGGCCCTTCTCTAGGTTATGTAGGAGCTATTATTCTCTTTCTTAGGTCAAAATAAGCTAGTTAGGGCTCATGATGAGGCTCTCATCATTAATCAAGTGGTACAATAGGCCAATTTCTTGAACTATTTAGGCCGCACCACTTAATCTAAAATTGATCTATCAGGTAGCTTGCCACTTAGGGTTGATTCTTAGGGTTGAACCAGGCACTCCACATTATTTTTGATTTTTAAAGGAACATATCATCACCCGTGCTTTCAAAATCTGGAGTGTCCTACTAAACCTTGATTGAACCAACCTAAGAATTAAACCCTAAAAGCTACTAAAGAAGGTTAAATCCTAAAAGACGCATCATCAAATAACCTTATTTGAAAACCCTGGTTGTGCATGCACACACATTTTAACTGATCATTAAGGGCACAACCCATCTAAAGGGCCCATCACATTCCAAGAGCACAATCATCCCAAGCCTAATTAAAATCGAGTAGACTTTGGCCTTAAGGATTGATTCGCTCTTCGAGGCATAGACTAAGATTTTTTTCGATTAATCTACTTCTGCTGGTCCATCTGATGTCTAGCTAGGGGAGCAGTGTCAAATGATCCCGACTGGGGGGTACACTAGGAATCGGAGGCGTAAGCCAAAGGAAAAACCTTTTCCCCAGTCCCTCCATCTAACTGGTTGGATTGACCGGATAAAAGTAGACCAAATCATTTATAATCTCAAGATGGGTCCTGGGAGTCTATAGGTCTTTAGGCTAACCGACCTATGGATAGGGTTGATTGCTTGTACTACAGGGCTCCTTTCTCTCTTATGATTTCCCCCTTGCCCCACAATGTATCCTTCCACATCTTTCACACATTTCCAATCCAACCCTTCTACCACCACTTATCCCCAAGATGATTACTATCCCGACTTGAATTCTAATTACCCATCCACTAGCTGGGATTACTTTGATTGGGGATACGAATCCGGACCTCAGTGTCTAGGGCCAAACCCTGGGCAATAAGACTATGATTACTATCCTTCCCAGAGATACAATGATTATAGATCTCCACCCTTTGATGATCAACCTAATCAGATCTACAACCATGAAGGATATGTTGATTATAACACCTACCCTCCCCAGTATTCCATTGAAAATAGGTCATCACCATTCTTCGAACAACCTAAAATGACCCACTATCAGGGAGGGACCCGAGAACCTAGATATCTTGACTCCCCTAGATTGAACCCAAACCCACCCAACCTTGAACCAAACCAGTCAGTTCAGGTGAACCTGATCCAGGATAGGGTGTTGGCTAATTTGAGGAACACTATACAATCTTTAGAAGCTCAGCCAACACCATGCACTGAAACACTGGAGCCTAGGATCGAAATGATTGATGAACTTAATAGTTCTCTATTGGATTTGCTCCAAAGTGTTAGGGATAGGGACCTGGGAGAGTGTCTTCTTAGGAAATTGTTGAGGCTGAGGATGAAATTTGTGGTTGTCCTAGTCAAATCTTGGGATGATTCTCAAGATGAACCCCCTTCAGGAGAGCCAATGTTTGAACCTGCTCAGGCCCCTATCAAGGGGGATACATATTCTGAGATTGGAGATGACTAGGTTGGTCTAGAGCAACCCTTTGAGGATGAATCGAGTTTCTCATCCAAGATCCTAGAGCCAGGGAATGACGAAAAATATGTCTTCACGAACCATGAAATGACATATGATTTTGAGACATATATAAATGAGGATCATGGATTCTTTGATCTGAGGGTGAGGAATCTCTTAGTGAAGTCTCACTTGAGCTTAATGAAGATGATTTTAGTGAGACAAATGGGCTCGAGTAGCATGACGAACCATTTGATAGCCCGTTCATTGAAGATTTGGATTCGATTGGGGCTAACTTAGAGGATTCAAATCCTCATTTACTGGAAGATTCAATCAATAGCCCCATTCCTCGACCACACCCCAAAGATATTGATTTTGATTTAGAAATCATTACGTCCAAGTCAATCCTAATTCAGCTGCGATTGTTGAACTTGCGCACTTTAAATGGGGTGTACAACAATTTGGAGGTCTCGGAGCTTGAGCACTTGATTTTAGAGCATAGGAATTTGGCTATGAAAATATGGGAGGCTAATTATGAGGGAACTACAATTTTGGATCTAAGGGTACCTATTGACGTGAAACCACCTACCTTCTATCAGGACCCTTATGATATCTTTCACGTGCTACCCAAGCCTCGAATAATTGACTATCTTCCTTAGCTGAACTATAAGTGGACACCCAATTTTAATGAATCAGATCAACCCGTTGTCCGACACTTTGGTCTTGGGTTGCACACCAAAAAATCGCAGGCCCCACCCTGCAAACACAATAATCTTAGGTTCTGGGTGATTTTCATCTACAACCTTAAGACCACTTGACCCTGTGGCATGGGTCTACACCATAATCTGGTCCACGTCTGTGAACATCTCATGCTGGTAGGTCAGAGGATTAATCTTTTGATTTTGATTTCGACTCGCACTTGTGAGTTCTCAATTTCTTGTATGTATTTTATGCCTAGCTGAAGGCATTAAATTTAGCACGTGTTTATATTTCACGCTCTCTGTAGAGCTGACCAGATTTCTCACGATGTTCAGGTGATATTTTATTTACTCTTCCCTTTTCATGTCTTTGTTTTTACAACTAAGACATTGCATCATTGGACATGGGGCTGGATAATCAATTCCTAAGATCATTTTGTTAACTCCGTAGAATTTCTTTTAGTTTCTTATAAAGAAAATTGAAAATTCAAAAAAAAAAAGAAGAATTAGGAGAAGAGAACTTAGGCATTTGGAAGTTATTAACTTTAGGAAATGATACAATATGACCTAAATACTTAGACTCTTCAAGTCTTCAGGCTTAATTAGCCCGGGTGTCCACTCGAATGTGGACTTAGTCAGAAGTCCTATCCAATTAAAATTCATTTTAATTTGGTAAATAAATTGGGATGATAGGTATACGACTTATCAACCCGTCCTCTAATTTGGGGGGACTTTAAGCCTAAGTATCTACACACTTTTTGCATTGACTCAATTTTCGACGGTTTCTTTAGAAATTGGGTAGCTAATGAACTATCTAGGGTGGTATGACTAGCAAGTTGTCAGTGGTAACAGCTCATCGGTCGGTTGTCCAGAGCCCATCACAAGATCATTTTCACTGTACTGCCTTTAGGTAAATCTTAGATTAGAGAAGCCACATACTTAGAAAAAAAAATAAAGAAAAAGGAGAAAATAAAAGAAAATAAACAAAACCACACTTCACTGTATGAGTATGGCTGGAAAGTTATTTTGGGTAACAGCCCATTAGCCGATTGCCCAGAGCCCAGCTCAAAAAAATGCATAATAATTCCCAAAACACTTAGGGAAGAAGCATGGAAGTAGAATAAATCGGGAAGATATACACTGGGTTCGCCCTTGTGTTGACCTCATAAATAAAAAAAGTACGGAGAAAGCCACCGTTCGAAAAGATAAACCTCTAAGCAAGGTCACCTAGGGTCGTAGAAACCCGAAGTCCATTTTAATGGTCGCTTAGTGAGTCTTTCACTTTTTCCACCAGATGCTTAACACTTAGAGTCCTTTTCGAATCTTGGGCGAGTCGGGTAGTCTAAAAAGTTATCTCGACACTCTCAACTCCAAAAGTCCAAAAAATTAGAAGAGAAAAAAAAAGCAAAAAAAGTATATCTTCCCTTTTCAAATAAGGCGAGGACTTGGGCATCTGCATTCTGGCAAGACACCTGGGCACTGTTTAGTTTTCGTTGTTTAGGACCTTAGTTGAAATTTTCTATTGTTAATAAATGACTTAGGCCTAAGCGATCTAATCCTAATTTTCTTCTTATACATAGCATGTAGTTTAAGTTTTCTAGGGAGTAGAAAAAGTTCGGCATGGGGATATGATATAGACACATCTATTTAGGTTAAAATGCCAAATCATGCATGTTCTTAAGCTTAGATTTGCATTTCATGTTATAAATATTGCATAGCATGCATCATTCTACATTTAGAGTAGTTGTATATATTTTAGGTTAATTAGGTCCTTTTTATGGTTAGGAGAGAAGATTTATTTTAGAGCCTCGGATGGATGATTGGACCGTACAAATCTGACCAGGACGACGATCGGAGTCTAATGCCTCCGAAATCATCTAGATCAGAGTCCCGTAGCATCATACGAAGTCTGAGGAAGATGAACGGCCAGGGGCAATGCGACATCCTTATGGGTTTCGAATGGAAAATTCGATCATACGGATGGATCCAGAGAATGATCGCAGTCCGGTAACTCGAGAATCATCTTGATCTAAGCACCGTGGCACCCTCTACAAAAGAAAGAAGAATGGACGATCCAGATGGCGCCATGTCGTGCCATCTCGGCTGCCCAACGTCAGCCAGCAACTTCCGCTCCTTCCTCTCCATCATCCATGATGTCATTCTCAACCGTTGGATCTTGATCCAATGGCTGAGAAGTCTTCGCACCGCATGCCTCTTTGCAATGCAAGGGAGAGCCCAGCACAATGGTTAAGCACTCTCTAGGGATCAAGGGGCATGGGTTTGAGACCCGCAGCGCCCCCCCTTCGTCAATTGTATGCACGCGCATGCAGCAACAACGGTAGCACAACACCAGCATGCACCACCAATGTGCGTGCGCACATGCCAGCGCATACTAGCACACACACCAGTAGGGTCTCCATGCAATCTGCGTGCATGAGGTGGGACAGCTCAGCTCGCATGGGCAGGTGCATGCTCAGTTCGTGCCAGCCTTCAGTGACAACCTAGCAGACATTCAGTGATGCTTATAGCCGTCGTTAATTGTTCGCATGCCAGCAAGGCCAGCTACGTGCGTGAGCGGGCGTGAGCTGCCTACAGCAACACTTACAGCGACGACCTGGAGGTCGTTAATGGTCCCATGCCTCTTCTAGCCCCTTTTCATCCACTATAAAAGGACCTACACCCCCTCCCTTTCAAGCCATCTCTACTTACTCTACTCCCACCTACTCCCAAGCTCTAGGAAGCCTACCAATGCTCTGTTAGAGCTTGCTCTCAAGCTTCCAAGGTGCCTATTAGTGTAACGAAACTCTACTCCACAAAATACTCCTCCAACTTCCCATCCTCATTCGTAGGTCACCTTGGAGCCGTCCTCCCACCTCCATTCCGGTAGCAGATCATCTCCACCTTCTCACCTCCATTCCAGAGCTGCGCTTAAGCTTTCATCTACCCGACGTCCTCCCACTTCTAACCTCTGTCGTCCTGCTTCCCAACTCCTTCATCCGAGCTTCCGCCAGGCACCGTCATCTCACTGAATAGCTGCTTCGGGAGATTTCTTCTCACCTCCCCCTCTTTTTATGTTTGCTAGATTATTGTAATTGACATTCATACAATATATCATATTCGATTCTATCTCTCTCTTGTGATTGCTTGTCATTTGATTTCAAAAACAAAAAATAACAAAACCACAAAGCACCAAAACGAAACAAATCGAAGAGCAATTTTCATACAAAGTAAACGTCGCCTCCTTATGTTCGACCTGGGACTCCCTTAGAGTTTCGGTATAAATTATATTTGATCATGGGTTTTGCAACTACGATGATGGGTTACTCGTAAACCTGATTTCAAACGCACGAAACCTATGCGATCACCGAGTAGCTAATTGCTACTTCTAGAAGAATCCAGTAACTGATGTTGATGTAGGGGTTGCTTCTATTTAATCTAGCAATTGCATGTTTGCTAAAATCAACCTAGATCAGACCTGAGATGGTCTGATCTAAGGCACAACAATGCGCAAAACCAAATCAAACTCATTCAAGTTACATTGGAAATCAATTTGAAGATCTGAAAACCTTGGGATCAATTTTCATTTTTTAAAATTCTCTAAAGACCTTAATATGATCTTCCCCTTACATTATAGATAATGTAGAGGAGATTGATCACATTAGGTGTTTAAAATCATTTCAAGACAACTCTTGATATCCATTAAAACTCTCAACTACCTTAGTTAAACCTTGAAATCATATTAAAATCTTTTTGCATTCAAATGACCATGTTGCCCTATTTTGGGCTTTCACTTTAAATTGATTACTGATTAGATCATCTGATCTTTCTGAACAACAATGATTGGTGTTCAAGGTGATCTAGTGATCATCTCAGATTCACTCGGGTCCTTGTTCAACCTCAAATTAGTATCATTGATTATCCTTGGTCAAACTACCCAAAATGCAACTCAATTTGAGCTTTTGCTCATCTGAAAATTAAAAACCAAATCAAAACCCCTTAGATTCATCGCATGCACCCAATTAAGTGAATGAAAACTCGAATCGCTCAATTAAATCCGTTTAAAACCAAATTGACTCCAAATCACAAATTTGGGCGTGAAATCCAAATATGAAATAATCGAGCGAATCAGTTCAGTTAAAACCAGATCGGGGGTCCTTGTGAACAGATGAAGTGGATGAGAAGACCCCAAGATGTATTTGAGCATGAATCGAATCTAGAAGTTGGTGAACTTCACATCTAATTCAACTTTGATGGAGGGAGTGGTGAATGGATTAAAATAGGAGGGAAAATAGTGAATGTGGATGATGATGTGTAAGGGAAGCTGTATGAATTAATATGAATGTAATAAAACACCTCTCCGATCCAAATTGATCGAAGAGGGCGAGATCGAAGCTAATCTAATCTACTCCTAATCTACACTACTAAATTCGTGAGTTGACTAGCTAATTCTACTCCTATCTGATCTACACTACACTAACACACACTATAATTATCTTAGAAAGCAGTAGAATCCTAAACTAATTGGAAGAATGGGACCTTTAGATCTCCACCCGGTGGATGGAGAGGAATAGTGGAGGAAGTGGACAAAAGCCCACTAGTGGAGCTCTAGGTCACCCTCAGGTGTTATGTGATCCCTGACGGTAAGGAGAGTCGAAGAAGTGGAGCTTCATCGCCTATAGCAACGGAGGCAGGGGACTATTAAGGAGAGGAAACTAGAGGGAGAGAACGACCAAATTGAGAGAGGTAGATGCAGAGCTGATCGTCGTGCGCGAGGGAAGAGGTGCTTCCTATATAGGTGCACGAGTGAATCAAGGCACCGTAAGGTGTGATTGGGCAGGTAGGGTATGGACGGTGGATGAGAGATTGAGAAGAGGAGGGAAGATTTAAACCAAAAGTCCATTCTAGGATGGGATCTAGGTGATGCTACGAAGCTTCGCGTAAAGGCGCAAGATGGATGGCGAAGGATCCACCATTGGATGAGAGGCGCAATGAATCAACAGTGGCTGTGGCTCAAGTTCCTCGCACGTGAATAGTGCGGAAGGAGAGATTTGTAGGTGTATTAGTGCTTTTGCATCCAAGCCCGAGTGGGTTGAAGAGGTAGAAAAATTGCAGACTAAACCCATTAGTGGTGAAAAAAATTACCAACTGACCCTTAAAGGCTTGAAAACTGGTCCCTGGCTGGTTTAGATGTGAATAAAATGTAAATGAATGAGGACCTAAATGTAATGTGATGGTTTTAAGGTCCTATTGATGTCCAAATGCAATCAAGTTTTTATTAGAAGTTAATTCAACAATTGATTTGTAGTTTTGAGCTCAGAAATGTGTTCAATTGTCAATTGGATCATCATTTTGCATTTGTGAATAGAATATCTTATTAATTGACCTAATTATGCATTTTTAACACCAATTTTATGTTTTATGTCTTTTCCTTAATTTCCACACTTAACCCTTTTATTGTGTTAATAAGATAGTGTTTAACCTAGTTTCTAGCTTAACTTGGGCATTTTAGCTATGATGAGCCACACCTCATCATTTGCCTATCAAAAAGTTGCAAAACACAAGATAGTCTCTGCACATTTGGTTTAACAAGGCCACACTAACTTTATGCATTTTATGCCGATACCAAATAATAACTTCAATTGATCACTTCATAATTGGGCATTATAAATGACAATCTCTATCTTGTATGTTAAATGATTATATCTATGCAATCACACATATATTAGTTCATACGTTGGATTATTATCCAACACCGGCAATCCTTGACAAGTCGCTAGGTCATCTAGCGACCTTTGACGGATTGTTTGCCAAGGGCGGCTATTAGCCAAAGGTTGCTGGATCATCCAGCAACTTGTCAAAGGTCACCAACTCATTCGACGACTTAAGTCAATGGTTATCCTTGAGCCCTACTCCCCCTCCATGACCTCTCTTCTATATAAACCCCCTACTCCTCTCATCCCTTCACCTCCATCGAGCTATCTCCATTCCATTCCTTCCTCTCTAATTTTCTCTAATCTCCCTTACTCAACTCCACAATCTTTCAAAGTTTAACCGGAGATTTACGAATTTAGCGATTGTGGTAAGCTATTTTTATTTTCTTACAGAATATATAAAAATTAATGTAAAATAAATTTTAAATATTTACTTGTAATTGGTTTCATCTACATTTGTAAGAGTTGTTTTCATTTACATATTTTCTAATAGCGTGTAGGATATTAGTTGTAGTAAATTATTGGTTAGTAATTTTATAAAATTTAATATTAAGTAAAATTATGTCATGTCTATCCTGTGAAATAATGTAAATTAATTTCATAAAATCATTTAAATTAATTATTTTTTTGAAAATTTAATTTTATCATTTTATTTTTATAAAATTATCATTGATTAATAGAAATATGCGAAAAGTAAAAAAGATTTAATTTAAATAATTACTTTATTTTATGTTAAAATATGTTTTTTTCCTTATGACAATGATATTGCTTAGTAATAGTAAATTAACCTTTAATATTGACTTACATGTTTATAAGTAAAAAGAAATAAATGTAAATATAATAGTTCATGAAAGGTATATTAGATTAAATTTGAGCATATATTTATGAAACATGCTATCATTTTAAAATAATGATAAATAAATTAATAAAAAATGTAAAATATATCTAATATTTTAAAATAATGTGTACTAAATTGGTAAAATATTTAAAATATTTTTTACTAAAATATATTTCATTTTCATCTTGGCATTAAATTCTCATATTAAAAGTAAATGTTGTAATTTATCTTATAAGTTTAAAAAAATGTGAAATAAAATAGTTACTTGTTAAATAACGTATAATAATATTAAAAAATGAATAAAATTATTTTTTCTTAAATAAAAAATTAGTAATAATATTTCGTTATTAATAGTAAATTAACTTTTAAAATGAGTCCATTTTTTTTATAAATTGAAAAAAGAAAATGGAAATCATAATTTGCAAAAAATAAATTAAGTTATATATGTGAAATGAAATAGTTGCTTGAGAAATAACATATAATAACATTTGAAAATAAATAAATTTATTTTTATTAAGTAAAAAAAGTCTTATTAAAGTTTGGTTATTAATAGTAAATTAACTTTCGATATGATTTGACATGTTCATTTCATAAGAAAATGACACTTTCACATTTTATCAATTATGAAAATATGATAGAGAATATTGCAGTAATTAGGATTTATTGGGTTAGTAGAGTGATTTCCACTTATTCTGGTATTGATTACAACGATGGTTATTCGATGAGTACATCGATTAACTATGGTACTTCATTTGAGGATTTGTTATCTACTGTGTATTATATTACTGGATATTCTGAAGCATATTAAAAGATTCAATTAAAATGCAAGTGGCTAACAGAAGATGATAGATCATTTTCTCATGATATCGAGAACGACGAATCGACTCAAATGATGTTAGAATTATTGGCAAGCATGCAGAGTATCATCGACTTATTTGTTGTAGCGGAGTCATTAGAAAGCCAACCACTGTAACATTTTGGAATTTTTTTAGTTTAGAAGCCACTTTTTGGATTAAAATGTCTTAACATCAGTACTTCTATTGTTGGAATGTGCCATAAATTCACCCTCAATATGAAAGCATGCTTCATGTTCAAATTATGGTTATACTAGTGACCGCTATTCATTATACTATGGGATGTTAAGTTCCTCATAACATAATCCAATGGATAAAGCAAGGCATATATCAGAGAAATAGTTGAATCCAATAGATGAAGCAGTTGATTTAGAACACAGAAATATTTATTTTAACATTGAGGCTTAGAAAAGTAATTTAAATGAACAAAGTGATGAAAATGAGAATAATGGACCTGATGATTATGGCATATCAACCATTATGAATGCCATAGCTAGCCAAGGACCTCATCAAAATTTTGTAGAAAATAACGAAGATGTTGATAATAATGATGACGATGATGATGATGATTTAGAAGGGGATCCGATGGACAGAGCACTTTATTTGCGTAATGATAATAATTGGATAAATTAGATGATAGATCAATATGAGACCTCATTTTTCCCTCAACAACAAGAAGGAGAAGATAGAATGGATTGAGTGATGAGAAGATGGAAAACTAAGGAAGATTTACAACAAGATTTAAGGCAGTGGAGTATACGGAAAGGGGTGAAATACAAGAAATTGCATTGAAGAAAATGTTATTAATTGCTGCGTATGTCGATAATAGTTACAAGTGGCGATTGCATGCATCTGTAGATAAGTCTTTTGGCGATTGGACAATTACTAGATATTATCAAGAGCATAGCTGCACAACGAACACCTTGGCAGATCATAAATAATGCAACACGAAGTTCATACTCCACCGTATATTGCCACATTTATGGCAAATGTTAGGCTATCTCCTAAACTGATCCAAGTCATAATTGAAACAGATGATAACGTGAAGATAAGTTATATAAAGCTTAGTATGCTTGAAAGAAAGCTTTAGGACATGTATATGGCAACACAAAGGAAGCTTTTTTGGATTTGAAGTGATTTATGAGAGAAATATTCTGGGGAAATCTAGGTACTATTTACCATATCATGGATGTACCCTCTTTGAGTTCACTAGGAAAATTGGAGTTTCGCCAATTGTTTACCTATTGAGGATTACCAATTATTGCTCTTGTTACAATGACCTACTTTCGTTTAAAGAAGTACTTTACTAAGCATTATGTTAGCAGGCTATCGAGGGGTTTTAAGTCGTCTTGTTGTAGCAAAGCCTCAATCGCTCGAAAAAAATTAAATTTATAACTCAGAATCTAAAATGGAGTCCAAGGTCAATCACGAGGAGCAACTAATGGCAATTCAATCTCACTAATCATAATTTAATCAGAAATATAAGTAATTATGACCAAAGTTTCATTTAGAGCACTCAAAATGATATATATATATGAAATCAAGTAGCAAAGTACAAAAAGAATGGATTAAAATGATGATTTAAATCACCAAATTAACCCTTGAAATTAAGCTCAGAAGTATCTTAAATAGTTGAACAGTAAATCTCAACCAAATATCCACGTCAACCAAGTTAAATATTCCAACAGTATGTAGCACTAAGACACCAGTAGAGATCAGACGAAGGCACAAGGCATCAGACACCTTGAGTTACTTAAGGCACAGCTCCAACAAAAGAGGCAAAGGCCTTCTCTCCTTCGTGCCTCAAGAGAGAGGCAAGCATGGCACAACATAGAGGCAGAGGCCTCTCAAGACTCGGCCAAGTGTAGAGAGTAGAGGCGTGAAGGGCAAAACCCCCCTTTCTCTCTCCTTCTTTCTCTCAGAGACCCGAGCTTAGTCGAGTAATCGGTCGGGTATTCAGGCGTGAACAGGGACTAGGCCTACTACCGTGTATCACAGGCGAGGAGTGTGCAGAGCCAAGTAAGTGGGTGAGTGAGGTATGGGGACCAACCTCCGTGTCTTGGGCGAAGAACAGGGATCAGGAATTCCTTTTATGTGGGGCCAGGGCTTCTGTCTTCTACGATGTTGGACTCTCTTGTCTCCTCCTTTTGCGTGCAGCTGTAGGAGGAAGCGCCTTCAATTGAGGATGAAGGGGGCACTTGCTACGTCAATTGAGGACCTGGAGGGGAGCCTGGAAGTCAACCGCAGCACCTGGGAGTGGACTCTGGAAGGATTGTGGCCGGAGGATTGCAGCTCAAGTCGGAGAAGTCGGGGGCAGCGGCGAAGGTCCGGCAGTAACCTAAAATCACGAATTCGGCCTCGCAGCCACGTAAAAGAAGCTCAGAAGCTTCTCCTAAGAGAGGCGAGTATGTTGATGGGTGTGGTGTGTTGTGAGGAGGTGTGTGGTGGTCTAGTGAGGTCGAGAAGGTGGAGAGGAGGTGTGTGTGTCAGGTGGAGTGTGTGATAAGCCAATCCCCTTAATTACTTGAGGGATTTTGGTCGTGAGGACACGGCGGAACTTTTGAGACCAGTGGGGAGTGGATTGGTGCAGTGTGGAGGATTCACAAGGTCATCGGAGGTACGCCGGAGACATAGAAGATGATGGTAGTGCAGGCGTGAGGGCATGCTGAAGCAGATGTTGGGTGCGTGAATCGAGTCAGGGAGAGATGTAGAGTCAAACAAAGGAGGTTGTGAGCAAAGGGGATGCAGAGATGGCATTGGCTATGATTGGCCGATGCCAGAGACGATGGTGCTCCGAGAAGGAGGACGACGACGTCTGAAGGGAGAGGAACCCCCTCGCAGGTATGGCGAGGTGCGGATGAAGCTGGTGAAGTCAAACCTGCTGCCTATATTATGTGGTAGCAGGTGAAGAGACTAGATGGAGGAGGTCGTCGGAGCTGTCCTTGGAGTAGGCCAAAGGTAGAGGAGATGAGGAATTTTTAGGCCTAGAACTGGCTAAGGAGTTCAACCCTGAGATGGGGATGCTTTTATAGAGTTTCAGGCAAGTTTCTAAGCTTGGAAGCAAGCTTGAGAAGCTTGTATTTTTAAGGAAAAGATCCCTAAAATCCATGAATTCACATGAGCTTCATGAGGAGATTTCGAGTCCAAAACTAAGTTTAGGCAATCGGGGATTTCCTTAAGATCATCCCTACCAATTTTGGAAGGGAATGGTTGAGAAATCAAGGAAGAATCCTTGATTGAAGCTCGGATCTCATGGGTTCACACCTATCATGGCGATAGGGACCCATTTGAAGAAAATGAAGAGAAGTTAGGGGGCTAAATGCAAAGATTTCTAAAGCTAGGGGCTTAAGTGTGAGAATAGAGTTTAAATGGACTAAAATGCAAACTAGGTTAAGATAAATTATGATTGGGCCCAAATTTTGGTACAAAACTAATTTGGACCCAAGTAATTTTATGGTGAAGTTCGATTTTGATTTTGACCAAGTTTGACTGGGTAATTTATGTAGAAACCCAAATTAGGGTAGAATTGTATCAGTGACTATTTAAGGTCAAAATGGTTTCAAAGGTCAAATCAAGGGTACCAAACCTTAAAGAATATTTTTATATGAATTTTAGGAGATTTAGATGAATTTTATCCTGACCAGAACCTCAGTAATTTAAGCAGGTTTGAAATTAGAGTTTTGGGTGCCATATTAGTTCTCGAAATGCGTGAAATCCCATTTCTGTTTGCATAGACCCACTTATTTGACTTTAATGCTCATTTGACCTTTGTTTCACCTCTAGAAAACCCCTTGGTTATTATATGTTCATGATATGCTGTTAAAATTACAGAATTAACCCTAGTTTCCTATTCTTTTCTCAAAATAGCCTGAAGTGGAGTTATAACCCTTAGATGGTTATGTAGGAGCATTTATCTTTTAAACCTGACTAAAAGTGGCCAGTTAGGGCCTATGATGGTGTTCCCATCATACAACAAGGAGAAGCCATGACAATAGTTCTCACTCTGAATTTTGATCAAGTTATGAATAGGGAAATCTTGAACTCGCGAAGATTATAAGTTGTTAGATTTGGCAGGATGAAGTTTAAAATTCGAGAAGAATCATATTCATATGAGGTTGAGATTAGTTCCGCTAATGGAATGAACAATGCAATATGTTCTTGCAGTTACATTCAATTAAAGCAACTCATTTGCAGGCATGTGTTAACCACTTATGCATATATTAAATTTGATCATCTTTTGCTTTGCTCAGAGTATTATAAAACAACGAACTATTGCTTAACATATGTAAACTCCTTTAATCCCATCTGTGACAAGAGATTTTGGGGAAATAGCGAATCTCCAGAGTTACTACCTCTAAATATCACATATGCTTGGTGTAGACTACGTGTTGAAAGGATAAGAAATGAAATGAATGAAATGAGTAGTTGTTGTATCCCTCGATACTTTAGGTGTTGATAATAAGGTGTTGACAAGCTTTTGTCGAGTTTAAGAAATACACGTTGTAGTATAGCCAATAAAAGCATATCAACATTCAAAATTTATAACTCGAAATCAAGAGAGTTCTGAGGTCATCTCAGGGAGCAAGAGATCGTAATTAATCATTAATCAAAATAAAGCTCAAGAGATTGATATAACAAGAAATATATTCAATGTAAAGCAATGCATGCATCAAACTCAACAAAAAATGTATACTCTATGTTAAAGAACAAAAAAATTGCATATCAACTAATGCTCAAATCAGCCGCAACACTTAGTGATTTTCAACCCAACAAGAGCTTTAGATGTCTTAAAGTGAGAAATCAGACGTCTCCGAGCTACAGCCCAAGCAAAATCGGCCCACTCCCTGGGTCCAATAGTCTCTTCCTCTTTCTCTTTCTTTTTTTTTTTATAATTGGATCCAGATCTAGGCCTAGACCTGCCCTAGCATGAGTGGGCAGGTGAAAGTGTGCGTAGGGTGTGAGTAGTATGGGGACCCGACCCCCTAATTCTGAGCAAAGCTTATGGGGTCAGGTTTCCATTTAAGCACCTCATCAGCCCCTTAATTCCACGATGTGGGACTAAAATGTCCCACTCTTCTTCGTCATCTTCGCATGAGCAGTTGCTGCTTGTGGGATCTCAAATCCACGACTGGGATTTCTTTACATGAGGATTCCACAGCAAGAGAATGTGGTCCCGTCATCGTCAGGCCTCCAGAGGAGCTATTTGATGTCGGAAAAGGTGACTTGCTCCTGCCACACCTGCACGGATGCAACATGGCCTCTCGACCCAAATTAGAACCGCAAGAAGCTCTAGAGAGAAAAGCTAAAGTGAGGCCCTAAACTAATTGGAAGCCGAGATGGGTGGATGGGCATGGTGGAGAAGCTTCGAAGAAGCTCACCAGCGGCGGTGGTGAACGGCGATGGAGGTGATATGGGATCGAATTGACTTGGGCAAAAGCTCGGCGAGGATGAGGGGAAGCTTTTGCTCAAGTCAATTAGTTGAAGGGAAGACAGAAGAGGTGAGGCGATGATGGTGGTGGTGGTCGTCGGAGGCAGTGATCAGAGAAGGTGCTAGAAAGGATAGATGGAGTTCTAGAACTCTAGAAACCTAATTGGAGGGGAGTTGAAGAGAAGCCCTACGGCAATTTTAGGAAAGGAAGAGGGGAAAGGCTTATCGGTGGTGCACCGGCGAGGAAGAAGACGATGATGGCGTCGGAGTGGAGGGAGAGGAATTGGGTCACGAAGCTTTGTGTGAAGCTTCGTGGGATGAAGGGGAGAGGAAACCCTCTACCTATTGTACGTGGCAGAGGGCAGCGAGATGTGGTGGAGCTGATTTGAGGTACATCAATGGTGCCAGTGAGGAAAGGAAGAAGAAGAGGAAATCCAGTCAAATTGAGCATGAATTGTGCTTGAAAAAGTCCAAGCCATTATATAGAGGAGAGTTCCGCATAAATTGATCCCAAATTTGCAAGATTAGCTTGTGAATTTGGTTGATTTTGAGCTTGTGATATTTGGTCAAATTGGAAGAGATGCACTCCAAATTGGAGTTCGTGATATTTCTTTCCTAATAGGGCACAATTTGATGATCAATCCCACTAAATTTGGTGGGATTTGATCGAGATTTGATGGCTCAAATCTCAGATTGAAATTCGGCCACTTTGGGATTCAAGTTCCTGCACTTTCCTCCTTTGGATGCAAGGAAGAAGATGACCATTGGACCCAAATGAAAGCAAAGTCAAAAGGTGGGGGTCTAGTCGTAATAAAAACATAAAAGTAGGGGGCAATTGTAATAAATAGAGATTTGTGGCCTAAAATATAAATTAGGTTAAGGACTCTGATTGGGCTCAAATTTTGGGGTTAGCCTAATTTGGACCCAAGGAATCTAATGGTAACCTTATATTTGAGTTTTGAATAAGTTTGATAGGAAATTTACACAAAAGCCCAAAATAGAATAAATTCTTACCTAAGTCTCTGTTTTTGGTCAAAATGGGTTTCTTTGGTCAAAGCGAAGGTTTCAAACCTCATAGAATATTTTTAAATGATTTTTAGGAGGTTTATATTACATTTATTTCCACTAAAACCTATTTAATTAAAGTGGGGCAATCATTTTGGGTTTTTATTAATAAAATAATCCTCAAAACGTAAAAATCCTTATTTCAGTCACTCTGAGTCCACTTCTTGGAAATTTAAGTTCATTTGACCAATAATTAATCCCTGATTAACCCCTCAATTAATCTGAAATTGTGATTAGGTATTAAAGCAATAGAATTAACGAGATTCCCTATCTTCTCTTATTCAGTTCAGAATAGAGTTATGATCTTCTGATGAATATTAAGGAGAATTTGTTACTGTAGTTAGGCTAAATTAGGCTCATTAACACTAATGATGGTGCTGCCATCATACCCCCATGCTTAACTTCTACTAGTCCCTAGCAAAATCCTATGGACTAAACCAAATCGCTAGACCAGATTTTACCATCAAGATGTCTTATCATGGTGCACCTCTAAAGGTTAGATTAAAATGCCAACTCTAGGCCTAGAGGTACTCAAGTGCCAGCCAAGATCTAGACTTGCTAGCCTCGGCCTTGTGTCTGCAACGAAGGTTTCTAAGGCCCTCAGAATCTACCCAGAGGTTTGTTGACCCCAGTGGTTAAAGCACTCGTGCAGGAAGGTCTAGGTTTAATTTGCTAATGTATTTTTACTAGAAGAGAGATATATATATATTTTAGAGTTGTCTCCCCTTTGTTTTTAGATTCCTCCAAGCCCAACATCGGATTGGCCCTCAACATGGTCTATATCTGATTCCTTGTCCCCATCATCAATCCTCAAAGGGTCCGTTGCAATTGATGCTTCAGGACAACACTGCCCATGGCAACCCCCAGAACCTTGGCTTTTGACACTTCGTGATAGTGCCTCCTATGGTGTTCTGTAGCTAAATCCAAGCCCTAGAAATCGACATTTCAGGATAATGCCGCCCATGGCACCTAAACCAGTACAAGGCGCTTACATGCCCCCGATAGCATATTTAGATATCCTAGGAGACAAGTGACAAAGAGACGATATGTTATAACGCATCCTCAAGGGGAGTATTTACTGCACTTCTCTATGGCGAGAACTCATCCAATCAACTTGTGTTTTCGAGCCGCTCCTAAGTCAAATTTTCGAGAAAACATTCTTTTTTTCAGAACAAAACACTTTATGGCATTATTCTCATTAAGCTCACTGAACCAGACTAGTGTGTGAATTTTGGGTGCTTAGGTTACCAAATCCCTTACACTAAATGGTAGACAACGAGGCTGAATAATCCTTAAACCTTAGACTTAATACATTAGCCTCACAACTTCCTCAACCTCTTGAGGAATAGTCCAGATCTTAACAAATATGTGAGTGTTTAAACCCAAAATAGGACCAAGAGGCCTAAAGTCGGTACCCTTCACTTATCACCTAAGGTTTAGCCCTTCAGGATTCATCATTCAATCTAGCCTAGAACTTAGGTAAGTTCCATACTCAATTACTAGGACAAACACATTTTTTTTATTTTTGCTCCTTTTTCTCTATTTTCCCCCTCTTTTTCCTCCTTAAAAATTGATTTTAAAATCAGCTCTAAATGTTTCCTCCCCTTTCAACCTCCTTTTTTTACGAAACCTCCCTCACAATAATCGAATTTCACATTGTTTTGCATTTTAAAACCCCCAATGCCTAAGATTTGTAATGTCCTCATTGTAAATTAGGTGGGTTCGATTTCAGCTTAGTTCATAATTTAGAACAAGTTCAGACGGGTGGGTGAATGGGTTGGGATGACTGTTGAGAATGATTTCAAGCTCCAATATGGATATCAGAGGTGGAGTTGACTATTATAAAGTATGAACCCTAAATTCTAATAGGAATTCAACTTAGAAATGGGTGAGAAGGGTCTCGGGTTTTCAAATGATGGGTTGTCTCCCATTAAGTGCTAAGTTTAATGCCATCAGGTGGACGCAATGTGGCTCATAGTGAATAGAGATCAAAAGATTTAGCAGCCAGATTCGAATCAGTAAGTTTAGGGAATGATTTTAGTCTTTGACCACTCACTACAAAAAGGTCTGAGTCTTGTCTAAGTTCACTGATTTCTATAGCTCTATTTCCAAAGATCCTCCGTACTAGAAAAGGTCTGGTCCATTTTGATCATAGTCTCCTTGGGAAGAGCTTGAGTCGGGCATCGAAGAGAAGCACATTCTGACCAGGAAAGAAGGATTTTCATGAAATGTACTTACCATGATAGGCCTTGATCTACTGCTCGTAGATACGCAAGTTCTTGTACGGGTCATTGTGTAGTTCATCGATCTTACTCATTTGTAATCGAGGCGAATTTCGACCTCCCTAAGATCCAGATTGCACTTCCATACTGCCTAGTAGGCCTTATGCTCCATCTCTACAGGAAGGTAATATGCCTTCTTGTACATGAGTCTAAATGGAGACATTCCTAGATGGGTTTTATGGGCAGTCCTATAGGCCTATAATTCTTCTAGAAGTTGGGTAGACTAGTCTTTTCTGTCAGGCTGAACAATGACCTGAAGAATTTTTTTGATCTCTGATTGGAGAGCTCAGCCAGTCCATTAGTCTGTGGGTGATATGGAGTCGAAGTATGATGCGACACCCAATACTTTTTCATCAGGGACTGGAAGTGCACATTCACGAAGTGGGTCCCTCTGTCAGAGATGATATGCTCATGAATAAATTTAATTGCAACTTTGTGATCATTGGTTTGGGTCGGAACAACTTCGATCCTTTTGGATGCGTAGTCCACACTGAGAAGAATATATTCAAAGTCATTCGAATTCAGGAATGACCCCATTAAATCAATCCCCCAGATGTCTAAAATCTCGCATGATGGGAACCTCATCATAAACCCTAACTAGCACAATCTAACCCAGATATGTGAGAAAAAGCTCCTACATGACCCAAAGAAAGGCTTAACTCAGAAAATTCTAAGTTTAAGAAGAAGACAAATCATAAGGGGTAAAACTGTAATTTCACCAATGCAGTTGGTGAACAGGGTAATTAAGGGTCCAAACACAGGTCAAACAAGCATAACAAGAAGGAAAGTGGGATGATCTGATCTAAAAAGGGTTGTAGCAACTTCAAGAAATTAAATGACATTCTATAACCCTAAAACAAATCCACTTCAATTCATGAGGTTCGCGGTAGGATAAAAATCAACTAAACCCTATAAAATTCATAGAAAAATATTCTCTAGGGTTTAGAACCTTCAATTTGGCCTTAGAAACCTATTTTGACCTAAAAAGAGAACCATGCCCAATTAATAACTTAATTTAGGTTTTTGCGCAAATTGGCCAGTCAAACATGGTCCAACCTAGAATTAAAATTCACCATTAAAATTCTTAAGTTCAAATTGGTCTTGTATAAAAACTTGAGCCTAAGAAGAGACCTCCTTGACCGACTTTACAATTTAGTCCTCTTCATTTACTTTTTGACCCTTATCTTTGGAAACCCTTGCATTTAGGCCCCCAACTTTTCATCGTTCTTTGCAGAACGGTCCTCCCTGCAAACTCTGCATAGCACCATACTCCGACGACCTTGCATGGAGCATGGTGTCGTGCAGAGAAGGGTTACTGCCCTGCAAAGTAGAAGTGGGGTTCCCTGCAATGTCCTCCGTCGCAGGGACCCGCCTATGCCCTCTGCCAACCACCATACCTTCCGTGGGAACGCGTGGAAGGTATGGGTGTCATCACCGGCCTCACTCCGGCGAGGCTGGCACGACGCCAACCCACCCCTCCCTCTCCACCTCCGATCACCCCCTGCCGGCTCTTGCAAGCTTTTCTTTGACGAAGAAACCCCCCCTTCATCCCTTCCTCCTCTGTCAGAAGGCCCAAAGCTTCCGGTGAATTCCCCCTCTTCCAACTCATCGCTCTGCTGCCCTACCTGCAGTAGGGTTTGCCTTGCTCCCTTGTCCGCGTCGGGCTGTACCCGCTGGCGCCCTCCGCCTGCTTCCTCGTCGTCGTACTCCTCCTCCAGGGCTTCTTCTTCTCCAGCTCCGGCAGATACGAGCTGGCTGCTCCACCTTCCCCCTTCGTCCAATACTTCAGTAAATAGCTTCCTCTCAATTTCCCTTGCATTTCTCCCCTTTTAAACTACCCTATCGACCACCCGACCGCCACTGTCCAGACCATCCTCTCCACCTTCGATCACCCCCTCCAGCGAGGCCATCTCACGTCCACGACACCCTCGCACCTCCCCGACCACTGCACAAGCTCCCTCACACTCCACTCTACCGATTCCCCATCTCCATTTACTGCCAAACGCCACCCGACCACCCCCCGAACAAACCCACCTCTCCGGCCACAGTTTGACCTAGGGCTACCTCCACACACACCCTCGCGCCTCGCTGACCCCCGCATTGTCTTCGCCGCACTCCGGCGAAGCCTCCCCCGTATTCTGACTGGGCCAAGAGGCCGTTTGTGTGATTTCAGGTGCGCGCCCCTCGCCGCCATTGACGACGAGCTGCAGCAGCTTCACCTACAGCTGCAGGCGTTCTCCAGCCTAGTTGTGCGTCCTACGTTGCACGGGTTGCCTCTGTGAAGGCACCTAGGTCTGCAGCTGGGGTGAAGACCTCGCGGGCTGCTGTAATTGGCCGCAGGTAGCTTGCCTGCAGGCGTCGATTTGGGAGGTGGGACTTTAGTCCCACTTCGGAAGTGCGCGGCCAAGCGCCCGCACTTAAATTGAAAAAGTGCCTAACGCTATTCGCCTTCGAACATAGGGGTCAGGTCCCTCTCCCGCACGCTGCGTGCCACGCTCTCGCTCGCCCTCGCCCGTGCTCACGCCATGCGGGTCTGGGCAGGATCTGATTACCCAAACCGCGCACTCCTCACCCACCACCTCACGCCGGTGGGCCTGGTCCCGGGCACGATACCCGCACCCAATTACTCGACTCTGGGAGAGCAGTCCTAAGAGAGAAATCTGAGAAAGAGAGAGACGCGGGGGAAGGGTAGGGGTAGGTTTTTCTCTAACCCTTGTGTGAGCGTGCAGGAACAGAAGAAGGGAAGCGACTGAAGCCTTAGCCGCTTAGTGTAGCTGAAGAAGAAGAAGCTGAGAGAAACAGAAGAAGAGAAGGAAGGCACTGTAGCAAACCTACAGTTAAGTCGTCTGACCACTTCATCAGACGACGAAAGGGCAGTGGCCAGAACAGAAAGAAGAGAAAAGAAGAGGACCTGTAAGGGAAGAAAAGAAAGAAGGAAGCAGAGAAGAAAAAGAAGAAAAGAGAAAGAAGACACAACCGCAAGCAAGGAAAGAAAGAGAAGAACAGAAGAAAAGAAGTAGAAAGAAGAAGAAGGCTGAAGAAGAAGTTAGAGAAGAAGAAAAAGATTACCACAGCTGCAGAAGAAGAAAAGAAAAGAAAGAAGAAAGGAAGACTCTGCAGGAAAAGAGGAGATTAGCTGGAAGAAAAAGAAGGATAGAAAGAAAAGGAAGAGAGAAGAAGAAGAAGCCAAGAGAACTCTCTCTCTCTCTCTTATTTTTGTAACCTAATTGAGAACTCTTATATTTCTAGAATTCTAGTTGCTCCCTAAGTTCGACCTCGGGAAAACTGTTTCCGAGTAAAAATTTGTAGTAATCTAGTAGCTATTTTGTACTGCAATGATTGTAAACCATAATAACATAGAGTTACTATTCTTGGCGCCGTTGCCAGGGAGCAACGGCTATTATAGAAGTCATAAATTCTCTATTGAGTTTCTAATAATCTCTTCTCTTATTGTGTGCAGGCACAGGAAATCAAGAAGACAAGCAGCTGCACAACAACCACTCCAAGGACAGGTAATGGTCCTATCCTCTCACTATTAACCCCTAAATTCTAAAGAGGAAGAAAAAGAAAATAAACAATATAGGTATAACCTGTCTTTCATACGTAGTAATAGCTGCATGATTCCAAACCACTATTCCTGCACACATTAGGGTATTTAAGGGCTAACACCTTCTTGCCTGAGCCCTAATTACCCAACAAAGAGCTAACTAGACCAAGTAGAGCCAACATAAGACTCAACATTAGGGTTTTAGAGACACACTCCTTAATCAAGAATTGAGAAAATCCAAAAGAAGTGTGCCCAAGACATTGATTGAAAATACCTATTCAGAAAAACCCTAAGCAATTGGCTCTCTAAAATCACTTGAACCCTAAAAGACAAGACCTAATAAGTTCTCAAGGGAATCAATAGGTGAAGTTGACCCCTTGGGTCAACCAACCTTCAACTTAGGTCACTCTTCGCACTCAGAAAGCTAAAAGTTCAAGTGAAAACCTAAGCACCTTGATCTTTAATTAAAAGTGGTAGACTTAAGAGGTCAAGATCCCCATTCTGGTCTACCTGGAATCTCAGTGACAAGAGCGGTCGGGTGGGGGAAACCCTGTAACCCGTGGGGACACTCTACCGTGTAGGGGTCTTCGCGGGAGTCACCCTCTCTGGCTGCCCAGGTAATTCTCAGGTGGACGATCTTTTGATCAAGGGGTCCATCTGCCCCTCACCTCTATAGTCACCCAACATCTTGGGTGTCTTGATTGGGTCCAGCACCTGCTAAACTCATCTCTTCCAACGGTGTATGTTTGGTACGAGGTCCTTGAAACCTCCTTTAGAACTTCACTCTCCTCGAGGCCGAGCCTCAGTGCCCTTGTTTGAGAAAACAACACTTCACATCGACCTCTCCTCTGACTCCGAACCCAACTCACCTTCTTCTTCCACAATGGCTCAGCCAGTTGAGGAAGAAAATAATCTGGAGCACCAGCTCCAGCGACTCAATGACCTCTTCCAGAACTTTGTGCACCCACCGCAGCGTCCTATGATGCGGGACCATTATAATCCTGCTACGGTGGCTATTGAGCCTCAAGTCAGAATCCCGACTGGAAGACCTGATTCTGAATTAAAGGCCAATATGATTCATGCCAAACCTAAATTCCATGGGCTTAATTCTGAAGACCCCTTCCAGCACATCAAACATCTAAAACATCTGGCCCAGACTTTTGGGTCACATGCACAAAATCGGGACATTCTCCTTATGAAGATGTTCTCCTTCTCCCTTATGGACAAGGCCTCTCATTGGTACCAAACTCAAACCCGGCTGATCAACAATTGGGAAGAACTTCAGTCCGAGTTCTTGAAGAAGTTCTTTCCCGTTGGTCGGACCAATGCCTTGCGCCATCAGATTACCCACTTCACTCAGCAAACGGGAGAACCTCTCCATGAGGATGGGATCGCTTTCAGGATCTCATGAGAAAGTGCCCCCATCACGGAGTTCTTAAATGGGAACAAGTCCAGTCTTTTTACCAGGGACTCCGTGAAGATATCAGGCTTTTCGTCAATGCAACTTGCGGAGGGAATATCATGGGTCAACATGAGGACACCGTGTGGGAGATTCTCGAAAACATGTGTGAGAACTCTATCAATAATGACTCCATGGGATTATTCGACAAGACAAATACCCATTTATCGATGAACCTTAGATGAGCACACGAAACGCAGGGCATGTCCGCATCAGTCGACTTGGAACTAATAGCGAATCAGTTGGACAAGGTCTCCATCATTGAGAAGAAGGTGGACGGGCTGACTTAGCACTTGCAGCGAGCCACCTCTGCGCATATCTCCTTTGCACAGCCTCCTTCCACACGGGAGACTGTGCAAAATATTCTCCACCGACCTTCTCCTGGGATGGATCCATATCCACCCCCATCTGATTCTCGGATCGGAGGGTCATCCGATCCTTTCTATACCAGCCCGGGGAATTTCATTCCCCCATTTTCTGATTCTTTGGAGGTTCCTTAGACTTGCAAGAACCTCAACGCCATCCAGAATGATCCATTCTCCAACACCTACAATCCTGGATGGCGCAACCATCCCAACTTTCAGTGGGTGGGAAATTCTCAAACCCAAAGACCACCCTTTCAACCCCGTCCACAACCACTCGTCCTTACCAGCCGCCTCAGCCTCGGCCCAACCCTACTTATCCTTCAGGGACAAACCAAGACCAAATGTCCCTCATCCTTTAGACTCTGGTTGACATTCAAAGAACGAATGCGGCTATTCAAAAACAGCACAAGGACGAACTTACAGAGGTTTGAAATCAACTAACCCAGTTGGCAAATTCTCGCCAACCAGGCACACTTCCTTCTCAACCTCTTCCTAATCCAAATATCGTGCCGACCCAGCGGCGCGTTATGAACCCAAACCCAGGCCAAGCACACATGATTTATCAGGCCCCCCTGTTCCTTCACCTGACGGGATGGAGGCTTCCACTTCGTATGCGAGCTATCAGCATCAACCCATCTTATCCAATCCTAACCAAAACCAGGCAGGACTGAATTCTGTAACAACCCATAGTGGTAAGGAAACCCAAGATCCACCCTATCCAAACCACTCCAAGCCTGGTAGTAATCCCAACCCTAGGACAGAAATCCAGGATGTTCCTATCCCTGTCCCAGATCAAAAACCTGGACCTATCCTAGAAGAACCAACCAAGGTTCCTTTTCCCGAGGCCTTGACCAAGGGAAAGAAGACAACCAAGCCCATGGCACCTGAGCAGGACCTGGTCAAGCTCTTTGAGCAGGTCCAAATAAACATCCCCTTGATGGATCGATTTGCCACGTATCGGCTTACGCACGATTTTTAAAGAATGTGTGTACACCTCAGCGTAAGCCTCGAACCAAGAGTGGGAGTCCAATTGTACTGTCAAAGCAAGCCAGCTCTGTAATCCTAAGCAGGCTCTGATGAGAGCCTCATCATGAGCCATAACTAGCTCATTTTGACCCAATAAAGAATATAAAAGCTCCTACATAACCTAGAAGAAGGCTTAACTGAAGGAACAAGTGCTCTGAGAAGAAAACATGAAATAAAGGTTAAAACTGCAATTTTACCATTGCAGTAGATAAACGGGATTTCTCAGAGGCAAAACATAGGTCAAATGGTCTAAATGAGATAAAAAGTGGGTTGAGTCAATCAGAAATGGGTTCATGTGCAATCTAAGAACTAAAAGACACTTGGTAACCCTAAAACAGACCCGCTTAAATTAACAAGGTTCCGGTCAGAATAAAAAGCAAGTAAACCCTCTATAAATCATGGAAAAACATACTCTAGGGTTTAGAACACTTAATTTGGCCTTTGGAACCTAGTTTGACCTAGATTAGGGTCCTAGCTCTTCAATTAACCTAATTTGGGTTTTTACGCAAAATGTCCAGTCAAACGAGGTCAAACCTGAAATCCAACTTCACCATTGGATTCTTTAGGTCCAAATTAGGTTTGTACCAAAATTTGGACCTAAGGAGAGGTCATCTTGACCTACTTTGCAATTTAGTACACCCAAATCACAAATAGGTCCCTATCTTTTGAATATCCTCGCAGAGAGCCCCCTAGGTTCTTCGCCTTCTTTGCAAACCGATCCTGCCGCCATTGCTAGGGCAGAACCGAGCTCCGACGAAGTTTCGAGAGAAAGATTGCTCTCTAATTTCTCAGAGATTCTCTCCCAGAAATGGAAGGGAGATTCTCTGAGGAATTCCCTTCCTTCTAAAGCCAATCAAATTCGCTGGCGTGAACCCAATCTCTCGTGTGAACGCACGAGAGATTTGGGTATCTTTCTTCCTTCCAACTCCGGCGAGCCGGCTGACCTAATTGCGCGTTTTTCACGCACTGATAGGAGCGGCCAGCACCTATAAAACACCCCCCGGACCCAGCCGCTCATCGGGAGCTTGGTTTGGCCGAGGTTCCACCCCTAATTCCTCTCCTCCTGCCCGGCCAAACTCCCAGCAGGCTCCGGCGAGGCCCCCTCCCCTCCCTCTTCGCTCTGCCACAAAACCAGTGGCAGAGTTAACTTCCTGACCTTCCTCCGCGTCGCGCAGTACCAGCGCACGCCGCCTCAGCCCCGTCGTCGCCGTCGTCCTCCCCCACTGGGCGTCATCTTCTCCGGCGACAGCAGGTACTGCTGTTCGCCCTCCGTCCCCTTTCGTCCTTACAGTTAGGTTAGAACTCCTCTCCATCCTCTCCTCTCTCTTTTCCCCCTGTTATCTCCCTTGATCGACCCTCGACAGACGCTAACCACCTCCATCGTCTTCGCCTCCGACCGCACTCTGGCGAGCCGCCCACACCACTCCAGCCCTCCACACGGCTCGCCAACCACCTCGAAAGCTCCGCCTCACCTCCCGGAACACACTCCACCCTACCACTGCCACTCTAGCCCTCCACAATCACCCCCCGACCAACCCACAATCTCCGGCCACAGGTTGACCTAGGTACGCACGCCTAGGCCGACCTGCGGCCTGCAGCACTGCCCACCGCCTTCGCCGTGCCACGGCGAAGGTCGCTAGCTATTCTGATTGGGCCGAGAGGCGCATTTTGTGTATGACAGGGTTCGAGCCGCTGCCGCCATGGACGACCTCTGATGAAGCTCCCACGAAGCTCCAAGCACCCGGTCTTCCAGGCTACAGGTGCTGCATACTAGCGCGAGTGTCGCGAGGTGAACGAATCCAGCCAAGGAGCGCTAGCAGAGCCAGCAGCTGCGGGGCAATCGCACGACGAGGCTTCTGCAGGCGCGCGTGAAGGCGAGACCAGATAGTCCCACATCATGGGATTGCAACCCTCAGGTACCGTATAAGTTGTTTTTGCGTTTTACTCTTATCGCCTCAGTAAGCACAGTGGTGAGGTCCCTCACTGACCCCACACCCGCCTCGTCCGCGGTCTGACCACGCGGACCTAGCGGATCCGACCCGACCTAGACCTACGCACTCCTCGCGCATCACACACCTGCAGGTGCGCCTGGTCCCGGGTACGATCCGCGACCCGATTATGGCTGTGGCTCTGGGAGAGCGGTTTGAGTGAATTGCTTGAGAGAGAGAGATGCGCGGGTAGAGGGAGAAGGGTTAGGTTTTGCTCCTGTGCAGGCAGGCTGAACGCAGGAGGAGAAGGACTTGGCCGCGAGAAGGAAAAGAAAGAAAGAAGAAGGAACGGCAGAGAAGAATAGAAGAGGAAGAAACAAGGCAAAGAAGAAGAAGCAAGAAAGAAGCCTTCGCAGGAGAAGAAAGAAAAGAGCAAGCCAGAAGCAAAGGCACAGAGAAGCCAAGAGAAGACTTTGCAGAGGTCAGAAGAAGAAAAGAAAGAGCAAAGACTGCAGCAGAAGAAGAAGAATAATCAAGAAGAAAAGGAGAAATGATTTTAAGACGTCTGATCACAAGATCAGACGTCCAATTTCATATTTTTTTGCCCTAACTCCTTTTAATCGCATACATTCATACCTGAATTGATATTTTGAGTAAATTAGAGTGTTCAATTACATTTTGATTTAGTGGTAAGTTCCATTTTCTCCCTGTGTTCGACCTCGGATACTCCGGTCTTCGAGTAATAAAAACTTTGTATTTGTTCGAACGTTTTGTCGGTTATACTACAACATAATACGCTTTAAATCCGCACGAAATGCCCGTGAACAGGCTCCCACCCAAGGCTAAAGATCCTGGTACTCCCCTGATTTCCTGCAAAATAGGTGATACCCAATTCGACAGAGCATTGCTAGACTTGGGTGCTTCCATAAATCTGATACCCACATCCTTACTTAACCACCTAGAAGAATCTAAGCTAAAACCGACTGAGGTGACATTACAATTAGCAGATAGATCTATAAAGTCACCTAAAGGGATTCTTGAGGGTGTTATCGTAAGAGTGCGGGATTTCTATATCCCAGTAGACTTTATAGTCTTGGACATGGATGTCCCCGAAAACGCTAGGGATACACCGATCATTCTAGGGAGACCTTTCTTGGCTACTGCTAGAGCCAACATCAGCTGTGAGGAGGGCCAAATAGAACTGAAATTCGAAAATCAAACCCTAAAGATCGATATATTTAAGGCCCAACAAGGAATCAATTGTGGTGTCATCAAACAAATTTGTGATATTAGGGCTCTGGTTGATGAAACGCATTTTGAGAATGACCTGATCATACCTCATCAACCACAGAAAGATCTTGAACCGCATTTAAAGGAGTCAAATTCAGACATAGACAGACCCATAACTCCTATCCTTGAACCTCACACTTACCTTGAACCACCCGCCGCTGCTGATAACCCCGTCCTTGAATTGAAACCCCTTCCCGATCATTTGAAATACATCTTTTTGGGTTCTAATCAGACCCTTCCTGTGATTATAAATTCCAAACTTTCTCCTAAATAGGAATCCCGTCTGATTGCTGTTCTCCAGCAACATCGCAGATCCATTGGATGGACTCTCGATGACTTGACTAGAATAAGTCCTTATTGCACACATCATATTTATTCAGAAGAGGGCACACGACCTTCTCGTGAGATGTAGAGACGTTTAAACCCCAATCTGCAGGAGGTCGTGAAAAAGGAGATCATCAAGTGGTTAGATGCAGGGATCATCTACCCAATCTCCGATAGTCGTTGGGTGAGCCCGATTCAGGTTGTGCCTAAAAAGGCAGGGCTCACCACCATTACAACTGAAACCAGAGAAGTCATACATACCCGATTAGCCAACTCGTGGAGAGTCTGCATAGATTACCGACGACTCAATTCTTCCATGAAGAAGGATCATTTCCCACTACCTTTCATTGACCAGATTCTCGAGAAATTAGCGGGAAATCGATTCTTCTGCTTTCTTGACAGGTACTCCGGTTATAACCAAGTAGCTATTCATCCTGAGGACCAAGAGAAGACCACATTCACCTGCCCCTTCGGAACGTATGCATTCCGAAGGATGCCATTCGGTCTCTGCAATGCACCCGTGACTTTTTAGCGGTGCATGCTTGCCATATTCTCTGATATGCTAGGTGATTATCTGGAAGTCTTCATGGATGACTTCTCAGTTTTCGGGGCATCGTTTGATGATTGCCTCCAGCACTTGGTTCATATACTCAGGCGCTGCATCGATATTAACTTGGTTCTTTCCTGGTAAAAGAGCCATTTTATGGTGCTTGAGGGGATCGTCCTAGGACATCTGATTTCTGAGAAGGGCATCCAAGTGGATCAAGCCAAGGTCTATCTAATCTCTCGCCTTCCTATGCCTGGCTCAATCAGGGACATCCGTTCTTTTCTGGGGCATGTTGGTTTTTACCGTCATTTCATTCCTGATTTCTCGAAAATCGTGCACCCCCTAACGACTCTTCTCTCTAAGGATGTACCCTTTGAAATCTCTAAGGAATGCACTCAAGCCTTTGAGAACCTCCGTGACCGAGTCACCTAGGCCCCGATCCTACAATCCCCTGATTGGTCTCAACCCTTTGAGATCATGTGCGATGCATCTGACTTCGCTGTAGGAGCGGTTCTAGGGCAGAAAGTTGATGGGAAACCCGTGGTCATCTACTATGCTAGCAACACGCTTGACGAGGCTCAACGTAACTATACAGTTACGGAGAAAGAGCTGCTAGCCGTAGTATTTACCCTTGAAAAATTTTGATCTTATCTCCTGGGTTCCCACGTCATCATCTACTTAGATCACACAGCTGTGAGGCATCTCCTTGCCAAGAAGGACGCGAAGCCCCAACTAATCCGATGGATCTTGCTGTTGCAAGAATTTGACCTCGAGATTCACGACAAGGCGGGAAGACAAAACGCGGTAGCTGACCATTTGTCTTGCCTTCCTTATGAGATCATCAACCCTTCCGGATCCATCACGAAGCATTTCCCTGATGAGCACCTGCTGACTATTGGTACTAGACTTCCATGGTTTGCTAATATAGTAAACTACTTGTCATCTCATCAGATCCTATCTGATTGGTCGAAGGCCAAGAAAGACAAGCTGCGCTCTGATGCCAAGTATTACATTTGGGAAGATACGTACCTCTTTCGCATAGGTGCTGACCAAATCATCCGGAGATGTGTCTCGGAAGGTGAAGTCAATGATATTCTCTCCTTCTACCATGACCAGGCATGCAGTGGCCATTTCTCCGGGCACAAAACTACATCGAAAATCCTCCAGTGTGGCTTTTATTGGCCCACTCTGTGCAAGGATTCATGCAATCACTGCAAGGCATGCAGTCGTTGCCAAACATTGGGCAACATGAGCCATCGCAACATGATGCCTTTGCAGCCGATTCTTGTATGCGAAATCTTTGATGTTTGGGGGATTGATTTTATGGGCCCCTTTCCTATTTCGGATGGTTTTGAATACATCTTGCTGGCTGTGGACTACGTGTCCAGATGGATCGAAGCCATACCGACCCGAACCTGTGATCACAAAGTTTTTCTCAAATTCATTCATCACAATATCTTCTCACAGTTTGCGATTCCTCGTGCTATCATCTCAGACAGGGGGACCCATTTCACTAATGCTTAGTTCAGTTCACTGATGACCAAATACGGGGTGTCTCATCGAATCTCTACTCCTTATCACCCCCAGACTAATGGTCTAGCTGAGCTTTCAAATCGAGAGATCAAGAAAATCCTGCAAGTCACTGTTCGGCCTGACAGGAAGGACTGGTCGTCCCAACTTCCGGAAGCCTTGTGGGCCTATAGGACCACCCACAAAATCCAATTAGGCATGTCTCCCTTTAGACTGGTGTACGGGAAGGCGTGTCACCTTCCCATCAAATTGGAGCACAAATCCTATTGGGCAGCATGGAAATGTAATCTAGGTCTTTCTAAGGCTGAAACCCACAGAAAGCTTCAAATCAGCGAGATCGATAAATTACGCCTTGATGCGTATGAGAACTCGCGAATCTACAATGAGCGGGTTAAAGCCTTCCATGACAAGCATATCTCTAGAAAGATCTTTTATCCTGGTCAGAAGGTCCTACTCTTTGATGCCAGACTCAAACTTTTCCCTGGGAAGCTGCGATCCAAGTGGGTCGGACCATACCTTGTCCGACAGGTTTTTGGAAATGGAGCTGTCGAAATCAGTCCGCTCAGCCATGATTCTGAACCTTTCATCGTGAACGGTCAGAGACTCAAACCGTTCATTGATGTAACTTGTACTGATTTGGCTGAATCATCTTTTACCCTCCATTCCCCCTGAGCTTATTGCGCCTAGCCGATGGCGTAAAACTCAGCGCTCAATGGGAGGCAGCCCGTCATTCTCCTTAAAAACCTGAAACCTTTTCTGACACCTTTGTGCACTTAAGGTTCACCCTTTAGGACAGCCTACTCCACCTCAGGTGCTTGCATCTGAGATTAGAAATCGTCCGCAGCAGCCACCCCGACCCATTCACTCATCAAAACATCTGTCCTAAGGAATGAACTAAGTTGAATAAAAACCCCCTAAGTCACAATGAGGATATTGCAAATCTTAGGCTTAGGGGGGTATGAAAGTGCAAAACTTGTAAGAAAAGGTTTTTGACAAAAAATTCACATATGCCAAAAATACCATAAAAATTAAATTTTTTTTTAAAATGAAAGGAATTTTGTGGAGGAAAGGAAAAAGGAACAAAATGAAAAGGAGCACAAAATGAGACAAAAAGTGATAGCCATTAGTAAGAAATTAAGGAAGTAACCTAAGTTCTAGACCTCATTCAAGAAAAGAAATGAAAAGTGCACAGTGAGAATAGTAAGAACGCAAACCTTAGGCATTCTTGGATAGACTCTTAGTACCCATTAAGATCTAGACATTCCTCAAGCAGTTAAGGAAAATGAAAAGCTTAAGTATTAGGTCCAAGACTTAGGGAGTATTTGGTCTCGTTAACTAGCTTTTGGTTTACGGGACTTAGTAACCTAAGCACCCTAACTTCACACACAGCCTGGTTCTGTAAGTGTAAAAATCAGAATCACGCAGAAGCATCGCAAAAATTCTGAAAATAACACCTAGGTAGGAGCGACCGTTCAACACAAGTTGATTTGGACGAGTTCCCAGCGTAGAGAGGTGGGAAATTCCCCTCGAAGATGCGTGACAAAATATCATCTCCTCGATCTTGTCTCTTAGGATATTTACATATCCTACCGAGGGCATGTAAGCACTCTACTGGTTCAGATTCCATGGATGGGATTATCACGAAATGTCAATTGCCAGGGTCTGAATTCGGCCACGGAACACCATGGATGGGATTATCTCGAAATCTCAATAGCCAGGGTTCCAGGGGTTACCATGGGTGGTGCTATCTCGAAGCATCAACTGCCAGGAACCCTTGAGGATTGATGATGGGGACAAGGAATCTGATACAGACCGTGTTGAGAAGCCAATCCTAAGCTAGAATTAAAAAGAAAAAGAGAGAGAAAACTCTCCAAATAGATAAAATCTTCCACCTCTCTTTCTTACAAAATGCACTGCGAACTGAGACAGGGCTAAATCATCTCAAGCACGGGTTCTTTAACCACAAAGTCCAATAAACCTTAGGTTAGTTCTTATAGGCCTTAAAAACCTTTGTTAAGGACTGAGGCTAAGGCTAGACAGATCTGGATCCTGGTTGGTACTAAAGTACCTTTTAGGCCTATGGATAGCATTCCAACCTAATCTAGGTTTCAAAAGAGAAAGCACTTATCTGAAATCATTAAGAAAATTCATGGTCTAGAACAAGGGGTGAAACCTTAAGTTTTTGCTAAGAGACTAGCAAAAGCTAAGCATGGGGGTATGATGAGAACCTTATCATAAACCCTAACTAGCACAATATAACCCAGATATGTGAGAAAAAGCTCCTACATGACCCAAAGAAAGGCTTAACTCAGAGAATTCTGAGTTTAAGAAGAAGACAAATCATAAGGGGTAAAACTGCAATTTCACCAATGCAGTTGGTGAACAGGGTAATTAAGGGTCCAAACACAGGTCAAACAAGCATAACAAGAAGGAAAGTGGGATGACCTGATCTAAAAAGGGTTGTAGCAACTTCAAGAAATTAAATGACATTCTATAACCCTAAAACAAATCCACTTCAATTCATGAGGTTCGAGGTAGAATAAAAATCAACTAAACCCTATAAAATTCATATAAAAATATTCTCTAGGGTTTAGAACCTTCAATTTGGCCTTAGAAACCTATTTTGACCTAAAAAGAGAACCATGCCCAATTAATAACTTAATTTAGGTTTTTGCGCAAATTGGCCAGTCAAACATGGTCCAACCTAGAATTAAAATTCACCATTAAAATTCTTAGGTTCAAATTGGTCTTGTATAAAAACTTGATCCTAAGAAGAGACCTCTTTGACCGACTTTACAATTTGGTCCTCTTCATTTACTTTTTGACCCTTATCTTTGGAAACCCTTGCATTTAGGCCCCCAACTTTTCATCGTTCTTTGAAGAACGGTCCTCCCTGCAAACTTTGCACAGCACCATACTCCGGCGACCTTGCGCAGAGCATGGCGCTGCGCAGAGAAGGGTTACCGCCCTACAAAGTAGAAGCGGGGTTCCCTGCGACGTCCTCCGTTGCAGGGACCCGCCCATGGCCTCTGTTGACCACCATACCTTCTGTGCGAACGTGGGGAAGGTATGGGTATCATCTCCGACCTCACTCCGGCGAGGCTGGCACGACGCCAGCCCGCCCCTCCCTCTCCACCTCCGATCACCCCCTGCCGGCTCCTGCAAGCTTTTCTTTGATGGAGAAACCCCCACACTTCATCCCTTCCTCCTCCGTTAGAAGGCTCGAAGCTTCCGGTGACTTCCCCCTCTTCCTCCTCATCGCTCTGCTGCCCTACCTGCAGCAGGGTTTGCCTTGCTCCCTCGTCCGCGTCGGGCTGTACCCGCCGGTGCCCTCCGCCTGCTTCCTCGTTGCCGCACTCCTCCTCCAGGGCTTCTTCTTCTCCAGCTCCGGCAGATACGAGCCGGTTGATCCACCCTCCCCCTTCGTCCAATACTTAGGTAAATAGCTTCCTCTCCATTTCCCTTGCATTTCCCCCCTTTTAAACTACCCTATCGACCACCCGACCGCCACTGTCCAGACCATCCTCTCCACCTCCAATCACCCCCTCTGACGAGACCATCTCACGTCCACAGACACCCTCACACTCCACTCTACTGATTCCCCATCTCCATTTGCTGCCAAATGCCACCCGACCACCCCCCGAACAAACCCACCTCTCCAGTCACAGTCTGACCTAGGGCTACCTCCACACATGCCCTCGTGCCTCGCCGATCCCTGCACTGTCTTCGCCGCACTCCAGTGAAGCCTCCACCGTATTCTGACTGGGCCAAGAGGACATTTGTGTGATTTCAGGTGCGCGCCCCTCGTAGCCATTGATGATGAGCTGCAGCAGCTTCACTTGCAGCTGCAGGCGCTCTCCAGCCCAGGTGTGCGTCCCAGGTCGCGCGAGTTGCCTCTGCGAAGGAACCTAGGTCTGTAGCTGGGGCGAAGACCTCGCAGGTTGCTGCAATTGGCCGTAGGTAGCTTGCCTGCGGGCACCGATTTAGGAGGTGGGACTTTAGTCTCACCTCGGAAGTGCGTGGCCAAGCGCCCGCACTTAAATTGAAAAAGTGCCTAACGCTATTCGCCTTCAAACACAGGGGTCAGGTCCCTCTCCCGCACGCTGCGTGCCACGCGCTCGCCCGCCCTCACCCGCGCTCACGCCTCGCGGGTCTGGGCAGGATCCGATTACCCAAACCGTGCACTCCTCGCCCACCACCGCACGCTGGTGGGCCTGGTCCCGGGTGCGATACCCGCACCCGATTACCCGGCTCTGGGAGAGCCATCCTAAGAGAGAAATTTGAGAAAGAGAGAGACACAGGGGAAGGATAGGGGTAGGTTTTTCTCTAACCCTTGTGTGAGCGTGCAGGAATAGAAGAAGAAGAAGGGAAGCGACCGAAGCCTTAGCTACTCAGGGCAGCTGAAGAAGAAGAAGCTAAGGAGAGAAACATAAGAAGAAGAGAAGGAAGGCACTGTAGCAAACCTACAGTTAAGTCGTCTGACCACTGCATCAGACGATGGAAGGGCAGCGGCCAGAATAGAAAGAAGAGAAAAGAAGAGGTGCTATAAGGGAAGAAAAGAAAGAAGGAAGCAGAGAAGAAAAAGAAGAAGAAAAGAGAAAGAAGAAAGAAGACACAGCTGCAAGCAAGGAAAGAAAGAGAAGAACAGAAGAAAAGAAGCAGAAAGAAGAGGGCTGAAGAAGAAGAAGAAGTCAGAGAAGAAGAAAAAGATTACCACAGCCGCAGAAAAAGAAAAGAAAAGAAAGAAGAAAGGAAGACTCTGCAAGAAAAGAGAAGGAGATTAGCTGGAAGAAAAAGAAGGATAGAAAGAAAAGGAAGAGAGAAGAAGAAGAAGCCAAGAGAACTCTCTCTCTCTCTCTCTTATTTTTGTAACCTAATTGAGAACTCTTAAATTTCTACAATTCTAGTTGCTCCCTGAGTTCGACCTCGAGAAAACTATTTTCGAGTAAAAATTTGTAGTAATCTGGTAGCTGTTTTGTACTGCAATGATTGTAAACCATAATAACATAAATCCAACCGCTATCGTAGCGTTACTATCGCACACAGGAATCAGGTTCAAGGTTATCATGTCGCGATGGCTCATGTTGCCTATGGTATGGCAATTAGTACATGCCCTATGATAGTTGTGTGCATCTTTGAAGAGTGTGGGCCAATAAAAGCCGCACTAGAGTATCTACATTGTGGTTTTATGGCCAAAGAAGTTGCCACCGTAGGCCAGGTTATGACAAAATGATAAAATATCATTGACCTCGGAGTCGGGAATGCATCTCTAGATGATCTGATCAACACTGATGCGGAAGAGATATGGATCTTCCCAGACATAATATTTGGCTTCTGAAATCAATTTGTCTTTCTTGGTTTTTGGTCAATCAAATGAAATCTTGTGTGATGCCAAATAATTAACTATATTGGCATACCAACGAAGTCTAGTATCAATGGTCAGAAGGTGCTCATCAGGAAAGTGCTCAGTAATAGGTTCGGAGGGGTCAATGACCGAAGAAGAGAGACAAACAAATGGTTAGCTACTAGTTCTACTTTCTCACCTTATCACGTATCTCAAGGTTAAATTCTTGCAAGAAAAAGATCCATCTAATCAGCCTCGGCTTAGCATCCTTCTTCGTAAGTGCCTCACAGTAGTGTGATCTGAGTAAATGATGACATGGGAACCCAGGAGGTATGGTATGAATTTCTCTAGATCGAATACTATCGCCAACAATTCTTCCTCCAAAATCGTATAATTATGCTGAGCCTCATCTAGTGTCTTATTGGCATAATATATTACCACCAGTTTCCTATCAATTTTATTTCCCAGTACCACTCCTATTGCGTAGTCAAATGCATTGCACATGATCTCAATTGGCTGAGACTAGTCAAGAGACTGTAGGATTGGAACCTGGGTTACTTGGTCACGCAGAATCTCAAAAGCATGAACACACTCGTGTGTCATCTCAAAAGGTGTGTTCTTTGAGAGAAGATTCATTAGGGGGCATGCGATTTTCAAGAAATTCGATATGAACTATCGATAGGAACCAACGTGCCCCAAGAACTATCGAATATCTTTGATCGAGGAAGGCACAGGTAATTTGGAAATAAAATTCACCATGACTCGATCAACTTGTATACCTTTCTCAAATATGAGGTGTCCAAGTGTGATACCCTCAGGAACCATATAATGGTTCTGTTCCCAGGAGAGAACCAGATTCATGTTGATGCATCGTTTGAGGATATAGACAAAGTGCAGAAGGCAGTCATCGAATGTTTGACCAAATATCGAGAAGTCATCCATGAAGACTTCAAGGTATTTACCTACCATGTCGGAAAATATGGCTAGCATGCACCACTGAAAGGTGATAGGATCATTACATAGCCCAAATGGCATCCTATGGAATGCATACATACTGTAGGGGCAAGTAAAGGTGGTCTTCTCCTGATCTTTAGGATGAATTGCCACTTGGTTATATTTGGAGTACCCATCCAGAAAATAGAAAAATCGATTTCCTGCCAACTTTTTGAGGATCTAGTCAATAAATGAGAGATGGAAATGGTCTTTCTTCATGGACGTGTTCAATTTCCGATAGTTTATGCAGACTCTCCATGAGTTTTCAATTTGAGTCAAGATGGTTTCTCCAGATTCAGTCGTAATCACAGTGAGTCCTGCCTTTTTAGGCACAACTTGGATGGGACTCACCTAGTGGCTATCAGAGATGGGGTAGATGATTCTTGCATCAAGTCACTTGATGATCTCCTTTTTCATGACCTCTTGGAGATTTAGGTTAAGTCTTCTATGTATCTCGCGAGAAGGTCGTGAACCCTCTTCGATATAAATACGATGAGTGCAGTACGAGGGACTTATTCCAGTTCGGTCATCTAGAGTTCAACCAATGGTTCTACGATGCTGCTGGAGGCAGAAATCAGCTTCGTTTCTTGATCAAAGGTGAGTCAAGAGTTGATAATCACAAGAAATGTTTGATTCGAACCCAAAAACACATATTTCAGATGATCTGGGAGAGGTTTTAACACCAAAACTAGGTTATCAGCAATGGGTGCAGGTTCAGGGTTAGCCTCAGAAGCTAAGGTGGAAGCTATGGATAGGTCTAAATCAGATTTAGGCTCCCTAATCTATGGGTCAAGATCTTCTTGGGTTGAGGTTCTTGGAGAATTTGGTTCACCTCGGGAATTGGATCCTCAACCAAAGAACCTATGTCACACACTTCCTCGATTGTCCCATAATTTATTCCTTTCTAGGCCTTAAAGATATCTATCCTCAAAGTTTTGTCCCCAAATTATAACTTAATTTGGCCCTCTTCATAGATGATATTCGCCTTAGCAGTTGCTAGGAATGGTCTCCCTAAGATGATCGGTGTATCTCTTAGATTTTCAGGAGTACTCTTATCCAAGACTATGAAATCCACCAAAAAGTAAAAATCTCGTACCCTAATAGAAATCTCGTACCCTAACTAGAACATCCTCAAGAACTCTTCGTGGTGAATTAATTGATCTATTGGCCAACTGCAGAGTCACCTTAGTTGGTTTGAGCTCAGCCTCCTCAAAATGGTCTAGTAGGGAAGTGGGAATTAGGTTTATGGAGGCTCCTAGATCCAATAAAGCTCAATCGAATTCTAAATTTCCTATCTTGTAGGAGATTAGAGGGGTGCCAGGATCCTTTGCTTTCTGCAGGAGTTTACTCAAGTTTATAGAGCTAGCTTGCTTTGATAGAGCAATTAGACTCCCGCCTTTATTTCTTGGCTTACACTTTGGTGTACATAAATCTTTTAGAAATCATGCATGAGCCAGTACGTGGCGGATCACATCCATTAACGGAATGCTTATTTGGACTTTCTTAAAGAGCTTGACCAAGTCATCCTTAGGTGCAATGGGTTTGGATTTCCTAGTCCCTTTAGTTAGGACCTCAGGAAAAGGAACGCCTTTCGATTTCTCTAGGATTGGTTCAGGCTTTAGATCTGGGGTGGGTGTGTTCTTGATATCTATCCTGGACTTTTGTTTTGAACTACTCGGATTAGGTTGATTAGGATAAGGTAGGTCCTGAGTAGCCTTGCCACTATGAGTAGTGATAGAGTTTAGGCCTACCTTGTTTGGATTTCAATTTAGAGTTGGCAGGAGGGGGCGTTGTTGCTAATATCCCGCATATCAAGTAGAAACTTCTCACTCGTCAGGTTGAGGTGAAAACGGGGCCTTATAAACGTAATGTGTTTGCCCTAATTTGGGCTCGCAACGTGCCTCTGGTGTAGCACATTGTTTGGATTCGACAAAGGTTGAGATGAAAGTGCACTAGGCTGATGAGTTTGCATTATGCTGCCATTGTATGGTAGCATTCGTCTTCTGCATGTCTGCCATAGTTTGTAAAATTAGGCTTATCTGGTCTTCCTTGCTAGGCCTGATTTGAAAGTTCAGGTTAGGCCTCTGATGTGGATGCAGATTTTGTGGTCAGGGTTGGAATTGAGGTCTAGAGTTGTGATTATTTCCCGACCATGAGAAATTCGGATGATTATGACATCCAGGGTTGTAAGAGTTGGAGAATGAATCATTTTGGATGGTGTGGAGCTCCTCACAGGGTTGAGTAGCTCCCAACTAATTAGAATATAGGGGTTCAAAGATCCCGCAACTAGAGCAGGATGGCTTGGAGTTTCCTCCAAAACTAGGATCAGATGGGGGTGGATACACATCCATCGCTTGATATGAGTGGTGGTGAATGTTATGCATGACCTCCCTCCTTGTAGGAGGATGCGCATACGTGCTCTGCTGAGAAGAAGTGGCCCTCTAGAGTTGGCGAGTTAAATCGTCCAACTTCTTCTCGATAATGAAGATCCTATCAAATCATTTGGCCATTAACTCATGATCGACGGACACAGATAGGACTTGTGTCTCATGTGTCCCTCTGGTGTCTGTCGATGCACGGGTAGTCATCTTGTTGAACATACCCATAAACTCATTGTTTATGGAGTTCTCGCATATGTTCTCGAGAATCTCCCAAACAGTGTCTTCATCTTTATCCATGAAGTTGCCTCCACAAACTACATTGAAAAATAATTGGATATCCTCAAAGAATCCCTGGTAAAAAGACTGGACCTGTTCCCATTTAAGAACTCCATGATGAGGCCATTTCGCATGAGATCCAGAAAGCGATCCAATGCTTCATGAAGTGGTTCCCCCGCATTATGTGTGAAATGCGTGATTTGGTGCTGCAGGGCATTAGTGAATCTAATTGGGAAGAATTTCTTGAGAAATTTAGCTTGTAAACCTTCCCAGGTGTTGATCGATCGAGTCAGAGACCGATACCAATGGGCAATCTTATCCTTCAAAGAAAAGGGAAACATTTTCATGAGCAGGGTGTCCCGATTTTGTACATTTGGCTCGAGAGTTTGGGCCAGATGTTTCAGCTCTTAGATGTGCTAGAAAGGGTCTTCAAAGCCCAATCCATAGAAATAGGGGATCAAGTTGATAATATTTGATTTCAACTCAATATTACATCCCTCAGTCGGAATTTGAACCTTGGGCTCGATTGTCACACCTGCTGGATTGTAGTGATCTCGCATCTGCGGGCATGCTTGGGAGTTGGCTAGTGCCGGAATCAGATTGGTAAGAGTCTACAATTGGTTCTATAGGTTTTGAATCTCACCCTCTTCTTGATCGTGGTTCCCCATGGAAGTAGAGGATGGAGAACCGGGTTCAGATGTAGATGGATCAGAAGAGATATTGAGTGGATCAGAAAAGAACCCAAACAAGTTGGTTGGGGTTTGACCCCAACAAGAATGAACCACTAGTGGAGGTCTCAAGACGAGTCTCAAAGACCTCCTGCCGTACATGCATTATAGAATCAGATGAGGGACTGGAAACGTTCTAGAGCAAATCAAGGCACCCAAAAAGATTGGATGACTAAGGCTGTTCGAGGCAGTTGGACCTTTGAATTAAAACTCCACACACCCAAGAATTACTTGCGCAGCTAGGAAGGGAGAGTCCCACAAAGACCCCTGCATGGTAGAGCGTCCGCATGGGTTACAGGATTTGCCCACCTGACCTTCCTTGTCACACGATTCCAAGTAGATCGAAATGTATGAATTGAGATCTAAGTCTACCAATTTTAAACCTGATTGTGCCTTGAATTTCACCTGAATTTAGAAGTTGATTCAAATTGTGACCTAATTTGGAGGTTGGTTGATTCACAAAGTGAACCAACTTCACTTGACCTATCCTAAGATTGAGGATGGAATTCGGGTTAAGTCACCCAAATTACCCTGTTCTGATTTTGCAAGCAGGTTATTAGGTCTCAACTTTTAGGATTCAAGTGATCTTAGAGCCTGACTTTTAGGGTTTAATGATTAATCAATTCAAATAGAGGCTTAGGTGGCACACAATGCGAGAATATTTATTTCCTTTTTAATTGGAAAATGTGTACTTGTCCTTGAAGCCCTAATGTAGAAACACTAATTTAGCTCTATTCCCAAGTCCAATTGATTCCAAAGATGGCACCTTGGGCTCAAACAAGAAGGCAAATAGCCCACGATGCTTTTATGTACTTAATAGGTACAAGTATTAGGATTGGGGATCTCTAATCAAATCAGAATCAATCAAATCTGATCGTAATCAAATCAAGATAAATTAGGAACAACTCTTGCCTTGAATGACAATTACTAGAAAAGTAAGGCAGAATTGACTCCTAATTTCTATTGTTTCCCTTTTTTGTCTTTTCAAGAGAGGAGGGGATTATGGAAGAGAATTAGCTTGATTACCTACCCCTGGCGTGGTTGATCCGAGCTTGACGATCTTCAATGATGACTCACCTCGAAACAACACAACAAAACAAATAGAGCAAGTTAGAACCAAGTCAAAATGAGTACGACTAGTGGTAGAACTGCATGTTGCTCCCTGGCAATGGTGCTAAAATGTTGATGCACTTTTGTCGAGTTTTAGAAATACGCATCATAGTATAATCAATGTTTACAGGGCTATTGAGGGTTTTAAATATTCGTTCGTTGTAGTAATGCCTCAATCGCTCTATAACAAATAAGATTTATAACTCGAATATAAGTCTAAAGTCGAACACAGAGAGCAAGCATTGCATTCACGTGCTAATCTCAATAAAAATATAAATGAGCACAGGAAATTGAGCAAAATATAGATTTTCAGTGAATAATAACCTGTCACATTAAATATTCAATGAAGAATAACTACTCAAATGATATTTAATACTAAGCAAGAGTATATCAAGAGTTTAATGAGGCAAAAAGATATCTAAGATAAAATAATGATGATTTAAATCATCAATTATTAGCTTAGATATATATATAATAATTACTCAATGATGTAAATAAATGCACAGTGTCTCAAATAATGCCACAGTGTTTTCAACCAAGTCAAACGTTGGGTCAGATGACCAAACGGCTTAAGTGAACACAAGCACAAGGCTCCTCAAAGCCTTTATTCTTCTTTCTCTCTCTCCTTGCTTTCGGCTTCTTCCTCTCTCTCTTCTTCAGCCTTTCACTTTCTTCCCTTCGCAACACAAGGGAAACAACCCTTCAAATTTGGTTAAGTGTTAGCCAATCTACAGAGCAAAACCCCCATTCCCCACGCGCTCTCTCTTTCCTTCCTCTCCTCTTTCTCTCTCAGATGGCTGGGTAATCGGATCGCGTGCACCCGGGTCCAGGCTCACCAGGGGTGGTGCTGAGCGAGGAGTGCTTAGCATAGGCAGTCGGGTCGGGTGTGTCAGGTGAAGTGGAACCTCACCCTGTGGTTGGAGGCGATATGCCCCAATCACAAAATCAATTCAACCACATCCATGCGCTTCTGTCTTTCCGAGGTGGGACTAATCCCCATCCCTTTTGCTTGCATGCCCGCGGATGAAGATGCCTCCAATTGAGAGTGCAGTTGAGGTTGGCATCCCTAATTGAAGACCTGGAGGCCTTCCTGGATCTATTCCGCGTGACCTAGGAGGTATCCGGATGAAGAACATGGCCGTTGGCTTGATGAACACGGCAGGGGAAGACGTTGTAGCGGCAGAGCTCCGGTGAGGATCTAAAAATGTCAACACGGCCTCTAACCCACATTGAAAGAGTCTATGAGCATCGCAAGAGGGTGTGGAGTGTGATGGCGGTGATTGCATGGCGTGAGGGCGTGTGTGGAGGTCTACAAAGGTTAGAGGATGACGTGCAGAGGTGGGTTGATCGACAGGGAGTTTGGGTGGATAATAGGGCGAAATAGGTTAGGGCTTTTGGTTAGAGGCACACGACGGAGGTTTTGGGATAGGTGGAGAGGTATTTGGAGGTCTGTGGTGTAAGATGGACCTCACCGGAGGTGTGGTTGGAGGTGGAGATGAAGGCAGCTTACGTGAAGGTTGAGGGGTGTTTCTGGGTTTTTGATAGGGACAACTAACCTAGAACTTAAAAGTAACTATTGTAACCCTAAATTAATGGATGAAAGGGGAGGATGGCACCGATTATGGTATGGCTGACGCCGTGGAAGAGAACTTCTCCAATGAGAGGGTGGCGAGGAAAGAGAGGGTCGGAGAGCTCTTCGCCGGTGTTGCAAGGAGCGGACGAAAGAGGGGAGTTGTTTCCCTCTACCTATGGTGTGTGGCAGAGGGCGATGAAGTTAGGGAAGAGGGCTCGCCAGAGCTTGGTCGGAGAGGGGCTGGAGGTAGGGAAAAAGAAGAGATTTTTGGCCCCAAACCTAGATAAGGAGGTAAGGTACACATTAGGCGTGCTTTTATAGGGCTTAGGATGGAGTTCCAAGCTTGGAAACTTCAAGTTTCTTGCGCATGTGCGATACCCACATCTCCCATGCGTTCGCATGGGAGATTGGGAAAGAATTGGTGTCCAAGGCCAGGTTTGATTGAAAGAGAATTCCTCAAGGAATCTCTAGTTCAAATGTAGGACTGATTGATTGAGAATCGAGTGAGAAATCCTCGTTCGAAACTCGACGGTGAAGGTATGACCTTTCAAAAATGATGCGAGGACCTTTTTGCAAAGAATAATGATAAAGTTAGGGACCTGATTATAATTAATTCAAAAGTTAGGGGCATCTATGTAAGAAAAAGAGTCAAACAGGACTGAGTGTGCAAGATTGCTATTTTTTTTGGAGGTCTTCTCTTAGCTTTGTGTATGACCATTATAATGTAATTTTTGTGGGATCTTCTTGCTTTTCAGATGATATATAATCAAAATATTGGCCTCTCGATTTTCAAATGGTGGTTTCCAACATTGACTCAGCCCTATCAAAGATGAATGTCTCTAAAAGTTTGGGCATCTGTTTCACCAAAAAAATGGAGCCCATTGAGACTCAAGCTCATATTAAGTTTAAGATTTGTAGTGCATATCCCCTTGCAGAACATTATCTGACTCAAAGGTATGTCACTATCTTATATTACACGTATAGATGTGGATGCAAAGTAATTGAAAACATTCATTATACACAGCGTTTAATAAGGCATCCAAGGCGTCTATAGAGACATTTATGCACTTGGTATCCCCAGAATTACATGAGGGTTCTCTGCACTGGTGATTGTAATTAGATTTGATTTATTTGATGAGTTAAATTGTAGGCATGTCTCTTCTATGATTTTTCCTTCAATTCTTCTGCTGTATGTATACATGCTGCATTGTTTCCCCTTTCTTCTATCATCTTTTTTCTCTTTGACAAGCAGTTATATATTTGTTGTGATTTTTTTTGTTAAAGAAAAAAAGGCAATCCAAATAGGAATATATTAGTGAATGGAAATGAGAGTGATCAGAGTAATCCTAATGCAAGTGATGAGCCATCTCACTTTGCATGGTACAATGATTTTACCTTGGCATGCTTGATTATATATAATTTAGTTACATAAGTGTTGATATGGATGATGGGAAAGTAAAGTTATTCTTTATTTTACCCCATTATTTAGCCATAGCTTATATTATGATGATAGACAAGCATACAAAAGATGCTATATTGCAATTGAAATAATTACATTTTCTGAAATTGCTTGTGGTTGGGATTGTATTTGTAGTGCTGTGGGGTTGGTCTCTTATGCTCCTTTGATGTGTTTTGCAGGTTTTTATTAATGAAAACTCATGGAAGGAGGCATTTGCCTATGTGTCACGAGTGCAAACACATGTATCTAAGTCATCATCTTATTGGGTTTTGGTAATTGAGCTCTTATGAAAAATGACTACTTCCCTTTAACTATTCTCCAGACTATTCATGGTCGATGTAATATATACAACAACAATAATTAAACTCTTTCCCACACTAAGTGGGGTTGGCTGTATAGATTCTTTACCTCTACATTGATTGATTTTGAGTCATTTCAGGACTTAAATTAAAGTGTTTGAGATTATACTTAATAGTTTCCTTCCAACACTTGTTTGGTCTTCTTCGTCCTCTCTTAGCAAGTTCAGTCTCAACGTCTCATATTTCCTGACTGGAGTATCTAATGACCTTCTTTGTAGATGTCCAAACCATCTTAGGCGTGTCTCTCATTTTATCCTCTATCGGTGTCACCTTAATCTTTTATCGAATAATCTCATTTGAAATATGGTCCTTTCTCGTATGATCACATATCTATCTTAATATCTTCATTTCTGCTACAGACATTTTTTGCACATGCCTATAGTTGGTAGCTCAATATTCAGAACCATACAATATAGTTGGTCTTATCGTAGCTCGATAGTACTTTCCTTTGACTTTTAAAGGAATCCTCTTATCACAAAGAACATCAGATGCACCACTCCATATCAACCACCTTGTATTAATTCTATATGTAATATTTCCATCAATTTCACCATCTTGTTAAAAAATGGATCTTAAGTACTTAAAAGCATCTTTCATTGGGATGCACTCTTATCTAATTTTTACATCCATCCCTTCATTATTTTCTCTACTATTAAATTCACATTTCATATGCTTAGTCTTTGTCCTACTTAGGTGTAGTCCTTTAGCTTTTAGGGCTTCCCTCCAAAGCTCAAGTTTGAAGTTTACTCCACCTCTTGTCTCATCAACCAATACAATGTCATCAGCAAAGAGCATACATCATGGCACCTCAACTTGGATATACTTCGTCAACTCATCCATAACCAAGGCAAAGAGATAAGGGCTTAAAGTCGATCCTTGATGCAGACTAATGGTGATATTAAAGTAGTTCGTCAAATCATCCTTAGTCCTTACACAAGCTACAACTCTATAGTACATATTCTTTATGAGGTTGATATATAAAAATGATACATGTCTTTTTTTCAAAATTCTCTCCACAAGATATCCTTTAGAACATAATCATAGGTTTTCTCTAAATCAATAAAAATCATGTGTAAATTATTTTTCTTGACTTTGTAGGTTTTCATCATACGTCTCAAGGGATGTATTATCTCAGTAGTAGACCAGCCTGTCATAAAGTCAAATTAATTTTCAGTTACTATAGAGACTTGCCTCACCTTTCTTTTAATTATTTTCTCTTAAAGTTTCATCGTATGACTCATCAATTTAATACCTTTATAGTTGGAATAATTTTGTATGTCTTCCTTGTTCTTGTATAAAGGTATTACAAAACTTTTCCTTTATTCCTCTGGCATTTCTTGCATCTCCAAATAGTATTAAATAATTTTGTGAACCAAGTTATACCTCTTTCTCCCACCATTCTCTAAATGTTTATAGGGATATCATAAGGTTCAACAGCCTTCCTACTTTTTATCATCTTAAAAGCCTCCACTACTTCTTTCTTTTGTATCATTCGATAGCTTGCCTAATTCACAAGATCTTCTAAGTTGACTAACTCCCGAAAGATGATATCATTTTTTTATTTTTTATTAAAAAGCTTATGAAAATGTCTTTTTCATCTTGTATTTATATCATCACTAGCTATAAGCACCATTCATTCTTCATTCTTAATGCACCTTACTTGTTTAAGGTTTTTTGCTTTTCACTCTATTACTTTAGCTAACTTGAAGATATCTTTTTTACTTTCTTTAGAATTAAGTTTCTTATAAAAATGTTTCCAAGCTTTTGCTTTTGCTTCACTAATGACTTTCTTTGTTTCTTTCTTTGCTCTTTTGTAATTTTCCATGTTTTCATTGGTCTTATCTAGATATAAGGTTTTAAAGTAAATTCTTTTAATTTTAAGCTTTTCTTGCACTTTCTTATTCCATCACTAAGCCTCATTTTGTCCTAGAACTCCTTTAGATATATCTAACACCTTCTTTGTCACTTTCCTAATACACTTTACCATATTTAACCATAATTCATCATCATTTCTATCAAGATCCCAAGTATTTTCTTGTATTATCTTCTCTTTAAATCTCTCCTTTTCTTTCTTAAGATTCCACCATTTAATTTTCAAATTTTTAAACACCAATTTTCCCTTGTTTGTCTTCTTCATATGAACATCCATAATCAAAAGACGATGTTGAGCAGTTAAACTCTCCCTTGGAATAGTATTGCAATTTTTACAAGATAAGAGATGTTTTTTTCTTAAAGCAAAGTAATCAATCTACGTTTTTGTTAAGTTAGTTTTATAGGTGATCAAATGCTCTTCTCATTTTTTGAAGTAGGTATTTGCTATGAAAAGATGATAAGTTATTGCAAAATCGAGGAAAGTATTCTCTTTTTCATTCCTAACACCAAAATCATGATTTTCATGTACTGCTGCATACTATAAAGTATCTTTTTCCACATGTTTATTTAAATCTTCACCCAAGAAAATCATTTTTCTGTGGGATTCCTTGAATTATCATATCAAGCTCCTTCTAGAACTTGTTCTTTATTCTTTCCTCTAGATCAATTTGAGGTATATAAACTGAAATGATATTCAAGATCTTTTCTTCTAAGATTAATGTTATCAAAATAATTCGATCACTTAATCATTTAATCTCAATTACAATTTCATTCAAATTCTTATGAATAATAATGTCCACGCCGTTTCTACATTTCTCCGTTCCTGAATACCAAAATTTGAAACAGGTTCTCTTGATTTCCTTTACTTTTTCTCTAACTCATTTAGTCTCTTGAAGGCAAAGAATTTGAATCATTCTCCTTACCATTGTATCCACAATCTTTATGAACTTGCTGGTCAAAGTATCAATATTCCAACTACCGAATCTCAACTTATTTTATGATACATTTCAATGACGAAGTGGTGGAATTAGTTTCTTTACTCGTATACATTCCTCATGTAAGAACCTTTGTTTATTTTAGATTACATCCGGGTGACGATGTAATGGAATTAATTTCTTTCCTTGATGTTTTTCTTATGCAAGAACTCTTACTCATTTTATACTATATCCGGATAACAATGTAACAGAATTAACCTCTTTATTTGTATGTGTCCCTCATTAGATGTAAAATATAAAATTGAAAAATTAGTATATTTCATCATCTCATTAGATTTTGATAATTGAGCTTTCAGAGAAAAATTAAAGAATTTTTTTACCTAATTATTTACATTGGAATAAGGAGGGTATGATCTTTCCATCCTTTCGTCAAGTTTTGATGATTAAGCTCCTAAAAAAATATAATCACTTTGTTTCTTTCTTTTGTTTAGGTTTGTAGTTGTTCACTTGACTGTACGCAGTTGCTTTGGCATAGAATTAAAAAATTTTGATCTTTTTACCGTTACGTCATTTTTTCAGTTGAGTATTTTGGATAAATAACCACATTTTATTTTTCCTCGGCTATTCTCTTGGCCACTCATGGTTGCTCTAACATAGAATATAAAAGAATGATCTTTCCATCATCTCATTGGATTTTGATAAGTGAACTCTTAAAGAAAAAATAGTTACTTTGGAGCTGTTTTCTCTTGGTTGTTTTCTTGATTGTTTACAATTACTCTAATTTAGAATAAGAAAGATATGATCTTCTCATTATCTCACTAGATTTCGATAATTAAATTTTAAAGAAAGATATCTCACTAGATTTCGAAAAAATGAGAGGCCACTTCATTTTTCTTTTTATTTTTAGTTGTTATCATAGTTGTTCACAGTTAGTGTTAGCATGTTCGAGCTTGGTTTCCTATCTTGAGGAGGGTGCACCAAATGTATATGTCATTTCCCATCTTGTGTAAATATTGTCCTGTTTCTAGAGGTGAATTCAATTATTTGGTTGCTCCTGTGGCTGATTACAATTTTGATGCAGTCATTCACTTTGCTGGATTGGAGGCTGTGGGCAAAAGTGTGGCAAAGCTCGCACTTTACTACAACAACATCGTAATAGGGTAAGGTAAATCTTTAGGAGGTGATGGCTGCCTACGGATGCAAAAAAGTAACTAATTGCTTTTTACACTAGAAAGGAAGAGCTGCTTGTAATAGTGCTATATGTTTATCTATAAATGCAATCTTCTTATTTTGTGCAAGATTTTATAGAAAAATGGCGACACAGACATTGAAGGAGTGGACTCCACTAATAAATCTTATGGAGGGATAGTAGCCTTATTTAATTGTGTCAATTGGGTTGAAAGAAGCTAATGGGATGGGCACTATGGACGGGTAGTTCGCACTGATAGTGCGGTATGTGACACTCCATGGAGTCTTGTCTCTTATGATAATCGAAGATTATACACACATGCACATTTAATGAATTTGTCTTTGCATCTTTCAAGATGTGGATTATTGCTCTTAAAACACAAATTTCCTTTTTTAAAGGTTTATGCAAGACTTGCACGACCTACTGGGTGTGTTGCTACTACTGCAATGCTCATTGGATCTAATGCTTTGATTGCATTTGAAGATGACAACAAAGACCCCCACATGGTTCGAAGACTCTTGCATTGAAGGGTTGTTGCATCTCATGTTGGGATAGCTACAGTTTTAAGTTTTTTATACTTGTACTAAAACTTTTTATTTTACTAGAACTTGTATTTTTTATCTATTTTTTATTTTCTTCCCTTTTCATCGTCGTTGTATACACACTTGTATTTGATTTTGAGTATAATAAATTGGGGAAACTTGAGCTCTTAAATTTGTGCAACATGTATTTTATATATAAAATTAAATAAAAGTGATGTGTTATTGCTAAGGTTAATTTTATCAAATTATTGTGTCAAGTTATTAGAAAAAAAGTAAAATCGACATTTGGAAGGGTCTTTTATCTTGATAATGTTATATCTATAAATTAAGTCATTTTCAAAAGATAATTAGCAATAATTATTTTTGTCACTAAAAGTTAAAAGGCAAAATCATCGATTCCTAAAAGTTTATGCCATGGGACCAGTGTATTTTTATGTCTAATCTATTGTGATCAATTTTCTGTTGCTTGAGTTGTGATGGCGAAAAATCTGTTCCCAAAAATTTGGTGACCCTCTTTTGAGGGATGGATTTTTGGGGACGGTTTATCCATCACTTGCTCTTATTTTCGTCTTTAAAACTTGTAAATCCGTCCTCCTATGTCATCACTACAACTATGTTTTGTTGTAGTAGTCCTAACATGCAACATTGCATTAACGAGCATCGATTTGGCAAGCAACATTGCTCCAGCAAGCACCGCTGACCTCGGCAATCCCCACGACATTGAGGAGCAAGTCAAGATTGAACAATCTCAGTAGCAAGAACCAGCAGGCAGAGGAAACATGAAGCCAAGAAGGAGGGAGGTGGAGGGAGAAAACAGAAGAGAGAGGGGGGTCCTCGACCGACTCAAGATCGCCGATCGGGGGGCTCGACGGTTGCCACCAAGCTAAGGTTTTTTGTTTGGGTGAGTTGGGGACGGTTGTCGAGAGCGATAGTGGGGACCCTAATTGGTTGTGTGATTTGCTAAATGAGCTCTAAAGGTTAGATTACTTGAGGGGTTAACCCTCTTTTTGAGGGATTAACCCTTGTTTACTTGGAGGGTTAACCCAAACCTGTGTTTAAGTCCCACAATTTTGTTGTCCTCTCGCGGTTTCTGATTCAAATTTTTAACACCACTAACAAATAAACACCACAAGGGTTAATACTCCAACTTAACACCAATTCAAGTAAACACAAATTAGTGTTAATACCACTCTGCAAGTAAACATAATTGAAGGTTAACACCAGTTTCACATTTCTTAACACCACTTCCTTAACCCTCTAAGTAAACTAGCCCTAAAGGAAAAACCATTATTCTTACTTGTGTTTCCACTTCTATGCTTGTTCGTAGAAAATTGCAATGGATAAAAACACATCATAATGCGAAAATCCATAAATATTTTAAATTTATAAATATCAAACTTGTAACTTTTTTAAATTAAAATGTGAGTCCGAGTCATTTGCTAGAAGGCAACCGTAGTTAATCTTTCAAAACACACTTTTATTTTATTTTTGGCATTTTATATTTTTTAATTTTTTTATATTTTTGACTAAGGAACAAGAGTAATATGTGAAGAGACTAAGATCTATGTCTAACTATGAAAGCTGAAACCTAACTATATGCATCAAAATAAATGAAGCTAATAACAAGGAAGCATAAGTAGACAAATGAAATGAAATAAAATTTTTCGTTGAATGAAAGGAAGTTGATTATAGATAATAGTAACAACAAGGAAAGTACAACTAGAAGAAAATAGAAAAAAGGAGGTTGCAATGAAAGAAAGCTACAATTAGAGATGAAAAGAATAAGAACAAAAGCAGAAAAGAGTCGAGAGTCGGAGTGAGTGTAGAAAATATCAGGTGGTTGTAGTAGAAGATCCACCCAACCTTCTTTCCCTTTAGATGGTAGGAAGGAAATAGGAAATGGAACCTAAGGGAGCATCTAATGTAAAACCTAGGCTAAGGGATTGGAGGTAAAGGAATGATTATGGTGGAGAGGTGACTAAGGAAGGGAACCTAAGGATGGTAGTTAGCCATGGTAGTAGCAGGGTTTCTACTTAGGAAGGCTATGTAGGTGGTGGAAGAAAGTAGTAGAGAATGGTGGAGAGTAAGATAGCTTAATGTGGAGCTAGGCCAGTGTATTTATGGAGGTAGACGGCTAATGAGGTGTAGACAAGTGTCAATCTATGATTGGTCCTTAGGTAGGCTCTTGGATTAGTGTTATGTTGGATGGATGAGATGTGGTTTAGGTTAAATTAAAGGCTAAGATGGGGTTGGTCATCTAGAGTTTATATGGGACCTTTGGATGTGATATCAAGGGAGTGGATTGGACGTAAGGTGGTCGGCCAAGAGGGCTCTAAAAGGTTCTTGTTTGATCGGCCAAGTGAGGGTTAATGTAGGCCATGGATGGGGGAATGGAGGGTTAAGATTAGGTTCTACTTTTGGCCGGCCATGGAGATTATTTAGGAAATGGTTATGGCCGACTACTAGGTGGTTGGGGTAGGGTTTTTTAGGTCATTTGTTGAGGACCTTAGGATGGCAAGTGGTGGAGATTGCACCTCGAGTGGCTGGCCAAGAGAGTCTGGAAGAGGGTCTTGTGGCCGGCCATGCAAGGTGGCTTCAGCTAAAAATAGTCATCATTCTAAGCGCTTGGATGAAGGGTGTAAGGTTTAGATGGGGTAGGTTTTTATTGCTAAAATTAGATGGGAGATTAGTGGCCTTTGGATGAAGAATTAATGGTGAGGTGTGGTTGGCTAAACAAGGCTTAGGACAAGGCTATGTATAGGGTAGGTTGTCTTAGGTTTTAAAGTGTAGAGGGGTTGTGGAAGTTGAAAATGGCATAAGAGAGGGGGTTGATTTGTGCAATATATAAAAATTATGCAATTAAATTCACACCACAAGGTGGACACCAAATTTAGAGAGGAAACCAAAAGGGTAAAAACCTATACCCAGTTGTCCTAAACTAGGATTTCTCTCTTGCTATCCAAGGAAGATAATCCACTAGTTTACCACTTCAAAATGAGGATGGTAAGCCTCAATTACACCAAGCTTGTCTCATTGTACAAACCACAAGGTAGACCTTTTATTCTATTTTAGAATAGGAAGCCTACACTAAGGCACCTAAGTACAAGATCAAATAAAAATAAATTGTACAATAACAATCCTATAAAGCCACAATAAATATATGAATGTGTAATTCAATGTGGCATAGGATGTGAGAAATACTCCCTTAACTTCCCTTTGATGGAAAACAAATTTTTGATGTGAAGGAAGTGGAGTAGAAATCCTTAGAACACAATTGGAAGCAATAGAAGCACTTTGAGCACAATAATCTTTAGAGAGCTTTTGAGAGTGCTTACAAATGATAGATAGCTTGTATGTTGCTTTGGAAACTTCATAGTATATTTATATAACTATTTGAAGCTTTGAAAACTACCTTAAAATCGTGTACTATCGTTTGAAACAATTTCCAATAATCAACACTTTGAAAAGATGCAACAGTTTAATTTTGGTCAAAATTAAATGGTTAAGAAAACTCCTTAATCATATTTAATCAAGGCTACTGGACCCTCAACGATCTTATTCTCAGTCGATTAACCGATTAAAAGAAAATATTAACTGATTAGAAAAGGTCCTGGAAACCTCTTCAAGTAACTCAACAGAGCATGTTATTTGATTAAGAAAAGGCATTGATCGATTAAGAAACACTACAAAAAATTTGACATATGGTAACGGGTGAACTATAATAACATTTTAAATAAGTCACTATTGATTTACATTGAAATGTCACTAATTTACCCTTTTTCCCATTTTTCGTTTTCTTTTTCCCTCCTCCCTCTCTTGATTTTTCACTCCTAAACCTAAACCCACACAACCCCTCCTCCAAACCCACGTTGTTGTGCACAACACCTAACCCTACCAACCCCTCGCTTGCGACTCTCTCGTGATTGCCTCCACCATTGTGTGCCATCGCCTCCCCATCCTTCACTGCCCTTCTTCTCTCCACTTCCGTGCACCCTCCCCTTCGTCGACTTGGAGGCTTTGACAGGATCTCATGGCATAAGAATCAGATGAATCAGGAGGTACCGATGCTCAAGATCATTGTGCTTTGGATCGAGGTAGAATTTGCAAGGGACAGGGGATTGGGTAAGGATCTACATTTGTTATGATTTTGATTGGTGTTTCTTGATCCCTTCCTAGGGTTTGAATGACGGATTTTTCACTCACCATTGCTTTGCCCCATTGCTACCTCATCGATCTGGCCCCATCGTCACCTCTAAGGTACTTCAGTGCTTAGGGTTTCTGTGTGTGTATGTGCAGTTTAGTTGTGGTGGTGGGGTGGTTGCTGTGGTGGTTGGTTAGTTGTGGTGGTGCAAGGGTGGCTGTGATCTGGTGGTGCTGTCTTGGTTGAGGTTGCAATTGTAGTGGGGGTGTTCGACGAAATGGCTATGTGGGAGGGTTAAAGTCGTGGTAGTGTAGGTAAAGTGTTTGATGAAATGTCATCGAAACAAAGTTAATCGATGAGGTGATCAATAGAGGAAACCATCTTAGTAGCTGCATTTTGCAAGTTATATTACTAGGAAAAAGCATCAGGGTGTTGTGGTTGCAGGGCAATTCTATGTGGTGCCAGAGGTGATTTTAGACCACGGATGTGGAAGCAAAGCTTTTGCTTATTGATGGGAGGACAATTAAGGTCTTGGAACATAGAGAAGCTATGAAGGGAACTAGGAGAGCCTTTGGTAGGTAACTGACTAAGAGGAGATGTAAGTTGTCCTTAACATCTATCTTGTGGACTTTGTAGCGCTATATCAAATTGTAGTTTTTAAGCTTTCTCCCCAAGTGAATATTGTCATATACCTTGATTCATTAGAGTTTGCACAAGTTTTTTGTTTGATGTGGTGCTAGGATCGATTAATTTAATTTAGTGCAGTTTGTATTTACGAGGATGTGCAAGATGATTAATTATGTTAGTTTGTAGTTTGTAATGAACATGGTTTTATTCTTTCCAAAAATAATTAAATTAATTAACATGGTTTTATGAGAATCTGAAGTTGGTAGGATGTCTATTTTTTCTTCCTCATGGAGGGAGGTTTGGAGTAATCATCACCTAGAAGTTTGTGAAATTTCATTCTATCAACTTGTAGTTCAATTAATAGACGTTTGTTTGTTTGTTTCTTTTTTTTGGTTTTTCATTCTAGATATGGGTCATTAGTGGAGATGGCATTGGCTATCCGTTGGTGAATTCTAAAGCTAGTTGGGTCATGTGATGTTTATGTAGATATAAATTACAACTGTGTGGTGAGCTATGGGTAGAGATGGAGTGCTTTAGAGATTGATTATGAAAATCAATCAATTGCACAAGGTTGAATGTAGAATGAGATGTATAGCTTAGTATAATTTTTGGGGCAAAGTAGAATGTATAGGAAATATATTTTGAAACTGGAGAAGTAAAGTGATACTAATATTATGATAGAGGAGAAGATAGAGTATTCCCTGATCAAAGAATCAGAGGATCCAGAGTTGCTGTTAGAAGGTTTCGAAGCAACTTCAGGAGATTTTCTTCAGCTATTGTTGGGCAAGTTTTGCTAGCAGGAGCAGGGTTTGCTTGAGAAAGCATAGGACAAGATCTATAGATTGGAGGAATTAGTAGCACCTACAGAGATTTTTGGTCATGGAGATGAGTGCTCCATTTCTAAGAATAGCTATGGAACTTGCCTAGTGGAAGTAACCAAAGTCATAAGCTTCTTTTGGTTGGAGCAGCATTACTTTAGAAGATCTAGGATTAACTCATCCTTTATAACCTGCAAAATCACAATGGAACCTAAAAAAAAAATAATCAACAGAAGATAGTACAAGACTATTAAAGTGGTTAGCTACAGAAATGATACTACCAACTTGAATGGAATGCCCACCCAATAAAGTACTAGAAAAGGTCTATTAACCCTATTACAGACTGTTATTTAGCTCTTGCCCTGTAATGCCTAATTAAACCTGGGCAGATTTTGCACTGCAAATTGTTCAAGAATGTCGACACACCTCAGAGTCATTTGGATTTATTTCTTGCAGCATCTCACTCAAGACCTCCATAATTCTCCGGATAGATTCTATGTCAAATAAACTGCCAAAGAAAAGAATTTGCCAAAAAATAAAAGGAATAATAGGTGCATACAAACTTGTAGGCATAAAGAAAAAATATGATATTTACATCCATCAAGGATGCTTGAAACCTTATTTATACCTCAAGTTTCCCATTTCTGATGCCATTGCTTCATCAAGTCTCATGGAAGAGTTGCTTGGCATTCCATGTCCTATAGGAGGTCTAGACACTGGATGGGTAACTGGAGGAGTGAAGATGAGAGTAGCATTGGGCGAACGCTGAGGAAACTGAATGCCAAATCTTTGCAAATTTCAATATAATAATAAGCTCCAATTATGTGAACTATATGTTATTATTCCATAAATCTTTCACGATTTTGGATTGAGAAGGCAATGCAATGTAAATAAGAAAGAGACTGTACTAACCACTGGCAAAACTATTCAGTGCACTCAAGCAATGCTGGTGAAAATGCTTCCAGCAATTGAGAAGGGCCTTTTTGAATTCTATTTTTGAGTTGCTACTAAAGTCTAGTTAACCTTTGAGTGTACTATATTCCATATATTTCAGCATCATGGAATGACAATTTTTTCTTGATAGATGGTTGTTCCTTCTGTTTCCAAAAAGTGCTCTACCATGTGCTATGTAGAATTGTGCAACTAGATGCATATTCTGAAGTTGAAACTTGATTTTCTCTTTAATGGATGATTCTTTTGGTGAATGGATTGATATATGAAAGATGTCATCCCCTTGCACCATTGGTTGGTTTAGGTATTATTTTTCTGCGAACATGTTGAGGGTCATGATTTCTAGGTTTAGCAATGTTACTTTGTTAACTACAGAAATAGACATGTAAAGATTTTTACCCAGTCATGTATTTCTGTCCAGTCTCTAGAAATGAATTTTAAGTGTCTATTGGTCATTTAATATAGATGGTCTTCTTCATTTTAGACTAAAAGTTGATTGCTGAGCTTGTATGTTTGTAATGGAAATTGAAAAGTAGACTGCTTCATTTAATATAGTGTCTATTGGTCTCTTTTCTATACATATCTGTTGGTATAAGTTCGCCACATTTTTAAACTTGCAGTTTGTTAGTAATCTGATGTAGATTGAGATGAAGGATAAGGGAAGAGAAGAGGAAAAAAAGAGGTAGAGGTAAGAAACAAGAAGAAAATGGCAGCGACAAAGGAGAGGAATAATGGCAGAACTAAGAAGGGGGAACATTGTTAAAATAATGAAATATGTAGTTTGAGAAATGTAGCGAAAGTAAAAGAAATGCAACTCCTTTCACCTCTATTTTTTTTTTTTTTCAAAAGGTGATATTCCATCTTAGTTGTGGAAATCTCTTTCACATGGCTTTGCCTTTTAGGTGAGCGAGGAAATTGCTAGGAAATTATAATGTAAAGATAGTTTATGGGAAATTATAAGAAAGTTATGATGGCAAAGGAGTGACAGGTTTGTGGGAAGGTGGGTGTGGAAAGGATAAGTTCTTCGATTGGAGTTTTGCTTGTTACTACTAAATGGTTTTGCTTACTCAATAGGTTATAGTTTGATGCTTTTCCTTGATGGGTAATTGGCCACTTTCCTAGGATTAGCAAGTGGGAGATGGGGGTAAGAAGTAGGAGGTGAAAAAAAAGATGATGATGATAATAATGATAATAATACTAATGGAGAATGGTGAATATGTATGGAGTACTCTATGGTTGGAAGTATCCATGGATTTGCTTCTTATCATATTTTTTTTTGCCTTTGGTCAGGCCTGTCTGATGCTTTCCTTCATGAATAACTTCTTTCATTAAATTAGTAAGTGGCAAATGGATAACAAATGGAGGGGTGAAGATGACAGGATTAAGAAAAGAAGCTTTGCACATGTTCATTGTGAATTAAGAAAGCCATCTAATTGCTTGTTATATATCATAATCTTTTGCTGTATAAATCAGGCTGTATGGTACATTATTATAAATTAGGTTGTATCCAACAAGTGAAAAAAAGGGGTAAGAACAAAGATGTAATGGAAAGATTAACCATGAGTAAAAAAGTTATATATATAAGTATTTCATCGTAAAAAAGAAACATATAATTGAATTTCCAGTTATCATACAATTCTGTTGCATAGACTAGTTGTTTATGATGTTTCCTCTTAATGATTAGAATTACCCCTAGTTTTGTTTCCATCATTAGTGTGCAAAAGGCATAGAGGGATTTACAAATTACTCATGAAACATATTGACCAATTGGGTTAGATTTAAATATTGGATCTGGGTCTTGTGTTTTGGGTGAATACACCTTAAACCTCTGAAGTTTCCAACCAACTACACCAATAAGTGATGAATGGTGTATATTTTTTATGTACGTGTTCTACTTATGGGCATATAAGGATCTTGAACCAAAATTTCTATGCATGTTTTCAACTGTCTCATCTAACCATGTTTTGTGGTAATATCCTGGCTTGCCTTTGGTAATATTCTGGTTGCATTTTCATTATGCTTTTGCTGCTTTTTTGTGTTGAAACACATTTATGAGAAATGGAATTCTTCTTTCTGCAAAGTACCTGTTGCTGGCCACTCAGCTAGAGTTTGACAGGTTGTGGAACTTACAATACATTTTGGTGATGGGAAGGGTTTTGCTTATACTTTGGAGAATCTTTATAGTAAAAATTTTCTTCTCTATTTAAAGCAAACTTTATTCAAAACAGAAAAGATATTTATGTTCTTTGGAATGATAAGATCTTATTCTAGCATATGAATTTTAATTAGATTGTTATTAAAATGATTAAACTAGAGAGTTTGACAAGTAATTTTTATCAAGTAATGATGTTGAAGGTTGCCGATGAGGTTTTTTTGTTTTTGTTATCATGGTTACCCATTTGCGGGGAGTGTAATTTCCTACAGGAGGGGGTGAGATATGCGTGACGTATAAAATGAGGAATTAAAATAAATAATCTTACAAAAATAAGCAATCACACAAAGGCACAAGAGATTTTTAGGTGGAAACTCAAACCTGGTAAAAATCACTACCTAACCCTTTTGAGTTAGGATTTCCCGATCGACAAAGTCGATCAAATTTACTAAACGAACTACTTAAAATGAGGGTAGTTCAACTTCAGTACAACCACGCTACTTAATACTCGAGGGCAGCGTACCTCAAAAACCAACCCTCTTTACAAGGAGTATTTTGTTCCTCGAAGGAGTCAGGAATTTACAAAGCGAATACCCAACCAAAGACAATAAAGTACAATAGTCATATAGTGACAAAAAACTTAAACCTAGCTACTATAGGAGTTTAGAAACTTTCCTTTGGTGGAAGTGCGTTGGTGTGACTATGCGAGTGCGTGAACGATGCTATGGCACCTCATCGCTCTCGTAATCCCAGAGGTAGAGCGGGAGTGCGGCGAAGCTGAAGCTCTCAAGAGTGTGGACAAGAGTTTGGAGAGCAGCACTTCTAGATGATCTTCTTCTTCTTTTTGACACAAGAGATGTGGAAATATGTTGCTTGGGTATGTCTTGGTGTATTTTTGCAAGGCAAGGGTTCTCCTCTATTTATAGAACGAGAAGATCGGCAAGTGATCAAACTGTCGCACGTCAACCACTCAATTGGAGACCAGTGCTGATCTCGGACCTCCAAGCTATGGATGGGAGCCCCATCCATTTTGGCAACCTCCATTTGGGCCGTGCTATTGGCCATGGTATGTGAGGTATACTTTTAATCCTATCTTTTTATCTATAGCATTTAGATAGGGGGAGTTTAAAATTGACGAGCTAATTGTCCATCATTAAAGGGGGAGATTTTAAAAATAATATAGCTATATTTCCATTAGAAAGGGGTAGTTAATAGATAAATGAATAAATATCTTGTATGTCAAAAAGTAAATTAGAAGAGCATTTTTTAAGGGGGAGTATAGGATAAAATTTGTAAAATTGACTAAACCTTTTTGATAATGTCAAAAAGGGGGAGAATTTTTGGATTTATATTTATGATTTTGTCATCATTAAAAAGGGGGAGATTGTTGGTGCAAAGGCACCACAATCGTTAATTTTGATGATAACAAAACATTTGTAATTTAACATTGCATTGAGTTTATGAGTTTTAGGAAATTGCAAATGGATACAAGTGTGAAGGAACTCAAGCTCTCATTCATGGTGGTTTGGAGGAGCTTGGTGGAGGAGAAAGAGCTTCTCTTGGAGTGAAAGCTTGAAGAAGGAAGGAGATGAAGAATATGATAGATACTTTTATTTATGTATTCATTTGTTGTTTCTTTTGCTCTTCATTTTTGTCTAGATGATTGTTAAAGAGCCTCAAAGTTACCTAACAATAGTCCTAGGAACACTTACTCAAACCTAGGATACTTAGGTTTTTCATAGAAAACTTAGAAAGCCAAAATAGGCATCAGACAGCCTGATCAGACGGATGATTGTTAAAGAGCCTCAAAGTTACCTAACAATAGTCCTAGGAACACTTACTCAAACCTAGGATACTTAGGTTTTTCATAGAAAACTTAGAAAGCCAAAATAGGCATCAGACAGCCTGATCAGACGTCTGATCTTAAAATCAAACGTCTAATCTTAGACTTTAAGACATCTGATTTTTTTATTAGACGTCCAAAACACTTAGGCTGGACTTAGTCTTTCTGTCTGTTAATTTCAGATGACCAACCCTTAGTCCAGATGTCTTAAAAGACGTCTGATGAACTTGCTAGACGTCCAACTAGAGGACCGTCGGCTTTATCAGGCTAATCTTAGAGGATTAACTCTTTATCTAACTTATTTTCATTTTCAGACATTTGTAGTGATCCCTAGACATATGATAAATAGATGTTAGGCTCAAAACACCTTTTGCCATTTGGTTATAGCCGTTTAGCCTCGGGAAATCCATTCCTGCAAAAGTTTGCATTTCCAGACGTCCAGACTTTATGCCAGATGACTGATCTGTCGTCTAGCCAGTAAGACCTAGAACCCTGTTTAGGTATGGACAAAAATAGGAAGGAAATTCATTTAGAATTAGACGTCTGACCTTAAGTCCAGACATCTTAAAAGTCATCTCTAGACGACTGTTTTGATCCAACACTGCCTAGTTAATCCACCCTTCTAGATCAGACGTCCGACCATAAAATCAGATGATGACCTAGACGTCTGATAATATATCCAGACGTCTGATAACCCTGTCAAAATCATAAATAGCGCTAATTCCAACCTGATTTTCCTTGGGATAATTCCCAATGGCTAGAGAAGCCCTTCAACATCTTGAAGAGACTTCTAAACCCTTCTTAGGAACTCTATAAATAGAGGAACACCCTTCCTAAGCTAAGATACACCAAGTAACACTACTTCCACACTCTTTTGTGTCATGGAGAAGAAATCATCAAGAAGGGAAGTGATCTTGCTCTCCAAGCCCCATTTAACAAATCCGAGGGCATCGTTACTCTGCCAAGATCACGTCTACGTACTTCCATCTAAGGGAAGTAATTTTTCCCATAAGAGCTAGTTTAATATTTATACTTTGTGGCTCTATAGGATTCTTGTTATTTTTCTTTATTTTTGGTTGGGTATTCGCTTTGTGAATTCCATCTCCTTCGTGGGACAAAATACTCCTTGTGAAGAGGAGGGGATTGAGGTACATGACGAATCAATTTTTCACTTTCGAAAATGATGATTAAGATGATTTCTCAAAGTAGAAGTTGAGCGGCGAAAAAATCAATCATCAATAATTAAAATATAACCACTCACAAAGGGAGTGGGTCGTATCCACAGGGAGACAGTGCCTATTTCAAACTCACAAAATGAGAGAAATGATGTTCACTAAGATTCTCCCCAACTAATGTGTCCAAAATCCACTTTAAATCAAGATAACAATGAGAAGATATGCTGAAATTGCATTTGTGTAAAAGTGGAGGGGTATTCAAGCAAAGCAACCACAATATTAATATTAATTTAATTAAAAATGAAGTTTGGCAATGGCACTCCACCGTTAATTTTAATTGAAACAAAAATAAGGGATTTCATGGAGCTGCTTGTGCTCATGCAAGGAAGCCTCGCTGGCCGCGAGGTTCGCGGTGGAGGATAAGTCGGTCGAGGGCTTCTCAATGACAGTCGTGGCATGGTGAATGGTGGCTGGTGGCGGTTGGAGTTGTCATCGGCGAGGAGGAAGTTGCCGGCAGTGGCAGGTGTGTGCGGACTGCTAGAGGGCTTGCCGCGAGGGTGGGCGAGTTCCTGAAGGCGAGGCAAGGTTGATAGCGTCAACAAAATGGAGTTTCGTGGCTGGACAAGGCGGCTGAGTGTGGAGATGGACGAATGGTGTTGGGTTCTTCTTGGTGAAGAAGAACAGTGCGGAGGCACGCACGTGAGGAGAGTGGCGTGCGTGAGGAGGGGAGGATGGCAGCGAGGAGGCTTGTGCGGTGTGCTTGATCTAGAGGCGAGGAGGTTCACGCGAGGAGATTAGTGCATGCGGGCACGCGTGGAGCGTGAGGGGTGAGATGCCGAGGGTGACACCAGCCTTGTAGGGGTGCGAGGTCGAGGGTGACACTTGCCCAGCAGGGGTGCGAGGCCGAGGGTGTTGGTCGCGCGTGGAGGTGTGCACGGAGATGCTGGTGGTGCACAGCAGCTGCGCGTGGGCGAGAAGGTTGCGGGTGCTGCTGGTCGTGTGCAGGGGGTGCGTGCTGGCGAGGAGGGCAGTGGCGCGTTGTTGGTGATGATGGTGGTGGGTTTCATTGAAGTGAAGGAGAAACAGAGGAAGAAGAAACGAAGAGGAAGAAGATACTGTCAGGAGGTCAGACGTCTAGGAACTTTCCCATACGTCTTAAATGAGTGTGGATGGCTGCTGGTGTGTGCTTATGGCAGTGGTTGCTAGTGTTGGTAGTGCACACTGAGGTGCTCATGGTAATTTGCACAAGCCAACAGAGGCGCAACAGTCTGTCACCCTGCTTGCTTGCAGTGGTGTGGACTTGTGCTCGCAGTTGAGGCCGGCGGTGGTGGAATGGAGGAGAGCTCGACTCTCTGTGCAGTAGTGGATCTAGGGTGATGGCCTGCTGGTGGTGGTGCGGTTGGAGTTTTCTTTTATGGTTGCAGGAACATGGAGTAGAGGAAGCGACGTGGAGAAAAGGGATCGACGACGACGTGCAGGATCCACTCTCCTCAGCCATTAAGGTGCGCATTCAATGTTGGGAGGCCATTGTTGCAGAGAAGAAGAAAATAAAAATAAATTGATTATTAGGTTATTTATATGTAAGACCTTAACTTCTATGTTAAATCCAAAACACTATATGCAATGCACCTAATTGGTTAACTAATCAAATGCATGCCATTCTAATCAATTCTAAATGCATTTAATTATGAATGCAATGCATGAATTATGCAATCAAATCAAAAATCTAAACTAACCTATTTACATCCTAATGCATGCTAAAAAAATGTTTAAAATAACTTAATATCTAGGCATTGAAATACTTAAACAGCCCACAAATATGAGCTCATCAGTACACTACCCTTGTATAAAGTAGTGTTGTTGTAAGAGGTTAAGTCACCCTCATTTAAGTGACTTGATAGTGGATTTGATCTACTCGGTCGATCAGAAAATCATAAACCGAGAGGTTTAGGTGGTGGTTTTTACCTGGGTTTGGGCTTCCACCTAAAAATATTTGTATACTTGTGTGATTGATTTTTGTGAGATTGATTTATTTATATTTCCGCATTTTTATATATATCATGCAAATCTCATCCCCTCCATTGTAGAATCTACAAGTTGCAGGGTGGCTTAAAGACCTAATCAATCTTTAAACAAGAGAGTCCCATTGCCTTGTGTTTGATTGGGGGTGTGCTTTTCAAGACTTTTTTTTCAAATGGGTTACAGCTATGTCACTTCTTAGCCACACTCCTAGACACCTCATTTCGATCTCCTGACCTATACTTATCCATCCTCTGAAGGATAACCTAATGATGTAAACATATTTACACTACTTAAAATGTCTATTTATGCATGTTCTTAAGCATAGGATTGCATTTCATGATATAAATATTGCATAACATGCATCATCTTGCATTTAGAGTAGTTTGAATAAAATGGAGGTTAATTGTCTCCTTTTATGTGCTTGGACAGGGCAAACATTTTATCAGGGCCTCGGATCAAAGATCCAACCTATGGATGTGATCAGGGCGACGATTGGAGTTCAATGACTCCAAGATCGCCCTAATCAGACATCCGTAGCATCAGATAGTGACCAGGGAACCCTAGAAGATTAAGGGCCAAGATGGTGAAAATCCGTACTTCAGATGACAAATCCGACCGCACGGATGAATTTGGATCAACGATCGCAGCACAACGATGCAATAATAAAGTCAATTCGACATCCGTGTCACCATCTACAACTTCCAGAAGATGGACGGCCAAGATGGCGCCACATGGTGCCATCTCGATCGCCTAAACGGCCGCACGCATTCCACAAAGGCCCCGCACCTGCTCGCTCTCCGCCGTTGGATCTTGATCCAAAGGCTATTGTCGACCGCGCCTAAAAGCGTCCGCTCGACCATCCGCGCCCCATAGCGTAGTGGTCGAGCGTGCTTTCGCGAGCGGCGGGTGCGGGTTTGAGCCGCGGCGAGGGGCTGGAAGGCGCGGGCAATTGAGGCGTGTGGAGCGTCAGATGGAGATAGGACGGTCGCACGCGCCCGATAGCGTTCACGCGCGATTGAACGCGCGGTGTGAACGCGCGATCGCACGTGCCAGGCGGGCGCACAACAAGCGGGCGGAGACGCATCTTAAGCCGTCCGATCTCGCGATCGGACGGCTGAGAATCGACGAACGTGCGCAAGGGTTGCGCGTGCGGGCAGCTGAGCGGGCACGCGTGGGTGCGGAAGCTACGCCCACGTTAGGGGCTTTAGCGACGGTTTTATCCGTCACTAAAGACCCCTCATTTATTGTTTTGAAGTTGTAATGTCCATTTTGCCCCCATTCCTTCCAACTATAAAAGGAGACCCCCTCCATACGAAATTTTCATCCCTTCCTTCTCCTCTCTACCCCTCCAAATCTCAAGAGAAGCTTGTCCCACACCCGAGATGCTCCTCGCGAGATAAAGTCTAAATTTTCGTTCCCCTTCGGAAGTGGATCCCGCGACGACGACGGCTTGCTGCTTCGTTCCCGTTCTTCTGCTTCGTCCTCCTTCATCCTGCTTCGTTCTCCTTCGTCCAGACATCGTCCCATCCGGCTCGTCCTCTAAGCAATCGTCGAGGAGGATAACTTCTCTCTCTCCCATTCTTACTTACAGCTTTTGTAGTGTAGAATTTTCCTGCTTTATAGTGTAATTGATTTTCCGCTTTCTAGTGTAACTTTTATTTAGTTTGATTATATAAATAGTTGAAATATTGAATGCATGTTCTCTTTCTCTCTCTCTCTCTCTCTCTTTCTTTTAGTCTGATAGCTCCATTGTAATTATATCGCCTTGCTTATTAAAAATCCTAAAAAAATATATAATTGCGAATATAGATCAACGTAGCCTCCCTGTGTTCGACCCGGAATTCATTTCGGTATAAATTTTATTTGTTGAACACGAATTCTTCGCTTTCGAACTACAACGACAGGTTTTCCAAAATTGGACACGTTAGCGTAGCGATTCGTAAATGTTCAACATTTTGGCGCCATTGCCGGGGAGGCAACGATTTCCGATCTTTCCTTCGCATTTCTTGCACTTTATTTGTTTTCTAACTAGCTTTCTCTTGTGTCTATTGTTTTGCAGAGACCTCCATCAAGGAATCAACAAGCGGTAGACTGGAGTAAAGTAAAGTTGAAGACAACTGTAAGTGCTCCCCCATTCTTACCCCCTCCATAGATTTCATTCGTCACATTAAATCCAAATCCCAATTAACCTAGGTGTTTGCATAAATCCTAGGAATAGTTTAGTTGTTTGGATTTTCACTCACATTCTTTCCACCCTCATTCATAAAAAAATAACAAAAAGATAATCTTGTGGGGTAATTTCCAACAAACACACAACATACACCCACATTCAAGGCACTTGATCAACTTGATTTGTTTTCTACTCAATCGGGTTCTGATCTGTGGAACCGGTACACACAAAGCAACATATAACAGAGTAGAAATTATTCTAGGTTAACCATTTTTGAGTGCCTAACTTAGTGGTGCATTTGTGGCCAATTGTTTGAGTTGTTTGGGCCGCACCACTTTATTTAAAACCAACTCATCAAGTAGCTCCTCCTTAGGGCTTTCAATCTAGGTATATTCCAGGCACTCCACTTTCTTTCTGATTTTAAAGGAAAACAATCTTCACCCATGTTTTACAACTTGGTTTGCCTAGAAACTTGATTGCAATTCACCTAATTTGAAACCCTAAAAGCTACTTAAGCAAGATTTGAACATTAAAATTCACGCATTATCAATAATCTTACTTGAAAACCCTGGTTGTGCATGCACTTACACAAATCTCAATCAATCATTAAGGGCACAACCCATTGTAAGGGCCCATCACATTCCATAAGCACCACAATCCCAGGCCTTAATAAAATTGAGTAGACATTAGCCTTAAGGTTTGATTCGCTCTTCAGGGCCTAGTCTGAGATTATTTTTGATTAACCTACTTGTATTGATTAATCTAATGTCTAGCTAGGGGAGTAGCGTCAAACGACCATGGCTGGGGGGTACACTAGGAACCGGAGGCGAAAGCCAAAGGAAGAACCTTCTCCCCAGTCCCTCCTTCTAACTGGTTGGATTAAATAGACGCAAGTAGAGTAAATCACTTACAGTCTTAAGGCTGGTTTTGGGAGTCGGTAGATCCTTAGGCTACCCCACTTAAGGACAGCCTTGTTTTGTTGTGTTGTAGGGTCGCTATCCCCAGTCCTTTCGACCTTCTCCTAGTTTATGCTGGGAAGACGGTCATTGAATCCCTGATTGGAAGGACCGTTAGAACATTCTAGGAGGCGCAAGTTAGATTTTGGTCAATTTGATCCCATGGCCAAACAACAGCCTCCTCTGCTTGAAAATCCATAGGAAGAATTTCGAAGGCAGCTGGAACAAATGCAGAGAATGCAAGAATGGTTCCAGAGAATGCAGGGCGCTCAGCCCTTGAAGGATTTTTATGATCCTTCAAATTATGGGGAACGTCCCGGCGTCCAGATTCCAGTTGGTGATGTAGAAATCAAGCCCCAGGTGTTAAGCCTGATTAAACATTATCATGGGCTTGGCTCCGAAGATCCGTTTCAGCACTTGGAAGATTTGACCACTTTGGTCCAGACCACCAAGGCTCGAAACGTTAACGAGGAGCAAATGATCATGAGGCTCTTCCCCCACTCTCTTAGGGATAAAGCCGCGCATTGGTATAGGACAATAGGAAGACCAATTACAACTTGGAATGAGTTGAAATTAGCCTTTCTGAAGAAATTCTTCCCAGTTGGTCGTACCAATGCTTTGAGATGGGCAATCACTACCTTTACCCAGCGGCCAGGGGAGCAGTTTCATGTGGCCTGGGAGCGATTCCAGGACTTATTGCGGAGGTGTCCACACCACGAGGTGCCGAAATGGCAACTCGTGCAGATCTTCTATCATGGGTTGAATGAGCAACTCAGAAACCATGTGGATGCTTCTTGCGGAGGCAATTTCCTCAATAAAGATGCAGATAGTGCACATGATTTATTTGAGAAAATGAGTGAGAATTCAATTAATCATGCCTCCATGGATACTTTTAACCGGTCCCAGCAACCCAGATCAAATGTCAATGAAGTCCATGACTCTCATTCATTTGATATGGAATTGATTTGTAATAAACTTGATAAGGTGGACTTGGTTGCTAAAAGAATGGAAGACTGGATGGCTGGCAATTCTGTTAACAACCCTCAATCCACTCAATCCCAAAATTTGGGATTCCATTCCTCACGAGGTCCTTCTGGACGGGAGTTCATGAATCAACTCGATGCGACTCAACCTATGAGTCAGCATTTTTTGGAACCCCATGGGTTCCCAACTGGGGCCTTTGATCCCAGTTTTTCTAATCCTTCCCTTTCTTTCTCTCCATCCTCACCCTATGAGGATGTCTGTGCTGTACAAGAGAATGTTAGATCCAACCCCTACTCGAATGCCTATAATCCAGGTTGGAGAAACCACCCTAACTTCTCTTGGAAAAATCCAGGGCAACAGACCCAATTCTGACCCGGCAACTATGCTCCGCAACAACCAATGGGTCAGGGTCAAGTATATACTTAGTTTCCTCCAAATCAGGTCAATCAGCCAGCTTGGAATGCCCGTCAACCCACAGGGCAGGCTGATTTGAACCATCAAATGGTAGAGATGCAAGGATCTATGCTCCAGCTCATGCAGCAAATGAAAAACTCGCTGGACAACTTGCAATCCGGGCTCATTGCTAACTCTCATCAACCCGGATCTCTACCATCCCAACCCGTACCCAACCCGCGAAACATTATGAATTCGGGCAATCAAGCCCAAGGGTACGGAAATCAGAGGGACCCGCACGCACATGCTCAGGTGGTTGAGCAGGGTTCCTTGTCTTCTTCTTCTACAAATCAACAATTCATGGTCAATCAAGCCCCTCCAATCTTTCCTAATCCTCCCCAAGACCCAAATTCTGTAACTTTAAGGAGTGGTAAGAAGACTCAGGATCCACAACCACACTATTCTAATCTTTTGAATCCTGAAGAATCTGAGGAGAGAGAGGAGAATTCTAGAGGAGAAATCAAGGCTCAGGAACCTGATTCCAAAGATCTGACTCATGTTCCTTTTCCTGAAGCCTTAACCAAAGCAAAGAAGAAGTCTGTTGATAGTAATGAGGAGTTTCTGAATTTATTTAAGAATGTTGAGATCAATATCCCGCTCCTTGATGCTATCAAGCACATACCGGCTTACGCAAGATTTTTAAAGGAATTATGTACACAAAAGCGTAAGTTGAGAGAATCTGTTCCGAGGAAGGTGGTACTCTCCGAGCAGGCTAGTTCTGTTATCCTGCACTACCTCCCTCAGAAAAAGAGAGATCCTGGTACTCCTTTGATTTCTTGTGTTATTGGAGATTACACATTTGATAGAGCACTTTTGGATCTCGGTGCATCCATCAACCTAATTCCGACTTCTCTTTATGAGAAGTTTGGGTTAGGTGAACTTCGGCCAACTTCAGTAACGCTACAGTTAGCAGACCATTCGGTCACAAACCCGCGAGGCGTTATTGAAGATGTTATAGTTAAGGTCAAGGATTTCTATTTTCCTGTAGATTTCCTTGTCCTTGACATGGATGTACCAGATAATCTGAGGAACACGCCCATCATTCTGGGGCATCCATTCCTGGCTACCGCAAAGGCCAACATTAATTGTGAAAGCGGTAGCATGGAAATCGCCTTTGGGGACCAACGAATGAAATTAGATATTTTTAAGGCGATCAATAAATTTGAGGATTGTGGATTTATTGAGGAACTTGATGAGGATAATGTTAATATTGAAACTTGTTTGACAGTTTCTCCAATTGAAAGTTCCTCTTTGGTTGATGAATTTGACCCACAACCCTCTGACCTGACATCTTCGGAAGAGGTTACTGATTTTTTTCACTCAAAACCTCTTCCTCTTATTGAATCTTCAGCATCTACCCTACCATCAATCATTACCCCACCCCAGCTTGAATTGAAACCATTACCCGAGAATTTAAAATATCAATTTTTAGGACTGCAGAATATGCTCCCTGTGATTATTAGCGCTAAATTGACAAAAGAGCAAGAGATTAAATTGATTAAGGTCCTAAAGGAATATAAGGAGGCAATTGGTTGGACCATTCATGACCTTAGGGGGATCGAGCCATCTTACTGTAATCATAGAATATTTTTGGAAGATGGATCCCACCCTTCTCACCAGATGCAGAGGAGATTGAATCCAAATGTGCGAGAAGTGGTCAAAAAGGAAATCATCAAGTAGCTCGATGCAGGAATTATTTATCCAATCTCTGACAGTCCCTGGGTAAGTCCCGTTCAGATTGTTCCAAAGAAAGCCAGGATTACTGTTGTGACTAATGAGAGAGGAGAATCTGTCACAACTCGTTCAGCTTCCTCTTGGAGAGTTTGTATTGATTACAGGAAGTTGAACACAGCCACTAAAAAGGATTATTTTCCCCTGCCCTTCATTAATCAAATCTTGGAAAAGTTAGCCGGGCTGAAGTACTTCTGTTTTCTTGATGGCTACTCGGGATACAACCAAGTTCCTATCCATCTCGAGGATCAGGAAAAAACTACTTTCACCTGTCCCTACGGAACCTTTGGTTTTCGTAGGATGCCTTTCGGGTTATGCAATGCACCTGCGACTTTTCAAAGGTGTATGCTAGCTATATTCTCCGACATGGTGGGAGAGTTTATGGAAGTCTTCATGGATGATTTCTCTATTTTCGGAGAATCATTTGACTCTTGTTTGGCTAATTTAGAAATGATTCTTAAGCGATGTATCAAGACACAACTGGTCCTTAGCTGGGAAAAAAGTCATTTCATGACCCAAGAGGGCATCGTTTTGGGTCATGTAATCTCTGAACGGGAAATTGAAGTGGACAAAGCTAAGGTTAATGCTATCGCTGAACTTCCTCCTCCCACATCTGTTAAACAAATCAGATCATTTCTTGGCCATGTGGGATTTTATCAAAGATTCATCAAGGATTTCTCGAAGGTTGCTCGTCCTTTGAGCAATCTTCTTGCCAAAGAAACGCCGTTTGTTTTTGACGAATCATGCCGAAAGGCATTTGATTTTCTGAAAACGGCAGTCACATGCGCTCCAATTTTGCAACCACCAATTTGGACAGCCCCTTTTGAGATCATGACCGACGCTTCTGATTACGCGGTCGGGGTTGTCCTGGGTTAGAAAATTGATCGAAAGCCCTCCGTCATTTACTACGCTAGTAAAACTCTGGATGAAGCCCAGAGGAATTACACTGTTACTGAGAAGGAATTACTAGCTGTAGTATTTGCTTTGGAAAAGTTCAGGGCTTATCTCTTAGGGTCTCATGTTATCGTTTATACCGACCACTCGGCCTTAAGACATCTCTTGGCTAAAAAGGATGCTAAACCCGACTTATTTGTTGGATTCTTCTTCTTCAAGAATTTGATCTTGAAATTAAGGATAAAATTGGGGTACAAAATGTGGTGGCGGATCATTTGTCGAGACTCCTAGGTGATTCTTCTTGTCCGGACATTCCAATTGCTGACACTTTTTCGGACGAAACCATTCTTACAGTTTTAGGTGTCCACACCCCATGGTTTGCTGACATTGTTAACTATTTGGCCGTTGGTCAAATCCCCCAGGATTGGACCAAGCAACAGCGGGATAGACTCAAATCTGAGGCCAAATACTACTTTTGGGAGGACCCTGAACTGTATCGCATCGGCTCTGATCAGATTATTCGCCGATGCATACCGGAGAATGAATTCAACAGTATACTCGAGTTCTACCATGCATCTGGGTGTGGTGGACATTTCTCCGGGAGAAAGACGGCTGCAAAAATCTTTCAATCTGGCTTCTATTGGCCATCTTTATTCAAGGATGCCCAGGACTTCTCAAGGTCATGTTCTCGATGTCAGTCACTTGGGAACATAACTAAGAGAGTCATGATTCCCCTAAACCCTATTCTTCCTATAGAAATTTTCGATGTTTGGGGCATCGATTTCATGGGACCCTTTATCCCTTCATTTGGATATCAGTACATTCTTGTTGCTGTTGATTATGTGTCCAAATGGATTGAGGTGATTCCCACCCGAACCAACGACCACAAGGTGGTCATTAATTTTGTCAAGAATAATATCTTCAGTAGGTTCGGGATTCTGAGGGCTATCATCAGTGATGGTGGCACTCATTTTACTAATGCCCAATTCCAGAATTTATTAGCCAAATATGGAATTAATCATCGTATTTCCACACCTTACCATCCCCAGACGAATGGACAAGCCAAGATCTCCAATCGAGAGATCAAGAACATTCTGCAAAAAATGGTTACGCCTGATCGCAAGGATTGGACTCAAAAGCTTTAGGACGCCCTTTGGGCCTACCGTACGACGTATAAAATGCCCATCGGCATGTCTCCATTCCGTTTGGTGTATGGAAAGGCGTGCCATCCACCCGTAGAGATTGAACACAGGGCATTCTGGGCAATCAAACAATGCAATTTAGATCTGAATCTAGCTAGGAAGACCAGGAAACTCCAACTATCTGAGTTGGAGGAGCTTAGAAATGATGCTTATGAGAATGCCAAGATCTACAAGGCTCGGACCAAAGCTCTGCATGATCAATTGATTTCCCGCAAGAGCTTTGAGCCAAACAAAAAGGTATGGTTATTCTATTCTAAACTTAAGCTCTTTCCTAGCAAACTTGGATCTAAATGGAATGGCCCATTCATAATTGATTAGATTTTTTCAAATGGTGCCATTCAGATTTTTGACCCAAAGACGGGTAACACCTTTAAAGTCAACGGTCAACGTTTGAAGCCTGTTGTTGACCGTAATCTTCCAGAACCCGTCTCAGACTCTGTTGCTCTAGCCATTCTGTGACTTCTTTAGCTAGACTTCGCCTAGCTGACGGCATTAAACTCAACAGTTGTATATATGACACAAGGCTAATACGAGCTTCATATCCAGGTGATATCTTCAATATCCTACCCTTTCTTTCATGTCTCTTTTTCAATGAGGAAATTGCATCAGCTAGGCATGGGGGGGTGGATTCATTTTTAATTATTTGGTCAGCTTTGTGAAATCTATACAAATTGTTTTCTCTTCTTATTTTTTTTTTTTTTTAAAAAAAATTTAGGAAGGATTAGTTGGACTTTAGGACTTTTCAATCCTAAGAAATTTTACATTAGGATTTGAACACAAAGACCCTTCAGGTCTTTGGACTTAATTAGCCTGTGTATCCACTAAAATGTGGATTTGTCTTTTAGTCCTCGCCATCTTAATTCTATTATAATTGGAATAAATAAGTTTGGGTGATAAGTACACGACTTATCAACCTACCCTCTGATTTGAGGGAATTTCTGAGTTTTAAGCATCTACACACTTTCTTTGCACTGACTCGTTGTTCGGTGATTCTAACAGAATTTGGGTAGCTAATGAACCTTCTAGGGTGATATGGCTGGCAAGTTATCGTGGGTAACAGCCCATAGGTAGGTTGTCCAGAGCCCAGTCATCGGATCTTTCTCTTTTTCCTGCCCTTAGGTAAATCTTAGACCAGGGAAGCCACCTGATTTAAAAAAAAAAAAAAGAGAAAAAGAGAAAAGAAAAGAAATAAGCCACACTTCGCCGCACGAGTATGGCTGGCAAGTTGTCGGTGGTAACAGCTCATCGACCGGTTGTCCAGAACCCAGCTCAGAAAATGCACTAAAAAATCCCAAAACACTTAGGAAGAAGCGGAGAAGTAGAATAAACTGGGGAGATATACAATGGATTCACCCTTGTGTTGACCCCGTAATAAAAAAAAAAAAAAAAAGTAGGGAGAAAGCTACTAGTTGTAAAGATACACCTTTAGGCAGAATTCTTTTTGAGGTCACCTAGAGGCGTAGAAATCCGAAATCTGTTTTAATTGTCGGTTAATGAGTCTATCACAATCACAATAACATGCTTAAAACTTAGGGTTCTCATCAAATCTTGGGTGAGTTGAATGGCCGTAGAAAGCCACTCTTAAACCCTAAAATTTGAAAATCCAAAAAAATTAGAAAAGAGTAAAAAGAGAAAAAGAAATTTTTCTTTGAATAAGGCGAGGGCTTGAGGCGGTCTGCATTTTGGCTAATACCCGGGTACTGTTGTGCCTTTGAAAGTTCAGTTCCTAAGTAGACAATTTCTTAATGATGGAAAATAGCTTAGGTCCAAATAATCCAACCTAATTCTTTTATAAATAGCATATAGTTTTTGCCAGGGACTAGCAAAAGATAGGCATGGGGGTATGATGTAAACACATTTACACTACTTAAAATGTCTATTTATGCATGTTCTTAAGCATAGGATTGCATTTCATGATATAAATATTGCATAACATGCATCATCTTGCATTTAGAGTAGTTTGAATAAAATGGAGGTTAATTATCTTCTTTTATGTGCTTGGATAGGGCAAACATTTTATCGAGCCCTTGGATCAAAGATCCAACCGTATGGATGTGATCAGGGCGACGATTGGAGTTCAACGACTCCAAGATCGCCCTAATCAGACATCCGTAGCATCAGATAGTGACCGGGGAACCCTAGAAGATCAAGGGCCAGGATGGTGAAAGTCTGCCCTTCAGATGACAAATCTGACCGCACGGATGAATTTGGATCGACGATCGCAGCCCAGCGATGCAAAAATCAAGTCAATTCGGCATCTGTGGCACCATCTACAACTTCCAGAAGATGGACGACCAAGATGGCGCCACGTGGTGCCATCTCGAGCGCCCAAATGGCCACACGCATTCCACAAAGGCCCCGCACCTGCTCGCTCTCCACCATTGGATCTTGATCCAACGGCTGTGGTTGACCGTGCCTAAAAGCGTCCGCTCGATCATCCGCGCCCCATAGCGCAGCGGTCGAGCGCGCTTTCGCGAGCGGCGGGCGCCGGTTCGAGCCGCGGCGAGGGGCTGGAAGGCGTGGGCAATTGAGGCGCGTGGAGCGTCAGATGGAGATCGGACGGTCGCGTGCGCCCGATAGCGTCCACGCGCGATTGAACGTGCGGCGTGAACGCGCAATCGCACGAGCCAGGCGGGCACACAACGAGCGAGCCGAGACGCATCTTAAGTGGTCCGTTCTCGCGATCGGACGGCTGAGAATCGACGAACGTGTGCAAGCGTTGCGCGCGCGGGCAGCTTAGCGGGCGCGCGTGGGTGCGGAAGCTACGCCCACGTTGGGGGCTTTAGCGACGGTTTTATCCGTCACTAAAGACCCCTCATTTATTGTTTTGAAGTTGTAATATCCATTTTGCCCCCATTCCTTGCAACTATAAAAGGAGACCCCCTCCATACGAAATTTTCATCCCTTCCTTCTCCTCTCTACCCCTCCAAAGCTCAAGAGAAGCTTGTCCCACACCCGGGATGCTCCTAGCGAGATAAAGTCTAAATTTTCGTTCCCCTTCGGAAGTGGATCCCGCGACGACGACGGCGTGCTACTTCGTTCCCGTTCTTCTACTTCGTCCTCCTTCGTCCTGCTTCATTCTCCTTCGTCCAGACGTCGTCCCGTCCGGCTCGTCCTCCAAGCAATCGTTAAGGAGGATAACTTCTCTCTCCCATTCTTATTTACAGCTTTTCTAGTGTAGAATTTTCCTACTTTATAGTGTAATTGATTTTCCGCTTTCTAGTGTAACTTTTATTTAGTTTGATTATATAAATAGTTGAAATATTGAATGCATGTTCTCTTTCTCTCTCTCTCTTTCTTTTAGTCTGATAGCTCCATTGTAATTATATCGCCTTGCTTATCAAAAATCCTAAAAAAATATATAATTGCGAATATAGATCAACGTAGCCTCCCTGTGTTCGACCCGGAATTCATTTCGGTATAAATTTTATTTGTTGAACACGAGTTCTTCGCTTTCGAACTACAACGACAGGTTTTCCAAAATCGGACACGTTAGCGTAGCGATTCGTAAACGTTCAACACCTAATGAACAATGGGATCCTTTCTAGTCCTACTATAGGAGCATTGGTTTAGTCAATCCCTAATCATGTGCTTACGAGTAGAACTTAGGAGTGAGATACACCTTCTCTTATATGCCACACACCTTAGACATACCTAACACACCCTCCCTTGATGATTTTAGTTCCAATGGTTGGACAAAAACTCCTAGGTATTATAACCCTGAGCTTGTCTTCCCTCCAGAAAAGAATGATAGCCTCTCCACATTCAGGTTTGAAATGCAAAAGCAATAGATGGAAATGATGGAATCTTTAGGAGAGTCTTTGAGGACAAGTCACCAATTAAAGGAAGAAATTAATCACCTGATTTACTCCCATGAGGTTGATTCTAACCCCTCCATGCTAAATACATCTCCCTTGAGAGAGCCACGTCATAAGATGGAAGGACATTAGGGACTCAATCATGGAGTATAGCTACCCTCTTGAGGATAATGTAGACCCCTCCATACTCGATAATCCTTCTTTAAGAAGTCCTTGCACTAAGGGGGAAGGGGCCTACATGGACACATTGAAAATTAAAAGGAGTAGCCACTTGATGAATTATGATGTAGAATGGTGGCAACCAGAAGAGGAGGATCCTTTATATTTTTCACCTGAGCTTTATTGGAGCCAATCAAAGGAGATGGTCCCATTAGATGAACTTAACCCGAATGTTATTATCTTTATTACAATTGATGAAAAGGGCAGTAGTCAAATAGTCAACCCAGCTCCCATTCTTGATTGTGAGGTGGTATCTACACCCCATCTTAGGATTTCTAAGCCTACACCTTACCCCTCTGAGGACCGTGAGGCCATCTTTTTCTTTTTAGGTGACCACCAGACCTCTGTTGTTGCACTCGACTTCGTCGACCATGTCTTCAGTTCTCCGGCCATGATCCCTCCAGGATTCACTCCCAGGCTTCATGGCTCACTCCCAGGCTTCTCTCTAGGTCTGCAATTGAGGCAACAGGTGCTTCTGTCGGCCACAATTAGAGGCATCTTCAACAGCTGCTGTGTGTGACGATGGGACAAGATAGTCCCACATCATAGAAATCAGAAGTTGCTTGCACGCATAAAAGGAATTTCTACTCCCAACCGCTTGCCCAAGACATGGGTGTCGGGTTCCCAGCCACCTTCACCCGCTTAATCTACCATTGCACCCCTCGCTTGCGACCACACATGCAAGCCTGGTCCATTGTTTGCTCTCGATTTCCTGGCCGATTACCTGATTACGGTAGAGTCTCAGAGAAAAGAAGAGGAAAGAGAGAGAGAGGGGGGTTTTTACCCTTCTGCTCTCTACACTTAGCAGATTATGAGAGGCCTTTGCCTCTGTACTGTGGTGCTGTGGTTGCCTTTTCCTTGAGGCACGAAGGAAGGAGAGAGGAGGCCTTTGCCTCTTCTGTTGGAGCTGTGTTTTGCTGGTTCTGCTACTATTGTTTGGTCATTTAACTTGGTTGACGTGGATATTTGGTTGAGAATTACATTTCAATTATTTGAGATATTTGTGAGCTTAATTTCAAGGGTTAATTTGGTGATTCAAATTACCATTTTAACCCATTCTTTTTGCACTTTACCATTAGATTTCATATCTATATCATTTTGAGTAGTTCTAAATAAAGTTTTGATTATAATTGCTTATATTTCTTGTGATTAGTGAAATTGAATTGCCATTACTTGCTTCCTATGTTCGACCTCGGACTCGTGATTCTGAGTTATAAATTTAAATGATTTGAGCGATTTTGTCCTATTCTACGACGCATCTCTTAAACAACGATGAATTTGCTAAAATATTTTGGTGCCATTGTTGGGGAGCAACGTGTAGTTTGATTTCACTGGTTACAATTTTTGATCTGATAACTAACTTGTTGTTGTGAGAGGTACATTTGAGAAGACCAGCCACACGACAGCCACTCGAGTGGTAGGTAATCTCATATCCATCTGCTTAAGCCCCTATTTTTGGAAAGAAGCAAAAAAGGAAATCAATTAGGATCAAACTTGCATTATATCCTTAGAATTAATCACCCAAGTTGCTTGATTTGATTCTCTAGAGATTGTTGGTGCTAGAGCACCACGATCATTTATTTTGATGACAACAAAACACGTATCATTTGACATTTGTACTTGAAGTCTTAGATTTCAGGTTAATAGCAAATGGAGACGTGTTTAGAAGGAGTTCGAGCTCTCATCCATGGCGGATTGGAGGAGCTTGACGGAGAATAGAGAAGCTTTGCGAGGAGTGATGGCTTGATGAAGGAAGGAGATGAAGAATAGGATAGATTTCCTTTCCTTGTAATCGTTGTATTTTCATTTCTTTTGTTGCTCTTTATTTTTGTTACTTAGATTCATGTTAAAGAGCCTCAAAGAACCCTAACAGTAGTCCTAGGAACACTGGCACAACCCTAGGATACTTAGGATTTCTGTAGAAAACTTAGAAAATCAAAATAGGGTTCAAACAGCCTTTTCAGACGTCTAATCTGAAAATTAGACGTCTGATAAATACTTTTAAGACGTCTGATTGTTGACTCAGACGTTCGATTATGTTTAGGCTGGACTCAGTTAGTTCTGTCTGATGAAATTAGACGTCCAGACCTTAGTCCAGACGTCTTAGGAGACGTCTGATGATTTTTCCAGATGTCCAATTAGTGGACCTTTAGTTGCCTTGCAAAACACTGAAAGAAATGACCGTTAGAGCCTTATCAAACGTCCGTAAGTGTTCCCAGACGTCTGATAAATGACCATTTTGCCTCGGCTGACCCAAAATCTCTTCTCAGAGATTTTCTAGCCGTTGCACTCTCTTGGAAATTCATTCCCGCAGAAACGTAGGTTTCCAGATGTCCAGACTTAGTGCCAGACGTCCTGTGTGTCTTCTGATAATAATACACTAGAATCCTGTTTAGATCTAATTCAAGTCAGGAAGGAAACCCGCCTAAAATCAGACGTCTGACTTTATTCCTAGATGTCTTAAACTGGTTTTCCAGACGTCCGATGCTAGGATCAGACGTCTGATAACCCTGTCAGGGTCATGATTGATCCTGATTCTGGCCTGATCCTCTTGGGCTTTGCACCCAACGGCTATGGAAGCCTTCCAAGGCCTTCCAAAGCCTTCCTAAGGCCTCTATAAATAGAGGGGAGCCTTTGACACTCAAACATACACTTAGACACACCAAGTACAAGCATTTTCACATCCTTGTGTCAAATTGATCTATAGAAGAAGCTCTTGCTCTCCAAGCTCAGTTCTACATCTAGAGAGCATCAATCACTTGCGCACCCACTCTCCCACCGTCGATTATGAGAGCGACGGAGCGCTACTGCGTGGTTCACGCATCCACGTCAAGTCGACGCACCTCTGCAAAGGGAAGTATCCTAATTCCTATAGAAACTTAGGTTAAGATTATCTTTGTTGGCTCTATAGGATTGTTGTTTTTTATCTTTGTTACTTTGGTTGGGTATTCGCTTTGCGAATTCCCGTCTCCTTCGTGAGACAAAATCCTTCTCGTGAAGAGAAGGGGTTTGAGCTACGCTACCCTCGTATAAAGTAGCGTGGTTGTAATTGAGGTTGTACTACCCTCGTTTAAGTAGTACGTTAGTGGATTTAATCAACTTGGTTGATCGGAAAATCCTAACTTGAGAGGGTTAGGTGGTGGTTTTCACCTGGTTTGGGTTTCCATCTAAAAATCTTTCTGTACTTTGTGTGATTGCTATTTTGTGAGATTATTCTATATTTTAATTCTACATTTTTACGTCACGTTGATCTCACCCCCTCCAAGTAAGGAATTTCAGAGATCTTCCAGATTTATGCACCTAATAGGGACTTAAGGTATCTAAGACTATTCACCTTCTTGATTGAGCCCTAGGTGCCACATTTGGAAAAAACTGATTAGAGAAAAGAGCCAAATTAGGGTTTCCATCTTAGGGTTGAGAAAACACACTTGCCTGAAATAAAGAGAATTTATTTTCCTGCATTGTGTGTCACCCAAACCCTTGCTTGAATTGACCTAAACAAGAGAACCCTAAAATTAAGCTCTAATCATCACTTGAATCCTAAAACTAGGGACTTAATAACCTCTTTGCAAATCATTTAGGGTGATTTTGGGCTCATTACCTAACTCATCCTCAACCTTAGGGCAAGTTAGGTGAAGTTGATCCACCCTGTGGGTCAACCAACCTTCAAATTAGGTCACCAAGCACAAATCAAATCTAAAGTTCAAGTGAAATTCTAAGCACCTTAATTCAAGATTAAAATTTGGTAGACTTAAGAGGTCAAGTTACTCATTCCGATCTACTTGGATCTGTGGTGACAAGGAAGGTCAGGTAGGGGAAACCCTGTAACCTGTGGGGACGCTCTACCATGTAGGTGTCTTTGCAGGACTCTCCCTTCCTGGCTGCCCAAGTATTTCTTGGTTGGATGACTTTTTGATCAAGAGATATCATCTGCCTTGAACCTCAGTCTTTTGAAGATTTTTGGGTTCCTCGATTGGGTCCATCACATATTTTGTCCCTCATCTAGTTCCCTTGTGCATGTTTGGGAGGAGGTCATTAAGACCACCCTTGAGGCCTCCATTAGTTGTTCATTCTTGTTAAGGCCAAGCCTCGACTCACTTGTTTGTGCTACCTCCCGGCCAGATCGATATCTCTTTTGATTCATCTAAGCCTAGATCTCCTTCATCCATAGCCATGGAACACCAAGTAGAAGAACCCAATCTCTAGAATCAGCTTCAGTGCCTCAACGATCTTTTTCATGCTTTCATGAATCCACCGCAGCATCCTATGATGAGCAATCATTACAATCCCGCTGCGGTAGAAATTGAACCTAGAATTCAAATTCCTGTTGGAGGACCTGATACTGAACTCAAGCCCAACATGATTCATGCTGTCCCTAAATTTCATGGGATAAACTCCGAGGATCACTTCCAACATATCAAACAACTCAAGCATCTTGCCTAGACCTTTGGGACAACTGCTCAAGATTGAGACATCTTACTCATGAAGATGTTCTCCTTCTCCCTCATGGACAAAGCTACCCACTGGTACCAAATCCTAACTCGTTTGATCAACACATGTGCTGAACTTCAATCTGAATTTTTGAAGAAGTTTTTTCCCATTGGTCGGACAAATGCTTTGAGGCACCAGATCACTCACTTTACTCATAATGTGAGAGAACCACTTCGTGAGGCATGAGATCACTTTCTGGATCTCATGCAAAAATCCCCCCATCACGGAGTTCCTAAATGGGAACAAGTCAAGTTTTTTTACTAGGGACTCCATGAAGATATTAGATTATTCGTCAATGCAACCTGTGGTGGTAACATCATGGGTCAACATGAGGACACCGTGTGGGAGATCCTGGAGAATATGTACGAGAACTCCATCAATAATGAATCTATGGGCATGTTCGACCAGACGACTGCCCGTGCATTAATGAACACTCAGGGGGCACATGAAACCCAAGGCCTGTCTGCACCTGTCGATCTAGGACTAATGGCTAGTCGCCTAGACAAGGTCTCGATTATCGAGAAGAAGGTTGGTGAATTGACTCGACACTTGTAGAGAGCCACCTCAGCATAACAAAACCCATTTGTGCAACCACCCTCTAGTAGGGAGGCTGTGCATAACATCTATCACCACTCTTCCAAGGGGATGGGCCTATATCCACCCCCATCTGATCTTGGTTTCGGAAGAAACTCCGGGCCAGCCACTCTAGTTGGGGGAACTCTGAACCCTCGTATTCTGACTTCTCTAGGGTTTCTCAGACTTACGAGGACCTCAACGCCTTCCAGAATGATCCATTCTCTGACACTTATAATCTTGGATGGTTTAATCATTCCAATTTCATGTAGTTAGGGAACAATCAAAATTTGAGATCTCAATTCCATCCCTGACCATAATCTCCACAACCATATTAGCCTGTTCAGTGACCGGTCGATCTTTCGCTTTTAAGTCGTTTGTAGTTTAATGTGGTGGAAAAATCGACTAATCAATTTTTAATAAGAAATAACCACTCACAGAGGAGCGGGTCGTATCCAAGGGAGGCAATAACGTATTAAAATTTGTGCTACTTAGAAATGTTTGTTCGTAGTCAATTTGGACAAGAACCAAGCCAAGATTGCCTTTAGATTAAGGTTTAAGCAAGAAACAATGCTGAAATGGCAATTATGAGAAACTACAGGATATTTTCCGCAATGCAGAGTGAATAGAATATGATTAAAATGTGGCAATGGCAGAAAATGTAAATTTTAATTAACGTTTTACTGTAGCAAAACAGGGGAATTTTTCCCCGTTGTCTTGCGCGACGAGGAGCCGATGGTCGGGCGCGGGAAGCTCGGAGGAGGTCCCTTGGATCAAGGGCTTCGAATCGGTGGTGGCGGCGAGTCGCGCGGCGGTCGGAGGTGGCCGGACGGGCTCCGGCGGAGGTGCTGCAGCCGGCAGCTTGCGCAGCCTGTTGGCGTGAAGTCCACCGCCTGCTGCTGCTGCGGGGGTGGCTGCTGCGGCTGGCGTGTGCGGTGGTCGGTTGGGCGGTTGTGCGTGGGTGCGCGGAGGGTCTGCAGGAGGGCGCGCGGTTGTGCGTGGGCGGTGGTCTGCAGGAGGGCGCTTGCGCGGTGGTCTGCAGGCGGTTGGCGTGTGCGGTGGAAGCTGGCGTGGGCGGAGGGTCTGCGGAGGGCGCTGGCGCGGTGGAAGCTGCAGGCGGTTGGCGTGTGCGGTGGAAGCTGGCGTGGGCAGAGGGTCTGCAGAGGTCGGTTGCTGGCGGTTCTGCAGGCGCAGTGGTGAACGGCGTGGACTGCAGGCGCTGTTGGAGGGTGCAGGCGCGTGGGCGAAGGACTCTGCAGTCGCGAGTGAATGGCGCTTGCAAGCGGCAGGCGCGGGAGGAGGAGTGCTCGGTTGTGCTGATCTGCAGGCGTGCGTAGGTCTGCAGCCGGTGAGCGGTGGAGGGCGCAGGCGTGGGTGCGCTGAAGGTTCTGCAGGCTGTTGAGCGGAGGCGTGGCTGTTGGAGAGTTGAGGCGCGTTTGAGCTGAAGGTTGACGGACGTGGGTGTGCTGAAGGTTCTGCAGGTGCGGGAAGGGGTCTGCAGGCGACTTCAGGCGTGTGCGGTGAAGTGAGCGGGTAACTTCAGACGTCTGGGAAATTCCCCAGACGTCTTAAGTTACTGAGAGGGTGGCTGAATCAGTAGGTTGGTGACGGTGGACGGCGAGGGAGTTACACGCTAAGGTGCTCACGGTAATGCGGGCGAGCTCCGGATGGCGGTGTGGCCTGTCACACCACACGCCCATGGTGGTGGAGACTCGCCGCCATGGTAGAGGCCGGCAGTGTGGAGTGGAAGAGAGAGGTTCTCTCTACACAGTGGTGGGTTGGTGGCGGAGGCCTCCTGAGCTCGGCTGCCTCCATGCTCCTTTTGTAGTGTCTTGAACAATTTTGAAATCAGCCGCCGACCAGATCCACCACATCCGCTCCCCCTTGAATGGCTTCATCACTGCAACAGCCGGGCGTTGGAGCGGTAGCCAGCCGTTCTGAAAGAAGAAGAATAAAGAGAATATTATTAAAATATTAGGGTTATTTATGTACAGACCCTCAACTTCTATGTTAATAAAAATAATATACCTAATTGGTTATCTAATTAGATGAATGCTATTCTAAGTTAATTCTAAATGCACTTAAGATATGAATGCAATGTATGGATTATGTAATTAGATTAAAACTATGAATTGATCTATTTACATCCTAATTTATACTAAATAAATGTTAGAATTAATCTAATGTATAGGCACTTAAATACTTAAATAGCCCACAACTATGGGCTAATCAAATACCCCCATGCCTAGTTTTTGCTAGTCCCTAGCAAAATTAAGCGAAACCTAGCACTCTAAGTAGACTAGTCAACTCACTTAGTCTTCCTTCAGAAGCATATTAAGTTCAAGTTCTAAACCCAAGGTTCCTAAGTAGTTGCTAAGTTACAGACTAGGTCGGCTAAAGACGAGTTGCAAGCACAAGTTTCCTTGATTTCTGACTCTACCCTAAAGTTTATTGATCCCTGAGATTAAAGCATCCGTGCTTGTGCATTGGTCCGAGTTATTTGAGTTAAAGGAAAAATTTTTTATATATACACCCTCTTTTTTTTTTTTTGTTTGTTTGTTTGATTCTTCTATGTCTAACCTCAGATCAGCTATCAACACGGTCTGTGTCGAATTCATTGTCCCCATTACCATACCTCGAAGGGTGCCTGGCTTTCGATGCTTCGAGATAGCACCGCCCATAACGACCCCAAGAACTCCTGGCAATCGACACTTCGGGATAGTATCGCCCATGGATTTCTTAAGCGAATTCAGGCCTATGGCAATCGGCACTTCGAGATAGAGCCGCCCATGGTACCTGAACCGCGCAATGCGCTTACATGCCCCCAGTAGGATGGATATCCTAAGAGACAAGCGCCGAGGAGGTAATATGTTACCATCTCATCCTCAAGGTGAGTATATACTCGACCTCTCCTGCGGCGGGAACTCTTCCAATCAAAATGTGTTTTCAAGCCTCTCTTAAGTCAAAACTAAGAGAACCAAATCTCTTTTCAGAAATTAAGTTAATTACCAGACCAAGTGTGAAAAATTTGGATGCTTGGGTTACCAGGACCCGTAAACCAAAAGGTAGAATAAGACTCCAGGTACTACCCCACCTTTTAACTCAAACCCTAGCTTCCCTTCCTCAACCTCTTGAAGAATGGTCCCAACTTAACTCCTACTTAAGTTTTTAAGTCCGCAAAGGACCCTAAAGGTCTAAAGCTAGTAGCTTATTTAGCTTCTAAAGTTTGACCCTAGAATTAATTTAGTCTACGCTAGAGTTCTGATTTGCTTAAGAATGTAGGACTTAGCCAGTTAAGCTCAAAACTTTTTTTTTTTATATGTACAAATGTATGCAATTATGCTATGTATATCCCCAAGTACACCCCCCCATGCCTAAAATCTGCAATGTCCTCATTGCATAGAAGGATATTACCTGGGTCAAAGCTGGGCTGAATAGCCGAAGAACCTGCAAACCAAGTTCAAGAATTGCAGAAATAGGCCCTAAAAATGAGCAAAGCAAAGTTGGCCTAGAAAATAGGTAACCTAGGATGTTGGCGAGCTGATGATGAATCCCGATAGCAAATGCTCGCCCAACTAAAATGGGAATGAAATCTTCCCAGGTCACCAGAAGAGGTTCTAAAGGATAAACAGTTAAAATAACCTCCAAAGGGGTAGGGGTAGGATGACAAGGATCCTCCAAAAAGAATGGGGAAGGAATGGTATAGAGATAAACCCCCAAGGTAATGGACTGACTAAAGAAATCATCAATCCATACCCGATACTCCATTACAGAAAATATTGGTCTGTTAAGCCCCCTAGTCAGAACAAAAATGAGCAATTCTCTAAGGCAAGGATCGTCTAGGGTGTCCAAGTTACGAGGTTGTGGGATGGCCATAAGATCTAGGTTGGGTTTAATCAGCTTGGTGTCCATCCCAAACACTCTTTCTAAATCCTCAATTTCATCCCTAGCATTCCTTGCACCATCACGTGGATCTTCCTGCTCTTCATCAGAAGTCACAATTTCGCTTTCAGATATAAGCGAATCAGAGGGTGACTTCGAAGTGAATGAAGGCAGGTTGGAAGCAACAGATCTAGGGATTATCCTATCAATGTCATCCCCGGGTTTTTGTTCTTTACTCAAATCTTCCCCGGAGTCTATATGTGAATCCACATAAATCTTAGAAATTGCTTCCAAATTTTCCATCATTTTATCATGAGGAGAAATATCATCAATGGGTGTGCCAAGGAAACCTAATTTTGTCAAATTTGTGACATCCTCAGGGGCTAACTCTTCAAATAATACATAATCACCCTTAGTGTCACTCCAAATCTTGAATGTAGGTTCCTCATATAATTCATCTTCCTCCTCATCACACAATTCATCATGTACCCGAGGTCTAGAATCATTTAATATCTCAGCAGATCCCCTAGGGTGCTCTATCTGAGGTAAATTATTTACATTGGTTACATCAGACTCCTCAGATAGGTCAATTTCTTTAGGGTTAGGTTCCCTAAGGGTGGGTTTGAGTTCCATATCGTGATCAGAAGGGAGGGTAGGATTAACAACTTGACTTTGACCCACTTCATCAAATGTCACGAAAATACTATCATCTGGGTCGAGGTCTTCCAATGGTACCATCATTCCCTTCTTTTGACTCCAATATAAATCAGGTGGATACTCAACCTTATCATCATCTTCCTCGGGTTGCCACCGTTCTTCATCCAATGCATAGGTACTTTCATGTGTTTTTTCCTCCCACCTAAAGTGTAGATCTCTCAAGGAAGTGTCATCTAATGGGGAGGTTTCAAAATCGATTCTCGAAAAGTAGCTATTCTCCCCAGAATTTCCCTTCAACTTAAAGTGTAGCTTTCCCACGGGAGATGCATCTATTGTAGAGGGGTGTACGTCATCGTCAATGGGGCAGATTGGGTGGCTAATTTCATCTCTTTCTTGTTGGCCTGCTCTCAAAGATTCTCCTAACAATTCACTCATTTCATTTTGCATTTTCTGTATTTCCATCTTCAAAGAGGAGAGGTCATTTCTATCATAAGAGAAGTCAGGCTCAGGCTTATAGTACCCAGGAGTGTTTGTCCAACCATTATAAGTTTTCAGGGAGGGTGGGTTGGGTATTTCTTTGGTATGTGAGATATTGGGCAAAGCAAATCCCGCTCCTGAGTTCTGCTCACTAATTTGGGGCTTAACTAGGCCAATACTTCTATAATAGGAGTAAAACGGATCCCAATGATTGTCATTATGTCCATCAAGGAATGGACCATCTCGGCGTCTAGGATCGAAGGATGCAGAGTGGGGGTGAGGGTGTGGGCAAGATGTGAAAGGATGAAAATCAATGTGGTCCATTCTAACTCACACTTCAATCAAAATTCCCCAAGCAAGACACAATTCAAAAAGGACCTTTTAGGTCTTTCCCAATTTAGGCTTTTGATTTTAAGTCAGATTGCAGGTGACAATACAATTTGTTCAATCAATTTACGCGCCTATTGTCGACCTACGGCTCACCTAAAAAGACCTAGTTGGAGCTTAGGTGTTCTTCCCTAAATCTCAAATGGTCAAGTAAATCCAAAGACGGAAGATCGAGGGATGCAAGTAGGCCTAAGCCTTCCTTTGAAGCTGTGCTTTTGCGGTGCTCCTCAACTAGCCCCAAAAATCCGTGACAGGGTATCCCCCTCTTTGGATTTACAAAACCTTTGATCTCAAGTTCCGAACACTTCAAAATCCAACGAAAGGGGGGCTCTTGTCCTAGTATTTCCAAACCTAAGGAGTGTCTAGAAGCGTGCCGTGGTGCAAGTGAAATAAGTGTGCATATACCGTAAAAGATTTTGAACTTTGAATCGCACGCCAAGTTTGAAAATGAAATCCTTGATTTTTTAAAATGTCCTTCCTTTAATTAGTCCTTTTTATAAAAAAAATGTGTGACCACTTGTTAGATTTATTCAGTACAGATTAGGTGGTCTTCGCATTAAATCCCAAATGCAATGCGTGATCAAAAATATGATGCAAAGTAAGAGAATGCGTACCTTGCCTCCAGCGATCTTCGATGCAAAAATGCACGCAATGTAGAAAAGCAAATCTAGAGGCTGCTCATACAGACCTAAATGGTTCGTCCTAGGGCAGGCAACTTCTAGCAGGCAGCTCATTTTTTTTCTTTTTCTATTTTTTTTTAGAACTACTTATGCACAAGCAAATAAAAGAAATAATAAAAAAAAAAAAAAACCTAAATCTAAAGAAAAGGGAACAGGCTCCCAAAAATTACCCAACACGGGTCCAAAACAAAATCAGGGAACAAACCCTCAAAATATGCCCCAGAACAAGGGTTTCAAACTAACTGTAATGAAAAATTAAGTCTTCAGTCTTAATTCTATTCTAATTAAATTAGCGATTAAATACAATGGTGTCCGTCGCGTCCTCGTCCTTCTCCTCCTTTCAAAATTGCTTGTCCACTTCTCGTCTGGCGACGTCAAGGGTCGCCTCTCACAGTGGTTGATTCTTGCACAAAATTTCTCGCACAGAAAAGAAAATAATAGATGGTCAAATCTCTGTGCAATTGACAAATAATCAAAATAAAATTAGGCAAAATTATTGCGTCTGTTGCCTCCCCGGCAACGGCGCCATTTGACCGGTCGATCTTTCGCTTTTAAGTTGTTTGTAGTTTAATGTGGTGGAAAAATCGACTAATCAATTTTTAATAAGAAATAACCACTCACAGAGGAGCGGGTCGTATCCACAGGGAGGCAATAACGTATTAAAATTTGCGCTACTTAAAAATGTTTGTTCGTAGTCAATTTGGACAAGAACCAAGCCAAGATTGCCTTTAGATTAAGGTTTAAGCAAGAAATAATGCTGAAATGGCAATTATGAGAAACTACAGGATATTTTCCGCAATGCAGAGTGAATAGAATATGATTAAAATGTGGCAATGGCAGAAAATGTAAATTTTAATAAACGTTTTACTGTAGCAAAACAGGGGAATTTTTCCCTGTTGTCTTGCGCGACGAGGAGCCGATGGTCGGGCGCGGGAAGCTCGGAGGAGGTCCCTTGGATCAAGGGCTTCGAATCGGTGGTGGCGGCGAGTCGCGCGGCAGTCGGAGGTGGCCAGACGAGCTCCGGCGGAGGTGCTGCAGCCGGCAGCTTGCGCAGCCTGTTGGCGTGAAGTCCGCCGCCTGCTGCTGCTGCGGGGGTGGCTGCTGCGGCTGGCGTGTGCGGTGGTCGGTTGGGCGGTCTGCAGGCGGTTGTGTGTGGGTGCGCGGAGGGTCTGCAGGAGGGCGCGCGGTTGTGCGTGGGCGGTGGTCTGCAGGAGGGCGCTTGCGCGGTGGTCTGCAGCCGGTGAGCGGTGGAGGGCGCAGGCGTGGGTGCGCTGAAGGTTCTGCAGGCTGTTGAGCGGAGGCGTGGCTGTTGGAGAGTTGAGGCGCGTTTGAGCTGAAGGTTGACGGACGTGGGTGCGCTGAAGGTTCTGCAGGTGCGGGAAGGGGTCTGCAAGCGACTTCAGGCGTGTGCGGTGAAGTGAGCGGGTAACTTCAGACGTCTGGGAAATTCCCCAGACGTCTTAAGTTACTGAGAGGGTGGCTGAATCAGTAGGTTGGTGACGGTGGTCGGCGATGACGGCGAGGGAGTTGCACGCTAAGGTGCTCACGGTAATGCGGGCGAGCTCCGGATGGCGGTGTGGCCTGTCACACCACACGCCCACGGTGGTGGAGACTCGCCGCCACGGTAGAGGCCGGCAGTGTGGAGTGGAAGAGAGAGGTTCTCTCTACACAGTGGTGGGTCGGTGGCGGAGGCCTCCTGAGCTCGGCTGCCTCCGTGCTCCTTTTGTAGTGTCTTGAACAATTTTGAAATCAGCCGCCGACCAGATCCACCACATCCGCTCCCCCTTGAATGGCTTCATCACTGCAGCAGCCGGGCGTTGGAGCGGCAGCCAGCCGTTCTGAAAGAAGAAGAATAAAGAAAATATTATTAAAATATTAGGGTTATTTATGTACAGACCCTCAACTTCTATGTTAATAAAAATAATATACCTAATTGGTTATCTAATTAGATGAATGCTATTCTAAGTTAATTCTAAATGCACTTAAGATATGAATGCAATGTATGGATTATGTAATTAGATTAAAACTATGAATTGATCTATTTACATCCTAATTTATACTAAATAAATGTTAGAATTAATCTAATGTATAGGCACTTAAATACTTAAATAGCCCACAACTATGGGCTAATCATTCAGCCTTAACCCAATCTGAATTACCAATTTAGGCCAACATGGGAAGATCAAATGTCTCTAATCCTTCAAATCCTAGCTGACATTCAAAAGATGAATGTGGCTATACAGAAACAGCACGAGGATGAGATCAAAGAGGTTCATAATCAGCTTGCACAAATGGCAAATTCTCGCCAGCCTAGTGCACTTCCTTCACAACCTTTACCGAATTCGAATAACGTGCTGAACGAGAGGCGTGTTATGAACCCGCACCAAGGCCAAGCACATTATATTATCAGGCCTCTTCTGCTCCATCACCTGATGGAATGGAGGCTTTGACATCATACTAAGGATATCAGCAACAACCGCCACTTCTGCCAACTCCAAACCAAAACCAGGCCAGATTAAATTCTGTTACCACCTGTAGTTGCAAGACAACTCAGGATCCACCTTATCCGAGCCACTCTCAGCCTGGTAGTTCAGAGCTTAACCCTAGGTTGGTGATGGGTACACCATCATGAGCCATAACTAGCCCAATTTGGTCTAATAAAGTGAATAAAAGCTCTTACATAACCATCAGGGGCTACTAAGTGTTTAATATTCTATTTTGAGAAGAAAAGATGAAAATAGGGTTATTTCTGCAATTTTATCATCTTATCACAAATACAGAAAAACCACGGGGTATGTCATGGGTTTATTAAAGGTCATATGATCATTAATTCTAATGAGTGGGTCCATATAGGCAGAAACAGGTTTTCACGCATAATAAGAATTAAATGACATATGAAACTCTAAAATCAAACCCTCTTAATTCACTGAGGTTCTGGTCAGGATAAAATTCATCTAAACCCTCTAAAAATCATATAAAAATATTCTCTTGGGTTTGGCATCCTTGATTTAACCATTTGAACCTATTTTGACCTAAAATAGAGTCAGATAGAAAATTACCCTAATTTAGGTTGTTGCATAAATTACCCAATCAAACTTGGTCAAAACCTAAATCCAACTTCACCATTAAATTACTTGGGTCCAAATTAGGTTTGTACCAAAATTTAGGCCCAATCTGAGATTATTTTGACATTGCATTTTGGTCCAAGTCTCTCTTATTATCTCAAATAGCCCCTTATCTTTTGAAATCCTTACAAATTGCCCCCTAGCTTCTTCATCTTTTTTGCAGAATGGTCCTTACCACCATTGGAGATCAACCGACCTCCAGACAAGCTTTGACCGGACCAAATCCTACTCTAATGGCAATCAAATCCCACCAAATTTGGTAAGACTGATGTTTACACTTATACAAACTTACTGGGACAGATCCTAACTCCTAAAACCCTTTGATTCGTGCGTGTGAACGCATTGAATCAATGGGTGTTTCTTGATTTCCTAACGAGCACATTTGAGCTCTTTCCTGATCTAGAGCCTCCTTTGGAGCTCTATTTAAGCCTTAGAACCTCTGCCTTACCTCCTTAGCAAGTTCTAGTCAGAGAAAACCTTTTCTCTTCCCTCTTCGGTGACCTCTGCAAGTTGCTCCGACGACCCCTCTCTGTCCGCCTCTTCCATCCATCCAACCATCAAATTGGACAACCCTCTACCTTCGTCCATCGACCCCGCTCCTCACCAGCCACAGCAGGGTCGATCTTTTTCCTCGTCGTCATCGCACCAACTCACTGAACCTCCTCATCTTCTTCGGCTCTGGCTCGCCAACGTTGATGCTTCACGTTCACCCTGTTCACTCCTAAGTCCCTCTATACCTTTCTTGCTCCCTCTATTCCCTTTTTCCACACTCACAACAGACACATGACCACTGCACTACCCGTACGACCCTCATCTTCCCCACCTCCGGTGATGCTCTAGTGTAGCCTCCAGACCACCACACTTCACCAAACAGCCCCACGCCACCTCCACAAGCTCTACTGCACCACACTCGTCAAAAGCCCTCTTCTAATTTGGGCTTTCATCCACCAAATCACTCCACTGAACTCCACCTCCTTCGTACACCTTCTCTACCTCCGTCAGCCCTCCACATGCACGCACTCACCAAATAGCCCCCATCGACACACTTGCCTTAGCACGGAGACCCTTCTAAGCTTATCTAACAAGGCCGAGAGGCCATGTTTTCTATTTTAGGTACATGTTGGACCTTCGTCGCCGCCCGTGAGTTCGCCGATCACATCTTAAGTCCCCCTACCACAATTGCTCCAAGTTTGACTCCCAGACTCTGCAGCCAAGTTCCAAGAAGACACCTAGGTGCTCAATTGCACGCCACAGACTCATCTTTGTCATCAATTGGGAGCTCCTTCATTTGCTGCTGCACTGAGATGAAGGGGGCTAGATAGTCCCACATCATAGAACATAGATGCAGTGACCACACATATAAGTAATTTGTGCCTCAGCTCTGTTGCCTTCGAGAGCACTGGGGTGAGTGTTGACGTGAGAAACTCGATCGTGTTTTAACAATTATTGCGTCGTAGTATAGGTGATCAAACGTCGTCAACAAATAAAAGTTTTTATTACTCGAAAATCGGAGTATCCGAGGTCGAACACAGGGAGAAATCGGAATTTACTACTAATCTCAAATGTAACTGAACACTCTAATTTACTCAAAAGTTTAATTCAAATGCATTTAAAAAGTAATCCGGGCAAGAGTAAAATTGGACGTCTCATCTTGTGATCAGACGTCTTAAAAGTATTTTCCTCCTCCTTTGATTCTTCTTCTTCTTCTGATATTTCTCTCTCTTTGCAGTCTCTCTTCTGCCTTCTTCTTTGTTTCAACGGGTCTTCTTCTTCTTCTTCCTTGGTTTCTGTCTTGGCCTCTCTTCTTTCTTCTGCGAAGGCTTCTTCTTCCTTGGCTCTGCTATACTTCTCTTTTTCCTTTGCCTCTTTCTGCTCTTTTCACTGGCTTCCTTCCTTCTTCATTTTTGCCTTCTACTTCCTTCTCTTCTTCCCTTTGCTAGCAGTGGCTAAGTGTTTGCTTCACACCTTCCTTCCCTGCACAACCACAGTAAGGTACAACAAAACCTAACCCCTCTACCCACACCCGCACGTCTCTCTCTCTCTGAGAACCACCCTCAGCAAGCTCTCCCAGAGTCGGGTTAACGGGTCGGATCGCGTGCCCGTGACTAGGAGCACAGGTGTGTGGGTGATGCGCGAGGTGTGCTCAGATAAGGTCAGGTCAGATCCCGCCAGATCCGTGAGGTGAAACCTCGGACGAGGCGAGCGTGGGTAAGGTGAGGGACCTCACCCCTGTGCTTTCGGAGGTGACGAGAGAATAACACAAAATCAATTTAAACCGTACCTGCGCCTCATAGATTGCCGATGTGGGACTATTAGTCCTGCCCTGCTCTCGTGCGTGCCTGTAGAACGCTCTTCGTCAATTGCCAAAGCTGTGGACTTCGTTGTGTTGTCCACTGGGTTAGATAGCTTCACAGTACTTGCTCGAGTCAGCTGCACCTGAAGCCTAGAGCAAGCTTGGAACTTCTTCGAGTCACCGCCAATGGCGGCAGGGGCTGGAGAACTGTCAGACACAAAACAAGCCTCTCGGCTTAATCAGATCACCGGAGGACCTTCGCTGTGGCACGGCGAAGGTGATGAGCCATGCAGCAGGTCGCGGGGTGGCCTAGGTGTGCGTGCCTAGGTCGCCCTGTGGCCGGATGGATGGGTGAGTTCGAGGGACCGTTGGGTAGGCGTAGTGGGTCTATAGACGGGTGGAGGATACTCAGTGAGGTGAGGCGAAGGTTATGTGATGGTCGGGGAGGTGTGTGGGGCTGCGGAGCGATGGGAGCGCCTCGCCGGAGGGTGGCCGGAGATGAGGAAGATGACGGTGGACAGCGACGGTCGAGGGGTCGATTGATTGAAATACAGTGAGGAAAAGAAAGAGGGGAATACGGGGAGTAGTTCTAACCTAATTGTAGGGACGAAGGGGGCGGAGAGGCGGACGGCTGTACCTACTGTCGTCGGAGAAGAAGATGCCCAGTGGGGGAGGACGGCGGCGACAACGGGTCTGAGGCAGCGTGCGCGGGTATTGCACGACGCAGAGGAGAATCAGGAAGAAGTCTCTACCACTGGTTTTGTGGCAGAGCGAAGAGGAAAGGAAAGGGAGCTCGCCAGAGCTTGCTGGGTTCCCTAGCCGGGAAGGAAGAGACGAATCTGAGGTGAAACCCCGGCCAGGTTGAGCTGAAAATGAGCAGCCGGGTTTGGGGGTTCTTTTATAGGTATTGGGCCGTGTGTTCAGAGCTTGGAGGGCACGCCCTTGTCTCCGACGGCTCGTCGGAGAAGGAAAGTGGGTGGATACCCAAATCCCTCGTGCATTTGCATGAGAGATTGGGATCAAATCAGGGATCATGACTGGCCTCAGATGGAAGGGAATTCCTCAGAGAATCTCCCTTCCATTTCTGGGAGGGGATCTCTGAGGAATCAGAGAGTATTCCCTCTCTAATCCTCACCGGAGAAGGATTCTACCCCAATAATGGTAGAAGGACCTGATTGCAAGGTTGGCGAGGAAGTTAGGGGGCTCTCTGTGATGATTTTCAAAAATTAGGGACCAAAATGTGATTTGGGTGTACTAAATTGCAAAGTAGGTCAAGATGACCTCCCCTTAGGTCCAAATTTTGGTACAAACCTAATTTTGACCTAAGGAATCCAATGGTGAAGTTGGATTTTAGGTTTGACCACGTTTGACTAGATATTTTGCGTACAAACCCAAATTAGGTTAATTAATGAACTAGGACCCTAATTTAGGTCAAACTGGGTTCCAAAGGCCAAATTGAATGTTCTAAACCCTAGAGGATATTTTTCCATGAATTTTAGAGGGTTTACTTGATTTTTATCCTGATCGGAACCTTGTTGAATTAAGCGGGTCTGTTTTAGGGTTACCAAATGTCATTTAATTTCTGGATTGCACATAAACCCATTTCTGATTGACTCAACCCACTTTTTATCTCATTTAGAACATTTGACCTATGTTTTGCCTCTGAGAAATCACGTTTATGTATTGCAATGGTAAAATTACAGTTTTAACCTTTATCTCATGTTTTCCTCCCAGAATACTTATTCCTTCATTTAGGCCTTCTACTAGGTTATGTAGGAGCTTTTATTCTCTTTATTGGGTCAAAATAAGCTAGTTATGGCTCATGATGAGGCTGTCATCAGTGAGGTCCCACTCGCATGCTCCACGCACATGCCCTCGCCCGCACTCACGCCACATGGGTCTAGGTCCTGATCCGATTGCCTGGCTACTTGGGTTCATTTTGGTTTGCCTATTCTGAGAGAGAAAAGAAGAGAGAGAGAAGGGGGGTTTTTACCTCATTCTCTGATCTCTCTACACTTAGTCTTTGAGAGGACCTTCGCTCCTCTGTTGGTGCTGTACTTTGTGCCTCTCCCTTGAGGCTTGAAGGAGAAAAGAGGCCTTTGCCTCTGTTGTTGGTTCTAGGCTACTGTTGCATTATTGAGATACTTAACTGACATGGAATATTGGTTGATAATCACTATTGATACATTTGATATATTTGAGCTTAAATAAAAGGGTTAATTGGTGATTCAAATCACCATTTTAATGCATCATTTTTGCATATTGATACTTGAATTATTGATATATTATTCTTGAATCAATTCTGGTTACAATTGCTTATATCTTTTACTTAGAATTGTGATCTTGTGATTGAATTGCTGATTACTCCCTATGTTCGACCTCGGATTTTCATTCGAGCATAATTTTTTTTTTGTTTTTGAGCTTATCGGTTATACTACAACGTATCATTTTTAAACTTTCGATTTAGAGCGGTAAACATTTTGGCATCGTTGCTGCAGAGCAATGTGCAATTTGATCTCTTGATTATAATTCCTCATTTGATACTAACTTGATTTATCTCTTTTGATTGTGATTTGTGTAGGGATTTAGCCAAGGAATAAGATCAACCACACAACAGCCACTCTAGGGGTAGGTAAACCACGAATCCATCTTTATTAAGCCCTTGATTCTGCAAAACTAAAAAAGGAAAGAAATCAATTAAGACCAACTTGCATTCTATTTTTATATTAATCATCATAAGTTGCCTAATTTAATACATTTTTAGAAATATCCCAAACCTTATTTCTACACCTATTTAGGGATTTAAGACACTTAGGGCTACCACCTTCTTGATTGAGCCCTAGGTTACAAATTTGGAATTAATTGATTGGGCCAGTTAGAGCCAATTAGGATTCCTATTTTAGGGTTCTAGAAACACACTTGCTTAAGAAAAAAAAAAAGATTCAATCTTCCCAAATTGTGTGTCCTAAGCCTTGATTGAACTTATCTAAACAATCAAACCCTAAGAATCAGGCTCTAATTCTCACTTGAATCCTAAAAGTAGGACCTAATAATTAAGGACAAATCAGGTGAAGTTGACCCACCTTGTGGGGTCAACCAATCTTCAAATTAGGTCACCACTCACAAAAACATCTTAAAGTTCAAGTGAAATCCTAAGCACCCACACTTTAAACTTAAAATTGGTGGACTTACGAGGTCAAGTTATCCATTCTGGTCTACCTGGATCCTCAGTGATAAGGAAGGTCAGGTGGGGGAAACCCTGTAACCCGTGGGGGTACTCTACCGTGTAGGGGTCTTTGCAGGAATCTCCCTTCTTGGCTGCCTAAGTAATTCTCAAGCGGATGACTTTCTGATCTAGGGGTATTATCCACCCCGAACCTCTATAGTCATTCAAAGATATTTGGGTGTCTTGATTGGGTCCATCACACCTTCTATCCCTCGTCTTCTCCATCGGTGCATGTTTAGGAGGAGGTCCCTAAAACCACCCTTGAGGCCTCCATTAGCTATTCACTCTCATCGAGGACAAGCCTCAACTTCCCTATTTGTGCAACAACCCAACCAGATCAATGTCTCTTCTGATTCATCTGAGCCTAGATCTCCTTGATCCATAATCACGGAACACCTAGCAGAAGAAGAAAACAATCTCCAAAATCAGCTTCAACGCCTTAACGATCTATTCTAGGCCTTTATGAATCCACCGCAGCATCCTATGATGCGAGATCATTACAATCCCTCTGTGGTGGCGATCGAACCTCGAGTCCAAATCCTAGCTGGAGGTCCTGAAAATCAACTCAAGCCCAACATGTTTCATGCTATTCCTAAATTTCATGGGCTTAATTCCGAAGATCCCTTCCAGCATATCAAGCAACTCAAGCATCCGGTCCAGTCCTTTGGGTCAGAAGCTCAAAATTGGGATATCTTGCTCATGAAAATGCTTTCCTTCTCTCTCATGGATAAGGCTACTCACTGATGACTATAATGTTTAGTGTTAATATTATCAATTAGAGTCAATTTTGGGGATACTTGTGAGATAATGACATATTATAATGGGCTTAGGAGCATTGCATACATATTGCATGATCTTTACATTTTAATTGCTTAGAATGAATGTTTAATGACCATGTGCAAAAGTCCATTTTGAAACAGGTCTCAGATGAGTGATTAGACCATACAGATGGATCCGGATTGACGAACGGAGTCCAACGGACTCTAAATCACTTCGATCCAACCTCCGTAGCTCCTACAACAAGCCCGAGAAAGATCAATGACCAGGGGGCAATGCGACATCCTTACGGGTCACGGATGAAAATTCGACCGTACGGATGGATCTTGAGTGACGATCGCAGTTCAACAACATAGCAATCTGAGCACCGTGGCACCCTCTACCATAGAAAGAAGATGGACGGCCAAGATGGCACCACATGGTGCCATCTAGGCCACCCCTCATGCCCAGCAGCCGTGGCCTCTTTCCTCCATCACACCTTATGCTCCATCTCTACCATTCATCCTTCATCCAACTGCTGGAGAGGCATATGCGAGGAATGCTCTCCACGACAATCCAACAACTTGGCGCATTGGTCATGACTCCAACCTGCCACCATTAGACGTAGGTTTGAATCCTGCCGCACCTCAATTTTGCAATTGAGGTGCGGCACAGCAAGAGCAGCGGTAGCGCAAGTGTACGAGTGTGCGGGGCAGTAGCATGCGTGAGCATGCGGAGACCAGCGTAGCACACAAACGCAAGCGCGGTGTGTGTGCGCGGCATAGTGCATGCCAGCGCATGCACACGTGGGGGGGCACACAGAGGTAGCTAGAGCATTGAAGGTTTGGGGGCAAGGGCGATGCATGCGAGGGTCTTCAGTGATGCTTGCAGCTGTCACTGTTGACCTAAGGACGATTTTGGCCTTCTCCCTCCGTTATAAAAAGGCCTACCCCCCTCCACTTTTGCTAAGCTTCCACTGATGAGATACCACCACCTTCTAGAGTTCCAAGCAAGGTCCTGAAGCCACCAAGCCGCCGACGGAAGCCCCTCCACCGCTATGGCTATCTCGACGCATTCTTCTTCCTTATCTTAGTGTTAATTTATTTTGTTGTGTAGTTCATGTCTTAATTTTGAGCATTCATCTACATTATGTTAATTACACATTTGATAAGAGATGTTTGATATATTAATCTCATGATATCTTGAGCATGGTTTTCTAACTCTCTCTCTCTCCCTTTATCTCGCTCTCCCTCTATCTCTTTCTTGTTCTCTAATCGATTTTCAAGCGAACAAACGACATATTTATGTGACACGAAAGCAAGTATTTGATCTAATTTTCACCTCCTTGTGTTTGACACTCAAACTCACATCCGATTATTTTTCTAAGTAAAATTGATGTTGTAAAATGCACTACAATGAACAATTTTTATGCAAACGCGTCCGATGAACGTCAGTTTTTGGCACCGTTGCCAGGGAGGCAACGGATCTCTTATTCGCTTCCATTTTCTTGGTCATTATTTATACTCATGTTATCTAGCTTGCTCTTCTCTCTCTTCTTATGGTTGCAAGAACCTCGTGCATCGGCAATGGGAGGAGAATGAATCGGGATGGATCAAGAGAAGAGCAAGAAGAAGACTGCCATTGACCAAAGGTTTGATCTTGTCTTCCCACAATCCAAAGGTAACTTCTCATCTTTGGACCAAGAAAAATGGTGGTGTGTTAAAAAAGCCAGTCTCATTCGTTTGTCAAAGAAAAACACCTCCATTAAGTCTGCAACCCATTAATTTTGTAAGATCATTTTCTAGACTCAGGTTGAGGACACGATTGAAGGATCCCCTACACCTCTAAAAATTTTTGAAAAAAATCTCAGAGGTGCCCCTTCTAGTAGGAAAACTTCCTTTCAATTTTCAGAGCCAAACTTGTGGTTTGGTCGTGAGAAATTCTCTACTAGAAGTGCACAAAGTTGTCCTAAGTTCTGGAGATCTATAGATTGTTCTTACTACTGTGAACTCCATGCAACTCGGATTTGTGAGAAATTTATATTTTTGGAAAGATCTCAAAATTCTCTACACTTCTTCTGGAGATCATTTTTGAATTTGAAATTGATTAGTGCTTGCTCCGATCAAAATCTTAAACATGTGCACTGATTTAAAGGTTCTGGATAGATTGACACCCTCTTGGAAAAATGTGAATTTGGGTGGTCTATTATCCTCAAAAAATTCTGAAATCAATTTTTTTGAAAAGCTCATTCGATTTTGGTTTGGATAGGGTTATTGCTTGTTTTTATTGGACCCTTCTTGACAAAATCTTAAAAAAGATTCATTGAATAGATGTTGTACACCCTAGGATCTTCTACACTAGGGAGTTCTGATTTATATAGTCACACAAAAGGCCTTAAAGAAAATCAATCTTCACCAATCATGTGAGTATACATTTGTGCCTTGTTTGAATGTGTAAACAAGTGAAATTTTAAAAGCCATTAAAGCAAGATTCAAACCCTAAAAATGACATATCTCAATCTTGCTTTCTTTTTTTTTGAGAAAGAAAGGAATGCTATCAAATCACCGATAACAAACCAGGAGAGCTATTATTAATAAGAATGAAAAATTACATGATCGAACCCCAATGCTATATGAGACTCCAGCAAAAATTTACAATATTATCCACACACACTGGGGTCTCCTGAAAAACACACTCATTTTTAGCTCTCCATACAGCCCATAACACAGCCACCATATGTAAACATGGCTTATTCCCATCTACAAGACAACGCCACAGATTCTCCCATGTGGGTAGAGACTCATTACATACTCTCCTCCATACATAATCAGTGATCGTACATGAAGAAAAGATATGAATGTTAGAATCATTATGCATCTTACATAGGTGGCAAAACTGGGTGGGGGTACCCATCCTCCTGTGTCTCAGATCTCCAGTAATCAAACCATCCCTTCTGCAAAGCCACAAAAAAATTTGTATCTTCAATGGTATTTTTAAATTCCATAGCTTCTTCCCCATCTCATCAAATTCCACCATCCTAGAGGACATTATCAATCTGTCATAAGCAGCCGTAGTAGAAAATTTACCCTCCCATTTATATGTGTCATATTCATGAGGCAAGGGTTTGAAGGTAGCAAGTTCTTGCATGAGATGTTTATTCTCTACTCGTGTTCTTGTTTCATGATTATTCCACCCAGCATTATTGAACGACCATTGCTCAGATTCCGCATCCCAATAATCAGACACCACTGCATTTTTATCCGAAGCTGCTGCATAAGCAAGGGGGAACCTGTCTTTAAGTACCCCCCCATGTACCCAACTTTCTAGCCAAAACTTGAAGCTTTTCCCATCACCTAATACAGATTTGAAAAAATTCCAATTGTCCCTCAAGGCGCGCACCACTGAAGACCAAAAGGGGGAAGGTTTACGGGGGTTTAGACGATTATTCTCATCATTGGCAGTCCCATAGCTGTCCTGAATAAGTTCTGTCCAGATTTTTTTTTTCCCTGTAGCAATCAAACAACCCACTTCAATAGCAAAGCTTCATTGAATTCCTTAAGGGATCTAACACACATACCTCCCATCTTTTTTGGCTTGCAAATTGAGTCCCACTTCAAAGGTTGAAAGAAAGCCCCTTGATGAGAGGCCCCTTTCTAGAAAAATCTTTTGCGCACCACATCTAGTTTTTTCCAGATTGAGTTCGGAGCTTTAAGGACAGAGAAGAAGAATACTAGAATCGAAGTGATGACAGAATTCAGTAATATATACCTCCCCCCTTTTGATAGGTATCTACTGCTCCAGCCCTCCAATTTCATAGCTACCTTTTCATAAAGGACAGACCAATCTGCTTTCTTCATCTTAGAACATTTTAGAGGCAGACCCAGATATTTAATAGGCAATGAAACCATGGGTGTACCTAGAATGGTAGAGATGTCATTTTGTAACACATTATTCATCCCAAAGCAGACCAATGATGATTTATTTCCATTCAGTCTGAGACCAGAAATCTCTCCAAAAATCTTTACCATATGTATAAGTGCTTGCGCTTCCCTCTTCCCCCCTTCCACAAAAAAAATAGTATCATCTGTATATTGGAGTATAGGGGCTAGAGCCCTATGATTAGACATTGAATATCCCCTTATAAAACCATCCACTGCCAGTTTGCAGGTGTATCTTGCTAAAGTATCCACAGCAAGGTTGAAGATCAGAGGGGCAATTGGGCAGCCTTGCCTAACTCCACACTGGGGTAGAATCCAAGAGTGTCATGGTTTCCCATTTATCAATGGGGAAAAAGAGGATGTTGTAATGCACCTCTTCACCCATTGTATCAATAAAGGTGGAAACTTCCTTCTTTTAAGAATCTCCCACAAGTATGACCAGGAAATTGAATCATAGGCCTTGGAAAAATCTACTTTCCATAAAAAGGCCTTGGTCTTTCTCCTGTGCCAACCCATTACCATCTCCTGTGCAACAATGAAGGACTCTTGTAATGATCTCCCAGGGAGAAAAGCTAACCGAACAGGAATTATCAAGTCCTTTAAAACCTCCCGCAATCTGTTGGATATAACCTTACTAATAATAAGGTAGATGGAATTAGATAGTGCAATGGGTCTGTAATCAGAAAATCTCTTCGCACCTGATTTCTTAGGAAGCAGAAACAGATATGATTTGTTCAATCTCTCAAACCCAGAGTTGCCCAGTTCAAATTCATGAATAACCTTTAAAACATCCACCTTAACAACATTCCACAGTTCTCTGTAAAAAAAATCTGAAATCCATCCAGACCAGGAGCACCTTCATTATTTAAATCTTTAATAGCTTTTAGTACTTCTTGTTCAGATATAGGGGTGACAAGCATGTCTCTCTGATCATCATTAACACAAGGGAAATCCACCGATGACATCATCCAAGAACCTCTTGGAGCAGCCTTGGATATTTCTTTAAAATATTTACCTGCTTCAAATCTGATTTCACTAACAGAGGTAACAGTTTTCTCTTCCACTTTAACAGATGAGATAAGATTGAATCTCCTCCTAGCACTGGCCGCAAGATGGAAAAACTTCATTTTCGCATCACCCTCTTTAAGCCATAGCTATCTTGATCTTTCACGTCAATCCATTTCTGTTTTCAGATCCTCTTCCCCCACTGTAGCTTGCATCTACTGCCTTAGCTGCTGATCCTGATGGTTCAAGGATTGCCTGCACTCTTTCAGATCCAAGTCCCTGATTATTGCCAAAGCCTCCCTCCTCTTCTATTCTCTGATCAGAACCACGGCCTACCCATAATCTTTAAGCACATCATGCAGGCCTGACAATTTTGCAGCCAGCTACTGGGTTGCTGTACCTTGCACAGTCTTGTTCTGCCACCACTGGGACACCATTTGCACAAAACCTTCTTCCCTAAACCAAGATCTCTTGAGTTTGAAGTATGATCCAATGTCTGAACTCATCCCATTGTCCCATACAAGCGGAGTGTGATCAGAGAAAGGCTTATCAAGGCTCATAACTGCTGATAAATGATGCCTCTCCAACAAGCTAAGATTGCCAAAAAACCTATCCAATTTGGAAACCTATCCACTGCCATTTCTCCAAGTAAACTCCACACCACTGATGGGGTATTCCGTCAGTCCCATGTTCTGCACAGCCATTTGAAAGCCTACCATTAAGCTATCCACTCTCCCATCTGGGTTGTCATCACCTGAAAGATAACAGTTGAAATCACCCCCTAGCAGCCATGGGACCTCTTGCACTCTTTGATGCATTACAGAGAGCTCCTCCCACAAGCCAGCCCTGCCTGCAGCCACACAAGGACCATAAATGCAAGAAATAAACCATTCCATATCTCCTTGGGGAGACTGACATCTGCAAGAAAGCATGTATCTGTCACGAATAACTTCAGTTACTGAGAGGGAAGACTTTCTCCACCAAAAGGCCATTCCACCAGACCTTCCAGACACACCCTTAACCACAACATCACTGAGACCAGATTACTTAAAGCAATCCCATTCTTGACCGTTCTCCATCTCCAAATGTGTCTCTTGAATGAGAGCATAATCAATCTCCCACTCAGAGAGATATCTACACAAGGAAGTCCTTCTCATCTTATTGCGCAACCCATGCACATTCCAAGTCATCACTCTCATTCCTTATTGGAATGGCTCCCTTGGGCCATACAACCCACAAATTCGACCATAATAGAATTAGCAATATTCTGCTCCTCAATAGGAGGCAAGTTCTCCTTCCTTCTCCTTCGCAGCATGTAAGGAGATCTACCCACACCTCTTTTCTGATTGGATCCATTGCCATATGTCAAATCAGTAGGAATTGAGAGCTGCATCTGGTTTGCCGCTTTGAGCACATTGCTATCATTTTTGAGCACCAATTCCCTCCCTATCCTGGCCTCCTCTTTACTGCTAAGCATCTCTGAATCTGTCACTGAATTCTCATCAACCTCCAGATAACCATCCTCTTTGACTACCATGGCTTGTCTGCAACCACCAGCTGTATCAACCTCTTCCATCTGGTCCTCCTCATCATAAAGTTGGTGGCATTCCTTCCTCTTTTTAGACTCAGGAGCATCAACAGGAGGAATGCGGCCATCGCTTTCATTCTGTTTCCCCACCTCAGTGCTAGTTCTAGACATCTTATCCTGCCCTTATTCAGCCTACCCAGGCACCTGTCCAAGTACTGCTAGCTGAGTAAGCCAAGAGGTGCCCCCACATCTGATTGTAACCAAATCAAAAATCAAGCTAGCACTGAAGGCATCAGCCACAATTCTAAGAGATCTGATGTCTCCCTCTCCAATCAAAATTTCAGACCCATCACAGATGGATGCAAAGCCTGCTAGCATCTTAGAAATGACCCCCTTTGATCTCAGATGTAACGGCAGGCCAGAAATCTCAAGAAGTATCCTCCTAGAGCCCACTCTTTGCGGAGGCCGATCCGGGAAAGCTCCATCAAAGGGAGACACCATTCTCCAAATCACAATAATTTCTTCAAAAGAACTTGAACGAAATCTCAGTCGTTCGACATCCATCATACTTAGACCATAAACCAGGAATCGAGAATGGGATAGCATGGCTACCTTCCAGCCTGTAGACAAGAGATTTAAGGAACATACCAGGTTTTGAAGCCTATCTATCAATGGTTTGCCTGCCACAATCTCACCAATCAAAGCACCCCTCAGCATGATCTCTGCAGATGAGATCTCTTTAGGAGTCGGGATCTCAACTTCGATTGAATGCCTGCCCAAAGCCTGCGGCGGCGGTCGGGTTTCTTTCTTCACCCTCCAGACAGGGTGCGAGAATACCCTCTTTGTCTGAAGGGGAACCCTCCTATGGCATGACTCACGTTTGTGCCCTTCTCCCCTACACGCCAAGCATATTAGAGTGTTTTTGCAAATCGCCGCCACATGTACCCTTTGTCTGCATCTGAAACAAAGAACATTGCTATTCATCCTCTTCCAGGGTCTTCCTGGAGTGTTTTCAGATGTCCTATGAAAACTCTCCTGCCAACCCTAGATGGCTCTGCTACACCACCGCATGCCGCCTAACACCGATCGCTCTCTCGCCCTCTCTCTCATTTTCTAGTTGATAAGTTACAAACTAGGTTAGCTCAATCTTGCTTTCTAAAGAACATTGGTTTTGGCATTGGGTCCTTGCACCCAATTATGCACACTTAATTGGCTCATCCCTCTACTTCTTCCAAACCATGGATTTCAATGCCTATCCTTCATTTCCAAACTATCCCCAACATGATTTTTATTCCAACCCAAATAGATTGTGTCCACAGTTTACTTGGGACAACCAGTCGCCTAGTTGGAGATATAATCCAAGACCCAAGTATCTAGAAGACCTCTCTTATCCAAATTTTACTCAACCCACACCAACGTCCTATTAGAATACATCCAGCCCAACCACTGACAAGTCCATTTTTGTGCATTTGGAAATTGTCGAAAATCGTAGTATAGTTGCGCTAAACCCTTGATAAAAATATTTAATTGTTTACGAAACTCGCTTAGATTTCTTTTCTTTTTAGAATTTGAGTCTCGGTCGTTTGTCTCTAGGAGGCGTGAAAACAAGTCGAGATTTGAATCAGCTTTTCTAACCTAAATCTAATCTAACATAATATTTTTGGTCTTTTTGTATTTTGCGCTCTTTTTGTGTTTTTGATTTTTATTTTGAAAGCAAAATGAAACCTAGATATAGATGTGCTAGTGAAAACCTAAGTGGCTGCGTGGATCTAAGTGGGGCCATGGTGGCCGTGCATGGTGTGACAATCCTAAATGGGATGCTCCTAAGTACACTAATAAGCATGCATCAAAGTTGTAAGTTGTGAAGATAATAGCATGCATATAAAACCATTAGACAAGAGTATCATGCATAAAAAATTAAGTCACTATAAAATCCGGATACATGGAAATAAAGCTAAACTAAAGAAAGGGATCAACCAAGAGAGGCTAAGGAGAAGCCTTCTTGGCCGTCCACTAAAGAGAGGAGGATGGGTGTGTGCACCCAAGTGGAGAGAGGAGGGTGTTGCACCCTTTCTCTACCAATGGCCATCCTTGAGAAGACCTTGAGGGGGGGTCTTCTCTATGGCCATCTAAGAGGAAAAGAAAATGGGGGTGTGGACCCTCTATGGAGGAAGAAGAAACACACCCAAGAGAAGAATAGAGGAAGAGGATGTTAATGGATCCTTCTTCTTCTTGCCACCCTTGAAGAAGCTTGGAGGAGAGCTTCTTCCTAGCTGTCCATGGAGGGAGCCTTGGAGGAGACTTCAGCCTCAATTCTAGGAGATCTGATGTCTCCCTCTCCAATCAAAATTTCAGACCCATCACAGATGGATGCAAAGCCTGCTAGCATCTTAGAAATGACCCCCTTTGATCTCAGATGTAACGGCAGGCCAGAATTCTCAAGAAGTATTCTCCTAGAGCCTACTCTTTGCGGAGGCCGATCAGGGAGAGCTCCATCAAAGGGAGACACCATTCTCCAAATCGCAATAATTTCTTCAAAAGAGCTTGAACGAAATCTCAGTCGTTCGACATCCATCATACTTAGACCATAAACCAGGAATCGAGAATGGGATAGCATGGCTACCTTCCAGCCCGTAGACAAGAGATTTAAGGAACATACCAGGTTTTGAAGCCTATCTATCAATGGTTTGCCTGCCACGATCTCACCAATCAAAGAACCCCTCAGCATGATCTCCGCAGATGAGATCTCTTCAGAAGTCGGGATCTCAACTTCAATTGAACGCTTGCCCAAATCTGGCGGCGGCGGTGGTCGGGTTTCTTTCTTCACCCTCCAGACAGGGTGCGAGAATACCCTCTTTGTCTGAAGAGGAACCCTCCTAGGGCATGACTCACGTTTGTGCCCTTCTCCCCTGCACGCCAAGCAGATCAGAGGGTTTTTACAAATCGCCACCACATGTCCCCTTTGTCTGCATCTGAAACAAAGAACATCTCCGTTCATCCTCTTCCAGGGTCTTCCTAGAGTGTTTTCAGACGTCCTATGAAAACTCTCCTGCCAGACCCGCTCCCTTCTCCTCCAAGCCCTCGATCTCCATGTCCTCCATTCTCCTCCTTCTCCAGCCCTAGATGGCTCCTCCGCACCACCGCCTGTCACCCAACGCCAATCGCTCTCTCACCCTCTCTCTCTCATTTTCTAGTTAATAAGTTACAAACTAGGTCAGCTCAATCTTGCTTTCTACAGAACACTGGTTTTGGCATTGGGTCCTTGCATCCAATTATGCACACTTAATTTGCTCATCCCTCTACTTCTTCCAAACCATGGATTTCAATGCCTATCCTTCATTTCCAAACTATCCCCAACATGATTTTTATTCCAACCCAAGTAGACTGTGTCCACAGTTTACTTGGGACAACCAGTCGCCTAGTTGGGGATATAATCCAGGACCCAAGTATCTAGAAGACCTCTCTTATCCAAATTTTACTCAACCCGCACCAACGTCCTATTAGAATACATCCAACCCAACCATTGAGAAGTCCATTTTCTTGTGTTTTGAAATTGTCGAAAATCGTAGTATAGTTGCGCTAAACCCTTGATAAAAATATTTAATTGTTTATGAAACTCGCTTAGATTTCTTTTCTTTTTAGAATTTGAGTCCCGGTAGTTCGTCTCTAGGAGGCATGAAAAAAAGTCGAGATTTGAATCAGCTTTTCTAACCTAAATCTAATCTAACATAATATTTTTGGTCTTCTTTTATTTTGCGCTCTTTTTGTGTTTTTGATTTTTATTTTGAAAGCAAAATGAAACCTAGATCTAGATGTGCTAGCGAAAACCTAAGTGACTGCGTGATCTAAGTGGGGCCATGGTGGCCGTGCATGGTGTGACAATCCTAAAAGGGATGCTCCTAAGTACACTAATAAGCATGCATCAAAGTTGTAAGCTGTGAAGATAATAGCATGCATATAAAACCATTAGACAAGAGTATCATGCATAAAAAATTAAGTCACTATAAAATCCGGATACATGGAAATAAAGCTAAATTAAAGAAATGGATCAACCAAGAGAGGCTAAGGAGAAGCCTTCTTGGCCGTCCACTAAAGAGAGGAGGATGGGTGTGTGCACCCAAGTGGAGAGAGGAGGGTGTTGCACCCTTTCTCTACTAATGGCTGTCCTTGAGAAGACCTTAAGGGGGGGTCTTCTTTATGGCCGTCTAAGAGGAAAAGAAAATGGGGGCGTGGACCCTCTATGGAGGAAGAAGAAACACACCCAAGAGAAGAAGAGAGGAGGAGGATCTTGATGGATCCTTCTTCTTGCCACCCTTGAAGAAGCTTGGAGGAGAGCTTCTTCCTAGCTATCCATGGAGGGAGCCTTGGAGGAGGAGGACGACCTTGAGAGGGAGAGGAGGAGGTGTGGTCGCAAGTTGAGAGAGGAAGAGAGTGAATGGAAAAATGGGGTGTAATTTCATGGCTCTCTCTTTGTCCTTATGGGAAGGCTCCATTTGGTTGCCACTTTTGGTGGCTCCAAAAATAGCCAATGCCACCTTTTTAGGATCTAGGTTTGACACAAGTTCTAGGGTTTCCAAGAGAGTGTGCGTGGGTTTGGTAGGGGTAGAATGGGAAGGTGTGTGTGTTTTTCATAGGGCTAGGTTGTGGGTTTTGGTAGGATTAGGTACTAAATAGGTTGGGTCAATCTAGATTAGGTTGGTATGGACCTAATTAGGCTTAGGAAAGTCTAATTGAATAGGAGTGAACCTAATTAGGTCTAGGTCAAGTTTAATTGGATGTGTGTATGTGATTAGGCTAGGGTAACCCTAATAGGTATGAGTCAATTAGATGCTGGGTGGATCTAATTGGGCTCAGATGCACCCAATCAACTGTAGATGCACCCAATTAGGTATGAGATGGTTCAATTGGTTAGGGATAGGATAAGTAGGGCTATGGATAGTGTTATCCATGTTTGGGTTTTGAGGTTAAGGTATCCTAATGGAGGTGGTTTTGGGTTTGGGAAGGCTATCCTAGGGTTTCTAAGGGTAGTGATAAGGCTATCCTCCTCACTCCTCTTATCTGGATCAGTCTTCTTCTTCCTTTATTGCTTTATTCCACTATCTCCTTCATCCTGGATCACTTTATTACCTACAAATAGTAATAAAAAGCATTAAATAGCGGGATATCTCATCTTATTCTAAATAGACTGATGCAATGCATGATATGCAAGATATGAGTGCAGTATCCACAAATTAAGCTAGGTTCAGACATTATTTAGGTTGATTAGGACTTATGATTGCTATGCAATCATACCCCCATGCCTAAACTTTGCTAGTCCCTAGCAAATGCAAGACTAAATGCATGACTAAGTTATTTACAAATTCGATTCCTAAAGGACTGCTTATTCTTTTTATTAAAGAGCTTGACTAAAGATTTTTCTCCTTTTGTTTCATCTAGAAATCTACAAATCCAGATACGTGAAAGTGTAGCTATGTAGCCTTTGCAATGGAATCGAGTGAAAGGCCTAATTCACCTCTAAAGTCTGTACTTAACCCCTAGTAAAATTCTAGCAGGATATGCGAACTTCTTCCCTTAGGGTATCCAAGATATTTTTTTTTGAGTTCCACCCCAGCTTTAAGCTCAGGTAGATAATGTTAGAGGGAAATGGATATGTTTATTTGGTGGCTTACTCTCACTTGGTGCTACATAAAAATTATTACTATAGAATCTAGATTCCCAAATTATTAAGTAACTCAACTCAGAGAAAGACAAGAAAAACTATGCTCTCTTTTGGTTCCTTTGTATTCATTCTCTCTTTTTCTCCTTTTTTTTCTTTTTTTCTTAAAGCTCATAACCTCACCAGATTCACACATATGACCCGTATTTGGTGGTCTCACTTGGTATTAACACTTTGATTGAGTTCCCTAACCCTAACACTAAGTTGGAATTCCTCAGCCAGTATTTGGGTGGTCAGAAACACAGAAAGATAGGTTAAGGCCTTATTTGGTGGTATTACCTCAATGTAACTGAAATAAACACTAAATATTCACATGCACTTTTTCTTTGCTTTTTCTTCTTTTTCTAATTTTTTTTTTCAGTTTTTCCCTTTTTTTATGTATAATTTTTTTTTAACACAACACAAGATAGCACACATTCATGAACTTTATTAAGGAGGCATTATTAGGGATTGGTGCTACTCAAGAGACATTGGGTAGCTTATTTGGTGGAAGTGCCTACTCACGGCACTGGGAGAGACGGATCGGATGGTGTATTTCTGACCTTGACATCAATACCCTCTTTTAGCCAAGGATTCCGTAAAGAATGGTCGTAACCATCCACCTTAGCCTTAGTTTCATGAAAACTCGCTCTTTGCATATTTGCTTTATTTGGTAGCTCTCAAAATTTCACACAAAATGTATATGCAGGATCTGAGAGAGAAAACTATGCTTAATCTTTGAGTCTCATCACCTAATTATCTAGGATTTCAGATTCCTTGCACTAATCTTAGAGCACCAGTACATTCTACTCTCGTCTCACACTATTTCGTGGATTTTTGGAAGAAAATCAGCCTGACTCCCAAAACACTGTCCAGGGGTTCAGGAAAAGAAGCACTGCTTCTTCTTGACAAATTGAAGACGTTCATCAGTCTTCATCGTGAATCCATTACAAAATTTACATGTGAGTGAAAATTGTGTTGGATTCCAAATTACAGGAATCAACTAGAGGATAAAATCTGTGATACATTCTTTTGATAAAAATCTTATTCATGAATGCAATATATATAAATGCTATTTGTAACCTTTCAAAGTTGCACTTCGAAAATTTCCCTAATTCGAGTTATATACAGCTTGACCCTAAATTTAGAACAAAAAGGTGAATGGATGAGTCGAAAGTGGCTGTTGCGAATGATTTTTTGCTCCAATGAGAACATTGGAGGTGGAGTCAGTTGTTCTTAATTTAAGGACCCTAAAGTGCAATTAGCATGATGTATGAAAGGTTTTTCCTAGGTGTTGGTAGAAAAATTTTTCAGTTTACAATTACTACCCCCCCATGCCTACTTTCTTGCATGTCCTCATGCATAAATATAATGAAAAATTACTTAAGATAGGGATAAATGCATAGAAATCACCTGGAATAGCTCCTGAATTTTGACGTTCTGCTTATTCCAACACCTAAAATTGAATATGCAAGGAAAATATGACAAATAAAATATGCTATATATAAGTGCTAAGATTAACATCTCCTGTTGGGCGTACACTCAAAAAGGATATATTAATACACTATTGAGAATGGCGAGTAAAATCATAAGAATTTTAGTCTCATTCATCAACAACGGACCACAAATGCGGACCAGCTGTCCATGAATTCCAAGTCTAAATAATTGAAAAAATATGTAGATGGGTCTTGGGATTATTTGCAGCCAGATGCTATAGAAGAAAGACAAATAAATACGGGTGCCTGGAAGAAATGAAGGTGAAGGCATCCCAAAGAGGTGATGGACAATGTGGGTGGTAGGGGTATGGGTAGAGTCATGTGGAGTAAAGTCATATGGGTCCTGATAATGGTGATGAATGGAAGGCATGACCCAAGTAGTGTGGTCAGATCTGGAAATTAAAGTCCACTGATCAGTCTCTATCTCTACCAAAGATGTTGGGGTATCATCTTCTTTTATCTCTTCAAAAATTTTCAATTCTAATTCCCAATTATCACATGATTCCCCAAAATTTTTAGCTTCCTCCAAGAACTCATCATATGAAATCCCCAATAATCTTTCAATCTCTTGAATATCCTTTTCATGGGGGGATACTTCCTTCTTCTCACTTAGATTAAATTGGTCATTAGATTCAGTAGTGAGTCCCTCCATGAAAGTGGAATGGGCTGAATCATTGATTGAGTTGTTACAGTCTTTTTGATTTTATTGCTCTGTGTATGAGATCATTTGAATTAATTCATCAATGTCGCCATGGGTATTCTCAAATATAACAAAATCGTATTCAGGTCCCTTAATGCTTGGTTCCTCAAATTGAAATTATTGGTATTCAGGCCCAAGATCAAGATTCTCGAATAAATCTCCATTCTCAACTTCAATAGGATTATCAATATCATCCACCTCGGGCGTTTGATCAATAGAATCCTGCATGACTACCACTGAATCACAAATCGGTTGTGACACACATGACCCAAATTCAAACATTTCTGATTTTTGTTGCTCGTCCCAGATTCTATGAAGCTCTTTTCTTATGTCATCATATTCTCTTGCACTAGCTTCTTTTATTTCATGAATCATTTTAATCAATTGAGTAATTTGGGATTCATTGCAAGGGGCAGGGGTTTGAATTGGGCTAGGTCGATCAAAATAGTCAACCATGATATCAATGATTTGATCCTGTATTGATGGTGACTTATGTGATCTATTGGATTGTTGATTCGGGTCATTTGGTTCTACCCAGGTATCAATTGCCATGGTTTCTTCCGAATTGCCCTCCGAATCACTTTCCGTGTCATCTAGAAAATACCCTAACTTCATTTTCTTAGCAGCTGCATAAATATCAAAGTGAATCTTCTCATTGCCACTACTCATCTCCATACATCCTGAGTAACAGTCAATCTGGGCATTAGCCGTATCCAAGAAAGGTTGACCCAGAATGATGGGTGAATTACTTATCTTCTCCGGTATATTCATGTCCAAGACAATAAAATCGACCAGAAAGCTAAGACCTTGCACTTTAATAATCACATCCTGAACTTCCCCCATAGGTGTTTTGATGGAGCCATCTGCCATTCTAATGGTGATAGGTGTGTGGTGTAGATCTCCAAGTTTGGTGTGGTAAAAAAGGGTAGTAGGAATCAAGCTAATGGAAGACCCTAGATCTACAAGGGCTCTATTGAAGGTGAATCCCTTGATGGCACAAGATATGAAAGTTTTTCCAGGGTCGATCTTTTTAGGTGGTAGAGTGCCAGAAACAAATGCACTTATGTTAGCTGATAAAACCACCTCTTTAGGTGTGCAAGTCTTTTTCTTCTTTTGTGACTCTTTCTTTAAGGCCTCAGGAAAGGGTAAATAGGTCAAATCAACTTCAGAAGCCTTTTTCTTCTTTTTGTCCCTAGAGTCTGAGTCAGAGCTGGATGTGGGTTTGGTCTTATGATTTTTGGTTGAGCCTGAATTAGATCGTTTGGGTGGTTTCTTAGCTTTTCTCTTCCTTTTAGAGGCCAAAGAGTTGGTCCCTGTATAATGACATGTATGATAGATTGGAGGAGGGGTTGGAAGAATAGGTGGAGAATAGGAGTGAAAAGGTATTTGCATCCAGAGATAAAGTGATTCTTGAAGTCCCTTGATTTGATCCCCTTGAGATTTCACTTGATTTTCCAACTTAGTCAACCTTCATTTTTCTTATCAAAGTCCAAAAAAATGTTTATGATATCTTCAAGGGTGGTTGTGGGTTGGGTTGGACTAGATGGTTGACCTAAAGTGGATTGAGTGGAGTATTGGGCTGGCCTAGATTGATGTTCAGTCTGAGTCGGTCTCTGTGGTGGCCATGAAAGATCAGGACTGACTCTCCACTTAGGGTTATATGAATCTGGATATGAATCAGTAGGTGTATTGCCCTGAGTGGGGCTGACTAAAGAGGGAGTTGATTGAGAACCTATTATGTGGTCCTGTACTTGTGATCCATTATTCCAATTCCTTAGTGATATATCATCAGGTACAGGTGTATCAGAAACGGTGCATTTCTCAAATGATCTACCCAAATCACAGATTAGGTCCAAAGGTGCCTTTTATGATGCCTCCCCATGGTAGCAAGAATCAGTAGAGTAGCTAGTGGATCCAAAATATGGGTCACTAGACCCACTAGGCTGGTTGTTCTAGGTCTCTTGTTCCTGGGAGGGGTGATAAGATTGAGATTCTGCTTGGGATTGTCTAATTTGCTCCAGGAGCTTGGCACATTGATCCATATAGTCCTTGTTATATTCCCAGAATTCAGCAACTATAGCTTTTAATTGGTTCTGATCAAGATAAGGGTCAGATCCATGAGGTTCAAGCTCTAAATAAGCTGGGGAATAAGGATGATCATATCCCAGCTAGTTAGGATGAGTCTCCCAACCAGGAGGAGTCGAAATCATGGTTGGGTTGGGAGATGGAGGACCCTGAGGGTCAAAAGAATGATATGGGTTCATGGATATTTGAGAAAAGATGTGGATAGAGATAAGAGATAGTTTTCCTTAGGAAGACACAACCAGCTACAAGGGGCTGGTGGAATTAAGGCAAAGGCCTAAAAAGAAAGATGAGAGAGCTCCAAATCAAGCAAAAAATCTAGCCTTAAATTGTATATCCTAATTGGATTTAAACCTGGTATCTTGAAATGGAACTGGGTTAAACCAACCCCTGAATTACTTGGCTGGTGGGACACCCTAGGACACCCCACACGATGGGACACCACTAGAGGTTAACGCGGTTACTGCACCGACATTTCTTGTCACCAGTTGGTCCAAATAGACAAGGCCTTGATTTTTACCCAATTAAATTTTGGTTACCAAGTAAATTTATCCTGCCTAGGGCACGTTTACTTAGTTTTAGGCTTGGGCTTAGAGTGCTCTTAGAATGTGATTAGGCGTTTTGGGGGTGTTGCCCTTAAAATTAGGTTTGTGAGTGTGAAGTGCACAGACAAAGGATTTTCAATACAAGCTTTAATTGGTGTAGTGGATTTTATGGTTCAAGTGCTTGTATTAATTTTTTTCTTTTAGGGTTTCCTTATTTAGGTCAATTTAAATAAGGTTGTAGTGGAGCACACAACAAGTTTTACAAGTCCCAAATTGTTATATGAATTTCCTTTAAGTATGGAATGCAAATGTGCTCTACCTTAGTGTGAAAACCTTAATATCAGATAGGTCTATATGATGCTTTTAAGTCCAATAAGGTAGAAGTGGTACGACCCAATCAAGGAAAACAATGGTATTAATGCACCACTACTAAGTAAAATAGACTTAATTGGTTGCCTAAGTTGAAATGTAAATCAATTTAGTTTAGGTAAGTGAGGGGGTCAATCAAGAAATCAACCTCAACTACTAGGCAACTAAATTGAATCAAGTCATTTTAGGTCTCTAGAAAAATTTAAACCCTAAAGTTGTATGTCCTAGGGTTTATGCTTCTCTAAGAATATGCAGTCAGACCTTATTTTGACTTGAAATCTCTCCCCAGATCAGTACACAAAGCAAAAGAAAATGAAATTTGGTAGAGATCTTCCTTTTTCAATAAGTTTTTCATAGAATATATTTTTAATATTTTTACTATTTCATACAATTTTTCATGAATTTTTATGTTCCAGGGGGTCAAATAGACCAGATGGACCCCCTATGAGAAATGCAGTTTGAAATAGTATCAAAGAAAAATTGAAAAATCCTTAAAAATTTATAGAAAAAACTAGGTTTCAGCAGCTTTCCAACCTCACAAATTTCATATCAATCTGATTTATGTAGAGGTTAGAATTACTATTTGAAGTTGAATAAAATCAGAGTATAGACTGTTCTGACCCCCTTCCACTGTATGAATTTTTAAAATTCGTACAGTGTGAATTTTTCCAAATAAAGGTGGATTTAGAAAGCATATTTGAAACCCTAATATAAGAACAAATTCCAAAATTTTTGGATGCCTAATTTGACGGCAATAAATTTTTTAATATCGTCAACAATTTCTGGTCGGATTTTCAAATCTGACTTTGGTATGTTTAAATAGTTCCCCAGTTAAAACACACACCAAAGAAAGAATTTTTTTTTTTTGTAAATTCAAATCCAAAATTTGAATTTGAATATATATATATATTTTAGTTTTTTTAACCTAAGAAAGCAACAAAAAGAGGATGAAGAAAATATCTATGGTCTTCACCACGGGTCGATGCGTACACGAATCCTCGTCTTGACTTACAATCAAAATAAACAAAAGTTAAGCAAATCCAAATATAAACTCACACGTTGCCTCCCCGGCAATGACGCCATTTGACAAGTCAATTTTCGTGCGTTTTGAAATTGTCCAAAATCGTAGTATAGTCATGCTAAACCCTTGATAAAAATATTTAATTGTTTACAAAACTCGCTTAGATTTCTTTTCTTTTTAGAATTTGAGTCCCGGTCGTTCGTTTCTGGGAGGCGTGAAAACAGGTTGAGATTTGAATTGGCTTTTCTAACCTAAATCTAATCTAACATAATATTTTTGGTCTTTTTGTATTTTATGCTCTTTTTGTGTTTTTGATTTTTATTTTGAAAGCAAAATGAAACCTAGATCTAGATGTGCTAGCGAAAACCTAAGTGACTGCGTGGATCTAAGTAGGGCCATGGTGGTCGTGCATGGTGTGACAAACCTAAATGGGATGCTACTAGGTACACTAATAAGCATGCATCAAAGTTGTAAGCCGTGAAGATAATACCATGCATATAAAACCATTAGACAAGAGTGTCATGCATGAAAAATTAAGTCACTATAAAATCTGGATACATCGAAATAAAGCTAAACTAAAGAAAGGGATCAACCAAGAGAGGCTAAGGAGAAGCCCTCTTAGCCATCCACTAAAGAGAGGAGGATGGGTGTGTGCACCCAAGTGGAGATAGGAGGGTGTTGCACCCTTTATCTACTATTGGCCATCCTTGAGATGACCTTGAGGGGGGGTCTTCTCTATGGCCGTCTAAGAGGAAAAGAAAATGGGGGCGTGGACCCTCTATGGAGGAAGAAGAAACACGCCTAAGAGAAGAAGAGAGGAGGAGGATGTTGATGGATCCTTCTTCTTCTTACCACCCTTGAAGAAGCTTGGAGGAGAGCTTCTTCCTAGCTGTCCATGGAGGGAGCCTTGGAGGAGGAGGATGGCCTTGAGAGGGAGAGGAGGAGGTGTGGTCGCAAGTTGAGAGAGGAAGAGAGTGAATGGACAAAATGGGGTGTAATTTCGTGGCTCTCTCTTTGTCCTTATGGGAAGGCTCCATTTGGTTGCCACTTTTGGTGGCTCCAAAAATAGCCAATGCCACCTTTTTAGGATCTAGGTTTGACACAAGTTTTAGGGTTTCCAAGAGAGTGTGCATGGGTTTGGTAGGGGTAGAATAGGAAGTGTGTGTGTGTGTGTGTAGGTGTGTGTTTTTCGTAGGGCTTGGTTGTGGGTTTTGGTAGGATTAGGTGCTAAATAGGTTGGGTCAATCTAGATTAGGTGGGTATGGGCCTAATTAGTTTTAGGAAAGTCTAATTGGATAGGAGTGAACCTAATTAGGTCTAGGTTGAGTCTAATTAGATGTGTGCATGTGATTAGACTAGGGTAACCCTAATAGGTATGAGTCAATTAGATGCTGGGTGGATCTAATTAGGCTCAGGGGCACCCAATCAACTATAGATGCACCTAATTAGGTATGAGATGGTTCAATTGGGTTAGGGATAGGATAAGTAGGGCTATGGATAGTGTTATCCATGTTTTGAGGCTAAGGTGTCCTAATGGTGGTGGTTTTGGATTTGGGAAGGCTGTCCTAGGGTTTCTAAGGGTAGGGATAAGGCTATCCTCCTCACTCCTATTATCTGGATCAGTCTTCTTCTTCCTTTATTGCTTTATTCCACTATCTCCTTCATCCTGGATCACTTTATTACCTGTAAATAGTAATAAAAAGCATTAAATAGCAGGATATCTCATCTTATTCTAAATAGACTGATGTAATGCATGATATGCAAGATATGAGTGCAATATCCACAAATTAAGCTAGGTTTAGACATTATTTAGGTTGATTAGAACCCATGATTGCTATGCAATCAACCACCCATAGTTACGATCCAAACCTTGGGGATCTTTATCTTGATTCTCCTTATGATGACTCTTCTTTTAGGTCCTACCCACCCACTAATCAATCTGATAGGACCTACACTCTAGGAGAACACCAAGGCCCTTACCCTTCCCAGGACCCCAACCAAGATTGGTCATCCGAATTCAAGGATCTCTCCTACTTGACCAATGGATTGGAAGGGATTTTAGAAAAGTGGAAATCAAAGGATGATCATAAACCTGGAATAATCAAGAATGATCAAACCCTACTTTGGACCCCTATTAATGCAGTGAAATCGAGTTTTAAAATAAAGCATTGTAATATTGTCGAAATCGCTTTGAAAATAAATAGATTTTATTACTCGAAAAAGTTTCGAGGTCGAATACAGGGAGAAATTTAGCAATTTAAGAACTCAAGATCACAATTAAAGATGTAAGAATTTGCAATCAATATATAAATGAGAATCAATGTCAAAAGTGCAAAAAGATGGGAGTAAAATGGTGATTTAGATCACCAAATACTCCTTACAATGATATCTAATGGACTCAATATATATATATGAAAGCAAAGTAAACCCTTCGTCTGATTATTAAATCAGACGGCTTAAACTGCAAGCCTTTCTCAGTTCTTCTTCTTCTCTTCTCTTCCATTTCTCTTCTTTCAGCCCTTCTTTCTCTGGCTCTCTTCACACAGCAAGGGAAGGGCATCTGAATTTGGCTAAGTGTTAGTCGCGGTTCTAACCAATAGCAAAACCCTCCCTAACCCACGCAGCTCTCTTCTCTCTCTCTATGTAGGATTCGCTCTCCCAGAGCCACAAGGTAACCGGGTTATCGGACCTATCATACCCGGGACCAGGCTCACCGACGTAGGGTGGTGAGCGAGGTGTGAGCAGAGCTTAGGTAGGTATACGGGTCAGGCCAGGTCCGTGGGCAGAGGTCACGGACGAGGCTAGTGAAGGGTGAGTGCGTATGGGGACTCGACCCCCGAGTTCTTGGGCAAAGGGGTTAAAGCACAAATCCCACTTATACGCCTTCGCTAGCATGTATGCGCACAATGTGGGACAAAGTTCCCATGGCTTCTTTGTGTGAGCTGCAGTTGCTTGATTTGTTCAATTAGATGCGCTACAGCTGCTGGAGTCCTCAATTGAAGACCTGAAAGCCTTCCTAGAAGTCTTCCATGCGTTCTAGAGGTGAAATTCTAGAGTGAAGGCACCTGGAGAAGCTTCAAAGTTTGCTCAAACTCGCTGTTAATGGCGAGAAGGAGCTTGACACCTGAAGACACAAAAATGACCTCTCGACCCTGTCAGAATGCTCAAGGAGGATCGCCGAACTACGGTGAGTGCGATGGGGGGTTTTGTGTGGCATCTCATGGTCTGTGTGTGCATGTCGAGGTCAGTCTGTGTGCATGAAAGTTGGTGTGTTTGGGGGTGTGTGTGAGTGAGTGAAGTGGTGAATAAGGAGAGGGGAAATGAGCGGTAGTTGGTGAGGAGTTTGGTGGTTTGTGGTGGTGAGATGGGCTCGCTGGAGGAGTTGCCAGAGATGGAGAAGACGAAGTCACGGAGGGTTGTCGGTGGTCGAAATGAGGTGGGGTGAATGCGAAAATAAAGTAAAGGGAATAGGGGACTTAGCTAGGCCGGTAGTGGACTAAACGAGGTAGAGATAGCGTTGGTTGAGGTGCGGCTGATGTTGGAGACGAAGGTGGCTCCGATGACAGAGAAGGAGGCGTCTGTTGGTACGACGAGATGCGGAAGGAGGTGAGGAAGATAGATCCACTGCTGGTATTGCGAACGGGCGACGAGGAAAGGTAGAGGGGATCGCCGAAGCTCGAGGAGCCTTTTGGCTGAATTAGGAGGGAAGAAATTAGGGTAGATGTGGCCAAAATCGAGCATGGGAAATTCTGGAGGATCTGGGCTCTCTTATATAAGGATCTAGAGGCAGTTTGAGCTTGGGAAACAAACTTTCCAAGCTTGGAAAGCCTCGTCAGACTTGGGAGTTTCCTGGTACCCAAATCTCTCATATGTTCACATGAGAGATTGGGTAAGTTCTAGGGCTTAGGATTGGGTCCAATAGGAAGGGAATTTCTTGACGAACTTCCCTTTCAATTTTGAAAGGGATTCGTCAAGAAATCAGGGAGTTCTTTCCATTTTAAGGTCGTTAGAGTAAGTAGGAATAGGATTAATGGCGAAAGGGACCTTTTTGTGAGAACGACGATAAAGTTAGGTGTCTGTTTGAAAGGATTTTGAAAGTTAAGGGTAGAAATGAAATTAGATAGGACCATTTTACAAACTAGGTCAAGAAAAATTCATCTTGGGTCCAAATTTTGATACAAACCTAAGTTGGACCTAAGGAATCCAATGGTGAAGTTCAATTTTGGTTTTGACCATTTTTGACTGGGTAATTTATGCAAAAACCTTAATTAAGGCAAATGTCTGTCTATGGTTCTGTTTTGGGTCAAAACAAGTTCTGATGGTCAAGTTGAAAGTTCTAAACCCTGGAGAATATTTTTCTATGAATTTTAGAGGGTTTAGGTAAATTTTATCCTAATCAGAACCTCAGTTAATTAAGTAGGTTTGTTTTTAAGGTTTCAAAAGTCATTTAATTCTCAGAACATGTGCAAACCCTTTTCTGTTTGTCTTATCCCACTTGTTATCTTTTTAAAACAAATTGACTTTCATTCAACCCCTAAGAAAAACCCTTGGTTGTACTGCATTCATGATGAGCTGGTAAAATTATAGTTTTAGCCCTAGTTTCTTATTTTTCTTTCATAATAAATATTCAATGACTTGGGACTTTCTAGCAGTTTTGTAGGAGCATTTATTGCCTTAATTGGGTCAAAATGAGCTAGTTATGGCTCATGATGGTGTTCCCATCAACCCCTGACGAAGAATCTGATTGGAGGACTTAGAACCTCAATTATTCTGGAGTAGGACTAAACAGAAAATGGTGCCTCTTGAGGAATTGGATCCTGACAATGATAGAATAGAGGGCCCACCTAAGAATCTAAACCCTAGTACAGATTCTAGTACACATCCTCAACCACACCCTCCTAACCCTGATTTGAATGCTAAAGTGGAAATCCAAGGGAAACCTAATGATACCCGATCAGTTCTTGATAGCCTTCAGTTGGAGTTACAAAGACAGAATCAAGAATTGATTAAAGGGCAACAAACCATGATGAATATGTTCAAACAATTGGATGAAGAGGGTCAACAGAAAGTGATGAAAGAAAGTTCTTTCTCAGAAACAATGGAACAAGGCCCCGTAATAATTGATTGGACCACACCTAGTTGCCCTAAATTGGTGCAATCCACTATCAACACTTCCCTAATGTTGGAAAGCATTGAGGACCCTTTGGAACACAAATAGGTAGAAAATAAGGATGAATCTAAAAATTTGAATGATAAGATCAGGGTTGATGTCCTAGAATTTAATGATTTAGTAATAAGGACATCAATATTTGGGGATGGGGAATTTGTCTCTGAACACCTTGATTATGAAATACTTAGAGACCCCATCATGGATTTAAAGGAAAGGCGATGGGAAGAACTGTGGTTTGAAATGAATGATGAAATTAGGTCCATCACAAGTCCTTCCCTGATGATTGAATATGATTTAGAAGAGATGAACAGGATCTCAGGCTCCAATGGTGATGAGGAATTAGACAAAGAAATCATGATTGAGGAAGGGAAGGATTTTCACTTTAATCAACCCGAATCAATCATGATGGATCAAACACATTCTTTTGTAGCTAACCCAAGTCTCAAAAGTACTAATATAACCAATGTGGAGTTGGCTAAACATTTGGAGTCCAAACTTTCAGAAGAAGAAGAGAACATTTCCTTGAAATCAAGTTTGTGGTGGGACACTGAAATGACCCCCCTGAGGACAACAAAATCGAAGAAGAAAATATTGACTGCAGGGGTCCTGAGTTGGTCAAACCACTGACCTTTTATCAAGACCCCTATGACCTTCATGACTTAAATCCAGGGAGGAATAAAAACCCTATGATTCATCATCACGTTGAACCTAATTTTCTAAGGACAAGAACTACTTCATCCGACAATCTAAATATCCGACTTTATGCATTAGGGTTACATTTGTCTACACAAACTTTTGCTCTGCATGCCCGCAGACTAAGAGAGGAATAGACATGGGCATGCATGTTACACTAGTTGCAGAGTTCCCGTCCCTTAGGGATGGGACTCCACCACAACCTAGTTCGCATCTGCGGACTTCAGACTCTGGGTCTGGATGATTTTGTTTTCACCTCCTTGACCCAGATTGGTCTTGTTTGTGCATCATGTCCAGCTGAAGGAACTAAACTCGAAGCTTCATGGGAGGCAACCTAGAGGTTTCAAGCTGACCGGATTCACGATTACAACTTAGGTGATTTCTTTCCCCACTCCCTTGCATACATTTATTTTTCTAATGAGGACATTGTCCAACTTAGGCATGGGAGGATGTGGTAATTCATAGGATCTGAGTACAAAATTACTAGCTTGAACTAATTTTATTTCTGGTCATAAAAAAATAATAAAATTAGGAAAAGTAAACTTAGGTATTAGAAGCATGTCGACTTTAGGAAATGATATGTTAGGGACCTAATCACTAAGACCCTTCAGGTCTTCGGACTTAATCAGTCCGGGTGTCCACTAAAATGTGGACTTGGTCTCAAGTCCTCGCCACCTTAATGTATATTAATTTGGTCAATAAAGTAGGGTGATAAGTATACAACTTATCAACCCACCCTCTGATTTGGGGGGATTTTTAGTCTAAGCATCTACACATGTTTTGCACTGACTCACTCATCGTGAGTTATAACGAAAATTGGGTAGCTAAATAACCTTCTAGGGTGGTATGGGTGGCAAGTTGTCGTGGGTAACAGCCCATTGGCAAGTTGTCCAGAGACCAGCCACAGGACCATTTTCTTTCACTACTGCCTTTAGGCAAATCTTAGATTAGGAAAACCACCTCCTTAAAAAAGAAAAAGAAAATAGAAAAGGAGAAAAGAAATAAGAAATAAGCCACACTTCACTGCATGAGTATGGCTGACAAGTTGTCATGGGTAACAGCCCATTGGCCGGTTGTCCAGATCGCAGCTCATAAAATGCACAAGAATTCCAAAATACTTAAGGAAGAAGAGGGGAAGTAGTATAATTTGAGGAGATATACACTAGGTTTGCCTTTGTGTTGCCCGTTGGATGGATCGGAGTGACGATCGCAGTCCATCAGTGTGAAAATCACTCCGATCAGAGCTCCATAGCATCCTCTACAAGAAGGAGATGGATGACCTAGATGGCGCCACGTGGCGCCATTCAGGTCGCCCTACATGAGTCGCAACCCCCAGCCTCGCCTCAAGGAGAGGATTCCAGCCGTTGGATCTCAATCCAACGGTTGAGAATCGCCCAAACATCACCCGGCCTCCTCCAAAAGAACCTTAAGGAAGATCTGATCATGACCATTAGATCCTCATCCAATGGTTAAGGCTGCAGCAAGCTAAAGTATCCGTGCGACCAACCAGTGTCCCCACCATAGTGGCAATGCACCTATTTTGCAAAGAGGGGATGCGAGATCGAGCAGCGATTCGCTTCGCCTTCTTCAGCACCTGAAGAAATTGGACCGCTTGATCTTGATCAAGCTGTCAGCATTGCACATGCATGAAAAAACCCCGCTTGAAGAAGCGTAGACGCATGCCCAGGTAGACGTGCACCATCTGGTGTGCTCACTTAATTCGATCGAGTGCATCATTCGTCGTCCGATCTTCGCGATAGCATGATGCACCCGATTCAAATCTTGCAAGAGGCGCGATCCACGCGTGCTCCTCAGCCACACAATCAAGATTGAATGGTGGAGATGCTTCCTCGACTAGCAAGTGTGCGATTTGAATGATCGTGAGAGCATGATTTGCGGGTGCCACCAGCCATCCGATGGTTCATCCAACGGCTGCCAGCGATGCATGTGCATTTGAATCTGCGAGCACGCATGATCTCCTTACGATCTCATCCATCTGCACCCGATCCAACGACTTACGATCTCCTCTCACTGCGCCAGCTGCAGTCGTGCCTCCTCATGCCAGCCAAGGTGCTTGGATATATAGCGGCACCCCCGACAGGTCTTTAGCAACGTTTTAAATGTGATTGAAGACTTGTGTGAGCAAAACACCTCCATTCCACCAATATGTAAACACCATGACCCCTTCCCTTCCAAACCATCTCTACATACTCTACTCCCACCTACTCCTAAGCTCTAGTAGCCTACCAAAGCTCCATTAGAGCTTACTCCCAAGCTCCAAAGGACTCTTATTATTGTAATGTTCCTATAGCCCACCAAATACTTGTCCTCCATCTCACCACCTTCATAAGAAGCCTTGGAGCCATCCTCCCACCTACATTTCGGTAGAAGATCACCTCCAGCTCCTCATCCCCATTCCGAAGCCTTGGTGAAGCATTCCTCTACTCAGCGTCCTCTTGCATCTCACCTCTATTGTCCAGCACCTCACCCTCTTCATCCAAGCTGCTGCCATGCACCGTCATCTTGCCAAACAGTCGATTTGGGAGATTTCTTCTCACCCCTATCTCTTTTATATTTTAGCATATTGTAATAGATATTTGAATGGCATTATGAAATGTCATATTTGTTTCTCCACTTTGTGAAGTTATCTCACTTGTCTTTTTATTTCAAAAACACCAAAAAAATTACAAAACCCTAAAACACCAAAAAGAAACAAAATGAAGCGTGGATTTCAACAAAAGTAAATGTCGCCTCCCTATGTTCCACCTGGGACTCCCTAAGAGTTTCAGTTAAAAGTTGTATTTGATAATGTGTTTTACAAACTACGACGACGGATTTCTCTTAACCTTAATTTTACTTTGCAAACCCGTCCATCATTTTGGCACCGTTGTTGGGGAGGCAATGGAATTTTCTTTCTTGTCTTCTGTGTTTCTTTGCATTTACTTATTATGAAACCTGCTTGCCTCTGATTTACTCTTACAGGTGCCCTAGCAAGGAGATCCGAGTGCGGTAGACCAGAGGGAAGTATAGGTGGAGTAATTTGTAAGTGCCCCCACATTCCCCCCCACTAGTTCACTTTCGCCACATTCATAACCAAGACCTAATCTACTTAGGTGTTTACATAAACCCTAGGATAGAATTTGTTTGTCTTGTTTGTCACCTCTACTCATCTCACCCTCACATATTATAAAAAAAATAAAAAGATACTTCTTGTGGGACAAATTAATATACACACTACATACACCCACATTTTAGGCACATAACCTAACTTGATTTTTATCTACTCAACTAGGATTCCAACCTGTGGAACTAGTATACGCAAATCAACACATAAAAGAGTAGAAATCATACTAGGTTAATGACCTTTTTGTGTGCCCTAATCGGTTGTGCATCTGGGCCAGTTGATTGAATTGTTTGGGCCGCACCACTTAATCTAAAAGGAATTCATTTTGTAGCTTCCCCATAGGATTCAATAATTAGGTCAAGCTAGACACTCTATATTTTCTTAACTTGTAAGGAAAATACTTAAACTCATGATTTCAAACTTAGTTTGCCTCCTAGAAATTTGGTTGAATCTACTAAATATTTGAACCCTAAAAGCTACTAAATAAGATTCGAACCCTAAAACTCACTTCACTATCAATAATCTTGCTTGAAAGCTTTTTCGTTGTGCACATACACATTTTCAACAAATCATTAAGAGCACAACCCATTAAGGGCCCACCACATTCCGAAAGCACTAAATATCCCAAGCCTAACTAAAATTGATTAGACGTTGGCCATAAGGACTAATTCGCTCTTCAGGGCCCAGATTGAGATTATTCACGATTAACCTTCTTATACTAGTTAATCTGATGTCTAGCTAGGGGAGTAGCATCAAACGACCGTGGTTGGGGGGTACACTAGGAACCGGAGGCACAAGCCAAAGGAAGAACCTTCTCCCCAACCCCTCATTCTAACTGGTTGGATTGATTGGATACAAGTAGAGTAAATCGTTTATAATCTTAAGATGGATTCTGAGAGTCTGTAGACCTTTAGGCTACCCAACCTAAGGGCATGCTTGTATTTTTTGTGCTACATGGTTCCTTCTCTTCCCCATCCTTCTGACTTCCTTCCAGTGTATGCTTGGAAGGATATCATTGAACCCTCGTCTGGAAGGACCTATAGACCATTCCTGGAGGCGGAGGTTGAGTTATAGCCAAGTAGATCCCTTGGCTAATCAACAACCACCTCCCTCACCCCCGAACTAGCAGAAGCTGATTCAGAGGCAGTTGGAAGAATTGCAGTAGATGCAGCAATGGTTCAACGAATGAATGATCAGGGCACTCCGCCCTTGAAGGATTTTTATGATCCTTTGAATTATGAGGATCATCCCGGCGTTGTGATCCCTGCCGGTGATGTTGAGATCAAGCCCTAGGTTTTGAGTCTAATTAAACACTTTCACAGGCTTGGCTTAGAGGACCCATTCCAACATTTAGAGGACCTGATCACTTTGGTTCAGACCACCGAATTGCGGAATGTGGATGAAGAATAGATGCTCATGAGGCTTTTCCCCCATTCACTCAGGGATAAGGCAGCACATTGGTATCGTACCATTAGAAGATCGATTGCTACCTGGACAACTTTGAAATCGGCCTTCTTGAAGAAATTCTTCTCAATTGGGTGAACCAATGCGTTGTGACGGGAAATTATCACTTTTGGCTAGTGGTAGGGGGAACCATTTCATGGGGCCTGGGAGCAATTTCAGGATCTGTTGCAGAAGTATCCACACCACGAGGTGCCTAAATGGAAACTTGTGTAGATTTTTTATCGTGGGTTGAATGATCAACTCTGTAATCATGTGGAGGCAATTTCTTCAACAAAGACGCAGATAGTGAGTATGATTTGTTTGAGGAAATGAGCGAAAACTCTTTAAACCATACCTCCATGGAAACCTTCAATCGATCCCAACAAACTAGGTCAAATGCCAATGAGGTCCAAGATTCTCATACATTTGATATTGAATTTATCTGCAATAAATTAGATAAGGTGGATCTAGTTACTAAACGAATGGAAGAGTGAATGTTCGGAAACTTTAATTTTTCTAGATCCACTCAATCCTAAGGCTTGGGATTCCATTCTTCGCAAGCTCCTATGGGACAGGAGTTTGTGAACCAGCTGGAGTTTGCTCGACCTTCGAGCCAGCTCTTGTTGGAACCTTATGGGTTCCAAACTGGGGCCTTTGATCCCAGTTTTTCTTATCCTTCTTCATCCTCATCTTATGAGGATGTTCATGCTGTGTAGGAGAATGCTAGGTCCAACCCTTACTCGAATTCTTACAATCCTGGTTGGAAAAATCACCCTAACTTCTCTTGGAAAGATCAGGGACAGCAGACCCAATATCGACCCAACAATTATGTACCGCAAAAATAATTGGTTCAGGGTCATGTATATACTCATTTGCCCCCAAATCAGGTTAATCAATCCATGTGGAATGCTCAACAACCCACCGGGTAGGCTGATTTAAACTTGAAGATGGTAGAAATGCAAAGGTAATGCTCCAGCTCATGCAACAAATGAAAACTTCGTTGGACACCTTGCAATCTGGGCTTAGTGCAAACAATTGATAGCCCGGATCTCTACCATCACAACCTGTACCAAACCCAAGGAATGTACAGAATTGAGGCACTGGGCCTCAAGGGTTTGGTAATGGTGGGGAGCTGCATGCTCAAGCTCATGTTATCTATTAGGCTACCCCAACCCCTCCTGGAGCGAACCAAGTTCCCACCATAATCAACCGGGAGCCTCCTATTTTGCTCAACCCTCCCCAAGGCACAAACCAACAGCATTTTGTCACGGCAAATACCATCACCTTGAGGAGTGGTAGTAGACACAAGGGACCTACCCAACCCCATGTCAACACCATTAGGTCCCGTAGTAAGAATTCTAGACTCCCAACTAAGAATTTGATCAACAAAATATCAGAGTCTGATTTGGGAGTGTTGTTGTATGGGCAAACAGAAAAAGTCAGAGGAGAAATTGGAGGAAAGGATGTCCTTACTTCAGGCTTTCAAATTGATAATCATTTTACTCCTCGCGGCTATTGGATCAATCCCTGCCTATGCCAAAGGTTTACTGAATTCATATAAAGAAAAGAGTAGAGTAGAATATGAAAACAATAGGAGAGTAGTCTTGTCTGATAACACAAGCACACTGATCTTAAGCAAGCTACCCCCTAAGAAGTAAGACCCGGGAGCCCCGATGATTTCTTGCACAATAGGAAACATTACTTCTGACTGGGCCCTCCTCGACTTGGGTGCTTCCATTAATGTGATTCCCACCTTACTACATATGGAATTGGGTTTAGGCTACCTGAAACACACTGACATAACCTTGCAGTTAGCTGATAGATCCATTACAAAACCAAGGGGCCTTTTAGAGGATGTTTTAGTCAAGGTTAATGATTTACATTACCTTGCTGATTTCATGGTCCTAGACAAGGAAGCAATAAAACAACTCAACCACACCCTGATTATTTTGGGAAGACCTTTCTTGGCTACCACCAAGGCAAGGATTGATTGTGAATCAAGAAATATAGAAATGGCCTCTGGGAATAATAAATCGATTTAATATTTTCGAGGTCTCAAAGAAGGAAAAAATTAAGTGTGGTTTGATGGAGGAACTTGGTAGAATAGAGGAGGTAATGGCCATACATACCTTGGACAACCTTTTAAGGGATAACTCAACCCAAACTCAGGAAGAAAATCACATGGTTGCAGGGATAATTGAGGACAATGAAGACATACAACAAACTATGGCAACCTGGGATGAGGAAGATATTCATGAAATTGGAAATTTGTTGGATGATTCACATGATCAAGTTAAAACCCAACAATGTCCTCATTCTGAATTTTTAGAGTTTGAGGTTCAACTTTTGGATGGGAATCATGAGGATCAGGATGGTTGGATTAAGCACCCTGATTATAAGGATGAAATTGAATTTTGGGGAGAAACTCTTGAAACGTTAGGTATTCTAGAGTACCCACAAACCCCCAACACATCACAAATCCCTCATCGTCCTTATTCACCCAACCATTGCAGAATTTCTATATCCACCCACACTTCCTCCCTGAATCAACAAAACTCCTATTGGAGACCATTTGGGCTCTCCCTGCACCACCAGCTTGCCACTTTCATTGATCATCTCTTTGGTAAGCCCATTTTCTCTCTCCAGGACCCATATTTATGGGCTCGAAAACTATGTTATTGCAGCCTCAATGTTAGTTATTTTTTATTGAGGACATTGCCTAGCTGAAGGCACTAACTCAACATGTGTAAAGGCTGTTTCGAGCTGAGTAGAATCTCATGAAAACTAGGTGCTATTCTTCCAATTCTTCTCTCCTGCATGCTTTCATTTTAATAATGAGGACATTGTTAGCTAAGCATGGGGGGTGAATATCTTATGAAATAATCAATTTGTTAGCCTGTAATAGTAATTTCCTATTCTTTTATTTAAAAGAAAAACTAGAATCAGCAGAAGAAAAGTTAGGCGTTAGAAGTTGCGAACTTTAGGAATTGATACTTTAGGACTTGAACACTTAGACTCTTCAGGTCTTTGGGATTAATTAGCTCGAGTGTCCACTCAAATGTGGACTTGGTCTTGAGTCCTCGCCAAGTAATTTTATTTTAATTTGGCTAATAAATTGGGGTGATAAGTACACGACTTATCAACTCGCCCTCTGATTTGAGGGGACTTTAAGTCCAACCATCTATACACTATTTGCACTGACTCACTTTTCGACGGTTTCTTTGAAAATTAGGTAGCTAATGAACTTTATAGGATAGTATGGCTTGCAAGTTGTTGTGGGTAACAGCCTAGTGGCCGGTTGTCTAGAGCTCAGCTACTTGACCATACTCATTCTAGTGCTTTTAGGTAAATCTTAGATCAAAGAAGCCACCCACTTAGAAAAAGAAAAAAATGGTACTAAAAAAATAAAAAAAGAAAAAGGTTAAAAAAATAGAAAAATAAATTATACTTCACCGCATGAGTATGGCTGGTAAGGTGCCGTGGCTAACAGCCCATTGGCCAGTTGTCCAGAGTCTAGCTCACAAAAATACACAAATAATTCCCAAAACATTTAGGGAAGAAGCAGTGAAGTAGAATAAACCGAGGAGATATACACTAGGTTTACCCTTGTGTTGACCCCAAAAAAAAATTTTTAAAGTAGGGAGGAAGCTGCCATTCGAAAAGATAAGCCTTTAAGCAGAAACTCTTAAGGTCACCTAGTCTCGTAGAAACCTGAAGTCCATTTTAATGGCCACCTAGTGAGGTTTTTCACTCTTTCACAAGATGCTTAGCACTTAGAGTCCTTTTCGAGTCTTGGGTGGGTTGGGTAGCCGTAAAAAGTTATCCCGAAACTCTCAAAGTCAACAAGTCCAAATAAAATTAGAAAAGAAGAAAAAGCAAAAAAGTGTATCTTCTCTTTTCAAATAAGGCGAGGGCTTGGGCAGTCTGCATTCTGGCAGATTGCCGGGCGCTGTCGAGTTTTTGTAACTAGGTCTTGGGTTGAAATTTTCTAAAGCAACCAACAAATTGTGCCTAAGTGATCAAATCCTAATTCTACTTTCTTACATAGCATTTAGGTTAATTTTGTTAGGGCTAGTAAAAAGTAAGCATGGGGGTATGATAAACACACATGAACTCATGATAAAATGCTTATTTATGATAATTCCTAGGTTTAGCATTGCATATCATAGTATAAATATTGCATAACATTCATTGCATTGCATTTAGGATAGTTTGTATATTCTGTATATTAATTCCAACATTTTATATGGCTAGGAGGTAGTGTGACATCTTTATGAGCTTTGGATGAAGAATCCGACCACACGAATGGATCCAGAACGACGATCGCAGTCTGTCAACGTGAAAATCACCCCGATCAGAGCTTTGTAGCATCCTGTACAAGGAGATGGACAGCCCATATGGCGCCACGTGGTGCCATCCAGGCCACCCTATATGAGCCACAACCCCCAACCTCGCCTCAAGGAGAGGATTCCAGCCTTTGGATCTCAATCCAATGGTTGAGAATCGCCCAAACATCACCCGGCCTCCTCCAAAAGCACCTCAAGGAAGATCTGATCACGACCGTTGGATCCTCATCCAACGGTCGAGGCCGTAGCAAGCTAAAGTATCCTCGCGACCAACTAAAGCCCTCACCACAGTGGCAATGCACCCATTTCGCAAAGAGGGGACGCGAGCTCGAGCGGTGATTCATTGCACCTTCTTCAGCGCCCAAAGAAATTGGACTGCTCGATCTTGATCGAGCGGTCAGCGTTGCACACACGCGAGGAAACGTCGCTTGAAGACGTGCAGGCGCACTCCCAGGCAGACACACGCCATCTGGAGTGCTCACTTAAGTCGACCTTGTGCATCATTCGTCGTCCGATCTTCATGATCACACGATGCGCGCAATTCAAATCTCGTGAGAGGTGCGATCCACGCGCGCTCCTCAGCCACACGATCAAGATTGAATGGTGGAGATGCTTCCCCAACTAGCAGGCACACGATTTGAATGACCACGAGAGCATGATCTATAGGCGCCCTCAGCTATGCGATGGTTCATCCAATGGCTGCTAGCGATGCATGTGCGTTTGAATCCGCAAGCACGCATGATCTCCTTGCGATCTCATCATCTGCACCCGATCCAACGGCTGACGATCTCCTTGCACTACGCCAGCTGCAGCCGTGCCTCCTCACACCAACCAAGGTGCTTGAATGTATAGCGACACCCCTAGCGGGTGTTTAGCAACGTTTTAAATGTCATTGAAGACCCGTGTGCGCAAAACACCTTCATTCCACCACTATATAAGCACCATGACCCATTCCCATCCAAACCATCTCTACCTACTCTACTCCTACCTACTCCTAGGCTCTAGTAGCCTACCAAAGCTCCATTAGAGCTTACTCCCAAGTTCCAAAGGCCTCTTATTAGTATAATGTTCCTATACCCCACTAAATACTCATCCTCCATCTCACCACCTTCATAAGAAGCCTTGGAGCCGTCCTCCCACCTCCATTCTGATAGAAGATCACCTCCAACTCCTCATCCCCATTCCAAAGCCTTGGTGAACCATTCCTCTACCAGGCATCCTCCTGCATCTCACCTTCATCGTCCAGCACCTCACCTTTTTCTCCAAGCTGCCGCCAAGCATCGTCGTCTCACCAAGCAGCCGACTTGGGAGATTTCTTCTCACCCCTATCTCTTCTATATTTTAGCATATTGTAATAGACATTTGAATGACATTATAAAATATCATATTTGTTTCTCCACTTTGTGAAGTTATCTCACTTGTCTTTTTATTTTAAAAACACCAAAAAAATTACAAAACCCTAAAACACCAAAAAAGAAACAAAATGAAGCACGGCTTTCAACAAAAGTAAACGTTGCCTCCCTATGTTCGACCTGGGACTCCCTTGGAGTTTCAGTTAAAAATTGTATTTGATAACTTCTTTTGCGAACTATGACGACGGGTTTCTCCAAACCTTAATTTTACTTTGTAAGCCCATCCATCAACGGGCGAGTGTTTTAAGCTGTCCGATCAAGATGCTAGATCATGGATGTGAGTTGAAGCAGTTGAAGGCATGGAGACGAGCGTGCGCGCATACCTTCACCCATGTTTGAGCTACAGTGATGCTTATAAACGTCACTAAAGACACTAAAATTAATGTTTAAAATGGCCTATTTGCCCCTCTATTCTTCAACTATAAAAAGTCCCTACAACCCCCACATTCTTTTCATCTCTTCCTCTCTTCTCTCACCCCTTCCAAAGCTCTAAGAGCTTGTCCCAAACTCGGGATGCTCCATTAGAGTTAAAAATACAATTCTTCCACCTTCTCACCTTATTCGTGGAGTATCCCGCGGTTGTCCTCTCGGGAAGCAGATCCCACTACGATGTCTCCCTGCTTTGTCTACCTTCCTTCGTCTTTGTTCTCCCTCATCCAACATCTCACCACCCTCGTCCGGGTGCTCTGTCAATGCGGCTCATCCTCAAAGCAGCCGTCGATGAGGATAACTTCTCTCCCCCTTCTTATTTTATTGCTTTCTAGATTAGATTTCCCACTTTCTAGTGTAGCGAGTAGTTGTAACAAACATAATTATGGTGGTTATGAAACATTTGTCTATTCTCTCTCTATTTTGTCTTTATTTGTATTATTCTCCCTCTGTCTTCTATTAATTATTCTTTAAGTATATAGCTAGCATAGATCTAAATCAACCAACTAATCTGCTTCGTGACAATAAATCAAATGTGATTTTTTGATCAAACATACGCCTCCCCGTTTTCGACCCGAGACTCACCAGAGTTTCGGTTAAATTATTTGTTTGATAGATTTTTACACGATTACAACGATAGGGTTTTCAAACTCAAATTTTCAGCATACAAATCCCATTTAGCAAATATCCCAGAGGATAGTTGGTCGATTTGAAGACCAAGAAAGAATCGAAGTTCTCCCATCATGCTCATCTCGTGGGATATTTGGAGATGAGCATGATGGGAGACTCCCTGTGATATAACCTTGGCAAACTCTTGGCGTAAAAGATCATTAGTAGCACCGAAAATGATGACATCAACATAGATTTGAATTAATTAGAGATCATTTTCTTTTCTTTTTGTAAATTGCCAATTTTAAAATCATGTTCAAGCAGATAAGTTTTTAGTCATGCCAAGCTCGTGGAGCTTGTTTAAGACCATATAAGGCTTTATTTAATTTATAGATGTATTATGGATGGTTTACATCTTCAAACCTAGAGGTTTCCTGACATAAACTTCCTCCTTGATAAATCCATTTAGAAATGCGCTATTGACATCCATTTGAAAGAGTTTGAACTCCATGTGGGTGACAAAGGCTAACATCATTCTGATGGATTCCAAGCAAGCTACAAGTGCATATGTCTCATCAAATCAATTCCTTCTTCTTGATTATACCCTTGGGCCATAAGTCTAGCTTTGTTTCTAAATAATTCTCCTGATTCATTCCTAAAAACCCATTTAGTTACTATGACAGTTTGAGATTCTAGTTTTGGAACAAGTTCCCATACTTGATTTCTTTCAAATTAATTCAATTCATCTTCCATAGCAATAATCCAACATTCATCGGTAAATTCATCCTTAATGTTCATGGCGTAGATCGCGTAAAAGATGAATGCAATATACTATAGCGTGAAATACGTCTCAAGCAAATAATTAACAGAACTGGTGAGTCCCGATCGATCACAGGGAGGCAAAAAGCACTTTTGCTTTCATGCATTTATTTTAAATATAAAGCCTAAGTAAAAGGAAAAATCAATCACAATATTTATATCACAAGAAGAGATTGAACATAAACTGGATACATGTATTTCAATAAAACATAAAATAAACAAACTACTGTTGTAACAGAACAAGGGCACCACGGGTGGTTCGTGGTGGCCTTTTGAAGAGTTTGGGAGGAGCAGCAATGATTCGTTGGGGTGGCCCAACGGATGCTTCAGATGGGGATGTAGAGAAGGCAGGAAGAAGAAGAAGAAAGAAAGGTTGAAGGAGGAAGAAGAAGAGAATGAAGGAATGCCTTCAAAGGGGGGGCCTTTGGGCTCTTTTTATAGCTTTGGTGGGGGGTAAAGAGGGCATTTGGCCCCCTTAATCTCGTGCAAAAGCCTTCCAAATCCTTCCTTTTCTCTTGGTTCGCTCTGATGCTGCCAAGTGGCACTGTATGGAGCGTCGATCCTCCATTACACGGCCCTAGATCGCCCATGCGCACCCTTCGCGTTTTCGCCTTTGCCGCTCGCCTCTTCTGAGTGCTTCAACCTCAACCATCTGATCTCACAATCGGACGGCTTACGCGCACTTGCCTCGCCTTCCTAATATAAAGGCTAAGTAAAAGGAACAATCAATCACAATATTTATATCACAAGAAGAGATTGAACATAAACTGGATACATGCATTTGAATAAAACATAAAATAAACAAACTACTGTTGTAACAGAACAAGGGCACCACGGGTGGATCGTGGTGGCCTTTTGAAGAGGTTGGGAGGAGCAGCAACGATCCGTCGGGGTGGCCCAACAGATGCTTTAGATGGGAATGCAAAGAAGGCAGGAAGAAGAAGAAGAAAGAAAGGTTGAAGGAGGAAGAAGAAGAGAATGAAGGAATGCCTTCAAAGGGGGGCCCTTTGGGCTCTTTTTATAGCTTTGGTGGGGGGTAAAGAGGGCATTTGGCCCCCTTAATCTCATGCAAAAACCTTCCAAATCCTTCTTTTTCCCTTAGTTCACTCTGATGTTGCCACGTGGTGCTCCGTGGAGCATCAATCCTCCATCACACGGCCGTAGATCGCCCGCACGCGCCCTTCGCATTTTTGCCTTCGCCGCTCGCTTCTTCTAAGTGTTTCAACCTCAGCCATCCGATCTCACAATCGGACGGCTTATGTGCACTTGTCTCGCCTTCCTAATCTCGTAAAACATGTTCGACTACCCGGCCGCCCACGATGCACTTTGATCATGCCACGTGGTCGCACCTCTACCCTCTGATCGTGCAATTACACCTGCACGGGGCCGCATAGCCAATGCCACTTCAATTTCACGCAGTGCATGGCTCGAATCCACATCCCAAGCTTACGCATGCACACGTGAGCCAACATGCTACACAAACCTTTTGTTATATATAATTGTTAGTTTCTATTTATGCTTATCCGATCTAGGCGGGCGATGTGCCACGCTCATGGCCGTTGGATGAAGATCCAACGGTCCACAGCGTGTGGTGCATCCTTCCTGGATGGGGCAGTGGTGAGGGAGCGGCTATGATGGCACCATGTGGTGCCGTCATGGCCGTTCATCTTCTTTTCCTTGTATCTGGTGATGTAGGCCTCTGATTGAATTGATTTCTCCACCGTTGGACTGCGAACATCGATCTAGATCCATCCGTGTAGTTGGATTTGTCATCTGAGGTCTAGATCTTCTTTAATTTGCCCCTTGGCTCTTTATCTTCTGCGGATTTGCTAGGGTGCTACAGGAGTCTAATTGATGCAATCTTGGAAGCATTGGACTCTTGTTGTAGTTCTGAACAGATCCATGTAGTTGGATTGGTCATCCGCAGCCCTGAATTGCCTGAAGTGACTGATACCTCTCAAATATCACAGTTTTATGCATAAAACACATATATCAACTACAATGTAGAATACGATGCATATGCATGCAGAATGTTCATGTTAGGCTAAGTTCTAGCTTAATTCAGGCAAATTAAGGCCTATGATTGCTGTGCAATCATACCCCCATGCCTAAATCTTACTAGTCCCTAGCAAGTACATGACTAAATGCATTTTATGAAGAGTTTAACTAAAGGTTTATTTCTTTTTGTTTCATCCAAAATTCAAAATCCAGATAACTATGTACATATGATGTTGTAGCTTCTGCAACGATTCCAAGCGAAGAGTCGATACACATTTAAAGTTTGTACTTGCCCCCTAGTAAAATTCTATTGGGATAAGCAAACTTCTTCTCTTGGGGATATAAAATATTATCTGATTTTAGCCCTGGCTTTTAGCTTAGGTAGAAGACGTCTAAGTTAACTGAATTTGTATTTGGTAGCTCACTTGCTTCTAGTGTTACATAGAGACTAGTATTTCATAATCTAGATTATTAGATTATTGAATAACTTAACTTAGAGAAGGGCTGGAAAACTATGCTCTCTTTAATCTTTTGTACTTTTTCTTTTATCTCTTTCTCTCTCTCTTTTTTTTCTTCTTTTTTTTCCTGAGCTCACATCTTACTAGATTTGCAACTATATTTGGTGGTCTTACATGGCATTACACTTTAATTGGGTTCTGATAACCTTACGACTAAGTCTGACTCCTCAGCCCGTATTCAGGTAGTTAGAAATACAGAAAAATAGGTTTAGGCTGTATTTGGTGGTTCGTGGGGGTGGTAGGTGTTTTTGCCTCAAAACATTTTGACTTACATAATTCAAACTTCTTAACATAACATTTTTTTTCTTTTTTTTTCTTACAAGCAAATATCCCTTTTGTATGCTTATATATATATATATATCTACTGGCACAATACCGTTACCAACATAACATAACGCAACAATTCAACACGACATACAAACTTTTATTCACGAGGCATTATTTGGGATTTTTGGGGGTGATCAAGAGGATCTCAGGTGGCTTATTTAGTGGAAGTGCCTACTCTTGGCACTGGGTAGCGAATGGATAGGACAACATATTTCTGACCTTGACATCAATACCCTCCTTCAGTCGAGGATTCCATAGAGGATGGTCGTGACCATCCACCTCAATCCTAGCTTTATCAGAACCTGCTCTCTATGTTTTTGCATTATTTGGTTGCTCTCGTATGGAATTTCTCACAGATGTAGTATGCAAGAACTGAGAGCGAAAACTATGCCCATCTTCGAGTATCATTATTCAATTATTAAAGATTAAAGATTCCTTACATTAGCCATAGAGCACCAGTAGAGTCTCTACTCTCATCTCACATATGTTTTGGTGGATCTACTAGAAGATGGTTCATCTGACTCCCTGATTACTGTCCAAGGGTTTAGGAAAAGAAGCAATGCTTCTTTTCGACAAACTAGAGATGTCTATCAATTTTCACAGTGGATCCATTGCAAATTCTACATGCAAGTATGAAATTATACCAAATTCTAAGTCTAGGAATCTACTAAAGAATAATTCTCTAATAAAACCTCTTGATAAAGTGATCTAATCCTCCAATTGTTGCCAGAAAATTTTCAGTTTTTATGGACTACCCCCACATGCCTAAGTGCTTGCATGTTCTCATGCATGAATAAAAGAAATAAGGTCGGGTGCATATGGATAGAAATCACCTGTAACTGCTTCTGAGTTGTCGTTGAGCTCAAGTCATTACTGCAATGCCATGCACAATATGCAAAACAATATGCAAGACATTATGCGTAAATGAAATATGCTATGTATATATGTATACATGCTGAGTTTAATGCCTCCAACTGGGCAACTCATCAGTCATACGTCCTCAAGAAGATGTATCGTTTTGTCAATAGGAGGAGGTTCCTGAGCAAAGAATGGTTTGAGATGCTGGCCATTAACCGTAAAAATTTGCCCAGATTTCGGGTATCTAATTTGGACCGCCTCGTTAGGATATGGGTGGACCACCAGGAATGGCCCAGTCCACTTGTACTTGAGCTTTCCCACAAAGAATTTAAGTCAGGAGTCAAACAACCAAACCTGCTGGTTAGGTGCGAACTCCTTCCTCCGGATGTGTCGATCATGGAAAGCTTTTGTCTTGTGTTTGTATATTTTTGCATTCTCATAAGCTTCCCACCTAATCTCCTCTAACTCACTAAGCAGGAGCTTTCTTTCATAACCTCTGGCCTCGAGGTTAAAGTTACACTTCTGCACCGCCCAAAAGGCACAGTGCTCCAGCTCCACAGGAAGGTGACAGGCCTTTCCATACACCATGCGGTATGGTGACTGATGTAAACACATTTACACTACTTAAGATATCTATTTATGCATGTTCTTAAGCATAGGATTGCATTACATGATATAAGTATTGCATAACATGCATCATCTTGCATTTAGAGTAGTTTGAATAAAATGGAGGTTAATTGTCTCCTTTTATGTACTTGGACAGGGCAAACTTTTTATCGGGGCCTCGGATCGAAGATCCAACCGTACAGATATGATCAGGGTGACGATTGGAGTTCAACGACTCCAAGATCGCCCTAATTAGGCATCTGTAGCATCAGATAGTGACTGGGGAACCCTAGAAGATCAAGAGCCAAGATGGTGTAAATCCACACTTCAAACGAAAAATTCGACCGCGCGGATGGATTTGGATCGACGATCGCAGCCTAACGACACAAAAATTGAGTCAATTCGACACCCGTGGCACCATCTACATCATCCAGAAGATGGACGGCCAAGATGGCGCCACGTGGTGCCATCTCAGCCGCCCAATCGCCCGCACGTAACCGCTGAAGCCCCCGCATCCACCCTTCCTCGCCATTGGATCTTGATCCAATGGCTGTGGACTCATGCGCCTCAAATCGTTCGCCCAACACATTCCTTCGCGTAGTGTAGTGGCTGCAAGGCGTTGCGCGTTCACAAGACGCGGGTTCGACTCGCGATCTGCGGGCGCGTGCGATTAAAGGAGACCGCCCGATCGGCTGTGGGTGGCTCAGATCATCTAATAGCACCCACATGCTATTTCACGCGAGGCGAGGACGCGCCATCGAACGTGGGTGGGTGCGCAGCGAGGCGGGCGAAGGCGCAATTTAAGCTGTTCGATCGCTGAGGAGGGCTGAACATGCGCAAGCGTTGCGTGCACAAGCAGGCGAGCGGACACGTGCAAGCCGCCCACTACGCCCACGTTTATACCTTTAGTGACGGTTTTATCCGTCACTAAAGGTCCTGAATTAATGTTTTAAGAGATGTAATGACCAAATTGCCCCCACTCTTTGCAACTATAAAAGGAGACCCCCTCCACATGAAATTCTCATCCCTTCCTTCTCTTCTCTACCTCTCTAAAGCTTAAGAGAAGCTTGTCCCACACCCGAGATGCTTCTCGCGAGATAAAGTCCAAATTTTCATCCTCATTCGGAAGTAGATCCTACGATGATGACGACGTGCTGCCCCGTTCCCGTTCTTCTGCTTCGTCCTCCTTCGTCCTGCTCCGTTCTCCTTCGTCCAGGCGTCGTCCCGTCCGGCTTGTCCTCCAAGTGATCATCGAGGAGGATAACTTCTCTCTCCCATGCTTCTTTACAGCTTTCTAGTGTAGAATTTTCCTACTTTCTAGTGTAGTTGATTTCCCTCTTTCTAGTGTAATTCTTATTCAATTTGATTGTATAAACATTCTGAAATATTCAATGTATGTTCTCTCTCTCTCTCTTTCTCTCATTCTATCTCTCTTCCCTTTAGTCTGATAGCTTCATTGTAATTACATCGCCTCACTTTTCAAGAAAAATTCTAAAAAAAAAATAATTGCGAATATAGATCGACGCAGCCTCCCTGTGTTCAACCCAGAATTTCAATTTCAGTATAAATTTTATTTGTTGAACACGAATTCTTCACTTTCAAGCTACAATGACAAGGTTTTAAAACCAAACACGTTAGCGTAGCAATTCATACGTTCAACATTTTGGCGCCGTTGCCGTGGAGGCAACGATTTTCGATCTTCCTTTCGCATTTCATGCACTTTACTGTTTTCTAACTTGCTTTCTCTTGTATCTATTGTTTTGCAGAGACCTCCATTAAGGAATCATCAAGCGGTAAACCGGAGTAAAGTGCAGTTGAAGACAACTGTTAGTGCTTCCCATTCTTTGCCCCCTTCATAGATTTCATTCGCCACATTAAATCCAAATTCCAATTAACCTAGGTGTTTGCATAAATCATAGGAATAGTTTGGTTGTTTGGATTCTCACTCACACTCATTCCACCCTCGTTTATAAAAAAAACAACAAAAAGATAATATTGTGGGGCAATTTTCAACAAACACACAACATACACCCACATTCAAGGCACTTAACTGGATTGATTTGTTTCTACTCAATTGGGTTATGATCTGTGGAATCGGTACACACAAAGCAACACATAAAAGAGTAGAAATCATTATAGGTTAACCATCTTTGAGTGCTTAACTTAGTGGTGCATTTGTGGCCAGTTGTTTGAGTTGTTTGGGCCGCACCACTCTACTTAAAATCAACTCATCAAGTAGCTCCTCCTTAGGGTTTTCAATCTAGGTCTATTCCAGGCACTGCACTTTCTTTCTGGTTTTAAAGGAAAACAATCTTCACCTGTGCTTGACAACTTGGTTTGCCTAGAAACTTGATTGCAATCCACTTAATTTGAAACTCTAAAAGCTACTTAAGCAAGATTTGAACATTAAAATCCACGCATCACAAATAATCTTGCTTGAAAACCCTGGTTGTGCACGCACTTACACAATTCTCAATCAATCATTAAGGGCACAACCCATTTGAAGGGCCCATCACATTCCATAAGCACCACAATCCCAGGCCTTAATAAAATTGAGTAGATGTTGGCCTTAAGGTCTGATTTGCTCTTCAGGGCCTAGTCTGAGATTATTTTTGATTAACCTACTTGTACTGATTAATCTGTTGTCTAGCTAGGGGAGTAGCATCAAACGATCGCAGCTGGGGGGTACACTAGGAACCGGAGGTGAAAGCCGAAGGAAGAACCTTCTCCCCAGTCCCTCCTTCTAACTGGTTGGATTGAACATATGCAAGTAGAGTAAATCATTTACAGTCTTAAGGCAGGTTTTGGGAGTCAGTAGATCCTTAGGCTACCCCACTTAAGGACAACCTTGTTTTGTTGTGCTACAGAGTCTCTATCCCCAGTCCTTCTGACCTTCTAGTTTATGCTAGGAAGATGGTCATTGAATTCCCAATTGGAAGGACCACTTGAGTATTCTAGGAGGTGCAAATTGGATTTTGGTCAAATTGATCCCATGGCCGACCAATAACCTTCTCTACTAGGAAATCCACAGGAAGAATTTCGAAGGCAGCTGGAACAAATGCAGAGAATGCAGGAATGGTTCCAGAGAATGCAGAGCGCTCAGCCCTTGAAGGATTTTTTATGATCTTTCAAATTACGGGGAACATCCCAGCGTCTAGATTCCAGCCGGTGACATAGAAATCAAGCCCCAGGTGTTAAGCTTGATCAAACATTATCATGGGCTTGGCTCCGAGGATCCGTTTCAGCACTTGGAGGACTTGACCACTTTGGTCCAGACCACAAAGGCATGAAACGTAAACGAGGAGTAAATGATCATGAGGCTCTTCCCCCACTCTCTTATTGATAAGGCCGTGCATTGGTATAGGACAATAGGAAGACCAATTGCAACTTGGAATGAGTTAAATTGGCCTTCTTGAAGAAATTCGTCCCAGTCGGACGTACCAATGCTTTGAGATGGGCAATCACAACCTTTACCCAGTGGCCGGGGGAGCAGTTTCATGTGGCCTGGGAGCGATTCCAGGACCTATTGCGGAGGTGTCCACACCATGAGGTATTGAAATGGCAACTCGTGCAGATCTTCTATCATGGGTTGACTAAGCAACTCAGAAATCAAGTGGATGCTTCTTGTGGAGGCAATTTCCTCAATAAAGATGCAGATAGTGCACACGATTTATTTGAGAAAATGAGTGAGAATTCAGTCAATCATGCCTCCATGGATACATTTAATTAGTCCCAGCAGCCTAGATCAAATGTTAATGAAGTCCATGACTCTCATTCATTTGATATGGAATTGATTTGTAACAAACTAGACAAGGTGGACTTGGTTGCTAAGAGAATGGAAGAGTGGATGGCTGAAAATTCTATGAACAACTCTCGATCCACTCAGTCCCAGAATTTGAGATTCCATTCTTCACAAGCTCCTTTTGGACGGGAGTTCGTGAATCAACTCGATGCAGCTCAACCTGTGAGTCAGCATTTTTTGGAACCCCACGGGTTCCAAACTGGGGCCTTTGATCCCAGTTTTCTGATCCTTCCCTTTCTTTCTCTCCATCCTCACCCTATGAGGATGTCTGTGCTGTACAAGAGAATGTTAGATCCAACCCCTACTTGAATGCCTATAATCCAGGTTAGAGAAACCACCCTAACTTCTCTTGGAAAAATCTGGGGCAACAGACCCAATTCCGACCTGGCAACTATGCTCCGCAATGACCAATGGGTCAGGGTCAAGTATATACTCAGTTGCCTCCGAATCAGGTCAATCAGTCAGCTTGGAATGCCCGTCAACTCGTAGGGCAGGCTGATTTGAACCATCAAATGGTAGAGATGCAAGGATCCATGCTCCAGCTCATGCAGTAAATGAAAACTTTGCTGGACAACTTGCAGTCCGGGCTCATTGCTAACTCTCGTCAACCCAGATCTCTACCATCCCAACCCGTACCCAACCCGCGAAATATTATGAATCCGGGCAACCAAGCCCACGGGTACGGAAATCAGAGGGACCCACACGCACATGCTCAGGTGGTTGAGCAGGGTTCCTCTTCTTTTTCTGCAAATCAACAATTCATGGTTAATCAAGCCCCTCCAATCTTTCCTAACCCTGCCCAAGACCCAAATTCTTATGCATCTGCAAATTCTGTCACTTTGAGGAGCGGTAAGCAGACTCAGGATCCGCAACCACACTATTCTGAGCTTTTGAATCCTGAAGAACCTGAGGAGAGAAAGGAGAATCCTGAAGGAGAAATCAAGGCTCAAGAACCTGATTCCAAAAATTTGGCTCATGTTCCTTTTCCTGAAGCCTTAATCAAATCAAAGAAGTCTGTTGATAGCAATGATGAGCTTCTGAATCTATTTAATAATGTTGAGATCAATATCCCGCTCCTTGATGCTATCAAGCACATACCGGCTTACGTAAGATTTTTAAAGGATTTATGTACACAAAAGCGTAAGTCGAGAGAATCTGTTCCGAGGAAGGTGGTACTCTCCGAGCAGGTTAGTTCTATTATCCTGCACTACCTCCCTCAGAAAAAGAGAGATCCTGGTGCTCCATTGATTTCTTGCGTCATCGATGATTACACATTTGATAGGCACTTTTGGATCTGGGTGCATCCATCAACCTAATTCTGACTTCTCCTTACGAGAAGTTTGGGTTAGGTGAACTTCGGTCAACTTCAGTAACACTACAGTTAGCAGACCGCTCGGTCGCAAACTTACGAGGCGTTATTGAAGATGTTATAGTTAAGATCAAGGATTTCTATTTTCCTGTAGATTTCCTCGTCCTTAACATGGATGTACCTGATAATCTGAGGAACACACCCATCATTCTGGGGCATCCATTCTTGGCTACCGCAAAGGCCAACATTAATTGTGAAAGCGGTAGCATGGAAATTGCCTTTAGGGACTAACGAATGAAATTGGATATTTTTAAGGCGATCAACAAATTTGAGCATTGTGGATTTATTAAGGAACTTGATGAGGATAATGATAACATTGAAACTTCTTTGACAGTTTCTTCAATCGAAAGTTCCTCTTTGGATGATGAATTTGATCCACAACCCTCTATGGCTAACCTGACATCTTTGGAAGAGGTTATTGATTTTGTTCACTCACAACCTCTCCCTCTTGTCGAATCTTCAGCATCTACCCTACCATCAATCATCAAACCACCCCAGCTTGAATTGAAACCACTGCCCGAGAATTTGAAATGTCAATTTTTAGGACCTCAGAAGACGCTTCCTGTGATTATCAGTGCTAAATTGACAAAGGAGCAAGAGAATAAATTGATCAAGGTCCTGAAGGAACATAAGGAGGCAATTGGTTGGACCATTCATGACCTCAGGGGGATTGAGCCATCTTACTGTAATCATAGAATATTTTTGGAAGATGGATCCTACCCTTCTCACCAGATGCAGAGGAGATTGAATCCAAATATGCGAGAAGTGGTCAAAAAGGAAATCATCAAGTGGGTCGATGCAGGAATTATTTATCCAATCTCAGATAGTCCCTGGGTAAGTCCCGTACAGATTGTTCCGAAGAAAGCTGGGATTACCATTGTGACTAATGAGAAAGGAGAATCTATCACAACTCGTTCAGCTTCCTCTTGGAGAGTTTCTATTGATTATAGTAAGCTGAACACAGCCACTAAAAAGGATTGTTTTCCCCTGCCCTTCATTGATCAAATCTTGGAAAAATTAGCCGGGTAGAAGTACTTCTGTTTTCTTGATGGCTACTCGGGATACAGCCAAGTTCCCATCCATCCCGAGGATCAGGAAAAAACTACTTTCACCTGTCCCTACGGAACCTTTGCTTTTCGTAGGATGCCTTTCGGGTTATGCAATGCACCTGCGACTTTTCAAAGGTGTATGCTAGCCATATATTCTGACATGGTGGGAGAGTTTATGGAAGTCTTCATGGATGATTTCTCTATTTTCGGAGAATCATTTGACTCTTGTTTGGCTAATTTGAAAATGATTCTTAAGCGATGTATCAAAACACGATTGGTCCTTAGCTGGGGAAAGAGTCATTTCATGACCCAAGAGGGCATCATTTTGGGTCATGTAATCTCTAAACGGGGAATTGAAGTGGATAAAGCTAAGGTTGATGCTATCTCTAAACTTCCTCCTCCCACATCTGTTAAACAAATCCGATCATTTCTTAGCCATGTGGGATTTTATCGAAGGTTCATCAAGGATTTCTCGAAGGTTGCTCGTCCTTTGAGCAAGCTTCTTGCCAAAGAAATGCCGTTTGTTTTTGACGAATCATGCCGAAAGGCATTTGATTTCCTGAAAATGGCAGTCACATGCGCTCCAGTTTTTCAACCACCAATTTGGACAGCCCCTTTTGAGATCATGACCGATGCTTCTGATTACGCGGTCGAGGCTGTCCTGGGTCAGAAAATTGATAGAAAGCCCTCTATCATCTACTACGCTAGTAAAACTCTGAATGAAGCCCAAAGGAATTACACTATTACTGAAAAGGAATTACTAGCTGTAGTGTTCGCTTTGGAAAAATTCAGGGTTTATCTCTTAGGGTCTCATGTTATCATCTATATCGACCACTCGGCCTTGAGACATCTCTTGGCCAAAAAGGATGCCAAACCCCGGCTTATTCGTTGGATTCTTCTACTTCAAGAATTTGATCTTGAAATCAAGGATAAAATCGGGGTACAAAATGTGGTAGCAGATCATTTGTCGAGACTCCTAGGTGATTCTTCTCGTCTGGACATCTCGATTGCTGACACTTTTCCGGATGAAGCTATTCTTACAGTTTCAAGAGTCCACACCCCATGGTTTGCTGACATTGTTAACTATTTGACCGTTGGTCAAATCCCTCAGGATTGGACCAAGGAACAATGGGATAGACTCAAATCTGAGGCCAAATACTACTTCTGGGAGGACCCTGAGCTATACCGCATCGGTTCTGATCAGATTATTCGTCGATGTGTACCGGAGAATGAATTCAATAGTATACTTGAGTTCTGCCATGCATCTGGGTGTGGTAGGCATTTCTTCGGGAAAAAGATGGCTGCAAAAATCTTGCAATCTGGCTTCTATTGGCCATCTTTATTCAAGGATGCCCAGGATTTCTCAATGTCATGTTCTTGATGTCAGGCACTCGGGAGCATAACTAAGAGAGACATGATGCCCCAAAACCCTATTCTTCCCGTCGAAATTTTCGATGTTTGGGGCATCGATTTCATGGGACCCTTTATCCCTTCATTTGGACATCAGTACATTCTTGTTGCTGTTGATTATGTGTCCAAATGGATTGAGGCGATTCCCACCCGAACCAATGACCATAAGATGGTCATCAATTTTGTCAAGAAAAATATCTTCAGTAGGTTCGGGAATCTGAGGGCTATCATCAGTGATGGTGGCACTCATTTTACTAATGCCCAATTCCAGAATTTATTGGCCAAATACAGGGTTAATCACTGAATTTCCACACCTTACCATCCCCAGATGAATGGACAAGCTGAGATCTCCAATCGAGAGATCAAGAACATTCTCTTCTTATTTATACATAAAAAGAAAATCAAAATTAAGAAGGATTAGTTGGACATTAGGACTTTTCAATCTTAGGAAATTTTACATTAGGATCTGAACACAAAGACCCTTCAGGTCTTTGGACTTAATTAGCCCGTGTATCCACTAAAATGTGAATTTGTCTTTCGAGTCCTCGCCATCTTAATTCTATTGTAATTTGAGTAAATAAGTTTGGGTGATAAGTACACGACTTATCAACCCGCCCTCTGATTTGAGGGAACTTTGAGTTTTAAGCATCTACACACTTTCTTTGCACTGACTCGTTATTCGGCAATGTTAATGGAAATTAGGTAGCTAATGAACCTTCTAGGGTGATATGGCTGGCATGATATTGTAGGTAACAGCTCATAGGTAGGTTGTCCAGAGCCCAGTCATTGGACCATTCTCTTCTTGCTGCCTTTAGGTAAATCTTAGACCAGGGAAGCCACCTACCTAAAAAGAGAAAAAGAAAATCAAAAAGAAAAAGAAAAGGAGAAAAGAAAAAAAAAGAAATAAACCACACTTCCAGCACGAGTATGGCTGGCAAGTTGTCGGTGGTAACAGCTCATCGACCGGTTGTCCAAAACCCAGCTCAATAAATGCACTGAAAATTCCCAAAACACTTAGGAAGAAGCGGAGAAGTAGAATAAACCAGGGAGATATACACTGGAGTCACCCTTGTGTTGACCCCGTAAAAAGAAAAGGAGGGAGAAAGCTACCGGTTGTAAAGATACACCTTTAGGCAGAATTCTTTTTTTTTAAGGTCACCTAGAGACGTAGAAACCCAAAGTCCATTTTAATTGCCGGTTAACGAGTCTATCACATTCACAATAAGATGCTTAGAACTTAGAGTTCTCATCAAATCTTGGGTGAGTTGAATGGCCGTAGAAAGTCACTCTTAAACCCTAAAACTTGAAAATAAAAAAAAAAATTAGAAAAGAGGAAAAAGAGAAAAGGAAATTTTTCTTTGAATAAGGCGAGGGTTTGAGGCAGTCTGCATTTTGGCAGATACTCGGGCACTGTTGTGTCTTTGAAAGTTTAGATCTTAAGTAGACAATTTCTTAATGATTGTAGATAACTTATGCCCAAATAATCTAACCTAATTCTTTTATAAATAGCATATAATTTTTGCCAGGGACTAGCAAAAGATAGGTATGGGGGTATGATGTAAACACATTTACACTACTTAAGATGCCTATTTATGCATGTTCTTAAGCATAGGATTGCATTGCATGATATAAATATTGCATAACATGCATCATCTTGCATTTAGAGTAGTTTGAATAAAATAGAGGTTAATTGTCTCCTTTTATGTGCTTGGACAGGGCAAACTTTTTATTGGGGCCTCGGATTGAAGATCCAACCGTACAGATGTGATCAGGGTGACGATTGGAGTTCAACGACTCCAAGATCGCCCTAATCAGGCATTTGTAGCATCAGATAGTGACCAGGGAACCCTAAAAGATCAAGAGCCAAGATGGTATAATTTCGCACTTCAAATGACAAATCCGACCACACGAATGGATTCGGATCGACAATCACATCCTAACGACACAAAAATCGAGTCAATCCGACACCCATGGCACCATCTACATCATCTAGAAGATGGACGGCCAAGATGGTGCCACGTGGCGCCATCTCGGTCGCCCAATCGCCCACACGTAACCGCTGAAGCCCCCGCATCTGCCCTTCTCCGCCATTGGATCTTGATCCAACTGCTGTGGACGCATGTGCCTCAAATCGTTCGCGTGACACATTCCTTCGTGTAGCGCAACGGCTGCGAGGCGTTGCGCGTTCACAAGATGCAGGTTCGACTCACAATCTGCAGGCGTGAGTGATTAAAGGTGACCGCCCGATCGGCTGTGGATGGCTCAGATCATCCAATAGCGCCCACGCGCTATTTCACGCGAGGTGAGGACGCGCCATCGAACGCGGGCGGGCGAATGCGTAATTTAAGTCGTCTGATCTCGCGATCGGATGGCTGAGGAGGGCTGAACGTGCGTAAGCGTTGCGTGCACAAGCAGGCGAGTGGGTGCGCACGAGCCGCCCACTACTCCCACATTCAGACCTTTAGCGACGGTTTTATCCATCACTAAAGGTCTTGAATTAATGTTTTAAGAGATGTAATGACCAAATTGTCCCCACTCCTTGAAACTATAAAAGGAGACCCCCTCCACACGAAATTCTCATCCCTTCCTTCTCTTCTCTACCTCTCCAAAGCTCAAGAGAAGCTTGTCCCACACCCAGGATGCTCCTCGCGAGATAAAGTCCAAATTTCATCCTTATTCGGAAGTGGATCCCGCAACGACGACGACATGCTACCCCATTCCTGTTCTTCTGCTTTGTCCACCTCCGTTCTCCTTCGTCCAGGCGTCGTCCCATCCGGCTCATCCGCCAAGCGATCGTCGAGGAGGATAACTTCTCTCTCCCATTCTTCTTTATAGCTTTCTAGTGTAGAATTTTCATGCTTTCTAGTGTAGCTAATTTCCTGCTTTATAGTGTAATTCTTATTCTATTTGATTGTATAAACATTTTGAAATATTGAATGTATGTTTTCTCTCTCTCTCTCTCTCTCTCGTTCTATCTCTCTTCCCTTTAGTCTGATATCTTCATTGTAATTACATCGCCTCGCTTTTCAAGAAAAATTCTAAAAAAAAAATAATTGCGAATATAGATCGACGTAACCTCCCTATGTTCGACCCAGAATTTCAATTTTCATATAAATTTTATTTGTTGAACACGAATTCTTCGCTTTCAAGCAACAACGATAAGGTTTTAAAACCAAACACGTTAGCGTAGCAATTCATACGTTCAATAGTGAGATTCCAAGCGGGGCCTTGTACGCGGTCTGATATGCCCATAGTGCATCGATCAATCGATTGGACCAATCCTTCCTATCAGGTCTAACCGTCTTTTGAAGGATAAGCTTGATTTGACGGTTTGATACTTTAGCCTACACATTGGTCTGTGGGTGATATGGGGTAGCAATGCGGTGATGCACCCCGTATTTTTTCAATAATGACATGAAATGGGCATGGATGAAGTGGCTTCCCCCATCACTTATCAGGGCACGGAGAACTCTGAATCTCGCAAAAATAAATTCCCAGACAAAGGATATAACAGTCTTATGATCAGCACATCTTGCAGAGATAGCTTCTACCCACTTTGAGACATAGTCTACTGCGAGGAGTATGTACTCAAAGCCATGCGAGTTCGGCAAGGGGCCCGTAAAGTCAATGCCCCAAACATCGAACACTTCTACGACTAGAATGGATTGGAGAGGCATCATATCTCTCTGGGTCATAGAACCGACTGCCTGGCATCGTTTACAGCACTTGGCAAATTGGTGTGTATCTTTGAAAATGGTTGTCCAGAAAAATCTCGACTGCAAAATCTTTGCAGCGATTTTTCAGCTTGAGAAATGACACCCACAAGCATTGCTGTGGTAGAAGGATAGCACACTAGAGATTTCTGAATCAGGGATGCATCTACGGATGATCTGATTAGCCCCAATGCAAAAGAGCAATGAGTCATCCCAAAAAAAGAATTTAGCCTCTGATATAAATTTGGGCTTTTGATCCTTGGATAATCTCACAGGTAGCCTGCCTGCGACAAGATAGTTTGCTATATCAGCATACCAAGGAAACTCAACAGAGTTGATAGATAGCAGAGACTCATCCGAAAATCGATCTGATATCGGTGGGGAGTACGGAATGTAGTCTAGGTCAAGCCGAGACAAGTGGCCTGCTACAACATTATGTGCTCCAGCTTTGTAGCGGATTTCGACATTAAACTCTTGCAAAAGAAGGATCCATCTGATAAGGTGGGGTTTGGCGTCCTTCTTTGCCAACAAATGCTGGAGGGTGGAATGGTCAGTGTAGATGATAACTTTGGACCCGAGTAAGTATGACCTAAATTTCTCCAACATGAATACTATGGCTAGCAATTCTTTCTCAGTGATTGTATAGTTACACTGGGCCTCATTTAGCGTTTTGCTAGCTGGTATATTACAAATGGATGGCGCTCCCGACATTGGCCAAGAACGGCTCAGGCAGTGAAGTCGGAAGCGTCACACATCATCTCGAAGTCGAATGACTAGTTGGGGGGTTGGAGAATAGCTGCACTAGAGACAGTGCTTCACAAGGTCTCGAAAGCGCTGAGACATGAGGAATCAAACTCAAAGGGCGTGTCAGTCACCAGAAGATTCGTTAATGGACGAGTAATTTTTGAGAAATCTCAAATGAATCTTTGATAAAATCCGACATGCCCTAAGAATGATCTGATTTGCCTAACTGAACTAGGCAGAGGTAATTGCAAAATGATTTCAGACTTAGCTCGGTCAACCTCGAGTCCATTAGAGGAGATCCTGTGACCTATCACAATGCCATCCCTCATCATAAAATGGCTTTTCTCTAATGAAAGTACTAGGTTAGCCTCTATACATCTCCTCAGAATTTTTGTGAGGTTATTAAGACAAGACGAGAAATCGTCTCCAAACACGGAGAAGTCATCCATGAACACTTCTATGCAGTCCCCGATCATGTATGAAAAGATGGCCATCATGCATCGCTGAAAGGTAGCTGGTGCGTTGCGGAGGCCGAAAGGCATCCGCTTAAAAGCGAATGTTCCAAAGGGACATGTAAAAGTCATCTTGTCTTAGTCTTCTGGGTTGATTGCAACTTGATTGTACCTGGAGTATCCATCCAGAAAGCAAAAGAAACTACGCTCAGCTAGCTGTTCTAGAATTTGATCAATAAAGGGCAAAGGAAAATGATCCTTTTTGGTAGCTGAGTTTAGCTTCTAGTAGTGAATGCAGAATCTCCAAGAAGTCATGGTGTGGGTTGGGATGGATTCACCCAATTCATTTTTTATTACGGTGAGTCCTGCCTTTTTGGGCACTATCTGAATGGGACTCGCCCACTGGTTGTTGGAAATTGGATAGATAATGTCCACGTCCAGACATTTAATGATCTCCTTCTTGACAGCCTCCAACATATTTGGATTTAGGCATCTCTGAGGTTGTCTCGATAGTCTCACCCCTTCATCAGTGTAGATACGGTGAGTGCAATATGAGGGACGAATTCCGTGGAGATCAGCAATGCCCCACCCGATAGCAGCCCTATGTGCTTGCAAAATGGAGATCAACTGGTGTTCCTGATCCAGAGTCAAGTGAGCATTGATAATCATTGGATATGTCTCACTTTCTCCCAGAAACACATATTTGAGCGAATTAAGTAAGGGTTGCAACTCTAGTAGTGGAGGGTGGGGAGGGTGAGGAGGAGGGTTGTGTAGGGGAGGGGAGGAAATAATAGCGAAAATTTGCTAATCATGGCTAATGAAGAATCTACCTGCAGTGATCATGTAATCCTGCCTTAAGATATCCGTGCTGGATAGGACAGGATAGTCAGGATTAGGGGTGTTAAGAGTAGATGAACACCCATGACAACCAAATCCATGGGACGAAATGTGTATATCATTAGTCTCAATCCTGTGTGGATCACAATCAAAGACCCGTGATAGTGAGGATGAATGTGCCATTAGGTCACTGCAGAGGAGCCAATGTTTCCATAGAAAGCTTAATCTTCATCTTCACTATCCTCCTCGATCAAATCACAATCAAAGTTCTTTGATGCCCTGAATATGTCCAGACTAAGCTTTTCATTTTCCAGGGAAATCTCCATGCACCATGATGTACAGTCGATGTTTGCGCGGGCGGTTGCTAGAAATGGGCGACCTAGAATAATCAGTGCATCATGGAAATTAGAAGGAACCTCCATATCAAGAACAAAAAAGTCCGCTGGAAAGAAGAATCCTTGGACTTTTACGATCACATTTTCAACTAGCCCCCTCGGTGTTTTTATAGATCAGTCAGCCAACTATATGGTAACCGAGGTAGGTTTTAACTCCCCAAATCGAAATCAATCAAATACTGTGATGGGAGTTAGGTTGATGGATGACCCCAAGTTAAGAAGGGCCCTATCAAAAGGGGAATCCTGCAACAAGTAGGAAATCAATGGTGTGCACAAGTCCTTCTTAGGCGGTAAGTCAGCTCAAATAACAACACTGGCTTCCTTAGATAATACCAGTTGTCGTCCGATCCTCTGCTGCCGCTTCGGAGTACAATAGTCCTTAAAGAACCTAGTAACAGCTGGGATGTGATCTATCGCTTCGAGGAGAGGGACCTGAATGTGAACTTCCTTGAACATAGATTTTAGGTCCTCAAAATTCCTCATGTCCTTTTTCCGTGCTGAATCTAGTGTTAGGCTGCGGGAAAAGGGACGGGAATTTCAGGGTCTAGGGGCTTCTTTCCCTTATCTAATGAAGATAGCTTGTGAGAGGAAGAGGGTTGTGAGTCATCTCGTGGTATAGCGTAGGGAAAATCGTTACCCGCTTGCCTAGGTAGCGGGTCCTGTGCAGTCTTTCCGCTCCTTAAGGTGATAGCTTTTGCATCGGCATGTTGTCCATGTAGGGGTAGAGGAGTGGATTGGTCTGGATACACAGGGTTTGGCAACAGAGGTGGCTGACCGAGCCCATAACCAGGAGGTGTGGGAGGTGCTTGTATAATAGTGTGTGCCTGCCCTTATGGAGCTTGGAATCTAGGTGGGGCACCCTGATTCTGCACATATCTCAGGTTTGGGATAGGTTGGGAGGGCAAACCTCCCTGTGATCTTTGCTCCTGCATCATCTGGTTTTGCGTGTTCTGTATGCTCTGTATTTGGTTAGCCATTGCCTTCATTGTTTAGAGGTTATCATGAGTAGCTTTTCGAATTGATGCCTGCAATTCCTCCTTCAATGACTCCAAAGGGTCGACCCGCTTTGGAAGGTAGTTGGCAACTTGGTGCAGTGGCTGACAGATATAGCGTGTCTGTTGTTGCTGAGACGGGAATGGATGCTACCTTGGATACGTGTTCTGCGCATTCCCATATTATCTGGTCTGGTAGTATGGAGCTTGGCTCGGTCTCTGTTGATTACCAGACCAGGCGAAATTGGGATGCTGGTGCCAACCATGGTTATATGTTTCAGAATACAAGTTGTTATGCCCGTATCCCTGAATGGCATTGACATCTTCGTAAGCCGAAGGCATCTTAGATGCAAATTCATCAAAAGAATACACACTTGCATCATCATGTGTTGTGTAACCTTGATTATACAGTGCCAGATCCATATTGTTGATGGGTTCCTGGTGATGGGAACACCATCATGAGCCCTATCTAGCTCATTTTGACCCAATGAAAAGAATAAAAGCTCCTACACAACCAACTGGAGGTCTTAAGTCACTGAATAACCTTTCTGAGAAAAAAGCAAGAAATAAAGGGTAAAACTGTAATTTTACTATTGCAGTACAACAACAGGTTTTCTCAAGGGCTAAACACAGGTCAAAAGGTTTTAATAAGATAAAAAGTGAGTTGGATTGGACATAAAGGGTTTATGTGTACCTTGTGAATTAAATAACTTTTTGAAATCGTAAAACAGACCTGCTTGATTAACCAAGGTTCTGGTTAGGATAAAATTCATTTAAACCCTCTAAAAATCATATAAAAATATTCTCTAGGTTTTATAACATTCAATTTGGCCATTGGAACCCATTTTGACATAGAATGGGGTCTCAGATAGATATTTGCCTTAAATTGGATTTTTGCATAAATTATCCAGGAAAACATGGTCAAACCCAAAATCCAACTTCACCATTGGATTCCTTAGGTCCAAATTAGGTTTTTACCAAAATTTGGTCCTAAGGGGAACTCATCTTGACCCACTTTGCAAATAGGTCCAACCTGATTACATTTCTACCCCAATCTTTCGAAAACCCTTACAATCAGCCTCCTAGCTTTCTTATTGTCTTCACAGATAGGTCCCTCCACCATTATAGCAGAGGAATCCTACTCCGATGAGATTTAGAAGGTTATTTCTCCTTGATTTCTCAGAGAATCCCTCCCAAAATTGGAAGGGAGATTCTCTGAGTAATCTCCTCGAGTCTGAACCCATCAGTGATCCCTAATTGATACCCAATCTCTCATGCGAACGCATGAGAGATTTGGGCCTTTTGAAGATTCCAACTCCGGCGACCATACCTTGCTTGGAAGCTTGGTTTCCAAGCACAAATCCTCCTCCAGAGATCTATTTAAGGAGTCCTAGATCCAACTGACTCCTCCAAGCTTGAAATCGACCCGGAAACCCCCTCAAATTCGTCTCTCCTCCTCTAGCCGATTCGCTCATCAAGCTCCAAAACCCTTCCCTGATCTCCCTCGTCGCCTGACCACAATACCAGTGGCAGGTTCCTCTTCCTCGCGTTCGTCCGCTTCTCACAGCACCCATCGATGCCCTTGCCTCCCTTTCCTCCTCGCCGATCGTCCCTCCCTGAGCACCTTGGTCTCCGGCATCGGCAATATGTGCCCAATGACATCCTCGCCTTCCTTTCATCCACTATCACCCTATATAAGTCCCTTTCACCCTCTATGTTTATCGCACTTGATCGGGTTTTAAAAGATAACACGTTGTAATATAGCTAAAAAAGCGTTCAAACAAATAGAGAATTTTATTAATCGAAAATCGAAGTATCCGAGGTCGAACACAGGGAGCAATCTAAGTACTTTTAAAAACTAAAGAATATAACTTTTAAATGAAAAATAATTGATTCGAAGAGAGAGAGTTATAAAAAGAATTGCTAAAAGATAACAGGATTGGACGTCTGATTTCTATATCTGACGTCTTAAATGCAACTATTCTTCCTGTTTTGATTCTGTCTTGGCCTTCTCTGATTTTTGCTTTCTCTTCTCTCTTCTGCCTTCTTCTTCTTCTTCGTAGGCTCTTCTTCTTCTTTGCTTCTGATCTACAGGTCTTCTTCTTCCTTGAACTTCTTTCTCTTCTTTTCTCTTTCCTGCGAAGGCTTCTTCTTCCTTGGTCTTCTTCCTGCCTTTGCTTCTTTTCTCTTCTGTCTTCTTATTCTTTTTGTCTGCAGTCCTTCTTTCTTCCTTCTCTTCTCTTCTTCGCTCAGCCTCTTCTTCTGCTTCTTCTCTTCTTCTTCCTTGTCGCTAAGTCTCTTTTCTTCAACGCCCAGCCTGCCTGCACAGCGAGGAAGCAAAACCTACCCTGCCCCTCTCTACCCGCATCTCTCTCTCTCTCTCTCTCTCTAAAATTCACTCAAGGATGCTCTCCCAGAGCCACGAGTAATCGGGTCGGATTTCTCACCCGGGACCAGGCGCACCGGCGTGTGGGTGATGCGCGAGGTGTGCTCAGAATGGGTCGGGTCGGAGCCCACCAGATCCGCGAGGTGAAACCGCGGATGAGGCGAGCGTGGGTAAGGTGAGGGACCTCACCCCTGTGCGTTCGGAGGCGAATAGACAGTAACACAAAAGCAATTTAAATCATATGTGCGCTTCGCATTTCACCGATGTGGGACTATTAGTCCAGCCCCGCTCTCGCGCGCGCCCGCAGAAGACTCTTGTTCGCTTGCCAAGGCTGCAGACTTCGCTGCGCTTCTTGCTGGACCAGATGACTTTGCACTACTTGCCTGAGTCCGCTGCACCTGAAGCCTGGAGCTGCTCCGAAGCTGCTTCACCCGTCAATGGCGGCAGGGGCTGGAATATTGTCAAACACAAAACAAGCCTCTCGGCTTAATCAGACCAGCTGGGGACCTTCGTCGTGGCACGGCGAAGGTGGTGCACGGTGAAGCAGGTCGTGGGATGGCCTAGGCGTGCGTGCCTAGGTTGTCCAATGACCGGAAGTGTGGGGGAGTTCAGGGGGCTGTGGTGGAGGCGTAGAGGGCTGGTGGATGGGCGGAGGTTGGTCCTTGTGGTGAGGCGGAGCTTATGAGACGGTTGGCGAGGCGTGTGGAGGGGTGGAATGATGGGGGCGACTCGCCGGAGATCGGTCGATGACGTGGAAGATGAGGGTGGTCAGGCAGTGTCGAGGGGCAATTAAATGAAATGTAAGGGGGAAAAAAGAGAGGGGAAGATGGAGAATGTATCTGGAGTGTTCTGGAAGGGAGGGAGCCAGTGGAGTGGACGGCGCGTAGCTGCCGTCGTCGGAGAAGAAGAACCTTGAGGGAGGGAGCGGCAGCGAGGATGAGGTCAGGGGAACGTGCGCTTGGTACGGCGCGACGTGGGAGGAAGAGGCGAAGTGGACTCTGCTGCTGGTATGGCAGCAGAGCGACGAGAAGGAGGGGAGGAGGTCGCCGGAGCTTGCAGGTTCCTTGGTCGGAGATGGAAGAGAGGAAAATTTGGGGGAATCTCCGCCAAGACAAGTCTGAAGATTAGCGGCCGGGTTTGGGGATCCTTTTATAGATGCTGGCCAAACTTTCTAGTGTGTGGAGGGCTGCACAATTATCTCCGACGGCTCACCGGAGAAGGAAAGAGGGTGGATACCCAAATCCCTCGTGCGTTCGCATGAGAGATTGGGTTCACACTAGAGATCGTGATTGGCCTTAGATGGAAGGGAATTCCTCGGAGAATCTCCCTTCCATTTCTGGGAGGGGATCTCTGAGGAATCAGAGAGTATTCCCTCTCTAAACCTCGCCGGAGGTCGATTCTGCCCCAACAATGGAGGCAGGACTTGATTGCAAAGGTGGCAAGGAAATTAAGGGCTCTCTGCAATGATTTTCAAAAGATAGGGACCAAATTATGATTTGGGTGTACTAAATTGCAAAGTAGGTCAAGATGACCTCCCCTTAGGTCCAAATTTTGGTACAAACATAATTTGGACCAAAGGAATCCAATGGTGAAGTTGAATTTTAAGTTTGACCTCGTTTGACTGGACATTTTACGTAAAAACCTAAATTAGGTCAATTAATGAGCTAGGACCCTATCCTAGGTCAAACTAGGTTCCAAAGGCCAAATTAAGTGTTCTAAACACTAGAGGATATTTTTCCATGATTTTTAGAGGATTTACTTGATTTTTATCCTGACCGGAACCTTGTTGATTTAAGCAGGTCTATTTTAGGGTTACCAAATGTTATTTAATTCCTAAATTGCACATGAACCCATTTCTGATTGACTCAACCCACTTTTTATCTTATTTAGACCATTTGACCTATGTTTTTCCTCTGAGAAATCATGTTTATGCACTGCAATGGTAAAATTACGATTTTAACCTTTAATTCATGTTTTCTTCTCAAAGCACTTATTCCTTCATTTAGGCCTTCTTCTAGGTTATGTAGGAACTTTTATCTTCTTTATTGGGTCAAAATGAGCTAGTTATGGCTCCTGATGAGGCTCTCATCACTCTACTTCCTCTCCCCCTCCTTATTTCCCTAAATCAACTACTGCTGCACTCCACCACCATCATCTCCTTTACCTCCGGCCACCAACTCTGGCAAGACCACTCCACCACCACAGACCACCCCCCTCCTCGCCGACAAGTCCATAAGCATCCCCTCATTCCACTCAACATTTCCCCTCACTCTATTCACTCTGCCACTCACCCAAAAGCACCCTCGAACACACCCACACATACGCACATAGTGTGCCCTAGGCACGCTCGCACAGACGTCCCCATGACACGCTGACTACTGCTGCACACTCGCCGTGCCTTGGTGAAGCTTCCTGAGTGATCTGATGTGGCCATGAGGCCATTGTAGTGATTTCAGGTACAGGCATCCTCCGCCATTAGCGCAAAGCTTGAAGCAAGCTTGAAGCAAGCTCCAGGTCTCTGTCCCAGATTGCACGGAACACCCTTGCACATGACCCCAGGCTATCAATTGAAGTCAAAGGAAGTCGCAGTAACTGCAATTGGAGAGAACACCTCTGCTGCAGGCGCGAGCGAAGAGAGGTGGACAGATAGTCCCACCTCGGAACTGGACAAATGGCTATGTGTGCATAAATTGAATTCTTACTAGTAGTTGTTCGCCTCCGAATCATGGGGTGAGGTCCCTCTCACCCGACCGACCCAGCCTCGTTCGCGACCATGCCCCGCGAACCTGGTCTTGACCCGACCCGACTTGCAGTCCTCGCTCACCACCGCATGTCAGTGGGCCTGGTCTCGGGTACGTACCCGATCCGATTTCCCGATAAACACGTGGCTCTGGGAGAGCGGAACCTAAGAGAGAAAGGAGAGGAGAGTGCGTATGGGTAGGGGGTAGGTTTTGCTACAGGCTGAAGAAGAGGAGAAGCAAAGCTGAAGGAAGAAAGAGGGCAGCCGGCAGAGAAAGAGAAAGATAAGGAGAAGCAAGAGAACAAAGAAGAAGGAATAGAAGCAGAAGAAAGAAGAAGTCAGGAGCACTGTGGCATCATCATTTTAAGGTGTCTGATTTACAAATCAGAGGTCCAATTTTGAGTTTAATTCATATACATTGAGTTTCTTTAGTATTTTGTGCTCTACATTTACTCCTATATTTTTGCACTGTGATATTGATATTATTGCATATTCTTTCAAATTTTGAATTGTGATTTTGATTTCTAAACACCAATTTGCTCCCTATGTTTGACCTTGGACTTTGAATTTGAGTAATAAAATTTGAACACTCTTTCGACTATATTACAACGTGATATTCTTAAAACCTGATTCAACGTGATAAACACCTTGTATGTAGGATCCTGCGAAGATGGAGAGAAAACATCTTGAGTAACCGGATTTGTACGAGCAGAGGGGGCTCGGGATGCTTGAGAGGAGTAAGATGGAGCAGTGCTGCCAGCAGATTCGGATCTCGCTCGCATTAATTCATGAAGCTTCTTATCGAGCAGATCCACCTTATCCAGCTTTTTGGTGATAATGTCCATGCCAGCTCAGGCATACTCGGCTTGAGCTTCGTGGACATTAACTCGTTGCTGTCCGGGTCACTAGAACTAGTTCATTGAGGCAACGTTCATTGAGTTCTCTGCTAAGGACTCGAACAGTTCAAATGCGTGTTCTCGTCCTTCGCGGGAAAATTTCCACTGCTAGATGCATTGGCCAGGTACCGATGTGTGTCATCCAGCCCATGGTAAAATACTTGCGCAAGGTGCCATTTGGGTACACCATGGTGTGGGCACTTCCTGAGAAGATCGTGGAATCTATCCCAGGCGTCATGTAGCTTCTCTCCACAGCCTTGAGCAAAAGTCGTGATTATGCACCTCATGGCATTTGTTTGACCAATCGGGAAGAACTTTTGGAGGAATTTGCGAGGTAATTCCTCCTAGGTTCCAATTGACCTCCCGATTGTCTTGAACCAATAAGCAGCTTTATCCTTGAGATAAAAAGGAAAAAGCTTCATGAGAACAATTCCAATATCTATATTCCTAGGTTGATCTGACTCTGCAATCCGACTCAAGTCTTTGAGGTGTTGGAAGGGATCCTCATTCAAGTTTCCATGGAAGTGAGTCTGAATTAGACTTATGATATTCAGCTTTAACTCGAATGCATCTCCATTTGTAGGAATCTAGACCTGAGGTGCTATGATTGTTGCCTCCGGATCATAGAAGTCTTGCAGTTGTTCTCCACGTGGTGGATGCTGCATCCTATCGAGTGTCATGAGAATCCAGTCGATGCTCTACTTATATTTCTATTCCGTTTCCTTGACCCTGGCTTCCAGACGAGATATTGGGTCCTAATTCTCAGGGTCCTAACGAATTCAAGGATCGGGATTAGCCATCGCAGCTAATCGGATGGAAGAAGGTTGAGAAGAGAGGTCGAGCAAAAATTGCCTTCGCAGCCTTGGGTTTGGCTCCCAAGGTCCCACAAGTTCAGGTCTTAATGACCTTCTTCCTTGCATACACCAACTCAAAAGGTTGGTGTAGTCAAGTAGAACAAGGCTAAGGCCTTGTTAATCAGAGTGGTCCTTTAGATCAGATGACCTGATTTTTCATTTAAGTTTGCGTTATTGAAAATTCGGCTAAAGGCCAACTGTAAGGAATTCCTGCCTCTCAGGTAAACCAAGCCAGTCTAGTTATGAGGGACTATGAGGAAGGTTCTTCCTTCGACTTTCACCTCCAATTCCATTACCCCGTAGCCGTGGTCATTTGACACTGCCCCTCAGGCTTAGTCACCAGGTTTTGCAAGGGAGGTTGGAACTACCCAGTAGTTTCAAGCCAAATGTAGGTTATTTGATGTATTTTCATGAATTCTTAACCTGTTTCTTCAATGTAGTAGATGGTGGGCAATCCACAAGGTGGATTGCCTCACCGACTAACTTTTGGGCTTGTCGGAGTCCAAGTTAGTCAATGTGGTCCTATTGGCTCATGCACTTCTAAGTTCTTTTTCAAATTGTAGGCCAAAATTCCAAAGTATAATCCAAGGTGAGATGGAATCCAAAAGATTTGAAACTTGGCAAGAATATTTCTTTTGCAATAAAATTTTCAGAGAGTATTTTGCAAAAATTTTTTCTATTTTCAACAATTAATTATGAATTTTTAGCTAACTAGGGGTCAAATCTAGGATTTAGACCCCGTGTTGGTTTTTCTGTTGGAAAATATATCAAATATACTCCAAAAACTTTGTAAAAATATGATATTAAAAGCTAATTTTATTATCTTTCACACCCACAAATTTGGAGTCAATCTAATTTGTATGTTAGTCAGAATTAATTTTTAAAGTTCATAAAAGTGCTATTTTCAAGTAATCTGACCAGTATGTACTCGACGAATTTTTAAAAATTTCACAGAAGGAATTTATTTTAGGAAAAGTGGCGTTGGAAAGATAATTTGAAGATCTAGTTTTAGTCCAAATTTTAGGATTTTTGAAGCATTAGAAACACAGCTATTGAATTCTAAAGATGACACTTACTTTATGGTCGAATTTCTAATAGGAATGTGTGCACCTGATTTTCGCAGCACCCGTTTTCCTCATTCGTTGCTTCGTGTCATTGTTCCTGCACACAAAAATATTGCATTAGAGAGAAAATCAAAAGTCACCTTGCCTCCCCGGCAACGACGCCAATTTGTTCGCGGTGTAGATCGTGTAAAAGATGAACGCGTTGTAGTATAGCGCGAAATATGTCTTGGGCAAATAATTAATGGAATTGGTGAGTCTCGGTCGATAACAGGGAGGCAGAAAGCACTTTTGATTTGATGTGTTTATTTCAAATATAAAGGCTAAGTAAAAGGAATAATCAATCACAATATTTATATCATAAGAAGAGATTGAACGTAAACTTGATACTTGTATTTTAATAAAATATAAAATAAATAAACTACTGTTGTAATAGAACAAGGGCACCACGGGTGATTTATGGTGGCCATTTGGAGAGGTTGGGAGGAGTAGAAATGATCCATCGGGGTGGCCCAATGGATGCTTTTGACGGGGATGCATAGAAAGCAGGAAGAAGAAGAAGAAAGAAAGGTTGAAGGAGGAAGAAGAAGAGAATGAAGGAATGCTTTCAAAGGGGGGCCCTTTGGGCTCTTTTTATAGCTTTGGTGGGGGGTAAAGAGGGCATTTGGTCCCCTTAATCTCGAGCAAAAGCCTTCCAAATCCTTCTTTTTCCCTCGGTTTGCTCTGATGCTGCCACGTGGTGCTCCGTGGAGCGTCGATCCTCCATCGCATGCCACAGATCACCCGCATGCGCCCTTCACGTTTTCGCCTTTGCTGCTCACCTATTCTGAGCACTTCAACCTCAGCCTTACGTGCACTTGCCTCGCCTTCCTAATCTCACAAAACGCGTGCGATAGCGTGTCCGCTTGCGGTGCGCTTTGATCATGCCACACGGTCGCGCCTCTACCCTCCGATCACGCATTTGCACATGCACGCGCCTGCATAGCCAATGCTGCTTTAATTTCTTGCAATACCCGACTCGAACCTGCATCCCGCGCTTACGTGCTCGTGCATGAGCCAACGCGTTGCGAAAACCTTTTGTTATATATACTTTTTTGTTTCTATTTATGCTTATCCAATTTGGGCAGGCGACGTGCCGAGCTTGTGGCTGTTGGATGAAGATTCAATGGTCCACAGCGTGCGGTGTGTCCTTCCTGGATGGGGTGGTGGTGAGGGAGTGGCTGTGATGGCACCACATGGTGCCGTCATGGCCGTTCATCTTCTTTTCCTTGTATCTGGTGATGTAGGCCTCTGATTGAATTGATTTCTATGCTGTTGGGCTGCGAACATCGATCTGGATCCATCCGTAAGGTTGGATTTGTCATCTGAGGTTTAGATCTTCTTTAATTTACCCCTTGGCTCTTGATCTTCTACGGATTCCCTAGGGTGCTACGGGAGTCTGATTGATGCGATCTTGGTAGCGTTGGACTCCTATTGTAGTTCTGAATAGATCAATGTGGTTGGATCGGTCATCCGTAGCCCCGAATTACCTGCAATGAGTGTTACCTCTAAAATAGCACAGTTTTATGCAGAAAACACATATATCAACTACAATGTAGAATACGATGCATACGCATGCAGAATGTTCATGTTAAGCTAAGTTCTAGCTTAATTCAGGCGAATTAAGGCCTATGATTGTTGTGCAATCATTTAACATTTTTAAGTTCTAGTTGGGAGACAAAAGCTGAAAAGGCAAAGGTGTTGGCTGAAGATCTGGTTTGAACTCCTTTGGATAGGTCGCCTATTACAAATTCCTTTAGGTGATCCTTCATGTAAGACACATCTTGTGGTAATTCATTTGATGTTTTCTTCGGGTATGTTTGAAGGATCTCCTAGGTGGTCATCATCATCAGTATGAGAAGATTGTGGTTGAGTTAGAATTTTATTGAATGATACATGCAAAGTTTTCTCAACAACAGAATTCTTCTTGTTAAACACTCTATAGGCCTTACTTTTGATTGAGTAACCTAAAAAGATTCCTTCTGAGCTCTTAACATCAAATTTATCAAGATTATCCTTTATGTTTAGTATAAAGCATTTACGTCCGAATACCTTAAAATAGGAAATTCTAGGTGTTCTCCCATGATAAAGTTTAAAACGTGTTTTGATTAGGATAGGCCTAATCAATGATCTATTTTGGATATAGCAAGTAGTGTTTATAACCTCTACCCAAAAATGCTGAGGCAGCTTTGACTCGCACAACATTGTGCAGGCACACTCTTTCAAGATCCTATTTTTCCGTTCAACAACTCCATTTTGAGGTGCAGCTCCAGGAAAAGCAAATTCATGTTTTATCCCATATTGATCACAGAAGTCAGAAAAAGATTGATTCTCAAATTCTCCACCATGATCACTTCTTATCCTAATGACTTCAGATCCCTTTTCATTTTGTAATCTCTTTACTAATTTGCTAGAAGCATTAATAGTTTGATCCTTAATTTTCAAGAAAGATACCCAGCTAAATCTTGAGAAGTTATAGATTATGACAAGATAGTATCGACACCTACTCAAGCTTTCAAATTTAGTTGGTTCGAATAAGTCTAAGTAAAGTAATTCCAAGGGTCAAGAGGTGCTGACCATCCTTTTTGGCTTAAAAGAGTTTTCAGTTTGTTTACCAATTTCATAAGAATCGCAAACTTTAATTACCTTGAAATTGATTTTTGACAAGCCTTTGACGAGCTCATATTTCACAAGTCTACTAATATTTTTCATGTGAATATGACTTAGTCATTTGTGCTAGAGTATTGCCTCGTCATTAGATGCGGCAAGACATTCAAAGTTGCCACATTTATCGAAGTTGACAATATAAATATTTTTATACCAGTGACCTTTAAGGGGGATTTGCTTGGTTTCTTTATCTCAGATTTTAAAACCAGTTGAGTTGAAATTAATTTTATCAACTTTGTCACAGATTTTCCTTACACTAAACAAATTATGTTTTAACACTTTAACCAAATGTACATTATCAAAAGAGGTAGAAGACGTACCAATTTGGCCAGTACCAATAATAAGACCCTTATGGTTGTTCCCAAATGTAATTGTACCACCTTCTCGGTGGTTGAGATGTAGGAATAGACCTTCTTCTCCTATCATATGCTTGGAGCACTCATTGTCCATGATCCACCTTCTTTCTCCTTGATCCTATCACTTATTTATGTTTGTGAGGTCTGGGATCATGGGATCTATATATTGGCTTCAAGCTTCCCTTTGGTTCATGATAAGTTCACCATTTATAATCTACTTGACCTACAAAACAAGATTTCAAGGGTGCTTTTGGTACCCATTTTCACTTGGGTCCACGATTGTTAGTTGATGCTGCCTATTTAGACAAGCTACCTTTCTCATTCTTTTGGTTTGAATTAGATGCTTCATGATCATTTTTAGGTATGTATCCCAATCCAAATTTCATGGTGGTTTGGGTTTGTGTTCCTAGTAATTTATGCAGATTATGTCTACCTTTTGTAAATTTTCCTAGATCATCTATAAGATTAGCAGACTTTTCTTTAAGCTTATCAATGTCTAGTTTTAAGTCATCTATTTGTGATCTAAGTGATGCGATCTCAAGTGATAGTTCCTTATTTTGTGATGCAAATATCTCTTTTAGTGCTTTTTCTTCTTCTAGAGTTTTTACTAATTTTCTATTTTCAGTTTTAAGAGATTTGGCTACATCATGAATTTCTAACAATTCATCAGGAGTAAAAGATGTTACCTCATCTTCTAGAGCCATGAGTCCTAGACGAGCTTCTTCAGTGGAGGTCTCTTCTTCTTCTAAGCTTGAGTCAGACTCATTCCAGGTTACTTAAAGAGCTTTCTTCTTTCCATCCTTCTTTGTGAATTTCTTCTTTCTTTCTATCTCCTTTTTAAGGAGTGGACAATCCTTTCGGATGTGTCCCTTCCTCTTGCAGTTGTAGCAGATAATGGCTTCATCCTTGGAGTCTTCCTTCTTCTTTCTCCTTGGAGTCCATTGAGGAACTTTCTAAAATTCCTTGAGAGAAGAGCAAAGTCGACTTCTTCATCTTCACTTGAAGTTTCCTCTAAGTGATCATTGGCTTCAAGTGCTACAGTTTTCTTCTTGGTTCCTTCACTTTCATTCTCTTTCCTGTGTTGGAGCTAAACTTCATATGCCATGAGATTGCAAATAAGATCATCCAGCTTTAAGGTTGACAGATCTTTGATTCTTGGATGACAGTGGTCTTTGTTTCCTAATCATTGATGAGAGATTGAAGAATCTTCTTCACCAATGCTTCTTTTTTAATCTCTTGATCCAAGTTCTGTAGAGAGTTTACAATGTCCGTGAACCTTGTAAACATCTCCTTGATAAACTCCTCTTTCTTCATCCTGAACAACTCAGTTTTGGGTTAGTAAATTAACTCTGCTTTCTTTTACCTTGGAGGTACCTTCATGGGTGACTTCCAAGATGTTGATCTAACTCTCGTGAGTAGTTTTGCAAGCTGATCTCGATTGAACTCCTCCTTCGAGAGTCCACAGAAGATCGCGTTCCTTGCTTTTGCATTATGGGCCGCGAACTTCTTCTAATCTGGAGTCACTGCCACTCCTTCCTTGATCTCTGGATGTGTGTACTTGGAGGCGATGATGTCCCATACCTCGAAATCCATTGATTCCAGGAAAATATGCATTTTGGTCTTCTAGTAACATAGTTCGTTCCATCAAACAATGGAGGTTGAACAGTAGATTGCCCCTCAGCATACATGTCGGTAGAAGATTTTGACATCTACTGGACAGGCTAGGCTATGATACCAAGTGTGGGTCCTGCAGATCTAAGCGGTATACTAGAGGGGAGGGGTGAATAGTATTGCTTGACAATTTTTAAAGATAATAACTATGACATAAATTCAAGTCAAAAATTCATGCACAAATGGCACCTAAATTTATAGTGGAAACCCTTTTGGTTAAAAATCGCTACCTAAGCCTCCCAGCTTAGGATTTTTCTGACTAGACAATGCTAGTCAATCCACTAATGCACCACTTGAACGAGAGTGGCACAACCTCTTACAAGAATCCCTTCTCTTATCAACCTGAAGAGATGCACAATAACAATGGGTCTTCCCAACAACTTGGGACCTAAATCAAAGCAGTAGATAAAGATAAATACAATAGAACCCTATGGAACCTCAAAAGAAATCGAATCGATATTTTTGCAGAGTTATTTTGATCGTCATGCATTTTGAAAGCATAGAAGTAGAAGCATAGGAGCACTTGAGAGAAAGCATGAGAGCTCTTTTTCTAGAGAGTTTTCTTCTTTGAATGTGTGTTATAAAAAGGGCTACCAAGGACCTCTATTTATACTAGTAAATCAACCTTAATAGGAAGTAATTCGAATCAAATTGGTCAATCAATTAAGGTAGTTTGGTTGATCAAAATGACTTCTGGTTGGTCAAACTAATTATTTGATTGATCACCTATTGGTCGATTAATTAAGCTAATTGGTCAATTAAAGGTATCTTAATCAACATTCTAATTTGTGTAGATTTGATCAATTAATTAATGATTTGGTCAATCAATGCATTTTGGTCGATCAATTAATTATTTGGCTGATCAATTAACCTAAAAACTTGATTTTAGAAAATTTACGTTTAGCGTGTAAATCATTTGAGATTCCTTACAAAATATTCTAGACTCAAAGAAAGTAAAAGAGTCAATGAGAGACTATGGCAAGCTTCTTGCTCCATTCCATGAATCAACGAGAGAGTCCTGAAAGATTAGCCTAGATAGATAACATAATTTTGGTGCATCAAAACAGAGGTATTTACAATGGTGTTGCAACCACCAGTTAGACAGCCTCATTTGAGATTATGATCGATACTTCTGATTATGTGGTCGGGCTATCTTAGGTCAGAAAATCAATAGAAAGCCCTTTGTTATCTACTACTCTAGCAAAACTTTGGACAAGGCCCAGAGGAACTATACTATTACTGAAAGGAATTACTAGCTGTAGTATTTGCTCTAGAAAAGTTTAGGGCTTATCTATTACGTTCTCATGTTGTAATCTACATCGTCCACTCTACCTTGAAACATCTCTTGGCCAAAAAGGACGCCAAGCCTCGGCTCATTAGATGGATTTTTTTACTTCATGAATTCAATCTTGAAATCCAAGACAAATCTGGGGCACAAAATGTAGTAGCGGATCATCTTTCGAGAATCTTGAGTGATTCTCCTCGTCTGGATATTCTGATTGCTGACACTTTTCCTGACGAGACTATCCTTATATCTTGAGTGTCCGAATCCCCTAGTTTGCGGACATAGTCAATTATTTAGCCATTGGTCAAGTCCCCTAGGACTGGACCAAGCAACAATGGGATAGACTTATATCCAAGGCCAAATACTATTTTTGGGATGATCCTGAGTTGTACCACATTAGCAGCAACCAGATTATTCATTGATGTATTCCAGAAAAAAATTTTAGAGTATACTTAGTTCCACCATGCATCTACGTATGCTAGAAATTTTTCCAGAAAGATGGTCACGAAGATACTGCAATATGGATTTTATTAGTCGTCTTTGTTCAAAGATGCCCAGAATTTCTCGAGTTCATGTTCCCGATGCCAGGCACTCGGGAGCATAGCCAAGAGATATATGATCCTCTTAAACCCAATCCTTCCCATTGAAATCTTCAATGTTTGGGGCATCAACTTCATGGGACCCCTCCTCCCTTCATTTGGACACCAATAAATTCTGGTTCCGATTGATTACGTGTCCAAATGGATCGAGGCTATTCCCATCTGAACCAATGACCACAAGGTGGTCATTGACTTTGTTATGAAGAATATCTTTAGTTAGTTCGGGATCCTGAGAGCCATCATCAATGATGGTGGTACTCACTTCACCAATGCCCAGTTCAGGAATTTACTGGAGAAATACGGGGTGAATCATCAAATTTCCACACCTTATCACTCCCAGACGAATGGAAAGGTCGAGGTCTCTGATTAGGAGATCAAGAATATCCTATAGAAGATGGTTAGATCAGATAGTAAAGACTGGACCCAAAAGCTTGATGATGCTCTTTGCACCTATCACATGATGTACAAGATGCCTATCAGCATGTCTCTACTCCATCTGGTGTTTGGCAAGGTGTGTCATCTACTCGTAGAAATTGAACACTGGGTATTCTAGGCTATCAAGAGATGCAATTTTGACTTACACTTAGCTGCGAAGACTAGGAAACTCCAACTATTTGAGTTGGAGGAGCTTAGAAATGATGCATACGAAAATGCTAAGATCTATAAGGCAAGGAGCAAGGCTTTACATGATCAGATGATCTCTCATAAAAGCCTTGAGCTGAACCAGAAGGTTTGGCTTTTCAACTCATGACTTAAACTCTTTCTTGGTAAGCTTAGGTCGAAGTGGAATGCCTCGTTTATTATTGATCGGATATTTCCAAATAGAGACGTTGAAATTTCTGTCTTGAAGACAGGAAGCTTCTTTAAGGTCAACAAACAACATCTAAAACCTTACGTTGACTGCATGATTCCTGAACCCATCTCAAACAAGCTTGCTTCAACCTTGGTCTAATTTATTTGGCTGAACTATGCCTAGCTGACGGCATTAAACTTAGGAATTCTGTATATATTCCAAGCTGACTAGATCTTTATTGGATTCAGGTACTATATTCTGTATTCTACCCTTTTCATGCCTTTATTTACAATGACGACATTGCATAAGCTAGGCATGGGGGGTGGATTCATTTCTGAATTATTTTCTCAGCTCTGTAGATTCTTTTTATTTATTTTATCTTTATTTTAAAAAAATTTGAATTAGGAAAAGAGAAATTAGGCATAGGAGTTTGTCAACTTTAGGAAATGATATAGTAGGACCTGAACACTTGCTCTCCATGTCTTCAGGCTTAATTAGCCTAGGTGTCCACTAAAATTTGGACTTGTTTCTTGAGTCCTTGCCACTTTAAGTCTATTTTAATTGGTTAAATGAGTTGGGGTGATAAGTACATGACTTATCAACCCGCCCTCTGATTTGAGGGGACTTATAGCCTAAAGCATCTACACACATTTCCCATTAACTCACTACTCAGACGGTCTTAATGGAAATTAGGTAGCTAATAAACATATTAGGGTGGTATGACTGGCACGTTGCTATGAGGACAACTCATAGTTAGGTGTCTAGTGCCCAGCCGTGCAACCCAATCTCTTTGGCCATTGCCTTTAGGTAAATCTTAGTTCAAGGAAGCCACTTGCTTTTAAAAAAGAAAAAAAAATTAGAAAACATCCAAAAATAAAAGAAAAAAATGAAAAATAGGAAAAGTAGAAAAAAAATAAATAAGCCACACTTCACCGCACAGGTATAGCTGGCAAGTTGCTATGGGTAACCCCCCATCGCGAGTTGTTTGAAGCCCAACCCACAAAAATGCACAAATAATCCCAAAATCTAGGAAGAAGCGAGGAAGTAAAATAAGTCGGGGAGATATACATTGGGTTTGCCCTTGTGTTGACCATACAAAAATAAAAAGTAGGGAGAAAGCTACTGGTCAGAAAGATAAACCTTTAGGTGGAACTTTTCTTTATGGTCACCTAGGGTTTGTAGAAACCTAAGGTCCATTTTGTTTCATTGTTTAGTGAGTCAATCACATTTGCACATAAAGATGCTTAGTACTTAGAGTTTTGGGTGGGTTGAGTAGCCGTAGAAAGCTGCTCCGAAACTCTAAACTAAAAAAAATTCAAAAAAATTAGGAAAGAATAAAAGAAAAATATGTATTTCCTTTTATTTGGGACAAGGCGAGACCTTGAGCTATTTGCATTGTGGCAACCGCCCAGGTACTGTTGAGTCTTTGGCTAAGTCCTTAGTTGAAATTTGTTATTATTGATTAATAACTGTTGCCTAAGTAATTGGACTCTAATTCTGTTATAAATAGCATTTAGCTTAGCTTTTCTGGGGACTAGCAAAAGATAGGTATGGGGGTGTGATGAATATATATTTATTTAGGATAAAATTTCTATTTATGCATGTTCCTAAGCTTGTAGATGCATTTATTATTATAAATATTGCATAACATGCATCATCATGCATTTAGATTATTTGTATAAATTGTTTATTAATTTTCTTATACTAATGGCTAGGAGGTAGGGCAACATATTTCTAGGCTTCAGATGGAGAATCTGATCATACGAATGTGGTTAGGGTAACGATTGGAGTCCAACACCTCCGAAATCACCATGATTAGACATCCGTAGCATCCTATACAAGCCACAGAAGATTGAAGGCCAAGGGACAAGGTGATGCAAATTCGAGCCTTCAACGACAAATCTGACCACACAGATGGGTTTGGATTAACGATTGTAGTCAAATGGCATTAAAATCGACTGGATCTAACATTCGTAGCATCACCTATGAAGGAAAGAAGATGGATGGTCCCGATGGTGCCATGTGGTGCTATCTAGACCTCCCAAAGCTACCTCAGGGTCACTGCATGTTCTCTAAAGCACTTCTCACACGTGATATGGGCCATTGAATTGCCATCCAACAACCATAAGCACTCCACATAGCGTGCCCATGCTTTAGCTACCCTCTTCTTCGTGTAAACAACCTCAGCCATTAAATTCAAATCCGACAACTAAGATTTGATCTTAGACACCCTCACCCATGCTTCAGAGCCTCAAGGGAGCACTCCTCATCCAATTTCAGCCATTATATCCATGATCCAATGGCCATGATTAAGTGAAGGCAGTGGAGCACAGTGAGTAAAGCACCACCTTCGCATGCAAGTGGTCGTGGGTTTGACCTGCGATCTGCCTTGCACGCACGGATGAAATTTCGTCGCTCGATCATGATCGAGTGATGGAGGAGTCACGTCAGTGCTTTGTGTGCTTCACATCTTTAGTAGGCGTGCACTCGCTCAATTTCAGCTGCGGTATCATGATCAGGTAGAGTAAAGTGAGCCCTGTAGCACGTTGGATGGCGAAGGCCAGATGATGCACGATCTCACGAGAGATCCAATGCACGAAGTGTTGGAACCTTGTTCCACATCTTGTTTTGGTTTTAACAAAATTATTATGGATTAATGTTTGCATTAAGTGTTTTTCAGATTTAGGTGAAGGAGCAAGGCAAACAAGAAATGATGGAGGCATGATCATGTCATGGAGGATGACAAGGATGAGTTGAGGAGAAGAAGATCATCTTCGACCTTAGTTTCTATAGTTTAGATTTTATTTTCATAGATTGTATGCCTTTTAACAAGAGAATGTAACTTAGATCATAAAAATCAATTAGAGATAAATTAGGATTTATATTGCGAACATTTTCAAAGTACGTAATGAATTAAATTACTTAAAAAAGGTACTTGTTAACCCACAAGTACTGGTACTAAAGTTTAGTACCGGTACATGTGAGTTACAGGTTGGGTTTTGTCAAGAAACAAACCTGTACCCTACAAGTACCGGTACTCATGATTAGTACCGGTACTGGAGGTAACAAGTACCGGTACTAATGATCAGTACCGGTACAAGTGGGTTACAAATTTGTGTTAAGAGTTTGAAACCCAAATCTGGAAGCAATGAGTACCGGTATAGGTACTTTAGTACCGGTACCAGGTAGCGGTTGGCTCAAAACTGAACGGCTAAAAAATTAATTCCAACAATGTGAATGTTGGGAATTAATTCCCAACATCTAGTAGGCATCCCAACTAGGTCCTAACTCTATAAATAAACCCTTAGACCCTTAGTTTGCGCATAAGAAATATACAAGAAAGATTAGAAATACAAGAGAAATTCCTAGAGCTATATTTCCCAAATTTCCACCACATATTCAAGAGAGAAAGAAGAAGCTTGTCATTCACTCTCTACATTCTTGCAAGCTCAACGACATGATTTTTTTTCACACATTGTCAAAGTGATTCACGTCCTTTCTAGGCTCTTAAATCGATAATATTATTTTAATTATTGTTGAGAGGCTTAGGTTCTTGTTGTAAGAGTTTTCTTTCTTACACCAGTTTTCACTTGTATTTTGGGCATTTGCTCGTTTGGTTTGTAACAAACCCATTTCTTATACTTGGATTGAGGTAACCCATTAATTACCTCGTTTAGTAGATTGATTTCCTTGGGGTTGAGGGAATCGGGTTAAAAACCCTAAGTTGGGAGGCTTAGGTAGTGGAGTACCCAAGGAAGGGGAACCACTATACATTTTGTGTCCTTTGTGGTTTGATTGTGTTTTGTGCAAATTCTTTCTTGTTATTACTAATTTGTTTGCTTAAGTATTTGCGCATAGCCATATCTTTTTAGATCCTACAAAGTCCACCATACACGTGTGGATAGATGTCTGCTAGATGGTCCAACTCGCTCTAGTCGTCCTCCCAAAAGCGCAATTTCTCTCCATTGCCTAGAATAGGTCTAAGGGGTCCCAATACTCCCTCACAACTTTGGACACCGAATCCCAAAAGGGAGATGCAAGCTGTTGCCTAACCACATTTGCAATCATTCTAGCGCTACCACCATAGGAGTCTCGAACAACACTTTTCCATAACCCCTCATCTGCACGTAGAACAATCACCCCCCATTTTAACAAGAGAGAATCCCCAAACTCACGTAGGGATCTAACACCCAAGCCCCCCTTCTTCTTTGGCGTGCACACCATCTTCCACTTTACAGGCTGTATAAACTGACCATTGTGCACTCGTCCCTTCCCAAAAAATCTTTTACGAATAATATGCAGCCTCTTTATCACCAACCTCAAAAACCTAAACATAGATAGAAAAAAAACAAGGATCGTTGAAAGGACTGAGTTCAATAAAATGAAACATCCCCCCTTCGATGGGAACCGGCTACACCACCCTTGCATCTTTAATGATACCTTCTCAAGTAATTGACTCCAGTTCTTTTTCATCTTCCTTGCTTGCAACGGCAAACCTAGGTACCTGATGGGGAGGGTGGCTATGGGCATTTGCAATATCTAGGACATCTCCTCCTTCTGTCTACACACTCCACCAAAATAAATAAGAGAGGATTTGGCACCATTAATGCTCAAACCTGAAATCGCACCAAATATATCAACAACGCACTTGAGCACCTTTGCCTCATATGATCCCCCTTCTATAAAGAAAACAGTGTCATCTGCAAACTGTAAGATGGGCGTCAAAGCCCTCTGGGAAGATAGGGTGTAGCCATGCAGGTATCCACCCGAGCATGCTTTGAATGTCAACTTTGCCTAAGTGTCCACTACCAAGATAAAAATAAGAGGTGCCACCAGACACCCCTGTCAGACACCCTTCTGTGGTTGAATCCCCGTCCCCATGGGATGCCCATTAATCAATGGGGAGAAGGAAGAGGTGGTAACCGATCTCTTAATCCACTAGACCCACTCCTCAAGGAAGCCTTTGCATCTAAGGATCTTCCACAGATACTGCCATGAAATCGAATCATAAGCTTTAGAAAAATCAACTTTCCACATGAAAGCACTTTTTTTCCTTCTAACCCACCCAGACACCATTTCTTGAGCCAAAATAAAGGATTCTTGCAGAGATCTTCCTTTAAGAAAAGCAGATTGCATAGTACTGATAATATTCTTCACTACCTCTCTCATCCTATTTGCAAGGATTTTGCCAATGATCAAATATATTGAGTTGGATAAAGCTATGGGCCTGAAATCTGTTAACGACACCGCTCCCGGCTTCTTAGGTAGAAGAAAAAGAAGGGATTTATTTATTCTTTCAATCTCGAAGTTTCCCTCTGGAGCTCATCAATCACAGCAAGCACATCCGACTTGACTACCGATAAGAAGGAAGAATAAAAGAAAATAGGATAACCATCCGGTCCAAGGGACCCCTCCACTTTTAGCCCCTTCAAGGCTGATACTACCTCATCTTCTCTAATGTGTCTAACTAGTGACCAACCCTCCTCTTCCCCCAGCCGTGGCATATTAGATTGACTCAGTCTCCGAAGACCCCTCTGCTCCACACATGTAGAATCCAAAAAATACCAGTTGGTCATATTACAAATATCCAGGGGGGAGGTAGCAACATGGTCCCCATAACTAAGAGAGGTAATAAGATTGTATCTTCTTCTAGTGCTTGCAACCATATGGACAAATTTGGTGTTGGAGTCACCCTCCTTCAACCACAACTACCTGGACCTCTGGCACCAATCAATCTCCCTCAGAAGATCCTCTTTGGCTACAATATTGTACAACACTCTGCGCTACCCCTTCTCCTCATCATTCAGCCCAGCCGAATCCTCCATATCTAAAGCCTTCACCCCTTCCAATGCCTCCCTCCTCCTTTGCGCCTTCAACACCCCCATAGTTTTTTTATACTCCATCAACATCAATCGAAGCCCCTTCAGCTTGGATGCTAGCCTTTCGATGGCTATCCCCTCTCCCTCTTGAGCCAACCACCAAGAAGACACCACGCCTTTGAAGCCTTACTCATTGAGTGAAGAGTTTTGAAATTTAAAATAAGAACCCGCCTTCACACCCTCTCCACTCTCCCACACAAGAGGTGTATGATCAGAAAAAGGATGGGCCATGGCCGTCACCGAAGCCATATGGAAAGCTCCCATGAGTTTAATATTACAAAGGAATCTGTCAATTTTGGACATCTGTCCTCCACCACCCCACCAAGTGAAAATTGCACCCGAAGAAGGAATATCAGCAAGCTCCAAACCTGTGACCACTTTCTGGAAACCAAAATTGGATGAGTCCACCATCCCATTTGGCCTATCATCAGAGGATAGTGTGGCATGAAAGTCACCACCCAAGAGCCAGGTAGCTCCCTTCACCCAATTAGCAATCTCACACAATTCATCCCACAACATTGGCCTCTCCCCCTAGTTACACGGCTCATAAATAGAGGTAATATGAAGAGAAATGATATCAGAAACTCTAGTTAACCTACAAGTGATAGAAAACTGCCCCATCCTCACATCAACCAATCAAAGTTTTGCAGAGTTCCACCACACACAAAGTCCCCCCTCACGTCCTTCAGACAGAATACATTTCAAGGAAAATTCCCCTACACCCATCAAAGGCTGCCATTTCATAGCATCTTCACGATCAACATGAGTCTCCTGTAAGCAATCACAATCCACTCCCCATTCGTGAAGATACCTCAACAAAGTGCCACTTCTTCCACGATCTCTCAACCCCCTCACGTTCCAAGTCAAAACCTTCAACATGATGGATTGGCCATACCCTCCTGCCCTTCTTCCCTACGTGCAACCTGGAGCACCTTCTCCAGTTGGTTGACATCAACCTACACTGGACCACAACTCCTAAGGTGGTGCCTCCCCTTGCTAGCATGTCCTCCTCTAGTGGGGGAGGAGGACCCCACCTTATACTTGGCCTCCTCTGGGGTAGAGAATATAAAAGTATCCCGCACCACATCCTTGGATGTTGACTCATCCATCTGCTTGTAAATCACCATGGCCCCTGTCATATCTTCTACCTGTATACATGTGGTCTCTACCTCTGGCTCTTCCATAAATTTTCTTTCTTTTTGGTCACTACCCCTGACACCTTTTTCAACACCAATCGGCCTCCACTACATGGCCTCTCCTGTTGTCGTCTCTAGATGACCCCTCATCACATTGTTGTTTCCTGCTTTTGGAGGAGTAGTCTTCTCCACATGAAGATGCAGAAACCATGAAGACCCACCACACCTGAGAACCACCCTATTGTCATAGAATGGTCCACCATGCTTCAACCTCACTTCCACCTTCACCGAACTCCCATCCCCCTCCTCAATAACAATCTACACACCCTCCTTCAAGAAGGCAAAACCTGCCACAATACTATCCACTACAGCATAGGAGAGCAAATGTAAAGGCACTCCAAAAATTTCAACAAAGCCATCACAATCAAAGAACCATCAAACGGTGAAACCAAATGCCAAATCACCAAAATTGAACCCATTGATGAGGATCAAAACTTCAAAGAGTCAACATCCTCCTTCTCCAACTCGAGAACCACGAACCTCGATGGCTTTAGGGCACATCTTCCATGAACACGAAGGGATGGGTAGAGATCTTACGAGGCCACAAAGATCGTCCAAGGTCGGTCCTCCAGCCATGACCTCCCTAACAAGAGCTTCTTGAAGGCACTCCTTTGCTGCAAGGACTTCCCTGGAGACCGACACTTCAACATCCATGGAGGGACCCAGAGGTGACAAAGGAGGTCATCCCCATGCACATGCACCATGCATGTAAGTCCCATGTGGTCAAGAGTCTCCCACACCCATGCGTCGTGTCTCCTCTTCACGTCGACTAGGAATTAAGCCCCCTCCTCCACACATCTAGGTGGTCCCGTCGCCCTCTCCATTGGACACATGTGGCCATCTCCTACACGTGGAACGTCGATGTCGAAGTCCACCACATTGAAGACACACGAGGGCATTGCGGCAGTTCGCAGCCATGTGACCCCTCTCCCTACACCAGTAGCAAAGAATACCTCCACCCCCTTTCTAGAGAAGCCTCCAGCGCCCATATGTCCACACAGCCTCCTTTCCTTCGTCGGCGATGGACTCCCTCCCCCACAGTGATGGTGACCCATGACCCACATCCATTCGTCGCTCGTCGCCCAGTCGTTCCCCAGAGATGCCATCGAAGGGATTGCTGTCATGGCACTCGAGGTCTGACAGAGGAAGATGGGTTGGTGGTCACATGAAGTCGACCAAGAAAGTTCATGCACAGGGATGTTGTCCGCCTAGGTCAAGCACGGCAACGTCGTTCTCCCAGGTCATGTGCAGCAGCATCACTCCAATAATCCTTACGTGGCGTCGGCCGAGAAGGGGATCAAGATAGCTCCTTGTTTTGTGATGCAAGTGTATTTTTTTGTGCTTTCTATTCTCCCAAGACTTTTACTAAGCTTTTATTTTCTATCTTGAGTGATTTAGCTATGTTATGCATTTCAAAGAAAGCTTCTAAGAATTCATCAGGTGAAAAAGATGTTACCACATCTTCTAGGACCATGAGTCCTAGAAGAGCTTCTTCACTGGAGGTCTCTTCTTCCTCTGAGCTTGAGTCAGACTCATCCCAGGTTTCTTGAAGAGCCTTCTTCTTCCCTTCCCTTCTTGGGAATTTCTTCTGCTATGTTTCCTTCCTGAGGAGTGGACAATCTTTTCTGATGTGTCCCTTCCTTTTGTAGTTATAGTAGATGATGGTGTCTTCCTTGCATTCTTCTTTCTTCTTTCTCCAATTCCTCTTGTTCTTAAGGAACTTCCTTAACTTCCTTGAGAGAAGAGCTATATCTTCTTCATCTTCACTTGACATATTTACTAACTGATCGTTGGCTTCAAGAGCCACAATCTTGTTCTTCTTCACTCCTTCATTCTCATGCTCCTTCATATGTTGAAGCTGAACCTCATATGCCATTAGACTACCAACAAGATCATCTAGTTTTAAAGTAGATAGATCCTTTGATTCTTGGATGGTTGTGGCCTTCGTCTCCCAGTCGCTAGTGAGTGACTGGAGGATCTTTTTTACCAAGGCTTCATTTTATATGTCTTGATCCAGATTCCATAGAGAGTTTACAATATCCATAAATCTTATAAACATCTCCTTGATGGATTCACCTTTCTTCATCCTGAAAAGCTCATATTTTTAAGTTAGTAAATGTAGGATCTAAAAGGTACACTGGAAGAAGGGGATGAATAGTGTGGTAAACAAAAAATATGCAAATAAAGTAAACCACAAAATATAACACCAGATGTATAGTGGTTCCTCACACTTGGGTACTCCACTACCTAAGTCTCCCGACTTAGGATTTTTAACCCGATTCCCTCAACCCGAAGGGAATCAATTTACTATAAATGAAGGTAATTAACGGGTTACCTCAACCCAATTACAAGATTGAATAAGAATAAAAAATACAGGTGTAAGCAAGCAACAATAAAGCTTACAACTAAGTTCCTAAGTCTCCAACAAGCATTTTCTTAATAGAATGATTATATACTAATCTAATGAAAGCACACTAAAGTGAAAATAGATTTTACGATGAACAAAATTGCCTGAAAAAGGTTTGTTGCAAAGAGTATCGCCTTGAAGAAGAATGCAATAAAACAACAATCCTTGCAGCTTGAATTGTGAAATCTGGGAATTAGGAGCAAGGAGATATTTTTGCTTGTGTTATGTGCAAATGACACACACAAGGTGTTTACATAAGCCACTAAACACCTTCCCTACAATTACTAGCCGTTAGGGGCAAAATGTGAAGATTAGAGATAGGATTAATTGCAAAATAGCCGTTCAGATTGGGCACAACGGTTAGTTGGTACCAATACTAAAGTTGTGGTACCAGTATTGACTGCTCACAGTTAACTAGCAGTCAACCCAACAAAGCCTGGGTACTGGTACTCATCATGGATACTGGTACTCAGAGCTTACAATTGAGTACCGACAAAGTCACTAGGTACCAGTACTCATGATGAGTACTGGCACTTGTGACTCACAGATTTGGGTCATGAAATAAACTGTGACCTACATGTATCGGTACTGGTGATTAGTACCGGTACTTGTAAGGTCCAAGCACTTCTCAAGTCTTCAAACTGTGAGCACCTGGTATCGGTACTCATCATGTGTACCGATACTTGTTGTTCACAGTTTGGCACTAGAACCCAAACCTATGCCAAGTACCAAGAATGAGCTTTGTTCATCAATGTAAGTGAAATTTGAATGTAAATACATGTTCAATATGACAACGAAATGATATTAATTTCAAACAAATAGCAGAATGGGAGTATTATTCCTACTTATCTTTATTTTGATTTTAATTCCTAAGTCATTTTTCTTGTAAAGAGACATACACAATCTAGATTACAAGATATATGAACAATATGAAACTAGTCTTCATTCTTCATGCCATCATCACTTCTTTCATTCTTCCTAAATCCTATGATTTCCTGAAGATAACACTTCATAAACCCATTAGATTTAAAGTGATTTTTTTAACACTAAAACATAAAAGAGAAGTGGAACCAGGTTCTAACAGTAAATTTATGCAAGTTTCTTTTACCTTAGATGTTCCCTCGTGGGTGACTTCTAAGATGCTCCATATTTCGTGAGCTATCTTGTATGCTGATACATGATTGAACTCTTCCTTAGAGAGTCCACAAAAGATTGCATTCATGACTTTTGCGTTGTACGTTGCCAGTTTCTTTTGATCTGGAGTTGCTGCTACTCTTTCCTTAATTTCTAGTCATGTGTATTTGGAGGTCATGACGTCCCACACCTCGTAGTGCATAGATTCCAAAAATATTTGCATCTAGGTCTTCCAATAGCCATAGTTCGTTCCATCAAAAAGTGGAGGTCGAACTATTGACTGCCCCTCAGCATATGTGTTAACAAATGACTTTGACATTTTATGGACGGTCTGGCTTTGATACCAAATGAGATTGCCTGCGTATCTTAATGGATACTAGAGGAGTGGAGTGAATAGTATCACCTTTTAAAAAAAGTTTAAATACAATAATAGCGAAGACAATTCAAACCATAAAAATTCAAGCACAGAAGACACCTGGATTTATAGTGGAAACCCTTCCTGGGTGAAAACCACTACGTAAGCCTCTCAACCTAGGATTTTTTCGACTAGTCATGACTAGTCAATCCACTAATGTACCACTTGAAACGAGTGTGGCACAACTACTTACAATAGTCCCTTCTCTTTACAACCTGAAGAGAAGCACAAAAACAACGGAACCTTCCCAACAACTTGGGATCCATAATCAAAGCAACAAGTAATATAAAAAAAATATAATCTTATGAAACCTCAAGGAAAGTCAAATCGCATTTTAGCAGATGTTCAAGTTGACGTGCTTTGGAAAGTGTGAAAGCAGAAGCGCAGAAGCACTTTGAGAGAAAGCACAAGAGCTCTTTTTCTAGATGGATTTATCTTTGAAAGTGTATTTGAAAAAGGCTACGTACGACCTCTATTTATACTAGGAAATCGGCTAGAAAAGGAATTCAAATTGGTCGATCAAAATGAGTTTTGGTCGATCAAAGTAGTTATTTGATCGATCAATGATTGGTCGATTAGTTAACCTAAATGGTCAATCAAAGGTGTAATTATCAATTTCCTAAAATGGGTTGTTTTAATCAATTAACTAAGCTGGTTGGTCGATCAATTTTATTATTTGGTCAATCAATTACCCTAAAAACTTATTTTTATGTAAAGCACGAAAAATCGTTTGAAACTTATTTGAGGCTCCTTATAAGATAATCTAGACTCAATAAAAATAAAAAGACACTGAGAAGAAATCAGCAATCTTCTAGTTTTAATCCATGAGAGAGTCCTGGAGGATTAGTCTTATAGATAGCATAATTTTGGTGCATCAAAATAGAGACACTTACATTTTCATATTTTTTCGACTCTTTGGACTTAGCATCCATGGACAACTGGTCTGCATTTGCGCCTCACTTTTGATGAATGAAACAAAACTCCTTATCATTTTAATTACCTTTTTTAATACTATTTTGACATATCCTTTTCAAGTTTACGCCCAGCTAGAGGTGTTAAACTCAGCACTTATATATATTTTTCAAAAAAAAAATCTTTATACAAAGCATATTTCCTTTAAATGTTATGCATTTATAGGTATTGGATATACTGAAAGCCAGACACTCAAATGTTATTCCAGGTGACCTCTACCCATTTTCTTTACATTTATTTTCATGCATGAGGACATGCAAGAACTTAGGCATGCGGGGGTAATGTATTTGCTGAGTAACTTTTATCAATACCTAGAAACTCCTACGATTTCATGTTTTTTTTTTTAAGTTGAAAAATAACAAAAATAAAGTTTTTATCCCTATAAATAGTATGTTTTGCATGTCTCCAACTAAGTTGAGTGTAGAGATTAGGTGCTTCGAATTAATCAAGACAAGAGGTTAGTAAGGAACCTTAGACCACAAAGCCTTGCAGGCTATAGTTAACTTAATCAGTCAAGGATGACCCACTAGATTTGGGTTTGATTTGATTCTTCATGAATCTAGTTAGCAAAAACCAAAGGTCTAAGGGTAAGAAAGTATAGGGCTTTGTTGTCCACTCTATGGATTTGAGACTAAGTAACCTAAGCAATCTAAAAATTCACACACATTAGAATTGACCTTAAGGTATCAGAAACCGTGAAAACACAAATATCACTAGGATCGAATTTGTGTCCTCTTCACCCTAAGGATCTTCGTAGGGTGATTCTTGAAAGGATGAAGGATGAGCCACTCACAGAGAAAAATGAATTAGAAAACAAAAAAAACCAAAAATAAAAAAAGAGAAGTTGGGAAAAGTTCATGTTAATAAGCCCCTCATTACAAATGGGTGTTGTTCCACTAAATAAAAGCATCTCTCTAGACATGGATGCTACTCCTTAAATAATTTGACACCTCGCCACATATGGGTGTCTTTTTCATTCCAAAAATAAAAAATATATATAGAAAAGAAAAGAAATATAGAGAAAAATAAATTAGGAAAAGAGACCTAGGATCCAACTAGGGAGATATACACGAATGAGTGTTGACCTTGGGATAGAAACTGGTGGGGAGAAAGCTACCAAATTTGAGTAAAGCCAAACAAAAGGTGCAAATTGGGTTGACTATGATTGAATTTAGATGCCTTGAGATCTGCATTTTTACAACATCGGATGCCTATAATGAAGGTCCTGCGAATCTAAGCGGTATACTAGAGGGGAGGGGTGAATAGTATCACTCGACAATTTAAAAATAGTAACTACGAGATAAATTCAAGGCACAGAAAAATCATGCACAAATGCACCTAAATTTATAGTGGAAACCGTCTCGGATAATAGTCACTACCTAAGCCTCCTAACTTAGGATTTTCCCAACTAGGCAATGCCAGTCAATCCACTAATTCACCACTTGAATGAGGGTGACACCTCTTACAAGAATCACTTCTCTTATCAACCTATAGAGAAGCACAACAATGGATCTTCCCAACAACTTGGGACATGAATCAAAGCAGTAGATAAAGATAAGTACAATAAAGTCCTATGGAACCTTAAAAGAAATTGAACTAATATTTTCACAAAGGTATTTTGATCAGTGTGCTTTTTGAAAGCATAGAAGCAGAAGCGCAAAAGTATTTGAAGGAAAGCACAAGCACTCTTTTTCTAGAGTATTTTCTTCTTTGAATGTGTTGTTAAAAAGGGCTATCACGGTCCTCTATTTATACTAGAAAATCGACCTCAGTAGGAAGTTTGGTCAATCAATTAAGGTAGTTTGGTCGATCAAAATAGCTTTTGGTCTGTCAAACTAGTTATTTGATCGATCGCCTATTAGTCGATCAATTAAGTTAATTGTTCGATTAAAGGTACCTTAATCAATTTCCTAATTTGAATAGATTTGATCGATTAACAAGGATTTGGTCGATCAAAGCCATTTGGACAATCAATTAAATTATTTGGTTGATCAATTAACCTAAAAACTTGATTTTAGAAATTTACATTTAGTGCGAAAATCATTTGAGGTTCCTTACAAAATAATCTAGACTCAAGGAAAAGTAAAAGACTCAACGAGAGACTGCAGCAAGCTCTTTGCACCTTTCTAGGAGTCAACGAAAGAGTCTTGAAAGATTAGTCTCCACAGATAACTTAATTTTAGTGTATCAAAACAAAGGTACTTACATTCTCTCCCTTTTTTATGACAACAAACTTATAATTATGCATAGAGAGAAAGCTAAAAATTTTAAAAATTAAAAACATGCATAATATCTCCCCCTTTTTGTTTCAGCAAAAAGTAAGTAAAATAGATAATTTCAACTTCTATCTTCTCCTTAATTAGGTAGATGAAGCAATAATATAAATAACTTATAGCTCAACTATTGAAATATTTAAGTATGTAGCTAAGCTAAGAAAATATACGCATTTGAACTATATAAATAAAGTAGAACAATCTAGTCCACATAAGTTCTACAGAGCAGAAAATACTATGAAGCACTATATAGATAATAGTCCATAGTAATATATGAAAACTACTTTAAAGAGGACATGAATGCATCCAAGGTGCTCTAGAGGTCTGTGAGAAGATCGAGGTCCATCGAGTCTGAGCGATTTGTGGAGGTTAGACGGCCAAGACAGAGGCATCTCTGAGCGGATGAAGACAGCTTCGATTGCCTAACTATCTGGCGAGGAGGAATGATCTGCTGATCTGTCACTGCTGGAGGAGGAGGAGGAGGAGGTGCTGCAGAGGGAGGAACTGTAGTCAAGCGGTGAGGACAAGGAGACTGTTGAATGTGGAAAACTATGCATTCATAATTGGATTTGAAAACCCATCGTTGTAGTTCGAGTCGCGAAGAAATCCATTCAACAAATAAAATTTATACCGAAAAATCCATAAAGAAGTTCCAGGTCAAACACATGGAGGCAAACGTTTGATTAAAAATACGCATTTGTTTTCTTTGTCATGAAACAGAATAGCTGGTCGAAAACTAGCTATCTATTTAACAAATAATAAATAGAAGAGAGAAAGAGAATATTACAAACAAAAGCAAAAGAGATATAGAATAAACATGGATCTCATTATAAGAAGTTGTTCATTACACTACTCATTACGACTACAAAGCGGTAAATCTACTCTAGAAAGAAGTAAAAAGAATTGGGAGAGAAGTATCCTCGTCGACAATCGCTTGGAGGATGAGCCGGATGGGACGACGCCTGGAAGATGGAGGATGAGGCAAGAAGGAGGACAAAGTGGGAGGAACGGGAACGAAGCAACACGTCATCGTTGTCGTGGGATCTGCTTCTCGAATGTAGTGAGAGGACAACCGCAGGAAGCTCCACAAAGGGGGACGAAGGTGGAAAAATCAAGATTTCTACTCTAGAGGAGCATCCCGGGTGTGGGATAAGCTCTTGGAGCTTTGGAAGGGGTGAGAGAAGAGAAGGGATGAGAAATTCGTAGGGTAGGGGTCCCATTTTATAGTTGGAAGGAGTGGGGGCATTTTGGACATTTCAACATCAAAAGCATTAATTCAGGACCTTTAGTGATGGATTTATCTGTCACTAAAGGCCTGAAAGTGGCCGACGTGTGCACACTACGCGTGCCCGCTCACCTTCAGCGCCTCAAACGCATGCACGCATTTGCGCACGTTCAATCATTCAATCCTAAGATCGAATGGCTTAAACCGCTCCTCGCCAGCGCTGCGCGCCCGCGTGCAATTGGGCGTTCGCGCTATGCGTATGATCGCACATGGGCGCTATCGGCTGATCCTCGTCGCTCGATGCCAATCACACGGCTGCAATGGCGCACCCGCACGCGAGGAGGGGACACCGCTCTTGCGAATCAAACCCTCACCTCCTGCCTTCGCAGCGCCTTAGCTGCTGCACTATGCATGCAGTTGAGGCTCGTTGATGATTTTGTGCTCGTCTGATCTCAACCATTGGATCTTCATCCGACAGTCGAGATCAAGCGTTGCTTATGCTTTCAGAAGAGGAGAGGTGCTGGATGAGCGGCGACGTGATGCATTCTCGACCGTTGGATGGGCATCCAACGGCAGAGATTTGTCGAGCGGGTGAAGAAGAAGAGCTGTGGCCGATGTTGGGTGACTATGATGGTGCCACGTGGCACCATCTAGGCCGTCCATCTTCTGAGTATTGTAGATGGTGCCACAGGTGTCGAATTGGACCGATTTTCATGTCGGTAGGCTGCGATCGTCGATCCGAACCCATCCGTGTGGTCGGATTTGTCGTCTAAGGTGTGGATTAACACAATCTTGGCCCTTGATCTTCAAGGTTCCTCAGTCTCTATCTGGTGCTACGGATGTCCGATCAGGGCAATCTTGGAGTCGTTAAACTCTAATCGTTGCCCTAATCAGATCTGTATGGTTGGATCTTCGATCTGAGGCCCCGATTAACAAGTTGCCCTGTCCCTGGACATAAAAGGAGACAATTAACCTACATTTTATTCAGACTAACTTAAATGGAAGATGATGAATGTTATGCAATATTTATAGTATGTGATGCAATTCTATGCTTAAGAACATGCATACATAGACAGTTTATGTGATATAAAATGTTTACATCACACCCATATGCCTATCTTTTGCTTGTCCCTAGCAAAACTATGTGCTATTTACAAGAGAATTAAGTTAGATTTTTTGGGCAATGGTTATTTTCAACACTTAGGGATTTCAACTAGGACCTGAACTACAGAGACACAACAGCACCTGAGTATCTGCCAAAATGAAGATCGCCCCAAGATCTCGCCTTTATTCAAAGAAGGATGTTTTTTTCTCTTTTTCTTCTTTTCTAATTGTTTTCGGATTTTTGAGTTCAGGGTTACAGAACAGCTTTCTACGACCACTCAACCTGCCCAAGACTTGATGAGAACCCTAAGTTCTAAGCATTTTTTTGTGAAAGTGATAGACTCGTTGATTGGCAATCAAAACGGACTTCAGGTTTCTACGCTCCTAGGTGACCTTAAAAAGGGAGTTCTGCTTAATGGTGTATCTTTACAACCGGTAGCTTTCTCCCTACTTTTATTTTTTATGGGGCTAACACAAGGGTGAATCCAGTGTATATCTCCCCGACTTATTTTACTTCTTCGCTTCTTCCTAAGTGTTTTGGGAATTTTTAGTGCATTTCTTGAGCTGGGTTATGGACAACCAATCGATGAGCTGTTACCACCAACAACTTGCTAGCCATACTCGTGTAGTGAAGTGTGGCTTATTTCTTTTATTTCTTTTTCTTTCTTTTCTCCTTTTTCTTTTTCTTTTTCCTTTCTTTTTAACTTTCTTTTTTTTTTTAAAAGTAGGTGGCTTCCTTAGTCTAAGATTTACCTAAGGGCAGCAAGAATAGAGTGGTCCAGTGAGTAGGCTTTGGACAACCTACCTATGGGCTGTTACCCACGATAACTTGCCAGCCATATCACCCTAGAAGGTTCATTAGCTACCCAATTTCCGTTAAGACCGTCGAACAACGAGTTAGTGACGAATAGTGTGTAGATGCTTAGACTTAAAGTTCCCTCAAATCAGAGGACAGGTTGCTAAGTCGTGTACTTATCACCCAAACTTATTTAATCAAATTAAAATAGAATTTAGGATGGCAAGGACTCGATAAACAAATCCACATTTTAGTGGATACCCAGGCTGATTAAGTCTGAAGACCTGAAGAGTCTTCATGTTCAAATCATACAGTTTTATTTCCGAAGATTGAAAATTTTCTAAAGCCCAAGTTCTCTTTCCTAATTCCATAATTTTTTTATACAAATAAAAAAAATAAAACGAATCTACGGAGCTAATGAAGTAATTCAGAGATGAATATCCACCCCCCATGCCTATTTAATGCAATGTCTTCATTGTATTAAAAAGACATGAAACAGAGTGGAGTAGAGTAGAAAGCACCTGAATTGCGTGAATAACAGGTCCGCTCTGAGATAAACAGAAACTGTATGCATGCTGAATTTAGTGCCTTCAGCTAGGCAGACTATACAAAGAAGAGAAATAAAGAATTCACAGGTGCAAGTCAGAATTAGAATAAAAAGATGCAACCTAAGACCTGCCAGTAGATGTCCATAGATGTGGACTAGATTGTGATGTAGACCCATACCCCATGGTCAAAAATATCTAAGGTTCTGGATAAAAATTACCAAAAACCTAAAATCAGTATGCAAGCAGGGTCGGGCTTGCGATTTATGTGGATGCAACCCAAGACCAAAAAGTCGGCTTACAGAGAAATCAAGCTCAAAAGGATAATCAATGAATGTGTGCTTGGGTTGGTCATCCTCAGAACAAATGTCATAAGGGTCCTCATTTGATGGTTTCAACTTAATTGGAACCCTTAGACTCGATCTTCTACTTCCTCCGGACTTTGCTTCCCAAATCAAAATTTCCCAGATTCTATCCTCGTCATTCAGAATGTCAAATTCTGGGACCTCTTGCATATTAATCATTCCATCTGAAATTTCCAAGTCTAAAAGAGGTGACTGAATCAAAATTGACTTGGGTCTAATTATCTCAAAAACAGAATCATCAGTAAGCTCAATAAGGTGTAACTGACAATTGGGGCATTGAATTGAATCCTTTAGAAAATATGATTTTGAATTCGTCATGTGAGCCCCAATAAGATCAGTTTCCTCAGTTATTGGGCCATCATATGATCTATCTGATTCCTCAAGCCCAGTTGTCTCATAGAAATCATGTTCTGTAAACTCACATTAGACTTCGCAAATTGATTCTTCACCCTTACTCAAAGAAATCTAAACCTGCATTAATGTACATCCAAAAATCATCCATCACTTTTTGGTCCATGGAGACATATGTTTCTTCGTACCCCAGCTCAAGGATCTCAGGTGAAGAAATCAGATCATCCTTAATTGGTTGCTCTAAATCAATCTGGTCAGCCTCATAACGCGTGTCCCCCCCAACAGGTGCTTGAACAGGTTCTGACATTGGCTCTCCTAAAGGGCGTTCATCCTGGGAATCATCCCATGATTGAATTAAAGCAACCACAAATCTCATTCTCAATTTCACTAACTTCTCAAGTAAAAACTCACTTGGGTTCTTATCCTTAACATCCTGGAGCCAATCCAACAAATACTTGTTCAGATCATCAATCATTTCAATCAGGGGCTCCAATTCTTCAATGCAAGGTATTGGTTGAACTTCTAAAGATTGTATAGTATTCCTCAAGTTAGCCAAAACCTTATCTTGGACCTGGTTAACCTGAACCAAATAGTTTGGTTCAGGGTTGGGTGGGTTTGGGATCAGTGCAGAAGAGTTAACGAATTGAGATTCGTTATACCCTTCCTGATAATAGGTCATTTCAGATTGCTCAAAAGGTGGTGATGACCTAAAGGTAGTGTATTCAGAGGATGGGTAAGGACCAGTGTATCCTTCTTGATTGTAGATCGTATTAGGTTGTTCATGAAAGGGTGGCGATCTATAATCGATGTGGCTCGAAGAAGGGTAGAAATCACAATTATGGTGTTTAAGGTTTGACCCCGAACATGGAGGTCCAGAACTGTATCCCTAATCCGAGTTATCCCAACTAAGAGATAGTTGATTATAGTACAAGTTAGGATAATCGTCATGTTCAGGATAAGTCATAACAGGAGGGAAAGAGTGCGAATGTGTATGAAATGTGCAAAGATTCATGATAGACGGGAGGAAGAAAGGTGCCCTGTAATACAAACAATTAAACCTATCCTTAAGTGAGCTAGCCTAAAGACCTACAGACTCCTAGAACCTATTTTGAGATAAAGAAATGATTTAATTTACTTCTGTCCATTCAATCCAACCAGTTAGAGGGAGGGACTGGGGAGAAGGTTCTTCCTTTGGCTTGCGCCTCTGATTCCTAGTGTACCCCCCAGCTGCGATCGTTTGATTCTGCTCCCCTAGCTAGACGTCAGAATGAACAGTAGAAATGGACTAATCGAAAATAATCTCATTCTGAGCTTCAAAGAGCGAGTCAAATCCTTAAGGCCAACGTCTACTCTATTTTATTTAGGATTAGGTTTGAATGTGCTTTGGAATGTGATGGGCCCTTTATCTGGGTTGTGCCCTTAATGATTGATTGATGTGTGTGTGCGTGCACAACCAGTGGTTTTCAAGCAAGATTATCTTTTATGGGGTGAATTTTAGGGTTCAAATCTTACTCAGTAGCTTTTAGGATCAACTTTAGGTATTTTCAAACAAGTTTTGTTGACACACCAAGTTCTGCAAGCATAGGTGAAGATATTTTCCTTTGAATCTTAAAAGAATGTGGAGAGCCTGGTAAATCCCTAAGAGTTGAACCTATGTGGCAGCTACTTAATGAGTTGATTTTAGTTGAAGTAGTGCGGCCCAATCAACTCAAACAATCGGCCCATTGCACTACTTAATTAGGCACACAAGTGATTACCTAATATGATTTCTACTCAATTATGTGTTTGGGTGTGTGTACCGGTTCCAAAGATCAGTTTACTGGTTGAGTTTGAAAATCAATTGAGGTTGTGTACCTTTGTGAGATTTTTATTTTTATTTTTTTCTTTTTAAATGCAAAGGGTAAGGCAGGTGTAGGTGTCAAACAAACAATCAAAACTAACCTTAGCATTTATAAGAACACCTAGGTTGATTTATGTTTGTGTTATTATGTGGTGGAATGAAATCTAATGGGAGGGAGGTGGGGGTAAACTTACAGAACCTTTAATAGCACTTTGCTCCAATCTACTGCATTTGCTCATCTCAAAAGAGTTCTGCAATCACAATAAGAAAGGAGAGAAGTGAGGTAAACGATTCGTAAGTCAGAAAATGCGAAGAATCAAAGAGCGTTGCCTCCCCGGCAACGGTGCCAAAATGTTGAACGCGGAAAACTACACGTTTGTAATTGGATTTGAAAACTCATCATTGTAGTTCGAGTCGCGAAGAAATCCGTTCAACAAATAAAATTTATACCGAAAAATCTGTAAAGAAGTTCCGAGTCGAACACAGGGAGGCGGACGTTTCATTTAAAATACACATTTGTTTTGTTTGTCACGAAACAGAATAGCTGGTAGAAAACTAGCTATCTATTTAACAAATAATAAATAGAAGAGAGATAGAGAATATTACAAACAAAAATAAAAGAGATGTAGAATAAACATGGATTTCATTATAAGAAGTTGCTCATTACACAACTCATTACGACTAGAAAGTGAAAAATCTATAATAGAAAGCGGTAAATTAACTCTAGAAAGCAGTAAAAAGAATGGGGAGAGAAGTATCCTCCTTGATGATCGCTTGGAGGATGAGTCGGACGGGATGACGCTTGGAAGACGGAGGACGAGGCAGGAAGATGGAGGACGAAGTGGGAGGAACGGGAACGAAGCAACACATCATCATCATCACGGGATCTGCTTCTCGAATGCAGAGAGACGATAACCGTAGGATGCTCCACAAAGGGGGACGAAGGTGGAAAAATTAAGATTTCTACTCTAGAGGAGCATCCCGAGTGTGGGACAAGCTCTTAGAGCTTTGGAAGGGGTAAGAGAAGAGAAGGGATGAGAAATTCGTAGGGTAGGGGTCCCCTTTTGTAGTTGCAAGGAGTGGGGGCATTTTGGACATTTCAACATCAAAAGCATTAATTCAGGACCTTAAGTGATGGATTTATTCATCACTAAAGGCCTGAACGTGGCCGACGTGCATGCACCGCGTGCACCCCCTCACCTTCAGCGCCTCAAACACATGTGCATGTTCATGCATGCTCAGCCGTCCGATCTCAAGATCGGACGATTTAAATCGCTCCTCACCAGTGCCTCACACCTGCATGCGATCGGGCATCCGCGCTATGCATCTGATCGTGCTAGGCGCTATCAGCTGATCCGCGCCGATCGATGCCAATCGCACAGCTACGATGGCACGCCTGCACGCTAGGAGGGGACGCCGCTCTTGCGAATCGAACCCTCACCTCCTGCCTTCGCAGCGCCTTAACTGCTGCGCTACGCGTGCAGTTGAGGTGCGTTGATGATTTTGTGCACGGTCGATCTCGGCTGTTGGATCTTCATCCGATGGTCAAGATCAAGCGTTGCTTATGCTTTCAGATGAGGAGAGGTGCTGGATGAATGGCGACATGGCGCATTCTTGACAGTTGGATGGGCATCCAACGCCAAAGATTTGTCGAGCAGGTGAAGAAGAGCTGTGGCCGGTGCTAGGTGGCTATGATGGTGCCACGTGGTGCCATCTAGGCCATCCATCTTCTGAGTGTTGTAGATGGTGCCACGGGTGTCAGATTGGATTGATTTTTGTGCCGTTAGGTTGTGATCATCAATCCGAACCCATCTGTATAGTCGGATTTCTCGTCTGAGGTGAGGATTAACACCATCTTGGCCCTTGATCTTCAGGGTTCCTCGATCTCTATCTGGTGCTACGGATGTCTGATCAGGGCGATCTTGGAGTCGTTGAACTCCAATCGTTACCCTAATTAGATCTGTATAGTTGGATCTTCGATCCGAGGCTTCGATTAACAAGTTTCCCTGTCCCTGGCCATAAAAGGAGATAATTAACCAACATTTTATTCAAACTAACCTAAATGCAAGATGATGCATGTTATGCAATATTTATAGTGTGTGATATAATTCTATGCTTAAGAACATGCATAAATAGATAATTTATGTGATATAAACATGTTTACATCGGAGGCCTGTGAAGTCACTGTTGCATGCCATGAATAGACTCTGCAAGTCTATCCAAGAACTATCCTTGAGAATTCAGGCAGTCGGATACCTAATGCCCTTCATGCATAATACAGGGTGAATCGCTGGATTTCAACACCTTACCACCCCCAGACGAATGGACAAGCCGAGGTCTCAAATAGGGAGATCAAGAATATTCTTTAGAATACGGTTAGGCCTGATAGGAAAGACTAGACCCAAAAGCTTGATTATGCTCTTTGGGCCTACCGTACAACATACAAGATGCCTATTAGTATGTCTCCGTTCTGTCTGGTGTATGGCAAGGCATTCCATCTTCCCATAGAAGTTGAACATCGGGCATTTTGGGCAGTAAAGAAATGTAATCTTGGCCTAGACTTAACTGGGAAGACCAAGAAACTCCAACATCTGACTTGGAGGAGCGTAGAAATGATTCCTACAAGAATGCCAAGATTTATAAGGTAAGGACCAAAGCTCTTCATGACCAGATGATGTCCCACAAGAGCTTTGAGTCGAACCAAAAGGTCTAGCTCTGTGATTCTCAACTTAAGCTCTTTCCCAGCAAACTTAGATCCAAGTGGAATTTCCCATTCATTATCGATCGGATATTTCCAAACGAAGCCATTGAAATCTCTGACCCTAAGATGGGTAATTCTTTCAAGGTGAATGGGAAACAACTCAAACCTTATGTTGACCCTGTTATTCTTAAACCCATCTTAGACAAGGTTTCCTTGACCTTGATCTGACTATTTTATCACCTAGATGATGACAATAAACTCAACACTTGTATAGTCTGTTTTGGAGCTACCCGAGTAATCAAGGAATTCAGGTGATATCTTATTCTGCCTTTTTCATGCATTTATTTTTATAGTGAGGACATTACATCAACTAGGCATGGGGAGGTCGATACAAGTATGTCTAAGTTAATTTTTGTCTGCTCTTTATAAAATTTTTCAATTTATTCTAGTTAAAAAAAGAAAAAAAAAGAGAATTAGGAAAAGAGAACTTAGGCATTAGGAGTTTTTCAACCTTAGGAAACGATACAGTAGGACATGAATACTTATACTCTTCAGGCCTATGGGCTTAATTAGCCTGAGTGTCCACTAAAATGTGGACTTATTTCTCGAGTCCTCACCAATTTAAAGTTTATTTTAAGTGGTAAAATACAGTAGGGTGCTAAGTATGCGACTTATCAATCTGACCTCTAATTTGAGGGAACTTATAGTTTAAGCATCTATATACTATTTGCACTAACTCGCTTCTCTACGATTTTAACGGAAATTGGATAGCTAATGAACTTTCTAGGATGGTATGGTTGGCAAGTTGTCGTGGGTTTGACGCCCCATTGGCCGGTTGTCCAAATCCCAGCCACATGACCAATTCTATTTGCTTGTTGCCTTTAGGTAAATCTTAGATCAGGGAAGCCACATACTCAAAAAAAAAAAAGAAACAAAAAGAAAAAAAAGAAACAAAAAAGATAGAAAAAAGAAGAAAAAAATAAATGAGCCACACTTCACCACATGAGTATGGCTGGCAAGTTATTATGGATTTGACACCCTATTGGCCACCTAGAGCCCAGTTCACAAAATGCACAAAAAAATTCCTAAACAGTTTAGGAAGAAGTAGGGAAGTAGAATAAAACAGAGAGATATGCACTGGGTTTACCCTTATGTTGACCCCATAAAAATAAATATAGGGAGAAAGCTACCGGTCGAATAAATACACGCTTAGGAAGAATTTTTTCCATTAAGGGTCACCTAGGGCTGTAGAAACCTGAAGTCTATTCTAATTGCCAATTAGTGAGTTTATCACATTTTCACAATAAGATGCTTGGCACTTAGAGTTCTTTTGAGTCTTGGGTGGGTTGGGTAGCCGTAGAGAGTTGCCTTGAAACTCTAAACTCAAAAATCCAAAAAGAAAGGAAAAGAAGAAGAAAAAAAAGTATTTGCTTTTGTACAGAATAAGGCAAGGACTTGGGCAATCAGCATTTTGGCAAGCACCCAGACGTTATTGGGTCATTGTAATTTAGATCCTTAGTTGAAATTTCCTATTATTGATAAATAACTATTTCCTAAGTAATCTGATCCTAATTCCGTTATAAATAGTATGTAGTGTAGTTTTTTTAGATACTAGCAAAAGATAGTCATGGGGGTGTGATGTATACACATCTATCTTGCATAAAATCCATATTTATGCATATTCCTAGGCTTATAGAAGCATTTAGCATTATAAATATTGCATAACATACATCATCATTCATTTAGAGTAGATTGTATAAAATGTATACTAATTCTCCTATGTTAATGACTAAGGCACATGGTGATGTGAATCAGGGCTGCAAATGAAGAATCCAACCATACGGATGGATCCGGGTCGACAATCACAGCCCAACGACATGAAAATCGGTCCAATCGGATATCCATAGCATCTTTTATGAGCATTTAAAGATGGATGGCCCAGATGATGCCATGTGGCATCATCCAAGCTGCCCAAGGCCAATTGCAGCATCCCCTCCTCATCCGCGCCTTCATATCCCAGTCGTTGGATCCAGATCCAATGACTGAGATCCACTCTCCATGGTTGAAGCAACTCCACCTTCACATTTCAAAGGGGCAAGCCACATTAATTCCTAACCATTGGATCATCATCCAACAGCCATGAGTGCGTGGCCATCAAAACTTCATCACGACATAGCAAAATTCTGATAAACGCCAGTTTATCATCATTCTTATGACCTAAAATCGATCCAGCTCCTAGGGTTTTAATTCCATAAACGAGTTTTTGGGTTGCATTTAGGCATCACCATGGTTAGGCATGCATTGCATAAATTTTGGTATTTTTGACATGTTTATTTACATGTTAGGGATGAATAGATGTCAGATCCATAAAACCCTAGCATTCAGGAAGGCAACAGGTGAAGAAGAAACTTATTCCAACTGGACCATAGCTGAATCCAGCTCATCAGAGTTAGATATTAGCTCACCTAGGTTAGGTTTAGCTCTCTCAAGCTCCATTCAGCTCATCTCAGCTAGATGATAGCTCAGGGTAGCTCAACTCAGCTCAAATCCAACTCAACTTCACTAAGTCTAGCTTTTCCTAGCTCCAATCAGTTCACTAGGAGCTCTAGCTAGCTCAACTTAGTTGACTAGAGATCATCTCAACTCAGGTCCAACTCTCCCCAGCTCTAATCAGCTCATAGCAATTGAACTCCCTCCAGCTTAGCTACTACTTGTCAACTTAGTAGCTAAGCTAGCTCAGGAGTTCCCATCAGAAGCAGGTCCAGCTCAATCCAGCTTCAGACAGGTTGAGACTAGCTCAACTTAGCTTTACTACTGAAGCTTAGCTGCTAGCAGAAAAACTAGCTAGCTAAGTTGACTAGCTAACCTCTTACGAAGACCTCTTCAACAGAAGAAGCTTTGGCAAATTCATTGTAGCTCCAAATGAATTTCAAGTAGCTCCTCTTTGATGTAGACACAATTATTGAGGATAAAATGTCGATTCATACATGTTCGTATGCTTAGATATGCATTTCATATTATAAATATTGCATAGCATGCATCATTCTGCATTTAGAGTAGTTTGTGTATATTTTAGGCTAATTGTGTCCTTTTGTGGCCAGGAGAGAAGGAGATTTAATTTGAAGCCTCGGATTGACGATCCAACTGTACAGATTTGATAAGGATGATGATTGGAGCCAGCACCTCCAAAATCACCTTGATCAGAGTCCCGTAGCACCATATGCAGTCAGAGGAAGATCAGTGGTCGAGGGACTAGGTGATGCAATTCGAAGCTTCAGACGACAAATCCAACTACACGGATGGATTCGAGTTGACGATCGCAGCACAACAGCGTGAAAATCAACTCAATCAGACCTCTGTAGCAACCCCTACAAAGGAAAGAAGATAGATGGCCTAGATCACGCCATGTGATGGAACCCAGGCCCCCCATGTGCATGCACGTGCACAGTAGCGTAGGTGCACTAGTAGGCGCGCACACACAGCAGCGTAAGGCACTGCGTGCAAGGCAACGGGCACGCATGGGAGCAGCCCAATGTAAGGCGCAGCGGGTGCATAGCATGTGTGCGCATGCCAGCACAGTGGCAATGTGGCACAAGGATGTCTTCAGTGATGTTTGCAGTGAATCTTCAACGACGTTTATGACCGTTACAAAATATCCTGTATACGAAATTGATCCTTTCCTCCACTATAAAAGGACCCCTACCCCTCCTATTCTTCTTCATCTCTTCCTTTCTTCTCCTCACCTCCTCCAAGGCTCTAGAGAGAGCTTGTCCCAAGCTTGGGCTGCTCCTCTAGAGTGGAATCAAATATTTTCCTGCCTCTCATCCCTATTCGTGGAGCATCCCGCAGTCATCCTCTCACCTCCTTTGGGAAGAACTTCCTCACCACGATGACATCCTGCTCTATCCTCCTTCCTTCGTCGCCATTCTCCCTCGTCCTGCTCCTCACCACCTTCATCCAGGCGCCGTCAGAGTGAGTCGTCCTCTGAGCGACCGTCGAGGGGGACTCTTCTCATCTCCATCTATCTTTACTACTTTCTAGTATAGTTTTTTTGCTTTCATAGCTGTAGGAAACATTTGTTCATCAAGATATTGATATTTTCTCTCTCTCTCTTATATTTTGCAAGTAGATTAGTTAAATAATGTTTTCATCAATTTGATCTCTTGCTTGATAAAAACACCAAAAAATTATAAAAGATAAAAACGACAAAAACAAATAAAAAGCGAAATGCGGATTTCATAAAACCAAACATTAGCCTCCTCATGTTCGACCTAGGACTCACCTCGAGTTTCGGTTATAAATATTATATGATCGACAGATTTTCTTGCGAATAGAAGTACAACGACGAGTTTTCCAAACTCAAACCTTTTCGCGACAAAATTCGCTAATCATTTTGGCGCCGTTGCTGGGGAGGCAACACTCTTTGGTTCTTTCCATGTTTCTCCATATTACTTACATATTTTTCTAACCTATCTTTCTTCTTCGATTCACTATCTTACAGGAATCCAATCGAGGAGCTAAAGGTGGTAGATTGGAGTAAAGTGCAGGTAGAGATTTCTGTAAGTTCCCTCCCCACTTCCCCACCCACTAGATTTCATTTCGCCACCTTAATAATCAAGACCTAATTGATGTAGCCATAATTATTGAGGGTAAAATGCCTGTTTATGCATGCTCCAAGGCTTAGATTTGCATTTCATGTTATAAATATTGCATAGCATGCATCATTCTACATTTAGAGTAGTTGTATATAATTTAGGTTAATTGTGTCCTTTCTGTGGTCAGGAGAGAACGATATTTATTTTGGAGCCTTAGATTGATGATCTGACCATACGAATCTGATCAAGATGGCGATCGGAGTCCCATGCCTCCGAAATCTCCTCAATCGAAGTCCCGTAGCACCATATGCAATCCAAGGAAGATCAACGGCAGAGAGAGTAGGTGACACAATCTGGAGTGTCAAACGACAATCCGACTGCACAGATGGATTCAGGTCGACGATTACAGCCCAACGGCGTGAAAATCGACTCAATTCGACCTCTGTAGCATCCCCTACAAAGGACTGAAGATGGACAACCCAGGTCGCGCCACGTAGCACAACCCAGGCAGCCTATGTGCATGCACGCGCCTCCGTACGCGTACAGCAGTGCGGGAGCGAGCATGCACATGCGTAGTAGCAGCGCAAGCGCAAGGGCACATGCACAGGAGCAACACAGGCGTGGGGGCAACGACAACAGCGGTGCGTATCTCACGTGCGCGGGCGACAAACGCGCGTGTAGCGCACGCTAGCGGTGAGGCAGCAGGGGCGCATGAGCTGGATCTTCAGCAATGTTTGTGGCGGATCTTTAGTGACGTTTATGACAGTCACTAAATGTCTTGTATACGTATTTGATTCTTTCCTCCACGATAAAAGGACCCCTACCCCTCCCATTTTTCTTCATCTCTTCCTTTCTTCCTCTCACCACCTCCAAGGCTCTAGAGAGAGCTTGTCCCAAGCCTGGGATGCTCCTCTAGAGTAGAAAACCAAATATTTTTCCCACCTCTCATCCCCCTTTGTGGAGGATCTCGTGGACGTCTTCTCACCTCCCTTCGAGAAGAAGATCCTCGCCGTGACGTCGTCTTGCCCAGCCCTCCATCCTTGTTCGTCCTGCTCCTTACCACCTTCCTCCAAGTGACATCAGAGTGAGTCGTCCTCCGAGCAATCGTCGAGGGGTATTCTTCTCATCTCCATCTATCTTTATTGCTTTCTGGTGTAGTTTTTCCCACTTTCATAGTTGTAGAAACACTTATTGAGATATATGTGATTGTTTCTCTCTCTCTCTCTTATATTTTGCAAGTAGATTACTTAGATAAGAATTCATTCACCTAATCTCTTGCTTACTAAAAATACCAAAAAAATTAGAAAAGACAAAAATGACAAAAATAAATAAAAGCAAAATGCGGATTTTCAAAACCAAATGTTCGCCTCCCCGTGTTCGACCTGGGACTCACTTTTGGAGTTTCGGTTATAAATTTTATATGATCGATAGGTTTTCTCGTGAATTGAACTACGACGGCGGGTTTTCCAAACTTGAACCTTTTCGCATGCGAACCTGCCACCATCATTTTGGTGCCATTGCCGGGGAGGCAACTCTCTTTGGTTTTTTTTCCTATTTTCCCTCATTACTTACATATTTTTCTAACCTATCTTTCCTCTTCAATTTATTGTCTTGTAGGAACCAGATTGAGGAGTGGAAGGTGATAGATTGGAGTAAAGTGCAGGTAGAGTCATTTGTAAGTTCTTCCCCACTTCCCCACCCATTAGATCATTTCACCACCTTAATAATCAAGACCTAATGTACTTAGGTGTTGTCACAAATCCTAGGATAGAAATTGTTTGTCTTTATTGTCACTCCACTCACCTCGCCATCCACATAAATAAAAAATAAAAAAATACAAAAAAAAGTTATCTGATTGTAGGATTTCCTGAAAGAGACACACATTAACAACCACAACTCTCAACTTAAGGCACACCATTCCACTTTGATTCTACCACTTAAATGGGATCTAACCTGTGGACCCAGTACACCTCAACTCAATACACATAAGTGAGTAGAAATCTTACTAGGTTAAGGCTTTTTGTGTGCCTTGACTAAGTGGTGCAATAGGCCAATTGATTGAGCTGTTTGGGCCACACCACTCAAATTAAAATTGATTCATCAAGTAGCTTGCCACTTAGGGTTGATTTTTAGGACTGAACCACGCACTCCACATTTTATTTCTGACTTTTAAAGGAATATATTTACACTAATGCTTTCAAAACTTGGAGTGTTCTACTGATCTTGATTGAACGAACCTAAAGATTAAACCCTAAAAACTACTAAACAAGGTTAAATCCTAAAAGGCACATCATCAAATAACCTTGTTTGCAAACCCTGGTTGTGCACGCACACACATTTGAATTGATCATTAAGGGCACAACCCACCTAAAGGACCCATCACATTCCAAGAGCACAATCATCCCAAGCCTTATTAAAACTGAGTAGATGTTGACCTTAAGGATTGATTCGCTCTTCGAGGCTCAGAATGAGATTTTTTTCAATTAATCTACTTCTGCTGGTCCATTTGGTGTCTAGTTAGGGGAGTAGCATCAAAGGACCATGGCTGGGGGGTACACTAGGAACCGAAGATGCAAGCCAAAGGAAGAACCTTCTCCCCAGCCCCTCCCACTAACTGGTTGGATTGACTGGATAGAAGTAGACCAAATCGGTTATAATCTCAAGACGGGTCTTGGGAGTCTGTAGGTCTTTAGGCTAACCCACCTAAGGACAAGGTTGATTGCTTGTATTACAGGGATCCTTTCTCTCTTATGATTTGCCTCCTATTCTACCATGTATCCTTCCACATCTGATATAGACACATCAATTTAGGTTAAAATTGTTGGTGCTAGAGCACCACGATCATTTGTTTTGATGATAACAAAACACGTGTTATTTAACATTTGCAATTTGAGTCCTAGATTTCAGGTCAATTGCAAATGTGGACGTGTTTAGACGGAACTCGAGCTCGCATCCAGGACGGATTGGAGGAGCTTGACGGAAAACAGAGGAGGTTCGCGTGGAGCGACAGATTGAAGATAGAAGACAAGAAGAATAGGATAGATTCTTTTTAATCCTTTCATGTACTTTTATCTTTATCTTTCTTGCTCTTTATTTTCCTTAGAAAATTATGTTAAAGAGCCTCAAAGTACCCTAACAGTAGTCCTAGGAACACCGGCACAACCCTAGGATACTTAGGTTTTCTGTAGAACACTTAGAAAACCAATATAGGGTTAAAACAGACTTTCCAGACGTCTAATTCACAAATCAGACGTCTGATAAAGTATTTTAAGACGTCTGACTGTTGTTTCAGACGTCTGATAACTGTTAGGCTGGACATAGTTAGTTCTGTCTGATGAATTCAGACGTCCAGACCTTATACCAGACGTCTTAGGAGACGTCTGATGACTTTGCCAGACGTCCAGTTAGTGGACCGTTGGCTGGCTTAGAAGACACTCAAGAGTATGACCGTTAGAGCCTTATCAGACGTCCATAGGACTTCACAGACGTCTGATAAATGACCGTTTTGCCTCGGCTGACCCAAAATCTCTTCTCAGAGATTTTCTAGCCGTTGCAACGTTTGGAAATCAATTCCCACGGTAAAAGTAGGTTTCCAGACGTCCAGACTTAGTGCCAGACGTCCTCTATGTCGTCTGATGGACTTGTACAAAAACCCTGTTTAGATCTGATTCAAGTCAGGGAGAAACCCGCATAAAATCAGACGTCTGACCTTGGAATCAGACGTCTTAAAGTGGCCTTCCAGACGTCTGATGCCAGAGTTAGACATCTGATAACCCTGTGAAGTGTAATCATTGTCCTGATTTCGGCCTGATTCTCTTGGGTTTTGCACCCAACGGCTATGGAAGCTTTTCCAAGCCTTCCAAAGCCTTCCTAAGGCCTCTATAAATAGAGGGGAACCTTTGTAACACAAAAACACCTAGAGAGACATATACACACTAAGACAAACACTTTGCAATACACTAAGATCAAGTATTTCCACTCTCTTGTGTCCAAGAAGCACTTGCTCTCCAAGCTCAAGCTCTACATCTTGGGAGCATCAAACAGTTTGCGCGCCCACTCTCCCGCCGTAGATAACGAGAGCGACGTAGCGCCATCGCGTGGCACACGCACCGCGTCATCGTCGACGCACTCCTTGCAAAGGGGAGTTTCCTATTTCCTATAGAAGCTAGGTTCAATTTTGTTGGCTCTATAGGACTGTTGTTTATTTTTGTATTTTGGTTGGGTATTCGCTTTGCGAATTCCCGTCTCCTTCGTGGGACAAAATCCTTCTCGTGGAGAGAAGGGGTTGAGGAACGCTACCCTCGTACTTGTAGCGTGGTTGTATTGAGGTTGAATCACCCTCGTTCAAAGTGATTCGGTTAGTGGATTTGATCAACTTGGTTGATCGGAAAATCCTAACTCGAGAGGGTTAGGTGGTGGTTTTTACCCGGCTTGGGTTTCCACCTAAAAATCTTTGTGCACATTTTGTGATTGCTTATTTTGTGAGATTGCTTTATATATTTTCAATTCCGCATTTTTTTACGTCACCCCTCCTGGTAGGGACGAACCTTCAATTGGTATCAGAGCAGGTTTTCCGCCGACAGGAGTAACATCCGCGGAAAGATCACATGGAGGGAAGCTGTTCCACAAGCAGGATTTCCGAGGGGCAGTCCACAACCCGTCCGCCGTTCTTCGACGGGAGCAACTACCCCTACTGGAAGCTGCGGATGAAGACGTGGCTTCAAGCCACGGACTTCGCTCTATGGGGATGTTGCGAAACCCCATACGAGATCCCGAAGCGACCCCAAGGAGGCTACTCGCAGCTGCAGATTCAAGATCTCTCACTCAACGCAAGGGCAATGAATGCCTTGTATTGCGCGTTGAGTCCGGAAGAGTTCGAGAAAATCCAAGAGTGCACCACCGCCCACGAGATATGGAGGAGGTTGGAAGGCACTCATGAGGATTCCAGCTCGGAGGAAGAAGAAGAAGAAAAAGAAGAAGAAACCACTTGCTTTGGTTTCATGGCAATCGGAGAAAGCGACATCGACAGCGAAAGCGACTCCGACAATGAGGTAAACCTGGATTTACAAGAAGCCTTTAATGAACTTTTTGAGATTAGTAAATCACTTAGGGTAGAAAATAAAAGCATTAAAAAGAACCTTAGTTTTCTTAGAAATGAAAATGATAGGTTAGAAAAACAACTCAAGGATATAGAGACTAGTCCTAAGGATAATAACCTGTTATTAGAAAATCAAGACCTCATCAATGAAAATAATAAATTGATTGAGGAAAATAATAGTCTAAAGTTAGAAATTTTTGATTTAAAGACTAAGATGCAAATTATAGAAAGAGAAATTGCATGTCTTAGGGAAAATTCTAACAAATTAATCAACAAAGTTGATAATTTTTATAGCCCTAAGGTTGAGAAAGGATCTCCATCAAGGAGACCTTCTAACAAATCCGGATCCAAGCCCACTTGGATACCAAAGAAAAAATTAGAATCTTGTTTTGTAGGGTTCAGGGATGACTACAACATAAAGGACTGGACCTACAAGCTCAAGGCTGGTCAACTTAAGTTGGGAGAACCAATGAGTAGACCAAGGAGGAGAAGAAGAAGACCGACGAGACGGCGAACAAACGACGGACCCGCCGCACGTCGACCACCAGATTGGAGACCGGCGCCGATGCCCGGGCCTCCAAGCTACGGATGGGAGCCCCATCCGATGTGGCATCCACCACCACCATTCGGGCCATTTTATTGGCCATGGTAGGTGAGGTAAAAATTCTTAACCCTATCTTATTATCATAAGTATTTAGATAGGGGGAGTTAAAAAATGATGAGCTAATTGTCAATTTTTAAGGGGGAGATATAAGGTAGCTAAATTTCCTTTAGAAAGGGGGAGAAAAATAATAGCTATCTCATTGTTACAAAAAGGGGGAGGACATTACCTTTGTCAAAAGAAACTCATAGAAGAGCATGTTTTAAGGGGGAGTAATAGGAAATGTAAAACCAATCAAATCTTTTTGATAATGTCAAAAAGGGGGAGGATTTCTATGCATTATTATTTATGGTTTTGTCATCATCAAAAAGGGGGAGATTGTTGGTGCTAGAGCACCACGATCATTTGTTTTGATGATAACAAAACACGTGTTATTTAACATTTGCAATTTGAGTCCTAGATTTCAGGTCAATTGCAAATGTGGACGTGTTTAGATGGAACTCGAGCTCGCATCCAGGACGGATTGGAGGAGCTTGACGGAAAACAGAGGAGGTTCGCGTGGAGCGACAGATTGAAGATAGAAGACAAGAAGAATAGGATAGATTCTTTTTAATCCTTTCATGTACTTTTATCTTTATCTTTCTTGCTCTTTATTTTCCTTAGAAAATTATGTTAAAGAGCCTCAAAGTACCCTAACAGTAGTCCTAGGAACACCGGCACAACCCTAGGATACTTAGGTTTTCTGTAGAACACTTAGAAAACCAATATAGGGTTAAAACAGACTTTCCAGACGTCTAATTCACAAATCAGACGTCTGATAAAGTATTTTAAGACGTCTGACTATTGTTTCAGACGTCTGATAACTGTTAGGCTGGACATAGTTAGTTCTGTCTCATGAATTCAGACGTCCAGACCTTATACCAGACGTCTTAGGAGACGTCTGATGACTTTGCCAGACGTCCAGTTAGTGGACCGTTGGCTGGCTTAGAAGACACTCAAGAGTATGACCGTTAGAGCCTTATCAGACGTCCATAGGACTTCACAGACGTCTGATAAATGACCGTTTTGCCTCGGCTGACCCAAAATCTCTTCTCAGAGATTTTCTAGCCGTTGCAACGTTTGGAAATCAATTCCCACGGTAAAAGTAGGTTTCCAGACGTCCAGACTTAGTACCAGACGTCCTCTATGTCGTCTGATGGACTTGTACAAAAACCCTGTTTAGATCTGATTCAAGTCAGGGAGAAACCCGCATAGAATCAGACGTCTGACCTTGGAATCAGACGTCTTAAAGTGGCCTTCCAGACGTCTGATGCCAGAGTTAGACGTCTGATAACCCTGTGAAGTGTAATCATTGTCCTGATTTCGGCCTGATTCTCTTGGGTTTTGCACCCAACGGCTATGGAAGCTTTTCCAAGCCTTCCAAAGCCTTCCTAAGGCCTCTATAAATAGAGGGGAACCTTTGTAACACAAAAACACCTAGAGAGACATATACACACTAAGACAAACACTTTGCAATACACTAAGATCAAGTATTTCCACTCTCTTGTGTCCAAGAAGCACTTGCTCTCCAAGCTCAAGCTCTACATCTTGGGAGCATCAAACAGTTTGCGCGCCCGCTCTCCCGCCGTAGATAACGAGAGCGACGTAGCGCCATCGCGTGGCACACGCACCGCGTCATCGTCGACGCACTCCTTGCAAAGGGGAGTTTCCTATTTCCTATAGAAGCTAGGTTCAATTTTGTTGGCTCTATAGGACTGTTGTTTATTTTTGTATTTTGGTTGGGTATTCGCTTTGCGAATTCCCGTCTCCTTCGTGGGACAAAATCCTTCTCGTGGAGAGAAGGGGTTGAGGAACGCTACCCTCGTACTTGTAGCGTGGTTGTATTGAGGTTGAATCACCCTCGTTCAAAGTGATTCGGTTAGTGGATTTGATCAACTTGGTTGATCGGAAAATCCTAACTCGAGAGGGTTAGGTGGTGGTTTTTACCCGGCTTGGGTTTCCACCTAAAAATCTTTGTGCACATTTTGTGATTGCTTATTTTGTGAGATTGCTTTATATATTTTCAATTCCGCATTTTTTTACGTCACCCCTCCTGGTAGGGACGAACCTTCAAAAATTCCTATTCAAGCATGTTCCTAGGCTTAGATTTGCATTTCATGTTATAAATATTACATAACATGCATCATTGTGCATTTAGAATAGTTGTATATATTGTAGGTTAATTAGGTCCTTTTTATGGTTAGGAGAGAAGAAAACTTATTTCAGGGCCTCGGATGGATGATCAAACTGTACGAATCTGATTAGGACGACGATCGGAGTCTAACACCTCTGAAATCATCTAGATCGGAGAACTATAGCATCGTACGAAGTTCGAGGAAGATCAATGACCAGGGGGCAATGCGACATCCATGCGGGGTTCGGATGGAAAATCCGACCATACAGATGGATCCGGAGCGACGATCGTAGTCCAACAATGTGGGAATCATCTCAATCTAAGCATCGTGGCACCCTCTATAAAAGAAAGAAGAATGGACGACCCAGATGAGCCATGTGGTGCCACCCAGGCCACCCAACGCCGGCCAGTAGCAACGCACACGCACAGCCGTAGCTGCACGCAGCGCACGTGCACAGCTGCAGTCACCCACAGCGCACAGCCATAGCGTAGCGCATGCCAGCACGCGCACGCATGCACGGTGCGGGGAGCATGGGCACGTGATGCGCTCGCCATCGGAGCACGCTCCAGCGGAATAGATCTTCAGCGATGCACGCCTTTAGTGACGCTTGCAGCTGTCACTAATGGTCTGCGCGTGCCAACAAGAGGATTTGAAGGGCGAATCTTCAGTGACAGCTGTAGCGATGTTTATGGATGTTAGTAATGACCCAGATGCGAATTTGTTCTTCCTCCTCCACTATAAAAGGACCTACCCACCACCATTCCAAATCATCTCTTCCTTTCTTTCTCTCACCACCTCCAAGGCTCGAGAGAGAGCTTGTCCCAAGCCTGGGATGCTCCTCTAGAGTAAAACCAAATAGTTTTCCCTCCCCTCATCCCCATTCGTGGAGCATCTTGTGGTCGTCCTCTCACCACCCTTCGGGAAGAAGATCATCCCTACGACGTCGTCCTACCCCATCCTCCATCCACCAGCTCCGTCCTCCTTCATCCCGCTCCTCACCACCTTCCTCTAAGCGATGTAGAGCAAGTCGTCCTCCGAGCAACCATCGAGGGGGATTTCTTTTACCTCTTTCTCTCTTTTTACGCTTTCGTAGTGTAGTTTTCCTACTTTCATAGTTGTAACAAGCAGTTCTTGATGAATAGATGATTGTTTCTCTCTCTCTCCTTCTCCCTCTCTCTCATATTTTTGCAAGTAGATAAAGTTTTCATCGACCTAATCTCTTGCTTGTTAAAAATACCAAAAAAATTAGAAAAGACAAAAATGAAATGAAGAAATAAAAGCAAAGTGCGGATTTCATCAAGCCAAACATTAGCCTCCCTATGTTCAACCTGGGACTCCCTTGGAGTTTTGGTATAAATTTTATTTGACCACAAGTTTTGCAACTTCGATGATGGGTTACTTGTAACCCTGCTTCCAAACTCGCAAAACCCGTGCGATCATTTTGGTGCTTTTGCCGGGGAGACAATGGAATTTACTTTATTGTTTATTGCATTTCTTTGCATTTACATAGCACTAACCCCAGTTGACTTTGATCTACTGTCTTGCAGATACCCTAGCATGGAGATCCAAGTGTGGTAGACCAGAGTAAAGTGCGGGTAGAGTGGTTTGTAAGTGTCCCCCACACCTCCCCCGCCTTAATTCTCATTGCATAACCTAATAACTCAAACCCAAATCAACTTGGTGCTTCGCATAAACCCTAGGGTAAATTTTGGTTGTTTGATTGTCACTCCACTCACCTCACCCACTCGTATATATAAAAAAAATAAAAATAAAATATTCTTCTCTTGTGGGATTTAATTGAAAGCTACACACTTAACACCCACAACTTCTTATCATAAGGTGCACAATCACTTTGATTCTACCACTTAACCGGGATCTGACCTGTGGACCCGGTACAGTTCAACTCAATACACATAAGTGAGTAGAAATCTGAATAGGTTAAACATTCTTGTGTGCCTTAGCTAAGTGGTGCAACAGGTCAATTGATTGAGTTGTTTGGACTGCACCACTCAATCTAAAACTGATCCATCAAGTAGCTTGCCACTTAGGGTTGATTCTTAAGGCTGAACCAGGCACTCCACGTTATTTTGATTCTTAAAGGAACATATCATCACCCATGTTTTCAAAACGTAGAGTGCTTTACTAAACCTTGATTGAACCAACCTAAGAATTAAACCCTAAAAGCTACTAAACAAGGTTAAATCCTAAAAGACACATCTTCAAATAACCTTGTTTGAGAACCTTGGTTGTGCACGCACACACATTTTAACTGATCATTAAGGGCATAACCCATCTAAAAGGCCCATCACATTCCAAGAGCACGATCATCCCAAGCTTAACTAAAACTGAGTAGACATTGGCCTTAAGGATTGATTCGCTCTTCGGGGCTTAGACTGAGATTTTTTTTCGATTAATCTGCTTTTGCTGGTCCATCTGATGTTTAGCTAGGGGAGTAGCATCAAACGACCGCAACTGGGGGGTACTCTAGGAACCAAAGGCATAGGTCAAAGGAAGAGCCTTCTCCCCAGTCCCTCCTAACTGGTTGGATTGATCGGATAAAAGTAGACTAAATCATTTATAATCTCAAGATGGGTCCTGGGAGTTTGTAGGTCTTTAGGCTACCCACATATGGACAGGTTTGGTTGATTGTATTGCAGGGCACCTTTTCTCTTCTCCATTTTCCCTCCTTTTCTACCATGTACCCTTCCACATCCTACACACATTTCACATCCTATCCTCCTACCACCACTTATCCCCAAGATGATTACTATCATGACTTGACTTGTAATTACCCATCCACTAGCCGGGATGACTTTGATTGGGGATATGAATACGGACCTCAATGTCCAGGGTCTAACCCTGGACAATAAGACTATGATTACTATCCTTCCCAGAGCAACAATGATTATAGATCTCCATCCTTTGATGATCAACCTAACCAGATCTACAACCATGAAGGATATGTTGATTACAACACTTACCCTCCCCAGAATTATGCTGAATATAGGTCAGCACCAACCTTTAAACAACCTGAAACGACCTACTATCAAGGAGGGACCTGAGAACCTCGACATCGTCACTCCCCTAGATTTAACCCAAACCCACCCAAACCTGAATTGAACCAGTCGGTTCAGGTGAACCAGATCCAGGATAGGGTGTTGGCTAATTTGAGGAACACTATACAATCTTTAGAAACTCAGCCAACACCATTCACTGAAGCACTGTAGCCTATGATCAAAATGATTGATGAACTTAATAATTCTTTATTGGATTTACTCCAAAGTGTTAGGGATAGGGACCTAAGTGAGTTTCTTCTTGGGAAATTGTCGAGGTTGAGGATGAAATTTGTTTTTGCCCTAGTCAAATCTTGGGATGATTCTCAAGAACCCCCTTCAGGAGAGCCAATCTCTGAACCCGCTCAGGTGCCTGTCAAGGGGCATACATATTCTGAGATTGGAGATGACCAAGTTAGGCTAGAGCAACCCTTTGAGGATGAATCGAGTTTCTCACCCGAGATCCTAGAGCTAGGGAATGACGAAAAATATGTCTCCACAGACCACGAAATGACATATGATTTTGAGACATATATAAATGAGGATCATGAATTCTTTGATTCTGAGGGTGAAGAATCTTTTGGTGAAGTCTCATTTGAACTCAAGGAAGAGGATTCTAGTGAGACAATTGGGCTCGAGGAGTATGACGAACTATTTGATAGTCTGATCATTGAAGATTACGATCATGTTGGGGCTAACTTGGACGATTCGAATCCTGATGATTCAATCAGTAGCCCTATTCCTCAAACACACCCTAAAGAATTGAATGATGATATTTTTGAGATGACCAAACCTAAGTCAATCCTGATTTAGCCACAATTGTTGGACTTGGGTACTTAGATGGGGTGTACAATGATTTGGAGGTTCCACAAACATTGATTTTGTAGGATAGTAATTCTGAGGGAACTTTGATTTTGTATCTAAGGGTTCCTGTTGACCTGAAACCACCTACTTTCTACCAGGACCCTTATGATATCTTTCACGTGCAACCCAAGCTCGAAATAACTGATTATTTTCTAAGCTAGATGTTAAGTGGACAACAGCACATATTGAACCATCTTTACCCGTTGTTCGACGCTTTGGTCTTGGGTTGCACACCACTAAACGGTAGGCTCAGCACCGCAAACACAACAACCTTCGGTTCTGGGTGATTTTCATCTAGAACCTGAGAACCACTCGACCCTGGGGCATGGGTCTGCATCATAATCTGATCCATGTTTGTGGACATCTTCTGCTGGTGGGTTGAGAATCAATATTTCTATTTTGATTCTGACCAGCACTTGTGAATTCTCAATTTCTTCCTTGTATGTATTTTATGCCTAATTGAAGGCATTAAATTTAGCACGTGTTTATATTTCATGTTCTTTGCGGAGTTGACCAGATTCCTCATGATGTTTAGGTGATATTCTGTTTACTTCGCCCCTTCCATGTTTTTATTTTTACAATGAGGACATTGCATCATGTAGGCATGGGGGGTGATACTTAATCCTGAAATCATTTTGTTAACTCTGCAGAATTTCTTTTAGTTTCTTTAAAAAAAAATTGAAAAAAGATATAAAAAGAAAGAAATTAGGAAAAGAGAACTTAGGCATTTGGAAGTTATTAACTTTAGGAAATGATATGAGAGGACCTAAACACTTAGACTCTTCAGGTTTTCGAGGCTTAATTTGCCCGGGTGTTCACTCGAATGTAGACTTAGTCTCAAGTCCTCACCAATTCAAATTCATTTTTAGTTTGAATAATAAATTGGGATGATAAGTATGCGACTTATCAACCCACCCTCTGATTTGGGGGGACTTTAAGCCTAAGCATCTACACAGATTTTTTTTTGCACTGACTCACTTTTTGGCGGTTTCTTCGGAAATTGGGTAGCTAATGAACTATCTAGGGTGGTATGGCTGGCAAGTTGTCGGGGGTAACAGCTCATCGGCCAGTTGTCCAGAGCCTAGTCACAAGACCATTTTCATTGTACTGCCTTTAGGTAAATCTTAAATCAGGAAATCCACCTACTTAAAAAAAAAAGAGAAGAGAAAATATATAAAAAAATAGAAAAAGGAGAAAATAAAAAAATATATAAAACCACACTTCACCGCATGAGTATGGCTGGCAAGTTGTCGGTGGTAATAGCTCATCTGTCGGTTGTCCAGAACCCAGCTCACAAGAAAAAAAGCACAATAATTCCCAAAACACTTAGGGAAGGAGCGGAGTAGAATAAACTGGGGAGATATACATTGGGTTCACCCTTGTGTTGACCCCATAAATAAAAGAAGTAGGAAGAAAGCTACCGTTTGAAAAGATAAACCTCTAGACAAGGTCACCTAGGGTCGTAGAAACCCGAAGTTTGTTTTAACGGCCGCCTAGTGAGTCTTTCACTATTTTCACAAGATGCTTAGCACTTAGAATCCTTTTCAAGTCTTGGGTGGGTCGGGTAGCCGTAAAAAGTTATCCCGGAACTCTCAAACTCCAAAAGTACAAAAAAATCATAAAAGAAGAAAAAAAAATGTATCTTCCCTTTTTAAATAAGGCGAGGACTTGGGCGGTCTGCATTTTGGCAGACACCTGGGTACTGTTGAGTCTTTGTAGTTTAGGACCTTAGTTGAAATTTTCTATTGTTAATAAATGACTCAGGCCTAAGCGATCTAATCCTAATTCTACTTTTATACATAGCATATAATTTAATTTTGCTAGGGACTAGTAAAAGATAGGCATGGGGGTATGATATAATGACATTTATTGAGGGTAAAATGCCTATTCATGCATGTTCCTAGGCTTAGATTTCCATTTCATGTTATAAATATTGCATAGCATGCACCATTTTGAATTTAGAGTAGCTGTATATAATTTAGGTTAATTACATCTTTTTTGTGGTCAGGAGAGAAGGATATTTATTTCGGAGCCTCGGATTGACAATCTGACCAAACGGATCTGATCAAGATGACGATTGGAGTTCAACGCCTCTGAAATCGCCTCGATCAGAGTCCCATAGCACCATATGCAGTCCGAGGAAGATCAATGGCCAAGGGACTAGGTGACATAATTCAAAGCTTTAAATGATAAATTCGACCATGCGGATGGATTCGGGTCAACGATCGCAACCTAACAACATGGAAATTGACTCAATCCGACCTCTGTAGCAGCCCCTACAACGAAAAGAAGATAGACGACCCAGATTACGTCACATGGTGTAGCCCAGGTCGCCCATGCGCATGCACGTGCCAACGCACGTGCGTAGTAGTGCAGGTGCATGTGCGCGCGTGGAGGGGTGCATGCACACAACACATCACTGACGCGTGAGCGTACACGCGCGCGCGGCAAAGATGGGGGCAGCGTAGCACCAGCAATGCATGAGCTAGACCTACAGCAACGCATGAGCTGGACTTACAGCGATGCTTACAGTTGTCGCTAATTCTTCACTCGCAAGCAAAGTTAGCTGTGGGCATGAGCGGGCATGAGCTGTCTACAGCGACGCTTCTAGCGACGGCCTGGAGGTCACCAATGGTCCCATAACCTATTTTTGCCTCTTCTCCTCCACTATAAATGGACCTACAACCCCTCCCTTCCAAGCCATCTCTACCTACTCTACTCCCACCTACTTTTAAGCTCTAGCAAGCCTACCAATGCTCTGTTAGAGCTTACCCTCAAGCTCCCAAGGCTCCTATTAGTGTAGCAAACCTCTACCTCACCAAATATTTATCCATCTTCCCATCCCCATTCATAGGTCACCTTGGAGCCGTCCTCCCACCTCCATTCCGGTAGCAGATCATCTCTGCCTTCTCACCTTCATTCCAGAGCTACGTTGAAGCTTTCCTCTACTCGATGTCCTCCTGCATCTCACCTCCGTCATCCAGCTCTCACCTCCTTCGTCCGAGCTTCTACCAGGTGCCGTCATCTCACCGAACAGCCGATTCGGAAGATTTCTTCTCACCTCCCTCTCTTTTTATGCTTTCATAGTTTATTATAATCGACATTGGAGTGATATATATCATATTTGTTCCATCTATATCTTGTGATCCATTCTTCTTGTCTTCTTTTCAAAAATACAAAAAAAATAGCAAAACCCAAAAATACCAAAAAGAAACAAAACAAAGCGTGGTTTTCAATTAAAGTAAACGTCGCCTCTCCGTGTTCAACCCGGGACTCACTTTTTGAGTTTCGGTATAAATTTTATTTGATCATGAGTTTTGCAACATCGACGATGGGTTACTTGTAACCTTGATTTCAAACTCGTGAAACCTGTGCAATCAACATCCTACACTCATTTCCCATCCTACCCTCCTACCACCACTTATACCCAAGATGATTGCTATCCTGACTTAACTAATAATTACCCATCCACTAGCCAGGACAACATTGATTGGGGATATGAATCCGGACCTCAGTGTCCAAGGCTTAACCTTGGACAACAAGACTATGATTGCTATCCTTCCTAGAGCTACAATGATTATAGATCTCCACCCTTTGATGATCAACCTAACCCGATCTACAATCAAGAAGGATATGTTGACTATAACACCTACCCTCTCCAGTATTCCACTGAATATAGGTTGCCACCATTCTTTAAACAAGCTGAAATGACCTACTATCAGGGAGGGACCTGAGAACCTCGATATCTTAACCCCCTAGATTTAACTCAAACCCACCCAAACCTGAACCGAGACATTCAGTTCAGGTGAACCAGATCCAAGACAAGGTGTTGACTAACTTGAGGAACACCATACAATCTTTAGAAGCCCAGCCAACACCATGCACTGAAGCATTGGAGCCTATGATCAAAATGATTGATGAACTTAATAGTTCTCTATTGGATTTTCTCCAAAATGTTAGGGATAGGGGCCTGGGTGAGTTTCTACTTGGGAAATTGTCGAGGTTGAGGATGAAATTTGTGGTTGTCCTAGTCCAATCTTAGGATGATTCTCAAGATGAACCCCCTTCAGGAGAGCCAACGTCCGAAACCGCTTAGGTGCCTATCGAGGGGGATACATGTTCTGAGATTGGGGATGACCGGGTTGGGCTAGTGCAACTCATTAAGGATGAACCGATTGATTTAATCGAGATCCCCGAGCCAGGGAGCGAGGAAAAATATGTCTCTTTGAACCATGAAATGACAATCAATTTTGAGACATATATAAATGAGGATCACTAATTCTTTGACTCTGAGGGTGAAGAATCTCTTAGTGAAGTCTCACTTAAGCATAAGGAAGATGATTTTAGTGAGACAAACGGGCTTGAGGAATCTGATGAACCATTTGATAGCCCAATCATTAAAGAGTATGATCATGTTGGGGTTAACTTGGATGATTCGAATCCTGATGATTCAATCAGTAGCCCCATTCCTCAACCACACCCTAAAGAATTGAATGAGGATATTTTTGAGATCACCAGACCCAAATCAATCCTGATGCAGTCACAATTATTGGACTTGGGTTCTTTAGATAGGGTGTACAATGATTTGGAGGTCCCGGGAACATTGATTTCAGAGGGTAGAAATGTGGAAATGAAAATTTGGGAAGCACTTCTAAGGGAAATACGATTTTGGATATAAGGGTTCCTATTGACCTGGAACTGCCTACCTTTTATCAAGACCCTTACGATATCTTTCACGTGCGACCTAAGCTTGGAATAATTGACTATCTTCCTGAGCTGAACTATAACTGGACACCTAATTTTAATGAATCAGATCAATCCGTTGTCCAACACTTTGGTCTTGGGTTGCACACCACAAAATCACAGGCCTAGCCCTGCAAGCTTAACAACCTTCAGTTCTGGGTGATTTTCATCCAAAACCTGAGAACCACTCGACCTTGGGTCGTGGGTCTCCATCATAATCTGGTCCACGTTTGTGGACATCTTCTACTGGTGGGTCTGAGGATTAATCTTTTGATTTTGATTCTGACCCGCAATTGTGAATTCTCAATTTCTTCCTTGTATGTATGTTATGCCTTGATGAAGGCATTAAATTTAGCACATGTTTATATTCCACGTTCTCTGCGAAACTGACTGGATTTTCATGTTATTTAGGTGATATTTTGTTTACTCTGCCTTTTCATGTCTTTATTTTTACAATGAGGACATTGCATCATTTAGGCATGGGGGTGGATAATTAATTCCTGAAATCATTTTGTTAACTCCGTAGAATTTCTTTTAGTTTCTTTAAAAAAAAATGAAAATTCAAAAAGATAAAAAAAAAGAAATTAAGAAGAAGAGAACTTAGGCATTTGGAAGTTATTAACTTTAGGAAATGATACGATAGACCTAAATACTTAGACTCTTCAGGCCTTTGATCTTAATTAGCCTGGGTGTCCACTCGAATGTGGACTTAGCCTCGATTCCTCGCCAAGTAATTTCATTTTAATTTGGTAGATAAATTAGGATGATAAGTACATGACTTATCAACCTACCCTCTAATTTGAGGGGATTTTAATACTAAGAATCTACACACTATTCATATCGACTCACTTTCCGACTGTTGTTACGGAAATTGGGAAACAAATGAACTGTTTAGGGTGATATGGCTTGCAAGTTGTCGTGGGTAACAACCCATTAGTCGGTTATCCAGAGCCCAGCCACAAGACCATTCTCTTCATACTACCTTTAGGTAAATCTTAGAGTAGGGAAGCCACCTACTTACAAAAAAAAGCACCCAAAAAGAAGAAAAAAATAGAAAAAGGGAGAAAATAAAAAAATAAAACCACACTTCACTATACGAGTATGGTTAGCAAGTTGCCATGGGTAATAACTGATGGGAACATCACCAAGAGCCATAACTAGCTCAATTTGATCTGAATAAGTGAATAAAAGCTCCTATATATCTATCAAAAGGTCTTAAGGGGCACAAAACACTGATTTAAGAAGAAGACAAGAATATAGGGTTATTTCTGCAAATTTACCATTCTATCACAAAAATATAATAACCACATGTGTTCTCAGGGGTTGAACAAAGGTAAAATGTGTTTTAGAGTCTATTAAGAGGGTTCATACAAAACGAATCAGGTTTTTACGTGTTATAGGAATTAATGGACATCTGAAATCATAAAAATAGACCCGCTTAATTAAATGAGGTTTCGGTCAGGATAACATTCACCTAAACCCTCTAAAAATCATAGAAAAATGTTCTCTAGGGTTTGGTACCATCAATTTGACCATTGGAACTCGTCTTGACCCAAAATAGTCTCAGGCAGACATTTACCCTAATTTAGGTAATTATGCAAATTACCCAGCCAAACTAGGTCAAAACAAAAATTCAACTTCAACATTGGATTCCTTATGTCCAAATTAAGTTTTTACCAAAATTTGGACCCAATCGGAGATCATCTTAACCTAGTTTGCAATTTGGTCCTGTCTGACTCTTTTATCTCACACACATGCCTCTAACTTTTGAATCCTTTACAAACAGGTGATGGGAACAACATCATGATCCCTAACTAGCTCATTTTGACCCATAAAATAGAACAAAAGCTCCTACATAACCAACTGAAGGTCCTAATTCACTGAATAATCATTCTGAGATAAAAGTAAGAAACAAGGGTAAAACTATAATTTTACCATTACAGTATAACAATGGATTTTCTCAAGGGATAAACATAGGTCAAATGGTCTTAACAAGATAATAAGTGGGTTGAATCAGACAGAAAAGGATTCGTGTGAATTCTGGGAATTAAATGACTTCTTGTAACCCTAAAATAGATCTACTTGATTAAATAAGGTTCTGGTCAGGATAAAATTCACCTAAACCGTTTAAAAATCATAAAAAAATATTCTCTAGGGTTTAGAACCTTCAATTTGGCCACTGGAACCTATTTTATCCTAGAATGGGGTCTCAGACAAATATTTACCCTAAATTAGGTTTTTGCATAAATTGCCTACTCAAACGTGGTCAAACCCAAAATCCAACCTCACCATTGGATTCCTTAGGTCCAAATTAGGTCTGTACCAAAATTTGGACCTAAGGGGAACTCATCTTGACCCACTTTGCAAACAGGTCTGACCCAATTACATTTCTATCCTTTTCTTTCAAAAATCCTTACATTTGACGCCCTAGCTTCTTCTTCGTTCTTTGCAATTAGGTTCCTATGCCATTATAGCGGAGGGAATCCTACTCCAGCGAGCTTGAAAGGGCGATTTCTCCCTGATTTCTCAGAGAATCCCCTTCAAAATTGGAAGGGAGATTCTATTAGAAATGCCCTCCAATGTGAACCCAATTTGGTGCCCTACTTGGTACCCAATCTCTCATGCAAATGCATGAGAGATTTGGGTCTCTCTTGAGTTACCATTGTTGGTGACCTTGTTGTGCTTGGAAGCGTGGCTTCCAAGCACAAAATTGACCTCTAGGGCCTATTTAAGACACTCCAATTCGCCTTGCATCTCCTAAGCTTGAAATCAGTCGGAGAACCTCCTTAATTTCGTCTCTCCTCCTCCGGTCGACTCGCTAATCAAGCTCCGGCGACCTCTCCCACTCTCCCTCGTCGCCTAGCCACAATACCGGTGGCAGGTTCCTCTTCCTCATGCTTGTCCGTGTCGCGCAGCACCCGTCGACGCCCCTGCCTCCCCTTTGTCATCGTCGACCACCTTCATTGAGCACCTTCGTCTCCGACGTCAGCGATACGAGCCAGAAACCATCCTTGCCTCCCCCTTTGTCTCTTCACTGCTAGATAAGTCCTCTCACCTTCTACTCCCTTTCCCCCTCTTTATTCCCTCAAACAACTACTATCGCACTCCACCACCATCATCCCCTTCACCTTCGGCCACCAACTTCGGTGAGTCTGCTCCACCTCCACAGATCACCTCCCTCCTCGCCGACCGGTCCATAAGCTCCGCCTCGATGCCCTGATCATAACCCCCACTCACATCACTTCACCACTCACCCAAACGCACCCCGAACACACCCACACACACGGCCACAGTGTGCCTTAGGCACACTCTCACAGGCATTCCCATGCCACACCGACCACCTCTGCACATTCGCTGGACCTTGGCAAAGCTCCCTGAGCTTTTTAACGTGGCCACAAGGTCGTTGTTGTGATTGCAGGTCCAAAAGCTCTCCGCCATTGAGGTTGGGCTTGAAGCTTGCTTGCAAGCTGCTCCAGGCCATGCCCGCTCCAAGACATAGTCCCAGGTTGCGTGGAAAGCCTTCGCGAACATCTCCAGGCCTCCAATTGGTGTCGAGGGCCATAGCTGCAGCTGCAATCGAAGGCACACTCTACTGCAGGTGCATGTGAAAGGAGATGGGAAGATAGTCCCACCTCAAAAAGTTGTGGAGCATCGCACCCGCGTAAAAGGAATTTCTGCATTAGGCTCTTCGCCTCCAACTCATGGGGTGAGGTCCCTCTCACCCGACCCGACGCCTCGTCCACGACCACGCCCCATGGACTTGGTGTCCCGACCCGACTAGAACACCTCGCCCACCACCACATGCCGGTGGACCTGGTCCCGAGTGCGTACCCGACCCGATTAGTCAAGAAGCGTAGCTCTGGGAGAGTGAACCTAAGAGAGAAAAGAGAGAAGAGAGCTCGCACGGGTAGGGGGTAGGTTTTGCTCTGCAGGACAAAGAGAAGAAGAAGGAGAAGGCAAGGAAAAAGGCTAAGGGATGAAGCTAAGGAAGAAGAAGGAGAAGGCAAGGAAGCAGAGAAGGTTGAAGTCAGAAGAGAAAGGAAGGGAAGAAAGACACTGAAGGCAGAGGAAGCTAAGGGCTAAAGCAAAACTGAAGAAGAAAGAAGCCAAGAAAAAATCAGAAGAAAGAGAGGAGACGCCAGAGAATAGAGAAGGAAAAAGATAAAGAAGAAGAGAAAGAAAAAGAAGATTGAAGCCAAAAGACAACCGGTAGAAGCACTGTAGCATTAGCATTTTAAGACGTCTGATTCACAAATTAGACATCCAATTTTGAGTGCAATTGACATACATTGGTTCCTTTAGTATTTTGTGCCTTACATTTTCTCCTATATTTTTGCACTATAACATTGATCTTATTGCATATTGTTTTAAATTCTAAAGTTGTGATCTTGATTTCTAAATCCTAATTTGCTCCCTGTGTTCGACCTCGGACTTTAAATTCAAGTAATAAAATTATTTGTTTTGAATGCTTTTTCGGCTGTACTACAACGCGACCATTTTAAAACCCGATCAAGCACTATTAACAACAGGTCCCCAACTTTATCGTCTCCTTCAAATAGCTTCAAATAGGTCCATACCGCCATGAAATCCTAATCCTGCAACTCTGGCGAGCTTGATTTGGCATTTTCTCCTTGATTCCATGATGAATCCCTCTCAGATTTGAAAGGGAAGTTTGTCAAGGAATTCCCTTCCTTTTGAGCCAGATTTTCTAAAATTGGCCCAAATACTAGTGCAAACCTTTGAAAGATTTGGGTCCCCATATCCGGTGACCTTCCAAGCTTGGGAAGCTTGCTTCCCAAGCTCAAATCATCCTCTAAAGGCATATAAAAGAAGCTCCAATGCATACCGTCCATCCCACATTCGAATTTGACCGGAATAACCCCCAATTCTTCTCTCCTCCTTCGGCTGAAGTGCTCCTCGACATCCAATGACCTCCTCTATCTCAATTCCTTGTCTGACCGCAATACCAGCAGCAGATACTCCTTCCACGTCTTCTTCCGTGTCAAGTAGTACTAGCCGGCGCCTCTATCTCCTTCGTCCTCGCCGTCCAGCCCCCACCGAAGCTACCTTCTTCCCCAACACCGACCAAACCGCAACCGACATCGCCTCTGCTCCCCATCGTCTGCCAACTACCTAGATAAGTCCCCTAACTCCTCTACTTCATTTTCGCCCCAACCACACTCTATTTCGACTACACTACCGCCCATTCACTGTCATCCCTTCCGTGTCTAGCCACTCCTCCGGCGAGGCACATCTCGCTCCACACACCACTAAACTCCCTGCCGTTCATCCCTACATCTCCGCCTCCACCCAATCTGTCTATTTTGCCGATTCACCACCCAAACACGCCCCTAAACAACCCACCTTTGCACGACCATCTCTATCACTATCTGGCCACCTCACGTACTCTCATGCCACGCTACATGCACCACCATGTTCACTGTCCCGCAGCGATCCTACTGAACCATCTGACAAGGCCACAAGGCCGTATTCTTGTTTGCAGGTGTCCTCATAGGAGCTCCGCCACTCCCGCCATCGTTGCCCTTGTTCTTCGAGCTCCAAGCATCGCGAAACCCTAGGCAACATCTCCAGGTGACACAGAACACTCCCAAGCACACGCCCAGGACTTCAATTTGGCAAGAGAACCACTGCTGCTACTTCAATCGAGGGTGCCTTCACCTGCAGCTGACTCACGTAGAAGAGCTTAGTGGGGATAGTCCCACATCGTTTGCAACAAAGCAAGCGCAGCGTAATAAGAGGAAAAGGTGATTGGGGCTTATCGCCTCAAGTCACTTAGAGAGTGAGGTCCCCCGCACCCTCACATGCGCCTTACCCGTGACACTGTGCACGTGAGCCTAGTCCGACCCATATACCTACCCAATTTGCGCACACCTCGGCTGCGACCCATGCTTGCAGCCCTGGTCCTAGGTGCATTTAGGTCCGAATCCGATTAGCCGTGACTGTGGAAGGCTCTGGGAGAGTGGAACCTAGAGAGAGAGAGAGAGCACATAGGTCAAGGCAGGGTTTTGCTCTGAGGAGATTTTGACACTTAGCCAAAATCAGAGCCCCTCTATGCATGAAGCCAAGGCAAAGAAGAGAAGAGCAAAAAGACAGAGAAGAACAGTGCTTCCCTAGCATTGTAGCACCTACTATTTATGTAGACTGATCGGCCTGACCATCGACTGGTACTACTATTGCATTATTTAAGATACTTGAGCTTATTTGTGCATAGGGTAATTGGTGATTCAAATCACCATTTTAGCCTAATCTTTTTGCTTCATTGACATTTGCTTTATCATATATAGCATTCTTACTTGGATTTATTGTTATACATTGATGGAATTGCAATCTTGAGAGTTAATTGTTACTTGCTCTTTGCATTCAACCTCGGACTTTCATTCAAGTATAAAGTTTATCTATTTTTCGAGCTAATTCAATCTATACTGCAACACGATGATTTTAAAACTCGTTTCATAGCAACAAACAACAACCCATTGGCCAGTTGTCTAGAGCCCAGCTCACAAAAATGCACAAATAATTTCCAAAACACTTAGGGAAGAAGCGGGAAGTAGAACAAACCAGGGAGATATACACTGGGTTCACCCTTGTGTTAACCCCATAAATAAAAGTAGGGAGAAAACTGCCAACCGGAAAGATAAACCTTTAGGCATAAATTCTTAAGGTCACCTAGGGTCGTAGAAACCTGAATCCATCTTAACGGCCGTTTAATGAGTCTATCACCCTTTCACAAGATGCTTAGCACTTAGAGTCCTTTTCGAGTCTTGGGCAGATCGGGTAGCCGAAAAAAGTTATCTCGAAACGCTCAAACTCCAAAAGTCCAAAAAAATTAGAAAAGAAGAAAAAAAAGCAAAAAAATGTATCTTCCTTTTTTTCAAATAAGGCGAGGACTTGGGCGGTCTGCATTCTGGCAGACACCTGGGACTGTTGAGTCTTCATAGTTTAGGACCTTAGTTGATAATTTCTATTGTTAATAAACAACTTAGGCCTAAGCGATCGAATCCTAATTCTGATTTTATACATTGCATGTAGTTTGATTTTGCTAGGGACTAGCAAAAGATAGGCATGTGGGTATGATGTAGCCACAATTATTGAGGGTAAAATGCCTATTCATGCATGTTCCTAGGCTTAGATTTGCATTTCATGTTATAAATATTGTATAGAATACATCATTCTGCATTTAGAGTAGTTGTACATAAGTTAGGTTAATTACGTCCTTTCTATGATCAAGAGAGAAGGATATTTACTCCAGAGCTTGGATGGATGATCCGACCATATGGATTTGATCAAGACGACGATCGGAGTCCAACACCTCCGAAATCGCCTCGATCAGAGTCCCGTAGCACCATATGCAATCCAAGGAAGGTCAATGACCAAGGGACTAGGTTACACAATTTGGAGTGCCAAATGACAAATCCGACTACACGGATTGATTCAGATCGACAATCCTAGCCCAACAGCACGAAAATCGACTTAATCCAACCACTGTAGCATCCCCTACAAAGGAATGAAGATGGATGGCCCAGGTCGTGCCACGTGGCGTAACCTAGGCCGCCTATGCACACGCACACGCACAGCAGCGCGGGTGTGCATACGCACGTGTGCAGTCGCAGTGCAAGCTCAAGGGTGCGCATGTGCAGCAGCAGCACGGGCACGAGGGTAGTGGTAGCAGCCGTACGTATCGCGCGTGCACGCTCCTGCGATGCAGCAGCAAGGGCACATGAGCGGGATCTTCAGTGACGTTTGCGGCATACCTTCAGCAACGTTTATGACCGTCACTAAATGTCACGTATACAAATTTGATTATTTCCTCCACTATAAAAGGACCCCTAGCTATCCCATTTTTCTTCATCTCTTCCTTTCTTCCTCTCACCACCTCCAAGGCTCTAGAGAGAGCTTGTCCCAAGCCCAAGATGCTCCTCTAGAGTAGAAAACCAAATATCTCTCCCACCTCTCATCCCCCTTCGTGGAGCATCCCGTGGTAGTCTTCTCACCTCCCTTCGAGAAGAAGATCCTCACCGCGACGCGGTCCTGGCCTACCCTCCGGCCTTTGGCTCCGTCTTTGTTTGTCTCGCTCCTCACCACCTTCTTCCAAGTGACATCAGAGCGAGTCATCCTCCAAGGGACTATCGAGGGGGATTCTTCTCATCTCCATCTATCTTTATTGCTTTCTACTGTAATTTTTCCCACTTTCATAGTTGTAGAAACACTTATTGAGATATATGTGACTGTTTCTCTCTTTCTCTCTTTTATTTTGCAAATAGATTAGTTAGATGAGAATTCATCGACCTAATCTCTTACTTGCTAAAAATACCAAAAAAATTAGAAAAGATAAAAATGACAAAAACAAATAAAAGCGAAACGTGGATTTTCAAAACCAAACATTCGCCTCCCCGTGTTCGACCTGAGACTCACTTTTCAAGTTTCAATTATAAATTTTATTTAATAGATGTATTTTCTCGCGAATCGAACTACGACGATAGGTTTTCCTAACTTGAACCTTTTCGCATGTGAATCCGCCGCCATCACTAATCTACTTAGGCATTTTCATGAACCCTAGGATAAAAATTGTCTATCTTGTTTGCCACCTCCACTCATCTCACCCCGACATATATAAAAGAAAAAAAAAGCTCTTCTTTTGTGGGATTTACTGAAAGAAATACACATTAACACCCTCAAGTCTCGACTTAAGGCTCACCACTTTACATCGATTCTACCACTTAACCGAAATCTAACTTGTGGATCAGGTACACCTTAACTAAATACACAAATAAGTGAGTAGAAAATTTGAATAGGTTAAACAATTGTGTGCCTTAATCAAGTGGTACAACAAGCCAATTGCTTGAACTATTTAGGCTGCACCACTTAAGATAAAAATGATCCATCAAGTAGCTTGCCACTTAGAGTTGATCTTTAGGGCTGAACCGAGCACTCCACATTATTTTTTTGATTTCTAAAGGAATATATCATCACCAGTGCTTTCAAAACTTGGTGTTCTACTAAACCTGATTGAACAAATGTAAAGATTAAACCCTAAAAGCTACTAAACAAGGTTAAACCCTAAAAGACATATCATCAAATAACTTTGTTTGAAAACCATTGGTTATGTACGCACACACATATTAACTGATTTTTAAGGGTACAACCCATCTAAAGGGCCCATCACATTCCAAGAGCACGATCATCCCAAGCCTAACTAAAATTGAGTAGACGTTGGCCTTAAGGATTGATTTGCTCTCCAGGGCTCAAATTGAGATTATTTTCGATTAATCTGCTTCTATTGGTCAACCTGATGTCTAGCTACGGGAGTAGCATCAAACGATCACATTTGGGGGGTATCAAAGGAACTGGTGGCACAAGCCAAAGGAAGAACCTTCTCCCCAACCCATCCCTCTAACTGGTTGGATTGATCGGATAAATGTGGACTAAATCGTTTATAATCTTAGGATGGGTTCTGAGAGTCTGTAGATCTTTAGGCTACCCACATAAGGATAGGTTTGGTTGATTGTACTGTAGGGCACCTTTCTCTCTTCTGATTTCCTTCCTTACTTCACCAAATGTATCTTTCCAAATCTTTCACACATTTCCCATCCTACCCTCCTACCAACACTTATCCTCAAGATGATTACTATCACGACTTGACTTTTGATTATCCATCTACTGGTCGGGATAACTTTGATTGGGGATATGATTCCGGACCTCAGTGTCCAGGGCCTAACTCTGAACAATAAGACTGATTATTATCTTTGTCATGCCTACAATGATTATAGATCTCCACCCTTTGATTATCAACCTAACCCGATCTATAATTAAGAAGCATATATTGACTATAACACCTACCCTCCCTAGGATTATGCTTAACATAGGTAACCTCCATTCTTTGAACAACCTGAGATGACCTACTATCAGGGAGGGACCTACTATCTTGACTCTCCTATATTGAACCCAAACCCACCCAACCCTAAACTGAACCATTCGGTTCAGGTGAACCAGGTCCAAAATAAGGACTAACTTGACGAACACCATACAATCTTTAGAAGCTTAGCCAACACCATGCATTGAAGCATTGGAGCCCATGATCAAAATGATTGATGAGCTGAATAGCTCTTTATTGGATTTGCTCCAAGATGTTAGGGATAGGGGCTCGAGTGAGTTTTTACTTGGGAAATTGTCGAGATTGAGGATGAAATTTGTGGTTGCCCTAGTCCAGTCTTGGGATGATTCTCAAGATGAACCCCCTTCAGGAGAGCCAATGTTTGAACCCACTTAGGCAATTGTTGGGGGGGGATACATTTTCTAAGACCCGAGATGACCAAGTCAATCTAGAGCAACCTATTGAGGATGAACTGATTGCTTCACCTGAGATCCCCGAGCCAGGGAGCACGGAAAAATATGTCTCTATGGACCAGGAAATGACATACGATTTTGAGAAATATGTTAATGAGGATCAAGAATTCATTGACTCTGAGGGTGAAAAATCTTTAGGTGAAGTCTCACTTGAGCTTAAGGAAGAGGATTTTGGTGAGATGAACGGGCTCAAGGAACCTGACAAACCTTTTGATAGCCCAATTATTGAAGATTATGATCATGTTGGGGCTAACTTGGATGATCTGAATCCTGATGATTCAATCAATAGCCCCATTTCTCAACCACACCCTGAAGAGCCAAATTATGATATTCTTGAGATCATCAAACCCAAGTCAATCCTGATTGAGCCACAATTGTTTGACTTGGGTACTTTAGATGGTATGTATAATGATTTGGAGGTCCCGGAAACATTGACTTTAAAGGATAGGAATTTGGCAATGAAAATCTGGGAGGCTATTTCTGAGGGAAACACAATTTTGGATTTAAGGGTTGCTGTTGACCTAAAATCACATAATTTTTACCAGGACCCTTATGATATCTTTCAGGTGCAACCCAAGCTCAGATCTGAATCTAGTGAATCAAATCTAACTATTGTATGACATTTCAGACTTTGGTTGCACACTACAAAATTGCATACTCGGCCTCGCAAGCTCAATAATCTTCGGTTCTGGGTGATTTTCATCTAGAACCTTAGAACCACTCCACCCTGGGGAATGGGTCTGCACCACAACTTGGTCTACATCTGTGGACATCTTCTACTGGTGGGTCTGAGGATTAATCTTTTGATTTTGATTTTGACCTACACTTGTGAATTCTCAATTTCTTCCTTGTATGTATTTTATGCCTAGCTAAAGGTATTAAACTTAGCGCATGTGTATACTCTCTTCTCTCTACAGAGCTAACCGAATTGTCATGAAACTCAGGTGATATTCTATTATTCTACCTGTTTCATGTCTTTATTTCTACAATGAGGGCATTGCATCATTTAAGCATGGGGGGTGGATACTTAATCCTAAAATTATTTCATTAGCTCTACAGAATTTCTTTTATTTTCTTTAAAAAAATTTGAAAATTCAAAAAGATAATATATATATATATATATATATATATATAATTAGGAGAAGAGAACCTAGGCTTTTGGAAGTTATTAACTTTAGGAAATGATACTTTAGGACCTGAACACTTAGACTCTTTAGGTCTTTAGGCTTAATCTGCCTGGGTGTCCACTCGAATGTGGACTTAGCCTCGAGTCCTCACCAAGTAATTTTATTTTAATTTGATAAATAAATTAGGGTGATAAGTACACAACTTATCAACCCATCCTCTGATTTGAGGGGACTTTAAATCTAAGCATCTACACACTATTTGCACTGACTCACTTTTTGGTGGTTTTTATATAAATTAGGTAGCTAATGAACTTCTAGGGTAGTATGGCTAGCAAGTTGTTGTGGGTAATAACCCATTGGCCGATTATCCAGAGCCCATCTACATGACCATATTCATTCTACTACGTTTAGGTAAATCTTAGATCAGGGAAGCCACCTACTTAGAAAAAGAAAAAAAATGATACTCAAAAATAAAAAGAAAAAAATAGAAAAAGGAGAATAAAATAAACCACACTTCACCGCACGAGTATGGCTGGCAAGTTGTTGTGGGTAACAGCCCCTTGGCCGGTTGTACAAAGCCCAGCTCACAAAAATACACATATAATTTCCAAAACACTTAGGGAAGAAGCGGGGAAGTAGAATAAACTGGGGAGATATATACTGGGTTCGCCCTTGTGTTGACCCTATATAAAAAATAAAAAAAAGTAGGGAGAAAGCTACCGATCGAAAAGATAAATCTTTAGGTAGAATTTCTTAGGTTACTTAGGGTTGTAGAAACCTGAAGTCCATTTTAATGGCTGCTTAGTGAGTCTATCACTCTTTCACAAGAAGCTTAGTACTTAGCATCCTTTTCGAATCTTGGGTGGGTCAGGTAGCCATAAAAAGTTATCTTGAAACTCTCAAACTCCAAAAGTCCAAAAAAATTAGAAAAGAAGAAAAAGCAAAAAAATGTATCTTTCCATTTCAAATAAGGCAAGGACTTGGGCGGTCAGCATTTTAGCAGGGTACTATTGAGTTTTCATAATTTAGGACCTTAATTGAAATTTTCTATTGTTAATAAACAATATAGGCCTAAGCAATCGAGTCCTAATTCTATTTTTATACATAGCATGTAGTTTAATTTTGCTAGGGACTAGCAAAAGATAGGAAAGGGGTATGATGTAGACACAATTATTGAGGATAAAATGTCTATTTATACATGTTTCTAAGCTTAGATATGAATTTCATATTATAAATATTCCATAGCATGCATCATTCTACATTTAGAATAGTTTGTGTATATTTTAGATTAATTACGTCCTTTTATAGCCAAGAGAGAAGGGGCTTTAATTTGGAACCTCGGATTGATGATCCGACTGTACAGATCTAATCAGGACGACGATCGAAGTCCAACACCTCCGAAATCGCCTTGATCGGAGTCCCGTAGCACCATATGCAGTGTGAGGAAGATCAATGGCTGAGGGATTAGGTGACACAATTCGAAGCTTCAAATGACAAATCTGACAGCATGGATCGATTTGAGTCGATGATCATAGCCAATGGCACAAATGTCAACTCAATCCAACCTCTGTAGTAGCCCCTATAAAGGAAAGAAGATGGACAGCCCAGATCGCACCACATGACGCAACCTAGGCCGCCTATGCACCTACACGTGCCATCGCACGCACACAGTAGAGGGGGCCCGCACGCACGCGCGAAGGCACGCATGCTTAGCAACGTAGCGCAAGGCACTGCACGCAAGGCAACGGGCACGCATGGGTGCAGCGCAGTGCGAGGCGCAGCGGCCACATAGCGTGCTTGCGCTGGTAACAAGGACACGCAGAGTGTGTGCCAGCACAGTGGCAGTGTGGGCACAAGGCTGTCTTTAGCAACGTTTGCAGCGGATCTTCAGTGACGTTTATGACCATCACTAAATGCCTGTATATGAAATTGATCCTTTCCTCCACTATAAAAGGTCCCCTACCCCTCCCATTCTTCTTTATCTCTTCCTTTCTTCTTCTTACCACCTCCAAGGCTCTAGAGAGTGCTTGTCCTAAGCCTGAGATGCTCCTCTAGAGTAAAATCAAATATTTTTCTGCCTCTCATCCCCATTCGTGGAGCATCCCACAGTTGTCCTCTCACCTCCTTCTGGAAGAAGATCCTCACCGTGAAGTCGTCCTACCCCGTCCTCCTTCCTCCGTCATCGTTCTCCCTCATCTCGCTCCTTACCACCTTCATCCGGGCACCGTTAGAGCGAGGCATCCTCTAAGCGACCGTCGAAGGGAACTCTTCTCATCTCCATCTATCTTTACTACTCTCTAGTATAGTTTTTCCACTTTCATAGTTGTAGGAAATATTTGTTCATCAATATATTGATATTTTCTCTCTCTTATATTTTGCAAGTAGATTAGTTAGATAATGTTTTCGTCGATCTGATCTCTTGCTTGATAAAAACACCAAAAAAAATTATAAAAGATAAAAATGACAAAAATAAATAAAAAGTGAAACGTGGATTTCATAAAACCAAACATTCGCCTCCCCGTGTTCGACCCGGGACTCACCTCGAGTTTTGATTATAAATATTATTTGATCAATGGATTTTTTCGTGAATCGAACTATGACGACGAGTTTTTCGAACTCAAACTTTTCGTGATGAAATTCCACTAATCACTCCTCTCAAACCCTAGCTTCCATCTACCTCCTCTACCTCTCCACTCCACTTCCTTACTAGCTAAGCTAGCTTCGCTAGTTTAGCTCAGCTCTTACTCTCGTACCTTGGCCAACCTAAACCCTAAGTTAACTCCAGCCCAACTCCACTCCAAGACCACCACTTAAGCTACCTACCTCCATCTAAATTTGCTGCCACCATGCATGCATCCCTTCAAACCACCACCTCCTCCCTCCAAGAGCCCCCAAAAAGTGGTGCCAACTAACCCCCCATAACCACCCACAAGTGGCGCCAACTTTCCCTCCAAAATCCCTTCAATCCTAACCATCCACATCCCCATAAAGCCCATCCAAGTCATCTAATCTTGGTGCCAAAAGGGACCCTTCAAGAAGATTTCAAAATGGTGCCAAAATTGGTGGTTGGCAACCACCTTGGATGACCATGAAAGGGCATGTCCAACGCTTAACTACCCTCATCCCATCTCTTCAATCGGCGCCAAGTTTCTATTGGTGCAAGGTCACCACATGTTGGAACCTTGTTCCACATCTTGTTTTGGTGTTAACAAAATTATTATGGATTAATGTTTACAATTGAGTTCTTTTCAGATTTAGGTGAAGGATCAAGGCAAATAGGAAATGATGGAGGCTTGACGAAAAGGACAAGATCATGATAAGGAGGCAAGATGACAAGGACGAGTCGAGGAGGAGAAGATCATCTTTGACCTTTAGTTTTTCTAGTTCAGATTTTATATTTATAGATTGTATATGCCTCTTAACAAAGAATCATAACTTAGCTCGTAAAATCAATTAGAGATAAATTAGGATTTATATTGCGAACATTTTCAAAGTACGTAATGGATTAAAACACTTAAAATAGGTACTTGTAAGCAGGTACCGGTACTGTTCATCAGTACTGGTATTTGTAAGGCACACGTTTGAGAATTTGTCTCAAACTATGAACAAGTACCGGTACCAACCATGAGTACCGGTACAAGTTGGCCATAGGTTGAAGCCTTATTTCTGGCCTAAACCTTACAAGTACCAGTACCAATGATGAGTATCGGTATAGGTAGGTTACTGTGCCGAAGGAATTTCAAACCTGGGAGTCACAAGTACCGATACCCATGATGAGTACCGGTACCAGGACTCATGTACTGGTGGTAGTGAGCTGCTAGTACCGATATAGGTAGTTTAGTACTGGTACCAGCTAGCCGTTGGCCCAAAACAGAATGGCTAGAATATTAATTTTGTAAATGTGAATGTTGGGAATTAAATCCCAACTTCTAGTAGATGAGAATTCTAGGTCCTAAACTCTATAAAATGATCCTAGGACTCTTTGTTTGCACACAAGATATACAAGAAACATAAGAATTATTTCTAGAGCTATATTTCATATTTTCCACCATATTTGAAGAGAGGAAATTGTGTTTGATATCTTCGAATATCACTACGATTTTGCAAACACATTGACGTCTTTTTCATACGTAATTCAAGGTGATTCACGTCCTTCCTCGGTTCTCAAACTGGTATCATCTTTTATATATTTGTTGAGAGGCTTAGATCTTAGTTGTAAGATTTTTTCTTACACCTGTATTTCATTTGTTCTTGAGCATTTGCTCGTTGGGTTGTATAAACCTGTTTTCTTGTACTTGGGTTGAGGTAACCCATTAATTACCTCGATTTAGTAAATTAATTCTCTCAGGGTTGAGGGAATCGGGTTAAAAACCCTAAGCTGGGAGGATTAGGTAGTGGAGTACCCAAGTGAGTGGGGAACCACTTTACATCTTTTGCCATTTTCTGTGGTTTGATTGATTGGGCAAATCTTTTTTGTGTTACTAATATTTTGTTTAAGTATTTGTGCACATAGCCATATCCTATATTTAGATCCTATCAGGTTGTATCAGAGAGAGGTTGCAACAAATCAACTCGCAATGGCATCTACATCAAGGTGCACCATAGGACAGTCATCCACCCGTCTTCCCTATTTCGATGGGATGGACTACAGGTATTGGAAGAGAAGGATGCAAGTCTTTCTCAAAGCAATGGATGATAATGCTTGGACTCTCATTCAAGAAAAATACTCAGATCCAAAGCTGCAAGAAGGAGTAGCGTGGACAATGGAGCAGAAGAAAAACATTGTGAGCAATGCAAGGGCGATGAATGCATTGTATTGTGTGTTATCAAAGGAAGAATTCAACAACATCTCAACAGCGAGTCAGCATTTGAGATATGGAACACTCTCGAGGTCACCTACAAAGGTACAAACAAGGTAAAGGAAACTTGTATCTCTATTCTAACAGAAAATTATGTGTGTTTCAGGATGGAGAAAGGTGAAACGATCAAGGATATGTATATGAGGTTTGGGGAAATTGTTAACCCCATGAAGAACCTAGGAGTCAAGCTGAAAGAGGAGCAGCTTGTAAGGAAAATCTTGAGATCTCTTACAAGCGATTGGTCTCCAAAGACTACAGCCATTCAAGAGGCAAAGGACCTATCCACTCTCCCCTTGGATGATCTAATTGGAAGCCTCATGGCATATGAAGGCTAATTGGAGAATATCAAGAAGAATGAGGTGAAGGCAACAAGCAAGAAGAAAAGTATTGCTTTTAGAGCAATCAAGGAGGATTCGGACTCAATAACATCAGAATTCGAAGATGAGGAGATGGAAATGCTTACTAGGAAATTCCATGAATTCCTCAAGAAATAAGGTAAACAAGTAAATAAAATTTCTTCTAATTTTATTTGTTATGAGCGTAAGAAGAAGGGCCACTTGCGAAAGGATTGCCCCTTAAACAAGAAGGAGGACAATAGGAAAGAAACAAGGAGCTCAAGAAGAAGAAGAAGAAGAAAGCATTTAAAGTGACATGGGATGATAGTGACTCTGACATGAACACCAGCTCCAATGAATCGGATGAAGATGAGGTTGCACACCTTTGTCTTCATGCAACTTTAGAAGACACAGAAGAAGAGGTAAAACCTGATTTTTCTTTTGAAGAATTATTAGAAGCTTATGAAGAACTATATCATAAAGCTAGGTTATTTAAAAAGAAAAATAAGGTTTTAAAAAATAATTATCAAACATTAGAAATAGATAAATCATGTTTAGAAATGGAATTCGAAATGTCAAAAGAGACTAACAGCTAGTTGCATGCAAAGATATTAGAACTAGAAGATATTTATGAGCACTTTGAAGGGACTTTGAATAATCTTAAAATAAAAACTAGGCTAAACATTGAATTCTGTGATTCATTAAAATCAAAATTTTAAAGTAAAAAATGCACACAAACTAGATCATGTGCACCTAGGCATGCATGGATGTACCAAAAGGCCAAAAATCCCATGAATTATAGATCTAACACAAGAAAGGTCTATAAATCTCAAAGTTTGAAAGGTACTAACTTAAAAGAACCCACAAGAAAATGGGTACCTAGAAAATACATTTTACGTTATTTTGCAGGAATAGATCAAAGAGATCAGTGGGTGTTCAAGGCACATAATGGAACATTTCAACCTTTCTATAGGTTGAATGAAGACCAAGAACGATGGCCTAACGGAGCTTGGTACCCACATTCATCATTCTACTATTGGTAAATGTTATGGTATGATATTATTTACCCTTCATTTTTTGATGGTTGACAAAAAAGGGGAGAAGAATAAAGAACAAATAGTAATATTTTTAGGGGGAGCATATATTGAGGGGGAGGATTAGGATTAAATAGTTTAATTTGCTAAAAATAATCTTATCTTTAATATATCTATTTGCAAGATAGTTTTGTCAACACCAAAAAGGAGGAGATTATTGGAACCTTGTTCCAAATCTTGTTTTTGTGTTAACAAAATTATTATGGATTAATGTTTGCAATTAAGTTCTTTTCAGATTTATGTGAAGGATCAAGGCAAACAGGAAATGATGGAGGCTTGATGAAAAGGAGAAGATCATGATAAGGAGGCAAGATGACAAGGATGAGTCAAGGAGAAGATCATCTTCGATCTTTAGTTTTTCTAGTTCAGATTTTATATTTATAGATTGTATATGCCTCTTAACAACAAATCATAACTTAGATCGTAAAATCAATTAGAGATAAATTAGGATTTATATTACGAACATTTTCAAAGTACGTAATGGATTAAAACACTTAAAATAGGTACTTGTAAGCAAGTACGGTACTATTCATCAGTACTGGTATTTGCAAGGCACAGGTTTGAGAATTTATCTCAAACTGTGAACAATAAGTACCGGTACAAACCATGAGTACTGATACATGTTGGCCACAGGTTGAAGTCTTATTTCTAGCCTGAACCTTACAAGTACCGGTCCCCATGATGTGTACCGGTATAGGTAGGTTACTATGCCCAAGGAATTTCAAACCTGAGGGTCACAAGTACCAGTACCCATGATGAATACCAGTATCAGGACTCATGTACTGGTGGTAGTGAGCTGCTAGTACTGGTACAGGTACTTTAGTACCGGTACCAGCTAGCCGTTGGCCCAAAATAGAACGATTGGAATATTAATTTTGTAAATGTGAACGTTGGGAATTAAATCCCAATGTCTAGTAGACGAGAATTCTAGGTCCTAAACTCTATAAAATGATCCTAGGACTCTTTGTTTGCACACAAGATATACAAGAAACATAAGAATTATTTCTAGAGCTATATTTCATATTTTCCACCATATTTGAAGAGAGGAAATTGTGTTTGCTGCCTTCCAATATCACTACGATTTTGCAAACACATTGACGTGTTTTTCATACGCAATTCAAGGCAATTCACGTCCTTCCTCGGCTCTCAAACTGGTATCATCTTTTATATATTTGTTGAGAGGCTTAGGTCTTAGCTGTAAGATCTTTTCTATCTTACACCTATATTTCATTTGTTCTTGAGCATTTGCTCGTTGGGTTGTAACAAACCCATTTTCTTCTACTTGGGTTGAGGTAAGCTGTTAATTACCTCAGTTTAGTAAATTGATTCTCTCAAGGTTGAGAGAATCGGGTTAAAAACCCTAAGCTAGGAGGCTTAGGTAGTAGAGTAACCAAGTGAGTAAGGAACCCTATACATCTCGTGCCATTTTCTGTGGATTGATATTTGTGCAAATTTTCTTATTATTACTGATTTTGTGTTTGAGTTTTTGTGCACGTAGATATTCCATATATCAGATCCCTACACCACGATTGTTAATTTTGATGATAACAAAACACTTGTGATTTAACATTTGCATTTGAGTTTATGAGTTTCAGGAAAATGTAAATTGATACAAGTGTGAAGGAGTTCAAGTTCACGTCCATGGTGGATTGGAGGAGCTTAATGGAGAAGATGGAGCTTCATGTGGAGCGAGAGCTTGAAGTCAAGAAGAATAGGATAGATGTCTTTTTGTCTTGTACTTTGTATTTGTCTCTTTATGTTCTTTGCTCTTTATTTTGCTTAGATTAATTGTTAAAGAGCCCAAAGAACAAACAATAGTACTAGGAACACATACACTACCTTAGGACACTTGACAAACACTTAGATAAATCAGAAAATCAAAATGGTCTTCATACAACCTGATCAGACGTCTAATGACGTCTGATCTTAGACTTTAAGATGTCTGACCTTCTGTGTAGACATCCAATACACTCAAGCTGGAAACTCACTCTCTGTCTGCCACCTTCAGACGTCTAGCCCATAGTTCAGACATCTTAGAAGACGTTGAGAACCTTGCCAGACATCCAACTAGAGAACTATTGGCTTGTCAGACTTCATCTTTGAGGATTAACCCTTAATCTGATTTACATCTACTTTCAGACATCCATAGAGCATCCCAAACGTCTGATAAATACATGCTAGGCTAAGATCTGACCCAAATCACCTTTTGTCAGACCTAATAGCCATTTAGCCTCAAGAAATCAATTCCCGCAGAGAAACCTATTACCAGGCGTCCATACTTATTGCTAGACATCCGACCTGTCATCTGTGCAACTTAACACTAGAACCCTGTTTTGATCTTGTGAAAATAGAAAGGAAACCATCTTAGGATTAGGCATCTGATTAGTATCCTAGACGTCTTATAATTGAATCTTAGACGTCCATTCTGATCCAACTTAGTTCAGACCTTTCACCCTTCTAGATCAAACGATCGATCCCTATATCAGATGTCGACCCAGATGTCTGACCATAAAATCAGACGTCTGATTACCCTATCAGAATCATAAATGATCCTGATTTCAGCCGAATTTGTCTTGGATTTGTTTCCAATGGCTATAGAAGTCTTCCAAGGCCTTCTAAACCCTTCTTAGGACCTCTATACATAGAGGAGTACCCTTCCTAAGCAATAGACACCTAGAGAAACTACTTCCACTTATATTGTGTCTTTAAAAGAGAAGTTTCAAGTGCTAGAAGTGCCATTGCTCTTCCATCTACATAATCTTTATTCGACAGCACCGATCCACTATACACTTTACTTCCATCTCAGGGAAGTACTTGTTGCCTATCGAAGCTAAGTTTAAGACATTTACTTTAAGGCTCTATAGGATATTTGTAATTGTCTTTATTAGGTATTCACCTTGCGAATTCCTGTCTCCCTCATGAGATAAAATACTCCTCGTGAAGAGGAGGGGTTTTGAGGTATGCTACCCTCGGTTACAAAGTGGCGTTGGTTGTATTGAGGTTGAACTATCCATGTATTAAGTAGTTCGGATAGTGGATTTGATCGACTAGGTCGATCAGGAAATCCTAAGTCGAGAGGCTTAGGTGGTGGTTTTTACCTGGGTTTGGGTTTCCACCTAAAAATACTTGTGTATTGTGAGATTGCTCATTTTATGTGATTGTTATTTTATTTATGCATTTTATTTCATATCATGCACATCTCACCCCCCCTCCGTTAGAACCAACAGTTTCCTCCTCCCTTGGATCCTTCAACCACCCCCCAAAATCCATCATAGTCGTCTACCCTAAAGCCACCAAAACCCCCTTCATATCCCTTAGTTTGGGGCCAACTCTTATTAACCCTAGGATCATCTACCACCCCCATAAAGACATCCTAGTACAACACATTATCCACGCCACACCCCCCCCATCACCACTCCTATATATACTCCGTACCTAGCACCATTACACCTACCCTTCGCTACATTATTCAAGTGCTCTTCCACCATAATCCACCAGCCATAGCCGACCAAGAGAAGAGGACAAGAAGAAGATTGAGGAGACACTTTGTCTCCTTGGTCCCTTCCCCTCTTCCCTTCTCTTTTATGCCTAAGCTAAGGAGTCCCATTTCAAGGAAAGCCAGACAGGAGGATGGCCAAAGAGGAGGTTCTTTAGGGTGGTTCATGTCCACTGTTGGAGGAGTTTTTAGAGTGGAAACCTTCCACCCTAGGAGGAGCTAGGGCATGCCCACCAAGGGCTTGCCAAGGAGGACAGCATCATCTTTGGAGGACTACATTAAGAAGGAAATAGGATGAATCCTTTTCAAGCCCAGGAGTAGCTGAGCTTAGAGCAAGTATTCTCTCCTCTTCACCACCATTACTAGGAAGATCTTCGTTTTACCATTTTATATTTTTATTTTTGTAGTAGAAACATTCCTCTACAAGCATCCCTGTAAAACAATTTTTCTCTACATATAAAAGTTACCTTTCTACATTTTTGTTTTATTCAATTAATTGCTTTTCACTTTAGTGCACTCATGCCCTCTCTCTAATTATCTTAGGTCTTCACATACATAGGGTGAGCTTAGAGAGAGGTTCTTCTTGTCACTTAGTTTCTAGTGATTAGGTGTAGTTCTTCTTCGCATTTCCCTATTCAATTGGCTGTTGTTCAAAAATCCAAAAAAAAAAACATCTTATATTCAAAAATTACAAAAAGAAAGTTGATTTCCTGATTTCAAGAGAGTTTTCAAAATTGCAATCTTGCCTCCTTGGACGACCCTAGATACCACCACTATCTAGGATTACAAATTTAAAAGTGATTGCGGAATTACGTGTTGTATTGACTTAAAACCCTAATTTTATCAAATCACGCTTTTTCGCTATCACTTCTTGGCACCGTTGCTGGGGAGGCACAGCTTTGCATTGACTTGTTTCTCTTTATTGATATGTGGATCTCATTCCCTTCTCCCTCTTTCATCTCATGTGTGCAGGTACTATAGGAAGAAAGAAGGATTTTTGGAAGCAAAAGCTTAAAGTCCCTTATCTTCCCGCAGATTTGAGGTTAGTGCCTTCTCTCTTGTCACATAAAAAACTATAAAAAAATACTAAATTAAGCTTTCAGGATTAAAACCATCTAAATTTAGTAGAGTGGTGACTCATAGAAATCATTGTTTGATTGTTTGAACTATTTAACACCACTTTATTCAAGATGTTCGTGTTCTGATTTTTGGATCCAAACTTTTGTCCAGATTTCAAAAATCAATTACTAACACCACAAGAATCTTAAAATCTCAAAATTTCATTCAAAGATTCCAAATCAAGTTAGGAACATTTGTTCAAAATTTCAAAGCATTTGGAGTTGTAGAGAATTTTTAAAAATTCACAAACAACAAGGGAGTCATCTCTAATTTCATAATTTTGTTACTATTCATAAATTTTAGGAATTTTTCTACTTGTCCTATTTCTGTCAAATTTAGCTTTCCAGAATCCTTGTAAAATTCTACACAACATATAAAATCACAAAAATTTTTGGTGGATGGTGGATGGTGGTGTTACTGAGAAGTCAAAAATACCCATCGATATCATTTCTGAACTTTAATACCATCACAAAGAAAAATCCCAAAAGAATATCAAACGAACCCCTAAAATCATAAAAAAATATTTTCAAAATCCTTGTTTGATTTTCCTTCTAGTAACATGTTGATTTCTCCATTTGGACCACTACTTAAAAAGAAAAGCCTAAAATGATAGTTAAATTTCTGCCTGGGGTTCAATTCATTAGGATTTCTTTTCATTTTATAGTCTCACATTCTAAAGGAAATCTACCTTCACCAACACAACTTGATTTCTCTTTGATTATGGAACTCAAACTTGTTTGAAATCATAAAAAGAAAACCCTAAAAGTAGGAAAACAATGAAAAAAAATTTGTGTGACAAACCTCTTGTTTTGCCATTTGACCCACTCTATCCAATTCGTACACATACAAAAAAAGAAATAACTGGGTATTAACCCAATCAATGCCCTCCACATTCTCGTGCAGATTCAAGTACCTAAGCCTGATTTAAAACAAGTAGTCACTTGACCACTTAAAGGCTTCATCAAAACTACGCTTGATATCTGGTATCTAAGAATCATTAAGCAATCCTAATTCCTTTTGAAAATGTGGCGACAGACTTGGAGGGAAGTCAAATGATGGATGCAAGTTTACACAAGCCCTTGGTGATTTTCCCAGGACATGCTTGGGCACAATCCACCTCTTTAGTCTAGCTGGGTGATCAATAGGAAGTGGGTTCACTTGTTGATCCCTTATTTATCAGGTTCCCACGTCTTAGGTTTCTCTAAGGAGTCAACTTTAAGGTAGATTTAGGCTTGGTTGTTTGTTTTACACACTTCTCCTCATTCATATCTTCTCTCCTCTCCCCATTGTTTACAAGGTGAGATCGATGTTTAAAATGAAGCGTTGTAATATAGTCAAAATTGCTTTGAAAACAAATATAATTTTATTACTCGAAAAGATTCCGAGGTCGAACATAGGAAGCAAATGGAATTCACACATTACTCAAAAACTAATTTGCAATGTAGAGCATATGAGTATATGAATAGTAAAAAGTATTTTAGACAAAATGATGGTGATTTGAATCACCAATTATACGTCTAATACAGAGAATAATAATTCAAATTTACTAAAGGAGGGAGTATGAAATTAGACGTCTTAAATGATGTTTGCTATAGTACTTCTTTTTGCTTTTGTCTACGTGCCTTTTCTTCTTCTTTCTTTCTCTAATTCTTCCTTTCTTCTTCTATTTCTGCTTTGCTCGTTCTTCTATTCTTCTCAGGCCTTCATCTCAGGCCTTCACTTCTTCCTCTTCTTCCTTAGGCCTTCATCTCTTCTTTTCTTCTTTCGCTTTTAACCCTGCGATCCTCCTCTTCTTCTTCTTCACTTCTTCTCTTCTTCCTCAAGCTTTCTTCTTCTCTGGCCTTTCTACCTTCTAAATCCGACTAAGTATTGGAGACAAACTTCTTAAAGCAAAAACCCCCCTTCCCCCGCGTAACTCTCCTCTCTTCTCTTTCTAGTTCAGTCTCTCTCTCTAATAGCCACAGTCGGTCGGGTAATCGGACCTAGTGCATACCCGGGTCCAGGCTCATCGGCATACGGTGGTGAGAGAGGAGTGCTAGTCAAGTGGGTAATCGAGTCAACTAGGTCCACGGGGGCGTGTCACGGACAAGGCCGGTGAAGGTGTAGGAGGACCTCACCCTCAGTGATTGGAGGCCAACAACCCCATTCACTTTTTGGTAATATGCAGCTACAAGCGACTCTTCATATCTGAGGTGGGACTAAATGTCCCACCTTTCTTCAGCGCAGCGTAGCAGCAAGGCACTTGGTCAAATTGACGGGGCTACAACTACTAATGCTCTTACGTAAGGACTTGCACTTCTGCAAGCCTCAATTCCACACAGCTTGGAGCTATCCCGTGGAGCGAAAACACCCTGGAGCAGCTTGAAGCTTGCTCGAAGCACAGTGTTAATGGCAGGTTTTGGCCTGCTACCTGAAATCAAGAAAAGGGGCCTTATGGCCGTGTCAGAAGGTTCAGCAAGATCACCGTGGCACGGCGAATGTGATGGTGACAATGGCATGGAGCGAGAGTAGCTGTGGTGGCCGGACGGTGACAAGAGCAGTTGGTGAGAGGGGTTTGTTCGGGAAGGTGTTTGGGTGGATGATGGAGCGAATGGAGTGAGGGGAAATGAGCGAGAAGGTGCAGTGGAGGTTGTAGGGTGGTCGGCAAGGTGGATGGAGGTGCATAGTGGTGGGAACACCTCGCTGGAGGAGTCGTCGGAGCGGAGAACAAAGGGGGTGAACGGTGTAGTCGAGGCTTTGAATTGAGAAGTAGAGAGTGGGAAACTAACCTACGAGTCTAGCTAAACCTAACTAGCTACTCTAATGGATGAAAGGAAGGAGATTCCCATGCCGGTGTGGTTGCCGAACGTGGGGATGAAAAACCTCCATAGGAGAGACAGTGGCAAAGATGGGGAAAGGACGGCGATGGCTGGTATTACACGACACGGAGGATTGTGAGGAAGATGAATCCACCACTAGTTTTGTGGTCGGACGACGAGAGGAGTCAAAGATAGACCGTCGGAGCTTGCAAAGAATTGCGGTTGAAGAGGAGAGAGGAAGAGGGGGAGTTCCGGTCGAATTTCAAGCTTAGGAGAATGGTTGAAACCTGGGGAGTCCTTTATAGGTCTTCAGAGAGGGTTTTGTGTTTGGAAGCCAAGCTTCCAAGCTAGAAATGCTTGCCAGATTTGGGAGCTTCTTGAGACCCAAATCTCATGCATTCGCATGAGAGATTGAGGAAGATCTGGAGCATATGAATGTGCTTAAATTGGAGGGAATTACTTGATGAATCTCCCTTCCAATTTTGGAAGGGATTCATCAATCAATCAGGGATCTCTTGTAAAAGGTTGCCAGAGTAGGTTTTCTCCGTGATAATGGTGGAGGGACCAAATTGTGAAGACAACGAAGAAGTTAGGGGGCTGTATGCAAGGATTTTTGAAAGTTGGGGTATAAATATAATCAGACAGGATCATTTTGCAAACTAGGTAAGACAGGCTCATCTTGGGTCCAAATTTTGCTACAAATCTAATTTTGACCTAAGGAATCCAATGGTGAAGTTGTATTTTGGTTTTGACCATGTTTGACTGGGTAATTTATGCAAAAACCCAAATTAGGATAAATATCTATTTGAGACTCCATTTTGGGTAAAGATGGGTTCTGATGATCAAATTGAAGGTACTAAACCCTAGAGAATATTTTTATATGATTTTTAGAGGATTTAAGTGAATTTTATCCTGACCATAACTTTGGTTAATTAAGTGGGTCTATTTTTAGGGTTTCAAAAGTCATTTAATTCTCATGACACATGCAAACCCTTTTCTGTCTGATCTAACCCACTTATTATCCTATTAAGACCATTTGATCTTTATTCATCCCTTGAGAAAACCCGTGGTTATACTGCATTCATGATAAGCTAGTAAAATTTCAGTTTTAACCTTAGTTTCTTATTTTTCTCTCAAAATGGTTATACTGTGAGCTATGGTTCTCTAGCGATTATGTAGGAGCATTTATTGACTTAATTGGGTCAAAATGAGCTAATTAGGGCTCATGATGGTGTTCCTATCATATCCCCATGCCTAACTTTTGCTAGTCCCTTGGCAAAATTTCAAGGTATTAACTTTGATTCTAGACCATAAAATCTTTTAATGCTTAAAAACTTTGATGTGTGCTTTCTTCTATAGATTAGGTTAGAATGCAGTAGGCCTAGAGGTACTTAAGTAATAACCAAGATCCGGACCTAACCAGCTCTAGCTTTAGTTCGCTCGAAGGTTTCTAAGGCCCATAGGAACTAACCTAAGGTTTGTTGAACTCCGCAGTTAAAGCACCCATGCTTGTAACATGTTTTAGCGTCGGTTCAGTTTGCAGTGCGTTTTTGCTAGAGAGAGATAGAGGAATTTTTCATTATTTTTGGAGAGTTTTCTCTCTCTTTTCTTTTTATTTCTAGCTTCTGATTGGCTTTACAACATGGTCTGTATCGGATTCCTAGTCCCCATCATCAATCCTCGTAGGGTCCATGGCAATCAATTCTTCGAGATAGCACTGCCCATGGCAACCCCCAGAACCCTTGCTTTCAAGATTTCTAGATAATCCTGCCCATGGCGTTCTATAGCTAAATTCAGACCCTTGTAATCTACATTTCAGGATATTGCCGCCCATGGCATCTGAACCAGCACAGGGTACTTACATGCCCCCGGTAGGATATGTAGATATTCTAGGAGACAAGCACCAAGGAGACGATATGTTATTATGCATCTTCGAGGGGAATTTCCCACCTCTCCGCATTGGGAACTCGTCCAAATCATCTTATGTTGATTAGCCGCTCCTAATCGAGGTGACGTTTTCAGAACAAGTTAAACGCATTTGCGTGATTTTGATACTTAGGCACACTGAACCAGACTGTGTGTGGATTGGGGTGCTTAGGTTACCGAGTCTCGCAAACTAGAGATCAGTTAACGAGGCTGAATACTCCTTAAGCCTTAGACCTAATACTTGAGCTTCACATTTTCCGTAACCTCTTGAGGATTATCCAGATCTTAGCGGGTACTTGAATTTTGACGCCTAGGATTATAGCCCAAAAGGCCTAAAATCAGCATTCCTACTAATCACTTCTTTGTTTCATTAGCACTTTTTGCCTTTTTCTCCTTTCTTTTGGTACGGTCTAGAACTAAGTCAATTCCTTATTCTTTTACTAATGACTATCTCTTTTTCTTTTCTTTTTAAATTGTACTCCTTTTTGACATTTTTAATTCTTCCCCTTTTTCTCCTTAAAGTCTGATATGCCATCAAAATTTCCTTTCCTCTCATTTTTTTGTTCTTTTTCAAGAATTTTTTATTTTTTTGGTATTTTTGGAATATGTGATTTTTTTGATGAAACCCTTCTGAACTTTGATTTTTGTATGCTTGCACCATGCCCAAGTTTTGCAATGTCCTCATTGTAAACGGTGGGTATGAAACAGTTTTGGATTTAGGAATTAGAATAGGATTATCAGGTGGGTGAATGGGTCAGGAATGACTGTTGCGGATGATTTCAAGCTCTAGCACGTGTACCAGAGGTGGGATTGACTGTTCTAAAATCGAACTCAGGGTGCAATAGGTGTGAATTACAGAAGGATAATCAAAAGGATCTCGATTTTTTTGGAATGATGGGTTGCCTCCCGTTAAGTGTTAAATTCAATGCCTTCAGTCGAGCGGGAAATGTTATGGAGGAGTAGTCAAATCAGATGAGTTTTGCAGAACAAGCACCTTGATCAAAAGCCTGGTTGGTCCAACTAGATGCTTGTTCAGATCAATAGGCTGATGGTGTAGCCCAAATTCAATCAATCTAGTGGGTTGATAAATGTAGATCAAGAGATGTGGAACCCACCATATACCTTGGCACTCGAAAGGGTATGGAAGTGTATAGCTAAGGTTTGGTTGAGTCGAATCAGCCTGATCAGAGTAGGGATCCTTAAATGAAAAAGAATCAGTGGAAGACATAGGAACCCTATAGGAGTGATCAGAGAAGGATGGGGCGTGATTTGTAGTCTGATCGATGTCCGAAACCTGCTAAAAATGTGGAGGAGAATCATCTACAATCGGCTCAGTAAGAGGGGAATCAGAATAGAAATTGAGCCCGATTACGGGTTGAGGTTGAAAATGGGTTTGGGAAGGTTCTGCATATGTTGAAGAGGTGGCATCAATAAGAATTGTATCTGAGGACTCATCTAAAAAAGAATTAAAGGTGGGTTCATTTAGAGAGTCCTCATAGTAGCCATCAAACTCAAAGGTAAATGCCTGAAGAGTGTTTATAGGATGAAAGAAATCGGAGTCAAGAAAAGATTTGAACTCTGGGTGGTAGTCACTCTCGACACTTTTCATTTTTTATTCCTGAGTATCAAAAAAAATGATTCCATATCAATGAAACCAGAATTTAAATCAATGATCTCACGATTAGGGACCTCGGAGTCAGAGTCGAAGAATGGATCATGTGTGCTGAGGTTGTAGATTGGCTCGTAGTCGTCAGGAAATAATGGTTCTCCGAAATCATAGTAAGATTCGAAATCGTCGGTGAAATTGAGAGAATCAAGTTCTGAATTTGATTCGAGAACAGAGGTTCGACCATAGAATAAATCACAAGATGTAGACTCAGCAAGCTGTCTTGGGTCTAGCCTATTCATAGATTCCAAGCTTAAAAAGGTGTCCCTATTGGGTCTGGACTCGGGTTTTTGGCTTGTAGGGGAGACCCAATCAAAGCCCCACTCTTCCAACTCCTCGATTTCTGTATCGTAGATTGGCATGACTTTCGAAAAATCAATCTGTATTTCTAAGGATGTTGGAGAGGTACATTCATCAAATAAAGACCCAAAATCATAATCCAAATTTAAACTTTGATTTTTCTCATATGGGGCCTTGTAATTATCCCAAGAAGATTCAGATCTAGATTTTAGGCTAAGGATGTGGGTTGAATTATGAGAATCTAGGTCAAAATTGCCTTCAGGGGTCACCTTATCAGAGTAAGGGGCAGTATTTACACCCTTGAGAGGTTCTGATTTAATTTCATTATTAAGGAGTCTAAGAATTCTATGCTTGGCGAACCATGGTTTTGGTTTTCTAAGGTTGGCTCAAAATTGTGTTCTCCTGCAATTGGGACCTCCCAACTTATTTCAGGATCAAGCATATCATATTCCATCTGGGTTGGGAATCCACAACCTTGTGTCTCAAACCCGGGATTTAGGAAATCATGTTGATCCTCAATATTATTCCAAGATGTTTCATTAAATGTTTGGGGCATGTACAGGTATTTTTGATCGATAACTTGCTTCAACAATTTCATCATTACTTCCCATTTTTCAAGATCATCTTGGTGTTTTTCCCAAAGTACAGAATTTGTCATGCATTGGAGATATTCAAAGTTATGCAATTTTTCTATCTCAATGTATCCTGTTATGAGAATATTTTGGGTTGATCCATTTGTTGCTTCTATTAATAATAATTAGGCACAGTTTACAATGGAGGTTGTTGATACATTAACCTGAATGTCTTCAATTGGTTTTGAGGTTTTGTAATCAATCTCATAAAATCTAAGGGCATCCTCAACCATTCTATCTTTCATGGATCTTTGAGATTCAGGTTTCTTCAATAGTTTTCCTAAGTAGCCAGGCTGCATTTTTGAATTAGATGGTGGAATCAAGATGTAAAATCAAAATTCAAGTTTAGGTTGAAATTGATTAGATCTAAAAAAGATTCCCAAGAAAATTTGTGTGTGTGCTCTAAATAGAAGGGATGAGGGACTGGATGTGATATTGACCCAATCAAGGCACCCAAAGATTTTGGATGACTATAGAGGTTTGGGGCGGATGATACCCTTGGATCAGAAAGTTGTCCACTTGAGAATTACCTAGGTAGCCAGGAAGGGAGAGTCCCGCAAAGACCCCTACACGGTAAAGTGCCCCCACGGGTTACAGAGTTTCCCCCACCCACCTTCCTTGTCACTGAGGGTCCAGGTACACCAGAATGGGTAACTTGACCTCTTAAGTCTACCATTTTTATGTCCTAATTTGTGCCTTTGTTTTTACTTGAATTAGTAGGTGAATTGACTTGTGACCTAATTTGGAGGTTGGTTGGCCTACAATGTAGACCAACTTTACCTGACTTGCCCTAAAGATGGTAGAATGAACTCTAGGTCAAGACCTAGAAATCACCCTGATTTGACTCTAAGGTTATTAGGTCCAAGGATTTTAGGGTTCAAGTGAATTTAGAGCCTGATTTTAGGGTTTTTCTTGATTATATTTTTTCAATCAAGGGCTTGGGTAGTACACAAATGCAGGTGGATTTGTTATCTTTTATGTAGGCAAGTGTGAACTAGCACTCCAAAACCCTAATTGAGAAACCCTAATTGGCTTTATTTACAAGTTCACTTTGATCTTAAAAAATATTCTCCTTGGACTTTAAACAAGAACTGCATAATCCAAGAAGATTAGAAATTAAGCATAGTCCCTAATAGGCACAGGAAATTTGGGGTAGGATAGAATTGCTTCAACTTCAATGAGATTTGAAAAAAAAATTCGCAAATCAGGAAACTTGCCTTTTAAGTGATAATTACTATGAAAAATAAGGCAGGTGATTCCTAATTGATTGTTTCCTTTTTGTCTTCCCAAGATTAGGAGGTTGATTAGGGAAGAATAGAGAAGTTACCTACCCTAGAATGGTCAATTTACGTGGAAGATCTCCTCGTGATGTACTTCGCAAAATCACAATAAAGCAAATAAGGCAAGTCAGTGCTCAAATATAATCAAATAATGCAGAGAATAGCAATGAATTGTGCGTTGCTCCCTGGCAACAGTGCCAAAATATTTATTAGGTGAGATCGATGTTTAAAATGAAGCATTGTAATATAGTCGAAATCGCTTTGAAAATAAATACAATTTTATTACTCGAAAAGATTCTAAGGTCGAACATAATGAGCAAATGGAATTCACATACACTAATCTCAACAATTAATGTGATTTGAACACGAAATATTACTCAAAAACTAGTTTGCAATGTAGAGCATATGAGTATATGAAGAGTAAAAAGTATTTTAGACAAAATAATGGTGATTTGAATCACCAATTATAAGTTTAATACATAAAATAACTATTCAAATTTACTAAAGGAGGGAGTATGAAATCATACATCTTACATGACGTTTGCTATAGTACTCCTTTTTGCTTTTGTCAGCATGCCTTTTCTTCTTCTTTCTCTGATTCTTCCTTTCTTCTTCTATTTCTGCTTTGCTCCTTTTTCTTCTATTCTTCTTAGCAGGCCTTCACTTCTTCTTCCTTAGGCCTTCATCTCTTCTTCTTTTCTTCTTTTGCTTTTAACCCTACGATCCTCCTCTTCTTCTTCTTCACTTCTTCTCTTCTTCCTTAATCTTTCTTCTTCTCTAGCCTTTCTACCTTCTAAATCTGGCTAAGTGTTGGAGCCAAACTTCTTAGAGCAAAAACCCCCCTTCCCCCACGTAACTCACCTCTCTTCTCCTATTTCAGTCTCGCTCTCCCAGAGCCATAGTCGATCGAGTAAACGGACCTAGCGCATACCCGAGTCCAGGCTGACTGGCGTGTGGTGGTAAGCAAGGAGTGTAGGTCAGGCGAGCAATCAGGTCGACCAGGTCTGCGAGGGCATGTCGCGGACAAGGCCGGTGAAGGTGTAGGAGGACCTCACCCTCAATGATTGAAGGCAAACAACCCCATTCACTTTTTGGTAATATGCGGTTGCAAGCAACTCTTCATATCTGAGGTGGGACTAAATGTCCCACCTTTCTTCCGCGTAGTGTAGCAGCAAGGCACTTGGTCAAATTAACAGGGTTGCGGCTACTAATGCTCTTGCGTGAGGACTTGGACTTCTGCAAGCCTCAATTCCGCACGGCCTGGAGTGGAAACACCCTGGAGCAGCTTGAAGCTTGCTTGAAGCACAGCGTTAATGGAGGGTTTTGGCCTGCTACCTGAAATCAAGAAAAGGGGCCTTATGGCTGCATCAGAAGGTTCAGCAGGATCGTCGTGGCACGGCGAATGTGACGGTGGTAGTGGCGTGGAGTGAGAGTAGCTGTGGTAGCCAGACGGTGACGGGAACAATCAATGAGAGTGGGCTTGTTCGGGAAGGTGTTTGGGTGGATGATGGAGTGAATGGAGTGAGGGGAAATGAGTGGGAAGGTGCAGTGGAGGTTGTAGGGTGGTTGGCGAGGTGGATGGAGGTGCGTAGTGGTGGGAACACCTCGCCGGACGAGTCGCCGGAGCAGAGAATGAAGAGGGTGAACGGCGTAGTCGACGGGTTGAATTGAGAAGTAGAAAGTGGGAAACTAACCTATGAGTCTAGCTAAACCTAACTAGCTACTCTAATGGATGAAAGGAAGGAGATTCCCATGTCGGTGTGGTTGCCAGACGTGGGGAAGACGAACCTCCGTAGGAGAGACGGCGGCGAAGACTAGGAAAGGATGGCGACGGCTGGTATTGAATGACGTGGAGGATTGCGAGGAAGATGAATCCACCACTGGTTTTGTGGTCAGACGGCGAGAGGAGTCAGAGAGAGACCGTCGGAGCTTGTGGAGAATTGCAGCTGAAGAGGAGAGAGGAAGAGGGGGAGTTCCGACCGAATTTCAAGCTTAGGAGAAGGGTTGAACCCTGAGGTGTTTCTTATAGGTCTTCAAAGAGGGTTTTGTGCTTGAAACCCAAATCACTCATGCGTTCGCATGAGAGATTGAGGAAGATCTGGAGCATATGAATGGGCTTAGATTGGAGGGAATTACTTAATGAATCTCCCTTCTAATTTTGGAAGGGATTCATCAATCAATCAGGGAGATATCTCCTGTCAAAGGTCACCTGAGTAGGTTTTCTCTGCGACAATGGTGGAGGGACCTAATTGTGAAGACGATGAAGAAGTTAGGGGGTTGTAGCAAGGTTTTTTGAAAGTTGGGGGTATAAATGTAATTAGACAGGACCATTTTGCAAACTAGGTCAAGACAAGCTCATCGTGGGTCCAAATTTTGGTACAAACCTAATTTAGACCTAAGGAATCCAATGGTGAAGTTGGATTTTGGTCTTGACCATGTTTGACTGGGTAATTTATGCAAAAATTCAAATTAGGGTAAATATCTATTTGAGACTATTTTGGGTAAAGATGGGTTCTGATGGTCAAATTGGAGGTACTAAACCCTAAAGAATATTTTTCTATGATTTTTAGAGGGTTTAAGTGAATTTTATCCTGACCATAACTTTGGCTAATTAAGTGGGTCTATTTTTAGGATTTCAAAAGTTATTTAATTCTCAAGACACGCAATCCCTTTTCTATCTGATCTAACCCACTTATTCTCCTATTAAGACAATTTGACCTTTATTTAGCCCTTGAGAAAACTCATGGTTTTATTGCATTCATGATAAGCTGGTAAAATTGCAGTTTTAACCCTAGTTTCTTATTTTTCTCTTAGAATGGTTATACAGTGAGTTATGGTTCTTTGGCGGTTATGTAGGAGCATTTATTGACTTAATTGGGTCAAAATGTGCTAGTTAGGGCTCTTGATAGTGTTCCCATCACCCATCTTCCAAGTGCATGCACAGGCGAAGGTCCCAGAACCCACATATGGAGGGACCATTTGATTTTCCCCCATGCACCAAAAGGTCTTTATTTTCTTCTCCCTTTCATCATCCCTCTGGCCATAATATGGAAAACATGGAAAATAGATCTAAAAATTCTGCTTCTAACCCCTCCGCTTCCACCACCCAACCCGACCCTAACTTCCAAAACCTTTCAGCTAACTTGCAAGCTGACTTTCCCAATCCTAACTTCCTGTATTTGGAGCAACCACGAAACCCAGAATGGCTTGGCCAATCTCAAAACCATAATGCTAATCCCCTTTCCCTTATGGTCAACCAATTGGTTCAACTACAACAAAATCAACAGTTGGCTAGGACAGTCACGAACCTAGCTAACCAAAGACCAGGTCAGCCACTCGGGGAACCTCTTATACCACTTAAGGATTTCTATGATCCTTTCAATTACGAAGAGAGACCTGGTGTGGTTATACCCCAAAGGGATTTTGAAATTAAGCCCGTCATTTTGAACCTAATTAAACATTTTCATGGTCTTCCGAGAGAGAACCCCTTTTTCCACCTCGAGGAGTTGACTATCCTCACTCAAACCATCCATTCCCGCAATGTGCAAGAAGAAATGTGGCTTATGAGACTCTTCCCTCTCTCATTAAAAGACAAAGCATCCCATTAGTTCAAAATAGTCGAGCACCCCATCACCACCTGGCCCCAATTAAAAAGTGCTTTTCTTAAAAAAAAAATTCCGATAGGTCGTACAAATGCTTTAAAACGATCAATTACTACCTTTCAACAAAAATCTGGTGAACCTCTCCACGAGTCGTGGGAGAGATTTCAAGAATTGCTAAGGAGTTTCCCCCACCATGAAATTCCACAATGACAACTAGTGCAAATCTTCTATCACGGATTAGAAGATCAATTGAAACAATTCGTGGATGCTTCATGTGGGGGGAATTTTCTTAATAAAGATGCCAAAAGTGCCTACCTTCTTTTTGAAGAAATAAGTGAAAACTCATTTAATTTGGCTTCAATGGATACTTTTGGTAGGATAACCAACCCAAGACTCAGAGTAAATGAAATTGACTCCAAAACCACATCTATTCCAGTCACACAAGATGATCTACACATGATAGCTCAATGACTGGATTAGTTGCAAATTAACCAGAAAAAAATGCAAGAAAACCTCACCCAAAAATAAGCTCCTTACCCTAACTCCCCTCACCTTCTTAAATGAGAAAATCTACAGAATATCAGTGCTACTCCTGCTAGGCAGCAATATTCATCTGAATTATCACAAGATTTGACTGGGACTTTTGATTTCATGAATCAGAATCTTTTTAACCCCACCACTAAAAATATTTCGGCTCTCCAGGACCAATTTAGAAATTCCTCCAAGTCTTACAATCAAAATTGGAGGAGCAACCCGAATCCTATTCCGTTTCCTAGGCAAAATCAAATTGGGACTTATAGGAAAAACATGTATCAACCTCAGCCATCTCAAGAAGATATCAACACCCAGGTCATGAAAACTCTACAGGGAATGCAGACTCAAATGACTGAAGTAACCTGCATGATAACCAATTTACAAAATCAAGTAAAGGTTACTCCCGATCACAGACTTGCTAGTAACCTAACATCCCAACCCATGCCCAACCCAAATAATCAATGGAACCAATATCAAGGTGGATATCCCAATCAACCTATTTACCCAGCACCCCAGCACCCACTGGGTTTCAATCAAAACCAAGCTTCCTGTTCTCCTAGAAACCACACTACTAATGCAGTTACTCTAAGAAACAGGAAAACTACTCATGGTCCCTCGCCTGCTTAAGAAACCCATTTCAGAGAAAAGTAGATCAACTCTTCTCCCTCTTCCTCTAACCCCATTCAGGAACTTGCAACTGCAAAAGTGGAAAATCCCATACCTTTCCCATGAGCCCTTCACTCCTCACACAATAACAGAAAGAAATCCAAGCCCACTAATAAGGAATTGATGGATCCTTTTGGGCAAGTTGAAATAAATATCCCTCTCCTTAATGCCATAAAATATATTCCTGTCTATGTCAAATTCTTAAAGGATTTATGTACCCCCAAAAGATAGCCAAGAGACTTCGGAAAGGTGATTCTTCCAGAGACAGTGAGCTTAGTCATGTAGAGCAAACTGCCTCTGAAGAGGAAAGATCCAGGTGCCCCCTTGATTCAAGTGGTCATTAATGACACTTCATTTGATCGCACCTTATTGGATCTCGGTGTCTCAATTAATCTCATCCCTACTATTGTATTTAAAGAATTCAAGATCGATGAATTAAAGCCTGTCGAGGTAACACTTCAATTAGCTAACCGATCTATAATTAAACCAAAGGGGATCGTTGAGGATGACATTGTCCGGGTTCAAAATTGTCGATTTGTTGTAGAATTTTTGGTCTTGGACATAGAGGTACTGAAAGCACTAAAAAATGCCCCCATAATTCTTGGAAGACCATTCTTAGCCACCGCCAAGGCAAACATCAATTGCGATTTTGGAAAAATGGAATCATGTGCGGCGATGAATCTATTACCCTAGATATTTTTCAAGCTTCTAGGTGAATCCAAGAACCAGATTTATTTGATGACTCGGATTCTGAGATAGAAAATTTAGTGGAGGAAACAATGCAAATTTCACACATGGGTTCTTGCTTTGCAGTTAATATGGTTCCTGAACAATCTTCTGATTTAACCCACCCTCCCACCCTAATCACACCTGACTCTTCACCTAACTCCTCTCTCACTTCATGTTGAAGTTACGAGTTGCTTCGCTAATGTATTTGATTTTGAAAACCTATCGTTGTATCTTGAAATTGAAGAACTTGTGCTCAACAAATAAAATTTATACCAGAATAGAAATCTCGGGTCGAACTCAGGGGGCAGACGTTTGATTTAAAAAAATACACGTTTAATTTATATGTCACAAAGTGAATTAATTGATTAGAAACTATCTGTCTATTAACACTAAATAGAAGAGAGAGAGAAAATGAGAGAGATAGAGAGAGAATATTACAAACAAAAATCAAAAAGAGATGTAGAATGAACATGGAATTCATTATCAAAAAGATTGTTCATTACACTAAACATTATGACTAGAAAGCAGAAAACAATTACACTAGAAAGTAGTAAATCTACTCTAGAAAGCATTAAAAAGAATGGGAGAGAGAATTATCCTCCTCGACGGTCGCTTAGAGGATGAATCGGACGGGACGACGCCTGGAAGATGGGGAACGAAGCAGGATGAAGGAGAACGAAGCGGGAAGAATGGGAACGGGGTAGCACGTCATTGTCGTCGCGGGATCCACTTCTGAAAAGGGGACGAAATTTAGACTTTATCTCTTGAGAAGCATCCCGGGTGTGGGACAAGATTCTCTTGAACTTTGGAGAGGGAGAGAAGAGAAAGAAGGGATGAAGATTTCGTATGGAGGAGGTCTCCTTTTATAGTTGCAAGGAATGAGGGCAATTTGGTCTTTTTAATCTCCAAACATTAAATCAGGGGTCTTTAGTGACAGATAAAATTGTCGCTAAAGCCCCATCGTGGGCGATGTGCACCGCCTACCCAACTTTCGCACCCCCCACGTCCTTCAATTCTCGGCCATTCGGTTGTGAGATCGAACGATTGAGATGCGCCCTCACCCGCCTCCTCTGCATGTAACGCCCGCATCTGATGGCACGTCACGCATGGGCGTGCGATAGCGCGTGGGCTGGATTGAGCAGCCGCAGCCGACCGATGACGATCCAACACTCCTCGCACCCGCTCGCCCGCTCCTCGCATCTCGAACGCTCGCCTGCGCTTCGCGAAAGCGCGTTCGACCAACGTGCTACCAGTGCTTTTGTGTCGCGCTTACAATTCGTGTGCACGCATCCACAGCTGTTGGATGCGCATCCAACGGCGGAGAATCGTCAAAGAAGAGAGGGCGTGGCAAGTGTAGCGGCTGATTAGGCAGCTGAGATGGCACCACGTGGTGCAATCTTGGTAGTCCATTTTCTGGATTATGTAGATGGTGCCACGGTTGTCGGATTGAGTCGATTTTAGTGCTGTTAGGCTGCGATCATCGATCCGAATCCATCCGTGCGATCGAATTTGTCATTTGAAGTGCGAATTCATACCATCTTGGCCCTTGATCTTCTAGGGTTCCTCAGTTTCTATCTGATGCTACAGGTGTCTGATTAGGGTGATCTTGGAGTCGTTGAACTCCAATCGTCGCCCTGATCACATCTGTATGGTTGGATCTTCGATCTGAGGCCCCGATAAAATTTTTTCCCTATCCCTAAATATAAAAGGAGATAATTAACCTCCATTTTACTCAAACTAATCTAAATGCAAGATGATGCATGCTATGCAACATTTATAGTATGTAATGCAATTTTATGCTTAAGAACATGCATAAATAGACATCTTATGAAATGTAAACATGTTTACATTACACCCCTATGCCTATCCTTTGCTAGTCCCTAGCAAAAACTATATGCTATTTATAAAAGAATCAGGTTGGATTATTTGGGCATGAGTTATTTTCAATCATTAAGACAATATTTACTTAGGATCTGAACTTTCAAAGACACAACAGTGCTCGAGTATCTGCAAAAATGTAGACCACCTCAAGCCCTCACCTTATTCAAAAAAAAAATTCTTTTTCTCTTTTTCTTCTTTTCTAATTTTTTTGAATTTTTGAGTTTTAGGGTTTAGAAGTGGCTTTCTACGGCCATTCAACTCACCCAAGATTTGATGAGAACCCTAAGTTTTAAGCATCTTATTGTGAATGTGATAGACTCGTTGACCGGCAGTAAAAATGGACTTCAAATTTCTATGCCTCTAGGTGACTTTTAAAAGAGAATTCTGCCTAAAGGTGTATCTTTACAATCGGTAGCTTTCTCCCTACTTTTATTTTTACAGGGTCAACACAAGGGTGAATCCAGTGTATATCTCCCTGATTTATTCTACTTCTCTACTTCTTCCTAAGTGTTTTGGAAATTTTCAATGCATTTATTGAGCTGGGTTCTGGACAATCGGTTGATGAGTTGTTACCACCGACAACTTACTAGCCATACTCGTGTGGCAAAGTGTGGCTTATTTCTTTTTTTCTTTTCTTTTCTCCTTTTCTTTTTCTTTTCTTTTTGACTTTCTTTTTCTCTTTTAAGTAGGTGGCTTCCCTGGTCTAAGATTTACCTAAAGGCAACAAAAAGAGAATGGTCCAGTGACTGGGCTCTAGACAACCTACCTATGGGTTGTTACCCACGATAACTTGCCAGCCATATCACCCTAGAAGGTTCATTATCTACTCAATTTTCGTTAAAATCGTCGAACAATGAGTCAGTGCAAGGAAACTGTGTAGATGCTTAAAACTCAAAATTCCCTCAAATCAGATGGTGGGTTGATAAGTCGTGTACTTATCACCCAAAATTATTTACTCCAATTACAATAGAATTAAGGTTGGTGAGGACTCGAAAAATAAATCCACATTTTAATGGATACACAAGCTGATTAAGTCTGAAGACCTGAAGGGCCTTTGCGTTCAGATCATAATGTAGTATTTCTTAAGATTGAAAATTTTCTTAAACCCAAGTTCTCTTTCTTAATTCCAAATTTTTTTCAATATAAATAAAAGAAAATAAAATAAATCTACGGAGCTGATGAATAAATTCAAAGATGAATATCCACCCCCCCATGCCTATCTAATGCAATGTCCTCATTGTATTAAAAAGATATAAAACAGAGTGGAATAGAGTAGAAAGCACCTGAATTATGTGAATGTTGGGTCTGCTCTGAGATAAAAACTAAAAAGAACTGCATACGTGCTAAATTTAGTGCCTTCAGCTAAGCACACTATAGAAAGAAGAGAAATAAAGAATTCACAGGTGCAGGTCAGAATCAAAATAAAAAGATGAAACCTCTGACCTGCCAGCAGATGTCCATAGATGTGGACCAGATTGTGGTGCAGACCCATACCCCATAATCGAGAATATCTATGGTTCTGGATAAAAATTACCCAAAACCTAAAATTAGTATGCATGTGGGGTCGGGCTTGCAATTTATGAGGATGCAACCCAAGACCAAAAAGTTGGGTTATAGAGAATTCAAGCTCCAAAGGATAATCAATGAATGTGTGCTTGGGTTGGACATCCTTAGAACAGATGTCGTAAGGGTCCTAGTTTGATGATTTCTGATGAATTGGAACCCTTAGGCTTAGTCTTCTATTTCCTCCAAAGTTTGCTTCCCAAATCAGAACTTCCCAGCTTCTGTTCTCCTCATTCAGAATGTCAAGTTTCGGGACCTCTTGCATATTAATCACCCCATCTGAAATCTCCAAGTCTTAAAAGATGTGGCTGAATTAGAATTGACTTGAGTCTAGTTATCTAAAAAATAGAATCATCGATAAGCTCAATGTGGCGTAATTGACAATCAGGGCATTTAATTGAATCCTCCAGAAAATGCGAGTTTGGATCTGTAAGGTAAGCCCTAATAAGATCAGTTTCCTCGATTATTGGGCTATCAAATGATCTATCAGATTCCTCACACCCAATCATCTCACAGAAATCGTGTTCTGTAAACTCGTGTGAGAGTTCGCAGCTTGAATCTTCACCATCAGAACCAAAGAAATCAAAATCCATATTAATGTATGTCTCAAAATCATCCATCACTTTCTGGTCCATGGAGACATACATTTCCTCATACCCCAGCTCAGGGATTTTAGGTGAAGAAATCAGATCATCCGTAATTGGTTGCTCTAATTCAATCTGGTTAGCCTCGTAACACATGTCCCCCCCAACAGGTGCCTGAGTGGGTTCTGACATTGGCTCTCCTGAAAGGAGTTCATCCTGGGAATCATCCCACGACTGAACTAAAGCAACCACAAATCTCATCCTCAATTTCTCTAACTTCCCAAGTAGAAACTCACCCGAGTTCTTATCCTTAACATCCTGAAGCCAATCCAACAAATACTTGTTCAAATCATCAATCATTTCAATTAGGGGCTCTAATCTTTCAATGCAAGGTATTAGCTAAACTTCTAAAGATTGTATGATATTCCTCAAGTTAGCCAATCTTGAACCTGGTTACCCTGAACCAAATGAGTTGGTTCAGGGTTGGGCGTGTTTGGGATCAGTGTAGAGTAGTTAACAAACTGAGATTCGTTATACCCTTCCTGATAATAAGTCATTTCGGATTGTTCAAAAGGTGATGCTGACCTAAAGGCAGTGTAATCAGAGGATGGGTAAGGATCGGTGTATCCTTCTTGATTGTAGATCGTATTAGGTTGTCCATGAAAGGGTGGTGATCTATAATCGATGTGGCTCTGAGAAGGATAGAAATCGAAATTATGGTGTTCAGGGTTAGACCCTAAACACGAAGGTCCGAAACTGTATCCCCAATCCGAATTATCCCAACTAACTGATGGTTGATTACAGTACGAGTCGGGATAATTGTCATGTTGAGGATAACTCAAAATAGGAGGGAAAGAGTGAGAATGCGTATGATATATGGGAGGATTCATGAGAGACGGGAGGAAGAAAGGTGCCCTGCAATACAAGCAATCAAACCTGTCCTTAAGTGGGTTAGCCTAAAGACCTACAAACTCCCAGAACCCATCTTGAGATAAAAAGATGATTTGATCTACTTCTGTCTATTCAATTCAACCAGTTAGAAGGAGGAACTGGGGAGAAGGTTCTTCCTTTGGCTTGCGCCTCCGGTTCCTAGTGTACCCCCCAGTCATGATCGTTTGATTCTACTCCCCTAGCTAGACATCAGATTGAAAAGTAGAAATAGACTAATCGAAAATAATCTCGTTCTGGGCTCTGAAGAGAGAGTTGAATCCTTAAGGCCAACATCTACTCTATTTTATTTAGGGCTAGGTTTGAATGTGCTTTGGAATGTGATGGGCCCTTTATCTAGGTTGTGCCCTTAATGATTGATTGATGTGTATGTGCGTGCACAACCAGTGATTTTCAAGCAAGGTTATTTTTGATGCGGTGAATTTTAGGGTTTAAATCTTACTTAGTAGTTTTAGGATTCAACTTTAGGTATTTTCAAACAAGTTTTGTTGGCACACCAAGTTTTGAAAGCACAGGTGAAGATGTTTTCCTTTGAAGCTTAAAAGAATGTGGAGTGCCTAGTAAATCCCTAAGAGTTGAACCTATGCGGTAGCTACTTGATGAGTTGATTTTAATTGAAGTGGTGCGGCCCAATCAACTCAAACAATTGGCCTATTGCACCACTTAATTAGGCATACAAGTGATTACCTAATCTGATTTCTACTCAATTATGTGTTTGGATGTGTGTACCGGCTCCAAAGATCGGTTTACTGGTTGAGTTTGAAAATTAGATGAGGTTGTGTACCTCTGTGAGATTTTTTTTAATTTTTCTTTCTAAATGTGGAGGTTGAGGCGAGTGTGGGTGTCAAATAAACAAACAAAACTAACCTTAGAGTTTATAAGAACACCTAGGTTGATTGATGTTTGTGTTATTACGTGGTGGAATGAAAACTAATGGGTGGGAGGTGGGGGATAACTTACAGAACCTTCAGTAGCACTTTGCTCCAATCTACCACTTTTGCTAATCTCAAAAGAGTACTTGCAAACACAATAAGAAAGGAGAAGTGAAGTAAATGATTTGCAAGTTGTAAAACACGAAAAAAAATCAAAGAGCGTCGCCTCCCCAGCAACAGTGCCAAAATGTTGAAGCTACGAGTTGCTTTGCTAACGTATTTGGTTTTGAAAACCTATCGTTGTAGCTTGAAAGCGAAGAACTCGTGTTCAACAAATAAAATTTATATCGGAATAGAAATCCCAGGTCGAACTCAGGGAGGTGGACATTGATTTAAAAAAATACGCGTTTAATTTATTTGTCACGAAGTGAATTAATTGATTAGAAACTATGTCTATTTACACTAAATAGAAGAGAGAGAGAAAATGAGAGATAGAGAGAGAATATTACAAACAAAAACCAAAAAGAGATGTAGAATGAACACGGAATTCATTATCAAAAAGATTGTTCGTTACACTAAACATTATGAGTAGAAAGTAGAAAACAATTACACTAGAAAGTAGTAAATCTACTCTAGAAAGCATTAAAAAGAATGGGAGAGAGAATTATCCTCCTCGATGGTCGCTTAGAGGACGAATCGGACGGGACGATGCCTGGAAGATGGGGAATGAAGCAGGATGAAGGAGAACGAAGCAGGAAGAACGGGAACAGGGCAGCACGTCATCGTCGTCGCGGGATCCACTTCTAAAAAGGGGACGAAATTTGGACTTTATCTCTTGAGAAGCATCCCGGGTGTGGGACAAGATTCTCTTGAACTTTAGAGAGGGAGAGAAGAGAAAGAAGGGATGAAGATTTCGTATGGAGGAGGTCTCCTTTTATAGTTGCAAGGAATGAGGGCAATTTGGTCTTTTTAATCTCAAAAGATTAAATCAGGGGTCTTTAGTGACGGATAAAACCGTCGCTAAACCCCATCGTGGGCGATGTGCGCCGCCCACCCATCTTTCGTGCTGCCCACGTCCTTCAATTCTCGACTGTTCGATCGTGAGATCAAACGGCTGAGACACACCCTCACCCGCCTCCTTTGCGCGCAACGCTGCGTCTGATGGCATGTCACACACGGGCATGCGATAGCGTGTGGGTTGGATTGAGCGCTCGCAGTTGACTAATGACGATCCAACACTCCTTGCGCCTGCTCGCCCATGCCCGCTTGCCCGCTCCTCATGACTCGAATGCTTGCCCGCACTTCGCAAAAGCGTGTTCGACCAACGTGCTACAAGCACGTTTGTGTCGCACTTACAATTCGTGCGCACGCATCCACAGCTGTTGGATGGGCATCCAATGAAAAAGAATCGTCGAAGAAGAGAGAGCGCGGTGGGTGTAGCGGCTGATTGGGCGGCTGACATGGTGCCACGTGGCGCCATCTTGGCCGTCCATTTTTTGATGATGTAGATGGTGTCACGATTGAGTTGATTTTCATGCCGTTAGGCTGCGATCATCGTTCCGAATCCATTCGTGCGGTCGGATTTGTCATTTGAAGTGCGGATTCACACCATCTTGGCCCTTGATCTTCTAGGGTTCCTCGATCTCTATCTGATGCTATAGGTGTCTGATTAAGGGGATCTTGGAGTTGTTGAACTCCAATCGTCGCCTTGATCACATCTGTACGGTTGGATCTTCGATCTAAGGCCCTAATAAAAATTTTTCCCTATTCCTGAATATAAAAGGAGATAATTAACCTCCATTTTATTCAAACTAATCTAAATGCAAGATGATGCATGCTATGCAATATTTATGGTATGCAATGCAATTTTATGCTTAAGAACATGCATAAATAGACATCTTATGAAATGTAAACATGTTTACATCACTTCACCTATGGCCACAAAGCATAAATCATTTCGAAGCTGAGCCCCCAACTAGAGTTAAAACCTTTACCCGACTCCCTTAAATATGTTTTCCTTGGACTGAATCAAAGCATGCTCTTGATTATCAATTCTGGACTTATGTTAGTCGCTCTGAATGGGGTTTTAAAATCGTTGCATTGTAGTATAGATTGAATTAGTGCGAAAAACAGATAAAATTTATAACTCGAATTTCAGAAATGAAGTTCGAGGTCGTTCGCTGGGAGCAAATATGGAATTCACGTGCTAATCTCAACAAATAATGTAAATGAGCACAATTGATTACTCAAAAATAAATATGTAATGTATGGCATGAGTATATGAAGAGTCAAAAAGAATTCTAGACAAAATAATGGTGATTTAGATAACCAATTAGTAGTCTAACATATAGAACAATTAATATGGAGTTGATAATCAGACGTTGCTACAGTACTCTTTTGATTTTCTTCTTTTGTTGTTCTTCTTATTCTTCCCTTTTTGCATGCATAGGCCCTCTTCCTTCTCCTTTTCTTCTTCCTTAGCTTCTTCCTTTACTTCTCTACCTTGCCTTTCCTTTCCTTCTTTCCATGGCTTTGTCTCTTTTCCTCTTCCCACTACTAAGTGTCACACAGTTGCCTGCAAGAGTAAAAGCCCCCATAACCTGTGCTCTCTCTCTCTCTTTCTCTCTTTCTCCCTTCTCTTCCCTCTCTCAGGGATAATCGGGTAGTCAAGTATTCGGGGGTTCGCACACCTAGGACCAGGGCTACCTGCAGTGGGTAGCAGCCAAGGTGCGTGAGCTTAGGTGGGTAAACAGATCAGACCAGGCCTATGTACAAGGTGACACGAGTGAGGCATGTGAGGCGTAGCAGGGGACCTCACCCCCTATTTAACTTGAGGCGAAGAGCCTATGTCACTTTTCCCTCTTATGCGTGCTCTTCAGTTTTGAATCCCATGATGTGGGACTAAAACATGTCCTACTCTTCATGGTGCATCGCAGAAGCGAACTCCTCTTCTCGCATGAAAGCTCCAGCAGTTACCACGGCTGTTGGAGTCAAGGCCTCTAATTGACCAGCTAGAACTTTTCCTTGAGTACTTTTGCACCACCTGAAGGTGTCATCTGGGAGTGCACGACCTGGAACATGAAGAACAGCATCAGCGTTAATGGTGGCGACGGCGTAGACCGACAGGGAACCTGAAACATGAATATAGCCTCTCAGCCTGATTAAAATAGTTCGGGAGCATCGCCTAGGTCTAAGGAAGATGATGGCGGTGTTAGGTCGGCGTGGGGATGAGTGAGGTGGTCGGACGGTGACGAAGAAGACGACGTGAAGGTGGGCTATTTGGTGATGGTTGTGAGTAGGCGAAAGGTGGAATAAATGAAGGTGTTTTGTGCAGGAAGGCGAGGCAGAGGTCGTAGGCTTCTCAACGAAGTGTTTGGAGTAGTGGAGTGAGTGGAGGGCTTCGCCGGAGGAGTGGCTGGAGAGGAGGACGAAGATGGGTTGCATGTAGGTAGAGGGTTTATTTTTGGTTTTTTCGTAGAGGAAACTAATCTAGGAGACTAAGGGAACTAACTACCTATTCTAAGTGGACGAAAGGAGGGAGAATGCTGTCGGCTTTGATCGGTCAGTGTTGAGGAAGAAAACACTCCAGTAGGTGGTAACGGCGACAACGATGGAGGTTGGGAAGCTCCTACTGGTACGGCCAAGAGTGAAAGAGGTTGAGGAAGGAAATCCGACGTTGGTATTGCGGACGGACGATGAAGGAGATTAGGAGGAGTCGCCAGAGCTTGTGGAGTTTCTTGGCCGGAGTGGAGAGAGGAAGGGGGGTTTTACGACGGGAATTCAAGCTTGAGAAGCATGGCCTTGCATTGAGCGTGCTTATATAGGCCTTAGAGAGAGGTTTGAGGTTTGGGAAGCAAGCTTCCAAGCGTGGAAGGCTTGCCAGAGTAGGAAACCCATAAGATTCGAATCTCTCATGCGAACCCATGAGATACCCGAATCTCTCATGCGTTCACATGAGAGATTGGGAAGGTTGTTGGACTCAAGACTGGATTCATTAGAAAAAGAACTTCTCAAGGAATCTCTCTTCTAATTTTGGAAAGGATTCATTGATTAGAGGAGTTCTCTTCAATCAAAGGTTGCCAGAGAAGGATTCCTCCTCGGTAATGGTAAAGGGACTTGTTTGCAAAGAGTGACGACAAAGATAGGGGCCTAATTGTAAGGATTTCAAAAGTTAAGGGCATGTGTGTGTGAGAAAGAGTTAGACAGGATCAAAATGCAAACTTAGTCAAGACAATCTCTGATTAGGCCTAAATTTTGGTACAAACCTAAGTTGGACCCAAGGAATCTGATGGTCAAGTCGATTTAGGTTTTGACCACGTTTGATTGGAGGAATTATGTAGAAACCCAAATTAGGGTAATTATCTGTCTGAGACTCTATTTTAGGTCAAGTTGGGTTCCAATGGTCAAATTGATGGTACCAAACCCTAGAGAATATTTTTCTCTGAATTTTAGAGGGTTTAGGTGAATTTTATCCTGACCAAAACCTCAGTTAATCAAGCGAGTCTATTTTTAGTGTTTCAGATGTCATTTAATTCCTAAAATGTGTGAAAAGTCATTTCTGTTTGCACGGACCTACTTGTTAGACTTTTAAGACCATTTTAATTAACCCCTGAGAAATCCCATGATTGTTCTGCAATTGAGATATGCTGTTAAAACTCCAGTTTTACCCCAGTTTTACTGTATTTCTCTCAGAATGATTATGCGATGAATTATGGTCCTTTGGTGATTATGTAGGAGCATTTATTCCTTAATTATGAGTAATTAAAGTTAGATATGGCTGATGATGACGTTATCATCATATCCACATGCCTAACTTTTGCTATTCCCTTAGCAAAATCTCATGGAATTAGCTCAAATTCTAGACCATGCCTTTTTATGCTCAGATTTTTGATGTGTGCTTTCTTTTGTATATTAGGTCAAAATGCTAACAATAGGCCTAGAGGTACTCAAGTACTAACCAAAATCCAAACCTAACCAGCTTTAACCTCACTCTGCCGCGAAAGCTTCTAAGGCTCACAGGAACTAACCTAAGGTTTGTTGAATTTCGCGGTTAAAGCACCCATGCTTTAAACATGGTTAGTCTAGGTCTAATTTGCAGTGCACTTTTGTAAGAGAGAGAAGAATTTTTACACTTTTTGGAGAGTTGTATCTCTCCTTTTCTTCTTTATTTCTAGGTTCGGATTGGCTTTACAACACGGTTTGTATCGGATTCCTAGCTCCCACCATCAATCCTCGTAAGGTCCCTGGTTTCGATGCTTCGAGATAACACCGTCCATGGCAACCCCCAGAACCTTGGCTTTTGACACTTTGAGATAGTGTCGCCCATGGCGTTCTGTAGCTAAATTCAGGCCCTGGCAATTGACATTTCAAGATAATCCTGCCCATGGCACCTGAGCCAGCACAAGGTGCTTAGATACCCCCAGTAGGATATTTAGATATCCTAGGAGACAAGCACCGAGGTGATGGTATGTTATTGTGTATCTTCGAGGGAAATTTTCCACCTCTCTGTGCTGGGAACTCATCTAAATCAACTTATGTTGATAAGCCGCTCCTAATCTAGGTAGGTTTTTTAGAACAGAATTAACGCATTTGTGTGATTTTGATAATTAAGCGCACTGAACCAGACTGTGTGTGGATTAGGGTGCTTAGGTTACTGAGTCCTGCAAACCAAAGGTCCGTTAATGAGGTCGAATAATCCCTAATCCTTAAACCTAATACTTAAGCTTCACATTTTCCTCAACCTCTTGAGGACTATCCAGATCTTAACAGATACTTGAATTTTTAAGCCTAAAACAAGCCCAAGAGGCCTAAGATCAGCACTCATACTAATCTCTGTGTCTCTTAGCACTTTTTGACTTTTATTTCTTTCTTTTGATTTAGTCTAGAACTAAGTAGATTCCTAAATCTTTTACTAATGACTAACTCTTTTTTTTTCAAATCATGCTCCTTTTCGACTTTTTAAAATTGCCTCCTCTCTTTTCCTCCTCAAGAATGATATGCAATTAATTCACTTAAAATTTCCACCCTTCTCCATTTTTTTCTTCTTTTTTAATTTTTTAATTTTTTGGCTTTTTGGAATATTTTTTTGTGATAACCCTTCAGAAATTTGTATTCTTATATGTTTGCACTTTAACACCCCCTATGCCTAAGTTTTGCAATGTCCTCATTATAAACGGAGGGTGTGAAACGGCTAGGGTTCAGGAGTTAGAATAGGTTCAGTGGGTGAGTGGACTGGTTGGAATGACTGTTGCGGACGATTTCAAGCTCTAATACGAGTACCAGAGGTGGAGTCAACTGTTCTAAAATTGGACTCAGAGTGCATTAGACGTGAAGTACAGAAGGATAATCAGAAGGATCTCAGTTTTCTGGATTGATGGGATGCCTCTTGTTAAGTGCTAAATTCAATGCCTTTAGCCGAGCAAAACATGGCATGGAGAAGGAGTGGTCAAATTAGATGAATTTTGTAGAACAAGCAACTTGATCAATAGCCTGGTTGGTCCAACCAGGTGCTTGTTCAAGTCAACAGACTGATGATGTAGTCTAAACCCAATCAATCTGGTGGGTTGATAGATGTGAATCAAGAGATGCGGTGCCCACCAGGTACTATAAAGCTCAGAATGGTGTGGAAGTGAAAAATTAGGGTTTGGCTGAGTTGGATCAGCCTAGTCAGACTAGGGATCCTCAAAAGAGAATGAATAAGTGGAGTATGTGAGATCCCTACAGGAGTGATCATAGAAGGATAAGGTGTGATTTGTCATCAAATCAAAATCCGAAACCCGATTGGAGTGTGGAGGAGAATAATGTGCGACCGGCTCATCGAGAGGAGAATCAGAGTAGAAATTGAGTCCGATTGTGGGTTAGGGTTGCGTTCAGATTTGAGAAAGTTCCTCATGTGTAGAAGAGGCGGTATTAATAAGAATTATGTGTGAGGGCTCCTCTAGGAAGGATTCCAAGGTAGGTTCATCTAGAGAGTCTTCATAATGGCCATCAAAATCAAATGTAAATGCCTGAAGAGTGTTTAGAGGGTTATGGAAGTCTGAGTCAAGGAAAGATTCAAATTATGCATTGTAGACACTCTTCGCAATTACTATTTTTGATTCCTGAGGATAAAAAAGGAATGATTCCATCTTAGTGAAATCAGATTTTGAATTAATGATCTCAGGATCAGGGACCTCAAAGTCAGAGTTGAAAAATGGGTCATGGATACTGAGGTCGTAGATTGGCTCATAGTCGTCAGGAAACAAAGGTTCTCCAAAATCAGGGTAAGATTAGAAATCGTCAAAGAACTTGCGAGAATCATGTTCTGAATCTGATTCGAGATCAGAGGTTCCACCACAGAATAAATCAAGAGATGTACAATCAACAACCTGAATTGGATCTAACCTAATTTCAGAATCTGAACTCAAAAAGGTGCCCCTATTAGGCAGGGGCTCAGGTTCTTGGCTTGTAGGGAAGACTCAATCAAAACCCAACTCTTCCAACTCCTTGATTTCTGTATCGTAGATCGGCATGACTTTCAAAAAATCAATCTGTATTTCTGAAGAGGTTGGAGAGGTGCACTCATCAAATATAGGCCCAGAATCATAATCCAACTTCAAAATCTGATTTCTATCACATGGGGCCTTGTAATCATCCTAATAAGGCTCAGATCCAAATTCTGGGTTAAGGGTGTGGGTTGGATCACTAGAATCTAGGTTGGGCTCTACAGGGACATCAAAATTACTCTCGAGAGTCACCTTATCAGAATAAGGGACGGAATTTACACCCTCGAGAGGTTCTGATTCAATCTTAGTATCACAGGTGTTTGGGAAATCTAAACTCGGTGAACCAGGCTTTAGATTTTCTAGGGTTGGTTCAAGATCGAGAACACTTGCAATTGGATCCTCCCAACCCTCATCAAGATCAGGAATATCAATTGCTATGAAATTTGAATCAAAATTCATTTGGGTTGGGGGTCCACTATAACCTTGATCATCAAACCCGAAATTTGGGAAATTACATGGATTACTGGAATTTCTCCAAGATGTCATCTTATCTTCTAACGAGCATTTTTGATCCATGGATCTATACAATTTATTTAGAAATTCTCCCCATTTTCCTAAAAGATTATGGAGTTCTTTCGGAACTGAAGGATTTGACCAATAATGCATACAATCATTGTTGTGTAATTTCACCAATTCCATGTGTTCTGCTAAGAGATCATCCCAGGTCGAACCATGGATTAGTTGTATCCTTATCATCTTCATACGGTTCAAAATGTGGTTCATTGTTTTCTTGAATTTATCCTGAATGTCCCTTTTACAATATTATTCATGGTTTCTATAAGCATTCTCAATTATCTTTTCTTTCATGCTCATGTGGGACAAAGGTTTCCTAAACAGTCTTCCTATATATCCAGGCTGCATTTTTAAATCAGGTGGTGGAATCAGGATGTAGAATCAAACTCAAGATTAGATTGCAGTTGATTTGACCAGATAGAAATCCCTAAGATGATCTGTGTATGTGCACTAGAGAAAAGATGAGGGACTGGATGTTGTTGAACTCAATCAAGGCACCCAAAGATTTTTGGATGACTATAGAGGTTCAGAACGGATGATACCCCTAGATCAGAAAGTCGTTCACCTGAAAATTACTTGGGCAACCAGGAAGGGAGAGTCCCGAAAAGACCCCTACATGGTAAAGCATCCCCACAGGTTACAAGGTTTCCCCCACCCGACCATCCTTGTCATTGAGAGTCTAGGTAGACTAGAATGGATAACTTGACCTCTTAAGTCTACAAATTTTAAGTCCTAATTTGTGCCTTTAATTCACTTGATTAGAAGTTAATTTGACTTGTGACCTAATTTGGAGGTTGGTTGGCCTACTAGATAGACCAACTTCACCTGATTTGCCCTAAAAGATGGAGAATGAAATCTAGGTCAAGACCCAGAAATCACCCTGATTGACTCTCAAGTTATTAGGTCCAAGGGTTTTAAGATTCAAGTGAATTTAGATCCTGATTTTAGGGTTTTTCTTGATTAGATCTTTTCAACCAAGGGCTTGGGTAGCATACAAATGTGGGTGGGTTTATTTTCTTTTATGTAGGCAAATGTGAGCTAGCACTCCAAAACCCTAAAATTGAAACCCTAATTGGCTCTATTCTGCATCCAATTTGATCTTAGCTTGTTCATCTTGGCTTCAAGCAAGAAAGATGTTAGCCCAAAGTGATTTAGAATTTAAGCGTAGTCCCTAATAGGTACTGGCAAATAAGGTAGGGAATTTCTAAACAGAATCGCTTCAAACTCCAATCAGATATGAAAATTTTCGCACATCAGGAAATCTTGCCTTTAAAATGATGATTTCTATAAAAATAAGGCAGGTGATTCCTAATTGATTATTTCCTTTTTGTCTTCCCAAGATTAAGAGGTTGATTAGGGAAGAATAGAAAGTTACCTACCCTAGCATGGCTGTTTTGCACGAAAGATCTCCTCGTGAAGTACCTCGCAAAATCATAAGAAATCAAGCAAGGTAAGTTAGTTCTCAAATATAATCAAAATAAAGTAGAGAATAGTGGTGAATTACACGTTGCTCCTCAGCAACAGTGCCAAAATGTTGGTCTCTTTGAATCGGGTTTTAAAAGCATTGCGTTGTAGTATAGATCAAATCAATGCGAAAAATAGATAAAATTTATAACTCGAATGTCAGAAATGAAGTCCGAGGTCGTTTGCTGGGAGCAAATATGGAATTCACGTGCTAATCTCAACAAATAATGTAAATGAGCACAATTGATTACTCAAAAACTAATATGTAATGAATGGTATGAGTATATGAAGAGTCACAAAGAATTCTAGACAAAATAATGGTGATTTAGATCACCAATTATTAGTCTAACATATACAACAAATAATATGAAGGAGTTGATAATCAGACATTGCTACAGTACTCTTTTGTTTTTCTTCTTCTTCCCTTTCTGCGTGCACTGGCCCTCTTCCTTCTCTTTTTCTTCTTCCTTAGCTTCTTCCTTTACTTCTTTACCTTGCCTTTTCTTTCCTTCTTTCCTTGGCTCTGTCTCTTTTCCTCTTCCCGCAACTAAGTGTCACACAGTTGCCTGCAAGAGCAAAACCCCCCGTAACTCACGCTATCTCTCTGTCTTTCTCCCTTCTCTTCCCTCTCTCAAGGATAACCAGGTAGTCGAGTATTCGAGAGTTCATGTACCTGGGATCAGGGCTACTTGTAGTGGGTAGCATTCAAGGTGTGCGAGCTTAGCTGGGTAAATGGATCAGACCAGGCCTGCATGCAAGGTGTCACAGGTGAGGCATGTGAGGGGTAGCGGGGGACCTTACCCCCTGAGTGATTTGAGGTGAAGAGCCTATGTCACTTTTCCCTCTTACGCATGCTCTTCAGTTTTGAATCCCACGATGTGGGACTAAAACATGTCCTTCTCTTTATGGTGCATCGCAGAGGCGAACTCCTCTTCTTGCATGAAAGCTCAAGCAATTGTCGCAGCTGTTCGAGTCAAGGCCTCTAATTTACCAACTAAAACTGGTCCCTGAGTACTTCCACACCACCTGAAAGTGTCATCTGGGCATGCATGACCTGGAACTCGAAGAACAGCATCGACGTTAATGGTGGTGACGGCGTAGACCAACAGGGAACTTGAAACATGAATACGGCCTCTCGGCCTAATTAAAATAGTTCAGGAGCATCGCCTAGGTCTAAGGAAGATGATGGCGGTGTTAGGTCGGCATGGGGATGAGTGAGGTAGCCAGATAGTGACGGAGAAGACGGCGTGAAGGTGGGTTGTGAGTGGGTGAAAGGTGGAATAAATATGGGGGTTTTATGCGGGAAGGCGAGGCGGAGGTCGTAGGATTGTCGACGAAGTGTTTGGAGCAATGGAGTGAGTGGAGGGCTTCGCCAGAGGAGTAGCTGGAGTGGAGGACGAAGATGGGTTGCATGTAGGTCAAGGGTTTATTTTTGATTTTTTGGTAGAGGAAACTAATCTAGGAAACTAAGGGAAACTAAGAGAATGCCACCGGCTTTGATCGACCGGTGTCGGGGAAGAAAATACTCCGGTAGGTGGTAATGGCAACTACGACGGAGGTTGGGAAGCTCCTACTGGTACGGCCAAGAGCGGAAGAGGCTGAGGATGGAAATCCGACGCTAGTATTGCAGACAAACGACGAAGGAGATTAGGAGGAGTCATCGGAGATTGCAGAGTTTCTCGGCTGGAGCGAAGAGAGGAAGGGGGGTTTCATGGTTGGAATTCAAGCTTGAGAAGCACGGCCTTGCATTGGGCATGCTTATATAGGCCTTAGAGAGAGGTTTGATGTTTGGGAAGGAAGATTCCAAGCTTGGAAGGCTTGCCGGAGTAGGAAACCAATGATATACCAAAATCTATCATGCGTTCGCATGAGAAATTGGGAAGATTGTTGGGTTGAAACTGGATTCGTTGGCAAGAGAACTTTTCAAGGAATCTCCCTTCCAATTTTGGAAGGGATTCATTGATTAGAGGAGTTTTCTTCAATCAAAGGTCGCCAGAGAAGAATTCCTCCGCGATAATGGCTGAGGGACCTGTTTGCAAAGAGTGATGACAAAGATAGGGGCCTAATTGTAAGGATTTTGAAAGTTAAAGGCATGTGTGTGAGAGAAAAGAGTCCGACAGGATCAAAATTCAAACTTGGTCAAGACGATCTCTAATTGGGCCCAAATTTTGGTACAAACCTAATTTGGACCCAATGAATCTGATGGTGAAGTCGATTTAAGTTTTGACCCCGTTTGAATAGAGAAATTACGTAGAAACCCAAATTAGAGCAACTATCTGTCTGAGACTCTATTTTAGGTCAAATTGGGTTCCATTGGTAAAATTGAAGATACCAAACCCTACAGAATATTTTTCTATGAATTTTAGAGGGTTTAGGTGAATTTTATCCTTACCATAACCTCAGTTAATGAAGAGGGTCTATTTTTACGATTTTAGATGACATTTAATTCCTGAAATGTGTGAAAACCTATTTCTGTCTGCACGGACCTACTTGTTAGACTTTTAAGACCATTTGACCTTTAATTAACCCCTGAGAAATCCCATGATTATTCTGCAATTCAGATATGCTGTTAACTACTGTTTTACCCCTAATTTATTGCATTTCTCTCAGAATGATTATGTATTGAATTATGGTCCTCTGGCGATTATGTAGGAGCATTTATTCCTTGATTATGACTAATTAAAGTTAGATATTGCTGATGATGACGTTATCATCAACTTACTGGGGCTCAAGAGGAAAAACTTCTCCAGGTTCTTAGTAAAAATAGAAAAGCTATTGGCTGGAGCCCTTTTGACCTTAAGGGAATAAATCTGTCCTATTGCACTCATAGAATATATCTTGAGGACGACTCTTGTCCCTCCCGCCAACCACAAAGGTGCCTAAACCCTAATATGTAGGAGGTGGTAAAAATGGAGATAATAAAGTGGTTTGATGCTGATATCATCTACACCATTTTTGACAGCTCCTGGGTTAGTCCCACGCAAGTAGTGCCTAAAATAGCTGGACTAACAGTTGTCTCAAAGGAACATGGCAAAAATATAGCCACTTGAACCACTTCTTCTTGGCATGTGTGCATTGATTATCGCAAATTGAACACTACCACAAAGAAGGACCATTTTCCACTCCCATTTATTGATCAAATCCTGGAGTGATTAGGTAGACGTGATTATTACTACTTTCTCGATGGTTATTCTAGCTATAACCAAGTTGCAGTCCATCTTGAGGATCAAGAAAAAACTACTTTCACCTGCCCCTTCAGAACCCTTGCCTTCCAAATGATGCCCTTCGGTCTGTGCAATGCACCTGTGACTTTTCAAAGGTCTATGCTTGCAATTTTTTCAGGCTTGGTAGGTGGATGTCTTCAAGCTTTTATGAATGACTTCTCTATTTTCGGAAACTCCTTTTATTTATGTATTAAAATTCTTAAAAGGATGCTCCAAAAATGCATAGAAATTAACTAGGTCCTTAGTTGGAAAAAAAGTCATTTCATGGTCCATGAAGGCATCGTCCTAGGCCATGTCATCTTAAAAAAGGGAATTGCAGTAGATCGTGCAAAAATTGATGCTATCTCTAAAAACCCACTGCCAACTACTGTGAAACAGATCCGATCTTTCTTGGGGCATGTGGGCTTCTACCGCCATTTCATCAAAATTTTTTTCCAAATCTCCAAGCCCTTAAGTCAATTAATCACCAAAGACCAACCTTTCGACTTTACAGAACAATGCCTGGAGAGTTTCAATAGGTTGAAGAAGGATGTCATAGAGGCACCAATTTTACAGGGACCTAACTAGAATTGTCCCTTGAATTAATGACCGATGCCTTTGATTTTGCTGTGGGGATCGTTCTATGGCAACGTATTGACAAGAAGCCCGTTGTGATCTACTATGCAAGTAAAACCCTTGATGACGCATAATGGAATTACACGGTAACTAAAAAAGAACTTCTTGCCATCGTCTTTGCCCTAGAGAAATTCCGCTCATACTTGTTGGGATCACATGTCACCGTTTATACCGATCACTTAGCACTTAAATATCTGCTGAACAGGAAAGATGCGAAACCCCACCTTATCCATTGGATCCTGCTGCTACAAGAATTTGACCTAGAAATCAAGGACAAGGTAGGGTCGCAAAATGTAGTGGTCGACCATCTCTCTCATCTTATGACGAATGACATGTTGACCCCTCCAAATATTTTCCTTGGCAAGACCATTTTAGCTGCCAATACCCTCCCCTGGCTTGCACCCATTGCGGACTATTAGCAATAGAACGAATCCCTTCTGATTGGCTAAAAACCAAATGGGATAAGTTCTTTGCTGACATTAAATATTATTTTTGGGAGGAGCCCGACCTTTTTCGCATCCGCACTGATCAGGTCATTAGACGGTGTGTTCCTGACTCAGAATTTCATGATATTTTGACACACTATCGCTCAATGGTTTACGGCGAAATTTCTCGGGCAAGAAAACTGCAGCTAAAGTCCTCACTTCTGGATTCTTTTGGCCCAGCTTGCACAAAGATGCTCATTCTTTTGTTTGATCCACTGTACATTGCCAGAGCATCAGCAACATGACTTGGAAGGATATGCTACCCCTGAATCCGATATTAGAGATTGAAATTTTTTATGTATGGGGCATTGACTTCTTGAGACCATTCATCAACTCTTGTAGGTATTTATACATACTAGTCGCTGTCGACTATGCATCAAAATGGATTGAAGCAATATCCACATGCACCATTGATCATAAGGTTGTCCTTGATTTCATCAAGAAAAATATTTTCTCGAGATTTAGCATCCCTAAGGTCGTCATCAATGACGGAGGATCACATTTCACTCACTCTCAATTCTGTCACCTTTTATCTAAATATGGGGTTAATCATAAAATTTCCACTCCTTACCACCCCCAAACAAATGACCAAGTAGAAGTTTCTAACCAAGAAATTAAAAATATTTTGCAAAAGATAGTTAGGCTCGATCATAAAGACTGGTCCAATAAACTGGATGATGCTTTATGGGCTTACCGTATGGCTTTCAAAACTCCCCTCGACATGTCTCCTTTTCGTCAGATTTTTGGAAAGGCATGCCATCTCCCAGTATAACATGAACACAAGGCTTTTTGTGTAATTAAACAATTAAACAACGATTTATCAAAAGTCGGTAAATAAAGAAAGTTACAATTAATTGAATGGGAAGAATTGTGTAATTTCTCCTACGAAAACATGCGGATTTATAAAGACCAAAGAAAGAAATTTCATGATAAATATATCGTTCGAAAGAATTTTGATATCAATTAGCGTAATTGGCTTTTTAACGCACGATTACGTATTTTTCCAGGTAAACTTAAATCCTAGTGGACCGGCCCATTTATTGTCATGAAAACATATCCATACGGCACAATTGACCTTTTTGATCCAAAAACAAATACTACCTTTCAATTCAATGACCAACGTCTAAAGCCTTACTTAGACAATTCCCCGAATCTCCCATCCGACACGCTTGATTTAATCGACCTTCCTTCTAATGATCTTAAATGCAATTCACTCCTGGATGAATGGCGTAAAAGATAGCACTGGATGGGAGGTAACCATCATTTTTCTTGCTTTGTATTTTTCATTTTCTTTTCAGAGGTTTTGACTATCCTAATTCAAATCGCCTTCACCAAGGTGATTTGTTTTCCCTTCCTAATACATGAGAACATGACATATCTTAAGCATGGGAGAGTGTTTTTAAATTCTGACAATCGACTCAGGATTTTCAAAACCTAAAAACATTCAAAATTTTTGTTTCATTTTTGCATGCATACCTGAAATAATATTAATAAATAAATAAAAATGTTGAAAATTTTTTGAAGAAAAATTTTAAATCGGGGCCAGGGTTCAAGATTCATTTTAAGGTACATTGGGATTTAATATTTAACAAACTAGGGATAAGGATACGAATCTGATTATTAGAATTTCTGAGTCTGTTTTAGACTAGATCAAGTATCCTTCTCTAAATTCCACCTAAACTCATGATGATTCTGGTGACTTGATCTCTTTTTGTGACTTGAAAATTACCTGGCTTAGTTTATGATCCAAAAGCTTACGACTCCTACAAAATTCTTGTGTCAATTTTCACACACAAGCCAACACCTAAAAAACATTTAGGAATTAGAAAAACCCTTGTTTAGCCGTAGTGAAATCTGAAGTAGATGATTGGTTTGAGTTCCCACCACCAAGAAGGAGGAAAATGCCTCCCTTAAGGATGCGATGTCAACATGTTACCACCTTGGCACTACTCTTTATCTATATTTCATATCTTCAGATGGAGCATTAAGACACAAGTTTTCAACTCAAGTGTCTTGGATGGTGCTCTACCCATAGCGTTGGAGCAAAAGCTTGAGTTTGCTTAGAGCACCCCTTTACACCGCATTGAGTTTTGGGGTTGTAAGCTTTTGGGCGATGTCTTAGACAATAATATCTCGAAGTGCTAGTGCTAGAGCCCCCTCGAGAATTGGCAACAAGAATGATGATCCTGACACATCTGTTGTAGGATTGAGCTAGGAATAAGCATTGGAGAGACCAAAAAAAATTCAAACAAAAACATGACCTAATAAATGTTGGCATTGACAAGCATGGACACAAGGTTTTAAAGGATTATGCAAGTTGTGAATCAGATTCAAGAGCCAGGGAAATCCTAACTACAAAATAATTTCGGGTCATTTGAATTAATAAGAAATTAACTTGTGAATTTTTGAAAGAAACATTGATATCGATTCTTTTAACTCTTGGACCCAAAGACAAATCCAGATGTTTTATCTTTAACAAATTTGTGCCATCCATATTTTAACCAACCAAGGTCCCGTAATCTCCTCCTCAAAAGTAAAAAAATTAGTGTTTCCCAAAAATCTATTTTGTGAAAATAAATTTTGCTAAGAGACTAGAAAAAGATAAGCATGAGGATGTGATAAACGTCAATTTATCATCATTCTTATGACCTAAAACTTATCTAGCTCTTAGGGTTTTAACTCCGTAAATGGGTTTTCGGGTTGCATTTAGGCATCACCTAGGTTAGGCATGCATTGCATAAATTTTGGTATTTTTGACACGTTTATTGAGCTCTAGCTAGCTCAACTTAGTTGACTGGAGATCACCTTAGCTCAGGTCCAGCTACAATCAGGTCTTGGCAGCTAAACTCCCTCCAGCTTAGCTACTACTTATCAACTTAGTAGCTAAGCTAGCTCAAGAGTTCCCATCTAAAGTAGGTCCAGCTCAACCTAGCTTCAAACAAGTTGAAACCAACTCAACTTAGCTCTACTACTTAAGCTTAGCTGCTAGCAGAAGAATTAGCTAGCTAAGTTGACTAGCTGAGCTCTTATGAAGACCTCTTTAACAGAATAAGCTTTGGGAAATTCACTACAGCTCTAGATGAACTTCAGGCAGCTCCTCCTCTCAAACCCTGTCTTCCTTCTACCACCTCTACCTCTACACTCCACTTCCCTACAAGCTAAGCTATCTTAGCTAGTTTAGCTCAGTTCTTACTCTCCTACCTTGGCCAACCTAAACCCTAAGCTAACTCCACCCCAACTCTACTCCAAAACCACCACTTAAGCTACCTACCTCCACCTAAAGTTGGCACCACCATGCATGCATCCCTTCACACCACCACCACCTCCAAGAGCCACCAAAAAGTGGTGCCAACTACCCCCCCATAACCACCCACAAGTGTCACCAACTTTCCCTCCAAATTCCCTTTCAATCCCAACCATCCACATCCCCATAAAGCCCATCCAAGCCAACCAATATTAGTGCCAAAAGGGACCCTTCTAGAAGATTTCAAAATGGTGCCAAAAGTGGTGGCTGGCAACCACCTTGGACAGCCATGAAAGGGCATCTCCAACCCTTAACTACCCTCATCCCATCTCTTCAATTGGGGCCAAGTTTCCTCCTCCCTTGGATCCTTCAACCACCCCCCAAAATCCATCATAGTCGTCCACCCTAAAGCCACGAAAACCCCCTTCATATCCCTTGGTTTGGTACCAACTCTTCTTAGCCCTAGGATCATCTAACCACCCCCATAAAGACATCCTAGCCCTACACATTATCCACACCAACACCCCCCTATCACCACTCCTATATATACTCCCTACCTACCACCATTACACCTACCCTTGGCTACATTATTCAAGTGTTCTTCCACCATAATCCACCTACCATAGCCGGTCAAGAGAAGAAGGAGAAAAAGAAGATTAAGGGGACACTCTATCTCCTTGGTGCCTTCCCCTCTTCCATTCTCTCTTGTGCCCAAGCTAAGGGGTCCCATTTGAAGGAAAGCTAGGAAGGAGGACGACGAAAGGGGAGGTTCTTTAGGGTGGTTCACATCCACCCTTGGAGGAGTTTTTAGAGTGGAATCCTTCAACTCTAGGAGGAGCTAGGGCACGCCCACCAAGGGCTTGCTAAAGAGGACAACATCATCTTTAGAGGAGCACATCAAGAAGGAATTAGGAGGAATCCTTTTGAAGCCTAGGAGCAGCTGAGCTTGGAGCAAGGATTATCTCCTCTTCACCACCATTACTAGGAGGATCTTTATTTTACCATTTTATATTTTTATTTTTGTAGTAGAAGCATTCCTCTGCAAGCATTCCTGTAAAATAATTTTTATCTACATATAAAAGTTACCCTTCTATATTTTTGTTTTCATTCAATTAATTGCTTTTCACTTTAGTGCACTTACGCCCTCTCTAATAATCCTAGGTCTTCATGTACATAGGGTGAGCTTAAAGAGAGGTTCTTCCTGTCACTTAGTTTCTAGTGATTAGGTGCAGTTCTTTGCATTTCCCTACTCAATTGTCCATTGTTTCAAAAATCAAAAAACAAAAATCTTATATTCAAAAATTACAAAAAGTTGATTTCCCGATTTCAAGTGAGAGTTTTCAAAATTGCAATCTTGCCTCCTTGGACGACCCTAGATACCATCACTATCTAGGATTACAAATTTAAAAGCGATTAAGAAATTGCATGTTATAATTACTTAAAACCTTAATTTTATCAATCACGCTTTTTTGCTATCAAACCATTGGCACAATGGTCACCCGCGCACCCCTCAAATAAGAGGCACGAGTTCGAAATTTCCCACATCCTTCTTCAGCATGTAAGGATTGAAATTTGACCACTCGATCGTAATCGAACGGCCGAGAAGCAGCCACATCACCTGGGCATACAATGAGGCTTGAGAGGGTGCGCAATCAGTGGCCTTGATTTAGCTATGTGGTGTTGTAAATGCCTTTGAGTATGATCATGAGTGATTCAACACGTGATGCTTGTAATCTGAGGAGCAGGTGTGGGCAATCCTCAACCCTACGATCTGGATCTGACGGCAGAGGCATGCCCTTTCTTCCCTAGTGAGTGCCAGCTGTTTGTAGTCACCCAACAAGCACGCAATTGATAGCCATTGATCGCCCATAGAATGGCTGTCGTGAAGCGTGCCAGTTGAAGACAGATGGGTCTCTAATGCATGCAAGCTGGACGCAAGTTGGACCACGATTTAAGGCTTTCCTTGCCCTTTTTAGGTTGATTTATGCCCTCCACCTCCACTATAAATAGCCTCACCCTCTCCACTTCCTCTTCATCCCTTCCTAGCTTCTACCTCTCTGTAGAGCTAAAGAACTCCATTCTCAAGCTCGCTCTAGCACTCCCTAATCTATAGGTTGCTCCACTAGATTTAAAACAAAAATTTTGTAATTCCTGCATCTCACCCCCTTCACAAAGCTCCTACCAGCCATTCTCTCACCCCCATTCTGGAAGCAGATCCCACAACAAGGATGTCCTGCCTCATCCCCGATTCATCTAGCTTTGTCCTCCTTCCTCCATCTCTATTCCTCTTCTTCCAGGCTTCGTTTGACCAGCTCATCCTCCAAACAGCCATCAAGGAGGACAACCTATCTCTCCCTCTCTCTTTACTATTTTCGTAGTATAGCTTTCAATTTTCACATTTAGCTTGTAATAAACATTCGTTTAGTCTATATATTATTTTCTCTCTCTCTCTCACTCTTTCTGTCTCTTTATTTTTTTGAAAGTAGCGTAGAATAGAGTAATTAGAAATATTCTGATTCACTTTCTTGCTTGATAGACGATACAAAAAAATTACAAAGACAAATAAAAACACTAAAAAAAATAAAAAAACATGGATTTCAAAAATCGAACGTCGCCTCCCCATGTTCGACCTGGGACTTACCCAGTCGGTTAAATTTCTATTTCCAAAAACCCTAAATCACTTTTCTCACACGAATTTCCGGCTATCATTTTGTGGTGCTGTGAGCATGGATGTAAACACATCTATCTTGCATAAAATCCCTATTTATGCATATTCCTAGACTTATGGAAACATTTAGCATTATAAATATTGCATAACATGCATCACCATACATTTAGAGTAGATTGTATAAAATTTATACTAATTCTCCTATTTTAATAGCTAGGGCACATGGTGTTGTGAATCAAGGCTTCAGATGAAGAATCCAACCGTATGGATTGATCCAAATCAATGATCACAGCCTAATGGTGTGAAAATCAATCCAATCGAATATCCGTAGCATCCTCTAAGAGCATTTGAAGATGGATGGCCCAGATGATGCCAAGTGGCATCATCCAAGCCACCTAACGCCAACCGTAGCCTTCCCTCCTCATCCGTGGCTTCACATCCCAGCCGTTGGATGTTGCGTCGAAAATTGCTGCATTTAGGAAAACATGTTGTAGTATAGTGGCGAAAGAGAATCAGCATTTGAATTTATAAGTGCTCGAAAATAGAAATGAGTCCGAGGTCATTCGCAAGGAGCAAATATGAAATTCACACACTAATCACAATATTAATTAATGAGCACAATGATAAAGATATGCAATGAAAATTGATAATCAGAATATATTCAATACTAGACCAAATATACCTCAGGAAATAATGGGATAAAAAGAATAAAAAAATTCAAAAAATGGTGATTTAAATCACCAAGTTATTCCACAACTTAAGCACAAATCCCATGTATCAAACAACTCAAATTTTCCAATAGTGTCCCGAACCACTTAACTCTCAAATATCCATAAGCATCAAATATCTCTACAGTACCAGAACCAAACCAAGTCAGACATTGCCAAGGTGCTACAGATGCCTTAAGTGTTACCAAGCTTCAACACAAGGATTACCAAACATAAGCCTCTCAAAACACCTAAGAAGAGAACATAGAGGCACGAATCTCAAGGGACATGTGCATGCATCCAAATGCAAAATCACTTATCGCACGTGTTTCGCATTGAGAGTGGAAAACTACACGATTGAAGTTGGATTTGAAAAATCCATCGTTGTATTTTGATTTGCGAAGCAATCCATAAATAGATAAATTTAACCGAAATTTGTAAAGAAATTCTGAGTCGAACATAAGGAGGCTACATCGATCTTAAATTCATGATTATATATATATATATTTTTTTTGTTTTTTTTGAAAGCGAGATAATTACAATGGAATATAAACAATGAGAGAAAGACATAGAGAGAGAATAATTACTTGATAAAATAATATTATTTTTACAATTAGAAAGCAGGAAATGATTACAACTAGAAAGCGGGAAATTCTAAAAAGCGATTAAAAAGAAGGGAGAGAGATGTTATCCTCTTCGACGAATGCTTGGAGGACGAGTCGGATGAAGGGACACCTGGAAGACAGAGGATGGAGCGGGAATGAGGTAGCATGTCGTCGTTGTCATGGGATCCACTTCTAGAATGAGGGCGAGAAAATTTGATTTGGCTCTAAAATAGCATCCTGGGTGTGGGACAAGCTTCTCCTGAGCTTTGGAGAGGGAGAGAGATGAAGGAAGGGATAAGACTTTCGTAGGGTAGGGGTCTCCTTTTATAGTTGCAAGGATAGGGGCAATTTGGTCATTACATAGTTAAAACATTAAATGAGGGGGTCTTTAGTGACGGATTTAAGCGTCACTAAAGACCCCACGTTGTTGCAGCCTCGCACGCACGCCCACCTCCTCGCTTGTCGCACACTCAATGCTTGCCCACGTCCTCGCGATATCAGTTGTCCGATCTCAAGATTGGACGGCTTAAAGTCGTCCTCGCCCGCACCTTCTTTTGCGCTTAACCGCACGCCCGTGTGTGCGATCAGGCGTGAGGCGGTGCATTTGATCGCGCATGCTCTCGATTGGATGACCTGGGCCGTCCGTAGCTAATCATGCGGTCGAGATAACACGCGCATGTGCTGCAGATCGCGAGTCGAACTCGTGCCCCGTGCTCGCGTAAGGCCGCTCAACCGCTGTGCTGCCTCCTCCTCTTTGTCATGCTTACGTTTTAAGCGTGCGCTCACGGCCATTGGATCAAGATCCAATGGCCTAGATGTCACCTCGCCCGTGCCTTCAGAAGATGAGAAGCGATGCTGCGGCTGTGATGGCACCACGTGGTGCCATCATTGCCGTCCATCTTCTGTGACATGTAGAACGTGCCACGGATGTCGGATTGAGCCAATTTTCACGCTGTTAAGCTGCGATCATCGATCTAAACCTATCCGTGTGGTCAGATTTGTCGTCTGAAGTGTGGTTTGGCATCATCTTCGCCCTTGATCTCTAGGCTTCCTCAGACTATATCTGGTGCTACGAATGTCCGATCAAAGCGATCTTGGAGTCGTTGAACTCCCATCGTCACCCTGATCAGATCTGTATGGTTGGATCTTTCGTCAGAAGCCCTGATTAAAAATCACCCTGTCCTTGGCCATAAAAGGAGATAATTACTATACAATTTATACAATATGACCTAAATGCATGATTATGCATGTTATGCAATATTTACAATGTATGATGCTAATATGACACTAAGAACATGCATTAATAGACATTTTTGGCTATTTAAATGTATGCACATCACACCCCCATGCCTATCTTTTTCTAGTCCCTAGCAAAAACTACATGCTATTTATAAAAGAATTAGGATTAGATTACTTGGGCAAAAGTCATTTTCAACATTAAGAAATTTTTACTTAGAACTTGAACTTTCAAAGACACAATAGCGCCTGGGTATCTGCCAAAATGCAGGCTGCCTCAAGCCCTCACCTTATTCAAAGAAAGATCTCTTTTTCTCCTTTTTCTTCTTTTCTAATTTTTTGGATTTTTGAATTTTGGGTTATAGAGCGACTTTCTACGGCCACTCAACCCACTCAAGACTTGATGAGAACCCTAAGTTCTAAGCATCTTTTTGTCAATGTGATAGACTCATTGATCGGCAATCAGAACGGACTTTGGGTTTCTATGCTCCTAGGTGACCTTAAAAAGGCCTAAAAGTGTATCTATACGACCGGTAGCTTTCTCCTTACTTTTATTTTTATGGGGCCAACACAAGGGTGCATCCAGTGTATATCTCCTTTTATGTATGTCTCCTTACTATACAACATAAGGTTCCTTATTCTACTTCTGCGCTTCTTCCTAAGTGTTTTAGGAATTAGACGTGCATTTCTTGAGCTGGGTTCTAGACAACCTACTAATGGGCTGTTACCCATGATAACTTGCCAACCATACTCGTGCGGTGAAGTGTGGCTTTTTTTTTTTTTCTTTTCTCCTTTTCTTTTTCTTTTTTTTTCTTTGTTTTTTCTTTTTGGACTTTCTCTTTCTTTTTCTAAGTAGGTGGCTTCCCTGGTCTAAGATTTACGTAAAGGCAGCAAGAAAAGAATGGTCCAGTGGCTGGGTTCTGGACAACTTATATATGGGTTGTTACCCATGATAACTTGTCAACCATACCACCCTAGAAGGTTCATTAGCTACCCAATTTTCGTTAAAATCGTCGAACAATGAGTCAGTGCGAATAGTGTGTAGATGCTTAGACTTAAAGTTCCCTCAAATCAGAGGGTGGGTTGATAAGTCATGTACTTATCACCCAAACTTATTTAATAAAATTGAAATGGAATTCAGGATGGCGAGGACTTGATAAACAAATCCACATTTTAGTGGATACCCGGGCTGATTAAGCCCAAGGACCTGAAGGGTCTTAGTGTTCAGATCCTACTGTAATATTTCCGAAGATTGAAAAGTCCTAATGCCCAAGTATTCTTTCCTAATCCAATTATTTATATATAAAAGAAAACAAGTAGAATTTACAAGAATTCCATAGAGCTGACAAAATGATTCAGAAATGAATCCACACCCCCATGCCTAGCTGATGCAATGTCCACATTGAGAATAAAAGACATGAAAGGAAGGGTAGAATGTAGAAGATATCACCTGAATGTGATGCTTGGGTCAGCTCTGAGTCAGACTGTACAACTGCTGAGTTTAATGCCATTAGCTAAGCAAGGTCGAGCTAAAGAAATCACAACAATATGGTCAATAAAAGGCTTCAGACATTGACGTTGACTTTTAATGAATTACCCATCTTTGGGTCAGAAATTTAAACAGCCCCATTTGGAAATATTTGATCGATGATGAACGAGCCATTCCATTTTGACCTAAGTTTGCTGGGAAAGAGCTTAAGTCGAGAATCAAAGAGCCAGACCTTCTATTTCGGCTCAAAGCTCTTGCGAGATATCAATTGATCATGAAGAGCTTTGGTCTGAGCCTTATAGATCTTGGCATTCTCGTATGAGTCATTTCTAAGCTCCTCCAACTCAGATAGTTGAAGTTTCCTGGTCTTTCTGGGTAAACTCAAATCCAGATTGCACTGCTTGATTGCCCAGAATGCTCTATGTTCAATTTCTACGAGTAAATGGCACACCTTTCCATATGCTAGACGAAATGGTGACATGCCGATAGGCATTTTGTATGTCATACGATAGGCCCAAAGAGCATCCTCAAGCTTTTGAGTCCAGTCTTTACGATCAGGCCTAACTGTCTTCTGAAGAATATTCTTGACTCCTGATCGGATATCTCAGCCTGTCCATTTGTCTGGGGATGGTAAGGTGTGGAGATTCTATGATTTACCCTGTATTTTGCAAGTAAATTACGGAATTGGGCATTAATGAAGTGAGAACCACCATCGCTGATGATAGCCCTTGGAATCCTGAACCGACTGAAGATGATCTTCTTGACGAAATCGATGACGACCTTGTGGTCATTGGTTCAGGTGGGAATGGCCTTGATCCACTTAGACACGTAATCAATAGCGATGAGAATGTACTGGTGTAAAAATGAAGGGAGGAAGGGTCCAATGAAATTAATGCCCCAAACGTCGAAGATTTCGATGGGAAGAATCAGGTTTAGAGGCATCATGTCTCTCTTGGTTATGCTCCCAAGTGCCTGGCATTGGGAATACGACCTCGAGAATTCCTAGGCATCCTTGAATAAAGATGGCCAATAGAATCCGGATTGCAAAATATTTACAGCCATCTTTTTCCCGAAGAAATGTCCACCACACGTAAATACATGGCAGAACTTTAGTATACTTTTGAATTCAATCTCTAGAACACATTGACGAATAATTTGATAAGAGCCGATGCGATACAGTTCAGGGTCCTCCCATAAGTAATATTTGGCCTCAGATTTGAGTCTATCTCGTTGTTGCTTGGTCCAATCCTGAGAGATTTGACCAACGGCCAAATAAATTATGATGTCTGCAAACCACAGAGTTTGGACACCTGATACTACAAAGATAGTCTCGTTCGAAAAAGTATCAACAATCGGAATATCCAGACAAGAAGAATCACTCAGAAGTCTCGAAAGATGATCTGCCACCACATTCTGTGCCCCGGATTTATCTTTGATTTCAAGATCAAATTCTTAAAGCAGAAGAATCCATCGAATAAGCTGGGGTTTGGCATCCTTTTTGGCAAAGAGATGTCTCAAGGTCGAGTGGTCGGCATATATTATGATATGAGACCTTAAGAGATAAGCCCTGAATTTCTCCAAAGCAAATACTATAGCTAGTAATTCCTTCTTAGTAATAGTGTAATTTCTCTGGGCCTCATCTAGAGTTTTACTAGCGTAGTAGATGATAGAGGGCTTCCTGTCAATCTTCTGACCCAAAATAGCCCTGGCCACGTAATTAGAAGTGTCATTCATGATCTCAAATGGGGCTGTCCAAACCGGTGGTTGCAACATCGGAGCATAAATGATTGTCATTTTAAGAAAATCAAATGCCTTACGGCATGATTCATTGAAATCAAACGGCATATCTTTGGCGAGAAGATTGCTCAGAGGGCGAGCAACCTTAGAAAAGTCCTTGATGAACCTCCTATAGAATCCCACATGATCAAGAAATGATCGAATTTGTTTGATAGATGTGGGAGGAGGAAGTTTAGAGATAGCATCAACCTTAGCTTTGTCAACTTTGATTCCCCATTCAGAGATTACATGACCCAAGACGATGCCTTCTTGTGTCATGAAATGACTCTTTTCCCAGCTAAGAACTAGTCTTATTTTGATGCATCTTTTAAGAATCATTTCAAGATTAGTCAGGCAAGAATCAAATGATTCTCCAAAAATAGAGAATCGTCCATGAAGACTTCCATAAACTCTCCCACCATGTCAAAGAATATGGCTAGCATACACCTTTGAAAAGTCACGAGTGCATTGCATAAGCCGAAAGGCATCCTACGGAAAGCAAAGGTTCCGTAGGGACAGGTGAAAGTCATTATTTCCTGATCCTCGAGATGGATAGGGAAATGATTGTATCCCGAGTAACCATCTAGGAAACAGAAGTACTTCTGCTCGGCTAGTCTTTCAAGGATTTGATCAATAAAGGGCAAAGGGAAATGATCCTTTTTCGTGGTTGTGTTCAACTTCCTGTAATCAATACAAACCCTCCAAGAGGAAGCTGAACAAGTTGTGATAGATTCTCCTTTCTCGTTAGTCACAACGGTAATCCCGACTTTCTTGGGAATAATTTGCACAAGACTTACCCAAGGACTATCAAAGATCGGATAAATGATTCCTGCATTGAGCCACTTGATAATTTCCTTCTTGACCACTTCTCGCATATTAGGGTTTAATCTCCTCTACATTTGGCGAGAAGGACAGGATCCATCTTCCAAAAATATTCTATGATTGCAGTAAGATGGCTCGATCTCCCTAAGGTCATGAATGGTCCAACCAATTGCCTCCTTGTGTTCCTTTAGGACCTTGATCAGTTTAATCTCCTGCTCCTTAGTTAATCTAGCACTGATAATCATAGGAAGTGTCTTTTGAGGTCCCAAAGCCTAATATTTCAAATTCTTAGGTAATGGTTTCAGTTCGAGCTAGGGCGAGTTTTGGATTGAGGGTAAAGATGATGCTAAAGAAGATTCATTAAGAAGAAGAGGTTGAAAGTGAATAAAATCAATAACCTCTTTAGAATGTGGTGGGTTTGCCACAGAGGGTTACAGGTCAAATCCATCACAACAGGAGAAACTTTCGATTGTAGAAACTGCCATACATGTTTCAATGTTCAAATTGTCTTCCTCAAGTTTCTCTATAAATCCACAATCCTCGAATTTGTTAATCACCTTAAAAATATCCAATTTCAATTTCTGATCCCCAAAGATGATTTCCATGATACCGCTCTCACAGTTGATATTGGCCTTAGCGGTAGCCAGGAATGGATGCCCCAGAATGATGGGAGTATTCCTTAAATTCTCAGGCACATCCATGTCAAGGACAAGGAAATCTACAGGAAAATAAAAATCCTTAACCTTAACAATAACATCTTCAATAGCGCCTTGTGAATTTGTGATTGAATGGTCCGCTAACTGTAGCGTTACTGAAGTCGGTCGAAGTTCACCTAATCCAAACTTCTCGTAAAGAGAAGTTGAGATTAGATCAATAGATGCACCTAGATCTAGAAGTGCTCTATCAAAGATGTAATCTCCGATGACACAAGAAATCAAAGGAGCACCTGGATCTCTCTTTTTCTGAGGAAGGTTATGCAGGATAACAGAACTAGCCTGCTCGGAGAGTACCACTTTCCTCGAAACAGATTCCCTCGACTTACGCTTCTGTGTGCATAAATCCTTTAAAAATTTAGCGTAAGCTGGTATGTATTTGATAGCGTCGAGGAGTAGGATATTGATCTCGACATTCTTGAATATATTCAAGAGCTCCTCGTTACTATCCACAAGCTTCTTCTTCCTAGGTTTAATCAAGGCCTCAGGAAAAGGAACATGAGTCAGATCTTTGGAATCAGGTTCCTGAGCCTTGATTTCTTCTTCAAAGTTCTTCTTTCTCTCCTCAGGCTCTCCAGGATTTGGTAGATCAGAATAGTGTGGTTGTGGATCCTGAGTTTGTTTTCCACTCGTCATGGTAACTGAATTAGCAGAAGCATACAAGTTTGAGTCTTGGGGAGGGTTAGGAAAGATTGGAGGGGCTTCATTAGCTAGAAACCTTTGATTTGAAGAAGAAGCAGAAGAGGAAGGACCTTGCTCAACCACCTGAGCATGTGCATGCAGTCCCTCTGATTCCCGTATCCTTGGGCTTGATTACCCGAATTATGGATATTACGTGGGTTGGGTGCAGGTTGAGATGACAGAGATCCAGGTTGACAAGAATTAGTAATGAACCTGATTTGCAAGTTGTCCAGTGAGGTTTTCATTTGCTGCATAAGCTGGAGCATAGATCCTTGCATTTCTACCATCTGTCGGTTCAGATCAACCTACCCTACAGGTTAACGGGCATTCCAAGATGGCTGATTAACCTAATTCGAGGGAAACTAAATGTAAACATGACCCTGACCCATTGATCTTTGCGGAGCATAGTTACTGGGTCTGAATTGGATCTACCGTCTGATAAGGAAGAATTTCTTCAGGAAAGCCAATTTCAGATCATTTCAAGTTGCAATTGGCTTTCCTATGGTCCTGTACCAATGAGTGGATTTATCCCTAAGAGAGTAGGGAAAGAGACTCATGATCATCTACTCTTCATTCACGTTTCACGCCTTGGTGGTCTGGACCAAAGTGGTCAAGTCCTCCAAGTGCTGAAACAGGTCTTCAGAGCCAAGTCCATGAAAGTGTTTGATCAGGCTTAACACCTGGGGCTTGATTTCTACATCTCTAGCAGGAATTTGGACGCCGAGACGTTCCCCATAATTTGAAGGATCATAAAAATCCTTCAAGGGCTGAGTGCCCTACATTCTCTGGAATCATTCATGCATTCTCTGCATTTGTTCTAGCTACCTTAGAAATACCTCCTATGGATTCTGAGGTAGAGGAGGTTGTTGATCAGCCATGGGATCAATTTGACAAAAATCCAATCTATGCCTCCTAGAATACTCTAGTGGTCCTTCCAATCGGGGATTCAGTGACCTCCTTCCCAGCATATACTAGGAAGAGGTCAAAATTATTGGGGATAAGAACCCTGCAGCACAACAAAACAAGCTGTCCTTATGTCCTTAAGTAGGGTAACCTAAGGATCTACAGACTCTCAGAATCCGCCTTAAGATTATAAATGATTTACTCTACTTGAGTCCAATCAATCCAACCAGTTAGAAGGAGGGACTGGGGAGAAGGTTCTTCCTTCGGCTTGCACCTCCACTTCCTAGTGTACCCCTCAGCTGCAGTCGTTTGATGTTACTCCCCTAGCTAGACATCAGATTGATTGGTACAAGTAGGTTAATCATAAACAATCTTAGACTGGGCTCCAAAGAGCGAATCAGTCCTTAAGGCCAATGTCTACTTGATTTTATTTAGGCTTAGGATTGTAGTGCTTATGGAATGTGGTGGGCCCTTAAGATGGGTTGTGCCCTTAATGATTGATTGAATATGTGTAAGTGCATGCACAACCAAGGTTTTCAAGCAAGATTATTTTTGATGAGTGAATTTTAAGGTTCAAATCTTGATTAAGTAGCTTTTAGAGTTTGGAATTAGGTTAATTCAATTAAGTTTCAAGGCAAACTAGATTTTCAAGCACGAGTGAAGATCTTTTTTCTTTTGAAATCAAAAGTAAAGTGGAGTGCCTGGTATTGACCTAAATTGAAAACCCTAAAGGGAAGCTACTTGTGAGTTGATTTTAGGTTAAGTGGTGTGGCCCAAACACCTCAAATAATTGGCCAAAATTGCACCACAAAGTTAGGCACACAAAATGATTAACCTAGACTGATTTCTACTCTTTTATATGTTGATTTGCATGTACCAGTTCTACATATCAGAATCTGGTTGAGTAGATAAAAATCAATTAGGTTATGTGCCTTGAATATGGGTGTATGTAGTGTGTATGTTGATTTACCCCACAAGAAATATCTTTTTGTTATTTTTTTTTTAATATGAGGGTGAAATGAATGTGAGTGGAAATTCAAGTGACCAAACTAACCTTAGGATTTATACAAACACCTAGGTTAATTGGAGTTTGAATTAATGTTATGAGATGAAATCTATGGAGGGAGAAGAATGGGGAGCACTTACAGTTGTCTTCAACTGCACTTTACTCCGATCTACCGCTTGAAGATTCCCTGCTAAGGTACCTACAAAATAATAGACGAGAAATAAAGCAAGTTAGAAAATAATTAAGTGCGCAAAATACAGAAAGAAAATCGAAAATCGTTGCCACCCCTACAACGGCACCAAAATGTTGAGAGTGGAAAACTACGTGATCAAAGTTGGATTTAAAAAACCTGTCATTGTAGTTCGATTTGCGAAGCAATCCGTCAACAGATAAATTTAACCAAAATTTGTAAAAAAATTTCGAGTTGAACACAGCGAGGCTACGTCGATCTTAAATCCACGATTATATATATATTTTTTTATTTTTGTTTGCAAGCGAGAAAATTAAATGGAATATAAACAATAAGAGAGAGAGATAGAGAGAGAACAATCATTTGATAAAATAATATTATTTTTACAACTAGAAAGTGGGAAATGATTACAACTAGAGAGTAGGAAATTCTAGAAAGCGATTAAAAAGAAGGGAGAGAGATGTTATCCTCCTCGACGAATGATTGGAGGACGAGGCAGATGGAGTGACACTTGGAAGACGGAGGATGGAGCGGGAAGGAGGACGAAGCAGGAAGAAGCGGGGATGAGGTAGCACGTCATCGTCGTCGCGGGATCCATTTCCGGAATGAGGGTGAGAAAATTGGATTTGGCTCTAGAATAGCATCCCAGGTGTGGAACAAGCTTCTCTTGAGCTTTGGAGAGGGAGAGAGATGAAGGAAGGGATGAGAATTTCGTAGGGTAGGGGTCTCCTTTTATAGTTACAAGGATAGGGGACAATTTGGTCATTACATAGTTAAAACATTAAATGAGGGGGTCTTTAGTGACGGATTTAAGCGTCACTAAAGACCCCACGTCGTTGTAGCCACACATGCATGCCCGCCTCCTTGCCTGCCGCGCGCTCAACACTCATCCACATCCTCGCGATATTAGCCATCCGATCTCAAGATCGGATGGCTTAAAGTCGTCCTCGCCCACGCCTTCTTCTGCACTTAATCGCGTGCCCGCACATGCGATCGGGCGTAAGGCGGTGCGTTTGATCACGCATGGGCCTACTTGGTCGATCTGGGCCGTCTGCCACCGATCGTACGGTTGAGATAACATGCGCACATGCAGCAGATCACGAGTCAAACTCATGCCCCGCACTCACGCAAAGCCGCTCAACTGCTGCGCTGCCTCCTCCTCTTTGTCGCGCTTACATTTTAAGTGTGCAGGCTCACGGCCGTTGGAGCAAGATCTAACGGCCCAGATCTCACCTCACCCGCACCTTCAAAAGATGAGAGGCGATGCTACGCCCGATTTGGGTGGCTGTGATGGCACCACGTGGCGCCATCATGGCCGTCCATCTTCTATGACATGTAGAAGGTGCCACAGATGTCGGATTGAGCCAATTTTCACGCTGTTAGGCTACGATCATCGATCCGAACCCATCCATGTGGTTGGATTTACCATCTGAAGTGCAGTTTGGCACCATCTTGGCCATTGATCTCTAGGCTTCCTCGGACTATATATGGTGCTACGGATGTCCGATCAGGGTGATCTTGGAGTTGTTGAACTCCCGTCGTCGCCCTGATCAGATCCGTACGGTTGGATCTTCCATCTGAGGCCCTGATTAAAAATCACCCTGTCCCTGGCCATAAAAGAAGACAATTACTATACAATTTATACAATTTGACCTAAATGCATGATTATGCATGTTGTGCAATATTTACAATGCATGATGCTATTATGACACTAAGAACATGCATTAATAGACATTTTTGGCTATTTAGATGTATGCACATCATTTTTCATGTTTGAAATCCAGGTTAAGAGTAACCCATCATCGTAGTCGCAAAATGCGTAATCAAATACAATTTATACCAAAACACCAAGGGAATCCCGGGTTGAACACAGGCTGGCGACGTTTGCTTTGTATGAAAATCGTGCTTCGATTTATTTATTTTTGGTGTTTTGTGGTTTTGTTATTATTATTTTTTTTATTTTTGAAAAAAAATGATAAGTAATCATAAGAGAGAGATGGAATCAAATGTGATATATTGCATGAATGTCAATTACAATAAACTATGAAAGCGTAAAAGAGAAAAGGGGTGAGAAGAAATCTCCCGAAGCAGCTATTCGGTGAGACGACAATGCCTAGCGGAAGCTCGAACAAAGGAGTTGGGAAGCAGGACAACGAAGGTGAGAAGCGGAAGGACGTCAGGTAGAGGAAAGCTTCAGCGTGGCTCCGGAATGGAGGTGAGAAGGCAAAGATGATCTGCTACTGGAATGGAGGTGGGAGGACGTCTCCAAGGTGACCTATGAATGGGAATGGGAAGAGGGAGGAGTATTTGGTGGGGTAGAGTTTCATTACACTAATAGGTGCCTTGGGAGCTTGAGAGCAAGCTCTAACAGAGCGTTAGTAGGCTTGCTAGAGCTTAGGAGTAGGTAGGAGTAGAGTAAGTAGAGATGGCTTGGAAGGGAGGGGGTCCTTATATAGTGGATGAGAAGAGGCTAGAATAGGCATGAGACCAATAGCGACCTCCAGAACATCACTGTAAGTGTTGCTGTAACTAGCTCACGCCCACTCACACACACAGCTGGTCCATGCATCACGAGCCCCTAGCTCACGCCCACTGCGCCACGACTACGATTTGTCGAGTGGAGTGTTGGTGTGTCCGCATGGTTGGGGCACCCCTTAGCTGTTGTATTAAGATCCAATGGCTGAGTTCTCATCTTGCGGTGGCCTTGAGAACGCATCGGCTCAGGTGGGGTGGCTTGGATGACACCGCATGGTGCCATCTGGGCTATCTATTTTCTTCTTGTAGTGGGTGCTACGAAGCTCCGATCAGGGTGATTTTCACATTGATGGACTGCGATCGTCACTCTGGATTCATCTGTACGGTCGGATTCTTGATCCAAGGCCCGTAAAGGTGTTGCACTACCTCCTGGCCATTGAAAATGGAAGAATTAATGTACATAATATACAACTATCCTAAATGCCATGCAATGGATGTTATGCAGTATTTATAACATGATATGCAATGCTAAGCCTAGGGACTATCATAAATAAGCATTTTATCATAAATTCATGTGTGTTTATCATACCCGCATGCTTACTTTTTTCTAGTCTCTAGCAAAATTAACCTAAATGCTATTTATAAAAGTAGAATTAGGATTCAATCTCTTAGGCATAATTTGTTGGTTATTTTAGGAACTTTCAACCCAAGACCTGGTCACAAAGACTCGACAATGCCTGGGTGTTTGCCAAAATGTAGACCATCCAAGCCCTCGCCTTATTTGAAAAGAGAAGATACATAAATTTTTTCTTATTTTTTTCTTTTCTAATTTTTTTGTACTTTTAGAATTTGAGAGTTCCAGGATAACATTTTATGGTTACCCAACCGGCCCAAGACTTGAAAAGGACTCTAAGTGCTAAGCATCTAGTGAAAAGAGTGAAAGACTCACTAAGAGACCGTTAAAATAGACTTCAGGTTTCTACGACCCTAGGTGGCCTTGCTTAGAGGTTTGCCTTTTCGAACGGTAGCTTTCTCCCTACTTCTTTTATTTATGGGGTCAACACAAGGGCAAACCCAGTGTATATCTCTCCAGTTTATTCTATTTTCTCACTTCTTCCCTAAGTGTTTTGGGAATTATTGTGCATTTTTGTGAGCTGGGCTCTAGACAACCAGCCAATTGGCTGTTACCAATGACAACTTGTCAGCCATACTCATGCGATGAAGTGTAGTTTTATTTGTTTTATTTATTTTTTTTCTCCTTTCTCATTTTTTCACTTTTTCTTTTTTTCTTTTTCTTTTATTATTATTATTTTTTTAAGTAGGTGGCTTCCTGATCTAAGATTTACCTAAAGGTAGTACAACGAAAATGGTATTGTGGCTGGGTTCTTGACAATCGGCCGATGAGTTGTTACCACCGACAACTTGCCAGCCATGCCACCCTAGATAGTTTATTAGCTACCCAAGTTTTGAAGAAACCACCGAAAAGTGAGTTAGTGCAAAAAAAGTGTGTAGATGCTTAGGCCTAAAGTCCCCCCAAATCATAGGGTGGGTTGATAAGTCACATACTTATCATCCCAATTTATTTACCAAATTAAAGTGAATTTGAATTGGCGAGGACTCAAGACTAAGTCCACATTTGAGTGGACACCCAGGCTAATTAATCCTGAAGGCCTGAGAGTCTAAGTATTCAGGTCCCAAAGTATCAATTCCTAAAGTTTGCAACTCCTAATGCCTAAGTTCTCATCTCCTAATTCTCTCTCTCTCTTTTAATGAAAAATAGGAAATTACTATTATGGCTGACCAAAAGATTCATAAGAAATATCTACCCCCACATGCTTAGCTAATGCAATATCCTCATTGTTAAAAATGAAAGCATGCAGAAGAGTAGAAGTGGAAGAATAACACCTAGTTTCTGTGAGATTCAGGTCAGCTCGAAATAGTCTTTACACGTGCTAAGTTTAGTGCCTTCAGCTAAGCGAGGTCCTCAATCAAATATAACTAACATTGAGACTGCAATAACACAGTTTTCGAGCCCCAAGATTTGGGTCCTGGACAGTAAAAATGGGCTTGCCAAATATATGACTAATGAAAGTGGCAAGCTGATGGTGCAGGGAGAGCCCAAATGGTCTCCAATAGGAGTTTTGTTAATTCAATACAGAGGAGGTGTGGGTGGATATAGAATTTGTGCAATAGTTGGGTGAAAAAGGATGATGAGGGTTTGGTGATGAGTTGGGGGTTTGTGGGTACTCTAAAATATCTAACATTTCAAGAGTTTCTCCCCAAAGTTCAATTTCATCCTCATAATTTGGGTGCTTAATCCAACTATCCCGATCTTTATGATTCCCACCCAAATGTTGAACCTCAAACTCTAAAAATTTAGGATGAGGACATTGTTCGGTTTTAACTTGAACATGTGAATCATCCAACAAATTTCCAAATTTATAAATATCTTCCTCATCCTGGGTTGCCACAGTTTATTGTATGTCTTTATTGTCCTCAATTATCCCTGCAACCATGTAATTTTCTTCTTGAGTTTGGGTTGAGTTGGCCCTTAAAAGATTATCTAAGGTATGTATGGCCATTACCTCCTCTATTCTGCCAAGCTCTTCCATCAGACCACACTTAATTTTATCCTTCTCTGAGACCTCAAAAATATTAAATCGATTTGTTTTGTTCCCCGAGGCCATTTCTATATTTCCCGATTCACAATTAATCCTTACCTTGGTGGTAGCCAAGAAAGGTCATCCCAAAAATAATCGGGATGTGGTTGAGCTCTTTTGGTGCTTCCATGTCCAAGACCATAAAATCAGTAAGGTAATGCAAATCATTAACCTTGACTAAAACATCCTCCTAAATGCCCCTTGGTTTTGTAATGGATCTATCGGCTAATTGCAAAGTTATGTCAGTGTGTTTCTGGTAGCCTAGACCCAATTTCATGTGTAGTAAGGTGGGGATCACATTAATGGAAGTGCCCAAGTCAAGAAGGACCCAATCTGAAGTGATGTTTCCTATTGTGCAAGAAATCAACGAGGCTCCCAGGTCCTACTTCTTAAGAGGTATCTTGTTTAAGATCAGTGTGCTTGTGTTATCAAACAAGACTACTCTCCTAATGTTTTTATATTCCATTCTATGCTTTGCTTTATATGAATTCAGTAAACCTATGGTGTAGGCAAGGATTGATCCAATAGCCACAAGGAGTAAAATGATTGTCAATTTGAAAGCCTGAAGTAAGGACATCCTTTCCTCCAATTTCTCCTCCAACTTTTTCTGTTTGCCCATACAACAACAACATACTCCCAAATCAGACTCTAATGTTTTATTGATCACATTCTTGTTGGGAATATGGAATTCTTGCTACGGGGCCTAATGGTGTTGACATGGGGTTAGGTAGGTCCCTTATGTCTACTACCACTCCTCAAGTTGATGGTGTTTGCAGTGGCAAAATGTTGTTGGTTAGTGTCTTGGGGAGGGTTGGGCAAAATAGGAGGTTCCTGGTTGATTATGGTAAAAACATGGTTCGCTCCGAGAAGGGCTGGGGTAGCCTGATAGATAGCATGAGCTTGAGCATATGACTCCACATTATTACCAAACCCTTGTGGCCCAACGCCTCGATTCTGTACATTCCTTAGGTTTGGTACAGGTTGTGATGGTAGAGATCCGGGCTGTTGGTTGTTTGCACCAAGTCCAGATTGCAAGGTATCCAGTGAAGTTTTCATTTGTTGCATGAGCTGGAGCATTGACCCTTGCATTTCTACCATTTTCAGGTTTAAATCAGCTTGCTCGGCGGGTTGTTGAGCATTCCACGTGGACTGATTAACCTGATTCAAGGGTAATTGAGTATATACATGACCCTGACCCATTGGTTTTTGCGGTACATAGTTGTTGGGTCGATATTAGGTCTGTTACCCCTGATCTTTCCAAGAGAAGTTAGGGTGATTTTTCCAACCAGAATTGTAGGAATTCGAGTAAGGGTTGGACCTAACATTCTCCTGCACAGCTTGAACATCCTCATAAGATGAGGATGAAGAAGGATTAGAAAAACTGGGATCAACTCTTCCTCGCAAGCTCCTACGGGACAGGATGAAGAAGGATCAGAAAAACTAGGATTGAGTGGATCTCGAAAAATTAGAGTTTTCGAACATCCACTCTTCCATTCATTTAGTAACTAGATCCATCTTATCTAGTCTATTGAAGATCAATTCCATATCGGATGTATGAGAATCTTGGACCTCATTGCCATTTGATCTAGTTTGTTGGGATCGGTTGTAGGTTTCATGGAGGCATGGTTTAAAGAATTTTCACTCATTTCCTCAAATAAATCATACGCGCTATCTACGTCTTTGTTGAGGAAATTGCCTCCGCAAGAAGCATCCACAAGATTATGGAGTTGATCATTCAACCCATGATAAAAAATCTGCACAAGTTGCCATTTAGGCACCTTGTGGTGTGGACACTTCCGCAACAGATCCTGGAATCTCTCCCAAGCCTAATGAATAGTTCACCCTACCACTGGGAAAAAGTGGTAATTGCCCGTCACAACACATTGGTTCACCTAATTGGGAGGAATTTCTTCAGGAAGGTCGATTTCAAAGCTGTCCAGGTAACAATCGGTCTTCCAATGGTATGACAACAATGTGCAGCCTTATCCCTAAGTGAATGGGGGAAAAGCCTCATGAGCATCTGATCTTCATCCACATTCCGTGATTTGGTGGTTTGAACCAGAGTGATCAGGTCCTCCAAATGTTGGAATGGGTCCTCTGAGTCAAGTCCGTAAAAGTGTTTAATTAGACTCAAAACCCGGGGCTTATCTCAACAGCTCCGGCAGGGATCACAACATCGGGATGATCCTCATAATTTGAAGGTTCATAAAAATCCTTCAAGGGCTGAGCACCCTGAACATTCATTCGTTGGAACCATTGCCGCATCTGCTGCAATTCTTCCAACTGCCTTTGAATTAGCTCCTGCTGGTTCGGGGGTGGGGGAGGTGGTTGTTGATCAGCCGTGGGATCTACTTAGCTAAAACTCAACCTCCACCTCTGGGAATGGTCAATAGGTCCTTCCAAATGAAGGTTCAATGACCTCTTTCCAAGCATAAACTAGAAGGAAGTCGGATGGACAGGGAAGAGAAGGGACCCTGCAGCACAAAAAATACAAGCCTATCCTTAGGTTGGGTAGCCTAAAGGTCTACAGACTCTCAGAATCTATCCTAAGATTATGGACGATTTACTCTACTTGTATCCAGTCAATCCAACCAGTTAGAAGAAGGGACTAGGGAGAAGGTTCTTCCTTTGACTTGCGCCTCCAGTTCCTAGTGTACCCCCCAGCTGCGATCGTTTGATGCTACTCCCCTAGCTAGACATCAGATTGACTAGTATAAGCAGGTTAATCGTGAACAGTCTCAATTTGGACCCCGAAGAGTGAATTAGTCCTTATGGCCAATGTCTAATCAATTTTAGTTAGGTTTGGGATATTGGTGCTTCTGGAATGTGATGGGCCCTTAATGGGTTGTGCCCTTAATGATTTGTTCGAGAATGTGTGTATGTGCACAACCAAAATGTTTTCAAGCAAGATTATTGAGGATGAGGTGAATTTTAGGGTTCGAATCTTGCTTAGTTGCTTTTAGGATTCAAATACTAGGTATATTCAATCAAGTTTTGTGAGGCAAATCAAGTTTTGAAAGCACAAGTTCAAGTGTTTTTCCTTTGTAAATCAAGAAAAGATGGAGTGCCTAGCTTGACCTAGGTATTGAATCCTATGTGACAACTACAAAATGAATCTCTTTTAAATTAGGTGATGCAGCCCAAATAATTCAATCAATCGACCCAAATGCACCACCAATTAAGGCACACAGAGATGATTAACCTAGACTGATTTCTACTCCCTTATGTGTTGATTTGAGTATACTGGTTCCACAGGTTGGAATCCCGGTTAAGTAGATGAAAATCAAGTTAGGTTATGTGCCTCAAATGTAAGTGTATAAAGTGTGTATATTAATTCATCCCATAGAAAGTATCTTTTTATTTTTTGTTTTTATGAAATGCAGGGGTGAAATGGATGAAGATGGCAAACAAGACACACAAAGTCTATCCTAGGGTTTATGCAAACACCTAAGTAGATTAAGTCTTGGTTATGGGTGTGTCGAAATGAAACTAGTGGAGGGGGAATGTGGGGGACACTTACAAAGCACTCTACCCACACTTTACTCCGGTCTACCACACTTAGATCTCCATGCTAGGGTACCTGCAAGACAATAGATCAGAGATAAGTGAGGTTAGTGCTATGTAAATGCAAAAAAGTGCAGAAAACAATAAAGTAAATTACGTTGCCTCCCCGGCAACGACACCAAAATGATGGGGGCAAGGATCGCGAATTAAAATTGGGGTTCGGAGAACCCATCATCATAGTTGCAAAATGCATAATCAAATACAATTTACTTTGTATGAAAATCGTGCTTCAATTTGTTTCCTTTTGGTGTTTTGTGGTTTTGTTATTATTATTTTTTTGTTTATGAAATAAAATGACAAGCAATCATAAGAGAGAGATGGAATCAAATGTGATATATTGCATGAATGTCAATTACAATAAACTATGAAAGTGTAAAAGAGAAAAGGGGTGAGAAGAAATCTCCCGAAGTAGTTGTTCGGTGAGACAACAGTGCCTAGCGGAAGCTCGGATGAAGGAGTTGGGAAGTAGGACAATAGAGATGAGAAGCGGGAGGACGTCAGGTAGAGGAAAGCTTCAACATGGCTCTGGAATGGAGGTGAGAAGGCATAGATGATCTGCTATCGGAATGAAGGTGGGGGGACAGCTCCATGGTGACCTATGAATGGCAAAGTTTCGTTACACTAATAGTTGTCTTGGGAGCTTGAAAGTAAGCTCTAACAGAGCGTTGGTAGGCTTGCTAGAGCTTGGGAGTAGGTGGGAGTAGAGTAGGTCAAGATGGCTTGGAAGGGAGGGGGTGTAGGTCATTATATAGTGGATGAGAAGAGGCTAGAATAGGCATGAGACCAATAGCGACCTCCAGAACATCACTGTAAGTGTAGATGTAGCTAGCTCACGCTTGCACATGCATGCAGCTGGTCCACGCATCACGTGCCCTTGGTCGCGCAGGCACGCTCGTGCACTGGCGCTGCGCTGGCTGTGCGGTTGCCTGCGCGAGTGCATGCTTGCGTTGCGCTGCAGCTGGCCATGCATTGCTTCATACACTCAATTGGAGGGGTAGCGGGTTTCAAACCCGTGCCCCTTTGTTGAAAACTCTTGCCTTCACCACTGCTCCACGACTGCGTTTGTCAAGTGGAGTGTTGGTGTGGCCATGCAGTTGGGGCACCCCTTAGCCATTGGATTAAGATCCAACAGTTGGGATCTCATCTTGCGATGGCCTTGAGAATGCATCGGCTCAGGTGGGGCGGCCTGGATGGTGCCACATGGTGCCATCTGGGCCATCTGTCTTCTTCTTGTAGAGGGTGCTACGGAGCTCTGATCGGGATGATTTTCGCATTAACGGACTGCGATTGTCGCTTTAGATTCATCCCTACGTTCGAATTCTTCATCCGAAGACCATAAAGGTGTTGCACTACCTCATAGCCATGTAAAATGGAAGAATTAGCGTACATAATATACAACTATCCTAAATGCCATGCAATGGATGTTATGCAGTATTTATAACATGATATGCAATGCTAATCCTAGGAACTATCATAAATAAGCATTTTATCATGAATTCATGTGTGTTTATCAATCACCCCCACCCTCCTAAGATTCTCTATTCTTTCTTAATCGGGTATACGGGTAGGAACAATAGCAAGTAATTGAGTGAGAGCATAGTGTCTAGACTCGCAAGCATGGGTCGTGGGTGAGGAGTGAGAGAGGGTGTGAGTGAGCACGTGGGCGAGGGGACGTCACCCCTGTGTTTTAGCTAGTAAGTCGATGGTACGAGAGCAATTTATGTGCCTTCACACTTTTGTCCCACATGATGTGGGACAATGTCTTTGCTCTTCTTTGAGCGTGGCTTCGCATGCTACAGTTAGTTGAAGGTCATCGAATTTGGAGCATCTACTGATGCGTGCTACTTCAATTGAGTACCTGGGAGGCCTCAAGACCTGGAGCTGCTTTGATTACGTGGTGCAACTAGTCGGATGACGGTAGGAGAGATGCGAGCAATGTTGAAGAAGATGATGGCGAAGGTGGAGGTCTGGTTGATCCCTGAAATGGCAAAGTACAGGCTTTTCTCCTTAATCAGATAGTTCAGAGGGTTTGTCATAGGGCGAGGAAGATGAAGGTGGTGATAGCATGGTGTTTGGAGTGTCGTGGTGGTCGGAGGGTGAAGGGATGATCAGTGAGTTGGTGGGTTCTTCAGTCGGTTGTTTAGATAAGCGAAGCCATTAATCTCTTGAGGGCTTTTGCTCACTTGAATGTGGGCAAGCTTGTGGACTTGATGGAGCGAAGATTAGTGGCGTAGATTGTCGATGCGAGCTCACCGAGCTCTCACCGGGCGGTAGAGAGGCGATCGTTGGTCAAAATAGGGAAATAGGGGGCGGACCCTAAGCAATGGTGAGAGAGGGAAAGAAAGAACCTAACTTAAGGACGAAAGGGATGGAGGTCCATGCCAGCGTGGCTTGCTAATCATGAAGGAGACGAACTCTCCAGCAAGGGGGACGGCGGTGAAGAAAAGTTCGAAGATGATGGGGCTTTGGTTGGCCATCGTCAGAAGTGTGTGAGAAAGAGAGTTGTGCCTCCAAATTGATTGTTAGAGGTACAGAGGAGGGAGAACAAGGGAAGCACTGGAGCGTAGGTCGGAGATGGCCGAAGGGAAGGAGAGGAGGTTTTTTGGCCTTAGACCTAGCTGAGGAGGACGACAAGGGCATTCGAGCTCTTCATAGAGTTCTTAAAAGCATGGAAAGAGCCAGAATAGGCAAGCTCCAAGTTGGTTTTTGAGCTTCAAATTTTAGGGTTCCCCAGCAATGAATCCATCCATGATCGATCTCAAAACCTAGTCCAATCTGTGGGGAATCATGTCAGGGACAATCTCTCCAAATTTGGAGAGGTTTGGGAGAGAATTGAGCGAGGAATCCTTACTCAAAAGTCGGTGGTGGAGCTCTATTCATACCAATGGCAGTAGGGACCTAAGTGAATAAAATGAAAAGAAAGTTAGGGACCCAACTGTAATAAACTTGAAATCGAGTGGCTAAATGTAAGAAGTAGAGTTTTTAAGGGCTAAAATGCAAACTAGGTTAAGATGGACTCTGATTAGGTCTAAATTTTGGTGTTAACCTAATTTATATCCAAGGAATCTAATGGTGAACTTGGATTTGAGTTTTGATCATGTTTGACTAGGTAAATTGCATAAAGGCCCAAATTAGGGCAAAATCCCATCTGAAACTCTATTTTAGGTCAAAATGGGTTCAAATGGTCAAAACAAAGGTACCAAACCTCTTAGAATATTTTTATATAAATTTTAGAAGATTTAGATGAATTTTATCCTGACCAAAACCTCTTCAATTTAAGTCATCTTGGTAATTAGGGTTCTGTGTACTATTTCTTCTCTCAAACTGCGTGAAACCTTGTTTCTGTCAGTGTTGACCTACGTTTTGGTCTTTAATGCTCAAATAACCTCTAATTAACCCCTGGGTAACCCTGTGGTTACTCTACATTTGTGATATGATGTTAAGATTGTAGAATTAATCTTATTTTATTATCTTCTCAAATCAATTTAGAGTTGAATTACTGTCCTTAAGCGATCATTTAGGAGCATTTGTCTCTTGATTCTTACTAATTCAAGCTAGTTATGGTGAATGATGCTGTTACCATCATTGGATCAAAATCTGACAGCTGAGATCCACTCTCCATGGCTGAAGCAACTCCACCTTCACATTTCAAGGGGGTAAGCCACATTACTTCCTAGCTGTTGGATCATTATCCAACGACCATGAGTGCATGGCCATCAAAAGTTCCTTGCGGCATAGTGGAACCCATGGCACAATGGACACCTGCACGCCTCTCAAATAAGAGGCACAAGTTCGAAACTTCCTACGTTCTTCTTCAGCAAGCAAGGATTGAAATTTGACGGCTCGATCACAATTGAGTTACCGAGAAGCACCCACACCGCCCAGCTACGCGATGAGGCATGAGAGGGAGTGCAATCAATGACCTTCATTCAGCTACATGGCACTATAGATGACTTCGAGCGTGATCACGTGAGAATCAACTTGCTATGTTTACGATCTGAGTAGCAGACGTGGGCAATTCTCAATCCTATGATCCAGATCTGACGATAAGGGCACGCCCTTGCTTCACCAATGAGCACCAGCTACTTGTAGTCACCCAACGAGTGCACGTTCGATAGTCGTTAATCACCCATCCAACGGTTGTCGTAAAGCATACCAGCTGAAGACAGGTAGGTTACTAGTGCACGCAAGCTGGACCCAAGTTGGACCATGATTTGAGGTCTTTCTTACCCTTTTTGGGTCTATTTGTGCCCACCTCCTCCACTATAAATAGCTACAACCCCTCCACTTCCTCTTCATCCCTTCCTGGCTTCTTCTACCTCTCTCTAAAGCTAAAGAATTTCGTTCTCAAGCTCACTCTAGCACTTCCCAAACTACAGGTTGCTCCACTAGATTTAAAATAAAAATTTTGCAATTACCGCATCTCACCCTCTTCATGGAGCTCCGACCAGTAGTCCTCTCACCCTCTATTCTAGAAGTGGATCTCGCGATGATGAAATCCCGCCTCATCGTTGATTCATCTAGCTTCATCCTCCATCTCCATTCCTCTTCTTCCAGTAGTTGTCCGACCAGCTCATCCTCCAAAATGCCATCAAGGAGGATAACCTCTCTTTCTCCCTCTCTCTTTACTGTTTTCATAGTATAGCTTCCAATTTTTACATTTAGATTGTAAAAAAAATTTGTTTAGCGTATATATTATTTGTTCTCTCTCTCTCTATTTTTCTGTAAGTAGGAAAGAATAGAGAAATTAGAAATATTCAGATCTAATTTCTTGCTAGATAGAAAATCCAAAAAAATTACAAAGGAAAATAAAAATAGCAAAAACAAATTAAAAAGTGCGAATTTCAAAAATCGAATGTTGCCTCCCCGTGTTTGACGTGGGACTTACCTTGTCTTAGTTAAATTATTTGATAGAGGATTTTCTGCAACTCAACGATGTGGATTTCTATTTCCAAAAACCCTCAATCACTTTTTCTCACACGAATTTTCGACTATCATTTTAGCATCGTTGCCAAGGGTGTGATGCAGACACATCTATCTCACATAAAATGCCTATTTATGCATGTTCCTAGGCTTATACAAGCATTCAGCATTATAAATATTGCATAACATGCACCATCATGCATTTAGAGTAAATTGTATAAAATGTATACTAATTCCCCTATTTTAATGGCTAGGGCACATGGTGATGTGAATCGGGGCTTCAAATGAAGAACCCAACCATACAGATGGATCTGGATTGACAATTGCAGCACAAGGGCATGAAAATTGATCTAATTGGATATCCGTAGCATCCTCTATTAGCATTTGAAGATGGATGACCTAGATGATGCCACGTGGCATCATCTAGGCCGCCCAAGGCCAATCACAGCCTCCCCTTCTCATCTGTTACATCGTATCCTAGCTATTGGATCAAGATCCAACGGCTAAGATCCACTCTCCATGGATGAAGCAACTCCACCTTCACATTTCAAAGGGGCAAGACACATTAATTCCTAGCCGTTTATCATCATCCAACAGCCACGAGCATGTGGCCATCAAAACTTCCTCGCAACACAGTGAAACCCTTGGCGCAATGGCCACCCATGCGCCTCTCAAATAAGAGGCACGAGTTTGAAACTTCCCATGTCCTTCAGCATGCAAGGATTGAAATTCAACCGCCCGATCGCAATAAAGTAGCCGAGAAGCACCCACGTTGCTAGGGTGTGCGATGAGGCATGACAGGGCACGTAATCAGCAACCTTGATTTAGCTACATCGTACTACAACTGCCTTCGAGTGAGATCATGTGTAATTCAACGTGTGATGTTTGCTATCTGAGGAATGGACATGGGCGATCCTTAGCCCTACGATCTAGACCTGATGGTGGAGGCACGCCCTTACTTCACCAATGAGCGCTAGCTACTTGTGGTCACCCAGCGAGCGCACGATTGGCAGTCGTTGATCACCCATCCAATGACTGTCGTGAAGTGTGCCAGCTGAAGAAGGGTAGGTCGGTAATGCATGCGAGCTGCATGCGAGTTGGATTGCAATTTGAGGGTTTCCTTGCCCTTTTTGGGCAGATTTGTGCCCTCCTCCACTATAAATAGCCTACAGCCCCTCCACTTCCTCTTCACCCCTTCCTAGCTTCTTCTACCTCTCTATAAAGCTAAAGAACTCCATTCTCAAGCTTACTCTTGTGCTCCCCAAGCTAAGGGTTGCCTCGCTAGATTTAAAACAAAAATTTTGTAATTCCCACATCTCACCCCCTTCATGGAGCTCCCACCAACCATCCTCTCACCCCCCATTCGAGAAGCAGATCCTGCAATGACGACGTCCTACCACATCCTCGATTCATCCAGCTTCGTCCTCCTTCCTCTGTCTTCGTTCCTCTTCTTCCAGGCATCGTCTAATCAACTTGTCCTCCAAGCAGTCGTCGAGGAGGATAACCTCTCTATCTCCCTCTCTCTCTACTATTTTTGTAGTATAGGTTTCAATTTTTGCATTTAGATTGTAATAAACATTTGTTTACCCTATATATTATTTGTTCTCTCTCTGTATTGTTCTGCAAGTAGCATAGAATAGAGTAATTAGAAATATTCAAATCCAATTTCTTGCTAAATAGAAAATACAAAAAAAATTACAAAGGCAACAAAAAAATGCCAAAAACAAATAATCAAACATGGATTTCAAAAATCGAACGTTACCTCCCCATGTTCGACCCAGGACTTACCTAGTCTCGATTAAATCATTTGATAGCGGATTTTCTGCAACCCGATGACGCAAATTTCTATTTCCAGAAACCCTAAATCACTTTTTCTCGCACGAATTTCAAACTATCATTTTGGTGCCATTGCCGAGGGTGTGATGTAGACGCATCTATCTCACATACAATGCTTATTTATGTGTGTTCCTAGGCTTATAGAAGCATTCATCATTATAAATATTGCATAACATGCATCATCATGCATTTAGAGTAGATTATATAAAATGTATACTAATTCTCCTATTTTAATGGCTAAGGCACATGGCGATATGAATCAGAGCTTTAGATGAAGAATCTAATTGTACGGATGGATCCGAATTGACGATCGTAGCTCAACAACGCGAAAACCAATCCAATCAAATATCCATAGCATCCTCTATGAGCATTTGAAGATGGATGGCCTAAATGATGCCACGTGGCATCATCCAAGCCATCCATGGCCAACCGTAGCCTCCCCTTCTCATTTGTACCTTCGCAACCCAACCATTGGATCAAGTCCAATGGTTGAGTCTCATCACTAAGTCTATCTCTCACTGCCTATGCATCATCAGTGATATCCCATCAGTAACATCCTGAATACTAACATACTCCTTTCTTGAGAGCGACTTGTCTAGAAGAGCCCACTCCTAGTCATAGAAGGAAGGAGTAGGTCAAACTAGACATGGACAGGTGATGGTGAAATGCTCGTAAGGTAGAAAGGCCGAAAATACAGCAGAAGATGCTTCCTGAGAAGGTCGGTCAGACTCCTGAGGCTACTACTGCTAGGGATCTACATCCTCACCACTGGCTCCCTAAGCTTGCTCCATTTTAGCATATGTAAGCTTATCAAAGATGGAGACTCTCGTGATAAATTGTTTATGGTTTATATCCATTGGGGCATGAAAATGTAGGAAAATGTGAGATAGGAGTGTCCCAAACTGGAAGGAGCTTGTGTCTTTCTTATCCATCAAGTAAAGAATCAAGTGGTTCTAGTTGAACCGTTTGTTCTTTAGAAAAGTATCAAGAGTGATAAACATGATCTCGAGGCAGTTTTCAAAGGAGGTGGATTTTGACAAGAAATTCCACAAAAGACACGATTAAGAAAGAGAGGGAGGTAACGAAAATACAAAGATTTGGCTGGACGACCCAAATCATAATGAGTGGGAGTAAGTAGAGTCTCCCTAACAACGTTGCTCTAAGTCTGTTGGTGGAGCTCAAGAAAAGTGGGACTAACACTAGGATAAGCAAGAATCTTGGTAAGAACATCAGCATTGACCAATACCTCTATCCTAAACACATTAACGGTAAGCTCAATGTTGAACCCCTCACCTATATTTTTCAAATTCACGTAAATAGGTGACATGCCATGGGGTCAACACTAGGGATACGACTATTTTTGGAGCTGGCGTAAAAATTATGCTCAAAAAGATGCAAAATCTAGTGATATGCAAACTTATCCCATAGACCAGGCAAGATCGTCTCAAAATACAAGAAATCGACAGGTCAACCAATGTATGGAGAGAGCTTAGTTAATATGGAGAAATGCTCACGAGCAACCCAGTAATGAAATAATGATCAAAGGCATCATTACGAGAAGTAAAGGAGGAAGCATGTGCACGTTTCAGAGCCATAATAGCGAATAAAAAGTATGTTGGTTGATCAAATAAGACAGACTGGTCAATCAAAAAGAATCCGAACAGGGTTCTGGAATTTTGGTTTTTGGTCGATCAAATGGGTAAATTGATCGATCAAAGTGGAAAGTGTACGAAAAATCTGAGAGTTCCTCGAGTTGATTTGCTCACATATACTACAAATGAAGTTAACCAAGCACAAGATCTACACGGAAGGATCATACAACATCTAAGCACAAGAAAAATCCAAAAGCAAGGATTTTGAAAAGGAGCTTAGAGGTTATCGTGATTAATCAAATGAATCAATCAAAAGGGAACTAGAGGAGAGATTGAGAGGGTTCGAACCAACGAGGTCATGTGCGATGCAAAGGCGCTGCATGCAAGGAGGTCGTCGCTCGAGAAGATTTGTTGGCGAGCGGCAAATAACGGAAGGGAGGTTGAGTGCAGGTTCCACGTAAGGTTTAAATGGAGAGGACAGATCAAGGGAGGGAGATCGATGGTTGATCTCGCTCGGAAGGTCTATGGCATTGGTCGGTGGCAGTCTGATTTTGGTCGATTGCGCCGGCCGTGGAGATGGAAGAGAAGGTTCAGTTGTGGTGGTCAGTGGGGTATGTTGTGGGGTAGGGTAGCTTTTTCTGGTGCGGTATGCTAGAGTAAAAAGTGATTTGGGTAAAAGAAATAGATATTTTGTATCTATTTTTCAAAGTTAAGGTAAAAACAATTAGGGTAGGTAATCAATCAGATTAGGCAAGAATTAGGTGGTAAGAACCGAGATTATATGAGATTAGGATCACAATCATGAATTTTGATTTTGTCCTGATTTGTTGATCAAAACTAAAATTGATCAATCAATTAAGGTTCTTGGTCGATCAAGGTTCAAAGTATTGGAGGGAAAATTCCCGCCCAAACAAAATGGTTGATCAAGCAATATTTTTGGTCCACCAAACTTCAAATTTTTGGAGGAAAATTTTCGCCGAAGATTTGGTCAATCAAATTTAGAAGCTTAATTGATCAAAAGTGCAAAACATATCAATCAATATTTTTCTATTAGCTCTTTTAACCTTGATAATCCTAGGACAAAACATTGACGTCAAAAAATGCATTAGATTAAGTTGTTAGTTGTAGCATGCATTACGACATCAATTTTAAAAGAAGAATCGAACGTGAGTACAAGTGGCGAACACGAGGCGTGAAATCGAATCCGTTAGTCGCTTAATATCACAAGTTACTTTATTCTGTTTACTTGCAAAAAGAGAAGAAAGAGAGAAAGTATAGGGTTAGAAAATGATTCACGGTAGAGTGAAGTTCGCTAGTTATACTTTGGTGAAATCATGCATCTTGGAAATAAATATAACAGCTTAACATGAACTAAGTAGAAAATCACTTTGAAGGCACCACACCACATCATAGAAAATCAATTCTTGAATTACCGAGTAAATGCACTACAAATACAAATAGATAAATGCTTAAGGAAATGCAAACTATAGTTAAGGAGAAGCAAGTGCGAAAAGAGCGTTGAGGCAGCCACGACAGTGGAGGGACTTTCGTCAGTAGCTCAGCGACTCTGAGGGCACCCTTTGAAGCTCAATGGATGTGGACATGTGCTAGGTAGAAGCTAGGGAGAGATGCCCTTGCAATGGAAGTCCATAGCTCTCTTTATAGTGGAAGAGAGAGAGCTAAAATAGACATAGACCAATTAGCAATAGCAACAACATCGCTATAGCTCCGTTGTAAGCATTACTGTAGCCTAGCTCACCCACCCACTAGCAAGCGTGCATGAATAGTGCCGTCACACGCAATTCGCGTGCTTGCATCACCTGCAGTTTGATCAGAGTCGCAGATCGCCATCGGACGACTGAGGCCACACACAAACGTCCTACCGTCGAGATATGATTACACGATACACACTCGCACTAACGTTGGATTAGGCACATTCATCTGCGTGTTATCACATGTGTGCAACGCGTACTTCATCTGTGCATCCACGTCGGCGCAATCTCAACCGCACATCGACGATCGGGCGGTCCAATTTCACGCCCAATCTCCACTCAACTAATTTGAGGCACCCAGGGTTTCATTCCCTCTCCTGTGAGTTGAGAGCCTTCCTTGCAACCACTACACCACATCCCCAAAGTTGTCGAGTTTTCATTTTTTTTCCCGCATGCTATCAACGGTCCAATGGAAATCCAACGGTTGATATCGAAGCTGCCTTGATGAGGAGGAGGGAGGGCTGGTAGTGTGGGCAGGTGGATGAGTGACACGTGGCATAGTATGGGTCATGGATCATCAGATCAACAGCCAGAACTTCTTTGGCTCATTGTGGGAGCTACGGAGGTCAGATTGAGATGATTTTGACTCCGTTGGACTCCATTCCTCGATTCGGATCCATCCATATGGTCTGATTGCTCATTTGTGACCTATTTCAACATATACTTGTACACATGCTCATTAACATTCATTGTAAGCAATCTAAATGTAGATATCACACAATATACTTGCATTGCTCTCAAACCCACTATATCATGATATTTATGCACATATGTCCTTGAAGTTGACTCTACTTGATGTAATTAACACTAATAATTGTAGAGTCAATAGGCATATAAGGTTAAATCTATCTTTTGGTAAGGGTTTGGTGAAAATATCAGCTAACAGATTTTCAGTTTGAATAAACTCTATGTTAATTTCACCCTTTAGGACATCATCTCTTAGAAAGTGATGCCTAACATCATTGTGTTTAGTTCTAGAATGTTGTATAGGGTTTCTAGATAGGTTGATGGCATTAGTATTGTAACAAAGTATTGTTGTTTTTATAAGATAGGCCAAAATCTTCTAGTGTTTGTTTCATCCACAATAATTGTGAATAAGCTAGAGATGCATCAATATACTCGGCTTTTGTTGTGGATAAGGAAAGAGTATGTTGTTTTCTAGAGAACCAAGAGACTAGTGAATTTATAAGAAATTGGCTTGTTCTACTAGTATTTCTTCGGTCAGCGAAACTACTCACATAATCAGCATCAAAAAAGGAATAATGATCCAATGTGGTTGACTTTGGATAGAATAGTCCTAGCTCTCATATGTGGTTTAGGTACTTAAGTATTCTATTTACGGCATTTAGGCGTGTTTCTTTAAGGTCAACTTGAAAACGAGCACACAAGCAAGTGCTAAACAGAATGTCAGGTCTACTGGCAGTTAAATAAAGTAGAGATCTTATCATGGTTCTATATAACTTCTGATCTACAGACTTACCTGTTTCATCACTTTTGAGTTGAGTTGAAGCAGGTGTTTCTTTTCCTTTCACCTTATCCATGGAGAATTTCTTCAAAATCTCTGTGGTGTACTTTGTTTGGGATATGAATATCCCAGAGGATAGTTGGTCAATTTGAAGACCAAGAAAGAATCGAAGTTCTCCCATCATACTCATCTCGACCTACATGACCTTGGCTAACTCTTGGCATAAAAGATCATTACTAGCACTGAAAATGATGTTATCAACATAGATTTTGATTAGTAAAAGATCATCTCTTTCTATTTTCGTAAAAAGTTTACCAATTTTAAAATCGTGTTCAATCAGATAAGTTTTTAATCTATCATACCAAGTTCGTGGATCTTGTTTTAGACCATATAAGGCTTTATTTATTTATAAACATATTCTGGATGGTTTACATTTTCAAAACCTAGAGGTTGCTTAACATAGACTTCCTCCTTAATAAATCCATTTAGAAATATGCTTTTGACATCCATCTGAAAGAGTTTGAACTTCATGTGGGTAGCAAAGGCTAAAAGCATTCTGATGGATTCCAAGCAAGCTATAGGTGCATAAGTCTCATCAAAATCAATTCCTTCCTCTTGATTATACCCCTTGGGCTACAAGTCAACCTTTATTTCTAACTGCTTCTCCTGATTCATTTAGCTTATTCCTAAAAACCCATTAGTTCTTACGATTGTTTGAGAGTTTGGTTTTGTAACAAGTTCCCATACTTGATTTCTTTCAAATTGGTTCAATTCCTCTTCCATTGCAATAATCCAGCATTCATCGAAAAATGCATCCTTAACATTTTTAGGTTCTAGTTGGGAGACAAAGGATGGAAGTGCTAAGGTGTTGGTTGAAGATCTAGTTTGAACTCTTTTGGATAGGTCTCCTATTACTAATTTGTTTGGGTGATCCTTCATGTAAGACATCTTTTGGTAATTCATCTGAGATGTTTTCTTTTGGTATGTTTGAAGGATCTCCGAGGTGGTCATCATCATTAATGTGAGAAGATTGTGGTTAAGCTAGAGTTTCATTGAAAGATATGTGTACGATTTCCTCAACAATAGAATTCTTCTTATTAAAAGCTCTTTAGCTTTACTTCTGGTTGAGTAGCGTAAGAAAATTCCTTTTGAGCGCTTAGCATCAAATTTATCAAGATTATCCTTTGTGTTTAGTATAAAGCATTTACGTCTAAATACCTTGAAATAGGAAATTCTAGGTGCTCTGCCATGATAAAGTTCAAAAGGTGTTTTGTTTAGGATAGGTCTAATCAGGGATCTATTCTGGATATAGCAAGCAGTGTTTACAGCCTTAGTCCAAAAATATCGAGGTAGCTTTGACTCACACAGCATTGTGCCGGCACACTCTTGCAAGGTCCCATCTTTTCTTTCAATAACTTCATTTCATGTTTTATCCCATATTGATCACAGAAGTCAGAAAAAGACTGATTCTCAAATTCTCTACCATGATCACTTCTTATCCTAATGACTTGAAATCCTTTCTCATTTTGTAATCTCATTACAAGTTTACTGAAAACATCAATAGTCAAATCCTTACCTTTCAAGAAAAATACCTAGGTAAATCTTGAAAAGTCATCAATTATGACAAGATAGCATTGACACCCACTCAAGCTTTCGAATTTGGTTGGTCCGAATAAGTCTAAGTGAAGTAGTTCCAGGGGTCAAGACATGTTGACCATCCTTTTTGGTTTAAAAGAGTTTTTAGTTTGTTTACCAATTTCATAAGAATCACAAACTTTACTTTTCTGAAAATTGATTTTTGGAAAGGCTTTGACGAGCTCATGTTTCACAAGTCTACCAATATTTTTTATGTGAATATGACCTAGTCATTTGTGCCAAAGTATTGCCTCATCATCAGATGCAACTAGACATTCAAAGCTGTCGCATTTGTCAAAGTTGATAGTATAAATATCTTTATACCTATGACCTTTAAGGACGATTTGCTTGGTTTCTTTGTCTCTTATTTTAAAACTACTTGAGTTGAAACTAATTTTATAACCTTTGTCACGTATTTGACTTACACTAAGCAAATTATGTTTTAACCCTTTAACTAAATGCACATTATCAAAAGATGCAGAAGAGTTACCAATTTGTCTAGTACCAATAAGACAACCCTTGTGGTTGTTCCCAAATGTAACTATGCCACCTTCCTGGAGGTCGAGAAGTAGGAATAGGCCTTCTTCTCCTATCATGTGCTTAGAGCACCTGCTGTCCATGATCCACCTTCTTTCTCCTTAATCCTGTCATTTGTTTACGACTATGAGGACTAAGATCATGGAATCTATATATTGGTTTCAAGCTTCCATTTGATTCACGATAAGTCCACCTTTTATAATCTACTTAACCTACAAAATAAGATTTCAAAAGTGCTTTTGGTACCCATTTTCGCTTGGGTCCATGATTGTTGATTGATGCTACCTATTTAGGCAAGCTACCTTTCTTGTTCTTTTGCTTTGAACTAGATGCTTCATAATCATTTTTGGGTATGTATCTTAACCCAAATTTTGTGGTGGTCTAAGTTTGTGTTCCTAGTAGTTTATGCAAATTATGACTACCTACTATAAATATTGCTAGATCATTTATGAGATTGGTAGACATTTCTTTAGGCTTATCAATGTCTAGCTTTAAGTCATCTATCTATGATCTAAGTGATGTGATCTCAAGAGATAGTTCTTTATTTTGTGATGTAAATATCTCTTTTAGTGCTTTTTCTTCTTCTAGAGTTTTTACTAATTTTCTATTTTCTATTTTGAGAGATTTGGCTACATCACGCATTTTAAAAAAGGCTTCTAATAATTCATCAAGAGTAAAAGATGTTACCTCATCTTCTAGAGCCATGAGTCCTAGAAGAGCTTCTTCACCAAAGGTTTCTTCTTCTTCTAAACTTGAGCCAAACTCATCCCAGGTTGCTTGAATCATCTTCTTTCTTTCCCTCTCCTTTTTAAGGAGTGGACAATCCTTTCGGATGTGTCCTTTCCTCTTGCAGCTGTAGAAAATAATGGCTTCTTCCTTGGAGTCTTCCTTCTTCTTTCTCTAGTTCCTCTTATTTGTTAGGAACTTTCTAAACTTACGTAAGAGAAGAGCAATGTCATCTTATTCTTCTTCACTTGAGGTTTCCTCTGAGTGATAGTTGGCTTCAAGTGCAACAATCTTCTTCTTGGTTCCTTCACTTTCATTCTCCTTCATATGTCAGAGCTGAACTTTGTATGCCATAAGACTACCGATCTTCTAAGACTACCAATAAGATCATCCATCTTTAATGTTGACAGATGCTTTGATTCTTGGATGGCAATAGTCTTTGTTTCCCAATCACTAATGAGAGATTGAAGAATCTTCCTCCCAAGGCTTCATTCTTAATCTCTTAGTCCAAGTTCCATAGAGAGTTTACAATGTCCGTGAACCTTGACATCTCCTTGATATATTCCCCCTTCTTCATCCTGAACAACTCATACTTTTGGGTTAGTAAATTAACTCGAGTTTCTTTTACCTTGGAGGTGCCTTCGTGGGTAACTTCCGAGATGCTCCAAAGCTCATGAGCAATTTTGCAGGCTGATAGTCGATTGAACTCTTCCTTTAAGAGTCCGTAGAAGATGGCATTCATTCCCTTTGCATTGTGCATTGCCAGCTTCTTCTAGTCTAAAGTTACGGCTACTCCTTGATAACAGTCAAATCTATTACCCCAATTGGCTTATTCTAGGATTAGCTCATTAATAAAATCATGCATTTAGATTGTAAATGTTGCATTTAGAGCATGCATGCATATTCTATGCATTATGTTTAGCTTAGACCTAATTATCTAATTTTACTCTTTTGTGAATAATGTAGGTTAAGGGCTGGAATAAGCGAGAGCATTCAGCTGAATAGGAAAATAGGCCGTAGCAAAATTATGAGCTGGTTGAAGACCAAGATTTGATCAAGGAAGAAATAAAAATCAAAATAAAGAAGAGAGAGAGGGACTAGGATAACCTAATCCTACCCTTAGAACCTTAGGATACCCTTAGCCCAACTCCTATCCCTAGGATAGCTCAAATTTGATAAATGAGTTCAAAAGTCAAAATCATGGATAGCATTATCCATGATCGTAATCCTTTATCCATAGAGTTGTCCTACTATCTAAGAACTTAACTGATAAACATGCATGTATTCATGATTAAATGCTTACTTATGATAATTCCTAGGCCTAGCATTGCATTCCATAGTATAAATACGGCATAACATTCATCATACTGCATTTAGTGTAATGTGTATAAATTGTACAATACTGCATTATTGCGACCAGGAGACAGGGTGTGCCAAATTGGACTACTCAATCTTGATCTAGCGATCAGGATCACACACGAGCGATTAGATGCCAGCCTGACGATGCGCAGATGCACGCCAGATCAGACGCGCACAATCTGGGGCGCCCATTTAAGGTGACCACATGCGCTCTCCGTCGTCGGATCTTCATGAAGGCACGATGCTTATGCATTCAAATCTCGTGAAGGTGCGATCCGCGCGCACCCTCAATCGTACAATCGTGAATCCAATGGCTGACGTTCTTCCCCCCTTATTAGTGAGCGTGCGATTCAAATTCAAGCACGTGCGACCTCCGCTCGATCCGTGCCATCCACTTGCAATCTAACGGTTGTGGACGCTCCAGCATTGACCAGCTGCGGTGCATGGATGAGCCAGCACCTAGCACGCAATGCGCACGTGTGTGTGCTGCATTGCACGCAGTTATACGTGGGTTGTGCGTGCATGGTGCATGTCATGTGCACGGCAAGCCTCTTCCCTTCACCTATTTAAACCCCCCTTCAACTCCCCATTGAGCTTCATCTCTTCCTTTCTTTCCCTTGCCACCTCCAAGGCTTTAGAGAGAGCTTGTCCCAAGCCCAAGGTGCTCCTCTAGAGTAGAAAACCAAAATATTTTCCCGCCTCTCACCCCCATTCGTGGAGCATCCCGTGGCCGTCTGCTCACCACCTTCGAAAAGAAGATCCTCGTCGCGATGCCGTACTGCCCTGTACTCCCTCCTCCGGCCCCATCCTTGTTTGTCCCACTCCTTACCACCTTCCTCTAGGAGACGTCAGAGCGAGTCGTCCTCCAAGCAACCGTCGAGGGGGACTCTTCTCAACCCATTCTATCTTTTACTGCTTTATGGTGTAGCTTTCCACTTTCATATCTGTAGCAACAATTGTTTAGCTAAATATTGATATTTTCTCTCTCTCTCTCTTTCTTACTTTGCAAGTAGATTAGGTAGATAATTATGTTGTCGACTCTATCTCTTGTCTTATAGAAATACAAAAAAAATTACAAGAGATAAAAATAACAAAAAGAAATAAAATCGAAGTGTGAATTTTCATAAATCAAACATTCACCCCCCGTGTTCAACTTGGGACTCACCTCGAGTTTCAGTTAAAAATTTTATGTAGTTAGTGGATTTCTACACACTACGATGATGGGTTTCCAACTCAAATCTTTTCACGTACGAAATTACACTTCACCACTATTCAACCTAATTAGGACCTAAACCTAACCCCATTGACCAACCCCTTAACCAATTGGGTGTACTTACACCAAATTGAGTTCACCCCTATCTAGATTAGGATACCATAGATCCAATTAGGTGCACATCTACCACAGTTAGTTTGATTAGACCCAATTATATCAGAACCTAACCCAACTCAGGTTGAACCCACCTATACACATGTGCACACACACACACACAAACACGCCCACGTCCTCTTTTCTTAACCCCTAATCAAAGAGGCTATCCTCTTAGCCACCCAACAAAGCAAAAGATTTTATCTCTTGGATCTTTCTTATGAAATATCTAAAGAGATAAGATCTTTTGAGAACCAATCTCCACCTTAGATCCCTCATCCTATGGCTCCCCTTCCACCACCTATAGCTGGTCATGCAATGATCGCACGTGTTTCGCGAGTTTGAAATCAGGGTTACAAGTAACCCATCATCGTAGTTGCAAAATGCGTGGTCATATAAAATTTATACCGAAACTCCAAGGGAGTCCCGAGTCGAACACGGGGAGGCGAACGTTTGGTTTTATAAAAATTCATGTTTCTCTTTTTATTTGTTTATTTCATTTTTGTCTTTTCTAATTTTTTTTGTAGTTTTAGCAAGCAAGAGATTCGGTTGATGAAAACTTTATCTACTTGCAAAAATTAAGAGGGAGAAAGAGAGAGAGAGAGAAACAATCATCTATTCATGAAGAATTGTTTGTTACACTATGAAAGCGGAAAATCTACACTACGAAAGCGTAAAAAGATAGAATGAGGTGACAGAATCCCCCTCGTCGGTTGTTTGGAGGACGACTTACTCTGACGTCACCTGGAGGAAGGTGGTGAGGGGCAGGACGAAGGAGGACGGAGCCGAAGGACAGAGGATGGGGTAGGACGGCGTTGCCGCGAGGATCTTCTTCCCAAAGGATGGTGAAAGGACGACAATGGGATGCTCCACGAATGGGGGTGAGGGGAAGGAAAAATATTTGGTTTTCTACTCTAGAGGAGCATCCCAAGCTTGGGACAAGCTCTCTAGAGCCTTAGAGGTGGTGAGAGGAAGAAAGGAAGAGATGGTTTGGAATGGTGGTGGGTAGGTCCTTTGATAGTAGAGGAAGAAGAACAAATTCGCATTTGGGTCATTACTGACGTCCGTAAACGTCGCTGAAGCTATCGCTGAAGATCTGCCCTTCAATTCTTCTTGCCGGTGCGCACAGACCATTAGTGATAGCTGCAAGAATCACTAAAGGCCTGCGTCACTGAAGATCCACTCCATTGGAGCGTGCATCACGTGCTGCGTGCTTCACGCACCCGTGTTCCCTGATCCGTGCTCACGCGCTAGCATGTGCTGTGCTGTTGCTGCATGCAACTACAGCTGTGCTGTGCACGGCTGTGGCTATGCGCAGTGCGCTGCAGCTGGCCGACGTTGGGTGGCCTGGATGGTACCACGTGGCACCATCTGGACCATCCATTCTTCTTTCTTTTGTAAAGGGTGCTACGGTACTTAGATCGAGATGATTCCCATGCTGCTGGACTGCGATCGTCGCTCCAGATCCATTTGTACGGTCGAATTTTCCATTCGAAACCTGTATGGATGTCGCATTGCCCCCTAGCCGTTGATCTTCCTTTAACTTCGTATGATGCTACGGTCATTGATCTAGACGATTTCAGAGGTGTTAGACTACAATCGTCGTCCTAATTAGATCTATACAGTCTGATCATCCATCCGAGCCCTGAAATAAATCTTCTTCTCTCCTGACCATAAAAAGGATCTAATTAACCTAAAATATATACAACTACTCTAAATGCAGAATGATGCATGATATATAATATTTATAACATGAAATGCAAATCTAAGCTTAGGAACATGTATGAATAGGCATTTTAACCTAAATAGATGTGTCTATATCATACCCCCATGCCTATCTTTTGCTAGTCCTTAGCAAAATTAAACTACATGCCATGTATAAAATCAAAATTAGGATTAGATCGCTTAGGTCTAAGTCGTTTATTAACAATAGAAAATTTCAACTAAGGTCCTAAACTACGAAGACTCAACAGTACCTGGGTGTCTACCAGAATGCAGACCACCCAAGTCCTTGCCTTATTTGAAAATGGAAGATACATTTTTTTTTATTTTTCTTCTTTTCTAATTTTTTTGTACTTTTGGAGTTTGAGAGTTCCAGGATAATATTTTACTACTACCCGACCCACCCAAGACTTGAAAAGGACTGTAAGTGCTAAGCATCTTGTGAAAAGAGTGAAAGCCTCACTAGGCAGCCATTAAAATGGACTTTGGGTTTCTACAACCCTAAGTGACCTTGCCTAGAGGTTTATCTTTTCGAACAGTAGCTTTCTCCCTACTTTTGTTTATGGGGTCAACACAAGGGCGAACCCAGTGTATATCTCCCCAGTTTATTCTACTTCCCCGTTTCTTCCCTAAGTGTTTTGGGAATTATTGTGCATTTTTTGTGAGCTGGGTTCTGGACAACCGACCAATGGGCTGTTACCCACGGTAACTTGCCAGCTATACTCGTGCGGTGAAGTATGGTTTTGTTTATTTTTTTTTCTCCTTTTTCTATTCTTTTTTCTTTTTCTTTTTGTTTATTTTTTTTTCTTTAAGTAGGTGGCTTCCTGATCTAAGATTTACCTAAATGTAGTACAATGAAAATGACCTTGTGACTGGACTCTAGACAATCAGCCGATGAGCTGTTACCACTGACAACTTGCCAGCCATACCACCCTAGATAGTTCATTAGCTACCCAATTTCTGAAGAAACTGCCGAAAAGTGAGTCAATGCAAAAAAATGTTTATAGATGCTTAGGCTTAAAGTCCCCCCAAATTAGAGTGCGGGTTGATAAGTCGCATACTTATCATCCCAATTTATTAGCCAAATTAAAAATGAATTTGAATTAGTGAGGACTCGAGACTAAGTCCACATTCGAGTGGACACCCGTGCTAATTAAGCTCGAAGACCTGAAGAGTTTAAGTGTTTAGGTCCTCTCGTATCATTTCCTAAAGTTAATAACTTCCAAATGCCTAAGTTCTCTTTTCCTAATTTCTTTCCTTTTATATCTTTTTCAAATTTTAAATTTTTTTTAATTTTATAAGAAACTAATAAAAATTCTACGGAGTTAACATAATGATTTCAGGAATTGATTATCCACCCTCCCATGCCTAAATAATGCAATGTCCTCATTATAAAAATAAAGAGATGAAAAGGGTAGAGTAAATAAAAAATCACTCGAATTTCGTGACAACCTGGTTAGCTCCGTAGAGAGAAGGGAGTATACACATGTGCTAAGTTTAATGCCTTTAGCTAGGCATAATATACAAACAAAGAAGAAGTTGGGAATTCACAAGTGCGGGTTAGAATCCAAATCAAAAGGTTGATCCTGAAACCCGTCTGCAGAAGATGTCCGCAGATGTGGACTAGATTATGGTGCAGACCTATGCCCCAGAGTCGAGTGGTTCTCAGGTTCTGAATGAAAATCACCCAGAATCGAAGGTTGTTGTGTTTGTGGGGCCGGGCCTGTGGTTTAGTGTTGTGTAACCCAAGACCAAAGTGTCGAACAATGGGTAAAGATGGTTCAATAGGTGCGATTGTCTACTTAACGTCTAGCTCAGAAAAATAATCAGTTATTTCGAACTTGGGTTGCACATGAAAGATATCGTAAGGGTCTTGGTAGAAAGTAGGTGGTTTCATGTCAACAGGAACCCTTAGATGCAAAATCAAAGTTCCCTTAGAATTAGCTTCCCAGATTTTTAATTCCAACTTCCTATCCTTCGAAATCAATGTTTCCGAGACCTCTAAATCATTGGACACCCCATCTAAACTACCAAAGTCCAACAATTGTGGCTGAATCAGGATTGACTTGGGTTTGGTTATCTCAAAAATATCATCATTCAATTCTTTAGGGTGTGTTTGAGGAATGAGGCTACTGATTGAATCATCAAGATTCGAATCATCCAAGTTAGCCCCAACATGATCATAATCTTCAATGATCGGGCTATCAAATAGTTCATCATACTCAAGCCCGATTGTCTCACTAAAATCCTCTTCCTTAAGTTCAAAAGAGACTTCACCAAAAGATTCTTCACCCTCAGAATTAAAGAATTCATGATCCTCATTTATATATGTCTAAAAATCGATTGTCATTTCCTAGTTCAAAGAGACATTTTTCCTCGCTCCTTGGCTCAAGGATCTCAGGTGAATTAATCGATTCATCCTCCATGGGTTGCTCTAGCCCAACCTGGTCATCCTCGATTTCAGAAAATGTATTCCCCCGACAGGCGCCTGAGCGGGTTCTGACATTGGCTCTCCTGAAGGGGGTTCATCTTGAGAATCATCCCAAGATTTGACTAGGGCAACCACAATTTTCATCCTCAACCTCGATAATTTTCCAAGTAGAAACTCACCCAGGTCCCTATCCCTAACATTTTGGAGCAAATCCAATAAAGAACTATTAAGTTCATCAATCATTTTGATCATAGGCTCCAATGATTCAGTGCATGATGTTGACTGAGCTTCTATAGATTGTATAGTGTTCCTCAAATTAGCCAACACCCTATTCTAGGTCTGGTTCACCTGAACCAACTGGTTCGGTTCAGGGTTGGGTGGGTTCGGGTTAAATCTAGGGGAGTCAAGATATTAAGGTTCTCAGGTCCCTCCCTGATAGTAGGTCGTTTCAAGTTGTTTAAAGGATGGTGGTGACTTATATTTAATGGAATGCTGGGGAGGGTAAGTGTTATAATCATTATATCCTTCCTGATTGTAGATCAGGTTGGTTTGGTGATTGGAGGATGAAGATCTATAATCATTATAGATCTGGGAAGGATAATAATCATAGTCTTGTTGTCCAGGGTTAGGCCCTGGACACTGAGGTCTGTATTCATATCCCCAATCAAAGTCATCCCAGCTAGTGGATGGGTAATTACAAGTCAAGTCGAAATAGTAATCATCTTGGGGGTAAGTGGTGGTAGGAGGGTAGGATTGGAAATGTGTCAAAGATGTGGAAGGATACATTGTGGAGTAGGAGGGAAAACATAATAGAGAAAGTTGTCCTACAGTACAATCAACCAAACCTATCCCTATGTGGGTAGCCTAAAGACCTACAGACTCCCAGGACCCGTCTTGAGATTATAAATGATTTAGTCTACTTTTATCTGGTCAATCCAACCAGTTAGGAGGGACTGGGGAGAAGGTTCTTCCTTTGGCTTGCCCCTCTAGTTCCTAATTTACCCCCCAGCTATAGTTGTTTGACGCTACTCCCCTAGCTAAACATCAGATGGACCAGCAGAAGCAGATTAATTGAAAAAAATCTCAGTCTGAGTCCCGAAGAGTGAATCAATCCTTAGGGCCAACGTCTACTCAATTTTAGTTAGGCTTGGGATAATAGTGCTCTTGGAATGTGATGGGCCCTTTAGATGGGTTGTGACCTTAATGATTAGATACAATGTGTGTGCGTGCACAACCAGGGTTTTCAACCAAGGTTATTTGATGATGTGTCTTTTAGGATTTAACCTTGTTTAGTAGCTTTTAGGGTTTAATTCTTAGGTTGGTTCAATCAAGGTTTAGTAGAACACTCCAAGTTTTGAAAGCACAGGTGATGATATGTTCCTTTAAAAAGTCAAAAATAATGTGGAGTGTCTGGTTTAGCCCTAAGAATCAACCCTAAGTGGCAAGCTACTTGATGGATCAATTTTAGATTGAGTGGTGCGGCCCAAATAGTTCAAGCAATTGGCCTATTGCACCACTTGATTAAGGCACACAAAAAGTCTTATCCTAATCATATTTCTACTCATTTATGCGTGTGTTGAGTTAAGGTGTACCAGATCCACAGGTCAGATCTCGGTTAAGTGGTAGAATCAAAGTGGAGTGATGCGCCATAAGTGGAGAGTTATGGGTATTAATGTGTGTATTTTTTAGAAAATCCCACAAGAGAAGAATTTTTTTTTTTGTTTTTTTATATATGCTGGAGTGAGATGAGTGGAGGTGGTAAACAAACAGCCAAATCTATCCTAAGGTTTATAAAAACTACCTAAGTTGATTTGGGTTTGAGTTATTAGTGTGGTGAAATGAACTAATGGGTGGGGAAGTGGGGGGGAACTTACAGAACCTTCATCCACACTTTTCTCCGATCTAACTGCTTTGGTCCACCTCGAAAGAGTACCTGCAATCACATAAGATTAGAGAAAAAGTGAGATAAAAGTTAGATAAGGCAAAAAAAATCGTGAGAAAAACCAAAGAGCATTGCTTCCCCAGCAACGGCACCAAAATGATCACATGTGTTTCGCGAGTTTGGAATCAGGGTTATAAGTAACCCGTCATCGTAGTTGCAAAACACGTGATCAAATAAAATTTATACCAAAACTCCAAGGGAGTCCCAGGTCGAACATGGGGAGGCGAACATTTGGTTTTATAAAAATCTGCATTTCTTTTTTTATTTGTTTATTTCATTTTTGTCTTTTCTAATTTTTTTGGTATTTTTAGCAAGCAAGAGATTCGGTCGATGAAAACTTTATCTACTTACAAAAATAAGAGAGAGGGAGAAAGAGAGAGAGAGAGAGAAATTCATCTATTCATGAAGAATTGTTTGTTACACTATGAAAGTAGAAAATATACACTACGAAAGTGTAAAAAGATAGAATGAGGTGAGAGAAATCCCCCTCGATGGTTGCTCGGAGGATGACTCACTTTGACGTCGCCTGGAGGAAGGTGGTGAGGAGCGGGACAAAGGAGGATAAAGCTGGAGGACAGAGGATGGGGTAGGACGGCGTTGCGGCGAGGATCTTCTTCCCGAAGGGCTGTGAGAGGATGACCACGGGATGCTCCACAAATGGGGGTGAGGGGAGGGAAAACTATTTGGTTTTCTACTCTAGAGGAGAATCCCGGGCTTGGGACAAGCTCTCTTTGGAGCCTTGGAGGTGGTCAGAGGAAGAAAGGAAGAGATGGTTTGAAATGGTGGTGGGTAGGTCCTTTTATAGTGGAGGAGGATGAGCAAATTCGCATTTGGGTCATTACTGATGTCCGTAAACGTTGCTGCAGCTGTCGCTGAAGATCCGCCCTTCAATTCTTCTTGTTGGCGTGCGTAGACCATTAGTGATAGCTGTAAGCGTCATTAAAGGCCCGTGTCACTAAAGATCCACTCCGCTGGTGCATGCATCACGCGCCTGTGCTCCCCACGCTGTGCACGCGCGCACTGGCATGCGCTGCGCTGCTGCTACACACGACTGCGGCTATGCACGGTGCACTGCTGCTAGCCAGCAATGGGCAGCCTGGATGGTGTCACGTGGTGCCATATAGGCCATCCATTCTTCTTCCTTTTGTAGAGGGTGCCACATGCTTAGATCGAGATGATTCCTACACTGCTGGACTGCTATCATCGCTCCAAATCCATCTATACTATTGGATTTTCCATTTGAAACTCGTATGGATGTCGCATTGCCCCTTGGCCGTTGATCTTCCTCAAACTTTGTATGATGCTACGATTCTCGGATCTAGATGATGTCAGAGGCGTTAGACTTCGATCGTCATCCTAATCAGATCTATATGGTCCGATCATCCATCCGAGGCCCTGAAATAAGTCTTCTTCTCTCCTGACCATAAAAACGACCTAATTAACCTAAAATATATACAACTACTCTAAATGCAGAATGATGCATGCTATGCAATATTTATAACATGAAATGCAAATCTAAACCTAGGAACATGCATGAATAGGAATTTTAACCTAAATAGATGTGTCTATATCATGCAACATCCCAAAGCCACCACATATGGTCAGTTATGAGTTGTCCACCTAGCCACCCTTGGATAGAAATCCAAGGGTTATCTTACCCTTAGATTGAGTGCCCTCTTAGTAGCCCTTAGATTAAATCCAATGGCCATAATTCTTCCTACTCGTCTATAAAAGAACCTATCCTCTACCACTTAGAAGAAAAATTAGTCTTAGTTTAGTTTAGACCACCATAGTGGACACCTCTCTCTCAGTAGCATCTCTCTCTGGTCTTCTTTCCGACGCCTTAGATCTAAAGCTCTGCCAAGACTCTTACAAGCATCCCTCAAGCAGCTCCACTCTTCATCTCTCTCTCTCTCTCTCTCTCTCTCTCTCTTTCTTTAGTTTATTTGCTTTGATTCATAGTTTATGTGTAAAAGTTTTTGCAAATAGCAATAAAGAGTTTGATTCAATGGATATCTTGTCTCTCTTTATGTGTTTTCACTAGATTAGATTAGTTAGTACAAAAGGCTTTAAGAATCTCATTTTGCCTCCCTACGAACAACTCAGGACTTACCATTTTCTGATCTATAAATTTATTTTGCTTCAATGTGATTCGCAACTATAACGATAACATAGAAATCTTCTTACGCATTTTGCGACGAGCACTCCTTTGATCTTTGGACGTGTGTACTTGGAGGAGATGACGTCTCATACGTCGAAATCCATCAATTCCAGGAAGATCTACATTATGATCTTCTAGTAACCATAGTTTGTTCCATCAAACATTCAAGGTCAAACAACAAATTGCCCCTCAGCATACATGTCAGTAGAGGATTCTGACATCTTCTAGATAGGTTGAGCTCTAATACCAAGAGAAGGTCATGTGGATCTAAGCAGTACACTGGAGGGGAGGGGTGAATAGTACCATTCGATAATTTAAAAATAATAACTACGAGATAAATTCAAGTCACAGAAAAATCATGCACAAATGACACTTGAATTTATAGTGGAAATCCTCTCGAGTAAAAACCACTACCTAAGCCTCCCAGCTTAGGATTTTCCCGACTAAGCAATGCTAGTTAATCCACTAACACACCGCTTGAACGAGGGTGGCACAACCTCCTACAAGAATTCCTTCTCTTATCAACTTGAAGAGAAGCACAACAATAATGGGTCTTCCCAACAACTATAGACCCGAATCAAAGCGGTAGATAAAAATAAATAGAGCAAAGTCCTATGGAACCTCAAAAGAAATTGAATCGATATTTTTGCAGAGGTATTTTAATCGGCATGCTTTTTGAAAGTGCAGAAGAAAAAACACAAAAGCACTTGAAGGAAAGCCTAAGAGTTCTTTTTCTAGAGTATTTTCTTCTTTGAATGTGTTGTTAAAAAGGGCTACCATAGAGCTCTATTTATACTAATAAATCAACCTCAATAGGAAGTTTTTCCAAATCCAATTGATTGATCAATTATGGTAGTTTGGGTCAATCAAAATGGCTCTTGGTCAGTCAAACTAGTTATTTAATCAAACACCTATTGGTCAATTAATTAAGCTAATTGATCGATTAAAGGTATCTTAATCAATTTCCTAATTTGAATAGAATTGATCGATTAACTAAGGATTTGATCGATCAAAGCGGTTTGGTCAATCAATTAACCTAAAATTTTGATTTTAAAAATTTACATTTAGCGCAAAAATCATAAGGTTCCTTACAAAATAATCTAGACTCAAGAAAAAGTAAAAGGCTCAACAAGGGACTGTGGTTGGCTTTTTGCTCCTTTCCATGAGTCAATGAGAGTCCTAAAAGATTAGCCTAGATAGATAACTTAATTTTGGTGCATCAAACACAGAGGTACTTACATATAGGCCAAATCTACTACACATGCACAGACGCTTTAAAATCATAGCTACCAAACCTTGAGTGGGCAGTGATGCCTAAGAAATCTAACTTCGAAAATTAATGGTTTGATCGAGAATATTAGAATAGGAACCTCGACTCAATAAACAATCAAGAGAATGCACACTCGAGGTTTGATCACCCAGTTCCACCAAAGAAAGGTGTACGTATTGGAGGAGAATGATACTCCCAATTTTCACTAGTAGTTGAAGGGTACAAACTCTCTGTATCTCTCTCTCTCTGATTGCATAAAAAATAAAAGCTAATCTACCCCCAGTATTTATAGGGTGGACTTTCCTCAATTGTGACCTCCTTTTTCTGTTCCCACAATCTCGGGATTCTACTATAAATAGCATGTCTCGTAGTAACCGATAGGCGATCATAAGTCAATGCCGCAGTTCGAATGATCCCTTCTTGTTGGAGGCAACAAGCTTGTCAGTTGATTGTTACACAGACTTGGAGCGACCCGCCATTCCGCCGGTGGGAAATAGGATAGTTGCTAAAAATAGTATTCTAGAATATTTTTCTTAATGCGTAAGTATGTGTGTATGTGATTGTGTGTGAGTAGGTGTTGTTGGGATGGATTTTGCAAAGGGATAAGGTGGGATTGGGTTGTTTTGAGTGGATATGTGTGGGTATGTGTAACTTGATGTGCATGGGTATGGGTATGCATGCATTGGTATGTGTGGGTGTGTTTAAGTTATGTAGGTGGGTATGTATGTGTACATGGGTTTAGGTGGTCTGTAAATAGGTTTCCTAAGGTGTGTGATAGGTTCCCTAAGTCAAAAGAATTGAACCCGTGCATCTGATTTCAAAAATAGTAATCGGAGAGTACCTCCAGACGTCCAAAAGAGTGGTCAGACGTCTTATACTTCAAAATTGGACTTCTGAAGTGTGGGTTGGACATCCAATTCTGTGTCACTGCTAGAGCTGGGTTTTGGTAGGTGTTTCTAGAGAAATCGTCCAGACACACTATCTGGAGTTTTGGGTTTTCTATGGTATGTTTGGGTTCCTAAGTGCTTGGGTATCCTAAATAGGGTTTGGGCACTAGTTTCCTAAGGTTTCAAAGGTTTAGCAAAGGGATAGGGATAGTATGGATAAAAACATGGATAGTGCTATCCATATTTTAGGTTCTAAGGCCAAGATGTCCTAATGGAGTGGCTTTGGGTTTAGGAAGGTTGTCCTAGGGTTTCTAAGGGTAAGGATAAGGCTATCTTCCTCTTTCCTCTGTCTGGATCAGTTTTCTTCTTTCTTTCTTTACCTCTTCCTTGCTTCATTCCACTTTATTTCGTACCCTAGCTTTATTTGAATCTTCTTATTACCTACGAATAGCAACAAAAACATTAAATAGCAAGATAATCTCACCTTATTCTATGCACATCAATAAAAAATGATGCAATGCATGATATGCATTATATGAATGCAATATTTACAAATTAAGCTAGGTTTCTAACATTATTTAGGTTGATTGAGACCTATGATTGTTGCGCAATCATACTCCCATGCCTAAACTTTGTTAGTCCCTATCAAATACAGGAATGAAAAGTGTATGAACCAAGTTATTTACAACTCAGTCCCCAAAGGACTGCTTATACTTTTCTTTTTTTTTAAGGGTTTGACAATAGATTTCTTCTTATTTTCCTCCAAAAATTTAAAAATCCAAATGACATAAACTATAGTGATAGTACCTTGGGAAACAGATCCAAGTGAAAAGCCAGCCTACACTTAAAGTTCATACTTGACCCTTGATAAAAATTTTATCGAGATATGCAAACTTCTTCCCTTAAAGATACAAATAATCTAAACTTTCTACCCCGACTTTCTGGCTTAGGTAGAAGATGTCTAAGTCAAATGGTTTTATATTTGGTGGCTCACACTGATCTAGTCCTACATATAGGCTAGTGATACAGACTCTAGATTTCCAGACTATCAAATAAATCAACCTAAAAAGAGGTTAAAAAAAAACTATGCTTTCTTTGGTTCCTTTGTATTCATTCTCTCTCTTTTTCTTTCTTTTTCTCTTTCACTTTGAGCTCAGAATCTCACCAGATTTTGTAAATGCACTCAATATTTGGTGGCTTCATATGGCATTAACACTTCAATTAAAGATCTGATAATCCTACAACTAAGTCATAATTCCCCAACCAGTATCGAGTGGTCAAAAACATAGAAAAGGTAGGTATGGGTCATATTTAGTGGATCGTAATGGCAGTGTATATTGTTGCCTTAGTACAATTGACTCAAAATGAAATAAACACAACTATGAACTCAACTTTTTTTTTAGACTTTTTCTCTTTTTTTATTTTAATTTTTTCCTTCTTTTTTTCTTTTCTTTTTTTTTATTTTCTTTCTTTTTTCATATATATATTTTTTCTCATATCTATCAACACAATGCAATACAATACAACACGCAAATTTTTATTCATGAGGCATTATTGGGGATGATGGTGTTCAAGAAGATATTGTGTAGCTTATTTGGTGGAAGTTCCTATTCTCAGTACCGGGAAAGAAATGGATTGGACAACGTATTTTCTAACCTTTGGCACTAATATCCTCCTTCAGTCGAGGATTCCATAAAGGATAGTCGTGACCATCCACCTTAGTTATAGTTTTATTAGACTCAATTTTTGTGTATCTACCTTATTTAGTGGCTCTCAAGACTTTGCACAAAATTTGCACGCAAGAACTGAAAGAGGAAACTATGCCTAACTATGAAGTATTATTATCCAATTATCCAAAATTTAAGAGTCCTTGCACTAAAGTTAGAGCACGAGTAGACACTTTACTCTCACCTCACAAATGTTTGATGTATTTAATGAAAGATAGTTTGCCTCACTCCCTAATTGTCCAAGGGTTCAGGAAAAGAAGCAATGCTTCTCCTCTACAAACTAATAATGTCTATCAATTTTCATAAATGATCCATTATAGAGATTACGTGCAAGTGAAATAGATGTACTGGATTCTAAATTAAGAAACAATTTAAGAAGTAAATCTTTAATAAAGCCTCCTTGATAAAAATCTTTTTGAATAAATTCATGAATGCAATATGTATAAATGCTATTTTCTCTTTTCTTTTTCTAGTTGTTCGTAGAAAATTTTTAGTGTAAGTGTACTACCCCCCCATGCCTTCTTTCTTACATGTCCTCATGCATGAATACAATGAAAATAAATATAAGACAAGAGGTATAAAGGATAAAAATCACCTGGAAAAGCTCATGAATATTAACATTCATCATATCCCACCTACACAAATGAGAAGACAAATATGCTATATATATAAAAAAAAAATAAGAGCTATGTACATATGTATAAATAGATAAATGCTACGTTCAACACCTCTAGCTAGGTGAAAACTCCAAATGGATGTACCAATAATGTCCTAAGAGTGGTGACCAAAATGATAAGTAATTTGAAATCAATTGCCAACAGTGGGCTACAAATACAAACTAAATGTTGTTGAATACCAAGCACAAAAGGTTAGAAAAATAATAAGAGGGGGCTTAAAGAAATTGGCAACCAAGTGCTGCAAAGGAGAGAAAGATAAGTACGGGTGCCGAAGTGAAAAGAGGATAGTAGCAGCCCTAAGAATTGGTGCATAAGTAAGGCATATGAGGTTGATAAAGAGTTAGGAGTAGGGAAGAAATCGTATGGGTCCTGAAAATGATGAGGAATGAAAGAAGGGACCCGAGTAGTGTAGTCTGAAGTGGTATAAGGAACCACTTCATAAGTCAAATTGGGTGTGGATGGATATAAGGTAGTTGAGTCAAATAAAAATGAATGATCCATCTTAGCACTTTAAGAGCCACCCAAACCTTCTTGGATATCCTAATCAAAATCCTCAAGTTCATCCTTGGGTTGATTAAAAATCTCATACGAGTTGCCCAAATTCTATCCTAGTTCATGATGTAAATCCTCAAACATAATGGGAAAAAATTCATTATCTTTCAAAATCATTTTCCCAAGGGGTGTAAGATTGGAATCCAGATTAATTAAAGCCTCAAATTCTTTCATTCTCAATTCTGTGACTTCCATCAAATCTCAATGTTAGAATCTAAGAGTGAAGATGTGAAAGAAAAAGTGGATTCATCTAATCCCAAATCAAAAAATGCCTCAAGATCTTTCAGATTTTTCTCACAGTTAAAAATGGCATTTTTACCAAGAGTAAAGTCAAATTCCTCCTCAACCTCAATTGGATTCTTTGACAATTCAGATTTAACCCCATAGATATATGGAATCTCATTAAAATTTGTGTCCTCAATGTATTTATCATTCAAGCTTGTCATGAGATTTTCAGGCAATTCCACTCCAAAATTTTCAAATTCATGATCATGTTCCTCCTTAATTGCCTTCCACAAATCATTGTTCACCCTAGAGTCAAAATCATTATAAATTAAATCTCGGGTGTCAAGATCAGAAGGACACCCTAGATAATCCAAGTTGGGAAGTGGTATAGCAGAGATAGTATCAGTAGTAGTCATCTGATCCTGATCTTTGGTTGCCTTATCTTTGACCAAATCAATGAGCCCAACAAAAGCTATGGGAGGAGTTGACTCACAACAAGAAAGCTTGATGTTCGCACAATGTTTAGATTCATCATCATCCAAGGCCTCCTCGATAAAATCACAAAGTGGGTTCTTGTTCACCCTGAAAATAACCAATCTAAGTTTTTCATTCCTAAGGGTGATCTCCATACACCTGAATGCACAGGTAATGTTAGCCTGGGCAATTGCCAAAAATGGGTGACATAAGATGATAGATGCATCATGGAGACTAGGAGGAACGTGTTGGTGCAAGGACACCACGATTGTTAATTTTGATGATAACAAAACACTTATTATTTAACATTTTCATTGAGTTTTAGATTTTAGGATAGATGCAAATGGTTATAAGTGTGGAGGAGGAGGTCAAGCTCGCATCCATGGTAGATTGGAGGAGATTGATGGAGAAGATGGAGCTTCGCATGGAGTGAGAGCTTGAAGGCAAGAAGAATAGGATAGATGTTTTCTGTCTTATATTTTGTATTTGTATCTTTTTGTTCTTTGCTCTTTTCTTGCTTAAATTAATTGTTAAAGAGCCCAACATAGCAAATAGTAGTCCTAGGAACACAAACACTACCCTAGGATACTTAGACATCTCGTAGAGAACTTAGAAAACAAAAGTAGGCACAGACAGCCTGATCAGACATCCAATCTGGACATCAAACATCTGATCCTAGACTTTAAGATGTCTAACTGTTTAATCAAACATCGAAAACACATAGGCTAGAAACCCACTTTCTTCTGCCACTTTTAGACGTCTAGCCCTTAGTTTAGATGTCTTAGAAGACGTTTAAGGACCTTGCCAAACATCCAACTAAAGGAACATTGGCTTATTAGACTTGATCTTAGAGGATTAAGTATTAATCTAATGTGCATCTACTTTCTGACTCCCATAGAGCATACCAGACATCTGATAAATAGACGTTAGGCACAATTCGCCCCAAATCACTTTTGTCAGTGATTATAGTCGTTTGAGCCTTAGGAAATCCACTCCTGCAATAATTTGTGTTTCTAGACATCCAGACATATTGCCAGACATCCAATGGTGAGCGTGTTTTTGCGAGTGAAAAGTAGGGTTTTGGAGAACCTATCATCGTAGTCGCAAAAATTGCTACCAGATAAAATTTATACAGAAACTCAAGGTGAATCCCAGGTCAAACACAAAGAGGCAAACGTTTGGTTTTGAAATCTACGCTTTCGATTTTATTTGTTTCTGGTGTTTTTATCTTTTGAGATTTCTTTTTGGTATTTTTATAAGGTAAGAGATCAAATCAACAAAACTTTATCAAACTAATCTACTTGCAAAATAAGAGAAATTGAGAGAGAGAGAACATCAATGTATATCTCAAAGAGTTTGCTACAGATAAGAAAGCGGAAAGCTACACTAGAAAGCAAAAGATAGAGAGAGGTGAGAAGAATCTCCCTCAACAGTCACTTGGAGAATGACTCGCTCTGACGACACCCTGAATGAAGGTGGGGAGGAGCTGGACTAAGGAGAACGATGTCGAAGGATGGAGGATGGGGCGGGACAGTGTCATAGCGAGGATCTTGTTCTCGAAGGTGGTGAGAGGATGGCCACAGGATGCTCTACGAATGGGGGTGAGAGGTGGGAAAAAATGTTTAATTCTACTCTAGAGGAGCATCCCAGGCTTGGGACAAGCTCTCTCTAGAGCCTTGGAGGTGGTGAGAGAGAGAAAGGAAGAGATGAAGAGAAATGGGAGAGGTATAGGGCTTTATATAGTGGTGGGAGGAGCATCTCTTCTGCATACGGGTCAACAATGACATTTAAAATGTTGTTGAAGACCTACCTTAGACATCGCTGAAGGTCATTACTCTCACCAGCTGGCGTCCACACGCGAGTGCAAGCTGGATCAGGCGTGGATGAATCGTTGTCGTCGGATTGCTAATGGACGCTCCAGATTTCATGCACATCATGCGCTCGAGATCGCGCTTGCCCACGCGTATGATAGTGCATCCGTCTACTCATTAGATATCGTGTGCGAATCACACACATCGGGCAGCGCCATATGGTGAAACCTCTGCTGCTTGATGGTCATCCAACTGACGCAATCGAATCGTGCCCGTACTCGTGAAATCATGCGCAGTGGGCAGGCCTCGAATGCTCATTCGTATGTTGTGAGTAGAAGCCTTAACCATTGTGCTAATGGCAGGTTTGAGTCTCACTTAGGAATTAAGGCCCACGCACCCATGACTGTTGGATTTTGATCCAACGGTCGAGATTGCGTAAAGCTCTTTTCTGCTTGGCTTGAGGCAGGCGATGTGGCCTCTTAACGACGATTGGATTCAAATCCAACGATCGAGATTTCACAAGTGTGGCTTGGGAGGAGTGGATGCAGTCAGGCTGGAGGGTTACGATGGTGCCAGGTGGCACCATCGTGGGCATTCAACTTCTTGAATAGGGTTTTACGGAGCTTTGATTGAAGTGGTTTGTGAACTGATGGACTGTGATCATTGTTCTGGATCCATCCGTATGGTTGGATTCTTCATCTAGAGCCCTCAAAGATGTCACATTGCCCCCTGGTCATATAAAATGTGGATATTAATATACAAATTACACAAATTATCCTAAATGCAATGTAATGAATGTTATGCATTATTCACAATGCTATATGCAATGTTAAGATTAGGAACTATCATAAGTTAGCATTTTATTTTGAATAAATGCATATTTATCATACCCTCATGCCTATCTTTTGGTAATCCCTAGCAAAATTAACATAAATGCTATGTATAAAATAGAATCAAGATCTAATCACTTAGGTAAGATTTGATGGTTAACATTAGAAAATTTAACTAAGGACCTAATTACACAGACTTAACAGTGCCCAGGTTCCTACCAAAATGCAAGCCACCCAAGTCTTCACCTTATTTTGAAAAGGGAAGATACATTTTTTTTCTGCTTTTTCTTCTTTTCTAAATTTTTTTTGAACTTTGGAGTTGAGAGTTTCGGGATAACTTTTTATGGCTACCTGACCTACCCAAGACTCAAAAAGGGCTCTAAGTGCTAAGCATCGTATCGTGAAAGTTGTGACAGACTCACTCAACGACAATTAAAACGGACTTCGGGTTTCTATGCCCCTAGGTGACCTTGAAAAAGATGTTGCCTAAAGGTGTATTTGGCTGACCGGTAGCTTTCTCCCTACTTTTATTTTTGTGGGGTCAACATAAGGGTGCACCCATTGTATATCTCCCCGTATCATCCTACTTCCCTACTTCTTCCTTAAGTGTTTTGGAATTTTTGTATGTTTTATGAGTTGGGCTTTGGATAACGGGCCAATGGGCTATTACCCATGACAACTTGCCAATCATACTCGTACAATGAAGTATGGCATATTTTTCCTTTTTTCTTCCTTTTTCTCCATTTTCTATTCTCTTTTTTTTATTTTAGTAGGTGGCTTCCCTGATTTAAGATTTACCTAAAGGAAATAGTGTAAGAGAATGGTCCTGTGGCTGGGCTCTAGACAACCAGCCAATGGACTGTTACCCATGACAACTTGCCAGTGATACCACCTTAGAAGGTTCATTAGCTACCCAATTTCTGTTAGAACCGCCGAGAAGCGAGTCAGTGCAAAACGTGTGCAGATGCTTTTACACTATAAGTCCCCCCAAATTAGAGGGGAGGTTGATAAGTCGTGTACTTATCACCCCAATTTATTGATTAAATTAAAATAAAATTAACTTGGCAAGGACTCGAGACCAAGTCCACATTTTAGTAGACACTCGGGCTGATTAAGCCCGAAGACCTGAAGAGTCTAAGTGTTCAGGTCCTAAAGTAGTATGTCTTAAAGTTAACAATTCCTAATGCCTAAGTTCTCTTCTAATTCTAAATATTTTGTTTTCATTTTTCTTTCTTAATAATAGGAAATTGCTATTACGAAACTGACAAAATAATCACAATGTATCCACCCCCTATGCTTAGCTAATGCAATGTACTCATTGTAAAAATATCACCTTTATAGTATGAAAGTTCGGTTAGTTCCGAAATAAACTATACAAATGCAAAGTTTATTACCTTCAGCTAGGCATAGTCCTCAAACAAAAATTATGGACATTGAGGCTACAAGAGAAAAGTTTCCTGGCCCCAAGATATGGGTCCCGAAGGGTGAAAGTGGTCTTGCCAAAGAGATGATCTATGAAAGTGACAAGCTGGTGATGCAAGAAGAGCCCAAATGGTCTCCAATAGGAGTTTTGTTGACTCAATACAGAGGAGGTTTGGGTGGGTGCAGGATTTGTGCATTGGTTGGGCGAAAAAGGACGATGAGGTTTTTGTGATGTGTTGGGGTTTTGTAATGTTTGTGTGTACTCTAGAATACCAAACTTTTCAAGAGTTTCTCCCCAAAGTTCAATTTCATCCTCAAAATTTGGGTGCTTGATCCAACCATTCTGATCTTCGTGATTTCCACCCATTATTTGAACCTCAAATTCTAAAAATTTAAGATAAGGACGTTGTTGGGTTTTAACTTGATCAAGTGAATCTTCCAACAAGTTCCTAATTTCATGAATATTTCCCTCATCCTGATTTGCTATTGTTGGTTGCATGTCTTTATTGTCCTCAATTATCCCTGCAACCTCGTGATTTTCTTCCTGAGTTTAGGTTGGGTTGGCCATTAGGGGGTTGTTTAATATGTGCAAGGCCATTATCTCCTCTATTCTGCAACCTCCTCAATCAAGCCACACTTACTTTTATTCTTATTTGAGGCCTCAAAATTATTAAATCAATTCGTTTATTCCTTGAGGCAATCTCTATATTTCCCGATTCACAATCAATCCTTGCCCTGGTAGAGGCCAAGAAAGGTCTTCCCAAAATAATCGAGGTGTGGTTGAGCTGTTTTGGTGCTTCCATGTCAAGGACAATGAAATCAACAAGCTAATGTAGATCATTAACCCTGACTAAAACATCTTCCAAAAGACCCTTTGGTTTTGTAATTGATCTATCGACCAACTGCAAGGTTATGTCAGTGTATTTCAGGTAGCCTAGAATCAGTTTCCTATGAGGTGAGGTAGGGATCATATTAATAGAAGCACCCAAGTCAAGGAGGGTCTGGTTAAAAGTAATGTTTCCTCTTGTGCAGGAAATCTGCGAGGCTCCCAGGTCCTACTTCTAAGGAGGTAGCTTGTTTAAGATTAGTGTACTTGTGTATGATTTTCTTTTCCCCTGCAACGACTCCAAAATGATGAGCGTGTTTTTGAGAGTGAAAATCAAGTTTTTGGAGAACCCGTCGTCGTAGTCAAAAAAATCACTACCAGATAAAATTTATACCGAAACTGGAGGTGAGTCTCGAGTCAAACATAGGGATGCGAACGTTTAGTTTTGAAATCCATGCTTTCGATTTTATTTGTTTTTGGTATTTTTACAAGGCCAGAGATTAGATCGACAAAACTTTATCTAACTAATCTACTTGCAAAATAAAAGAAATAGAGAGAGAGAACATCAATGTATATCTCAAAGAGTTTGCTACAAATAAAAAAGCAGAAAACTATACTAGCAAGAAAAAAGATAAAGAGAGGTGAGAACAATCCCCCTCGACAGTCGCTTGGAGGTTGACTCGCTCTGACGTGCCCCGGACAAAAAGGTGGGGAGGAGCCAGACAAAGGAGAATGGTGTTGAAGGACGGTGGACGGGGCAGGATGGCGTCACGGCGAGGATCTTCTTCCCGAAGGTGGTGAGAGGATGACCATGGGATACTCCACAAATGGGGGTGAGAGGTAGGAAAAATGTTTAATTCCTATTCTAGAGGAGATATAGGGCTTGGGACAATTTCTCTCTAGAGCCTCAGAGGTGGTGAGGGAGAGAAAGGAAGGGATGAAGAGAAATGGGAGAGGTGTAGGGCTTTATATAGTGGTGGGAGTGTCTATTCTGTGTATGGGCCAACAGAGACATTTAAAATGTCGCTGAAGACCCGCATTTGACGTCGCTGAAGGTCAATACTCTCGCCTGCTGGAGTCCGCACACACGTGCATGCTGGATCAGGGTGGATGAATCATGGCCATTGGATTGCTGATCGACGCTCCAAATTTCACGTGCATCATGCGCTTGAGATCGCACCTGCTAGCGCATATGATAGTGTGTCCGTCTACGCATCAGATATCGCATGTGCGAATCACGCATGTCGGGTAGCACCACGTGGTGAAGCCACCACCGCTTGATGGCCATCCAATAGACATAATCAAATTGCACCCGCGCTTGCAAAATAAGGCCCAATGGGTGGGCTTCGAACACACGTTCGCGTGTTGTGAGTAGAGGCCTTAACTGCTGTGCTGGGGGGTTTGTGTCTCACTTAGGAATTAAGGCCCACGCACCCACGACCGTTGGATTTTGATCCAACGATCGAGATTGCATGAAGCTCTTCTCTACTTAGCTTGAGGCGAGAGACGTGGCCTCTTGACGACCTTTGGATTCAAATCCAATGGCCAAGATTTCACAAGTGTGGCTTGGGAGGAGTGACTACGGTCAGGCTCGAGGGCTGTGATGGCACCACATGGTGCCATCGTGCCCATCCAACTTCATGTATAGGGTGCTACAGAGCTTTGATAGAAGTGGTTTTTGCACTGATGGACTACGATAGTTGTTTCGGATCCATCCGTACAGTGGGATTTTTCATTCAAAGCCCGCAAAGATGTTACATTGCCTCCTAGCCATATAAAATGTGGATATCAATACATGAAATAGTGGCGGCGGTGACTAGGTTTTGTTGTTTGTTATAGAAATGGCGTTGCAGTACAGTTAGTCATTGCCACTATTACAATTTTACTTGGAAATAAAAGGTTTCCCGAGGTCGAACTCAGGGAGAAAACTATAATTCTAGAAGTACAATGTTTCTGTTACAAAAATAAGAGAGAGTGAGAGAGAGAGAGAGAGATTGGTCTCTTGGCTTTTTCTTCTTCTCTTCTTTCTCTTTTATCTTTGTCTTCTTCTTCCTCTCTTCTCTTTGCTTAATCATCTTCAGCTCTTCTGTTCTTTCTTCTACTTTATCTTCCTTCTCTCTTTCTCTCTTTGATCTTCTTCAGCTTTTTGTCTTCTTTCTTTTTCTTCTGTTCTTCTTCTTTTCTTCTTTGCTTCCAGCTGCAGTGCCTGTTCTTCTTTCCTTCTTCTTTTCTTTTTTTCTTCAGAATGTCGTCTGATTTCTCAATCAGACGACTTAAGTAGCACCTGCTACAGTGCTTCCTCGGTGCTCCTTCTTTTGCTTCTTTCTTCATCTTCTTCTTCTTGTAGTCCTTCCGCTTCTGCGGTCTTCTTTCTCGTCTTCTTCTTCTTCTGCCTGCACACTCACATTGCCTGGTCAAAGCAAAAACCTAACCCTACCCTCTCCCGCGTCTCTCTCTCTCAGATTTTGCTTGTAGGATCGCTCTCCGAGAGCCAGGTATTCGGGTACGGATTCGCTCCCAGGACCAGGCCCACCAGCGTGCAGTGGTGGGCAAGGAGTGCAGGTCGGGTATACGGGTCAGGCCAAGTCCGCGGGGGGTGGTCGCGGACGAGGCTGGGTAAGCGGGTGAGAGGGACCTCACCCTGTGTGACTGAGGCGATAAGCCTTAGTCACTTTTACAATTTATGCGCAGGCGCTGCTTCGAAATCCCACGATGTAGGACTATCTTCTGTGCTGTGTTCGCGCGCACCCGCAGGACGACTCCACCTCTCCCTCTGATCAGCTGCAGCTGGTGTCGGTGACAACTGACGAGGCAGGAGTCTTCGCGGACTTCGCCCCAACCTGCAGCACCTGGGAATCTGGGGCTGCAGGGCCTGGAGCTTGCCTCGAAGCTGCTTCAGTCGTCGTTAATGGCAGCTGGAGCAGCGAACCTGATAGACAGAAACACGGCCCTTAAGCCTAATCAGACAAGCAGGGGACCTTCGCAGTGGCACGGCGAAGGTGGTGCGGGGTGTGGCAGGTCGTGGGACGGCGTCCGGTGGAGGGGCTAGGTCGGACAACGACCGGAAAAATGGGTTTGTTCGGTGGAGTGTGATGGGGGTGTGGAGCGGTAATGGGTGGGTGGAGGTTGTTCAGTGTGTAAGGTGGAGGTTCTGTGAGGGTCGGCGAGGCGTGTGGGGCTGTGGAGCGATGGGGCATCTCGCCAGAAGGGTAGCCGGAGACGAAGGGGGTGACGGTGGTCAGGAGTGGTCGAGGGCTTAATTGAATGTAAAATAGTGAGGAAAAGAAAGAGGGGGAGGTGGGGAGAAGTTTTGACCTAGTTGTAGGGACGAAGGGGGCCAGAGCGGGGCGAAAGTCGTATCGACTGTCGCCGGAGAAGAAGATGCCCAGAGAGAGAGGGTGGCGGCGAGGAGAGAGCGGGAGAGCGTGTGCTGGGTACGGCACGACGCGGGAAGAGCGGGCGAAGGCGACTCTGCTGCTGGTATTGCAGCAGAGCGACGAGGAGGGCGAGGAAGAACCGCCGGAGCTGGTGGGCTTCTGCCAGAGTGGGAAGAGAGGGAAAAGAGGGTGTTTCTCCGTCAGGATCGAGCTGGTCTCTTCTGCAGGCGGAGGCGGCTTTTATAGAGGTGAAAGCAGAGAGGTGGGCGGAGGGAGGCGACGTGCCTCCCTCGACGAAGGGACTGCCAGAGTAGGGACCCATACCTTCCGCACGTTCGCACGGAAGGTATGGGCTGCTGCAGAGACCATGGAGGTGTCCCTGCGACAGCAGACGTCGCGGGGAACACCCCATTGAAAGGGAAGAGGTCCTCTCTCACCCTGCGCGGTGCCATGCTCCACGCAAAGTCGCCGGAGCATGGCGCTACTCAGGGTTTTGCAGGAAGGACCTAAATGAAAAGAATGATGAAGACTTAGGAGCCAAAACGTGAGGGTTTCAAAAGTTGAGGGTCAAAAAGTAATAGATGAGGATCAAAATACAAAGTCGGTCAAGAAGGTCTCTTCTTAGGCTCAAGTTTTTATGCATGACTAAATATGACCTAAGGATTCTAATGGTGAATTTTATTTCTAGATCAGACCTTGTTTGACTGGTCAATTTACGTAAAAACCTAAATTAAATCATTAATTGGGCATGGTTCTCAATGTAGGTCAAAATGGGTTTCCAAGGCCAAATTGAAGGTTCTAAACCCTAGAGATTATTTTTCTATGAATTTTACAGGGTTTATTCGATTTTTACTTTGCCTCAAACCTCATGAATTGAAGTGGGTTTGTTTTAGGATTACAGGATGTCATTTAATTCCTTGGAGTTGCTGTAGCCCTAGTTGGATCAACTCATCCCACTTTCCTTCTTATTAGGTTAGTTTGACCTATGTCTGGACCCTAAGTTACCCTGTTTACAGATTGTGTTGGTGAAATTGCATTTTTACCCCTTAGTTCCTATTTTCTTCACAAACTCAAAATTCTCTGAGTCAAGCCTTTCTATAAGTTATGTAGGAGCTTTTTCTTGCAAATCTAGGTTAGATGGTGCTAGTTTAGGGTTTATGACGAGGTTCTCATCAATACACAAATTACACAAATTATCCTAAATGTAATGTAATGAATGTTATGCATTATTCACAATGCTATATGCAATGTTAAGCTTAGAACTATCATAAGTCAACATTTTATCATGAATAAATGCGTATCTATCATCCAACCTATTGTCTGTGCAACTTAACACTAGAACCCTATTTCGATCTTATGAAAATAGGAAGGAAACCATCTTAGGATTAGACATCTGACTTTTATCCCAGATGTCTTATAATTGAATCTTAGACGTCTGTCTTGATCCAGCTCAGTCTAGATCTTCCACCCTTCTAGATCAGATGATCGATCCCTACATCAGATGACAACCCAGACATCTAATAATAGATATAGACATCTGATAACCCTGTCAGAATCATAAATGATCCTAATTTTGGCCTAATTTGTCTTAGATTTATTCCCAACGACTACTTAGACCTTCCAAGACCTTCCTAAGAGTTCCTAAGCCTTCTATAAATAGAAGAGGACCCTTCCTTTGTCAGACACCCCTTAAGTATACTACTTCCACTCATATTGTATCCAAGAAAACATTAAAATCAAAGAAGAAAGTGTTGTTGCTCTCCAAGCCCTCTAGTATCCACCTGAGAGCACTGTCACGCTGTTGACTTCACGTCTCACCACTTCCATCTAAGGGAAGTCCTTTTACCTATAGAAGCTAGGTTGATTTAATTTGCTTTGTGGCTCTATAGGATATATTATAATTGAGTTTGTTTGGGTATTCGCCTTGCGAATTCCTATCTCCCTTGGAAGATAAAATGCTCCTCATGAAGAAGAGGGGTTTTGAGTTTACGCTACCCTCAAGTATAAAGTAACATGGTTGTAAGATGTTGTACTACCCTCGTTGAAGTAGTACGTTAGTGTATTTGATCGACTAGGTCGATCAGAAAATCCTAAGTCGAGAGGCTTAGGTGGTGGTTTTTACCTAAGTTTGGGTTTCCACCTAAAAATACTTTGTGTACTTGTGATTGCTCTTTTTGTGATATTGTCACATATTTTTTTCCAAATTATTTATTTATCACGCAAATCTCACCCCCTCTGTTAGAACCTATAGAACATTCATATCCAAGATGAAAACATCCACTGAGAAGCAAAATCCATGGACTTTCACAATGACATTCTCCACCACACCTCGGGGCACTTTGATTCATCTGTTAGCCAACTGAAAGTGCCTGAGGTTCTTTTTAGCTCCCCAAATCAAAAACAGTCATAAATAGCAGTAGGGTCTAAATTAATGGATGAACCAAAATCAAGTAAGGCCCGATCAAAAGGAGCATCCTACAACTGGCAGGAGATGGTGGGGCTCTTGAGTCTTTCTTCTTAGGTGGTAGGTCACATAAGAGGACTAACTTGCTTCTTGGGATAATACCACCTTATTGGTCATCCTAGACTGTCGCTTGGGTGTACAATATTCTTTAAAGAATTTAGGGACAGTAGGGATGTGATCAATGGCATCAGGGAGGGGAACCTTAATGTGAACATCTTTGAAGATTTCCTTTAAATCATCATTGCTTTTGATTCCCTTTGTATTTCCTTTAGGCTTACGAGTTAAGGCTCCAGGGAAGGGTAAAGGGATGTCGGTGATCTCAGTGATTGGTTTCTTTCCTTTAGATTTCTTCTCCTTACATTGCTCCTTGGAAGGGTTAGAAAGGGAAGAGGAGCTAGCCTAACAAGAGGGTAGAGAAGTATCTTGGCCTGCCTGCCCATATATTGGATCCTTAGTGCCTTTTCTGCTCCTCAGTGTGACAACATTTGCATCAGCGTACTATCCATATGGTGGGGGAGGAGCAGAAGGAGCAGATTGAGTTGGGGTAGGCAGCAGAGGAATAGGCTTAGATTGAGCAAATCCAGGCAGTACAAGAGGTGGCTGGTACATAGCATATGCCAATCCCAATGGTACATGAATGGGAGATTTTTGCTTGTCAGAAAATATGTCGCCGTAGTAGGAATCGCGTCGTGGAAAAATCCCTAATCAAAAATATTTAACAGTCAAAACTAGCCACGAAAGTTCAGTCGTATCCATAAGGAGGAACAACTGCAATAAATTCACGAATACTTTCCCTTTATATTTGCCCAACCATGTGCGGAATCCATGCCCAAATCTGATGCAAAATGAGGTGAAAGGAATAACTCAAGTATGCAAAGGTTATGTGTGCTATTTTACCTCAATAAAATAATCCACAATGGCATGTAACATAATTAGACTTCAAGGCATTGGGCTTTCTCCTTTAGGATTGATGATATTTCGTGCATTTATGTAGAGACCTAAGTCAATATATAAGGATATGAATGCATGGGAGAATAATGTGGAAACTTTAGGGCAAGTGTGCAATTTCATATGAATAAAATATTCAAATCTATAAATTCATAAGTGGCAATCGCAAAACATGTAAATAATAATATGGCTTTTAATGTAGAGAAATAGGGGACTTCGTTCCCTTGTGCGTGCGAGGAGGAGGCACGGCTAGAAGCGGGAAGCTCCGAGGAGGTCGAGTGGGGCGAGGCTGATCCGAAGGAGGTTGCAGCAAGGAGAATGGCGGCCAGTGGCAGTTGCCAGAGAGGAGGAACCCGGTGGTAGTGGCGGTTGCTCACTGTCCTGCGTAGGCTGCAAGAGATGCTGCTGCGGGCATGGGTGAACTTGGGGCGGCGTGGCAAGTCTAGTGGTTCATTGGTGTGAAGATGCGAGGCCCATGGAGGTGTCAACGAGCCACTTTGGGTTCTTTGGAGCTGCCAGTGGCGATGAAGAAGATGATGACAAGGAAGAGGGTAATGCGACAGATGGTAGGTTGCACGTAAGGGTGAGTGAAAAGGCTGGTGGCACGGTGGTGCTGTCAAGGATATAAGTGTGAGGAGGAGGTCTTGTTCTACTGCTACGGCCTACGCATGAGGAGGTTGAGGGGCGCAGGCTATTGTAGGTGTGCAGGGCTATGGCAGCATGCAGGGCTGGCGGCATGTGGCACGCGGGCTACGTGCGAGGGCACATATGGCCTGCTGTTAATGGTTAGCGCTGGTGGCGCACAGTGAGGGCGTGGACAACGCAAGAGAAGAAAGGGGGCCAATGGAGGTGCGTGGCCGCAAGTGGCATGCACATGCGGCGACGGGAGTGGATATTATTGTCTGGACGTCCGGGAAGGCTCCCGGACAACTTCAACAAAGGGGAGCTGATGGGTGTGTGACCTTTGGTTGTTGTTGCTCTGGAGGAGGTGAATGGCCAAGGAGGTTGCACGCCAGCTGTTGTCGAGAGGGTGATGTCAAAGCGTGGTCAAGGAGAATGGCACGATGGTTGCAATCGAATGGAGTCTACGGTGGTGTGGTTGAGTTGTCAAGGCGAACGCAATCGTTGACGAGTTGTCACGATTGCAAATGCCGATGCTGTCACCATCGACCGTGATGTTGGGATTGTCATGGGCGAGACACGGTGGTGGTGTAGAACTTGTAGTGATGGAGTCGGGTCTATGCTCGAAGAGAGGACTCTCCTCCTCGTGAGGAGGGAGAGATGGTACTTCCAACCACCTCCTTCCTTGTTATAAAGAGATAAAGAAAAAGAGAAAATAAGGGAACAGGACAGAGAGATTTGAGTGATCCTGTCAGAGGGTTTCTTTCCCTTTTTTTTCTTTTCTTTTCCTTGCGCGTGGCTTTCCAAATCTCCCTATGAGATGGGGAAGGCTCTAATTTGGAGAGAGCCATCTCCTTCCCAAAAGGGCCCAAACTTTATGATCTTGAGTAGAAAAAATTGGAGGCCAAAGAATTAAAGAGGTTCTTTCCTTTCTCCCATATGACAAATTAAATCTCTGAAGATGGCATTCTAAATTTAGGGATGGTTTCATCCATATTGTCCCTTCCATAATTATCCGAATTTAATTGATTAAGATGTAAAAATTGATGCAATGCTTGTAATGATAATTTTGCAACTTTATTAATTTTATCCATTAAATGCATGATTCATATTACATTTTCATTCCAACAATGAGGTACCTAGGCTTTGGTTTAGTTCACTAACATGGACTTATCAATTACCCCCATGCTTAAGTTTTGCTAGTCCCGAGCAAAATCATATGGATCAGATCAGGTCTCTAGGCCAGATTTTATCATCAAGATGCCCTATTGTGCCTCTCCTCTCGAGACTAGATTGAAATACTAACTCTAGGCCTAAAGGTACTCAAGTACCAGCCAAAATATGGACCTGACCAGCCTCAACCTTGGGTCTGCCGTAAAGGTTTCTAAGGCCCGCAAAAACTTCCTAAAGGTTCGTTGACCCCAGTGTTTAAAGCACTTGTGCGTATGTACAACAAGTCTAGGTTTAGTTTGTCAGTGCATTTTTTAGAAGAGATACAGAGAGATTTATTTTGAGAGTTTTCTCTCTTTTCTTTTTAAATTCCCCTAAATCCAACATAAGATTGGCCCTAAACACGATCTATATCGGATTCCTTGTCCCCACTATCAATCCTTGCAGGGACCCAAGCAATCGATGCTTCGAGATAGCACCACCCATGGCAAACCCCCAGAACATTGGTTTTCGACACTTCGAGATAGTGTCACCCATGACGTTCTATAGCTAAATTCAGACCTTGGCAATTGATATTTCAGGATAATGCCGCCCTAGGAGGCAAGCACTAAGGAGATAGTATGTTATAACTCATCTTTGAGGGGAGTATTTTTCATTCCTCCTCTCCGTACCAGGAACTTGTCCAATCAACTTGTGTCTTTGAGCTGCTCCTAAGTCAAATTTTCCAGAAAACATTTTCAAAGCAGACACTTTTTGGCATATTCCTCATTATGCTTACTGTACCAGACTGGTGTGTGATTTTTGGGTGCTTAGGTTACCAAATCCTGCAAACCAAAAGGCAGGCAATGGGGCCGAATACTCCCTAAGCCTTAGATTTAATACATTAGCCTCATAACTCCCTCAACCTCTTGAGGAATAATCCAGATCTTAACAAATGTGTCAATGTTTAAGCCCTAAAACAGACTCAAGAGGCCTAAAGTCAATATACCTCACTTATGTCCTTCTCTCTAGCACTTGAGGACTTAATTCAACATTCATTCTAGCCTAGAACTTAGGTAAACTCTTCCACAATCAAATGTTGGGACCAACACAATTTTGTACCTTTTCTCTCTGTGTCTCTCTCCTCTTCTCTTTCTTTTTCCTTCTCAATATACCTATAATTCATTTCATAATGATTCCATTTCCTTCTTTCTCTATCTATTTTTTTCTTTTTTTTTTGTAATATGGATGCCCTAACTGCATGCAGAATATGTATAAATGTTATGAACAACCTCAGGTTACACACCCCCATGCCTAAATCTGGCAATGCCCTTATTGGAAAGCAAAAGGATAGAAAGATATTACCTGGGGTGGAGTTGGGATGAAAATCGAGCTTTAGAAATGAAGCAGGAGGAGACCCAAAGAAGATATGTAGCAAACCTAGCTAGCGACTAAGTAACCCAAGATGTTGGCAAGCTGGTGATGGAGAGTGATGCCAAAAGCTCGCCAAATGCAGGTGAAATAGGGTACTCCTAAGCTATTGTTGGAGGTTTCACATAATACAAATGAGTAGTAACTTCCAAGAGTGTCTGGCGAGGAGGCAAAGGTTCCTCAAGAAAATACATGTGGGAAAAAGAGGGTGTTGATGGGCTATCAAGGGGTTTTAAGGAGTAATCGTCATAGCAAAGCCTCAATCACTCAAAAACAATTAAATTTATAACTCAGATTCTAAAATGGAGTCTGAGGTCGATCACAGGAAGCAATTTAAGAGAAATTCATTCTTACTAATCACAATTTAATTAGAAATATAAGTAATTATGACCAAAGCTTCATTTAGAACAACTCAAAATGATATATATATATATATATATGAAATCAAGTAGCAAAGTGCAAAAAGATTGGTTTAAAATAGTGATTTGAATCACCAAATTAACCCCTGAAATTAAGCTCAAATAAATACACAGTATCTCTCAATCAAATATGCCACGTCAACCAAATTTAATATTCCAATAGTATGTAGAACTAAGACACCAGCAGAAGTCAAACGAAGGCACAAGGCATCAGACGCCTTAAGTTGCTCAAGGGCACAGCTCCAACAAATGAGGCAAATGCCTCCTCTCTCCTTCGTGCCTCAAGAGAGAGGCAAGCACAGCACAGCACAGAGAAAAGCCTCTCAGAGATCGACTAAGTGTAGAGAGCAGAGGCACGAAGGGAAAAACCCCCCTCTCTCTCTCTCTTCTTCTTTCTCGCAGAGACCCAAGCTTAGTCGGGTAATTGGTCGAGTATTAGGGCGTGAACAGGGACCAGGCCTACGAGCGTGTATTGCAGGTGAGGAGTGCACAGAGGCAGGTAAGCGGGTGAGTGGGGTATGGGGACCCGACCCCCATGTCTTAGGTGAGAAGATGATATCACAAATTCCTTATATGTGTAGCAAAAGCTTCTTCCACGCCTAATGTGGGACTATCCCACTTGTTTCTACACTCATGTATCAGCCGAAGGTGATGCTACTCAATTGCAACTACTAAGGGTCTCACGTCTTCAATCGGCATTGCAGCTAGCTATGCAGATGTAGTCTGCACCTCCTAGAAGTGGAATCAGGCCTTAAGCTCGTCGGAGCATGGTGGTCGTGGTGAGGGAAGACTGTGGCGACAGTGGTGGACAGCGTGTACCTGAAGCTCAAAGAACGGCCTTGAAGCCACATCAAACCTTCTCAAAAGCTTCGCTTGAGGATGGCGAAGGTGATGGTGGTGTCTGCGAGTCTTGGAAGTGTGTGTGGATGTGAGGCGAACTAAAGGAAGGTGCTTGGAGGTGGGTGAGTTCGGTGAGGCGATTTAGTGGGTGAAATCCCAAATTAAGTTGGGGCTTTTGATGTGTGACACACGACGATACTTATGGGAGTCGTGGCGTGGCAAATGATGATGTGTAGTGGCCTGGAGGTTACGCCGGAGCGTCACTGGAGCAAAGAACGAAGGTAGTGTTGAGGGTGGTACGGTGGTCATGAGTGAGTTGTGAGTGTGGGGAAAGAAAGTAGAAGGAGGGAGGAAGGGATAGAGAGACTTATAGAGGAAGGAGAAGGATAGAGAGTGCCAGTTGTGTCTGACCAAAATCGGAGATGAAGATGAAGTTGGTGAGTTGGAGCAGCGACGATGAGTAGGAAGGAGGCCCCTGCTATGATTGACGAGGAGCGGAATTGAAGGGGAAGGCAGAGGGCCATCCAATTTGATTGTTAGATGGCCAGACAAGGGGGTCGAATAGATGTCACCAGAGCAAGGTGTGAAGGTGGCCGGAGAGGGAAGGAGGAGAGGTTTCTCTTGCCAAAACTTGCTAAGGAGCAAGGATTCTTGTCATGGGTCCTTTTACAGGCCTAAGAGAGGAGTTCCAAGCTCGGAAACGAGCTTGTGAATTCCGACTATTTCGCGCAAATCGGATACCCTTCTCTTCAAACTGTTCGCATGAGCTTTTGGGGAAGAATCAAGGTCCAAAATTGGGTTCATTTGGTAGGGAATTACTCAAGGAATCTCCCATTCAAATTTGGAAGAGTTTTATTAAGAATCGAGCGAGAAATCCTCACTCAAATCTTAACAGAGCTCTTGTGTTCACACCAATGGCTACAGGGATCCATTTACAAAGGACGAAGAAAAAGTTAGGGACCTACTTGCAATGATTTCAAAAGTTAGGGGTATGAATGCGAGAGAAAGAGTCAAATTGGATCATAATGCAAACTAGGTCAAGATGGACTCTGATTGGGCTCAAATTTTGATACAAACCTAATTTGGACCCAAAAAAGCTTATGGTGGTGTCGGATTTCAATTTTGACCAAGTTAGAGAGGGTAATTTACGTAGAAACCCAATTTAAGGTAGGATTATATCTGACTTTATTTGAGGTCAAAATGGGTTCCAAAGGTCACCACAAGGGTAACAAACCTCATGGAATATTTTCTATGATTTTTATAAGGTTTAGATGGATTTTATCTTGACCAAAACCTTAGTAACTTAAGCAGGTCTGAAATTAGGGTTTTAGGTGTTGTATTGGTTCTTGAAATGCACAAAACCCTATTTCTGTCTATATGGACCCACTTATTAGTCTTTAATGCTCATTTGACCTTTATTTCACCTCTAGAAAATCCCTTAGTCATTCTTTGTTCATGATATGCTGTTAAAATTACATAATTAACCCTAGTTTCTTATTCTCTTCTCAAAACATAATAAGGTGGAGATATAACCCTCAGATGAATATATAGAAGCTTTTACCTTTTATTCCAGACTAAAATGGGATAGTTAAGACTCATGATGGTGTTCCCATCAGAGGGTGTTAAGAAGGACACCCTAAGGCTAATGGGCTGGCATGGACAAGTGTCAATCCACACTTGCCACTCTACCATAAGATGTATTGGTCTGGTTATACACCTGTAAAGTAGGAATTTCACCAAAGACTTTAGGAAGTTGTTTCTAAAGGAGTGTAAGTCTCTCAATTGCAAGATAGGGAAAAGGGTCAAAGAGGACTTGAGAGGTTCAGCATTCATCTTCAACAACCATTCCATTTCCTGAATGTCCTCAGAAGTAGCCTTAGTTACTGATTGACTTTCATGCTACCTATCATTGGTGTGCGTGTACTAGAATGGGCCAAAATGTTCATCTTCCAAAAGGGTGTCACCCATTTCATTATCATGTAAAGGTGGATTGGAAGCAATAAGAGTGTGAGTGTCCTCCCCAATGGCATCCCTAGGTGATTTGATGCTAAGATCCTACCCTTGGGGTGTATAGATTTCTTCATCGAGAGTATCAATTGGTTCCCTTTCTTCCCAATGTTTGAGAGGATGATCTTTGTAGTCAATAGTAGGTAGGAATCTGGATTGAACTAAATCAATAAGATCCTCAGGGTGTAAGTCCTCAAACAATACATATTCCCCCTTGAAGTCACTCTATACTCCAAGTCCGGACCCTTCAAAGTCATCATCATTCTCTTCTACATTTCTTCCCTCTTGCCTCTAAGACTTAGGAAAATCTTCAATGCCAAGATCAAGTATTTCAAGTGTTCCCTTATCTTCCTCAAAAATCAAATCTTCATGTCCCTGAGACCAATATTGATCTAAGTCTTCCTATTCAATATCAATTCCCTTAGGGTCACCTGTGTTGGGTACCTGTAAATCCTCATAATGTTCAATGACAGGTGTTGGTTCCCTAAGTAGAGGATAGTGGTTATTATCACTTCCTTCCTATATGATTTCGTCTAACATCCAAGACTCTTGGAATTTGTTTACTTCAAAATCACAATCCTCGGGGAGATCTAACTGAGGTGCAAGGTCCTCAGAGGTGTAAGGTATATGTTTAGCATCCTTAGGATGGGGTGTAGATTCCACCTCAAAATCCAGCATGGGAGTTGGGTTGATTGTTTGACTGTGACTCATTTCATCAAATGTAACAAAGATACTATCATTCAGGTCGAGTTCATCTAATGGGACCATTATCCCCTTCTTCTGACTCCAATTAGGATTAGGTGGATAATCACCAGGATTGCCTTCTGGTGGGCATGTCTCATGGGGGACGTTTAAGTGATAGCTACTCAGCAAAACAAGATCCATGTTGTCATTGTTTTCCTTGAAATTGTCTTGGTAATCGAGGGTATAAGGGTAGGGATCAATATTGATTGTTGGAGGGTTGTTAAGCTGGCTAATCTCTTTAGTCAATCTTTGACTATTCCTCAAAATCTCTCTCGTAGAATCCATCATTTCTTTCTATTATTTTTGCATTCCTATCATAAAAGAGAGGTTATGTTTTAAACACGGATGTGATTGCATAAAATATGCTTTTGTTGTAGTATAATCTCATTAGAAACTCTTAAATTATTTCAATCAATCTCAAAAAATATGAAGTTAATGTTTTCAAAACGAAGTCCGAGTCATTCATATGGAGTTTACTAGATTAATTCGCTTTCTTAAGTACTAAGATGAGATTACGACTAGAATGCAAATAAAATTGACTAGAACTACAAACATGAAAAATAGATAATAACTCGAAGGCGAGTTGAAGAAAAACTATTAAAACTTTTATTAAATGTCAAAATAAGATGGTTATAACTAGAAGAATGCTTGAAATCAAATCTAATGGCAACTAGAACTAGAAAATAACGACTAGGAACTATGGGTTTCAAAGGAGAAGTCCGGAGCGATGGCATAGTAGCAAATGAGAAGGTAAATCCACTAACTCCAAGAGAAGAAAGAGAACTAGTTTTAGTTGGTGGCCTGAGGCTCATTCTATGCTAAGGCTAATTAGGTTCTAAGGGTTGGAAGCTAGGTCCTTTTTTAGGAATCTAGGTGTCTTCCTATTAGTTGATCTAGAGTGCTTAGGATCACCAATTTGGATGGTTTAGATTTCATCCTAAGTGATGGCTAGGATTGGTTGAATAGGGACCCTAGGATCTATGTTGTAGGGCTATGCTAGGATGAGGGTTTTCTAACAATAGGCAACCTAGGTGGGTGGCTACCAAGGGATAAAATCTTGCCAAGAGATAAGATCTTATCTCTTGGCCAACCACTAAGGGATAAAATCTTCTTAAGTTGCTGCCAACTTAAGAGAATTAGGCTAGGATTTTCATGGGTGTTATGTAGGTAGGGTCAAGGATCGATATAGGTTGTGAGAATAGATTCTTAATTGGGCTAGGTTGACCTTAAGTCTAGTGGGTTGGGTCCAAATAGGTTCCATGAACCCAATTGACTTGTAGGAACCCAATTGACTTGTACTAAGTCAATTAAGTGAGCTTATGGACCTAAATAGGTTCTTGGGTTAGGATTGGATCTACGGTAGGTTGGATAGGTTCCTGGATAGTAGGACAACTTTGCGGATAAAGGATCAAGATCATGGATAGTGTTATCCATGATTTTGGCTTTTGAGCTCACTTATTCAGTTTAAGCTTGCCTAAGGGTAAGACTTGGGATAAGGGTATCCTACGGTTCTAAGAGTAGGGTTAGGTTATCCTAGTTCCGCTCTCTCTTTTTCTTTACTTGGATCTTCATTTCTTCCTTAATCAAATCTTGGTATTCAACCAGCTCCTAGCTTTGTAGCTTTATCTTCTATCCCATTTTTATTTTGCATTGCTCCCAATCATTCTACGTCATTTACCTATATTATTCACAGAAGACTAGAATTAGATAATTAGGCCTAAAATAAACACAATGCATATGATATGCATGCATGCTCTAAATGCAATATTCACATTCTAAATTCATGATTTTACTAAGGAGCTAACCCTAGATTAAGCCAACTAGGGTAATAAATTAAGCTATTATCAGGTTACTAACAGATTGGGGAGGATAGTCAATCTCAGGTTCAAGTTGTCTAGGAGTATCAGTCTAACCTCGATAAGCAAAATCGTTAAGGGTGGGTGGGTTGGGTATAATCATGGGAGAGCTAGGATTGGGATACCCTTCTCCTAGGTTCTGCTCATCATCACATGGTTGGGGATTAATCAAACCAATGCTCCTAGGAGTAGAAAGGATTCCATTATTCATCAGATGATGGATAACTGTAGGTCATGGGATTGGGCTTCGGTGTTTTGGGGTGAGAGTAAGAAGTGAAGCAATTGTTGTAATCCATTTGAAACACGACTTGAAAAACACACCCAAATTAAACACAATGCAATGGGACTCTCCTTTTTCTTAGAGCAGATTTAACTCAACCTCCAATCTACCCCTAAAGTTGTCAAATGGGGTCAAGTTTGCACCCGACGGTTCCCACTTTAGTGGTATACGAGGGGGTTGTGACTTGAGATCCCTGATAAGCTCTTTGGAGAAGAATAGAGGTCGATTACATCCTTTCTTGGTGACTAAAGAAGTTACACAATCAATTACGGACCCTAAGTTGACCTTTACGTGCCCTAGGACCTACACCTTGCTTCAAATGATACTCTCAAGTGATCTAGTGAGAAGTTACTCCAAGGATAGAACTAAGCGATGCAAGTAGGGCTAATCCTTCCTTTGAGGTGATGCGAATGCAATGCCTCTTAACTACCCTTTTGTTCCTTTAAAGGGTAACCCCTCCTTAAAGTATCAAAACACTTGGACACAGGATACTACCACCACCACAAAGTGAAATATGAGGGTCTGCACGGATGAAGAGATCGGTACCTATAGCCTTAAGGGATCAAGACCTAATGAGATGCTTAGTATGCGTGCTTAGTGCTAGAAGTGTACATCACACCGCAAATCAGTTTTATTTTGAAAAGAATCACAAACAAGTCCCTTTTGATCAGATCAAATGTGATTTTGATTTTAAGGTTGAATTTGATTAGAAATCTCAATTTCAATTAGGTAACCCTTGAATTAGCTCAATTCAATCAATTTGGTGGTTTGAGATTTATCCACATTGATGGGAACACCATCATGAGCCATAACTAGCTCAATTTGATCTGATTAAGTCAATAAAAGCTCCTACATATCCATCAAAAGGTCTTAAGGGCACAAAACATTGATTTGAGAAGAAAATAAAAATACAAGATTATTTCTGCAATTTTACCATCATATCTTGAATTCAAAATAGCCACAGGTTTTCCTAGGAGGTAATTAAGGGTCAAATGGTCTTAAATATCCAACAAGTGAGTTAATACAGACAAAAAAGGATTTTCGCATGTTTTGAGAATTAAATGACTTTTGAAATCCTAAAAATAGACCTACTTAATTAACTGAAGTTATGGTTTGGATAAAATTCACCTAAATCCTCTAAAATTCATAGAAAAATATTCTTTAGGGTTTGGTGCCTTCAATTTGACCATTAGAACCCATCTTGACCCAAAACAAAGTCTCAAACTGACATTTGCCCTAATTTGGGTTTTGCATAAATTACCTAGTCAAACGAGGTCAAAACCTAAATCTAACTTCACCATTGGATTCCTTGGGTCCAAATTAGGTTTGTACCAAAATTTAGGCTCAATTTGAGATCATCTTGACCAAGTCTAAATTTTGGTCCAATCAGACTCTTTATCTCATTCAGATCCTCAGCTTTTTGAATTCCTTGCAAATGGCCGCCTAACTTTTTCATCGTTTTCACAAAAAGATCTCTACCGCCATGAATCCTATTCCTACAAACTCTGATGGCCTAAATTTGGCAAGTTCTCCTTGATTCCTTGACGAATCGTTCTCAAATTTGAAATGGAAGTTCGTCAAGGAATTCCCTTCCTTTTGTACCAATTCCCAAGCACTGGATCTCTCCTAATCTCTCATGCAAATCCTTCAAAGAGATGGGTCTCCTATTCTGGTGAACATTCCAAGCTTGGAAGCTTGGCTTCCAAGCTTAAATCGACCTCCTAAGCCCTATATAAGCACACCCAGGGCTCGGCCGAACTCTAAAGCTCGATTTGGTCGGAAACTCCCCATATTCTTCCTCCCTCTTCCAATCGAAAGGCTCCTCGAGCTCCGACGACCTCTTCCATCCTCATTCCTCGTCCGTTCACAATATCGAAGATGGATTTGCCTTCCTCAACCTCCACCGCGTCGCACCATACCAGCAGGCGCTTCTATCTCCATCATCATCGTTCTTCCCCCACTGGAGTCACCTTCGTCTCTGGTGCCGGCAATACCGCAACTGGCATCACCTCTACCCCTCTTTGTCTGCCAATCACCTAGATAAGTTCCTTAACTCCTCTACATTATTCACACACCAACCACACTTCATTTAGACCGCCATATCACATCGACCACCTTCACCTTCCTCTGATCCGACCAAACCTCTAGCGAGGCTCCCCGCTAATTCCACTACTCCAAACGCCTCTCCAACCACCTCAAGACCTTTGCCACATCACCCTCTTCAAAACCCCCATACTATTTTGCCCTATTACACCTTCACACCCTCCACCGAACACCGCACCTTCGCCCTTCACTTTCCGTCACCGTCCAGCCACCACAGTCACCTTCACGACATGCTGCACACACCACCACATCCGCCGTGCTACGGCGAAGCCTGCTGAACCTTATGACGAGGCTGCAAGGCTGTGTTCTTCATTTTAGGTCTTCTCTCCCTTGACTTCCATTACAACAGCTTCAAGAGAAGCTTGAAGCCTTCTCCAGCCACGCAAGCTCCAAGTGATATGCCCAGGTTGTGCGGAGAGGTTCCAGGCAGAGCTCCAGGTCTTCAATTGGCACCCACATCTATTGCTACTGCTCCAATTCCACGAAGGCAAGTAGCTGTAGCTACACGTAAAGGAAGGGAGGTGGGATAGTCCCACCTCGGAAGCTGACGAGCACTCACACCCGCATAAATTGAAAAAGTCACATAGGCTTATCACCTCGGCAAGCATAGGGGGTGAGGTCCCCACGCGCGCTCTCATGCGCTTTGCCCACGACACCTTACACATGGGTCTAGCCGAATCGATAACCCACCTAACCTAAGCACTCCTTGGCTGCCACTCACGGCCGGCAGCCCTAGTCCCGGGTGTGCTCTACCCGAATACCTAATAACCCAAGGCCTTGAGAGGGTGAATCTCAGAGAGAGAAGGAGAGGAAAGCGCATGGGGGCAGGGGGTTTTGCTCTCAAGACCAATGGCAGACACTTAGCCATTTAAAGAACCTCCCCCTTGCACATGAAGAAGGAAGGAGAGGAAGCCTGAGCAGGAGAAAAAGAAGAGAGAAGGCACAGCCAGAAGAAGAAGAAGAAGGAAAGAAAGAGTAGCTGCAAAAGAGAAGGGGCACAGAAAAGAAGAGAAGAGGAAGGGTGCCCTCTCGGCATTGTAGCAACGAGTGATTTACGCCGTCTAACCAAGCTAAACAGACGTCTGATCATCATTTGAAGTGCACTGTGCACTATATTATGTGGCATTTAATTGCTTAGTGCTATTGAGTTATTTGATATAAATTGTGAGGGATAATTGGTGATTCAAATCATCATTTTACCCCATTCTTTTTGCATTATTTGACATTCACTTTCATTCATATTTGCTTGGAATTTTATTGATTATATATTTGTGTTGAATTATAATCTTGAGAAGCATTTTTGTCAATTGCTCCCTGTGTTCGACCTCAGACTTTCATTCGAGTAATAAATTCTATTTGTTTTTCACGCTGATTCGATCTATACTACAATGCGATGATTTTTAAAACCTGTTTCAGAGCGAACAACATTTTGGTGTCGTTGTCGGGGAGCAACGTGCAATTTGATCTCTTGATTGCAATATCTGATATGGTACTAACTTGCTCTATCTCTTTTAACTGTGATCTATTTTAGGGACTCATTGAAAGAAGATCAGCCTCACATCAGCCACTCTAGGGGCAGGTAAACTCCATCTACCCTCTTCTAAGCCCCTAATTCTGAAACGCTAAAAAAGGAAAAAGTCAATTAGGGCTACTTGCTTTCTATTCTTAGATAAATCATCAAGTTGCCTGATTTATTCTATTTTGACAACATCCAAACCCCGATTTGTGCACCTACTTAGGGCTTAAGGTATCTAGGGCTATCACCTTCTTGCTTGAGCCTTAGGTACCACATTTGGACAAAATTGAATTGGACCAATCAGAGCCAATTAGGGTTTCCAGTTTAGGATTTTAGAGACACACTTGGTTAATCAAGAATTGATCTTCCCAAATAGTGTGTGCCTAAACCTTGGTTGAATTGATCTATTCAAGGAAACCCTAAAAACAGGCTCTTAATTTCATTTGAACACTAAAAGAGGGACCTAAATTTTTCAAAGGACAAAACAGGTTAGGTTAAACAACCTTGTTGGGTTAACCAATCTTCAAATTAGGTCACTTTGCACAAAAATATCTTAAAGTTCAAGTGAAATCATAAGCACCTTGCTCTTAATTTAAAACTGGTAGACTTAAGAGGTCAAGTCTCCATTTTGGTCTACCTGGATCCTCAGTGATAAAAGAGGTCGGGTGAGGGAAACCCTGTAACTCGTGGGGGTACTCTACCATGTAGGGGTTTTCACGGGACTCTCCCTCTCTGGCTACCCAAGTAATTCTCAGGTGGACAGCTTTCTGACTAAGGGGTATCATCCACCCCAAACCTCTATAGTCATCCAAAATTTTTGGATGTCTTGATTGGGTCCATCACCTGCTATCCCTCATCTATTCCATCAGTGCATGTTTAGGAGGAGGTCCTTAATACCATCCTTGAGGCCTCCATTAGTGACGGTGCAGGTGACGCGTGTGTTTTGAAGAGTCGTTAAAGCTTGCGCTCGCAACATCAATTTTAAAATAAAGAAACAGATGTGAGTCCGAGTTTCGATCTCAGGGAGGCGTGAAAATCAGATTTCTCTTGTCACTTAATGTCACGAAAATAACAGGTTTTTACTTGTGAAAAGTCGTGGATGAAATGTGAGAGAGAGAGAGATTAGGGTTAGAATTGTTCATTCGCAACATGCAATTTGAATAGAAAATAGTGTAAGCAATTGAATAGAAAACAAATTCATTTAACATGCAACTTTAGTTCATAATTACAATACTAGATAAATGCTTGAACATAAGTAAAGTAAAGCTTAAAAGAAGGGAAGAGAGAGAGAGAGGGGACGACGAGGCAGCCACGGTGGTGGAGAGGGCTCCGTCAGTGGCTCGTCGTCTCCGACAATTACAAAAGGGCTTAAAGGTAGCTAGGAAGGAGATAAAACACTTGCAAGTGGAGTGAATGCCTTCCATGGGTGGTTGGAAAGGGTTTAAATAGGAAGAATGGCTTTCCAAATGAAGAAGGGGTTTTAGTGACGTCCGGGACGTCGCTAAAACCCTTCCTAAAACGTCAGTGAAGGCCCCTGCCTGCCAGTCGCTCACGCACGCCTTGTGCTTCTTCACGCCTGATCCGAGTGTGCACGTCGTAAGCCGTCCGATCTTTTGCAGGGCATGCGCCTGGATCGCGCTGAGGCACGCGCATCTAGTCAAGGCGCATCTGCGAGCGCCATGTCTCACAATCGCGCCCGTCCACAGCTGATTGGGTGGTCCAATTTTTCTCGTGCGCCCCTTCGGCTTGCAATTTCCATGTAGCGCGCTTCGAACCCGCATCGCGTGAACGCGGGTGAGCACTTCGATCGCTGCGCTGCGCCCGCTGCTTTGTCACGGCGAGGGTGGGCGCGCGAGCAAATCTCAGCCGTTCAATCGAAGATCGACGATTGAGATTCGTCCTCCGGGCGGTCGGCAGTCTGGATGCAGCGAGTGGGTGCCATGTGGCGCGCCATGGGCCGTTGATCATCAGATCAATGGTTAGAACTTCTTGGGCCCATTGCAAGAGCTCCAGATGTCGGATTTGGCCGATTTTGAGTCTGTTAGACTCCGTTCGTCACTCTAAATTCATCCGTGTGGTCCGATTGCTCATTTGAGGCCTGCTTTGACAAGTACTTATACAAATGGCCATTAATACTATTTTATAGGAAATCTTGACGTATGATGCATGCAATGCTCCCCTTCAATTTATGATGTGTTATCTGTGCATTTTATTCTTAAGATGGACCCCATTTAATAGAATTATCACCCCAAAATGCAATGTTATCTTACCCCCATGCTTACTCCTTGCTAGTCCCTAGCAGGGTTTATTTTAGCCTTTATTTCCTATCAGAATTTAAGAAGTAACTACTTAGACACTTCGTCACTTGTCAATAGGAGGAAATATACTAAGATCTTAATCTACAAAGACTAAGCAGTGCTCGGGTGTCTGCCAAAATACGAATCGCCTGAATCTTTGCTTTAATGTATGTATATATATATATATTTTCCCTATTTTTAGATTTTTTGGGAATAAAGAGTGGGTTGGTAAGTTTTTATGGCTACCCAACCTGCCCAAAACTCGGACAAAACTCTAAGTGCTAAGCATCTTGGTGTGAAGATCATGATAGACTCACTCAACGGTAATTTAGACAGACTTTGGGTTTCTACGCCCCTAGGTGACCGGAAGATGAAGTGTTTTTCTTAAAGGTGTATTTGTTCGATCAGTAGCTTTCTCCCTATGTTTGTTTTAATTGGGATCAACACAAGAATTTTTCCAGTGTATATCTCCCCGACTTGTACTACTTCCCCGCTTCTTCCTTAAGTGTTTTGGTTCTTTTTGTGCAATTACTGAGCTGGGCTCTAGACAACCGACCAATGGGCTGTTACCCACTATCACTTGCCAGCCATACTCATGCGGTGAAGTGTGGTTTATTTTGTTTTCCTTTTTCTCCTTTTTTTTTATTTGGTAGGTGGCTTCCCTGATCTCAAATTTACCTAGAGGCAATGAAGAAGAAGTGGTCCCGTGGCTGGGCTCTGGACAACTTGCCAATGAGCTGTTACCTATGACAACTTGCCAGCCATACCACCCTAGAGAGTTCATTAGCTACCCAATTTCTGTCAGAATCTCCGAGGAGTGAGTCTGTGCAAAAATGTGTGCAGATGCTTAGACTCAAAGTCTTTCTGAGTTAGAGGGTGAGTTGATAAGTCGTATACTTATCACCTTATTTAGTTGGTGGATTAGAGTAGCTTAATGTTGCAAGGATTTGAAGCTAAATTCATATTTTAACAGACACCAGGGCTGATTAAGCTTGAAGACCTGAAAAGTCTAAGTGTTCAAGTTCTTTTTGTATTATTTCCTACTATTAACAAATTTCTAATGCCTAAGTTTCTTCCTAAATTCAATTTTTTTTTTTAATTTTATCTATTCAGACTGATTAAATGAGCTCAGGATCATGCAATTTACCCCCCTCCCCAATGCTTAAGTTGGATAATGTCCTCATTGGCAAATACATGGATGCAACAGAGGTTCAAAGATATTACCTGAGTGATGTAGAATACCGGATCAGTCTGAATCCTCTGGGTTGCCTCCTAGGAAGTGCTGAGTTTAACGCCTCCAGCTGGGCGGTGCTTCGTGTCATCCCTCAATGAGGGTGACACTCTCCTTTGAGGGAACCTGGGCTAGGAAGTGTTTCAATCTTTGGCCATTGACTGTAAAAGTTTGCCCAGTGTTCGGATCAGTGATTTCAACCACCCCATTGGAGTAAGGCTTGACCACCCTAAATGCTCATGTCCATTTGGACCTGAGCTTCCCTGGAAAGAGTTTTAGGCGGGCATCGAAAAGCCAGACTTTCTGGTTAGTCTCAAAGGTCTTCCTATGGATGAGTCGATCATGGACGGCTTTCATTTTCTTCTTATATAGTCGGCTGTTCTCAAAGGCGTCCCGACAAATTTCTTCGAGCTCAGAGAGTTGGAGCATCCTCTACACCCTGGCTAACTGGGAATCCATGTTACACTACTTGACAGCCTAGTAAGCTCGGTGTTCCAATTCTACAGGAAGGTGGCAGGCTTTGCCAAAGACCAGGCGATAAGGCGACATGCCTATCAGGGTCTCGAAAGCGGTCCTGTATGCCCACAGGGCATCATCCAGTCGTGTGGACCAGTATTTCCTGTCAGGTCTCACAGTTTTCTGTAGAATGTTCTTGATTTGTCTATTTGAGACCTCGGTCTGCCCATTTGTTTGCCAATGATACGGGGTAGCAATGCGGTGGTTGACCCTGTATTTTCTAAGTAGGGCACGAAATTGGGAGTGAATAAAATGACTTCCACCATCACTAATCATGGCCTTTGGTATTTCAAATCGGGAAAAGATGTTCTGCTTAACAAAGTCCATGACAGTCTTATGATCTCATCGGTGGGTGGTGACGGCTTCAATCCATTTAGAAACATAGTCTACCGAGACTATGATGTACTCAAAGCCGTTGGATGGTGCAAAAGGGGCCCATAAAATCAATTCCCCAAATGTCAAAGATTTCGACAATCAAAATGGGCTGGAGGGGCATCATGTCTTTTCTGGTCATGGTCCCCAGTGCTTGGCAGCGAGAGCAAGTCTTGGCAAAGTGTTGTGCATCCTTAAATAGGGAAGACCAGTAAAATCCAAACTGCAGAACCTTTGCAGCCATTTTCTTTCCAGAGAAGTGGCCACCACAGGCTTGGTCATGACAAAAAGATAGCACACTTTGAACTTCGTTCTCGGGGATACACCTCCTGATGATCTAGTCGACACAGAGGCGAAACAGCATGGGCTCATCCCAGAAATAGTGCTTGGCCTCGGCCAAGAACCTATCCCATTGCTGTCTGGACCAGCTATGCAGGGTCTGTCCTACAACTAGGTAGTTGACATAGTTAGCATACCAAGGCAGTTTCTTGTCTTGCACAGCCAGAATGTGTTCAGCGGGGAAGGTGTCAGATAAAGGCAGGGAAGGTCCAATGTGGTCTGGGTGAAGTCTAAACAAGTGGTCAGCCACCACATTCTTTGATCCGGCTTAGTCACGGATTTCCAAGTCAAATTCCTGCAAGAGTAGGATCCATCTGATGAGCCTGGGCTTCGCATCCTTTTTAGCCAATAGGTGTCGGATGGCTGAATGGTCAGTATAGATGGTCACGTGGGATCCTAGCAGGTAAGGTCAGAACTTCTCAAGTCCGAAAACTACAATGAGCAATTCTTTTCTATAACCGTATAATTTCGTTGGGCCTCGTCCAACGTCTTGCTCGCATAGTATATCACCATAGGTTTCCTATCTTGTCTTTGTCCCAGGACAGCACCTATGGCAAAGTCTGATGCATCACACATAATCTCAAAGTCCTGGGACCAGTCTGGGGGCTAAAGTACAGGTGCTGTGGAAACTAAGTCCCGGAGGGTGTGATAAGCCTGGATGCAATCAGAGGTCATGTGGAATATGACGTCATTGGCCAGAAGGTTGGTTAAGGGTTTGGAAAGCTTGGAGAAGTCTTTGATGAACCTTCGGTAGAAGCCAACATGTCCCAGGAATGAGCGGATCTGCCGGATTGAGCTAGGCGGAGAAAGTTTGGAAATCAGATCAACCTTAGCCCAATCCACCTCAATGCCCCTATGCGATACGATGTGACCGAGGATGATTCCTTCTTAAACCATAAAATGGCTCTTTCCCAACTTAACACCAAATTAACCTTGATACATCATTTCAGGATTTTCTCCAAGTTGCTCAAACAGTGGTCGAATGAATTCCTAAATGCAGAGAAATCATCCATAAAGACCTCCAAGTATTCACCCACCATTTCTGAAAAAATGGCTAGCATGCAACGCTGAAAGGTAGCAGGTGCGTTGCATAGCCCGAACGGCATACGACAGAATGCAAACATGCTATACGGGCAAGTGAATGTGGTCTTCTCTTGATCTTCAAGAGCAATTGTGACTTGGTTATATCCTAAATATCCATCTAGGAAGTAGAAATACTTTTTCCCTACCAGTCTTTCAAGGATCTGGTCAATGAATGGCAAGGGGAAATGATCCTTCTTGGTTGCTTCATTGAGCTTCCTGTAATCAATACACACCTGCCATGTGGTGGTGATGCGGGTGGGGATGGATTCGCTATGCTCATTGGTAACAACAGTGAGCCCAGCTTTCTTTGGAACCACTTGAGTGGGGCTCACCCAGGGGCTATCAGAGTTGGGATAGATGATGTCGGCGTCAAGCCACTTGATAATTTCTTTCTTAACGACCTCCCGTATGTTTGGGTTTAATCATCTCTGCATCTGGCAGGAGGGTCGTGCCCCATCTTCCAAGTAAATCTTATGAGTGTAATAGGTGGGGCTAATTCCTCTCAAGTCTGAAATGGTCCATCCAATGGCGGCCAGATGTTCCGAAAGGATCGCGGTCAACCTGAGTTCTTGATCCTTGGTTAGATGAGAGTTAATAATCACAGGGAAGGTCTGGTCAGGTCCCAGGAAGACATACTTGAGATTCTCAGGTAGTGGCTTAAGTTCGGGTGCGGGTGGGACAACAGTCGAAGGGAAAGGGAAAGGCGAGAGTTGATCAACATCAATCTCCTCAAATGGTGTTGTTTGATGATAAACAGCCTTACAGAGGTCCATGGGCGGCAATGGTGACGGGTCAGAATAGTCGTTACAGGATTGTTGGTCTGTGATAGAACTAAGGGTGAGGCATTCCTCGACCAAAGGTTCCACGGGATCATGTTCCTTAACATAATCACAATCAAAAGACTTGGTTGTCTGGAAGATATCCAACTGCATTTTCTTGTCTCCGAAGGCGATTTCCATACATCCCGTGTCACAATCGATGTTCGCCTTAGCCGTAGCTAAGAAGGGTCTACCTAAGATTATGGGTGCATTCTATAGATTTTTAGGGACATCCATTTCGAGCACCAAGAAGTCAACCGGAAAATAGAAGTCCTTGACCCGCACAATCACGTCCTCAATAACCCCCTTCGGGGTCTTCACAGATCTATCAGCCAACTGGATGGTGACAGGTGTGGGTGTCAACTCTCCGAAACCAAATTGGTGGTACAGGGTTGTTGGAATCAGATGATGGAAGCACCTAAGTCCAAGAGTGCTCTATCAAATGTCATGTCCCTGATATTGCAAGATATCAGGGGTGCTCCTGGGTTAGTTCGCTTGAGCAGAAGGTTGCTTGATATTACGAAACTAGATTGCTCGGAGAGCACAACCTTCCTAGGTACTTGAGGTCTTGGCTTACATTTGGGTGTACAGGCATCCTTTAAAAACTTGGCGTAAGCCGGGATATGCTTAACGGCTTCGAGGAGCAGAATATTAATCTGATCCTGCTTAAAGATCTCCAAAAGCTCCTCAATTTCTACAACATTTTTCTTCTTCTTGATTGTTTCTAAGGCCTCAGGGTAGGGTGTCTGAACATAGATAGGGTCTATTTCTGGGTCCTTGGGTTTTTCCAGTGCCTCTTCTGAGTCTGGTGTTTCAGCTGGTGAAGTCTCGGGAAGAGTCGGCCATTTGGGATCCTGGGTTTTGGTGCCGCTTCTCAAGGTTACCGCATTCGCAGAGGCATTGGGACCATGGGTTGATCCTTGAGAAGACGAGGACGAAGAAGCACCGAACCCAGGGGGTGTTTGTGGGGTTGGCTGGACCATGTGAGCCTACCCGGGATTGCCCTGAAAATTGGGGCCTCTACTAATTATGTTTCGTAGGTTCGGTTGTAGCTAGGAAGGTAGGGATCCTTATTGTTTACAGTCCAAAAGTTGGCTTAACTGTCCCTTTACTAAGGCCATTTCCTCCTGATGTTTCTGGTTCATTTCAGCCATCATCTTAATCAGGGTGTCCATTTGGTTCTGTGGGGGAGGGGCCACCCTATTTGGATTATATGGGGGTCTAACTAGTGGTCCTTGCTGATAGGGGGTCAAGTTTGGCTGCTGGTTTGGCCTGGGCTAGTTCTGGAATTGAGGTGGTTTCTAGTTTGTCCAACCAAAGTTGGGGTGATTACGCCAGCCAGTGTTATAAGTGTTGGAGAAAGGGTCAGGTTTAGCATAACCTTGGACAGCCTGTACGTCTTCAAGGATAGCAGATGTCGATGGGGAGGGAAGAGAGTAATCAAGGGTTGAGGGAGCAAAGGTCCCTCCTTGGAACGTGGTCAGGGGTTGTTCCAGGTTCAATTGGCTCAAGGGCTGGACCAGGTCAACATTGTGAGCTCCCTTTGCTAGGGAGAAGGTCTGTAATGGGTTCCTGGTCAGTTTCAGTAGCTCATCAATCTTTTTATACACCAATTCCACTCAATCTAGTTTCTTGGCAATGATGTCCATGTCAACCATTCCATAATTTGCTTGTACCTCATAAATTCCACCACGGGGTTGACTGGATCAGTTAAACTGGGTCATGGAGGCATTGTTGAGTGAATTTTCGCTCATAGACTCAAAGAGCTCAAACGCACTCTCCTCGTCCTTGTTCAGGAAGTTCCCCCCGCATGAGGCATCAATGAAGTTCTGTAGGTTGCTGTCCAGACTGTGGTAGAAGATCTAGGCCAATTGCCACCTTGGTACTTCGTGGTGTGGGCATTTCCTCAAGAGTTCATTAAATCTTTCCCACGCCTCATGGAACTGTTCCCCACCCTGGAGTGTAAAGGTAGTAATGGTTGTTATGAGGGCATTGGTCTTTCCTATAGAGAAGAATTTCTTTAGAAATGCATGCCTCAGTTCTTCCCAGATGGTGATGGGTCTACCTAGGGTTCAAAGCTAGTGGGATGCCTTGTCTCTCAGCGGGAAGGGAAACATCTTAATCAAAACAATGTCAAGGCTAATGTTCCTAGGTTTCACAGTTCGGGCTATCCGGTCAAGATCCTCTAGGTGCTGGAAGGGGTCCTCATTTGAGCTTCCATGGAAGTGGCTCTGAATCAGACTCAAGACATTTGGTTTTAGCTCAAAATCATCTCGCCCTTCGGGGATCCTAAGGTGCGGCTCAACTCGAATAGCGGAAGGATTGTAGAAGTCGCGGAGGGGCCTACGTTGGTCCTGGAATGGTGGTAGATCAAGTGGTGGTTGCTCTTGTGGTCCTTGGAAAGGTGGTAGTGGTTGCTCTTGTGGGTTCTGCAATCGGTGTATGGCTTGCATGATAGTATGGATATGTTATTGCTGAAGCTGGTGGTTTGCATTAATCTGAGCTTGGACGATGGGCACTGAGTCTAGTGGGGGTTGGTCCTCAACCTCATCTACCCTAGGTTCAGCCATGTTTCTAGCAGAATCAAGTCGCTTGGATTCCCGTCCCAAAATAAACAACTCGGGATGCAGTGAGCATCTCCCGTGCATACACTAGAGAAGAACAGGAGGGGATGCGGGGGGCGACAAATGCGAGAAGTGTGTGTTCAATCAAGCAAACAAGCCTAGTCCTTATGGTGTATTCCTTAGGAGACCTAGAAATCTCCAAAAGGGTGATTAAGTCCGTAAGCACTGGACTCCCCTTCCCAAAGCTAATCTGGCCAAGTTGATTACGAGGGGATTGCATGGAAGGTTCTTCCTTTAGCTTGCGCCGTCGGTTCCATAGACCCCACAACTGCGGTCGTTTGACACTGCTCCGTAGCCTAGTCACCAGATTCTACTAAGGGAATGAAAGCCAAGTGCCCAGCAAACAAAACCTCGCCTCTCGAGACTTAACCCAGTCTTGCCTAGGGCACGTCTACTCTATTTTAAAAGGCTAGGATAGTGCTTGTGCTAGGGTTATGTGATGAGGCATTGATTGGGGTAGTGCCTCTTAATTTTCCACTTTTAGTGTGTGTGCTCCTATCAAAACATGGTTTTCAAGCAAAGATTTTTTTAGATGTGGTGTCTTTTATGTTTTATCCTTACTTTAGTGTCTTTTAGGATTGACGTGTCTTAATATTTTCAGACAAGTTTCAGTGGGCCCGTCAAGTTTTGCACACAATTCGGTGAAAGTAGATTTCCTTTTATTGTGTAGAGGTTCTAAAATCTTAATGTACTCATCCTAGTGATCATGCAGCTTCTATTGGATGAGTTGATTTTAGGGTTGAGTGGTGCAGCCCAAGTCAATTCAAGGTGGCTTCGCAAACACCACTCAAAAAGAAAAAAGAACACTCCAAGAATTTATTCGGAATGTTAGAGTGTATTTTTTTTTTGGGTGATGTGTTAAGGATATGGGTCAAGCAATCATACACCACGTCAATTTTTTTCTAGTTTTACAACTTTTTTAGATTTTCAAGCAAGCAAACAACCATGAGTGAAGAAATACTCACGACCGGTCCTTGTTGCGCTTACTCCCTCACTACCGTCACGAGTTGCGCTGCTTCACCGTCCAAGAGTCGAATTCCTACAACCATCAAGTAGAAGACAAGGCGTTAGACGATGTGAGCATGGATGTAAAATGGAAGTGACAAAATAAATCCGTTGCCTCCCCGGCAATGGGGCCAAAAACTGACGGTGCGGGTGACGCGTGTGTTTTGAAGAGTCATTATAGCTTGCACTCGCAATGTCGATTATAAAATAAAGAAACGGGCGTGAGTCCGGGTGTCGATCTCAGGGAGGCAAGAAAATCGGATTTCTCTTGTCACTTAATGTCACGAAAATAACGGGTTTTTGCTTGTGAAAAGTTGTGGGTGAAAAGTGAGTGAGAGAGAGAGAGAAGAGAGAGAGATTAGGGTTAGAATTGTTTCATTTGCAACATGCAATTTGAATAGAAAATAGAGCAAGCAATTGAATAGAAGACAACTTTATTTAACATGCAACTTTAGTTCATAATTACAATACTAGATAAATGCTTGAACATAAGTAAAGTAAAGCTTAAAAGAAGGGAAGAGAGAGATAGAGGGGACGGCGAGGCAACCACGGTGGTGGAGAGGGCTCCGTCGGCGGCTCATCGTCTCTGGCAATTACAAAAGGGCTTAAAGGTAGCTAGGAAGGAGATAAAACACTTGCAAGTGGAGTGAATGCCTTCCATGGGTGGTTGGAAGGGGTTTAAATAGGAAGAAGGGCTTTCCAAATGAAGAAGGGGTTTTAGCGACGTCCGGGACGTCGCTAAAACCCTTCCCAAAACGTCGGTGAAGGCCCTTGCCCACCGGTCGCTCACGCACGCCTTGTGCTTCTTCGCGCCTGATCCACGTGCGCACGTCGTAAGCCGTCCGATCGAAGATCAGACGGCTGAGATTCCGTGCGGGGCGTGAGCCTGGATCGAGCTGAGGCACGCGCATCTCCGTGTTATCGCGCGTGTCTGGTCAAGGCGCATCTGCAAGTGCCACGTCTTGCAATCGCGCACGTCCGCTACTGATCGGGCGGTCCAATTTCGCCCACGCGCGCCTTCGCCTTGCAATTTCCGCGCAACACGCTTCGAACCCGTGTCGTGTGAGCGCGGGTGAGCGCTTCGACCGCTGTGCTGCACCCGCTGCTTTGTCGCAGCGAGGGCGGACGTGCAAGCGGTTCTTAGTCGTTCGATCGAAGATCGACAGCTGAGATTCATCCTCCGGGTGAAGGCGAGATCGGTCGGCGATCTGGATGCAACGAGTGGGTGCCACATGGTGCACCGTGGGCCGTTGATCATCAAATCAACGGTCAGAACTTCTTGGGCCCATTGCGGGAGCTCTGGATGTCGGATTTGGCCGATTTTGAGTCCGTTGGACTCCGTTCGTCGCTCTGAATCCATCCATGCAGTCTGATTGCTCATCTGAGGCCTACTTTGACAAGTACTTATACAAATGGCCATTAATACTATTTTATAAGCAATCTTGACGTATGATGCGTGCAATGCTCCCCTTCTATTTATGATGTGTTATATGTGCATTTTGTTCTTAAGATGGACCCCATTTAACAGAATTATCACCCCAAGATGCAGTGTTATCAATTAACTATTCACTCTCGTTGAGGTCGAGCCTCGACTTTAGAGTTTGTGCAACAACCTGATCACATTGACATATCCTCTGATTCAGAACCTACTTCCCCTTCATCAGCTATGGATCACCAAGAAGATCAACCTAACCTTGAGCAACAATTCCATGATTTCCAAAATCGAATCAATGCCATCATCAATCCACCGTTGCATCCTCAAATGCGAGATCACTATAATCCCGCAGCGGTGGAGATCGAACCCCAAATCAACATTCCCATGGGAGGACCCAAGGTAGATCTCAAGCCTAGCATGCTTCATATGACCCCAAAATTTCATGGCTTGAACTTTGAGGATCCTTTCCAGCACATCAAAAACCTAAAACATCCGGCCCACACTTTTGGGGCCGATGTGCAGAATTAGGATGGATTACTCTTAAAGCTCTTCTCATTGTCCCTAGCTGACAAAGTCGCTCACTGGTTTCAAACTCAATCACACATGATCAACACATGGGGAGAACTTCAAATCGCCTTCCTACAAAAATTCTACCCCATTGGTCATACCAACACAATGTGGCACCAAATCACGCACCTCTCCCAAGGAGCGAGAGAATCTCTACATGAGGCATGGCATCATTTTTTGGATCTCATGCGTAAGTGCCCCCATCATGGAGTTTTGAAGTAGGAACAAGTCCAATCCTTTTACCATGGACTCCGTGAAAATATCAAGCTCTTTGTCAATGCAACTTGTGGTGGTAGCATCATGGGTCAATATGAGGACACGATTTGGGAAATTCTCGAGAACATGTGCGAGAACTCCCTGAACAATGAGTCATTGGATGCGTATGACCAGACGTCCACCCACGCATTGACAAACAATCAGGGGGTACATGAATCTCGAGGCCTTTCTGCATCCGTTGATCTAGAGTTGGTAGCTAGTCAATTGGACAAGGTCTCCATTATCAAGAAAAAGGTGGACGACATCACTCGTCATCTACACAAATCCACCTCTGCACCTCAAAGCACATATGCGCACCCGCCACAGGAAGGGAGGCTGCGTACAACATATACCACTCCCCGGGGATGGATGCATATCCACCCCCATCAAATTATGGCTTCTAAGGCAACTCTAGGTCAGCCCACCTCAGTTGGGGGAACTCTGAACCCCTTACCCTGATTATCTCAGAGCTCCTCAGACCTACGAGAATCTTCACGTCATCCATAATAATCCTTTCTCCAACACTTACAACTCTGGATGGCGTAATCATCCTAACTTTTCGTTGTAAGGCAATAACCCAAATCCAAGACCTCAATTTCAACCCCGACCACAGGCTCTACATCCTTATCAGCCCACCCAACCAAGGCCAACCCAAAATTTCCAATATGGACCACCTAAAGAAGATCATACATCTTTGATTCTTCAAACCTTGGTTGACATGCAGAAACAACACAAAGAAGACATCACTGAACTTCGTAATCAAGTGATCTAGCTGGCAAGCTCTCGCCAGCTTGGCACACTTCCTTCCCAACCTCTGCTAAATCCTAACAATATGTTGACCCAAAAACACATTGTAAACCAAATCCAAGGTCAAACATGTTATACCCAACCTGGTCCAACGACTCATACCTGCGTATTTTCTCCATCCACCTCAGCTGAGCCAAAATACACATGACTCACCCAACACCACCCTCACAGCAACAGCAAGGTCCGACTTTTTCCCACCCACCTCCCCACCATGATTGTGCTAAGATCAATGTTATGAAAGAACAGAAACCCATCCCTAGCCAATTCATTTCCCTATCCCAGGTCATATCTCACCTCTACACCAAAGAATTGTCAGAAAGTGATATAACAGGACCTTTGAGAAATGCACAAGTCACAATTCCACTACTTGATATCCTCAACCCAACCTTACCTAACTTACCCAGGAAGGAGATGGAAGAACAAACACCAGGAAAGGTAGTACTGTCTAAAAATATAAGTGCCATAATCTAAAGCAGTCTACCTCTTAGGAAATTTGATCCAGGCACCCTGCTAATTCCTTGCAATATCGGTGATACAAACTTCAAGCGGGCTGTGCTAGACTTAGGCATCTCAGTCAACCTCATCCCTACCAACCTATTTGAAAAATTACCAATTGGACAGCTAAAACTGACTCATGTCACTTTGCAACTAGCTGATCGAACCCTGATCACACCAATTGGGATGTAGAGGATGTGGTAATTAAAGTTAAGGATTTTAGCTACCTAGTAGATTTCCTAATTCTTGACATGGAGACACCACAGCAAATACAGGATATGCCCATGATTTTGGGAAGACCATTCTTGGCTACTGCTAAAGCCATAATCAAATGCGAATCAGGACATAAGATAATTGCCTCCGGCGATCAACATACTGAGATGAATATTTTTGAGGCAGCAAAAGGAAAATGCTTGATAGAACAACTAGGTTTTATACAGGATCTCATGACCATATCCTTATTAGGAAACCTAGAACCTGAATTGGAAACCTTTCACATCCTAGATGATGATCTAGTCAAGCATAATGATATGAGCACAATGGAGGTTTTCACATTTGAACTTGAAGATATACACAGAAATGTTCGGAAACATGGTGACAGATTAGATTCAGAGTCCATGGATATGGAGATCTTTTGTTTTGAGGACCATCAGGAATCAGGATTGGACGATATTAAGACCTCTCCAAGCATTCACCAGGACCACCAAGAACCAGGAATCAGGATTCACCCAGAATATGAATCCTTTACAGATTTCAAGTTTTATGATTCAAAAGGAACTCTCCAAGAATTCACTTTTTGGGATGAAGATTATAGGGAAGATTCATTTGAAGACCCAATCTATGAGTCATTTCTTGAGGAGATAATCTCAAACCCAAAAGAAAAGAATCACAATGACTCATTAGGTATCGATTTGATAGGTCACAAAGCATGAGAGGAACCATACATCTGGGGTACACTAACTAGACCCATTTCTTTTGAGCCTTGGAATCACCATAACCCTACTACAAAATCCCATGATCACTATACCTTCCAAATGTTCCCTTCGCAAAAACTCAAGAAAGATCATCCAGAAACAAATCAGCCTGACTTATATCAGAGATGTTTTGGAATGACTCTCCACCATGCTTCGATACTTATCTGTGGCCATCTAATTCTCATCCGTCATGATCAAATCATTCATGCAGTCAAACCATTCTACCTGAGCATATTGTGTTTGGCTGATGGCGTTAAACTCAGTGCTTAACGGGAGGTAACCCGTCATCTTTTTGAAAAACCCAAAACTCTTCTTGACATATCTTATGATGAACTCATATTGCACTTTAGAGTTCATCCATTAGAACAACCAACTCCACCTCTAGTACCCTTACCCGAGCTTAAAATCGTCCGCAACAATCACCTCGACCCGTCCACCCACCGAAAACCTATTCCAATGTACGATCTAAGTTGAATTCGAACTCACCTAATTTACAATGAGGACATTGCAAACGTAGGCATGGGAAGGTATTAAAGTGCAAAACATTGTGAGAATCACTTCATAAGAAAGGGTTTCATAAAAAAAAATTACATATTCCAAAAACCAAAAAAATAAAAAATTGTAAAAGAGAAAAAAATGGAGATGGGAGGAAATTGTGAAAGATCAATTTGCATATCATTTTTTAGGAGAAAAAGGGAGGTGATATAAATGTCAAAAAGGAGCACAATTTGAAAATAAAAAAAAGAGTCATTAGTAAAAGATTAAAGAATCTACTTAGTTCTAGGCTAAATCAAAAGAAACAAAAGACAAAAGTGTTAAGAGACAAAAGAGTTTAGTATGAACGTAGATCTTAGGCCTCTTGGGCTTGTGTTTAGGCTTAAAAATTTAAGAATTCGTTAAGATCTGGATAGTTTTCAAGAGGTTGGGGAAAATGCGAAGCTTAAGTATTAGGTCTAAGGCTTAGGGATTATTCGGCCTCATTAACTGACCTCTGGTTTACGGGACTCAGTAACCTAAGCTCCCAAATCCACACACAGTCTAGTTCAGTGTGCTTAACTATCAAAATCATGCAAAAGCATTAATTCTATTATGAAAAAGCTACCTAGATTAGGAGCGGCTGATCAACACAAGTTGATTTGAAAGAGTTCCCGACGTGGAAAGGCGGGAAATTTCCCTCGAAGATGCGCAATAACATACCGTCTCCTTGGTGCTTGTCCCCTAGGATATCTAAATATCCTACCAAGGGCATGTAAGCACCTTATGCTAGTTCAAGTTCCATGGGCGGCATTATCATGAAATGTCGATTGCCAGGGTTTGGATTTAGCTACAGAACGTCATGGGAGAGATTATCCCGAAATCTCGAAAGCCAGGGTTCTGGGGGTTGCCATGGGCAGTGCTATCTTGAAGCATCGATTGCTAGAGACCTTGCGAGGATTGATGGTAGGAGCTAGGAATCCGATACAGATCATGTTGTAAAGCCAATCCGAAGCTAGAAATAAAGAAAGAAAGAGAGAAAAAAACTTTCCAAAAATGAAAAAATCTTCAATCTCTCTCTTACAAAAATGCACTGCAAATTGAACCTGGGCTAAACATGTACAAGCACAAGTGCTTTAACTGCAGAGTTTAATGAACCTTAGGTTAGTTCTTGTGGGTCTTAGAAACCTTCGTAGTGGACTGAGGCTAAAGCTAGTTAGGTACGGTTCTTAGTTGATACTTGAGTACCTCTAGGCCTATTATTGGCATTCTGACCTAATCTACAAAAGAAAGCACACAACAAAAATCTGAGCATAAGAAGGCATGGTCTAGAATTAGAGTTAATTTCAAGAGATTTTGCTAAGGGATTAGCAAAAGCTAGGCATGGGGGTATGATTGGAACACCATCATGAGCCATAACTAGCTCAGTTTGATCTGATTAAGTCAATAAAAGCTCCTACATATCCATCAAAAGGTCTTAAGGGCACAAAACATTAATTTGAGAAGAAAATAAGAATATAGGGTTATTTCTATAATTTTACCATCATATCTTGAATGCAGGACAACCACAGGTTTTGCCAGGGGGTAATTAAGGGTCAAATAGTCTTAAATATCCAACAAGTGGGTTAATACAGACAGAAAAGAGTTTTCACGTGTTTTAAGAATTAAATGACTTCTGAAACCCTAAAAACAGATCCACTTAATTAACTGAGGCTTTGGTTAGGATAAAATTTACCTAAATCCTCTAAAATTCATATAAAAATACTCTCTAGGGTTTGGTACCTTCAATTTGACCATTAGATCCCATCTTGACCCAAAATAAAGTCTTTGACTGACATTTGCCTTAATTTATATTTTTGCATAAATTATCCAGTAAAACTAGGTCAAAACCTAAATCTAACTTCACCATTGGATTCCTTGGGTCCACATTAGGTTTATACCAAAACTTGGGCCCAATCTGAGATCATCTTGACCAAGTTTACATTTTGGTCCAATCAGACTCTTTTTATCTCATCAGATCCTTAGCCTTTTGAATTCCTTGCAAATGGCCCCCTAACTTAGTCATCATTTTCACAAAAATGTCCTTACCGCCATGAATCCTACTCCTACAAACTCCGACGACCTAAATTTGGCAAGTTCTTGATTCCTTGACGAATCCCTCTTAAATTTGAAAGGGAAGTTCGTCAAGGAATTCCCTTCCTTTTGTACCAATTCCCAAGTGTCGGATCTCACCTAATCTCTCATGCGAATCCTTCAAAGAGATGGGTCTCCTATTTCGGTGAACATAAGCTTCCAAGCTTAAATCGACCTCCTAAGCCCTATATAAGCACGCCCAGGGTTCGGCCAAACTCTGAAGCTAGATTTTGACCGGAAACTCCCCATATTCTTCCTCCCTCTTCTAGTCTAAAGGCTCCTCGAGCTCTGGCGACCTCTTCTATCCTCATTCCTCATTCATTCGCAATACCGGCGATGGATTTGCCTTCCTGATCCTCCTCCGTGTCACGCCATACCAGCAAGTGCTTCTATCTCCATTGTTGTCGTTCTTCCCCCACTGGAGTCACCTTCGTCTCCAGCGCCGGCAAAACCGCAACTGGCATCACCTCTACCCCTCTTCATCCACTAATCACCTAGATAAGTTTCCTAACTCCTATACTTTATTCACACACCAACCACACTTCATTTCGACCATCGTATCACACCAACCACCTTCACCTTCCTCCGCTCCGACCAGACCTCCAGTGAGGCTCCCCACTCATTCCACTACTCCAAATGCCTCTCCAACCACCTCACGACCTTCGCCACATCACCCTCTTCAAAACCCCCACACTATTTCGCCCTATTATGCCTTCACACCCTTCACCAAACATCGCACCTTCGCCCTTCACTTTCCGCCACCGTTCGACCACCACAGTCACCTTCATGACACACTGCACACACCACCACATCCGCCGTGCTACGGTGAAGCTTGCTGAACCTTCTGACAAGGCCGCAAGGTTGTGTTCTTCATTTTAGGTCTTCTCTCCCTCGACCGCTATTACAGGAGCTTCGAACGAAGCTTGAAGCCTTCTCCAGCTGCACAAGCTCCAGGTGATACGCCCAGGATGTGCAGAGAGGTTCCAGGTAGAGTTCCAGGTCTTCAATTGGCACCCACATCTGCTGCTACTGCTCCAATTCCGTGAAGGCAAGTAGCTGTAGTTGCACGCAGAGGAAGGGAGGTGAGATAGTCCCACCTCGGAAGCTGACGAGTGCTCGCACCCACATAAATTGAAAAAGTCGCATAGGCTTATCGCCTCAGCAAGCACAGCGGGTGAGGTCCCTGATAATGAATTTTACGTGGTTTGTAAAATACGTCGTTGTAACATGCACAACCGATCAACTCTTAAATTTATAAACCTAGATAGTGGGGTATCTAGGGTTGTCCAAGGAGGCCAAAAGTTTGTAAAAAAAATACGTCTCTTGCTTAGAAGTGAAATTCACCTTTCTTTTTGGTCTTTTTAATTTATATTTTTTTAGGATTTTGAAATAACAAGCATTCGTAAAGTTGTTGACGAAGAAAAAGGCTATCTAAACCTAATCCACTAAACTATTGCTAGAGTGACAAGAAAGGCCTCTCCCTAAGCTCACTTAGTCACGTGGGGGCCTAGAGTAATTAGGGAGAGGGAGTGAAAAAGTGCTAGATCAAGATAAAAAAAAACAAATGCGACAAGAATTTAAAAGAAGGCAACTTGAATTGAATTGAACTTGTTCTACACAAAACACATAAAGGAAAGCTTCTAGTTTACTTGACATGCAAGAAGATAAAAATAGAAATCCTCTAAGTGAATTGGTGAAGAAGATAATGGCTTCTTGCTCTAAGCCTGGTTGCTCCCGGGCTTGAAAAGAGTCCTCCAACTCCTTCCTTGTAGAGCTCCTTCAAATGGTGCCCTCCAAGGTGGAAGCTTCCACCTTAACTTTCCTCCTCCAAGGGTGGGCATGCACCACCCTTGCTCCTCCTTGCCTAGTCGTCCTCCTGGTGGGGATGTGCTCCTTCTCCTTGGCATGGCACAAGGGAGAAGGAATGGGCAGAAGAAGGCACCAAGGGGGCAGGTGATGTGCCCCCTTAATCTTCTTCTCTACTCCTTCTTGGATGTAGATATGAGGTGGGTATAGGGTAAATTTAACTAAATGGAGGATGGGAAAATGTGGGTAATTAGGTGGGTATATATAGTGGTGGGGAAGGGGTAGTTGGCGTGGAGGTAATGGGTGGCTATGATGGAGTTTGGGATGGTGGTTAGGAATCCTAGTGGAGATCACTTGGCACCACCTTAAAGGGTGCAAGCGGGGGTAGTTATAGGTTGAATCCACCCCTTGGTGGACGTCCATGTTGGAAGGATGCCACCATTTTGGTGACAAGGGAGGTGGTTTCTAGAAGGAAGGGTAGGTGTATGGTGGTGATGGCTTGAAGGGGTATGTGTAGGGTTAAGATGAGGGAATTTTTGGAGGGAAAAGTTGGCACCAAATTAGGGGTAGTTATAGGTGGTTTTGGCACCAAAAATAGGGTGTCTTTTGGTGGTGGTGATGGGGTGAAGAGGTGGCTAGGTGGTGGCACCAACTTGGAGTAGATGGAGATAGCTTAGTTGAGCTTAGGTGGGGCTTAGTTGGTGGAGCTAGTTAGGTAGGGTTTTAGGGTGGTAAATGCTAAGGGAGTTGGAGGCTAGCTAAGCTAGCTTAGCTAGTAATGGAGTAGAGGAGGAGGCAATGGGAGCTAAGGTTTGAAGAGAGGAGTTGGACAGAAGAAGTCTAGAGCTGAAATGGAGTTGACAGCTACTGAAGAGGGTGGCATGGAGCTACTCTAGTTGGCTTAGCTTGCTAGTTCTTTGCTAGCTGCTAAGCCAAGCTAAAGTAAGTTGGCTTCTGCTATGAGGAGTTGAGGTGAGATGGGTTTGGTGCTCCCGGGGAGGATCAAGCTGGTTGAGGCAGCTAAGGTAGCTTAGCTCAACTGAGTTGAGCCAAGCTAAGTCCTTTGGAGTTGGACTTGAGCTTCTTAAGCTAAAATGAAGTCATCTACAGCTGGCTGGAGTTGACTGGAGCTGGATCAAGTTGGTCCTGAGCTAAGGTGAACTCCAGTCAACTTATCTGAGGTAGCTAGAGCTCCCTGTGAACTAATGGGAGCTGAGATGAGCTAAATTCAGCTAAGTTGAGCTAGATCTGAGTTGACCTAAGCTAGGGTGAGCTAAGATGAGCTCTCTTGAGCTACCATTCAGTTTAGATGAGATGAATGGATCTAGGATGAGCTAACCCTAATTCAAATGAGCTGAAATCCAACTATGGTGAGCTGGATCTGGCTAAGTTCCAGCTAATTTGGGCTTCTCCTTCACCAGTTGCCTTCATGAGTGCTAGGATTCTAGGGATCTGGCAATTTGTATATCCCTAACACTCACAAAAACACATTAAAAAGATAATAAAAAGTGCAATGCATGCCTATCATAATTAATGCCTAAATGCAGCCCAAAAACCCATTTACGGAGCAAAATCCTAAGAGATAGGTTTGTTTTAATCCATAGGAATGATGATAAACTGGCGTTTATCAATCCCCTCACGCGCCCTCATGCGCCTCGCCCGTGACACCTTACACGCGGGTCTGGCCGATCCGATAACCCACCTAACCTAAGCACTCCTCAACTGCCACTCACGGCCGACAGCCCTGGTTCTAGGTGTACTCTACCCGAATACCTGATAACTAGAGGCCCTGAGAGGGTGGATCCCAGAGAGAAAAGGAGAGGAATGCACGTGGGGGTAGGGGATTTTGCTCTCAGGACCAACGGTAGACACTTAGTCGTTTAAAGAACCTCCCCCTTGCGTATGAAGAAGGAAAAAGGAGAGGAAGCCTGAGCAGTAGAGAAGGAAGAGAGAAGGCATAGCCAAAAGAAGAAGAAGAAGGAAAGAAAGAGTAGCTGTAAAAGAGAAGGGGCATAGAAAAGAAGAGAAGAGGAAGGGTGCCCTCTCGGCACTATAGCAGCGAGTGATTTAAGCTGTCTGACCAAGCTAAATAGACATCTGAGCATCATTTGAAGTGCACTGTGCACTTGTATTACGTGGCATTTAATTGCTTAGTGCTATTTAGTTATTTGATATAAATTGTGAGGGGGTAATTGGTGATTCAAATCACCATTTTACCCCATTTTTTTGCATTATCTGACATTCACTTTCATTCATATTTGCTTGGAATTTTATTGATTATATATTTGTGTTGAATTGCAATCTTGAGAAGAATTTTTGTCAATTGCTCCCTATGTTCGATCTCGGACTTTCATTCGAGTAATAAATTCTATTTGTTTTTCTCGTTGATTTGATGTATACTACAACGCGACAATTTTTAAAACCCATTTTAGAGCGAACAACACACATGCAATGCGAAAATAAGAATTGGATGCAAAGATGGAACGATATACCTGACTCCAGCAATCTCTGTGCAGATATGTACGCAATGCAAAAATGAGATCTAACGTGCTAGTCAGTCACTCCTAAATGCACACACCTAAAGGCATGCAACTTCTAAACAGGCAGCTCGATATTTTTCTCATTTTGTTTTAGAGGCAAGCAAGCATATCACCACAAATAAATAGCCCTAGTTGCTAAAGAACGTCGGGATAGACCCCTAAAAATTAACCCTGATGCTACATGGGCGAGAAGATAGAAATGAAATAAAATTTACGACGAAGGAGAATCCCCTGTGAAAGTGAGATCCAAGTCTGCTTCTCTTCGTGTCCTCTCTGCATGTGTGGGCATCGCTCAAGGTTGACATTGTCGCTCAGCTACACCTATCGTCTCGTCAGATTCCTCGCACAGAAAAAGTAGAGAATGGTCAACTAAATGCGCACCTCAAAATAGACCAGAAATAAAATTAGGTGAACCTATTGCATCCATTGCCTCCCCGACAATGGCACCATTTAAATGGGAGATTTTTGCTTGTCAGAAAAATATGTCGTCGCAGTAGGAATCGCGTAGTGGAAAAATCCTTAATAAAAAATATTTAACAGTCAAACTAACCATAAAAGTTAGGTTGTATCCACAGGGAGGAACGACTGCAATAAATTCATGAATAATTTACCCTTATATTTGCCCAACCATGTGCGGAATCCATGCCCGAATCTGATGCAAAATGAGATGAAAGGAATAAGTCAAGTATGTAAGGGTTATGTACACAATTTTACCTTAATAAAATAATCCACAATGGCATGTAACGTAATTAGACTTCAAGACATTGGACTTTCTCCTTTAGGCTTGATGATATTTCATGCATTTATGTAGAGACCTAAGTTAATATATAAGGATATGAATGCATGGGACAATAATGTGGAAACTTGAGGGCAAGGGTGCAATTTCAGATGAATAAATTCATATGTGGCAATGGAAAAACATGTAAATAATAATGTGGCTTTCACTATAGCAAAATAGGGGACTTCGTTCCCTTGTGCGTGCAAGGAGGATGCACAGCTGGAAACAGGAAGCTTCGAGGAGGTCGAGTGGGGCGAGGCCAATCCGATGGAGGTTGCGATGAGGAGAACGGTGGCCGATGGCGGCTGCCGAAGAGGAGGAACCCGCCGACGGTGGTAGCTACTCACTGACGAGCGTAGGCTACAAGAGTTGTTGCCGCATGCGTGGGTGAACTCGGTGCGGTGTGGGCATGACGGCTATGGGTTGCATGCGAGGGCGCATACAACCTGTTGTTGATGGTTAGCGCTGGTGGTGCACAATGAGGGCGCGGGGGCACGGGAGAAGGATGCTGACGGTGGTACATGGCCATAGGTGGCATGCACATGCGGCGGCAGAAGTGGATGTTGTCTGGACATCCAGGAAGGTTCCTGAACCACTTAAACAAAGGGGAGTCAGTGGGCGCGTGACCTGAGGTGGGTGTTGCTCAGGAGAAGGTGAACGACCGGCGAGGTTGCATGACAACTGTTGTCGAGAGGGGGATGTCAGAGCGTGGTCGAGGAGACTGGCATAGTGGTCGCAGTCGACTGGAGTCCACGATGGCGTGGTCGAGTTGTCAAGGCGAATGCAGTTGATGACAAGTCATCGTAGATGGGGATGCCGATGCTATCGCCACCGACCATGGTGATGGGAATGCCACGGGCAAGACGCGTGGTGGTGTAGAACTTGCGGTGAAGGAGTCAGCTCTATGCTCAGAGAGAGGACTCTCCTCATGAGGAGGGAGAGATGGTCCTTCCAACCACCTCCTTCCTTGTTTATAAAGAGAGAGAGAAAAATAAAAAATAAGGGAATGAGAGAGATTTGAGCAATCCTATCAGAGGGTTTCTTTCCCTTTTTTTTCTTTTTCTTTTCCTTGTGCGTGGCTTTCCAAAGCCCCCTATGGGATGGGGAAAGCTCTAATTTGGAGAGAGCCATCTCCTTCCCAAAAGGGCCCAAACTTTATCATCTTGAGTAGACAAAATTGGAAGCCAAAGAATTAAAGAGGTTCTTTCCTTTCTCCCATATGACAAATTAAATCTCCGAAGATGGCATTCTAAATTTAGGTATGATTTTGTCCAGATTGCCCCTTCCATAATTACCCCAATTCAATTGATTAAGATGTAAAAATTGATGCAATGCATGGAATGATAATTTTGCAGCTTTATTAATTTTATCCATGCAATGCATAATTCATATTACATTTTCATTCCAACAATGAGGTACTTAGTCTCTAATTTAGTCTACTAACATGAACTTATCAGTACTTGGAACCTAGGTGGGGCACCTAAGTTCTACACATGCTTGGGGTTTGGGACAGGTTGGGAGGGCAAAACTCCCTGTGCTCTAGTTTCCTATAAGTTCAGCACCTAGTTGGCAAGCGCCTGTATGAGGCCTAATTGTTGTTCTTGCATCTGTTGCATACTATTTTTCATTTCTTTTCTCAACTCCTCTATCGGTTCAGTTCTTGGTGGAGGGTGAGGGGAAACACTTATTGGTTGATGAACATGTTGAGAGTATTGTTGTTGAGGTGGGAATGTCTGCTGCCTGGTGTGTGTGGGTGCGACATTCCCATATTGTCTGGACTGGTGATGTGGATAAGGCGAAGATTTTTGTGTATTTCCAGTCCAAGAAAAGCTTGGATGCTGGCACCACCTAGGATTATATGTCTCAGAATGTGGGTTGTTATGCCCATATCCATGAAGTGCACTGACATCCTTGTAGGCCGACGATGTCTGAGACATCTCATTGTATGAGTCAAGGCTCATATCATCTCTATACAGGTGCGCCTAGTCAACAGACGCCAGCTCAAGATTGTTCACAAGCTCCCTATAGGAAGGAGCCCATGAAGAAGCCACAGAAGAATAGATAGATGCATCCCAAGTAAGAAGATGAGGTCTAGTAGGAGGTACTCGGGATGGAGCAGTAGATGGAACAACTGACAGCACAGAAGATGCAACCCTGAATCTCATGACACAAGATTGACTAAGCTTGTCAACCTTCTTATGCAAGAGATCCATACTATCCAGCTTCTTCATAATAATGTCCATATTAGCTCAGGCTAACTTGGCCTGGGCCTCATGGATCGATACGCGTTGCTGGGTAGGGCGTGAGAATTGGCTCATTGATGTGGCATTAAGACAGTTTCCTCCAAGGACTTGAATAACTCAAAGGCTCCTGCCTCATCCTTGGCAAGGAAGTTCCCACTAGACACCAATGTGTCTCATCCAGCCCATGATAGAAGATCTGGGAAAGGTGCCAACGAGGCACCCCGTGGTAAGGACACTTCCTCAGAAGATTATGAAAACGCTCCCAGGCCTCATGCAACTTCTTACCCATCTACTGCGTGAAAGTCGTGAAGGCATGCCTCATAGCATTAGTGCGACCAATAGGAAAAAACTTCTAGAGGAACTCCCTATGTAGCTCTTCCCAGGTATAGATCGGTTTTCCTATTGTCTTGAACCAATAGGAAGCTTTATCCCTTAAAGAGAAAGGGAAAAGATTCATGAGAACAATCCCAATGCTACATTCCTGGGTCGGATTATCTCAGCAATCCGACTTAGGTCCTCGAGGTGCTGGTATGGATCTTCATTTGAGTCACCATGAAAGTAAGTCTGAATCAAACTTATCATATTAGGCTTGAGATCAAATGCATCACCATTTGCGGACATCCAGACCTGGGATAGCACATTATGTGCAGCCAGATCGTAATGGTCCTGCAGTTGTTCTCTACATGGGGGATTTTGCATTCTATCTAAAGCAGTGGGAATGGCATCTAACCGTAAATGGTTCTGCTATCCTGTGTAGCCAATCTCACCTCAACCCAAGCCATCACTTGGGTGTCATTCTCCTCAAGGGGAGGAAGTGGACGGTTTTACTCAGCCATTGCAGCTGAGGAAGAAGGAAGAGAAGAGGAGATAGCAGAAGGAGAAGTAGGCAAGAGGTGTCTCCCACGTACAATAGATAGCCACCTTGGGTGAGGCTCCCAAGGACCAACTAGGATAGGTCTTAGAGACCTTCTACCGTACATAAACAGCATAAGGGCTGGTTTAGTGACTTAGGCTAAAATACTTCTAATTAAGGTGAAGGAATTAATTAGATACTTAACCCTTCTTAAATAAGTTTCTAACCTAGTTATTGAGGTATGAATGGAGGCACTAAGATGGAATGTAAACCCTAAAGTGAAAGCCTAGGGTTTATGCTTCTAAGTTTTTAGCCTGCAGACCTTGTTCTTGGACAAAATGACTCTCTGGAATAATTTAGAAGTCCAAATAGTATGAAATTTTTTATACCACTTCCTTTTTCAATTAGATTTTCAGAGAATATTTTTCCAAGATTTTATCAAATCCATACAAATAGTTGTGAATTTTCTACTATCATGGGTTCAAATAGGTCGGTCAAACCCCTATTGATTAATGCGAGTTAAATCAGTATCAAAACTATCTCAAAAATTTTGGAAAATTTACTTGACATAGTATATTTGAGTGACTTTCAAATGCTATAAATTTCAGCTCAATCTCATTTGTGTAGTGGTCGGAATAATTCTTCAAAGTCCAAATAGAGTATGACGAAATCAGGTCGGACCCGTGTAGTGTGTGCATTTTTACAAATTCCACGGATAGAATTTTCTTGTAAGTATGGTGACAATTGAAAGATAATTTGGTTGTTGAACTACGATACAAATTTCAAAAGTTTTGATGGTCTAGATTTTCAGCCATCGAATTTTCAAAATAAGATTAAAGTGCTGATCGAATTTGTTAAAAATAAGATAAGAGTGTTGAAGAGATAAAATATTATTAATAATCACCTTTGATAAAAAAATATCAAAAACATGATAAAAAAATTAAATTCGAAATTTTAATTTTATTTATATATTTTTTATATTTTATATTTTTTTTAAAATAAAAATTTTAAAACAAATTCAAAACAAAGTATAAACTCGACCAAATCAACTTAACAACTTAAAGGAAACTTTTTTTCTAAGTGGAAATAAAATTTCAAAAGGAAAATCTATATATATCTGCTTCTTCAAATATGGATCAATGTGTGCAAAGATCTGCACCCGCTTCGTACCTACACACATAAAAATAGACACAACACTACTAGTTAGATATCAATTTTGAAATCGTCGTCCTTCCCAACAAGGGTGCCAATATGTTTGGCGTAAAATCATATTTTTTAGAATAATTTCATCGTAGTATATCACAAAAATATATGGACAAATAAAATATAACGAGAACTTGGTAAGTCCCGATTGAATTTAGGGAGGCGAAAAGATGTAATTTTGAAATCGATATCTTAACTTGACCCCTAAACTAGACTTTACTCCTAAACGTGACGGATTTCCTACACAGCGAACTCTCCGGTAGCAATCTCAAAATATAATATCATCGTATAGTAAAGGTAGATGTAGCAAGTGTACGTGTAGCATTTGTCATGATATTCTTTTAAAATGTAAACGCTGTCGAGATTATTTTAATGTAACATATAATCATTTGCTTGTGCAGTAACTGTCATGAAAACATATGCATATAAAAAAAAGTTTTTTTAATTTTTTTATTTTACATTTTTATTATTTAAAAAATAAAAATCTATTCTAAGTAGAACTATAAACAATAAGATCCCAGCAAAGCAAATCAACTTTATTCAAAAAATAGTTATGGAGGCTTTTTATCCATAGTTGAATGCTTGATTAGAATTACTAAAACTACTAGAATATGATTAGAACAAATACAACTAGGACTACTAAAAAGCAAGTAGAGAAAATTAATGAAAAGGTTATTCTAAATAGATCTACTAGAATAAGGATATCAAGGAGTGATCCTTGGTGACGTTTGTTGGACATGAAGGTACTATAATAGTACACCAAGGACAGCATTGGTGGTAGACGTGCATGAGAAAGCTGGAGAGGAAGGAGGTGGCCTTTGGTGAGAGGAAGGGGAAGAAGACGGAGGAGGGGAGGGGTAGCCTACGGAGGATTAATTGAAAAAGACAAAACAAAGAATTGAGAGAGGGAGTCCGGTGGCCTTCGGTGGAAAAGGGGACGGAGGAGGAGGGGAGAGGGCGTTCTCCTATTCGGTGCTACCTAGAAAAGAATTGAGGAGGTTCACGGCGCGGGATGGGCATAGGATGGACGCTTTTTCATTTTTCTTATCTTGGGAATTCGTTGGGGCGGGTGGGATACGGCGGATTGGATTCTTTCTTTTTCGGCAGGAGGGTATTGAATGGGAATTGGTGTTGGAAGTACCGTGGGAGGGTATACATTGGCCTTCGGTGGAGTTTTTTTCTTTATTTTTTAATAATAGGAGGGGATAAAATGTAACTTGGTCGGGATTTCGGTGGGATTGGCTGTGGGAAATAGAATAGTTGCTAAAAATAGGATTTCTAGAATATTTTTCTTGCTTGTGTACGTGATTGTGTGCGTGGGTGTTGTTGGGATGGGTTTTGCAAGGGATAAGGTGGGATTGGGTTGTTTTGAGTAGATATGTGCGGGTATGTGTAACTTAGATGTGCATTGGTATGCATGGGTATGCATGCATGTGTATGTGTGGGCATGTTTAAGTTACTTAGGTGGGTATGTATGTGTATATGGGTTTAGGTGATTTTTAAATAGGTTTCCTAGGATATGTGATAGATTCCCTGACTCAAAAAAATTAAACCCGTTCGATTGATTTTAAAAATAGTAACTCGAGAGTACCTCCAAACGTTCAAAAGAGTGGTCGGACATCTTATACTTTAAAATTGGATGTCTGAAGTGTGGATTGGATGTCCAATTCTACGTCGGTATTAGAGTTGGCTTCTAGCGGGTATTTCTACATAAGTCGGACGTCTAGAAATGTGCTGGAAAATGAGTTTTAGGTTTTCCATGGTATGTTTGGGTTCCTAAGTGCTTAGGTATTCTAAATAGGTTTTCGGCACTAGTTTCCTCAGGTTTCTAAAGTTTAGGGTAGGGATAGGGATAGTGTGGATAGAAATATGGATACTGTTATCCATATTTTAGGTTCTAAGGCTAAGATGTCCTAATGGAAGTGATTTTTGTAGGTTCTACCGAAGGTGGGTGAGATTTGGTAAAATGAAATAATGAGAAAATATAAATCACAATCACACAAAATGCAATCTCACAAAGCACGCGTATTTTTAGGTGGAAATCCAAACTCGAGCAAAAATCGTCACCTAAGCCTCTCGACTTAGGATTTTTCGATCAAATTCATTATCCGAACTACTTAAAATGAGGGTAGTTCAACCTCAATAAAATCGACGCTACTTTGAACCCAAGGGTAGCGTACCTCAAAACCCTCCTCACGAGAAGAATTTTATCTCGTGAGAGAGACAAGAATTGGTAAAGCGAAACCCAACAAAGACAATTACAATATCCTCTAGAGCCTCAAAGTAAATGTCTTAAACTTAGCTTCTATAAGCAACGGGTACTTCACTGAGATGGGAGTGAAGTGCGCAGCGGATCGGTACTCTTGGACAAAGATTGTGTAGATGGGAGAGCAATGACACTTCTAGCACTTGGAACTTCTCTTTCAAAGACACAATATGAGTGGAAGTAGTTTCTCTAGGTGTGTATAACAAAGGAAGGGTCATCTTCTATTTATAGATGGCTTAAGAAGGGTTTAGAAGGCCTTGGAAAACTTCTATAGCCATTGGGAATAAATCCAAGGCAAATCAGGTCAAAATCAGGATCATTTATAATTCTAACAAGGTTTTCAGACGTATGGGTCATCGTCTAATCTAAGTATCGATCGTCTGATCTAGAAGAAAGATCTGATCAGGGTTGGATCAAGATAGACATCTAAGAATGCTATTTAAGATGTCTAGGACAATAATCAAACGTCTAATTATGGAAGGGTTGTGCTCCTATTTTGTCCAAACCTAAATAGGGTTCTAGGATATAGTTGTTCAGACGACAGGTCGGACGTCTAGAAAGCCAATCTTCTACAAGAAGTGATTTGCCGAGGCTCAAACGGCTATAATTATCTGACAAAAGTGATTTGGGTCAGATCTTAGCCTAACGTCTATTTATCAGATGTCTGGGATGCTCTATGGACATCTGGAAGTAGATGTAAATCATATTAAGGGTTAATCTTCAAATATTAAGTTTGACAAGCCAACGGTCCTCTAGTTGGACGTCTAGCAAAGTCCTCAGACGTCTGGACTATGGGCTGGATGTATAAAGGTGGCAGACAGAGAGTAGGTTACCAGCCTAAGTGTTTTGGATGTCTGGTCAAACAATCAAACGTCTTAAAGTCCAAGATCAGACGTCTAATGTCCAGATTGAATGTCCAATCTGGTTGTTTAAAGCCTATTTTGGTTTTCTGATTTAACTAAGAGTTTGTTTAAGTGTCCTAGGGTACTGTATGTGTTCCTAAGACTATTGTTTGTTACTTTAAGCTCTATAACAATTAATCTAAGCAACTAAAGAGCAAAGAATAAATAAAAGATACAAAATACAATAACAGAATAAGCTTCTATCCTATTCTTCTTCTCCATACTTCTTTAAGCTCTCGCTCCAAGCGAATCTCCTCCATCAAGCTCCTCCAATCCACCATAGACGTGAGCTTGAGCTCCTTCACACTTGTATCCATTTGCATTTATCCTAAAACTATAACTCAAATGCAAATATTAAATAACAAGTGTTTTGTTATCATCAAAATCAACGATCGAGGTGCTCTTGTACCAACAATCTCCCCATTTTAATGATGACAAAAGTACACATAATAATCCAAAAAATTCTCCCCCTTTTTGATATTATCAAAAAGCTTTAATTAATTCCAATTATTTATCCTATACTCCCCCTTAATACATGCTCTTCTAATTTACTCCTTTTGACATAACAAGATAGCTATTCATTTCATCCATTAACTCCCCCTTTCTAATGGAAATGTTAACGGGCTATCGAGGAGTTTTTAAGTTCTTTATTGTAGCAAAACCTTCTAAATAGCTCAATCAACATCTAAAAGTTATAAACTCAAAATCAAGAAATGAAGTCTGAGGTCGAACACATGGAGCAAATGTGGAATTCATGTGCTAATCTTTAATTGCATATAAATGAGCATCATAATCGAAGCGCAAAAGAGATATTCAATGAAAAATATCTACTCAAATTGATATTCAATTTAAGCATGAGTATTTCAATAGATCACAATGATAAAAAAAAATTTAAGATAAAATAATGATGATTTAGATCACCAATTATCAGCCTTAATTAAGCATATACTAACTACTCAAATATACTCAAATATATGAACAATATCCTTCAATCAGAATGCCATGCAAGATAAGTAACCAAATGTTTCCATAGTGGCCTTAGTCTCTCAAAGCTTTAGAATTCAGACGACAGAATCAAGCACCAGACAACTTAAATGATCAAGGCTCTCAAAGTCTTCTTTGTTTTTCTCTTCTTCTTCTGCTTTCCTTCTCTTCAGGTTCTCTCTCTCTTCTTCTTTCTTCACTTCTTTCACGAGCCCTTTCTTTCTTCTCTAAGCCTTTTCTTCCTTCATAGCACAGGGGATCAACTTCCTTCAGCGATAAAGTGTTAGCTGCATACATAGAGGAGCAAAACCCTTCCCCACTCTCTCACAAACCCAGCACATAGTCGGATTCATACTCCAGTATGCGGGTCTCAAACAGTGTCCAGGCCTGCGTGCATGGGTCATAGGCGAGGAGTGGCATAGGCGGGTTAATGAGTCTGTGTGGGGGTGTGAGGGACCGACCCCTCAAGTGTCTTGGGCGAAGAAGCTAAGGCACGAAAATAATTTATTCGCTGCAAAGTGCTTGCATCCCCATGATGTGGGACTATCTGTTGGACTTTTCTTCACACAGTAGCAGCATATGGTGCTTCGCTAATTGGGTGAGCTGCAGCTTCTGGGTCTTCCATTGAAGGACCTGGGAAGGGTTTTGGGAGTGATGTGCATGGCCTGGAAGTGGAATTGAGGGCAATTGTGGCCGAAGAACTATGTTCGTGGTTGGAGACAGAGGCAGCGGTAGCGACGGACGGCAAGTACCTGAAAGCAAAAGAATGGCCTCACAGCCACATTAAATAACCTCAGGAGCTTCGCCAGGTGTTGGTGAATGTGGAGGTGGGTGTTTCGTGGCATGAGAGGGTGTATGGGGGAGGATGGTGATGGACATGAAGTTGCAAAGGTGTGGTGTTCGGTGGTGGTCGTGAGAGGATGAAACGACGAATAAGTAGAGGGGTTTTGTGCGGTGAGGTGAGGCGAAGGTTTTAGAGGTAGAGCGAAGCGGTTTGGTGGTGCATAGCACGCTCGCGGCCTTGCCAGAGCTTGGCTAGAGCGAAGGAAGATGAAGGGGTAGGCAAGTGATCATAGGTCAAATTGAAGGTTTAAGGGGATGAAAAGAAAGTAGGGGGAGAGGGAAACCTAACTACACTAACCTAATTGGCTGAAAGGGGAGGATTCCCACGTCGGTGTGATCGTCGGATGTGGGGAAGATGAAATCTCCGGTGGGCGAAGCAGCGATGACGAGGGGAGGTAGGCAGCGCTCGCTAGTATCGCGACGCGTGGAGGAACAAGAGGAAGTTCTCGCCGACTATTGTCTGTGACGGCGAGTGATAAGTCCACTTTAGTGGATCATTATTTGGTCTAAGTACTCTTTTATTAGTTATTCTTAGTTGTTAATTAATTAGAAGTTATATGGTAATTCACCTTAGTCTGCATATAATTGTATGCATAAATTTTACATTTAATAACTTGTGGTATGGTAACATAATTAATTTGATGGATGCAGGCTAGGTGCAAGAGTTCAGAAATCCATCTCTGCATCTATAGGACGTCTGGAGATAAGGTTGGACGTCTGAGAGTCGCCATCATGAACTTGCTGATTCCACACTTTTTAAGACATTTGGAGTATTGCTTAGGCATCTGATGAAGATACTGCAAGATGTGCGCTTAACTGATCGGCTCAACATACCGCCAACCCAAGGTGACCGTGCGTCTCGCAACCTCACAATAACAACCTCTTCAAATTGCCTCATCGCTGAGACTGTTGGAGAGGATCTCGGTGGAAGAAACAAACTGGAGAGGCGTTTAAAAGAAGAGGCACAGCCATCATCTTGACTCTCTCCATCTCCCTCTTGGCGAGGATCTTCATCGCCTCCACCACCGGCACTGTCGCCGGAGCGTGCACGGTGGCTAGAGCGTACTCCTCCTTTCAATGCTGCGTACATCATGGTGGTTCCTAGTGACAGCGACTACCATCACCATCTTCCTCATCTTCCACCTACACCTTCTCCACCAAAAATCTCCCTTGACAACATAACCCACACCCATCACCATGCCCATCACCGTGACCACCACCTTCGTTCCTCTCTTCTTTGACGAGAACATCACCACCATTGCCATCCAGACCACCACCACCAACTTTTCCTCTCCGCTAGCAACAGGGAGAAGCCTTAGCACTCCTCTTCATTTTCTTCTTCACCTTCTCCACCACACCACATGCAACCCCCACCCCCCCTACCACAAAGAACCCATCACCATGACCATCACTTCCTCCACTACTCTCAACCAATCGACCTTTAGCCTCACGAGCACAACCCTCGGTCTGCAGGAGTCCACACAGCCAGCCCAGGAGGCTGACGAAGCATTAGCGTCACCGCCAGCACTCACCCCCAGCACCTACTATCACCGACCTTCCAATGCTCCGGTGGTCTACCCTGGCCATCATCTCCGATGCCAACACCACCTACAACCACCATCGCCACCAGCACACTCGCTGCATGCTCACCATCGATGCTCTGCCTCCACGCGCAACCCACAGTTGTCCGTAGCAACCCATCTCCAGTCGGCCAACCTCCTCATCATCTGGTCATCAGCGACCAGATCTAGCCATGCCTCCAGCGTCAACACAAAGCCCTCATCGAGATGCGTCTTCCCCCAAAGTAGCACCTCAACCGAAGCTCCCCCACGCGCGCACAAAGGAGAGAGAAGGATTCCTCTATTTCTCATCTCATTAATAATTACCATATATTCCATTGCAAAGTTCACTATTCACTTATTTAATGAATTAATTTATTGATGTGAATTTGCATAGATATCCTTCTACTCAGTCGAAATTACTTGTGGTTGAATGTCTCTCATGAATGAGATAGAGTATGTCATATTGATTATAGTAAACAAGCTCTATTCTATTAGAGATTAATATTTACGATGATTGCCATTACCAAGATCACTAATTAACAGGATATTATTTTGTGGTGAGTTTGCATATAAACACCTATATTCTTCATTAATTACTTAGAATGATAACTTATGTTAAGAATGAATTGCACGAATTAGTATGCGCACCCGTTAAGTCTGCCAAATAAACGAGGCACCATTCTCTAGTTTAATAGGCTATTTCCTCCCTGTGGACACAACCTAACTATTTTCGTGGTTAGATTTTGAATATTAAATATTTTGAAAAGCAATTTTCAACCATGTGACTACATACAACAATGCGACATTTTATTTTAAAATTTTTATCAAAATCAAAGATCGCTCTTTCATATGGTACCGTTGCCGGGAAAGAAATATGCCTATTAATTTTTTCAGGAAAATTTTATTATTTTTATGTTATTTCTGAAGCTTTTCTTGCTAACCTTGTTTCTATTTGCATGTAAAAATGAACGAACGCGATAGGAGTGCACGACAGAGATGAAAATTTTGGTGGACCTTGACGTCACCTAGAGGGCAGTAATAGGAGCATGTGGGCCTTGATCCCATACGAGTGGAAGGAGGATTGGCGATAGAAGACCTATTTGCTTCTTTTATATTTAGATTAGGCTAGTGATGGGAACACCATCATGAGTCCTAACTAGCTCATTTTAACCCAATGAAGAGAATAAATGCTCCTACATAACCAACTGAAGGTCCTAATTCATTGCATAACCTTTCTGAGAGTAAAATAAAAAATTAGGGTTAAAGTTGTAATTTTACCAATGCAATACAACAACGGGTTTTCTCAAGGGCTAAACAAAGGTCAAATGGTCTTAATAAGATAATAAGTAGGTTGGATCAGACAGAAAAGGGTTTGTGTGAGCTTTGTGAATTAAATGACTTCCTGAAACCCTAAAACAGACCCACTTGATTAACCAAGGTTATGGTTAGGATAAAATTCACTTAAACCCTCTAAAAATAATATAAAAATATTTTCTAGGGTTTAGAACCTTCAATTTGACCATTAGAACCCATCTTGACCTAGAATGGGGTCTCTGATAGATATTTGCCCTAAATTGGGCTTTTGCATAAATTTTCTAGTCAAACGTGGTAGAACCCAAAATCCAACTTCACCATTGGATTCCTTAGGTCTAAATTATGTTTGTACCAAAATTTGGACCCAAGGTGAGTTTTCCTTGACCTAGTTTGCACAAAGGTCCAACCTGATTACATTTCTACCCCTATCTTTCAAAAATCCTTACAAATAGCCCCCTATATTCTTCATCATTTTCACGATTAGGTCCCTCCACCATTATTGTGGAGGAATCCTACTCTAGCAAGCTTTGGAAGGAGAGTTCTCTCTGATTGCTCAGAGAATCTTCCAAAATTGGAAGGGAGATTCTCTGAGAAATTCTCTCGTCTGAACCCTCATTTGAGATCTAATTCCCTCCCAATCTCTCATGCGAACGCATGAGAGATATGGGTATCTCAATGAATTCCTTCTCTGATGAGCCTTCCTTGCTTGGGAAGCTCGCTTCCCAAGCCCTAACCGCCCTTCAGAGCTCTATTTAAAGGAGCCCAAATCCCTCCGATCACTCTACGCTCGAATTTGACCGCGAACACCCCTAATTCCTCTCTTCCCTTCATAGCTGTAAGCTCCTCGATGTCCGGCGACATTCCCTACTCCTCCTTATCGTCCGACCGCCCTACCTGTGGTGGATCTTTCTTCCCTAACTTCATCCGCGCCTCGCCGTAGTAGCAGTCACTTCCCTCTCTTCGTCCTGGCCGACCTCCACTCATCGGAGCTACTTTCGTCTCCGGCATCGGCCACACCAGACCCGATGCCTTCGCTCACCCCCTTCGTCTCTTCACTTCCTAGATAAACTCCCTCTCCCCTCTACATTCTTCTCCACCCTTTATTCTTCAAAATCGACCACTACCGACCTCCATTACCTCCATCCCTTCCATCTCCGACCACCAACTCCAGCAAGGCCACTCCACCTCCACAGGACATCCCAACCCTCGCCGACAAGCCCATAAGTTTCCCCTCAGTCCACTGAACATTTCCCTTCACTCCACTTACCACGCCACTCACTCAAACCACCCCTCGAACACACCCACACATTCGCACACAGTGTGCCCTAGGCATGCTCACACAAGCACCCCCGAGCCACGCCGACATCCCCATCACATCCGCCGTGGTCCGACGAACCTCTCTGAACGTTTTGGCGTGGCCACGACGCCGTTTGTGTGTTTTCAGGTTCATCGCCCATCCGCCATTAGCGAGCAAGCTTGAAGCAAGCTTGCTGCAGCTCCAGGTCCACCAAGCCCAGGTGCTGCTGCCCCAGGTGCACAGAAGCCCCTCGCGCACACACTTAGGCCCTCAATTGGAGTCGAAGACCTCTACACATACTGCAATCGTGAAGGCTATCTTTGCAGACGCACGTGAAAGAAAGGTGGGACATTTGGCCCCCCCTTAGAAGTGAGAGACTGCCCGCACTTGCATAAGAGGAAAAAGTGACATAGCCTTGTCGCCTCAGATCCACGGGCTGAGGTCCCACTCACCCGACTCAGTCTTGTCCGCGAACATGCCCCGTGGACCTAGCCTGACCCGACCCGACTGCACACCTCGCCTACTATCGCACCCCGGTGGACCTGGTCCCAGGTACACACTCGACCCGATTACTCGACCATCTGTGTGGCTCTGGGAGAGTGTATCCTAAGAGAGAAAGTGACGAGAATTGCATGCCGGTAGGGGTAGGTTTTGCTACAAGGTGCTCCGGCCAACACTTAGCCGCAATCAGACGAAAGGAAGAGGAAGCCAGAGAAGGAAGAAGGCAGAAGAAAGGCAAAGGTAGGAGCTGAAGAAGAGGAGGCCAGAAAAAGAAGGAAGAAGAAGGAGAAGCACATGTAGAAGAAAAGAAGAGAAAGAGGAGGCCAAAGCTAAAGATAGAAGGCAAAAACAAAGGAAGTCAAAACAGAAGCCAAAGAAGAAGAAGAAGGAAGGAGAAGATAGAGAAGAGAAGAAGAAAAGAGATCAGACACTTTAAGTCATCTGATTAAGGAATCAGACGATGGATTCTAGTCTCCATTGCATATTTATTGAATCATTTTGTGATATTGTAGGAGTATTTGGCGATCTACATCACCATTTTACTCCCATATTTTTGCACTCTGATATTGTTATTATTGCAATTTCTTTCAGTATAAGTTGTGACCTTGATTTCTAAATACCAATTTTCTCCTTGTGTTCGACCTCAGAAATCTTTTCGAATAATAAAATTATATCTGTTTTGAATGCTATTTCGGCTGTACTACAACGCAATACTTCTAAAACCCGATTCAGCGTGACAAGCATTTTGGCACCATTACCGAGGAGCAACAGGCATTTTAGAATTCTTGATTACAATTCCTGATTTGGTACTAACTTGCTATATCTCTTTTGTTGTGGTTGTTTCAGGGAGAAGATTCAAAGAAAGATAGCCGCACATCAAACACACCAAGGGCAGGTAATTTCTAATTACTCTCTCAAGCCCCTCATTCTGAAAAGGAAAAAGGGTAAAATCAATTAGGGCTACTTGCTTTACGTTCTTAGCTAATCCATCAAGTTGCCTGATTTGATTTCAACAACAAAATCTAATTTATGAACCCACTTCAGGTAACCAGGGCTACCACTTTCTTGTTTGAGCCCTAGATACCACATTTGGCAAATTAAATTGGACCAAAATTAAAGCCAATTAAGGATTTCAATTTAGGGTTGTAGAGACACACTTTCATAAGCAAGAATCAACTCTCCAAAATGATGTGTGCCTAAGCCTTGGTTGAAGTGATTTATTCAAGCAAACCCTAAAAATCAGGCTCTTAATCTCACTTGAATCCTAAAAGAGAGACCTAAAACTTCTCAAAGGACAAATAGGTGAAGTTGACCCATCTTTGGTCAACCAACCTTGAAATTAGGTCACTTTTTGCACTCAATACATCTAAAGTTCAAGTGAAAACTTAAGCACCCTTGCTCTCTAATAAAACTGGTAGACTTAAGAGGTCAAGTCCCCATTCTGGTCTACCTAGAACATCATTGACAAGAGAGCTCGAGTGGGGGAAACCCTGTAACCCTGGGGGTACTCTACCATGTAGGGGCCTTTGCGGGACTCTCCCTCTCTGGTTGCCCAGGTATTTCTCAGGTGGATGGCTTTCTGACTAAGGGGTATCATCCGCCCCGAACCTCTATAGTCATCCAACATTTTTGGGTGTCTTGATTGGGTCCATCACATTCTACTCTCATCCAGACCATCAGTGCATGTTCGGTAGGAGGTCCTTAAGACCATCCTTAAGGCCTCCTTTAGTCATTCGCTCTCGTCGAGTCCAGGCCTCGACTTCCGTGTGTGTGCAGCAACCCCATCACATAGACATCTCCTCTGATTCACCTAAACCCAATTCTCCTTCTTCCATCATCATGGCACAACCCGTAGAAGAAGAGAATAACCTTGAGAACCAACATCAGCACCTTAATGATTTATTCCAAGCCTTTGTGAATCCATCGCAGCATCCTATGATGCAAGAACATTACAATCCCGCTGAGGTGGAGATCGAACCTTGAGTCCAAATCCTGACTGGAGGTCCTGATTCTGAACTCAAGCCCAACATGATTCATGCTATTCCAAAATTTCATGGGCTCAATTCTGAGGATCTTTTCTAGCACATCAAACAACTCAAGCATCTGGCCCAGACCTTCAGGTCAGATGTCCAAAATTGATAAATCCTTCGCATGAAGATGTTCTCCTTCTCTCTCATGGACAAAGCAGCTTACTGGTATCAGACTCAAACGAGTCCAATCAACACATGAGTTGAACTGCAATCCGAGTTTCTAAAAAAGTTCTTCCTAGTTGGTCGGACGAATGCTTTACAACACCAGATCACACACTTTACATAGTAGCCTGGAGAACCACTTCATGAAGCGTGGGATCACTTCTTGAATCTCATGTGAAAGTGCCCCCATCACGGAGTTCCTAAATGGGAATAAGTCCAATCTTTTTACCAGGGACTCCATGAATATATCCGTTTATTCGTCAATGTAACTTGCAGAGGAAATATCATGGGTCAACACGAAGATACTGTGTGGGAGATTCTCGAGAATATGTGCGAGAACTCCATCAATAATGACTCCATGGGCTTATTTGACCAAACGAATGCCCACGCATTGACGAATCCAAGGGGAGCACATGAGACGCAGGCCCTGTCCTCATCTGTCGACTTGGAATTGATGGCTAGTCGTTTAGACAAGGTCTCTATCATTGAGAAGAAGGTGGATGAGCTAACTCAACATCTGCAGTGAGCCACCTCTACGCAAAACTCGTTTGCACAGCCGCCCTCTGGGAGGGAAGTTGTGCATGACATCTATCACCGATCTTCTCAGGGGATGGTCCATATCCACCCCCATCTAACGCTAGGATTGGAGGAAACTTCGATCCTGACTACTCTAGTTAGGGGAACTCTAAACCCTCGTACTCTGACTTTTCTGAGGTTCCTCAGACCTACGAGGACCTCAACGCATCCAGAATGACCCATTCTCTAATACCTATAACCCTGGATGGTGGAATCATCCTAATTTCCTATGGGCGGGAAATAATCAGAATCAGAGACCACCATATCAACCCCGTCCACAAGCTCCTCATCCACACCAGCCGCCTGAGCCTCAGCCCAACCCCACCTATCAATCTGGGCCAACTCAGACAAATCAAATGACTCTCATCCTTTAGACTCTGGTTGACATTCAAAAGACGAATGCAGCTATGTAGAAACAACACAACGATGAGATCACAGAGGTTCGCAATCAACTCTCCCATATGGCGAATTCCCGCCAACCTGGCATACTCCCTTCGGAACCTCTGCCGAATCCGAATAATGTGCCAAACCAGAGGTGCATTATGAACCCAAATCCAGGCCAAGCCCACATGATTTATCAGGCCCCTTCTGCTCCATCACCTGACGGGATGGAAGCTTCGACATCATATTCGGGATTTCAGCAGCAGCCACCTATTTTACCGACACCAAACCAGAACTAGGTAGGACTAAATTCAGTAACAACCCGTAGTGGCAAAACAACACAAGACCCACCTTACCCAAGCCACTTACAGCTTGGTAGTGCTAACCCAAGCCCTAGGATAGTCATCCGAGATACCGCTGTCCCAGATCAAGAACCTAGACCTATTCTAGAGGAACCATCTAAGGTTCCATTTCCTGAGGCCTTGACCAAGGGAAAAAGGACAACCAAACCCATGGCACCTGAGGACCTGGTCAAGCTCTTTGAACAGGTCTAGATAAACATCCCCTTGATGGATGCGATTCGCCACGTACCGGCTTACGCACGATTCCTGAAAGATGTGTGTGCACCTAAGCATAAGCCACGAACCAAAAGTGGGAGCCCAATCGTACTGTCAGAGCAAGCCAGTTCTGTAACTTTGAGCAAGCTCCCACGTAAGGCAAAAGACCCAGGTACTCCCCTAATTTCCTGTACAATTGGTGATATACAATTTGATAGAGCTTTATTGGATCTAGGAGCCTCCATAAACCTAATACCTACATCCCTACTTGACCATCTTGAGGAATCTGAGCTCAAACCAATAAAGGTGACATTACAGTTAGCAGATCGATCTATTATGTCACCTAAAGGAGTTCTTGAGGATGTCATTGTTAGGGTTCGGGATTTCTATTTCCCGGTGGACTTCGTAGTCTTGGATATGGATGCTCCAGAAAATCCGAGGAACACACCAATCATATTAGGGAGACCCTTTCTGGCCATTGCTAGGGCCAACATAAATTGTGAGGAGGGCCAAATTGAACTGAAATTTGGGAACCAGACATTAAATATTGACATCTTTAAAGCCCAGCAAGGGATTAATTGCGGAGTTATAGAACAGATATGAGACATCAAGGCCGTGCTTGACGATCCGCATATTGAGGAAAACCTGACTACTTCTGATCAACCATAAGAGGTTCAAAACCCGTAATCAGAGGAGTCCGAACTTAACCTAGACACACCCATAACTCCTTCCCTTGCTCCTGACACACACCCTGAACCACCCGCTGCTGCTGATAACCCTATTCTGGAACTTAAGCCACTTCCCGTGCATCTAAACTACGTCTTTTTGGGTTCCAATCAGATGTCTCCTATGATTATCAATTCCAAACTCACACTTGATTAGGAATCCGATCTGATTACTGTTCTCTAGCAACATCGAAGAGCCATTGGATGGACTCTTGATGATTTGACTAGCATCAGCCCCTCTTACTGCACACACCGCATCTATACTGAAGAGGGCACACGACCTTCCCGTGAAATGCAGAGACGTTTGAATCCTAATCTACAAGAGGTCATGAAAAAGGAGATCATCAACCGACCCGTGTGGCGAATTCGTGGAGAGTCAGCATTGATTACAGAAGACTTAATACCTCCACAAAGAAGGATCATTTCCTAATGCGATAGATCACGTGATTTGTAAAGGTGATTTTTAATGTCGTTGTAACATGCGAATTCACATACGCTTTTAAATTTATATTCCTAGATAGGGAAGTATCTAGGGTCATCCAAGGAGGCCAATTGTTTGCAAAATCAACTCTCTTTCTTAGAAAATAAATCTCAACTTTCTTTTTTTGTCTTTTTTCAATATATCATTTTTATGTTTTTGAAATAACGGCGAACATGCGAGTGTTGGTGAGAAAGTGACTAACACCTAACTCAATACACTACTCCTAAAGTGGAAAGTAGAGCCTCTCCCTAAGCTCACTCTAGGCAAGTGGTGGCCTAGAATAATTAGGGAGAGGGAGTGAAAAATGCTAGAAACAAAGCAATTAAGAATGTAACTAAAGAAGGCAACTTGATTAATGAGAAAGTGTCATACAAAAACCCTAGTAGAGGAAAGCTTCTACAATTAGAATTATAAGTACAAAGTAAAGAACACTAATTGTCTAAAGATTGATGAAGAGGGCAAGCTCCTTGCTCCAAGCCTAGTAGCTCCTAGGCTTGAAAAGAAGTGCTCCAACTCTTGTCTTTGAAAGCTTCACCAATTTGATGTCCTCAAAAGCAAGCCCTAAGGGGGCGTGCCTTAAGCTTTTCTCCAAGGGTGGACATCCACCCTAGGTCCTTCTCCTTTGCCTGGCCATCCTCCTTGAGATGGAAAGGTCCTCCTCCTCGGCGTGGCCCAAGTTGAAGAGAGTGGGGAGAAGGTACCAAAGGGGCTGGTGATGTGCCCCCTTAATCTTCTTCTCTACTCCTTCTTCTTGGCCGTAGGTGTAGGTGGGTATAGGTAGAATAATACACTAATGGAGGATGCCCTCAAATGGTGGTAGGTGGTGGGTTTATATAGAGTAGGAAGGGGGCATAGGTGGCTCTTGGAATGGATGGCTAGGATAGGATATGGGGGGTAGTTGGGGATCCTATGGCTAACGGTGATTGGTGCCAACCCAAGGGGCACATAGGTGGTGGTTATGGGTGGTGGCACCCCTTGAAGTTGGCACCAAAATGGTTTCTAGAAGGGGGGCTTAGGTGGCGCCAAGTAGGGTTCTAGAAGGAGGGGTAGGTGGGTGGCTAGGATGGGTTGTAGGGTAATGTGTATGGTGGATATGGAGGTGGATGTTGGCACCAAAAAGGGGGGTAGTTAGGGTTAGGTTTTGGCACCAAAATTGGTGCCTTTTGGTGGTGATGATGGGGTGAAGAGGTGGCTAGGTGGTAGCACCAACTTGGAGTAGAATAGCTAGCTTAGGTAGAGCTTAAGTTGGTGGAGCTAGCTAGGGTTGAGTTGAAGGTGGTGGATGGCCAAGGAGCTGGTTGCTAGCTAAGCTAAGCTAGCTTAGCTAGCTATGGAGTAGAGGAGGAGGTATTGGAGCTAGGGTTTGAAGAGAGGAGCTAAGGAGGAGAAGTCTGGAGCTTGAAATGGAGCTAGTAGCTACTGAAGAGGTTGGCATGGAGCTACTCTAGCTGGCTTAGCTTGCTAGTTCTTTGCTAGTTGCTAAGACAAGCTAAAGTGAGTTGGCTTCTACCTTAATGAGCTGAGGTGAGCTGGGTCTGGTGCTCCCAGGGAGGATCAAGCTAGTTGGGGCAGCTAAGGTAGCTTAGCTCAACTGAGTTGAGCTAAAGTTAAGCTAAGCTGAGTCCCTGGGAGCTGGACTTGAGCTTCCTGAGTTGAAATGAAGTCATCTTCAATTGGTTAGAGTTGAGTGGAGTTGGATGTAGCTGGACCCGAGCTAGGGTGAACTCCAGTCAACTCAGTTGAGCTAGCTAGAGCTCCCTGTGGACTAATGGGAGCTAAGATGAGCTAGACTCAGCTAAGTTGAGCTGGATCTGAGTTGACCTGAGGTAGGGTGAGCTAAGATGAGCTCTCTTGAGCTGCCATTCAGCTGAGATGACCTGAATGGAGCTAGGATGAGCTGACCCTAATCCAAGTGAGCTGGATTCCAACTATGGTAAGCTGGATCAAGCCGAGTTCCAGCTATTTTGAGCGTCTCCTTCACCTGTTGCCTTCTTGAGTGCTAGGGTTCTAGGGTTCTGGCAATCTGTTTATCCCTAACACACACAAAAACATATTAAAAACATAATAAAAAATGCAATGCATGCCTAACCTAATTTATGCCTAAATGCAACCCAAAAACCCGTTTGTGTAGCATAATCCTAAGAGCTAGGTTTGTTTTAATGCATAAGAATAGTGATAAACTGACATTTATCACACCCCCATGCTTATCTTTTGCTAGTCTCTTAGCAAAACTTTAATTTTTTGGAAAATGGAATTTTTGGGAAATCTAATTTTTTTTTTTTACTTTTGAGGAGAAAAAGATTAAGGGACCTTGGTTGATCTAAACACAGGAGGCACGGGATTTGTTAAGGATAAACATCGGGATTTATTTTTTGATCCAAAAATTAGACAAAACGGGATCAATATATCCTCCAGAAAATTCACAAATTAACCTCTTGTTAATTCAAATGACTTGAAATTTTTGTTTTTAGGATTTTTCTGGCTCATGAATCTGATTTGCAACTTGCAAAATCCTTTAAAACCTTGTGTCCGTGCTTGTGAAAAGCCAACAATTATAGGGGCATGTTTTTGATTTGAATTAATTTTTTTTTCTCCCCCATGCTTATTTTTAGCTTAGTCTTACAACAGATGTGTTGGGATCATCATTCCCATTACCAATCTTCGAGGAGGCTCTGGCACTAGTACTTCAGGATAGCACTGTCCATGACACCACCCAAGAGCTCACAACCCCAAAACACAATGCGGTGTAAAAGGGCGCTCCAAGCAAACTCAAGCTCTTGCTCCGACACTATAGGTAGAGCACCGTCCAAGACACTTGAGCTGCTAAAATACGCTTTAATGCTCCGTCTAAAGATATGAAATATAGATATGGAGCAACGCTGAGGCAGTAACATGTTGACATCGAGCCCTTAAAGGAGGCATTTTCCTCCTTCTCAACGGTGGGAACTCAAACCAATGATCTGCTTCAGACTTTTACTAAGTTCAAACAAGGGAGTTTTTCTAATTTTTAGTTGTTTTTAATTATTGTCTTGTGTGTGAAATTTGACACAGGAAGTTCCACGAGAAATGAAAGTTTTTGAATTAGAAACTAAGCCAAATACTTTCCATATTACAAAAGAGGATCAAGTCACCTGAACTATCATGAGTTCAGGTGGAATTTTAGAGAAGGATATCTGATCTAGTCTAAAAATAGATCTTGAGATTCTAATGATCAGATCCGCATCCTCAACCCTAGTTTGTTAAAGATTAAATCCCATTGTACCAAAAGTGAGTTTTTCAACCTTAGTCCTGATTTCAAAATTTTTCCTCAAAAAGTTTTCAACATTTTTATATTTTTGGTATGCAAGCAGGGAAATAAAATAATTAAAGAAAAATGCATGTTTTTAGGTTTTGAAAATCCTAAATTGATCGCCAAATTTTAAAAACACCTCCCCATGCTAAAGATATGCAATGTCCTCATGCATTAGGAGGGAAAAGGGATCTCCTTAATGAAGAGCAGTCGGGTTTAGGATGATCAAAACCTGGAAAAAGAAAGGAAAAAGGAAAGCAGGAAAAAAAATGATAGGTTACCTCCCATCCAGTGCTATCTTTTACGCCATTCAGCTGGACATGAAGGTATGCACGGAAGACGGAAATTCATGTAAATAGTTGGACACTTGGATGTCCACAAAAAATGTGTCTTCTTCTAGATCCCTAGAAAATTGATTAGAAGTAATATTGGGATCAAAGTTGGATGGAAAATGATAAGTGTAGCCTGAGTCTGGCCATGGTTTTAAATCAGGTTGGATGCCAAACTCGGGCGGGGCTGGTGGTAGGTACATAAGAAAGGAGTCGGGGAAGGGATGGTGAAGATTGGGTGAAGTTAGTGTGGAAAAGTGGGGTGCGGGAAGAGTGGGTGGGTTAGGGGGATTAGGGGGTTCATCAAGAATGGATTTTGGGTCAAAACAAGTCTCCAGATCACAGATTTTGCCAACCATTGATTCTGAGTCAGAGTCCTCAAAAAAATTGTGGTCGGTAAGGTATCTATCAACATTTTCTCCTCCACCATATTGGAAATTTCCGTATCTGAGTCCTCAAAAAAGTTATCATCATGGAATCTCCTAGAGGATTTGAAAATATCTAAAGTGATAGTTTGGCCGGCATAAGTGATATCCATTTTGCCTGTGTGGCAATTAATATTTGCCTTTGCAGTGGCCAAAAAAGGGTGTCCAAGGATTATTGGGGAGTCCAGTAATGATTTAGGTACCTTAATGTCAAGGACCAAAAAGTCTACAGGGAAGACACAATTCTGGACCTTGACCAAAAAATCGTAAACAATCCCATGAGGTTTGTTGTAGATCGGTCAACTAATTGCAGGGTAACCTCGATGGGTTTTAATTCATCGATCTGGAATCCTTCAAATAAAATTATGGGAATAATATTAACTAAGGCACCAAGATCAAGGAGGGCGCGATCAAAGGTAGTATCATCAATAATTATTGAAATTAAAGTCGCCCTTGGATCTTTCATCTTAGGAGGTAGCTTGCTCTGTATGACAGAGCTTACTATCTCTGAGAGATGCACCTGTCCTAGATTTTTGGCTTGCCTTTTAGGACTACAGTTCTCCTTCAAAAATTTAGCATAGGCAGGTACATATTTGATGGCATCTAGGAGAGGAATATTGATTTTAACTTGCCCAAATAGATCCACGAGTTCTTCTTTAGTGGGCTTAGATTTCTTTTTTCTGCTGGTAGTGGGGTGGAGAGCTTATGGGAAAGGGATAGGAATCGTGTCTTGAGATTTTTGTATTTCCTTTTCTTCCTTATGGGGAGGTGGGGAGTCAATTTGCACAATGATGGGGATTTCACCAGGATTGTGTGAAGGCCTGGGATCAGTGGTGGTTTTCCCACTCAATGTAACTACATGTGCAGTTGGATTATTATTTGGAGGAGGTGGGGGGGCCTGCAATTGTGGAAACCTGGGAGGCTGCTGAGGTGGTGGATTAGTAGGAGGCTTATTCAAGTAGTGTGGATTTCTACCCAGATATTGGTTCCTTTGATGATTAGGGTTGGGCATGGGTTGGGACAGAAGATGTCCTGCAGGTCTTTGCGTAGGAGTAACCCCAATTTGATTGTTCAAATTTGTGATGGTGCGGGTTACTTCTGTCATTTTTGTTTGCATTTCCTGCAGGGTTCGCATCATCTGGGCATTGATGTCTTGTTGGGATGGCCCAAGATGAAAGGTTGGATTTGACCCATACCCATTAAAATGATCTAGTTGGGGAGGAACCTGATTATTCCAGGAGTAGTTCAGGTAATTTTTCCTATTGGAAGAATTTTTAAAGGGCTCCTAGATGGCAGAAATATTTTGAGTTGGGTTAAAATCTGGATAGTTGTAATTCCCCAGTGAATCATGGGCAACCTCAGAATACTAGTAATAATTAGTAGTAGTGTTGAGATTGTGCAAATTTTCTCTTCGTGGAAAGTTAGGTTGGGTTAGATGTAGACTGTGTGGAGCTTGGGTTGATGTGGCCAATCTTTCCTCAATTTTCTTTTGATTAATATGCATCTGGTCGAGTTTTTGAGCGATCATTTGAAGATCGTCTTGGGTGACAGGGATAGATTGAGTGCCTACTTTATGAACATCGAACTGCGGGTTTTGAGTTCTGCAAAATGTGTTCATGGAAGCTTGATTAAATGAGTTTTCACTCATTTCTTCAAAAAGGTCATAGGCACTTTCAACATTCTTATTTAAGAAGTTGACGCCACACGAGGCATCGACGAAATGTCAGATTTGATCTTCTAATCCATGATAGAAGACTTGCACGAGCTGCCATAAAGGAATCTCGTGGTGCGGGCAACTTCTTAAGAGATCTTGAAATCTTTCCCATGAATCATGGAAAGTCTCACCAGATTTTTGGTGAAAGGTCGTAATAGATCTTCGCAAGGAATTGGTATGACCTATGGGAAAGAATTTCTTGAGGAAGGCACTCTTGAGCTGAGGCCAAGTTGTGATGGGTCAGCTGATGGTCCTGAACCAATAAGCGGCCTTATCTTTAAGAGATAATGGAAAAAGCCGCATCAGCCATATGTCCTCTTGCACATTTCAGGAATGGGTTGTTTGTGCAAGAAGAGTCAGCTCTTTAAGATAGCTGAAAGGGTCTTCCCTAGGAAGGCCATGGAAGTGTTTAATCAAGTTTAGGACTGCAGGCGTGATCTCGAAGTCCCCCTCTGGTATGACCACCCCTGGTCATTCCTCATAATAAGACGGATCATAAAAATCTTTTAGAGGAATAACAGGCTGCTGACGGGGTGGTGGGTTTGGCCTTTGATTGGCTAGGTTTTAGATGTTCTTAGTCAATGTTTGTTGATTAGAATTTAATTTATCAATCTGCTCAGCCATTAATTTTAAAAGATCATGTAGGGGGTCTTGATGTTGTGTTTAGGGCAATTCAAGATTAGGGAGCTCCAAGTGTGGGAAGTTAAAGGTGGGTGGGTTTTGGGTGGAAGGGTTAGAATTAGGGTTAGTAGTGGAGTTAGAGGTAGGATTAGAGGTGGAAGTGGAAGGGTTAGTAGACCCATTTTGTTGATTTTTCATTTCTTTAGAAGAAGACAAAAAAAGTGGTCTTTTTGCGGGAGGGGTGAAATCAAATGGTCCTTCCAGATGCGGATTTTGAGACCATCGCCCATGCATAAAATGAAAGAATGGGAGGGGAGGAGAAGAGATGGAGATGAGAGAAATGTGCACACAAGCAATCAAATTCTAAACCTAACTTAAGTGTGACTCCCTAAAAATAAACCTAAGACTTGGTCTACTTAGGAGATAAGTAATCAATAGTGCATACCTGTTCTGTCAAAAAATCTAGCCAAGTTGTTTAAGGGGAGGTTTGGGCCCAAACGTTTCCTAGGAAAATTCCCAGGTGCTTGTACAAACCCGCGCCTGGTCGTTTGACATAGCCCCTCAGCCTGAACACCAGATATAGATGACAGAATTGGTATTAACTATAGAAAACTTATGACCTATTTAGCAAGGCTAAATTGATGAAAACCTTAGGGGTCAAATTGCTACCAATTTTAATTAGGTCTAGGATACTAATGTGCACACGGAATGTGGAGGGCGTTAATTGGGTTGTTGCCCTGTTATTTCAATTTTTTTAGTGTGTGTGCAGGAATTGGAAAGTGACTCCAATGGAAAGCAAGTTGTTACATAATTATTGTATTTCTGTCTTTTAGGATTGGATTTAACTTAGTGTATTTTTAGGGTTTTCTTTTAAAGTTTTCAAACAAGTTTGAGATTCCACAAATAAGAGGAAATCAAGTTGTATGGGTGAAAATATGTTTCCTTTTGTTGTCAGTTTCTAAAAATGAAAAAGGAAACCCTAATCTAATTGGTTCTAGGATAGAAATTTAACTACCAATGAGTTGTTTTTAAGCTTTCTATATTAAGTAGTGGTTCAAACAATTCAGAAAATACCACTACCTTGAAGAGAATCAAACAAGGATTCCAAAAAATATTTTTGTAAGATTTTAGAAATTTATTTGATAATTGTTTTGAATTTTTATTTGTACCGGTGTCAAAGTCCAGAAATGATAACTATGGGTATTTTGGACTTTTTAGTATTACCACTGACCTCAGAAAATTTTGATAATTTTATATGATGTGTAAAATTTCACATGCATTCCATAAAGCTAAATTTCACAAAAATTGGATAAGTATAAAAATTATAAAAATTTGCAGACAGTAGCAAAAAGGGAAGATTAGAGGGTGTGACCCCTCTGCAGTCCAAGAAGTTTTAAAAATTAAATACAAAGCCAATTGATCAAAAATTTGGAACAGATGTTTCTAACTTAATTTGGAATTATTGTATGAAATTTTATGATTTTAGGACGCCTGTGGTGTTGGAAATTGATTTTTCAAGTTCGGACAGAAATCTGGATCCGAAAAATAGAACACCAATAATTGAAATGGAGTGGTGTTAACGAAACATTCAAGCAAACAATGAATTTTAATGGATACCACTCCACTTAATTAAGATGTTTGGGATCCTGAAAGCCAAGTTTAATATTTTTTTGGTAGTTTTAATTAACTATGTGACCAGAAAAGAGAACCAACCTGAAAATCCACAGGAAGAAAAGGAACTTTGAGCTTTCGCTTCCAAATTCCTGCTTTCTCGCTGTAGTTCCTGCACACACTAGAGAAAAGAAAGAGAAGGGGATGAGATCCACTTCAAGAAGGAGAAAAAATGATTAAGCAAAGTTGTGCCTACATGGCAATGGCACCAAAAAGTGATGCGGTAGATCACGTGATTTGTAAAAGCGATTTTTAATGTCATTGTAATACGCAAATTCGCATACGCTTTTAAATTTATATTCCTAGATAGGGGAGTATCTAGGGTCATCCAAGGAGGCCAATTGTTTGCAAAATCAACTCTCTTTCTTAGAAAATAAATCTCAACTTTCTTTTTTGTCTTTTTTCAATATATCATTTTTATGCTTTTGAAATAACGGGGAACATGCGAGTGTTAGCGAGAAAGTGACTAACACCTAACTCAATACACTACTCCTAAAGTGGAAAGTAGAGCCTCTCCCTAAGCTCACTCTAGGCAAGTGGTGGCCTAGAATAATTAGGGAGAGGGAGTGAAAAATGCTAGAAACAAAGCAATTAAGAATGCAACTAAAGAAGGCAACTTGATTAATGAGAAAGTGTTGTACAAAAACCCTAGTAGAGGAAAGCTTCTACAACTAGAATTAAAAGTACAAAGTAAAGAAACACTAATCCTCTAAAGATTGATGAAGAGGGGAGGCTCCTTGCTCCAAGCCTAGTAGCTCCTGGGCTTGAAAAGAAGTGCTCCAACTCTTGTCTCTGAAAGCTTCACCAATTTGATGTCCTCCAAAGCAAGCCCTAAGGGGGTGTGCCTTAAGCTTTTCTCCAAGGGTGGACGTCCACCCTAGGTCCTTCTCCTTTGCCTGGCTGTCCTCCTTGAGATGGAAAGGTCCTCCTCCTTGGCGTGGCCCAAGTTGAAGAGAGTGGGGAGAAGAAGGTGTTGGTGCTAGAGTACCGTGATCATTTATTTTGATGATAACAAAACACGTGCCATTTACCATTTGCACTTGAAGTCTTAGATTTCAGATTAATTGCAAATGGAGACGTGGTTAGACGGAGTTCTAGCTCGCATCCATAGCAGATTGGAGGAGCTTGAATGAGGCATAGGAGCTTCGCGAGGAGCGAAAGATTGAAGATGGAAGGAGATGAAGAATAGGATAGATTTCATTTTATCCTGTTCTATGTAATTTTGTTTCTCTATTTTTATCTTTATTTTTATCTTAGATCTTATGTTAAAGAGCCTTAAAGAACCCTTAAAGTAGTCCTAAGAACACCTGCACTATCCTAGGATACTTAGGTTTCTTTAGAGAACTTAGAAAACCAAAATAGGGTTCAGATAGCCTTTTCAGACGTCTAATCTGGATTTCAGACGTTTGATAAAAATTTTTAAGATGTCTGACTGTTGACTCAGACGTCCAATTAGTTAGGCTAGACTTAGTTAGTTCTATCTGTTAAAATCAGATGTCCAGACCCTAGTCCAGACGTCTTAGAAGACGCCTGATGCCTTTGCTAGATGTCCAATTGGTGGACCGTTGGCTTCCTTAGCAGACATTGAGGAATTTGACCGTTAGCTTATATCAGACATTATTAGACATCCGTAAGTGATCCCAGACTCTGATATGTGACCATTTTGCCTCGACTAACCCAAAGTCACCTTTGGCAGATCTTGTAGCCATTACCCTTCTTGGGAATGCATTCCCGCAGAACAAAAAGGTTTCCAGACGTCCAGACCTTGTGCCAGACGTCCTGTGTGTCGTCTAATGGACTTTCAATAGAAACCCTGTTTTGATCTAATTCAAGACAGGAAGGAAACCCGCCTATGATCTGACGTCTGACTTAGTTCCCAGATGTCTTAAACGGGTTTTCCAGATGTCTGATGCCAGGACCAAACGTCTGATGACCCTGTTAGAATCATGATTAATTCTGACTTTGGCCCGATTCTCTTGGGCCTTTCACCCAACGGTTATGGAAGCCTTCCAAGGCCTTCCAAAGCCTTCCTAGGGCCTCTATAAATAGAGGAGAACCCTTGCCACTCAAAGATACACCAAGCAACACACTTTCACATCATTTTGTGTCTTTTGATCCTAAGAAGAAAGCTCTTGCTCTCTAAGCCTTGCTCTACATCAAGAGAGCTTCAATCCAATTACGCACCCGCTCTCCCACCGTAGTTCACGAGAGCGCCATTGTGCCATTGCGAGTTCACACATCCACGTCGTCAACGCACTTCCAAGCAAAGGGAAGCATCCTAACACCTATAGAAGCTAAGTTTAAGAATTATTTTGTTGGCTCTATAGGACTATTCTTGTATTTGTTACTTTGTTATTTGGTTGGGTATTTGCATTGCGAATTCCTGTCTCCTTCATGAGACAAAATCCTTCTCGTGAAGAGAAGGGGTTTGAGGCACACTACCCTCATTCAAAGTAGTGTTGTTGTAAGAGGTTGAATCACCCTCGTTTAAGTGATTCGGTTAGTGGATTTGATCAACTTAATTGAATGGAAAATCCTAACTCGAGAGGGTTAGGTGGTGGTTTTCACCCAGTTTAGGTTTCCACCTAAAAATACTTGTGCCTATTGTGTGATTGTTATTTTATGAAATTGTTATATTTTTTTCACATTTTTTACGTCACGCTGATTTCACCCCCTCCGAGTAAGGGAATCTACAATTGATATGAGAGCAAGTCTTGTAGATCGGCGTTACACACCAGTAAGAGATCAGATGGAGGGAAGCATACCTGCGATCAGAATATCTGAGGGGCAATCCTCCATCCGACCACCCTACTTCGACGGAAACAACTACAGCTACTGGAAGCTGAGGATGAGGATGTGGCTTCAAGCCATCGACTTCACTCTCTGGGGACGTTGCGAAACCCCATACGAGATCCCGGAGCAACCCGAGGCAGGATACTTGAAGAACCAGATTATGGAACTCTCCCTCAACGCCAAGACAATGAACGCACTCTATTGCACGCTCAACACCGAGGAGTTCAACAGAATCTCACATTGCGCCACCGCATACGAGATCTGGCATACACTTGAGGTAACTCACGAGGGTACCTCTAAGGTAAAGACTTCTAAAATCAATTTACTTTATCAAGAATTTGAATCTTTTTCAATGAAGTCTAATGAATCTCTAAGTGAGATGAACACTAGGTTCACTCTCATTGTAAATAATTTAAAAGCTTTAGGTAAGACCTTCATCAATGGGGGGCTTCAAGGAAAGCTACTCTGTTCCCTTGGACCGGAATGGAAGCAGAAGGTCACCGCAATTGAAGAGGAAAACGAGGTGGAGGAGCTTAATATGGAAGATCTCCTAGGCAATCTAATGGTCTATGAGATAAAGCTAAATCAGAAGAAGAAGGATACACCGGAGCAAAAATCAAAGAAGACCCTCACCTTCAAAGCTGCATCGGATAGCAAGGTAAGTTCCGACGATGAAGACTTTAAAATTTTACCTAAAAATTTTTCAAGTTTTGTAGGGAATCAAAGAAAGAAAATGAGAAGAAGGAAAGCCCGAGACGTTGCTACCATTACAACAAGAAAGGGCTTCTATGACCAGAATGCCCACATCTCAAGAAGGAGAAGAAGAAGGAAAAGGAGAAGTCTAAGAAGAAGGCGTTCCAAGCAACGTGGGATGACCCAAGCTCGGAGGAAGAAGAAGGGAATCCCCAGGAAGAAATCTCCTGCATGGGCTTCATGGCGATAGAGGGCGACAGCGAAAGTGACTCCGACAATGAGGTACATTCCGATTTACAAGATGCCTTTGATGAGCTATTTGAAGTCAGTAAATCACTTAAGGTAGAAAATAAAAATATTAAAAAGAATCTTAGTTTTCTTAAAAATGAAAATAAAAGGTTAGAAAAACAACTTACGGATCTAGAAGCTAGTCGTAAGGAAAATAACTTGTTATTATAAAATAAAGATTTAATCGATGAAAATACTAAATTGATTGAGGTAAATGCTAATCTAAAATTAGAAATTTCTGATTTAAAGACTAAGATAAATATTATAGAAAAAGAAATCACATGTCTTAGGGAAAATTCCAACAAATTAATCAGCAAAATAGATAATTTGCATAGTCCTAAGATTGAGAAAGGATCTCCAGTAAGGAGACCCGCTAACAGAGCCGAATCCAAGCTCACATGGATACCGAAGAAAAAATTGGAACCTTGTTTTGTAGGTTTCAAGGGTGACTATAATACAAGAGATTGGACCTACAAGCTCAAGAATGGTCAACTCGAGTTGGGAGGACCAAAGAGTAGACCAAGGAGAAGGACAAGAAGACCGATGAGACGATGAACAACTGAACAACCTACTACACGTCAATTGCCAGACTGGAGACCGACGCCGATGCCCGGGCCTCCAAACTACGGATGGGAGCCCCATCCGATGTGGCATCCACCACCTCCATTTGGGCCATTCTATTGGTCATGGTAGGTGAGGTAACGCTTAACCCTATCTTTTTATCATTAGCATATAGATAGGGGGAGTTAATATTATGAGCTATTTGGGAGAGATCTTGTTAAATTAGCTATATTTCCTTTAGAAAGGGGGAGAAAAATGATAGCTATCTTGTTATTACAAAAAGGAGGAGGACACTACTTTTGTTAAAAGAAATTCAACCCAATTATAGAAGAGCATGTTTTAAGGGGGAGTTATAGGAAATTTAAAATCGATTAAACCTTTTTGATAATGTCAAAAAGGGGGAGGATTATATGCATTATTATTTATGATTTTTTCATCATCAAAAAGGGGGAGATTGTTAGTGCTAGAGAACCGCGATCATTTATTTTGATGATAACAAAACACGTGTCATTTAACATTTGCACTTGAAGTCTTAGATTTCAGATTAATTACAAATGGAGATGTAGTTAGACGGAATTCTAGCTTGCATCCATGGCGGATTGGAGGAGCTTGACTGGGGCAGAGGAGCTTTGCGAGGAGCGAAAGATTGAAGATGGAAGGAGATGAAAAATAGGATAGATTTCATTTTATCCTATTCTATGTAATTTTGTTTCTCTATTTTGCTCTTTATTTTTGTCTTAGATCTTATGTTAAAGAACCTCAAAGAACCATTAAAGTAGTCCTAGGAACACCTGCGCTATCCTATGATACTTAGGTTTTCTTTAGAGAACTTAGAAAATCAAAATATGGTTCAGACAACCTTTTCAAACATCTGATCTGGATTTCAGGCATCTGATAAAAACTTTTAGTTCATCTGACTGTTGACTCAAACGTCCGATTAGTTAAGCTGGACTTAGTTAGTTCTGTTTGATGAAATCAGACGTCCAGACCCTAGTCCAGACATCTTAGAAGATGCATGATGCCTTTGCCAAACATCCAATTTGTGGATAGCTGGCTTCCTTAGCAAATGTTGAGGAATCTGACCGTTAGCTTATATCATACATTATCAGACGTCCGTAAGTGATCCCAGACATCTAATATGTGACCGTTTTGCCTCGACTGACCCAAAATCACCTTTGGCAGATCTTATAGCCGTTACCCTTCTTGGGAATCCATTCCCGCAAAATAAATAGGTTTCCAAACGTCCAGACCTTGTGCCAGACGTCCTGTGTGTTGTCTGATGGACTTTCACTAGGACCCTATTTCGATCTGATTCAAGTCAGGAAGGAAACCCGCCTAAGATCAGATGTCTGACTTAGTTCCTAGATGTCTTAAACGAGTTTTCCAAATGTCTGATACCAAGACCAAATGTCTGATGACCCTGTTAGAATCATGATTAATTCTGACTTCGGCCTGATTCCCTTGGGCCTTGCACCCAATGGCTATGGAAGCCTTCCAAGGCCTTCCAAAGCCTTCCTAGGGCCTCTATAAATAGAGGAGAACCCTTGCCACTCAAAGATACACCAAGCAACACACTTTCACATCATTTTGTGTCTTTTGATCCTAAGAAGAAAGCTCTTGCTCTCCAAGCCTTGTTCTACATCGAGAGAGCTTCAATCCAATTGCACACCCGCTCTCCCGTCGTAGTTCATGAGAGCACCATTGTGCCATTATGTAGTTCACGCATCCGCGTCGTCGGCGCACTTCCAAGCAAAGGGAAGCATCCTAACACCTATAGAAGCTAAGTTTAAGAATTATTTTGTTGGCTCTATAAGACTATTCTTGTATTTGTTAATTTGTTATTTGGTTGGGTATTCACGTTGCGAATTCTCGTCTCCTTCGTGAGACAAAATCCTTCTCGTGAAGAGAAGGGATTTGAGGCACACTACCCTCGTTCAAAGTAGTGTTGTTGTAAGAGGTTGAATCACCCTCATTTAAGTGATTTGGTTAGTGGATTTGATCAACTTGGTTGATCGAAAAATCCTAACTCGAGAGGGTTAGGTGATGGTTTTCACCCAGTTTGGGTTTCCACTTAAAAATACTTGTGCCTATTGTGTGACTGTTATTTTGTAAAATTGTTATATTTTTCATATTTTTTACGTCATGCTGATCTCGCCCCCTCCGAGTAAGGGAATCTACAGAAGGCACCAAAGGGGCTGGTGATGTGCCCCCTTAATCTTCTTCTCTGCTCCTTCTTGGCCGTAGGTGTAGGTGGGTATAGGTAGAATAGTACACTAATGGAGGATGCCCTTAAATGGTGGTAGGTGGTTGATTTATATAGAGTAGGAAGGGGGCATAGGTGGCTCTTGGAATGGATGGCTAGGATAGGATATGGGGGTTAGTTGGGGATCCTATGGCTAAGGGTGATTGGTGCCAACCCAAGAGGCACCTAGGTGGTGGTTATGGGTGGTGGCACCCCTTGAAGTTGGCACCAAAATGGTTTCTAGAAGGGGGGCTTAGGTGGCGCCAAGTAGGGTTCTAGAAGGAGGGGTAGGTGGGTGGCTAGGATGGGTTGTAGGGTTATGTGTATGGTGGATATGGAGGTGGATGTTGGCGCCAAAAAAGGGGGTAGTTAGGGTTAGGTTTTGGCGCCAAAATTGGTGCCTTTTGGTGGTGATGATGGGGTGAAGAGGTGGCTAGGTGGTAGCACCAACTTGGAGTAGAATAGCTAGCTTAGGTAGAGCTTAAGTTGGTGGAGCTAGCTAGGGTTGAGTTGAAGGTGGTGGATGGCCAAGGAGCTGGTTGCTAGCTAAGCTAAGCTAGCTTAGCTAGCTATGGAGTAGAGGAGGAGGTATTGGAGCTAGGGTTTGAAGAGAGGAGCTGAGGAGGAGAAGTCTGGAGCTTGAAATGGAGCTGGCAGCTGCTAAAGAGGCTGGCATGGAGCTACTCTAGCTGGCTTAGCTTGCTAGTTCTTTGCTAGCTGCCAAGCCAAGCTAAAGTGAGCTGGCTTCTACCATAATGAGTTGAGGTGAGTTGGGTCTAGTGCTCCCGGGGAGCATCAAGCTGGTTGAGGCAGCTAAGGTAGCTTAGCTCAATTGAGTAGAGCTAAGCTGAGTCCCCGAGAGCTGGACTTGAGCTTCCTGAGTTGGAATGAAGTCATCTTCAGCTGGCTAGAGTTGAGTAGAGTTGGATGTAGCTAGACCCGAGTTAGGGTGAACTCCAGTCAACTCAGTTGAGCTAGCTAGAGCTCCCTGTGGACTAATAGGAGCTGAGATGAGCCAGACTCAGCTAAGTTGAGCTGGATCTGAGCTGACCTGAGCTAGGGTGAGCTAAGATGAGCTCTCTTGAGCTGCCATTCAGTTGAGATGAGCTGAATGGAGCTAGGATGAGCTGACCCTAATCCAAGTGATCTAGATTCCAACTATGGTGAGCTGGATTATGCTGAGTTCTAGCTATTTTGAGCTTCTCCTTCACCTGTTGCCTTTCTGAGTGCTAGGGTTCTAGGGATCTAGCAATCTGTTTATCCCTAACACTCACAAAAACACATTAAAAATACAATAAAAAATGCAATGCATGCCTAACCTAATTTATGACTAAATGCAACCCAAAAACCTATTTTGGAGCATAATCCTAAAAGCTAGGTTTGTTTTAATGCATAATAATAATGATAAACTAGCGTTTATCATTTCCCACTACTGTTTATTGATCAGATCCTAGAGAAACTAGCAGAAAATAGGTTCTTCTGCTTCTTGGATGGGTACTTCGGTTATAACCAAGTGGAAATCCATCCTGAGGACCTAGGAAAGACCACTTTCACCTGCCCCTTCGAGACATACGCATTTCGAAGGATGCCTTTCGGTCTCTGCAATGCACCTGCTACTTTTCAATGGTGCATGCTTGCCATATTCTCAGATATGGAAGGTGATTATCTGGAAATCTTCATGCATGACTTTTTAGTATTTGGAGAATCATTTGACAATTGCCTCCTACACTTGGTCCAGATCCTCAGGCGGTGCATTGATGTGAATCTGATTCTTTCCTGGGAAAAGAGCCATTTCATGGTGCCTGAAGGAATTGTCCTGGGACATCTCATATCAGAAAAAGGAATCCAAGTTGATCGAGCCAAGGTGAATCTAATTTCCAAACTCCCTATGCCTAGCTCGATCAAGGACATTCGATCTTTTCTGGGGCACGTCGATTTTTACCATCAATTCATTCCTGATTTCTCAAAGATCGCACGCCCCTTGACCACTCTACTAAGGATGTTCCCTTCGAAATCTCCAAGGAATGCACTCAAGCATTTGAAATCCTACGTGATCGAGTTACTCAAGCTCCAATCCTACAGTCCCCTGATTGGTCTCAACCCTTTGAGCTCATGTGCAATGCTTCTGATTTCACTGTAGGAGCGGTACTTGGGCAGAAAATTGACGGGAAACCCGTGGTCATCTACTATACTAGCAAGACACTTGACGAGGCTCAGTGTAACTACACAGTTACTGAGAAAGAGCTGCTAGCCGTAGTATTTACCCTGGAAAAGTTCAGATCATATCTTTTGGGTTCCCGTGTTATCATTTACTCTGATCACACAGCTGTGAGGCATCTCCTTGCAAAGAAGGATGCGAAACCTCGACTAATCTGCTGGATCTTGCTGTTGCAAGAATTTGACCTTGAGATTCGCGACAAGGCAGGAAAACAGAACGTGGTAGCTGATCACTTGTCTTGCCTTCCTTCTGATATTATCAACCCTTCCGGACCCATTATGGAACATTTTTCAGATGAGCACCTCCTGACTATTAGTATAGGGCTTCCATGGTTTGGTGATCTAGTAAACTACCTGGCATCACATCAGATCCCGTTCGATTGACCGAAGGCCAAGAAGGACAAATTACTTTCCGATGCCAAGTATTACTTATGGGAAGACTCATATCTTTTCCGCATCGGTGCTGATCAAATCATTCAACGATGTGTCTTGGAAGCGGAATTCAGGGCATCTTATCCTTCTACCATGACTAGGTATGCGGTGGACACTTCTTTGGTCATAAAACCACAGCGAAAATCCTCCAGTGCTGCTTCTATTGGCCCACGATTTTCAAAGATGCATACAATCACTGTAGGGCATGAACTCGTTGTCAGACCTTAGGCAACATGAGCCACCGTGATATGATGCCCTTACAGTCGATTCTCGTATGCAAAATCTTCGATGTCTGGGGGATTAATTTTATGGGACCTTTTCCTATTTTGGATGGTTTCGAGTATATTCTACTCATTGTTGACTAGGTGTGCAAATGGATCGAAGCCATTTTGACCCGAACTAATGATCATAAGGTGGTTATCAAATTCATTCATCAAAACATCTTTTCTCAGTTTGGGATTCCATGTGCTATAATCTCTAACGGAGGGACCCATTTCACTAATGCTCAGTTCAGGTCATTGATGACCAAGTACGGGGTGTCACACTGAATCTCTACTCCTTATCACCCCCAAACCAATGGTCTAGCTGAGCTATCAAATCGAGAGATCAAGAAAATCCTCCAGGTTATTGTTCAACCTGATAGGAAAGACTAGTCATCCCGATTTCCAGAAGCTTTGTGGGCTTATAGGACCACCCACAAAACCCAATTAGGTATGTCTCCCTTCAGATTAATGTACGGGAATGGATGTCACCTCCTCGTTGAATTAGAGCACAAAGCCTATTGGGCGGTATGAAACTGCAATCTAGATCTTTCTAAGGCAGGAACCCATAGAAAGCTTAAAATGAGTGAGATCGATGAATTATGCCATGACGCGTATGAGAACTCACGAATTTACAAAGAGTGGGTTAAGGCCTTTCACGACAAGCACATATCCAGAAAGATCTTTCACCTTGGTCAAAAAGTCCTACTCTTTGATGCCAAGCTCAAACTATTCCCAGGAAAATTAAGATCAAAATGGATCGGACCTTACCTCATCCGACGAATCTTTGGAAATGGAGCCATCGAAATCAGTCAACTCAGCCGTGATTCGGAACATTTCGTTGTGAACAGTCAAAGACTCAAACCATTCATTGACCTTACCGATACAAATTTGGCTGAGACATCTTTTACCCTCCATTCTCCCTGAGCTCATTACGCCCAACCGATGGCGTAAAACTCAGCGCTCAACAGGAGGCAACCTATCATTTTTGAGAAACTCAAAACCTTTCTTGACATTCCTATGCTGAATTCATATTGCACTTTAGGGTTCATCCATTAGAACAGCCGACTCCACCTTTGGTACACGTACCCAAGCTTGAAATCATTCGCAACAGTCATCCCAACCCATTCGCCCACCCAAAACCTGTTCTAATGAATGATTTAAACTGAACTCAAACCCACCTAATTTACAATAGGGACATTGCACATCGTACGCATAGGGGGTATGAAAGTGCAAAATGCCATGAAAATCATCTCACAAGAAAAGGTTTCATCAAAAAAATTACATATCCCAAAAATACCAAAAAAAATGAAAAAGTTCTTGAAAAAGAACAAAAAAATTGAGAGGAGAAAAAATTTTGAGGGCATATCAATTTTGAGGAGAAAAAGGGGAGAAGTGAAAAATGTCAAAAAGGAGTACAAGTTGAAAAGAAAAGAAAAAGAGATAGTCATTAGTAAGAAATTAAGGAATTAACTTAGTTCTAGACCATATCAAAGAGATAGAAAATGAAAGGAAAAAAGTGCTAATGAAACAAAGAAGAGATTAGTAGAAACGCTAATCTTAGGCCTCTAGGGTTATGACCATAGGCTTAAAAATTCAAGTACCCGCTAAGATCTAGATAATCCTCAAGAGGTTGAGGAAAATGTAAAGCTTAAGTATTATGTCTAAGGCTTAGGGAGTATTCAGCCTCGCTAACTGACCTCTAGTTTGCGGGACTCAGTAACCTAAGCATGCCAATCCACACACAATCTGGTTCAGTGTGCATAAGTATCAAAATCACGCAAATGCGTTTAAATCGTTTTGAAAAAATCACCTAGATTAAGAGTGACCGATCAACACAAGTTGATTTGGACGAGTTCCTGGTGCGGAGAGGCGGGAAATTCCCCTCGAAGATGCGTAATGACATATCATCTCCTTGATGCTTGTCTCCTAGGATATTTACATATCCTACCGAGGGCATGTAAGCACACTGTGCTGGTTCAGATACCATGGGCGACATTCCCAAAATGTCGATTGCCAGGGTCTGGATTTAGCTACAGAGTGCCATGGGCAGGATTATCTCGAAATCTCGAAAGTCAGGGTTCTGGGGATTGCCATGGGCAGTGCTATCTCAAAGCATCGATTGCTAGGGACCCTACGAGGATTGATGATGGGGACTAGGAATTAGATACAGACCGTTTTGTGAAGCCAATCCAAAGCTAGAAATAAAAAGAAAAGAGAGAGAAAACTCTCCAAACAAAGAAAATTCCTCTGTCTCTCTCTTACAAAAATGCACTGCAAACTGAACCGAGGCTAAAATATGTTACAAGCACGGGTGCTTTAACCGCGGAGTCCAACGAACCTTAGGATAGTTCCTGTAGGCCTTAAAAACCTTCACGGCAGACTGAGGCTAGAACTGGTCAGGTCCGGATCCTGGTTGGTACTTGAGTACCTCTAGGCCTACTATTTGCATTCTAACCTAATCTACAAAAGAAAGCACACATAACAATTCTGAGCATCAAAAAGATTACGTGGTCTAGAATCAAAGTTAAAACCCTAAAATTTTGCTAAGGGACTAGCAAAAGCTAGGCATGGGGGTATGATGGGAACACCATCATGAGCCCTAACTAGCTCATTTTGACCCAATGAAGAGAGTAAATGCTCCTACATAACCAGCTAAAGGTCCTAATTCATTGCGTAACCTTTCTGAGAGTGAAACAAGAAATTAGGGTTAAAGCTGTAATTTTACTAATGTAGTACAACAATGGATTTTCTCAAGGGCTAAACAAAGGTCAAATGATCTTGATAAGTGGGTTGGATCAGACAGAAAAAGGTTTGTGTGAGTTTTATGAATTAAATGATTTCTTGAAACCCTAAAATAGACCCACTTGATTAACCTTGGTTCCGGTCAGGATAAAATTCACTTAAACCCTTTAAAAGTCATAAAAAAATATTCTCTTGGGTTTAGAACCTTCAATTTACCATTAGAACCCATCTTGACTTAGAATGGGTTCTTAGACAGATATTTACCCTAAATTGGATTTTTGCATAAATTTCCTAGTCAAATGTGGTAAAAGCCAAAATCCAACTTCACCATTGGATTCCATAGGTTCAAATTAGGTTTGTACCAAATTTTGGACCCAAGATGAGTTTGCCTTGACCTAGTTTGCAAAAAGGTCCAGCCTGATTACATTTCTAACCCTATCTTTCAAAAATATTTACAAATAGCCCCCTATCTTCTTCATCATTTTCGCAATTAGGTCCCTCCACCATTATAGCGGAGTAATCCTACTCCGACGAGCTTTGGAAGGGTAGTTCTCCCTGATTGCTCAGAGAATCTCTTCCAAAATTGGAAGGAAGATTCTCTGAGAAATTCTCTCTCATTTGAACCCACATTTGAGATCTGATTCCCTCCCAATCTCTCATGCGAACGCATAAGAGATATGGGTATCTCAACGAATTTCTTCTCCGACGAGCCTTCCTTGCTTGGGAAGCTTGCTTCCCAAGCCCTAACCGTCCTTTAAAGCTCTATTTAAAGGAGGCCAAAACCCTCTGATCACTCCACGCTCGAATTTAGCAGCGAACACCCCTAATTCCTCTCTTCCCTTCACGTTCGTAAGCTCCCCGATGTCCGGCTACATTCCCTACTCCTCTTCGTCGTCCAACCATTCTACCTACGGCGGATCCTTCTTCCCTGACTTCATTCGCGCCTCACTGTACCAGCAGGCAGTTCCCTCTCTTCGTCCTCGCCGATCTCCACTCATCGGAGCTACTTTCGTCTCCGGTGTTGGCCACACCAAACTTGATGCCTTCACTCTCCCCCTTCATATCTTCACTTCCAAAATAAGCTCCCTCTCCCTTCTACATTCTTCTCCACCCTTTATTCCTCAAAATCGACCATTGCCGACCTCCATCACCTCTATCCCTTCCATCTTCGACCAACAATGCTGGCGAGGCCGCTCCACCTCCACAGGCCATCCCAACCCTCGCCGACAAGCCCATAAGCTTCCCATCACTCCATTGAACATTTCCCCTCACTCCACTCACCGCGCTACTCACTCAAACCACCCCCTGAACACACCTACACATTTGGACATAGTGTGCCCTAGGCACGCTCGCACAGGCACCCCCGAGCCACACCGACATCCCCATCACATCCGCCATGGTCCAGCGAACCTCTCTGAATGTTTTGACATGGCCGCGACGCCATTCGTGTGTTTTCAAGTTTGTCACCCATCCGCCATTAGCAAGCGAGCTTGAAGCAAGCTTGCTGTAGCTCTAGGTCTACCAAGCCCAGGTGCTGCTATCCCAGGTGCATAGAATCCCCTTGCGCACGCACTCAAGCCCTCAATTGGAGTTGAAGATCTCTGCGGCTGCTGCAATCGTGAAGGCTATCTCTGCAGACGCACGCGAAAGGAAGGTGGGACATTTAGTCCCACCTCGGAAGTGAGAGACTGCTCGCACTTGCATAAGAGGAAAAAGTGACATAGCCTTATTGCCTCAGATCCATAGGGTGAGGTCCTACTCACCTAACCCGGTCTCATCTGCGAACATGCCCCGTGGACCTAGCCTGACCCAACCTGACTACACACCTCGCCCACTATCGCACGTTGGTGGGCCTAGTCCCAGGTACGCACCCAACCCGATTACCCGACTATCTGTGTGGCTCTGGGAGAGCGTATCCTAAGAGAGAAAGCGAGGAGAGTTGCACGCGGGTAGGGGAAGGTTTTGCTACAGGGTGCTCCGGCCAACACTTAGCCATAATCAAACAAAAGGAAGGGGAAGCCAGAGAAGGAAGAAGGCAGAAGAAAGGCAATGACATGAGATGAAGAATAGGAGGCTAGAAGAAAAAGAAGGAAGAAGAAGGAGAAGAACAGGTAGAAGAAAAGAAGAAGAGAAAGAGAAGGAGGCCAAAGCTAAAGATAGAAGGTAAAAACAAAGGAAGTCAGAACAGAAGCCAAAGAAGAAGAAGAAGGAAGGAGAAGATAGAGAAGAGAATAAGAAAAGAGATCAGACACTTTAAGTCGTCTGATTAAGGAATTAGATGACAGATTCTAGTCTCCATTGCATATTTATTGAATCATTTGGTGATATTGTAGGAGTATTTGGTGATCTACATCACCATTTTACTCCCATATTTTTGTAGTCTGATACTGTTATTATTGCAATTTCTTTCAGTATAAGTTGTGATCTTGATTTCAAAATACCAATTTTCTCTCTGTGTTCGACCTCGGAAATCTTTTCGAGTAATAAAATTATATCTATTTTGAACGCTATTTCGGCTGTACTACAAAGCAATACTATTAAAACTCGATTCAGTGCGACAAACAGCTAGATAGACATTAGACATTTAAATTTCTGTCTTGTGGACCCATGTTGGGCATTTTTGGGAACGTATTCCCAGCACTTTTTATTGCTTATCGCTCTTATATGCGGAAGCGTGTTCCCATCTTATTTAGATTATAGGTTTATTAGAATTATTTCAATTGCATGTTAGTTAGTTAGCTAAATTAGATTAGGTTTGTTTGCTTCTTATCATAAAATAAAAATATATATTCGAACTGCCTGCTAGAAGCTACATATCTATAGGGCAACTATCTAGAATTGAATGAAGAGCATCTAGTTTATATTTCCGCATTGCAGACATCTTGCACGAACAAAGCTGGAGTAAGGTACGTCATCTCGTTAGCATTAAATACTTGTCATGCATCTACATTGGACTTAAATCCAAGACCACTAAAGTATGTGAATCTAATTAATTCAGTGGTCACCTTAAAAAAAATTGGGATTGCTAAGAGGTTGGACTTTAAAATCAGTGACTTTAATTGCATGCAAAAGGACTTGATTGTGGGATTTTAAAACACAAAACATGTACGTGTGTTGCACACCTGAGACACTGTGCACATCACACATAAGATCACTGGATAAATTTCTACCTCTCCTCTTTGCACCACAAGGGAAGTTAGTCGAAAATCAACAAGCCTATACACCAAGTTACTTCAGTTCCTCATGCGTGGGCTCGATTTGAGACTTCCATCCCTTGCGAGTAGGTTGTAGGCACCAACGAAAGTCAGCCTAGGAAGTGTAACTTTTGCAAAACTTGTTTGGCCACCAACTAAACACTTAATTCTAAGACCTAGAATCTACTAAAAATAGATCCCACTATATTTACATTTGTTTTGATAGTGGTAGAACTCTCTAGAAAGTTTATGCTTTCATTCTGATTTATTCTAAGTCCTAAGAGAGTTAAATCTATTTTGTTGAAAGAAATGGATCACCCTTACTCCTATCATTTAGATTATCAGAGTCAATACTTCCCATCTTTTAATCAGGATCCCATGCCCCGAGCATATCCATCCTTTGATGGGTACAATGACAATTCATGGGATCAATCATATTCCTATCCTGGGAGTACTAGCCTGATAACTCCCAGTTTTGGGTAGAGCCTAGGAGCAAAATTTTTCAGTTTGCAAACACCCAACCCTCCCACCCTTCATGATTTTTTTCATCAAGGTTGAACCGATACCCCTAAGCAACATGAGCCTGAGACTGACTATCCTCCCAACTCTAACAGTAATCTCTCCTCTTTTATGATAGAAATGCAAAAACAACAAAAAGAAATGATGGAGTCTATGGGAGAGATGTTGAGGAATAGTCAACAATTGAATGAGCAAATTTGTTAGCTTAGCTACTCTCTTACTATTGATTATGATCCCTACCCATACAACCATGATCATCAAAAAGATTCTGAGGAAATAACGGATAATAGGGATCCCATTTTGAGTAGCTATTACTTAGACTCTCCCCATGAGACACGGCCACTAGAGGAGAACTATCTTACTGATTATCCACCCAAGCTATATTGGAGTGAAAAGAAAGGGAAGATGGTACCACTTGAGCACCTTGACCCCACTGATAGTATTTTTCTTACCCTCGATACCCTGGGTCAAGGTCATATTATTCATGATACTTCCCCTATTAATCATGTGGTGGAACCCCATTCTACCCTTAGTGAGCCTAATCTCGACCCTTCACTTAGGGAAGCAACACCTACCATTCATCATTTTGAAGATTTACATGTACCCAATGAAGGTGACCCTAAGGGATAGAGTATGAATTGAATCAATTTTGGTCTCAAGGATACAAAGAATCTATTTTAGATGAGGATGATGACCCAATGGAGGAACCCGAACTTAAAGTTTGGAGTGAATCTCAAGGGGATTGTGTTATTCGAGGACTTACCTCTAAGGATATAAATGATCTGGTGAAATCTGGATTCCTTCCTACTTTTGTTTTTGAAAGTCATCCTCCCCAAAATCAGGAAGATATAGAGTTGAGGTTGGAGGCGGACAAACACAAGATTGAAAAGCCTAAGAGAGACTCTCAGGGACAATATGTATCAATTGAGGATTTATGCCCCAAAAAGAACAATGAATTGAGTGATATAGTCTTTCTCCATAACATTAAGAATGAAAATCCTCCTAAAGATATTAAGGATACTGAAGTAGCTCACAAAGCCCCCCAAAAGAATGAATTGACGAGAAAGAACCCAGGGATGGATTTGATGATAATTATGACTTCGCTACTTCCCAGGAAACCCAATTTTCGTCAAAGCATGTTGATCATGACTCTACTAATGATAATGAGATAATGAATTCTATACATGACTCATCTAGTGTAGAAAAACAATTAGAGGTTAATGAAACAATGAAGTTATGTAAGGATGTGGAAGAAGAATTCTTATTGGGAATAGAACCAAAACAAACTAAGCCCTCTTTGGACTTAATAGTTACCACCCAATCACTCAAGCAACCTGTAGATTCCTTACCTAATCCTCAGCTCAAGTCTCTGCTCACATACATTCTTTCTGGGGAGCATATCAGGCTAGTACACCCCTGAGTGGAATGGTGAGTTTGGATTGATGCTTGCACTTTTACTATCACCATTCAAGGGTTTGACATAGTTATGATTATATCGTTTAAAACCCTTCCTGCTTTAGAGGATCCTTGTTATCCTCTACTCCTATTTCGGGAGGTCCCTTTTCTTGTTCCTTTTGTTATTCCTAGACCTCCCCAGGTAGCTTATGAGGTACTCTATTTTCACGCCTTCTGGTGAGCATTTGGAATCACTCTACAACATCAGCTCGCCAGCATCAGTAGCTACCTATTTTCCAGGCCCACATTGTTACACATATTTTTAGGGCCTAGCTCTTTCTGTTTGGAATTAGACTTATAGGTTCCCTATAAGTCTGGCTGCCGACAGAAAATGCAGCGCTTGTTGGGAGGCAACCCAACATCCTAAATAACAACTTCATCCGGTGATTTCCTTCCTTTCTCCTCCTGTTTTAATTTTACAATGAGGACATTGTAGGATTTAGGCATGGGGGGGGCATTTTGCTTTTTTTTTAGGCAGTATTCATGCATTTAGGTTAGGTGCATTAAAAAAAAAATTCTCTTTTGATTTCTTGAGCTGAAATGGTTAGCCCTAGCATAACATCTTTATTAAGGAAATGTCATTGAAGATTTTCTTCTTAAATTATTTTTAAGTTTGGAATTCAGTACATTTACTTCACTTACACGTAAACTGGGTAATAGATCTTTGTAGAAAACTAATGAGCATTTTTATTTTGCTGAATCCTTGGATAGCTTGAAGGGAGTCACGAACATTATCTTCTATTAGATCCACCTAATATTTGTGAGAAGAAAGTAGAAAGACCACTGCTACGTTAAGTCTAGTGTAAAGACTCTTAAGTTTTGAATAATTAGATGATGATATCTCAGAGTTAGAGATAGTTTTTGCTCTTTGTTCCTGTGTGCAAACACTATATGAATTCCTGAAAGACACCAAATAAGGTAGATACACAGAGATTGAGTCCTAATAAAACTATGATTATGGTGGATGGTTATGACTGTCCTTCATAGAATCTTCGGTTGAAGGAGGGTAGTAATGTCAAAGGTCAGAAATACGTCTGTCTTATCCATTCCTTTCCGATGCTGAGAGTAGACACTTCCATCGAATAAGCCACACAATATCCTCTTGACCATCATCATCCCTGATAATGCCTCATAAATAAAAGTCTGCGTCATGTTGTGTTGGAGTTATAAAAAAAATATAGAGAAAGAAAAAGAAGAAAGGAAATATATAGATATACATAAAAAAAAAGAGAAAAGAAAAAAAATAGAGAAAAATATATAGATAAGTAAAAGAAAATCAGGTTATAGTTGTTATAGGTGTCTATTTTATCAGGTGTCCATAACATCGGGGCAACAAAAACACCCATTGCGATCCGTCAAATATGACCCACACCTACCTTTTAGTATTTCTGATCACCCGAATACTAGCTGAGGAATTCTAACATAGTTGTAGGGTTATTACGACTTTAGTTGAAGTGTGAATGCCATATGAGGCCACCGAACATTGAGTACAATTACAAAATCTGGTAAGATATGTGATCTCAGGAAAGAAAGAAGAAAAAGAAAAAAGAAAAGAGAGAGTGAGTGAGCGCAAGGGAATGCAAAGAGAGCACAATTTTTAGCCTCTCTCTAGGTTGACTCGTGTGATAGTCTAGAGATTTAGAGTCTGCAATACTAGACTACATGTAGCACCAGATGAAGTGTGAGCTACTAAATATAAATCCATTCAACTCAGTATCTCCTACCTAAGCCAAAATGTCAGGGTTAAATTATAGATCATTTTATGCTTTATCCCCGAGGGAAGTAGTTACCTATCTCGGTAGAATTTCATCAAGGGTGAAGTACGAACTCCAAATGTAAGTTAGTTTTTCACTTGGATCCATTACCTAGGCTACTATCACTTCACATTTGTCCGGATCTCTAAATTTTTGGAATAAGAAAAGAAGAAATCTTTTGGTTAGTTCCATTGTTTTTCACATTTTGCTAGGGACTAGTAAAACTTAGGCATGGAAGCATTTGATAAGTCCACATTAGTAGATCATTATTTGGTCTAAGTACTCTTTTATTAGTTATTCTTAGTTGTTAATTAATTAGGAGTTATATGGCAATTCACCATAGTCTGCACATAATTGTATGCATCAATTTTACATTTAATAACATGTGATATGGTAACATAATTGATTTGATGGATGCAGGCTAGGTGCAAGAGTTCAAACGACCATTTCTACGTTTATAAGATGTCTAGAAGCCACCATCATGAACTTGCTAATTCAACACTTTTTAAGACGTCTGGAGTATTGCTCAGACGTCTAATGAAGATACCTCCAGCCGTGCGCTTAACTGACCAACTCAATGTACTGCCAACCCAAGGTGACTGTTTGTGATGCTAAATCGGATTTTAAGAGTATCGCGTTGTAATATAGTCGAAAAAGCATTCAAAACATATTATTTCATTACTCAAATTTGAAGTCCGAGGTCAAACACAGGGAGCAAATTGGTGTTTAGAAATCAAGATCACAATTCAGAATTTAAAGGAATATGCAATAATATCAATCTCAAAGTGCAAAAATATAGGAGTAAATGTAGAGCACAAAATACTAAAGAACTCAATGTATATGAATTAAACTCAAATTGGACGTCTGATTTGTAAATCAGACGACTTAAAATGATGCTACAGTGCTCCTTTTGATTTCTTCTCTCTGCTTCTCTTCTGTGGTTTTCTTATTTCTTCCTTCTTCTGCTTCAACTCTTCTTCTTCAGCTTTGCTTCTCCTCCTCTTCAGCCTACAGCAAAACCTACCCACTACCTGCGTGCACTCTCCTCTCTTTCTCTCTTAGGTTCTGCTCTCCCAGAGACACATATTCGGGTAATCGGGTCGGGTACGTACCTGGGACCAGGCCCACCGGCGTGCGGTGGTGGGCGAGGAGTGCAGCCGGGCCGGGTCAGGCTAGGTCCACAGGGCGTGAGCGCGGACGAGATAGGGTCGGTCGGGTGAGAGGGACCTCACCTCGTGATTTGGAGGCGAACAACTACTGGCAGGAATTCAACTTATGCAGCTTCACTCGTTTTGCAGTCGCCTATAAGGGACTAAAAGCGCGCCCTTCTTCTTGCACACCCGCAGTAGAGGTGGTCCTCCAATTGCAGCAGCTGCTACAGCCTTCGATTGGAATTGAGGGCCTGGAGTCGTTCGCGAGGGTGTTACGCGCAACATGGGACAGGGACCTGGAGCTGGCAAGGCCTGAAGTGGTTGCAAGCAAGCTTCAAGCTTTGCTCCAACGGTGGATGATGCCTGCTACCTGAAATCACTAAGACGGCCTCGCAGCTACGTTAAATTGCTCAGGAAGCTTCGTCGAGGCATGGCGAATGTGCTGCGGTGGTTAGCGTGGCATGGGGACCCCTGTGCGAGCGTGCCTAGGGCACACTGTGTGCGAAGGTGTGGGTGTGTTCGGTGAGGTGCGTGAGTGAGTGGAGTGGTGTGTGAAGTGGGGGGAAATGTTTAGTGGAGTGAGGGGATGCTTATGGACTTGTCAATGAGGAATGGGATGGCCTATGGTGGTGGAGCGGCCTCATTGGAGGTGGTGGTCGGAGGTGAAGGAGATGAGGGTGGTGGAGTGCGGTAGTAGTTGATTTAGGGAAACAGAGAGTGGAGAAAAAAGTAGAGGGGGAAGGGAACTTAGCTAGGGTTTTAGGAGAAGAAGGGAAGACGGAGATGGCGTCGGGCACGTACTGCCGACGCCAGACACAAAGGTGCTCAGAGAAAGGCGGTCAGCGAGGATGAAGGGGAGACAAGGGCGCCGGCGGGTGCTACGCGACGCGGACGAATGCAAGGAAGAAGAGTCTGCCATTGGTATTGTGGTCAGACGACAAGGGAGATCTAGGAAGGTCACCGGAGCTTATGAGCGAGTTGGCCAAAGGAGGAGAGAAGAAATTGAGAGGGTTTCCGGTCGAATTCCAGCTTAGAGGAGTTGGGGCGAATTGGGCTCCTTTAAATAGAGCCCTAGAGGTCGGTTAGTTCTTGGGAAGCAAGCTTCCCAAGCAAGGAAGGCTCGCCGGAGTTGGAATCTATTGGGATACCCATGTCTCTCATGTATACGCATGAGAGATTGGGAAAGAATCTTGGATCATGGATGGGTTCAGATTAGAGGGATTTTCTCAAAGAATCTTCCTTCCAATTTTGGAGGAGATCCTATGAGCAATCAGGGAGAAACCATCTTCCAAAGCTCACCGGAGTAGGATTCCTCCGCTATAATGGTGGAGGGACCTAATTGCGAAAATGATGAAGAAGTTAGGAGGTAATTTGTAAGGGTTTTTGAAAGATAGGGGTACAAATGTAATCAAACTAGACCTTTTTGCAAACTAGGTCAAGGCAAATTCATCTTGGGTCTAAATTTTTGTACAAACCAAATTTGGACCTAAGGAATACAATGGTGAAGTTGGATTTTGGGTTTGACCATGTTTGACTGGAAAATTTATGCAAAAACCTAATTTAGGGTAAATATCTGTTTAAGACCCCATTCTAGGTCAAGATATGTTCTAATGGCCAAATTGAAAGTTCTAAACCCAAGAGAATGTTTTTCTATAATTTTTAGAGGGTTTAGGTGAATTTTATTCTGATCAAAACCTTAGTTAATCAAGTGGGTCTATTTTAGGGCTTCAAGAAGTCATTTTATTCATAGGATACACACAAACCCTTTTCTGTCAAATCCAACCCACTTTTTATCTTGTTAAGACCTTTTGACTTTTGTTTAGCCCTTGAGAAAACCTGTTGATGCACTGCATTGGTAAATTTATAGTTTTACCCTTAGTTTCTTATTTTTCTCTCAGAAAGGTTATTCAGTGAATTATGACCTCCAATTGGTTATGTAGGAGCTTTTATTCTCTTCATTGGGTCAAAATGAGCTAGTTAGGGCTCATGATGGTGTTCCCATCAGTGACCATGCATCTCGCAACCTTGCAACAGCAACCTCTTCAAATCGCCTCATCGCCGAGGCAGTTGGAGAGGATCTCGGTGGAAGAAACAAACTGGAGAGGCATTTAGAAGAAGAGGCACAACCATCATCTTGACTCTCTCCATCTCCCTCCTGGAGAGGATCTTCATCGCCTCCACCACCGACACTGTGGCCGGAGCGGACACTATGACCGGATCGTGCACAGTGGCTAGAGCATACTCCTCCTGTCAATGCTACGTACATCCTGGTGGTTCTCTATGATAGCGAGTACCACCACCATCTTCCTCTTCTACCTACACCTTCTCCACTAAAAATATATCCCTTGAGAACATAACCCACACCCATCAACGCATCCATCACCGTGACCACCACCTTCGTTCCTCTCTTCTCTGATGAGAACATCACCACCATTGCCATCCAGACCACCGCCACCACCAACTTTTCCTCTCTGCTAGCAACAGGGTGAAGCATCAACACTCCTCTTCATTTTCTTCTTCACCTTCTCTACCACACCACCTGCAAGCCCCACCCTCCTACCCCCACCACAAAGAACCCATCACCGTGACCATCACCTCCTCCACTACTCTCCATTGATCAACCTTCAGCCTCGCCAACACAGCCATCGAGCCACAGGAGTCCACGCAGCCAGCCCAGGAGGCCGACCAAGCTTCACCATCACCACCAGCGCTCGCCCCTAGCACCTACTACCGCAGGCCTTCCAACGCTCCAACAGTCTACCTCGGTCGTCATCTCCAATGCCAACATCACCTACGACTACCATCGCCACCAACACACTCGCTGCATGCTCACCATCGAGGCTCTACTCCACGCGCAACCCACAGTTGCCTGCAGCAACCCATCTCCAGTCGGCCAACCTCCTCATCGTCCAATCGTCGGCAACCACCTCCGGCCGTGCCTCCTACGTCAACACGAAGCCCTCATCGAGATGCATCTTCCCCCAGAGCAGCTCCTCGGACGAAGCTCCCCCGCGCGCGCATGGAGAGAGAAGGATTCCTCTGTTTCTCATCTCATTAATAATTACCATATATGCCATTGCAAAGTTCACTACTCACTTATTTAATGAATTAATTTATTGATGTGAATTTGCATAGATATCCTTCTACTCAGTCGAAATTACTTGTGGTTGAATGTCTCTCATGAATGAGATAGAGCATGTCATATTGATTATAGTAAACAAGCTCTATTCTATTAGAGATTAATATTTACATTGATTGCCATTATCAAGATCACTAATTAACAAGATATTATTTTATGGTAAGTTTGCATATAAACACCTATATCCTTTATTAATTACATAGAATGATAACTTATGTTAAAAATGAATTACACGAATTAGTATGTGCACCCGTTAAGTTTCCCGAATAAACGAGGCACCATTCACTAATTTAATAGGCTATTTCCTCCCAGTGGAGACGACCTAACTATTTTTGTGGTTAGATTTTGAATATTAAATGTTTTGAAAAGTGATTTTCTACCACGCGACTACATACAACAACATGACATTTTATGTTAAAATTTTTATCGAAAACGAAGATCGCTCTTTCAACGAGCGAAGTAGGTAGTCGAAGAGGGTCACTGAAGTTGGTGGAGATGGAGGTCGGGGAGGATAAGAAGGGGATTCTGACCTCCAAACCAAGCTAAGGATGTAAGGTTTACATCAGGGGGTCTTTTATAGGCCTCAGGGGGCATTCAAAGCTTGGAAACCAAGCTTGGAAGATTCGGCTACTTCATGCACAAGGGATACCCGAATCTTCCATGCGTTCACATGGGAGATTGGGAAAGACTTGGGGTACAAGGCCAAATCTATTTGGAAGATAATTCCTCAAGGAATCTCTAGTTCAATTTTGGGATAGTTTGATTGATAATAGAGTAAGAAATCCTCCCTTGAATCTTGACGGAGCTTGGTGTGTTCACACCAATGGTGATAGGGACCTATTTGTGAATAAGATGACAAACCTAGGGGACTATTTGAAAGGATTTTGAAAGTTGAGGGGTTATTTGAGAGAAAAAGACTCAAACTGGACTAAAATGCAAACTAGGTCAAGATGATCTCAGATTGGATCCAAAATTTGGTACAAACCTAACTTAGACCGAAGGAATCTGATAGTGGATTTTGATTTTGACTAAGTTTGATTAGTCAATTTATGCAGAAACTCAAATTAGGGCAACTTTCTGTTTGAGACTGTTTTAGGTCAAAATAGGTTTAGATGGTCAAATTAAGGATATCAAATCTTATAGAATATTTTTCTATGATTTTTAGAAGGTTTAGGTGAATTTTATCCTGACCAGAACCGCTATTATTTTAGTGGGTCTGAAATTAGGGTTTCGAATGTCCATTACTTCTCGAAATGTATGAAAAATCCGTTTCTGTCTGCACAGACCCTCTTGTCACTACAGGGAAGAAGGGTTTTTGTGATTGTTGAAAACTGTCGCCTATGTCATGAAAGCCGTTGTATTCTGTCATCGCAAAAGTGTGTGCCACGTCAGTGTATACATGACAGTTTTGACTTAAAACCATCGTATTTTTAGATGACGGTTTTAGAAACTGTTGTCTATAGTATTTATGACAGTTATTCTACAAACTATCGTAAAAAATATTTAAATGACGATTTTGCTCACCATCATCTATGGTATACACAAACCATACACGACAGTTCTTCACCTATCGTATACTTGTATATACGACGGTTATTTATAGAACCGTCGTTTATATTAACATGACGGTTATTTATAAACCATACATGATGGTTCTTGAAACGTCTTATATTTGTATACACGATAATTATTTGAATAACCATCATGTATATTAACACGACGGTTATTTGTAGAACCGCCTTGTTAATATGTACACTTTTTTTTAAATATAACATTTAGGGTTATAAGATTCCATAATCTTAGAATCTTATAACACCTTAAAACATATATAACATACAAAACACACCATATAAAAGTTTAACATACAAAACACACATAAAAAATTCAAAAAATATATATATATAAACCTAATAATAAAAGTATGTCATACTGCCAAAATACAAAACCAACTAAAAAAGGGATAAATAATAAGCTATGCCTTAGCTCCTAGCTCCTGTCCAGCTCCACCACCTCTGAGGTCGTTGTCATCTCTGCGAGGTGGGTAGTGAAAGGAAGTGTGATCTCCACCGCGACCTCATAATAATGCCATCATCTCTCCCATATCCACTCTCTGCTGCTCCATCTCCTTCCTCTGCTCCTCCATGAATTTCTTGGCATTTTGCCAAGCTTGAGTTTGCTGCTCAAACTGTGAGTTGACATCATGGAGCTGTGATGTCACATCATGGAGCTATGTCTGCATTTGATAGACGACGACTGTTGTCGCTGACCCCTTCGACCCATACCAGCTAGACATCGTTTGACTTCTCCCCCCACTACCAACAAAACCTCCATGTTCTGGAGGCATGCTACTCCTAAAAGCCTCCTCAGGTGTCACAGGAGGGTACTGCGGAGTGCCAGAAGCGGCGTCTGTAGGGGGTTGATTAAGTTCATCATTTCTCCCTACAAGTTACAATAATTTAATGTCATATTAAAGTAAGTATAAAAATTTAAGTAGTTGATAAATAAATGTTACTTGCATGTTTTTGCTGGTATGTCTCATGTATCCATGCTCGCTCGCCATCGTTGGTGGCCTTACTATGACTAACCTCATATACACCAACGCGATCAAGCATGGCACCATCATGTGAACGTGCCTGTAAATATATTTGAGGGATTTGCATGTAATAGTTGTAATTAAAACTTTAATTGAAAACATAAAAGTAATAAATTATAAGGAATAACTTACATATTTAGCCATAACTCTATCTATGCTAGTTCGACCCAATCTATGGTGGAGCTTTGGCCCTATTGGCCTTGTTCCTCTTCGCTTGATCCTGTACACATAACTTATATTATAATGGGGAAGAATTGAATAATTTATTTTCGAATGCTATTAAAAGTAACTGTAATTACCTCTATCTGAGGCTTATTCCAATGCTCACAGCATTCTCTCCGCACATCTGCTACTATTGTAGGAGTCACGTTTCTTAATGCCTCCTCATTAGACGACATTGAATTGTAATACAAATTATGAAAATAAATTATCAATTTAGAGGTCACTCTATTCATAACCTTCATCTAAAATAGCTTCAAAAGAAATGACAACTTAGAAATGGACGTGATATTGGGAGCAATAGGTTTGTCTCCTGCCCTAATAGCATCATAAAACTGATTACAAGTTTCCCCACTAGTCGGATCTTCAACACCTACTCTCATCTCATCAAGCATTTCATTGATGTCATCAGCTTCAATGTCAACAACTGTCTCTTCGAAATCTATCAGAGATCGTCTGACTTCCTATGGCTGATCCTCTCCATGTGCAATCCAGTTAGTATAATTCTACCACCAACCGTTGCAAATTGTGTGCTCGTATACAGTGTTCCTATCATGTGAATATCGATTCAAGCACCTCCTACATGGGCAAAATATCCTATCAAACTTGTCTCCTCATCTAAATGACTTCCTATCATCATGAAATGCCCAATCAAGGAACTCTCTCACTCCATTCTTGTATCGAGAGTAATGGGAGTTCCTCAAAGTAATCCAAGACTTATCCATAATCTACAAAAATGAAATAAAATCACCCACCCAATAATTATAATCTCATTTCATAATAGTGTTTGTATTTTGATTAAAATTTTCACTTAATAGCCCATCCTTGAAGATTTGATCACAAGGTTACTTGTTACATGTAACCGGTGTTTAGAGAAATTTCGGCAGCATCTCCTCGCACTTCTCCAGTATACCCCCCAAGACTAACCTAACTACATTCCTAATAACTCCCATTTAAGGGTGCATTAAGAATGTAGATAAGATTAGTTGATATACCAGAGAAAAGTGAAAAGATATTACCGAAATTCCTCCAGACATCGGTTCCATGTAACAAGTAACCCTAAGTTATAATCAAATCTTAAAGGACCCCCTCTGTTCAGAACTTCTCTGAACAAAGGATGACGACTCTTATGGCATGCTATAAAGACAAAGCTTTGTGAATGTAAGTGAGGTATACAAACACTTTACATTGTCTGTATAACATGATCATAAGTGTTGACGAGCAAGTATTTTGACACGATTATCCCCTCTCAAAACCTGTAACCTAGGGGTTAGAATACGTATTGTTTGGCCTCAAGTGCATCTAGATTTGTGCAAGTGTGTGTATCTATGAATTCATTAAATAATAAATTTTGCAATAAAAATAAATAATTATGTACAAATAAAAAATAGATTCTTCCTCTCTTTCCCTCATCTCCCTTCACTCCTATCTCCCTATCTTACTACTTCATTTCTACTCTCTCTCTCTTCTTCCTACCCTTTCTCTCATCCTTCCCTTCCTTTATATTCTTCTTTATGCATCTCACTCCCTCTTCCTCATCTACTGTCTATTTATTTATCCTCTCTTTCCTCTCTTCTGCCTATCCTTCCTCTCCTCCTTCCTTTCATTAATTCATATTCTTCTTTATTCATCCCGTTCCCTCCTCCTCTTCCTCTCCTACTCCATCTCATTTCACTTTCAGAATAATAAATTAACACAGAAATACAATCAAATAAGCATTCAAAAATAAGCATTCCGAATAAAAGTAATTCATTCACAAATCATAAATTCATCAACATTCCAAACCTACGTGGGTACAACTCAAATTCTAAACCTAAGTGGGCACACCCCACTTTCAAAACCTAAGTGGGTACACCCCACATTCTAAACATAATTAAAAATGAACATTCTTAACCTAAGTGGGCACACCCTACTTTCTAAACCTAAGCGGGCACACCCCACTTTCTAAACATAATTAAGTGGGCATACCCCACATTCATTCACAAATGAATTAAGATAACTTAATTTCAGACCTCAATAAAGCACGTGAATCATAGAGAAGATGTCCGACGACGTGAGATACCCAAATCAAATTACAAATATTTATAAGTAAATAACTAAAACAAATTTAAAAAATTAGTCAAAATTAATATTTGCTTAATACAATTATTTTGCAATTTAGGGGTGCAATAGGGGGAGGAGAAGGAGCATGCATTCAGGGAATATATCGCGTAGAAGATTAGCACGTTGTAATATAGCACGAAATATGTCTCGAGCAAATAAATTAACAGAACTGGTGAGTCCCGGTCGATCACAGGGAGGCAGGAAGCACTTTTGATTTCATGCGTTTGTTCCCAAAATAATTACTAAATAGTATAGATACAATATCGTAATATATATATCAATCAAAGAGTTTGAACATGAATTGCATACATCTAACTAAACAAATTCTAACATAAACGTAAACTACTTATGTAACATAATAAGGGCACCATGGGTGGTTCTTGGTGGCCTTATGGAGAGGTTGGGAAGAGCAGCAACGATCTGTCGGGGTGGCCCAACAGATCTTCAGACGAAGATGCAAAGACGGAGGCAGAGAAGATAGGAAGAAGAAGGGAGAGGAGTTGTAGAAGGCGGAAGAAGAAGAAAACTAAGGAATGCCTTCAAAGGGGACCCTTAGGCATCTTTTTATAGCTTTTGTGAAGAGCATCTAGGGCATTTGAGCCCTTAATTCCATACAAAGGCTTCAGATTAATTAGATCCCTTGATCGGGAGATCAACGATCCTGATTAAGCCTTCCAAATCCTTCTTCCATCCACGGTTTGATCTGGTACTGACACATGGCACGTTGTGCGTCCTTAGATCCACATCCAATGGCCTCCGCTCACCCACCACTCGTCGCTTCGCCCACACACCCACTGCTCATCCTCAGTCAGCACCTCAACTCCTAAGGCTTCTCAGCCGTCCGATCTCTCGATCGAATGACTTAAAAATCATGCGTAGCACCCGCTGATTCCTAAGGCGCGTGTTATCGCACGCGTCTTCATATGACGCTCCCGAGACCGCCACGCGTTCTCCACTGATACGCTTGATGAAGATCCTATGGTGCAATTTCATCCGCGCTCGTCACTTCCCACATCGCACTTCGAACCCGTGTCGTGTGTTGTCTGTTAAGTGCGCTCTTCACTACGCTATGTGCATGGATTGTTGTGGTTTCCAAATCCTGTGCAGCCGCCCTCGGCCGTTGGATGAAAACCCAACGGTCGAGATCTAGCCCTCGCTTGATGAAACAGTTGGAGGAGGGTGACGTGGCTGCATTGCGGCCATTAGATGACAATCTAATGGCCCACGGCTTTTCTTCCCAAATTGGGGCACGGTGAGGGGCAGCTACGATGGCACCACGTGGCGCCATCATGGCCGTCCATCTTCTTCTCCTTATATCTGATGAGGTAGGCCTCCGATTGAGTTGATTTGTGCACTGTTGGACTGCGAACATTGATCTGGATCCATTCGTGTAGTTGGATTTGTCATCTGAGGTCCAGATATTCTTCAATTTGCCCCTTGGCTCCTGCTTCTTTTGTGGACTCCCTAGGGTACTATGGGAGTCTGATTGATGCACTCTTGGAAGCGTTGGACTCTCGTCATTATTCCAAACAGATCCATAAGGTTGGATCGATCATCTGCAGCCCTGGATTACTTGCAATTATTAATACCTCTCAAATAGCACATTATTATGTATAAAACATATAAATCATCTTGGATGTAAAGTATGATGTGTATGCATGTAGAATGCCCATGTTAAGCTAGGTTCTACTTTAATTTAGGCGAATTAGGGCCTATGATTGCTGCACAATCATATCCCCATGTCTAAATCTTGCTAGTCCCTGGCAAGTGCAAGACTAAATACATTTTATCAATAGTTTAACTAAAGGTTTATTTCTTTTTGTTTCATCCAAAAATTCAGAATCCAGATAACCATGAATATATAATGCTACATAGAGACTAGTATTTCAGAATCTAGATTTCTAAATTATTGAATAAATTAACTTAGAGAAAGGCTGGAAAACTGTGCTCTCTTTAATCTTTTGTACTTTTTATTTTCTCTCTTTTTCTTTTCTTTTTCTTTTTCTTCCTAAGCTCACATCTCACTAGATTTGCAACTGTATTTGGTGGTCTTGCATGGTATCACACTTTAATTAGGTTCTAATAACCCTACGACTAAGTCAGATCCCTCAGCCCGTATTCAAGCGATTAGAAATATAGAAAAAAATAGGTTAAGGCTATATTTGGTGATTTGTGGGGATGGTGTGTTTTTGCCTCAAAACACTTAGATTTAATAACTCAAACTTCTTAACATAACACTTTTTCTTTCTTTCTTTCTTTTTTCAAGCAAATACCTCTTTTGTATGCTTTTTTCTCTTTTAGACACAATCTACTGGCACAAAATCGTTACCAACATAACATAATGCAACACAACATACGTACTTTTATTCATGAGGCATTATTTGGGATTTTTAGGGATGACCGAGAGGATCTCAGGTGGCTTATTTGGTGGAAGTGCCTACTCTCGGCACCGGGTAGGGAACGGATAGGATGACGTATTTCTGACCTTGACATTGGTACCCTCCTTCAGCCGAGGATTCCGTAGAGGACAGTCATGACCATCCAACTCAGTCCTAGTTTTATCAGAACCTGCTCTCTGTGTTTTTGCCTTATTTGGTGGCACTCGTACGGAATTTCTCACAAAATTAGTACGCAAGAAGTGAGAGCGAAAACTATGCCCATCTCCAAGTGTCATTATTCAATTATTCAAAATTACAGATTCCTTATACTAGCCTTGGAGCACCAGTAGATTCTCTACTCTCATCTCACACATGTTTTGGTGGATCTACTAGAAGGTGGTTCACCTGACTCCTTGATTGCTGTCCAAGGGTTCAGAAGGAGAAGTAATGCTTCTTTTCGACAAACTAGAGATGTCTATCGATTTTCACAGTGGATCCATTGCAAATTCTACATACAAATGCGAGGTTATACTGGATTCTCAACTTAGGAATCTACTAAAGAATAAATCTTTAATAAAATCTCTTGATAAAACAATCTAATCTCCCCCTTTTTGGTAGGAAATTTTCGGTTTTTATGGACTACGTCCCCCCATGCCTAAGTGTTTGCATGTCCCCATGCATGAATAAAAGAAATAAGGCAGGGTGTATGTGGATAGAAATCACCTAAAACTGCTTCTGAGTTGTCGTTCAGCTCATGCCATCACTGCAATGCCATACACAATAAGCAAAACAAGATATGAAACAATATGTGAAAATGAAATATGCTATGTATTTATGGTATGTATATAAGTATACGTGATGAGTTTAATGCCTCCAGCTGGGCAACTTATTAGTCACACGTCCTCGAGAAGATGTATCATTTCATCATCAGGAGGAGGTTCCTAGGCAAAGAATGGTTTGAGGCACTGGCCATTAACCGTAAAAATATGCCCAAATTTTGGGTCTCTAATTTGGACCACCCTATTAGGATACGGGTGGACCACCAGAAATGGCCCAATGCACTTGGAATTGAGCTTTCCTACAAAGAATTTGAGTCAAGAATCAAACAACCAAACCTGCTGGTTAGGTGTGTACTCCTTCCTCCGGATGTGTCCATCATAGAAAGCCTCTGTCTTGTCTTTGTATATTTTTGCATTCTCGTAAGCTTCCCACCAAATTTCCTCTAACTCACTAAGCTAGAGCTTCCTTTCATAATCTTCGGCCTTGAGGTTAAAATTACACTTCTGCATTGCCCAAAAGGCACAGTGCTCCAGCTCCACAGGAAGGTGATAGGCCTTTCCATACACCATGTGGTATGGCGACATTCCGAGCAGGGCCTTGTACACGGTCCGATATGCCCATAGTGCATCAATCAACCGATCAGACCAATCCTTCCCACCAAGTCTAAGCGTCTTTTGAAGGATAAGCTTGATTACACGGTTTGATACTTCAGCCTGCCCTGGTCTGTGGGTGATACGGTGTAGTAATGCAGTGCTGCATCCCGTATTTCTTCAATAATGACCTAAAATGGGCATGGATGAAGTGACTTCCCCCATCGCTTATTAGGGCGCAGGGAACTCTGAATCTCACAAAAATGAATTCCTATATGAAGGATATAACAGTCTTATGATCAGCTCATCTTGTTGGGATAGCTTCTACCCACTTTGAGACATAGTCTACTATGAGGAGTATGTACTCAAATCCATGTGAGTTCAGGAAGGGGCCCATAAAGTCGATGCCGCAGACGTCGAACACTTCTGCGACGAGAAAAGATTGGAGAGGCATCATGTCTCCCCAGGTCATAGAACCGACCGCCTGGCATCGCTTGCAGCACTTGGCAAACTCATATGTATCTCTAAAAATGGTTGGCCAGAAAATCCTAACTGCAAAATCTTTGCAACAGTCTTTCGATTCGAGAAATGACCCCACACAAGCATCGCTATGGCAGAAGGATAGCACACTAGAGATTTTCGAATAAGGGATGCATCTACGGATGATCTGATCAGCCCCAATGTGAAAGAGCAGTGGGTCATTCCAAAAATAGAATTTAGCCTCTAATATAAATTTGAGTTTTTGATCCTTGGATAACCCTGCAGGTAGCCTGCCTGTGACAAGATAGTTTGCTATATCAGCGTACCAAGGAAACTCAACAGAGATTCATCCAAAAATTGGTCTGATATCGGTGGAGAGTACGGAATATAATCTAGGTCTAGCCGAGACAAGTGATTCACCACAACATTATGTGCTCCGGCTTTATCACGGATTTCAACATCAAATTCCTGCAAAACAAGGATCCATCTGATAAGGCAGGGTTTGGTGTCCCTCTTTGCCAACAAATGCTGGAGGGCGAAATGGTCAGTGTAGATAACTTTGGACCCGAGTATGACCTGAATTTCTCCAACCCGAATACCACAGCTAGCAATTCTTTCTCAGTGACTGCATAGTTACGCTAAGCCTCGTTCAGCGTTTTGCTAGCGTAGTATATTATGAATGGATGGCACTCCTGATGCTGGCCAAGAACGGCTCATATGGCGAAGTCGGAGGCGTCACACATCATCTTGAAGTCGAGAGACCAGTCGAGAGGTTGGAGAATAAGTGCACTTGAAATAGCGCTTCACAAGTTCTCGAAAGCGCTGAGACACGAGGAGTTGAAATCAAAGGGAGTGTCGATTACCAGAAGATTCGTTAATGGATGAGCAATTTTTGAGAAATCTCAAATGAATCTTTGATAAAATCCGACATGCCATAAGAATGATCTAATTTTCCTGACCAAGCTAGGCAAAGGTAATTGTGAAATGATTTTAGACTTAGCTCGGTTGACCTCGAGTCCATTAGAGATCTTGTGACCTAGTACGATGCCATCCCTCACCATAAAATGGCTTTTTTCCCATGAAAGTACTAGGTTAACCTCTATACATCTCCTCAGGATCTTTGTGAGGTTGTCAAGACAAGATGAAAAATAGTCTCCAAACACGGAGAAGTCGTCCATGAACACTTCTACGTAGTCCCCGATCATGTCTAAAAAGATGGCCACCATGCATCGCTGAAAAGTAGCTAGTGCGTTGCAGAGGCTGAAGGGCATCTTCTTAAAAGTGAATGTTCCAAAGGGACACGTAAAAGTCATCTTGTCTTGATCTTCCGGATTGATTACTACTTGATTGTACCTGGAGTATCAATCCAAAAAGCAGAAGAAGCTACACTAGACCGGCCATTCTCGAATCTGATCAATAAAGGGTAAAGGAAAATGATCCTTTCTGGTAGCTGAGTTTAACTTCCTATGATTAGTCGTCGTGCGGGTCGGGATGGATTCATCCAATTCATTTTTTATCACAGTGAGTCCCGCCTTTTTAGGCACAATCTGAATGGGACTCACCCACAGGCTGTCAGAAATTGGATAGATAATGTCCATGTCTAGCCATTTAATGAACTCCTTCTTGACGACCTCCAACATATTTGGATTTAGGCGTCTCTGAGGTTGTCTCGATGGTCTCACCCCTTCATCAGTGTAGATATAGTGAGTGTGATATGAGGGGCGAATCCCGTGGAGATCAGCAATGCCCTACTCGATAGTAGCCCTATGTGCTTGTAGAACGGAGATCAATTGGTGTTCCTAGTCTGAAGTCAAGTGAGCATTGATAATCATGGACACATCTCACTTTCTCCCAGAAACACATACTTAAGCAAATCAGGTAAGGGTTGTAACTCTAGTAGAGGAGGGTGGGGAGAGGGTTTATGCAGGGGAAGAGAGGAAGCAACAGTGGAAATCTGTTGATCCTGATTAATGGAGAATCTGTCTGTAATGGTCATGCAATCCTATCTTAAGATATCAGTGCTAGATAGGACAGGATAGTCAGGATCAGGGGTGTTAGGAGCAGATGAACACCCATGACAACCAGATCCATGGGGTGAAATGTGGATGTCATTAGTCTTAGTCCCGTGTGGATCGCGATCTAAGACCCCTGATAGTGAAGATGAATGTGCCATTGGGTCGCTGCAAAGGAGCCCAATGTTCCCACAGAAAGCTGAATCTTCATCTACACCATCCTTGATTAAATTGCAATCGAAGTTCTTTGATGCCCTAAAAATGTCCAGTCTAAGCTTTTCATTCCATGGGAAATCTCCATGCATCCTGATGCATAGCCGATGTTTGCACGGGCGATTACCAAAAACAGGAGACCTAAAATAATCGGTGCATCACGGAGATTAAGAGAAACCTCCATATCAAGAACAAAAAAGTCTGCTGGAAAGCAAAATCCTTGGACTTTCATGATCACATTTTCAACCACCCTCCTCGATGTTTTCACCGATTGGTTAGCCAATTGTATGGCAACCGAGGTGGGCTTTAACTCCCCGAATCAAAATCAATCAACTACTGCGGTGGGAGTTAGGTTGATGAATGACCCCAAGTCAAGAAGGGCCCTATCAAAAGGGGAATTCTGCAAAAAGAAGGAAATCAATGGTGTGGCCAGGTCCTTTTTGGGCGGTAAGTCAGCTAAGATAACCACGCTGGCTTCCTCAGATAATACCACCTATCGTCCGATTCTCTGCCATCGCTTCGGAGTACAGTAGTCCTTGAAGAACCTAGCAATAACAGGAATGTGATCTATTGCTTCGAGGAGAGGGACCTGAATGTGAACTTCCTTGAACATTGATTTCAAGTCCTCAAAATTTTGCATGTCCTTATTGCATGCTGAATCTCACGTTAGAGCCACGGCAAAAGGGACGAGAATTTTAGGGTATAAGGGCTTCTTTCCTTTATCTAATGAAGATGGCTTGTGAGAGGAAGAGGTTGTGAGCCATCTTACGATAGAGCACAAGAAAAATAATTACCCACTTGCCTAGATAGCAGGTCTTGTGTAGTCTTTCCGCTCCTTAAGGTGACAGCTTTTGCATCAGTGTGCTATCCATGAAGGGGTAGAGGAGCAGGTTGGTCTGGATACACAGGGTTTGGCAATAGATGTGGCTGACCGAGCCCATAATCTAGTGGTGCGGGAGGTGCTTGTAGAACAGCATGTGCCTGCCCCTTTGGTGCTTGGAATCTAGATGGGGCGCCCTTATTTTGCACATATCTCTGGTTTGGGATAGGTTGGGAGGGAAAAGCTCCCTATGACCTATGCTCCTGCATCATCTGGTTTTACGTGTTTTGTATGCTCTGTATTTGGTCAACCATTGCCTTCATTATTTACAGGTTGTCATGAGTAGATTTTCGAATTGATGCTTGCAATTCCTCTTTCAGAGACTCCAAAGGGTCAGCTCACTTTGGAGGGTAGTTGGCAGCTTGGGTCAGCTCACTTTGGAGGGTAGTTGGCAGCTTGGTGTAGCAGTTGATAAATAGAATGAGTTTGTTGCTGCTGAGACAGAAATGGCTGCTGCCTTGGGTATGTGTTCTGCGTATTCCCGTATTGTCTGATTTGGCAGTGTGGAGCTTGACTCGATCTCTATGGGTTACCAGACCAGGAGAAATTGGGATGCTGGCGCCAACCAGGGTTATACGTTTCAGAATACGGGTTGCTACGCCCGTAACCCTAAATAGCATTGACATCTTTGTAGGCCGAAGATGTCTCAGATGTAAATTCATCAAAAGATTACTCACTTGCATCATTGTGTTGTGCATAACCCTTATTTTATGGCGCCAGATCCACATTGTTCATGGGTTCCTGGTAGATAGGATCCAGCAGAGATGGAGAGAAAACATCCCGAATGAACGGATATGTACGAGCAGAGGGGGCTTGGGATGCTTGAGAGGAGTAAGATGGACTAGTGCTACCAGAAGATCCAGATCTCGCTTTCATTAATTCATCGAGCTTCTTATCAAGCAAATCCAACTTATCAAACTTTTTGGTGATAATGTCCATGTCAGCTCGGGCAAACTCGGCTTGAGCTTTGTGGACACTGACTCATTGCTGTCCAGGTCGCTGGAATTGGTTCATTGAGGCGGCATTCATTGAGTTCTCTGCTAACGACTCGAACAGTTCAAATGCGTTGTTCTCATCCTTCGTAAGGAAATTCCCACCGCTAGATGCATCGACCAAGTACCGATGTGTGTCATCCAGCCCATGGTAAAAGACTCGAGCTAGGTGCCATTTGGGTACACCATGGTGTGGGCACTTCCTGAGAAGATCATGGAATCTGTCCCAGGTGTCATGAAGCTTCTCTCCAGGGCCTTGGGCAAAGGTCGTGATCGCGCACCTCATAGCATTTGTTCGGCCGATCGGGATGAACTTCTGGAGGAATTCACGACGTAATTCCTCCTAGGCTTTAATTGGCCTCTCGATAGTATTGAACCAATAAGCAGCTTTATCCTTGAGAGAAAAAGGAAAAAGCTTCATGAGAACAATTCCGATATCTACATTTCTTGGTCGAACTGACTCTGCAATCCAACTCAGATCTTCGATGTGCTTGAAGGGATCCTCATTTGAGTTTCCATAGAAATGAGTCTGAATCAGACTTATGATATTCAGCTTCAACTTGAATGCATCTCCCCCTACGGGAATTCAAATTTGAGGTGCTACAATTGTTGCTGCCGGATCATAGAATTCCCACAGTTGTTCTCTGAGTGGTGAATCCTGCATCCTATCGAGTGTTGTGAGAATCCTGTTGATGCTCTGCTCGTATTTCTATTCCGTTCCCTCGACCTTGGCTTCCTAACAAGCCATTGGGTCCTGATTATGAGGGTCCTGACCAACTTGAGGACCAAGATTAGCCATCTCAGCTAATCGAGTGGAAGAAGGTTGAGAAGAGAGGCCGGGCGAAATCGCCTTTACTGCCTTGGGTTCGGCTCCCAAGGTCCTATAAGTTTAGGTCCTAACAACCTTCTTCCTTGAATACACCAACTCAAAAGGGTTGGTGCAGACAAGCAGAACAAGGCTAAGACCTTGTTAATCAGAGTGGTCCTTTAGATCATATGACCAGATTTTTCGTTTAAGTTTGTGTTATTAAAATTCGACAAAAGACCAACTGCAAGGAATTCCTACCTCTCAGGCTAACCTAGCCAATCTGGTTACGAAGGGACTACGAGGAAGCTTCTTCCTTCGACTTTTGCCTCCAGTTCTGTTACCTCGCAGCTACGGTCATTTGACGCTACCCCGCAGGCTTAGACACCAGGTTTTGCAAGAGAGGTTGGAACTACCCAGTAATTTCAAGCCAAATGCAAGTTATTTGATATATTTTCGTGAATTTTTAACTTGTTTCTTCAATTTAGTAGATGGTGGGCGTTCCACAAGGCGACTCGCCTCACTGACTAATTCTTGGGCTCGTCGGAGTCCAAGTTAGTCTATGTGTTCCTATTGGTTGATGCATTTCTAAGTTCTTTTTCAAATTGAAGACCACAATTCAAATGTATACTCTAAAGTAAGATAGAATCAAAATGAATTGAAACTTGGTAAGAATATTTCTTTTTCAATAATATTTTCAAAGAGTTTTTTTTTCCAAGATTTTTACTATTTACAACAATTAGTTATGAATTTTTAACAAACCAAGTGTCAAATCTAGGATTTAGACCCCATATTGGTTTTTCTATTGGAAATGATATCAAATATGCTCCAAAAGTTTTGTAAAAATATGCTATTGAAAGATAATTTTCTTATTTTTCAAACCCCACAAATCGTGAGTAAATCTAACTTGTATGTTGGTCACAATTGATTTCTAAACTTCATAAAAGTTCTATTTTCAATCAATCTGACCAGTATGTACTCCACGAATTTTTAAAAATTCCATAGAAAGAATTTCTTTTTGGGAAAGGTGTCATTGGAAAGATAATTTGAAGATCTAGTTTCAATCCAAATTTTAGGACTTTTGGAGCAACAAAAACATGGCTATTGAATTTTAAAGATGACACTTAATTTCTAGCTGAGTTTTTAATAAGAATGTGTGCACCTGGTTTTCGTAGCGCTTGCTTTGCCTCGTTCGCCGCTTCATGTCATTGTACCAGCACACAAAAATACTATGTTAGAGATAAAATCAAAGTCACCGTGCCTCCCCGGAATGTCGCCAATTTGTTCGGGGCGTAGATCACGTAGAAGATTAGCACGTTGTAGTATAGTGTGAAATACGTCTCGAGCAAATAAATTAATGGAACCGGTGAGTCCTGGTTTATCACAAGGAGGTAGGAAGTACTTTTGATTTCATGTGTTTGTTCCCAATATAATTCCTAAATAGTATAGACACAATATCGTAATATATATATCAATCAAAGAGTTTGAACATGAATTGCATACATCTAACTAAACAAATTTTAACATAAACGTAAACTACTTATGTAACAAAACAAGAGCACCACAGGTGGTTCGTGGTGGCCTTCTGGAATGGTTGGGAAGAGCAACAATGATCCGTTGGGGTGGCCCAATGGACGCTTCAGACGGACATGCAGAGACGGAGGCAGAGAAGACAGGAAGAAGAAGAAAACTAAGGAATGCCTTCAAAGAGGATCTTAGGCCTCTTTTAATAGCTTTTGTGAAGGGCATTTAGGGCATTTGATCCCTTAATTCTTGCAAAGGCTTCAAATTAATTAGATTCATTAATCGGGGGATCAATGGCTCTGATTAAGCCTTCCAAATCCTTCTTTGATCCATGGTTTCATTTGGTGCTGACATGTGGCGTGCTGTGCGCCCTTGGATCCGCATCGACGGCCTCCGCTCGCCACTTCGCCCGCATGCCCGTCGCTCGCCCTCAATCAGTGCCTCAACCTAAGGCTTCTCAGCCATCTAATCTCTCGATCAGATGACTCAAAAATCATGCGCAGCATCACTGATTCCTAAGGCACGTGTTATCACACGTGTCTTCATCCAATGCTCCCGCACCCACCATGTGTTCACCGTTGATTTGCCCGATGAAGAACCTACGGTGGAATTTCATCTGCGCTCTCCGCTTCCCACATCGTGCTTCGAACCCATGTCGCGCGTTGTCTGTTAAGGGAGCTCTCTGCTACGCTACGCGTGCAGATCATTGCGGTTTCCAAATCCCGTGTAGCCACCCTCGACCATTGGATGAAAATCCAACGGTCGAGATCTAACCCTCGCTTGATGAAGTGAATAGAGGCACACGACGTGGCTGCATTGCGGCCGTTGGATGATAATCCAACAGCCCATGATTTTCCTTCCCATATTGGGGCGCGGTGAGGGGCAGCTGCGATGGCGCCACATGGCACCAACATGGCAGTCCATCTTCTTATCCTTGTATCTGGTGATGTAGGCCTCTGAATGAGTTGATTTCTACGTCGTTGGACTGCGAACATCGATCCCGATCCATCCGTGCAGTTGGATTTGTCATCTGAGGTTCGAATATTCTTCAATTTTCCCCTTGGCTCCTGGTTCTTCTGCGAACTCCCTAGGGTGCTACAGGAGTCTGATTGATGCGCTCTTGGAAGCGTTGGACTCCTGTCGTTATTCCAAACAGATCCATAAGGTTGGATCAGTCATCTGCAGCCCTGATTACCTGCAATTATTAATGCCTCTCAAATAGTACATTATTATGTATAAAACATATAAATCATCTAGGATGCAATGTACGATGTGCAATGCAGAATGCCCGTGTTAAGTAAGGTTCTACCTTAATTCAAGCAAATTAAGGCTTATGATTGCTGCACAATCAGCATAGGATGCTACGGATGGGATGAGGAGGAGGAGGGGATAATCGAGGATGGGAATGAGGAGGAGGGGCTAGGGATGGGGATGAGGAGGAGGAGGAGGAGGAGGAGGGTAGGCTGCCTGTGGATGGGGATGACGAGGAGGAGGAGGGCATCTTGCGGACGCATAGGAGGAAGAAGGGCTGGAGGGTAGGCGGCAGATGTGGATGAGGAGGAGGGTGGGCTGCCTGCGGATGGGGATGAGGAGGAGGAGGAGGGCGGGCTGCTACCTGCGGATGGGGATGAGGAGGAAGGGTTGCCGGGTTTGGGGACGAGGAGGAGGAGGTGCGGCGTCAGCAAGGAGGAGGAGGATGGGTTGCGGCTACTGGAAGGAGGAGGAGGGGTGTTGTGAAAGGGAAGGAGGAGGAGGACGGCGACTGCTGCTAGAAGGAGGTGAAGGCAGCGATGCTGCTAGAAGGAGGAGGAGGTGGCAATGAGGTGTTGGAAGGAGGCGGTGGCTACTGGAAAGAGAAGGAGGACAAGGAGCAGTGGCGCATGAGGAGGAGGGGGGGCTGGTGTTGCGTGCAGGAAACCGGCAGTGCTTGGGAGGAGCAACAGCGATGAGCAGGTGGAGCATGGGCAGGGCTTGGGGATGAGCCGGAGGAGCGTGCATGAAGGAGATGATCAGGAGGAGCACGGGGTGACGAGATCTCTAAGGAGGAGGAGAGCCTTACAAGGAGGTAGACGTAGGAGGAGATCTCTGAGGAGGAGGACGATCACACGAGAGGTTGAAGAAGACCTATAGTGCACGAGGGGTTGGGCGTCTGTTAAAGGGCACAGGAACTTTACATGATGGTTCTTGTCAAAATCATTGTGTAAAGTCGGGTAGGGTGCGAAAAATGCCGCCCGACCAAAATTCACAATCAATATAGATGACGGTTACAAGATCGAACCGTCATTTATAATACAACAGTTATTATTAACATTGTCATGTAAATATATGTAGGTCCACCGCTCTCATTACACGGGATTCACGGTGAATATATACAATGGTTTTAATGTTAACTGTCGTTTTTATAAAAATATGACAGTTTTAAAACTGTCATCACTAGACTCTAATATATACGACGGTTATAACAAAAATTGTCACTACAAAAGCATTGTGAAAGGCCATTTTTCTAGTAGTGTATTAGATATTTATGACCATTTGACCTTTAATTAACCCCTAGGAAAATCCATGGTTGCTCTACATTTAGGATATGATGTTAAAACTACAGATTTTCCCCTGATTTAATGTATTTTTCTCAGAAAGAATATGCAATGAATTACGACTCTCCGGTGGTTATGTAGGAGCATTTGTCTTTTGATTCTGACTAATTAAAGCTAGTTATAGCTGATGATGACGTTATCATCAGGAAACATAGCTATGATCATTTAAAATCTCCCCCTTAATGATAGACAAACTACATACAAATTTTATCTCCCCCTATCTAAATGCTACGTACTAAAATTAACATAAAAGAGGGTAAAGAATTACCTCACTTACCAAGGCCAATAGCATGGCCCAAATGAATGTTGATGCCAAAATGGATGGGGCTCCCATCCGAGGCTTGGAGGTCCGAGCATCAAAGCCAGTCTCCAATTGAACGGTCGATGCATGGCCATTCGATCACTCACCAGTCTTCTTGTCTTCCTCCTTAGTATACTCTTTGGTCCTCCCAATTCGAGTTGACCATTTTCCAACTTGTAGGTCCAATCTTTCACATTGACATCTCCTTTGAAACCTACAAAACAAGAGTCTAATTGACTTTTTAGTATCCAAGTTAGCTTGGATCCGAATTTGTTAGTGAGTCTCCTTGAAGGAGATCCTTTCTCAACCTTATGACTAGTGCTAACACTTTCATTAGAGAAATTTTCTAATTCATTCATCTAACTATTAGAATTTTCTCTAAGACATGCAAGTTCTTTTTCTACAACATGCATCTTAATTTTTAAATTAGAGATTTCCATTTTTAAACTAGTATTCTCCTCAATCAATTACTATTTTCATTGATTAGGTTATGATTTTCTAACAAGTCATCCCTTTTAGAAATGCTAGGACTAATTTCTAGATCCCTAACTTTAATTTCTAATCTTTCCTTTTCAGATTTAAGAAAACTAAGATTCTTTTTCATGCTCTTGTTTTCTACTTGTAGTGATTTACTAAGCTCATATAATTCATCAAAAGCATCTTGTAATTCATTAATAGAGCTTACCTCCTTGGCATCTTCATCTTCGCTATCACTCGCCATGGCCATGAAACCCATGCAAGCGATTTCTTTTTCGGAGTTTCTTCTTCTTCCGAGCTAGAAACGTCCCAAGTAACTTGGAACGCCTTCTTCTTTTATTTCTTCTCCTTTCCTTTCTTCTTCTCCTTCTTGAGAAAAGGGTATTCGGGTTGAAGATGCCCCTTTTCGTTGCAATGATAGCAACATACCAGGCTATCTCACTCCTTCTCCTTCTCTTTCTTTGAATCCTTACAAAACTTAGAAAACTTTTTAAATAAAATTCTAAGATCCTCGTTGTTAGAACTTAGCTTGCTATCCGGAGCGACTTTGAGGGCCAAACTCTTTCTTGGCTTTGGTTCCTGTGTGTCCTTCTTTTGCTTCATCTTTGTCTCATAGGCCATGAGATTTCCTAAGAGATCCTTCATGTTGAGATCCTCTACTTCATTTGCCTCTTCGATGGCAGTGACCTTTAGTTCCCATTCCGGTCCGAGGGAATGAAGAAGCTTTCCTTGAAGCTCCCCCTTTATAAAGGTCTAAAGTTTTAAAAGTATTGTGTTGTAATATAGCCCAAAAAGCATTCAAAACAAATACAATTTTATTACTCGAAAAGGTTTCCGAGGTCGAACACAGAGAGCAAATGGAATTCACGCACTAAACTTGGCAATTAATGCAATTTGAACACAAATCATTACTCAAGAACTATTCATGAATGTAGAGCATATGAGTATGTCAAGAGTAAAAAGAAATGTAGACTAGATAACAGTTACTCAAATTAATTAAAGAAGAAAATATAAATTCAGTCATCTGATTGCAAAATCATACGTCTTAAATGACTCTAGCTACAGTGCTTTTCCTCTTTTCTTCTTCTTATCTTTTTCTCTGATTTCTCTTTTCTTCTTCTTCTCTTTCTCTGACTTCTACCTCTCTTCTTCCTCCTTTTGCCTTTGGCCTCATTCTTCTTTAGCTTCTTCCTTTGCCTTAAGCCCTGCGGTGCTCCTCTTCTTCTTCCTTCTCTGCCTGACCTCCTCTTCTTCCTCTTTGATTTGGCTAAGTGTCAGAGAAAACTCTTCAGAGCAAAACCCCCTTCCCCAGCGTAGCTCTCCTCTCTCTTTCTCTCTTTTCTATTTCAGATCCGCTCTCCCAAAGCCTTTAACTGGTCGGGTAATCGGACCTAACGGAGACCCGAGTCCAGGCTCACCGATGTATGTGGTAAGCGAGGAGTGAACAGGTCGGGTAATCGAGTCATGGCCAGGTCCGCGTGGGTAGTGCCACGGATGAGTCTATGAGAGGGGGGGAGGAGGACCTCACCCTTAGTGTTGGAGGTGATAAGCCTCTAACACTTTTTCCTTTTATGCGCACAAGGGCGCCCTTCTACTTCCAAGGTGGGACTAAATGTCCCACCTCCCTTTTGCATGCATAGCAGCAGATGGGGCTTCCAATTGGCAGGTTTGCAGAGGCTCTTAACTCCAATCAGAGGTCTGGAACTGTACATGAGATTCTTCCACGCGTCCTGGGAGTGTCGTCTTGGGATTGGTAGCACCTGGAGCTGCAGCAAGCGAGCTTCACGCTCGACAGCAATGGCAGATGGGCGACAAACCTGAAAACATGAGAACGGCCTCACAACCACGTCAAATTGCTCAAGGAGCTTTGCCAGATGATGGCGGATGTGATGGGCATGGTTTCATGGCGTGTGGGTGGATGTGGTGGTCTAGGGCTTACTATGGGGGTGTGAGTGGGTGTGTTCGATGGGATGTTTGGGTGGTCGATGGAGAGATTGGAGAGTGGGGATGTGATCAGAGAGTTGAGGCGGAGGTCGTAAGGTGGTCGGCGAGGTGTATGGAGGTGCGGAGTGACGAGAGCACCTCGCCAAAGGTATCGCCGGAGGTGGAGAAGGTGACGGTGGTCAGTGGCGTCGGTGGGTGTTTTTAAGAAATAGAGGGAAAGAAAGTGGGCGAGAGAGAGAGTCAAAAAATCTACTCTTAAAGGATGAAAGGGACAGGGGACCCACGCCGGTATGGTCACTAGCCATGGGGAAGATGAAGACCTCCTTAGATGAGGCAACGGTGAAGACAAGGCAGAGGCGATGTCAGCCGGTGTTGCACGACGTGGAGGACTGAGGCGGAGTTAACCTGACCACTGGTATTATGGTTGGGCGACGAGCGAGCAAGGGAGGAGCCGCTGGAGCTTACGGAGATTGTGGCCAGTGAGGGAGAGAAGAATCGAGGGGAAACCGACCCAAATTCAAGCTGAGGAACATCGATTGGGTCTGGGGAGTCTTTAAATAGGTCTCTGAGGAGGTTTTGTGCTTGGAAGCCAAGCTTCCAAGCAAGGAAGGGTCGCTGGTGATGGAAATTCTTAAGAGACCCGAATCTCTCATGCGTTCGCATGAGAGATTGGGAAACAATTAGGGCATCAAACTGGGTTCATATTGGAGGAAATTTCTCAGAGAATCTCCCTTCCAATTTTGGAGGGGATTCTCTAAGCAATCAAGGAGAAACCTCCTCTCAAAGCTTGCCGGAGTAGGATTCCTCCACTATAATGGTGGAGGGACATATTTTTGAAAATGATGAAGATAGGGGACTGATTGTAAGGGTTTCTGAAAGTTAGGGGTAGAAATGTAATCAGACTGGACCTTTTTGCAAACTAGGCCAAGATGAATTCCCCTTAGGTCCAAATTTTGTTACAAACCTGATTTGGACCTAAGGAATCCAATGGTGAAGTTGTATTTTGGGTTTAACCATGTTTGACTAGGTAATTTATGCAAAAATCTAATTTAGGGCAAATATCTGTCTAGGACCCCATTCTAGGTCAAGATAGGTTCTAATGGCTAAATTGAAGATTCCAAACCCTAGAGAATATTTTTATATGATTTTTAGAGGGCTTAAGTGAATTTTATCCTGACTAGAACCTTGGTTAATCAAGTGGGTCTATTTTAGGATTTCAAGAAGCCATTTAATTCACAGAACTCACACAAACCCTTTTCTGTCAAATCCAACCCACTTGTTATCTTGTTAAGACCATTTGACCTTTGTTTAGCCCTTGGTAAAACCTGCGGTTGCACTGCATTGGTAAAATTACAGTTTTAACCTTAGTTTCTTATTTTACTCTCAGAATGGTTGGGCAGCGAATTATGACCTTCAGTTGGTTATGTAAGAGCATTTTTTCTCTTCATTAGGTCAAAATAAGCTAGTTATGGCTCATCATGGTTTTCCCATCATACCCCCATGCTTAGCTTTAGCTAGTCCCTTAGCAAAATCTTAAGGTTTTAACTTTGATTTTAGACCATGAAATCCTTTGATGCTTAAAACTGTGATGTGTGCTTTCTTCTGTAGATTAGGTTAGAATGCCGATGGTAGGCCTAGAGGTACTCAAGTACCAACCAAGATCCGAACTTGACCATCTCCAGCCTCAATCTGTCGTGAAGGTTTTTAAGGCCCACAGGAACTATCCTAAGGTTCATTGGACTCCGCAGTTAAAGCACCCGTGCTTGTAACATATTTTAGCTTTGGTTCAGTTTGCAGTGCATTTTTGTAAGAGAGAGGTAGAGGAATTTTCCTTTTTGGAGAGTTTGCTCACTCTTTTCTTTTTATTTCTAGCTTCGGATTGGCTTCACAACACGATCTGTATCAGATTCCTAGTCCCCATCATCAATTCGAAAGGTCCCTAGCAATCGATGCTTTAGGATAGCATCGCCCATGGCAACCCCAGAACCTTGGCTTTCGAGATTTTGAGATAATCCTGCCCATGGCATTCTGTAGCTAAATCTAAACCCTGGCAATCGACATTTCAGGATAATGCTGCCCATGGCATATGAACCAGCATAGGGTGCTTGCATGCCCCCGGTAGGATATGTAGATATCCTAGGAGACAAGCACTGAGGAGACGATATGTTCTTGCACATCTTTGAGGGAAACTTCCTGCCTCTCCGCATTGGGAACTCGTCCAAATAAACTTGTGTTGATCGGTCGCTCCTAATCAAGATGGCTTTTTCAGAATGATTTAAATGCTTTTGCGTGATTTTGAAACTTAAGTGCATTGAACCAGACTGTGTGTGGATTGGTATGCTTAGGTTATCGAGTCCCACAAACCAGAGATCAGTTAACGAGGCCGAATACTTCCCTAAGCCTTAGACTTAATACTTAAGCTTTGCATTTTCCCCAACCTCTTGAGGACTATCCAGATCTTAGCAGATACTTGAATTTTTAAGCCTATGGTCATAGCCCAAGAGGCCTAAGATCAACGTTCCCACTAAGCTCTTCTGTGTTTCATTAACACTTTCATTTTCCTTCTTTTGATATGGTCTAGAACTAAGTCAATTCCTTAATTTTGTACTAATGGCTATTTGTTTTTCTTTTTCAACTTGTGCCCCTTTTTGACAGTTTTCACTTCTCCCCTTTTTCTCCTCAAGATTTGTATGGCCTCAAATTTTCTCTCCTCTCATATTTTTTTTGTTCTTTTTCACAATTTTCTATTTTTTTGGTATTTTTGGAATATGTGATTTTTTTGTGAGAACCCTTCCGAACTTTGATTTTTATATGTTTGTACTTTACCACACCCCCATGCGTAAGTTTTGCAATGTCCTCATTATAAACGGAAGGTGTGAAATAGGTTTGGGTTTCAGGAATTTAGAACAGGATTTATCAGGTGGGTGAATGGGTCGGGAATGACTGTTGCGGACGATTTCAAGCTCTAGCACGTGTACCAGAGGTGGGATCGACTACTCTAAAAATCAAACTCAGGGTGTAATAGACGTGAGGTACAGAAAGATAATCAGAAGGATCTCAAGATTTTGGAATGACGGGTTGCCTCTTGTTCAACGCTAAATTCAACACCTTCAACTGAGCGGGAAACGGTATGGAGTGGTCAAATCAGATGAGTTTCGCGGTAGATTGAGGCTAAGGCTGAGCAGGTCCGGATCTTGGTTGGTACTTGACTACCTTTAGGCCTACTATTGGCATTCTAACCTCTACAGAAGAAAGCACACATCACAATTTTGAGCATCCAAAAGATTACATGGTCTAGAATCAAAGTTAAAACCTTAAAATTTTGCTAAGGGACTAGCAAAAGCTAAGTATAGGGGTATGATGAAAACACCATCATGAGCGATAACTAGCTCATTTTGACCGAATGAAGAGAATAAAAGCTCCTACATAACCAACTGAAGGTCATAATTCACTACATAACCGTTCTGCGAGAAAAAAAAGAAACTAGGGGTAAAACTGTAATTTTATCAATGCAGTACAACAATAGGTTTTCTCAAGGGCTAAACAAAGGTTAAATGATCTTAATAAGATAATAAGTGGGTTGGATCAGACAAAAAAGGGTTTATGTGAGTTCTATGAATTAAATGACTTCTTGAAACCCTAAAATAGACCCACTTGATTAACCAAGGTTCTGGTCAGGATAAAATTCACTTAAATCCTCTAAAAACCATAGGAAAATATTATAGGATTTAGAACCTTCAATTTGGCCATTGGAACCCATCTTGACCTAGAATGAGGTCTTAAACAGATATTTACCCTAAATTGGGGTTTTTCATAAATTTCCCAGTCAAACATGGTCAAACCAAAAATCCAACTTTACCATTGGATTCCTTAGGTCCAAATTAGGTTTTTACCAAAATTTGAACCCAAGTTGAGTTTGCCTTGACCTAGTGTGCAAAAAGGTCCAACCTAATTACATTTGTACCCCTATCTTTCAAAAACCTTTGTAAAAGGCCCCCTAGCTTCTTCATTGTTTTCGCAATTAGCTCCCTTCGCCATTATAGCGAAGGAATCCTACTCCAACAAGCTTTGAAAGGTGGTTTCTCCCTGATTGCTCAGAGAATCCCCTTCAAAATTGGAAGGGAGATTCTCTAAGAAAATCCCTCCAATGTAAACCCAGTTTGATGCCCTAATTTCTTCCCAATCTCTCATGCGAATGCATGAGAGATTTGGGTCACTTTTGAGTTTCCTTCTCCGGCAAGCATGCCTTGCTTGGAAGCTTGGCTTCTAAGCACAAATCCTCCTCCAGAGATCTATTTAAGAAGCCCCAGATCCAATTGCATACCCTAAGCTTGAATTCAACCGGAAACCCCCTCAAATTCTTCTCTCCTCCTCTGGCTGATTTGCTCTTCAAGCTCTGACTACCTTCCCTACTCTCCCTCGTCGTCTGACCACAATACCAGTGGTAGACTCTTCCTCCTTACTTTCGTCCGCATCGCACAGCACCCACCGACACTCCTGCCCCCTTCATCTTCGTCGATTGTCTCTCTCTGAGCACCTTCGTCTCTGGCGTCGACAGTACGCGTCTGATGCCATCTTCATCTCCCCTTCGTCTCCTAACACCCTAGCTAAGTTCTCTCTCCCCTCTACTTTCTTCTCCACTCTCTATTTCCCAAAATCAACCACTGCTAACCCCCATCACCCTCATCTCCTTCATCTCCAGCCATCACCTCCGACAAGGCCACTCCACCTCCACAGGCCATCCCATCCCTCACCGACAAGCCCATAAGCTTTCCCTCACTCCACTGAACATTTCCCCCCACTTCACACACCACTCCACTCACTCACGCACCTCATCGAACACACCCACACCTTCTCACACAATGTGCCTTAGGCACGCTTGCACAGATGTCCCCACGCCACGCCAACCACCCCAGCACATTCGCCGTGCCTCGACGACGCTTCCTGAGCGATTTGACGTGGCCGCGAGCACCTCTGTTGCGGGCGTAGCAGCTGCTGCAATTGGAAGACCACCTCAGTTGTGGGTGCGTGAGAAGAAGGGTGCGCCGATAATCCCACCTCGGAAAGTCCTGAGGCTGCGCACCCGCATAAGTTGAATTTATGCCTGTAGCTGTTCGCCTCAGATCCATGGGGTGAGGTCCCTCTCACCCAATCGACCCGATCTCGTCCGCAACACTACTGTTGAACATATACGAATGGCTACGCTAACGTGTTTGGTTTTGGAAAACCTGTCGCTGTAGTTTGAAAGCGAAGAATTAGTGTTCAACAAATAAAATTTATACCGAAATTGAAATTCTGGGTCGAACACAGGGAGGCGAACGTTTGATTTAAAAACTACGCGTTTCTTTTTATTTGTCACGGAATAATTCAATTTAAAACTATCTAATTATTTACAATAAATAGAAGAGAGAGAGAGAGTAAGAGAGAAAAAGAATATTACACAGAGAAATCAAAATGACATGTAGAATAAACAAGGAATTTATCATTAAGGAGATTGTTCATTTCACTCTTACAACTACAAAGCATAAAACAATTACTCTAGAAAGCGATAAATTTACTCTAGAAAGAATTAAAAGAATGGAGAGAGAAATATCCTCCTCGACGATTGCTTTGAGGACGAGCAAAACTACACTAGAAAGCAGTAAATCTATACTAGAAAGCAGCAAAAAGAATAGGGAGAGAGAAATCCTCCTCAACGGTTGCTTGGAGGACGAGCCAGACGGGACGACGCCTGGACGAAGGAGAACGAAGCAGGATGAAGGAGGACGAAGCAGAAGAACGGGAACGGAGCAGCACGCCGTCGTCGCCACGGGATCCACTTCCGAAGGGGAACGACAATTTGGACTTTATCTCGCGAGAAGCATCCCGGGTGTGGGACAAGCTTCTCTTGAGCTTTGGAGGGGTAGAGAGGAGAAGGAAGGGATGATAATTTCGAATGGAGGGGGTCTCCTTTTATAGTTGCAAGGAGTGAGGGCAAAATGGACATTACAACTTCAAAATAATAAATGAGGGGTCTTTAGTGACGGATAAAACCGTCGCTAAAGCCCCCAACGTGGGCGTAGCTTCCGCGCCCATGCGCGCCTGCTCAGCTACCCGCGCGCGCAACGGCTTCCCATGTCCTTTGAATCTCAGCCGTCCAATTGCAAGATCGGACGGCTTAAGTCACGCCATCACCCGCTGCGCTGCGCGCCCATCCGCGTGCGATTGCACGTCCATGCCGTGCGTGTAATAGCACGTCGGCGCTATCGGGAGTGCGCAGCCGTTGGATCTCTATCTGACGCTCCACGCGCCTCAATTGCCCGCGCCTTCCAGCCCCTCGCTGCGGCTCGAACTCGCGCCCGCTAGTCGCAAAAGCGCGCTCGACCGCTGCGCTATGGGGCGCGGATGGTTGAGCCGACGCTTTTAGGCGCGGTCGACCACAGCCGTTGGATCAAGATCCAACGGCGGAGAGCGGGTGGGTGCGGGGCCTTCGTAGAATGCATGCGGCCATTTGGGCGGTCGAGATGGTGCGACATGGTGCCATCTTGGACGTCCATCTTCTGGAAGTTGTAGATGGTGCCACGGATGTTGGATTGACTCGATTTTTGCGTCGTTTGGCTGCGATCATCGATCCAAATTCATCCGTGTGGTCAGATTTGTCATCTGAAGTGAGGATTTTCACCATCTTGGCCCTTGATCTTCTAGGATTCCCCGGTCACTATCTGATGCTACGGATGCCTGGTTAGGGCAATCTTAGAGTCGTTGAACTCCAATCGCCGCCCTGATCACATCCATACGGTTGGATCTTTGATCCAAGGCCCCGATTAAATGCTTTCCCTGTCCAAGCACATAAAAGGAGACAATTAACATCCATTTTATTCAAACTACTCTAAATGCAAGATGATGCATGTTATGTAATATTTATATCATGAAATGCAATCTTATGCTTAAGAACATGCAAAAATAGACATTTTAAGTAGTGTAAATGTGTTTACATCATACCCCCATGCCTATCTTTTGCTAGTTCCTAGCAAAAACTATATGCTATTTATAAAAGAACTAGGTTGGATTATTTAGACCTGATTTATTTTCAATCATTAAGAAATTGTCTACTTAAGAATTGAACTTTCAAAGATACAACAGTGCCCGGGTATCTGCAAAAATGCAGACCGCCTCAAGCCCTCGCCTTATTAAAAGAAAATTTTCGTTTTCTCTTTTTCTCTTTTCTAATTTTTTTTTTTCAAATTTTAGGGTTTAAGAGTAGCTTTCTACGACCATTCAACTCACCCAAGATTTGATGAGAACCCTAAGTTTTAAGCATCTTATTGTGATTGTGATAGACTCGTTGACTGATAATTAAAACGAACTTCGGATTTCTACACCTCTAGGTGACCTTAAAAAGACTTCTGCCTAAAGGTGTATCTTTACAACCGGTAGCTTTCTCCCTACTTTATTTTTTACGGGGTTAACACAAGGGTGAATCCAGTGTATATCTCCCTGGTTTATTCTACTTCTCTACTTCTTCCTAAGTGTTTTGGAAATTTTTAGTGCATTTACTGAGCTGGGTTCTGGACAACTGGTTGATGAGCTGTTGACAACTTGCCAGCCATACTTGTGCGGCGAAGTGTGGCTTATTTCTTTTTGTTCTTTTCTCCTTTTTTTTTTAAAGTAGGTGGCTTCCGTGGTCTAAGATTTACCTAAGGGCAGGAAAAAGAGAAAGGTCCAGTGACTGAGCTCTGGACAACCTACCTATGGGCTGTTACCCACGATAACTTGCCAGCCATATCACCCTAGAAGGTTCATTAGCTACCTAAATTTCGTTAGAATCACCGAACAACGAGTCAGTGCAAAGAAAGTGTGTAGATGCTTAAAACTCAAAATTCCCTCAAATTAGTGGGCGGGTTGATAAGTCGTGTACTTATCACCTAAACTTATTTATTCCAATTCTAATAAAATTAAGATGGCGAGGACTCAAAGAAAAATCCACATTTTAGTGGATACACAGGCTAATTAAGTCCAAAGACCTGAAGGGTCTTTGTGTTCAGATCTTAATGTAGTATTTCCTAAGATTGAAAATTTTCTTAAACCCAAATTTTCTTTCCTAATTTTGAATATATATATATATATATATAAGAAAATAAAACAAATCTATGAAGCTGACGAATGAATTCAGAGATGAATATTCACCCCCCCATGCCTATCTAATGCAATGCCCTCATTGTATTAAAAAGACATAAAATAGAGTGGAAAAGCGAAGAAAGCACCTGAATTGCGTGAATGTCAGGTCCGCTCCGAGATGAAAATTAAAAAGAACTGTATAAGTGCTAAGTTTAGTGCCTTCAGGTAGGCACACTATACAAAGAAAAGAAATGAAGAATTCACAAGTGCATGTCAGAATTAAAATAAACAGAAGAATCCTCTGACCTGTCAACAGAGGTCCACAAATGTGGACCAGATTGTGGTGCAGACCCACACCCCATAATCGAGAATATCTTAGGTTCTGGATAAAAATTACCCAAAACCTAAAATCAGAATGCAAGCGGGGTAGGGCCTGCAATTTATGAGGATGCAACCCAAGACCAAAAAGTCGGGTTACAGAGAATTGAATCTCGAAAGGATAATCATTGAATGTGTGCTTGGGTTTGACATCCTCGAAACAAATGTCGTAAGGGTTTTGATTTGATGAATTTAGCTTAAAAGGAACCCTTCGACTCAATCTACCATTTCCTCCAAAATTAACTTCTCAAATCAGAACTTCCCAGCTCCTATCCTCCTCATTTAGCATGTCAAATTCTAGGACCTCTTGCATGTTAATCACCCCGTCTGAAATCTCCAAGTCTAAATGATGTGGCAAAATCAGAATTGACTTGGGTCTAATTATCTCAAAAACAGAATTATCGATAAGCTCAATGGGGTGTAACTGATAATCAGGGCATTGAATTGATTCATCCAAAAAATGTAATCCTAGATCTGTAATGTGTGCCCTAAGATCAGTTTCCTCAGTTATTGGGCTATTAAATGATCTATCAGATTCCTCAAGCCCAATTATCTCACTGAAATCATGTTCAGAAAACTCACGTGAGACTTCGCAACTTGAATCTTCACCATCAAAGAAATCAGGATCCGTATCAATGTATGTCCCAAAATCAGTTGTCACTTTCTGTTTCAAGGAGACATACGTTTCCTCGTAACCCGGCTCAGGGATCTCAGGTGAAGAAATCAGATCATCCTTAATTGGTCGCTTTAATTCAATTTGGTCATCCTCGTAACACGTGTCCCCCCAACAGGTGCCTGAGCGGGTTCTGTCATTGTTTTTCCTGAAGAGGGTTCATCCTGGGAATTATTCCAAGATTGAATCAAAGCAACCACGAATCTCATCCTCAATTTTGCTAATTTCCCAAGTAGAAACTCACCCGGGTTCTTATCCTTAACATTCTGGAGCTAATCCAACAAAGACTTATTCAAATCATCAATCATTTCAATCAGGGGCTCCAATCTCTCAATGCAAGGTATTGCCTAAACTTCTAAAGATTGAATGATATTCCTCAAGTTAGCCAGAACCTTATCTTGAACCTGGTTAACCTGAGCCAAATTAGTTGGTTCAAGGTTGGGCGGGTTTGGGCTCAATGCAGGGGAATTAATGAATTGAGATTCGTTATACCCTTCCTGATAATAGGTCATTTCAGATTGTTGAAAAGATGGTGATGACCTAAAGGCAGTGAAATCAGAGGATGGGTAAGGATCGGTGTATCCTTCTTGATTGTAGATCGTATTAGGTTGTTCATGAAAGGAAGACGATCTATAACCGATGTAGCTCTAAGAAGGATAGAAATCAAAATCAAAGTGTTCAGGGTTAGACCCTAAACACAGAGGTCCGGAATTGTATCCCCAATCCAAATTATCCCAACTAGTTGATGGTCGATTATAGTACGAGTTGGGATAATCATCATGTTGAGGATAATTCACAACAGGAGGGAAAGAGCGGGAATGCGTGAAATATGTGGAAGGATTCGTGAGACACAGGAGGAAGAAAGGTGCCCTGCAATACAAACAATCAAACCTGTCCTTAAATGGGTTAGCTTAAAGACCTACAGACTCTCAAAACCCGTCTTGAGATAAAGGAACGATTTGATCTACTTTCGTCTGTTCAATCCAACCAGTTAGAAGGAGGGACTGGGGAGAAGGTTCTTCCTTCAGCTTGCGCCTCCGGTTCCTAGTGTACCCCCCAGCCGCGATCGTTTGACTCTGCTCCCCTAGCTAGACATCAGATTGAACAGTAGAAATAGACTAATCAAAAATAATCTCGTTCTGGGTTCTGAAGAGCGAGTCCAATCTTTAAGGCCAACGTCTATGTTTTATTTAGGACTAGGTTTGAATGTGCTTTGGAATGTGATGGGCCCTTTAAATGGGTTGTGCCCTTAGTGATTGATTGATTTGTGTGTGCGTGCACAACCAGTGGTTTTCAAGCAAGATTATTTTTGATGTGGTGAATTTTAAGGTTCAAATCTTGCTTAGTAGCTTTTAGGATTCAACTTTAGGTGTTTTCAAACAAGTTTCATTGGCACACCAGGTTTTACAAGCACGGGTGAAGATGTTTTCCTTTAAAGCTTAAAAAGAATGTGGAGTGCCTGGTAAATCCCTAAGAGTTGAACCTAAGTGGCAGCTACTTGATGAGTTTATTTTATTTGAAGTGGTGCGGCCCAAACAACTCAAACAATTGGCCACAAATGCACCACTAAGTTAGGCACACAAAGATGGTTAACCTAGAATGATTTCTACTCTTTTATGTGTTGCTTTATGTATATCGGTTCCACAGATCAGAACACAGTTGAGTAGAAACAAATCAATTCGGTTAAGTGCCTTTGAATGTGGGTGTACGTTGTGTGTTTGTTGAAAATTGCCCCACAAAATTATCTTTTTGTGTTTTTTTTTTATATATAAATAAAGGTGGAATGAATGTGAGTGAGAATCCAAACAACCAAACTATTCCTAGGATTTATGCAAACACCTAGGTTAATTGGAATTTGGATTTAATGTAGCAAATAAAATCTATGGAGGGGGAAAGAATGGGGGATAACTTACAAAACCTTCCACAGCACTTTACTCCAATCTACCACTTTTGCTCATCTCAAAAGAGTCCCTGCAATCACAATAAGAAAGGAGAGAAGTGAAGTAAATGATTTGTAAGTTACAAAACGCGAAGAGAAATCAAAGATTGCTGCCTTCCCGACAACGGCGCCAAAATGTTGAACGTATACGAATGGCTACGCTAACGTGTTTGGTTTTGGAAAACCTGTCGCTGTAGTTTGAAAGCGAAGAATTCGTGTTCAACAAATAAAATTTATACCGAAATTGAAATTCTGAGTCGAACACAGGGAGGCGGACGTTTGATTTAAAAACTACGCTTTTCTTTTTATTTGTCACGGAATAATTCAATTTAAAACTATCTAATTATTTACAATAAATAGAAGAGAGAGAGAGTAAGAGAGAAAAAGAATATTATACAGAGAAATCAAAATGAGATGTAGAATAAACAAGGAATTTATCATTAAGGAGATCGTTCATTTCACTCTTACAACTACAAAGCATAAAACAATTACTCTAGAAAGCGATAAATTTACTCTAGAAAGAATTAAAAGAATTGAGAGAGAAATATCATCCTCGACGATTACTTTGAGGACGAGCAAAACTACACTAGAAAGCAGTAAGTCTATACTAGAAAGCAGTAAAAAGAATAAGGAGAGAGAAATCCTCCTCGACGGTTGCTTGGAGGACGAGCCGGACGGGACGACGCCTGGACGAAGGAGAACGAAGCAGGACGAAGGAGGACGAAGCAGAAGAACGGGAACGGAGCAGCACGCTGTCATCGCCACGGGATCCACTTCCGAAGGGGAACGACAATTTGGACTTTATCTCGCGAGAAGCATCCCGGGTGTGGGACAAGCTTCTCTTGAGCTTTGGAGGGGTAGAGAGGAGAAGGAAGGGATGATAATTTCGAATGGAGGGGGTCTCCTTTTATAGTTGCAAGGAGTGGGGGCAAAATGGACATTACAACTTCAAAATAATAAATGAGGGGTCTTTAGTGACGGATAAAACCGTCACTAAAGTCCCCAACGTGGGCGTATCTTCCGTGCCCACGCGTGCCCGCTCAGCTGCCCGCGCGCGCAACGGCTTCCCACGTCCTTTGAATCTGCGATCGGACGGCTTAAGTCATGCCATAACCCACTACGCTGCGCGCCCATCCGCGTGCGATCGCGCGTCCATGCCGCGCGTGTAATAGCGCGTCGGTGCTATCGGGAGCGCGCAGCCGTTGGATCTCCATCTGACGCTCCACGCGCCTCAATTGCCCGCGCCTTCCAGCCCCTCGCTGCGGCTTGAACTCGCGCCCGCTGCTCGCGAAAGCGCGCTCGACCGCTGCGCTATGGGGCGCGGATGGTCGAGCGGACGCTTTTAGGCGCGGCCGACCACAGCCGTTGGATCAAGATCCAACGGCGGAGAGAGGGTGGGTGCGGGGCCTTCGTAGAATGCGTGCGGCCATTTGGGTGGTCGAGATGGCGCCACGTGGTGCCATCTTGGCTGTCCATCTTCTGGAAGTTGTAGATGGTGCCACAGATGTCGGATTGACTCGATTTTTGCGTCGTTTAGCTACGATCGTCGATCCAAATTCATCCGTGCAGTCGAATTTGTCATCTGAATTGAGGATTTTCACCATCCTGGCCCTTGATCTTCTAGGGTTCCCCGGTCACTATCTGATGCTACGGATGCTTGATTAGGGCGATCTTAGAGTCGTTGAACTCCAATCGCTGCCCTGATCACATCCATACGGTTGGATCTTTGATCCAAGGCCCCGATTAAATGTTTGCCCTGTCCAAGCACATAAAAGGAGACAATTAACCTCCATTTTATTCAAACTACTCTAAATGTAAGATGATGCATGTTATGCAATATTTATATCATGAAATGCAATCCTATGCTTAAGAACATGCAAAAATAGACATTTTAAGTAGTGTAAATGTGTTTACATCAACTGCCCACGCAGGCCTGGCTAACCTGACCCAACCCGACCTGCACTCCTCACCCACCACCGCACGCCGGTGGGCCTGGTCTCGGGTACGTACCCGACCTGATTACCCTAATACATGTGGTTGTGGGAAAGCGAAACCTAAGAGAGAAAGAGAGGAGAGTTGCATGCAGGTAGGGGGTAGGTTTTGCTGCAGGCTGAAAAGAAAGAGAAGTGAAGCTAAAGAAGAAGGAGAAGCTAAGGACGAAGAGAAGCTAAGGGCCATGGCAGTGAAAGGTAGAGAAGGAAGAAGCTGAAGGAAGGCAAAATGCAGAAAGATTAAGAAAGAGAAAGAAGAAGAGAAAGACAGAAGTTAGAGAAAGAAGGAAAAAGCCAAAGAAGAAGAAGGGAGGAGAAGATAGAGAAAGCTAAGGAAAGAAAGGCAGAAAGAGAAGAAAGCTCGCAAAGGAAAAATAAGAAGAAGAAGAGAAGCAGAGAAAGAAGAAATCAGAAGGGAAGAGCACTGTAGCATCAGTTTAAGTCATCTGATTTACAAATCAGACGTCCAATTTGAGTTTAATTCATATTCATATACATTGAGTTCTTTAGTATTTTGTGATCTACATCATCATTTACTCCCATATTTTTGTACTTTGATACTGATATTATTGCATATTCTTTTACATTCTAAATTGTGATCTTAATTTTTAAATACCAATTTGCTCCCTGTGTTCGACCTTAAACTTCAAATTCAAGTAATAAAATTATATCTATTTTGAATGCTTTTTCGGCTATATTACAATGCAATACTTTTAAAACCCGATTCAGCACTCCTAAACACTTACAAAGATCCTAAGGAGATGTATAGAAGTTAACCTAGTACTTTCATGGGAAAAAAATCCATTTTGTGGTGAGGGATGGCATCGTACTAGGTCACAGGATCTCCTCTAATGGACTCGAGGTTGACCAAACTAAGTCTGAAATCATTTCGCGATTACCTCCGCCTAGCTAGATTAGGCAAATCAAATCATTCTTAGGGCGTGTCCGATTTTATCGAAGATTCATTCGAGATTTCTCGAAAATTGCTCGTCCATTAACGAATCTTCTGGTAACCGACACTCAATTTGATTTTGACTCCTTGTGTCTCAACGCTTTCGAGACCTTACGAAGCGATGTTTCAAGTGCACCGATTCTCCAACCCCCCAACTGGTCGCTCGACTTCGAGATGATGTGTGACGTCTTCGACTTCACTGTCGGAGCCGTTCTTGGCCAACGTTGGGAGCACCAACCATTTGTAATATACTACGCTAACAATACGCTGAACGACGCTCAGCATAACTATACAATTATTGAGAAAGAATTGCTAGCTGTGGTATTCAGGTTGGAGAAATTCAGGTCATACATACTCGGTTCCAAAGTTATCATCTACACTGACCATTCCGCCCTCTGGCATTTGTTGGCAAAGGATGCCAAACCCCGCCTTATCAGATGGATCCTTCTTTTGCAGGAGTTTGATGTAGAGATCCACGACAAAGCCGGAGCACATAATGTTGTGGCGGATCACTTGTCTCGGCTAGTCCCAGACAATATTCCATACTCCCCACTGATATCAGACCATTTTCCGGATGAGTCTCTGTTGTCTATTAACTCTGTTGAGTTTCCTTGGTACGCTGATATAGCAAACTATCTCTTCGCAAAGCAAGCTACTTGCGGGGTTATCCAAGGATCAAAAACTCAAATTTATATCAGAGGCTAAATTCTATTTTTGGAACAACCCACTGCTCTTTTGCGTTTGAGCTTATCAGATCATCCATAGATGCTTCCCTGATTCAAAAATCTCTAGTGTGCTATCCTTTTGCCACAACAATGCTTATGGAGGTCATTTCTCAGGCCGAAAGACCGCTGCAAAGATTTTGCAGTTGGGTTTTTTCTGGCCAACCATTTTCAGAGATACACAAGAGTTTGCCAAGTGTTGTAAGCGATGCCAGGCAGTCGGTTCTATGACCCGGAGAGACATGATGCCTCTCCAGTCCATTCTTGTCATAGAAGTGTTCGACATCTGGGGCATTGACTTTATGGGCCCCTTCCCGAACTCGCATGGCTTTGAGTACATACCCCTTGCAGTAGACTAAGTCTCAAAGTGGGTAGAAGCTATCCCAGCAAGACGAGCCGATCATAAAACTATTATATCCTTCATCGGGGAATTCATTTCCCCATGCCCTGATAAGTGATGGGGGTAGTCACTTCATCCATGCCCATTTCAGGTCATTACTGAAGAAATACGGGGTGCAGCACCACATTGCTACCCCATATCACCCACAGACCAATGGGCAGGCTGAAGTATCAAACCATCAAATCAAGCTTATCCTTCAAAAGATGGTTAGACCTGATAGGACGGATTGGTCTGATCGGTTGATTGATGCACTATGGGCATATCGAACAGCGTACAAGGCCCCGCTCAGAATGTTGCCATACCGCATGGTATATGGAAAGGCCTGTCACCTTCCTGTGGAGCTCGAGCATCGTGCCTTTTGGCCAGTGTAGAAGTGTAATTTTAATCTCGAGGCCAGAGGTTATGAAAGGAAGCTCCAGCTCAGTGAGTGAGAGGAGATTAGGTGGGAAGCTTATGAGAATGCAAAAATATACAAAGACAAGACAAAGGCTTTCCATGATCAACACATTTAGAGGAAGGAGTTCGCACCTAACCAGCAGGTTTGGTTGTTTGACTTCCGACTCAAATTCTTTGCGGGAAAGCTCAAGTCCAAGTGGATTGGGCCATTTCTGGTGGTCCACCCGTATCCTAACGAGGTGGTCCAAATTAGAGACCCAAAATCTGGGCAAGTTTTTACGGTTAGTGGCCAGCGCCACAAACCATTTTTTGCCCAGGAACCTCCTCCTACTGATGAAACGATGCATCTTCTTGAGGGCGTGTGATTGATGAGTTTCCCAACTGGAGGCGTTAAACTCAAAAAATATACATATAATCATACCATATATACATAGCATATTTCACTTTCGCATATTATTTTGCATATTGTTTTGCATATTGTGTATGGCATTGCAGTAATGGCATGAGCTGAATGACAACTCAGAAGCAGTTTCAGGTGATTTCTATCGACATATACCCTACCTTATTTCTTTTATTCATGCATGAGGACATGCAAAAACTTAGGCATGGGGGCGTAGTCCATAACAACTAAAAATTTTCTGACAACAAGTGGGGGATTAGATAGTTTTATCAAGAAGTTTTATTAAAGATTTATTCTTTAGTAGATTCCTAAACTTAAAATCCAGTATAACCTCACATCTACATGTAGGATTTGCAATTGATCCACTGTGAAAATCGATAGACATCTCTAGCTTCTCAAGAAGAAGCATTGCTTCTTCTCCTGAACCCTTGGATAGCAATCAGGGAGTCAGGTGAACAATCTTCTAGTAGATCCACCAAAACATATGTGAGATGAGAGTAGAGAGTCTACTGGTGCTCTAAGGCTAGTGTAAGGAATCTTTAATCTTTAATAATTGAATAATATTTGGAGTTGGGCATAGTTTTCGCTCTCAATTCTTGCGTACTAATTTTGTGAGAAATTTTGTACGAGAGCCACCAAATAAGGCAAAAACACAGAGAGCAGGTTCTGATAAAACTAGGACTATGGTGGATGGTCACAATCATCCTCTACGGAATCCTCGGCTGAAGGAGGGTACTGATGTCAAGGTTAGAAATGCATTGTCCTATCCATTCCCTACCTGGTGTCGAGAGTAGGCACTTCCACCAAATAAGTCACCAGAGATCCTCTTGGTCATCCCCAAAAATCCTAAATAATGCCTCATAAATAAAAGTATGTATCTCGTGTGATCGCACGTGTTTCGCGAGTTTGAAATTAGGGTTACGAGTAACCAGTCGTCGTAGTTGCAAAATGCATGGTCAAATAAAATTTATACTGAAACTCAAAAAGTGAGTCCTGGGTTGAACACGGGGAGGTGAACGTTTGGTTTTATGAAATCCGCACTTCGCTTTAATTTGTTTTTGGTTGTTTTTATCTTTTCTAATTTTTTTGGTATTTTTAGTAAGCAAGAGATTCAGTCGATGAAAACTTTATCTACTTGCAAAAATAAGAGAGAGGGAGAAAGAGAGAGAGAAAGAAACAATCGTCTATTCATGAAGAATTATTTGTTACAACTACAAAAGCAGGAAAACTACATAACGAAAGTGTAAAAAGATAGAAAGAGGTGAGAAAAATCCCCCTTGACGGTTGCTCAGAGGACGATTCGCTCTGACGTCGCCCGGAGGAAGGTAGTGAGGAGCGGGACGAAGGAGGATGGAGCTGGAGGACAGAGGATGGGGTAGGACTGCCTCGCGACGAGGATCTTCTTCCCAAAGGGCGGTGAGAGGACGACCATGGGATGCTCCATGAATGGAGATGAGGGGAGGGAAAACTATTTGATTTTCTACTCTAGAGGAGCATCCCGAGCTTGGGACAAGCTCTCTCTAGAGCCTTGGAGGTGGTGAGAGGAAGAAAGGAAGAGATGGTTTGAAATGGTGGTGGGTAGGTCCTTCTATAGTAGAGGAGGAAGAACAAATTCGCATCTGGGACATTACTAACATCCATAAACGTCGCTGCAGCTATCGCTAAAGATCCGCCCTTCAAATCCTCTTGCTGGCGCGTGCAGACCATTAATGACAGCTGCAAGCATCACTAAAGGCGCATGTCGCTGAAGATCCACTCCTGCCAGGCTGGCGTGCGCATCGTGTGCTGCACGCTTCACGCGCCCATGCTCCCCGTGCCATGCATGTGCGCGCTAGCATGCACTGCACTGCTGCTACATACAGCTGCGCTGTGCACGGTGCACTACTACGGCTGTGGATGTGTGCGGTGCGCTACTCGCGATTGCAGCTATGCGCGTGCATGCTGCTGGCCAGCGTTGGGCGGCCTGGATGGTGTCACGTGGCACCATCTAGGTCGTCCATTCTTCTTTCTTTTGTAGAGGGTGCCACAGTGTTCAGATTGAGATGATTCCCACACTACTGAACTGCAATCATCGCTCCGGATCCATCCGTACGGTCGGATTTTCCATATGAAACACATATGGATGTCACATTTCCCCTGGCTGTTAATCTTCCTCAAACTTCGTACGATGCTGCGATTCTCCGATCTAGATGATTTCAGAGGCGTCAAACTCCAATTGTCATCTTAATCAGATCCGTATGGTCCGATCATCCATACGAGGCCCTGAAATAAGTCTTCTTCTCTCCTGACCATAAAAAGGACCTAATTAACCTAAAATATATACAACTATTCTAAATACACAATGATGCATGTTATGCTATATTTATAACATGAAATGCAAATCTAAGCCTAGGAACATGCATGAATAGGCATTTTACCCTCAATAAATGTGTTTACATCATCGTGTTAAATTATTACATTATGTTATGTTGGTAACAGCATTGTGCCAGTAGATATATATATATATATTGATAAAAAAAAGAAGAAAAAAGCATACAAAAGAGGTATTTGCTTGAAAGAAAAAAGTGTTATGTTAGGAAGTTTGAGTTATGTAAATCAAAGTGTTTTAAGCCAAAAACACCTACCAGCCCCACAAACCACCAAGTACAATCTTAACCTATTTTTCTATATTTCTGACTGCCTGAATACGAGCTGAGAAGTCTGACTTAGTCGTACGGTTATTCGAACCTAATTAAAGTGTAATGTCATGCAAGACCACCAAATACAGTTGCAAATCTGGTAAGATGTAAGCTCAGGAAGAAAAAGAAAAAGAAAAAGAGAGAGAGAGAAAGAGAGAAAAGAAAAAGTACAAAAGATTAAAGAGAGCATAGTTTTCCAGCCTTTCTCTAAGTTAATTTATTCAATAATCTAGAAATCTAGATTCTGAAATACCAGTCTCTATGTAGCACCAGAAGAGAGTGAGCCACCAAATACAAATCCAATTAACTCAGACATCTTCTACCTAAGCCAAAAGCCAGGGCTAAAATCAGAGAATAGTTTATATCCCAGAGATAAGAGATTTGCCTATCCCAACAGAATTTTACTAAGGGTTAAGTACAAGTTTTAAATGTGTATCGACTCTTCACTTGGATCCATTGCAGAAGCTACAACATTATATATTCATGGTTATCTAGATTTTGAATTTTTTGATGAAACAAAAAGAAATAAACCTTTAGTTAAACTCTTAATAAACTGCATTTAGCCTTGCACTTGCTAGGGACTAACAAGATTTAGGCATGGGGGTATGATTACGCAGCAATCACAGGCCCTAATTCGCCTGAATTAAGGTAGAACCTAGCTTATGTTGGTACTAGAGTACCGCGATCATTTATTTTGATGATAACAAAACACGTGTCATTTAACATTTACACTTAAAGTCTTAAATTTCAGGTTAATTGCAAATGGAGACGTGGTTAGATGGAGTTCGAGCTCGCATCCATAGCGGATTGGAGGAGCTTGAAGGAGAACAGAGGAGCTTTGTGTGGATCGATGGCTTGAAGAAGGAAGGAGATGAAGAATAGGATAGATTTTCTTTCCTTGTACTCTATGTATTTTTGTTTCTTTTGTTGCTTTTTATTTTGTTATTTAGATTCATGTTAAACAGCCTCAAAGTACCCAAACAGTAGTCCTAAGAACACTTGCACAACCCAAGGATACTTAGGTTTTCTGTAGAGAACTTAGAAAACAAAAATAGGGTTCAGACAACCATATCAAACGTTTAAGCTGAAAATCAAATGTCTGATATTAACTTTTAAGACATCTAACTGTTGACTCAGACATCTGATTATGTTTAGGCTGGACTTAGCTAGTTTTATCTAATGAAATCAAACGTCCAGACCTTAGTTCAGACATCTTAGAAGATGTCTGATGACATTGCCAGACGTCCAATTAGTGGACTGTTGGCTGCCTTAGTAAACATTGAAGGAAATGACCATTGCCTCATATCAGACGTCCGTAGAGGACCCCAGACGTCCAATACATGACCGTTTTGCCTCGGCTGACCCAAAATCTCCTCTCAGAGATCTTATAGTTGTTGCACTCCCTTGGGAATCCATTTCCGTAGAAAAGTAGGTTTCCAAACATCCTGTATGTCGTCTGATGACAATTCACTACAACTCTGTTTAGATCTGATTCAAGTCAGGAAGGAAACCCGCCTAAAATCAGTCATCTAACTTTGTTCCCAGATGTCTTAAACTGATTTTCCAGGCGTCTGATGCCAGGACCAGATGTCTGATAACCTTGTCAGTGTAATGATTAATCCTGATTTCAGCCTGATTTTCTTGGAGTTTGCACCCAATAGCTGTGGAAGCCTTCCAAACCCTTCTAAAGCCTTCTTAGGGCCTCTATAAATAGAGGAGAACCCTTGTCACTCAAACATACACCAAGACACACTAAGCAAACCACTTTCCACATCTTTTGTGTCCAAGAGAAGTAGTTGAAGCTCTAGCTCTCCAAGCTCAAGTTCTACATCTAGAGTGCATCAATCATTTGCACACCCACTCTCCCGCCATAGTTCACGAGAGCACCGTTGCGCCGTCGCGTAGTTCACGCATCCGCGTCGTCGACGCACTTCCAGCAAAGGAAAGCATCCTAACTCCTATAGAAGCTTAGTTTAAGAATTACTTTGTTGGCTCTATAGGATTATTGTTGTATTTTACTTTGTTATTTGGTTGAGTATTTGCGTTGCGAATTCCCGTCTCCATCGAGAGACAAAATCCTTCTCGCGAAGAGAAGGGGTTGAGGAATGCTACCCTCACACTTGTAGCATGGTTGTAATTGAGGTTGAATTACCCTCGTTTAAGTGATTCGTTTAGTGGATTTGATCAACTTGGTTGATCGAAAAATCCTAACTCGAGAGGGTTAGGTGGTGGTTTTCACCCGGTTTGGGTTTCCACCTAAAAATAATTGTGCCATTTGTGTGATTGTCTATTTTTGAGAGATTGTTATATTTTAATTCTACATTTATACGTCACATTGATCTCACCCCCTCTAAGTAGGGATTTACAATTGGTATCAGAGCCAGGTTCTTGCGAGATCGGAGTAACACCCAGCAAGAAGATCATGGAGGGGAGCAGTTCCACAATCCGGATCTCCGAGGGGCAATCCACAACCCGTCCGCCGTTCTTCGACAGGAGCAACTACCCCTCTAGAAGCTGCGGATGAAGACTTGGCTTCAAGCCAATGACTTCACGATTTGGGCCAGGTGCGAGATGCCATTTGAGATCCTAGAGAAACCTGCGGGAGGCTACTCGCAACAACAAATTCGTGAACTCTCTTTGAATGAAAAGACCATGAACGCCCTTTACTGCGCGCTTAGCCCGGAGGAGTTCAACAGAATCTCGCAATGCACCACCGCATACAAGATCTGGCACACACTTGAGGTAACTCACGAGGGTACCTCTAAGGTAAAGACTTCTAAAATAAATTTACTTTCTCAAGAATTTGAATCTTTTTCTATGAAGTCTAACGAATCTTTAAGTGAGATGAACACTAGGTTCACTCTCATTGTAAATAGTTTAAAAGCTTTAGCTAAGACCTTCATCAAAGGGGAGCTTCAGGGAAAGCTACTTCATTCCCTTAGACCAAAATGGGAGCAGAAGGTCACCACCATCGAGGAGGTGGACGAGATGGAGGAGCTCAACATGGAAGATCTCCTAGGTAATTTGATGGCCTATGAGACAAAGTTGAATCAGAAGAAGGACACACCTGACCTAAAATCAAAGAAGACCCTCGCATTTAAGGCTGCATTAGATAGTGAGGTAAGTTTCGACGACGAGGACTTTAAAATTTTACTTAAGAAGCTTTCCAAGTTTTGTAGGGAATCGAAGAAAGAGAAGAAGGAGAAGAAGGAAAGCCCGAGACATTGCTACCACTGCAACGAGAAAGGGCACCTGCGACCAGAATGCCTACTTCTCAAAAAGGAGAAGAAGGAAAAGGAGAAGTCTAAGAAGAAAGAGTTCCAAGCAACTTGGGATGACTCAAGCTCGGAGGAAGAGGAGGAAGAAAAGTCTGAGAAGAATGAAACCGCTTGCTTTGGTTTCATGGCTTTAGAAGAAAGCGACAACGAAAGCGGAAGCGACTCTGACAACGAGGTAAATTTTGATTTACAAAATGCTTTTAATGAGCTTTTTGAAGTTAGTAAACCACTTAAGGTAGAAAATAAAAATATTAAAAAGAACCTTAGTTTTCTTAAAAATAAAAATGAAAGGTTAGAAAAACAACTTAAGGATTTAGAAGCAGTCCTAAAAATGATGACTTAATCAATGAAAATACTAAATTGATTGAGGAAAATGCTAGTCTAAAATTAGAAATTTCTGATTTAAAGACTAAGATAAATATTATATAAAAAGAAATCGCATGTCTTAGGGAAAATTCTAACAAATTAATCAACAAAGTAGAAAATTTGCATAGCCCTAAGGTTGAGAAAGGATCTCGATCAAGGAGACCCGCTAACAGATCCGGATCCAAGCTCACTTGGATACAGAAGAAAGATTTGGAATCTTGTTTTGTAGGTTTCAAAGGTGACTATAACACAAAGGACTAGACCTACAAGCTCAATGCTGGTCAACTCGAGTTGGGAGAACCAAGGAATAGACCAAGGAGGAGAACGAGAAGACCGACGAGACGGCGAACAAATAATGGACTCGCCGCACGTCGACCGCCAGATTGAAGACTGGCGCCGATACCCGGGCCTCCAAGCTACGGGTGGGAGCCCCATCTGATGTGGCCTCCACCACCTCCATTTGGGCCATTTTATTGGCCATAGTAGGTGAGGTAAAACCCTTTACCCTAACCTTTTATCATTAGCTTATAGATAGGGGGAGTTAAAATTATGAGCTAATTGTTAATTATTAAGGGGGAGATGTAAGTTAGCTAAATTTCTTTTAATAAGGGGGAGAAAAATAATAGCTATCTTGCTGTAAAAAGGGGGAAGACATTACACTTGTTAAAAGAAATTCAACTCATTTATAGAAGAGCATGTTTTAAGGAGTTATAGGAAGTTTAAAATCAATTAAACCTTTTTGATAATGTCAAAAAGGGGGAGGATTTTTTTACATTATTATTTATGATTTTGTCATCATCAAAAAGGGGGAGACTATTGGTGCTAGAGTACCACGATCATTTATTTTGATGATAACAAAACACGTATCATTTAACATTTGCACTTGAAGTCTTAAATTTCAGGTTAATTGCAAATGGAGATGTGGTGAGATGGAGTTTGAGCTTGCATCCATGGTAGATTGGAGGAGCTTGACGGAGAACAGAGGAGCTTCGTAAGGAGCGATGGCTTGAAGAAGGAAGGAGATGAAGAATAGGATAGATTTCCTTTCCTTGTACTCTATATATTTTTGTTTCTTTTGTTGCTCTTTATTTTGTTATTTAGATTTATGTTAAAGAGCCTCAAAGTACCCTAACAGTAGTCCTACGAACACTTGCACAACCCTAGGATACTTAGTTTCTCTGTAGAGAACTTAGAAAACCAAAATAGAGTTCAAACAGCCATATCAGACGTCTAATATGAAAATCAGATGTCTGATATTGATTTTTAAGGCGTCTGACTGTTGACTCAGACATCCGATTATGTTTAGGCTAGACCTAACTAGTTCTGTCTGATGAAATCAGACGTCCAGACCTTAGTCCAGACGTCTTAGAAGACGTCTGATGACTTTGCTAGACGCCCAATTAGTGGACCGTTGGCTGCCTTAGTAAACACTGAAGGAAATGACCGTTGCCTCGTATCAGACGTCCCTAGAGGACCCTAGACGTCTGATACATGACCGTTTTGCCTTGGCTGACCTAAAATCTCTTCTCAGATATCTTATAGCCGTTGCACTTCCTTGGGAATCCATTTCCGCAGAAAAGTAGGTTTCCAGACGTCCAGACATCATTCCAGACATCCTGTATGTCATCTGATGACAATTCGCTAAAACCCTGTTTAGATCTGATTCAAGTCAGGAAGGAAACCCGCCTAAAATCAGTCGTCTAACTTTGTTCCCAGATGTCTTAAACTGATTTTCCAGGCGTCTGATGCCAGGACCAGATGTCTGATAACCTTGTCAGTGTAATGATTAATCCTGATTTCGGCCTGATTTTCTTGGAGCTTGCACCCAACAGCTGTGGAAGCCTTCCAAGCCCTTCTAAAGCCTTCTTAGGGCCTCTATAAATAGAGGAGAACCCTTGTCACTCAAACATACACCAAGACACACTAAGAAAACCACTTTCCACATCTTTTGTGTCCAAGAGAAGTAGTTGAGCTCTAGCTCTCCAAGCTCAAGTTTTATATCTAGAGTGCATCAATCATTTACGCACCCACTCTCCCGCCATAGTTCACGAGAGCACCGTTGCGCCGTCGCGTAGTTCACGCATCCGCGTCGTCGACGCACTTCCAGCAGAGGGAAGCATCCTAACTCCTATAGAAGCTTAGTTTAAGAATTACTTTGTTGGCTCTATAGGATTATTGTTGTATTTTACTTTGTTATTTGGTTGAGTATTTGCGTTGCGAATTCCCGTCTCCATCGAGGGACAAAATCCTTCTCGTGAAGAGAAGGGGTTGAGGAATGCTACCCTCACAATTGTAGCATGGTTGTAATTGAGGCTGAATCACCCTCGTTTAAGTGATTCGTTTAGTGGATTTGATCAACTTGGTTGATCGAAAAATCCTAACTCGAGAGAGTTAGGTGGTGGTTTTCACCCGATTTGGGTTTCCACCTAAAAATAATTGTGCCATTTGTGTGATTGTCTATTTTTGAGAGATTTTTATATTTTAATTCTGCATTTATATGTCACGTTGATCTCACCCCCTCCAAGTAGGGATTTACAATTGGTATCAGAGCCAAGTTCTTGCGAGATTGGAGTAACACCCAGCAAGAAGATCATGGAGGGGAGTAGTTCCGCAATCCAGATCTCCAAGGGGCAGTCCACTACCCGTTCGTTGTTCTTCGACGGGAGCAACTACCCCTACTGGAAGCTGCGGATGAAGACTTGGCTTCAAGCCAATGACTTCACGATTTGGGCTAGGTGCGAGATGCCATTTGAGATCCTAGAGAAACCTGCTGGAGGCTACTCGCAACAACAAATTCGTGAACTCTCTTTGAATGAAAAGACCACGAATGCTCTTTACTCCAGCTGCCTCATCAAGAAGGGAGAGATCTCGACCGTTGGATTCCCATCCAACAGCCGAGGGTGGCTGCATAGGATTTGGAAAGCGCAACAATCCGTGTGTGCAGCGTGGTGGAGAGCACACTTAACAGACTACGCAAGATGCGGGTTCGAAGCACAATTGGGAGTCGGGCGCCTGTAAGTGAAATTCCACCGTCGGATCTTCATTGGGCGGATCGACAGCCAACGCGTGGTGGGCGTGGGAGCGTTGGATGTAGACCCACGCGATGAAGCTTGCCTTAGGACTCAGTAGCCACTCAGTGCACTCTCGATCGGACGGCTGAGAATCCTTAGGATTTGAGGTGTGTTTGAGAGTTGAGCGATGGGCAGCGGGCGAAGCAGCAGGTGTGCAGCTCTCCTCTTCTTTTTCTTGACTTCTTTTGTGTCTTTCCTTTTGTCTTCCTTCTTCTTGTTCATAGGGCAATCCTTCCTCAAGTGCCCCTTTCTCTTGCACTCATAACAAATAACATTAGTTGAAACTTTATTGATTTGCTTACCTTACTTTTGAAGAAATCTCTGAAACTTCCTAGTAAATATCTCCATCTCTTCATCTTCGGATTCCAAGGTTGTTGAGTCCGAGTCCTCCTTAATTACTTTAAAAGCAATATTATTCCTTTTGCTAGACATCTTCTCCTCGCTCTTCTTCATGTTCTCCAATTGGACCTCATACACCATGAGGCTTCCAATCAAATCATCCAAGGGGAGAGTGGATAGATCCTTCGCCTCTTTGATCACTGTGGTCTTTGGAGACCAATCGCTTGTAAGGGATCTCAAGATCTTCCTTACAAGTTGCTCCTCCTTCAGCTTGACTCCTAGATTCTTCATGGGGTTCACAATCTCTCCAAACCTCGTGTACATATCTTTGATTGACTCTCCTTTGGTCAACCTAAAACACTCATATTCTTCGGTTAGAATAGAAATACGGGTTTCGTTTACCTTGTTATTGCCTTCGTAGGCAACCTCGAGAGAGTGACAAATTTCATATGCAAACTCGCATGCCGAAATTCGATTGAACTCCTCTCTTGATAATGCACAATAAAGTGCATTCATCGCCTTTGCATTACCCACGATCTTCTTTTGATCCGTCGTCCAAGCTACGCCTTCCTGGAGCTCCAGATCCATGTACTTCTCTTGAATGAGAATCCAAGACTCCTCGTCCATTTCTTTGAGGAAGACTTGCATCCTCTTCCAATACCCGAAGGCCATCCCATCGAAATAGGGAGGACGGGTGGATGATTGTCCTTCTGTGCGCCTTGATGTAGATGCCATTACAAGTTGATTTGTTACGTCTTGATACCACTTGATAGGATCTAAAATATGAAATATGGCTACGCGCACAAATACTTAAACAAAATATTAGTAATGCAAAAATGATTTGCACAAATAATCAAATCACAGAAAATTGGCACAATATGTATAGTGGTTCTCCTCCCTTGGGTACTTCACTACCTAAGCCTCCCAGCTTAGGGTTTTTAACCTGATTCCCTCAACACTGAGAGAATCAATTTACTAAAACAAGGTAATTAATGGGTTATCTCAACCCAAGTACAAAAATGGGTTTGTTACAACCCAAAGAGCAACAAGCTCAAAATACAAATAAGAACTGATGTAAGAAAGAGAACTCTTACAACAAGAATTCCTATGCCTCCCAACAATAATTAAAATGAATACCAATTTGAAAGCCTAGGATGGCCGTGAATCACTTTGTAGATGCGTAAGAAAAACACATCGTTGAGCTTGTAAGAATGTAGAGAGAGTGAATGATAAGCTTCTTCTTTCTCTCTTGAAAATATGGTGAAAATTTGGAATTCAAAGCTCTAGAATTTCCTTGTATTTTTCTATATGCAAACTAAGGGTCCAAGGGTTTATTTATAGAGTTAGGACCTTAGTGAGTCATCTACTAGACGTTGGGGTTTAAATCCCAATGTTCATATAGCCAAAATTAATTTTCTAGCCTTTCAGTTTTAAGCCAACGGCTAACTGGTACCGATACTAAAGTATGGGTACCGGTACTCGTTGGTTTCAGATTTGGGTTTCAAACACTAAACACAAATCTGTAACCCACTTGTACCGGTACTAATCATGAGTACTGGTACTCGTTCCTTCCAGTACCGATACTGATCATGAGTACCGATACTCGCGGGGTACAGGTTTGTTTCTTTGAAAAAACCCAAACCGGTAACTCACATGTACCGGTACTAAACTTTAGTACCAATACTTGTTTTAAGTGATTTAATCAATTACTTTCTTTGAAAATGATCGTAATATTAATCATAATTTTTCTCTAATTATTTTTACGATCTAAGTTATATTATATGTTAAGAGGCATACATTCTATAAAAAAAAACCTAAACTAAAGGTTGAAGATGATCTTCTTCTCCTTGACTCATCCTTGTCATCTTGCCTCCTCCATGACATGATCTTTTTATTCTCACCATCATGCCTCCATCATTTCCTGTTTGCCTTGCTTCTTCACCTAAATCTGAAAAACACTTAATGGCAAACATTAATCCATAATAATTTTGTTAACACCAAAACAAGATGTGGAACAAGGTTCCAACACCCTTCGGGAAGAAGATCCTCACTGTGACGCCGTCCTGCCGCATCCTCCGTCCTCCGGCTACATTCTCCTTCGTCTTACTCCTCACCACCTTCCTCCAGGCGACATCAGAGCAAGTCGTCCTCCAAGCAACCGTCGAGGGGGATTTCTCTCACCTCTTTCTATCTTTTTCACTTATGTAGTGTAGTTTTCCTGCTTTCGTAGTTATAATAAACAGTTGTTCATGAATAGATGATTGTTTCTCTCTCTCTTATATTTTTGCAAGTAGATAAAGTTTTCATCGACCTAATCTCTTGCTTGATAAAAATACCAAAAAAATTAGAAAAGATAAAAATGACAAAAATAACTACAAGCAAAATGCGGACTTTTCAAAACCAAACGTTTGCCTCCCCGTGTTGGACTCGAGACTCACTTTCAAGTTTCGATTATAAATTTTATCTGATAGACATGTTTTGCGAGCTACGACGATGGGTCCTCCGAACCCCGATTTCAATTCACAAAACATGCCTCCATCACCTTGCACCTGCAACTACTCTAATTCGACACAACCATCACTTGCAGCTACACAAGAAGGGAAGGCTTGCGGATAGTCCCATATCAGGGATTTTGAAGTCGGCTACAGCATACAAAAAGATTTTGTGACAGAGGCTGTTCACCTCAGCAGATGGGTTAAGGTCCCACTCACCGCATGTTTGCACTCCTCATTCGCTACACCACACAGGAGGGTCTGGTTCCTAGTTCGAACACCCATATACCCAGTACTATTCACCCAGGTCTAACTTAAGAGATGGGGAAGGAAAGCAAAGAGGAGGGGGTGGGTTTTGCTCTGCTACTTTGGGATTCATGCCCTCCCTCTCTCTTAACACTTAACTGAAATTTGAAGAGGCCCTTGTGCCTCTGTATTGGTGTGCTGTTGTTATACCCTGGCTCCTTTGAGGCTCAAGATAAGGCCTTTGTGCCTTGTGCTGGTACTTGGTTCTCTCAAGGTTAAGGCATCTGAAGCCTAAACCTGATGTCTGATTTGGTTCTGCTTATGTTGGTTCTGATATTGTTAGGATATTTGATTGCGGTTACTATTCAATTATTTAAGTGGTTATATAGAGCTTAAACATTAGGGTTAATTTGGTGATTCAAATCACAATTTTAACCCCATCTTTTTACATTGACTCTCTTATTTTTATTAAAATATTATTCTGAGTATTACTTTGGTTTCAATTGCATATTATTCTTGATGCTGTGATTAATGGATTGAGTTGCTAATTTGCTCCCTGCGAGTGATCTCTGACAAGCTAATAGTCCTCTAGTTAGACATCTGGCAAGGTCCTCAAACATCTTCTAAGACGTTAGACTATGGGCTGGACGTATGATGGTGGCAAACAGAGAGTGGGTTACTAACCTAAGTGTTTTAAACGCCTTGTCAAATAGTCAAACGTCTTAAAGTCTATGATCAGATGTCTGATGTTCAGATTGGACGGCTAATCTGGTTGTCTGAAGCTTATTTTGGTTTTTTGATTTATCTAAGAGTTTGTCTAAGTGTCCTAGGGTAGTGTATGTATTCTTAAGACTACTGTTTGTTACTATGGGCTCTTTAACAGTTAATCTAAGTAAATAAAGAGCAAAGAACAAATAAAAAAGATAAAATATAAGAACAGAATAAACTTCTATCCTATTCTTCATCTCCATACCTCTTCAAGCTCTCGCTCCAAGTGAAGCTCCTCCTCCATCAAGCTCCTCCAATCCACCATGGATGCAAGCTTGAGCTCCTTCACACTTGTATCCATTTGCATTTGTCCTGAAACTATAACTCAAATACAAATATTAAATAACAAGTATTTTGTTATCATCAAAATCAACGATCGATGTGCTCTTGCACCAATAGTTTTGGGTTTAGGAAGGTTGTCCTAGGGTTTCTAAAGGTAGGGATAAGGCTATCTTCCACTTTCCACTATCTGGATCAGTCTTCTTTCTTTCTTTGCCTCTTCCTTGCTTCATTCCACTTTATTTCGTACCCTAGCATTTTTTGAATCTTCTTATTACCTGCGAATTGCAACAAAAACATTAAATAGCAAGATAATCTCACCTTATTCTATGTACATCAATACAAAATGATGCAATGCATGATATGCATTATATGAATGCAATATTTACAAATTAAGCTAGGTTTCTAACATTATTTAGGTTGATTAAGACCTATAATTGCTGCACAATCACCTTCAAATCTGCCTTCAGTAGTAAACCCGCTATTTAGGGGTTTTTGAGGGAATATGGACTCAGAGGTGTCCAATTCCAGTTACTAAGGATGTTAACCTACCTGTGTTCCCCGGTTGGAGATTATTTTTTTATTATTTGTAAATGTCATTGAAAATGGCCTTAGGGTTCCTTTGAACCCTTTTCTGACATCTTTCCTTTCATACTATGCCTCACTCTTTCTCAACATAGCCTCAACTGCTGGCCAGTCATGAACATTTTTACCGTTCTTTGCTTCCAATTGGGCATCCGCCCTCGAATGGGGCTTCTCCACCTCCTTATTGGATTGATGCCTTAAAAGTGAAGAGGGGCAAGCTACCCTCTAGGACCTACACTTTGTATAGCAAGTAGACTAAGTATAGAATAACTGACTTACTGGATAGTTTAAAGGGACAAGACCATCATTTTTTCCTTCTCCATAATGTGAAGAAGTTGGAAGTCCCCAACTCTTAGCAAAATTCGCACGTAAAAGACCTACCCCCTGGCCCTGATTAGCTTGACCCAGACGCGGAAGATGACGCCAAGAAAATCATGGATTTTAGGCCCTGATCAAACCTCCTAAGCAATTGGATGGTCCAACTCAACAAATCGAAGACAAGCAATCACAAGGGAAACAAGGAGATTGGTGACCCAGTTCCACCGCAAGGGGTATAAGTCTGAGGGGTGGGCAGCACTCCCGTTAATCAACTAGAAGTAATGGGATTACAATCTCTCAGAGTCTCTCTCTCAGATTGCCTGAAGAGGAGCTCGAGGGCTCTTCTTCACTATTTTTAGTATTGAACGAGGATCTTGCCGTAGGATCTTCTGTTAGGACGTGTCTGCTGTCAGGGCATGTCCTTTGTCAGACTATTGATGGTGAAAACACCAACGTTACCACAGACGTGGGCATCGTGGACTTTTCCCACCACCTTTCTATCCTTAAGCAAACAGAATTGCCTAGAGCTGGGCAGATCCGGATCCACCTAGGTGTAGGTAGGTCAGGCCGAGTCGAATCTGCTTGTTTACTTTCAATGAAGAAAGGAAAAGCTTTTACTTTCACTATGTTTTCTTTTCATACATGATACAAGCATAAGTTACTCGCATGCCAAGTATGAGAGATTGTCTTGCCGCCTAAGGTTTGTAATTTATAAAAGTCACCTGAGTTCTTAAAAATTTTATAAGGCCCTTCCCAAGGTGCGTCTAGCTTCCCACTCGATTTTGTTGGCATTGGAACTCCACACTTCCGCAGGACTAAGTCTCCTTCAGAGAATGCCCTTTTGCAGACTCGCCTATTGTAAGCAACTGCAGTCGCTTCTATAGACTTGAGCGATGCTTCTGAGGCTTCATTCCTTAGCTCATCTACAAGGTCTAGGGCTATGCAGATATGGTCCTCATTGGTGGCAGGATCATAGAGTTGTATCCAATAGGTGGAGAGGACAATCTCAATCGGCAACCAGGCTTCCATGCCGTAAACCAAGCTGAATGGTGTGTGGCATGTGGAAGTCCTCCGGCATGTCCTATAGCCCACAACACCTCCGCCCATCTCCTTTTGGCTAAATCTAGCCAGCATTTGAGTACCGAGATGATGGTGCGATTGGTAACCTCTACTTGTCCGTTTGCTTGGAGCTGTCCCACAGACGTGAAGCATAGGTGGATATCCCAACTGGTGCAAAATTCCTCAAATCTTTTGCAGGCGAACTAGGTACCATTGTCTGCAACAATGTACCGAGGTATCCCATACCGAGCTATAATGTTTTTGCGGATGAGGGAGATAACTCTGTTAATTGGTGGGCTAGCCATGGCCTCAACTTCGACCCACTTGGAGAAGTAGTCGACAACCACCAGTATGAACCACTTCTGAGCTGGGGCTGGCGGAAAAGGTCCAATGAAGTCCATGCCCCATTTCGTGAAGAGGATGGGTGGCATTACTGTCACCAATTTTCTAGGCGGCAAGTGGTCAAGGTAGCAAACCACTGGCACTTGTCACACTTGCGCATGAAGTCTTTACACTGTTGTTTCATCTGGGGCCAAAAGTACCCCGCCTGGAATAGCCAAGCTAAAAGTGCCTTGCGCCCTTCGTGATTCCCGCACACACCTCTGTAGGCTTCTTAAAGGGCCTACATTGCTTCCTCCCTTGTCAGGCAGAGCAATACAGGGGTAGAATACCCCCGCGTGTATAGTTGTCCATCTATTAAGGTGTACCTTGAGGCCTTCAAGCAAAATGTCTTGGGTCGTGGTTCCCTTGGGGGCAACTCACCAGAGTTTAAATAAGTGATGATAAGCGTCATCCAGGAGATGGATTACTCTATCAAAAACATCTTGGGAGTGAGTATAGTTGGCTCCTTTAAGGTCTGGAGGTAGATCTTCCTCCTTGACCTTGTCGGCATACAAGGTCATGTTTGGATCCCAAGCTTGGTATTCACCAATTATTTGGTTGGCGACCAGCTGGGAGTCCGTGTAAATTTCCAACGAGGAGATGCCTTTTGATTTGGCCACATGGATGCCTGCTAACATAACCTTGTACTCCGTCTGGTTGTTGGATGCAGGAAAGAACAACTTGATGGCGTACTTATGAGTAGTGTCGTCTGGGGCGGTTAAGGCTATACCAACCCCAGACCCAGTTGTTATAAATGAGCCATCAACGTATAACTACCAGGGGAGTGTGAGGGACACATCCGAGTTTGTGAATTCTGCCACAAAGTCTACCAGGACTTGTCCCTTAATGGATCTCTTTGGTTGGTATTGGACATCGAATTCCACCAATTCCATAGCCCATTTCATCTATCGTGCCGACCTCATGGGCTTATGTAACATTCGCCGCAGGGGATAGTCCAACAGAACCACTATTGTGTGGGCCTGGAAGTATGGGCATAGCTTTCTGGCCGCTATGACCAAAGCTAGCCTAAGCTTCTCGATGACCATATACTTAGCTTCTACACCTTGGTAGCTTTTGTTAACAAAGTACACAGGTCGCTATGCCCCTTCTTGTTCACCGACTAAAATGGCATTGATGGCAGACATGGATGCCGCTAGATACAAGAGAGCAGATTCTCCAGGTTCAGGAGCAGTCAGAATGGGGGCACTCCGAAGTGCTTCTTTAACGCCCTCTAAGGCCTTCTGACAATGACGGGTTTAGTTTGCAGTGGTATAGCCTTTTCCCTTTCTGATACACTCGAAGAAGGGGAGGCACTTGTCAGAGGATCGAGACAAGAATCAGCCTAAAGAGGTGATTTTGCCAACCAATGACTGCATCCCCCTCATCGTGATTAGCGGTTGCAGGTCAATGATCGCTTGTATCTTGTCAAGATTGGCTGCAATTCCTCTACTGGAGCCAAGAACCACAATAATTTGCTGACTGAAACCCCGAATACACACTTCTCGGGGTTCAAATGGAGGCAGGTGTTCCTTTGTACTCAAAACACTTCTACCAAGTAGTCTAAGTGTTGAGGGAAATTTGATCCCTTTACAAGTATATCTTCTATGTAAACTTCAAATGATTTTCCTATCATTTTGGAGAAAATCATGTTTACAAGGCGTTGGTAAGTTGCTCCAGCATTTTTTAAGCCGAAAGGCATAACTCTATACTGAAACAAAACCCTATCAATAATAAAGGATGTGCGAGATTTGTCTTCCAGAGCAAGGCTGATCTGGTGGTACTCGTTCTAAGCATCCAGGAAAGACATATGGGATTATCCGCTACAAGAGTCCACCAGAGCATCCACCCTTGGCAAGGGAAACTCATCCTCTAGGCAGCCTTCATTAAGGTTGGTGAAGTCCATGCACATACGCCATTTGCCATTGGCTTTCTTTACCATTATCACGTTTGAGAGCCAGGTCAGACATAATGACTCTTCGATGGATCCAGCTTTAAGGAGCTTTTGGACTTCAGCCTCTGCTGCTTGCTATTGTTTGGCTGACCTGTGCTGGCGTGCCTGTTTGACTGTTCAGGTGCCCTCCTGAATATTCAAATGGTGCTAGATTAGGGACAAGTCAACTCCCGGTAGGCCATTACCAGAGCAGGCAAAGATGTCCACATTGGTCCAGAGCAAGAGTAGCAGCTCTTGAACCTCGAAGGGAGCAAGGTCTGCTCTAACCTAAATGAGCTTGGTAGCATCTTCAGGATAAAGCTGCAAGGCCATGGCTAAAGAGCCTGGTTGTAGTCCTAAAGTCTCTAGTGGATCTGCCAAATTTGCTTCCTTCTGGATCGCCTGGACTTGGTTTCTCTTCTTCCCTCAATTCTGTAGCTTGGGGGGTCTTGACTCCACAGATCGTTCCAGCTCAATCCTTAGGAGCTCATGCTCGATTGTTTGATCCCCATGTACTATCCCTTTCCCATAAGGGGATTGGAAGGAACTAATTGAAACTATCAGGAGGGGATCAAGCGAAATACGTGGGTCGTCAGGCAACCGATGATACCGTTGAATGCCGCCACCAACCCGGCCACTATGAACATGGCTGTCTAGTTGAGGTGCTTGACCCCATCGAAGACAGACAAGGGAAGGCTAATCTCTCCCTTCGGCATCACTTTGTGATTGCCAAACCCTATGACTGGGTGGGTCGATGGTGAGATGATGAGAGCCTCATCATGAGCCATAACTAGCTCATTTTGACCCAATAAAGAGAATAAAAGCTCCTACATAACCTAGTAGAAGGCCTAAATGAAGGAATAAGTGCTCTAAGAAGAAAACATGAAATAAAGGTCAAAACTGTAATTTTACCATTGCAGTACATAAACGGGATTTCTCAGAGGCAAAACATAGGTCAAATGGTCTAAATGAGATAAAAAGTGGGTTGAGTCAATCAGAAATGGGTTCATGTGCAATCTAGGAATTAAATGACATTTGGTAACCCTAAAACATACCCGCTTAATTAAACAAGGTTCCGATCAGGATAAAAATCAATTAAATCCTCTAAATATCATGGAAAAATATCCTCTAGGGTTTAGAACAATCAAATTGGCCTTTGGAACCCAGTTTGACCTAGATTAGGGTCCTAGCTCATCAACTGACCTAATTTGGGTTTTTACGCAAAATATCCAGTCAAACGAGGTCAAACCTAAAATCCAACTTCACCATTGGATTCCTTAGGTCCAAATTAGGTTTGTACCAAAATTTGGACCTAAGGGGAGGTCATCTTGACCTACTTTGCAATTCAGTACACCCAAATCACAATTTGGTCCTTAACTTTTGAAAATCATCACAGAGAGCCCCCTAACTTCCTCGCCAACCTTGCAATCAGGTCCTTCCACCATTATTGGGGCAGAATCCTTCTTCGGCGAGGATTCGAGAGGGAATACTCTCTGATTCCTCAGAAATCCCCTCCCAGAAATGGAAGGAGATTCTCTGAGGAATTCCCTTCCATCTGAGGCCAGTCATGATCCCTGATTTGATCCCAATCTCTCGTGCGAATGCACGAGGGATTTGGGTATCCACCCACTTTCCTTCTCCGGTGAGCCATCGGAGACAAAGACGTGCCCTCCAAGCTCTGAACACATGACCCAATGCCTATAAAAGAACCCCCAAACCCGGCCGCTCAATTTCAGCTCGACCTGGTCTGGGTTTCACCTTAGATTCGTCTCTTCCTTCCCGACCAGGGAACCCAGTGAGCTCCGGGGAGCTCCCTTTCCTTTCCTCTTCACTCTGCCACAAAACCAGTGGCAGAGACATCTTCCTGATTCTCCTCTACGTTACGCAACACCCGCGCATGCCGCCTCAGCCCCGTCGTCGCCGCCGTCCTCCTCCACTGGGCATCTTCTTCTTCGGCGACAGCAGGTACAGCCGTCCGCCTCTCCATCCCCCTGCGTCCCTGTAGTTAGGTTTAAACTATTCTCCTATATCCCCTCTTTCATTCCCCCCACCTTATTTCATCAATCGACCGCTCGACCGCCGTCGTCCACCGCCATCTTCCTCGCCTCCGACCAACCTCCGACGAGTCGCTCCCGTCGCTCCACACTTCCGCATGACTCGCCGACCAACTCAGAGGCTCCGCCTCACCTCACCGAGCAACCTCCACCCATCCACCATTCCTCTATGCCTCCACAACAGCCCCCCGAACACACCCACACCTCCGGTCACAGGGAAACCTAGGCACTCACGCCTAGGCCACCCTACGACCTGCTGCATGTCGCATCACCTTCGCCGTGCCACGGCGAAGGTTTGCAGGTGGTTTGATTAGGCCAATAGGCCGTATTCATGCACGACAGGATCGGAGCTGCAGCTGCCATTGACGACAGTTGAAGAAGCTCCAAGCTCGCTCAAGGCTTCAGGATGTCCAGGCTTTAGGTGCTGCGCATTAAGGCAGGTCTCGCGAAGATCGTTGCTCCAGAAATCAACGCCAACAGAGGCCGCAGCTGTGGCAATTGCAAGAAGGTTCTGCGGGCGCGCGTGAGAGTGGGGCAGGATTAATAGTCCCACATCGGCAATCTACAACGCGCAGGTATGCTTTAAATTGATTTTGTGTTATACGCTTATTGCCTCCGAACGCACAGGGGTGAGGTCCCTCACCTAACGCAGGCTCGCCTCGTCCGTGGCTTCATCTCGCGGATCTGGCGGGCTCCGACCTGACCCTATCTGAGCACACCTCGCGCATCACCCTCATGCCGGTGCGCCTGGTCCCGGGTGCGCTACCCGACCCGATTACCCACGGCTCTGGGAGAGCATCCTATGAGTGATTCTTAGAGAGATAGAGAGACGTGCGGGTAGAGGGACAGGGTAGGTTTTGCTCCTTGGGCAAGTAGGCTGAGAGTTGAAGAGAAGAGACTTAGCCGCAGAAAGGAGAAGAGAAGGAGTAGAAGAAGAAGAAACTCTGAAGAAAAGGCTGAGTGAGGCAGAGAAGAGAAGGAAGAAAGAAGGACTGCAGAGAAAAAGAAGAAGACAGAAGAGAAAAGAAGCAAAGGCAGGAAGAAGATCAAAGGAAGAAGAAGACCTGTAAGATCAAAAGAAAAGAAGAGCCTACGCAGAAGAAGAAGGCAGAAGAAAGAAGTAAGGAGGAACACTGCAGAAGAAAGAAAGCAAGATCAGAAGAAGAAGAATAATAATCAAAGAAGGGAAAACACTTTTAAGACGTCTGATCTCGTGATCAGACGTCCAATTCTTTCTTTTTACCATAATTGCTTTTCAAACTCATGCATTTACATTTGAATTAAAGTTTTGAGTAATTAAAGTGTTCAATTACATTGAGATTAGTAGTAAATTCCGATTGCTCCCTGTGTTCGACCTCGGATACTCTGATTTTTCGAGTAATAAAAACTTTTATTTGTTGACGACGCTTGATCACCTATACTACGACGCAATAACTATTAAAACACGATCGAGTCAATCGCTTCAACAGGAGAGATGCTCCTCTCTGAAGCCCAGCTTGTGTAGCGTCTTCGCGAATCGGATGTCAACGGCGCTGCCTTCGTCCACCAAAAGCCTGGGCTACAACTGCCCCACCAGTAGGAGTGTTACCAGAAGCAGGTCTGTGTGCTCTGCTAAATCAAGCAAAGAGGCAAACAATTTGGACGCCGCTTGCTTAATAGTACTCCTTTCATCCCACAGAAGTGTAGGGAAAGCACGCAGAAGAGTCGACTCAAAAGGAGTATCCTACTAGTTTAGGGCAACGTTTCCCTTGAAGATCACCTTGACCTCTACGCTAATGGGTTCAGGCAGCGAGAGGTGAGTGCCTTGAGTTAACGTGGGTACTACTGCCATGACTTGGCAGTGATACTCTGCCGAGGGGAGCCAGGTTGGCTTCGCTTGTTCAAGCTAGCAGCCTATCAACCTATCTGGCTCCTAGTCTGTGATGGAGACCATGTTAATCCCCTGGAGCTATTGGAGCTTTTCTCTGTGGTAGTCCTTCAGACCCTCTATGGGTCTCTTGCCCTTGTCTTGGCTCTCATTTTGCTTGACGAAATGTGCCAAGTTGCCATGCCAGATCTGGGACTCAACCTGGTCATGCAGGTCTTAGCAGTCTTCACTGGCATGACCCCGAGCCTTGTGGTACTTGCAATAGATCCTAGAGTCGATCTTCTTCGTCATGGGTTTAGGCAGGGCAAGCAGGTCCTTGTTTGTAGACCATACCTCTGCCAACACGTCCGCCTGGTTCATGACCAAGGGAGTGTACTCTTCAAAGAACTCCCGCCTAGGCTGGTGGGGTCCATGGTTGCAGCCCTTGGTGGGTCGTTCGCTCCTTTGCTCATGGAAGGTGGCCTTTCGCTTGTGGAAGCAGCCACTTCCGTGAATGGATGTCGGAGCGAGTTCTCTGAGGTCATCCTTTCTTCTGTGGGGTTGGTGTTGTTTCCACATCCTTTGGCCAGCCAAGTGTAGGAGCGGAAGGATTCATCCTACTCCGCGAACCACATGGCCCTATCCCATAGCTCTGCCATGTCTTTAGGCAGGAAATCATCAATGTCATACTAGAACCTTTGAGTCAGAAGACCTGACTTAAAGTACTGGATGGCTATGGCATCGTGAGGCCTCTTACACTTGAAGTACTGAGTCATAAATCGGTCCAGGTAGGACGGAAAGACTCAGCCTTCGAATATCTGATTTCTGACAACCTTTCAGGGTTGTCTCTAATCCTTTGTTGCCCGGCAAAGTACTGGTAAAACTTGAACGCCAATTCTTGAAAGTAGGAGATCTGTCTGGCTGGTAGTTCGTTGAACCATTCATGGGCCATGCTGAGCAGATATGACGAGAATACTCGACAAAGTACTCCATCCGAGCAGTCGTGCACCACCATCATCTACTGGTAGCTTCCAACGAAGCTGTTGGGATCCACCATCCCGTAGTACGGGGCCATGATGTGATGCTTGAACTTCTCAGGTAGGGAAGCCATCATTACCTCCTCTAGGAATGAGTAGGTGGTGACAAACGTATGTGGGCATATACCCCTCATTGCTTGGTGACCTGGCGGACGATCTCCATCATGGAGCCTCCGCCGTTGGTGGACAAGGGCTGAGCCCCTTACTGCTCCCCCGAAAAAGGCAAGTGTGGAGCTTTTAACTAGCTTGAGGAGCTTCCCCACTCTAGCTACAAAGCTTGTGTTTAAGTTTTTCTCTGTTCCCGCAAGCGAGCACTCTCCCCTCCCACCATGCGATGCCACTTTAGTTGCTCATCTCCGAGGCTCGAACTTTGGGGCTCCTCCGGCTAGGGCTTGGCAAACTCCTGGATCTGTCTGATCTCATGGAGTTTGTTGATGATCTCTTGCTGTTCCACCTTCAGAGACTCTAGCCGGACCTCATACTCCTCCCACACTTGCATGTCGAAGAGGGGATCTTGCTCAAGGGCCTCGAGCAGCCGATCGGGTTGAACCGATTTCCCCTTACTAGGGCCGACGTGTTGAGAATGCCGCTTGGACACCAAAATGCTAGACTCCACCTGGGCTTTCTCAAGGTGGTTGCAAGAGGAGTTGCAAGTTGTAGGAGCCATCGAAAAATATTTGAGAGGAAACGTTATCGAACGATAATCGCTTCCCATAGGCAATGCCAATTGATCGAACCTCCTAAGCAATTGGATGGTCCAACTCAATGAATCGAAGACAAGTAATCACAAGGGAAATGTTGGGATCGTATAGCGTGTATTTGATTAGAATGCATCATAGTATAGTTGTGAAATATGATCAACAAAAATAATTTATAAGGATAACGAGAGTTGGAGTCTTGGTCATTCATCTCTAGGAGGCATTTATGGAAATGCAGATTTGCAATCAATCTCACTCACTCTACTTACTTAAAATTGCATGTTGGTTTCTAACCATCGGATCAATGTTCGACCACTTTCATTATGAACCCTAATTACGTGCACATGTGTTAGATAGATGACAAATGTGAAAGTGTGAGTTTCAATACGTACGATTCTAGTTATGTGGTGGCTGTTTATGGAAAATGCGTTAATAGTTAGATCCTTGATATTTTCAGGTACCGACATGCTAGTTGCAATAGATAATAATTAAAAGTAGGCAACTTTAATCACACAAAATATATTGCAATAAGCTCATGGTGATTCTCAACACATAGATATATATATATAGAAAAAGATCTTTCATTGATTCATCATGGTGCTTGCAACATGGAACTCGTAGAAAGCTTATAGAGAATGCTTGGAAACATAAATCTAGCTAACAGAAAATGATTGCATACATGAATCCAAAGGAGGATTATGCACGCATCATTGGGGGAGAATATAGTGCTATACTACTAAGCAGTAAATAAAGCATGTAAACTATGAAGAACTAAGCTACTAATCTAGCAGAAATAAGGGCATTCGGAGGTGGGCTCCGATGGCCTTTGAGTGGTTGAGAGGAGGAGGGGCAGCCAATGGTGCTTAGGTCGGCCCTTGGAGAGAGGTTGGAGAGGTGATCCAGCATCTTGGCATGGAGGTGGTGGTGGCCATGGTGAAGCTATTCGTGAAGGTGGAGTAGAGGTGGAATGAAGCTAAGCTAAAATGGAGCCAAGAGTGAATGGGTGCAAATGGCCACCCCTTAGGTCTTTCTATAGACCTAAGGGAAGCTCTCTAGAGAATTATGGAATTCTCTAGAGAGGCCTATGGTGGGAGCTCGTGGGAGAGTGAGAGAGAGAGGATCGATGTTGGTTTTTAAATCCACCAAATGTGGGTCTAAAAATTGAATGGCTCTTGGTTGCTAATTTTAGCAACCAAGGCAACAACACATGGTAGAGAGTTCTAGAGAACTCTAGGCTAGGTATTTTTCATGTGGATGGTGTGTGTGGGTGTGTGTGGGTCGAAACTTAGGTGGCTAGGTTGATTAGGTTAGGGTCTAGTGGGTTTAGGGCAAGGTAGGTCTCAAATTAGGGTTGTAAACCTTAATTCACTAAGGTAAAATGAAATTAAACTTAATACAAGTTTAATTGGGTGTGTGAAAACTTAATTGAGAGTAAAATAACTCAATTAAGTCAGGTCTAGGTCAATTGGACTCTAACTAAGTCCAATTGGATAGTATGTGTTGAGATCAAGGCTCAATTGGACTCAATGAGTTCAATTGAATAGGCTGATAGAATTGACTAAGATCCAAGTCAATTAGGTTTGGTGAGGACCTAATTAGGTCCTTAGGAAGGTCTAAAGGTGATGTGCTAGGGTTAGGGCACCTTAATTTAGGTTCCTATGGGGTTGGAATTGGGTTTAGGGACCTAAAGATCCAAGATCAAGGCTTGAATCTCAAAATAGGGTCTGGAGGGCAGTTCTGGACATCTAATAATAGTGTTAGATGTCTTATAGTGAAAAATCAGAAGTCCAGACTTGTTGTCTGGATGTCCAATCAGAGTCAGGAGGGATTCTAGGTTCTGTCTTGGCTATTCTGCAGAAATTGGACATCTGACCAAGTGTCTGGACATCCAATAACACTGCAGAAGTGGGTTAAGGTGTGCAGGAGTTGGCTAAGAGTTCCGAACATCCTATAACTCATCTGGATGCCCAGATAGAGGCTAGAAAGGCTTGGGCAAGCTTCTAGGCTATCCTAGGGCTAGGATGGTCCTAAGTTCTTCATAATTTACTGCTTTATTCCTACTTAAATAGAATATCATACCTCAACCCCTTACATTATTGTCTACTACATCTTATTCTAGGTCTTCTGCTCCAGCTTTGCTGCAACTCTAGTTATTCTTTATTCTTCAGATCCAGCTTTAGATTTACCTTCTGGTCAGCTTATTACCTGTAATTGACATAATGCACCTAATCAGCACATTATAGCATTATTTTATGCATAGCTAAAAGAAAGCAGTAAAAATACAAATAATGCTTATGCATGCATGAATTATCCTAACTTATGCTAAGTCCTAACATAATTTAGGTCAATTAAGACCTATGATTACTACGCAATCAGGAAATAAGGAAATTGGTGACCCAATTCCACCGCAAGGGGTGTACGTCTGGGGGGATGGCAACACTCCCATGATCCACTAGAAGTAACGGGATTACAATCTCTCAAAGTCTCTCTCTCTCGGATTGCCTGAAGAGGAGCCTCGAGGGCCTTTCTTCACTATTTATAGTACTGAACGAAGATCTTACCATAGATCTTCTGTCAAAATGTGTTCGTTGTCAGGGCATATCCTTTGTCAAACTATTGATGGTGATAATGCCAATGTTACTGCCGACATGGGCGTCGTGGACTTTTCCCACCGCCTTTCTATCCTTACGCAAATTAGAATGCCTAGAGGCAGGCAGATCCGAATCTGCCTAAGCGTAAGCAGGTCGAGCCAAGTCGAATCCACTTGTTTACACCTTGTTCGTGTAGTTGGATTAGTCCTCGGGCTTAATGCAAAGTTATGAATACGAGGGCACTTTCTTCTCCTTATCATATGCCCCCTCCTCTCTAGCTAGCAAATGCTGCTGAGAGAGTAGTTAAAGTACTGAAAGCTCTACAGTAGACCATGAGGTCGTGGGTTCGATTCCCATAGACGACGTCAATTGATTGGACCTCCTAAGCAATCAAATGATCCGACTCAACGAATCAAAGACAAGCAATCACAAGGGAAACAAGGAGATTGGTGACCCAATTCAATCACAAGGGGTGTACGTCTGGGGGAAGGGTAGCACTATCGTAATCCACTAAAAGTAACAGGATTACAATCTCTCATAGTCTCTCTCTCTCGGATTACCTGAAGAGGAGCCTCGAGGGCCTCTCTTCACTATTTATAATGCTGAACGAGGATCTTCCTGTAGGATCTTCTCTCAGGACGTGTCCGTTGTCAGGGCACATCCTTTGTCAGACTATTGATGGTGGTAATGCCAACGTTACCGCCAAAGTGGGCGTCGTGGACTTTTCCCACCGCCTTTTTGTCCTTGGGCAAACCAGATCGCCTAAAGCCAGGTAGATCCAAATTTGCCTAGGCATAGGCAAGTCGAGCTCGATCGAATCCACCTATTTACTCCTTATTCAAGTAGTTGGACTCGCCCTCAGGCTTACTACGAAGTTTTGAATCTGAGGGCACTTTTGCCCCTCATCAGGCCCATAACCCATTCCAAGTTGAGGTGATTAGACATACGGGTAGCCCTTATGTGGGTGGCAGCCTCCTACCCCATGCCATGTAAGTTGCAAGAGGTGGCTTTGATCATTTTGGCCTATATTTGATGTTAATGACTTGTTCTTTTACTATTGCATCTTTCGGCGGTTCACCAGGCCAAACACCCCAGGGAGGTGCATGGGGAGCTCTCACAGGGCAAAGAAGGAGGCGGGGAAACGCGACTCCTGAGAGGCAGGTGAAAGAAGCCGGTCCCCTCGTCGCCAGAAGAGCAAGACGAAGGAAAGGGAGTAGGCTTCCACCAACTCTGAGGAAATGCCCCTCCGACAGAGGAGGAGAGATGAAAGAGCGATCTTCGTTTATGATAAAAAACTCTTAACATAAAATGTTGCATCGTTGTATTTCGTTGCGTGGTAGAAAATTACTTTTCAAAAATATTTATTACTCAAAATCTAACCACAAAGAGTTAAGTCATCTCCACAGGGAGGAATCAACCTATTGTACTAGTGAGTGGTGCCTCAATTATTCGGGAAACCCAACGGGTGTGCAAAGTACTTAACGCAACTCACTTTCTCATATAAACTCTTATTCAAAATAATTAATCAGGAATGTAGGTGTTTATATGTAAAAATCACCATCATATAATATCCTGTAAAAAGATGAATAGTGATCTTTGCTAAGGCAATCACCGTAAATATTGACTTCCAACAGAATAGAGCTTGTTCAATGTGTCATGCTCTAAAGAACTCAACCACACGTAATTTAAATTGATAAGAAGGATATCCAAGCAAATTCACCTTAATATATTAAGATATTAATAAAGGAATAGTATTCTTAGAATGCCAAAAGTAGTAAATATTAATAGGGAGGAAAACAGAGTATCTTCCTTCTCTCTTCCTTGCACGCTTGAGGAGGGGTCATCGGCTGGTGGCTTTGTCGGAGAAGGTCCACCGGAGGGGAGGCTTAATGATGGTGGAGGCACGCTGGTGAGTGGCGGTCGGAGGTCGCCAATTGGAGAGGAGGAGCTTGCTAGCAGTGGAGGAGTGGCAACAATCGATGGTCGCGACTGTCGAGGATGGCATGATGGAGGTTGGCCAGATGTGCGTGAGGTAGGCATCGAGGATGGCATCTGGTGATGGGTTTTGTGAGGGGCTGCAGTGGTGAGGTGTTGGGTTATTTTTCATGTAACAAGATGGTGGATGGGAGGAAGAAGAAGCTTAGGCATGGATGAAGGCGTGGGCTTTGGGTTTGGTGGTCGGATGAGGGTGGCTAGCCATTGGTTTTGGGAGGAGTTGGCAATGGTGATGGTGGTCTGCGTCAAGGGGAATGGTTGGTGGTGGTGGATTCTTCTCTTGGGTGGAAGGGAGGAACAGGGAAGAAGAGTAGAAGATGAAGGATGATGAGGGGGGTCAGGGGTCTCTCTATTGAGGGTGATCAGTCAGGGAGTGGGGTGTGTGTGCGTTTAGAGAGGGTGGCAAGATGGTGTGAAGAGGTTGAAGTCGTAGAGGAAAAGGAGCGGTTGATGGTGTGGTTGGTGATGGTGGATGTGGAGTTGGGTTCATGCTGAGGGTGGAAAAGGGAAGAAGGAAGGATGTGGTTTTGGTGGTGACTTGTGGTGGTGGTGAGGCAGAAGGAAGTTGGAGGGACTGAGATGGAGTTGTGGGCGTTGCGATGATGGGGCCGTGCGCTATCACCGTATGGCCGGTCGCGGTGGTGATCAAGGTGTGATCTTGGGTCACGGTGTAAGAAAAGTCCTCAGTGGACTCTTCAGCCATGGTGTCCGATCCAGCCACTGTGCCGGTGGAGGCGATGGAAGAGGTTCCCTGCAGGGGGAAGGATAGATCTCTCTTCCGCAAACCAACCTCTCCTCTTTTGTAGATGTTCCCCCATCAATTTTTCTCCTCTGAAATCTCAGCCAATAAACTTGATGAGGATATTAAGGCAGTTGTTGGGGAATCGTGGGAGAAGCCCGGTTGACGGTGGGAAGTGGAAGCAGCGTCATTGAACATCCAGAACTTTTGGAACTTGCTTTACCTTAAACCCTTGTAATCACAGAAATGAATATAATTATTAATAATGCAAGATAAATTATGTAAATCTAAATTATAATACATGCATTTATTTTATAATCAGATATAAGAATTAGTACACTTATAAATGTAGGAATAACCAACTTAGTCTAAAAATTAGTCCAATAAATTAGACTTATCAAATACCCACATGCCTAAGTTTTGCTAGTCCCTAGTAAAAGAAATGAATGCAAGGTGTATTATTCTATCAAAAGACTTCTTTTCTTATTCCAAACATTTAGAGATCCAAACAAATGTGAAGTGATAGTAGCCTAGGTAACGAATCCAAGTAAAAAGCCAACCTATATTTAAAGTTCATACTTAACCCTTGGTAAATATTTTATTAGGATAGGCAACTACTTCCCTCGGGGATAAAATAGGAAATGATTTATGATTTGACTCCAGCTTTTTGGCTTAGGTAGGGGACACTGAGTTAAAAGGATTTATATTTGGTGGCTCACACTCATCTGGTGCTACATGTTATCTAGTACTATACACTCTAAATCTCTAGACTATCAAATGAGTCAACCTAAAGAGAGGCTAAAAATTATGCTCTCTTAATGCTCTTTTGCACTCACTCTTTTTCCTTCTTTTCTTTTTCTTCTTTCTTTTCTGAGATCACATCTTGCCAGATTTTGTAAATGTACTCAATGTTTGGTAGCCTCACATGACATTTACACTCCAATTAAAGTCCTAATAACCCTACAACTAAGTTAGAAGTCCTCAGCCAATATTCAAGCAATCAGAAAAACTGAAAAGTAGGTATGGGTCATATTTGGTGAATCACAATGGGTGTTTTTATTGCCTCAATGATATGGACACCTGATAGAATTGACACCTAAGACAGTTATAACTCAAACACACTTTTTTCCTTTTTTTGTCTATATATATTATTTTCTCTCTCTTCTTTTTTTCTACAGATATTTATATATTTCTTTTCTTCTTTTCTTTTCTCTCTCTCTCTTTTTATAACTCCAACACAACAACGTAGACTTTTATTCATGAGGCATTAATAGGGATGATGATGGCTAAGAGGATATTGTGTAGCTTATTTGATGGAAGTGCCTACTCTTGACACCGGGAAGGAATGGATAGGACAAGCGTGTTTCTGACCTTTGGCACCACTACCTTCCTTCAGCCGAGGACTCTATGAAGGACGGTCGTAACCATCCACCATAGTCATAATTTTATTAAGACTCAATCTCTGTGTATCTGCCTTATTTGATGACTCTCAAGAATTCACATAATGTTTGCATACAAGAACAGAGAGCGAAAACTATGCCTAACTCTGAGGTATCATCATTTAATTATCCAAACCTTAAGAGTCCTTGCACTAGACTTAGCGCACTAGTAGTCTCTCTACTTTCTCCTCACAAATAATAGGTGGATCAATAGAAGGTAATTTGCCTGACTCCTTCCAAACTACTTAAGGATTTAGCAGACTAAAAATGCTTATTGGTTTTCTACAAAGATCCATTACCCAGTCTACGTGTAAGTGAATGTATTGTATTCTAAACTCTGAAACAATTAAAAACCTCCTTAATAAAGAAGTTTTGCTAGGGCTAACCAATTCAGCTCAAGAATTTTTTTTCTTTTTGCAAATGCACCTAACCTAAATGCATGAATACCACCTAAAAAAGCACAATGCACCCCCCCATGCCTAAATCCTACAATGTCCTCATTGTAAAATTAAGACAGGGGGAGAAAGGAAGGAAATCACCTGATGAAGGCGTTATTCAGGACATTGAGTTGCCTCCCAACAAGCACTGCATTTTCTATCGACAACCAAACTTATAGGGAACTTGTAAGTCTGGTTCCAAACAGAAAGAGTTAGGCCCTAAAAATATGCATAACAGCGTAGGCCTAGAAAACGGGTAGCATGGATGTTGGCGAGCTGATGATGCAGCATGATTCCAGATGCTAGTAGAAGACATGAAAGCAGAGAACCTCATAGGCTACCTGGGGAGGTCTAGGAATAACAAAAAGAACATGAGAAGGAACCTCCCAAAATGGAATAAGCGGAGGATAACAAGGATCCTCCAAAGTAGGAAGGGTTTTAAAAGATATAAACATAATAATTTCAAACCCTTGAATGGCGAGACTAAAAGTACAAGCATCAATCCACGTTCGTCATTCTATCCGAAGATGTACTGGCCTGATATTCGCCCTAGAAAGAATGTATGTGAGCAGAGACTTGAGCCAAGGATTCGTTAGGGAGTGTAAAGGTCGTTTATGGTGTTGGGCGGTAATGGTTAAGTCTAAGGAGGGCTTAGTTTGTGTCCAGTCCAACAATTCAGATTCTGTATTACTCTCCTTAACAGTTGTAGAAAAATTCACGTCACCCTGCCTATAATCAATGATTTCCTCAAGAATCAGAGTCATATTTTCACCTTCCAGTGAATCAATGGACTCCAAATCCAATTCCTTTGATGGCAGGGTCAAAGCAACAGAATCTTTTTCATTAATTTCATCCCTGGATTCTTTTGGTTCACTTGAGTATTTGTCAGGGTGTATATGTGATTCACCAGTAAAGAGAGGAGTTGGATCAGTATCCTCAATTATTTCTGAAGGAGGATCAGTCTTGATGTTTTGGAGTAAGCCTATATTACTCAATTCTTTGTTCTCCTCAAGGCATAAATCCTCAATTGATGTGTATTGTCCTCGAGAGTCTCTCCTAGGCTTCTCACTATTGTGTCCATCTTCCTCCAATATCAACTCCTGATTTTGCGGAGGATGATTTTCAAAATCAAAAGTAGGAAGGAATCCAGATTTTACCAAATCATTAATATCCTCAGGGGGGTAAGTCCTTAAATAACACATAATCCCCTCGAGATTTACTCCAAACTCTTAGTCCAGGTTCCTCCATTGAGTCATCCTCATCCTTTAAAATAGACTCGTTATATCCCTGAGACCAAAATTGATCCAATTCATCCTCCATTCCCTTAGGGTCACCTTTATTGGGCACATGTGAATCCTCAAAATGTTGAATGGTAGGTGTTGATTCCCTAAGTGGAGGGTCGGGATTAGGCTCACTGAGGGTAGAATAGGATTCCACCACATGATTAATAGGGGAAGTGGCATGAACAATACGACCTTGACCTGGGTTATTAGGGGTAAGAAAAATGCTGTCATCGGGGTCAAGGTCCTCAAGTGGTACCATCTTCCCTTTCTTTTGACTCCATTATAGCTCAAGTGGATAATCATTAAGATTGTTCTCCTCTAGTGGCCGTGCATGGGGAGAGTCTGAGTGATAGCTACTCAAAACGGGATTCGTATTATCATTGATTTCCTCAGAATTATTTTAATGATCGCGATTGTACAAGGATCAGAATCAATAGTAGGAAGGTAGCTAAGTTGACTAATTTCCTCATTCATTCGTTGACTATTCCTCAAAATCTCTCCCGTAGACTTCATCATTTCTTTTTGTTGTTTTTGTATTTCTATCATAAAAGAGGAGAGACTACTACTATCAGATTGGGGAGGATAGTCAATCTCAGGCTCTGGTTGCCTAGGGATATCAGTCCAACCTCAATAAGGAAAATCATGAAGGATGGGGGGTTGGGTGTTTGCAAACTAGAAAATTCCACTCCTAGGCTCTGCTCAAAAGTGGGAGTTATCAGGCTAGTACTCCCAAGATAAGAATATGTTTGATCCCATGAATTGTCATTATACCCATCAAAGGATGGATACGCTCAAGACATGGGATCCTAATTAAAATGATAGGAGTAAGGATAGTCCATTTAAGTCAAACAAGTTAAACTCTCTTAGGACTTAGAAGAAGTCAAAACAAAAGCAGAAACTTTCTAGAGAGTTCTACCACTGTCAAAACAAACGCAAATATAGTGGGATCTATTTTTAGTAGATTTTAGATCTTAGAATTAAGTGTTCAATTGGTGGCCAAACAAGTTTTGCAAAAATTACGCTTCCTAGGCTGACCTTCGTTGGTGCCTACAACCTACTCACAAGGGATGGAAGTTTCGAATCGAGCCCACGCACGAGGAGCCGAAGTAACTTGGTGAATAGGCTTGTTGTTTCTGACTAACTTCCCTTATGGTACAAAAGAGGAGAGGTAGAAATCTATCTAGTGACCTTATGTGTGATGTACACAGTGTCCCAGGTGTGTAACACACATTCGCGTTTTGTATTTTAAAATCTCGCAATCAAATCCTTTTGCATGCAATTTAAAGTCACTTATTTTAAGGTCCAACCTCTCAGTAGTCCCAATTTTTAAAGTGACCACTGAATTAATTAGATTTAAAGACTTTAGTGGTCATAGATTTAAGTCTAATGCAGATGTATGACAGGTAATTGATGCTTAAGAGAATACGTACCTTACTCCAGCTTTCTTCAATGCAGGGATGTATGCAATGCAGTAAAGATAAACTAGATGCTGCTCATTCAATCCTAGATGGTCGCCCTATAGATATGCAGCTTCTAGGAGGGTGTTCGAATATTTATTTTTTTTTATTTTTTTAATAATAAGAAAACAAACATAATCTAACTAACTAACATGCAGTTCAAGTAATTCAAATAACCCTATAATCTAAATAAAATGAGAACAAACTCCCAAAAATGTACTCCTGCACTGGGAACAAGTTCCCTAGAATGCCCAACACGGGTCCAAAAGATAGAAATTAAATGTCTACTATTTATCTAGCCTAAATATAAACTAATATCTAATGACTAAATCGGGAAAGACTCCTCCATATGCCTTCACGTGCGTGGGATCAAGGCCCACAAGCACCCGTTGCTAGCCTCCAGGTGGCGTCAAGCTCCACCAAAAATATTATCTCCATCGTGCACTCTCATTGCATTCGTTCATTTTTTTGCATGTAAACAAAAATAAAGTCAGCAATTCAGAAAAGCTTTAGAAATAGCATAAAAATAATATAAATTTTTTGAAAAAATTAATAGGTGTATTTACTCCCCAACAATGGCACCATTTGAAAGAGCGATCTTCATTTTTGATAAAAAAATCTTAACATAAAATGTCGTGTCGTATTTCATTGCGTAGTAGAAAATCACTTTTCAAAAATATTTATTACTCAAAATCTAACCACGAAGAGTTAGGTCATCTCCACAGGGAGGAATTAGCCTATTGTACTAGTGAGTGGTGCCTCAATTATTCGAGAAACTCAACGGGTGTGCTTATCACTTAACGCAACTCACTTTCTCACATAAACTCTTATTCTAAATAATTAATCAGAAATATAGGTGTTTATATGCAAAAATCACCATCATATAATATCCTGTAAAAGGATGACTAGTGACTGCCCTCCGGATTGCTATCGGTTCATGATAGCAATCCTCACTGTTTCAAAAAAAAAAAAGGATGAATAGTGATCTTTGCTAAGGCAATCACCGTAAATATTGACTTCCAACAGAATAGAGCTTATTCAATGTGTCATGCTCTAAAGAACTCAACCACACGTAATTTAAATTGAGAAGAAGGATACCCAAGCAAATTCACCTCAATATATTAAGATATTAAATAAAGGAATAGTATTCTCACAATGGCAAAAGTAGTAAATATTAATAGGGAGGGAAATAGAGTATCTTCCTTCTCTCTTCCTTGCGTGCTTGAGGAGGGGTCGCCGGTTGGTGGCATCGTCGGAGAAGGTCCACTGGAGGGGAGGTTTCATGATGGTGGAGACACACCAGCAAGTGGCGGCCGGAGGTCGCCGGTTGGAGAGGAGTAGCTTGCTGGCAATGGGTGTCTGCTATCAGTGGAGGAGTGGCAACAATCAGCGATCGTGGCCGTCGAGGATGGCAGGATGGAGGTTGGCCAGACGTGCATGAGGTCGGCGTCAAGCATGGCATCCGATGATGGGTTTTTTGAGGGGCTGCAATGGTGAAGTGTTGGGTTCTTTTTCATGTAACAGGACGGTGGATGGGAGGAAGAAGAAGCTTAGGCATGGATGAAGGCGTGGGCTTTGGGTTTGGTGGTCGAATGAGGGTGGCTAGCCATGGGTTTTGGGAGGAGTTGGCAGTGGTGGTGGTGGTCAGTGGCAAGGGGAATGGTTAGTGGTGGTGGGTTCTTCTCTTGGGTGGAAGGGAGGAACAGGGAAGGAGATTGGAAGATGAAGGAGATGAAGGATGACGAGGGGGGCCGGGGGTCTCTCTGTTGAGGGTGAATAGTCAGGGAGTGGGGTGTGTGTACGTTTAGAGAGGGTAGCATGATGGTATGAGGAGGTTGAAGTCATAGATGAAAAGGGGAAATTGATGGTGTGGTTGGTGATGGTGGATGTGGAGTTGGGTTCATGCTGAGGGTGGAAAAGGGAAGAAGGAAGGATGTGGTTTTGGTGGTGACTTGTGGTGGTGGTGACACAGAAGGAAGATGGAGGGACTGAGATGGAGTTGTGGGCATTGCGATGATGGGGCCGTGCGCTGTCACCGCATGGCCGATCACGATGGTGATCAAGGTGTGCTCTTGGGTCACAATGTAAGCAAATTCCATAGTGCAATCTTCAGCCACAGTGTCCGCTCCGGCCACAGTGCCAGTGGAGGCGATGGAAGAGGTTCCCTGCAGGAGGAAGGATAGATCTCTCTTCTGCGACCCAGCCTCTCCTCTTTTGTAGATGTTCCCCCATCAATTTTCCTCCTCTGAAATCTCAGCCAATAAACTTGACGAGGATATTAAGGCGGTTGTTGGGGAATCGTAGGAGAAGCTCGGTTGATGGTGGGAAGTGGTAGCAGCATCATTAGACGTCCAGACCAAGTTCTGGATGTCTTAAAAGTGGAACTTGCTTTACCTTAAACCCTTGTAATCACAAAAATGCATATAATTATTAATAATGCAAGATAAATTATGTAAATCTAAATTATAATACATGCATTTATTTTATAATCAAATGTAAGTATTAGTACACTTATAAATGTAGGAACTAACCAACTTAGGCTAAAAATTAGTCTAGTAAATTAGACTCATCAAGAGACATGGGCACTGTGCACATTCCTCCGGTTCTAAAGAGGCGGGTGGCGAGGGAGGCGTTCCCTCCTCGACTTCCCGTCAGCCAGTCTCGATAGAGGTTGGAGGTGCTGATGGGAACAATATCATGAGCCATAACTAGCTCATTTTAGTCATTATCAAGAAAAAAATGCTCCTACATAACTACCAGAGAGCCATAGTACATTGCATAATCATTCTGAAAGAAATACAGGAAACCAGGGTTAAAACTGTAATTTTACCATTATATCTTGAATGCAGAACAACCATGGGTTTTTCCAAGGGGTAATTAAGGATCGAATGGTCTTAAATATCCAACAAGTGGGTTAATAAAGACAGAAAGGGTTTTCGCATGTTTTAAGAATTAAATGACTTCTAAAACCCAAAAAATAGACCCACTTAGTTAACTGGGGTTATGGTCAGGATAAAATTCACCTAAATCCTCTAAAATTTATATAAAAATATTCTCCAGGGTTTGATACCTTCAATTTGACCATCAGAACCCGTCTTGACCCAAAACAAAGTCTCAGACTGACATTTGCCCTAAATTGGGTTTTTGCATAAATTACCTAATCTAACTAGGTCAAAACCAAAATCCAACTCCACCATTGGATTCCTTAGGTCAAAATTAGGTTTGTACCAAAATTTGGGCCCAATCTAAGACTGTCTTGACCTAGTTTGCAATTTGTCTTAATTGATTCTTTTATATCACACATATGCCCTTAAATTTCAAAATCCTTACAAAAAGGCCCCTAACTTTGTCATCATTTTAACAAAAAGATCCCTTCTGCCATGAATCCTATTCCTACAAACTCCGACGACCTAAATTCGGCAAGTTCTCCTTGATTCCTTGACGAATCCCTCTCAGATTTGAAAAGGAAGTTCGTCAAGGAATTCCCTTCCTTTGGAGCCAATTCCCAACTCCCAAACCTTCCCAATCTCTCATGCGAACACATGAGAGATTAAGGTATCTTGGGATTTCTTTCTCCAGAGAGAACGCCATCTAGAGCCCTATAAAAGGACCCCCATGGCCTTGCGCATTTTCCCAGCAACTTTTGGCCTAAGAAATCCTCCTCCACTCCATCTCCAGCCACCTTCGAACTTTGCTCTGGTGACTCCTCTCCCCTCTCCTCTGGCCATCCAACCATCAAATTGGACGGCTGACTAGCTCCCCCTCATCCTCGTGAACCTCTCCGGTCAAAGAGAGGTCGTGCCTTTGCCTCAGTCGACGTCACCGCCTCGCCGATCTCTTCGCCTTTCCCGACGCCGATCTACCACCACCAGCTGCCTCCACTCCTCTACCTCATCCCTAAGTCCCTCTATCTCTCCTTTTTCCTCTCTACATTATTCTCCCACTCTCGCAACACATGCACGACCAACGATTCTCCCTCAATGCCGTCACATTCCTCCACTCCGGCGACGCCTACACACCACCACACCACTCGAATCTCGCCACTATCACACCCATTAGCATCGCCACCTTCCAAAGAGCAAAAGCCCTTTGGTTGTTCACTCGATTGGCCTCTCTATAGGCCTCCCAAATGCCACACTCACCGCACCTCTGCTCCAAGGTCATACGGCCTTCACACACCCTCACACACAAAATCATTGCCACCATCACACTCGCCGGTCCCCGACGATCCTGCTAAATGCTTCTAACAGAGCCAAAAGCTCGTTTTGCTTGTTTCAGGTGTCAAGCTTCGGTCACCATTAGCAGGTAAGCTTGAAGCCTTCTTTAGCACCTGCAGCTCCAGGTAACCATCCCAAGCATCGTGAAACATCTCCAAGAAGGGTCCCAGGATGCCAATTGAAGGCGCCGTCCTCAGTAGCTACTCCAATTGGAGATTTCATCACTGCAGCAGCACATGTGTAGAAGGGCACCACCTTTAATGCCACATCAATAGTTGACGAAGCGACACGCGGATATAAAAGGAATTTGTGCCTTAGCCCCATTGCCTCAGTGAGCACGGGGTGAGGCCCCTCTCCACGTGTGCACGCACTCCCTCGCCCACGCTCACGCCTCACGGGTTTGGGCTTGGTCCGTTTACCCGAATACCCAGGTCTGGTCTAGTTTGCTGGTTCTGAGAGAGGAAGAAGAAAAAAGGAGAGGAGAGAGGGGGGTTTTGCTCTGCAGCCCTCCTCTCAACTCTTCTGAGATCTAAAAGAGGCCCTTGCCTCCACTAGCGTACTAAGTCCTGTGTTGTGCCTTCTCTGAAGCTGAGGGAAGAAGAGAAGGAAGAGAAAAAGGGAAGAAGAGAAGGAAGAGGAAAAGAGAAGAGAAGAAGAGAGAAGTCTGCGCCTTTCCCTGAGGCTTGAAGAGAAAAGAGGAAGAGGCTTTTGCCTCTGTTAAGGCATCTGAGCCTATTCTGTCGTCTGATATCTGCTGATACCATGGTTCTGTTGGTTAAATTGAGATTTACTTGGCTTATATGATTTTGTTACTTTGAGTAGCTTGCAAAGCTTAACATGGTAGGGTAATTTGGTGATTCAAATCACCATTTTACCCTCTCATCTTTTTGCATTATTGGCATCAGATTTCATTTATATATCATTCTTGTTTGAAATTTTTATATTGCATTTGAATTGTGATCTTGAGAAGTATTTTGCCAATTGTTCCCTGTGTTCGACCTCGGATTTCTTTCAAGTATAAATATTATTTATTTTTCTCCCTGATTCAATCAATACTACAACGCGATGATTTTAAAACCCATTTTAGAGCGGATAAACATGTGCAGAGGTCCACGCTGGATGGGACAAAGGGGGCTAAGGGGGTCTTCTGCCTACTTTGTCTGATACCCCCACCGCATTTGCCCACTTGGCTAAGCAAGCAGTCGTACGGAGGAGTTTTGCAGTTGGCAGCATATGCGAGCCACCATAACCCACAACTAGAGCCCTTGGGACTAGCACCCCAGCTAATTCTCAGGATGTGGGTGGACCCTTAGCTTCTGGGAAGAGGGGTGCCAATTCTGCCCAAATCGCACTTCAAGCGATGCCTCCTAACCAGGATCTCACCGTTGTTCTGCAGGTCGTCGTGTCTAGCAGCCATCTGCCTACTCCCAGGAGTTCCTTGGTGCCTCAGGCCCAAGGCATTAACCCTACCTTGGCCAACCTAGAGAGGTAGGTGCTTCGGCATCTTCAAGATGCCATGACTTGGGCTAACCCTCCAAGCGGGAATGTTAACCTGGAGAACATCTACATTTACTGTGTTCAGGTGGTAAGTTATTTTCCGAAGTATGTACCCTCATGGTACCTTTTCCAGTACGTTTCAACACTTCCCGCCTTGTTGTTGTGTAGGTGGATACCCTAGAGTTGAAGTTCATTCCCAGCTCTGTAATGACTGAGTCCTTCTTTGAGACCAGCTTCACCACCCCTAGCGAGGCGACGAACTTGGCAGCGAAGTGGGCGGTCACCACCAGGGTGGAGCAAAAGAATTTTACTCGCCAGCTAGCAGATGCTAATGCCACCTAGTAGAAGGTCGAGAAGGAGGCAGAGAGGCAAACAAGAGGGTGAATTCCTTCGGGGATCTCGCTGGCCACTTCATCTGCACCTGCACGGAGGCAGACACTGCTAGGCTCAGGTTGAGGACGACCAGCAAGATGGCCGCCAAGCTGGATGACTCCCTTGGAAAGATCCACAAGAAGGATCTCGTAAAGATGGGGGAGCTTGAGGGCAAGCTCGAGAGCGCCGTCACCAACCTCTCCTGGCTAAAGGAGGAGGTGCAAGTGTTTAAGACGTGCCACTCTGCCGCCCCAGAGAAGTATGAGAGATCCTTGAAGGAAGAGTGCCTCCGCCTGAGTAGTGTCATGGATGACCTTGCCAAGGCTAGGGAGGCACAGGAGAAGGTGAAGGAGAAGGCTCAGGAGATGAGGAGGGAGCTCATTACGGCCCACCAACTCATAGAGGAGGGGGCCAGGAAGATCCGGGAGCTGGAAAGTGCTCTCATGCTTGAGAAGGATCCCGATGTCATAATGGAGTTCTTTGCCCTCAATCCTACCATACACGCTAGCCGGGACCTCGTCTCCACTGACACTGGAAAAACCAACCTGGTAGTGGCTCAATCCCTTCTAAAGGGAGGGCATACCTCAACGTAGGAGCTCTGCGGCTGGTGATGATAACGTCATCATCAACCATATCTAGCTTTATTTATTCATATTCCATCATTAAATGCTCCTACATAACAGCCAGAGGACCCTGATTCATTACATAATCATTCTGAGAGAATAACAAGAAAATAAGGGTAAAACTGCAATTTAACATCATATCTCAATTGCAGAACAATCATGAGATTTCTCAGGGGTTAATTAAAGGTCAAATGGTCTTAAATGTCTAACAAGTCGGTCCATGCAGACATAAATAGGTTTTCACACATTTCAAGAATTAAATGACATCTGAAACCCTAAAAACAGATCCGTTTAATCTTTTGAGGTTTTGGTCAGGATAAAATTCACATAAATTCTCTAAAAATCATCAAAAAATATTCTATAGGATTTGGTACCTTCAATTTGACCATTGGAACCGAATTTTACTTAAAATAGAGTCTTATACCGACAGTTGCCCTAATTTAGGTTTTGCATAAATTATCTAATCAAACTTGGTCAAAACCTAAATCTAACTTCACCATTGGATTCCTTGGGTCCAAATTAGATTTGTACCAAAATTTGGACCCAATCTGAGATTATCTTGACCTAGTTTGCAATTTGGTCCTGTCTGAGTCTTTTCTCTCACACACGTGCCCCTAACTTTTGAATTCCTTACAAATAAGTCCCTATCTTTGTCGTCACTCTTCACAAATAGGTCCCTCCACCATTATCGTGGAGGAATCCTTCTCCAGCAACCTTTGATTGAAGAGAACTTCTCTAATCAATGAATCCCTTCCAAAATTGGAAGGGAGATTCCTTAACAAGTTCTCTTTCCAACGGATCAAGTTTCGATCTCCATAACCTTCCCAATCTCTCATGCAAACTCATGAGAGATTTGGGTATCTTATGAGTTCCCTTCTCTGGCGAGCTTTCGAATTTCGCAAAACTTGATTCCTAAGCTAATCTGACTCCCTGAGACCTTTATAAGGATCCCCATGGCAAACCGCTTTCCCCCACGCTCGAATTTGGCCGAAAAACCCTCAATTCATCCCTCCTCTCTGGCCGAATAGCACCTCGATGTCTGGCGATCTTCTCCAACCTCCCTCGTCGTCCACCCACAATACCGGTGGCGGATTCTCCTTCCTCGTCTTCCTCCGCGTCGTGCTGTACCTGCCAATGCCTCTCCCTCCGTTATCCTCACCGTCCTACCCTCACCGGAGCACCTTCTTCCACGATGCCGGCCTACCAACGTCGATGCCAATTCCTCCCTTTCGTCCGTTAGTTTAGGGCTAGATTAGTCTCATTAGTTTCCTAGGTTAACTCCCATATCCAAAATAACCCCTCGACACCGTGAATCACCCTCGTCATCTCCATCTCCAGCCGCTCCTCCGATGAGGCGTCCCCGCCGCTACACCCCTCCATCCGCCTCGCTGAAACCCTCTACACCTTCGCCACATCCACCCTCATCAAAGCCCCATCTTTATTTCCTACTCCACCCACCAAACAAACCCACTTCCTCCAGCCATCTCCTCCTCTATCAAGCTGCCACACGCCTCGCCTCGCCACGAAACCACTGCCACCACCTTTGCTATGCTTCAGCGAAGCTTTTGAGCCATATGATTAGGGTGTTTAGCTCGTACTTTGGATTTCAGGTACCTACAGTGTAGTCACCATTACTGAGTGAGTTCAAGCTCGCTTAAAGCTTGCTCCAGGCCACGCAAGCCCCAGGCTCCACCTCTAGGTTGTGCGAAGTTGTTCCAGACATCGTCCCAGGCCTTTGATTGTAGGCTTCAACCTCAATAGCTACCTCAATTGGACAAGGCTTCATCCACAGCTGCACGCGACGAGGAGGGCTAGTTTAGTCCCACATCGGTGGGAGAAAGACCAATAGCAGCGCATAAAAGGAATTTCTCGCATCAGCTTACCGCCTCAAGTAACACCAGGGGTGAGGTCCCCGCACACCCCACATACCTCGCCCATGACACTATTCCACACAGGTCAGGCTCCGAACCGATTACCCGCCTAACCCGAACACACCTCGACTACTACCTATGCCAGTAGCCCTAGTCCCAGGTGCACTCATACCCGATTACCCGAATGCCCGGTTGCCCTTGCAGAAGAGAAGAGAAGGGAAAGAGAGAGAGAGAGCAAGGGAAGGGGGATTTTGTTCTTCTGTGCATTGGCTAACACTTAGCCAAAATTTGAGCCCTTTCCCCTGTGCTTGGAGAAGAAGAGGAAAAGGCAGAGAAGAGGAGGCTAAAGAAGTACAGTGCCCTCTTAGCACTGTAGCAAGGCTGACTTAAGCCGTCTGATTGAGAGCCATGTCGTCTGATGGAGCGCACTGTGCACTAATGCTTTCGTGGATTTAAAGTGGTTGTTACTGTGCAAATATTTAGATCATTAAGTAATTATTATATGTGTATCTAAGCTAATAATTAGTGATTCAAATCACCATTATTTTACCTTAGATGTCTTTTTGCCTCATTAGATCCTTCATATATTCATGTGCTACATTGAATATTAGTTTTTGAGTAATCAGTTGTGCTCATTTATATTATTTGTAGAGATTAGTACGTGAATTCCATATTTGCTTCCAGTGTTTGACCTCGGACTTCAATTCGAGTAATAAATTGTATTTGTTATAGAGCGATTGAGGCGTTACTACAACGAATGCATATTTAAATCCCCTAATTCCCGCTACAATAGCTGGTCCATCAACCAATTGAATGCCAAGATTGTCTATTAGAAAGAGGCAAGCCTAATAGAAGACAAGGCCCCTATCTCCCTTCCTGGGGACCCGGTCGAAAGCCTTGCCGGGACCCCGCACGCTACTGGGGAGGGCAACCAACCTCCAAGCCTCTATGCCCTACCCGTAAGTCACCTCAACTCTGCCAACTCCCAAGGTCAACCTCCCTGAGGATTTTCCATGACTTCCCAGCCTGATATTGCAATTGTTTTTTTCCCTTGTTAAATTTTTTTGCTTTTCTTTTATGAGTCGTTTAATGGGAACGACCATTATACACGGTAGATCGAATATAATGTCCACAAGTTATCAATGAAACATGGAAGAAATTTTCTTATACATTGGGATTTACTTGCAATACATCCTTAAGTTATTAGCATGTCATGTGTGAGGGACTGGCTTACCACTAAGTGTTTGTAACTTATAATACTCAGCATCGTTATGTTTACATATATTGTAAGGCCCATCCTAGTTGGCATCCAACTTGCCACCTGACTTTGTCGATTGCGATGCCTCACTGTGACGCAACACTAAGTCTCCCTCAATGAATTTTCTCTTCTTGACCCGCTTGTCATGAGAGGTTGTTGTCTTTTCCTTGTACATGCCCACTACTTTTTATGCTTCCTCCCTGACCTCGTCCACCAAGTCTAGCACTAGGCAAACTTGGTCTTCATTAGTAAGCAGGTCATACAACTAGGAACAGTATGTAGGGAGTGTCTCTTCCAACAGCCAGGCCTCCATACCGTATACTGATCATTTAATTCTAAACACAATTAATTAAGGTTATCAGCCTTAATTAATCTCATAAAGAGTTGACTTAGGTTAACTTAATTTGTTAAATCGTTGTTATTGATTGTAGTATAAGGTCAAGCTAACCTAACATTTTAGATTTTATTTCTTTTAACTGGTTGAGTCTAGGTCTTTCACTGGGAGGCATCAATGTAATTTTAATTCACCATTCTTATTCTAATACGTAATTAAACAATAAATTGATTAAATAAATCTATAATTAGTAATATGTTAAGCATATGAACAATTGCACACAGAATTAAAACTCTAATGAATGACAACTATTCCATTAATAAGAGAAAGTTACATGAATGATTTACAAAGAATAACAAGAAATCTCAATTATTACATCAAGTGTTTACAAAATAAGGCGTAAGAGATTATTACACTAACTACAACACATATGCCTTATTACAAGTAAGCTCAAACACTAATTAATCTCGAATTAGCCTTCAGCCTTCAATCTTGATTATCAGACATCTCTAAAGATGATTAAACGACTTAAAATATTGAAATCAAACTTCTAATTAAAGCACCAGACATCTCTTTCTCTTTATTCTCTTTTCTTTAATCTCTTCCTTCAATTCTTTTTCTTCTCTCAAAGACTACTCATTTCTTTTCCTTAACTCTCAGCTCTCTCTCTCTTAACTCTCTTCTTTTTTATTTCAAACTCTTTTCCTCTTCTTTTATTTCTCACTGTGCACTCTCCTCTCCACACTTGGTCGATTTTCTAACTTCCTCACTTAACCAAAAAGATGGTTTAGTGGGCGGACTGGTTCTTTCAAAGATACATAGCACCCAGAGGGTTGGACCAAACCCTACTCGAACCGGTCCTAGTTCAATTAATAGTGGATTTTAACTATTTTAACATTTGCATAGTACCAGGTCCATCTGCCCCACATGCTCATGCCCACCTGGGCCCACGTACACAGGTGTGCGCACACACGCTTGCATGCACATGCACGGCACGCGCTCAGATCATGGTCAGAGGATATGGGTATTTGGTGCGCCCAGCAGTTGATGACTGAAGTGTTGGGGCACTGAATTCATTTTATACTCACATAGTGCTCCTTCCCTTTCCAAGGTGGGACATTCTCCAGTGCTTCTTCTTTGTTGCTTCGTTCATTAACCAAATCTTCATATGTAGATTTCAGCCGGCTCAGTTCACCAAATCGAGCATATAATAGCTTGATCGAAAGCCCTAAAGATCCTCTATTCAATTTTATCACCAATTTTGTGATTGGATCAGTTCTGATCCAAGGATTTGTAGGAGGAACATGGTTGTTTCAGCTTGTTGAAGTATGCTTCAGAGGAGAAATCTCAGGTCTAATGACCTGAAGACGTGAAATTCCTCTCATTTGAGAGATCAACATGGTTTATGAGATGCTTCCGCAATGATTGAGAGAGAGATGAAGATCTGAGAAGCTCTAAAAAGCTCAGAAGCTCGAGTGCTACGAATCTAGAGTTTAGGACTCTGGTTTCAGAGTTGAATCAGCCCAACAAGTAGTTCAGATCCCTAGGAATTGATCTAGATCAAATCAGAAGGCTGTAAATGCTTGATTTTGGTGGAATTCAAGTTAAAATCTCATTAGGAGCACATGAACAGTTTTGGGTTCCATTTTAAACCCAAATTGTCTAGAAACTCAAATCACATTATAAACTCAATGAAATCCGATCAAATCAGTTCTAAATGATTCTAAATCACCTCAGAAGCTCAAACAATTCATTAAATCAAAGATTCAATCATTTAAAAGCTTGAATTGAACTCAAGTTGACTTAAGAGGCTCAAAATTTGACTTCCAGATCTAGAGCTCCCCAAATCAAATTGAAAGTCTAGATAGGTTTATTTCAACTCAAGGAATTTATTCAGTATCTCAAAATGGAGTTTTGAGAGCTCCTTATTGCAAACAAACTTCACTACCTGAGACAAATCGAAGATGTGTTCGACAGAGCTAACCAGAGGTTGCAAGATCTAAGTGAGGGTTAGCAAAGGATCTATAAAGTCTCTACAAGCTTAAGACCCTAATTTTGAACCCTAACTCTCAACAAGTGTGCCTCTCCAACTCCACCGAAGTTGGAGAAGAAGAAGATAGACAGAGAGTAATCATCATCAAAATATAGATCCAACAGGTGGATTCAATCCCTTTAATCCAAATGAGATGATTTGGAGCTTCAAAGGCAGTTTGGAAGACTGAGGCTCTTAAATTAGTCCACTAGAGCTCATCGAAGCTTCAGTGAACACCGTTTCAGTATGCTGGAGACCAAGTCTCCATGAATCAGAACAAGAATGGTCTCTCAAGCTTCCTGACATCATAGAGAACCTCAAGAATACTTCAATCTATCCAATTGATGATAATACATATGATTTTCATAAGAATTTCAATGAAAGTGTATCTTGAGTTTGCCTAAACTCAAGAGTGTCCCTCTCACTCAATTGAGTGAGGGGAAAGATTTAAGGAAGTCGAGAGATGGTGTGCATGTGTCTGATTGAATGAAATCACTCCTCTTGAGCCGCCATCAACAGCGAGCTCAAGAAGTTGAGTGGATTTGGGCATTTTATATATGGAGTGTAATTAAGCTAGTAAAAAGTGAGATCGGGGCTTTGAAGTGATGCTAAGGTGGTGGAGGACCTTTATGACTGTGAAATAGGTTAAAGACCTCCGCCATAGACAGCGGAGGTACTCCAGTGATGGTGGAGTGAATTAGGCGAATAGGTGATAGAATTGAGGAGGGAGAAGGTGGAATGTGATCATGGAGAGGTCAGGAATGTGAACAAGTGGTTGATAAGGTGACTGAATGTCTGACAAGCTAGAATTGGCTCAATAGAGACAAAGAAGATGATGTGGAAACAGAGCTTAAGACTAATCTATCTACCTAACTATCTAGCTCAAACTAATCTATGCTAAGAACTAAGGTTAATTTACGAGTTACCTGGATGAAGGGGATGAGAGGACTCCATCGAAGGCTCTTAATAAAGGATGAAATCATAGGGGAAAACAGAAGCCTCTCCAGTGAGAATTTGAAGCAAAGAGAGAGACTGATGGAGCGCTCCAAGTCCTGTCACAGTCGTAGGAGAGGAAGAGGAGGTGAGAGAGACGAGCTCTGCCGCTGGAGAAGCTCTAATAGGGGGGAAAGAGGTCGCCAGAGGCTAGGAAGAATAGCCTATCATCGACTGTGATTTGGGGAAGAGGGATAGGGAGTCGACCCTCATAATCGGAGGGGTAGGGGGTATTTATAGGTGGCGGCAATAGCTAAGAGGGTTCTATCTGGACAGTTTACTGGCTAGGTAGATTCTAACCACCAGCATCGTCTTCTACGCCGGTGAGCTTAAATGCCTAAGCTAAATAGGATTCAAGGGTGATCTGGTCCATTAGATAGATTGCTGGAGCTGAGTGCAGTGCTGGCGGCAATGGCGGGAGTTGAATGACGTCAGATCAGAGGTGAAATGATGGTACAAACACCGGCCATCCTATGTCGTCCACAGTGAAGAAGAAGAGAATGAAGAAGAAGATGACGTTGTGCTTGCAGGGGCATTTTTGTAAATATAGAAGGATCGGAATAAAATCAATGGACTCAATTGAAATGAAAACTAGGGACCTAAACCTAAACAGTGAGTTTTAAGGCTTATTTTAATTTATTTCTTTTTCAACCTTTTATATGTTATTATAAATTAGGTAAATATTATATTTATGCCTTAAAATTATGTTTTTTCTCTTTTTATCTATATTTATTTAAATGATTAATTTAATTAGGTTAATTACATAGTTAGGTCATAATATTAAATAAGTTAGTTTAAATATTAAATATCTAGCTAAATGATTACTAATTGAGTCCAAATTATTAATTAAATTATTATTAAGATTAATTCATATTTAATTTAATATTTTTAACTTATTTTGCAGGTCCTTAGTGATTTAACCCCTATAGTATAATTAACCCTGTAATTAGTATATCCTTAGTTAATTAACTAAAGAAACTAGTTAATTAATGATAATTAGGAACCATGATGAGCTCTCATCATACCCCCAAGCAAATATTTTGCAAGTCCCTTGCAAAATTAACCAAGAAATAAGATGATTTAAGCACTAGGTTGATTAAATAATTATAAATAATTCTATAATAGAGGAATGCTTAGGTCATAATTCTTTTAATATTCTATATATATATTATTTTTTAAAATAAATATCCATAAATAGATAGAGCATTTGCGGGAATCCGCTTACAATGGACTCAAAACCCTAAATACTTTTCAGAAATATGTATTCGTAAAAATAGAATCTTGACGAGAATTTATTCCAAATCAGAATATTGAAAGCCTGTTTATTCTCTATATCCACTCTAAACTCTAAAATAAAAGAGATCAAGATGAAAATGGTAATAAGACTCAAAGACTAGAAGTTAAATTCTAACTCAAAAATTCAACAGACTTAGGTTACCCTTAAGCTTATGAAATCTGATTTTTTACCAACCTAAGCTTTGCAAATTAACTAAACACTCTTTATTAATTAAATTTAGAGAAGTGTAAAATCACTAGACCAATCAGCCCACAGCATTAAGGACAGACTTCTAGACCTAGGGTTATGTCAAATCTAGGTTATTCTAATTTAAGCCTTTAGCTTGGCCTTACTCAAATTTGGTTGCCTTCTCCTCACCATTTTTTTATCCCGAGGTCAACACACTTGGTACATATATCCCCGGTGGACCACTGGGTCTCTTATTCCTATATTTTATCTCCATATTTTTCCAATCCATTTTCTATAGGTTGAAACACCCATATGTAGCAAGGTGTTTTTATTGATGGAGGAAGGGGTAGCATCCATATGTAATGAGATGCTTTATTTGGTGGATGAAAATTGCATAAGCATCCATTTGTAGCAAGATGCTTGACTGCAGGGTATATATTGTAATTTCCTTGTTGGAGGGGGTGAGATTTGCTTGACGTAATAATAAAAAAAATGTGGAATTAAAATAGACAATCTCAAAAAATAGCAATCACACAATTAGGCACAAGTATTTTTAAGTGAAAACCCAACCCGGGTGAAAACCACCACCTAACCCTCTCGAGTTAGGATTTTCCGATCGATCTAGTCGATCAAATCCACTATACGAACTACTTCAACGAGGGTAGTTTAACCTCAAGTACAACCACGCTATAAGTGCAAAGGTAACGTTCCTCAACCCCTCCTCTTCACAAGGAGGATTTTGTCCCTTGATGGAGATGAGAATTTGCAAAGCGAATACTCAAACCAAAGAACAATAAAAGTACAAGAATCCTATAGAGCCACAAATATTAACACCTAGCTTCTATAGGAGATAGGAAACTTCCCTTTAGTGGAAGTACGTCGATGACACAGATGCGTAAACTATGCAATGGCAAAACGACGCTCTCGTGAACTACGGCGAGAGAGCGGGTGCGCAACTGGATTGAAGCTCTCTAGAAGGTGAACTAAGACTTGAGGGCTAGAGCTTCTTCTAGAGATCAATTAGACACAAAGATGTGGAAATGCTTGTACTTGGTGTGTCTAGGTGTATCTTGGGTGTGTTTTCAAGCCAAAGGGTCCTCCTCTATTTATAGAGGCCCTAGGAAGGCTTTGGAAAGCCTTGGAAGGCTTCCATAGCCGTTGGGTACTAATCTAAAGAAAATCAGGCTGTAGTCAGAATTAATCATGATTCTGACAGAGTTATCAGACGTCTGGTCCTAGCATCAGACGTCTGGAAAATCCGTTTAAGACGTCTAGGAATTAAGTCAAATGTCTGATTTTAGGCAGGTTTCCTTCCTGACTTGAATCAGATCTAAATAGGGTTCTAGTGTATGTCCATCAGACGACACACAAGACGTCTGACACAAGGTCTGGACATCTAGAAACCTATTTTTCTACGGAAATTGATTCCCAAGGGAGTACAATGGCTAGAAAATCTCTGAGAAGAGATTTTGGGTCAGCCGAGGCAAAACGGTCATGTATCAGATGTCTAGGGTCCTCTATAGATGTCTGATACGAGGCTAACGGTCATTTCCTCAACGTTTGTTAAGGGAGCCAACGGTCCACTAATTGGACGTCTGGCAAAGGCATCAGACATCTCTTAAGACATCTAAACTAAGGTCCGGACATCTGATTTCATCAAACAGAACTAAGTCCAACCTAAATAATCGAACGTCTGAGTCAACAATCAGACGTCTTAAAAGTTTTTATCAGACGTCTGAAATTCAAATTAGACATCTGAAAAAGGCTGCCTGATCCCTATTTTGATTTTCTAAGTTCTCTATAGAAAACCTAAGTATCCTAGGGTAGTGCAGGTGTTCCTAAGACTACTGTGAGGGTTCTTTGAGTCTCTTTAACATGAATCTAAGAAACAAAAATAAAGAGCAACAAAAGAAACAAAAATACATAGTATAAAGGAAAGGAAATCTGTCCTATTTTTCATCTCCTTCCTTCTTCAAGCTATCGTTCCTCACAAAGCTCCTTTGTTCTCCATCAAGCTCCTCCAATCCACCATGGATGCGAGCTCGAACTCCATTTAACCACATCTCCATTTGCAATTAACCTAAGATCTAAGATTTCAAGTGCAAATGTTAAATGACATGTGTTTTGTTATCATCAAAATAAACTATTGCGATGCTCTAGCACCAACATATATAATTTAATTTTTTTTAATAAATTTATTTTTCCTCTCCTCATTTTTCTTACTAAATTAAATACTCCAATCCTTTTTCTAAGTGAGTGACACATCCTTCACCCTTTCAAGAGCTACCCCACGAAAATCCTTAGACTAAAGAGGATTTATAATCGATCTCTTAACATCTGTGTTTTCACGATATCAAATGCCAACAAGACAATTCTAATGTGTGTGAATTTTGGACGCTTAGGTTACTTAGCTCTCAAACTAGAGTGTAGACAACAAAGCCTTTCACTCTCAGGTCCCTTAAACCATTAGTATCAACCCACAAGATCTATCAAGATGCAACTCGCCAAGTGTAACCAAAAGACCTCGATTGATTAAGCTAACTATAGCCCGTTAGACCTTATGGCTAAGAATTCTACCAACTCTTTACTTAATCAACTCTAGGTATCTAGTCTCTTTACTCAACTTGGTGGTAAAAACAGATATTCAAAAATTAGAAGGATCTAACCTAGTCTCATTAATCAAGAAAGTTACAATTTAATTCCAAAATTTAAGTCTTGTATAAAACTTAATACATCATAGTTACTTTGTTTCATAATAAAGAGTGGGAAAAACAGATCCTATAGGGCTTCAGACTCTAACTCGAGAAAAATCCTGTTCAAAATTCGCAAACAAATACGTGTTTTAAAAAAGTATTCAAAACAAAGTCCAAAGTAAGGATTCAATGCTCTTACTAAGTATACACTACTTACAATTTAAATATATATATTTTTTTTATTTCTAACCTTAAAAAGAAAATTAAGCTCTTTAATTACTATTATAAATATTTAAGTATATTTTGTTATTTTTATATTTCTTCAATTCCTCTTTGAAATAAGTGTAATCCCTCTATTTATTATATTTTATCATTTTATTTTTTTTAATTTTTACATTTTTTATACTTTTTCAATTTTTAAATTTTTATTAATTTTCAAAAATTTTAAAAATTTTTAATTTTTCAAATTTCAAGTTTTTATGTATTTTCCAAATTTTTTTAAAATTTTTAGGTATTTTTACATTTTTCTCATCTTTTATCTACCAATACACTTAGAGTATTAAGATTTCACTTCACACCCCCAAGCCAAAATTTTACAATGTCCTCATCATAAGAAGGGTGAAAAAGACTCTACACTTCACTTAGTATAGAGTAACGAAAGGAATCATAAAGAGGAGATCAAAGATCTCTATGCGAACGATTTCAAGTCTGACCTAAGTCAGAGTGGTCAATCAGACTAAGTGAAAAGTAGGATAGTAAGGAAGTGACAGATGCAGAACAGACTCAAGTGTATAGGTAGACAAAAGTGTGGAAAGTAGGAAATAGATATGTACAAATGCTAAGTTTTACGCCTTCAGTTAAGCATAAACCTTAGAGAAAATAACTCCCATAACAAAATAAATACGATAAAAAGCAAGGGAGTCAAGGAAGAATTAGCTCAAGAAAATAGGAAAACAGATAAACAGAATAAACCACCTAAAATCAGATAGTTAAAGATAGAAAATTTGCCTTGATTTTTGCCTTAAAAGATCTCGCAGATCCAAAATCAGAACCACGTGAAAATCTCAAAAAGATGAGTGGACTTCGTATAAGATAGATCTGATTTGGATTGAGATAAATATACTAAAGAATGAGGCAAATAGGATAACTGAGTTCAACCAATCAAAAGATCAGCAATAAATCAATTTTGATTCGGAATGATAAGGTGGATCATTTTGGTACAACAAAGGTTGCTGATGCGAGTTTGGAAGTTCACTCTCGGGAGGTGCAAAGGGCGGGTTTTGATTCAAATCAAAGGCCTGATTAACAAAGTGTACTTGGCCCTAGGAGTACTTGGTTGATGAGACTCAGCCAAAAGTGTGATCTGATTATGTAAATTAGCCAATTCTTCCAGACATTCCTTTGGATCTTAGTGAGAGCTTCAGCATTCTGATGCTAACTCTCTGTAATAGCTCACAAAATCTGATCGAGCTACATGTCTCTATTTGGCCCTGAGTAGTTTTGCATACTTGCATGGAGTGGTCTCGCATTCGATTGTTGAGAAGAAAACGTAGGTGGGTTTCGTCGAGTCTAATTTGGATAAGTAGGTCTTTGATTTTGATCAACCCAAGAGAAATTTCGGTGGTTTCTCCATCCAGGGTATAGGTATTCGAATAAGGGTTTGATCTAGAATCATTCTCCTAGATAGGATAAAGATTGTAAAGATTTGACATGTTTTCTACAAAAGATGGGATTGGGGAGAAAGGTGGGAATGATGGGACAAAGGTCCCTCCTTGGGTTGGTGAATGAGTAGGGAAAAAACCCAAGAATAAGGATCTCTAGAATTCAGATGATTCACAAATTCCCTCCCTGAGGGAATTTACGAAATAGAAAAACACACGGGATTCTACATAGCAAGAAGAGGCGTAAGAGTCTTCATTGTGTTTCGGACCTTGTAGAGATGCTTCGCTACGATATCAACTTTGTCTAGTTTCTCAGCTATAATCTCTAAATCCTTTGAACTAGATGGGTTCTTGATTTTGTGAATGCCCTTGTGATGCGAGTTTTCATGTGGAGTTTGGTGTGTGTTTCCTCGTGTGAATTCCGACATGGATGCATTATTGATCGAGTTTTCCGTCATCCCTTCAAACAGTTCTGAGGTGGATTCTTCATCGCGATTCAAGAAATTCCCTCCATAAGAGGCATCGACCAGATTGCAAATGAGCTCTTGCAATCCATAGTAAAAGATGTGCATGAGTTGCCAACGAGGGATGTCGTGATGTGGAAATTTCCTTTGCAATTCATGAAAGCGCTCCCACACTTCATGAATTGGTTCTCCTTGATTCTGAGTAAATGTGATGATGGCTCACCTAAGGGCATTGGTTTGACCTATAGGAAAGAATTTCTTCAGGAAGGTAGATTCGAGTTCAACCCAAGTCGAGATAGATCATGCGATGGTGCGATACCAATAGCCGACTTTGTCTTTTAGGCTAAATGAGAACATTTTCATAAATAGGATTTCCTGATTTTGATTTCAAGGTCCAAGGGTTTGAGATAGATTCTTAAGATCTTCGATGTGATGAAATGGATACTCAGATGCATAACCATGAAAGTGTGGGATTAGACCTATGATGTTTGGCTTTAGTTCTAAGTCATTTTCCCCAATGGGAATCCTAACACTAGGCTCTACTTGGGTAGTGTATGGATTGTAGTAGTCACGGAGTAGAGGCCTAGGTAGAGGACGAGGTGGAGGAAAATCAGGTGGATCCAGACTTGCCTCAAGTCGAGGAGGAGGATGAGCATGTAGATTCTGAAGAGCAGCCGTCAATAGATTGATTTGGCAGTTCTGCTTGAGCATTTGCAGATTCCAGTTCAAGAGTACCTCATGGATATCAAAAGGCAGCATCTGCCCCTGACCAGAAGAAGAAGGGATCTCGGGATTCTGATTCTGCGATTGATCCATAGAATTAAATGCAGAAAATGTAGAGAAATCAGACGGGAAAATTGGTTGCCTTACTGTAACCAGCCTAGGTAGACCTGTTAAAGGAGATACAAGAAGTGGCTTTAGGGATCACCTCTGTGCATAAAATGCAAAAAAAATGTGCAAAGGCACACTCACACCACTGCGTGAAAACAGCGGCAAGCAAAACCCGTATATAGCACGAAAAGTGGGTTTTTCTTCTTTTCAAAGGAAAATAAGATCTTAGAATACGCGTAAAATATATAGGGACGCAAACAAGTGTATGTCAATCCAAATACATGTCCTATACGTGTCTACGAATGTGCATATCCTATGGCTCAAAGGTCTAAGGTCTAGGATCGAGACCCTCACTACTAGCTCCCCGAGGCTCTACTAGTGAGATAGACTTATTAATCTTCGACCAAAGCCCTAAGAGGTGCAAAGAGGGACTTAAGTGATCCCACTATGTGTGTGATAGCATACAATAGACGTAACCGATAAAAACCCGCATGCAATCTGCAAACAAAATATATGTAACGAGTTCTAAAAATCCTCTTTTTAGTTAATTTTTTTTAAAGGATAGAAAGAAGTAAATATGGCCGCATTTTATATTTCTTCAAACAATTAGATGGTCTTGCTTATTAATCAAAAGACATAAGCAGGTTTTTCGCAAGTGTTCCTGCTGATGCGAGAGCTCAAAAATAGTCCTGAGTCAGACGATAACTACTAGCAGATAAATATACTCCTATGAGTGTATGCCTAGTGGTATGCTACTGCTAGTCAGAAAGTATATCTTTTTAGTATTTTTTATATTTTCTAACTAAATGCAACAAACTAACTAACTAAAGACTAAGGAAAAGAATACTCACAATGGATATATACAGTGAATGCACAGAAATATGTAGAAATAAAACTTGCCTCCCTCCTGAGAATACCTGTGAAGATGTCCCTGAAAGAAGACAAAAATAAAATAAAACAAAAACTAGTTAGAAAGAAATTATTTACAAAACTAATAATTAAAAATTGATAATGGAGAATATAATTACCAAGTAACCCCCCGGCAACGGCGCCATTAAAATGATGAGTCTTTTCTCAACAAAATTGTGCAAGGGAATGTTTTGGTGAATAAAATGAAGCAAAATATTGCACTTCCCGACAACGACGCCATTAAAATGATGATGTTACTTAACAAAATTATGCAAGGGAATGTTTTAGAGAATAAAATGAAGCAAAATATTGCACTCCCCGGCAATGGTGTCATTAAAATAATCATTCAATTCTCAACACAGTTAATTAAAGTTATTAGTCTTAATTAATCACATAAAGAGTAGACTTAGGTTAACTTGATTTTTTAAATCGTTGTTATTGATTGTAGTATAGGGTCAAACTAACCTAACATTTTAAATTTTCTCTTTTAACTGGCTGAGCCCAGGTCACTCACTAGGAGGCATAAATGTAATTTTAATTCACCATTCTTATTCTAATGCATGATTAAACAATAAATTGATTAATTAAAGCTATAATTAATAATATGTTAAACACATGAACAATTTCACATAGAATTAAAACTCTAAAGCATGGCTATTATTCCATTAATAAGAGAAAGGTACATGAATAATTTACAAGGAATAACAAGAAGAAATCTCAATTACTACATCAAGTGTTTACAAAAATAAGGCATAAGAGATGATTACACTAATTACAACACATATGCCTTATTACAAGTAAGCTCAAACACTAATTAATCTCGAATTAGCCTTCAACCTTCAATCTTGATTATCAGACGTCTCTTAAGATGATTAGATGACTTAAAATATTGAAATCAGACTTCTAATTAAAGCACCAGACATCTCTTTCTCTTTATTCTCTTTTCTTTAATCTCTTCCTTTAATTATTTTTCTTCTCTCACCGACTACTCATTTCTTTTACTTAACTCTCAACTCTCTCTTTTAACTCTCTTCTTTTTAATTCAGAATCTTTTCCTCTTCTTTTATTTCTCACTGTGAACTCTCCTCTCCACACTTAGTCAATTTTCTAACTTCCTCACTTGACCATAAAGATGGTTTAGTGGGCGGACTTGTTCTTTCGAACATACACAACACTCATAGGGTGAGACCAAACCCTACTCGAACCGGTCCTAGTTCAATTAATGGTGGATTTTAACTAGTTTAACATTTGCATAGTACCAGGCCCATCTGGCCCACATGCTCACGCCCACCTGGGCCCATGCATACATAGGTGTGCGTACACTCTCGCATGCACGTGCACAGCACGTGCTCAGATCATGGTCAGAGGATGTGGGCATTTGGTGCGTCCAGCGCTTGACGACTAAAGCGTTGGGGCACTGAATTCATTTTATACTCACGCAGTGCACCTTCCCTTTCCAAGGTGGGACATTCTCTAATGCTTCTCCTTCATTGCTTCGTTCGCTGACCAGATATTCAGACGTAGATTTCAGCCAGCTCAGTTCACAAAATCGAGCGTATAATAGCTCTATCGAAAGCCCTAAAGATCCTGTCTTCAATTTTGTCACAAATTTGGTGATTGGATCAGTTCTGTTCCAAGGATTTGAAGGAGGAACATGGTTGTTTTGCCATGCTGAAATACGCTTCAGAGGAGAAATCTCATGTCTAATGAACTGAAGATGAGAAATTCCACTTGTTTGAGAGATCAACAGGGTTTAGGATATGCTTCCATAGTGATTGAGAGAGAGATGAAGGCTAAGAAGTTCTAAGAAGCTCAGAAGCTAGAGAGCTACGAATCTGGAGTTCAGGACTTTGGTTTCAGAGTTGAATCAGCCTAACAAGTAGTTCATATCCTTAGGAATTGATCTAGATCAAATCAGAAGGATATAAATGATTGATCTGGGTGGAATTCAAGTTAAAATCTTATCAGGAGTACCATTAATAGTTTCGGGTTCCCTTTTAAACCCAAACTATGTAGAAACTTAAATCACATTATAAACTCAATGAAATCCAATCAAATCAGTTCTAAATGTTCTAAATCACCTCCGAAGCTCAAACAATTCATTAAATCAAAGATTCAATCATTTAAACCTTGAATTGAACTCGGGTTGACTTAGGAGGCTTGAAATTTGACTTCATGATCTAGAGCTCTTCAGATCAAATTGAAAGTCTAGACAGGTTTATTTCAGCTCAAGGAATCTATTCAGTATCTCAAAATGGAGTTTTGAGAGATCCTTAGTGCAAACAAACTTCGCTGCCTGAGACAGATCAAAGATGTGTTCGATAGAGCTAACCAAAGGTTGCAAGATCTAAGTAAGGGTTAGCATAGGATCTATAAAGTCTCTACAAGCTTAATAACCTAATTGCGAACCCTAACTTTCAACAGGTGTGCCTCTCCAACTCTACCAGAGTTGGGGAAGATGAAGATAGACAGAGAGTAATCATCACCAAAATACAGATCCAACAGGTGGATTCAATTCCTCTAATCCAAATGCGATGATCTAGAACTTCAGAGGTAGTTTGGAAGACTAAGGCTCTTCAATTGGTTCATCGGAGCTTGCCAGAGGTCCAGTGAATGCCGTTTCAGTATCTTAGAGACCAAGTCTCCACGAATCAGACCAAGAATTGTCTCTGAAGCTTCCTGAGTCGCAAAGAACCTCAAGAACACTTCAATCTATCCAATTGATGATCATACATATAATTTTCATAATGAGTTCGTCTAAGCTCAAGAGTTGCTCTCTCACTCTATTGAGTGAGGGAAAGATTTAGGGAAGTCGAGCGATGGTGTGCGTGTGTTTGATTAGATGAAATCACTCCTCTTGAGCTACATTGACAGCGAGCTTAAGAGGTTGAGTGGATTTGGTCATTTTATATATGGAGTGTAATTAAGCTAGTAAAAAGTAAGATTAGAGCCCTAAAGTGATGCTAAGGTGGTGGAGGGTTTTTATGACTATGAAATAGGTCGGGGACCTTGGCCATAGACAACGGAGGTACTCCGGTGAAGGTAGAGTGAATTAGGCGAATAGGTGATAGAATTAAGGAGGGAGAAGGTGGAATGTGATCATGGAGAGGTCAAGAATGTGAACAAGTGGTTGATAAGGTGACTGAATTTCTAGCGATGTGCAAACAAAGCTTAAGACTAATCTATCTACCCAACTATCTAGCTCAAACTAATCTATGCCAAGATCTAAGGTTAATCTACGAGTTACCTGGACGAAGGGGATGAGAGGACTCCGTCGAAAGCTCTTAACCAAGGACAAAATCAGAGGGGAATATAGAAGGCTCTCTGGAAATAATTTGAAGTGAAGAGAGAGACTCATGGCATGCTCCAAGCCTTGTCACGACTGTAGGAGAGGAAGAGGAGGTGAGAGAGACAAGCTCCGCCACTGGAGAAGCTCTAATAGGGGGTGAGAGGTCACCGGAGGCTAGGAAGAATAACCTATCATCGACCACAATTTAGGGAAGAGGGATAGGGGGTCAACCCTTGTAATCAAAGGGATAGGGGGGTATTTATAGGTGGCGGCGATAGCTAGGAGGGTTGTATTTGGACAGTTTAATGGCTAGGTACATTCTAACCACCGGCATCATCTCCGACACCGGCTTAAATGCCTAAGCTAAATAGGATTCAAGGGTGATCCGATCCATTGGATAGATTGCTGGAGGTGAGTGTAGTGCTGGCGGCAACGACGGGAGCTGAATGACGTCAGATCAGAGGTGAAACGATGGTACAGACATCGGCCATCCTCGGCCATCCACAGTGAAGAAGAGAATGAAGAAGATGATGCTGTGCTCATAGGGGCATTTTTGTAAATATAGAAGGACTGGAATAAAATAAATGAACTCAATTGAAATGAAAATTAGGGACCTAAACGTAAACAGTGAGTTTTAAAGCTTTTTTTTATTTATTTCTTTTTCAACTTTTTTTATGTTATTATAAATTAGGTAAATATTATATTTATGCCTTAAAATTACATTTTTACCCTTTTTAGCTATATTTATTTAAATGACTAATTTAATTAGGTTAATTACATAGGTCATAATATTAAAGAAGTTAGTTTAAATATTAAATATCTAGCTAAATGATTATTAATTGAGTCCAAATTATTAATTAAATTATTATTAATATTAATTGATATTTAATTTAGTGTTTTTAACTTATTTTACCGGTCCTTAGTGATTTAACCCCTGTAGTATAATTAACCCTGTAATTAGTGTATTCTTAGTTAATTAGTGATAATTAGGAGTCATGATAAGTCCCTCATCACATAAGAAGCTAAAGAGCGTGTGGTCAGTTGCAGTCTTCTGACTTGTACATATTCCCAGAGGACATCCGGCAATTCATCTACCCAATTTCCTTTTGCCAAATCCTATCATCTTTTAAGTGCTGAGATGATCATCTGGTTAGACACCTTCGCCTGTCCATTCACCTAGGGGTGGGTGACGAATGTAAAGCACAGTCGGATGCCCTAGCTAGCGCAAAAATCCTCAAATTTCTTGGAGGCAAATTGTGTGCCGTTGTTAGTGACAATGGCTCGTGGGCATGCATATCGATCGATAATGTTCTTTCGTACAAACGTTATGACTCTATTTGTTGTTGGACTATTCATGGCCTCTACTTCAATCCACTTCGAAAAGTAGTCTACTACTACCAGGATGAAATGCTTCTGAGTGGGTGCTAGTGAGAAAGGGCCAACAAAGTCCATTGGCCATTTGGAAAATGGAATTGGGGACATAATGGGCACCATCTTTCCAGGCGGGAGGTGATGGATTGGGGCAAATCTTTGGCACTTTTAGCACCTACGTACAAATTCTTAGCATTGTCACTTCATTTAGGGCCAGAAGTAACCTATTTGGAACAAGCGGGCTATTAGGCCTTTTTACCTAATATTTCTATATTTATTTATACTAATTAATGCCTAACTAATGTTAGTCTAAGGGTAATTTGCATTAGATTGCATTTAGTTAGGTTAGATTAGTCATTTTGGGTCATTCTGTAAATAATGCATACTTTTGGGCTTTTATGCAGTTTTTCCTACAATTGTATCTAGTACCTTGACGAGCTTATTTTATATGTGTAGATACAAAATTTTATGTTGATCAGAGCTCACTTGGAAAAGGACTAAGCCTAGTTGGTGGACTTGGAAACTCCATTTAACCAAAACCCAACCTAAAACCTAATTAGGCTTTCCCTGAACCATTAGAAGCTTCCACAAGCCAATTACACACTCACACACATCCAGACTTGGACCTGCACCCTTCCTGGACTCTGGACATCTGATCTGACACCCTTACACCAAAATTATTCCCAGAGGTACCCGCAGCCCATAACTTTGATCTGGACATCCAGAACATCATCTGGATTTCTAACTCTATAGTATAAGACATCCAGAGACCTTCTTGGACATCCAGAACCCTTCTCTAGCTAGCAAAACCTATCGAATATGTCCTTATCCTATTGAAACAACCCAGAAATCATCCAAACATCTAACTTTGCAGTATAAGATGTCCAGACACACTCCTAGACGTCCAGAGAGCTTCTTCAATGGAAAAGAGCCTCCAAACTTAGCTTTATCCTCCCAAAACAACCAAAAAACCACCCAAACTCTATCCCCAAGCACTATCACCTATTTTATCCTCTCACCAAACCAGAAAATCCTATTTTTGGAAAACAACCAACCTATCTTAGCCTTACAATCTAGATCCTAGGGTCCTTATTTAACCAATCCTAGGATGAAATATAGGCCATCCAAATTGGCGATCCTAGGCACTCTAGATTAACTAATAGGAAGACACCTAGATTCCTATAAAAGGATCTAGCCTCCAACCCTTGGAAGCCAATTAATCTTAGCATAGAATTAGCCTTAGGCCACCAACTAGAACTAGTTCTCCTTCTTCTCTTGGAGTTCGTGGATGTGCCTTCGCATTCGCTACTACACTGCTGCTTCGGACTTTGCCTTCAAAGCCCATAGTTCCTAGTCTTTATTTTCTAGTTCTAGTTGTCATTAGATTTGATTTCAAGCTTTCTTCTAGTTGTAACCATCTTATTCTGACATTTAATTTGCAAGAAAAGTTTTAATAATTTTTCTTCAACTCGCCTTCGAGTTATTTGTCTACTTTTCATGTTCGTAGTTCTAGTCAACTTTATTTGCATCCTAGTAGTAATCTCCTTCTTAGTAGTTAGGAAAGCAAATTAATCCAGTAGCCTCCCTGCGAATGACTTAGACTCCGTTGAAAATATTAACTTTATATTTTATAGTTCAATTAAAATAAATTTAAGAGTTTCTAATGTGATTATACTACGACAAAAATGTATTTTATGCAATCACATCTGCATTCAGAATAGTACCTTTTGTGGTTGCCATAAATGCACCCATGAGCTTCTTGGATTACTTGGGATGCTTCTACTGGGGTGAGGCAATGCAATAAGGGGGTTGAATATCCCTTCTTATACAGTTGCTCACCTATTAGTGTGTAATGCGAGGCCTTTAGACGGAATGCCCATAGGTGGAGTTCTCCCGAAGGTGACTTGCCTATCTTCAACAAGGTTATTATTGGAGTCATTATTGATGCGTATTTCCATCAGGTTTGAGAAATGCATCATAGTATAGCAACGAAAAATGATTCAACACTTAAAATTTGTAAATGCTTGAAAAACTATGAGTTCCGAGGTCGTTCGTAGGGAGTAAGTACTGCAATTCAATCAACTTATCAAATATGATGAGCATAAGAATGCAATGAAAAACTCAATATGAAATATATTCAATGCATACCAAGAGTCATAGAACAAGAATAATGTAGAGAGAGAAAAAGCAAAAAGAATGGTGGTTAGAACCACCAATGTTTCACTTAATAATCAAGCTATCCTCTCAACTCAAGCTCAATATCAAATATCTCAAAGGGCATCAGATACCTCAATTACACGGTCAATTCAAGCCACTAGATGTCTTAAACATTTAATTCCAATGCCTTCAAACATCTCTCTTAGAATAAACCCTTCACAAATCTACCTAAGTACTTAGGCACGAATCCCAAGAGCAAAAACACCCCCTTTCTCTCTCAAAATAAATCGCTTTCTCTCTCAGAATTAGACCAAAATAGATCAGATTAGACCTAATTCAGACCAGGTTCAAACTGGCCCAAACCTATGTGGCGTGAGCGCGGGTGAGGCCACGTGTGTAGCTCATGAGGGGTAGGGACCTAACCCCAGTGTTTTGAAGGCAAATAGCCCTAACACGTGAAATGTTAATGATGTGAAATTTAGCATGATTTGTAATTAGGGTTTTTAGAGTCATTGTAACACACAAAATCGCATACGCTTTTAAAACTTGTAACCTAGATAAGGAAGTATCTAGGGTCATCCAATGAGGAAAAATTATTTGCAAATCAAATCCCTTGCCTGGAAATAGAAATCACCTTTCCTTTTTGCCCTTTCAAATATATATTTTTTTGGTTTTGAAATAAAGGGAAACATGCGGGTTTGTTGATAGCGAGAAAAACAACTAATACCTATTTAATAAAGCTAACCCTAAGGTGACAGGTAGATCCTCTCCCCAGGATCACCCTGGGCACGTGGAGGCCTAGAGCAATTAGGGAGAAGGAGTTAAACAAATGCTAGGCAAAACTTGTAAAAAACTATGCAATAAAAATTAAGAGAAGGCAACTTGATTTAATGAAAATTGTCTACACAAAACCTATAGAGGAATGCTTCTACTCTACTTGAAAATATAAGAAAAATAAAGCACAAATCCACTAGATAAAAATGGTGAAGAAGAGGGCTCCTTGCTCCAAGCCAAGTAGCTCCTTAACTTGAAAAGACGACTCCTTCTTCTCCTTCCTTGAGATGCTCCTCCAAATGATGTCCTCCAAGGTGGAAGCTACCACCTTCAATAATCTCCTCCAAGGGTGGGCGTGCACCACCCTTTCTCCTCCTTGCCTGGCTGTCCTCCTGGTGGTGAAGATCCTCCTCCTTCTTGGCGTGGCACAAAGGGAAGGAATGGGGAGAAGAAGGCACTAAGGGTGCAGGTGATGTGCCCCCTTAATCTTCTTCTCTACTCCTTAACCGTAGGTATGAGATAGGTATAGGGTAGATTTAACTAAATGGAGGATGGGGAAAATGGTGGTAGGTGATGGGTTTATATAGAGTGGGATGGGGGTAGGGTTGGCGTGAATAGGTGGAGGGCTAGGATGGAGTTTGGTGGTGGTTATGGGTGGTTAAGTTAATCCTAGGGCTAGGGTTAAGTGGTGCCACCTAAGGGGTGCTAAGGAGGGTAGTTAGGGCTGGCCAAGGGACACCTAAAAGTGGTGCCAACCATGGAAGGGTGCCATGGGTTGGTGCCAACTTGAAGGCTTCTAGAAGGAGGGTGAGGTGTAGGGTGGATAAGGCTTGGAAGGGGTAGGTGTAGGGTGTAGATGGGAGGTTATTTTGGTGCCAAAAGGAGGGGGTTCTAGAAGGCTTAGTTGACACCAAAATAGGTGTCTTTTGGAAGGAGGTGAGGGGTGAAAAGGTGGTTGGGTTTGGCACCAACTTAGGGGTGGACTAGGTTAGCTAGGTGGACTTAGGGTTAGGGTTGATTGGTAGAACTAGTTAGGTGGGGTTTTAAGGTGGTAGATGCTAAGGGAGTTGGAGCCTAGCTAAGCTAAGCTAAGCTAGCTTAGCTAGTAATAGAGTAGAAGAGTAGGTAATGTGAGCTAGGGTTTGGAAAGAGGAGTTGAGGAGGAGAAGTCTGGAGCTTGAGCTAGAGCTGGCAGCTGCTGAAGAGGGTGGCATGGAGCTACTCTAGCTGGCTTAGCTTGCTAATTCTTTGCTAGTTGCTAAGCTAAGCTAAAGTGAGCTGGCTTCTACCATAATGAGCTGAGGTGGGCTAGGTCTGGTGCTCCCGGGGAGGATCAAGCTGGTTGAGGCAGCTAAGGTAGCTTAGCTCAACTGAGTTGAGCTAAGCTAAATCCCCAGGAGCTAGGCTTGAGCTTCCTGAGCTGAAATGAAGTCATCTTCAGCTGGCTGGAGTTGAGTGGAGCTGGATGTAGCTGGACCTGAGCTGGGGTGAACTCCAGTCAACTCAGCTGAGCTAGCCAGAGCTCCCTGTGGACTAATGGGAGCTGAGATGAGCTAGACTCAGCTAAGTTAAGCTGGATCTGAGCTGACCTGAGCTAGGGTGAGCTAAGATGAGCTCTCTTGAGCTGCCATTCAGCTGAGATGAGCTGAATAGAGCTAGGATGAGCTAACCCTAGTTCAGGTGAGCTGAATTCCAGCTATGATGAGCTGGATCAAGCTGAGTTCCAGCTAGTCTGAGCTTCTTCTTCACCAGTTGCTTTCCTGAGTGCTAGGGTTTTGGAGTTTTGACAATCTGTATATCCCTAATACTCACAAAAATACATTAAAAAGATAATAAAAAGTACAATGCATGCCTAACCTAATTGATGCCTAAATGCAACCCAAAAACTCATTTGCGGAGCAAAATCCTAAGAGCTAGGTTTGTTTTAATGCATAAAAATGATGATAAACTGGCATTTATCACACCCCCATACTTATCTTTTGCTAGTCTCTTAGCAAAACTTAAATTTTTACAAAATGGAATTTTTAGGAAATTTAATTTTTTCGACTTTTGAGGAGAAAAAGATTAAGGAACCTTGGTTAGTTTAAACACAGGAGGTACGGGATTTGTTAAAGATAAACATCAGATTTGTTTTTGGATCCAAAAATTAGACAAAACGGGACCAATATATCCTCCAAAAAATTCCTAGATTAACCCCTTGTTAATTCAGATGACTTGAAATTTCTATTTTTAGGATTTTTCTGGCTCTTGAATCTGATTCACAACTTGCAATAACCATTAAAACCTTGTGTCCGTGCTTATGAAAAGCCAACATTTATAAGGGTGTGTTTTTGGTTTAAAACCCTTTTTTTTTGTCCCCCATGCTTATTTCTAGCTTAGTCTTACAACAGATGTGTCGGTATCTGATGGGTTTTTTTGTTGGCTTGTAATGTGTGGTTTTTGTGTTTGAAATTGGTAATAATTGTTGATTATGTCGTTGTAGTACAGGGTGTACAATATAACATTAAGGATGTCGTATAGTGGTGAGTATGGGTGAGTTCCAGTCATTACAACCATTATTATCATTTGCTTATTTATCTAATTTTTACTGGTTTTGTTCCAGGTCGTTCTCTGGGAGGCAATTTATTGAATTTAATTCGGTCACTCTTTGATTATCTCCAAAATTTACATTTTATTAAAGAATGAATGAATGTGTGTTTTATTTACCTAATTACTAAGAAATGCTTGCAAAAATACTAACTATGAACAAGCATCAAACAATCTATTATTATACTCTAAACTATGTATTTACAAGTTATCCTATTAATACTATCATAATAGTATATAATACATTAGAATGCACTGGTGTAGAAATTTAACTTATTAGTCTGTTATGTACAGTAACATATACAGCAGTTTCAGTGACAGATATAAGCATCGCTAAATCTCAGAAAACACTATACAACCTAAAGAGGCAAAACTGAGATCTTTAGCGACGTTTATAGTGTCGCTTTATTCTGTTAGTAATTATATAGATTTACTTATACGTATGTATACTAGTTATTCTTTGTTTCTCTTTCTTTCTTCATTAAGTCTCTGTTCTTCTTGTGTTCATATTTCTGTTTTAAGTATTCATCTTCTTCTCTCTTTTTATTACTATTGTTCTTTTCTCTGTTGTTCTTGTACTCTTTGCTTTTTTCTCTCGTGTTAAAACTCTTTGTTCTTCTCTTTGTTAACTCTTCTATCTTAGCATATTTCAGAGGCTGCGGTGGGGAGGGGATTAGGCTAATATCATTAGTTAAAACGTGTTTAGTTTGCGGGCACGCTTTTCGAGGGATACACAGCACCCTAAGGGTGGGACCAGACCTCTACTAAGCGCGCCCTAATCTCAGATTAGGTGGCTTAATTATGTCTTTAATCTCAGCGCCAGGCCTCAGCCCAACGCCATATGCTCGCACACGCTCGGGCTCCCAGCCCCACACAGGAATCACGCATTCAGTATTCAGCACATATCAGAATCGGGTTATCGGATCAGACGGGGCAGGTGAAGTTTCGGGCGCCCGGCGCCATGACGACTGGTAAGGTTATAACATAAATTATATTTATATGCTGCGTTTCGTTTGCAGCCCACGATGTGGCGCTATTCCAGCGCCACATCGTGCGCTGGAAACCAAACGCAGCTGCGTCTGTGCGCGTTTTTGGCCCTCGATTTGGGGGCCATAAATTATTAAAAAAAATAAAATAAAATATGGTAAATAAAATATTTACATAATACTACATAATTGATTAATTAATTTTGAATTTTAATTATGTTTACTATACAAATAAATTCTCTAAACTAGGCTGATTATACAGGTTGATTTAGGTGATTAAATAGTTAATTACTTATAAAATAGTTAGTAAATGGTCTAATTGACCTTATACAGTTTTAACTTACATACTTAAGTATTTAATACATATTTTTATTGTATTTTTACGAATTTATTTATGTTTTATTTAGGCTAAAATAGCAATTCTGTGTAGTTTATAATTATAACTAAGTTACAGTAAACTATACTAGGTATAATTGTACTTTAACTAACTTAAATTACTTACTATATATGTTAACCTAAGTCTATAGATTTATTTACTTAATTATAGCTCTAAATTATTAATTTAGCTAATTTATTCTACAATATAGCTACTGAATATGTACATATGAATCTGTATATATACATATACATATATCAGTAAATACATACATAATAGTTCAGTATTTATACATATATTTACATAGATTACATATGTATATAGATTTATGTACAAGTTTATACAGTATTTACAGTATAACTATGTATCTAACTGATATGCTATAGTTATAGTTATAATACTATGAATGGGTGTATTTACAGTTTTAAAATAAGTCTATGCCATTAGGCTTTTGTATAAAGTTAGGGAATTAGAGTTGATTGATTTTTTTTTATTTGAGTTTAGGCAGCAGCTTCAGCTACTGTCAGAGGAGATGGAGAAGAGAACAATGTGTTGTTTTAGTGTTATTTACAGTGGCAGTGGCTTAAGCCACTGTCAAATGGCTAACTGCTGCTGCAGTTAGTCCACTTGAAGAGGGGGGAAGTATTCTACAGAGAAGAGGGAAATTTAGAGAAGAAGGGAATGTTGCTGCAGTTTGCAGCATTTTACTGTATAACTGGGAATAAGAGAAAATTCAGAACAAACTAAAAATTAAAGAGTTGAAATCCAAATCTGATAAGGGTATAGATCTCACGAAAATCACATAAGAATTCAGTTCAAATACCCACAAGGAAAAGCCCTTATCAAAAGCATCATTTCAGATCAAAACACAAATGGCATTGAGTTAGTCTTCCTAATGCCATAGACAGCATGAAGGAAGACTTAACTCAATCAATTAAAACCAAAAACATACAATCCCAGTTTCTTGCAACCTCAAGGAGTATGGAAAACTCCTTAGGTTAGAGAATCACCATACAAAAATAATTATCAAACAGGTGGTGTATGGCAGTTCTGAAATGACAAATCAGAAAAAGAATGCATTAAAGGAATTTATAAAAGCTAGCAAATGCATTCAGATCAAGGCAGAAGCAAATTCATGAAAGGCTCTTCTGATTTGTTCTCTGTCACCAGAGAACTTCTCAGAATCCTTGCCCTCAAGGAAAACCAAAATCCCTTCAATTTGTCAAATCTGTCAAGACATTTCAGAAAGCAAAATCTCTTCAAAACCCATGTTAAAGTGAATCTGACAAACTGAGGCAATCAATCTAAAATAAAAAGGGCTTTTGTGAACACAAATGGGGTGAGTGAGAAGCCCCAAATGGTGCTTGTGACGCCAATTTCAGATCTGAGGCAGTACACCATCAGATCTGGAATTGGGTCCAGATGTGTGGGTGACAGATGAAAGATTCGTCGTTAAAAGGAACATAAATCAGAATTGGATGGTGGAGAAACAAAACATGAAGAGGGAGATAAATTGATTAATGAACAGATGATTCTTCCCCTCTGATCTGGACTGATCAGAGGAGGTGAGGGAGGGGATCTAATACTAATTCTACTCCTAAGACTAATCTAACTACAGCTAACATTAAACACTAACAATTAAAACTAAATCTATTCTAAACTACTGTAAACTAAATCTAACACTACTTGTGCCGAATTAAAAACTAAACTAACAGGAAGAATGGGACCTATGGGTCCTTAGCCGGCGGCTAAGGAGGAAGAAAGGAGGAGGGTGACTCCAGCGGAGGGAAGAGTCTGCTAGTGAGACTCCAGGGTCGTCCTCAGGTGCTACGAGGTCCTTAGCGACGAGGAGGGTCGAGAGCAGGCGATGATTCCACAGCCGGTGGCTGTGAAATCAGGGTCTAGGTGAGGAGGAGAGACTGGAGTGGAAGAATTGATCGCTAAGAGATGTAGGAGGGAGCGATCCTCCGCGCGCGACACCACTGAGGTGCTTAAATAGCAGCTCAGTGACTGAGATCACCGCAAGGGTGAGGTTAATCAGAATCAGGTCGGCGGTGAGGATGAGATGGGTAGAGTGCGCGGCGAGTCAAGAGAGAGATCTGACCGTCAGATGAGATCTGGGAAGAGAGGTAAACGCACGCACCGAATCGCGCGAAGGTTCCATTTGAATCCAGCCGCAGATCGAGATCAAAAGTGCGATGGACGGTCGAGAATGGCTGTGTTCTTCGCGCGCTACAGTGCGCGTGAAGAACACAGGCTTCTCTTTGAAATAAAGGGGAAATTTGCAGACGGACCCTTAGAAGAAGGGGTAGAACATTTGCATGCAGGCCCATAAGCGAGAAGAATAGCAGCTGGAAGGGCCCTGCAGTCTTATAAAAGGGTCCCTGCGGCTTGCAAATAGGTCCAAGAAGGAGTTTTGAAGGGTAGAAATGTAATGCATGAAGGACCTAATTGTAATCTATTTATTTCTAAGCCTAAATGATGTCCAATTGCTTTCAAATTTTTACATGTGCTTAATTGAACATTTACGACATTGATTTTACTTCTGATTTGACTTTTCAAACTTGTTTATGTGTTCAATTTATGCATGGATCATCATTTATTCTTTAATTTTCAGAATATCTTATTTTTGTGACCTAATTAGGAGATTTTAACACACATTAAAAGTTTTAGGTCTTTTCTTTAATTCCCACACTTAACCCTTTTTATGTGTTAATTTGATATTGTTTTGCTTAGTATCTAGCTTAATTTCGGCCTTTTAGCTATGATGAGTAGCCACTCATCATACCCCCATGCTTACGTTTTGCTAGTCCCTTAGCAAACAATCTGTTGAAGTGTAAGGCAATTTAAGTATCAGCAAGGTAAGTGTGTAAAGATATCTTTTTCTTCTTTCAAAAATTTTTAAGTGTTTATGATGATGATCTTTAAGCTGAAACATTTTCCAATACCGACTGTGTTTTTGGACATTGTGAGAACCTGGTTACTGAGGATAACCTACCAGAACTCGAGGCTTAAATGACATAGACCATCTCTCAACCAACAAGGACTCTTGATATTTAAACCTTAAGTCGAATTCCAGGACTCAGGAGGTTTTTACAGAGACTCAGAATGCTATGAAGTTATGGCTGTGCTTTGTGATAAGTCAGGACTAACCAGGTGAATTCTAAGGCTCAATCCCGGGGTTTCACTTCTTTTTAAGTCCAGGTTGGTCCTAACTTCAGCTCATGTTTTCGGATGACTCTCAAAAATTGATGGTATTCAAACCCAACCCTTATTGTATTTGTGGCTCAGAGAAGATTTTTTTTTTGGTGGAAAAATAGGGTATTTATTTTGAACCCTGAAAACATTTTTGGTGGAAGAGTTGTTTTTCAGACATTTTGGAGAACATACTTAACTTCTTTTTTTTTTTTTTTTTTTTTTTTTTTTTTTTTTTTTTTTTTTTTTTTTTTTGAACAGTATGTCTCCAAAACTTATTTGGTAGAGCTCACTGTATTTGGTGGGTGGATTTCTTTTGTGGAAAGAGCTTCTCCTAGACACAAAACTAAAGATTAGGACAAAGAGTCTACCTGCACGCACAGGTAAGGACTCCACCTTCCCTAATGAACACAAGGGTTGAGGTTTAGGTTCAAGTGGTCTTTCCTGACATTGTGTAGTGTAAGCCAAGGTTACTTAGACTCCTAAGTCAAAGCAAACCAACGAATCCTGTACTGGTGACTCAGGTACAAGAATTGTCCTAAAGTTAGGAGAGACTGTGGTCTATCTTGTCAAGGCTCGAAGTGTATTAAGCCTAAGCTTGTATCAAGCTCCTATGGCCCGGTAGGTCAAACCAGTAATGGTTGAATGTCCATAGACACTTATTCTATTTTTTTGTTTTCAGCTATAAGATCACTTATCTTTTCTTTTTTTCTTTTTCTCCCTCCTCTCTTGAAATGAATATCTTCCTTTGACAAATAAAGTACATGTCCCTTATTGTATTTTTTTTGGAATTTTTCTGATTTGTTATTTTTTTTTGTATTTTTAGCTTTGTAATTTTTTTTAAAAAATTTTTTCAAAATTTTTCAATTTTTTTGAAGTATATAAATTTTTTGATAATACTATATGTACTATAGTTGTGTCTACAATTGCATTTTGGTTTAAATGTTTTACCCTTTACACCCCCCCCATGCTTAAATGTTTCAATGTCCTCATTGAATGAAAGGGTGGATGCAAATGCATGCTCTGCTTTTCACTATCCTAGGCTGGGTGATGGAAGGAAGTCGGAATGAGGAGATAAAATCTCTGTGCGGACGATTTTAAGTCTGATCTAGGATCAGAGTGAACAGTCGGGCTAGGAAGTGAAATGCATGACATGTGTGTCAATGAATGTATGCTCAGAATGCAAGGGTAGACACTAAATGTAAGTAAAGGTAAGAGTAAGAAAAGTGTAAAACAGCTATATACAAGGGTAGGTGTTGCTAAGTTTAACGCCTTCAGCTAGGCGAAAACTTACATGGTAATTCAAAATGTAGGAGCGAAATGGTGGAATTGACAAGTCTGAGATCCTGCGGCTCAATGAAAGGTTTCAGTCTTTGTCCATTAACAATAAAGGGTTCAGATTTGTCAAGTTCAGTGATCTCAACGGCTCCATTATCAAATAATCTCAAGATTTTGAAAGGTCCAATCCATTTTGATCTTAACTTCCCAGGAAAGAGTTTCAGTCTAGAGTCGAAGAGAAGGACTTTTTTACCAGGGTGAAAAGATTTCCTAAGAATGTGACGGTCATGGAAGGCCTTAAGTTTGTCCTTATACATCCTTGAGCTTTCATAAGATTCATTCCTTAATTCATCGAGCTCAGACATTTGTAATTTCCTAAGATCACCGGCCTTCTCTAAGTCTAAGTTACACTTTCTGATGGCCCAATAGGCTTTGTGCTCTAATTCGACAGGAAGATGACAGTGTTTCCCGTACACAAGTCTAAAAGGAGACATGCCTAAAGGGGTTTTGTGGGCTGTCCTATATGCCCACAACGCATCAGAAAGGCGGGAAGACCAATCCTTTCTATCAGGTCGGATGGTAGTCTGTAAAATCTTTTTGATCTCCCGATTAGATAATTCAGCAAGTCCATTGGTTTGAGGGTGATAAGATGTAGCAATCCTATGTGACACCCCATACTTTTGCAGTAGGGACTGAAAATGTGTGTTTCTAAAATGAGACCCTCCATCACTAATGATGGCTTTAGGTACCCCGAATCTAGAGAAGATGAAATCTTGAACAAATTGTGTCACAACTCTATGATCATTAGTCCTTGAGGGGATGGCTTCAATCCATTTGGAAACATACTCAACTGCCAACAATATGTACTCGAAGCCATAAGATTTAGGAAAAGGTCCCATGAAGTCAATGCCCCAAATGTCAAAGATTTCGCACACCATGATCGGATTCAAGGGCATCATGTCTCGGCGGCCAATACTACCGAGAGACTGACAGCGTGAACATGCCCTGCTATATTCGTGTGCATCCTTGAAGATTGTGGGCCAATAGAAACCACTCTGCAAAATCTTTGCAGCGGTCTTTTTGCCAGAGAAGTGACCGCCGCACGCCTGGTCGTGGCAGAATGATAAGATGCTTCTAATCTCCTTATCAGGGACGCACTTCCTAAAGATCTGGTCTTTACAATGCTTGAAAAGCCAAGGTTCTTCCCAGTAATAGTGCTTGGCCTCGGATCTAAGTCTGTCTTTTTGATGTCGGACCCAATTAGTGGGGATGAGTCCAGAAGCCAGGTAGTTGACAATGTCAGCATACCAGGGAAGATCAGAATGAATGACCAGCAATTGCTCGTCAGGGAAGTGGTCAGAGATGGGTAAAGAAGGAGAAATCGCTTCAGAATGAAGGCGGGATAAGTGGTCAGCTACCACATTCTGCTTTCCAGCCTTATCACGAATCTCTAAATCAAATTCCTGTAAAAGTAGGATCCATCTAATCAGACGAGATTTCGCGTCCTTCTTGGCGAGAAGATATCGAATTGCCGTGTGGTCAGTGTAGACTATAATGTGGGAACCTAAAAGATAAGGTCTGAATTTTTCCAGTGCATATACTACAGCTAGCAATTCCTTTTCCGTGACGGTGTAATTCCTCTGAGCTTCATCCAAGGTCTTGCTAGCGTAATAGATGACTGTGGGTTTCCCGTCCAATTTTTGACCAAGGACAGCTCCTACTGCATAATTAGAGGCATCACACATGATCTCAAAAGGGTGAGACCAATTTGGGGGTTGCAGTATGGGTGCCTTGGTAATCAGATCACGAAGTGTCGTATAGGCACGAACACAATCGTCAGAGATCTGGAAGTCTACGTCTTTAGAGAGGAGAGTAGTGAGAGGTCGGGCTATTTTCGAGAAATCCGCTATAAAGCGGCGATAAAAACCAACATGCCCAAGGAAAGATCGAATTTGTTTAACCGACGAAGGTAGTGGTAAATCAGAAATCAACTTTACCTTCGCGCGGTCAACCTCAATTCCTCTCTCAGAAATAAGGTGACCTAATACAAGTCCTTCAGTTACCATGAAATGAGATTTCTCCCAGGAAAGTACCAGATTCACATTAATGCATCTTTGCAGGACCTTGGTCAGGTGGTCTAGACATGCATCAAATGTGCTCCCGAAGACCGAGAAGTCATCCATGAAGACTTCTAAACAATCGCCTACTAAGTCAGAAAAGATTGCAAACATACACCGCTGGAATGTAGCAGGTGCGTTGCACAATCCAAAAGGCATCCTACGGAATGCAAAGGTTCCGTAGGTGCAGGTGAATGTTGTTTTCTCCTGATCATCGGGGTGAATTGCCACCTGATTATATCCTGAATAGCCATCCAAAAAGCAGAAAAATCTATTCCCTGCCACTCTTTCCAGTATTTGATCAATGAAGGGCAAAGGGAAATGATCTTTCTTCGTGGCTTGGTTGAGTTTTCGGTAATCTATACATACTCGCCACGAACTAGCAATGCGTGTAGGGATGACTTCTCCAGAATCAGTGGTGATGATGGTAAGTCCGGCCTTTTTTGGCACAACCTGAACAGGACTTACCCATCTACTGTCAGAAATTGGGTAGATAATTCCATTGTCCAGCCATTTAATCATTTCACTTTTTATCACCTCTTGTAATGTAGGATTTAATCTACGCTGGGGCTGTCTAGTAGGTCTAGATCCTTCTTCAGTGAAAATCCTATGTGTGCAATAAGAAGGACTGATGCCAGTAAGGTCAGAAAGGCTCCATCCTATAGCCTGCCTATGTGCTCTTAGGACAGATAAGAGTCGTGACTCTTGATTAGAAGAAAGGGAAGAGTTAACAATCACCGGATAGGTCTGATCAGGTCCTAAGAAAACATATTTGAGAGAGTCAGGAAGAGGTTTGAGTTCAACAGGCACAGGATCAGAAGGAGCAGGTGTGAAAGTTTCAGGAGATCCTAGAGATACTAATGGAATGGGAGGAAGGTCCTCAGTCTCTAAATTTGGTATCTCAGTGGAAGTCACGTCAGAGTCCAAAGAGTGTTGAGGTTCTAAATTTAATGAATTGATCAAGGTGTCCTCAACCAATTGATCCAATGAATCCAGGGAGAAGATTTCTTCAATTAAACTACAGGTCGGTCCTCTTTGGGCCTGAAAAATATCAATTTTTATTTTCTGATCTCCAAACTTTAATTCTATAAGGCCCTCCTCACAATTGATGTTTGCCTTGGCCGTAGCCAAGAAAGGTCTTCCTAAAATGATAGGTGTATTCTGGATATCTTCAGGTACTTCCATGTCAAGGACTATAAAGTCTACAGGGAAGTAAAAATCCTTGACCCGCACTATGACATCTTCCAACACTCCCTGAGGTGTCTTAACTGATCTGTCAGCTAATTGCAGGGACACCTTGGTTGGCTTCAAATTGCCAACCTCAAAATGTGTCAGTAGAGAGGTTGGGATAAGATTGATGGAAGCACCTAGGTCAAGTAGTGCTCTATTGAATGTGGTGTTACCAATCATGCAGGATAAGAGAGGGGTGCCTGGGTCTTTCATCTTAGTTGGGAGGGTACTAGAGATGATGGAACTAGCTTGTTCCGAGAGAATGATTGGACTACTCCCTTTTTGAATTCTTGCTTTACGCTTAGGTGTACATAGGTCTTTTAAAAACTTAGCGTAAAGAGGGATGTGGCGGATTGCATCCAACAAGGGGATGTTTATGTGGACTTGCTCAAAGAGCTTAAGCAAATCCTCCTCAGGTGCCACACAGGTCTTTTTCTTTCCTTTCTCCTTCTTCTTTAAAGCTTCAGGAAAAGGTACTGGAGTTGTGAGAGGTTCAGTTATAGGTAGAGGAGAAGTAGGAAGTGGAGGAGCAGAACTAGAAGTGGTAGGTGTTGGAAGAGGTGGATCTAGTGTGCATTTACCACTCCTAGTGACTATGGCATTTAGTTCAGCTCTAGAGGTAGATGGTAAATCATTGTTAGGTAGCAGAGGTGGTTGCGTTTGTGCAAGAGAGGAATTTGAGTCAGTGAAGAATTCAGTGTTGTGCACTGCTTGTGAAATGTCATGTGTTTGGTTTTGCAGTGTTGGTCTAGGTTGGACATACCTTTGAGCAGGTATGTTCCTAGGGTTGGGTTGTGCTTGGGATGGGAGTGAATGTGGTTGACGGGACTCCGTCAAGTGTGATAGCTGGGCTCTCATCTCAGCTAAGGCTGCGTCCTGTCTCTGCTGCATAGCAATATTCTGTTGTTGCATATCAGCAAGAGCTTTCATGATAGACCCCAACTGGTCATCTCGTGTAGGCCCAGATTGAGAGTATTGGGTGGGCCTGGGTTGGGGTTGCTGGTGGGTACGCGGTGGATATCCGTGTGATTGTGGAGGTGGTGCTCGGATCGGGTTGTGCAATGGTGGTGCAGAAGGTTGTTGAAAAGGAGGTCTTTGTGAATTTCCCGACCACGAGAAATTTGGATGATTACGCCATCCAGGGTTATAGGTTTGTGTGAAAGGATCATTGTGAATGGCATGAAGCTCCTCCGAAGCTCCAGAAGGTGCAGGGAAGTCAGTGAAGGGAGGAACAAGGGTTCCTCCAACCGGTGAAGGATATGGGAATGGAAAATCCGGTAATGCAGTTTGTGTCACAGAAAGGTTATTCACAGTTTCCCTCCCTGTGGGAAACTGAGAAGAAGTGTTTTGTGCTGGTGACTGAGAAGAAGAAGATGGGTGTTTTGAGAGAAATTTCCATACTTCATCTACTTTCTTCTCGATTAAGCCCACTTTATCCAGTTGACTAGCCACTATCTCTAAGTCTTTGCTACTGGATTGGGCTTCATGTACCCCCGTGTGTGAGTGGGAATGTGAGGACTTTCTATTAAACACGCTCATTGAAGCATTGTTAATAGAGTTTTCGGCCATGCCTTCAAAGAGCTCAAAGGCTGAGTCCTCGTCCCGACACAGGAAATTGCCTCCACAAGCGGCATCTACAAAATTCCGTGTGTCATCATGGAGCCCATGGTAGAAGATCTGGACCTGTTGCCAGCGTGGGACACCATGGTGGGGACATTTTCTCAAAAGCTCATGGAATCTCTCCCAAGCCTCGTGCATAGGTTCTCCTAAATTCTGGGTGAAGGTGGTGATGGCACGCCTTAAGGCATTAGTGCGGCCTACAGGAAAGTACTTCTTTAAGAACTCATGTTCTAAAGAAGCCCAGGAATCTATAGGTGTAGTCCGTGCAAGTGTTCTAAACCAAAAGGCTGCCTTATCTTTTAATGAAAAGGAGAACATTTTCATCAAAAGCGTGTGCTGATCATGTCCTTGCGGACCCAAAGTTTGGACAAGATTCTTCAGCTCCTCTAAATGCTGAAAAGGGTCCTCAGAAGCAAGTCCATGGAAGTGAGGAATGAGTGCTATAATGTTCGGCTTCAGTTCAGCAGCACGACCCCCATTGGGATAACGTACCACAGGCATTGGTTGGGCAACTGCGGGATTATAGTAATCTCGTAGTTGAGGTCTACGGGGTTGGGGTGGTGCCTGAGGATTTCTAAGTTGAAGTGGTTGTGGTTGGGGGTTAGCTAATAGATTTACAGCTTGAGCAAGCTGTTGCACCTGTTGGGTTAAGGTATTCATTTGTAGTTGTGTATCGAAAAGGTGCTGAAGATGAGGCATAGGTCCTCTCTCCGGGGGTGGATTAGGATGATTAGGATAAGGTGGAGGTTGGAACCTAGGGATAGGTGGTTGCTGTGGTAGAGGATGTGCAACTGAGTCTGGAGGAAGTTCTTCAAAATCCTCAAAGTGTGAAGAATCAAGATCATCCTCTTGGCGAGGGGGATTGTGGAAAGTATTTTGAGACTCAGGAGGTAAGGGATTAGAAGTGGAAGGCAAAGAAGATGATGCAGTAGCTTGGGTAGCAGTACCCAAGGGGAGTACAAGTTCTGGGTTTTGGGATCTCCTACCTTCCATTGAGTTGATTTTTTTTTTTGAATTCCCGTTTACTCTAATTCGATCCAACTCAATGGAAAAAAAAATTTTTAACGTTCACAATAAAACAGAAGAATCCCAACAAAATCTCAATTCAAGAAGACCAATCAATCGAAATGAATCGGAGAAAATTTTTCCTAGAGGCTGCTACGCAAAGTATGTTATACGCAAACAATTGTTTCAAGCAATTGTACGTATCCTAAGATAAACCTAGCGAAGTGCAGACCTCTAAAATCCACTGGGAATCTGGATAAGACTGAGCGTGCGGATCCAGATCCTGTGGTTGCAGAAAGATGAGGTAGAAACCCGTGTATTGTGGCCTTAAGTGATCGTGCTGTGTGCACGATAACATTCAACACAAGGCGATTAAAATCTCAAACATGGTTTCACCCAATTTTTGCTATCTCCTTTTTGATTTAATTAAAGTGATTAAAATATGTTTTCTATGCTGCTCATTTCACTTTTTACTAAATTCAGAACAAGTAGTGGTCTTCTTTAATTTTAAGTCAAATGCAAATATGGCAGGAGTTAGAGTTAGATAAGAAATGCGTACCTGACTCCAGCAATCTTCTAATGCAGATTTGACTTGAATTAAAATCTAGCAAGAATGAAATGCAATCCTAAAAATGGATGCCTGAGGTTATGCTGCTGCTAGATAAGTATGAGGTCTTTTTGATTGATTTTTTTTTTTTTTTTTTTTTTTTTTCTTTTTGAAAAAAATTTTATATGCAATTCAAAAGTAAGGAAAGAAATTAAGAAGAGAAAGAAATAGAGTCCAGATAGTCCAGAATTATTACAAAAATTGTGTGAGAACAAGCTCTCACAACTTATGACTAACAATTGCTCCTAATCAATAAACCTAAAACTATCTATACTAAAACTAATACTAAAATCCTACAGCGACTTCGAGGCAAAACTCCACCAGGAAGACGGATCTGGAGCGCAGCGACTCCACTAGGAAGACGACACTCCTCCTCAAGTGCTATGGAAAAAAAAACAAATGATTAGTAAAAGAATAAAGGAATGTATACACAATTACTTCAATGGAAAATAAAAGCAATTATAATGAATGAATGAAGAATTTCTATATACAAAAGAATGAAAAGAAAATTTTGGTGCAAAGAGCGTTGCCTCCCCGGCAACGGCGCCAAAATAATGATGCGTTTTTTTTTTTTGTTGGCTTGTAATGTGTGGTTTTTGTGTTTGAAATTGGTAATAATTGTTGATTATGTCGTTGTAGTACAGGGTGTACAATATAACATTAAGGATGTCGTATAGTGGTGAGTATGGGTGAGTTCCAGTCATTACAACCATTATTATCATTTGCTTATTTATCTAATTTTTACTGGTTTTGTTCCAGGTCGTTCTCTGGGAGGCAATTTATTGAATTTAATTCGGTCACTCTTTGATTATCTCCAAAATTTACATTTTATTAAAGAATGAATGAATGTGTGTTTTATTTACCTAATTACTAAGAAATGCTTGCAAAAATACTAACTATGAACAAGCATCAAACAATCTATTATTATACTCTAAACTATGTATTTACAAGTTATCCTATTAATACTATCATAATAGTATATAATACATTAGAATGCACTGGTGTAGAAATTTAACTTATTAGTCTGTTATGTACAGTAACATATACAGCAGTTTCAGTGACAGATATAAGCATCGCTAAATCTCAGAAAACACTATACAACCTAAAGAGGCAAAACTGAGATCTTTAGCGACGTTTATAGTGTCGCTTTATTCTGTTAGTAATTATATAGATTTACTTATACGTATGTATACTAGTTATTCTTTGTTTCTCTTTCTTTCTTCATTAAGTCTCTGTTCTTCTTGTGTTCATATTTCTGTTTTAAGTATTCATCTTCTTCTCTCTTTTTATTACTATTGTTCTTTTCTCTGTTGTTCTTGTACTCTTTGCTTTTTTCTCTCGTGTTAAAACTCTTTGTTCTTCTCTTTGTTAACTCTTCTATCTTAGCATATTTCAGAGGCTGCGGTGGGGAGGGGATTAGGCTAATATCATTAGTTAAAACGTGTTTAGTTTGCGGGCACGCTTTTCGAGGGATACACAGCACCCTAAGGGTGGGACCAGACCTCTACTAAGCGCGCCCTAATCTCAGATTAGGTGGCTTAATTATGTCTTTAATCTCAGCGCCAGGCCTCAGCCCAACGCCATATGCTCGCACACGCTCGGGCTCCCAGCCCCACACAGGAATCACGCATTCAGTATTCAGCACATATCAGAATCGGGTATTGGATCAGACGGGGCAGGTGAAGTTTCGGGCGCCCGGCGCCATGACGACTGGTAAGGTTATAACATAAATTATATTTATATGCTGCGTTTCGTTTGCAGCCCACGATGTGGCGCTATTCCAGCGCCACATCGTGCGCTGGAAACCAAACGCAGCTGCGTCTGTGCGCGTTTTTGGCCCTCGATTTGGGGGCCATAAATTATTAAAAAAAATAAAATAAAATATGGTAAATAAAATATTTACATAATACTACATAATTGATTAATTAATTTTGAATTTTAATTATGTTTACTATACAAATAAATTCTCTAAACTAGGCTGATTATACAGGTTGATTTAGGTGATTAAATAGTTAATTACTTATAAAATAGTTAGTAAATGGTCTAATTGACCTTATACAGTTTTAACTTACATACTTAAGTATTTAATACATATTTTTATTGTATTTTTACGAATTTATTTATGTTTTATTTAGGCTAAAATAGCAATTCTGTGTAGTTTATAATTATAACTAAGTTACAGTAAACTATACTAGGTATAATTGTACTTTAACTAACTTAAATTACTTACTATATATGTTAACCTAAGTCTATAGATTTATTTACTTAATTATAGCTCTAAATTATTAATTTAGCTAATTTATTCTACAATATAGCTACTGAATATGTACATATGAATCTGTATATATACATATACATATATCAGTAAATACATACATAATAGTTCAGTATTTATACATATATTTACATAGATTACATATGTATATAGATTTATGTACAAGTTTATACAGTATTTACAGTATAACTATGTATCTAACTGATATGCTATAGTTATAGTTATAATACTATGAATGGGTGTATTTACAGTTTTAAAATAAGTCTATGCCATTAGGCTTTTGTATAAAGTTAGGGAATTAGAGTTGATTGATTTTTTTTTATTTGAGTTTAGGCAGCAGCTTCAGCTACTGTCAGAGGAGATGGAGAAGAGAACAATGTGTTGTTTTAGTGTTATTTACAGTGGCAGTGGCTTAAGCCACTGTCAAATGGCTAACTGCTGCTGCAGTTAGTCCACTTGAAGAGGGGGGAAGTATTCTACAGAGAAGAGGGAAATTTAGAGAAGAAGGGAATGTTGCTGCAGTTTGCAGCATTTTACTGTATAACTGGGAATAAGAGAAAATTCAGAACAAACTAAAAATTAAAGAGTTGAAATCCAAATCTGATAAGGGTATAGATCTCACGAAAATCACATAAGAATTCAGTTCAAATACCCACAAGGAAAAGCCCTTATCAAAAGCATCATTTCAGATCAAAACACAAATGGCATTGAGTTAGTCTTCCTAATGCCATAGACAGCATGAAGGAAGACTTAACTCAATCAATTAAAACCAAAAACATACAATCCCAGTTTCTTGCAACCTCAAGGAGTATGGAAAACTCCTTAGGTTAGAGAATCACCATACAAAAATAATTATCAAACAGGTGGTGTATGGCAGTTCTGAAATGACAAATCAGAAAAAGAATGCATTAAAGGAATTTATAAAAGCTAGCAAATGCATTCAGATCAAGGCAGAAGCAAATTCATGAAAGGCTCTTCTGATTTGTTCTCTGTCACCAGAGAACTTCTCAGAATCCTTGCCCTCAAGGAAAACCAAAATCCCTTCAATTTGTCAAATCTGTCAAGACATTTCAGAAAGCAAAATCTCTTCAAAACCCATGTTAAAGTGAATCTGACAAACTGAGGCAATCAATCTAAAATAAAAAGGGCTTTTGTGAACACAAATGGGGTGAGTGAGAAGCCCCAAATGGTGCTTGTGACGCCAATTTCAGATCTGAGGCAGTACACCATCAGATCTGGAATTGGGTCCAGATGTGTGGGTGACAGATGAAAGATTCGTCGTTAAAAGGAACATAAATCAGAATTGGATGGTGGAGAAACAAAACATGAAGAGGGAGATAAATTGATTAATGAACAGATGATTCTTCCCCTCTGATCTGGACTGATCAGAGGAGGTGAGGGAGGGGATCTAATACTAATTCTACTCCTAAGACTAATCTAACTACAGCTAACATTAAACACTAACAATTAAAACTAAATCTATTCTAAACTACTGTAAACTAAATCTAACACTACTTGTGCCGAATTAAAAACTAAACTAACAGGAAGAATGGGACCTATGGGTCCTTAGCCGGCGGCTAAGGAGGAAGAAAGGAGGAGGGTGACTCCAGCGGAGGGAAGAGTCTGCTAGTGAGACTCCAGGGTCGTCCTCAGGTGCTACGAGGTCCTTAGCGACGAGGAGGGTCGAGAGCAGGCGATGATTCCACAGCCGGTGGCTGTGAAATCAGGGTCTAGGTGAGGAGGAGAGACTGGAGTGGAAGAATTGATCGCTAAGAGATGTAGGAGGGAGCGATCCTCCGCGCGCGACACCACTGAGGTGCTTAAATAGCAGCTCAGTGACTGAGATCACCGCAAGGGTGAGGTTAATCAGAATCAGGTCGGCGGTGAGGATGAGATGGGTAGAGTGCGCGGCGAGTCAAGAGAGAGATCTGACCGTCAGATGAGATCTGGGAAGAGAGGTAAACGCACGCACCGAATCGCGCGAAGGTTCCATTTGAATCCAGCCGCAGATCGAGATCAAAAGTGCGATGGACGGTCGAGAATGGCTGTGTTCTTCGCGCGCTACAGTGCGCGTGAAGAACACAGGCTTCTCTTTGAAATAAAGGGGAAATTTGCAGACGGACCCTTAGAAGAAGGGGTAGAACATTTGCATGCAGGCCCATAAGCGAGAAGAATAGCAGCTGGAAGGGCCCTGCAGTCTTATAAAAGGGTCCCTGCGGCTTGCAAATAGGTCCAAGAAGGAGTTTTGAAGGGTAGAAATGTAATGCATGAAGGACCTAATTGTAATCTATTTATTTCTAAGCCTAAATGATGTCCAATTGCTTTCAAATTTTTACATGTGCTTAATTGAACATTTACGACATTGATTTTACTTCTGATTTGACTTTTCAAACTTGTTTATGTGTTCAATTTATGCATGGATCATCATTTATTCTTTAATTTTCAGAATATCTTATTTTTGTGACCTAATTAGGAGATTTTAACACACATTAAAAGTTTTAGGTCTTTTCTTTAATTCCCACACTTAACCCTTTTTATGTGTTAATTTGATATTGTTTTGCTTAGTATCTAGCTTAATTTCGGCCTTTTAGCTATGATGAGTAGCCACTCATCAGTATCATCATTCCCGTCACCAATCCTCGAGGGGACTCTGGCGCCAGTACTTTGGGATAGCACTGTCCATGACACCACCCATAAGCTCACAACCCCAAAATAATGCGGTGTAAAGGGGCGCTCCAAGCAAACTCAAGCTCTTGCTCCGACACTATAAGTAGAGCACCGTCCAAGACACTTAAGCTGCTAAAATGCGCTTTAATGCTCCATCTAAAGATATGAAATATAGATATGGAGCAACGTCAAGGCGGTAACATGTTGACATTGCGTCCTCAAAGGAGGCATTTTCCTCCTTCTCGGCGGTAGGAACTCAAACCAATGATCTGCTTCGGACTTTTACTAAGGCCAAACAAGGTGTTTTTCTGATTTTTAGTAGTTTTTTAGGTGTTGGCTTGTGTGTGAAATTCGACACAGGAAGTTCCACAAGAAAAGCAAGTTTTTGAATAAAAAACTAAGCCAGATACTTTCCATATTACAAAAGCGGATCAAGTCACCTGAAATATCATGAGTTCAGGTGGAATTTTAGAGAAAGATATCTGATCTAGTCTAAAAATAGACCCTGAAATTCTAATGATTAGATCTGTATCCTCATCCCTAATTTATTAAAGATTAAATCCCATTGTACCAAAAGTGAGTTTTTAATCTTAGTCCCGATTTGAAATTTTCCTCAAAAAGTTTTTTTCAGTATTTTTATTTTTTTGGGTATGCATGAAAGAAAATAAAAATGACTAAAAAAATGCATGTTTTTAGGTTTTGAAAATCCTAAATCGATCGTCGAAATTTTAAAAACACCCCCCCATGCTTATGAAATGCAATGTCCTCATGCATTAGGAGGGAAAAGGGATCACCTTAGTGAAGGGCAGTTGGGTTTAGGATGGTCGAAACCTGGAAAAAGAAAGGAAAAAGGAAAGAAGGAAAAATGATGGGTTACCTCCCATCCATTGCTATCTTTTACACCATTTAGCTGGGCGTGAAAGTATGCACGGAAAATGGACAATCATGTAAATAATTAGACACTTGGAATCCTCAAGAAATGTGTTTTCCTCAAGATCCCTGAAAAGATGAATGGTAAAGAAATCAGGATCAAAATGAAACTGAAAAATGGAAGAGTGACCTGGATCTGGCCATGGTTTAAGTGCATGTAAAATGCTAGACTCTGGTGGGTCGGGTGATAGGTCCAATGGAACAGGAGGGGTAAAGGAGTCAATGAGATGTAGGGTGGGTGAAGTTAGTGTGGATGTTTTTGGTGAAAAATCAAGAAGATTGAAAGAGTAAAAGTCAAACCCTAGTGGATCTGAAAAGTCTCGGACCATAAAATCATCCTTAAAATAGGAATCAATAAAATCTAGATCCATGGTGGTCAAAGCTGAGTAGGATTTGATCAATAAAGATTTCTCACAAATTGCTTCCATTGTATTATTAGTGTCCTCGAAAATTTTATGATCAATGGACCTCTTGGAAGCTTGAAATAAATCTAATGAGAAAATCTGGTTACCGCAACTTATATTCATTTTCCTAGAGTGCGAGTTGATATTAGCTGTTGCAGTAATCAAAAGGGGTCTTCCAAGAATGGTTTTAGTGAGAGCTACAGGTACCTCTATGTCAAGGACCAGAAAATTTATCGGATTTAGACAATTCCGGACCTTTTCAATATGATCCTCAATGATTCCCTGCAGTTGAATGGTAGATCGATCTCCCAATTGAAATTGAACCTTAGTAGGTTTAAAATCACCGAATCGAGATTCCTCGAATATGATCGGGGGAATGATTTTAATGGAGGTACCTAAGTCAAGAGGAGTGCATAAAAAGGTGGTGTCATTTATGGCAACCGAGATGAGAGATGCACCCAGGTCCTTTTTTGTGAGAAGCAGCTTGCTCTGAACAACTGAGCTTGCTATCTTAGAAGGGACCACCCTTCCTAGATTCTGAGCCTCCCTTGTTGGTGTAAACTTTTCTTTAAAAAATTTAGCAAAGGCAGGGGTGGCATCTAGGAGGGGGATATTCCTCTCGACTTGCTCAAATAAGTCCGAAAGATCTTGGTGAGAGGGCTCTGATTTTTTATCAAAAAGATTGGATTGCAGTGTTTGAGAGTGAGAAGTAGGATTTGAATCAAGTGTTTTTGGGATTTCTTTTTGTTGTTCCTGAGTGGGGTTAGGAGAGTTGATTTGCATAGGCTGAGAATGGGTTTCATCAATTTGATTTAAAGGCTCTAAATCAGTGGTGGTGTTCCCACTCCTCAACATATCTGCATATGCAGTTTGGTTATCACTGGGAGGAGGTAGGGGGCCTGATGTTGATAGAAACCAAGCTGGTGCTGAGATATTGGGTTAATAGGAGGATGAACAGTGTGGTTTTGATGTTGGTGTCCACCCGAGTATTGGTTCCTTTGATTGACAAAGTTTGGCGTGGGCTGGGATAGTGAATGTTCTGCAAGCCCTTGAGTCGGAATAACCCCAATTTGATCATTGAGATTGTTAATAACACGGGTGATTTCCGTAGTTTTTCTTTGCATCTCCTACAGGGTTTCATCATTTGGGCATTGATGTCTTCTTGAGATGGCCCAGATTGATAAGTTTGATTTGAACCATGACCTCCAAATGGGTTTTGTGTTGATGAGGAACTGGATTGGTCTAGGAGTGAGTCGGATAATTCCTCTAATTAGAGGAATTTTGCAACTGCTCCTGGAAGGTGGAGACATTTTGAGTGGGGTAATGATTTGGATAAGTATAATTCCCCGTTGAACCATAGAAAGCCTCAGAATAATGATTATACTCAGCACGGGTCCTATGCAAATTTTGTCTATTTGGGATTTGAGAAGGGGTGAGATGTGGAATGTGTGGAGCTTGGGCAAGTGTGGTAGGACTCCCTTGGTTGGCTACGTTTGTTAAATCCTTATGCAACTATTGTTGCTTAACTTGTAGCTGAGCCATTATGGAGTAGAAATTAGGTGGGGGGCCCTGATTAAGAAGCTCCTGGGTGGAAAGATTGGGGAAAGAATAATTAGAATGCAAGTTAGAGGACCAATTTTTATTTTCCATTTTTAAAGAAGAGGAAGAATGTGAGAATGAAGGAGAGGACTTGAGGGGGGAGGGAGGTGATCGAGGGAGGCGATCATGGGGCGATAGGGGGGAGAAAATGGGATGATGAGGGATGGACTACATGGAGATCAAGGGCATGGAGGTGGAAGGAAAGGAGAGGATCTGTCACTACTGGCAGATGGGAGGCGGGTATGAGGAAGACAGATAGAGGGAGTACATGGGGCAACAGGAAGATCATCTACTTCACATGCCGACGTCGTGGTCATATGGCGGTTGTATGTCGCTCCCCCATTGTGTGCCTTGCGTGTGGTGGTCACGACCATAAGTAGGATTCGTGTAAGGCAAATGATGGGCAGACGAAGGGTTGGTCGAACTTGAGCTATGGAGGGTTGAATTTTAGGGCACAGCCGCCACCACTGCCGCCCCCTCATACCTATGGGGGACACACGATCGACATTGAGGTCCCTATGACAGAGAACATAAGAGCGGTAGAACTGGTACTAAGAGGGGCTCTAATCAGCGAGGTAATGACTGGTAATCCATCTTCAGAAAACCTTCAAAAACTGGTAAGTTCTCTGTCCCCATCGACCAACTGCTGGCAAATCGCTTTTCTGTCTCCCACACGTTTTGTGCTTTTCGGCTTGGGGATGATGGATGTCGAATGCATGCGCTTTCAGTCAAGCTCTTTTGAAGGTTTAATGGTGATATGGAGATTAGTCCCCCCCTTTGATGGAGCTCTGCCGGAGAGACCGCCACAGAGATTAGGCTCTAGATCGGGGAGACTTGAGATTAAAGGTCTACCACTACACCTGAGATCAAGAGAGGTGGTGGCGACCATGATTTATGGGTTTGCTATAATGGCAGAAGATGCAAAGGTTGGTTTGATGGAGGGTGATGGACGGGTCCTGAGTGTTATGGTGGATGTCTTCAAATCAGGTTCGATCCCTGATAGATTGATTCTGAGATGTGGGGGTAGCTCCTAGATGCTGCTCTTGAGATTCATTGTGGGTGACAATGTTGTGAAGAAGGGGCAGGATAAGTCGTCTGGTATGCAGGTTGCTGAAGAGACGAACACACATCTTGTGCAGGCCTTCTCCTGATGAGGCACCAGCAACAAAAAAATGCAAGGACCATCACCTTGGGGAAATGGGGGAGATGATGGTTGAGGAGCAGGTGGAATCAGTCAGGAAGGAGACAATGATGCCCGTGATTGAAGCTGCGGGGGATCCACAACCTGTGGCAGATAACACTGAGATACAAGTGTTGAAAGAAATCTCGACTAACTCCTTGAAGTCCCAACAGAAGTTACAAGAGGTGGAGGGCCTAAAATTTGGTACTGGATCTACTACCAAGTCTGGTGTGGGTAGATCACCCTATAGGCTCAGATAGAGGAGGCCAAAATTTGATCTACTCCTGGATGAAAACACAGTTGCTGTGATTATATAGGTTAGTAAGAGCCAAAACCAAAAGAGGGAGGGATCTCAAGAGGGAAGAGAATCCTTACATGGAATGTGCGTGGGTTGCGCGACAAGAGTTGGAGGGCTTCTTTGATGAGATACTTGAGAGAGTGGGAGATCGATTGTGCGATCATACAAGAGACCTGATGAGTCCATTTTAATGGACTAATATTATGCCCAAGTAACTTTAATCGTACCTTTTAGGTTTGTTAATAACTACATTAAGTTATAGAATGTTTGCATTCATCATGATTTAAGTTTACATCTATTTTATAGTATTCTATAACTTAATATGTAATGATGTTACGTTTTTATGTTGCAAGAATGATATTTAGAAAGAACAAAGGGGGGGATAAAAGTTCCCAACAAATAGCCGGTGCTATACCTCCCTCATCCTCCAGCAGCTGCAACTTCTCCCGCACATTTATCTAATCTCCCGCCGCCCTCCCTCAACAAAGGAGGCCATATTTAGAAAGGATTTTGAAAATCCCTGGAAGGGCGGAGGAGAGGAGTTAAGAGGAGGTGGAGAAAGGAGAGGAGGGGCTTCATCATCCAGGAACGGTGCAACCACCGCGTGCACTATGCACCAAGTCTTCCACCGCTCCCTCCAGCCGCGCCTGAAGATGCCCGCACCCGCGTAGGCAACTCTCTGCATGCCCTTGCACGCCTGCAGGCACCCACTCCAGCACCACCAGGCGCCCGCAAGCACCGCACCTTCTCCACTGCAGCGCCCCCCCTCTGCAGCGCCATCACCTTCACGCCAGCCACAGCCTCCATCGCAAGCGCCCATCTACCAACCTGCACCAAGCATAGCCAAACGCCCTCTGCAGGCGTCGTGTCTTTCACTGCTGGCACAGCACCCTGCAGGTGCTTCCCGTCAGGCACTTCGCCCCACCCGCACCCCCACAGTGCTCCCACCTGCAGTACGCTACCACTACAGTCATTTCCCCACCTTCAGCACTCGCAGGCTCGCCTCCATTGCCTCCAACCAGCGTCGCTCCAGCGCCAGTGCCCCATCCTGCATCTGCCAGACCCGCCTCCAGTGCCCTCACAGGCGCTGCAGAATGCCCAAGCGCCTGCAAGCACCTTCTCCACCACAGGCGAACCCATGCCAAGCGCCCCTTCAACATCCTTGCAGCACCGCGCCTCCAGCGCCTGGCGCGCCCTCGCAGGCATTGCAGAACCTCTGTGCGCCCATGTAGCCTCCCTCCAGCACCTTCGCTTGCCCACACTCACCGCAGTGCAGGCGCCTCGCCCCACCCGCACCCCTACCAGACCACGCAGAACCACCGCCCGCCACCTTCTTCTCCTTCTTGCAGCCACCACAGGCTACCATTAGCCGTGCCGGCACCACCATCAGGTGTGGCTCAAGAGGAGTGATCTTCAGCCGCAGCCTCGACGCTCGTCTCTCCTCCTCCTGTGCGCACAAGCCACTGCAACAAATGCTCTATTTTCAAGTGGCTTAAAAATTATATTTACTGCCATTGCCACCAGAAATCAATTTTCATTTATGATTATTTTATTATGGCAAAATTGCAAATGCACACTCATACTTTCTGATAATTGCATGTTATTGATATTCATGTTTCAAGATTGATTTTGGGATTAACATGTGTACCAATTTTCTCTAATATATGTCAATTGAAAATTACATAAAATCATCATATATTTATTGAAGATTTCAGTGAGGGAAAATTACACATATACCCTTATATTTTTTAGTTATTGTGAATCTTCTTTCCATCGCATTTTATGTCAGATTTGACTAATGATTTCGCACTTGATCGAAAGAATATGAAATAATCGAGAGTTTATTGCATAATTGCCTCCCTGTGGACACGACCCGCTCTTCTATGAGTGGTTATTTTTACTGTTGATTAGTCGATTTTTCCACCACTTAAATACTACAACAACACATTATTTCGTTTGCGAAACACAATCGAAAGAGGAAAATCGACCGTCAAATTGGCGCCGTTGTCGGGGAGGCAACAGACGCAATAGATTTGCTTCATTGTTTTTGAATATTCTGAGTTGTGCAATTACCTGATCAATTTTCTTTATTGTGCGAGGAATCTGACGAGGCTACGAGGCGCAACAGAGCGGCAACAGCAACCACGAGTTAAGCCACATGAGGAAAAGATGAAGGAGACCAAGATTCCGCTTTCACAGAGGATTCTCCGTCGTCACAAAATTTATTTGTCTTTTCGCCCTTGTAGTAATTGGGGCTAAATTTTTGGGGTTTGTCCCCACATTCTTTAGCTATTAGGGCTTACAATATTTTTTGTGCATGTGTGATTCTATTTTCTGCTTGTCTGCCTTTAAAACCAACAAAGAAAATATCGAGCTGCCTATTTAGAAGTTGCATGCCCTTAGGTGCGTGTATTTAGGGGTGATTGAGCAGCACATTAGATCATATTATTGCATTGCAAGCATATTAGTACGAAGATTGCTGGAAACAGGTACATCTTTCTAACTTTTGCATCCAGCTCCTGTTCATGCATTTGCATTCAAATTAAAATTCAAGACCACCAAGTTATTTAAATTTACTAATTCAGTGGTCACATAACTAAAAGTGGGACTGATAATCAAATTCAACCCTAAAAGCAATTCACATTTGATCTGATTCTAAGGGACTTCTCCGTGAATTCAAAAGAAATTACAAAGATTTGCGATGTGTTGCACACTTCTGACACTGAGCATGCACATTAGGCACTGCACTAAGGCTCGATCCCTTAAGGTTATAGGCACCGATCTCTTTATCGATGCAGACCCTCCTATTGTGCTATGTGGTGGTGGTGATACTATCTTTTGACCAAGTGTTTTGATACTCCATGGAGGGGGACACCCCTTAAAGGAACAAAAGGGTAGTTAAGGGGCACCGCATACGCATCGCCTCAAAGGAAGGGTTCGCCCTACTTGCATCCCTTTGTTCGTCCTTGGAGTAACTTCTCACTTGATCACCTGGGAGTATCATCCAAGCAAAGTATAGGTCCTAGGGCACTCAAAGGTTGAATTAAGGAATGTAATTGCAGTGAAAAACTTGTTTGGTCATTTATATTAACTAATTCGACCTCCGCAATAAAGATGGTTAAGATTTCAAGTCCACACCCCTCTTATACCACTTACGTGGGAACGGAGGGATAAGTCTTGATTTTTTGACTTATCTTTGGAGTGGAGGTTTAACTTAATAAAAACCTGAATTGTGTTTTATATGCTTGGTAGACGCTCTCTTGAGAGTAATCTAGTGTTTGATCCTGAGCCTGAGAGAATTCTTCGGAGAGCTCACCTAGGAGAGGAAAAAGAAGGAATGGCTGAGCAAGGTGCAAATCAACAAAGGACCCTAAGGGACTATTTTATTCCAACTAACAAACTTGCACAAGTACTAAGACAACCGGTAGGGGATAATCCATATGAGATCAAGAGCAGTATCATATCTTTATTGCCCTCTTTTTATGGTACTACTAGGGAGGACCCCTACCAGCATTTGGAGGAATTCACCGAAGTCTGTTCCACGGTGAAGCTCCAGGGCTTTACTGATGAAGCCCTGATAAGGACTCTATTTCCTTTCTCCCTAAAGGATAAGGCCAAGCATTGGTATCATACCCTCGATGCAAGGGTAAATGATTAGGCCACCCTTAAGGGAGAATTTTTAAAAAAGTATTTTCCTATGAGTAAAACCAACCATTACAGAAGAGAGATTATGGGTTTACTCGACAGGAAGGGGAGCAATTTCATGAGACTTGGGAGTACTTTAATGACCTTCTTAGGTTATGCCCCCACCATCAAGTGCCAAGATGGCAGTTGGTCGAAAGGTTCTATAACGGATTATCTGAAAGGCATAGGCAAACCATTGATGCAGCTTGTGCAGGAACCTTCATGACCAGAACTGAGGATGAAGCCTGGGCATTATTTGAAACATTAAGCGACAACTCCATACATATATCCTCTGCCTATCAAGAAAGAAAACCATCAATCTTGCAGAGGAAGATAGAGCCCATGAAGCCGGGGCTTCTCAGGATTTGGCTTATAAGATTCAACTATTGAATAAAACCTTTGATAGGCTTTTAGCAAACCCCAGCATGAACCTGCAAGCAGCCTCTATTTTTCAGGCTTCAAGAGAATGCTCCATTTGCCAAAGCACAACGCATGCCACTGCGGTGTGCCATCAGGCAAACCAATTCCCTGAGTTGATTCAGGCCAACTTGAACACGGCTCAAGGTTTCCGCCCCCCTCACAATAACTCTTATTCCAACACTTATAATCCAGGGTGGCGGAACCATCCAAACCTCTCTTGGAAGCAAGGTAATGCTTCTAACTCAGGGAATACAAGACCCTTACCTCCCCAGCCCATATACCAACCTTCTTATGAAAACCCTCCTCCGAATAAGCCCTTTAAGATGGATGAACTGAAGGCCATGATGAAAGCAATGCAAGAGCATCAGAATATGGTTATCTAATCTCAGAATAAGATGATTATTGATATGCAATTCCAAATTGGTCATCTTACTGAGGCAGTTAGGCAATGTGATTCGGAGAAGCTGCCTAGCTCTTCTGAGGAGAACCTTAAGGGCAAGGGGGTTGTATTCAGGGAGCACGCCCAAGCAGTGACCGTGTTGAGGAGTGGAAAAAAGATTGACAAGCCTGATAACACTCCTACGGTTACATCTCAGAATTCCCCTTCCACACCTGACCCGACTTCCATCTCACCCGAGGAAGAGCCACACCACTCTCCCTCACACAAAATCACCCACAATGAGGATGTCGTCCTTCCACCACCCCTTTCTCGCCATGACGACCCCTCTACCCAGAAGCCGAGGGTGCCCTATCCAGAGCGCCTATCCGCTCCTGGGGAATCTTCTGTTGGCTCGTCTGGAGCCAAGGATAGGATGGAAGAGATTATGGATACTTTTAGCCAAGTCCAGATTAACTTGCCTCTATTGGAAGCGATTAAACAAATTTCGTCCTATGCCAAGTTTCTGAAGGACCTGTGCACCCAGAAGTGCCAATCTAGGAAACAGGTCCAAACCAACGTCATCCTACCTGACCATGTTAGCTCGTTCTCCAGCATGGAACACCCCCCAAAATGAAAGACCCAGGGCCCCATATATTTTAGTGGTTATAGGTAACCAACACATTGACGAGGCTCTGCTCGATCTGGGTGCGAGGGTAAACATTCTACCGAGCTCTGTCTACGAACTTTTGGGAGGAGGCAAGCTAAAGCCTAGTCCAGTAATCCTCCAGGTTGCAGACAAATCACTTTAGACACCGCAGGGATTGTTGAAAGATGTCCTTGTGAGAGTGGAGGATTTCTTCTTCTCTGTTGACTTTCTGGTACTTGATATTGACCCATCTAATAAGCCCACAAAGCCGTCCATTATTCTGGGACACCCCTTCTTGGCCATAGCCAATGCCTCTATAAATTGTAGATCTGGGACACTTAAAATGGGCTTTGGGAACAAGAAGATCCAGCTGAATGTTTTTGATACTTACAAGCAACCCATATTTGAAGATTGTTCTCAGATTGAGGTCGTTCATGAAATAATTGAAGAGACTACTCCAGTACACTTATGTAGAGATCCCCTTCAGAAGGTCATATCTAAGGACCATCCCTCGATTATTAAAGAAACTAAAAGGGAAACGCCCGAACTAGAAGAGTTGCTGGGGATACACACTGAGTCTCTATCCCCACCTTGGACTGTGAAGGTAGATCCGCTGCCTGAGGCGGGGACATCTCAACTAAAACCCTCAATCAAAAGGCTCCTGAATTGGAGTTGAAACCCCTCCCAAGCACATTGAAATATGCTTTCCTTGGCCCTAATAACACGCTCCCCGTTATTATCTCGTCTGCATTATCTGAATTGTAGGAGTGAGCTCTGCTTGAGTGTTTACAAAGGCACAAGGAAGCAATTGCTTGGACAATTGCTGATATTAAGGGTGTTGATCCCTCTCTTTGCATGCATCATATATACACGAACGAGTTCGTGAAGCCTTTCCGAGATATGCAGAGAAGGCTCAATCCAAATATGCGGGAGGTTGTTAAAAAGGAGATTCTGAAATGGCTAGATGCAGGGATTATCTATCCCATTTCAGATAGTAAATGGGTCAGTCCTATTCACGTAGTTCCGAAAAAGGTAGGAATCACTGTGGAAGAGAATGACCAAGGAGAACTGGTGACCACTAGACCCTCAACTGGTTTGAGGGTCTACATTGATTATCGCCGTTTAAACACGACTACCCAGAAAGACCATTTCTCCTTATCGTTTATCGATCAAATTCTGGAACGATTAGCGGGGAACAAATACTTTTGTTTTCTTGACAGGTACTCTGGGTACAATCAGATAGCTATTTTTCCTGATAATCAGGAGCGTACCACCTTCACGAGTCCGTATGGCACATTTGCGTTCCGCCGAATTCCATTCGGGTTATGTAATGCTCCTGCCACTTTCCAACGTTGTATGATGGCTATCTTTTCTGATATGATCGACGAGTTCGTTGAAATTTTCATGGATGACTTCTCCATTTATGGCTCGTCGTTTGACCTATGCCTTTCGCACCTTGATAAAGTCTTAACCCGTTGCGAAGAGGCAAAGCTGGTGCTTAGCTGGGAGAAAAGCCACTTTATGGTCCAGCAGGGCATTGTGTTAGGGCATGTAGTTTCCAAGAGAGGATTAGAGGTGGACACCGCAAAAATTGATTCCATCTCTAAGCTTCCATTGCCCGCCAATGTTCGTCAAGTTAGATCTTTCCTTGGCCATGTTGGATTTTATAGGCACTTAATTAGAGATTTCAGTAAAATCTCTAAGCCACTCTGTGACCTGTTAGTGAAGGATTCTCCTTTGATTTTGATGATAGATGTGGCGAGGCTTTCCAAGTTTTGAAGAAAGCCCTCATTACCGCATCAATTCTCCAAGCACCAGATTGGACCCTCCTGTTTGAGCTTATGTGCGATGCTTCTGATTTTGCAGTGGGAGTAGTCTTAGGTCAAAGGGTTGATGGCAAACCTCATGTGCTACATTATGCCAGCAAGACCCTTACCGATCCTCAGCAAAACTACACAGTCACTGAAAAGGAATTACTTGCTGTAGTATTTGCTTTGGAAAAGTTTCGGTCTTATCTTTTGGGATCCAAGGTTGTAGTGTTCACTGATCCTTCGGCCCTAAAGCATCTTCTGGCTAAAAAGGACACCAAACCTCGCCTAATTCGTTGGATTCTACTACTCCAAGAATTTGACCCAGAAATTAAAGACAAGAAAGGAGTTGAGGATGTGGTAGCAGACCATTTGTCTAGGATCCCTATTGAGGCATCAAACCCTACTGGTGGTATTCAAGAGACTTTCCCTGATGAGTCTCTGATGGCCGTGGAAGCTAAAACTCCTTGGTTCGCTGACATAGTGAACTATCTGGTCACGGGCATCACCCCCAGTACTTGGGACAAGCAGAAGCAAGACAGGTTTCTCGCCAACGCTAAATTTTATCACTGGGAGGAACCCGAGCTTTTTAGAATAGGCCTTGACCAGCTTTTTCGCCGTTGCGTCCCTGATGAAGAACAAAGAAGTGTTCTGAGTTTCTGCCATGACCTCCACTGTGGGAGACATTTTAGTGGGAAGAAGACTGCCCATAAGGTTCTTCAGTATGGCTTTTGGTGGCCCACATTATTCCGAGATGCACATACGTATATAGGTGCATGTCTACGTTGCCAGCAGACAGGAACCATTGGAAAAGGGATGAGATGCCCCAACAACCTATTCTCCCTGTTGAAATCTTTGATATTTGGGGCATTGACTTCATGGGTCCCTTTCCTGTGTCCTTCAGATATGAATACATCCTTGTGGTGGTTGACTATGTATCGAAATGGATAGAAGCCATACCTACGCAAACTAATGACCATTCTGTGGTCTTGGGCTTTGTTAAGGCTAATATCATTTCTCAGTATGGGTGCCCAAGGATGATCATAAGTGATGGAGGACCTCACTTTAAGAATGTACACTTCACAAGACTACTCCAAAATTTGGGAGCCAACCACATGATAGCCACACCTTATCATCCCCAAACGAGTGAACAAGTTGAAGTGTCTAATAGGGAGATTAAGCGAATTTTAGAAAAAACTGTCCGGCTTGATCGGAAGGATTGGTCTAAAAAACTAAATGATGCTCTTTGGGCCTACAGAACTACGTATAAGACTCTCTTGGGCATGTCTCCTTTCCGTCTTGTCTACGGAAAAGCATGCCACCTTCCTGTTGAAATCCAACATAAAGCTTATTGGGCTATTAAAAACGTTAACTTGAATCTGGATAAAGCGGGAAAGGCACGTATGTTAGAATTAAGTGAGCTTGAGGAACTTCGTAATGAAGCTTATGAAACTTCCCAAGCTTACAAGCAATGTACAAAAGTCTTCCATGACAAGCACATCATTAGAAAGACTTTTGAGCCCAACCAGTGGGTATGGCTTTTCAATTCTAGACTTAAATTATTCCCTGGAAAGCTCAAGTCCCGCTGGGATGGGCCATACGTTGTTATCAATACTTTCCCTCATGGAGCTGTAGAGATTCGGAACCCTATTTCAGGTGCGAGCTTTAAGGTAAATGGCCAACGACTTAAACCGTATATTACTCTTTCAGATGGCCAAGTTTTGGACACACTTCTGCTTAAGGAGCCTTAGCTCCTCTCACTCTCCTCCTCAGGTGATATTATTTTATGCCTGCATTTTTCCAATGAGGACATTGTCAGTCTTAGGCATGGGGGGTATAACCTGAGAATATTTATAGCATTTATAAATATTTGCATACATATTTACAAAAATAAAAAATAAAAAATCTCTTTTCTTGAGCTGAATGGGTTAGTCCTTAGCAGAATACCTTTGTCATTGGAGGTTTTTCTTCTTAAAATTATTTTCGTAAGTTTAGAATCCAGTATATTTATTTCACGTGCATGTAGACTTGGTAATAGATCCTTGAAGAAAATCAATAAGCATTTGTAGTCTACTAAACCCTTGGACAGTTCATAGGGAGTCAGGCATACTATGTTCTAGTAGATCCACCTCATATTTGTGAGAAGAAAGTAGAGAGATTACTGGTGCAATAAGTCTAGTGCAAGGACTCTTAAGTTTTGGACAATTAGATGATAATACTTCAGAGTTAGGCATAGTTTTTCGCTCTCTGTTCCTGTGTGCGTACTTTGTGTGAATTCCTGAGAGTCACCAAATAAGGCAGATACACAGAGATGGAGTCGTAATAAAGCTGACTATGGTGGATGGCTACGACCGTCATTCATAGAGTTCTCAGCTGAAGGAGGGTAATAGTGTCAAAGGTCAGAAATACGCCTGTCCTATCCATTCCTTCCTGGTGTCGAGAATAGGCACTTCCACCAAATAAGCCACACAACTTCCTCTTGACCATCATCATCCTTCATAATGCCTCGTAAATATTACCCTCCAGCACCATCAGGCGCCTACAAGCACTGCACCTTCTCCACCGCAGCGCCCCCCCCTCTGCAGCGTCATCACCTTCACGCCAGCCACAGCCTCCATCGCAAGCGCCCATCTACCTGCCTGCACCAAGCACAGCCAAACGCCCTTTATAAGCGCCGCATCTTTCACTGCTGGCACAACACCCTACAGGTGCTTCCAGCCAGGCACTTCGCCCCGCCCGTGCCCCCACTAGTGCTCCTGCCTGTAGCACACTACCACTGCAGGCGTTTCCCCTCCTCCAGCGCCCGCAGGCCCGCCTCCAGCAGCTCCAGCCAACGCCCCATCCTGCATCTGCCAGACCCGCCTCCAGTGCCCTCACAGGTGCTGCACAATGCCCAAGCGCCTGCAAGCACCTTCTCCACCGCAAGAGAACCCACGCCGCAGGAGCTTGCGCCCCTTCAGTGTCCCTGCAGCACCGTGCCTCCAGCGCCTAGCACACCCTCGCAGGTGCTGCAGAACCTCTGCACGCCCCTGCAGCCTCCCTCCAGAGTCTTCGCTTGCCCGCACTCACTGCAGTGCAGGCGCCTCGCCCCACCCGCGCCCCTGCCAGGCCATGCAGAACCACTACCCGCCACCTTCTTCTCCTTCTTGCAACCACCACAAGCTGCCATCAGCAGCGCCGTTACCACCATCAGGTGCAGCCCGAGCGGAGTGATCTTCAGCTGCAGTCTCTACGCCCATCTCTCCTCCTCCTGTGCGCACAAGCCGCTACAACAAATGCTCTGTTTTCAAGTGGATTAAAAATTACATTTACTGCCATTGCCACCAGAAATCAATTTTCATTTATGATTATTTTATTGTGGCAAAATTGCGAATGCACACTCATGCTTTCTGATAATTGCACGTTATTGATATTCACATGTTTCAAGATTGATTTTGGGATTAACATGTGCACCAATTTTCTCTAATATATGTCAATTGAAAATTACATAAAATTATCATATATTTATAGAAGATTTCAGTGAGGGAAAATTACACATATACCCTTATATTTTTGAGTTATTATGAATCTTCTTTCCATCGCATTTTATGTCGAATTTGACTAAGGATTTCACACTTGATTGAAAGAATACAAAATAATCAAGAGTTTATTGCATAATTGCCTCCCTGTGGACACGACCCGCTCTTCTGTGAGTGGTTATTTTTATTGTTAATTAGTCAATTTTTCCACCACTTAAATACTACAACAACGCGTTATTTCATTTGCGAAACTCAATCGAAAGCAGAAAATCGACTTGTCAAGACCAATAATGAGAATGAATCTAATAGATTATGGAATGATATGAAGGCTGCGGGGGCGAATGAATATGTGATGCTTAATGCACATGGAAGGTCTGGGGGCATCGTTATTTGGTGGAGAAGGGCTTGGTTACACCTACTGGATGTTCACAAGGCTCGACACTTGGTGACCTGTAAGTTCCAAAGACATCAGGGGCAAGATGTCATCTGGATTACTGGTGTGTATGGCCCATGTGCTGCTTCTGTGAGACAAGAACTCTGAGAGGATTGGGCTGCAGCTGCAGAACTTATGCAAGGGGAATCTTGGCTAATAGGAGGAGACTTCAATTGTGTGTTGACAGGGACTGATAGGCCAAATGGTGTCATAGACAGCTCCTCTGTTGGGTTTCAGCTGGTAGTGCAGTCCCTTGGCTTGAATGAATATCCATCATCAGGAGCTGAGTTCACTTGGTGTAATGGCAATGGCCTGTTGTCAAAGATTGATAGATTATTTGGGAATGCTACTATCCTTGATAGATTCCAACTTTCTAATGTTGCTAGACCGGATCGCCCTTTCTCCGACCATACTCCTTTGGTATGGGACAGTGGTGAAGAGGTCCAAGCAGGCTCATATTTCAAGCTCACAAGATCATGGCTGGGAGAGCCTGGGTTTCGCGAGATGTTTGGCTCATGGTGGAAGACCAAACAGATGGAGGGCTCAGCTACTATCAGGCTTGCCTCCAAGCTTGTTGCTCTACGCACTGTTCTGAAAGAGTATGGGGCTACTGTGATTACACTAAGGTAGCAGAGGTGTGTAGAGGCTTTGAATGAAATTCAGATGCTAGATTCTAAGAAAGCAACAAGTCCATTATCTGATGAGGAACTTGTAGCCAAAAGAATGTGGCAGAGTGTGGTAGTGGAGGAGGATCTCAAACAGGAGATGGACTGGAGGGAGAGGTCTAAACAGCTATGGCTCAAGGAGGGGGACGCCAACACAAAATTCTTTCACCTTGCAGCCAGCTCTCATAGACGAGTAAATTTTATCTCCTCCATTCTCAAAGATGGGCACAGACTGTCTTCTATGCAAGAAATAAGAGCTGAGGCTATCAGGTACTACAGGTATTCATCACGGGCAGCAAAGAGAGGTGGCTGGAGGATGGCTGCGAGTGATGTGCCTAGAGTTATAGATGATCAGGCTTTTAAACTGACGGCTACTATCACTGAACAGGAAGCTATAGATGCCATTAAAGATCTAAACATTGAGGGCTCACCCGGACCAGATGGTATCCAAGTATTATTTTATAAAGAAATGTGGAGTGTGATTGGCAAGGAGGTGATGGATGTCATAAGAGAGTTTGAGAGGGGCAATGCAGGTTTCGATAAGATCAACAAATCTTGTCTCTTTTTGTTGCCAAAGACACAAGGGGTCGAGAAATTTTTAGATTTTAAACCAATTTCTTTATCGAATTCCATTTACTTAGTGGTGAGTAAGATATTGGCTAACAGATTGAGAACAGTTCTACAAAGCTTGATCCATCCTATACAATCTACTTTTCTACCGAACCGATCCCTCCAAGAATCGTTCATTATGGCCCAAGAAATGGTGTGTGGATGGCATAGAAGGAACTGCAAAGCATTTATGTGGAAAGTGGATTTCCAAAAGGCCTATGATTCGATCTCATGGCCATACATTTGGGAAGCTTTCAAAAGAAGAGGTTTCCCTCCCATTTGGATCCAGTGGATGAAGCGATGTATCACAACTGCTTCCTTCTCCCCGTTGATCAATGGGAAACCATGTGGTGCCTGGATTCAACCCCAATGTGGGGTTAGACAAGGATGTCCTTTAGCCCCCTTGATTTTTAATCTTGCAGTTGACGGGCTAGCAAGATATGCATGTAAATTGGCAAAGGATGGCGTTATAAGAGGCTATTCACTCTCCAACAGGAGGACTATGGCCCCTATTTTACAATATGCAGATGACACGATTTTCTTTGTGGAGGGGTCAATTCCTACTGCCCATGCTTTGGGACATATGGTGAAGATTTTTGGAGACATTTCAAGTCTGAAATTAAATAGGGAAAAATCTACCTTGATCTTGGCCTGAATGATCAAGAACAGGACACACTAGCAGCTATGTTGGGAATGCCTCACTCTAGGCTGCCACTTAAATATCTGTGGTTGCCATTGCGATCCTCGAAACTAAAGAAGAATGATTGGAATGTTCTTTTTGGCAAGATCTCTATCAAGTTGGAGGGGTGGAGCAGTAAATTTCTATCAAAAGGTGGGAGACTAATCCTCCTAAATTCAGTGGTTATTACCTCTATCCTGGTATTCTACTTCAGTATCTTCAAAGCCCCGAAATCTATTTGGAAACGTGTAGATGTAATGCGCAAGAAATTCTTTTGGAAAGGGGCTGGACATGAGGGGAGGTTCATGCAGCCTACAAAGTGGGACCAAATCTGCCGGCCAAAGGAAGTGGGTGGGCTGGGGATTAAAGCTCTTAAAGAATTTAAAGAGGCTCTTCTAATTAAATGGGCGATCAAGATTTTCGAGGGCAAGGAAGAACTATGGATAGAATTGATTAGAGACTATTATGGTGGATCAAACAATGCTTTGAAGAGGTTATATCCAACCAAACCATCCCCTTTTTGGAGATTGGTCATGCTAGCAATTAAAAGCAACTAGCAGTTGATGCAACCCAAGCTTGGAGATGGCCAAGACTTCAATCTATGGAACGAACAGTGTTCACCATTGGGTATCCTAAAAGAATCCTACCCAAGAGCATATGCAGCTGCTGCAGACAAAGACGCCCCTGTTAGCAGCTTGTGGTCAGATTCCGGTGGCTGCTTGATGAGAGCCTCATCATGAGCCCTAACTAGCTCATTTTGACCTAAGAAATAGAATAAGAGCTCCTACATAACATGGAGAAGGGCTTAATTCAAGGAATAAGTGTTCTAAGAAGAAAATATAAAATAAAGGTTAAAACTACAATTTCACCATTGCAGAACATAAATGGGATTTCTCAGAGGAAAAACATAGGTCAAATGGTCTGAATAAGATAAAAAGTGGGTTAGATCAGTCAGAAATGGGTTAATGTATAGTCTAGGAATTGACATCTTGTAACCCTAAAACAGACCCGCTTAATTCAACAAGGTTCTGGTCAGGATAAAAATAAAATAAACCCTCTAAAATTCATGAAAAAATATCCCCTAGGGTTTAAAAGCTTCAATTTGGCCTTTGGAACTTATTTTGACCTAGATTGGGGTCCTAGCTCATTAATTGACCTAATTTGGGTTTTTATGCAAAATATTCAGTCAAACATGGTCAAACCTAAAATCCAACTTCACCATTGGATTCCTTAGGTCAAAATTAGGTTTGTATCAAAATTTGGACCTAAGGGGAGGTCATCTTGACCTACTTTGCAAAAAATAGTACACCCAATTACATTTTGGTCCCTATCTTTTGAAAATCATTTCACAAACCCCCCTAACTTTCTCGCCACTCTTACAAAAAGGTCCCTCCACCATTAATGGGGAGAAATCCTACTCTGGCGAGGAATGGAGGGGGAGTACTCCCTGATTCCTTAGAGATCTCCCAGATTTGGAAGGGAGATTCTCTGAGGAATTCCCTCCATCCCTGATTCACACCCAATCTCTCATGCGAACGCACGAGAGATTTGGACATCCGACAGATTTCCTACTCCGATGAGGACTCTTGCGTTTGGAAGCTTGTCTTCCAAGCATAAGAGCCCCTGCCAGTGCCTATAAAATGATCCTCAACCCCGGCCGCACCTCTTCAACTCGACTTGGCCAGAGTTCCATCTCAATTTCTTCTTCTTCTCCTCCGGCCAAGTAGTCCAGTGAGCTCCGGCGAGCCTCCCTCCTCTTTCTCGTCGCTCTGCCACAATACAAGTGGCGGAGCTATCCTCACCATCTTCCTCCTCATCGCGCAACACCCACGCAAGCATCTCTAGCCCCGTCGTCGCTGCCGTCTCCCTCCACTGGACGTCGTCTTCTTCGACGACAACAGGTACTGCCAGTCTCCATCTCTCCCCCTTCGTCCACTTATTTAGGTTAGAATCACTCGTCTCTATCCCCTCTTCAATTCCCCTCAATCTATTTCACAAATTACCCCTCGACTGCCACTATCCACCGCCATCTTCCCCTTCTCCGGCCAACCTCCGGCGAGACGCATCCGTCACTCCACACCTCCACACGTCTCGCCACCAACCTCTTCACCTCCGCCATAGTCCACTGAACATCTTCCACCCACCCATCGATTGCCTACACCTCCCTAAATGCCCCCCGACCTAACCCATAAGCCTGGCCACAGAGCGACCTAGGCACGCACACCTAGGCTACCCTGCAGCCTGCCACCAACCACCTCACCTTCACCTTCACACGGTGAAGCTTCCCATGTATTTTAATGGGGCCACCAGGCCGTATTCATGTGTGGTAGATCTGAGCACCAGCCGCCATTAGCAACGGCTCGAGAAGGTCGTAAGCTTGCTCCAGGCTGAAGCACTTCAGGGTCCCAGGTCCAAAAGGTGTGAGTTGGTCTCACGCATTCATCTTCCCAGGCAATTAATGTTGTGAGGCCTCCAGCTGCAGCAATTGGAAGAAGGAGCTCCTGCAGGGGAAAGTGCAAAAGTGGGTGGGACATTTAGTCCCACCTCGTGAACGTGTGAGCGCCGCGCGTGCGATAAATTGATTTTGTGTTTTATGTTATTCGCCTCAAGACACACATGGGGTGAGGTCCCTCTCCCTTACCACGCCTCGTCCATGAATTGACCCCTCGAACCTGGCAACTGGACCGAACTAATCTACCGAGCACTCCTCGCACACCAAACCCATACCGGTGTGCCTGGCCCTGGGCATGCAACCTGACTCGATTACCTAGCTCTGGGAGAGCGTACCGAAGAGAGATTCACAGAGAGAGAGAGATGCGGGGGTGGGTAGAGGGGTAGGTTTTGCTCTTCAGTGTGTGCAGGGAAAAGGGAGAGGAAGGCGCAGTTGAAGCTAAGGCATGGTGAAGCGAGGCTAAGCAGACTTAGCTGCAAAAGGAAGAAGAAGGAAGGACGGCCAAAGAGAAGAGGAAGTCAGAGGAGAATTAAGGCTGCAGGAAGCTAAGGCAGAAGACAAGGAAGAAGAAGAAGAAATGTTGAAGCCAAGGGAAGTAGAGTTAAGGAAGGCAAAAGGAGGAAGAAGCAAGAAAGAAGAAGAAGACCCGCAAAGGAAGAAGGTGAAGCTGACACTTAGCCGTAGACAGACAGCAGAAAAGAGAAGACTTAAGAAGGAAAGGCAGAAGACAGAGGAGAATAAGAAGAAGGAAGAAGAAAGAAAAAGCTAGAAAGGAGCTACAGAGAAGAAACAAGCAAGAAGAAGACGGCCAAAGACCAAAGGAGAATAGAAGAAAAAGAATCAGAGAAAGAAGGAAAATCAGAGAATATCTTTTTAAGGTGTCTGATCATGGAATCAGACTTTCAATTTCTCTATTTTTGCCACAATTGACTCTTAAACTCTTGCATTTATATTCTGAATTAAGTTTTGAGTAATTCTAAGTGTTCAATTACATTATTGAGATTAGTGAATAAATTCCATTTACTCCCTGTGTTCGACCTCGGATACTTAGGTTTTCGAGTAATAAATTTTTATTTGTTGACAACGCTTGGTCACCTATACTACAATGCGACTGATTTATAAGCACGATCAAGCGTCGCAACACTGCTAGAGGTTTGAAGGGCCTGAAATCTCCAGAATGGGTACCCGGCAGTGGGAGGAAAGGCAAAATCTGCTATCTAAATTGCAGCAGCTCTGTCCAAGACAAGGCGTGGGTGATACATACGGCTAGAATGGGAGATACACAGCCCAACAGGCATTTGAAAAAATCATTAGATCAAACATAAATATGGAGAGTGACCTGGTTGATAAGAAAATATGGCTATTGAAGATCCCACTGAAAGTGGAAATTTTTTTATGGTTGTGCAGGAGGGAAGGCCTGATCACGGGAGACTTTAGACATAAAAGAATGGGGACAACATTAAATGATTGCTATCTATGCGGATTACACACTGACAGTTTGTCCCACTTTTTTCCTCGTGTTTGGTCACCGACATGATATGGAGAAAAATATGCCAGGAACCTCTACCTACATGGGAGTCCCTTTGGCAGAGGTTTGCAACACCCAGAAGACCATACATATGTATGGCGGTAGCCTTGTGGTGTGTTTGGAGGGTGAGAAATGCGAAGTTATTTCAGGAGAGACCAGTCTGTTGCGAGCAAATTGTAAATGAGTGCTGGTCCCTCATACATAGATGGGGATCCAATGTGTAGTCCTCCATTGTTTTTTTGTTTAGTATGAAATAAAATGCCCTCCAAATTGCTATCGTACCATGATAGCTTTCCTCGTAGTTTCAAAAAAAAAAAAGAAGAGGAAGAATGTAGGAAAAGTCTTTTTAGGGAGGCAAAATCAAGTGATCTCTCCAAGTGTGGAGTTTTGGACCGTCACCAGTGCAAAATCGAAGAAATGGGAGGGGAGGAGAAGAGATGGAGATGAGAGAAGTGTGCACACAAGCAATCAAATTCTAGACCTAACATAATTGTGACTCCCTAGAAATTAACCTAAGACTTGATTTACCTAGAAAATAAGTAATCAACAATGAATATCCATTCTGTCAACAAATCTAGCCAAGTTGCTTAAGGGGAGGTTTGGGCCTAAGCGTTTCCCAGGAAATTCCCCAGGTGCTTGCATAAACTCGCGCCTGGTCGTTTGACACAGCCTCTCAGCTTGAACACCAGATATAGATGACAGAATTAATATTAACTAGAGAAAACTTAAGACTTATATAGCAAGCCTAGGTTGATGAAACCTTACGGGTCAAGTTGCTAAGGGTTTAGTTAGGTCTAGGATACTAAAGTGCACATAGAATGCGGAGGACATTAATTAGGTTATTGCCCTATTATTTCAATTTTTTTGTGTGTGTGTAAGAATTAGAAAGTGGTTCCAATTAAAAAGCAAGTTCTCACACAATTTCTTATATTTTTATCTTTTAGGATTTGATTTAATTCAATGTGTTTTAGGGTTTCTCTTTTTAAATTTTCAAACAAGTTTGAAACTCCACAATCAAAGGAAAAATAAGTTGTATTGGTAAAGGTTAATTTCCTCTAATGTGAGTCTCTAAAAAGAAAGAAAGAAACCCTAAGCCAATTGTCCCTAAGATAGAAAATTACCACCAATGAATTATTTTTAGTCTTTCTATATTAAGTAGTGGTCCAAACAAGTCAAACAACACTACTACTTTGAAGAAAATCAAACAAGGATTCAAGAAAAGATTTTTTTAAGATTTTAGGAATTTGTTTGTTATTTGTTTTAAATTTTTCTTTATGCTGGTGTCAAAGTCAAGAAATGATACTTGTGGGTATTTTGGACTTTTTGTACCACCACCGGCCTCCAAAAATTTTTATGAATTTATGTGATGTATAGAATTTCACAAGGATTCCAGAAAGCTACATTTCAAAAAAATTGGCTAAGTAAAAAAAATCTAAAAATCCGTGGACAGTAACAAAACAGGAAGAATAAAGGGTGTGACCCCTCTGTAGTAGACGAATTTTTAAAAATTAAATACAAAGTCAATTGATATATCACTAGGTGAAATTGCAAGATTTTAGGAGCCATGTCGTGTACGAAACTGATTTTTCAAATCCAGACAAAAGTATGGATCTGAAAAATAGAACACCCACACTTGAAATGGAGTGGTGTTTGATGGTGCAAACAAGTAAATAATGAGTTTTAAATTGCATCACTCCACTTAATTAAGACATTTAAGATCTTGAAAGCCAAGTTTAATCTTTTTTTGGTAGTTTTTAAGGATAAATGTGACAAGAAAGGGAGAACCAACCTGAAATTCTGTGGAAAGACAAGATACTTCAAGCTTCTCAAAATTTCCAGCTTCCTGCAATTGATTCCTGCACACAAAAGAGAAAAGAGAGACAAGGGGATGAGATCCACTTCAAGTAAGAGAATTAATCAAGCAAACCCGTGCCTCCCCGACAACAGCGCAAAAAAAAAGTGATACAAAATTTAACGTGATTTGTAATTAGGGTTTTTAGAGTCATTGTAACATGTGAAATCGTATACGCTTTTAAAATTTATAACCTAGATAGGGAAGTATCTAGGGTCGTCCAAGGAGAAAAAATTATTTGCAAATCAAATCCCTTGCTTGGAAACAGAAATCACCTTTCTTTTTTGTCTTTTCAAATATATATTTTTTGGGTTTTGAAATAAAGGGAAACACGCGGGTTTGTTGATAGCGGGAAAAATAACAAATACCTATTTAATAAAGCTAACCCTAAGGTGACAGGTAGATCCTCTCCCCAAGCCCACCCTAGGCACGTGGAGGCCAAGAGTAATTAGGGAGAGGGAGTGAAACAAATGCTAGGCAAAACTTGTAAAAAACTATGCAACAAAAATTAAGAGAAGGCAACTTGATTTAATGAAAATTGTCTACACAAAACCTATAGAGGAATGCTTCTACTCTACTTGAAAATACAAGAAAAATAAAGCACAAATCCTCTAGATGAAAATGGTGAAGAAGAGGGCTTCTTGCTCCAAGCCAAGTAGCTCCTTGACTTGAAAAAATAACTCCTTCTTCTTCCTTGAGATGCTCCTCCAAATGATGTCCTCCAAGGTGGAAGCTACCACCTTCAATAATCTCCTTTAAGGGTGGGCGTGCACCACCCTTTCTCCTCCTTGCCTGGCCGTCCTCCTGGTGGTGAAGATCCTCCTCCTTCTTGGCGTGGCACAAAGGGAAGGAATGGGGAGAAGAAGGCACCAAGGGTGCAGGTGATGTGCCCCCTTAATCTTCTTCTCTACTCCTTCTTAGCCGTAGGTATGAGGTGGGTATAGGGTAGATTTAACTAAATGGAGATGGGGAAAATGGTGGTAGGTGATGGGTTTATATAGAGTGGGATGGGGGTAGGGTTGGCGTGAATAGGTGGACGGCTAGGATGGAGTTTGGTGGTGGTAATGGGTGGTTAAGTTAATCCTAGCGCTAGGGTTAAGTGGCACCACCTAAGGGGTGCTAAGGGGGGTAGTTAGGGCTGGCCAAGGGACACCTAAAAGTGGAGCCAACCAAGGAAGGGTGCCATGGGTTGGCGCCAACTTGAACGCTTCTAGAAGGAGGGTGAGGTGTAGGGTGGATAGGGCTTGGAAGGGGTCGGTGTAGGGTGTAGATGGGAGGTTATTTTAGCACCAAAAGAGAGGGGTTCTAGAAGTCTTAGTTGGTGCAAAAATAGGTGTCTTTTGGAAGGAGGTGAGGGGTGAAAAGGTGGTTGGGTTTGGCGCCAACTTAGGGGTGGACTAGGTTAGCTAGGTGGACTTAGGGTTAGGGTTGATTGGTGGAACTAGTTAGGTGGGGTTTTAAGGTGGTAGATGCCAAGGGAGTTGGATCCTAGATAAGCTAAGCTAAGCTAAGCTAGGTTAGCTAGTAATAGAGTAGAGTAGGTAATGTGAGCTAGGGTTTGGAGAGAGGAGCTAAGGAGAAGTCTGGAGCTTGCACTGGAGCTGGCAGCTACTGAAGAGGGTGGCATGGAGCTACTCTAGCTGGCTTAGCTTGCTAGTTCTTTGCTAGTTGCTAAGACAAGCTAAAGTGAGTTGGCTTCTACCATAATGAGCTGAGGTAAGCTGGGTCTGGTGCTCCCAGGGAGGATCAAGCTGGTTGAGGCAGCTAGGATAGCTTAGCTCAACTGAGTTGAGCTAAGCTGAATTCCCGAGAGCTAGGCTTGAGCTTCCTGAGCTGAAATGAAGTCATGTTCAGTTGGTTGGAGTTGAGTGGAGCTGGATGTAGTTGGACCTGAGTTGGGGTGAACTCCAATCAACTTAGTTGAGCTAGCTAGAGCTCCCTGTGGACTAATGGGAGCTGAGATGAGCTAGACTCGGCTAAGTTGAGCTGGATCTGAGCCGACCTGAGCTAGGGTGAGCTAAGATGAGCTCTCTTGAGCTACCATTCAGTTGAGATGAGCTGAATGGAGCTAGGATGAGCTAACCCTAGTTCAGGTGAGCTGAATTCCAACTATGGTGAGCAAGATCAAGCTGAGTTCCAGCTAGTCTGAGCTTCTTCTTCACCAGTTGTCTTCCTGAGTGCTAGGGTTTTGGAGTTCTGACAATTTGTATATCCCTAACACTCACAAAAACACATTAAAATGACAATAAAAAATGCAATGCATGCCTAACCTAATTGATCCTAAATGCAACCCAAAAACCCTTTTGCGGAGCAAAATCCTAAGAGCTAGGTTTGTTTTAATGCATAAAAATGATGATAAACTGCCGTTTATCAGTTAAGTACTGAATTTCTTTCAAACATTCCCGATGAGGGACTAAACTCCCAGGCCTTCTTCATGTTGCAACTGCAGATGGGTGAAGCACCAATTGACGCTGTTGCTCCTACTATATGCTTCAATTGAGGCTCGAGAAGGCTTCGTAGATGTGGTCCGCTGTTACTGGAGGTGGAGTAGGGGATGAAGATTGATGAACAATAGCAAGCGGTGGAGGCAATGAGGGTGTCTCCAGCAAAAACCTAGAAATCAAAACACAAGCTTAATGCCCCAATTAAAAAGCTCAATATGGTCTCCGTGAAGAGTGGAGTGAGGTGGTGGTGTTTATTTGATGCGGGAGGTGCATCGTGGCTGGCCAAGGTCAAAGGGGATGACGGCGACGTGGGTTTGTCGACCAGGGTTTCAGATGATCAAAACTCTAAATAGGTAGAGGGCTTTTACTCTAAGGAGTGAGGGGAAGGTAATGGTGGTGGTGGTGTGGCATTTAGTGAACCACAACACCAGTAAGAGCTCACTGGAGCTCGTGCCAGAGACGAAGAAGATGACGGTGGAACAACGTGTGGGAAGGTCGATCCTCAAAACTAAGGGGGTAGAAAGACATTGGGGTGCGAAAGGAGGAGAGAGAGATAGAGGAACTTATCTAGACGATAGGGCAAGGGAATCACTCCAGCGTGACTTACCAGAGTCAAAGAAGATGAAGACCTCCGGTGATGAGAAGCGACAACGACAAGGGAGGAAAGAGCTCCTGCTGTGGCTGGCAAGGAGTGAAAGAGAGAAAAAGATGGTGGACCATCAAAGTTGGCTGTTGGACGACCGGGGGAGGGAGGTCGAGTGGAGTCGCCAGAGCTGAGGTCGAAGGTGGCTGGAGTTGGAGAAGAGTTGATTTTGGCCTAAACCTGGCTGAGGAAGTTGTGGGAAAATCCAAGAGCTTATATAGAGCTTAAATTTGAGCTCAATTTCGAAGAATTGGTGTGTGGGATTAGGATCTGGAAATAAGAAAATCCCACATTTTCTTTGAGTTCACTTGGGCTTTGTGCATCATAAGGAAGGTCATGATTGTGTTCAGATGGTAAAGGATCTCTTGGTGATTAATCCTTCCAATTTTGGGAGGATTTAATTACCTGTAGAAGGAGGAATCTTCAATTGAATCTAGTGCGTGCTGGGTTTAGGTTTCTATTTAGGAATCAAGCGGCAAGGGTCTTCTTATGAAGAAGATGAGAAAGTGAGCGGCCTGTTGGTAAGAAAATGTGGAACCTGGGAGCTTAGATGTGATGAACAAAGATTTTAAGGGCAAAAATGCAAACTAGGTCAAGATGAACTCTAATTGGGCCCAAATTTTGGTGTTAACCTAATTTGGACCCAAGGAATCTAATGGTGAACTTAGATTTGGGTTTTGATCATGTTTAACTGGGTAAATTACACAAGAACCAAATAAAGGTAAATTCAAAATGGTTCAAATGGTCAAAGAGAAGGAACTAAACCTCTTTGACTATTTTCAATGAATTTTAGGATGTTTATATTGAATTTATTTCTACCAGAACCCTTTTAATTTGAGTGTGGCTGATAATTAGGATTTTTAGTATTGTTTCAATCCTTGAAATGTGTGAAATCCTGATTCAGTTATTCTGAGCCCACTTCATGGTCAGAATCAGACGAGATTTTACCCTAATTTGAGTTTCTGTGCAAATTACCCAGTCAAACTTAGTCAAAACTGAAATCCAAGTTCACCATCAGATTCATTGGGTCCAGATTAGGCTAAGGCTAAAATTTGGGCCCAATCAGAGTCCATCTTGACCTAGTTTACATTCCAGTCCCTTAAATCTCTATTTCTTTCAGTCAGGCCCCCAACTTGTAGATTTACTGCATTTACCCCCTTCCTTTTGTCATCTTCTTCACCAATAAGCCCTCACCGCCTTCGTCTGAACAGAACCCTTGAACCCAACATCAGCGATCTTCAATCAGAGATTCCTCCATCAAATTGCAACGACATCCTTCCAAACTTGGAAGGATTGTTAACCAAGAGATCCTCCATTGAATGAGCATGATTTTGGCCTTCCTTATGAAGCAAGGAGCTCAGGAGAAACTCCATAACTCCACGATGAAACATAAGCCCAAATCGCAATGAAATCGCGATAATTCCTCCTAATTAAGGCATAGCCAAGCTTTATATAAGCTTTAGATCATTCGGCCGACCTCCTTAGCAAGGTTTAAGCCCAAAATCTTCATCCTCTCCTTCCTCTAGCCTTCTCCGACTGAGCTCCGGTGAGCCTCCTCAACTTTCTTCCTACAACCAGCCAACAGCCAAATTGGCTGGTCATCCTCCTTCCCTGACTTCGTCTGCTCCTTGACGGCCAACTCAGGAGCCGCCTCGACTTCTAATTCCTCGCCGTTCCCCCTCCAAAGTTTTCACCTTCTCTAGCGCCAGCAATCACACCGACACCAATTTTTCATCCCCTTCATCCCAAAGCCAGGCATACTTCTTCCTCTACCTCTCTAGATAACTCCTAACCCCTTAGCATCTCAATCATCGTACACCTGCCTCCCCCACCGTCTTCTCCAATGACGGCCACGCCTCCAGTGAGGCTACCACACTGCTACACCGCACCAATCTCCTGGTTGTCACTTCCTACACCTTCGCCACATTCACACGAACAAAAGCCCTCTCTTTATCAAGGCATCCATCCACCATACATCTCCGTCGAGCACAACACCTCTTGTGTGTCATCTCTGACCTCGGCCGCCCACCACATGCTGCCATTCACCAAATAAACCCCACCACAACACTCGTCGTGCTCCGGTGATGCTCATGAATATTCTAACTATGGCTTTAAGCCCGTATTTGTGCTTCAGGGTTCTCGTCCAAGCTCCGCTTGTCGCAGCCATCGTCACCACCTCCGTCAACCACCCTTTGTTGATCAACTCCACTGATGCCATGATCTGGATCTATGGATTAATCTTGCAAAGCCTTCTGAGCACCTAATTCAAAGAAAGAAGTAGAGCAGCTGCTTCAATTGGAGAGAAGCATCCAGCTGCATCACGCAAAGAAGGCTGCTCGTTTAGTCCCACATCGTATGTGGGAAGGCTGAAAGCAGCGTATAAGATGAAAAGGTGATGAAGGTTGTTTTCCCATGAGCAAGGGGGTCGGGTCCCCTCTCACATAATCTGCGCACCCTCGCCCGTGCACACATGCACACGGGCCTAGACCTTTGACCCATATACCCAGTTACCCGATTATCCCTAAACCTAGTTCTAGAAGAAAGAGAAAGGAAAAGCTAAGGAGGAGGGGGGAGGGTTTTGCTCCAGGGCCCGATGCCTAGAGATGAGTGCATGCATGCCTAACACTTAGGCATCTTTGAGGCATTGTGCATTGGCTTTGTATTGTCTTGTTGTCTTGTGTTATGATTACTTAAGTCGTCTGGGGTTATACCCAACATCTCATATTGGTCGAGGCACTGTGGAGTCATTTGATATCTATTCTGGTGTAGCTTATTGAGATATATGTGGTTCTGAACACTGTTGGGAAATTTGAATTGAGGGATGTATGCTTAAGTTGAAGGAGCTAAGTAGTGATCTAAATCACCATTATTTTTAGGGTTTTCTTCTATTCTTTTTATGTCGTTGTCCTTGAGATACATTGGTTTATCATTGAATATATTTCTGAGTAGTTGATTCATTGAATATATTTAATTATGATTCATTGATTGTGCTCACTATTCCTATATTATGATTAATGTGTGAATTCTATATTTTCTCCTTACGAACAACCTCGGACTCACATTATTTTCGAGCTTTGTAAATTTAAATGTTGTTGAGTTTTCGTTGAATATACTATAACGCATATATTTCTTACTTCGATGCAAAATGCATGCAACATTTTGGCACCGTTACTAGGGAGCAACGTGCAATTCATCACTAATCGTATCTTATCTGATTGAACTTATTACTAACTTGCCCTATCTGTTTTGCTTATGATTTTGCGAGACACATCACGAGAAGATCTTCCATGCAATCAACCACTCCAGGGGCAAGTAAAATTTCTCTTCTTCCCTAATCAACCTCTTAATCCTAGGAAAGAGAAAAAGGAAACAAATGAATTAGGATTCACTTGCCTTATTTTTGTGGTAATCACCATTTAAAGGCAAAGTTTCCTGATTTACGAACTTGATTTATATCTGATTGAAGTGAGACAATTTGATTAGAGATCCCCATCTTGATTTATTGTACCTATTAGGGATTTATGCTTAAATTCTAAACATCTTGGGCTACTTACTTTCTTGTTTGAGTCCAAGGTGTTACATTTGAGATCAAATTGGACTTGGAAATAGAGTCAATTAGGGTTTCCACTTTAGGGTTGTGAAGTGTTAATACACACTTGCATGCATTACAGGAAATTAACCTTCCCGCATTTGTGTTCTACCCAAGGGCTTGTTTGAAAAGATCTATTCCAGAAAACCCTAAAATCAAGGCTTTAAATTCACTTGAACCTTAAAATTTGGACTTAATAACCTGAAAGTCAATTCAGGGAGATTTTGGGTCTTGACCCAAATCTCATCCTCAATCTTTAGGGCAAGTTAGGTAAAGTTGGTCCACTTTTTGGGTCAACCAACCTCCGAATTAGGTCACAAATTGAATCAACTTCTAATCAAGTGAAATTCAAGGAACAAATTAGGACTAAAATTGGTAGACTTAAGGTCTCAATTCATACATTCCAGTCTACTTGGATTCTCAGTGACAAGGAACGTCAAGTGACGGAAATCCTGTAACTTGTGGGGAAGCTCTACTGTGTAGGAGTCTTTGCGAGGTTCTCCCTTACTGGCTACCCAAGTAATTCTCGGGTGTGTGGATTTCTGATTTAGAGATATCATTCGCCTCAAAACAGCCTTAGTTATCCAAAAATCTTTGGGTGCTTTAATTGAGTCCAATTCACACCCAGTCCCTCATCTATTCTATAGTGCATATACACAGGAAAGGTCCTTGGTTTAACCTAAAGGCCTCCATTAGAGTTGATCTTCTTGGGGAAATTCTGATCTGGTCTAATCAATTCAATCTGGATCTGAATTTGATCTACATCCTGATTCACCACCTGATTTGAAAGTGCAACCTAACAAGATAGGAAGAATATTTAGGAAACCTGAATCCCAAATGAGCATCAAGGAAAAAATGATCGAGGTTGCTCCTAAACATCATGATGAGTATTACAAAACCTCAGATCCATTTAGTAGAGTTTAGGTTAATGTATCAGAAACAACAACCTTCATTGTGAACCATGCCCAACTAATGTTGACACAAACGATAAATGGTTCAACCCAGGATATTCTCATGACAGGATACATTGAATCAGAGAATTGCATAATTTTGAGTATCTCTAATGTCTGACAAATCCAGTACTTTGGGAAATGCACCAAGATGACCTTGAGAAGTAGGAGAATCTGATAAATCTATTGAAATAGGCCATCAATCAAAAATACCCATATATCCCTTTAGAAATTGATGAAACATCTTGGAGCAAGGTTGAAGATTAATGTGATTTCCCAGAGCCTAGGTTCGAAAATCAAGGTTGTTGTGGACCCCCAACCTAAATGGAATCCAATTCAAACTTTGTGCAGAACGACATACCTGATCAAAATATGGGTTGGGAGGATCCAATTGCAGGTGTTCTCAATTTTGAACTAGCCCCAGAGAGCCATGAAGTTGGCCATCATGCCCTGATTTCCCAAAAACCTGTAGTGAGCTTGACTCAGAACCTCTCGATGATGTAATTCCAGCACCTTATCCTATTAAGGTAACCCTCGAGAGTGATTCTGACATCCCAATTCCTAACCCTAACCTAGAATCTATATTTGAGCCTATTTGGGATGATCATAAGGCCCAATGTGATGACAATCAGATTTTAGAACTAAACTGTGATTCTGGGCCTATATTTGATTATTGTACCTCTCCAAACTCCTCATAAGAAAAAATTGATTTATCGAAAGTCACACCAATTTACGATAAAGAAATAGAGGAGTTGGAAGAGTTGGAATTTGATTGGTCTACCCTAGGAGCCTAGAACCCGAGCCTTTGCCTAATAAGGACACAACTTTGAGCTCGGAATTTGAAATTAGGTTAGATCCAAGTCAAGTTGTTGATTTCATGAAGCATGATTTATTCAATGGTGGAAATCTAGATCATGAATCAGGTTCAGAAACTGATTTTCGTAGGTTCTCCGATGATTTTGAATCATACTCTCATTTCCAAGAACCTTTATTTCCAGATGATTATGAGCCAGTTTATGACCTCAGCATCCATGACCCATTCTTTGATTCCGATGCTGAGGCGACTGATTTGCCACACCTCATTCAGAGCCTTTCAAATCCGATCCCAACCCCAACCCGCCACTGGAATCAATTTCTACTCTAACTCACCTCTCTTTGATCCGGTTGCATATGATTTGCCACCATCTTTTGATCAGGAATCAGACATTGATCAAACTAAGAATCATGTCTTATCCTTCTCTGATCTCACCCATAGGGTTCCTACATTTTCCACAGATCCATTATCTTTTGAGGGCCCCTACTCTGATCAAGCTGAACAGGTTCAGCCAAACCCTAGATTCTCACTTCCATATCCTTTTGAGCCACAGCCTCTGGTGGGCTCCACACTTATTGATTCGCATCCATCAACCCACCAGATTGATTGGGTTTGGTCTGCATTATCAGCCTGTTGATCTAAGCAAGCACCTGGTTGGGCTAACCAAGCTACTCATCAAGATACTTGTTCTACAAAATTTCTCTAATTTGACCACTCCTCCTTGACCACCTTCTGCTTAGTTGAAGGCATTAAATTTAGTGCTTAATGAGAGGCAACCCATCATTCCAAAAACTCGAGACCCTTCTTACCATCTTTTGAGCTACACTCCTATTGTACTTGAGAGTTAAACTTTGGAACATCTGACTCCACATTTGGTACTCGTATCAAAGCTTGAAATCTTCCACAACAGTCATCCAGACCCGTTCACCCACCTTGTGACCCTGTTCTAAAGTGTGAACCAAGCTGATTTTGTACCCTCCTAATTTACAATGATGACATTGCAAAACTTATACATGGGGGGTGTATAAGTGCAAACAAATGGAAATTTCATTCTTTGAGGGGTTCTCACAAAAAAAATACATATTGAAAAAAAAATGGGGGAGGAAACTTTTGAAAAAATTGATTGAGAAATCTTTCTTGAGGAGGAAAAGTGGAGGAAATACAAAATGTCAAAAAAGAGCAAAATCAAAAAGAAATGATAGTCATAGCAATTGATCATGGAATTTACTTAAGTTCTAAACCAAATCAAAAGAAAGATTAAGTCTTGAAATGCTAAAGACAAGGAGATTAGTATGAGTGTTGATCTTAAGCCTCTTGGGCTTATTTTAGGGCTTAAACACTCAAGTATTTGTTATGATCCAAATTAGTCCTCAAGAGGTTGAGGAAAGTACGAAGCTGATGTATTAAGTCTAAGGCTTAGGAATTATTCGGCCCCATTGCTTGCCCTTTTGTTTGTGGGACTGGTAACCTAAGCACCCAAAATCCACACACTAGTCTGGTTCAGTGCGCTTAATAAAGAAATCATGCCAAAAGTGTTCTATTCTGAGTAAATCGTCTTGAAAATCTAGCTTAAGAGTGGCTCGAAAACACAAATTGATTGGACGAGTTCCCGCACGGAGAGGTGGAAAAATTTCCCTCGAAGATGCGCATTAACATATCGTCTCCTCGGTGCTTGTCTCCTAAGATATCTAAATATCCTACCAGGGGCATGTAAGCACCTTGTGCTGGTTCAAGTGCCATGGGTAGCACTATCTCGAAGTGTCGGAATCCAGGAGTTCTGGGGGTTGCCATGGGAGGTGCTATCCCGAAGCATCGATTGCCAGGGACTCTTCGAGGATTGATGGTGGGGATAAGGAATCTAATATAGACCGTGTTTAGGCCAATTCAAGGCTGGATCTAGGGAAATATAAAAGGAAAAGAGCGAAAACTCTCCAAATGAAAAAATATTTCTCCATCTCTCTTATCAAAACATATTGGGAAACTAAACTTGGACACGATACATCTAACGCATGGGTGCTTTAACCACTGGGGTCAACAAACCTCTGAGTAATTTTTGCAGGCCTTAGAAACCTTCGTGGAAGACCCAGGCTGAAATTGGTCAGGTCTGGATCTTGGCTAGTACTTTAGTACCTCTAGGCCTACTATTAGCATTCTAATCTAATTTCTAGAGAATGGCACAAATCAGGCATTTGAACATCAAGGCATGGTCTAGAGATCTAATTGTTTCCATAAGATTTTGTTAGGGACTAGAAATAGGCATGGGGGTATGATGGTAACACCATCATTAGCCATAACTGACTTAAATTAGTTGAAATCAAGTGACAAATACTCCTACATGATCGCCTAAGGATTGTAATTCCATGCAAACCCATTTTGGGAAGAAAAATTAAAAAGGCTAAATCTGCAGTTTTAACATCACATCATAAATGCAAAATAACTATGGGATTTTTCAAGGGTTAATTGAAGGTCAAATGAGCATTAAAGTCCAAAGAGTGGGTCCACATAAACAGAAATAGGGTTTCACGCATTCCGAGAACTAAATCAGAACACAAAACCTAATTTCAGACCTACTTAAATTAAAGAGGTTTTGGTTAGGATAAAATTCATCTAAACAACCCAAAATTCATATAAAAATATTCTAAGAGGTTTGGTATCCTTGATTTGACCATCTGAACCCATTTTGACTTTGAATAGTCTTAGATAGGATTTTGCCCTAATTTGGGTTTATGTGCAAATTATCCAATCAAACGCAATCAAAACTGAAATCCAAGTTCACCATCATATTCCTTAGGTCCAAATTAGGCTAAGGCCAAAATTTTGGCCCAATCAGAGTCCATCTTGACCAAGTTTTCATTACAGTCCCTTAAATCTCTATTTCTTTCAATCAGGACCCCAACTTTTAGATTATTGCATTTAAGCCCCTACCTTTTGTCATCTTCTTCACCAATAAGCCCTAGCCACCATCTTCTGAATAGAACCCTTGAACCCAACATCAGTGATCTTCAATCAGAGATTCCTCCATCAAATTGCAACGAAATCCTTCCAAACTTGGAAGGATTGTTAACCAAGAGATCCTCCATCAAATGGGCACTATCTTGGCCTTCATTATGAAGCAAGGAGCTCAGGAGAAACTCCAAAACTCCATGATGAGACCTAAGCCCAAATCGTAATGAAATTGCATCCTCCGGCCGTCTTCGATCGAGCTCTGGCAAGCCTCCTCAACTTTCTTCCTATAGCCAGCCAACAACCAAATTGGCTGGACATCCTCCTTCCCCGACTTCGTCTGCTCCTCGATGGCCAACTCAAGGGTCGCCTCGACCTCTTCTTCCTCGTCGTTCCCTCTTTGGAGTTTTCACCTTCTTCGGCACTAGCAACCACACCGACACAAATTCCTCATCCCCTTCATCCCTTAGCTAGGCATACTTCTTCCTCTACCTCTCTAGATAACGCCTAGCCCCTTAACGTCTCAATCCGATCACCGTACACCTACCTCCCCCACCGTCTTCTCCAACAATGGTTCCTACATCTTCACCACATTCACCCAAACAAAATCCCTCCCTTTATCAAGGCATTCATCCACCATACACCCCTGTCGAACACAACACCTCCTACGCGTCATCTCCGACCTCGGCCGCCTACCACATGTTGCCATTCACCGAATAAACCCCACCACGACACTCACTGTGCTTCGGCGACGCTCATGAATGTTCTAACTAGGGCTTTAAGCCCGTATTTGTGTTTCAAGGTTCTCGTCGAAGCTCCGCCTGTCACAGCTGTCATCACCACCTCCGTTAACCACCCTCTGTTGACCAACTCCACTGATGCCACGACCTGGAGCTGCGGATTAATCTTGCCAAGCCTTCTGAGCTCCGAATTCAAAGAAAGAAGCAGAGCAGTTGCTTCAATTGGAGAGAAGCATCCAGCCGCATTATGTGAAGAAGGCTACTCGTTTAGTCCCACATTGTATGTGGGAAGGCCGAAAGCAGTGTATAAGATGAAAAGGTGATGAAGGTTGTTTGCCCATGAGCACGGGAATCGGGTCCCCTCTCACATAGCCTACGCACCCTCGCCCGTGCACACATGCACACGGGCCTGGACCTCTGACCCATATACCCAGTTACCCGATTAGCCTTAAACCTAGTTCGGGAAGAAAGAGAAAGGAAAAGCTAAGGAGGAAGGAGGAGGGTTTTACTCCAGGGCCCGATTCCTTGAGATGAGTGCATGCATGCCTAACACTTAGGCATCTTTCAGGCATTGTGCACTGGCTTTGTATTATCTTGGTGTCTTGTGTTATGATCACTTAAGTCGTCTGGGGTTATACCCGACATCTCATATTGGTTGAGGCACTGTGGAGTCATTTGATATCTATTCTGGCGTGGCTTATTGAGATATGTGGTTCTGAACATTGTCGGGAAATTTGAATTGAGGGATGTCTGCTTAAGTTGAAGGAGCTAAGTAGTGATCTAAATCACCATTATTTTTGGGGTTTTTTTCTATTATTTTTATCCCGTTGTCCTTGAGATACAATGTTTATCATTGAATATATTTCAAAGTAGTTTATTCATTGAATATCTTTAATCATGATTCATTGATTGTGCTCACTATTCCTATATTATGATTAGTGCGTGAATTCCATATTTACTCTTTATGAATGACCTCGGACTTACATTGTTTTCAAGCTTTATAAATTTAAATGCTATTGCATTTTCGTTGACTATACTACGACGCATATATTTCTTAATTCGACACAAAATGCATGCAACATTTTGATAGGATATTTAGATATCCTTTGAGACAAGCACCGAGGAGATGATATGTTATAATGCATTTTCAAGGGGAGTATTTTCATTTCGCCTCTCTGCGCCGACAACTCATCCAATCAACTTGTGTCTTCGAGTCGCTCCTAAGCCGAATCTTCAAAAAAACATTTTCAGAACAGAGCACTTTTTTGTATTATTATTTGTTAAGTGCACTAAACCAAACTGGTGTGTGATTTTTAGGTGCCTAGGTTACCAAGTCATGCAAACCAAAGGGCAGGCAATGGGGCCGAATAATCCATAATCCTTAGACTTAATACATCAACCTCGCAACTTCATCAACCTCTTGAAGAATAGTCCATATCTTAACAAGTACGTGAGTGTTTAAGCCCTGGAATGGGCCCAAGAGTCCTAAGGTCGGTATCCATCATTTATCTCCTAAGATTTAGCACTTCAGGTCTCAATTCATCATCCGATCCAGTCTAAAACTTAGGTAAGTTCCATAATCAATTATAGGGACTGATCATAAATTTTCCTTTGTTTGCTCCTTTTTTCTCTATTTTCCTTTCCTTCACTTTTTCTTCCTCAACTCTGATCTTTCAATTCAGCTCTCCTTTCATCTCTCTTTAAGACATCCTCCAAATGCCGGATGACTTGCCTCTCCACGCTAAGCCCCTTGCCCAAACTGCCTTACCTGCCCTGATGGGAACACCATCATGAGCCCTAACTAGCTCATTTTTGACTCATAAAAGAGAACAAAAGCTCCTACATAACCAACTAGAGGTCCTAATTCATGAATAACCATTCTGAGAGAAAAGCAAGAAATAAGGGGTAAAACTGTAATTCTACCATTGCAATACAAAAATGGGATTTCTCATGGGCTAAACATAGGTCAAATGGTTATAATAAGATAAAAAGTGGGTTGGTTCAAACAGAAAAGGATTCATGTAAATTCTAGGAATTAAATGACTTCTTGTAACCCTAAAATAGACCCACTTAATTTAACAAGGTTCTGGTTAGGATAAAATTCACCTAAATCCTCTAAAAATCATGGAAAAATACTCTCTAGGGTTTATAACCTTCAATTTGGCCCTTAGAACCTATTTTGACCTAAATTGGGGTCTCAGCCAAATATTTACCCTAAATTAGATTTTTGTGTAAATTGCTCAGACAAATGTGGTCAAACCTAAAATCCAACTTCACCATTGGATTCCGTAGGTCCAAATTATGTTTGTACCAAAATTTGGACCTAAGGGGAATTCACCTTGGCCTACTTTGCAAACAGATCCAGTCTAATTACATTCTACCCCTATATTTTGAAAACTTCTACAGAGACCCCCTATCTTTATCTTCGTTCTTTGCAAGTAGGTCCCTCCACCATTATAGCAGAGAGAATCCTACTCCGACGAGGTTTCGAGGGAAAGATCTCTCCGATTTCTCAGAGAATCCCCTTCAAAATTGAAAGGGAGATTCTCTGAGAAATCTCGTCTAGTTTGAACATAATCAGAGGCCCTATTTGGCACCATATCTCTCATGCGAATGCATGAGAGATTCAGGTCTCCTTCAACCTTCCATCTCCGGTGAGCCAACTGTGCTTGGAATCTTGGCTTCCAAGCATAAATCCTTCCTCCAGGGCCTATAAAAGCATACCCAAAATCCCTCTGCATCTCCCACGCTTGAAATTAGCCAGAGAATCCCTCTATTTCATCTCTTCCCCCTCCGGCCAGTGACTCAGCAAGCTCTAGCGACCCCCCTCTCTTTCCCTCTTCGCCCACCCACAGTACCAGTGGCAGGGTTCTCTTCCTCTTGTTCATCCGCGTCGCGCCGCACCTGCCGATGCCTCTACAACCCCTTCGTCATCATCGTCCTCCCCCCACTGAGTGTTTCGTCTTCGGCGACATCAATACGAGCCGGCCGCCATCTCTGCCTCCCCCTTCATCTATCTACACCCAACTAAGTCCTCTCTATGTTCTAATCATTTTTCTCTATTTATTTCTTAAAAACAAGCATCGACGCACGCAACCACCATCACCTTCTTCATCTCTGGCCAAACCTCCGGTGAGGCATCCTCGTCGCTCCACACCTCCATCCGCCTCGCCAACCACCCCATAAGCATCACAACACCTCCCTGATCCTAAACCCTTACTCCACTCACCGTGCCACGCCCCCAAAACACCCCCCGAACACACCCACTCTCATGCACACAGGGTGCCCTCGGCACGCACACTCCGGCCACCCCACGCCATGCCGACCCTCGCACTACGTTCGCCGTGTTTAGGTGAAACTATCTGAGCTTTCTGACAGGGCCGCGAGGCCATTTTCGTGTTGACAGGTTCAGAGGCCTGCCACCATTGAAGCAAGCAAGCAGCTAGCTTGCAAGCTCATTCCAGGTCTCCTCGCTCCAGGCTACGAGTCCCAGGGTGTGCGGACTCCTCTCGTGCACAACTCCAAACGAGCAATTGGCTTCGAAGACCCCAGTAGCTGTTGCAATCAAGGGAAGCCTCCTGCTGTTGACGCATGCGAAGGAAGGTAGGACGTTTAGTCCCAATTCGAAAGCTGTTGAGTGGGCTCAGCGGAATAAGAGGAAAAAGTGGAGTAGCCTCTTCACCTCCTGACCACGGGGTGAGGTCCCACTCACCTATCACTACCTCGTATGTGACCTAATCCCTATGGACCTAGCCTAACCCATATACCCGACCTGCACTCCTCACCCACTACCGCACGTTGGTGGGCCTGGTCCTAGGCACGTACCCGACCCGATTACCCGAGAAGCAGCTCTGGGAGAGCGAGCCTAAGAGACAAAGAGGAAGAGAGATCATGGGGGTAGGTAGGGGTAGGTTTTTCTCTCACAGGAAAGAAGAAGAAGAAGAAGCCAAGGAAGAAGAGGGCAGAAGCCAGAGAAGCTAAGGGGGGAGAAGGCAAGGACTGAAGAGGAAGAAGCTGAAGGCTGAAGTGCTAAAGAAAGAGAAAGAGAAAGAGAAGGAATTGAAGGCAGAGGAAAGAGGAGTAGCAGAGAAAGTGAAGAAGAAAGAGAATAAGCCAAAGGCAAAAGAAGCAAAGGCACAGGCACGAAGAAAAGAAAGAAAGAAGAAGGAAGGAGGCGGCCAGAGACAGAGATCAGAGAAAAAGAGAAGAGAAGCAGCACTGTAGCAGCCTAAATCAGACGTCCATTTTTGTGCTTTCTTTATATCCATTGATATTCAGTGTTTACATTTACATTCTTGCACTACAACTCTGATTTTCATTGCATATTATATTCAATTTTAAAGTTGTGCTCTTGATTTTTAAACCCCAATTTGCTCCCTGTGTTTGACCTCGGACTTAAAACTTCGAGTAATAAAATCTATTTATTTTGGAGCGATTTCAACTATACTATGACGCATCGATTTTAAAACATTAATCTCGCCCATTAAACATTTTGGCGCCGTTGTTGAGGAGCAATTGGCGATTTAGAAATCTCGATCACAATTTTTGATTTGGCACTAACTTGATATATCTCTTTTGTTGTGATTGTTTCAAGGGAAAAGATTCAAAAGAAGACGGCCGCACAACAAGCACACCCGGGGCAGGTAATCTCTGATTAGCCCTTTCTCTTAAGCCCCTCATTCTGAAAAGGAGAAACAAGATAAAAATCAATTAGGGCTACCTGCTTTCCATCTTTAGCTAAGTCACTAAAGTTGCCCGATTTTGATTTCAACAACAAATATTGATTTGTGCATCCATTTAAGGTAACTAGGGCTACCACCTTCTTGATTGAGCCTAGATAACATATTTTTGACAACTAAATTGGACCAAAATTAGAGTCAAATTAAGGATTCCAATTTAGGATTTTAGAGACATCTTTCTCAGCAAGAATCAACTATTCCAAAAAGAGGTGTGCCTAAACCTTGATTGAAAAGACTTATTCAAGAGAAGCCCTAAAATTCAAGCTCTTAATTTCACTTGAATCCTAAAAGAAAGGACCAAAAGCTTTTCAAAGGACAAATAGGTGAAGTTGTCCTCTTGTTGGGTCAACCAACCTTAAAATTAGGTCACTTTTGCACTCAATACATCTAAAGTTCAAGTGGAATCCTATGCACCTTTGTTCTTAAATAAAAGTGGTAGACTTAAGAGGTCAAAGTCTCCATTTTGGTCAACCTGGAATCTCAGTTACAAAAGAGGTCGGGTGCGGGAAATCCTATAACTCGTGTGAATGCTCTACCATGTAGGGATCTTTGTGGAACTCTCCCTCTTTGGCTGCCCAGGTATTTCTCAGGTGGACGACTTTCTGACTAAGGGGTATCATCCACCCCAAACCTCCATAGTCATCCAAATTTTTGGGTGTCCTGAGTGGATCCAGCACATTCTAATCTCGTCCAAATCATCCGTGCATGTTCTGTAGGAGGTCCTTAAGACCTCCTTTAGCGATTCACTCCCGCTGAGGCCAAGCCTCGACGTCCGTGTTTGTGCAGCAACCCCACCACATAGACATCTCTGATTCATCAGAACCAAATTCTCCTTCTTCCATCATCATGGCACAACCAGTAGAAGAAGAGAATAATCTTGAAAACCAACTCCAGCACCTAAATGATCTATTTCAAGCCTTTGTAAACTTGCTATAGCGTCCTATGATGCGAGATCACTACAATCCCGCTGCGGAGGCGATTGAACCTCGAGTCCAAATCCCGGCTGGAGGTCCTGATTCTGAACTCAAGTCCAACATGATTCATGCTATTCCAAAGTTTCATGGGCTTAATTCTGAGGATCCCTTCCAACACATCAAACAACTCAAACATCTGGCCCAGACCTTCGGGTCAGATGTCCAAAATCAGGATATTCTTCTTATGAAGATGTATTCCTTCTCTCTCATGGACATGGCAGCTCATTGGTATCAGACTCAAACGCATCCAATCAACACATGGGTTGAACTGCAATCCGAATTCTTGAAAAAGTTCTTCCCAGTTGGTCGAACGAATGCCTTACGCCACCAGATCACACACTTCACCCAGCAATCTGGAGAACCTCGACATGAAGCATGGGACCGTTTCTTGGATCTTATGCGAAAGTGTCCCCATCACGGAGTTCCTAAATGGGAACAAGTCCAGTCTTTTTACTAGGGACTCCGTGAAGACATCCGCTTATTCGTCAATGCAACCTGTGGAGGAAATATCATGGGTCAACACGAAGACACTGTGTGGGAGATTCTCGAGAATATGTGCGAGAACTCCATCAATAATGGCTCCATGGGCTTAGTCGACTTGACGAATGCCTGCGCATCGACGAATCCAAGGGGAGCACATGAGACGCAGGGCCTGTCTGCATCTGTCGACTTGGAACTGATGGCCAGTCGGTTGGACAAGGTCTCTATCATCGAGAAGAAGGTGGATGAGTTGACTCGACATTTGCGGCGAGACACCTCTACGCAAAACCCATTTGCACAGTCACCTCTTAGGAGAGAAGCTGTGCATAACATCTATCACCAATCTTCTCAGGGGATGGACCCATATCCACCCCCATCTGACTTTAGGACCGGAGGAAATTCCGATCCAACCTACTCTAGTTGGTGGAACTCTAAACCCTCGTATTCTGACTTTCCTGAGACTCCTTAGACCTACGAGGACCTCAATGCAATCCAGAATGACCCATTCTCTAACACCTATAACTCTGGATGGAGGAATCATCCCAACTTCCTGTGGGCGGGAAATAATCAGAATCAAAGACCACCATATCAACTTCGTCCACAAGCCCCTCGTCCATATCAGCCACCTCAGCCTCGGCCCAACCCCACCTATCAATCTGGGCCAACCCAAATAGATCAAATGACTCTTATCCTTCAAACTCTGGCTAACATTCAGAAGACAAATGCAGCTATGCAAAAATAGCACAAGGACGAGATCACAGAGGTTCGCAATCAATTCGCCCAGATGGCGAATTCCCACCAACCTGGCATACTCCCTTCACAACCTCTGTTGAATCCAAATAACGTGCTGAACCAGAGGCACGTTATGAACCCAAATTCGGGCCAAGCTCACATGATTTATCAAGCCCCTTCTGTTCGATCACCCGACGGGATGGAAGCTTCAACATCATATGCGGGATTTCAGCAGTGGCCACCCATTTTACCAACCCGAAACCAAAACCAGGCAGGACTAAATTCTGTAACAACCCTTAGTGGTAGAGCTACATAAGTCCCACCTTATCCAAGCCACTTTCAACCTTGTAGTAACCCAAGCCCTAGGATAGTTATCCAGGACACCCCTATCCCAGATCAAGAACCCAGACCTATTCTAGAGGAACCAACCAAGGTTCCATTTCCTGAGGCCTTGACCAAGGGAAAGAGGACAAACAAACCCGTGGCTCCTAAGGAGGATCTGGTCAAGCTCTTTGAATAGGTCCATATAAATATCCCCTTGATGGACACGATTTCTGAAGGATGTGTGTACACCCAAGAGTAAGCCGCGAACCAAAAGTGGGAGTCTGATCGTACTGTCAGAGCAAGCCAGCTTTGTAATTTTGAGCAAACTCCCACCTAAGGCAAAAGACCCAGGTACTCCCCTGATTTCATGTACCATTGGTGATACCCAATTCGACAGAGCTTTATTAGATTTAGGTGCCTCCATAAACCTAATACCTACATACCTCCTTGACCACCTTGAAGAATCTGAGCTTAAACCAACAGAGGTGACATTGCAGTTGGCTGACCGATCTATTAAGTCACCTAAAGGAGTACTCGAGGATGTCATCGTTAGGGTATGGGATTTCTATTTCCTGGTGGATTTTGTAGTCTTAGATATGGATGCTCCAGAAAACCCAGGGGATATACCAATTATACTAGGGAGACCCTTTCTGGACACTGCTAGAGCCAATATAAATTGTGAGGAGGGCCAAATTGAACTAAGATTCAGGAGCCAAACACTGAAAATTGACATCTTTAAGGCCCAACAAGGGATTAATTGTGGTGTTATAGAATAGATATGTGATATCAAGGCCATGGTTGATGAACAATATATTGAGGACAACCTGATTACTTCCGATCAACCATAAGAGGATCAAAATCCGCAATCAGAGGAGTCCGAATCTGACTTACATACGCCCATAACTCCTCCCCTTATTCCTAACACACACCCTAAACCGCCCGCTGCTACTAATAACCCCGTTCTGGAACTCAAGCCTCTACCCGACCATCTAAAGTACGTCTTTTTGGATTCCAATCAGGCGTTTCCTGTGATTATCAACTCCAGACTCACACCTGACTAGGAATCTCGTCTGATTACTGTTCTCCAGCAACATCGTAGAGCCATTGGATGGACTCTCGATGATTTGACTGGTATCAGCCCCTCTTATTGCACACACCATATCTACACCGAAGAGGGCACACGACCTCGTGAAATGCATAGCCGTTTGAATCCTAATCTGTAGGAGGTCGTGAAAAAGGAGATCATCAAGTGGTTAGATGCAGGGATCATCTACCCAATCTCGGACAGTCGGTGGGTGAGTCCAATCTAGGTTGTGCCTAAGAAGGCAGGACTCACCGTGATCATGACTAAAATCGGAGAAGTCATACCGACCCGTGTAGCGAACTCGTGGAGAGTCTGCATTGATTACAGAAGACTCAATCCTCCACAAAGAAGGATCATTTCCCACTACCGTTTATTGATCATATCCTCGAGAGACTAGCGGGAAATAGGTTCTTCTACTTTTTGGACGGGTACTCCAGTTATAACCAGGTGGCAATCCATCCTGAGGACCAAGAAAAGACCACTTTCACCTGCCCCTTTGGGACGTACGCGTTCCGAAGGATGCCGTTCAGTCTCTGCAATGTACCTGCTACTCTTCAGTGATGAATGCTTGCCATATTCTCAGATATGGTAGGTGATTATTTGAAAGTCTTCATGGATGACTTTTCAGTATTCGAAGAATCATTTGACTATTGTCTCCTGCACTTGGTCTAGATCCTCAGGCGGTGCTTTAACGTGAATCTGGTTCTTTCCTAGGAAAAGAGTCATTTCATGGTGCCTAAAGGAATTGTCCTGGGACATCTCATTTCAAAAAATGGCATCCAGATCGATCGAGCCAAGGTGAACTTGATTTCCAAACGCCCCATGCCTAGCTCGATAAAGGACATCCGATCTTTTCTGAGGTATGTTGATTTTTACCGTCGATTCATTCCTGATTTCTTAAAGATCACGTGCCCCCTGACCACTCTACTTTCTAAGGATGTACCTTTCAAAATCTCCAAGGAATGCACTCAAGCATTTGAAATCCTCCGTGATCGAGTTACCCAAGCCCCGATCCTACAGTCCCCTGATTGATCTCAACCCTTTGAGATCATGTGCGATGCATCTAATTTCGCTGTAGGAGCGGTACTCGGGTAGAAAATTGATCGGAAACCCGTGGTCATCTACTACGCTAGCAAGACACTTGAGGAGGCGCAGCGTAACTATACAGTTACTGAGAAAGAGCTGTTAGTCGTAGTATTTGCCCTGAAAAAATTCAGATCTTATCTCTTGGGTTCCCGTGTTATCATTTACTCGGATTACACAACTATGAGGCATCTCCTTGTGAAGGATGTGAAACCTCGATTAATCCACTGGATTTTGCTATTGCAAGAGTTTGACCTCGAGATTCGTGACAAAGTGGGAAAACAGAACGTGGTAGCTGATCACTTGTCCCGCCTTCCTTCTAAGATCATCGACCCTTCTGGACCCATCACAGAACATTTTCCTGATGAGCACCTCCTGACTATCAATATTGGACTTCCATGGTTTGCTGATATAGTAAACTACTTGGCATCACATCAGATCCCATCCGATTGGTAGAAGGCCAAGAAGGACAAACTGCTTTCCGATGCCAAGTATTACTTCTAGGAAGACCCATATCTTTTCCACAATGGTGTTGATCAGATCATTCGAAGATGTGTAGCAAAAGCAAAAATTCAAGACATATTATCTTTCTACCATGACTAGGCATGCGGTGGACATTTTTTAGGTCATAAAATCGCAGCGAAAGTCCTCCAGTGCGGCTTCTATTGGCCCACGATTTTCAAAGACACGTACAATCACTGTAGGGTATGCACTCATTGCCAGAACTTAGGCAACATGAGCCATCGTGATATGATGCCCTTACAGCCGATTCTTGTATGTGAAATCTTCGACATGTGGGGGATTGATTTTATGGGACCCTTCTGTTGAAAGCCTACGAGTTGCTACGCTAACGTGTTTGGTTTTGAAAACCTTTCGTTGTAGTATGAAAGCGAAGAACTCATGCTCAACAAATAAAATTTATACCGGAATCGAAATCTAGGGTCAAACTCAAGGAGGCGGATGTTTGATTTAAAAACACGCATTTGTTTTATTTGTCACGAAGTAAATTGATTAAAACTATCTAACTATTTACAATGAATAGAAGAGAGAGAGAATGAGAGAGAGATAGAGAATATTACAAGCAAACCAAAAAGAGATGTAGAATAAACATGGAATTCATTATCAGAAGGATTGTTCATTACACTAAACATTACGACTAGAAAGCGGGAAAATGATTACACTAGTAAGTAGTAAATCTACTTTAGAAAGCAGTAAAAAGAATGGGGAGAGAGATATCCTCCTCGACGGTCGCTTGGAGGATGAGCCGGACAGGACGACGCCTGAACGACGAGGAACGGAGTAGGACGAAGGAGGACGAAGCCGGAAGAACGGGAACAGGGCAGCACGTCGTCGTCGTCGTGGGATCTGCTTCCGAAAGGGGGACGAAAATTTGACTTTATCTCGCGAGAAGCATCCCGAGTGTGGGACAAGCTTCTCTTGAGCTTTGGAGAGGGAGAGAAGAGAAGGAAGGGATGAGAATTTCATATGGAGGGGGTCTCCTTTTATAGTTGCAAGGAGTGAGGGCAATTTGGTCATTTAAATCTCAAAACATTAAATAAGGGGACTTTAGTGACGGATAAAACTGTCGCTAAAGCCCCATCATGGGCAACCTGTGGCAGAACGTGCGCGCCCACTTGCCTGCTCGTGCATGTAACGTGCATTCACATACTGCCGATCTCAGCTGTCCAATCGTAAGATTTATCTCGTGCCTCCGCCTGCCTCCTTCTGCGTGCTCACCCGCGTGCGATCCCGTATCACACGTGGGCATGCGATATGGCGTGAAATAGATTGAGCGCACGCAACCGCTCGATCGTGATCAAGCGGTCACGGAGCCCGCTCTCCCGCGCCCAAGCAGTCGCTCGCCGCGATTCGAACGCACGCCGCTCGCTCGCGTGAGCGCGTTCACCTGCTGCGCTGTGGAGGAGAAATGGTCACACGGATGTTTTGAGGAGCGACTACCCACAGCCGTTGGATCGCGATCGTGTGGTCCAGATCTAATGCATGGTGGTCTTCAAGATCAGCTGGGTCGGTTTAGGCGGCCGAGATGGTGCCACGTGGCTCCATCTTGGCCGTCCATCTTCTGGATGATGCAGATGGTGCCACGGTTGTCGGATTGCATCGATTTTCGCGTTGTTAGGCTGCAATCGTCGATCCGAATCCATCCATGCGGTCGGATTTGTCGTTTGAAGTGTGAATTCACACCATCTTGGCCCTTGATCTTCTAGGGTTCCCCGATCTCTATCTGATGCTACAGATGTCTGATTAGGGCAATCTTGGAGTCGTTGAACTCCAATCGTCGCCCTGATCACATCTGTACAATTGGATCTTTGATCTGAGGCCCCAATAAAAAGTTTGCCCTGTCCATGAACATAAAAGGAGACAATTAACCTCCATTTTATTCAAACTAATCTAAATGCAAGATGATGCATGTTATGCAATATTTATAATATGCAATGCAATCCTATGCTTAAGAACATGCACAAATAGACATCTTATGCAATGTAAACATGTTTACATCACACCCCCATGCCTATCTTTTGCTAGTCCCTAGCAAAAACTATATGCTATTTATAAAAGAATCAGGTTGGATTATTTGGGCATGAGTTATTTTCAATCATTAAAAAAATATTTACTTTGGATCTGAACTTTCAAAGACACAACAGTGCCCGAGTATCTGCCAAAATACAGATCACCTCAAGCCCTCGCCATATTCAAAGAAAAATTTCTTTTTCACTTTTTCCTCTTTTCTTTTTTTTTTGATTTTTGAATTTTAGGGTTTAGGAGTGGCTTTCTACAGCCATTCAACTCACCCAAGATTTGATGAGAATCCTAAGTTCTAAGCATCTTATTGTGAATGTGATAGACTCGTTGATTGGCAGTAAAAACGGACTTCAGATTTCTACACCTCTAGGTGACCTTAAAAAGAGAATTCTGCCTAAAGGTGTATCTTTATAACCGATAGCTTTCTCCCTACTTTTATTTTTACGGGGTCAACATAAGGATGAATCCAGTGTAAATCTCCCTGGGTTATTCTACTTCTCCGCTTCTTCCTAAGTGTTTTGGGATTTTTCAGTGCATTTATTGAGCTGGGTTCTGGACAGCCGGTCGATAAGCTGTTACCGCCAACAACTTGCCAACCATACTCGTGCGGTGAAGTGTGGTCTATTTCTTTTTTTTTATTTCCTTCTCTTTTTACCTTTCTTTTCTTTTTTTTTTAAGTAGGTGGCTTCCCTAGTCTAAGATTTACCTAAAGGCAGCAAAAAGAGAAAGGTCCTATGACTGGGCTCTGGACAACCTACCTATGGGCTGTTACCCACGATAACTTGCCAGCCATAACACCCTAGAAGGTTCATTAGCTACCCAATTTCCGTTAGAATCATCAAACAACGAATCAGTGACAAGATAGTGTGTAGATGCTTAAAACTCAAAATTCCCTCAAATCAGAGGGCAGGTTGATAAGTCGTGTACTTATCACCCAAACTTATTTACTCCAATTAAAATATAATTCAGGTTGACGAGGACTTGAAAAATAAATCCACATTTTAGTGGATACACGGGCTGATTAAGTCCAAAGACCTGAAGAGTCTTTATGTTCAGATCATAATGTAGTATTTCCTAAGATTGAAAATTTTCTTAAACCCAAGTTCTCTTTCCTAATTCCATAATTTTTTTTAAAGAAAATAAAACAAATCTACGGAGCTGACGAATAAATTCAGAGATGAATATCCACCCCCCCATGCCTATCTAATGCAATGTCCTCATTGTATTAAAAAGACATAAAACAAAGTGGAATAGAGTAGAAAGCACCTGAATTGCGTGAATGTCAGCTCCACTCCGAGATAAAAACTAAAAAGAACTGTATACGTGCTGAATTTAGTGCCTCCAGCTAGGCACACTATACAAAGAAGAGAAATAAAGAATTCACAGGTGCAAATCAGAATCAGAATAAACAGAAGAAACCTCTGACCTGTCAGCAGATGTCCACAAATGTGGACCAGATTGTGGTGCAGACCCATACCCCATAATCGAGAATATCTCAGGTTCTGGATAAAAATTACCCAAAACCTAAAATCAGTATGCAAGCGAGGTCGAGCTTGCGATTTATGAGGATGCAACCCAAGACCAAAGAGTCAGGTTACAGAGAATTCAAGCTCAAAAGGATAATCATTGAATGTGTGCTTGGGTTGGACATCCTCAGAATAAATGTCGTAAGGGTTTTGGTTTGATGATTTCTGATAAAATGGAACCCTGCGACTCAGTCTTCTATTTCCTCCGAAATTTGCTTCCTAAATCAAAATTTCCCAGCTCCTATCCTCCTCTTTCAGATTGTTAAATTCCGGAACCTCCTGCATATTAATCACCCCGTCTGAAATTTCCAAGTCTAAAAGATGTGGCTAAATCAAAATTGACTTGGTCTAGTTATCTCAAAAACAAAATCAATGATAAGCTCAATGGGGTGTAACTGACAATTAGGGCATTTGATTGAATCCTCCAGAAAATGTGATTCTGGATCCGTAATGTGAGCCCCAATAAGATCAGTTTCCTCAATTACTAGGCTATCAAATGATTTGTCAGATTCCTCAGGCCCAATTGTCTCACAGAAATCATATTCTGTAAACTCGCGTGAGACTTTGCAAATCGAATCTTTACCATTAGAATCAAAGAAATCAAGATCCATATTAATGTATGCACCAAAATCATCTATCACTTTCTGATCCATGGAGACATACGTTTCCTCGTACCCTCGCTCAGGGATCTCAGGTGAAGAAATCAAATCATCCTTAATTGGTTGCTTTAATTCAATCTGGTCAGCCTCGTAACACGTGTTCCCCCAACAGGTGCCTGAGCGGGTTCTGACATTGGCTCTCCTGAAGGGAGTTCATCCTGGGAATCATCCCACGATTGAACTAAAGGACCACAAATCTCATCCTCAATTTCGCTAACTTCCCAAGTAGAAACTCACCCAGGTTCTTATCTTTAACATCCTGGAGCCAATCCAACAAATACTTGTTCAAATCATCAATCATTTCAATCAGAGGCTCCAATCTCTCAATGCAAGGTATTGGCTAAACTTCTAAAGATTGTATGATATTCCTCAAGCTAGCCAGAACCTTATCTTGAACTTGGTTACCCTGAACCAAATGAGTTGGTTCAGGGTTGGGCGGGTTTGGGATCAATGCAGGGGAATTAACGAATTGAGATTCGTTATACCTTTCCTGATAATAGGTCATTTCGGATTGTTCAAAAGGTGGTGATGACCTAAAGGTAGTATAATCAGAGGATGGGTAAGGATCAATGTATCCTTCCTGATTGTAGATCGAATTAGGTTGTTCATGAAAGGATGGCGATCTATAATCGATGTGGCTCTAAGAAGGATAGAAATCACAATCAAAGTGTTCAGGGTTAGACCCTAAACACGGAGGTCCGGAACTGTATCCCCAATCCGAGTTATCCCAACTAACTGATGGTTGATTACAGTACGAGTCGGGATAATCGTCATGTTGAGAATAATTTAAAACAGAAGGGAAAGAGCGGGAATGCATATAATATGTGGAAGGATTCATGATAAACAGGAGGAAGAAAGGTGCCCTGCAATACAAGCAATCAAACCTGTCCTTAAGCAGGCTAGCCTAAAGACCTACAAACTCCCACAACCCGTCTTGAGATAAAGGAATGATTTGATCTACTTCTGTCTGTTCAATCCAACCAGTTAGGAGGGACTAGGGAGAAAGTTCTTCATTCGGCTTGCGCCTCCGGTAACTAGTGTACCCCCCAGCCACGATCGTTTGATTCTGCTCCCCTAGCTAGACATCAGATTGAACAATAGAAATAGACTAATCGAAAATAATCTCGTTCTGGGCTCTAAAGAGTAAGTTGAATCCTTAAGGCCAACGTCTACTCTATTTTATTTAGGGCTAGGTTTAAATGTGCTTTGGAATGTGATGGGCCCTTTATCTGGGTTATGCCCTTAATGATTGATTGATGTGTGTGTGCATGCACAACCAGTGGTTTTCAAGCAAGATTACTTTTGATGCGGTGAATTTTAGGGTTCAAATCTTGCTTAGTAGCTTTTAGGATTCAACTTTAGGTGTTTTCAAACAAGTTTTGTTGGCACACCAAGTTTTGAAAGCACAGGTGAAGTTCTTTTCCTTTGAAACTTAAAAAGAATGTGGAGTGCCTGGTAAATCCCTAAGAGTTGAACCTGATCAGCAGCTACTTCATAGTTGATTTTAATTGAAGTGGTGCGGCCCAATCAACTCAGACAATTGGCCTATTGCACCACTTAATTAGGCACACAAGTGATTACCTAATCTGATTTCTACTCAATTATGTGTTTGGATGTGTGTACTAGCTCCAAAGATCGGTTTACCGGTTGAGTTTGAAAATCAGATGAGGTTGTGTACCTCTGTGGGATTTTTTTTTACTTTTCTTTTTAAATATGGAGGTTGAGGTGAGTATAGGTGTCAAACAACAAACAATCTAACCTTAAAGTTTATAAGAACACCTAGGTTGATTGATGTTTGTGTTATTATGTGGTGAAATGAAAACTAATGGGTGAGAGGTAGGGGATAACTTACAGAACCTTCAACAGCACTTTACTCTAATCTACCATTTTTGCTTGTCTCGAAAGAGTACTTGCAATCACAATAAGAAAGGAGAGAAGTAAGGTAAATGATTTGTAAGTTATAAAATGCGAAGAAAAAACAAAGATCGTCGCCTCCCTGGCAACGGCGCCAAAATGTTGAAACGATACGAGTTGCTACGCTAACGTGTTTGGTTTTGAAAACTTGTCGTTGAAGTATGAAAGAGAAGAACTCATGTTCAACAAATAAAATTTATACCAGAATCGAAATCCCAGGTCGAACTTAGGGAGGCGGACGTTTGATTTAAAAACACACGTTTGTTTTATTTGTTACGAGTAAATTGATTAGAACTATCTAACTATTTACAATAAATAGAAGAGAGAGAGAGAGAAAATGAGAGAGAGATAGAGAATATTACAAGCAAACCAAAAAGAGATGTAGAATAAACATGGAATTCATTATCAGAAAGATTGTTCGTTACACTAAACATTACGACTAGAAAGCGGGAAAATGATTACACTAGAAAGCAGTAAATCTACTCTAGAAAGCAGTAAAAAGAATGGGGAGAGAGATATCCTCCTCATCAGTCGCTTAAAGGACAAGCCAGATGGGACGACGCCTGGATGACGGGGAATAGAGCAGGACGAAGGAGGACGAAGCGGGAATAACGGGAACGAGGAAGCACGTCGTCGTCGTCGTGGGATCCGCTTCCGAAAGGGGGACGAAAATTTGACTTTATCTTGCAAGAAGCATCCCAGGTGTGGGACAAGCTTCTCTTGAGCTTTGGAGAGGGAGAGAAGAGAAGGAAGGGATCAGAATTTCGTGTGGAGGGGGTCTCCTTTTATAGTTGCAAGGAGTGAGGGAAATTTGGTCATTTAAATCTCAAAACATTAAATAAGGGGTCTTTAGCGACGGATAAAATCGTCGCTAAAGCCCCATCGTGGGCGACGTGTGGTGGAGCGCGTGTGCCCACTCACCTGCTAGTGTATGTAACGCGCGTTCACGTACTGCCGATCTCAGGATCGAACGGCTTATCTCGCGCCTCCACCTGCCTCCTTCTGCGCGCTCGCCCGCGTGCGATCCCGCGTCACGCGCGGGCGTGCGATATGCCGTGAAATGGTTTGAGCACCCGCAGTCGCTCGATCACGATCAAGTGGTCGTGGAGCCCGCTCTCTCGTGCCCCAGTAGTCGCTCACCACGATTCGAACGCACACCGCTCGCTCGCATAAGCGCATTCACTCTCTACGCTATGGAGGAGAAATGGTCGAGCGGATGTTTTGAGGAGCGGCTGCCCACAGCCGTTGGATCACGATCATGCGGTCCAGATCTAACGCGTGGTGGTCTTCAAGATCAGCTGGGTTGGTTTGGGCGGCCAAGATGGCGCCACGTGGCGCCATCTTGGTCGTCCATCTTCTGGATGATGTAGATGGTGCCACGGTTGTCAGATTGAGTCGATTTTCGGGCCGTTAGGCTGCGATCGTCGATCCAAATCCATCCATGTGGTCGAATTTGTTGTTTGAACTGCGGATTCACACCATCTTGGCCCTTGATCTTCTAGGATTCCTCAATCTCTATCTGATGCTACAGATGTCTGATTAGGGCGATCTTGGAATCGTTGAACTCCAATTGTCACCCTGATCACATCTGTACAATTGGATCTTTGATTCGAGGCTCCTATAAAATGTTTGCCCTGTCCATGAACATAAAAGGAGATAATTAACCTCCATTTTATTCAAACTAATCTAAATGCAAGATGATGCATGTTATGCAATATTTATAGTATGCAATGCAATCCTATGTTTAAGAACATGCATAAATAGACATCTTATGCAATGTAAACATGTTTACATCACCTTTTCTGTTTCGGACGGCTTTGAGTACATTCTACTTGCTGTTGACTACATGTCCAAATGGATCAAAGCTATTCTGACCCGAACCAATGATCATAAAGTGGTTATCAAATTCATTCATCAGAACATCTTTTCACGATTTAGGATTCCACGTGCTATAATCTCTGATGGAGGGACCCATTTCACTAATGCTCAGTTCAGATTACTGATGACCAAATACGGGGTGTCACACCAAATCTCTACTCCATACAACCCCCAAACTAATGGTCTAGTTGAGCTATCAAATTGGGAGATCAAGAAAATCCTCCAGGTTACTATTCGACCTAACAGGAAGGAATGGTCATCCCGACTCTCGGAAGCTTTGTGGGCTTATAGGACCGCCCACAAAATCCAATTAGGTATGTCTCCCTTGAGATTGGTGTATGGGAAGGCATGTCACCTCCCCGTAGAATTGGAGCACAATGCCTATTGGGCAGTACGAAACTGCAACCTAGATCTTTCCAAGGCAGGAACCCACAGAAAGCTTCAAATGAGCGAGATCGATGAATTATGCCATGACGCGTATGAGAACTCACGAATTTACAAAGAACGGGTTAAGGCCTTTCACGACAAGCATATATCTAGAAAGATCTTCCATCCTGGTCAAAAAGTCTTACTCTTCGATGCTAAGCTTAAACTGTTCCCAGGAAAGCTACGATCAAAATGGATCAAACCGTACCTCGTCCGATCAATCTTTGGAAATGGAGCCATTGAGATCAATCCATTCAGCCACGATTTAGAACCTTTCGTTGTGAACGGTCAGAGACTCAAACCGTTCATTGACTTGACCGATACAAATTTGGCTGAGATATCCTTTACCCTCCATTCTCTTTGATCTTATTACGCCCAGCCGATGGTGTAAAACTCAGCACTTAACGGGAGGCAACCCATCATTCTTGAAAAGCCTGAAACCTTTCTTGACATTCCTATGCTGAATTTATATTGTACTTTAGGGTTCATCCATTAGAACAGCCAACCCCACCTCAAGTACCCGTACCTGAGTTTAGAAATCGTTCGCAATAGTCACCTCAACCCGTTCGCCCACCCAAAACCTGTTTTAATGAATGATCTAAGCTGAACTCGAACTCACCTAATTTACAATGGGGACATTGCAAATCGTAGGCATGGGGGCTATGAAAGTGCAAAACACCATGAAAACTCATCTCACAAGAAAAGGTTTCAACAAAAAAATCATATATCATAACAACACTAAAAAATGAAAAAATCTTGAAAAAGAACAAAAAAATTCTGAGGGGAGAGAAAATTTTGAGGCCATACAAAACTTGAGGAAAAGTGAAAAATGTCAAAAAGGAACACAAAATGAAAAAAGAAAAGAAATCGTCATTAGTAAAAAATTAAGGGATTAACTAAGTTCTAGACCAAGTCAAGAAAAAGAAAATAAAAAGTGTTAATGAGACAAAAGAGATTAGTAGGAACGCTGATCTTAGGCCTCTAGGGTTAGACTCCTACGCTTAAAAATTCAAGTATTCGCTAAGATCTGGATAGTCCTCAAGAGGTTGGGGAAAATGCGAAGCTTAAGTATTAGGTCTAAGACTTATGGAGTATTCGGCCTCGTTAACTGACCTTTGGTTTGCAGGACTCGGTAACCTAAGCATCCCAATCCACACACAGTCTGGTTCAGTGTGCATAATTATCAAAATCACGCAAAAGCGTTTAAGTGTTCTGAAAAAGTCGCCTAGATTAGGAGCGGCCGATCAACACAAGTTGATTTGGATGAGTTCCCAGCGCGGAGAGGCAAGAAATTCCCCTTAAAGATGTGCAATAACGTGTCGTCTCCTCGGAGCTTGTCTCCTAGGATATTTACACATCCAACCGGGGGCATGTAAGCACCCTGTGCTGATTCAGATGCCATGGGCGGTATTATCATGGAATGTCGATTACCAGGATCTGGATTTAGCTATAGAATGCCATGGGTGGGATTATCTTGAAATCTCAAAAGCTAAGGTTCTGGGGGTTGCCATGGGCGGTGCTATCATGAAGAATTGATTGCCAGGGACCCTTCGAGGATTGATGATGGGGACGAGGAATCCGAAACAGACCGTGTTGAGAAGCCAATCCGAAGCTAGAAATAAAAAGAAAAGAGAGAAAACTCTCCAAACAAAGAAAATCCTGTCTCTCTCTTACAAAAAATGCACTGCAAACTGAACCGAGGCTAAAATACGTTACAAACACGGGTGCTTTAACCGCGGAGTCCAACGAACCTTAGGATAGTTCCTAAGGGTCTTAAAAACCTTTGCAGAGGACTGAGGCTAGAGCTGGTAGGGTCCGGATCTTGGTTGGTACTTGAGTACCTCTAGGCCTACTATCAGCATTCTAACCTAATCAAAAAGAAAAAAAAAGCACTCATCATAATCTCTGAACTTCAAGGAACTCATGGTCTAAAACAGAAGTTAAAACATTAAAATTTTGCTAAGGAACTAGCAAAAACTAGGCATGGGGGTATGATGGGAGCACCATCATAAGCCCTAACTAGCTCATTTTTTACCCATAAAAGAAAACAAAAGCTTCTACATAACCAACTGGAGGTCCTAATTCCATGAATAACCAGAGAAAAGCAAGAAAGAAGGGGTAAAACTGTAATTCTGCCATTGCAGTACAACAACGGGATTTCTCATGGGCTAAACATAGGTCAAATGGTCATAATAAAATAAAAAGTGGGTTCAAACAGAAAAGGGTTCATGTAAATTCTAGGAATTAAATGACTTCTTATAACCCTAAAATAGACCAACTTAATTTAACAAGGTTCTGGTCAGGATAAAATTCACCTAAATCCTCTAAAAATCATGGAAAAATACTCTCTAGGGTTTATAACCTTCAATTTGGCCCTTAGAACCTATTTTGACCTAAATTGGGGTCTCAGCCAAATATTTACCCTAAATTAGATTTTTGTGTAAATTGCTCTGACAAACGTGGTCAAACCTAAAATCCAACTTCACCATTGGATTCCGTAGGTCCAAATTATGTTTGTACCAAAATTTGGACCTAAGTGGAATTCACCTTGGCCTACTTTGCAAACAGATCCAGTCCAATTACATTCTACCCTTATCTTTTGAAAACTTCTACAGAGCCCCCCCTATCTTTGTCTTCGTTCTTTGCAAGTAGGCCCCTCCACCATTATAGCAGAGAGAATCCTACTCCGATGAGGTTTCGAGGGAAAGATCTCTCTGATTTCTCAGAGAATCCCCTTCAAAATTGAAAGGGAGATTCTCTAAGAAATCTCGTCCAGTTTGAACACAATCAGAGGCCCTATTTGGCACCATATCTCTCATGCGAATGCATGAGAGATTCAGGCCTCCTTCAACCTTCCATCTCCGGTGAGCCAACCATGCTTGGAAGCTTGGCTTCCAAGCATAAATCCTTCCTCCAGGGCCTATAAAAGCATACCCAAAATCCCTCTGCATCTCCCACGCTTGAAATTAGCCAGAGAATCCCTCTATTTCATCTCTTCCCCCTCCGGCTAGTGACTTAGCAAGCTCTGGCGACCCCCCTCTCTTTCCCTCTTCGCCCAGCCATAGTACCAGTGGCAGGGTTCTCTTCCTCCTGTTCGTCCACGTCGCGCCGCACCTGCCGATGCCTCTACAACCCCTTCGTCGTCATCGTCCTCCCCCCACTGAGTGTTTCGTCTTTGGTGACGACAATATGAGCCGGCTGCCATCTCTGCCTCCCCCTTCATCTATCTACACCCAGCTAAGTCCTCTCTCTGTTCTAATCATTTTTCTTTATTTATTTCTTAAAAACAAGCATCGACGCATGCAACCACCATCACCTTCATCTCTGGCCAAACCTCCGGTGAGGCATCCCCGCCACTCCACACCTCCATCTGCCTCGCCAACCACCCCATAAGCATCACAACACCTCACTGATCCTAAACCCTTACTCCACTCACCGCGCCACGCCCCCAAAACACCCCCCGAACACACCAACTCTCATGCACACAGGGTGCCCTAGGCACGCACACTCCGGCCACCCCACGCCATGCCGACCCTCGCACTACGTTCGTCGTGTTTAGGTGAAACTATCTGAGCTTTCTGACAGGGCCGCGAGGCCATTTTCGTGTTGACAGGTTCAGAGGCCTGCCACAACTGAAGCAAGAAAGCAGCTAGCTTGGAAGCTCATTCCAGGTCTCCTCGCTCCAGGCTACGAGTCCCAGGGTGTGCGGACTCCTCTCATGCATAACTCCAAATGAGCAATTGGCTTCGAAGACCCCAGTAGCTGTTGCAATCAAGGGAAGCCTCCTGCTGTTGACGCATGCGAAGGAAGGTAGGACGTTTAGTCCCAATTCGAAAGCTGTTGAGCGGGCTTAGCAGAATAAGAGGAAAAAGTGCAGTAGCCTCTTCGCCTCCTGACCACAGGGTGAGGTCCCACTCACCTATCACTGCCTCATCCGTGACCCGATCCCCACAGACCTAGTGTGACCCGTATGCCCGACCTGCACTCCTCGCCCACCACCGCACGTCGGTGGAACTGGTCCCGGGCACGTACCCAACCCGATTACCCAAGAAGCAGCTCTAGGAGAGAGAGCCTAAGAGAGAAAGAGGAAGAGAGGTCACGGGGGTGGGTAGGGGTAGGTTTTCCTTTCGCAGGAAAGGAGAAGAAGAAGAAGAAGCCAAGGAAGAAGAGGGCAGAAGCCAGAGAAGCTAAGGGAGGAGAAGGCAAGGACTGAAGAGGAAGAAGCTAAAGGCTAAAGGGCTAAAGAAAGAGAAAGAGAAAGAGAAGGAACTAAAGGCAGAGGAAAGAGGAGCCGCAGAGAAAGAGAAGAGGAAAGAGAAGAAGCCAAAGGCAAAAGAAGCAAAGGCACAGGCACGAAGAAAAGAAAGAAAGAAGAAGGAAGGAAGCGGCCAGAGACAGAGATCAGAGAAAAAGAGAAGAGAAGCAGCACTGTAGCAGCCATATTTAAGACGTCTGATTCACAAAATCAAATGTCAATTTTTTGTGCTTTCTTTATATCCATTGATATTCAATGTTTACATTTACATTTTTGCATTACAACTCTAATTTTCATTGCATATTATATTCAATTTTAAAGTTGTGTTCTTGATTTTTAAACCCCAATTTGCTCCCTGTGTTCGACCTCGAACTTAAAACTTCGAGTAATAAAATCTATTTGTTTTCGAGCGATTTCAACTATACTATGACGCATCGATTTTAAAACATTGATCCCGCCCATTAAACATGCCCCAACTGCCCGCCAGGATTGGAACTACCCGACTAGGTGTGGGCCCTACACCAGTAGCTTCCAGAATAGATCCCTTAGTAGATCCAACCATTTGCCCTATTTGCCGAGGCCCCCCTCTACCGATAGGGTCCACTAGCATCCTTGGCCCCGTCGAGCTCCACCTATAGTGCTGCTGCGCAAAAACGCTCCCACTAAGGAAGCCCCTAATCACGGCCACCTCCTACACCAACCGAGAGAAGGCATTGGCTGATTCGGACAGGGCGTTGGTTGCACTCGCTCCGCCCGCCTGAGCCATCTCTGCTAAATCAGTGTACGGAGAGTCGAGGACAACACATCCTTCTGGCTATCTGGGTAGGACTGAGGGGATAGAAAAATCCACTTGTACTTCCAATGCCTCAACCTCACTCTAACTCTCACGAGCAGACAGCACTGGCTGAACACTACCTGGACCCCTATTTGGGTGCTTGAGAGGGGTCTCCACCTTCTCCTCGCTCCCCTTCGCATCCTTCCTCTTGGGCTCCTTAGAGCAGGAGGACTGGCTTCCCTCACTCCTTTCCACGGGCCTCTCCTCCCCACAGTGCGATCAATGCTGGGAGGAACCGCTGCCTCGACACTTAGGAGTGTCTGGTCAAGCAAATCGGCCAAAGGCTGCAAAGAAACAACAAAACTGTCAAGCCATTAAGTAACGAGCGAGGATGATACACATTCTAAAGCTATCACCTCCCCCCTACTTACATCGCGTGGGATAGGAATCTGCAACCCACAAGAAAGCCGCCCGGACGTCTTCCCACTTGAGCTCCGAGCAGGCAATCAGCCCAAATTTAATAATCCTATCAGTGTCTACCCTAGCAGCTGGATCAAGCTCCTGAGGCCTAGGCAGCAGGTCCTTATCAAACGGACCTTGTTAGGTATAAGGGACACCATGACCCTCATCGTGGAGGATAAAGAAAAAATGACGATCTTGCCCCTTCAAACTATCAGGTAGGTCAACTATCTGGTACTTTATGTGCCGGCTATACAGCGTGTAAGTACCAGACAAGGGCTTCCCCTTCTTAATCTTAAGGGGCATAAGACCAAAAAGCAAGAGGAATAAAACTAGATGGGAGAAAATCTGCAAATGGAAACAGATTATGGTAAAAGCATTCAAGATCGGCCAATAATTAAGGCTAAGTTGAGAGAGGGCCAAGCAGTAGTAAAAAAAGAATGCACACAAGAAGGGGTTCAAAGGTATCCGAAGGCCATATTCAATGGCATATTTACAAATGATGAACGAGTCCTTAGACCTGTCCGAGCATAGGTAGATCTGTGACCCACAAGGGTGGAACGGAACTCCATCAAGTCCGTATTCAACTACAAAAGTTGGAAGCAAAGGTGTAAAGCTCCCTTGTCTCAGGCGAGATGCCATACGAAGATGAGGTGGACTTACCCTTGCATGCAAGTCCAGACATCACAGATAGCGTCTCTGACACTTGCTAGGGAAAGAAATTTTGAGAAAACCACCTCCTGGCGCCTCGCTTGAGAAGAAAGGGCCCGCACCAGCGATGAAGAGCACTCACAAAGGGGTAGGTGGGGCATTAATTATGCCCCACAACCCCTATTTATAACCCCCGTACCGAGCGGTTCCCTCCTTGTGGGGCACAAATTTCAAAAAATAAAATCTCACGAATATAGAGAGGGTTTCAAAAAATACCCCTTTAAGGTAGGGATACCTCAGTAATCATTACCAACATTGAGTGCTCGTGCACGCATACCATGCACAGCAATAATGCCGGTCATATCCCTGCCAAGCGCGGTATGTTAAGCCCTTACGCCTCATCATGACAGTAATTAATGCCAGTCTTGTCATACAACAATACAAAAATTAAATCCAGCAGTAATTGGTCATTACTTGCGATAGTATAACAGGAGGACATGCCTGAAGCCGCCTCTTAAGGCTGACAGTATAACACGTGAATGTGCCTCAAGCCACCTCGTCAGGCCGGTAGTATAACAGGCGGACGTACCCGAAGCCACCTCTTAAGGTCGGAGGTATAACAAGAGGACGCGCCTAATGCCGCCTCTTAAGGCTGATAGTATAATAGGTGGATGCGCCTGAAGCTGCCTCTTAAGGCCAACAATATAATAGGCGAACATGCCTTGACTCGCCTCTCATGGTCGGTAATAAAACAAGCAAACGCATCGTACGTCGCCTCTTAAGGCAAGCAGAGAAAACAGGTGCCCACATTCCCCTTACTACCAAGCCACCTCTTCAATAAAGAATTGCCTCTCTAAAGACAGCAGCACTAAGAGTGCCTTGGCTGCTTACAATTGCAACTCATGCTCCATAACAAATTCTCCCCTGCTTAAACAAAAAAGTCAGGGCACCATTTGGGGGCATCACCTACTGCGGAGTTTTAACTAGTTTAATTACTCTCTCAGCAATATCCGCTAACTAGAGAGTAAGGGGCATATGATGAGAGGCAAAACGTGCCCTTAGACTTAAAACTCCACAAAAAGACCAACAAGAGGTCCGACCACCCGAAAATGAAAGAGGCAGGTGGGGACCCACCTACACCTAGGAAGGCCCGAATATAGGCGAGTCCAGGAAACCCAACCCGCCTAAGGATCCGACACCAACTGGTGACAAGGAGACGGCGAAAAAAGTCTGATAAACACACATGGATTCATGATAAATTGCTTATTTATGATAGTTCCTAGGCTTAGCATTACATATCATATTATAAATATTGCATAACAACCATTGCATGGCATTTAGGATAGTTGTATGTTTTGTATATTAATTCCTTCATTTTATATGGCCAGGAGGCAATGCGACATTCTTACGGACTTCGGATGAAGAATCCGACCATACGGATGGATCCGGAGCGACGATCGCAATCCGACAACATAGAAATCACCTCTATCCGAGCACCATGGCATCCTCTGCAAGTAATGAAGGGTGGACGGTCCAAATGCTACCACATGGCACCATCTGGAGTGCCCAAAGTCACTCTCACATCTCCAAAGGCCGCCCCATTGAGTGATCTCAGCCATTAGATGAAGATCCAACGGCTGAGAGGCCGCCCTCACCGCGCGGGCACAATTCCTCTTCACAACACAACCGCAGGTGTGGCGCAGCGGTGAGGTCAAGCGCTCTCAAAGAGCGAGCACGAGATCGAGCCGCAATTCGCCATGCCCCGCTACAGTGTCAGATGCAATAGGGCCACCCGATCGCAATCGAGTGGTCGAGATTCCCCACCCGTGATCCTGTAGTTTCCGGCCCTACCAGGAGGGGGTGACGTAATAATTGCGGAAATAAAATATAAATAATCTTCACAAAATAAGCAATCACACAAGTACACAAGAATTTTTAGGTGGAAACCCAAACCAGGTGAAAACCACCACCTAACCCTCTCGAGTTAGGATTTTCCGATCAACCAAGTTGATCAAAATCCACTAAACCGAATCACTTTAAACGAGGGTGATTCAACCTCAATACAACCACGCTACTTAAACGAGGGTAGCATACCTCAACCCCTTCTCTCCACGAGAAGGATTTTGTCTCGTGAAGGAGACGGGAATTCGCAAAGCGAATACCCAACCAAATAACAAAGATAAAAGAAACAAGTCCTATAGAGCCAACAAAGTAATTTTTAGCCTAAGCTTCTATAGGAATTAGGAAACTTCCCTTTGCAAGGAGTGCGTCGAGTTGATGACGCGGTGCGTGAGCCACGCGACGGCGCAACTTCGCTCTCGTGAACTACGGCGGGAGAGCGGGTGCGCGAAGCTTGATGCTCTCAAGAGAATGGAACTTGAGCTTGGAGAGCAAGAGCTAGCTGGGACACAAGAGAGTGGAAAGTGTATTACAAAGTGTTTCTTGTGTATCTTGGTCTCTCTAAGTGTGTCTTAGTGTCGCAAAGGTTCCCCTCTATTTATAGAGGCCTTAAGAAGGCTTTGGAAGGTTTAGGAAAGGTTCTATAGCCATTGGGAACAAAGCCCAAGAGAATCAGCCCAAAATCAGGAACAATCATTGTTCTGACAGGCTTATCAGACGTCTAATTCTATCATCAGACGTCTGGAAGTTCACTTTAAGACGTCTGATTTCAAGGTCAGACGTCTGATTTTGGGCGGGTTGCTTCCTGACTTGGATCAGATCTAAACAGGGTTTTTGTGCAAGTCCATCAGACGACATACAGGACGTCTGGCACTATGTCTGGACGTCTAGAAACCTACTTTTACTGTGGAAATGGATTTTCCAAACGTTGCAACGGCTAGAAAATCTCTGAGAAGAGATTTTGGGTCAGCCAAGGCAAAACGGTCAATTATCAGATGTCTGGACAGTCCTATGGACGTCTGATAAGGCTCTAACGGTCATATCTTGAGTGTTTGCTAAGCCAGCCAACGGTCCACTAATTGGACGTCTGGCAAATCCATCAGACGTCTCCTAAGACATCTGGTCTAAGGTCTGGACGTCTGATTTCATCAGACAGAACTAACTATGTCCAGCCTAATAGTTATCAGACGTCTGAAACAACAGTCAGACGTCTTAAAATACTTTATCAGACGTCTGATTTGGGAATTAGACGTCTGGAAACTCTGTTTGAACCCTGTATTGGTTTTCTAAGTATTCTACAGAAAACCTAAGTATCCTAAGGTTGTGCAGGTGTTCCTAGGACTACTGTTAGGGTACTTTGAGGCTCTTTAACATGAATTATCTAAGGAAATAAAGAGTAACAAAAGAAACGAAAAATACAACAAGTACAAAAGAAGGAAATCTATCCTATTCTTCATTTCCTTCCATCTTTAATATATCGCTCCTCGCGAATCTCATCTGTTCTCCATCAAGCTCCTCCAATCCATCCTGGATGCAAGCTCGAACTCCATCTAAACACGTCTACATTTGCAATTGACCTGAAATCTAAGACTTCAAGTGCAAATGTTAAATAACACGTATTTTTTTATCATCAAAACAAATGATCATGGTGCTCTAGCACCAACAGATCCAACGCCGCCCGCCGACGTAAAGGCACATGCCATATCACACGCATGCCATCTGGGGCATGCATTTAAGCCACCCGCAAGCAGCGTCCGCCGTCCGATCTCCTCAATCGTGCAAGGCGCGCGATTCAAATCAAAGTGGGCACGATCTATAGGCGATCTAGCATCCAACGGCAGCCAGCGGTAAAAACTAATCTACTTGCAAAATATAAGAGAGAGAGAAACAATCACATATATCTCAACAAGTGTTTCTACAACTATGAAAGCAGTAAAAACTACACTAAAAAATAGTAAAGATAGATGAAGATGAGAAGAATCCCCCTCAATGATCGCTCGGAGGATGACTCGCTCTGACTTCACCTAAAGGAAGGTGATAGAGGATGGAGGGCGAGGCAGGATGGCGTCGCGGCAAAGGGAGGTGAGAGGACGGCCGCGAGATGCTCCACGAAGGGGGATGAGAGGCAAGAACAAATGTTTGTTTTCTACTCTAGAGGAGTATCCCAGGCTTGGGACAAGCTCTCTCTAGAGCTTTGGAGGTGACGAGGAGAAGAAAGGAAGAGATGAAGAAAAATGGGAGAGGTAGGGGTCCTTTTATAGTAGAGGAAAGAATCAAATTCGTATACAGGACATTAAGTGATGGTCATAAATGTCGTTGAAGATCCCACACCAACCCTCACCCCCGCTGGCACGCGCTCCATGTGCCCTTGTAGCACATGCACACGCGCTACGTGCCTACGCGCCTTGCACTCGCGCGCATTGCTACTACTACCGCTGCCACTAACTTGTGCGCATCGCTACGCCTGCGCGTGTGCATGCCTCCGCACGGGCGCGTGCGCCTACGTTGCTGTACGTGTGCATTGGCACCTGCATGCACATGGGCGGCCTGGGTTGCGCAACGTGACACAACCTAGGCCGTCCATCTTCTTTTCTTTGTAGGGGCTGCTACAGAGGTCGGATTAAGTCGATTTTTGTGTCATTGAGTTGCGATCGTCGACTTGAATCTATCCATGCGGTCTGATTTATCGTTTGAAGCTTCGGATTGCATCACCTAGTCCCTTGGTCGTTGATCTTCCTCGAACTGCATATGATGCTATGGGACTCCGATCATTGAGATTTCAGAGGCGTTAGACTCCGACCATCATCTTGATCAGATCCGTACGATCAGATCGTCAATCCGAGGCTCCAAAATAAATCTCCTTTTCTCCTGACCACAAAAAGGATGCAATTAACCTAAAATATACATAACTACTCTAAATGTAAAATGATGCATGCTATGCAATATTTATAATATGGAATGCAATATAAGCTTAGGAACATGCATAAATAGGCATTTTATCCTCAATAGTTGTGTCTACATTATACCCCCATGCCTATCTTTTACTAATCCCTAGCAAAAATTAAACTATATGCTATGTATAAAAATAGAATTAGGGCTCGATCACTTAAGTCTAAGTCGTTTATTAACAATAGAGAATTTCAACGAAGATCCTTAACAACGAAAACTCAACAGTACCCGGGTGTCTGGTAGAATGCAGACCACCCAAGTCCTCACCTTATTTGAAAAGGGAAGATACTCATTTTTTTGCTTTTTTTTTCTTTCTAATTTTTTTGGACTTTTGGAATTTAAGAGTTTCGGGATAACTTTTATGGCTACCCGACCCACCCAAGAGTCGACAAGGACTCTAAGTGCTAAGCATCTTGTGAAAGGGTGATAAACTTAGACTTTAGGTGACCTTAAAGATTTCTGCTTAGAGGTTTATCTTTCCAATCGGTAGCTTTCTCCCTACTTTTTTTATTTTTTATGGGGTCAACACAAGGGTGAACCCAGTGTATATCTCCCTGATTTATTTTACTTCCCCACTTCTTTCCTAAGTATTTTAGGAATTATTTGTGCATTTTTATGAGCTAGGCTCTGGACAACCAGCCAATGGGTTGTTACCCAAGGTAATTTGCCAGCCATACTCGTGCGGTGAAGTGTGATTTTATTTTATTTTATTTATTTTCTCCTTTTTCTATTTTTTTTCATTTTATTCAAAGTATTTCTTTTTTTCTCTTTTTTTTTCTAAGTAGGTGGCTTCCGGGATCTAAGATTTACCTAAAGGCAGCAGGAAGAGAATGGTCGTGCGGTTGAGCTCTAAACAACTGGCCAATGAGTTGTTACCACCAACAACTTGCCAGCCATACTACCATAAACAGTTCATTAGCTACCCAATTTCTAAAGAAACCACCGAAAGTAAGTCAGTGCAAATAGTGTGTAGATGCTTAGGCTTAAAGTCCCCTCAAATCAAAGAGCGGGTTGATAAGTCGTATACTTATCACCCCAATTTATTTACCAAATTAAAATAGAATTACTTGGCGAGGACTCGAGACTAAGTCCACATTCGAGTGGACACCCAGGCTAATTAAGCCTGAGGACCTCAAGATTCTAAGTGTTTAGGTCCTAAAGTATCATTTCCTAAAGTTAATAACTTCCAAAAGCCTAAGTTCTCTTCTCCTAATTCTATTTTTTTTCTTTTTTTTGTCTTTTTGAATTTTCAAATTTTTTTAAAGAAAATAAAAGAAATTCTACAGAGCTAACGAAATAATTTCAGGATTAAGTATCCACCTCCCATGCCTAAATGATGCAATGTTCTCATTATGAAAACAAAGACATGAAAAGGGTGGAATAACAGAATATCACCTGAATTTCATGACAATCCGGTCAGCTCCATAGAGAATGTGGAATATAGATACGTGCTAAATTTATTGCCTTCAGCTAGGCATAAAATACAAACAAAGAACAAATTAGGAATTCACAAGTGCAGGTTAGAATTAAAATAAAAGTATTGAGCACAGGACCTGCTAGTAGGTGTCCACAAATGTGAACCAAATTATGGTGCAGACCCATGCCCCAAGGTAGAGTAGTTCTTAGGTTCTAGGTGAAAATCACCCAGAACCGAAGATTGTCCACCTTCAGGTCCTAGTAAAAAGTTGGTGGTTTTAGGTCAATAGGAACCCTTAAATCCAAAATTGTGTTTCCCTCTGAGTTAGCCTTCCAAATTTTCATTGTCAAATTCCTATCCTCTAAAATCAATATTTCCAGGACCTCCAAATCGTTGTACACCCCATCTAAAGTACCCAAGTCCAACATTTGTGGCTGAATCAGGATTGACTTGGGTACAATGATTTATAAATCAAAATCAATCCTTTGGAGTGTGGTTGAGAAATGGGGCTACTGATTGAATCTTTTAGTAAATGAGGATTCGAATCTTCCAAGTTAGCCCCAACTGAATCAAATTCCTCTATTATTAGGCTGTCAAATGATTCATCAGATTCCTCAGACCCGTTTGTCTCACTAAAATCATCTTCCTTATGCTCAAGTGAGACTTCACTAAAAGATTCTTCACCCTCAGAGTCAGAGAATTCTTGATCCGCATTTATATATGTCTCAAAATCATATGTCAATTCATGATCCAAGGAGACATTTTTCTTCATTCCCTGGCTCGAGGATCTCGGGTAAAGCAATCGGTTCATCCTGAATCAGTTGCTCTAGACCAACCTGGTCATCTCCGATCTCAAAACATGTATTCCCCCCCGACAGGTGCCTAAGCAGGTTCAGACATTAGCTCTCCTGAAGGGGGTTCATTTTGAGAATCATCCCAAGATTGGACTAGGGCAACCACAAATTTCATCCTCAACCTCGACAATTTCCCAAGTAGAAACTCACCCAGGCCCCTATCCCTAACATGTGGGAGCAAATCCAATAAAGACCTATTCAGCTCATCAATCATTTTTATCATAGGCTCCAATGCTTCAGTGCATGGTGTTGGCTAAGCCTCTAAAGATTGGATGGTGTTCCTTAAGTTAGCCAACACCCTGTCTTGGACCTGGTTCACCTGAACCGAATGGTTCAATTCAGGGTTGGGTGGGTTTGGGTTCATTCTAGAGGAGTCAAGATATTGAGGTTCTCGGGTTCCTCCCTGATAGTAGGTCATGTAGTGTTGTTCAAAGAATAGAGGTGACCTATGTTCAGCAAAATTCTGAGGAGGGTAGGTGTTATAGTCAACATCTCCTTCTTAATTGTAGATCGGGTTATGTTGATCATCAAAGGGTGGAAATCTATAATCATTGTAGCTCTGGGAAGGATAGTAATCATAGTCTTGTTGTCCAGGGTTAGGCCCTGGACACTGAGGTCCAATATCGTATCCCCAAAGTTATCACGGCTAATGGATGGGTAATTATAAGTTGAGTTGGGATAGTAATCATCTTGGGTATAAGTGGTGGTAGGAGGGTAGGATGGGAAATGAGTGTAGGATGTGGAAGGATACATGGTAGAATATGAGGGAAAATCATAAGAAAGAAAGGAGCCCTACAATACAAGCAATCAACCATATCCTTAGGTGGGTTAGCCTAATGACCTACAGACTCCCAGGACCCGTCTTGAGATTATAACCGATTTGGTCTACTTTTATCCGGTCAATCCAACCCGTTAGAAGGAGGGGCTGGGGAGAATGTTCCTCCTTTGGCTTGCGCCTCCGGTTCCTAGTGTACTCCACAACCACAATCGTTTGACGCTACTCCCCTAGCTAGACATTAGATGGACCAGCAGAAGCAGATTAATAAAAAAAAATCTCAGTCTGAGCCCCGAAGAGTGAATCAATCCTTAAGGCCAACAAATACTCAATTTTATTTAGGCATGGGATGATTGTGCTCTTGGAATGTGATAGGCCCTTTAAATAGGTTGTGCCTTTAATGATCAATTCAAATGTATGTGCGTACACAACCAGGGTTTGCAAACAAGGTTATTTGATGATGTATCTTTTAGGGTTTAACCTTGTTTAGTAGCTTTTATGGTTTAATCTTAGGTGTATTCAATCAAGTTCAAGAGAACACTCCAAGTTTGGAAAGCACCAATGATGATATATTTCTTTAGAAATCAAAAATAATATGGAGTGCCTAATTCAACCCTAAAGATTAACCCTAAGTGGCAAGCTACTAATGAATGACTTTTATCTTCAGTGGTGTGACCCAAACAGCTCAATCAATTAGCCTGCTGCACCACTTGATTAAGGCACACAAAAAGTCTTAACTTAATCAGATTTCTACTCACTTATGTGTGTATTGAGTTAAAGTGTACCGGATCCACAAGTCAGATCTTGGTTAAGTGGTAGAATCAAAGTGATTGTGCGCCTTAGGATGAGAGTTGTGGGTATTAAGTGTGTAGCCTTCAATTAAATCCCACAAGAGAAGAGTTTTTATTTATTTATTTAATATATGTGGGTGGGTGAGGTGAGGCAAAATGACAATCAAACAATCAAATCTATCCTAGGGTTTATGCAAGTACCTAAGTTGATTTGAGTTTGAGTTATTAGGTTATGAAATGAAAATCTAGTGGGTGGGTGGGGCGAATAAACTTACAAATGTCTCTACCGGTAGTTTACTCCAATCTACCACCTTCGGCACATCGATCGGGTTCCTACAAGACAATAAATCGAAGAAGAAAGACAAGTTAGAAAAATATGTAAGTAATGCGGGAAAACAAGAGAAAAACCCAAAGAGCGTTGCCTCCCCGGCAACGGCGCCAAAATGAAAGCGTCAGATTCGTACGCGTAAAGGATTCGAGTTTGGAAAACCCGTCATCATAGTTCGATTCGCGAGAAAATCCGTCAATTAGATAAAATTTATAATCGAAACTCGAAAGTGAACCCCAGGTCAAACACAAGGAGGCGAACGTTTGGTTTTGAAAATCCACGTTTTGCTTTTATTTGTTTTTGTCATTTTTGTCTTTTCTAATTTTTTTGTATTTTTAGCAAGTAAGAGATTAGGTCAATGAATTCTTATCTAACTAATCTACTTGCAAAATATAAGAGAGAGAGAGAGAGAAACAATCACATATATCTCAAGTATTTCTACAACTATGAAAGTGGGAAAAACTACACTATAAAACAGTAAAGATAGATGGAGATGAGAAGAATCCCCCTCGATGGTCGCTCGGAGGACGACTCGCTCTGACATCGCCTAGAAGAAGGTGGTGAGGAGCAAGACAAAAGAGGACGGAGGACGGGACAGGACGGCGTCGTGGCGAGGATCTTCTTCCCGAAGGGAGGTGAGAGGACGGCCATGGGATGCTCCACAAAGGTGGATGAGAGGTGGGAACAAATGTTTGCTTTCTACTCTAGAGGAGCATCCCGGGCTTGAGACAAGCTCTCTCTAGAGCATTGGAGGTGGTGAAGAGAAGAAAGGAAGAGATGAAGAAAAATGGGAGGGGTTGGGATCCTTTTATAGTGGAGGAAATAATCAAATTCATATATAGGACATTTAGCGGCGATCATAAATGTTGCTGAAGATCGACCAGAAATGTTGCTAAAGATCCTGCACCAACCCTCGCCCTCGCTAGCGCACGCATCACGAACCCCTGCTGCTGCACTACTGGCGCGCGCTCCACGCACCCTTGTCGCACGTGCATGCGCGCTATGCACCTCACGCCCGCATGCGCTGCTGCCACTGCCTTGCGCGCGTGCATGCCTCCGCGGACATGCATGCGCTTGCGCTGCTGTACGCGTGCGTTGGCGCTTGCGTGCACATGGGAGACCTAGGTTGCACCACGTGGTGCGACCTGGGTCGTCCATCTTCTTCTCTTCGTAGGGGATGCTACAAAGGTCGAATTAAGTCGATTTTCTCACCATTGGGCTACGATTGTCGACCCAAATCTATTCGTGCAGTCGGATTTATCATTTGAAGCTCCGGGTTGCGTCACCTAGTCCCCTAGTCGTTGATCTTCCTCAGACTGCATATAGTGCTATGGGACTCCGATTAAGGAGATTTCGGAGGCGTTAGATTCAAATCATCGTCCTGATTAGATCTGTATGGTCAAATTGTCAATTCGATGCTCTGAAATAAATATCATTCTCTCCTGACCACAAAAAAGATGCAATTAACGTAAAATATACATAACTACTCTAAATACAGAATGATGCATAATATACAATACTTATAATACGAAAAGTAAATCTAAATCTTAAAAATATACATAAATAATTATTTTATCCTCAGTTATTATGTATACATCACGAACCTACCTGTGTCAAAAGTCTGGATCCTTCCACTCTCACCAAGAGGTGCCTCGGTAGGCGGAGAGAGAAAGAAAGAAAAGTAAAGCCCCCATGGAGGAAGGAAGTCACCCAACCAGTGAAACGTCAAAGAAACAGAAGGCAACGGCAGCTGCGGCGGAACATCGGCCATCTATTACCGGACTGACCTCTTCGGAGGAGGCAGAAGGTCGGGACTATTTCTGCCGCCAGGTCTCCTACCCCCTCAAGGAAAGGTGGAAGAGGGGTAGAAAAAGAGACGACACCACCGCACCCCCGGTAAGCCAATGGGAGCTAGGCGGCGGGCTTTGTCCGGATGCTGCCGCCTTTTATCTAAGGCGGGGGATGCTAGCATTTTTGGAATTTCACCACCTGCACCATCAGTGAAGAGGTCAATCCCACCTGAAGGTACGTCGTCCTCGGGTTACGAAATGTTTAGGAGTCTTCCGAAGCAGCAACCACCACAATATAAGCGGGGAGCCTTTGGTTGGTCACCGCATCCCAATCGACCCTACACAATGTGAGGGCTCGATCGGGATGGTAGGAAAAAAAGTCGGATCCATTGAGGGCTCCATCCTGGAGGGGGAGGTGTATCTTGAAGAAACAGGACTTCTACGTCGCTGCAACCCTTTGCCAAGCAGTGCCCCCACAACACAAGAAAAATCATCCTTGCCAAGGTGTCCCCAATCAAGTAAGGCTACCAGTGGGGATAAAGAGAAAAGCCCGGCAAAGGAGACATCAGTGGTGGCAACGGGAAGGCAGGTACTTAAGCTCCTTGACTCACTAATTAATTAGCTGGGCAATGCCGCCTGAAGGAGGAGCGAATCTGAAGCACATTCACTATTATTGCCTCCGTGTGGTAAGACCTCTTCTTAGCATATATGTTTGACCATTTGAAAGTTGCTACTAACTGATTGTTGTCCATAGGTGGAACCCATTGGTACAAACCTGATTCTGGGGAGCCAGATGGTGGAGAAAGAGCCGACGATCGAAGAGACAGCAACAAACCAGGCGGCGGGAGAAAAGGTCGTAGAGTGGGCAGGCTAGGCCAGGCGAGACGGTGAGAGAGAAGAAAGTGCTCTCTCAAAAGCTTGAAGAAATGTGCGTTGCCAAAGAAAGGGCTGAAAAGTAGGCGGCTAATGCAAAGTCAAAGATGGCGTCTATTTCCAATAGCCTCACCAGCCTGTTGATATCTGCCCAAAGAAGCAGGAAGAGTGCTCAAGCGGAGCTAGTGGCTATGAAGGATTCGGTCGAAGCAAACAACCAAGAGATGATGAAGATCTACACGTCCTTCGAAGGCTACCTAAAGAAGATGGATGACTCGGAGGAACGGCTAAAAGTCGTCCGCCTAAGTGCCACAGACGCAAAGGAAGAAGTGCAAGTGTATAAAACTATGCACACCTCTACCCTCAAAGTCTATGGAGAGGCACTGAAAGACGAGCATACCCGCCTGACATCTGTGATAGATGAAATGGCCAAGGCACGGTCGGCTCAAGAAGATGAGGAGGTAGAGGTGAAAAAACTCAAGCGAGAGTTGAAATCATCAGCCAAAATCGCGGAGGAAGAATCTAAAAAAGTTCGCGATCTGAAGCAACAAAGGTGGCAGGAGATGGAGCCTGAATATGTAATGAAATTCTTCCCCAAAGATCCGTCAATGGAGCACAGCCAAAGCGCACTGACGGATGAAATAGGCAAATATAACCTGGCGGCTACCCAATCAATCCTGGAGGGGGGGCACATGACAGTCGAAGAATTTTGTAGCTGGTCATTCGAAAGGCTCAATATGGAGCAAGAACGACAGGTCAAGGGTGGCCTAATACAGGAGAAAGAACCTATTTCTCCGACACCCGACGATCACTACTTAAGCCCCCCGAAGGATGGCGATGAAGAGGTGAAGGAAGTTCTGCCAAGAGATTAGTCGGGGGCAGGAACTCCGACTAGGAAAGGCCTAGCAAAAGCCGAAGAGGAATTTCCATTAACTTCGACCATTAACATACCAGAAGTTGAAGGCGATAGAGAAGAATAGGCGATAAGGTTTTTCCCCTTTCTTCCTTCGTTTTTTGTTGGGGTGTAAGCAGGCGGAATGCATGAAGGGAATTACTTTGTAAATAATGGTATCACACGGCACAACAACTGAAAGAACAACTTTTAGTATCCAATTGAATGTACATTGTCATTTATAGTATGCATGTAAATTTGAGGCGCCCTAAGTACAGGGAATTATCCGTCCTCCCATGGTTTCCAACTTATAATAATCAAGATCATGGGACTTTAGGATCCTACAGGGGTCTTCCCAAGTCGAGACTAGTTTGTCGTCTGGCTCTGCCGAGTTGGATGCTTCTACCCGGTAAAGGACAAGATTGCCTTCTTCAAGTTTGCGCTTATTCACTTGTCTATTGTAACCGGTAGCGACAGCCTCTATATGCTTGGTGATGAAAGCAAAGGCTTCATCGCACAGGTCATCATCCAGGTCCAAAGCTAGGTAGATCCGGTCATCATTATGCTTTGGGTTATACAATTAAGTGTGAAAATTAAGGACAGTTTCTACCGGCAACTTTGCATCCATCCCATAGACTAGGTTGAAGGGGGTATGCCTAGTGAACATTTTTTTACTTGTCCGATATCTCCATAATACGTCCAGCAACTGCTCAACCCATCAACCTTTTGCAAAGTCTAACCAGCACTTTAGGGTAGCTATGATTGTCCAATTGGTGACTTCTACCTGTCCATTAGCTTACGGGTGAGAAATAGATGTTAATTGCAACCAAATTCCCCAGCTAGTATAGAAGTTCTCGAATTTCTTCGATGCTAATTAGGTGCCATTGTCAATAACAATGGCCTGGGGTATGCCATACCGCATGATGATGTCATTATGGACAAACCTTATTACCCTATTGCCATTCGGGCTAACCATAGCCTTTGCTTCCACCCACTTCGACAAATAATCAACTACTACCAAGACCTAGTTCTTTTAGGCGAGGGTAGGCAGGAAGGGGCCTACAAAGTCTATTCCCTACTTTGCAAAAGGAATTGGAGAGAAGATAGGGACCATCTCTCCTGCTGGAAGGTGAGGGATATTGGAGAAGCATTGGCACTTATCGCACCTTTTGACAAAGTCCTTGCAATATCGGCGCATCTACGGCCAGAAATAGTCTTAGAGAAGTAGGCGGCAAGTAGAGAGCGATAAACTTCATGGTTACCACATATGCTGCTGTAGGCCTCATTAAGGGCCTGCAAGGCTTCATTTTCAGCAAGACACCTGAGCAGGGGGGTTGAATAGCCATGCTTAAAAAGCCATCCATCAAGAAGGGCATAATGCAAAGCTTTAAGCCTAAACGATTTAGGCTGTGCTACATCAGGTGGGGCGTCACTTGTGCTCAATTACTGCATTATGGGAACCATCCAAGAACTAGAAATGCTCAAGGTAAGGGCTTGGGCGGATGTCATTGTTGATGCTAATAGGCATTGAAGACATGTATCATCTTCTTCTGCGGGGATGGCTGAAGCTAGTCAGGCTAAGGCATATGCCAGAGGATTGTTGATGAATACATATTTATTTAGAATAAAATGACTATTTATGTGTGCTCCTAAGCCTGTAGATGCATTTAGCACAGTAAATATTGCATAACGTGCACATTGTGCATTTAGAGTAATTTCTGTAAATTATATATTAATTTGCCTATTTTTATGGCTAAGGAATAGGACAATACATCTTTGGGCTTCAAATGGAGAATCAAACCATACGTATGCAGTCAAGGTGATCATCGGAGTCTAACGCCTCTAAAATCGCTCCGATCGGATATCCGTAGCATCTTTTACAAGCCACAGAAAATTGACAGCCAAGAGATAGGATGACGCAAATCTGAGCCTTGAATGGAAAGTCCAACCATACAGATGAATTCGTGTCGACGATCGCAGCCCAACGGCGCAAAAATCATCCCGATCCAACATCCGTAGTGGCACCTACGAAGAAATGAAGTTGGATGGACAAGATGGCACCACGTGGTGCCATCTCAACCATCCAAACTACCCCCAACACTCTGCCTCTTTTTCTCTAAAGGGAGCGCACGTGTGACCTTGATTGTTGGATCTCCATCCAACGGTCACAATCATGCGTAAGGGGAGCCCAGTGCAACGATGGAGGCAGAGCACTCGCAAGTAACTGATGTGGGTTCAAACCGCAATCAATCGCTTTTCCTCAGCACGAGGCACAATTTCGCCTGCACGATTGCGATCAAAAGGTGGAGAGGAGGCCATGTCATCGCGCCTGCACGATCGTACTCTCAGCCGAACGATCAACATCAGACAGCTTCAATGCGACCATGTGGCGCAACCAATGGAGAGGCATGCAATATGCGTGATCCAACGTGCGATCTTACACATGACTCACACAACCTCAAGAGTGAGTGAGCACGATCCTCAGCCGTGCGATGAAGATCTAACGACCCCCGCTGCACTATGCCTCACCAACTAACACCAACTCACGTTGCGCGATGCGCACATGTGTGCGCTACGCTGCGCACAGCTAAGGCGACCACGGCTCACACTGTGCACATCTATCCGCGGTCGCGGCGTGCGCAAGCTTGCCTTGTGCGCTACCATCAATGCCCCATGCCAAATCATTTGGCACAACCTTTATAAGCCCCTACTCCCTCCCCCCTTCCTCTTCATCTCTACCTTTGCTCTCTCATCCCTTCCAAAGCTCTACGAAGCCTTCCAAGCTCCCAAGAGCCTCTCCCAAGCTCTAAGAATCCTCCTATTAGTGTAGCAAGTCCCTTTCCCACCAGCAATTCATCCCACTCCTCAACCCCTTGATAGGAGATTCTAGAGTTGTCCCCTCACCTCCATTCAAGTAGTAGATCACCACCATCACCTCACCCCCTTTCCTATAGCCTAGGTACTCCCATCTACCTTCCTACTAGCTTAGTGAAGCTTTCCTCTACCTGGGTTCCTCCTGTACCTCATCCCCATCATCCCACATCTCACACCTCCTTCGTCCAGCCACCACCAAGCGTTGTCGTCTCGCCAGACAATCGCTTCAGGAGATTTCTTCTGACTCCCCTCTCTTTTTTATTCCATTTATTTCTTTTTATTGTAATTTTGTTGTCTAGTTGTAATAAATAGTATTCTATACCAATGTATCAATTTTTCTCTTTCTTTTTCTCTCTCTTTCTACCCTTTCTCTATTTATTTTATTTGCAAGTAGAGCAGCTTAGATAATAGTTCACTTGCTATCCTATTTATATAAAAACACCAAAAAAATTACAAAAGCCAGAAATCCCCAAAAACAAATAAAATCAAGCATGGATTTCTAATATCAAACATCACCTCCTCATATTCGACCTGAGACTCACCAAGTCTCAGTAAATTTATTTGATAACAAGATTTTCTGCAACAGCAACTGCGACGACTCGGGTTTCTCCTTCCAGAAACCCTAAATATTCGCACGAATTGTCTGCTTATCAATTGTCAAACCGAGGGATTCGCGTAATCATGGCAATTCTAAATTCCACCAACTCCACCCGGGCCTTTTCTGCATATAAGCTCATATTGGAATCTCTCACCTGAAATTGACCATTAACTTGGCTCGCCACCAATTGGGAGTCGGTGAAAATTGAGTACCTGAATTCTCATATATTTAGCTACTTTAATACCTACCAAGAGAGCCTCAAACTCTACCACATTGTTGGAAGCTAAAAAGCCCAACTTAGCATACTTATGGGTATGACCCTCGAGGGAGGTTAGGGCAATGTCTGCTTCGGAGCCAGTAGACACAAAGGAACCATCTACAAAAATTCACCAGACATTGTTGGGCGAAGACTCTATAGGAGTGAATGATGTGCACACATCTAATTGACCTTAAATGCCTATTTATGCATGTTTCTAATGTCATAGAAGCATTCATTATTATAAATATTGCGTAACATATATCATCGTGCATTTAGGTTAGATTGTATAAATTTTATGTTAATTTTCTCTTTTTGTAGTCAGGGAACAAGGCAATATTTATTGAAGCCTCAGATTGAATATCTAACCATACGAATCTAATCAGGGCTACGATCGGAGTCTAATGCCTCCGAGATTGCCCCGATCGGACCTCTGTAATATCAGATATAGTCTGAGAAAGATCAGAGGTCATGGGGCTATGTGATGTTAAATCCGCACCTCAGATGACAAATCCAACTGGATGGATGGGTTCAAATCGATAATTGCAGCCCAACGGTGTGAAAATCGGTCCAATCCGACATCTGTGGCACCTCCTATGAGCAAAAGAAGATGGACAGCCAGGATGGCGTCACGTGGTGCCATCCCAACAATCCAAACCTACCAAGGTGCCTCTCCTCAACCGCTGAAGGCTTAATGGATGAGAGATCTTGACTGTTCGATGAAGATCCAACAGCCAAGAGCTCTTCACACCTCTCGTGCATCAGTTCTACAAAGGAGCAATCTCGACCGTTCATCATCTATCCAACGGCTGAGAAACGTCCACGTCGCCTCTACCATGCGCTCCAACTCTCTGAAGAAAAGAATCCACACGATCTCACAGCCATTAGATCCTCATCCAACGGCGAGAGCGTATGGACCTTAAGTTGAAAACGCAACACAAAAGAGAGTGCAGTACATTGGCTAGCACCTTCGTCCGCGAAGCAGAGGCGCGAGACCGAATCCTCACGCACCTCAAACCAAGCACGAGTGTGGGCACAGGTGAAATTCACCCGTTGGATGGAGATCAGGCGGCAGAGAAGGCAACTACGTGGCGGCACGGATGAGCGCAAACGTGCACGCGTCATCTGACGCACGAACACACGTGCAATAGCACACGCGAGCGCGCATAACAGATGAAGAGGAAGCGATCGAGCGGCTTTTTAAGCTGTCCGATCTTTTGATCGGATGGTTGAGGATGCGCACATGCGGAGGGGCATCTCAATGGCTGAACGCAGAGAGGCGGGGGTGCGTGCGTGCTTCAACGAAGTGGGGTCTTTAGTGACATTTATATCCATCACTAAAGACCACAACAATTAATGTGTTAAGAACTAAAATGACCTTTATGCCCCCATTCCTACAACTATATAAAGACCCTACGCCCTCCACATTTGGATCATCTCTTCCTCTCTTCTCTCACCCCCTCCAAAGCTCTACGAGCTTGTCCCAAACCCGAGATGCTCTATTCGAGTTAAAAATATAATTTTTCAACCTTCTCACTCCACTCGTGGAGCATCCCACGGTTGTCCTCTCACCGCCATTCGGGAAGTAGATCTCGTTACGACGTCGCCCTACTCCATCCTCCTTCCTTCGTCTTCGTTCTCCCTCATCCCGCATCCTACCACCCTCGTCCGGGTGCTCCATCAATGTGGCTCATCCTCCAAGCAGCCGTCAAAGAGGATAATTGCACTCCCTCTTTTCTTTATCGCGTTCTAAATTAGATTTCCGCTTTCTAGTATAGTGAGTAGTTGTAATGAACACGAATCTGTGGCAATGAAATATTTGTTCATTCTCTCCATATTTTCTCTTTATTTGTATTATTCTCTCTCTATCTTCTATTAATTATTGTTTAAGTAGATAGCTAGCGTAGATTTAATTCAACTAGCTACTATACTTCATGACAATAAATTAAACGTGATTTTTGATCAAACGTTCGCCTCCCCGTATTTGACCCGGACTCACCAGAGTTTCGATTAAATAATCTATTTGAAAAATTTTTACACGACTATGACAGGGTTTTCAAAACTCACATTATTTGCGTAAAAAAACCTATTCAATAGTGAACTCAACAATGAAATCAACTAGTACTTGCCCCCTTTATGGAGTGGCAAGGCTGGTACTTCAAATCAAATTTCACCAGCTCCAAAGCCTTTTTTATTTGACAACTAGACCTCGTTGGCTTATGCAACATCTTCCTTAAGGGATAGTCAGACAATACATAAATGGTGTGGGCTTCGAAATAGGGAAGGAGCTTTCTAGTTGTCGTAACTAGGGCAAGGCCTAATTTCTCAATGGGAGGATACTTGGCCTTAGCTCCTTGATAAGTCTTACTGACAAAGTATACCGCCTACTGCACCCCAACCTGGTCCCGAACCAAGGTGGTACTAACCGCAGAATTCGAGGCCACTAGATAAAGATAAGGTGGTTCACCTAAATGTGGCATAGCTAGGACAAGCAGACGTTGGAGAACCGCCTTAACCGCCTCAAGCACTTCTTGGCATTGAGAGGTCCAATGCGAGAGATTATAACCCTTTCCCTTTCAAATGCACTCGAAGAAAGGAAGACGAAGATTGAAACAAGAAACAACCAAAGGGATGCAATCTTGCCGACTAGTGATGAGAGCATCATCATGAGCCATAACTAGCTCATTTTGACCCAATAAAGAAGATAAAAGCTCCTACATAACCTAGAAGAAGGCTTAACTGAAGGAACAAGTGCTCTGAGAAGAAAACATGAAATAAAGGTTAAAACTGTAATTTTACCATTGCAGTACATAAACGGGATTTCTCAGAGGTAAAACATAGGTCAAATGGTCTAAATAAGATAAAAAGTGGGTTGAGTCAATCAGAAATGGGTTTATGTGCAATCTAGGAATTAAATGACATTTGGTAACCCTAAAAGAGACCCACTTAAATTAACAAGGTCCCGATCAGAATAAAAATCAAGTAAACCCTCTAAAAATCATGGAAAAACATTCTCTAGGGTTTAGAACACTTAATTTGGCCTTTGGAACCCAGTTTGACCTAGATTAGGGTCCTAGCTCTTCAATTAACCTAATTTGGGTTTTTACGCAAAATGTCCAGTCAAACGTGGTCAAACATAAAATACAACTTCACCATTGGATTCCTTAGGTCCAAATTAGGTTTGTACCAAAATTTGGACCTAAGGGGAGGTCATCTTGACCTACTTTGCAATTTAGTACACCCAAATCACAAATTGGTCCCTATCTTTTGAATATCTTTGCAGAGAGCCCCCTAAGTTCTTCGCCCCTTTGCAATCCGGTCCTGCCACCATTGATAGGGTAGAACCAAGCTCCGGCAAGGTTTAGAGAGGGATTGCTCTCTAATCCCTCAGAGATTCCCTCCCAGAAATGGAAGGGGGATTCTCTGAGGAATTCCCTTCCTTCTAGAGCAGATCACGATCCATGGTGTGAACCCAATCTCTCGTGCAAAGGCACGAGAGATTTGGGTATCCACCCTCCTTCCATCTCCGGCGAGCCGGCAGAGTTGATTGCGAGGTCTCCACGCAATAGTAGGTGCAGCCAGCACCTATAAAAGACTCCCCATACCTTGCCGCAGAACCTAAGCTTAATTTTGACGGAGATCCCCTCAAATTTCCTCTCTCCCATCTCTGGCCAAAAGACCCACAAGCTCCGGCAACCTCCTCCCCTCCTTCTCGTCGCTCTGCTGCCATACCAGCAGCAGAGTCAACTCCGCCGCTTCCTCCCGCGTCGCGCTGTACCAAGCGCGCGTGCCCCTGACCTCATCTTCGTCGCCGCTTCCTCCCTCAGGGTCCTTCTTCCCCGACGACGGCAGTTACGCGCCGTCCACTCCGCTGTCTCCCTTCCTTCCAGATCACCCCAGATATCCTCTCCATCCTCTCCTCTCTCTTTTCCCTCTGATATTTTATCTGATTACCCCCCCGACAGTGCCAAACCACCTCCATCGTCCTCGCCTCCGACCGACCTCCGGCGAGCCGCCCACACCACTCCGCCCCTCCACACGGCTCGCCAACCCCCTCGTGAGCTCCGCCTCACCACCAGGAACTCACTTCACCCTACCACTGCCACTCCAGACCTCCACAATCACCCCACGAACAACCCAACATCTCCAGCCACAGGTTGACCTAGGCACGCACGCCTAGGCCGACCTGTGGCCTGCAGCACTGCGCATCATCTTCGCCGTGCTACGGCGAAGGTTTCTAGCCAATCTGATTGGGCCAATAGGCCGTTCTTGTGTGTGACAGGTTTAAGCTCCGGCCGCCATTATCAGCCGAAGCAGCAAGGAGCTTGCAGCAGCTTCAGGTACCAGGACTCCCAGGCTACAGGTGCAACAGACTCGCGTGAGTGTCGCGAAGTGAGTGAGGCTAGCAAGTCGCACAGAGAGGCCAACAGCTGGAGCAATCGCGCGACGAAAGCTCTGCGGGCGCGAAAGCAGGACCGACCAGATAGTCCCACATCGTGGGATTGCAAAACACAGGTATCATATAAATTGTTTTTGTGTTTTAACCCCATTGCCTCCGTATGCACAGGGGTGAGGTCCCTCACCTGCCCTCACCCGCCTCGTCCGCGGCTTGACCTCGCGGATCTGGTGGGATCCGACCCGACCTAAACCTACTCACTCCTCGCGCATCACCACCTGCCGGTGCGCCTGGTCCTTGGTTCGAATCCCGACCCGATTACCCGTGGCTCTGGGAGAGCTTCCTTGAGCGAGTTGCTTGAGAGAGAGAGACGCTCGGGTAGAGGGACGGGGGTAGGGTTTGCTGTGGTGTGTGCAGGAAGGAAGAAGTAAAGGAAGCAGCGAGCACTTAGCAGCTGCAGAACAGGAAGAGAAGAAAGAAGAAGAGGCTGTGCAGCAGAAGAAGGACAAGCTTTCGTAGAGAACCAAAGAGAAGGAAGAAGGAAGGCAAGGCAGAAGAAAGAAGAAGAACGAAGAGAGCCCAAGTGAAGACTGCAAAGATCAGAAGAAGAAGAAGAAAAAAAGAAAGGCAATGCAGGAGAAGAAATAAGAGAAAAGAAACAAAGGCAGGAAGAAGCCTCCGCAAGACAAGAAGAAGTGCAGAAAGAGAAAGTACAAAGGAGAAGAAGGGCCACGAAGAAGAAGAGAGAAAGGAGATTGCATTTAAGATGTCTGATACAGAAATCAGACGTCCAATTCTATTTTTCTTTCACAAATCCTTTTTAATATTCTCTCTTTGAATCAATCCTTTTCATTTAACAGTTGTATTCTTTGGTTTTAAAAAGTATTGAGATTGCTCCCCGTGTTCGACCTCGGATACTCTAGTTTTTCGAGTAATAAAATTCTTTATATTTGTTTAAACCTTTTGTCGGTTATACTACAACGTGATACGCTTTAAACCCGCACAAAAACGTTGAGAACATTTTGGTGCCATTGCCGGGGAGCAACGGACACTTTTAAAGCTTTTGATTACAACTTTTCTATCTAATATCTGACTTAACTTCTCTTTTGTTGTGTTCAAGCAGGGAAAGCAAAACAAAAAGGAAAGAACAATAACTGCACAACAGGAATGTTTACCTCTAGAATAGCCGTTGCTCCCCGGCAACATCGCCAAAATGATAGCGATGGCTTCGCGAGAGATAACTGGGTTTTATTGTTATGTCGTTGTAATATAGCCAGTTGTTGCCATCATTTCAAATATATAAATTTTTTTACTCGGAAAAGAGTTCCCGAGGTCGAACTCAGGGAGCAAGTTGTATTCTAGAGATATACATGTTTCTTTTACAAAAAGAAAGAGAGAGGGAAAGAATTTGTTGTCTTCTTTTCTCTTTGTTTTCTCCTCGTCTCAGATCTTCTTCTTCTTTGTCTGCAGAGGTGATGTTCTTCTTTCTTTCTTTCTTCAGATCTCCTTCTTCTTCTTTGTTCTGCAGAGGTGATGCTCTTCTTTCTTTCTTTCTTCAGATCTCCTTCTTCTTCTTTGTTCTGCAGAGGTGATGCTCCTCTTTCTTTCTTCAGATCTCCTTCTCTTTTTCTTCTTCTGCAGAGGTGATGCTCTTCTTTCTTCCTTTCTTCAAATCTCCTTCTTCTTCTTTTCTTTTTCTGCAGAGGTGATGCTCTTCTTTCTTTCTTCAGATCTCCTTCTCTTTTTCTTCTTCTGCAGAGGTGATGCTCTTCTTTCTTTCTTTCTTCAGATCTCCTTCTTCTTCTTTGTTCTGCAGAGGTGATGCTCTTCTTTCTTTCTTTCTTCAGATTTCCTTCTTCTTCTTTGTTCTGCAGAGGTGATGCTCTTCTTTCTTTCTTTCTTCAGATTTCCTTCTTCTTCTTTGTTCTGCAGAGGTGATGCTCCTCTTTCTTTCTTCAGATCTCCTTCTTCCTTCTTTTCTTTTTCCAGCCAGGGACGTCACCCCTCCTTCTTTCTTCTTTTCCCTTCAGGCCGTCGTCTGATTTCCAAATCAGACGACTTAAACTGCCTGTTGCTACAGTGTCTCCCTCAGCTTCCTTCTTCTTCCGCGGTTCTTCTTCTTCACCTGTGCCTGCACACTTCAGAGCTTACGTCAGAGAACAAAACCTACTCTACCCTCTCCCCCCGCGTCTCTCTCTCTCTGAAACCACTCTTGGGAAAGCTCTCCCAGAGCTGCCGGGTAATCGGATTCGGGTCATGCCCGGGTCCAGGCCCACCGGCGTGCGTGGTGGGCGAGGAGTGCAGGTCAGTCTAAGTCGGGTCGGGTCAGGTCCGCTGGGCGTGAGCGCGGACGAGACCGGGTAACCGGGCGGGTGAAGGGGACCTCACCCCGTGTGCTGAGGCAGTAAGCCTCCAGCACTTTTGCGTCTTATATCGCTGCGCCTCTTCAGGCTTTTCCGAGGTGGGACTAAATGTCCCACCTCAATTGCGCGCCCGCAGCGGGGAAAGCAGCGGGAGATCGCGGCGTCACGCGAAGCCTTCTGCCTTAGCTGCGAGCCTGGTGTTTTGTCGGAACGCCTCGCAAGGCCTGGGAGTTGAATCTGTGCGTGGCGCTGAGCGTGGCGCGCCTGTAGCTGCTGGCGGAAGCAGCTTCTTCTGCACGGCAATGGCGGCGGAGGTCGGGTGGCCTGTTCACAAGAAAACGGCCTCTCGGCCTAATCAGAAAGTGCCAGGAGCTTCGCCAGGGTGCGGCGAAGCTCGTGTGGGTGGTGGCGAGGCGAGGGGCGGCGTGCAAGGGCTGCCCAAGGTCGGACTGTGGGTCGGAGGATGGTTTGTTCGGTGGGGTTGCAGAGGGTGATGTGGGGGAAGTGGCAGGGCGGGGGTTGATCAGGGTGAGGAGGCGGAGGTCCTGCGGTGGTCGGCGAGCCGTGTGGGTTGCTGAGGTGATGGGAGCGGCTCGCCGGAGGATGGCCGGAGGCGGAGAAGGTGAGGGTGAACAGGAGCGGTCGAGGGTTTAATCAAATAAAAGACAGTGAGGAAAAGAAAGAGGGGGAGATGGGGAGGAGTTCTGACCTAGCTACGGAGACGAAAGGGGCCGGGGCAGGGCGACAGTCGTATCGACTGTCGCCGGAGAAGAAGATGCCCAGGGGAAAGGGCGGCGGCGAGCAGAGGGCTGGAGAGGCGCCAGCTGGGTACGGCGTGGCGCAGGAAGAGCAGGGGAGGAGGTCTCTGCTGCTGGTATTGCGGCAGAGCGAAGAGGAGGAGGAGGAGGAACCGCCGGAGCTGGTGGGCGTCTGCCGGAGGGAGAGGAGAAGAAAGTTGGGGGTTTTCTCCGTCAGACCCGAGCTGCCCCGGTCGGTGGAGCAACAGGGGGTATTTATAGGGATCAAACAGGGAGGAAGGCGGAGGGAGACGACGTGTCTCCCTCGCCGGAGGATGGCCGGAAACAAGAACCCATACCATCCGTGCGTTCGCACGGCCGGTATGGTGGGTTATAACGACCAGGGGGGTGTCCCTGCGACGGCTGACGACGCAGGGCACCCCCGGTTTACTTGCCAGGTCCCCCCCCTCACCCTGCGCGGCGCCATGCTCCGCGCAAGGTCGCCGGAGCATGGTGCTGGCAGGTTTTGCAGGGGGGACCTGATCGCAAAGAACGAAGGAGAGTTAGGGGCCAAAATGCGAGGGTTCAAAAGTTGAGGGCCAAAGAGTAAATATATGAGGACCAAAGTGTAAAGTCGGTCAAGGAGGTTTCTTCTTAGGCTCAAGTTTTTATACATGACTAATTAGGACCTAAGGAATCTGATGGTGAATTTCATTTCTATATTAAACCTTGTTTGACCGGTCAATTTACGCAAAAACCCAAATTAAGTTATTAATTGGGCATGGTTCTCAATGTAGGTCAAAATGGGTTCTGAAGGCCAAATTGAAGGTTCTAAACCCTAGAGATTATTTTTCTATGAATTTTAGAGGGTTTATTATATTTTTACTTTGCCTCGAACCTTGTGAATTGAAGTGGGTTGTTTTAGGGTTACAGATTATCATTTAGTTTCTTGGAATTGCTGTAGCCCTTGCTAGATCATTTCATCCCACTTTTATTCTTATTAAGTTGCTTTGACCTGTGTTTGGGCCATGAATTACCCTGTATGCAGATTATACTGGTAAAATTGCATTTTTACCCCTTATGACTTGTTTTCTCCTTAAACTCAGAATTCTCTGAGTTAAGCCTTTCCTTGAGATATGTAGGAGCTTTTATCCTTTGTATTAGGTCAAAATGAGCTAGTTATGGCTCATGATGAGGTTCTCATCAGCTCACGACCTTCAAGAGAAATGCAAAGACGCCTAAACCCTAACCTACAGGAGGTCGTGAAAAAGGAGATCATAAGGTGGTTAGATGCAGTGATCATCTACCTGATCTCCGACAGTCGTTGGGTGAGTCCAATACAAGTGGTGCCTAAGAAGGCAGGACTTACCATCATCACGACTGAAACCAGAGAAGTAATTCCTACCCGAATAGCTAATTCGTGGAGAGTCTGCATTGATTACAGAAGACTCAATTCCTCCACGAAGAAGGATCATTTCCCACTACCGTTTATTGATCAGATCCTTGAGAAACTAGCGGGAAATAGATTCTTCTGCTTTCTTGACGGGTACTCCGGTTACAATCAGGTGGCAATCCATCCAGAGGACCAAGAAAAGACCACATTCACCTGCCCCTTCGGGACGTACGTGTTTCGAAGGATGCCGTTCGGCCTCTGCAATGTACCTGCAACTTTTCAGCAGTGCATGCTTGCCATACTCTCAGATATGGTAGGTGATTATCTGGAAGTCTTCATGGATGACTTTTCAGTTTTTGGACAATCATTTGACGATTGCCTCCAACACTTGGTCCATATACTCAGGCGGTGCATCGAGGTGAATTTGGTTCTTTCCTGGGAAAAGAGCCATTTCATGGTGCTTGAAGGAATTGTCCTGGGACATTTAATCTCGGAGAAAGGCATCCAAGTGGATCGAGCTAAGGTTAACCTGATTTCCAAGCTCCCTATGCCTAGCTCGATTAAGGACATCCGATCTTTTTTGGGGAACGTCGGTTTCTACCGTCGATTCATCCCTGATTTCTCCAAAATCGCGCGCCCCCGACTAATCTTCTCTCCAAGGATGTGCCTTTCGAAATTTCCAAGGAATGCACTCAAGCATTTGAGATCCTACATGACCGAGTCACCCAAGCCCCAATCCTACAGTCCCCTGATTGGTCTCAACCCTTTGAGATCATGTGCGATGCATCTGACTGAAAGTTTCCGGCCCTACCAGGAGGGGGCGACGTAATAAAATGCGAAAATAAATATAAACAATATCACAGAATAGACAACCACTCAAAGTACACAAAGATTTTTAGGTGGAAACCCAAACCGGGTGAAAACCACCACCTAACCCTCTCGAGTTAGGATTTTCCGATCAACCTAGTTGATCAAATCCACTAACCGAATCACTTTAAAACGAGGGTGATTCAATCTCAGTACAACCACGCTACAAGTACGAGGGTAGCGTTCCTCAACCCCTTCTCTCCACGAGAAGGATTTTGTCCCACGAAGGAGACGGGAATTCGCAAAGCAAATACCCAACTAAATAACAAAGATAAAATAAAACAAGTAATCCTATAGAGCCAACAAAGTAATTATGAACCTAGCTTCTATAGGAATTAGGAAACTCCCCTTTGCAAGGAGTGCGTCGACGATGACGCGGGTGCGTGAGCCACGCAACGGCGCAATGTCGCTCTCGTGAACAACGGCGGGAGAGCGGGTGCGCGAAGGCTTGATGCTCTCAAGAGAATGGAACTAGAGCTTGGAGAGCAAGGGCTTCTCTTGGACACAAAAGAGTGGAATTAAGTTGCTTAGGTGTGTCTCTTGTTTCTCTTAGTGTGTATCTTGTGTCTCTAAGTGTCTCTAGGTGTGTAAAGGCTCCCCTCTATTTATAGAGGCCTTAGGAAGGCTTTGGAAGGCTTAGGAAAGGTTCTATAGCCGTTGGGAACAAAGTCCAAGAGAATTAGGCCGAAATCAGGACAATGATTACATTTGACAGGGTTATCAGACGTCTAACTCTTGCATCAGACGTCTGGAAGGCCACTTTAAGATGTCTGATTCCAAGGTCAGACGTCTGATTTTGGGCGGGTCTCTCCCTGACTTGGATCAGATCTAAACAGGGTTTTTGCGCAAGTCCATCTGACGACATACAGGATGTCTGGAACTATGTCTGGACGTCTGGAAACCTACTTCTACTGTGGGAATTGATTTCCAAACGTTGCAACGGCTAGAAAATCTCTGAGAAGATATTTTGGGTCAGCTGAGGCAAAACGGTCATTTATCAGACGTCTGGAAAGGCCTAAGGACGTCTGATAAGGCTCTAACGGTCATAATCTTGAGTGCCTGCTAAGCTAGCCAAAGGTCAACTATCTGGACGTCTGGAAAGTCCATCAGACGTCTCCTAACACGTCTGGTATAATGTCTGGACGTCTGATTTCGTCAGACAGAACTAGCTATCCCAGCCTAACAGATATCAGACGTCTGAAACAACAGTCAGACGTCTTAAAATACTTTATCAGACGTCTGATTTGGGAATTAGATGTCTGGAAGTGCTGTTTGAACCCTATATTGGTTTTCTAAGTATTCTACAGAAAACCTAGGTATCCTAGGGTTGTGCCGGTGTTCCTAGGACTACTGTTAGGGTTCTTTGAGGCTCTTTAACATAATTTTCTAAGAAAAATAAAAAGAGCAAGAAAATAAAGACAAGAGATACAAGAAAGGATTAAAAAGAATCTATCATATTCTTCTTGTCTTCTATCTTCAATCTGTCGCTCCACGCGAACCTCCTCTGTTTTCCGTCAAGCTCCTCCAATCCATCCTGGATGCGAGCTCGAACTCCGTCTAAACACGTCCACATTTGCAATTGACCTGAAATCTAGGACTCAAATTGTAAATGTTAAATAACACGTATTTTGTTATCATCAAAACAAATGATCGTGGTGCTCTAGCACCAACAATCTCCCCCTTTTTGATGATGACAAAATCGCAAATAGTAATGCAAAAAATCCTCCCCCTTTTTGACATTATCAAAAAGGTTTGATTGGTTTTACATTTCCTATAACTCCCCCTTAAAACATGCTCTTCTATGAATTTATTTTAACAAAGGTGATATTCTCCCCCTTTTTGTAACAACAAGATAGCTATTATTTTTCTCCCCCTTACTAAAGGAAAATTAGCTACCTTATATCTCCCCCTTAAAAATTGATAATTAGCTCATCATTTTTTAACTCCCCTTATCTAAATGATTATGATAAAAAGATAGGGTAAATGGTTTTACCTCACCTACCATGGCCAATAAAATGGCCCGAATGGTGGTGGTGGATGCCACATCGGATGGGGCTCCCATCCGTAGCTTGGAGGCCCGGGCATCGGCGCCGGTCTCCAATCTGGTGGTCGACGTGCGGCGGGTCCGTCGTTTGTTCACCGTCTCGTCGGTCTTCTTGTTCTCCTCCTTGGTCTACTCCTTGGTTCTCCCAACTTGAGTTGACCAGCTTTGAGCTTGTAGGTCCAGTCCTTTATGTTGTAATTATCCCTGAACCCTACAAAACAAGATTCTAATTCTTTTTTCGGTATCCAAGTGGGCTTGGATCCGGATCTGTTAGCGGGTCTCCTTGATGGAGATCCTTTCTCAATCTTAGGGCTATATAAATCATCTACTTTGTTGATTAGTTTGTTGGAGTTTTCCCTAAGACATGCGATTTCTTTTTCTATAGTATTCATTTTAGTCTTTAAATCAGAAATTTCTATTTTTAGACTGTCATTTTCCTCAATCAATTTATTATTTTCATTGATGAGGTCTTGATTTTCTAATAATAGGTTATCAATTCTAGGATTAGCTTCTATGTCCTTAAGTTATTTTTCTAACCTATCATTTTCAGATTTAAGAAAACTAAGGTTCTTTTTAATACTTTTGTTTTCTATTTTAAGTGATTTACTAATCTCAAATAGTTCATTAAAAGCTTCTTGTAAATCAAAATTTACCTCGTTGTCGCTGTCGTCGCTTCCACTTTCGCTGTCGCTGTTGGTTCCTCTGGCCATGAAACCAAAGCAAGTGGTTTCTTCTTCTTTTTCTTCTTCTTTTTCCTCCGAGCTCATCTCTTCATGAGTGTCTTCTAACTTCCTCCATATCTCGTGGGCGGTAGTGCACTCTTGGATTTTATCGAACTCTTTCGGACTCAATGCGCAATACAGGGCATTCATTGCCTTTGTGTTGACTGAAAGCTCCCGAATCTGCAGCTGCGAGTAGCCTCCTTGGGGTCGCTTCGGGATCTCGTATGGGGTTTCGCAACATCCCCATACCTCGAATTCAGTGGCTTGGAGCCACGTCTTCATCCTCAACTTCCAATATCCGAAGTCCCTCCCGTCGAAATAGGGTGGTCGGACGGTGGACTGCCCTTTGGTGATTCTGATTGCGACTATGCTTCCCTCCATGATCTTCTTGCTGGGTGTTACTCCGATCTTGCAAGAACCCGCTCTGATACCAATTGAAAGTTTCCGACCCTACCAGGAGGGGGTGACGTAATAAAATGCGGAAATAAATATAAACAATATCACAGAATAGACAACCACACAAAGTACATAAATATTTTTAGGTGGAAACCCAAACCGGGTGAAAACCACCACCTAACCCTCTCGAGTTAGGATTTTCCGATCAACCTAGTTGATCAAATCCACTAACCGAATCACTTTAAAACGAGGGTGATTCAACCTCAGTACAACCACGCAACAAGTACGAGGGTAGCGTTCCTCAACCCCTTCTCTCCACGAGAAGGATTTTGTCCCACGAAGGAGACGGGAATTCGCAAAGCGAATACCCAACTAAATAACAAAGATAAAATAAAACAAGTAATCCTATAGAGCCAACAAAGTAATTATGAACCTAGCTTCTATAGGAATTAGGAAACTCCCCTTTGCAAGGAGTGCGTCGACGATGACGCGGGTGCGTGAGCCATGCAACGACGTAATGTCGCTCTCGTGAACAACGGCGGGAGAGCGGGTGCGCGAAGGCTTGATGCTCTCAAGAGAATGGAACTAGAGCTTGGAGAGCAAGGGCTTCTCTTGGACACAAAAGAGTGGAACTAAGTTGCTTAGGTGTGTCTCTTGTTTCTCTTAGTGTGTATCTTGTGTCTCTAAGTGTCTCTAGGTGTGTAAAGGCTCCCCTCTATTTATAGAGGCCTTAGGAAGGCTTTGGAAGGCTTAGGAAAGGTTCTATAGCCGTTGGGAACAAAGTCCAAGAGGATCAGGCCGAAATCAGGACAATGATTACATTTGACAGGGTTATCAGACGTCTAACTCTTGCATCAGATGTCTGGAAGGCCACTTTAAGACGTCTGATTCTAAGGTCAGACGTCTGATTTTGGGCGGGTCTCTCCCTGACTTGGATCAGATCTAAACAGGGTTTTTGCACAAGTCCATCAGACGACATACAGGACGTCTGGAACTATGTCTGGACGTCTGGAAACCTACTTCTACTGTGGGAATTGATTTTCAAACATTGCAACGGCTAGAAAATCTCTGAGAAGATATTTTGGGTCAGCTGAGGCAAAACGGTCATTTATCAGACGTCTGGAAAGGCCTAAGGACGTCTGATAAGGCTCTAACGGTCATAATCTTGAGTGCCTGCTAAGCTAGCCAACGGTCCACTATCTGGACGTCTGGAAAGTCCATCAGACGTCTCCTAACATGTCTGGTATAATGTCTGGACGTCTGATTTCGTCAGACAGAACTAGCTATCCCAGCCTAACAGATATCAGACGTCTGAAACAACAGTCAGACGTCTTAAAATACTTTATCAGACGTCTGATTTGGGAATTAGACGTCTGGAAGTGCTGTTTGAACCCTATATTGGTTTTCTAAGTATTCTACAGAAAACCTAAGTATCCTAGGGTTGTGCCGGTGTTCCTACGACTACTGTTAGGGTTCTTTGAGGCTCTTTAACATAATTTTCTAAGGAAAATAAAAAGAGCAAGAAAATAAAGAAAAGAGATACAAGAAAGGATTAAAAAGAATCTATCCTATTCTTCTTGTCTTCTATCTTCAATCTGTCGCTCCACGCGAACCTCCTCTGTTTTCTGTCAAGCTCCTCCAATCCGTCCTGGATGCGAGCTCGAACTCCGTCTAAACACGTCCACATTTGCAGTTGACCTGAAATCTAGGACTCAAATTGCAAATGTTAAATAACACGTGTTTTGTTATCATCAAAACAAATGATCGTGGTGCTCTAGCACCAACACTTACTTCGATGTAGAAGCGGTTTTGGGGAAGAAAATTGACGGGAAACCTGCGGTCATTTACTACGCTAGCAAAACATTGGATGAGGCTCAGCGTAACTATACGGTTACTGAGAAAGAGCTGCTGGCCGTAGTATTTGCCCTGGAAAAATTTAGATCATACCTTCTGGGTTCCCGTGTTATCATATACTCGGATCACACAGCTGTGAGGCATCTCCTTGCAAAGAAGGACGCGAAACATCGACTAATCTGATGGATCTTTCTGTTGCAAGAATTTGACCTCGAGATTCGCGACAAGATGGGAAAGCACAATGTGGTAGCTGATTACTTGTCCCGCCTTCCTTCTGAAATAATTGACCCTTCCGGACCTATTACAAAACATTTTCCTGATGAGCACCTCCTGACTATCAGTGCAAGTCTTCCATGGTTTGCTGATATAGTTAATTACTTGGCATCACACCAGATTCTGCCCGATTGGCCGAAGGCCAAAAAGGACAAATTGCGTTCCGATGCCAAGTATTACCTATGGGAAGACCCGTATCTATTCCGCATTGGTGCTGATCAGATAATTCGACGGTGCGTCGCGGAAGTGGAAATCAAAGACATACTCTCATTCTGCCATGACCAGGCATGCGGTGGACATTTTTCTGGATATAAAATCGCATCAAAAGTCCTCCAGTGTGGCTTTTACTGGCCCACAATTTTCAAGGATGCATACGATCACTATAAGGCATGTTCCCATTGCCAGACTCTGGGCAACATGAGCCATCGAGACATGATGCCTCTATAACCGATCTTGGTATGCGAAATTTTTGATATTTGGGGGATTGATTTCATGGGACCCTTTCCGACCTCGGATGGTTTCGAATACATCTTACTCGCAGTTGACTATGTTTCCAAGTGGATAGAAGCCATTCCGACTCGAACCAACAATCATAAAGTCGTTATAAAATTCCTCCATCAAAACATTTTCTCAAGGTTCGGGATTCCGCGTGCTATAATTTCCGACGGAGGGACCCATTTTACAAACGCTCAGTTCAGGTCACTGATGACCAAATACGGGGTGTCACACCGAATCTCTACTCCTTACCACCCCCAAACTAATGGTCTAGCTGAGCTATCTAACTGAGAGATCAAGAAGATCCTTCAGGTTACTGTTCGACCTGATAGAAAAGATTGGTCTTCTCGGCTTCCGGAAGCATTGTGGGCCTATAGGACCGCCCACAAGACCCAATTAGGAATGTCTCCCTTCAGACTAGTGTACGGGAAGGCATGTCACCTCCCCGTCGAGTTGGAGCATAAAGCCTATTGGGCAGTACGGACCTGTAATCTCGACCTTTCTAAGGCTGGAACCCACAGAAGACTTCAAATGAGCGAGATCGATGAATTACGGCACGATGCGTATGAGAACTCGCGAATTTACAAGGAACGGGTTAAAGCTTTTCACGACAAACACATTTCTAGAAAGGTCTTTCATCCTGGTCAAAAAGTTTTACTCTTTGATGCCCGACTAAAATTATTCCCAGGGAAGCTAAGATCCAAGTGGGTCGGACCCTACCTAGTCTGACAAATCTTCGGAAATGGAGCCATTGAAATCAGCCCACTCAGCCACGATTCTGAACCCTTTGTCGTGAACGGTTAGAGACTCAAGCCGTTCATTGACATGACCGATATAGATTTGGCTGAGTCATCCTTTACCCTTCATTCCTCTTGAGCTCATTGCGCCCAGCCGATGGCGTAAAACTCAGCGCTTAACGGGAGGCAACCCATCATTCTTTGAAAAACCCAAAACCTTTTCTGACATCTCTATGCAGAACTCATATTGCACTTTAGGGTTCATCCATTAGAACAGCCGACTTCACCTCAGGTATACCTACCCGAGATTAGAAATCGTTCGCAACAGGTCACTTCGACCCATTCACTCACTACACACCTGTCCTAATGCATGAACTAAGCTGAATTCGAACCCACCTAATTTACAATGGGGACATTGCAAATCTTAGGCATGGGGGGGTATGAAAGTGCAAATTGTCAGAAAATTCATATCAAGAAAGGGATTCATTAAAAAAAAAAAAAGGACTTGATAGAGGGGAGGAACAATTCAGGGTCATACAAATGAGAGGAGGAAAAGAAAGAAAAATGACAAAAAGGAGCACAAAATGAAAATGAAAAGAAATAGTCATTAGTAAAAGATTAAGGGGTTAACTGAAGTTCTAGACCGAATCAAGAAAAAGAAAAGAAAAGTGCTACGGAGATATAACAAGAGATTAGCGGGACCGCTGGTCTTAGGCCTCTTGGGCTAGTACCTTTAGCATAAAAATTCACGTATCCGTTAAAATCTGGATAATCCTCAAGAGGTTGAGGAAAATGCGAAGCTTGAGTATTAGGTCTAAGGCTTAGGAAGTATTCGGCCTCGTTAACTGACCTCCGATTTGCAGGATTCGGTAACCTAAGCACCCAAATTCACACACAGTCTGGTTCAGTGCGCATAAACATCCAAATCACATGAAAAGCGTTTAATGTTCTGAAAAAGTCACCTAGATTAGGAGCGGCCAATCAACACAAATTGATTTGGATGAGTTCCCAGCGTGGAGAGGCGGGAAATTCCCCTCGAAGATGAGTAACAACAAATCGTCTCCTCGGTGCTTGTCTCCTAGGATATTTAAATATCCTACTGGGGGCATGTAAGCACTCTGCTGGTTCAGATGCCATGGGCGGCATTATCACGAAATGTCGATCGCCAGGGTCTGAATTTGGCCACGGAACACCATGGGCGGGATTATCACGAAATCTCGAAAGCCTGGGTTCTGGGGGTTGCCATGGGTGGGATTATCCCGAAATCTCGAAAGCCAGGGACCCTTGAGGATTGATGATGGGGACGAGGAATCCGATATAGACCGTGTTGAGAAGCTAATCCGAAGCTAGAAATAAAAAGAAAAGAGAGAGAAAACCTCTCCAAACAAATAAATCTTCTATCTCTCTCTTACAAAAAAATGCACTGCAAACTGAACTTAGGCTAAAAATGTCTCAAGCACGGGTGCTTTAACCACGGAGTCCAACAAACCCTAGGTTAGTTTCTGCAGGCCGTAGAAACCTTTGTGGAGGACTGAGGCTAAAGCGGAACAGGTCCGGATTTTAGTTGGTACTTGAGTACCTTTAGGCAAAGTATCAGCATTACTACATAATCACAAAATAAAAGGAGAAGCACTTATCATAATTGTTGACAGACATTCAGGGTCTAGAACGGAAGTTAAAACCTTGAAATTTTGCTAAGGGACTAGCAAAAGCTAGGCACAGGGGTATGATGAGAGCCTCATCATGAGCCATAACTAGCTCATTTTGATCCAATAAAGAAGATAAAAGCTCCTACATAACCTAGAAGAAGGCTTAACTGAAGGAACAAGTGCTCTAAGAAGAAAACATGAAATAAAGGTTAAAACTGTAATTTTACCATTGCAGTACCTAAACGGGATTTCTCAGAGGCAAAACATAGGTCAAATGGTCTAAATAAGATAAGTGGGTTGAGTCAATCAGAAATGGGTTTATGTGCAATCTAGGAATTAAATGACATTTGGTAACCCTAAAACAGACCCACTTAAATTAACAAGGTCCCTGTCAGAATAAAAATCAAGTAAACCCTCTAAAAATCATGGGAAAACATTCTCTAGGGTTTAGAACACTTAATTTGGCCTTTGGAACCCAGTTTGACCTAGATTAGGGTCCTAGCTCTTCAATTAACCTAATTTGGGTTCTTACGCAAAATGTCGAGTCAAACGTGGTCAAACCTAAAATCCAACTTCACCACTGGATTCCTTAGGTCCAAATTAGGTTTGTACCAAAATTTGGACCTAAGGGGAGGTCATCTTGACCTACTTTGCAATTTAGTACACCCAAATCACAAATTGGTCCCTATCTTTTGAATATCTTTGCAGAGAGCCCCCTAAGTTCTTTGCCCCTTTGCAATCCGGCCCTACCGCCATTGTTAGGACAGAACCAAGCTCCGGCGAGGTTTAAAGAGGGATTGCTCTCTAATCCCTCAGAGATTCCCTCCCAGAAATGGAAGGGGGATTCTCTGAGGAATTCCCTTCCTTCTAGAGCAGATCACAATCCATGGTGTGAACCCAATCTCTCGTGCGAACGCACGAGAGATTTGGGTATCCACCCTCCTTCCATCTCCGGCGAGCCGGTAGAGTTGATTGTGGGGTCTCCACGCAATAGTAGGTGCGGCCAGCACCTATAAAAGACTCCCCATACCTTGCCGCAGAACCTAAGCTTAATTTTGACGGAGATCCCCTCAAATTTCCTCTCTCCCATCTCCGGCCAAAAGACACACAAGCTCCGGCGACCTCCTCCCCTCCTTCTCGTCGCTCTGCTGCCATACCAGCAGCAGAGTCAACTCCGCCGCTTCCTCCCGCGTCGCGCTGTACCAAGCGCACGTGCCCCTGACCTCATCTTCGTCGCCGCTTCCTCCCTCAGGGTCCTTCTTCCCCGACAACGGCAGTTACGCGCCGTCCACTCCGCTGTCTCCCTTCCTTCCAAATCACCCCAGATATCCTCTCCATCCTCTCCTCTCTCTTTTCGCTCTGATATTTTATCTGATTACCCCCCCGACAGTGCCAAACCACCTCCATCGTCCTCGCCTCCGACCGACCTCCGGCGAGCCGCTCACACCACTCCGCCCCTCCACACGGCTCGCCAACCCCCTCGTGAGCTCCGCCTCACCACCAGGAACTCACTTCACCCTACCACTGCCACTCCAGACCTCCACAATCACCCCCCGAACAACCCAACATCTCCGGCCACAGGTTGACCTAGGCACGCACGCCTAGGCCGACCTGCGGCCTGCAACACTGCGCATCATCTTCGCCGTGCTACGGCGAAGGTTTCTAGCCAATCTGATTGGGCCAATAGGCCGTTCTTGTGTGTGACAGGTTTAAGCTCCGGCCGCCATTATCAGCCGAAGCAGCAAGGAGCTTGCAGCAGCTTCAGGTACCAGGACTCCCAGGCTACAGGTGCAGCAGACTCGCGTGAGTGTCGCGAAGTGAGTGAGGCTAGCAAGTCGCACAGAGAGGCCAGCAGCTGGAGCAATCGTGCGACGAAAGCTCTGCGGGCGCGAAAGCAGGACCGACCAGATAGTCCCACATCGTGGGATTGCAAAACACAGGTATCATATAAATTGTTTTTGTGTTTTAACCCCATTGCCTCCGTAAGCACAGGGGTGAGGTCCCTCACCTGCCCTCACCCGCCTCGTCCGCGGCTTGACCTCGTGGATCTGGTGGGATCCGACCCAACCTAAACCTACGCACTCCTCGCGCATCACCACCTGCCGGTGCGCCTGGTCCTGGGTTCGAATCCTGACCCGATTACCCGTGGCTCTGGGAGAGCTTCCTTGAGCGAGTTGCTTGAGAGAGAGAGACGCTCGGGTAGAGGGACGGGGGTAGGGTTTGCTGTGGTGTGTGCAGGAAGGAAGAAGTAAAGGAAGCAGCGAGCACTTAGCAGCTGTAGAACAGGAAAAGAAGAAAGAAGAAGAGGCTGTGCAGCAGAAGAAGGACAAGCTTTCGTAGAGAACCAAAGAGAAGGAAGAAGGAAGGCAAGGCAGAAGAAAGAAGAAGAACGAAGAGAGCCCAAGTGAAGACTGCAAAGATCAGAAGAAGAAGAAAAAAAAGAAAGGCAATGCAGGAGAAGAAATAAGAGAAAAGAAACAAAGGCAGGAAGAAGCCTTCGCAAGACAAGAAGTGCAGAAAGAGAAAGAAGTACAAAGGAGAAGAAGAGCCACGAAGAAGAGAGAAAGGAGATTGCATTTAAGACGTCTGATACAGAAATCAGACGTCCAATTCTATTTTTCTTTCACAAATCCTTTTTAATATTCTCTCTTTGAATCTATCCTTTTCATTTAACAATTGTATTCTTTGGTTTTAAAAAGTACTGAGATTGCTCCCCTTGTTCGACCTCGGATACTCTAGTTTTTCGAGTAATAAAATTCTTTATATTTGTTTAAACGTTTTGTCGGTTATACTACAACGTGATACGCTTTAAACCCGCACAAAAACGTTGAGAACAACTAGCGACTGCACAACCTTAAGATTAGACGACTAGCCCAAACCCATGACCGCCTTGATTTTGTCGAGGTTGGCTTCAATAACCCTACTAGACACAGGGAAGCCTACAACCTTGCTTGTGGAAACACCAAAGACATATATATGAGGATTAAGTTTTAATCTGGTATTCCAAGGGTATCCCACAAAACTTAGAATACCTCAACGAAATTTGTCAAGTGGTCCTTGACATTAATACCTTTCACAAGTATATCTTCTATATACACTTCAAATGATTTTTCAATTAACTTTGAAAAAATCATATTTACAAGGCACTGATAGGTGGTGTCGGCATTCTTTAAGCCAAAAGGCATTATACGGTACTGGAAGAGGCCTCCATCCATTATGAAAAACTCATGACGCCTATCAGCCGGAGCCAAACTTATTTGATGGTAGCTGGCATAGGCATCCAAAAAGGACATATGCGACTGCCCTGAGAAGGAATCAATGAGGGTGTCTATCTTCAGGAGCGGAAAATCATCTCTTGGGTAGGCATCATTCAAGTTAGTGAAATCCATTCACATACGCCACTTGTCATTGGATTTCCTCACCATGACTATGTTAGATAACCAAGTGGGATCAAGAGATGTTTCGATGAAGCCTGACTTCAGAAGCTTGCTGACTTCATCTGCAACTACCTGCCACTGTTCCATAGATTTATGTCGTCGCACTTACTTTATTGGTCGAGTGCTTGTCTAAATATTCAAGCGATGCTTGATTATTGTCGGATCCACTCCCAGCATGTCCTTGGCGAACCACACGAAGATATCGGCATTAGCCCTAAGGAGCAAGAGCATCTCCTTAACCTCATTTAGGGCTAGGTTTGCCCCCACCTCAACCGTTTTGTCTACTGAATTCAAAAAAAGCTGGATAGCCATTACAAACGAGCCAGGGTCGATTGCCAGCTCAGTGGAAGATGGCACCTAATCGTCACCTTTTATAGAGTAAACCTGAGCCCTATTCTTCCCCTACTTCTGAGGCTTGTGGGGTCTTCTCTCCATTGAGCGTTCAAGCTTAATACGAAGGAGCTCGTGTCCAACCGACTAATCCCCATGCACTATTCCCAATCCATAAGGGGAGTGGAATAAGACCATTTGAACATAAGAGGAGGGGATTGCCTAGAAGCCATGAGTTGTCGAGCGGCCAAGGATCCCGTCAAAGGTGGCTACCAAATAGGCTATCATAAAGGTAGTCATCCTGTTGAGATACCGGTTGTTATCATATATGGACACTGGCAACTTTATTTCCCCTTTGATCATGATCTTTCGATTGCCAAATCCAAGCACTAGATATGCTGAAGAGGAGAGGTCTTCTTCCTTGAACCCCAGCCATAGAAGGTTTTCAGGAAAAAGACATCCACCGCACTACCTACATCTACCAGGAGACACAGTTGAACCTACCCTACCACAAACAAGGTTACAAGAAGCAAATCCGAATGAAAACCCAGATCCGGCAAGGATTTGTACCAAGAGACTACCACCTATCTTACATTGTTCATGGCAGCCGGACCTAGCCACTGCATAGTGGCGCAAATCCCTCTCGAGGGGCTGTTGAACAATTGATCCCGCCAAGAGGACAGCATAGCGTTAACGTCGAAAATCACCTCAACATGGTCTTGTCCCGCCAAGGTTGATGGCCGAACAACCCATGTAATGGGTGAGGATGGGCAATTTGCCTATTGAGGTGGTCTTCTCTCTACTGGGAAAGAAAGGACCCAGCAGTAATACTCCTAGGGCAGCAAATTGGGTGTAATACCCTACTCTGCCAACACGCGAGTAGTGTCCAATTGCTCGCTCTCATCAAGGAGCACCATGTTAACTCCACAAAGTTGTTGGGGTTTCTCCTTGTGGTACTCCTCGAGGCCCTCCATGGACTGCTTGCCTTTATTCTAGCCCTCATTGCTTTTGACAAACTAGGCCAGCTTACCATGCCGGATTTGGAATTCTATCTAATTATGCAAATCTCGATAGTCTTCAGTGGGATGCCCTTAGGCTTTATGATATTTACAATGAGGCCCGGCATCCACATGCTTCTTCATAGGAGGAGGAGGCGAAAGGAGATTTTTATTCGTTGACCAAACCACTGTTAAAATGTTGACTTGGTTGACAACCAAGGCGGTCTACTCCTGGTAAAGGTCCCGCCTAGACTATTGGGGACCATTGTTGCACCCATGATTCTGGCAATCGATCACCCTTCTAATTCAAAAAGTTTCCCTTCTGTTTATTGAAGTGGTTACCACCACAATTATTGGGTGTCTCTCTTGTCGTCCTCTTCTCCTTCGAAGAGGGTATTTGATCCTCCCTGTAGCTCTCCACCAAGCAACCATAGGAGAGGAAGGGGTCATCCTGCTTTGCAAACCTCATGGCCCTGTCCCATAATTCCACCATATCTCTAGGCGAGAAATCATCAATATCACACTAGAACCTCTGAGTCAGGAGACCTGACTTGAAGTATTGAATAGCAATACATCATGAGGTCTCTTACACTTAAAGTAGTGGACCTTGAACTTGTCGAGGTAGGAGCAGGACTCATTTTTCCACTGCCAGACCTCCGAAAGCCTCTCCTAGTTATCTCTAACCCGCTATTGGCCAACAAAATACTAATAAAACTTGTTGACCAATTCTTGGAAACAAGCAATTTGGACAATCGACAGCACATTGAACTATTCATGAGCCATGCCGAAGAGATAAGATGGGAAGACCCAACAAGGCACACCATCAAGGCACCCATAGACGAGAATCATCTGTCGGTAACTCTCAACGAAGGTATTGGGGTCAAATGTGTCATTGTATTGGGGTACGATCGGGTGCTTGAACTTCTCTGATAGAGGAGCATTCATCACCTCCTCTGTAAAGGGGTACGTTGTAACGTACACCCTGAGGCGAATGCCCCTTATTGCCCAAGTCACCTATCATATAATCTTAGGGATAGAGCCTCCCCCGCTAGGAACCAACTAGAAGGTGCCAAACTGCTTGTCTGAATCACACAGAGGTGGGGGGGGGGGATGCAACAAAGGGCCACGGGGTATCTCCCCTTTGTGGCTGCTCAGCTTGTGCTTGAGTTGCTCCAACTTCTTACGCAAGCGAGCGTTCTCCTTCTCAAACACATGTCACCAGTGCGCCTAGTCCTTCGCATGGCTAGACTTTTGAGGCTCATCCTGTTGGGACTTAGCTTTCTCCTTTAGCTGTTGGACCTCTTTGAGCTGGCTCGCAAGTAGCTCCTACTCTGCCTTGAGGGCGGCTAGTAGGGCAAGGTACTCCTCTACCGTCTCTTGAATCTCAAGCAAGGGGTTGATGTAAGGGCCTTCAGAGTGGGGTTGCTTGCCCCTAGGAACATCCTTAGCCTTGCTAGTCTCCCCCACCTACTGGTGACACTTAGATACAGGAAGGCTTGATTTAGGCAGCACAAGCTTCTCCAGGTTCAGCCAAGAGGAACGACGAGTTGAAGGAGTCATCCAACTAATGAATAGGAGAGAACAAATAAAAATAATAGTAAAGTGGAAAACAATTAGTTGTACTATCCCACAAACGATGCGAACTGATTAGGACCCACTTAAAGCAAGTCCTACATGAGTTCAGGAGTAGGGGTAGGTTTGTTGAGACGAACAGTCACACACACAAGAGGCATAAGGTTTGGTAACCTAGTTCCATCAAAAATGGTGTATGTATGGGGAGACTAGCAAAACTCTCAAGTTTCACTAGATATTTGGAATTGTTACAAAGATAGAATACTCTTACATCTATTATGTGCTGCAAGAATCATGCGATGTGGAGATCGTGGCCAAGGGAGTGGTACCTCACCAACCACCCACATCTCTACGATCTCTGGCAGCTAGAAATCGTAACTGTGAAAGCAACACCAGTAGAAACTATTGGACAAAGCCAATCTTGCTGGTGTTGTGGATGTCCTACTTGCAGAATTTCTAAAACTGCTGGAATGGTCATTCTGTCGGAGGGATTACTCGCTAGGTCGACTAATCCTACCGACATGTATATGCTGCTGGTCCAACTAATATTGCCAATGTAAGTACCTCTGTTTTGATGCACCAAAATTATGCTATTTGCAAAACTAATATTTCAGGTATCTTTCTCACAAATCAAAGCATCTCCCATGAAAGCTAGAAGAATGTTGATCTATGTCTTAGTGTCTTTTATCTTTATTGAGTCTAGAATATTTTTGTAAAAAACATCAAAATAAGTCTCAAATGGATTTTTGTACCTCCTTCTAAAATCAAGCTTTTAGGGATATTAATCGACCAAATAAGAATAATTGATCAACTAAATTAATTGATCGATCAACCAACTTAATTAATCGATCAAACCAACCTATTTTAGGAAATTGAATAATACATTTTTGATCAACCAATTAAGTTAATTAATCAACCAACCAGTGATCAATCAAATAACTAGATTAATCGACCAAATCTTATTTTGATTGACAATATATCTTAATTGATCGACCAAATTGACTTCCTTTTTCGATCGATTTTCTACGCAACCCCTTTTACATACACTCCTAATTAGAAAATTCCTCTAAAAAGCAAAGAGCTTCTCATACTTCTTTAAGTGCTTCTGAGCTTCGATTTTCACACCTTTCAAAGCACGTCATTTCAAACCTTTGCTGCAATTCTAGTTTGACTTTTATTGATGTTCCATAAGTTCTTCATTGTTCTTTTATATTGTTATTTTTTATTAGTGGATCCCAGGTTGTTGGGGAAGATCCATTGTTATTGTTGTTGTGCTATTTTTTAGGTTGTAAAGAGAAGTGGTTTATAAAAAGGTTATGCCACCCTCGTTCAAGCGGTATGATAGTGGATTGACTAGCCTTAACTAGTCAGGAAAATCCTAAATTAAGAGGATTAAGTAGTGGTTTTCACCTGATTTGGATTTCCACTACAAATCCAAGTGTAATCTATGCTTGATTCTGTTGTGAATTTATTTTTTATTCAAATTGCTTTTAGAACAACACTATTCACCCCTCCCTTCTAGTATACTGTTTCGATCCATAGACAGCTCTCATTTGGTATTAGAGCACGGTTGTCCAGAAGATGTCAAAGTCAACTATTGACACATATGTAGAGGGACAATCGGCAGTTCGACCTCTATTATTCGATGGAACAAACTACAATTATTGGAAGATTAGATGCAGATCTTCTTGGAATCGATGAATTTCGAGGTGTGGGATGTCATTGCCTCCAAGTACACACGCCCCGAGATTAAGGAGGGCATGGCAGCAACTCCAAATCAGAAGAAGATGGCAACGCATAATGCAAAAGCCATGAACACAATCTTTTGCGGGCTTTCTAGAGCAGAATTCAATCGCGTCTCTACTTGCAAGACAGCCTACGAGATCTAGAGCATCCTCGAAGTCACCCACGAGGGGATGTCTAAGGTAAAAGAAACTAGAGTCAATTTACTAATGCAAAATTATGAGCTTTTCAGGATGAAGGAAGGGGAATCAATCAAAGAGATGTTCACAAGATTCATGGACATCATAAACTCCTTAAGGAATCTAGACCAGGAAGTCAAGAACGAAGCCTTGGTAAGGAAGATCCTTCGATCGCTCACCAGTGATTGGGAGACTAAGACTACAGCTATACAAGAGTTAAAAGATCTGTCTACTTTGAAACTAGACGATCTTATTGGAAGCCTAATGGCCTATGAGATTCAGCTCCAACACATGAAGGAGCACAAAGATGGAGTCAAGAAGAATGCCGTAGCCCTCGAAGCTAATCAACAATCTAAAGATTCCTCAAGCAAAGACAAAGAGGAAGACATAGCCCTCCTCTCCAGAAAGTTTAGAAAGCTCCTCAAAAACAAGAGCTGGAGAAAGAAGAAAGAAGAATCCAAAGCAGATGCCATTATCTACTACAACTGCAAGAGAAAAGGGGACATCAAGAAGGATTGTCCACTTCTCAAGAAGGAATCAGAAAAGAAAAAGAGAAGAAAAGATGGGAAGAAAAAGGCCTTTACAGCAACATGGGATGAATCATATTTGAGTTAAGAAGAAGAAGAAACCTCAGGAGAAGAAGCTCTTCTAGGACTTATGGCTCTAGAAAATGAGGTAACCTCCTTTTCAAAAGATGAATTATTAGAAGCATTTTTTGAGATGCATGGCATAGCCAAATCACTAAAAGTAGAGAATAAAAACTTAGCAAAAGCATTAGGAGAAGAAAGAACACAAAAAGATATGCTTACTTTACAAAATAAAGAATTATCTGCTGAAATTACTTCACTAAAATCACAAATAGACAATCTAAAGATAGATATAGATAAGCTAAAAGAGAATTCCGCTATTCTCTTAAATGATCTAGCTAAATTTACTAAAGGTAGTAAAAATTTGCATAAACTCTTAGGAATGCAAATCCAAAGCACTACAAAGTTTGGGTTAGGTTATATACTTAAAAATGATCATGAAGCATCTTAACCAAAGCAAGAAGAAAGGTAGTTTATCTAAAGAGGCAACACTAGCCAACCAACATGGACCCTAACAAAAATGGGTACCAAAAGCACTTTTGCAATCCTATTTTATAGGTAAAGTAGACTATAAAAGGTGGATATATCAAGAAACAAATGGAAATCTAAAGCCACTCTATAGATCAATCAAACCAAGACCTCACCAATGCAAACCCATGACAAGATCGAGAAGAAAGAAGGTGGATCATGGACAGCGGATGTTCCAAGCATATGACCGGATAGGAATACCTATTCATGCAACTCCACCACCAGGAAGGTGGTACGGTCACATTTGGGAACGACCACAAGGGTCATATTGTTGGTATTAGCCAAATTGGTAACTCCACATCTTTGGATAATGTACATCTAGTTAGTGGATTAAAACATAATCTTCTTAGTATAAGTCAAATATGTGATAAAAGATATAAAATCACTCTCACATCAAATGGTTTTAAAATAAGGGATAAGGAAACAAAACAAACTCTCCTTAAAGGAAACAGACATAAAGATATCTATACTGTCAACTTCGACAAATGTGACAATCTTGAATGTCTTATCGCATCTGACGAAGAGGCAATACTTTGGCATAGATGACTAGATCATGTTTACATGAGAAATATCAGCAGACTTGTGAAACATGAGCTTGTCAAAGGTCTGCTAAAGATCAACTTCAAGAAAAGCAAAGTCTGTGATTCCTATCAAGTTAGCAAACAAACCAAAAATCCTTTTAAACCAAAAAGGATGGTTAGCAACTCTCGACCCCTAGAGCTACTTCACTTAGATTTATTCGGACCAACCAAATCCGAAAGCTTAAGCGGGTGCAGATATTGTTTAGTCATAATCGATAATTTCTCTAGATTTACCTGGGTATCTTTCTTAAAAAGTAAAGATCTAACTATTGATATCTTTAGTAAGCCTGTAAGAAGACTACAGAATGAAAAAAGGATTTGAAGTGATTAGGATTAGAAGTGATCACGGCGAAAAATTTGAGAATGAATCTTTTTCTAATTTTTATGATCAATATGGGATAAAACATGAATTTGCTTCCCTATAACAGCACCTCAGAATGGTGTAGTTAAAAGGAAAAATAGGACCCTACAAGAGTATGCCCGTACAATGCTGTACGAGCCAAAGCTGCCTCGATATTTTTGGGCAGAGGCTGTAAACACTGCTTGCTACATCCAAAATAGATCCCTGATTAGACCAATCCTTAACAAAATACCTTTTGAACTTTTTCATGAAAGAACACCTAGAATTTCCTACTTCAAGATATTTGGTTGCAGATGTTTTATACTCAACACTAAGGATAATCTTGATAAATTTGATGCTAAGAGCTCGGAAGGAATCTTCTTAGGTTATTCAACCAAAAGTAAAGCCTATAGAGCTTTTAACAAAAAGAATTCTATTGTTGAGGAGACTGCATGTATCATTTGATGAAACACCAGCTCACCCTCATTCTTCTATAAATGATGATGATGACCTAATAGAGGATCTGTCAAACATACCAGAAGAAAACATTTCGGATAAACTACCCAAAGATATATCCTATATGAAGGATCATCCAAAAGAATTGGTGATAGGAGAACTATCTAAAGGAGTACAGACTAGATCTTCCATCAACACCTTAGCTTTCACAACCTTTTTTCCTAGTTAGAACCTAAAAATGTTAAGAAAGCCTTTTCTAACAATTGTTGGATTATTGCATTGGAAGATAAGCTGAATCAATTCAAAAGAAATCAAGTATGGGAACTTTTTCCAAAACCAGACTCTCAAACCATTATAGGAACCAAATGGGTCTTTAGGAATAAACTTAATGAATCAGGAGAAGTAATAAAAACTAAAGCTAGACTTATGGCCCAAGAGTATAATCAAGAAGAAGGAATAGATTTTAATGAAACATATGCATCTATATCTCGCCTAGAATCCATTAGAATGTTGCTAGCCTTTGCCTCCCATATGGAGTTTAAACTCTTTAAAATGGATGTCAAAAGTACCTTTTTTTTTTTTTGAAACAGAAAGGAGAGCTATCACCCTACGATAGCAGTCCGGAATAGTATATTATGTGTAAAGCAAGGGAGATTACAAAAAGGATCCCCAAGAGTGTATGAGGGACTAGCATTCTCTTACAATACTCTCACAACATATCGGCCTCTCCTGAAAAAGTCTCTCATTCCTTGCCCTCCATACACGCCAAATAGTAGCAGCCATGTGGACATGTAGCTTCCCTCTCACTTCAAACCCATGCCAGATAGAATCCCACTCTGGTAGTGGCTCCTGACAAATTTTTCTCCAGATGACATCAGTGACAAGGCAAGAAGAGAGGAGGTGATTTACATTATCAATGCTCATCTCACATAAAAAACACACATGATGATTAGTACCCAACCTTCTGTGGCGTAGATCACTTGTGATTAATCCATCTCTCCTGCATAGCCAAAGGAAAATTTGTACCTTGAGAGGAATTTTTAACAACCATATCTTCTTGTGAATGGAATCATATCTCCATCCCTCTTCAAAGTTCAACATTCTGTTATAGCCAGATTAGACACTATAAATCCCCTCCCACAGATATCTGTCCTCCATTCCAGGCCTAGGTTTGAAACTTTCAAGGTCTGATATAAGCCTTCTCTTTTCTTCCCACAACCGGGTAGCTCTTCTGCTGGACTCCACACCATCCAGATTCCAGCTACTGCTGCTGCAGGACCAGACCTTGCTGACTGTGACATCCTTGTCAGCTGCTGCAGCAAAAGCTCTTGAATAAAGCTCCTTCAAGACACCCATTTCAGACCATCCCTCCTTCCAGAAACTGAAAGACCTGCCATCTTCAAGTGACGGTTGCAGTAGATGGAAGTGATCAGCCAATGCCTTAGTTACAGATTTCCAGAAAGGTGATGGACAGTTGGGCTGAAGTCTGGATAGCATGCTGTTGGAAGCTCCATATCTATCTTTAATCAGAGCAGACCATGGTTTCAGATCACCTTGCAGCAGCTTAACAGCCCATTTGAGTAGCAAGGCATCATTAAAATGCTGCAGGGACTTGATCCCAAGACCACCCATCTCCTTAGGATAGCAGATCTGATCCCACTTGAGAGGCTGCAAGAAACTGCCCTTATGTCTAGCTCCCTTCCAAAAGAATCTCTTCCTCATCACATCCAATCTTCTCCAAATGGATCTTGGTGCTTTGAAGATGGAAAAGTAGAAGACAGGGATGGAGGTGACCACCGAGTTGAGCAAGACAAGTCTTCCACCTCTAGACAGGAACCTGCTATGCCAGCCATCAAGTTTCATAGAAATCTTATCAAAAAGACAGTTCCAGTCACTTTTCTTCAACTTGGAAAACCTCAAAGGTAGCCCAAGATATCTGATAGGAAGACTGATGCGGGGAGTCATCAGAATGGCTACTAAGGCTTCTTGCTCCTCCTCAGGTAAACCAAAGCAGACCAAACCAGACTTGTCTCTATTTAACCTCAATCCAGAGAGCTCACCAAAGATATTAACCAAATGATGCAGAGCCAATGCTCCATCCATGGATCCTTCAACAAAAAAAATAGTATCATCTGCATACTGAAGAATGGGAGCCAAATTATTCCTACAAGATAGTGAATATCCTCTGACAAGACCAGCTTCAGAAAGCTTACAAGCAAACCAAGCTAAACTGTCAACTGCCAAATTAAAGATTAATGGAGCTAGGGGACATCCTTGCCTAATGCCACACTAAGGCTGAATCCATGCACCACAGGGTTTTCCATTTATTAGAGGGGTAAAGGAGGCAGTGGTAATACATCTTTTAACCCAGCCTATCCAAGTAGAGGGAAAGCCCCTTCTTTTAAGCACATCCCAGAGATAAGGCCAACTGATGGAATCATAAGCCTTACAAAAGTCAACCTTCCAAAGGAAGGCCTTGCATCTTCTTTTATGCCAGCCACAAACCATCTCTTGGGCTAAGATAAAAGATTCTTGTAGAGATCTACCAGGGAGGAAAGCAGACTGAGCAGGATGGATCAGATCTTGCAGTACAGGCCTCAATCTATTAGCCAGGACCTTGCCAATCACCAAATACAAGGAGTTAGAGAGGGCAATGGGTCTAAATTCCTGGAAGGATTCAGCACCCGGGGTTTTTGGCAGAAGAAACAGATAAGATCTATTAATTCTTTCAAAGCCAAAATTTCCACTTTGAAATTCTCTAATCACTTCCATAACCTCTGTGCCCACAATGTCTCACAGTTCTTTGTAAAAGAACACTTGGATTCCATCAGGACCAGGCGATCCTTCACAGTTGAGATCCTTAATGGCCTTCAGGACTTCAGCTTCAGATATGGGTTCAATCAGGCTGGACCCCTGAGACTCATTAATCTTGGGTAGATCACTAGCTGTCATCCTCCAATTGCCCCTACCTGCAGCTCTTGAAGATTCCTTGAAGTATCTGACAGCCTCAGCTCTGATATCAGATAAGGAGGTAATTCTCTGCCCCTCTATAACCATTGAAGAGATCAGGTTTGTTCTTCTCCTAGAGCTAGCAGCTAGATGAAAGAATTTGGTGTTTGCATCCCCCTCACTTAGCCATAGCTGCCTAGAACGCTCCCTCCAATCCATCTCCAGTTTCAGGTCTTCTTCAATTACCACCTCCTGCCATCTTCTTCTATCAGCAAGGTCCAACTCAGACAGATGTTCCACAGCTTCCTTGGTATCCAGCTCTTGAATTTTCAGCAAGGCCTCATGACTCTTCTGATGTCTGAGAACTGAGATAATATCTCCATATTCCTTCAGCATACCTTTCAAAGCCATGAACTTAGAAGCCAGTCTGGAGGTGGCTGTGCCTTCACCCTGCTGTGACCTCCACCAGCTGGCAAACATGTCTCTAAACCTTGTTTCCCTCAGCCAAGATTTCCTAAATTTAAAGTAGGATCCAGCCACCACCTGTTCACCATTGTCCCACACCAAGGGTGTATGGTCAGAAAATGGGCGCTCAAGACCACAAACAAATGACATCTGGAAGAGATCCATCAGCTCAGCATTGCCAAAAAATCTGTCAATCTTGGACATGAGCCCATTACCATTCCTCCAAGTGAATTCAACCCCTGATGAAGGAAACTCACACATCCCCAAGGCCTAGACAACCAGTTGAAATCCAGTGGTGGAGCTGTCGACCACCCCATTAGGTCTGTTACTCCCCACTAAAGTACAATTAAAGTCCCCTCCAATAAACCATGCCCCCCCACCTACAAAGTCTGCAGCCAGGTTCCAATCCTCCCACAACTCCTGCCTCCTGTTGGGATCGTTTGGCCCATACACACCTGTCACATAGAATACATTGTCTCCCTATCCTCTTTTGAATCTATAGGTCAAAAGGTGCCTAGCCACAAAAACCTCCTCTAAGCATAGCAGCTGCTTCTTTCACCAAATGGCAATTCCCCCAGATTCGCCAATGGAGTTGACCACCACAAGGTCATTTGCAGACCTTGCCCTCATCTCTTCCCATGCCCTGTCAGACTCACAATCAATGTGTGTCTCTTGAAGGATGGCACAGTCGATTTCCCATTCACGCAAATATCTAAGTAGAGACCCCCTCCTACTTCTATCGCGCAGCCCACGCACATTCCAGGTCAGGACCTTCATTTGGGAGTCAGGTCTGTCCCCTTCTTAGCTGCAGAAGTTCTGCTAACCTTCATCACAGCTGCAATGACAAATTCATCAACACTTTGTGTGGGAGTGTGCCTTCTTACAACTTGTAGGGAGGTTTCCCACTCCTAGCAGTAGAAGGAGTCTTTGACTTCGAGTGCACAACATCAGCCATAGGAGAATAAATCTGCAAGTTCATGGAGCTCATAGAGGAGTCCACCAGAGCAGAATCCGCAGGCTCATTGATCACATTCAATACCATCCCTTCATCAGGCTCACCAAGAAGGGTTTTCAGGTCCTCAACCACAACTTCATTAGACATATTCAATTCCTTCCCTTCAACATCCACCAATGCAGCTACCTTTTGGATCAGGGGTAGTTCAGCCACTTCATCCAGAGCTTCAGTCCTCATCTCCACAACTCCCAGGCTCCCTACCTCATCTACCAAATCCCTATCTTTAGAGCATTCTACCACCATTTCCTGATTAGAATAATTTGGTTGCAGGGGAGGAATTTTGGTTTTCAGCACCACAACATAAGGAGGGGCGATGTCTAGGCACGACCTCTCTGTTTGCCACAATAAAATTCAAAAGGAGCATCCAAGAACTGCCCCCACATCTGAGGATCAGCTTATCAGGAATGGTACCAGCCCTGAAGACCTTCACCCTCACATTCAGAACACTGGCATCTCCTTCAGTCAGACCAACAACCGCATCCTCGGCCACAGATGCAAACCCAGCTATCATGTTTTCCACCAACTTCCTAGACCTTAGATGCAAAGGCAGACCTCTGATCTCAAGAACCCCAGACCTGGAGGATGCTCTTTGAGGGGGATACTCAGGCAGAGAACCATCAAAGGGGGATACCAGCCGCCAGATCATTGATAATCCACCCAACATGCTAGTCTGAAAATAATACCTTTCAACATCTAATGCACCCACATCAAAAAGCACAAATCGCGACGAAGAAATAATCTCAATTTTCCAAGCCTCAGTTGATAGAGGAAGAGATCTCACCAGTTGTCGAATTCTGTCCACCGAAAAGGTACCCATCATTACTTCTCCAATCAAAGCACTACGTAGAGCTAGCTCCACTACCTTGACATCCTCAGTTAGGGGAACCTCCACATCCATAGCGTGTCCACCGAGAGTTGAGGGGGGAGGTGGGAGGGGCATCTGCAGCTCACCCCTAGGCCGCGAAGATGTATTGCAATCCTTGCCCCTAGAACCACCGCAAGTCGCCAGGCAAGCATCCCGTTTGTGACCAAATCCTCCACATGCCAGAGAAAGCAGTGGTCGCCAGTAGGCCGCCGCCAGGTGCCCCTGAAGCCGACATCTAAAGCAAATCACCTCCTTTTGAGTTCTGCCCCAACCATCTTGAAAATCCCTCCTATCCAGGGTCCTACCTCCATCAGGGACACGGACGCCACGCACCTTCCTGAGCCAAGATCGCGAACGCCATACTGCCCATTCGTTAGAGTCATCGGCACCGGCACCGGGCCCCCTCAGGGGGCCGGCCATCCAATCTGGCTATTCCTGCCCAAAGGGGAATTCAAATTTCGCCCTTCCTCCAGCCGTTTAAAAAGTACCTTTTTAAACAGATTTATCAAGGAGGAAGTCTACGTTAAAGCAACCTCCGAGCTTTGAAGATGTTAAACATCCACTATAAGTATACAAATTAAATAAGCATTATATGGTCTAAAATAAGCTCCATGAGCTTAGTACGATAGATTAAAAACTTATCTAATTGAAAATAAATTTAAAATTGGTAAAATAGATCCAACCTTATTCACAAAAAGAAAAGAAAATGATCTCTTAATTATACAAATTTGTTTAGATGATATTCTTTTCGATGCTACTAATGATCTATTATGCCAAGAATTTGCAAAGGTAATGCAGGATCAGTTTGAGACGAGTATGATGGGAGAACTTCAATTCTTTCTTAGACTTCAAATCAACTAGTTACCCTCTAGAATTTTCATATCTCAAACCAAATACACCACGAAGATCTTGAAGAAATTCTCCATCGACAAAGTAAAAGGAAAAGAAACACCTATGGTAACTTCTACACAGCTAAAATCTAACGACACAGGTAAGTTTGTAAATCAAAAACTATATGGAAGTATGATAGGATCTTTATTATACTTAACTCCTAATAGACCTGATATTCTATTTTGCACTTGTTTGTATGCTTGCTTTCAAGTAAACCCCAAAGAAGTACATCTAAATGCTGTTAAAAGAATACTTAGATACTTAAACAACACAGAAAACCTAAGACTTTTCTATCCGAAGTCAGACACATTGAAACTTTATTCTTTTTGTAATGCTAATTATGTGGGTAGCTTTACAGATCGAAAGAGTAAAAGTGGAACGTGTTAATTTCTTGGAAATTCCCTAGTCTCTTGGTTCTCTAGAAAATAACATACTGTTTCACTTTCAACAACAAAAGCTGAATATGTAGCTACATCTTTAGCCTGTTCACAACTATTATGGATGAAAGAAACCCTGCAAGATTTTGGCCTATCCTACAAGAACAACAAAATACTTTGTGACAACACTAGTAAAATAAACTTATCTAAAAATCCAGTTCAACACTCTAGGATTAAATATATTGATGTTAGACACCATTTTCTATGAGATTGTCTTAAAATGAGAAATTAACCTAGAATTTGTTAAAATAGAAAATCAATTAGCTGATATCTTTACAAAACCCTTGCCAAAGGAAAGATTTAACCTAATTTTCCATTCACTAGGTTTATCTAGGATAAAAGAGATTAGTTGATCATTTTGCTTAATATGTTTTCAACCTTTAATCGATCAATTTTTGATCGACCAAAATCTTTGATCGATCAAAATCCTTGATTCATTGACCAAATTCTTTGGTGGGAAATTTCCATCCAAAAGTTTAAGTTTTGATCGATCAACTTAGTTGTTTGATCAACCAATCTAGTTGGGCAGGAACTTTCCCTCCAATCATTTGAACCCTAATCGACCAATTACTTTCATTGATCGATCATTTTCAGTTTTGATCGACTAAGAAACAGCTTTGATAGACCAAAATTGGGCGGTTTCACTTTTCTAGATTGCGGTCCTTTTCACCTCGAATCTCTCTCCTAATCATCACAGCCGAACCTAATCTCTTTAACTAGCTACCCAAAATGTTTTTACGTTTTTTGCTAATCCAAGTTTGTTTAAAACACCATCATTTTTACCTTTAAACCTATTTTTTTACTACCCATACCCCACACAACGGTCCCACTTCCTTCTCTCCACCAAACAAACCTCTTCCAACCAACCGCACCTCTCCTCCTCCGACCACCCTGATCGATCAACCCCCCTGGCGCCTTCGACCACCGTCGCTCCTCATGAGAGCAAGCATCGCCACCACCGTGTGTCCTTCGAGCGTACAAACACCGCAACCGAGCACTCCTTCACACTGACCTTTTCGCGCGTCCTACAGCTTCACGCATGCCAATCTTCTAGCCGTGCAACCCCTCGCTTAACCGGCCATGCTTGCTGTCTTCACCATCCACATTGTGCTCCCTTAATCGACCAATCTTTGATCAGTCATGTATTTGTGAGCTTATTACTCGAAAATACACCTTTCTCGCATCTAATCACTTTTGGTCGACCAAATTTCTTGGTTGATCGACCAAAAGTTGATTTTCCAGAACTCTGTCCGATTCATTTTTGATCGACGAAAAATCCTTATTTGATCAACCAACGTACAATTTTAGTTCTGTCATGGCTCCCAAATGCGCACATGCCTCCTCTTCTTCTCATCATGATGACGCTTTTGATCACTTTTTCATCACAGAGGCCACTCGCGATTGTTTTTCACTCATAGCTAAACTTTCCCCTCATTTTGGTAAACCAGTTGATTTTTTTTTTTGAGTCTATCTTTCCTGGAATCCGCGAAAAATTTGCATCCCATTAGATTTTACGTCTTTTTTAGCAAAACTTTTATGCAGGTTCCAAGAATAGCTGCATACCCGATGTTGACCCTATGGCCTGTCACCTATTTTATGCCAACTTGAAGAATATAGGTGAGGGTTTCAACATCGAGTTGACCTCGAATGCCTATGGTATAGAGGTTCTAGTCAATGCGAATGTGATTTCGAAAATTCTTGGTTGTCCATCTGTTGGTCCTACTTTTCTGGAGCTTCACCAGCAAACATAAACGGATGCCGTTAGGGAGACCCTGCTCACTCCCTTGCATTTTGACTTGGGTCGTCCTGCCAAGTCACCTTATTTTTGTTGTCTTCCACGATTTGTTAATTGTGTATTTCTTTGGAATTTTATGTCCAAATCCATTTCATTTGAGAACTGCCCTAGTATTATGCCCATTACCCTTTATACTTTTCTTAAGAACAAGTAGTTCAACTAGAACCGCTTAATTTTATACTTAATGATCAAGCATCCCACTAGCTCCTTCCAGTTTGGGACATTTCTTTCATACATCTTCCTACATTTTAGTGTTCCCATGGATATTATTCATAAATAATTTATTACTAGAGTCTCTATTTTTGATAAGCTCACTTATACAAAGATGGAGCAAGCTCAGGGAGCCCATGGTGAGGAAGCAGCCCAGGAGTAGCAGCAGCAAGAGCCATCAGCAGTCCCTCCATTCCCACCTTACATGCATTTTACCGTGACCTGTCCTCCTCCAGTGCGACCATCTCCGTCCTATGAGCAAGACTGAGGCCTTTTGGATAGACCTCTTACAGGCAAGGATTTTGTCAAAATATAGGATGTGACAGATGGTATTTCTTTGATGATGCATTGGTAGAGAGAGACCGACATAGTGAAGATGAGACATGGGCATCAAGTATCAGAATACCTGAATGCTCAGAGCCAGTTCTTGGATAGACTTGGAGAGTCTATTATGGGATTCAGTAGCAACTAATCAGCCTCCTTGTCCTCGCCAATCTACTACTATGCCTCCATCATCAACAGCACCTCCTCCTCCTCCTCCTACATCTACAGCAGCACCAGCAAACTAGCAAGTGACACGTTCTCACCGAACATCTAGGCAGCTGACACTGAGATCTTTAGCTCAACGACGCCTATGTCTTGGCCAACCTACCTCCTCAGAGAGATCTAACTCGATGGACCTTGAGTTAGATACTAACCTTCAGAGCACGACGGATGCTTACATGCCATCTTTAGAGGATTAGTTTACTTTAGTTATTTTTTATTAGCTTCTTAGTTTGTAAAACTTTATATTTCTGTGGACTATTTTTATCTTGTTCTGCTTATCTAGACTCATTTATATGGTTCTTATTAAAATTGCAGTAGAGGGGGGGTGAATAGTGAATTTATAAAATATTGTAAGACAAAAAATATAATCACAAAAAGAGGCACCAGATTTTTAGGTAAAAAACCATGAGTAAAAACCACCACCTAAGACAATCCCTTGACTTAGGATTTTTGATCACAAAATGATCAATCCACTAACCACACTACTTAAACGAGGGTAGTGTACCTCAATTACAAATCTCACCTCCGATCCCTAAACGGAGGTTTCTCCCTTCACAATGAAAAGACGAGGACTCGACAGACCAGATACCCAAACTACAAAAGTAAGAATGAAACAACACCTATAGAGCACCCCAAAAATTTGATGACTTCCTTATCTATTAAGCATAAAGAGAACTCCCTGAGAATTGCATAATGAAGTACACCGGGAGTGTGGGTTTGCCCTTTAATTAGAGTGTTGGCACAACACTAGGGCAAAAGGAAGCTAAGAGTAGTGAGCAAGTGATTTTCTAAGGGAATTGAATCTCAAGAGGTGTGTGTTGCCTAAGAGGGATTGCAGTCTATTTGTAGGCAAGTTTGGAACCTTCAAGAATGCTTGAGAGAGATCTCCTAGCCGTTGGAGGAAAGTCCCAAGAGATTGGGACAAAATCCAACACAAATCAGGCTAATCATGAATCTGACAGCAATAACAAATATCTGATTACAATTATGGTCGTCTGATACCATTAACCAGGCTTTACTGGTTTCATTTGATCGAAACAGGGATGTCTGATATATTCACATAAGACGTCTGCAAAAAATGTTAGACGTCTAATTATAAGTGGATTCATTCTTGTTTTGACCAGATCCAAACAGGGTTCTAGATTTTAAGGAACAAACATCAGTATGGACGTCTGTAGGATTTCCTAGACATCTGGAAACATAAAAAGGACTTGTCTTAGAAACCTAATAGTAGATCTTTAGTTGCTAAGGAGATTTGCACTGAAATAAATGAGTAACGATCCATTGATAGACGTCTGGAGACATGTCCAGACGTCTAAAAATATATTTTGCCCGTTATAAATAGGAGAATGGGTACTTGAATCTAACAGTTGGTTCAAGGACGTCCAGGCAAACTATTAAATGTCTAGATGAGGCTATGGATGTCTGATAGAAGGTTGCTTCGACTGATGCCTAAGAAGTCAGAATGTAAAGGCAATGCTAGAGGTAATTATACGTCTGAAACAATGATCAGACATCTTAAAGCTGAAAATTAGACGTCTAATAGTTGTTATGGACGTCTGATTTGTGTCATAGTGTTAGGCTTTTGTTTCTAATTTATCCTAAGTGTAGAGAGCCTAAGTTAGCTATTTATAAGTTATGTTCAGGGGCTCTTTACAACATCTCTAGACTCAAATAAAATAAAGATTACAACCTTTGAAAGTTTACAGAAAAGCCTATGACCTATGACAATACTCATGCTACCTAGTCATCACGCTTTTAATCCTCCGACTTGGAAAACTCCATGAAACCTGCCATTGTGTTATTCAGAGAAAAATATGCTACGCTTATATTTTATCTCTTTTTCTTTACTTTGTAAAATCATCAAAATATTATTTATGAGAGGTTGAACTAACAATCTCTCCCTTTTTGATGATTTTCAAAATATACCTGTAGGTTCTTATTTTCTCCGCTTGAAAGTTGTACTTAGTAATCTATACCTATTTTGAGAAGATTTTTCATAACTTTTTATGTCATTTCCTAAGTTCTTCCCTAAGTTCTCCCCTTTTTTGAATATCATCATGAAGGGTTCTAAAAGGGGTTGATACTTAAACTACATGTGTTATGTAATGACATTTATAAAGCGGAGATCATTAATAAAATTTACATGCTGAAGTATAATAAAAATGGCAGAGCATTAAAGTAAACTAACTAGGAAAAGAATGTATGTGTCCTAAGCACAAACTAGCTATTGTTCCCAAAGAAATATATAAGTATGGGGTCAAGGCCCCTTAATACAAGCCAACATGGAAAGATAGAAAGAAAGACAAACAAAAGAACTAAACTAGTCTTCTTGATCATGGCAGCGGTGGCGAGTGGGTCCTTGTCCCATCTGCAAATTGCGAAAGTCAAAATGAAGTTCGTCGATGTCGCGGCACATACTTCCCATATAAGTGTATATCTCGCCGGTTCGTCGCAACAAGAGAGTGATGCTGGAGGAGAGGGAATCTGTGGTGGGATCCCATGTCTCATCAAAGCTTGAGCGAGGAGCTTCTATTTGAAGTGGACGTTCTTCATGGAGATCCGGAAAGGGTGGAAGGGGTTCTTCTTCAGCGAGCTCTTCGGCTGGCTCAAGATGCTCTCTACGAATGTGCATCCTGGCTACTGTGGCCCAGTTGTAGGGCTCAATCTTTTTGTCAATCGCCTGGTCATTAATGGAGATCCGATGGTTTGCAAAAATTTTGGATAAAATGGACCCAAATGGTAGAGATGCCCCATGGTCCTCATTCATAACACAAACAATGAGGCAACAATAGTTGAAGGGAATGTGACGTACGACAGCAAAAAGGAGCGCCTTGTGTTGGCGCGAGATATAGTCAAAACCTCTCGATTTATTCAGAGGTCCCAACCAAAAATGCGAGAGAGTAATCGGGGAAGAGGTTTGAGGTTCTTGCATGGTAAGGTGCCAAGATTTTTGACATATTTTTCAGGAAGGACTAATTCTTGATTTATGACTTCTGAGTCATATTGCCTCAAAATGTCATTGAAGTCATTTCCCTCAATAGGGATGGCACGAAGGGTAGAAATAGAATCAGAGGTGATATGGATTTCACACCCAAATAAACGGGTATGTAACTCAAGTTCATTGTTGCTATAGTCTTCAGTGATGTTGGCGTAGAAAAGTTGGACAAGATCAGGAAACACACCAATAGTTCCAATGCCAGAATGGAATTGTCGGTCAAAATAGTGGAAGAGATGAAGGGTTTCAAAATGTTCCCGAAGGTTTAGATGGGCAAAGTCATTCCATACAATGAATCGAGGGCACTTGACTTTGGCATTTGCGAAGCGACGAAATCGTTGTCTAGCGATGTCGCCACGTAGTTGGTCAACCAAATAGGTAGAAGAGGAGGTGGAAGAGCCCTCTACTTGCTTCCGATGGGGAGGCATTTTGGGTGGTTTGGGTGGTTGGGTTTTGGAGGGAGGGGTTTGGTGTTATAAGATAGAACACCTGCAAATACAATCCCACACCAGTCATTCAACCAATAAGGCAATATAGTGCCATACATGCATACAACATTGATACCAGAAAAAAAAATTGTGTGGCAGTATGCCTTGAGGCAATGCAACCTGCCATAATGTTGTGGCAATATACCTTTGAATTCAAGCCACTAAGATGTCAGCTTGAATCACTTGAGGTAATACCCTTGCCATTATCAACCAAAAATATACACATTTATGCTACATAAAAAATAAGTTCCAAGCTATAGGTTTCGTTCTAGGGTTTTAGCTCCTAGGGAAAAAATAGGCATGATAGAAGAGGAAATCGAGTCGTTCATCAAAAAGAAGAGGCAAGTTGAGGGCTTTAAAGGGTCTTGAGCAAAGCCATGGAGATGCCCTCAGGGTTTAAGAGGCTATACCCATGGAGGAGGGTCTCCAGATGTGCAGAGGAGGAGTGGGGGCATGTGCGTAGGAGAGCTGCTCACCGCCAATCGTCGAGGAGGCGGAGCGGTTGTCTGGCGGTGAGAGGAGCAGCACCAACTTGCAACCGTCCTCCGTCAGGCGGGAGAGAAAGGTCTTAGGGATTTCGAGAATGGGGGAAGTGAGACCCTAAAGAGTGGGATTTTATATCCCAAGGGGTTGAGCAAGTCTCCCCCTAAAGTTGGGGAATTTTCATTGCAAAACCATTCAGAGAACAGACGCGAAGTGGCAGATTTTTGCCAGATCAAATGTCTGAAGATGTCGTCAGACGTCAGGATTGGCCCTGTGGGATTTTAACCCTTTTGATGGCATCATCTGTTTTAATTACCAAACGACTTATTTGATGACTAATTAATAATTTAGATGTCTGATTTCTGCAGACAACCTCCATGGAAAATTGTTTATTCTCCAGGTTGTCATCCGATTTCTGCATCAGACGACTAAACTGATGTCTAAAGTAGAAATTAGACGTCTGATTTCTGCAGTCCTTCCTGGATCTCACTCCAAACATACAAGTTGTCATCTTCTTTATCAGACGATTTAAACGACGTCTAACTAAGTAATCAGATGTCTGAATCCAGACATCTTAATACATACTTTGATACAAAAATAGACGTTTGTCAACACATCTAGACGACGGTCAAGACGTCTGTGAATGATAACTGACGTCTAAGATAGCTCTTTTTAGATATAAAATCAATGTCTGTTCCACATCTTCAGACGTTGAATTTTTAAGTATAAGACGTCTATGATGTTAATCAGACGTCAGATATTATACAGAATGTGCATTTTGATGTTTGAACTATGTTTGAAGGCTCTTAACTTGGTAAAGTTAAGGCTCCTTCTATGTTCATGACAAATGAAATTCTATTAAGTCAATAAATTCTTCAAATATCACTTAGCTTACATAAGCCTAGTTTCCTACGTATATAATTAAAACAATCATAATTCAAAGGTTTGGCGAAAATATCTGCCAATTGCAATTCAGTACAAATAAATTCAACCTCGATTTCTCCCTTAAGTACATTATCTCTCAAAAAATGATATCGAACATCAATATGCTTTATACGGGAGTGATGTACGGGATTTTTCAAGAGGTTGATAGCACTAGTATTATCACAAAATATTTTTATTTTATTAAATATCAAGTTAAAATCCTTCAAAGTATTTTTCATCCATAGCACTTGGGAACATGCTAAAGCGGTGGCTATGTATTCAGCCTCCGTGGTTGATAGGGCTACACTAGATTGTTTCTTTGAGAACTAAGAGACTAGTGATTCGCCCAAGAATTGGCACATCCCACTAGTACTCTTCCTATCGGTGCAGCTACCTGCGTAGTCCGCATCGCCATATGTGACTAAGTTGAATTGTGGACTCCTAGGGTAGAATAAGCCATAATCAAATGTGTCAACTTGTTATCTAAATATTCATTTTACAGCATTTAAGTGTGATTGTTTAGATTTTGATTGAAACCTAGCAGATAAGCAGGTACTAAATAAAATGTCAGGTCTACTGGAAGTTAAATACAGTAAAGATCCAATCATGCTACGATAGAGCTTTTGATCTATGGGTGTACCTGATTCGTCCAAGTCTAGGGAAGTTGTAACACTCATAGGAGTGTTCTTCCCTTTACTTGTCGTCATTTCAAATCTTTTCAGCATCTCCTTTATGTCTTTTAATTGACACACAAAGGTTCCGAATTTGAGTTGAGTGATTTGTAAGTGATACGTATGCATCTGAATAGCCTAAAATGTCTATTTATGCATGTTCTTAGTATTATAGTTGCATCATATATTATAAATATTACATAACATGCATCATCTTGCATTTAGGTTAGGTTGTGTAAAAGTTAGGTTAATTTTCTCTTTTTGTGGTCAGGTAACAGGGCGACTTTTAATCGGGGCCTCGAATCCAAGATCCAACCGTATGGGTCTGATCAAAGCAACGATTGGAGTTCAATGACTCCAAGATCTCCCTGATTAGACATCCGTAGCACCAAATAGAGATCGAGGAACCCTAAAGATCAAGAGTCAAGATGGTGCCAATCCACACTTCAGACGATAAATCCGACCACACGGATGGGTTCGAATCGATGATCGCAGCCTAACGGCGTAAAAATCGATCCAATTTGACATCCGTGGCACCATCTACAACACAAAGAAGATGGATGGTCAGGATGGTGCCACGTGGCAACATCCCAACCATCCGCACCCGGCCGCCCCCCTCCATTCAACTTCTGAAGGCAAAGTCGCAGACGATCTGGGCTGTTGGATCTCCATCCAACGGCCGTAGATCGCGCACGCCTAATTCCTAAGTAAGATAAAGAAGGCCCCTTAGCACGTTGGTCCAATGCTCTACGAGCTCCGAAAAGCATTGGTTCGAATCGCGCCCGGCCTCCAAACCAAGAGAGCGAGGTGGCGCCGCTCAATTCAGCCACACAATCTTCATCGAGTGGCTCTGAAAGGCTCAACGTGGCACTATCTCAATGCATCCAATGCCCACGCGCGATCGCACACCGCTCCGAACGCATGATCAAATGCGAAAGCATTAGAAGCGCTGAAGAAGAGCGGGCGCATGCTTTTTAAGCCCTCCGATCTCTTGATAGAACGACTGGGAGCCTTTGAACGTGCAAGAGTGTCGAGGCAGCCGAAGGCGAGGAGGCGGGCGTGCGTGCAGTTCTTCAGCCACGTTCAGGCCTTTAGTGATGGATAAATCCGTCACTAAAGGTCCTGAATTAATGTTTTTAAGTGAAATGTCCTTTGTACCCCCTTCAATATTCAACTATAAAAGGCCCTACGACCCCCACATATTTCTCATCCCTTCCTTCTCCTCTCTCCCTCTCCAAAGCTTAAGAGAAGCTTGTCCCACACCTGAGATGCTCCTCAACACCTAAAATCAAGTTTTCGCCCCCGTTCTGGAAGTGGATCCCGCGACGACGACGACGTGCTGCCTCGTTCCCATTCTTCTGACTTCGTCCTCCTTCCTGCCTCGTCCTCCATCTTCCAAGCATCGCCTCCGTCCGACTTGTCCTCCAAGCATTCGTCGAGGAGGATAACTTCTCTCTCCCTTCTTTTACTGCTTTCTAGAGTAGAATTTTTCGCTTTCTAGTTGTAACAGTTTCCCGCTTTCTAGTGTAATCATTTCCCGCTTTCTTAGTTGTGAAACATTATTCAAATATCAAGTGATTGTTCTCTCTCACTCTCTTATTGTTTATATCAATTCCAATGTGATTATTTCACCTTTTAAACAAAAATACAAAAATATATATATAACTGCGGAATTTGAGATCGACATAGCCTCCCTATGTTCGACCCGGAACTTCTTTACGGATTTTTCGGTATAAATTTTATTTGTAGAACGGATTTCTTTGCGACTCGAACTATAACGATGAGTTTTCGAATCCAACTGTGAACGCGTAGTTTTCCGCACTCAACATTTTGGTGCCGTTGTCGGGGAGGCAATGATTTTTCAATCGTCTTTTTGCATTTCGCACACTTTACTATTTTCTAACTTGCTTTATCTCTTGTCTATTGTTTTGCAAATACCTCGATCAGGGAAACGTCAAGCGGTAGATCAGAGTAAAGCGCAGTTAAAGACAAATGTAACTGCTCCCCATTTTACCCCCTTCATAGATTTCATTTCACCACATTAATTCAAACTCTAATTAACCTAGGTGTTTGCATAAATCCAAGGATTAGTCTGGTTGCTTAGATTTCCACTCACATTCATTTCACCCTCGCATAAAAAAAGAAAACAAAAAGATATTTTTTGTGGGATAAATCAAACATACACACAACATACACCCACATACAAGGCACATAACCTAATTGATTTTCTTTTACTCAACTGGATTCTGATCTGTGGAACCGGTACACAAAAATCAACATATAAAAGAGTAGAAATTAGTCTAGGTCAATCACTTTATGTGCCTAACTCAGTAGTGCAATTGTGGCCAACTGTTTGAGTTGTTTGGGCCGCACCACTAAACCTAAAATCAACTCACCAAGTAGTTTTCCCTTAGGGGTTTCAATTTAGGTCAATACCAGACACTCCACTTTATTTTTTATTTCAAATGGGAAGTGATCTTCACCCGTGCTTGAAAACCTGATTTTCCTCAAACTTGATTGAATTAAACCTAATTCTACACCCTAAAACCTACTTAAGCAAGATTTGAACCTTAAAAATCTACTCATCACAAATAATCTTGCTTGAAAATCGTGGTTGTGTACGCACTCACACATACTTAATTGATCATTAAGGGCATAACCCATTTTAAGGGCCCACCACATTCCATAAGTACTACAATCCCAGGCCTAAATAAAATCAAGTAGACATTGGCCTTAAGGACTGATTCGCTCTTCGGGGTCCAGTCTGAGATTATTTACAATTAACCTGCTTATACCGATCAATCTGATGTCTAGCTAAGGGAGTAACGTCAAACGACCGTGGCTGGGGGGTACACTAGGAATCGGAGGCGCAAGCTGAAGGAAGAACCTTCTCCCCAGTCCCTCCTAACTGGTTGGATTGAGCAAACACAAGTAGAGTAAATCGTTTATAATCTTAAGGCGGGTTCTAAGAGTCTGTAGATCCTTAGGCTACCCCACTTAAGGACAGGCTTGTCTTGCTGTGCTACAGGGTTCTTATCCTGATAACACTGCATGTACAATGCTAACTCTGCCAAAAGGGGATGGTCTTAAAGGTAAAATGCACAGAGGATACATCATAAATAGGAATAGGAGCATCGCATGCATTGCACAACAAGACTACTTATACTGCATTATTAATGGCCATGTGTACAAGTACATGTCAAAACAGGCCTCAAATGAGTGATCGGACCGCACGGATGGATCCAGAGCGACAAACAGAGTCCAACGGACTCGAAATCCACTAAATCTGACATCCAGAGTGCCCACAATTGGCCCAAGAAGTTCTGACCGTTGATCTGATGATCAACGATCATGAGGTCGCCACGTGTCAGCATCCCCACACTCCTCAACCGCAGCACAGCACCAGCGCTTCCACCGCAGGATGAATCTAAGCCGTCCGATCTTCGATCGGACGGCTGAGAGGCACTCTCCTCGCGCCCCACAGCCTCAGCACCTCACGGCCACAGTAGCTTATGACCGTTGGATCTTCATCGAACGGTCACCCGCACCACGCCACCTCCACATATGCGCGACACAGCTACGAGCGTAGCACAACGGAAAGTGCCTCGTCCCCGCACAGTGGGGCGCGGGTTCGAATCGCCCTCCGCAGTGCAAATTCAAGGCAGGATTGGCGCGCGCGATTTCGGTTGTCGATGCACGATAGAGCGATTGGCAACAGGCGACGCGGCGCAATCTTGTGCATTCGAGGCAGACGCCTGCGATGACGCGCTGGGGGTAAGTGCAGCAAGCGCGATCCAAGCGCATGCCCACGAGCGATCTCGACCATCCGATTTGCGATCGGACGACCCACAACACACGCGCACGGATCGCGCATGAAGAAGCGCGGGTGCGTGCATGAGACCGCTGGGAAGGAGGCTTCACCGACGCTTTTAGCATGGGTTTAGCGACGCCCCGAACGTTGCTAAAGCCCATACTTAAAATAGAAACCTCTTCTTCCTATATAAACCCCTCCCAACCACCCATGTAAAGCATTGAATTCACCTTGCAAGTGTTGTAACACCCTCCTAGCCTCCTTTAGCCTCTCTTGTAGTCAACGGAGTCGACTAGCCACCGACGAAGCCTCCTTCCACCACCGTGGCCGCCTCTCCGTCTCCCCTCTCTCTCTCTCTTTCTTTCCCTTTAATCTAGCTTTACTTCCTTTCTATTCAATCATTTATCTACCGTTGTATTTATAAAACTTGATTTGCATGTTTAATATAGTGTGATGTTGTTCTCCATCTTACTTTGAGCAATGGCTATGACTTAAAAGACTCTAACCCTATTCTGTCTCTCTCCCTCTCTCTCTCTTTCCCTCTCTCACTCGTTTTTCTACCACGTCTTCTCGTAAGCAAAAACTCGTTATCTCCGTGACATTAAGTGACAGAAAATCTGATTTTTACACCTCCCTGTGATCGACACTCGGACTCACATCCGTTTCTTCTTTTAAAACCAACGTTGCGAGCACGAACTATAACGATCCTTTTAAACAAACACGTCTTTCGCATGTCAGTTTTTGGCACCGTTGCCGAGGAGGTAACGAATTTATTTTGTCACTTTCATTTTACATCCATGCTCACATTATCTAACGCCTTTTCTCCTTCTACTTAATGGTTGTAGGAACTCAGTGCTTGGATGGCGAAGCAGTGCAACTTGTGATGGTAGAGATGGAGTAAGCGCAACAAGGACCGAATGTGAGTAATTCTTCACCCGTGGTTGTTTGCTTGCTTAAAGAAAATCTAAAAAAAAATTGTAAAATCGAAAAAATTGACGTGGTGCATGATTGCCTAATCCACATCCTCAACAAATAATCCACCAAAAAAAAAAAAAAACTCTAACATTCTTAATGACCTAACCTTTTTAGAGTATTCTTCTTTCTTTTTTAGTGGTGTTTACGAAGCCACCGTGAATTGACATGAGCTGCACCACTCAACCCTAAAATCAACTCATCTGATAACAGTTGCATGAACACTAGGATGAGCACTTTAGGGTTTTAAAGCCTCTTCACATCAAAGGAAATCTACTCTCACCAATTGTGTGCAAAACTTTGCATGCCAGCTTAAAACTTGTCTGAAAACATTAAGACACGTCAACCCTAAAAGACACAAAAGTAAGGACAAACGTTAAAAGATACCACATCTTAAAAAAATCCCTACTTGAAAACCATGTTTTGATAGGAGCACACACACTGGAATTGGAAAACTAAGAGGCACCACCCCAATCAGCGCCTCATCACATAATCCAAGCACAAGCACTATCCTAACCCCTTTTAAAACAAAGTAGACGTGCCCTAGGCAGGACTGGGTTAAGTCTCAAGAGGCGTGGTTTTGTTCGCTAGGCACTTGGCTTTCATTCCCTTAGTATAATCTGGTGACTAAGCTTTCAAACGACTGCGGTTGTGGGGTCTATGGAACCGGCGGCGCAAGCCAAAGTAAGAACCCTCCCTACAATCCCCTCGTAATCAACCTGGTCAAATTAGCTTTGGGAAGGGAAGTCCAGTGCTTACGGACTTGATCGCCCCTTTGGAGATTTCTAGGTCCCCTAAGGAATACACCATAAGGACTAGGCTTGTTTGCTTGGTTGTGCATACACACTTCTCGCATCTATTGCTCTCCGCATCCCCTCCTGTTCTTCTCTAGTGTATACACAGGAGACGATCACTTCATCCCGAGTTGTTTGTTGTAGGACGGGAATCCAGGCGACCTGATTTTGCTAGAGACATGGCTAAACCGAGAGTAGATGAGGTTGAGGACCAACCCCCACCAGACACAATGGCCATCATCCAGGCCCAGATCAACGCAAACCACCGGCTTCAACAGCAACAAATTCACACCATCATACAAGCCATACACCGGTTGCAGAACCCACAAGGGTAACCACCACCACCTTTCCAAGGCCCACAAGAGCAACCGCCACTTGATCCACCACCATTCCAAGACCAACCTAGGCCCCTTCGCAACTTCTACAATCCTTCCGATATTCGAATCGAGCTGCACCTTAGGATCCCCGAAGGGGGAGATGATTTTGAGCTGAAACCAAATGTCCTAAGTCTAATTCAAAGCCACTTCCATGGAAGCTCAAATGAGGACCCCTTCCAGCACCTAGAGGATCTTGACCAGATCGCCCGAACTGTGAAACTTAGGAACATTAGCCTTGACATTGTTTTGATTAAGATGTTCCCCTTCTCGATGAGAGACAAAGCATCTCACTGGCTTAGAACCCTAGGTAGACCCATCACCACATGGGAAGAACTGAGGCATGCATTCTTAAAGAAATTCTTCCCCATAGGAAAAACCAATGACCTCAAAAGAGCCATTACTACCTTTACACTCCAGGGAGGGGAACAATTCCATGAGGCGTGGGAAAGATTTAATGAACTATTGAGGAAATGCCCACACCACGAAGTACAAAGGTGGCAATTGGCCCAGATCTTCTACCACGGTCTAGACAGCAACCTTCGGAACTTCGTCGATGCCTCTTGTGGGGGAACTTCCTAAACAAAGATGAGGAGAGCACATTTGAGCTCTTTGAGTCTATGAGCAAAAATTCGCTCAACAATGCCTCCATGACCCAGTTTAGCCGATCCAGTCAACCCCGTGGTGGGATTTATGAGGTACAAGCAAATTCTGGAATGGTTGACATGGATATCATTGCCAAGAAATTGGATCGAGTAGAATTGGTGGATAAAAAGATAGATGAGCTACTGAACCAGACCAAGAACCCGTTACAGACCTTCTCCCTAGCAAAGGGAGCTCACAATGTTGACCTGGTCCAGCCCTTAAGCCAAATGAACCTGGAACAACCCCTGACCACGTTCCAGGGAGGGACCTTTGCTCCCACAACCCTTGATTAATCTCTTCCCTCCCCCTTGACATCTGCTATCCTTAAAGATGTACAGGCTATCAACTTTATTCCAAACCTGACCCTTTCTCCAACACCTACAACACCGGCTGGTGTAATCACCCAAACTTTACCTGGACAAACCAGAAACCGCTTCAATTCCAGAACCAGCCCAGGCCAAACCAACAGCCAAACTTGCCCCCTATCAGCAAGGACCACCAGTTAAACCCCCATATAATCCGAACAGGGCAGCCCCTCTCCCACAAAACCAAATGGACACTCTGATAAAAATGATGGCTGAAATGAACCAAAAACATCAGGAGGAAATGGCTTTAGTAAAGGGACAGTTAAGCCAGCTGTTGGACTGTAAACAACAAGGATCCCTGCCTTCCCAGCCACAACCGAACCTGCGAAACATGATTAACAGAGGCCCAATTCGCAAGGGTTCCAAGGCAATCCCATGCAGGCTCACATGGTCCAGCCAGCCCCACAAACACCCCCTGGGTTTGGTGCTTCTTCGTCCTTATCTTCTCGAGGATCAACCCATGGTCCCAATGCCTCTAAAAATGCGGTAACCTTGAGAAGTGGCACCAAAACCCAGGATCCCAAATGGTCGACTCTTCCCGAGACTTCACCTTCTAAAACACCCGACTCAGAAGAGGTACAGGAAAAACCCAAGGACCCAGAAATAGATCCTATCCACATTCAGACACCATATCCCGAGGCCTTGGAGGCAATCAAGAAGAAGAAAAGTGTTGTGGAAACTGAGAAGCTTTTGGAGATCTTTAAGCAAGTTCAGATTAATATTCCGCTCCTTGAAGCCGTCAAGCACATTCTAGCTTATGCCAAGTTCCTAAAGGATGCCTGTACACCCAAACGTAAGCCAAGACCTCAAGCACCTAGGAAGGTTGTGCTTTCAAAGCAAGCTAGTTCCGTAATATCAAGCTACCTTCTGCTTAAGCGAACTGACCCAGGAGCACCCCTAATATCCTGCAATATCGGGGACATGACATTTGATAGAGCGCTCCTGGACTTAGGTGCTTCCATCAATCTGATTCCGACAACCCTATACCGCCAATTTGAATTCGAAGAGTTGACACCCACACCTGTTACCATCCAATTGGCTGATAGATCTATGAAAACCCCAAAGGGGGTTTTCGAGGACATAATTGTGTGGGTCAAGGACTTCTATTTTCCGGTCGACTTTTTGGTGCTTGACATGGAAGTCCCTGAACATCTACAGAACACACCCATCATCCTAAGTAGGCCCTTCTTAGCTACGGCTAAGGTAAACATCGATTGTGACACGGGATGCATGAAAATCACCTTCGGAGCCAAGAAAATGCAGTTGGATATCTTCCAGGCGACCAAGTCTTTTGATTGCGACTGTATCGAGGAACACGATCCCGTGGAACCTTTAGTCGAGGAATGCCTCACCCTTAGTTCTATCTCAGGCTACCAATCCTGTAACGACTGTTCTGACCCATCACCATCTATGCCCATGGACCTCCGTAGAGCTGATTACCATCAACCAACACCATTCGAGGAAATTGATGTTGATCAACTCCCGCCTTTCCCCTTTCCATCAAACATTGTGCCGCCCACACCTGAATTGATGCTGCTACTCGAGAATCTCAAGTATGTCTTCCTAGGACCTGACCAGACCTTCCCCGTAATTATCAATGCCAACCTAACTAGGGATCAGGAACTTAGATTGATGGCAACCCTATCAGAACACAGAGCTTCCATGGGCTAGACTATTTCAAATCTAACAGGAATTAGCCCCACCTATTGTACCCACAAGATCTACCTAGAAGATGGGGCACGACCCTTCCGTCAAATGCAGAGATGGTTAAACCCAAATATGCGAGAGGTTGTTAAAATGGAAATTATCAAATGGCCTGACACTGACATCATCTATCCCATCTCCGATAGCCCCTAGGTAAGCCCCACCCAAGTGGTTCCGAAGAAAGCTGGGCTCACCGTTGTCACCAATGAATGTGGCGCATCTATCCCCACCCGCACCACCACCTCATGATGGGTGTGTATTGATTACAGGAAACTCAATGAAGCAACCAAGAAAGATCATTTCCCCCAGCCATTCATCGATCAGATTCTTGAAAGATTGGTAGGGCAAAAGTATTTTTGCTTCTTGGATGGATATTCAGGATATAACCAAGTTGCAATTGCTCCTAAAGATCAAGAGAAGGCCACATTCACTTGCCCGTACGGCACGTTTGCATTCCATCGTATGCCGTTCGGGTTGTGCAACGCACCCGCTACCTTTCAGCATTACATGCTAGACATTTTTTTAGAAATGGTAGGTGAATACCTGGAGGTCTTTATGGATGATTTCTCTGTATTTGGGAATTCATTCGACCATTGTTTGAGAAACTTGAAGAAAATCCTGAAATGGTGTATCAAGGTTAATTTGGTGTTAAGTTGGGAAAAGAGCCATTTCATGGTTCAAAAAGGAATCGTCCTCGGTCACATCGTATCACATAGGGGCATTGAGGTGGATCGGGCTAAAGTTGATTTGATTTCCAAACTTCCTCCGCCTAGCTCGGTCCGGCAGATCCGTTCGTTCCTTGGACATGTTGGCTTCTACCGAAGGTTCATCAAAGACTTCTCCAAGCTTTCCAAACACTTGACCGACCTTCTGGTCAATGACGCCCTATTCCATATGACCTCTGAGTGCATCCAGGCTTACCACACCCTTCGGGACTGTCTCCACAGCACCTGTACTTCAGCCCCCAGATTGGTCCTAAGACTTTGAGATCATGTGTGATGCATCAGATTTTGCCATAGGCGCCGTCCTGGGACAAAGACAAGACAAAAAACCCGTGGTGATCTACTACGCGAGCAAGACATTGGACGAGGCCCAACGAAATTATACGGTCACAGAGAAAGAACTGCTCGCTGTAGTTTTGGACTTAAAAAGTTCCGATCTTACCTTCTGGGATCCTACGTGACCATCTATACAGACCATTCAGCCATCTAGCACCTATTGGCTAAAAAGGAATCGAAGCCCAGGATCATCAGATGGATCCTGCTCTTGCAGGAATTTGACCTGGAAATCCGCGACAAAGCCGAATCAAAGAATGTGATAGCTGACCACCTATCCAGACTCCACCCAGACCACATTGGGCCCTCCCTGCCTTTATCCGACACCTTTCCCGATGAGCACATTCTAGCTGTGCAAGACAAGAAACTACCTTGGTATGCTGACTATGTCAACTACCAAGTTGTAGGTCAAACCCCGCACAGCTAGTCTAGACAGCAACGGGACAAGATCTTGGCCAAGGCCAAGCACTATTTCTAGGACGATCCCATGCTGTATCGCCTCTGTGCCGACCAGATTATCAGGAGGTGTATCCCTGAGGACGAAGTTCAGAGTGTGTTATCTTTTTGTCACGACCAGACTTGTGGTGGCCACTTCTCAGGAAAGAAAATAGCTGCAAAAGTCCTGCAGTCCAAATTTTACTGGCCTTCCTTATTTAAGGATGCACACAATTTTTCCTATAAATTAACCCCCAACTCCTGCCGCACCTCCTCAGCTCGACTTGGCCGGGATTCCACCTCAAATTCCTCTTCTCCTCTGGCCAAGGGGTCCAGCGAGCTCTGGCGAGACCCCCTCCTCTTCCTCGTCACTCTGCCACAAAACCAGTGGCAGAGCTGTTCTCCTCATCCTCCTCCGCATCGCGCAACACCCGCGCGAGCTGCCTTAGCCCCGTCGTCGCCGCCGTCTTCCTCCACTGGATGCTTTCTTCTCCGGTGGCAGCAGATACCGTCAGCCGCCTTCTCGCCCCCTTCGTCCCTTTAGTTAGGTTAGAACTGCTCTTCTCTATCTCCTCGCTCATTTCCCTCATCTTATTTCACCAAACGGCCCTCGATCACCGCTGTCCACCACCTTCTTCATCTCCGGCCACCCTCCGACGAGATGCTCCAATCACTCCGCAGCCCCACACGTCTCGCCGACCACCGCATAACCTCCGCCTCACCTCACTGAACATCCTCCACCCATCCATAGACCCTCTACGCCTCCAAAACTACCCCCCGATCAAACCCATCCGTCCGGCCACAGGGCGACCTAGGCACGCACGCCTAGGCCGCCCCGTGGCCTGCCACCTAGGGCCTCACCTTCGCCGTGACACGGCGAAGGTGCTCTTGCGGTCTGATTAAGCCGCAAGGCTCCTTTTGTGTCAGGCAGGTTTCACGCTCCAGCCACCATTAACGGTAACTCGAGGAAGCTGCACGCTTGCTCCAGGTTGCAATACTTCAGGATCCTAAGTGCAGCAAACTTGGGAAGGTCTTGCGAAGACAGTCGACCCAGCAAGTGATGCCGCAACGCTTGCAGTTGTGGAAATTGAAGGCACGGTCTGCTGCGGGCACACGAGAGAGAGAGGTGGGCATTAGTCCCACCTCGGTAAGTCACAAAGCATGTGAATCCTTTATATTGTTTTTGTGTTATTGCCTCGTTGCCTCCAGTTACACTTAGGGTGAGGTCCCTCACCTAACCATTGTGCCTCGTCCGTGAGTTCACCACGCGGATCTGGCATGACCAGACTTGACACTATCCTAAGCACTCCTTGTGCACCACACCCACGCAAGTGCGCCTGGAACTGGGTGCGCAACCCGACCCGTTTACCCGGCTCTAGGAGAGTGTGCTGAGGAGTGATATACAGAGAGAGTGAGACATGCGGGTATGGGTAGAGGGGATAGGTTTTGCTTCTCTTTGGTTTGTGAAAGTGAGGCAGAGGGAAGAAGCAAAGCTGACACTTAGCCGCTGCAAGCGAAGAAAAGAAGGAAGGAAGCCTTCGCAGAGGAAAAAGAGAAAGGCAAGGCAGATGGAAGGGGCGAAGCCAAAGAGAACTGAAGAAGGAAGAAGAAATAAAGATAAGTAAGAAGAAGAAGAGAAAGCAGAGTTAAAGAAGCAGAAGAAGACCAGCAGAAGAAGAGAGAGATCAAGGGGCAGACAAAGAAGCAAGAAAGCAAAGGAAGAAGAGGACGAACAAGAAGAAGGCAACCTAAGAAGAGGCAAAGCCAGGACTTAGCCGCAAGAAGAAAATCAAGAGCAGAGAAAGGAAGCTCCAGAGAAGAAAACAAGGAAGAAGAAGTACACGGTCAAAGAACAGAAGAAAAAGAGGAGAATCAGAAGAACAAGCAAATAGAAGAAAGGGAACATCTTTTTAAGAATTTCTCTATTTTTTGCCACAATTAACTTTTAAACTCATGCACTCATATTGAATTAAGTTTTGAGTAATTAAGTGTTCAATTACATTCTTGAGATTAGTAATAAATTCCAATTGCTCCCTGTGTTCGACCTCGGATACTTAGGTTTTCGAGTAATAAATTTTTATTTGTTGACAACGCTTGATCACCTATACTACAACTGTTGGACGTACGAATTGCTACGCTAACGTGTTCGATTTTGAAAAACCTGTCGTTGTAGTTTGAAAGCGAAGAACTCGTGTTCAACAAATAAAATTTATACCGAAATGAAAATTCTGGGTCGAACACAGGGAAGCGGACGTTTAATTTAAAAACTACGCGTTTGTTTTTATTTGTCACAAAGTAATTCAATTTAAAACTATCTAATTATTTACAATAAATAGAAGAGAGAGAGAGGGTAAGAGAGAGAAAATATTACATACAGAAATCAAAATGAGATTTAGAATACATAGAGAATTTATCATTAAGGAGATTGTTCATTACAACTAGAAAGCATAAAACAATTGCACTAGAAAGCGATAAATTTACTCTAGAAAGCATTAAAAGAATGAAGGGAGAAATGTCCTCCTCGACGAATGCTTGGAGGACGAGCAGAACTACACTAGAAAGCAGAAAATCTATATTAGAAAGCAGTAAAAAGAATAGGGAGAGAGATATCCTCCTCGACGGTCGCTTGGAGAACGAGCCGGACGGGACAACGCCTGGACGAAGGAGGATGGAGCAGGATGAAGGAGGACGAAGCAGAAGAATGGGAACGGAGCAGCACGCCGTCGTCGTCGGGGGATCCACATCTGAACGGGGATGAAAATTTGGACTTTATCTCGCAAGGAGCATCCCGGGTGTGAGACAAGCTTCTCTTGAGCTTTGGAGAGGTAGAGAAGAGAACGAAGGGATGAGAATTTCGTGTGGAGGGGGTCTCCTTTTATAGTTGCAAGGAGTGGGGGCAAATTAGTCATTACATCTCTTAAAACATTAATTCAAGACATTTAGCGACGGATAAAATCGTCGCTAAAGGTCTGAACGTGGGCATCGTGGGTGGCTCACCCGCGCAACGCTTGCGCACATCCAGCGACCCTCAGCCATCCGATCGCGAGATCAGACGGCTCAAATCACGCTACGCCTGCCTTCTCAGCGCGCACCAGATCGCTTGCGATGCCGCGTTACTACCACGCGTGCAATAGCGCGAGGCCGTTGGATTGCGATCTGACGGTCGATAGCGATGCGCCCGCTCCGTTCAGATTTCACGTGGTGAGGCTCGAACGTGCGCCAGCGCCTCGCGATAAGGCGCTGGACCACTGCGCTACCTTGCCCAAAAGGTCGCACGAGCGATTCAGCAGGCCGCATCCACAACCGTTGGATCTTGATCCAACGGTGGAGAATCGACGCTCTGATTGAAGAAGAAAAGGTGTGGTGGTGCTGGGGGTCGGTTGGATGGCTGAGATGATGCCACGTGGCGCCATCTTGGCCGTCCATCTTCTGGATGATGTAGATGGTGCCACGGGTGTCGGATTGAGTCGATTTTCGTGCCGTTAGGCTGCGATCGTCGATCCGAATCCATCCGTACGGTCGGATTTGTTGTTTGAAGTACGGATTTACACCATATGGCCCTTGATCTTCTAGTGTTCCCCGGTCACTATCTGATGCTACAGATGCCTGATTAGGGCAATCTTGGAGTCGTTGAACTCCTATCGTCGCCCTGATCACATCTGTACAGTTGGATCTTCGATCCAGGACCTCGATAAAAAGTTTTCCCTATCCAAGCACATAAAAGGAGACAATTAACCTCCATTTTATTCAAACTACTCTAAATGCAAGATGATGCATGTTATGCAGTATTTATAGCATGCAATGCAATCCTATGCTTAAGAACATGTATAAATAAACATTTTAAGTAGTGTAAATGTGTTTACATCATACCCCCATGCCTATCTTTTGCTAGTCCCTAGCAAAAACTATATGCTATTTATAAAGGAATCAGGTTGGATTATTTGGACATAAGTTATTTTCAATCATTAAGAAACTATCTACTTAGGATCTGAACTTTTAAAGACACAACAGTGCTCGAGTATCAGCTAAAATGCAGATCGCCTCAAGCCCTCGCCTTATTTAAAGAAAAATTTCTTTTTCTCCTTTTCCACTTTTCTAATTTTTTTTTTTATTTTCAAATTTTAGGGTTTAAGAGTGGCTTTCTACGGCCATTCAACTCACCCAAAATTTGATGAGAACCTTAAGTTTTAAGCATCTTATTGTGAATGTGATAGACTCATTGACCGGCAATTAAAACGGACTTCGGATTTCTACATCTCTAGGTGACCTAAAAAGAATTCTGTCTAAAGGTGTATCTTTATGACCAGTAGCTTTCTCCCTACTTTCATTTTTTATGGGGTCAACACAATGGTGAATCCAGTGTATATCTCCCCGATTTATTCTACTTCTCTGCTTCTTCCTAAGTGTTTTGGAAATTTTTTTTAGTGCATTTACTGAGCTGGGTTCTGGACAACACGTCGATGAGCTGTTGCCACCGACAACTTGCCAGCCATACTCGTGCGAGAAGTGTGGTTTATTTCTTTTTTTTTTCTTTTTCACCTTTTCTTTTTCTTTTCTTTTTTATTTTCTTTTTCTCCTTTTAGGTAGGTGGCTTCCCTGGTCTAAGATTTACCTAAAAGCAGCAAAAAGAGAAAGGTCCAGTGACTGGGCTCTGGACAACCTACCTATGGGCTGTTACCCACGATAACTTGCCAGTCATATCATCCTAGAAGGTTCATTAGCTACCCAATTTCCGTTAGAATCGCCGAACAACGAGTCAGTGCAAAGAAAGTGTATAGATGCTTAAGACTCAAAATTCCCTCAAATCAGAGGACGGGTTGATAAGTCGTGTACTTATCATCCAAACTTATTTATTCCAATTACGATAGAATTTAGGTTAGTGAGGACTCAAAAACAAATCCACATTTTAGTGGATACACTGGCTGATTAAGTCCAAAGACCTGAAGGGTCTTTGTGTTCAAATCATAATGTAATATTTCCTAAGATTGAAAATTTTCTTAAACCCAAATTCTCTTTCCTAAAAAAAAAATTTTTTAATAAAAGAAAATAAAATAAATCTACAGAGCTGACGAATGAATTCAGATATGAATATCCACCCCCCTATGCTTATCTAATGCAATGTCCTCATTGTATTAAAAAGACAAAATAGAGTGGAATAACATAGAAAGCACCTGAATTGCGTAAATGTCAGGTCCGCTCCAAGATGAAAACTAAAAAGAACTGTATATGTGCTGAGTTTAATGCCTTCAGCTAGGCACAATATACAAAGAAGAGAAATGAAGAATTCACAGGTGCAGGTCAGAATCAGAATAAACAGAAGAATTCTCTGACCTGTCAACAGAGATCCATAGATGTTGACCAAATTGTGGTGCAGACACATACCTCATAATCGAGAATATCTTAGGTTCTGAATAAAAATTACCCAAAACCTAAAATCAGAATGCAAGTAGGGTCGGGCCTGTGATTTATGAGGATGCAACCCAAGACCAAAAAGTCGGGTTACAGAGAATTCAAGCTTAAAAGGATAATCATAGAATGTGTGCTTGGGTTTAACATCCTCAAAACAAATGTCGTAAGGGTTCTGATTTGATGGTTTCAGCTTAAAAGGCACCCTTCGACTCAGTGTTCTACTTCCTCCGGAACTAACTTCCCAAATCAGAACTTCCCGGCTCCTATCCTCTTCATTCAGCATATCAATTTCCGGGACCTCTTGCATATTATTCACCCCGTCTAAAATTTCCAAGTCTATATGATGTGGCAGAATCAGAATTGACTTGGGTCTAATTATCTCAAAAACAAAATCATCGATAAGCTCAATGGGGTGTAACTGACAATCAGGGCATTTGATTGAATCCTCCAAAAAATGTGATTCTGGATCCTTAATGTGTGCCCTAATAAGATCAGTTACCTCAGTTATTAGGCTATCAAATGATCTATCAGATTCCTCAGGCCCAGTCCTCTCACAAAAATCGTGTTCAAAAACTCGCGTGAGACTTCGCAACTTGAATCTTCAGCATCAAAGAAATCAGGATCCGTATCAATGTATGTCCCAAAATCATCTGTCATTTTCTGTTCCAAGGAGACATACGTTTCCTCATACCCCGGCTCAGGGATCTCAGGTGAAGAAATCACATCATCCTTAATTGGTTGCTCTAATTCAATCAGGTCAGCCTCGTAACACGTGTCCCCCCAACAGGTGCCTGAGCGGGTTCTATCATTGGCTTTCCTGAAAGGAGTTCATCCTGGGAATCATCCCATGATTGAATCAAAGCGACCACGAATCTCATCCTCAATTTCGTTAATTTCCCAAGTAGAAACTCACCTGGGTTCTTATCCTTATCATTTCAATCAGGGGCTCCAATCTCTCAATGCAAGGTATTGGCTGAACTTCTAACGATTGAATGATATTCCTCAAGTTAGCCAGAACCTTATCTTGAACCTGGTTACCCTGAACCAAATGAGTTGGTTCAGGGTTGGGTGGGTTTGGTATCAATGCAGGGGAACTAACGAATTGAGATTCATTATACCCTTCCTGATAATAAGTCATTTCAGATTGTTCAAAAGGTGGTGATGACCTAAAGGCAATGTAAACAGAGGATGGGTAAGGATTGGTGTATCCTTCTTGATTGTAGATCGTATTAGGTTGTTCATGAAAGGAAGACGATCTATAATCAACGTGGCTCTGAGAAGGATAGAAATCACAATCAAAATGTTCAGGGTTAGACCCTAAACACGGAGGTTCAGAACTGTATTCCCAATCCGAATTATCCCAACTAACTGATGGTTGATTACAGTATGAGTCGGGATAATCGTCATGTTGAGGATAATTCAAAACAGGAGGGAAAGAGCGGGAATGCGTGTAACATGTGGAAGGATTCATGAGAACTGGGAGGAAGAAAGGCATCCTACAATACAAATAATCAAACCTGTCCTTAAGTAGGTTAGCCTAAGACCTACAAACTCCCAAAACCCGTCTTGAGATAGAGAAACGATTTGATCTACTTCTATCTGTTCAATCTAACCAGTTAGAAGGAGGGACTGGGGAGAAGGTTCTTCCCTCGGCTTGTGCCTCCGGTTCCTAGTGTACCCCCGAGCCGTGATCGTTTGATTCTGCTCCCCTAACTAGACATCAGATTGAATAGTAGAAACAGACTAATCGAAAATAATCTCGTTCTGGGCTCTGAAGAGCGAGTCCAATCCTTAAGGCCAACGTCTACTCTGTTTTATTTAGGGCTAGGTTTGAATGTGCTTTGGAATGTGATGGGCCCTTTATCTGGGTTATACCCTTAATGATTGATTGATTTGTGTGTGCGTGCACAACCAGTTGTTTTCAAGAAAGATTATTTTTGATGTGGTGAATTTTAGAGTTCAAATCTTGCTTAGTAGTTTTAGGATTCAACTTTAGGCATTTTCAAACAAGTTTCGTTGACACACCAGGTTTTGAAAGCACGGGTGAAAATGTTTTCCTTTGAAGCGTAAAAAGAATGTGGAGTGCCTAAGTGGCAGCTACCTGATGAGTTGATTTTATTTGAAGTGATGTGGCCCAAACAACTCAAACAATTGACCTGTTACACCACTTAATTAGGCACACAAGTGATTACCTAATCTGATTTCTACTCAATTATGTGTTTGAATGTGTGTACCGGCTCCAAAGATCGGTTTACCGGTTGAGTTTGAAAATCAAATGAGGTTGTGTACCTCTGTGAGATTTTTTTTTTAATTTCCCTTTTTAATGTGGGGGTTGGGGTGGGTGTGGGTGTCAAACAACAAATAATCTAACCTTAGAGTTTATAAGAACACCTAGGTTGATTGATGTTTGAGTTATTATGCTGTGGAATGAAATCTAAAGGGTGGGAGGTGGGGGTTAACTCACAGAACCTTCCACAGCACTTTTCACCGATCTACCGCTTTTGCCTGTCTCGAAAGAGTACCTGCAATCACAATAAGAAAGGAGAGAAGCAAGGTAAATGATTCGTAAGTTAGAAACTGTGAAGAGAAATCAAAATGCGTCGCCTCCCCGGCAACGGCGCCAAAATGTTGGACGTACGAATTGCTACGCTAACGTGTTCGATTTTGAAAAACCTGTTGTTGTAGTTTGAAAGCGAAGAACCCGTGTTCAACAAATAAAATTTATACCGAAATGAAAATTCCAGGTCGAATACAGGGAGGCGGACGTTTGATTTAAAAACTACGCGTTTGTTTTTATTTGTCACAAAGTAATTCAATTTAAAACAATCTAATTATTTACGATAAATAGAAGAGAGAGAGAGGGTAAGAGAGAGAGAAAATATCACACACAAAAATCAAAATGAGATTTAGAATACACAGAGAATTTATCATTAAGGAGATTGTTCATTACAACTAGAAAGCATAAAATAATTGCACTAGAAAGCGATAAATTTACTCTAAAAAGCATTAAAAGAATGGAGGGAGAAATGTCCTCAACGAATGCTTGGAGGACGAGCAGAACTACACTAAAAAGCAGTAAATCTATATTAGAAAGCAGTAAAAAGAATAGGGAGAGAGATATCCTTTTCGACGGTCGCTTGGAAGACGAGCCGGACGGGACGACGCCTGGACGAAGGAGGACGGAGCGGGACGAAGGAGGACGAAGCAGAAGAACGGGAATGGAGCAGCACGCCGTCATCGTCGCGGGATCCACTTCCGAACGGGGACGAAAATTTGGACTTTAGCTCAAGAGAAGCTTGTCCCACACCCGGGATGCTCCTCGGGAGAAAAAGTCCAAATTTTCATCCCAGTTCAGAAGTGGATCCCGCGACGACGACGGCGTGCTGCTCCCTTGCCGTTCTTCAGCTTCGTCCTCCTTCATCCAGCTCTGTCCTCCTTCGTCCAGGCATCGTCCTGTCCGACTCGTCCTCCAAGCGACCGTCGAGGAGGATATCTCTCTTCATATTCTTTTTACTGCTTTCTAATATAGATTTACTGCTTTCTAGTGTAGTTCTGCTTGTCCTCCAAGCATTCGTCGAGGAGGACATTTCTCCCTCCATTCTTTTAATACTTTCTAGAGTAAATTTATCGCTTTCTAGTGCAATTGTTTTACGCATTCTAGTTGTAATGAACAATCTCCTCAATGATAAATTCTCTGTATATTCTAAATCTCATTTTGATTTCTGTGGCTAATATGTTCTCTCTCTCTTACCCTCTCTCTCTCTCTTCTATTTATTGTAAATAATTAGATAGTTTTAAATTGAATTACTTTGTGACAAATAAAAATAAACGCGTAGTTTTTAAATCAAACGTCCGCCTCCCTGTGTTCGACTCGAAATTTTCATTTCGGTAAAAATTTTATTTGCTGAACACGAGTTCTTCACTTTCAAACTACAACGACAGGTTTTCAAAAATCGAACACGCTAGCGTAGCAATTCGTACATCCAACATTTAAAGAAGAATGGGAGAGAGAAGTTATCCTCCTCGACGATCGCTTGGAGGACAAGCCGAACGGGACGATGCCTGGACGAAGGAGAACGGAGCAGGATGAAGGAGGACGAAGCAGAAGAATCAAAACGAAGCAGCACACTGTCATCGTCGCGGGATCCACTTCCGAACGGGGACGAAAATTTGGACTTTATCTCGCGAGGAGCATCCTGGGTGTGGGACAAGCTTCTCTTGAGCTTTGGAGATGTAGAGAAGAGAAGGAAGGGATGAGAATTTCGTGTGGAGAGGGTCTGCTTTTATAGTTGCAAGGAGTGGGGGCAAATTAGTCATTACATCTCGTAAAACATTAATTCAGGACCTTTAGTGACGGATAAAACCGTCGCTAAAGGTCCGAATGTGGGCATCGTCGCTAAAGCTTCTCTTGCGCACATCCAGCAATCCTCAGCCATCCGATCGTGAGATCGGACGGCTCAAATCACGCTACGCCTGCCTTCTCAGCATGCACCCGATCGCGTGCGATGCCGCGTTACTGCCGCGCCTGCAATAGCATGTGGGCACTATCGGGCGCGCGAGGCCGTTGGATTGCGATCTGACAGTTGATAGCGGCGCGCCCGCTCGCTTTAGATTTTGCGTGGCGAGGCTCGAACGCGCGCTAGCGCCTCGCAATAAGGCGCTGGACCACTGCGCTACCTCGCCCAAAAGGTCACGCGAACGATTCAGCAGGCCGCATACACAGCCGTTGGATCTTGATCCAACAGTGGAGAATCGACGTTCTGATTGAAGAAGAAAAGGTGCGGCGGTGCTGGGGGCCGGTTGGATGGCTGAGATGACGCCACGTGGTGCCATCTTGGCCGTCCATCTTCTGGACGATGTAGATGGTGCCATGGGTGTCGGATTGAGTCGATTTTTGCGTCATTAGATTGCAATCGTCGATCCGAATCCATCCGTTCGGTCGGATTTGTCGTTTGAAGTACGGATTTACACCATCTGGCCCTTGATCTTCTCGGATTCCCTGGTCACTATCTAATGCTACAAATGCCTGATTAGGGTGATCTTGGAGTCGTTGAACTCCTATCATCGCCCTGATCACATCTGTACGGTTGGATCTTCGATCCGGCACCCTGATAAAAAGTTTGCCCTATCCAAGCACATAAAAGGAGACAATTAACCTCCATTTTATTCAAACTACTCTAAATGCAAGATGATGCATGTTATGCAATATTTATAGCATGCAATGCAATCCTATGCTTAAGAACATGCATAAATAGACATTTTAAGTAGTGTAAATGTGTTTACATCAACGACGTAACTAACTGTTAAAACACGATCAAGACGCGTTCAACATTTTAGCGCCGTTGCCGGGGAGCAACGCGCAATTTATCACTAGTCTCTACATTCTTTTTATCATATTGAACACTAACTTGTCCTACTTTGCTTTGTTTTGATCTTGTAGGTATTTCACGAGAAGATCCCTCCCGCAAGTCAACCACTCTAGGGCAGGTAATTTCTTTTCTTTCTTAAACTATTCCCTAAGCTTTGAAAGACAAAAGGAAGAAAATTAATTTAGGAATCAATTGCCTTCTTTCTATAGTAATCACCATCTTTAAGGCAAACGTTTCCTGACTTTGCGAAAATTTTTCAAATCTTCTTGAAGTTGGAGCGATTTTTTTTAGATTCTATCCCACAAAATTCATGTGCCTAATAGAAATCATGCTTAATCTCTGCGGACAACACACTTCTTGCTTTTAAGTCCAAAGAAAATTCTTGTGAAAAAGAAGATTGGAAATAGAACCAAATTAGGGTTTCTACAGTAGGGTCATGAAGTGCTAGTTCACACATGCCTGTATAAAAGAAAATGAACCGTCCCGCATCAGTGTGCTACCCAAGCCCTTGATTGAGGAGATCTAAAGAAGACAAATCCTAAAAATTGAGCTCTAACAGCACTTGAATCTTAAAATCTTGGATCTAATAAACTGGGAGTCAAATCAGGGTGGTATCTAGGTCCCAAGCCTAGAATCATTCTGCCATCTATAGGACAGGTCAGGTGAAGTTGACCCCTTGGGTCATCCAACCTCTAAATTAGGTCACAACATCAAAAACATCTAAAGTTCAAGTGAAAACCCTAAAGCACCTTTGAAATAAAAGTGGTAGACTTAAGAGGTCAAGGTCCCCATTCTGGTCTACCTGGAATCTCAGTGACAAGAGAGGTCGAGTGGGGGAAACCCTGTAACCCGTGGGGGCGCTCTACCGTGTAGGGGTCTTTGCCGGACACTCCCTCTCTAGCTGCCCAGGTAATTCTCTGGTGGACGATCTTCTGATCCAGGGGTATCATCCGCCCCGAACCTCCATAGTCATCCAAACGTCTTTGGGTGTCTTCATTGGGTCAAAAACATCTCCAGTCCCTCATCTTTTCTCTTTAGAGCACACACACACATTTTCAGTAGGACTCGTTATTCAGATCTAATCACTTGATATCTTGATTCTACATCTTGATTCAAACTCTGATTCTACATCTAGAGTCCACCACTTGATCCAAATATGCAGCCACACCACTTAGGACTACCATTCAAGAGACTTGAATATCGAAAATCCATGAAAGACAGAATGATTGAGGATGCCCTAAAATTCTATGACAAAGAAGACAAAACCTCAACACAAGTAGAAAACATTCAGGTTGATGTCCCAACAACCACAACCTTTATCATAACTTGTGCCCAAGTACTATTGAAAGAAGCCACAAAAGGATCAACCCATGACTCGCTCAATACTGGATACATTGAGATAGAAAAATTGCACAATCTTGAATACCTTCAATGTATGACAAATCCTTGACTTTGGAAGCAACACCAAGATAGTCTTGAAAAACGGGAAGAGATAGTGAGATTAGTAAAACAAATTATTGACCAGAAGTACCCGTATATACCACAAACAGAGGATGAACCATCTTGGGACAACCTCGAGGATCAATCTGATCTCGGGTTTGAGGCACAAAATGGTTGTGGATTCCCAACCCAGATGGACTACAATGTGCCAGATATTGAAGAAGGTTAGGAAGCTCCAAATGCAGGAAAACATAACGGTGAGCCCACTCTAGACCATGAATCACTACGCTTAGAATCCCAAAACTCCTGCAATAATGAGTAGAACTGAACCTCTTGAGGGTGTAAATTCCACCCCTTATTCTGATAAAGTGACCCTCGAAGGTTATTTGGACCTAGATTCTAGTAATTCAACCCACATCCTAAGCTCAGAATCTAGATCTGAAACCTATTGGAAAGATTTCAAGGTCCCATATGAGGAAGATCAATTTTTCAATGAAGAATATGATTTTGAACCTATATTTGATGAATATCCCTCGCCAACATCCTCAAAGAAACCAATCGATTTTTCTTAAGTCATGCCAATTTACGATATAGAAACTGAGGAGTTGGATGAGTAAGGTTTCAATTGGGTCTGTCCTACCAGCTTAGAACCTGAGCCTCTACCAGATAAGGACACCTTTTTAAGCTCAGAATTAACATTTAGGCTAGACCCCAGTCAGGCTGCTGAATATACAGCATATGATTTATTCTATGGTGGAACTCAAGATCTTGAATCAGATTTTGATTTTCGCAAACTCTCCGAGGATTTTGAATCTAACCATAACATCGAAGAAAATCTACTTCCCGATTATAACAAGCCAATTCTCTTTGAAGCCACCAACTCCATATATACAGAACCAATCAAAACCCGTTCTCTACCCCGACCCGCAACCGGACTCAATTTCTAATCTAATTCACCTCTCACTGAGCCGTTTGAAGATGATTCAACTCCATATCTATACCAGGTATCGGGTATTGATCAAACCGAAAAACAGGAGCCATCATTCTCTGATCACCCCTGTAGGGTTTCCACACCATGCATGAATTATTTTTCGGAACCCTACTTTGACCATGCAAATTCGACTCAGCCTAAACCTGAGTCTTCACTTCCATATCCATCCGAGCCACATTGCATATGGTGGGTTCCGCATCTGTTAATCTACATCTTTCAACGCACCAGACTGATTGGGTTTGGGCTGCATCATCAGCCCACTGATCTAAACAAGCACCTGGTTGGACCAAGCAGGCTCTTAATCAAGGTGCTTGTTTTACAAAATTCCGCTGATTTGACCACTCTCTCTCCACCCCATGTTCCGCTCGGCTGAAGGCATTGAATTTAGCGCTTAACGGGAGGCAACCCATCATTCCAAAAATAAAGACCCGTCTGATTATCCGTCTGTACTCCACATCCATTGCACCTTGAGTTCAGCCTTAGATAGTTGATCCCACCTCTGGTACACGTATTAGAGCTTGAAATCATTCACATCAGTCATTTCCGACCCGTTCACTCACCCGATGTATCCTATTCTAAGTCCCTAATCTCAACACTATTTCACACCCTCCGTTTACAATGAAGACATTGCAAAACTTAGGCATGGGGGTGGTAAAGTGCATACATACAGAACCAAGAAAAAGTCAAAAGGATTCTCACAAAAAAATTCACATATGTCAAAAACACAAAAAAGAATAAAAAAAAATTTGAAAAATTACGAAAAGGAACAAAAAATTGGAGGGTGGAAATTTTGTGAGCCACATAATCATAAGGAGGAGCAAAAGAGCAAAAATGACAAAAAGGAGCACAAAATGAAAAAGAAAAAGAAATAGTCATTAGTAAAAGATTAAGGAATTAACTGAAGTTCTAGACCAGATCAAGAAAAGAGAAAAAGAAAAGCGCTAAGGAGACATAAAAAGAGATTAGCAGGAACGTTGATCTTGGGCCTCTTGGGCTAGATTCTTTAGCTTAAAAATTCCCGTATCCGCTAAAATCAGGATAATCCTCAAGAGGTTGGGAAAAATGCGAAGCTTAAGTATTAGGTCTAAGGCTTAGGAAGTATTCGACCTCGTTAACTGACCTTCAATTTGCGGGATTCGATAACCTAAGCACCCCAATCCACACACAGTCTGGTTCAGTGCGCATAACTATCAAAATCACGCAAAAAGCATTTCAATGTTCTAAAAACGTCACCTAGACTAGAAGCGGCTGATCAACACAAGTTGATTTGGACGAGTTCCCGACGCGGAGAGGCTGGAATTCCCCTCGAAGATGCGTAACAACATATCATCTCCTCGGTGCTTGTCTCTTAGGATATTTAAATATCCTACCGGGGGCATGTAAGCACTTTGCTAGTTCAGATACCATGGGTGGCATTATCATGAAATGTCGATCGCCAGGGTCTAAATTCGGCCACGGAACACCATGGGCAGGATTATCTCGAAAGCCAGGGTTCTGGGGGTTGCCATGGGTGGTGCTATCACGAAGCATCGATTGCCAAGGACCCTTGAGGATTGATGATGGGGCCGAGGAATCCGATACAGACCGTGTTGAGAAGCCAATCTGAAGCTAGAAATAAAAAGAAAAGAGAGAGAAAACTCTCCAAATAGCTAAATCTTCTATCTCTCTCTTACAAAAACGCACTACAAACTGAACCGAGGCTAAAAATGTTTCAAGCATGGGTGCTTTAACCGCAGAGTCCAACAAACCGTAGGTTAATTTCTGCGGGCCTTAAAAACCTTTGCGGAAGACTGAGGCTAAAGCGGGTCAGGTCCGAATTTTGGTTGGTACTTGAGTACCACCAGGCCTATTGTCGGCATTCTAACCTAATCACAAAAGAAAAAGAAAAGCACTTATCATAACTGACGACAAACACTCAGGGTCTAGAACAGAAGTTAAAACCTTGAAATTTTGCTAAGGGACTAGCAAAATCTAGGCATGGGGGTATGATGAGAGCCGCATCATGAGTCATAACTAACTCATTTTGACCTAATAAAGAGAATAAAAACTCCTGCATAACTTAGAAGAGGGCTTAATTGGAGGAATAAGTGTTCTGAGAAGAAGACATGAAATAAAGGTTAAAACTGTAATTTTACCATTATAGTACATAAATGGGATTTCTCAGAGACAAAACATAGGTCAAATGGTCTAAATAAGAAAAAAAGTGGGTTGATTCAATCAGAAATGGGTTCATGTGCAATCCAGGAATTAAATGACATCTAGTAACCCTAAAACAGACCCGCTTAGTTCAACAAGGTTTCGGTCAGGATAAAAATCAAGTAAACCCTCTAAAAATCATGGAAAAATATCCCCTAGGGTTTAGAAGATTCAATTTGGCCTTTGGAACCTAGTTTGACCTAGATTAGGGTCCTAGCTCATCAATTGACCTAACGTGGGTTTTTACGCAAAATATCCAGTAAAACGTGGTCAAACCTAAAATTCAACTTCACCATTGAATTCCTTAGGTCAAAATTAGGTTTGTACCAAAATTTGGACCTAAGGGGAGGTCATCTTGACCTACTTTGCAATTTAGTACACCTAATCACATTTTGGTCCCTATCTTTTGAAAACCATTACTTAAACCCCCTAACTTCCTCGCCACTCTTACAAGCAGGTCCCTCTTCCATTATTGGGGAGAGATCCTACTCCGACGAGGATTAGAGAGGGAATACTCTCTAATTCCTCAGAGATCTCCCAGATTTGGAAGGGAGATTCTCTGAGGAATTCCCTTCCATCTGAAATCAATCCTGATCCCTGATTTGCACCCAATCTCTCATGCGAACGCACGAAAGATTTGGGTATCTAACTACCTTCCATCTCCGGCGAGACGTCGGTGGCAGAAGGCTTGCCCTCCACGCACCAGAAGCTTGGCCAACACCTATAAATTAACCCCTAACTCCGGCCGCACCTCCTCAGCTCGACTTGGCCGGGATTCCACCTCAAATTCCTCTTCTCCTCCGGCCAAGGGGTCCAGTGAGCTCCGGCGAGCCCCCCTCATCTTCCTCGTCGCTCAGCCACAAAACCAGTGGCAGAGCTGTTCTCCTCATCCTCCTCCGCGTCGCACAACACCCGCGCGAGCTACCCCAACCCCGTCGTCGCCGCCGTCTTCCTCCACTGGACGCTTTCTTCACCAGCGGCAGCAGGTACTGCCAGCCTCCTTCTCGCCCTCTTCATCCCTTTAGCTAGGTTAGAACTGCTCTTCTCTATCTCCTCTCTCATTTCCCTCATCCTATTTCACCAAATGCCCCTCGATCGCCGCTATCCACCACCATCTTCTTCATCTCCGGCCACCCTCCAGCGAGGAACTCCCATCACTACGCAGCCCCACACGTCTCGCCGACCACCGCATAACCTCCGCCTCACCTCACTGAACATCCTCCACCCGTCCATAGACCCTCTACGCCTCCACAACTACCCCCCGATCAAACCCATTCGTCCGGCCACAGGGAGACCTAGGCACGCACGCCTAGGCCTCCCCGCAGCCTGCCACCTAGCGCCTCACCTTCGCCGTGACACGGCGAAGGTGCTCCAGTGGTCTGATTAAGCCGCAAGGCTCTTTTTGTGTCAGGCAGGTTTCACGCTCCAGCAGCCACTAACGGTAATTCGAGGAAGCTGCACGCTTGCTCCAGGTTGCAATACTTCAGGATCCCAGGTGCAGCAAACTTGGGAAGGTCTTGTGAAGACAGTCGACCCAGCAAGTGATGCCGCAACGCTTGCAGTTGTGGAAAGAAGAGAAAGCAGAGTTAAAGAAGAAGAAGAAGAAGACCCGCAGAAGAAGAGAGAGATCAAGGGGCAGACAAAGAAGCAAGAAAGCAAAGGAAGAAGAGGAAGAAAAAGAAGAAGGCAACCTAAGAAGAGGCAAAGCCAGGACTTAGCTGCAAGAAGAAAATCAAGAGCAGAGAAAGGAAGCTGCAGAGAAGAAAACAAGGAAGAAGTACACGGCCAAAGAACAGAAGAAAAAGAGGAAAATCAGAAGAACAAGCAAACAAAAGAAAGGGAACATCTTTTTAAGAATTTCTCTATTTTTTGCCACAATTAACTTTTAAACTCATGCACTCATATTGAATTAAGTTTTGAGTAATTAAGTGTTCAATTACATTCTTGAGATTAAGAATAAATTCTAATTGCTCCCTGTGTTCGACCTCGAATACTTAGGTTTTCAAGTAATAAATTTTTATTTGTTGACAATGCTTGATCACCTATACTACGACGTAACTAACTCTTAAAACACGATCAAGATGCATTCAACACAGACCGAGGTCTCAAACAGGCAGATCAAGAATATTCTACAGAAGACTGTGAGACCTGACAGGAAGGATTGGTCCACACGACTGGATGATGCCCTGTGGGCATACCAAACCGCTTTCAAGACCCCGATCGAGATGTCGCCTTATCGCCTGGTCTTTACAAAGCTTGACACCTTCCTATCGAGTTGGAACACCGGGCTTACTGGGCCGTCAAGCATGTAACATGGATCCCCAGTTAGCCAGTGCACAGAGGATGCTCCAACTCTCCGAGCTCGAGGAGATTCGTCGAGACGCTTTTGAGAATAGTCAGCTATACAAGGAGAAAATAAAAGCCGTCCACGACCAACTCATCCATAGAAAAACCTTCGAGCCTAATTAGCAAGTTTAACTTTTTGATGCTTATTTAAAACTCTTTCCAGGGAAACTCAGGTCCAAGTGGACAGGACCATTTAGGGTAGTCAAGCCCTACTCCAATGGGACAGTTGAAATCGCTGATCCGAATACTAGGCACACTTTCACAGTCAATGGCCAGAGATTGAAACACTTCCTCACCCAGGTTCCCCCGAAGGAGGTTGTCACTCTCATTGAAGGATGACACGAAGCACCGCCCAGCTGGAGGCATTAAAACCCACGCTTCTTGGGAGGCAACCTAGAAGATTCAGATTGATTTGGTATTTTACTTCACTCAAGTAATATCTTTTTGATCCCTGTTGCATCCATGTATTTGCCAATGACATTGTCCAACTTAAGCATAGGGGGGTGGTAAATTGCATGATTCTGAGTTCATTTAATTAGTTTGAATAGAAAAAAAAATTGAATTTAGGAAGAAAAAAACTTAGGCGTTGGAAATTTGTCAATCGTGGGAAATGATACAAAAAGAACCTGAACACTTAGACTTTGCAGGCCTTCAGGCTTAATCAACCCTAGTGTCCGTTAAAATAAGGATTTAGCTTCAAATCCTTGCAACCTTAATCTATTTTAATCTACCAAAAAAATAAGTTAATAAGTATACGACTTATCAACTCACCCTCTAACTCAGAAGGACTTTTAGTCTAAGCATCTGCACACATTTTTTGCACAGACTCACTCCTCGGAGATTCTGACAGAAATTGGGTAGCTAATGAACTTTCTAAGGTGGTATGGCTGGCAAGTTGTCGTGGGTAACAACCCATTCGCAGGTTGTCCAGAGCCCAGCCATGGGACCACCTTCTTTTTATTGCCTCTAGGTAAATTTGAGATCAGGGAAGTCACCTACCAAAAAAAAAAAAGAGGAAAAAATGAATAAAATAAGCCACACTTCACCACACGAGTATGGTTGGCAAGTGATCATGGGTAACAGTCCATTGGTTGGTTGTCCAGAACCCAGCTCATTAAATGCACAGAAAGACCCAAAACACTTAAGGAAGAAGCGGGAAAGTAGAGCAAGCCGAGGAGATATACACTGGAAAAATCCTTATGTTGACCCCAAGTAAAACAAACATAGGGAGAAAGTTACCAATCGAACAAAAACACCTTCAGGCAAAACACTTCCTTTCCCAGTCACCCAGGGGCATAGAAACCCAAAGTCTATCTAAATTACTATTGGGTGAGTCTATCACGATCTTCACACCAAGATGCTTAGCACTTAGAGTTTTTTTTCCAAGTTTTGGGTGGGTTGGGTAGCCGTAAAAAGTTACCAACACACTCTTAACTCCAAAAATCTAAAAATAAGAAAAGATCAAAAATATATATATACACATGCCTTAAAGCAAGGATTCAGGCGATTCATATTTTGGCAGACACTCGGGCACTGTTTAGTCTCTATGGATCAGGATCTTAGTATATTTCCTCCTATTAACAAGTGGCAAAATGTCCAAGTAATTACTTCTTGAATTCTGACTGGAAATAAAGGCTAGAATAAACCTTGCTAGGGACTAGCAAGGTGTAAACATGGGGGTATGATAACACTACATTGTACAATGCTAACTCTGCCAAAAGGGGACGGTCTTAACGGTAAAATGCACAGAGGATACATCATAAATAGGAATAGGAGATCACATGCATTGCACAACAAGACTGCTTATACTGCATTATTAATGGCCATGTGTACAAGTACATGTCAAAATAAGCCTCAGATGAGCGATCGGACTGCATGGATCGATCCAGAGAAACAAACAGAATCCAACGGACTCAAAATCTGCTAAATCCGACATCCGGAGCGCCCACAATTGGCCCAAGAAGTTCTGACCATTGATCTAATGATCAACGGTTATGAAGCTGCCACGTGTCAGCATCCCCACACTCCTCAACCGCAGCACAGCACCAGCACTTCCACCACAAGATGAATCTAAGCCGTCCGATCTTCGATTGGACGGCAGAGAGGCCCTCTCCTCACGCCCTACAGCCTCAACACCTCACGGCCACAGCAACTCACAACCGTTGGATCTTCATCCAACGGTCGCCCGCACCACGCCACCTCCACATCTCTGCAACACAGCTGCAAGCGTAGCGCAGCGAAAAGTGCCTCACACCTGCACAGTGGGGCGCAAGTTCGAATCGCCCTTTGCAGCACAAATTCAAGGCAGGATTGGCGCGCGCGATTTCGGTCGTCGATGCGCGATCGAGCAGCTGGCAGCAGGCGACGCAGTGCAACCCACGCATCCGAGGCAGACACCCGCGATGATGCGCGGGGCGCGAGCGCAACAAGCGCGATCCAAGCGTGTTCCAACGAGTGATCTCGACCGTCCAATTTGTGATCGAATGGCCCACTGCACGCGCGCACCGATCGCGCATGAAGAAGCACGGGCGCGTGCATGAGACCGCTGGGAAGGAGGCTTCACCGACGCTTTTAGCATGGGTTTAGCGACATCCCAGACGTCGTTAAAGCCCATACTTAAAATAGAAACCTCTTCTTCCTATATAAACCCCTCCTAACCACCCATGTAAAGCATTGAATTCACCTTGCAAGTCTTGTAACACCCTCCTAGCCCCCTTTAGCCTCTCTTATAGTCAACGGAGTCAACTAGCCACCGACAGAGCCTCCTTCCACCACTGTGGCCACCTCGCCGTCTCCCCTCTCTCTCTTTATTTCCCTTTAATCTAGCTTTACTTCCTTTTTATTCAATCATTTAGCTACCGTTGTATTTATAAAACTTGATTTGCATGTTTAATATAGTGTTGATGTTGTTCTCCATCTTACTTTGAGCAATGGCTATGACTTAAAAGACTCTAACCCTACTCTCTCTCTCTCTCTCTCTCTCTCTCTCTCCCCCTCTCCCTCTCTCTCTTTCTCTCTCTCACTCGTTTTTCTACCACGTCTTCTCGAAAGCAAAAACTCATTATCTCCGTGACATTAAGTGACAAAGAAAATCTTATTTTTACGCCTCCCTGTGATCGATACTCGGACTCACATCCGTTTCTTCTTTTAAAATCAACATTGCGAGCACGAACTATAACGATCCTTTTAAACAAACACATATTTCGCACGTCATATCCCCAGTCTTTTCGACCTTTTCCTAGTTTATGCTGGAAGAAAGGTCATCAAATCTCCAATTGGAAGGACCACTAGACTATTCTAGGAGGAGTAGATTGGATTTTGGCCGAATTGATCCCATGGCCAATCAACAGCTTCCTCTGCCTCAGGATCCACAGGAGGTATTTCAAAGGTAGCTGGAACAAATGTAGAGAATGAAAGAATGGTTCCAGAGAATGCAGGGCGCTCAGCCCTTGAAGGATTTTTACGATCCTTCAAATTATGTGGAACGTCCCGGCATCCAGATTCCTGCCAAAGATGTAGAAATCAAGCCCCAGGTGTTAAGCCTGATCAAACATTTCCATGGACTTGGCTCTGAAGACCCATTTCAGCACTTGGAGGACTTGACCACTTTGGTACAGACCACCAAGGCACGAAACGTGAATGACGAGCAGATGATCATGAGGCTCTTCCCCCACTCTCTTAGGGATAAAGCCGCTCATTGGTACAGGACTATTGGAAGGCCAATTGCAACTTGGAATGATTTGAAATCGACCTTCCTGAGGAAATTCTTCCCTGTCGAACATACCAATGCTTTGAGATAGGAAATTACTACATTTACCCAGCGACCGGGGGAGCAATTTCATATTTCCTAGGAGCGATTCCAGGACTTATTGCGAAGGTGTCCACACCAAGAGGTGCCAAAATGGCAACTCGTGTAGATCTTCTACCACAGGTTGACTAAGCAACACAGAAATCACATGGACGCTTCTTGCGGAGGCAATTTCCTCAACAAAGACGCATATAGCGCACACGATTTGTTTGAGGAGATGAGCAAGAATTTGATCAATCATTCCTCCATGGATACTTTTAACAGATCCCAGCAACCCAGATCGAATGTTAATGAAGTCCATGACCCTCATTCATTCGATATGGAATTGATTTGTAATAAAGTTGATAAGGTGGACTTGGTTACTCAGAGAATGGAGGAGTGGATGGTTGGAAACTCAATGAACAACTCTTGATCCACTCAATCCCAGAATTCGGGAGTTCATTCTTCGCAAGCTCCTTCTAGACGGGAGTTCGTGAATCAACTTGATGCAACACAACCTATGAGTTAGCATTATTCGAAACCCCACGGGTTCCAAACTGAGGCCTTTGATCCCAGTTTCTCTGATCCTTCCCTTTGTTTCTCTCCATCCTCACCCTATGAGGATGTTTATGCTGTACAGGAGAATGTAAGGTCCAACCCTTACTCCAATGCTTATAATCTGGGTTGGAGGAACCACCCTAACTTCTCCTAGAAAAACCCGAGACAGCAGACCCAATTCTAACCCAGCAACTATGCTCCACAATGACCAATGGGTCAGGGTCATGTTTACACTCAGCTACCCCCGAATCAGGTCAATCAGCCAGCTTGCAATGCCCGTTAACCAGTAGGGCAGGCTGATTTGAATCGACAAATGGTAGAAATACAAGAATCTATCCACCAACTCATGCAGCAAATTAAAACTTCGCTAAATAACTTGCAAACCGGGTTCATAGCTAATTCTCGTCAACCCGAATCTCTACCATCTCAACTTGTAGCCAACCCGCATAATATCCAGAATCCGGGCAATCAAGCCCATGGGTATGGGAATCAGAGGGACCTACACGCACATGCTCAAATGGTTGAGCAGGGTCCTTCCTCTTCTTCTTCCTCAAATCAAAGGTTTTTGGCTAATGAAGTCCCTCCAATCTTTCCTAACCCTCCACAAGACCCAAACCCATATGTATCTGTTAATTCTGTTACCTTGAGGAGCGATAAACAAACTCAGGATCCACAACCACACTATTCTGATTTACCGAATCCTAAAGAGCCTGAGGAGAGAAAGAACTCTGGAGTAGAAATTAAGGTTCAGGAACCTGATTCCAAAGATCCGACTCATGTTCCTTTTCCTGAGGCCTTGATTCGATCAAGGAAGAAGAAGTCTGTTGATAGTAATGAGGAGCTTCTAAATATTTTCAAGAATGTCGAGATCAATATCCCGCTCCTCGACGCTATCAGACATATACCGACTGACGTGCACTCGTGCGTGTGTTAAGAAGTGTCGTTATAGTCGCACTTGCAACGTCAATTTTAAAGTAAATAAACAGAGGCGAGTCCGAGTGTCGGTCTCAGGGAGGCGTGAAAATCGAATTTCTCTTATCAGTTGTCACGGAAAGCACGGAGTTTTTGCTTGCACAGGTGCGGTTTGAAAAGCGAGAGAGAGATAGAGAGAGAGAGATTAGGGTTAGAGTGTTTCTTGTTTGATCATGCAACTTAAACAGAAATTAAAGTAACAACTAAACAGAAAATAACTTCATTAATCATGCGCTTTTAGTTCATAGCTTACAACATTAAATACATGCTCAAGCAAAAGTAATGGAAAGCTTAAAAGAGAGGGAGAGAGAGAGAAGAGGGAGAGCGACGAGGCAGCCACGGTGGTGGAGGAGGCTCCGTCGGTGGCTCGTCGTCTCCGACGATTACAAGAGAGCCTAAAGCTAGCTAAGAGAGGGGTGGAGTAGTTGCAAGGGAAGTGAATGCCTTGAACGAGTGGTTGGAGGGGGTTTAAATAGGGTTACGAGCTTTCTAAAAGAAGAAGGGGCTTTAGCGACGTCCAGGACATCGCTAAAACCACTCCAAAAGTGTCGTTGAAGCCCTCCAGCCCGCTGGTCAACCGCCCGCGCTGTTTCTTCTTCACGCTCGATCCGCGATCGCTGCGTAAGAGCCGTCCGATCGAAGATCGGACGGTTGAGATCTCTCCTTGTTTGCTCTTGGATCGCACCTTGGGCGTGCGGGTGTGCGTGCGATCTGAGGGCATGCCGCGTGGTGCGATCACGGCTGCCTACTGCTGATCAGGCAGCCCAATTTCACTGCGTGCTCCTTCGTCTTCAATCTCCTTCTCCTCGCGCGGTTCAAACCCACGCGTGTGTGTGGGGGTAAGCACGCTTCACCACTGCACCACGCCTACGCTTCGTCGCGGCAACTGCGGTGTAGTGCGTGAGTCTCGGCCGTTCGATCGAAGATCGACGGCTAAGATTTCATTTCAGCTGATGGTTGAAGCAGTGAGCGGTGGAGCGGGGGTGACGTGGCGCAATGAGGGCCGTTGATCTCCAGATCAACGGTCAGAACTTCTTGGGCCCATTGTAGGAGCTCTGGATGTCGGATTTGGCCGATCTTGAGTCCGTTGGACTCCGTTCGTCGTTCTGAATCCATCCGTGCGTTCCGATTGCTCATCGGAGGCTTGCTTTGATAAGTGCTTACACAAATGGCCATTAATACAGTTTTATAAGCAATCTTGGTACATGATGCATGCAATGCTCCGATTCTTCTTATGTTGTGCCTTTTATTCTTAAGATGGGCCATATTCAACATAATTATCACCCCCTTGTGCAGTGTTATCACCGACTTATGTGAAATTTTTAAAGGATTTATGTACACAAAAGCGTAAGTCAAGAGAATCTATTTCGAGGAAGGTGGTACTCTCCAAGTAGGCTAGTTCTATTATCCTGCACCAACTTTCTCAGAAAAAGTGAGATCCAGGGGCTCCTTTGATTTCTTATGTCATTGGAGATTACACCTTTGATAGAGCACTATTGGATCTGGGTGCATCCATTAACCTAATTCCGACTTCTTTTTACGAAAAGTTCGGATTAGGTGAACTTCGGCCGACTTCAGTAATGCTGCAGTTAGCGAACTGTTCGGTCACAAATCCACGAGGCGTGATTGAAGATGTTATTGTCAAGGTTAAGTATTTCTATTTTCCTATAGATTTCCTTGTCGTTGGCATGGATGTATCTGAAAATCTGAGGAACACGTCCATCATTCTGGGGCATCCGTTCCTAGCTACCGCCAAGGCCAACATTAACTATGAGAGAGATAATATGGAAATCGCCTTTTGGGGATCAAAAAATGAAATTAGATATTTTCAAGGTGGTTAACAAGTTCGAGGATTGTGGATTTAGTGAGGAACTTGAGGACGATAATGTGAATATTGAAACTTGTATGGCGATTTTTGCATTTAAAAGCACCTCTTTTGATGATGATTTGGACCCGCAACCCTCTATGGCAGACACGCCATCTTCTGAAGAGGTTATTGATTTCATTCACTCTCAACCTCTTCCTCTTGATGAGTCTTTATCAGCATCTTCCTTACCTTCAATCATCAACCCACCCCAACCTGAACTAAAACCATTGCATGAGAATCTAAAAAATCAGTTTTTAGGACCTCATAAGATGCTCCCCGTGATTATCAGTGCTAAATTGACAAAGGAGCAGGAGATTAAACTGATTAAGGTCCTAAAGGAACACAAGGAGGCAATTGGTTGGACCATTCATGACCTTAGGGGGATTAAGACATCTTACTGTAATCACAGAATATTTTTAGAAGATGGATCCCGCCCTTCTCGCCAGATGCAGAGGAGATTAAACTCGAATATGCGAGAAGTGGTTAAGAAGGAGATTATCAAGTGGCTCGATGCAGGAATCATTTATCCGATCTCTGATAGTCCTTGGGCAAGTCCCATGCAAATTGTTCCCAAGAAAGCTAGGATTACCGTTGTGACTAACAAGAAAGGAGAATTTGTCACAACTCGTTCAGCTTCCTCTTGGAGAGTTTGTATTGATTACAGGAAGCTGAACACAACCACGAAAAAGGATCATTTCCCTTTGCATTTTATTGATCAAATCCTTGAAAGACTAACCGGGCAGAAGTACTTCTGTTTCCTTGAGGGCTACTTGAGATACAACCAAGTCCCTATCCATCCCGAGGATCAGGAAAAAATGACTTTCACCTGTCCCTACAGAACCTTTGCTTTCCGTAGGATGCCATTCGGCTTATGCAATGCACCTGCGACTTTTCAAAGGTGTATGCTAGCCATATTCTCTGACATGGTGGGGGAGTTTATGGAAAGCTTCATGCACAATTTCTTTATTTTTGGAGAATTATTCGACTCTTGTCTAGCTAATCTTGAAATGATTCTTAAACGATGCATCAAAACAAGATTGGTCCTTAGCTAGGAAAATAGTCATTTCATGACACAAGAAGGCATCGACTTAGGTCATGTAATCTCTGAACTGGGAATCGAAGTGGACGAAGCTAAGGTTGAAGCTATTGCTAAACTTCCTCCTCCCACATCTATCAAACAAATTTGATCATTTCTTAGTCATTTGGGATTCTATAGGAGGTTCATCAAGGATTTTTCTAAGGTTGCTCGTCCTCTAAGCAACCTTCTTGCCAAAGATACGCCACTTGATTTCAACAAATTATGCCGTAAGGCATTTGATTTTGTTAAAATAACAATCACTTATGCTCTGGTGTTGCAACCACCGGTTTGGACAGGCCCATTTGAGATCATGATCGACACTTCTAATTACGCGGTCGGGGCTGTTTTGGGATAGAAGATTGATAGGAAGCCCTCTGTCATCTACTACGCTAGTAAAACTCTGGACAAGGCCCAGAGGAACTACACTGTTACTGAGAAGGAATTACTCGTCGTAGTATTTGCTTCGGAGAAATTCAGGGCTTATCTCTTAGGGTCTCACATCATCATATATACCGACAACCCAGCCTTGAGACATCTCTTGGCCAAAAAGGATGCCAAACCCTGGCTTATTCGATGGATTCTTCTGCTTCAAGAATTTGATCTTGAAATTAAGGATAAATCTGGGGTACAGAATGTGGTGGCGAATCATCTGTCGAGACTTCTAAGTGATTCTTCTCATCCGGACATTCTGATTGCTGATACTTTTCTAGACGAGACTATCCTTACAGTTTCAGGTGTCCAAACCCCGTGGTTTGCTGACATCATTAATTATTTGGCCATTGGTCAAATCCCCCAGGATTGGACCAAGCAACAACAGGATAGACTCAAATCAGAGGCCAAATATTACTTCTGGGAGGACCCTGAACTATACCGCATCAGCTCTAATCAGATTATTCGTCGATGCATTCCGAAGAACAAATTCAAGAGTATACTCGAGTTCTGCCATGCATCTACGTGTGGTGGACACTTCTCCAGGAAAAAGACGGCTGCAAAAATTTTGCAATCTAGATTCTATTGGCCATTTTTATTCAAGGATGCCCAAGAATTCTCAAGGTTGTGTTCCCAATGCCAGGCACTTGGGACCATAACCAAGAGAGATATGATGCCTTTAAACCTAATTCTTCCTATCGAAATCTTCAACGTTTGGCACATTGATTTCATAGGACCATTCCTCCCTTCATTTGGACACCAGTACATTCTAGTCGCTATTGATTACATGTCCAAGTTGATTGAGGCTATTCCCACCCGAACCAATGACCACAAGGTGGTCATCAATTTCGTCAAGAAGAACATTTTCAGTCAGTTCGGGATTTCGAGGGCCATCATCAGCGATGGTGGTACTCATTTCACTAATGCCCAGTTTCGTAATTTGCTGGCAAAATACGGGGTTAATCACAGAATCTCCACACCTTACCATCGCCAGACGAATGAACAGGTCGAGATCTCCAATTGGGAGATCAAGAATATTCTTTAGAAGATGGTTAGGCCTGATCGTAAAGACTGGACTCAAAAGCTTGAGGACGCTCTTTGGGCCTATCATACGGCGTATAAAACGCCCACCGACATGTCTCCATTTCGTCTGGTGTATGGAAAGGCAGGTCATTTACTTGTAGAAATTGAACATAGGGTATTCTGGGCAATTAAGCAATGTAATCTAGATCTGAGTTTAGCTGGGAAGACCAGGAAACTCCAACTATCTAAGTTAGAGGAGCTTAGAAATGACACGTATGAGAATGCCAAGATTTATAAGGCTCAAATCAAAGCTCTTCATGACCAATTAGTTTCCCGCAAGAGCTTTGAGCCGAACCAGAAAGTCTGGCTCTTTAATTCTCGACTTAAGCTCTTTCCTGGCAAACTTAGGTCGAAATGAAACGGCCCATTCATTATCGATTAGGTATTTCCAAATGAGGCTATTCAGATCTCTGACCTGAAGATAGGTAATTCATTCAAAGTCAACGGTCAACATCTGAAGCCTGTTATTGACCGTATTATTCCAGAACCCATCTCAAACACAGTTGCTCTACATATGTTGTGACTTCTTTGGCTGGACTACGCCTAGCTGACGACATTAAACTCATCAGTTGTACAGTCTGACTCAGAGCTGACCCAAGCTTCATATTCGGGTGATATCTTCGACATTCTACCCTTCCTTTCATGTCTTTTATTCTCAATGTGGACATTGCATCAGCTAGGTATGGGGGGTGGATTCATTTCTGAAACAATTTGTCAGCTCTGTGGAATTCTTGTAAGTTTTACTTATTTTCTTATATATATATATATATTAGGAAGGAATACTTGAACATTAGGACCTTTCAATCTTAGGAAATATTACAGTAGGATCTGAACACTAGGACCCTTCAAGTCCTTGGGCTTAATCAGCCTGGGTATCCACTAAAATGTGGATTTCTTTATCGAGTCTCGCCATCCTGAATTCTATTTCAATCTAATTAAATAAGTTTGGGTGATAAGTACACGACTTATCAACTCTCCCTCTGATTTGAGAAAACTATAAGTCTAACCATCTACACACGATTCGCACTGACTCATTGTTCAGCGATTTTAATGAAAATTGGGTAGTTAACGAACCTTCTAGGGTAGTGTGGCTGGCAAGTTATCGTGGGTAACAACCCATAGGTAGGTTGTCCAGAGCCCAATCACAAGACCACTCTCTTCTTGCTGCTTTTAGGTAAATTTTAGACCAGGGAAGCCACCTACTTAAAAAAGAAAAAGAAAGTCCAAAAAAGAAAAAGAAAAGGAGAAAAGAAAGAAACAAAAAGAAATAAGCCACACTTTGCCGCACGAGTATGGCTGGCAAGTTGTCGGTGGCAACAGCTCATCAACCGGTTGTCCAAATCCCAACACAAGAAATGCACATAAAAATTCCTAAAACACTTAGGAAGAAGCGGAGAAGTGGAATAAGCCAAAGAGATATACACTGGATTCACCCTTGTGTTGACCCCATAAAAATAAAAGTAGGGAGAAAGCTACCAGTCGTATAGATACACCTTTAGGCAGAATTCTTTTTAAGGTCACCTAGGAGCATAGAAACTCAAAGTTCATTCTGATTGCTGATCAACGAGTCTATCACTTTCACAAACAGATGTTTAGAACTTAGGGTTCTCATCAAGTCTTGGGTGGGTTGAGTGGTCGTAGAAAGTCGCTCTGTAACCCTAAACTCAAAAATCCAAAAAATTAGAAAAGAAGAAAAAGGAGAAAAAGAGATCTTTCTTTGAATAAGGCGAGGGCTTGAGGCAGTCTGCATTTTGGCAGATACCTGGGCGCTACTACGTCATTGAAAGCTCAGGTCCTAAGTAAAAATTTCTTAATGTTGAAAATGATTTGTGCCCGAGTAATCCAATGTAATCCGTTTATAGCATGTAGTTTTTGCTAGGAACTAGCAAAAGATAGGCATGGGGGTGTGATGTGCATACATCTAAATAGCCAAAAATGTTTATTAATGCATATTCTTAGTGTCACATTAGTATTATACATTGTAAATATTGCATAACATGTGTAATCATGCATTTAAGTCAAGTTGTATAAATTGTATAGTAATTGTCTCCTTTTATGGTCAAGGAAAGGGCGATTCATAATCGGGGTCTTGGATCGAAGATCCAACCATACGGATCTAATCAAGGTGACGATTGGAGTTCAACGACTCCAAGATCGCCCTAATCGAACATCTATAGCACTAAATAGAGATCGAGGAAATCTAAAGATCAAGGGCCAAGATGGTGCCAATCCACACTTCAAACGACAAATCCGATCGCACGGATGGGTTCAGATCAATGATCGCAGCCTAACAACGTGAAAATCGATCCAATTCGACACCCGTCGCACCGTCTACAACACACAGAAGATGGATGGCCAAGATGGCATCACGTGGTACCATCTCAACTGCCCGATCGGCCCCAGGGACCCACTGCTGCTTTTCTCCTTCACCCGCTTAACGAATCTCCGCCGTTGGATGGTCATCGCCGTTGGATGCCCATCCAATGTCTGACAATCGACTACGTCACCGCTCATCAGCACTTCTCCTCATCTAAAGGAAGAATCAACGCCTGATCTCGACCGTCGGATGAAGATCTAACTGCCGAGATCAGTCATTCGCAAAACCATCACCGCACCTCAACCACACGCATAGCGCAGCGGTTAAGGCGCTGCGTCGGCAAGAGGCGAGCATTCGAATCATTGAACGGCCTCTCCTTCTCGCGCGCAGGTGTGTCGTCACAGCCGAACGATCAGAAATCAACGGCCCGAATCGTCTGATAAGATGAACGTGCAATTCGACGCACGGAACTCACGCATGATCTGACGCGCGATCAAGCGGTGCGAAGATGAAGTGCGGCACGGGCGAGGACAACTTTAAGCCATCTGATCTTGAGATTGGATGGCTGATATCGTTTAAACGTGCGTGGGCATTAGGGTGCGGAAGAGGAGCGGTTATGCACACACGTCATCCACGACCAGCCTTTAGCGACGTTTATGTCTGTCGTTAAAGGCCCCTCTTTAATTTTTTAAGTTAAAATGTCCAAAATGCCCCCAATCCTTGCAACTATAAAAGGAGACCCCTACCCTACGAATTTCCCATCCCTTCCTTCTCCTCTCTTCCTCTCCAAAGCTTAAGAGAAGCCTATCCCACACCCGAGATGCTCCTCAAGAGCTAAATCCAAGTTTTCACCCCCATTTCGAAAGTGGATCCCACGATGATGATGACGTGCTGCCTAGTTCCCGTTCTTCTGACTTCATCCTCCTTCTTCCTACCTCATCCTCCGTCTTCCAGGCGTCGCCTCCGTCCGACTCATCCTCCAAGCATTCGTCAAGGAGGATAACTTCTCTCTCCCTTCTTTTTCTGCTTTTTAGAGTAGAATTTTTCGCTTTCTAGTTGTAACAGTTTCCTGCTTTCTAGTGTAATCATTTCCCGCTTTCGTAGTTGTGAAACATTATTCAAATATCAAGTGATTGTTCTCTCTCTTATTGTTTATATTGATTCCATTGTGACTATTTCACCTTTTAAACAAAAATACAAAAATATATATATAACTGCGGAATTTGAGATCGACGTAGCCTCCCTGTGCTCGACCTAAAACTTCTTTATGGATTTTTTGGTATAAATTTTATCTGTTGAATGGATTTCTTCGCGACTCGAACTACAATGATGGGTTTTCGAATCCAACTGCGAATGCGTAGTTTTCCACAGTCAACATTTTGACGCCGTTGCCAGGGATCAAACCCAAGTCGGCCGCGTGACAGGAAAGAATACTTACCACTATACTACAACGGTGCCAAAATGTTGACTGCGGAAAACTACGTGTTTACAGTTGGATTCGAAAGCCTGTTGTCGTAGTTCGAGTCGCGAAGAAATCCGTTCAACAGATAAAATTTATACCAAAAATCCGTAAAGAACTTCTGGGTCGGACACAAGGAGGCTACGACGATCTCAAAATCCGCAATTATATTTTTTTGTGTTTTTGTTTGAAGACGAAATAATCACAATGGAATCGATATAAACAATAAGATAGAGAGAAAGAGAGGGAGAGAACAATCACTTGGTATTTGAATAATGTTTTTACAACTAAGAAAGCGGAAAATGATTACACTAGAAAGCGGGAAACTGTTACAACTAGAAAGTAAGAAATTCTATTCTAGAAAGCGATAAAAGAAGGGAGAGAGATGTTATCCTTCTCAACGAATGCTTGAAGGACGAGCCGGACGAAGGCGACACCTGGAAGACAAAGGATGAGGCGGGAAGGAGGACGAAGTCGGAAGAACGAGAATGAGGCAGCATGTCGTCCTCATCACGGGATCCATTTCCGGAATGGGGGAGAAAACTTGGATTTAGCTCTTGAGGAGCCACCTGGGTGTGGGACAAGCTTCTCTTAAGCTTTGGAGAGGAAGCGAGGAGAAGGAAGAGATGAGAAATTAGTAGGGTAGGGGTTTCCTTTTATAGTTGCAAGGATTGGGGACATTTTGGAAATTTTAACTTTAAAAACATTAAAGAGGGGCCTTTAACGACAGACATAAACGTCGCTAAAGGTCGGTCGTGGATGACGTGTGCGCGCGCCCGCCCCTTTTCCGCACCCTAAATGCCCACGCACGTTTAGACGATATCAGCCGTCCGATCTCAAGATGGGATGGCTTAAAGTCGTCCTCGCCCACGTCGCACTTCATCTTCGCACCGCTTGATCACGCATCAGATCGCACGTGAGTTCCGTGGGTCGAATCGCACGTTCATCCTATCAGACGATTTAGGCCGTTGATTTCTGATTGTTCGGTTGTGACGACGTGCCCACATGAGAGGAGAGGCCGTTCGACGATTCGAACGCTCGCCTCCTGCCGACGCAGTGCCTTAACTGCTGCGCTACGCGTGGGGTTGAGGCACAGTGATGGTTTTGCGAACGACCGATCTCAGCCGTTGGATCTTCATCCGACGATCGAGATCAGGTGTTGATTCTTCCTTCAAACGAGAAGCGCTGATGAGCAGTGACGTGGCCGATTCTCAGACGTTGGATGGGCATCCAACAGCGGAGATTGGTTGAGCAAGTAAAGAAGAAAAGCAGTGGCGGGTTCCGAGGGCCGATCAGGCGGCTGAGATGGCGCCACATGGCGACGTCCTGGCCGTACATCTTCTGCGTGTTGTAGACGGTGCCACGGGTGTCGGATTGGACTGATTTTCACGCTGTTAGGCTGCGATCATCGACCTGAACCCATCCGTGCGGTCGGATTTGTCGTCTGAAGTGCGGATTGGCACCATCTTGGCCCTTGATCTTTAGAGTTCCTCGATCTCTATCTGGTGCTACGGATGTCCAATCAGGGCGACCTTGGAATCGTTGAACTCCAATCGTTGCCATGATTAGGTCCGTACAGTTGGATCTTCAATCCAAGGCCCTGATTAAGAATTGCCCTTTCTCTGACCATAAATGGAGACAATTACTATACAATTTATACAACTTAACCTAAATGCATGATTATGCATGTTATGCAATATTTACAATGTATAATGCTAATGTGACACTAAGAACATGCATTAATAGACATTTTTGACTATTTAGATGTATGCACATCACACGTAGCCTAGCTATAGGAATGCCCTTCAAATAATAAAACCCATCTCCTACTTTAAACTTTATCATCAAGTTTTCAAAGTTCCTAATACAACATCACAACCCTCCAATTCTAGCACATAAAAATTGAAATTGAATATGGAATTTTGTAGTGTAACCCAAATATTTAAACAACGTCCAGCACCAGTGCAAGGTGTACCATTAGCAACCATTACATGAAAGGAAGAAGGATCATCAATTTGCAAATTAAGTTTCTTGATCGATGAAGGGTCAATGAAGTTATGGGGGTTACCCAAATTAATGAGTATTAATGTTTATACCCCTTTCATCAAAGCATAAACTTACATAATAGAATTAGAAATGGTCCCATTAATTGCTTATGAAGAAAATTCTGGAATAGTGGAATGACTTTCTTATAAAATTGTATCATTTGTTGGTTCTTCTATCATGTAAGACTGATCATCCCCATTAGGAAGAATCTGAATAATCAACAAGGATCTACATTTATGGCCCTTTATGCCATGCTTCCCTACATCTAAAACAAAGCCCTTTTTTAAGGTGTTCTTCATATTATGAAGTAGACAACTTCTTAACAGGTGAAGGTGGTTTAGTAATTACTTGATTTTCTTTAGCATGGATAACAGTCCTCTAGAATCAGTATGAAAAGTAGACTTAGGTTTCCCCATCAACTTATTTTCCTATAGTCTGGCTATCTCCATAGCTTCTTAGACAGTTTGATGTCAAAAAGATCGAACCTCGCACTCTAAATTTGAACGCAAACCACTCAGAAATGCACCTAAAATGTGTATTTCAACAAGGTTCTGTAACTTATTAGAGAATCATTCAAACTCTCTCTGATATTGAAGCAAGGAGGTTGCTCGCCTTAACTTGCTTAAGGCACCATGTGGATCCTCAAACAATTAAGCCCCAAATCTGCCTTGTAACCGTTGCAGTAAAGAATCCCATGATATTTGATGAAGAAGAATTCTTAAACCACCAATACCACTAAAGGGCATCTTTTCCTAAATGAAAAAAAGGTAAAGGCACCTTTTAATTGTTTGGAACATGATAGAATTCAAAATATTTATCAGTCTTGTAGCCCCATTCAAAAACATCTCCATCACCAAAAAATTTCAAGAATTCCAACCGTTAAATTGAGCTATCAAGGGGAGTTTTTTAAAGTCTATTCATTGTAGCAAAGCCTCCTAAATAGTTCGATCAACAGATAAAATTTATTACTTGAAACCTAAATTGAAGTCTGAGGTCGAACACAGGGAGCAAATATGGAATTCACGTGCTAATCGTATTCAGAATAAATGAGCACAAGTAATTAAGCATTCAAATAAATATTCAATGAATAATAGCTTGTCACATTAGTTATTCAATGAAATCCAATGTATCTAGAGATAAAAAAATGGAGAGAATTCAAAAAGTGGTGATTTGAATCACCAATTAAATCATCTAATTAATAAGCATGCATCTCAATCAATTTAAACATAATAATTAAATAATGTAACAATAATTCTCAAATAATGCTCAATCAAATGACAGATTGGTCAATCAGACGACTTAAAGTACACGAAGCTTAAGGCTTCTCAAAGCCTTTTTCTTCTGCTTTCCTTCTTCACTTTCTCTCTTCTTCACAAGCCTTCCTTTCTTCTTTTACTCTTCAGCTTCTTTTCTTCACAAGCCTCCTCTTTCTTTCTCTTCTTCAGACCTTCCTTCTTCTCACGGCTAAGTGTTAGCCTTTCAGCACACAGCACAGGAGACTAAGCTTTAGAGAGCAAAACCTCCCCCCTCGCTCTCTCACAATTTCCTCTTCCTTCTCTCTCAGACCCAGTGCATAGTCAAATCCATACTCGGGTATACGGGTCGTGTACAGTGTCCAGGTCCACTGACGTGTGTGGTGACCGAGGAGTGAGGATAGGTCGGGCAATCGGGTATGTGCAGGGCTATGAGGGACCCGACCCCTCAAGTGTCTTCGGCAATATAGTAGAAAAACAAAAACACTTTATGCGTGGTCGCTACTTTGGAATCCCATGATGTGGGACTATCTTTCCCACATCTTCTTCGCGCGTAGCTGCGTTGGATGCTTTGCTTAATTTAGTGAGCTACAGCTATTGGGTCCTTTGATTGAGGATCTGGATGACTTCCTGGATCTCTTCTGTAGTGCCTAGAGCAAATTGCAATGAAGAACAGAGTCAAAGAGCAGCAACTGTGGTCGAAGACGATGGCTGCAATGGCCGAGCAACGGTGAAACTTGCAATCACGAATACGGGCTTGAAAGCCCAAGTCAAATGGCTCAAAAACTTCACCGAAGCACAGCGAAGGTTGTGGTGGGTGTTTCGTGGAGGATGGTAGTGTGTGGTGGTCTGTAGAGGTCAGAGTTGGTGGTACAAAGGTGGGTTGGTCAGGGAAGCGGTTGACTGGGTGAAATGTGTAAAAAAGATGGGGGTTTAGTTCATGGACGTGAGAAGATGCTTGTGAGGGTGTTGGCAAGGCATGCGGTGTGGTGGAGCAATGGGGAGACCTCGTCAAAGGGCGACCAAAGACGGAGAAGATGGAGGGCGAACAGCGGCGTCAGAGGCTAAACCTAGGGATAAGGAGAGGGAAAAGAATGTAGAGGGAAAGGGGAGTCTAGCTAACCCAACCTAATGGACGGAAAGGGAGAAAGGCGTCAGGTATGGTATGGTTGGTGCCGTGGAAGGTGAAGCCACTAGTGGGAGAAGCGGCGAGGAAGTTGAGGAAGATGATGCCTGCGGGTATTATGAGACGCGGAGGAAGGCGAGGAAGAAGAACCGACCGCCTATTGTACATGGCGGCCGACAAAGAATGTGGACGAAAGAGCTCGCCAGAGGGAGGTCTTTGATGAAGAAATACGGCCCAAACCAAGCTAAGGATGTAAGGTTTGCATTAGGGAACCTTTTATAGGCAATAGAAGGTCGTTCCAAGCTTGGAAGCTTGGAGTTGTCACAACCGTAAGATATACTTTCTTTCAAAGAGTTCGCATGAGCTTTTGGGGAAATATTAGAGCCCAAGATGCTGCTCAGATGGAAGAGGATTTTCTCATGAGTCCTTCCAATTTTAGAAGAGATTGGGTAAGAAATCAAGGAGAACTCCTTGATTGAAAGGTCGGTACTTGATGTGTTCACACAATCATGGTGGTAGGGACCTGTTGGTGAAGAAGATGACAAAGTTAGGGGGTTGCTCACAATAGATTTCAAAAGCATAGGGGTTATTTGAGAGAAAAAGACTTAGGCTGGACCAAAATGCAAACTAGGTAAAGATGATCTCTGATTGAGCCTAAATTTTGGTCCAAACCTAATACGGATCCAAGGAATCTAATGGTAAAGTCAAATTTTCGTTTTGACCAAGTTTGACTAGGTAATTTGTGTAGAAATCCAAATTAAGGCAACTTCTTATCTGAGACTCTATTTTAAGTCAAAATGGGTTCCAATAGTCAAATTGTTTACGCAACTCGATCATGTTTTAACAGTCAATTGCGTTGTAGAATAGGTGACTAAGCGTTGTCAACAAATAAAAATTTATTACTCGAAAACCTAAGTATCCGAGGTCGAACACAGGGAGCAAATGGAATTTCTTCACTAATCTCGATAATGTAATTGAACACTTAGAATTACTCAAAACTTAATTCAATATAAATGCAAGAGTTTAAAAGTCAATTGTGGCAAAAATAAAAGAGTTGGACGTCTGATCAGACATCTTAAATGATGGCCTCTTTATTCTTCTCCGTGCAACTCTCTTCTTCTTCCTTCTCTTTCTCTTCTTCACAGTGCTTCTCTGCCGCTCCTCTTTTCCTTTCTTCTCTTTCTGTTTCTGCTTCAGTTGCTTCTCTTCTGCCTTCTCTTATTTGCTTTCTTCCTTCTCTTCTTCCTCTGCGGGCCTTCTTCTTTCTTTCCTTTTCTTTCTTAGCTTCCTTCACTCTGCTTCCCTTGGCTTTAACCTTTCTTCTTCTTTTTCTTCCCTTGCTGCAGCTAAGTCCTCCTTCGTTTCCTTCTCTTGTTGCACCTTCATCATGAGCCATAACTAGCTCATTTTGACCCAATACAAAGGATAAAAGCTCCTACATAACTCAAGGAAAGGCTTAACTTAGAGAATTCTGAGTTTAAGGAGAAAACAAGTCATAAGGGGTAAAAATGCAATTTTACCAGTATAATCTGCATACAGGGTAATTCAGGGTCCAAACATAGGTCAAAGCAACTTAATAAGAATAAAAGTGGGATGAGATGATCTAGCAAGGGCTACAGCAATTCCAAGGAACTAAATGATAATCTGTAACCCTAAAACAACCCACTTCAATTCACGAGGTTCGAGGCAAAGTAAAAATAGAATAAACCCTCTAAAATTCATAGAAAAATAATCTCTAGGGTTTAGAACCTTCAATTTGGCCTTCAGAACCCATTTTGACCTACATTGAGAACCATGCCCAATTAATAACTTAATCTGGGTTTTCGCATAAATTGACCGGTCAAACAAGGTTTAATATAGAAATAAAATTCACCATCAGATTCCTTAGGTCCTAATTAATCATGTATAAAAACTTGAGCCTAAGAAGAAACCTCCTTGACCGACTTTACACTTTGGTCCTCATATGTTTACTTTTTGGCCCTCAACTTTTGAACCGTCGCATTTTGACCCCTAACTCTCCTTCGTTCTTTGCATTCAGGTCCCCCCTGCAAAACCGGCCAGCACCATGCTCCGCGCAGGGTGAGGGGGAAAGCCTGGCAAGTAAACCGGGGGTGCCCTGCGTTGTCAGCCGTCGCAGGGACACCCCCCTGGTCGCTGTAGACCGGCCGTGCGAACGCACGGACGGTATGGGTTTTCGTCTCCGGCCATCCTCCGGCGAGGGAGACACGTCGTCTCCCTCCGCCTCCCTCCCTGTTTTGATCCCTATAAATACCCCCCGTTGCTCCACAGACCGGGGGAGCTCGGATCTGACGGAGAAAATCCCCAACTTTCCTCTCTTCTCTCTCCGGCAGACGCTCACCAGCTCCGACGGTTCCTCCCCCTCCTCCTCTTCGCTCTGCCGCAATACCAGCAGCAGAGACTTCCTCCCCTGCTCTTCCCGCGCCACGCCGCACCCAGCTGGCGCCTCTCCGGCTCTCTGCTCGCCGCCGCCCCTTTCCCTGAGCATCTTCTTCTCCGGCGACAGTCAATACGACTGTCGCCCTACTGCTCCCCCTTCGTCCCTGCAAGTAAGTTAGAACTACTTCCCTTCCTCTCCTCTTTCTTTCCCCGGTTTCAATTTGTTCAATTAAGCCCTCAACCGACCCTGACCATCGTCACCCCCTTCGACTCCGGCCACCCTCCGGCGAGATGTTCCCATCGCTCCACAGCCTCACACACCTCGCCGACCCTCACCGAACCTCCGCCTCATCACACTGAGCACCCCCCACCCCTCCACTACCACTCCACACCTCCGTAACGCTCCCCCGAACAAACCCATTCCTCCGGTTGCAGTCCAACCTAGGACTGCCGCCAGACACCACCTTGCGGCCTGCCGCGCAGCTCCTCACCTTTGCCGTGCCACGGCGAAGGTTCCCCAGTGGTTTGATCAGGCCGAGAGGCCATATTCGTGTCCGACAGGTTTTGAGGTTCGACCGCCATTAACGCACATTGAAGCAGCTTCTCCCGCGCTCCAGGCTTGAGGACTCCAGGTCTGCAGCTGCTGCGGATTACGGGGAGTCTTGCGAAGGCAGCCAGCCAGCAACCTACGCAAATCGAAGCCGCAGCTGCAGAAGCTAGGCCGCGGTCTCCCAGCAGGCGCACGCGAGGAGAGGTCTCCGTTTAGTCCCACATCGGTAAGCCTCACAACCTTTCCACTGTTTAAATTGATTTTGTGCATTAGCTTTACTGCCTCAGCACACGGGGTGAGGTCCCCTTTCACCCGCTCGGTTACCCGGTCTCGTCCGCGCTCACGCCCGCGGACCTGACCCGACCCGACTTAGACTGACCTGCACTCCTCGCCCACCACGCAGGCCGGTGGGCCTGGACCCGGGCGCGACCCGAACCCGATTACCCGGCAGCTCTAGGAGAGCTTTCCCAAGAGTGGTTTCAGAGAGAGAGAGAGACACGGGGGGGGGAGGGTAGAGTAGGTTTTGTCCTCTGACGTAAGCTCTGAAGTGTGCAGGCACAGGTGAAGAAGAAGAACCGCGGAAGAAGAAGGAAGCTGAGGGAGACACTGTAGCAACTGGCAGTTTAAGTCGTCTGATTTGGAAATCAGACGACGGCCTGAAGGGAAAAGAAGAAAGAAGGAGGGGCGACGTCCTGACTGGAAAAAGAAAAGAAGAAAGAAGGAGATCTGAAGAACAACAGAAGAAGGCGAGGCAGAGGAGAACACAAAAGAACAAGGGAAGAACTGAAAGAAGAAAAACAAAGAAGAAAGAAGAAGATCTGAAGAAAGACAGAAGAAGAAGGAAGAGCATCACCACTGCAGAAGAAGAACATCACCTCTGCAGACAAAGAAGAAGAAGATCTGAGACGAGGAGAAAACAAAGAGAAAAGAAGACAACAAATTCTTTCTCTCTCTCTTTCTTTATTTTTGTAAAAGAAACATGTATATCTCTAGAATACAACTTGCTCCCTGAGTTCGACCTCGGGAACTCTTTTATTTTCCGAGTAAAAAATTTATATTTGAAATGTTGGCAATAACTGGCTATACTACAACGCTATAACAATAAAACCCGGTTGCCTACGAAGCGTTTCATTTTTGGCGCCGCTGCCGGGGAGCAACGACTATTCTAGAGGTAAACATTCCTGTTTCTTTTTAATTTCTGATAATCTCCTCTCTTTTGTGCAGCTACAGGAACTCAAGAAGACAAGCAACCACACGACAACCACTCCGAAGACAGGTAAATTTTTCCTCTCGCTATTAACCCCTAAACTCTAAAGAGGAAGAAAAGAAAAGAACAAGCAATATAGGGCTAACCTGTCTTCCATACTTAGTAACCATAAAGAGTTGCATGTTTTCAACTCATTAGTCCTGCACACTATTAAGGGTATTTAAGGGCTAACACATTCCTGCTTGAGCCCTAATTGCCCAACAAAGAGTTAAATGGACCAAGTAGAGCCAACATAAGGTCAAACATTAGGATTTCAGTAGAGACACACCCCTTAATCAAGAATTGAGGAAATCCAAAAGAGGTGTGCCCAAGCCATTGATTGAAAATAATTAATAAGAAAAATCCTAAACAATTGGCTCTCTCTAAACACTTGAACCCTAAAACAAGGCCTAACTTCTCAAGGAAACCACTAGGTAAAGTTGACCCCTTGGGTCAACCAACCTTAAATTAGGTCACTCTTTGCACTTAAAAAGACTAAAGTTCAAGTGAAACCTTAAGCACCCTGATCTTAAAATTGGTAGACTTAAGAGGTCAAGATCCCCATTCTGGTCTACCTGGAACCGCAGTGACAAGAGAGGTCGGGTGGGGGAAACCCTGTAACCCGTGGGGACGCTCTACCGTGTAGGGGTCTTCGCGGGACTCTCCCTCTCTGGCTGCCCAGGTAATTCTCAGGTGGACGATCTTTCTGATCAAGGGGTCCATCTGCCCCGCACCTCTATAGTCACCCAACACATTTTTGGGTGTCTTGATTGGGTCCAGCACCTTCTAAACTTACCTCTTCCAACAGTGCATGTACGGAAGGAGGTCCCTAAGACCACCCTTAAGACCTCCTTTAGAAATTCGCTCTCGTCAGGGCCAAGCATCGACGCCCGTGTTTGTGCAGCAACACCCTCACATTATTCTCTCTTCTGATTCAGAACCAAGTTCTTCTTCCCCCATCATGGCTCAGCCAGTTGAGGAAGAAAATAATCTGGAACACCAGCTCCAGCGACTCAATGACCTCTTCCAAAACTTCGTGCACCCACCACAGCGTCCTATGATGCGGGACCACTACAATCCTGCTGCGGTGGCCATTGAGCCTCGAGTCAGAATCCCGACTGGAGGACCTGATTCCGAATTAAAGCCCAACATGATTCATGCTATACCTAAATTCCATGGGCTTAATTCTGAAGATCCCTTCCAGCACATCAAACAGCTAAAGCATCTGGCCCACACTTTTGGATCAGATGCGCAAAATCGGGATATTCTTCTCATGAAGATGTTCTCCTTTTCTCTTATGGACAAGGCCGCCCATTGGTATCAAACTCAGACCCGGCCGATCAACACTTGGGAAGAACTTCAATCCGAATTTTTGAAAAAGTTTTTTCCCGTTGGTCGGACCAACGCCTTGCGCCATCAGATTACACACTTCACTCAACAATCAGGAGAACCTCTCCATGAGGCATGGGATCGCTTTCAGGATCTCATGAGAAAGTGCCCCCATCACGGAGTTCCTAAATGGGAACAAGTCCAATCTTTTTACCAGGGACTCCGTGAGGACATCCGCCTTTTCGTCAATGCAACTTGCGGAGGAAACATCATGGGTCAACATGAAGACACCGTATGGGAGATTCTCGAAAATATGTGCGAGAACTCCATCAACAATGACTCCATGGGATTATTCGACAGGACGAATACCCGCGCAGCGACGAATCTTAAGGGAGCACATGAGACGCAGGGCCTGTCCGCATCAGTCGACCTGGAATTAATGGCCAGTCGATTGGACAAGGTCTCAATCATTGAAAAGAAGGTGGATGAGCTGACTCAGCACTTGCAGCAAGCCACCTCCGCGCGTAACTCCTTTGCACAGCCTCCTTCCACACAGGAAACTGTGCAAAACATCCTCCACCGGCCTTCCCCTGGGATGGATCCATATCCATCCCCATCTGATTCTTGGATCGGAGGATCATCCGATCCTTTCTACACCAGCCGGGGGAACTCCGCCCCCCCTTTCCCTGATTCTCAGGAGGTTCCTCAGACCTGCGAGGACCTCAACGCCATCCAGAACGACCCATTCTCCAACACTTACAACCCTGGATGGCGAAACCATCCCAATTTTCAGTGGGCGGGAAATTCCCAAACCCAAAGACCACCTTTTCAGTCCCGCCCACAGCCCTCTCGTCATTACCAGCCGCCTCAGCCTCGGCCCAACCCTACTTATCCATCAGGGCCAAATCAGGATCAAATGTCCCTAATCCTTCAGACTCTGGCTGACATTCAAAAAACGAATGCGGCTATTCAAAAACAGCACAAGGACGAGCTTACTGAAGTTAAAACTCAACTGGCCCAGTTGGCAAATTCTCGCCAGCCAGGCACACTCCCTTCCCAACCTCTTCCTAACCCAAATAACGTGCCAACCCAGAAGCACGTTATGAATCCAAATTTAGGCCACGCTAAATGGATTTATCAGGCCCCTACTGCTCCATCTCCAGACGAGATGGAAGCCTCAACTTCTTATGCGGGATTTCAGCAGCAGCCACCCCTCTTACCAAACCCAAACCAGAATCAGGCCGGATTAAATTCTGTAACAACACGTAGTGGTAAAACAACTCAAGACCCACATTATCCAAACCACTCCAAGCCTGATAACCATGACCCTAGGATAGTTATCCAAGATACCGCTGTTCCGGATCCACAACCTGGACCTATCCTAGAAGAACCAACCAAGATCCCGTTTCCCGAGGCCTTGACCAAGGGAAAGAAGACCACCAAACCCGTGGCCCCTGAGGAGGACCTGGTCAAGCTCTTTGAGCAGGTCCACATAAACATCCCCTTGATGGATGCAATCCGCCACGTACCAGCTTACGCACGATTTCTAAAGAATATATGTACACCCCAGCGTAAGCCGCGAACCAAGGGAGGGAGCCCAATTGTTCTGTCAGAGCAAGCCAGCTCTGTAATCCTTAGTAGACTCCCACCCAAGGCAAAAGATCCTGGGACTCCCCTGATTTCCTGTAAGATAGGTGGTACCCAATTTGATAGAGCATTGTTAGATTTGGGTGCATCCATAAACCTGATACCCACATCCTTACTTGACCATCTAGAAGAATCTGAGCTAAAACCAACCGAGGTGACATTACAATTAGCAAATCGATCTATAAAGTCACCAAAAGGGATTCTCGAGGATGTTATTGTAAGAGTGCGGGATTTCTATTTTCCAGTGGACTTTATAGTCTTAGATATGGATGCACCTGAGAACCCTAGGGATACACCAATCATTCTAGGGAGACCTTTCTTGGCTACTGCTAGAGCCAACATCAGCTGTGAGGAGGGCCAAATAGAGCTTAAGTTTGGAGATCAAACACTGAAAATTGATATATTTAAGGCCCAACAAGGAATTAATTGCGGCGTCATCGAACAAATTTGTGACATCAAGACTTTGGTTGATGAATCACACCTCCAGAATGACTCGAGTATGCCTCATCAACCACAGAAAGATCTTGACCCGCAAACAGAGGAGTCGAATCCAGATACGAACAACCCAGTAACTCCCACCCTTGAACCTCACATCTATACTGAACCACCCGCTGCTGCTGAAAACCCCATCCTCGAACTGAAACCCCTTCCTGCTCACTTGAAATACGTCTTTTTGGGTTCTGATCAGACCCTTCCTGTGATTATCAATTCCAACCTCAGTCCTGAACAGGAATCCCGTCTGATTGTTGTCCTCCAGCAACATCGCAGAGCCATCGGATGGACTCTCGATGATTTGACTGGAATAAGTCCCTCTTATTGTACTCATCATATCTATTTAGAAGAGGGCACACGACCTTCTCGTGAAATGCAGAGACGCTTAAACCCCAATCTGCAGGAGGTCGTGAAAAAGGAGATCATCAAGTGGTTAGATGCCGGGATCATCTACCCGATCTCCGATAGTCGTTGGGTGAGCCCAATTCAGGTCGTGCCCAAGAAGGCAGGACTCACCACTATAACGACTGAGACCGGAGAAATTATTCCTACCCTATTAGCCAACTCGTGGAGAGTCTGTATAGATTACCGCCGACTAAATTCCTCCACAAAGAAGGATCATTTCCCACTACCCTTCATTGATCAAATTCTCGAAAAACTTGCGGGAAATAGGTTCTTCTGCTTTCTTGACGGGTACTCCGGTTATAACCAGGTGGCAATCCATCCTGAGGACCAAGAAAAGACCACGTTCACCTGCCCCTTCGGAACATACGCTTTCCGAAGGATGCCTTTCGGTCTTTGCAATGCACCCGCTACTTTTCAGCGATGCATGCTTGCCATATTCTCAGATATGGTAGGTGATTATCTGGAAGTCTTCATGGATGACTTTTCAGTTTTCGGAGCATCATTCGACGATTGCCTCCAACACTTGGTCCAGATACTCAGGCGGTGCATCGATGTAAATTTGGTTCTTTCCTGGGAAAAGAGCCATTTCATGGTGCCTGAGGGAATTGTCCTGGGACACTCAATTTCGGATAAAGGTATCCAAGTAGATCGAGCTAAGGTTAATCTAATTTCTCACCTTCCTATGCCTAGCTCGATCAGGGACATCCGTTCCTTTTTAGGGCATGTCGGTTTTTATCGACGATTTATCCCTGATTTTTCAAAAATCGCGCGCCCCCTGACCACTCTTCTCTCCAAGGATGTTCCTTTTGAAATTTCCAAGGAATGCACTCAAGCATTTGAAATCCTGCGTGACCGAGTCACCCAAGCCCCGATCCTACAGTCCCCTGATTGGTCTCAACCCTTTGAGATCATTCGCGATGCATCCGACTTCGCTGTAGGAGCGGTTTTGGGGCAGAAAATTGACAGGAAACCTGTAGCCATTTATATTTCCTGGTTATAGGCTACAGGTTTCCTGTCAATTTTCTGCCCCAAAACCGCTCCTACAGCGAAGTCGGATGCATCGCACATGATCTCAAAGGGTTGAGACCAATCAGGGGACTGTAGGATCGGATTCTGACTCGAGGCTCAATGGCCACCGCAGCAGGATTGTAGTGGTCCCGCATCATAGGACGCTGTGGTGGGTGCACGAAGTTTTGGAAGAGGTCATTGAGTCGCTGGAGCTGGTGTTCCAGATTATTTTCTTCCTCAACTGGCTGAGCCATGATGGGGGAAGAAGAACTTGGTTCTGAATCAGAAGAGAGAATAATGTGAGGGTGTTGCTGCACAAACACGGGCGTCGATGCTTGGCCCTGACGAGAGCGAATTTCTAAAGGAGGTCTTAAGGGTGGTCTTAGGGACCTCCTTCCGTACATGCACTGTTGGAAGAGGTAAGTTTAGAAGGTGCTGGACCCAATCAAGACACCCAAAAATGTGTTGGGTGACTATAGAGGTGCGGGGCAGATGGACCCCTTGATCAGAAAGATCGTCCACCTGAGAATTACCTGGGCAGCCAGAGAGGGAGAGTCCCGCGAAGACCCCTACACGGTAGAGCGTCCCCACGGGTTACAGGGTTTCCCCCACCCGACCTCTCTTGTCACTGCGGTTCCAGGTAGACCAGAATGGGGATCTTGACCTCTTAAGTCTACCAATTTTAAGATCAGGGTGCTTAAGGTTTCACTTGAACTTTAGTCTTTTTAAGTGCAAAGAGTGACCTAATTTAAGGTTGGTTGACCCAAGGGGTCAACTTTACCTAGTGGTTTCCTTGAGAAGTTAGGCCTTGTTTTAGGGTTCAAGTGTTTAGAGAGAGCCAATTGTTTAGGATTTTTCTTATTAATTATTTTCAATCAATGGCTTGGGCACACCTCTTTTGGATTTCCTCAATTCTTGATTAAGGGGTGTGTCTCTACTGAAATCCTAATGTTTGACCTTATGTTGGCTCTACTTGGTCCATTTAACTCTTTGTTGGGCAATTAGGGCTCAAGCAGGAATGTGTTAGCCCTTAAATACCCTTAATAGTGTGCAGGACTAATGAGTTGAAAACATGCAACTCTTTATGGTTACTAAGTATGGAAGACAGGTTAGCCCTATATTGCTTGTTCTTTTCTTTTCTTCCTCTTTAGAGTTTAGGGGTTAATAGCGAGAGGAAAAATTTACCTGTCTTCGGAGTGGTTGTCGTGTGGTTGCTTGTCTTCTTGAGTTCCTGTAGCTGCACAAAAGAGAGGAGATTATCAGAAATTAAAAAGAAACAGGAATGTTTACCTCTAGAATAGCCGTTGCTCCCCGACAGCGGCGCCAAAAATGAAACGCTTCGTAGGCAACCGGGTTTTATTGTTATAGCGTTGTAGTATAGCCAGTTATTGCCAACATTTCAAATATAAATTTTTTACTCGGAAAATAAAAGAGTTCCCGAGGTCGAACTCAGGGAGCAAGTTGTATTCTAGAGATATACATGTTTCTTTTACAAAAATAAAGAAAGAGAGAGAGAAAGAATTTGTTGTCTTCTTTTCTCTTTGTTTTCTCCTCGTCTCAGATCTTCTTCTTCTTTGTCTGCAGAGGTGATGTTCTTCTTCTGCAGTGGTGATGCTCTTCCTTCTTCTTCTGTCTTTCTTCAGATCTTCTTCTTTCTTCTTTGTTTTTCTTCTTTCAGTTCTTCCCTTGTTCTTTTGTGTTCTCCTCTGCCTCGCCTTCTTCTGTTGTTCTTCAGATCTCCTTCTTTCTATTTTTCTTTTTCCAGTCAGGACGTCGCCCCTCCTTCTTTCTTCTTTTCCCTTCAGGCCGTCGTCTGATTTCCAAATCAGACGACTTAAACTGCCAGTTGCTACAGTGTCTCCCTCAGCTTCCTTCTTCTTCCGCGGTTCTTCTTCTTCACCTGTGCCTGCACACTTCAGAGCTTACGTCAGAGGACAAAACCTACTCTACCCTCCCCCCCCCCCGCGTCTCTCTCTCTCTCTGAAACCACTCTTGGGAAAGCTCTCCCAGAGCTGCCGGGTAATCGGGTTCGGGTCGCGCCCGGGTCCAGGCCCACCGGCGTGCGTGGTGGGCGAGGAGTGCAGGTCAGTCTAAGTCGGGTCGGGTCAGGTCCGCGGGGCGTGAGCGCGGACGAGACCGGGTAACCGGGCGGGTGAAAGGGGACCTCACCCCGTGTGCTGAGGCAGTAAAGCTAATGCACAAAATCAATTTAAACAGTGGAAAGGTTGTGAGGCTTACCGATGTGGGACTAAACGGAGACCTCTCCTCACGTGCGCCTGCTGGGAGACCGCGGCCTAGCTTCTGCAGCTGCGGCTTCGATTTGCGTAGGTTGCTAGCTGGCTGCCTTCGCAAGACTCCCCGTAATCCGCAGCAGCTGCAGACCTGGAGTCCTCAAGCCTGGAGAGCGGGAGAAGCTGCTTCAATGTGCGTTAATGGCGGTCGAACCTCAAAACCTGTCGGACACGAATATGGCCTCTCGGCCTGATCAAACCACTGGGGAACCTTCGCCGTGGCACGGCGAAGGTGAGGAGCTGCGCGGCAGGCCGCAAGGTGGTGTCTGGCGGCAGTCCTAGGTTGGACTGCAACCGGAGGAATGGGTTTGTTCGGGGGAGCGTTACGGAGGTGTGGAGTGGCAGTGGAGGGGTGGGGGGTGCTCAGTGTGATGAGGCGGAGGTTCGGTGAGGGTCGGCGAGGTGTGTGAGGCTGTGGAGCGATGGGAACATCTCGCCGGAGGGTGGCCGGAGTCGAAGGGGGTGACGATGGTCAGGGTCGGTCGAGGGCTTAATTGAACAAATTGAAACCGGGGAAAGAAAGAGGAGAGGAAGGGAAGTAGTTCTAACTTACTTGCAGGGACGAAGGGGGAGCAGTAGGGCGACAGTCGTATCGACTGTCGCCGGAGAAGAAGATGCTCAGGGAAAGGGGCGGCAGCGAGCAGAGAGCCGGAGAGGCGCCAGCTGGGTGCGGCGTGGCGCGGGAAGAGCAGGGGAGGAAGTCTCTGCTGCTGGTGTTGTCAACGTTTCTGTGTGGATTTAAAGGCGTATTACGTTGTAGTAGAACCGACAAAACGTTTAAACAAATAATTTTATTACTCGAACAACTAGAGTATCCGAGGTCGAACACAGGGAGCAAACTCAGTACTTTGTAAAACCCAAGAATACAACTGTTAAATGCAAATATAATTGATTCAAAGAGTTTTTAAGAAAGATGTAAAAAAAAATAGAATTAGACGTCTGATTTATGTATCAGACGTCTTAAATGTGATCTTTCTTTCTCTTTTTCTTCTTCTGCTTTGCCTTTCAGATCTCTTTGCAATCTTCCCTTGTCCTTCTTCTTCTTCTCCTGCGAAGACCTCTAACCTTTCTGTTTTCCTCCTTCGCCTGCGAAGACTTCTTTCTTTCTTCTTCTTCTGTCTTGCTTCTCCTTTCTTCTGCAGCGGCCACGTCCTTCTCCTGCAATCAGCCTGCCTGCACAGGGGAACAAAACCTAACCCTTCTCCCTCTACCCGCGCGTGTCTCTCTCTCAAGCAATTCACTCTAACCGCTCTACCAGAGCCACAGTCTCAATCGGGTCGGATCGTACCCGGGACCAGGCGCACCTGCAGGTGTGTGATGCGCGAGGAGTGCGTAGGTCTAGGTCGGGTCGGATCCGCCAGGTCCGCGTGGTCAGGCCGCGGACGAGGCGGGTGGGGTCAGTGAGGGACCTCACCCCTGTGCTTTCGAGGCAGTAAACGTATATCACAAAAAACCTTTATACCATACCTGTGCCTTGAGATTCCACGATGTGGGACTAAACGTTCCGCCCTTCCTTTGCGTGCGCCCGCAGACTCTCGTGTGCAATTGCCCACGCTGAAGGCCCTGCTGCTGATCCTTGCTGAACTCAGTCACCTCGCAACACTTGCGAGAGTCTGCTGCACCTGCCGCCTGGGAAGCCTGACGCCTGCTGCTGCTCCAAGCTTCCTGCTGCTTCGACTGTTAATGGCGGCCGGAGCGTTTACCTGAACTTCCACAGAACGGCCTATTGGCCCAATTAGAATAGTTGGAAACCTTCGCCGTAGCACGGCGAAGGCGGTGGGTGATGCTGCAGGTTGCCGGTCGGCCTAGGCGTGCCCGCCTAGGTTAACCTGTGGCCGGAGATGGTGGGTTGTTCGGGGGGTGGTTATGGAGGTCTGGAGTGGCAGTTGTGGGGTGGAGCGAGTTCCTGGTGGTGAGGCGGAGCTCACGAGGTGGTTGGCGAGCCGTGTGGAGTGGCGGAGTGGTGTGGGCGGCTCGCCGGAGTTCGGTCGGTGATGTGGAAGATGAGGGTGGTCAGCGTCGGTCGAGGGGTAATCAGATGAGATAACAGGGGGAAAAGAGAGAGGATAGGATGGAGAGGAGTTCTAACCTAATTGTAAGGACGAAAGGGGACAGAAGGCGGACAGCAGTACTTGCTGTCGCCGGAGAAGATGACGCCCAGTGGGGGAGAACTGCGGCGACGACGGGGCTGAGGCGGCGTGCGCTGGTACTGCGCGACGCGGAGGGAGGTCAGGAAGCTAACTCTGCCACTGGTTTTGTGGCAGAGCGAAGAGGGAGGGGAGGGGGGCTCGCCGGAGCTAGCTGGGGCATTTGGCCGAGCAGGAGGAGAGGAATTGAAGGGGGAAACTCGGCCAAATCAAGCTCAGCCTCTTCGGCCGGAGTTGTGGGTTCTTATATAGGCGTTGGACTTGGTGTGCAGGGCGTGAAGGGCACGTAATTGCCTGAGGTTGGTCGCCGGAGATGGAAAGGAGTTAGGATACCCAAATCTCTCGTGCGTTCGCACGAGAGATTGGGTTCACACCAGGGATCGATATCGGTCTTAAATGGAAGGCAATTCTTCAGAGAATTCTCCTTCCATTTCTGGGAGGGAATCTCTGAGGGATTAGAGAGCAATCCCTCTCCGAACCTCGCCGGAGCTCGGTTCTGCCCTAGCAATGGCGGCAGGACCGGTTTGCAAAGGAGGCGAAGAACCTAGGGGGTTCTCTGCAACGGTATTCAAAAGATAGGGACCAATTTGTGATTTGGGTGTACTAAATTGCAAAGTAGGTCAAGATGACCTCTCCTTAGGTCCAAATTTTGGTATAAACCTAATTTGGACCTAAGGAAACCAATGGAGAAGTTAGATTTCAGGTTTGACCTCGTTTGACTGGATATTTTGCGTAAAAACCCAAATTAGGTTAATTGAAGAGCTAGGACCCTAATCTAAGTCAAACTAGGTTCCAAAGGCCAAATTAAGTGTTCTAAACCCTAGAGTATGGTTTTCCATGATTTGTAGAGGGTTTACTTGCTTTTTGTTCTGACCGGAACCTTGTTAATTTAAGCGGGTCTGTTTTAGGGTTACCAAGTGTCTTTTAGTTCTTAGATTGCACATGAACCCATTTCTGATTGACTCAACCCACTTTTTATCTCATTTAGACCATTTGACCTATGTTTTGCCTCTGAGAAATCCCGTTTATCTACTGCAATGGTAAAATTGCAGTTTTAACCTTTATTTCATGTTTTCTTCTTAGAGCACTTGTTTCTTCAGTTAGGCCTTCTTCTAGGTTATGTAGGAGCTTTTATCTTCTTTATTGGGTCAAAATGAGCTAGTTATGGCTCATGATGAGGCTCTCATCATACCCCCATGCCTAGCTTTTGCTAGTCCCTTAGCAAAATTTCAAAGTTTTAACTTCCGTTCTAGACCCTGAATGTTGTCAACAATGATAAGTGCTTCTCCTTTTCTTTTGTGATTAGGTGGGAATGCCGACAATAGGCCTAGAGGTACTCAAGTACCAACCAAAATCCGGACCTGTTCCGCTTTAGCCTCAGTCTTCTGCAAAGGTTTCTACGGCCCACAGAACCTAACCTAGGGTTTGTTGGACTCCGCGGTTAAAGCACCCGTGCTTGAGATATTTTTAGCCTAAGTTCAGTTTGCAGTGCGTTTTCTGTAAGAGAGAGATAGAAGATTTATTTGTTTGGAGAGCTTTTCTCTCTCTTTTCTTTTTTATTTCTAGCTTCGGATTAGCTTCTCAACACGGTCTGTATCGGATTCCTCGTCCCCATCATCAATCCTCAAAGGTCCCTGGCTTTCGAGATTTCGAGATAATCCCGCCCATGGCAACCCCCGGAACCCTGGCTTTCGAGATTTCGAGATAATCCCGCCCATGGCGTTCCGTGGCCGAATTCAGACCCTGGCGATCGACATTTCGTGATAATGCCACCCATGGTATCTGAACCAGCAGAGTGCTTACATGCCCCCAGTAGGATATTTAAATATCCTAAGAGACAAGCACCGAGGAGACGATATGTTGTTACGCATCTTCGAGGGGAATTTCCTGCCTCTCCGCGCTGGGAACTTGTCCAAATCAACTTGTGTTGATTGGCCGCTCCTAATCTAGGTGACTTTTTCAGAATATTAAACGCTCTTGCGTGTTTTGAATATTTATGCGCACTGAACCAGACTGTGTGTGAATTTGGGTGCTTAGGTTACCGAATCCCGCAAACCGGAGGTCAGTTAACGAGGCCGAATACTTCCTAAGCCTTAGACCTAATACTTAAGCTTCGCATTTTCCTCAACCTCTTGAGGATTGTCCAGATTTTAACGGATACGTGAATTTTTAAGCTAAAAATCTAGCCCAAGAGGCCTAAGACCAGCGTTCCCGCTAATCTCTTGTTATATCTCTGTAGCATTTTTCTTTTCTTTTTCTTGACTCGGTCTAGAACTTCAGTTAACCCCTTAATCTTTTACTAATGACTTTTTCTTTTTCTTTTCCTTTTGTGCTCCTTTCTTCATTTTTGCTCTTTTTCTCCTCCTTATGATTATATGGCTCACAACATTTCTTCCCTCCCCATTTTTTTTTGTTCTTTTTCGTAATTTTTCAATTTTTTTGTGTTTTTGACATATGTGAATTTTTTTTGTGAGAATCCTTCTGATTTTTTCTTGGTTTTGTATGTATGCACTTTATCACCCCCCCCATGCCTAAGTTTTGCAATGTCCTCATTGTAAACAGAGGGTGGGAATTAGTGTTGAGGTCAGGGGCTTAGAACAGGATATATCGGGTGGGTGAATGGGTCGGGAATGAGTGATGCGAATGATTTTAAGCTCTGATACGTGTACCAGAGGTGGGATCAACTGTCTAAGGCTGAACTCAAGGTGCATTAGACGTGGAGTACAGACGACTAATCAGACGGGTCTCTATTTTTGAGATGACGGGTTGCCTCCCGTTAAGCGCTAAATTTAATGCCTTCAGCCGAGCGAAAAATGGGGTGGAGAGGGAGTGGTCAAATCAATGGAGTTTTGGAAAACAAGCACCTTGATTAAGAGCCTGGTTGGTCCAACCAGGTACTTGTTCAGATCAGTAGGCTGATGATGCAGCCCAAACCCAATAAGTCTGGTGGGTTGATAGATGTAGATTAGCAGATGTGGGACCCACCAAATGCAGTGATGTTCTGATAGATATGGAAGTGAAAACTCGAGTTGGGGCTCAGTCGAATCAGCCTGGTGGGGGTAGGGTTCCGAAAAATAATCAATGTAAGATGTGGAATCCCTACAGGGACGGTCAAAGGATGGAGGCTCCTGATTTGTGGTCTGATCAGTGTCCGATACCCGGTATAGATACGGAGTTGAATCATCTACAATCGGCTCATTGAGAGGTGAATCAGAATAGAAATTGAGTCCGGTTGCGGGTCGAGGTGGGGAACGGGTTTTGATTGGTGCTGTATATGTGGAGCAGGTGGCTTCAAAGAAGATTGACATGTTATAATCAGGAGGTAGATTTTCTCCGATGTTATGGTCAGATTCGAGATCGTTGGAGAGTTTGCGAAAATCAAAGTTTGAATGAGATTCTAGATCATGAGTTCCACCATAGAATAAATCATATGTTGTATATTCAGCAGCCTGACTGGGATCTAGCCTAAATGTTAATTCTGAGCTTACAAAGGTGTCCCTATCTGGAAGAGGCTCAGGTTCAAGGTTAGTAGGGCAGAGCCAATCGAAACCCCGCTCGTCCAAGTCCTCGGTTTCTGTATCGTAGATTGGCATGACTTCCGAAAACTCGATTAGTTCTTCTGAGGAGGTTGACGAGGGATATTCATCAAATCGAGGCCCAGAATCATATTCTTCATTAAGAGATTGATTTTCTTCATATGGGGCCTTGAAATCTTCAATATAGGTTTCAGATCTAGGTTCTAGGCTTAGGATGTGGGTGGAATTACTAGAATCTAGGTCTGAATAACCTTCGCGGGCCACCTTATCAAAATAAGGGACGGAATTTATACCCGCGAGAGGTTCAGTTCTACTCTCATACTTGCAGGAGTCTTGGGATTCTAAAATGGGTTCATCATGGTCTTTTCCTGCATTTGGAGCTTCCCAACCTTCTTCAATATTAGGTGCATTATACTCCATCTGGGTTGGGAATCCACAACCATTTTGTGCCTCAAACCCGAGATCAGATTTATCCTCGATGTTGTCCCAAGATAGTTCATCCTCTGTTGGCAGTATGTACGGGTATTTCTGATCAATCACTTGTTTTATTAATCTCATTATCTCTTCCCGTTTTTCAAGACTATCTTGGTGTTGCTTCCAAAGTCGAGGATTTGTCATACATTGAAGGTATTCACTATTATGCAATTTTTCTATCTCAATGTATGCAGTAATGAGCAAGTCACGGGTTGATCCTTTGTTGGCTTCTGCTAATAGTACTTGGGCACAAGTTATGACAAAGGTTGTGGTTGTCGGGACATCAACCTGAATGTTTCCTACTGTTGTTGAGGTTTCTTCATTTTCATAAAATCTCATGGCATCCTCAATCATTTTATCTCTCATGGATCTCCGGTATTCAGGTTTCTCGACTGGTAGTCCTAGGTGGTTCGGCTGCATATTTGGATCAGGTGGTGGAATCACGATCAGAGTTTGACTCAAGATGTGTTATGAAGCGATCAGATCTGAATAACGAGTCCCACTGAAAATGAGTGTGTGTGCTCTACAGAGAAAAGATGCAGGACTGGAGATGTTCTTGACCCAATCAAGACACCCAAAAGATGTTTGGATGACTATGGAGGTTTGGGGCGGATGAACCCCTGGATCCGAAGATCGTCCACCTGAGAATTACCTGGGCAGCCAGAGAGGGAGAGTCCCGCAAAGACCCCTACACGGTAGAGCGTCCCTACGGGTTACAGGGTTTCCCCCACCCGACCTCTCTTGTCACTGAGATTCCAGGTAAACCAGAATGGGGACCTTGACCTCTTAAGTCTATCACTTTTTATTTCAAAGGTGCTTTTAGGGTTCTCACTTGAACTTTAGATGTTTTTGGTATTGTGACCTAATTTAGAGGTTGGTTGACCCAAGGGGTCAACTTCACCTGACCTGTCCTATAGATGGCAGAATGATTCTAAGCTCGGAGCCTAGAGATCACCCTGATTTGACTCCCAGGTTATTAGGTCAAAAGAAAATTTTAAGATTCAAGTGATTTTAGGGCTCAATTTTAGGGTTTGTCTTATTTAACTTTCTTCAATCAAGGGCTTGGGTAGCACACTGATGCGGGAGGGTTTATTTCCTTTTACACAGGCATGTGTGACTAGCGCTTCAAGACCCTAATGTGGAAACCCTAATTTGGTTCTATTTCCAATCCTCTTTTTCTTTTTCAAAAGTTCTCTTTGGACTTATAAACAAGAAGTGTGTGGTCCGCCGAGATTAAGCGTTTATTTTCAATTAGGCACAAGAATTTGTGGGATGGAAAAAAAATCACTCCAACTTCAAGAATATTTGCAGAAATTTTTGCAAAATCAAGAAATGTTTTGCCTTAGAGATGGTGATTACTATATAAAGAAGGCAATTGATTCCTAACTTGATTTTCTTCCTTTTGTTTTTCAAAGATTAGGGGATGATTAAGGAAGAAAAGAAATTACCTGCCCTGGAGTGGTTGACTTGCGGGAGAGATTTTCTCATGAAGTACCTTCACGATCACATCAAAGAAAAGTAGGGCAAGTTAGTGTTCAATATGATAAAAAGAATGTAGAGACTAGTGGTAAATTGTGCAGTGCTCCCCGGCAGCGGCGCCAAAATGTTGTCAACGTTTCTGTGCGGATTTAAAGGCGTATTACGTTGTAGTAGAACCGACAAAACGTTTAAACAAATAATTTTATTACTCGAACAACTAGAGTATCCGAGGTCGAACACAGGGAGCAAACTCAGTACTTTGTAAAACCCAAGAATACAACTGTTAAATGCAAATATAATTGATTCAAAGAGTTTTTAAGAAAGATGTAAAAAAAAATAGAATTAGACGTCTGATTTATGTATCAGACGTCTTAAATGTGATCTTTCTTTCTCTTTTTCTTCTTCTGCTTTGCCTTTCAGATCTCTTTGCAATCTTCCCTTGTCCTTCTTCTTCTTCTCCTGCGAAGACCTCTAACCTTTCTGTTTTCCTCCTTCGCCTGCGAAGACTTCTTTCTTTCTTCTTCTTCTGTCTTGCTTCTCCTTTCTTCTGCAGCGGCCACGTCCTTCTCCTGCAATCAGCCTGCCTGCACAGGGGAACAAAACCTAACCCTTCTCCCTCTACCCGCGCGTGTCTCTCTCTCAAGCAATTCACTCTAACCGCTCTACCAGAGCCACAGTCTCAATCGGGTCGGATCGTACCCGGGACCAGGCGCACCTGCAGGTGTGTGATGCGCGAGGAGTGCGTAGGTCTAGGTCGGGTCGGATCCGCCAGGTCCGCGTGGTCAGGCCGCGGACGAGGCGGGTGGGGTCAGTGAGGGACCTCACCCCTGTGCTTTCGAGGCAGTAAACGTATATCACAAAAAACCTTTATACCATACCTGTGCCTTGAGATTCCACGATGTGGGACTAAACGTTCCGCCCTTCCTTTGCGTGCGCCCGCAGACTCTCGTGTGCAATTGCCCACGCTGAAGGCCCTGCTGCTGATCCTTGCTGAACTCAGTCACCTCGCAACACTTGCGAGAGTCTGCTGCACCTGCCGCCTGGGAAGCCTGACGCCTGCTGCTGCTCCAAGCTTCCTGCTGCTTCGACTGTTAATGGCGGCCGGAGCGTTTACCTGAACTTCCACAGAACGGCCTATTGGCCCAATTAGAATAGTTGGAAACCTTCGCCGTAGCACGGCGAAGGCGGTGGGTGATGCTGCAGGTTGCCGGTCGGCCTAGGCGTGCCCGCCTAGGTTAACCTGTGGCCGGAGATGGTGGGTTGTTCGGGGGGTGGTTATGGAGGTCTGGAGTGGCAGTTGTGGGGTGGAGCGAGTTCCTGGTGGTGAGGCGGAGCTCACGAGGTGGTTGGCGAGCCGTGTGGAGTGGCGGAGTGGTGTGGGCGGCTCGCCGGAGTTCGGTCGGTGATGTGGAAGATGAGGGTGGTCAGCGTCGGTCGAGGGGTAATCAGATGAGATAACAGGGGGAAAAGAGAGAGGATAGGATGGAGAGGAGTTCTAACCTAATTGTAAGGACGAAAGGGGACAGAAGGCGGATAGCAGTACTTGCTGTCGCCGGAGAAGATGACGCCCAGTGGGGGAGAACTGCGGCGACGACGGGGCTGAGGCGGCGTGCGCTGGTACTGCGCGACGCGGAGGGAGGTCAGGAAGCTAACTCTGCCACTGGTTTTGTGGCAGAGCGAAGAGGGAGGGGAGGGGGGCTCGCCGGAGCTAGCTGGGGCATTTGGCCGAGCAGGAGGAGAGGAATTGAAGGGGGAAACTCGGCCAAATCAAGCTCAGCCTCTTCGGCCGGAGTTGTGGGTTCTTATATAGGCGTTGGACTTGGTGTGCAGGGCGTGAAGGGCACGTAATTGCCTGAGGTTGGTCGCCGGAGATGGAAAGGAGTTAGGATACCCAAATCTCTCGTGCGCTCGCACGAGAGATTGGGTTCACACCAGGGATCGATATCGGTCTTAAATGGAAGGCAATTCTTCAGAGAATTCTCCTTCCATTTCTGGGAGGGAATCTCTGAGGGATTAGAGAGCAATCCCTCTCCGAACCTCGCCGGAGCTCGGTTCTGCCCTAGCAATGGCGGCAGGACCGGTTTGCAAAGGAGGCGAAGAACCTAGGGGGTTCTCTGCAACGGTATTCAAAAGATAGGGACCAATTTGTGATTTGGGTGTACTAAATTGCAAAGTAGGTCAAGATGACCTCTCCTTAGGTCCAAATTTTGGTATAAACCTAATTTGGACCTAAGGAAACCAATGGAGAAGTTAGATTTCAGGTTTGACCTCGTTTGACTGGATATTTTGCGTAAAAACCCAAATTAGGTTAATTGAAGAGCTAGGACCCTAATCTAGGTCAAACTAGGTTCCAAAGGCCAAATTAAGTGTTCTAAACCCTAGAGTATGGTTTTCCATGATTTGTAGAGGGTTTACTTGCTTTTTGTTCTGACCGGAACCTTGTTAATTTAAGCGGGTCTGTTTTAGGGTTACCAAGTGTCTTTTAGTTCTTAGATTGCACATGAACCCATTTCTGATTGACTCAACCCACTTTTTATCTCATTTAGACCATTTGACCTATGTTTTGCCTCTGAGAAATCCCGTTTATCTACTGCAATGGTAAAATTGCAGTTTTAACCTTTATTTCATGTTTTCTTCTTAGAGCACTTGTTTCTTCAGTTAGGCCTTCTTCTAGGTTATGTAGGAGCTTTTATCTTCTTTATTGGGTCAAAATGAGCTAGTTATGGCTCATGATGAGGCTCTCATCAGCTGGTATTGCGGCAGAGCGAAGAGGAGGAGGGGGAGGAACCGCCGGAGCTGGTGAGCGTCTGCCGGAGAGAGAAGAGAGGAAAGTTGGGGATTTTCTCCGTCAGATCCGAGCTCCCCCGGTCTGTGGAGCAACGGGGGGTATTTATAGGGATCAAAACAGGGAGGGAGGCGGAGGGAGACGACGTGTCTCCCTCGCCGGAGGATGGCCGGAGACGAAAACCCATATCGTCCGTGCGTTCGCACGGCCGGTCTACAGCGACCAGGGGGTGTCCCTGCGACGGCTGACAACGCAGGGCACCCCCGGTTTACTTGCCAGGCTTTCCCCTTCACCCTGCGCGGCGCCATGCTCCGCGCAAGGTCGCCGGAGCATGGTGCTGGCCGGTTTTGCAGGGGGGACCTGAATGCAAAGAACGAAGGAGAGTTAGGGGCCAAAATGCGACGGTTCAAAAGTTGAGGGCCAAAAAGTAAACATATGAGGACCAAAGTGTAAAGTCGGTCAAGGAGGTTTCTTCTTAGGCTCAAGTTTTTATACATGATTAATTAGGACCTAAGGAATCTGATGGTGAATTTTATTTCTATATTAAACCTTGTTTGACCGGTCAATTTATGCGAAAACCCAGATTAAGTTATTAATTGGGCATGGTTCTCAATGTAGGTCAAAATGGGTTCTGAAGGCCAAATTGAAGGTTCTAAACCCTAGAGATTATTTTTCTATGAATTTTAGAGGGTTTATTCTATTTTTACTTTACCTCGAACCTCGTGAATTGAAGTGGGTTGTTTTAGGGTTACAGATTATCATTTAGTTCCTTGGAATTGCTGTAGCCCTTGCTAGATCATCTCATCCCACTTTTATTCTTATTAAGTTGCGTTGACCTATGTTTGGACCCTGAATTACCCTGTATGCAGATTATACTGGTAAAATTGCATTTTTACCCCTTATGACTTGTTTTCTCCTTAAACTCAGAATTCTCTGAGTTAAGCCTTTCCTTGAGTTATGTAGGAGCTTTTATCCTTTGTATTGGGTCAAAATGAGCTAGTTATGGCTCATGATGAGGTTCTCATCACACCTCTTCCTCCCTTAGCTTCCCCTGACGTTCTCTTCTCTTTGGTTTCTCTCCTTCTTCCCTACACACACAACAACGAAGAGCAAAACCTACCCTTCTACCCACACCCGCGTCTCTCCCTCTCTGTAAATCACTCTTCGATACACTCTCCCAGAGCCAGGTTATCGGGTCGGGTCGCGTGCCCGGGTCTAGGCGCACCAACGTGGGTGTGGTGCGCGAGGAGTGCACAGAGGGGTTAATCGGATCTGGGTGCTAGGTCCGCAGGGGAGAATGTCGCAGACGAGGCATGATAGGTGAGGGACCTCACCCCATGTGTGTCTCGAGGCGAAGAGAGTAAAACACAAATTCAATTTATTGCACGCGCTGCACTCAGATGTTCACGAGGTGGGACTAATGTCTCACCAGCTTTTGCGCACACCGGCAGGCAGATGACTTCTTCCAATTGCTGCAACTGGAGGCCTCGCCAAACCAATTGCCCTGCTGTCTGAGTTCGCGCACACGTCTGCTTCCTCTGGGACCCTAACTCCTAGAGCGTGTAGTCTGGGATGAAGCTCGCGACCTTCTCGAGCCGTCGCTAATGGCAGCAGGTAGTGAAAATCTGTCACACACAATCACGGCCTTGCGGCCCCATTAAAATACATGGGAAGCTTCACCGTGCGAAGGAGAAGATGGGACGATAGGTGGTAGGCCATGGGCTGACCTATGCATGCGTGCCTAGGTCGCTCTGTGGCCAGGTTTATGGGTTAGGTCGGGGGGTGTTTATGGTGGTGTTGGCAGTTAATGGATGGGTGGAAGATGTTCAGTGGTTGATGGCGGAGGTTGTGAGGTTGGTGGCAAGACGTGTGGAGGTGTGGAGTGATGGATGCGTCTCGCCGGAGGTTGGCCGGAGATGGGGAAGATGGCGGTGGACAGTGGCAATCCAGGGGTAATTTGTGAAATAGATTGAGGGGAATTGAAGAGGGGAGAGAGACAAGTGATTCTAACCTAACTAAGTGGACGAAGGGGGAGAGAGGGCGACTGGCAGTACCTACTGTCGCTAGAGAAGAAGGTATCCAGTGGAGGGAGACGGAGGCGACGACGGGGCTAGAGATGCTCTCGCGGGTGTTGCGCGATGCGGAGGAAGATGGTGAGGACAGCTCTGCCATTGGTATTGTGGCAGAGTGACAAGAAAGAGGAGGGCAGCTCGTCGGAGCTCGTTGGACTACTTGGCCGGAGGAGAAGAGGGTGAAATTGGGGTGGATCTCCAGCCAAGTCGAGCTGAAGAGATGCAACCGGGGTTGAGGATCCTTTTATAGGTGCTAGCAGGGGTTCCTGTGCTTAGAAGACAAGCTTCCAAGCGCGTGAATCCTCGCCGAAGATGGAATCAGTTAGAGACCCAAATCTCTCGTGCGTTCGCACGAGAGATTGGGTGCAAATCAGATATTAGGATCAAGCTCAGATGGAAGGGAATTCCTCAGAGAATCTCCCTTCCAAATCAGGGAGATCTCTGAGGAATCAGGGAGTACTCCCCCTCCATTCCTCGCCGGAGTAGGATTTCTCCCCATTAATGGTGGAGGGACCTGTTTGTAAGAGTGGCGAGGAAGTTTGGGGGTCTGTGAAATGGTTTTCAAAAGATAGGGACCAAAATGTAATTGGATGTACTATTTTGCAAAGTAGGTCAAGATGACTTCCCCTTAGGTCCAAATTTTGGTACAAACCTAATTTAGACTTAAGGAATCCAATTGTGAAGTTGGATTTTAGGTTTGACCACGTTTGACTAGATATTTTGCACAAAAATCCAAATTAGGTCAATTAATGAGCTAGGACCCTAATCTAGGTCAAAATAGGTTCCAAAGGCCAATTTGAAGGTTATAAACCCTAGGGGATATTTTTCCATGAATTTTAGAGGGTTTACTTGATTTTTAACCTGAACAGAACCTTGTTGAATTAAGCGGGTTTGTTTTAGGGTTACAGAATGTCATTTAATCCCTAGACTGCACATTAACCCATTTCTGATTGAACCAACCCACTTTTTATCTTATTCGGACCATTTGACCTATGTTTTGCCTCTGAGAAATCCCGTTTATGTACTGCAATGGTAAAATTATAATTTTAACCTTTATTTCATGTTTTCTTCTCAGAACACTTATTCCTTGAATTAAACCCTTCTCCATGTTATGTACGAGCTCTTATTCTCTTTCTTAGGTCAAAATGAGCTAGTTAGGGCTCATGATGAGGCTCTCATCATACCCCCATGCCTAACTTTTGCTAGTCCCTTAGCAAAATTTTAAGGTTTTAACTTCTATTCTAGACCCTTAGTGTCTGTCATTAGTTGTAATAAGTGTTTTTATTTTTCTTGTGATTAGTTTAAGTATGCTGACAATAGGCTTAGAGGTACTCAAGTACTAACCAAAATTCGGACCTGACCCACTTTAGCCTCAGTCTTCCGGAAAGATTTTTAAAGCCTGCAGAAACTATCCTAGGATTTGTTGGACTCCGTAGTTAAAGCACCCGTGCTTGAGACATTTTTAGCCTAGGTTCAGTTTGCAATGCGTTTTTATAAGAGAGACAGAGGATTTATTTGTTTGGAGAGCTTTCTCTCTCTTTTCTTCTTATTTCTAGCTTCGGATTGGCTTCTCAACACAGTCTCGTCCCCATCATCAATCCTCAAGGGTCCCTGGCAATCGATGCTTCGTGAGAGCACCGCCCATAGCAACCCCAGAACCCTCGCTTTCGAGATTTCGAGATAATACCACCCATGGTGTTCCGTGGCCGAATCCAGACCCTGGCAACCGACATTTCGTGATAATGCCGCCCACGGTATCTAAACCAGCAGAGTTCTTACATGCCCCCGGTAAGATATTTAAATATCCTAAGACACAAGCACCGAGGAGACGATATGTTGTTACGCATCTTCGAGGGGAATTTCCCGCCTCTCTGCGCCGGGAACTCGTCCAAATCAACTTGTGTTGACAGGCCGCTCCTAATCTAGGCAACTTTTTCAGAACATTGAAACGCTTTTTGCGTGATTTTGATATTTATGCGCACTGAACTAGACTGTGTGGATTGGGGTGCTTAGGTTACTGAATCCCGCAAACTGAAGGTCAGTTAACGAGGTCGAATACTTCCTAAGCCTTAGACCTAATACTTAAGCTTCGCATTTTCCCCAACCTCTTGAGGATTATCCAGATCTTAGCGGGTACGTGAATTTTTAAGCCTAAGAGTTTAGCCCAAAAGGCCTAAGATCAGCGTTCCTACTAATCTCTTTTTGTGTCTCCTTAGTACTTTTCTTTCATTTTTCTCCTTTCTTGATGTGGTCTAGAACTTCGGTTGATTCCCTAATCTCTTACTCATGACTATCTCTTTTTCTTTTTCTTTTTCATTTTGTGCTCCTTTTGTGGCATTTTGCTCTTTTCCTCCTCTCATTTTGTATAGCCCAAAAATTTTCTCTCCCCCCTCAGTTTTTTTCTTTTTCAAGATTCTTTTTTTTTTTGGGCTGAAACCTTTTCTTGATATGAGTTTTCCTGACATTTTGCACTTTCATATCCCCCCATGCCTACGATTGGCAATGTCCCCATTGTAAATTAGATGGGTTCGATTTCAGCTTAGTTCATGCATTAGGACAGGTGTTGGGTGGGCGAACGGGTCGAAGTGACTGTTGCGAACGATTTCTAATCTCAAGTAGGGGTACCTGAGGTGGAGTCGGTTGTTCTAATGGATGAACCCTAAAGTGCACTTTGAATTCCGTGCAGAAATGTCAGAAAAGGTTTCGGGTTTTTCAAAGAATGACGGGTTGCCTCCCATTAAGCACTAAATTCAATGCCTTCAACCGAGCGGAACATGGGGTAGAGAGGGAGTGGTTAAATCAGCGGAGTTTTGTAAAACAAGCACCTTGATTAAGAGCCTGGTTGGTCCAACTAGGTGCTTGTTAAGATCAGTGGGCTGATGATGCAGCCCAAACCCAATTAGTCAGGTGGGTTGATAGATGTCGATCAATAAATGAGGAACCCACCATATGCAATGTGGCTCAGATGGATATGGAAGTGAAAACTCGGGTTCAGGCTGAGTCGAATCAGCCTTGTCAGACTAGGGTTCTGAAAAATAATCAGTGCATGGTGTGGAAACCCTACAGGGGTGATCAGAGAATGATGGCTCATGTTTTTCAATCTGATTGATACCCGATACCCGGTATGGAGTTGAATCATCTGCAAACGGCTCAATGAGAGGTGAATCAGAATAGAAATTGAGTCCGGTTGCGGGTCGGGTAGAGAGCGGGTTTTGATCTGTTCTGTATGTGTGGAAGAGGTGTTCAATGAGAATCGTGTATGAGGGCTCTTCAAGAAAGGAATGACAAGTGGTCTCATGTAGAGAGTCCTCATAGTAACTTTCAAACTCAGAGTTAAAGAATGAGTCATGTGAGCTGAGGTCGTGGATTGGCTTGTTATAATCAGGAAGCAGATTTTCTCCGATGTTATGGTCAGATTCGAAATCGTCGGAGAGTTTGAGAAAATCAAAATTGAAATGAGATTCAAGATCATGAGTTCCACCATAGAATAAATCATATGTTGTAGATTCAGCAGCCTGACTGGGGTCTAGCCTAGATGTCATTTCTGAGCTTAAAAAGGTGTCCTTATCTGGTAGAGGCTCGGGTTCTAAGCTGGTAGAGCAGACCCAATTGAAACCCCACTCGTCCAACTCAGTTTCTGTATCGTAAATTGGCATGACTTCCAAAAAATCGACTGGTTCCTCTGAGGATGTTGGTGAGGGATATTCATCAAATAGAGGCCCAAAATCATATTCTTCATTGAAAAATTGATCTTCCTCATATGGGACCTTGAAATCTTCCCAATAGGTTTCAAGTCTAGATTCTGGGCTTAGGATGTGGGTTAAATCACTAGAATCTAGGTCCAAATAACCTTCGAGGGTCACCTTATCAGAATAAGGGATGGAATTTATACCCTTGAGAGGTTCAGTTCTACTCTTATTATTGCAGGAGTTTTGGGATTCTAAGCCTGGTGATTCATGGTCTAGAGTGGGCTCAACATTGTGTTCTCCTGCACTTGGAGCTTCCCAACCTTCTTCAATATCAGGCACATTGTACTCCATCTAGGTTGGGAATCCACAACCATTTTGTGCTTCAAACCCGAGATCAAATTGATCCTCGATGTTTTCCCAAGATGGGTCATCCTTTGTTTATGGCATATACGAGTATTTTTGGTCGATAATTTGTTTTAATAATCTCATTATCTCTTCTCATTTTTCAAGATCATCTTGGTGTTGCCCCCAAAGTATAGGATTTGCCATGCATTGAAGGTATTCAAGATTGTGCAATTTTTCTATCTCAATGTATCCTGTGATGAGCATGTCTCGGGTTGATCCTTTTGTGGCTTCTGCCAATAACATTTGGGCACAAGTTATGATGAAGGTTGTGGTTGTTGGAACATCAACTTGAATGTTTTCTACTGGTGTTGAGATTTTGTCTTCTTTTTCATAGAATTTCAGGGCATCCTCAATCATCCTATCTTTCATGGATCTCCGATATTCAGGTTTCTTGAATGGTAGTCCTAAGTGGTTTGGCTGCATATTTGGATCAGGTGGTGGAATCAAGATGTAAAATCGGAGTTTGAATCAAGATGTAGAATCAAGTTGTGAAGCGATTAAATCCGAATAAAGAGTCCCACTGAAAATGTATGTGTGTGCTCTAAAGAGAAAAGATGAGGGACTGGAGATGTTTTTAACCCAATCAAGACACCCAAAGATGTTTGAATGACTATGGAGGTTCGGGGCGGATGATACCCCTAGATCAGAAGGTCGTCCACCTGAGAATTACCTGGACAGCCAGAGAGGGAGAGTCCCGCAAAGACCCCTACATGGTAGAGCGTCCCCACGAGTTACAGGGTTTCCCCCACCTGACCTCTCTTGTCACTGAGATTCCAGGTAGACCAGAATGGGGACCTTGACTTCTTAAGTCTATCACTTTTATTTCAAAGGTGCTTTTAGGGTTCACTTGAACTTTAGATGTTTTGATGTTCTGACCTAATTTGGAGGTTGGTTGACCCAAGGGGTCAACTTTACCTGACCTGTCCAAAAGATGGCAGAATGATTCTAGGCTTAGGACCTAGAGACCACCCTGATTTGACTCCCAGTTTATTAGGTCCAAGATTTTTTTAAGGTTCAAGCGATTTTAGAGCTCAATTTTTTTAGGGTTTGTCTTGTTTTGATCTCTTCAATCAAGGGCTTGGGTAGCACACTGATGCGATAGGGTTGATTTCCTTTTATACAGGCATGTGTGACTAGCACTCCAAAATCCTACTGTAGAAACCCTAATTTGGTTCTATTTCCAATTCTCTTTTTCACAAAAGTTCTCTTTGGACTTAAAAGCAAGAAATGTGTTGTCCGCAGAGATTAAGCGTGATTTCTTTTAGGCGCAGGAATTTGTGGGATAGGATCTCTAAAAACATCGCTTCCACTTCAATAAGTTTTTTTTCTTTTTTAAATTTTCGTAAAATCAGGAAATCTTTGCCTTAAATATGGTAGTTACTATAAAAAGAAGGCAATTGATTCCTAAATTAATTGCTTCCTTTTGCCTTTCAAGGATTAGGGGATGGTTTAAGAAAGAAAAGAGATTACCTGCCCTGGAGTAGTTGACTTGCGGGAGGGATCTACTCATGAAATACCTGCAAGATCACAACAAAGCAGAAGAGGGCAAGTTAGTGTTCAATATGATCAAAAAAGAATGCAGAGATTAGTGACAAATTGCGCGTTGCTCCCCAGCAACGGCGCCAAAATGTTTACGAAGCTCGATCGTGTTCTAACAGTCAGTTGCATTGTAGCATAGGTGACTAAGCGTTGTCATAAAAATTTATTATTCGAAAACCTAAGTATCCGAGGTCGAACACAGGGAGCAAATGGAATTTCTTCACTAATCTCGATAATGTAATTAAACACTTAGAATTACTCAAAACTTAATTCAATATAAATGCAAGAGTTTAAAAGTCAATTGTGGAAAAAATAAAAGAGTTGGACGTCTGATCAGACGTCTTAAATGATGGCCTCTTTATTCTTCTCCTTGCAACTCTCTTCTTCTTCTTCCTTCTCTCTCTCTTCTTCACAGTGCTTCTCTGCCTTGCTCTTCTCTTTTCCTTTCTTCTCTTTCTATTTCTGCTTCAGTTGCTTCTCTTCTGCCTTCTCTTATTTGCTTTCTTCCTTCTCTTCTTCCTCTCTGGGCCTTCTTCTTTCTTTCCTTCTCTTTCTTAGCTTCCTTCACTCTGCTTCCCTTGGCTTCAACCTTTCTTCTTCTTTTTCTTCCCTTGCTGGGGCTAAGTCCTCCTTCCATTCCTTCTCTTGCTGCGCTTCTTCCTCCCTTAGCTTCCCTTGATGTTCTCTTCTCTTTGGTTTCTTTCCTTCTTCCCTACACACAGAACACCGAAGAGCAAAACCTACCCTTCTACCCACACCCGCATCTCTCTCTCTATAAATCACTCTTCGGTACGCTCTCCCAGAGCCGGGTTATCGGGTCGGGTCGCATGCCTGGGTCCAGGCGCACCGGCATGGGTGTGGTGCACGAGGAGTGCACGGAGGGGTTAATCGGATCCGGGTGCGAGGTCTGCGGGGGAGAATGTCGCGAACGAGGCGTGATAGGTGAGGGACCTCACCCCATGTGTGTCTCAAGGAGAAGAGAGTAAAACACAAATTCAATTTATTGCACACGCTGCACTCAAACGTTCATGAGGTGGGACTAATGTCTCACCAACTTTTGCATGCACCTGCAGGAGGATGACTTCTTCCAATTGCTGTAACTGGAGGCCTCGCCAAACCAATTGCCCTGCTGTCTGAGTTCGCGCACACGTCTGCTTCCTCTGGGACCTAACACCTGGAGCGCGCAGCCTGGGATGAAGCTCGCGACCTTCTCGAGCCGTCGCTAATGGCGGCAAGTGGTGAAAATCTGTCACACACAATCACGGCCTTGCGGCCCCATTAAAATACATGGGAAGCTTCACTGTGCGAAGGCGAAGATGGGATAGTAGGTGGCAGGCCACGGGGTGACCTAGGCGTGCGTGCCTAGGTCGCTCTGTGGCCGGGTTTATGGGTTAGGTCGGGGGGTGTTTATGGTGGTGTTGGCAACCGATGGATGGGTGGAAGATGTTTAGTGGTCAATGGCAAAGGTTGTGAGGTTGGTGGCGAGACATGTGGAGGTGTGGAGTGACGGATGCATCTCGCCGGAGGTTGGCCAGAGATGGGGAAGATGGCGGTGGACAGTGGCAGTCCAGGGGTAATTTGTGAAATAGATTGAGGGGAATTGAAGATGGGAGAGATACGAGTGATTCTAACCTAACTAAGTGGACGAAGGGGGAGAGAGGGCGACTGGCAGTACCTGCTGTCATCGAAGAAGAAGGTATCCAGTGGAAGGAGACGACGGTGACGACGGGGCTACAGATGCTCGCGCGGGTGTTGCGTAATGTGGAGGAAGATGGTGAGGACAGCTCTGCCACTGGTATTGTGGCAAAGCGACGAGAAAGAGGAGGGCGGCTCGTTGGAGCTCGCTGGACTACTTGGCCAGAGGAGAAGAGGGTGAAATTGGGGTGGATCTCTGGCCAAGTCGAGCTGAAGAGATGCGGTCGGGGTTGAGGATCCTTTTATAGGTGCTGGCAGGGGTTCCTGTGCTTGAAAGACAAGCTTCCAAGCGCGCGAATCCTCGCTGGAGATGGAATCAGTTAGAGATCAAAATCTCTCATGCATTCACACGAGAGATTGGGTGCAAATCAGAGATTAGGATCGAGCTCAGATGGAAGGGAATCCCTCAAAGAATCTCCATTCCAAATCTGGGAGATCTCTGAGGAATCAGGTACTCCCCCTCCATTCCTCGCTGGAGTAGGATTTCTCCCCTTTAATGGTGGAGGGACCTATTTGTAAGAGTGGTGAGGAAGTTAGGGGTTCTGTGTAATGATTTTCAAAAGATAGGGACCAAAATGTAATTGGGTGTACTATTTTGCAAAGTAGGTCAAGATGACTTCCCCTTAGGTCCAAATTTTGGTACAAACATAATTTGGACCTAAGGAATAAAATGGTGAAGTTGGATTTTAGGTTTGACCACGTTTGACTGGATATTTTGCACAAAAACCCAAATTAGGTCAATTAATGAGTTAGGACCCCAATCTAGGTCAAAATAGGTTCCAAAGGTCAATTTGAAGGTTATAAATCCTAGGGGATATTTTTCCATGAATTTTAGAGGGTTTACTTGATTTTTAACCTAACTAGAACCTCGTTGAATTAAGCAGATCTATTTTAGGGTTACAGAATGCCATTTAATTCCTAAACTGCACATTAACCCATTTCTGATTGAACCAACCCACTTTTTATCTTATTCAGATCATTTGACATATGTTTTGCCTCTGAGAAGTCCCATTTATGTATTGCAATGGTAAAATTACAGTTTTAACCTTTATTTCATGGTTTCTTCTCAGAACACTTATTCCTTGAATTAAGCCCTTCTCCATGTTATGTAGGAGCTCTTATTCTCTTTCTTAGGTCAAAATGAGCTAGTTAGGGCTCATGATGAGGCTCTCATCACAAGTCAAGGATACCAAACCTTATACAATATTTTTCTATGATTTTTAGAAAGTTTAGATGAATTTTATCCTGACCAGAACCTCAATTAATTAAGTAGGTCAGAAATTAGGGTTTTGGGTGTCCATTAATTCTCAAAAAGCGCGAAAACACATTTTTGTCTATATGAACCCTCTTATTAGACATTAATGATCATTTGACCTTAGTTTAATCCCTAGGAAACCCCATGATTGTTCTGCATTTATGATCTTCTGTTAAAACTACAGATTTAACCCTGTTTTAATGCATTCTTCTTAGAAAGGATATGCAATGAATTACGACTTTCCGGTGGTTATGTAGGAGCATTTGTCAATTGCTTGTGACTAATTAAAGCTAGTTATAACTGATGATGACATTATCATCACCAACCAGCTGACTTTAGGATGTGCCTGCAACTGAGAGAAGGGTTGTTGAGATACCTCCTCAAGTTGCCTATTTAGAGTTTTGTTGCTCTAATACTCCACAATCTTCTCTGCAAACCACTAATCAATCTCCGACCACAACTTTTCCAACAAAGTGTCAAACATCTGACAAACTACCTCGAACTCCTCTGGAGACATTGGAGTCGATGAAGGATCGGAGTAGGGCTCAGACACCACTTCATAGCTACAACCTGCTAACCATGATCAGGATTGAGCTCATGTAATTGCCAGCTCGAATTAATCAGAGAGGAAATGGTGCTCTAATCAATCCAACTAAAATAACGGAAAGAAAAGAATAGAAGGGAAGAGAATCAACATAAAGGGAATTCTAGGAGATCCATTTATAGGGCTCCCTTCCCATTATTTGTATTTATAGGGCTACAACAACCTCCAATGAGCTAACATCCAACTACCAGTAACTAACATTTGGAATTTGACAATTCTGCCCTAATTATTTGATTACATCATAATGCTAACACAGGATCTGTGCATGCTCGGAAAGGTGGAATAATTTGTGCAATCACCGATCTTACAAAGTATTGTGCAACTAATCCATGGGTTTAGAAGACCCTCTGTGCTTGAGAAGATAGAAAGAAAATAGGGGAAGGTAGGGTTGGTGATTTTGCAAGTAGGGTTAACTATGATAAATAATTTAATATGTTATAAATAGAGAACTGAGTTAATATTTCTTGTAAATCATGCCGCACCATGGAATGGAACTATTCGTGTACCATTCATCTATCCTTGCCATGTCACCTAATTGATGACTTTAATCCTCAACCAAACGTTTGTTACAAGTTTTGATATTGTATGTGGACTTAAATTAGCGGTTTCAAGTATTTAAAAAAAAAATCTCAACTAATGGACAAAAGATTTTCTACATCAGAGCTTACAACAGTTGATGGTTGGCCCCATTATGTCAATGTAGTTGACATTCTATTTTGCTAATTGATTAATAGTTGAAAAGTATAGAGAAGTTCAACCAACTGGATTAATGAAAACACTCCAGATCAAATTCATCTTTTATCGTAAGAACAAATTAATGCCCAAGGCAATTAGATCATGAAACATTCTTTTTCTTTTTAGGTGGTTCGGTTGTTGATTTCGAAGCCATTTAGATTGCATTGAATTAGGACTTTGGAGTAGTCCCATATTTCTTATCTGATATCCAACCATATATCCTATTTGTTTGTAGAAGGTGGTTGATAGGAAAAAAGTGAATCTTTGTAAGGATTCAATGAATGAATTCTATCTAGAAAAAATAGGATCGATGGGAATATAAGAATTTAAATAATGCCTTAGCAAGATTAATTACTGCACATTTCCTTATTGTCACCTTGTAGGTGACCCTATTGTAGCGTTATGATCTCTAAACCTAAATCATGAATGTGAATAAGATCAGTTCAACATCCATGGATACATACTTGTCTACGATATGCCACATTAATCCAGTGGCCAATGGCAACAAATTAATTTGACCAAATTCATGGAAACTAAAATCTCTGATGGCATCGATCCTCCTCTTGGCATGGGTGGGTACTACTACCCCAGTACTGTCATGGCCAAAAGCCAGATCCCTAGAATCTAAACCAAAACTTGAAAAGCTAATCACAAATAGATAGACATCTTGCATACCTATTTACCAACGCAAAACGTGGTCAAAACACTGGTATTAACTTGATTGCCGTGGCATGTGCAAAAAAAAAAACTTGATTGCCGTGGCATCATGTTATATATGTTACCTCTTGAAACTGCTATGGACGGCACTTGCGACATCAAAAGTGCATAACTGCCCAACTTTTTGTCCTGGTACGAAGAGGGTGTGATCGAGACAAGGGACTACCATTGTCAAGAACCTCAAGTGGGTAGTTTACCTATAAAGTGGAATCAAATATTGTTCACATCACAAATTAGAGCCATCAGATATAGCTGATGCTGCTACTTTTTTACTTGATATATCTCGAAGAATTTTCTTAACTAGGGTAATTATGGATAAAAATTCCTTAATTACCATCCTGGGGATTAAAAAACCATGGATACTGGGTGAAACTCGCTTCTAGCAGAGGCGAGTTTGGGTTCTTAACCTTCAGACGATTCCTCACCTCTAGTAAAGGCATGTTCCACTTGCCTCAACAGTTCAAGTGGCGACTTTGGCACCACCTAATACCCTTCGCCCTCCCCTCCCCTCCCTCTTCCCCTGCCAATTCAAACAAGAATTGTGCTCCTCTTGATCCAGTTGCCACTGGTGCTTCTTTTCCAACCCTCACCACTGTTGTTCTCCTCCTACACCGTCGATGCTACTGTGCCCCTCACCACTACTCCTCTGCGGCTCGTTGCCTCAGCTTCTCCTATTGCTGCTGGTGCTACAACCTCATCGACTCTCCCCTCACCACTCCAAATTGGTTCTCCCTCTTCCCCCCCCCTCCTTTTTTTTTTGTTTCTTCATGTTATATTATTTTTAATTTTGTTAGAGTTTAGGGTTTACTTTATAATTATAGAATTAGAATTAGAAAACATTTTAGGGTAAATTTTGTCTTGGTTTAAGACGAATGAGATAGAATGAATGTATCAATGGTTGAATGTGACATGTATATTAATATGTTATAAGTAGGGATTTGTTACAACATCACTTGTAAATCACTTTTATTGTACGTACACTCTTCATATGAATATGTCAAGTCATAATAAACCCTTAAAGTTTTAGGTATCTACTTCAATGCTTTGGTTCATAATTAAGAGGTGTAATCCATAGATTATTATTTTGTCCATACGTGTTGTCATTTCATCTCATTGATTTTACAACTTGTCCAGGCTAATTGGAATGGCAAAATTTGTGTTATGTTTGGTATATTTTGGGGGTTCTATCATCCGAACTGGAAATAGAGTGCATTATGACAAGGATCCACATAAGAGGATTATCATATATACGAATTGGAGGTTCGAGCAATTATTCGATAGGATTTGTAGGAGTTTGGGAATTGATCGTCAGAATCATGGAGTTAAGATCTTTCATCGCTTTCCCATTTAGGAGAGACTGATTATTGTTTGACTATTGTGGGGGATGATGATGATTTAGAATCTATGATGGATTAGGCGATTCATGCCTGGAGAAGCGAGATTTTACTGAACTTTACATTGAGATCAAAGGTAAGGGTGGACGTACACCTCAACCATACAATGCTCCTACAGAATGATCAGCTCAGCCACCTCCATTGAAACCACCTCACATACCTCAGCGGCATGACTCTCCTTAAGAAATGCTTGTCGAGCCAGGAGATGTTCACAATGAAACTGCTATGGGTGATATACCCCTTGATAGCCAGTTCAAGTATATTGAAGTAAAGCATATAGTTGCACAAAATAAAGGCAGGGTAAGGCACATATCTCAAGTTGTTGACAACATGTGTGCCTCACAACATGAGAATGACACAAATGAAGACAACCTAAATGAGAGAGAGAACATTCAAGAAAATGCTCCTTCTCATGTCTCAACTTGTAACAGGAGGGTGCAACAGTTTCCTTTAGGTTCTGACAGCAGGCATGATAGCAATCAGTTGCCCAACAATAGAGCGGTAGCATTTTATGGCGATTTGTCTACTCTTGAAACAAAAGATGTCTTTTGTTTGTCGCGCTTTTGTGCGGTTTGTTAAAAGATAATATCGCGTTGTAATATAGCCGCTAAAGCGTTCAAAACAAATAAAGATTTTTATTACTCGAAAACCGGAGTATCCGAGGTCGAACACAGGGAGCAATCTCAGTACTTTGTAAAACCCAAGAATACAACTGTTACATGCAAATATAATTGATTCAAAGAGTTTTTAGAAAAAGTAGAATTAGACGTCTGATTTATGTATCAGACGTCTTAAATGTGATCTTTCTTTCTTTCTTCCTTCTTCTCCTTTCTGCTTCTGTATCTTTCCTTCTGCTTTGCCTTTCTGATCTCTTTGCAATCTTCCCTTGTCCTTCTTCTTCTTCTCTGCGAAGACTTCTAATCTTTCTGCTTTCCTTCTCCTGCGAAGGCTTCTTTCTTCTTCTGTCTTCTTCTTTGGCTTGCTTTTCCTTCTTCTGCAGCGGCCAAGTCCTTCTCCTGCGATCAGCCTGCCTGCACAGGAGCAAAACCTAACCCTTCTCCCTCTACCCGCGCGTCTCTCTCTCTCAAGCAATTCACTCGGAGCTGCTCTCCCAGAGCCACAGGCATTAATCGGGTCGGATCGTACCTGGGACCAGGCGCACCTGAAGGTGGTGTGATGCACGAGGAGTGCGTAGGTCTAGGTCGGGTCGGATCCGCCAAGTCCGCGTGGTCAGGTCGCGGACGAGGCGGGTGTGGGGTCAGTGAGGGACCTCACCCCTGTGCTTACTGAGGCGATAAAGCTATATCACAAAAACTCTTTATACCATACCTGTGCCTTGAGATTCCACGATGTGGGACTAATGGTTTCGTCCTTCCCTCACGCGCGCCCGCAAACTCTCGTGTGCAATTGCCCACGCTGAAGGCCCTGCTGGTGCTCCTTGCTGAACTCAGTCACCTCGCGACACTTGCGAGAGCCTGCTGCACCTGCCGCCTGGGAAGCCTTACGCCTGCTGCTGCTCCAAGCTTCCTGCTGCTTCGGCTGTTAATGGCGGCCGGGGCGTTCACCTGAGATTCCACAGAACGGCCTATTGGCCCAATCAGAATAGCTGGAAACCTTCGCCGTAGCACGGCGAAGGCGGTGGGTGATGCTGCAGGTTGTCGGTCGGCCTAGGCGTGTGCGCCTAGGTCAACCTGTGGTCGGAGATGGTGGGTTGTTCGGGGGTGGTTATGGAGGTCTGGAGTGGCAGTTGTGGGGTGGAGCGAGTTCCTGGTGGTGAGGTGGAGCTCCCGAGGTGGTTGGCGAGTCGTGTGGAGTGGCGGAGTGGTGTGGGCGGCTCGCCGGAGTGCGGTCGGAGGCGAGGAAGATGAAGGCGGTTAGGTACTGTCGAGGGGTAATCAAGTAAAATAGTTGGGGGAAAAGAGAGAGGAGAGGGTGGAGAACGTATCTGGGGTTGTCTGGAGGGAAGGGAGGCGGCGGAGAGGACGGCTCGTAACTGCCGTCGTCGGGGAAGAAAGACCCTGAGGGAGGAAGCGGCGACGAAGACGAGGTCAGAAGCGCGCGCGCGGGGTACAGCGCGACGCGGGAGGAAGCGGCGGAGAGGACTCTGCTGCTGGTATGGCAGCAGAGCGACAAGAAGGAGGGAAGGAGGTCGCCGGAGCTTGTGGGTCGTTTGGCCGGAGATGGGAGAGGGAGGAATTTGGAAGGGATCTCCGTCAAAATCAAGCTTAGCCTCTTCGGCCGGAGTTGTGGGTTCTTATATAGGCGCTGGATTGGGTGTGCAGGGCGTGAAGGGCACGTAATTGCCTGAGGTTGGTCGCCGGAGATGGAAAGGAGTTAGGATACCCAAATCTCTCGTACGTTCGCACGAGAGATTGGGTTCACACCAGCGATTGTAATTGACTTTATAAGGAAGGGAATTCCTCAGAGAATCCTCCTTCCATTTCTGGGAGGGAATCTCTGAGGGATTAGAGAGCAATCCCTCTCCGAACCTCGCCGGAGCTCGGTTCTGCCCTAGCAATGGCGGCAGGACCGGTTTGCAAAGGAGGCGAAGAACCTAGGGGGTTCTCTGCAACGGTATTCAAAAGATAGGGACCAATTTGTGATTTGGGTGTACTAAATTGCAAAGTAGGTCAAGATGACCTCTCCTTAGGTCCAAATTTTGGTACAAACCTAATTTGGACCTAAGGAATCCAATGGCGAAGTTAGATTTCAGGTTTGACCTCGTTTGACTAGACATTTTGCGTAAAAACCCAAATTAGGTTAATTGAAGAGCTAGGACCCTAATCTAGGTCAAACTAGGTTCCAAAGGCCAAATTAAGTGTTCTAAACCCTAGAGTATGTTTTTCCATGATTTGTAGAGGGTTTACTTGCTTTTTGTTCTGACCGGAACCTTGTTAATTTAAGTGGGTCTGTTTTAGGGTTACCAAGTGTCATTTAGTTCTTAGATTGCACATGAACCCATTTCTGATTGACTCAACCCACTTTTTATCTCATTTATACCATTTGACCTCTGTTTTGCCTCTGAGAAATCCCGTTTATGTACTGCAATGGTAAAATTACAGTTTTAACCTTTATTTCATGTTTTCTTCTCAGAGCACTTGTTCCTTCAGTTAGGCCTTCCTCTAGGTTATGTAGGAGCTTTTATCTTCTTTATTGGGTCAAAATGAGCTAGTTATGGCTCATGATGAGGCTCTCATCATCTTTAATGAATGCTCTCGAACTAGAATGAGTAATACAAATACACAGGTAGTGAAGGGAATGACATATAGAACCAAGCATGACTTAGTGCTTGCTATAAAAAAAATTCACATTGATAACCATGTGAATGTTGAAGTTCGAGAATCAGATAGATATGTATGGTTAGTGATATGTTCACATATATCTGAAGGATGCACATAAAGATTGCATAGTTATTTCAGAACTTTTGATCAACAATGAGTATTAAGCACTTTACGTGGTCAGCACAATTGTGCCCATATCCAAGATAATGAAGATCATCCACAACTTGATTGTAATTTCATAGGACGGTACGTAATGGGTTATGTGAAACATTCGCCTATGATTAAGGTGAATTTCTTACTGGAAGTAATTAATGAAAAATTAAGTATACAATCACTAGGAGAAGAGTGTCAAATGCAAAGCGGAAAGCCATCGAGTTCCCTGCCGCCTTGAAGATTACACCAAGAGCTCCCTTAAAAAGAAAGCCTGAAGATTCAAACTTAAGAGAGGAGACCTCAGAGGTTGGGAGTCATGCTCCACCATCATGTACAGCAGCTCCAAATTTCAATGAATCAAAAGTTGTGGATATATGATATGTCTACTTTAGGAGACATTAATTGGGCCTAGGAACAATCAATTCTAAGATTAATTGGGACTTCTAGTATACAATACACTGGAAAATCAATAGAATCATGATTTAGTATTCCTGCATAATTCTTTGATGCATTGCATGTTGCATATAATTAAGTACACTTATTGCAGAAGATAATTTGAAATCACATCTTACAGGTAACATTAAAATTATGAGAGATTTTGTTGAGAAACAATCAATGAAGGAATCTTACTAAAAGAAGAAACATAAGAGAGGACTCATCAATTTCTAAAAATACAAATCTAGTGGGATCTCTCTTTCTAATGATTTCCCCTTTCCTTGATTAACCTCTCTCTTTCCTTTTTTGTTCTCATGAAATCACGCTCTTATTCTCTCTCTGATTTCTCTCTTTATAACAGGGGAGTGACAGGATAGGGGGAAAGCACCATCTCCTCCCCCACGGGTAACCAACAGAGAGGCATCTTCTTCTTACAAACAGAGGGAGAACTCCCTCTTAGATGAACCCTCTCCTTCACCATTGTGTGCCACCATCAGAACCACCACCGCAATAGCACATAATGACAACGTGTGGCGACCCCCCCCATCGTGACCTCCTCGCACAGCACTCGATTATTATCAAACTGACTGCAATCTGTTTCTGTCCGTGAGGATCCCACCAGAGCGCCTTCTACTTCTAATAGGCCATGAACTAGATCAGAATCACCCTCACCTTCGCGCCTTCCTCTCACGCACACGTAGCAACAAGCCACCGCGCCCCCTGCACCTCCTGCCTTACTCCACACCAGCAACTCCCTCATCCTCGACCCTCTATCCGATAATAAAGCCTCACCATTCACCCTCTACAGCAAACCACCACCGGCATCATCAACTTCAGACCACGACAATCGCCTGCGTGCACGCCTCGCGTGCACGTGCGCACCCAAGCCCACCAACACCTCGGCACAACTACACGCAACCATCGCGAACCTCATGCATAGCCTACCTCATGGCCAGTAAGCCAACGCCCGGCCTCCTATTCTTCTTCCTTTTCTCAACCGACAGAGACGAAAGAACCCAACACCACCAAAACATAGCCACCATCTTCAACCATGAAGCTTCGCTCCATCGCCTCCACCGGACTCACCGCACCCTCATGAGCACAGCCATGCCCTCAAAATCACCAATGACAGACCGCACAACTGCCGGCGGAGCTCCATGTCGCTAGCCAACCTTCCCGCTAACCGATCGTCGTCGGCCACCATTCTCCTAGACACAACCTCTGACACGACACTCTCGACAACACCGACCTCCTCTGAGCTCCATGCAACCCGCCATCACCTCCTAGCCGATGATCACAAGGAGGGGTTTGATTTCTATTTACATTTGAGTGCAATTGAGCAAGATGTGGTATTTTGATTTTTAATATTTTATTGCTGGATATTTTGTAATGAAGTCCTCCCTCATTTACCTAAATGCATTATTAGCATATGTGAATGCTATAAGTCTCATTTGAAAGAAGTTTTGGTGTCGATTCTTCGCAATTTTAATTGTGAACTTTTGCGGAAGAGTCTAGCAAGTTCTGATAGGCCCCTTGCTGGAGTTGCCGGGCAGGCAGCAGACGTAATAGATTCACCTGTTTATTTCTTATTATTCTGAGATGCACATTTATCTGACTATTCTCTATTTTTTCTGTGCAAGAAATATGACAAGATGATAGGCGCAGCAGAGCAACAACGTTGATCTCGAGCGACACCCACACACGTAGAGAGGACACGAAGAGAAGAAGACCTAGATCCCTCTTTCACAAGGGGATTCTCCATCGTCGAGTTTATTTCATTTAAGTCTTCTCACCCTTGTAGCAATTGGGACTAATTTTTGGGGGTCTGTCCCCACTTTCTTTAGCAGCTAGGGTTATTTCTGTGTGTGTAAGTGATTCAGTTTCTATCTGCTTGCCCTAAAAAGAAAATCCAAAAATATCAAGCTACCTGTTTAGGAGTTGCATACCCTTAGGTGCGCGCATTTAGGGGTGATTAAGCAGCATATTAGATCTCTTTCCTTGCATTGCATACATATCTGCACAAAGATTGCTGGAATTAGGTATATCATTCTATCTTTTCATCCAACTCCTGTTCACACATTGTATGTGGATTAAATCTCAAGACCACCAAAATTGATTGAATTGACCTAATTCAATGGTCACCTAACTGAAATTGGGATTGCTAATCAAATTCGACCTTAAAATCAAAATCGCATTTGATCTGATTAAAAGGGACTTGTATGCGATTCTTCTCAAAATCAAAACTGATTTGCGATGTGATGCACACTTCTGACACTAAGCACGCACATTAAGCACTGCATTAGGTCTCAGTCCCTTAAGGCTATAGGCACTAACCTCTTTATCGGTGCAGACCCTTTATTTCACTTTGTGGTAGTGGTACTATCTTTTGACCAAGCATTTTGGTACCTCAAGAAGTGGGACACCCCCTAAAGGAACAAAAGCATAGTTAAGAGGCATCGCTTATGCATCGCCTCAAAGGAAGGGTTCACCCTACTTGCATCCCTTAGTTCTGTCCTTCAAGTAACTTCTCACTTAATCACCTGAGAGTATCATTGAAGCAAGGTATAGGTCTTAGGGCACTCGAAGGTTGGCTTAGGTTGTGTAACTACATTGAATAACTTGTTTAGCTATCTATATCAACCAATTCTACCTCTGCCCCTCAAAACAGAGTAGATCAGGATCACAAATTGCCACTCCCTCTTATACCACTTACGTGGGAACAGAGGGATATCGCCTTGACTCTTTTTTGACCGATCTGTTGAGTAGGGGTTTCACTTACTCAATTGACAAGAACTTGAATTGTGATTGGTAGATATTGTATGCTTGGGAGATGCTCTCTTGAGGGTAGTTTAGTGTTTGATCCTGAGCTCGAGAGAATCCTTGGGAGAGCCCACCAAAGAGAAAAGAGAGAAGAAGTGGCTGATCAAGGAGCAAATCAACAAAGGACCCTGAGGGACTACATTCCAACCAACCAATCCGCTCGAGCACTAAGACAACTGACAGGGAATAATCTATTTGAGATCAAGAGCAATACCATATCTTTGTTGCCTCCTTTTATGGTACTACTAGGGAGGACCCCTATCAACATCTAGAGGAAATCACCGAAGGCTGCTCCATGGTAAAACTTCATAACTTTACTGATGAAGCTCTGATGAGGACCCTCTTTCCCTTCTCCCTTAAGGACAAGGCAAAACACTGGTATCACACCTTGGATGGAAGGGTGAATGATTGGAATGCCCTTAAGGGAGAATTTTTGAAAAAATACTTCCCGATGAGCAAACCAACCACTTCAGAAGGGAGATCATGGGTTTTACTCAATTAGATGGGGAACAATTCCATAAGACTTGGAAGTGCTTCAATGATCTGATTTGATTATGCCCCCATCATCAAGTGCCCAAATGGCAATTGGTAGAGAGGTTTTATACTGGACTATCTGATAGACATAGGCAAACAATGAATGTTGCTTGTGTTGGAACCTTTCTTACCAAAATGAAGGATGAGGCCTGGGCATTATTTGAGTCATTAAGTGACAATTCTATCCACTTGACCTCAGCCTATCAGAATAGAAAACCTTCCATCCTCCAGAAGAAAGCAGAAGCTAGTGAAGACAGGGCTACTCAGAATTTAGCCTTCCAAATCCAATTGTTGAACCAGAACTTTGAAAGACTCATGACAAACCCTGACACGTTCCTGCAATAAGCTTCCCAGGTCCACGCTCTTTCTGAAAGCTCCATTTTCCAAAGCACTATTCATGCCACTGTTGAGTGCCATTTGGCTAATCAATTCTCCAATTTAGTGTAGGCAAACCTAAATGGTGCCCAAGGGTATCGTCCACCTCCTAAGAACAACCCTTTTGGAAACACCTACAATCTTGGGTGGAGGAACCATCCCAATTTCTCATGGAAGCAAGGAGATGCTTCCAACTCGAGGAATTCAAGAGCCCAACCCACCCAACCTGTTCAGGCACAATAATTCCAACCTCCTCCTCAGCCCAACAATTCTTAGATGGATGATCTGACAGCTATAATGAATTCCATGCAAGAAAATCAAAGTATGATCATTCAATCTCAGAATAAGGCAATCCAAAAAATGCAATCTCAAATTGGCCATCTTGTTGAAGCTGTTAGACAGCGTGATCGTAGAAAGTTACCCAGCTCATCTGAAGAGAATCCTAGGGGTAAAGGAGATGATAACGTCTTCATCAGCCATATCTAGCTTTCATTAGTCATAATATATTGATAAATGCTCCTACATAACCGTCAAAGAGCCATAACTCACTGCATATCCATTCTGAGAGATGCATTAAAATAAGGGTAAAACTACAGTTTTAACAGAATATCCTAAATGCAGAGCAATCACAGGGTTTCCTAGGAGTTAAATGAAGGTAAAATTTTCATAAATGTTTAATAAGTGGGTTCATACAGAAAGAAACGGGTTTTCACACGTTTTAAGAGTTAAACAAAATTTGAAATCCTAAAAACAGACCCGCTTAAATAACTAAGGCTCTGTCCAGGATAAAATTCATCTAAACCTTCTAAAAAGTAAAGAAAAATATTCTATAAGATTAGGTATGTTTGATTTGACCATTGGAACCCAATTTGACCAAAAATAGAGTCTCAGACAGACAGTTGCCCTAATTTGGGTTTCTCCACAAATTACCCAGTAAAACTTAATCAAAACCTAAATCTGACTTCACCATCAGATTTCTTAGGTCCAAATTAGGTTTGTACCAAAATTTAGGCCCAATAAGAGATCATCTTGACCTAGTTTGTACTTTAATCTTATTCTAACTCCTCTTACAAAGAGAACCTCAGCTTTTGAAATCTTTGCAGAAACCCTCCTAAATTCATCATCTTCTTCACAAATAGGTCCACAACGCCTTCAGACTCCTAAACCCAACTCCGACGACCTTCAATCAAGGAGTTCTTCCTGATTTCTCATCCAATCTCTTCCAAATTTGGAAGGGAGACTCCTGAGAGATTTCCCTACAATCTGAGCCGCATCTTGGGCTCTAATTCCTATTTAAAACCTAATGCAAATCATTTAAAGGAGTGGGTCTCCTATTTCAAGAAACTTTGAAGCTTCCAAGCTTGGTCTCTAAGCTTGGAAAGCTCTCTTGAGGCCTATTTAAGGACCCAGGTCGCATGGTCGTGCTCCTTAGCAAGGTTTAGGGCCAAAAACCTCTTCCTAACCCTACCTCCAGCCCCTCTTCGACTAAGCTCCGGCGGTCCTCCATCTCATTCATCCTACAGGTAGCCAATGGGCAAATTGGCCTACCCATCCTCTTCCTCGTCTTCCTCCGTGCCTCACTAGTCAAAGCGAGGGCCATCCTCGTTCCTCGCCGCCGTCCCTCTCAGGAGAATTTGTCTTACACGACATCGGCCAGCCAAAGCCGACGTCAATTCTATCCCCTTTAACCATTAGAGTAGGTTAGTTAGGTATATTTAGATCCTTAGGTTAATTCCCCATACTCAAAACCCAAAAAGAATCCCTTGACCAAAACGCATGCCATCATCTTCCTCTGCTCCGGCCACATCTCTGGCGAGGCTTTCCCATCACCTCACACCTCCAATCGCCTCCCCGACAATTCCACAACCTCTACCACATCACCACGACCAGAAACCCTCTCTTATCTCACCATTCCATCCACCCAAACCCTCCGTCGACCAACCCATCAACCGCACTCCATTTCCGACTTCGTCACACCTCTACACTCCACCAAACTCGACAAGACCACCACCAATGCACTCCACACCCTACGGCGAAGCTTTTAAGGTGTTTTAATTGGGCTGTGAGGCCGTATTGATTGTTTTAGGTATTATGCCGACACTCCGCCACCGCGCCATTATCGCTGATCTCGTTCTTCATGTTCTAGACCACGCACAACCTACATGCACCTTTCAAGCTATGCGGAAGAGCCTCAAGATCCTCTCCAGGTCCTTACTCGAAGGCCAAGCCCTCTGCAGCTGTTCCAATTAAATGTAGCACCACACTGCAGCCGCACGTGGAGAAGGAAGAGGGACTTTAGTCCCACATCGTGGGATTAGGAGCGAGTGAAGGCACATAAGTTGATATTGTCACATGAGCTTATCGCCTCAGAAACACATTGGGGGTGAGGTCCCCACTCACCCCCACTTAACCCAACCCACCTAATCCCTATCACTCCTCGACTGCGACCCCACACCTGTAGCCCTGGACCCGATTATGCGATCTGAATACCCGATAAGCCTGGTTTGAGAGAAAGAGAAGAGGAGAAAGGAAAGAGAGAGAGAGCAAGGGAGCGATGGGTTTTGCTCTCTAAAGTACCCAGTGCAACACTTAGCCGTGAGTTTCCCCTTTGTGCTGGGAAGGAAAGAAGAGAAGAGGAGAAGAGCCAAGAAAGAAGAAAAGAGAAGGCTTTGTAGAAGAGGGAAGAAGGAAGAAGAAGCTAAGAAGAACAGCAAAAGAAGAAGATCAGAAGAGAAAACACTGTAGCAGGTGACATTTAAGTCATCTAACTTGATACCCAGATGTCTGATCACTGTTCATTTATTTGACATTAATGAGTATTTGATATATATGTGCTTAGACTAATAATTGGTGATTCAAATCACCATTATTTTGCCTTAGCTATCTTTTTGTTCTTTTAAACTCTTGATATACTCATGTTATGCACTGAAGACTTATCTTGAGTAGATATCATTCATTGAATATCACTCCCGTGCTTCATTCATTGTGTTCATTTATATTTTAATCAAGATTCACCTGTGAATTCCTATTTACTCTCTGTATTCGACCTCAGACTTCATTTATAGATATTCGAGTTATAAATTTTATTTTTGACAAGCGATTTCGACTATGCTATAACGCAATGATTTTAAAACATCGATTTCATGCCCACGTCAACATTTTGACGCCATTGCCAAGGTGCAACACGCAATTCACCGCTATTCTTGTTTCTATCTAATTATATTTAAGCACTATCTTACCCTTGTTTGTTTCTTATGATTTTGCGAGGTACATCACGAGGCGATCTTCCATGCAAAACATCCACTCCGAGGATAGGTAATCTCTTTTCTTCCCTAATCTCCTAATCCTTGGATGAAAGAAAAGGAAAAAAAATCAATTAGGAATTACCTGCCTTATTTTCTTAGTAAATCATCATTTAAAAGGCAAGTTTTCCTGATTTACAAAAATTTCATATCTGATTGAAGCTTAGGGCGATTCTGTTTAGAAATTCCCTACCCTGATTGCATGTACCTTTTAGGGGCAACCCTTAATTTCTAAATCACTTTGGGCTAACACACTTTTTGCTTGAAGCCCAAGGTGAACATTTTGAGATCAAATTGGACTTGGAATAAAGCCAATTAGGGTTTTCAACATTAGGGTTTAAAGTGCTAGCTCACAGTTTGCCTGCATAAAAACAATAAACCCTCCCACATTTGTGTGCTATCCAAGCCCCTGCTTGAAAAGATCTAATCAAGAGGAACCCTAAAATCAGTCTCTAAGATTCACTTGAATCCTAAAATTGTGGACCTAATAACCTGAGAGTCAATTCAGGGTGATTCCAGGTCTTGACCTAGATTTCATTCTGCCATCTTTAGGGTAGGTCAGGTGAAGTTAACCTACATTGTAGGCTAGCCAACCTCCAAATTAGGTCACAAATCAAATCAACTTCTAATCAAGTGAAATTCAAGGCACAAATTAGGCTAAAATTGGTAGACTTAAGGTCTTAAGTATGTACATTCTAGACTATTTGGAATCGCAGTGACAATGAAGGTCGGGTAGGGGAAACCCTATAACCCATGGGGACACTTAAACATGTAGGGGTCTTTTCGGGGTTCTCCCTTCCTGGCTACCCAGGTATTTCTTGGGTGTGCAAATTTTTTATTCAGAGGTATCATCCGCCTTGAAACTATCTTCGTCATCCAAAAATCTTTGAGTGCCTTGATTAGGTCCAAATAATATCCAGTCCCTCATCTTTTCTCTAGAGCACATGCACAGCAAGGTCATTAGGTTTTTAACCTAAGTGACCACATTAAATCTTCTTGGGAATTTCTTTAAGATCTAATCAAGTTCCAATCTGATCCAGAGTTTGATTCTACATCTTCATTCCACCATCTGATTCAAAAATAGCAACTTGGCAATCTAGGAATACTATTTAGGAAACCTAAGTCCCAAATGAGTATGAAAGAAACGATGATTGAGGATGCTTATAGACACCACAAGGAATATTTTAAAAGGGACATTCAGGATAAATTTCAGAAAACAATGGACCACATCGCGAACTGTGTGGAGATAATATGGATATAAACGAACCACGGTTCAACACGGGATGATCTCCTAGTAGAACACAGTGAATTGGTGAAATTACACAACAACGATTGTCTGCAATGTTGGTCAAATCCTTTATTTCCAGAAGACCTCCAGAAATTTTTGGAAATACGGGGAGAATTGCTGAATAGCTTATATCGATCCATTGATTAAAAATATCCGTCAGAAATTAATAAAACATCTTGGAGTGATTCTAGTGATCAACATAATTTCCCAAATCCTAAGTTCAAGATCAAGGTTGTTGTGGACCCCCAACTTAAATGAATTCAGATTCAAATTTCATAACAATTGACATTCTTGATCTTGAGATGGGTTTAGGGGACCAAATTGTAGGTGTTCACAATTCCAAATCAGCCCTAGGGAACCAGGAAGCTGGTCCATCGAGCTTAGATTTCCCTAACACTTGTGATGATGAGCTTAAAACAAGACTTCTCGAGAATATAAATCCCGAGCCTTATCTTGTTAAGGTGATTCTTGAGAATGATTCTGACATCCCAATAAAGCCCAACCTAGATTCTAGTGATCCAATCCTTACCCTCAACCTAGAATCTGGATTCAAGCCTATTTGGGATAATTATGAGGCACAATGTGATGAGAATCAAATTTTAAATCTAGAATACAATTCAGGGCCTATATTTGATGATTACACCTCTCCAACCTCCTCAGAGACAAATTGATTTTTCGAAAGTCACACAAATCCATGATACAGAAATCGAGGAGTTGGAAGAGTTGGAAATCGAATGGGTCTACCCTAAGAGCCAAGAACCTGAGCCCATGCTTAATCAGGATACCTTTTTAAGCTTGGAATATGAAAATAGGTTAAATCCAAGTCAGGTTGTTGATTCTACACATCTTGATTCTCTCTATGGTGGAACTCCCGATCCAGAAAGAGATTCGGAAACTTATTTTCGCAAATTCTCCGATGATTTTGAATCCTACTCTAATTTCGAACAACCTTTGTTTCCTGACGACTCTGACTCTAAGGCCCCTAATCCCGAGATTATTGATTCAAAATCAAGCTCCACTGAGATGGAATCATTCCTTTTTTATCTTCAGGATTTAGAAACAGTAAGTGCCGAGAGTGTCTACAATACAGAGTTCGAATCTTTTCTTCACTTAGATTTTTATGATCCTATAAGCACTCTTCAGGCATTTACCTTTGAATTTGATGGCCATTATGAGGACTCTCTAGATGAACCTACTTTTGAAACCTTTCTAGAGGAGCCCTCAACACACATGGTTTTGAAAGAAATCACCTCTTCTACACCACATACAGAACCTTCCAGAATCTGAACCCAACCCCGACCCGCAACCGTAATCAACTTATTTTCTAATTCTCCTGTCAATGATCCTGTTGCATATGATTCTCCATCTTTTGATCGAGTTTCGGACATCGATCATACTACTAATCACGTCCCATCTTTCTTTGATCACTCTTGTAGGGTTCTTACCTCCTCCACGAACTCTTTTGCATTTGAGGATCCCTACTCTGATCAGGCTGATTCAACTTAACCAAACCCTAGATCTTCAATTTCACATCCATCTGAGCTTCAAAGCATCTGGTGGGCACCACATCTATTGATTCACATCCATCAACTCACCAGATTGGTTAGGTTTGGGTTGCATCATCAGCCTGTTGATCTGAACAAGCACCTAGTTGGACCAACTAGGCTATTGATCAAGGTGTTTGTTCTACAAAATTCATCTGATTTGACCACTCCTCTTCCATGACCACTTTCTACTTGGCTGAAGGCATTAAATTTAGCACTTAACGGGAGGCAACCCGTCATTCCAAAAATCCCAAGACCCTTTTGATTATCCTTTTGAGCTTCACATCTACTACACTTAGAGTTCAGTTTTAGAACAGCCGACTCCACCTTTGGTATTCGTATCAAAGCTTGAAATTGTCCACAACAATCATCCCAACTCGTTCACCTACCTTTTTGAACCTGTTCTAACCCATGAACCAAGCTGATTCCATACCCTCTGGTTTACAATGATGACATTGTAAAACTTACACATGGGTGAGTGTTAAAGTGCAAATACATAAAAATTCAAGTTTCTTAAGTGTTCTCACAAAAAAATTACTCATTCAAAAAATAAAAAAATTAAAAAAGAACAAAAAAATGGACAAATGGGAGGAAATTTTGTGAGGTTAATTGCATATCATTCTTGAGGAGGAAATTGGGGAGGTGTTTTAAATGTCAAAAAGGAGATACAATTTGAAACAAAAAAGTGATAGTCATTTGTAAACGATTATCGAAACTACTTAAGTTCTAGACCAACTCAAAAGAAAAAAATTATGTCCTAAAATAATAGAGAGACATGGAGATTAGTATGAGTGCTGATCTTAGGCTTCTTAGACTTGTTTTAGGCTTAAAAATTCAAGTATCCGTTAAGATCTGGATAATCCTCAAGAGGTTGAGGAAAACGCAAAGCTTATGTATTAAGTCTAAGGCCCAGGGATTATTCGGCCTCATTAACTGACCTATGATTTACGGGACTTGGTAACCTAAGCACCTTAATCAACACACAAGTCTGGTTCAATGCGCTTAATAATCAAAATCACACAAAAGCATTAATTATGTTCTGAACAAGCTACCTCGATTAGGAACAACTTATCAACATAAGTTGATTTGGACAAGTTCCCGACGCAGAGAGGCGGGAAATTCCCCTCGAAGATGCGCAATAACATACCATCTTCTCGGTGCTTATTTCCTAGGATATCTAAATATCCTACCCAGAGCATGTAAGCACCTTGTGCTGATTCAGGTGCCATGGGTGGGATTATCCTGAAATTTTGATCTCCAGGGCCTGAATTTAGCTACAGAATGCCATGGGTAGCACTACCTTGAAGTGTCAAAAGCCAGGGTTATGGAGACTGCCATGGGCAGTGCTATCTTGAAGCATCGAAAGCCAAGGCAGTGCTACCCATGGCAGTCTCCAGAACCCTGGCTTTTGACCGTATTTTTGAGCCAATCCGAAGCTAGAAATAAAGAAAAAAAAAGGCGAGAGAAAACTCTTCAAAAATGCAAAAAATTCTTCTATCCCACTCTCTTACAAAAACGCACTGCAAACTAAACCGGGACTAACCATGTTATAAGAACGGGTGCTTAAACCACTGGGTTCAACGAACCTTAGGATAGTTTCTGTGGGCCTTAGAAACCTTCACAGCAGACTAAGGTTAAAACTGGTCAGGTCTGGGTCTTGGTTGGTACTTGAGTACCTCTAGGCCTACTATTATCATTTTGACCTAATTTCTAAACAAAAGAAAGAATCAGGACTTTGAACATCAAAGCAAGGTCTAGAATCTGAGTTAATTCCATAAGATTTTGCTAAGGGACTAGCAAAAGTTAGGCATGGGGGTATGATGATGAGTCATCATCAGCCATATCTAGCTTTAATTAGTCATAATCAATTGATAAATGCTCCTACATAACCGCCAAAGAGCCATAACTCACTGCATATCCATTCTAAGAGAAATGCATTAAAATAAGGGTAAAACTACAGTTTTAACAAACTATCCTAAATGCAAAGTAATCACGGTGTTTCCCAGGGGTAAATGAAGGTCAAATGTTCATAAATGTCTAATAAGTGGGTTCATACAGAAAGAAATGGGTTTTCATGCATTTTGAGAGTTAAATGACATCTGAAACCCTAAAAATAGAATCGCTTAAATAACTGAGATTCTGGTCAGGATAAAATTCACCTAAATCTTCTAAAAATCATAGAAAAATATTCTATAAGGTTTGGTATGTTTGATTTGACCATTGGAACCCACTTTAACCTAAAATAGAGTCTTAAACATACAGTTGCCCTAATTTAGGTTTCTACATAAATTACCTAGGAAAACTTGGTCAAAACCTAAATCCAACTTCGCCATCATATTCCTTGGGTCTAAATTAGGTTTTTACCAAAATTTAGGCCCAATAAGAGATCATCTTGACCAAGTTTGCATTTTAATCCTATTCTGACTCTTTTTCTTACAAAGAGCCCCTCAACTTTTGAAATCTTTGCAAAAACCCCCTAAATTCATCATCTTCATAAATAGGTCCCCGCTACCTTCAGACTCCTAAACCCAACTCCAGTGACCTTCAATCAAGGAGTTCTCCCAGATTTCTCGCCCAATCTCTTCCAAATTTGAAAGGAAGACTCCTGAGAGATTTCCCTACAATCTAAGCCGCATCTTGGGCTCTAATTCCTATTCAAAACGTAATGCAAATTATTTGAAGGAGTGGGTCTCCTATTTTGCGAAGCTTCGAAGCTTCCAAGCTAGGTTTCCAAGCTTGGAAAGCTCTCTTGAGGCCTATTTAAAGACCCAGGTCGCATGGTCGTGCTCCTTAGCAAGGTTTAGGGCCAAAAACCTCTTCCTAACCCTACCTCCAGCCCCTCTTCGACTAAGCTCCGGCGGTCCTCCATCTCATTCATCCTACAGGTAGCCAATGGGCAAATTGGCCTACCCATCCTCTTCCTCGTCTTCCTCCGTGCCTCACTAGTCAAAGCGAGGGCCATCCTCGTTCCTCGCCGCCGTCCCTCTCAGGAGAATTTGTCTTACACGACGTCGGCCAGCCAAAGCCGACGTCAATTCTATCCCCTTTAACCATTAGAGTAGGTTAGTTAGGTATATTTAGATCCTTAGGTTAATTCCCCATACTCAAAACCCAAAAAGAATCCCTTGACCAAAACGCATGCCATCATCTTCCTCTGCTCCGGCCACATCTCTGGCGAGGCTTTCCCATCACCTCACACCTCCAATCGCCTCCCCGACAATTCCACAACCTCTGCCACATCACCACGACCAGAAACCCTCTCTTATCTCACCATTCCATCCACCCAAACCCTCCGTCGACCAACCCATCAACCGCACTCCATTTCCGACTTCGTCACACCTCTACACTCCACCAAACTCGACAAGACCACCACCAATGCACTCCACACCCTACGGCGAAGCTTTTAAGGTGTTTTAATTGGGTCGTGAGGCCGTATTGATTGTTTTAGGTATTATGCTGACACTCCGCCACCGCGCCATTATCGCTGATCTCGTTCTTCATGTTCTAGACCACGCACAACCTACATGCACCTTTCAAGCTATGCGGAAGAGCCTCAAGATCCTCTCCAGGTCCTTACTCGAAGGCCAAGCCCTCTGCAGCTGTTCCAATTAAATGTAGCACCACACTACAGCCGCACATGGAGAAGGAAGAGGGACTTTAGTCCCACATCGTGGGATTAGGAGCGAGTGAAGGCACATAAGTTTATATTGTCACATGAGCTTATCGCCTCAGAAACACATTGGGGGTGAGGTCCCAACTCACCCCCACTTAACCCAACCCACCTAATCCCTATCACTCCTCGACTGCGACCCCATGCCCATAGCCCTGGACCCGATTATGCGATCCGAATACCCGATAAGCCTGGTTTGAGAGAAAGAGAAGAGGAGAAAGGAAAGAGAGAGAGAGCAAGGGAGCGATGGGTTTTGCTCTCTAAAGTACCCAGTGCAACACTTAGCCGTGAGTTTCCCCTCTGTGCTGGGAAGGAAAGAAGAGAAGAGGAGAAGAGCCAAGAAAGAAGAAAAGAGAAGGCTTTGTAGAAGAGGGAAGAAGGAAGAAGAAGCTAAGAAGAACAGCAAAAGAAGAAGATCAGAAGAGAAAACACTGTAGCAGGTGACATTTAAGTCATCTAACTTGATACCCAGATGTCTGATCACTGTTCATTTATTTGACATTAATGAGTATTTGATATATATGTGCTTAGACTAATAATTGGTGATTCAAATCACCATTATTTTGCCTTAGCTATCTTTTTGTTCTTTTAAACTCTTGATATACTCATGTTATGCATTGAAGACTTATCTTGAGTAGATATCATTCATTGAATATCATTACTGTGCTTCATTCATTGTGTTCATTTATATTTTAATCAAGATTCACCTGTGAATTCCTATTTGCTCCATGTGTTCGACCTCGGACTTCATTTATAAATATTCGAGTTATAAAGTTTATTTTTTGACAAGCAATTTCGACTATGCTACAACGCAACGATTTTAAAACATCGATTTTGTGCCCACATCAACAAATGACCCTCCATAAGGGAGTATGCTAAGATTGTGATCGTTTTGAGGAGTGGAAAACAACTCTCCAAACCTGAACTCACTCCTACGGCCACCCCTCCTGCCAACCCGACAATCACTTACACGTCCACTGAGGAAGAGCCACTCAGCCCCTCCTTGCTTGAAATCACCCATCCAGAGGATGTTATCCCATTCCGCCCTTATCCCACCATGACAGCCCCTCCACCCAAAGGCCGAGAGTGCCCTTTCCTGAATGCTTATCCACCCCTAAAGCACCGATTGTTGGCTCATCTGGAGCCAAAGATAGGATGGAAGAAATGATAGAGACATTCAAGCAAGTTCACATTAACTTGCCTCTATTGGATGCTATCAAGCAAATCCGGGACCTATGCACGCAGAAAAAGAAGTTAAGGAAACAGGTCCAGGCTAAGATCATCCTGCCCAACCTAGTCAGCTCTGTCCAACAACAAGGTACACCCCCTAAGATGAAGGACCTAGGAGCCTCATATATTTCTGTGGTCATTGGAGACAAATGCATCAATGAGGCTCTCCTCAATCTGGGCGCAAGGGTTAATATATTACCAAGCTCGGTCTATGAGCTATTAGGAGGAGGTGAATTGAAGCCTAATCCGGTAATCCTCCAAGTAGCTGATAGATCGCTAAAGACACCATGCAGTCTCTTAAAAGATGTCCTGGTGAGAGTGGAAGACTTCTTCTTTCCCATTGACTTCTTAATATTGGACACTGACCCATTGTTAACTGCGCTTGACCGGGTTTTGAGTCACGTTGTAGTACAGTCGATCAAGCGTTATTAATAAATAAGAAGTTTTTATTAATCGAAAACCTAAGTATCCGAGGTCGAACATAGGAAGCAAATGTCATTTATTCACCAATCTCAATAAATGTAATTTGAACACTTAAATCTACTCAAAGTCTATTTCAAAATAGACTGCAGGAGATTATGAATTAAAATGTAGCAAAATAGAAGAGAAATTGAGAAGAGTTGGATAAAAAAGTTGATTTTTGGCTTGGCTCTCTCTTCAGCTTCCTCTTTCTTCTTTCCTTCTTCTCCTTCTTGGCTTTCCTTCTTTCTTCTTTTTTTCTGACTTCTCTTCTTCCTTGATTTCTTCTCTGACCTTGCCTTTTGCTTTCTTGGCCCTTGCCTTTCCTTCCTTAGCTCCTTTACTGCAGTGCCTTCTTCCTTTCCTTCTTCAGCTTCTGAGATCTTTTTTTCTTCAGCTTTCCTCTTTGGCCTCAGCTTCCTCTACCTTCTCCTTCTTCTCTGCCTTTGCTTCTTTTCTTCAACCGCACCTTCTCAACTACAGTCCATTCTTCTTCCTTGTCTTCTACCTAGATTTCTCCTTCCTTCTTCTTTCTTGGCCTCTAATTTCCTTCTCTCTTTCCTTCTTCAGCCGCGCTTCCTTTCCTCAGCTTTAGCCTCCAGTCCTTTTGCCTTTCCTCCTTAGCTTCTATATGGCTGCGCCTTCCTCTTCCTTTCTTCTTTTCCCTGCACACACACACGAGTGCAAAACCTACCCCCTACCCTCCCAGCATACACTCTCTCTCTGTTTCTCTCTTTGCTCTCTCAGAGCCAGCCGGGTAATCGGGTCAGGTTACACACACCTGGGTCCAAGCGCACCGGCGTGGGTGGTGCGCGAGGAGTGTAGGGTAAATGGGTCAGATACCAGGTCCGCGTAGCGTGGGGTCGCGGACAAGGAGTGAGCGTGGGTGAGGGGACCTCTCCCCGTGTACTTGAGGCGACCAACTAAAAACACAAAATCAATATAAGGGACTCACCCTGCGCCTGAGTTTCCAAGGTGGGACTAAAAGTCCCACCTGCTTTGCTTACATGCCCGCAGGAAGTCTTTCGCTCAATTGCCTCAACTAGGTGCCTCGCAAAGCTTGCTCTCTGGCTGGGTGTATGCGCGAGTCCAACCCGCACCTCCTGGACCTGGAGACCTGGAGCAATGCGGCCTGGAGAACTGCTTGCGAGCTCCTTCAAGCTGTCGCTAATGGTAGCAAGGGTCGGACCTGCACTTTACTCAATACGGCCTGTCGGCCTCATTAAACCACATGGGGAGCTTCGCCATGGCACGACGAAAGTGCTGCGATGGGTGGCTAGCCGTGGGGTGGCCGAGGCGTGCGTGCCTAGGTCGCTCTGTGGCCATGTTAATGGGTGTGTTCGGTGGGCAAGTGTGGAGGTGTTGGCGGTCAGTGAAGCGGTGGAAGATGCTCAGTGGAGGATGGCGGAGGTGATAAGGGGTCTAGCGAGGCATGTGGGAGCGTGGAGCGGTGGATGCGCCTTCGCCGGTGGTCGGCCGGAGATGGAGAAGATGGAGGTGATCTGCGGCGTCGAGGGTTTTAAAGTGAAAAGAAAGAGAGGGGAAATAAATAGGGGATAGTGGGGAAGTGTTTTAACCTAACTACATGGACGAAGGGGGATAGAAGAGTGGCAGGCTGTACCTACCGCCGCCGGAGAAGAAACTTCTAGAGGGAGAACGGCGACGACGACGGAGCTGGAGGCGCGTGAGTAAGTATGGCGCGACGCGGAGGAAGGGGATAAAGACGTCTCTGCCACTGGTATTGTGGCAGAGCGACGAGAAGGAGGAGAAGGGGTCGCCGGAGCCTGCTGGACACCTGGTCGAAAGAGAAGGGACGAAATTGAAGGTGGTTCTCCGGCCAAGCCAAGTTGAAAATGTGCATCCGGAGATGGTGATCCTTTTATAGGTGCTGGCAGGGGCTCTTGTGCTTTGAAGACAAGCTTCCAAGTGCAAGAGTCCTCGCCGAAGTAGGACTCAGGGAGATACCCAAATCTCTCAAGCATTCGCAAGAGAGATTGGGTGCGAATCAAACCATGGAATTGCATTCAAACGAAAGGGAATTCCTCAAAGAATCTCCCTTCCAAATCTGGGAGATCTCTGAGGATTCGAGAAGAAATCCTCCTCAAATCGTCGCCGGAGTAGGACTCGTCCGCTGTAATGGCGAAGGGACCTAATTTAAAAGGGTGGTGAGGAAGTTAGGGGGGTCTGTGCAATGATTTTCAAAAGCTAGGGGTCAAAATGTAATTAGATGGACTATTTTGCAAAGTAGGTCAAGGTGACCTCCCCTTAGGTCTAAATTTTGATACAAACCTAATTTGGACCTAAGGAATCTAATGGTACAGTTGGCTTTTATGTTTGACCACGTTTGACTGGATATTTTATAAAAAAATCCAAATTAGGTCAAATAATTAGCTAGGGCCCCTATTTAGGTCAAAACAGGTTCCAAAGGCCAATTTGAAGGTTCTAAATCCTAGGGGATATTTTTCCATAAATTTTGGAGGGTTTAGTTGATTTTTATCCTGACCAGAACCTTATTGAATTAAGTGGATCTGTTTTAGGGTTACAAAAAGTCATTTAATTCTCAGATTGCACACTAACCCTTTTCTGATTGAACCAACCCACTTTTTATCTTGTTTAGATCATTTGACCTATGTTTAGCCCCTGAGAAATTCCGTTGATGTACTGCAATGGTAAAATTACAGTTTTACCCTTTGTTTCATGCCTTCTTCTTAGATTAGTTCTTCCTTGAATTAGGCCCTTCTCCAGGTTATGTAAGAGCTTTTATTCTCTTTCTTAGGTCAAAAATGAGCTAATTATGACTCATGATGATGTTATCATCACCCATCCAACATGCCTACGAAACCTTCGATTATCCTTGGGCATCCCTTTTTGGCTACAGCCAATGCATCCATCAATTGCAAATCAAGGGTGCTCAAGATGGGCTTTGGGAACTGAAAAATTTTGCTGAATGTGTTTAATTCCTATAAACAATTTGAATTGGAAGATTATGCCTAAATCGATGTGATCGATGAAATTATAAAGGAGACAACACCAGCTCTTTTGTGTGATGATCTCCTCCAAATGGTCATTTCTAAAGATCGTGCCCCGAATCTTGAAGAAGGAGAGGGAGATATACCTGAATTAGAAGAGTTGTTGGGTGTCAAAGCCAAGTCCCTCTCCCCGCCATGGATAATTAAGGTAGATCAACTACCGGAGATAGGGTACAATCCTCGATTCCCTCGATTCATAAAGCTCCCAACTTGGAGCATAATCCACTTCTAGAGACCCTCAAATATGTTTTCCTTAGGCCCAATAATACGCTCCATGTCATCATCTCGACTGCTCTATCTGAGACGCAGGAAGGAGCATTAATTGAATGCCTAAAACGACACAAGGAAGGCATTGCTTAGACTATAGCTGACATAAAAGGGGTTGACTTGCCTCTCTGCATGCATCACATTTACATGGATGACTTTGTGAAACCTTTCCGAGATATGCAGAGGCGATTAAACCCCAACATTCGAGAAGTGGTGAAGAAGGAATTTTAAAATGGTTGGATGTGGGGATAATCTACCCCATTTTTAATAGTAAATGGGTAAGTCATATTCACGTGGTACCCAAAAAGGTGGGATTCACGGTAGAAACCGATGAAAACGGGAAACAAGTCACCACCCAACCTACAACAGGATGGAGGGTATGTATAAACTACCGCCGCATAAACATCACTACCTAGAGAGACCACCTCCATTTGTCAATTATTGATCAGATACTAGAGAGATTGGCGGGGAATAAATACTTCTGTTTTCTCGATGGATATTCTAGGTACAATCAAATTTCCTCCCTTCCAAACAACCAAGAGCGCACTACTTTTACGAGTCCTTATGGCACATTTACCTTCCACAGAATGTCATTTGGACTATGTAATGCTTTAGAAACATTTCAACGGTGTATGATCTCCATCTTTTCAGATATGATTGACGAGTTAGTTGAGGTGTTCATGGATGACTTTTCCAAATACAGCTCGTCATTTGACCACTGTCTCTCACATTTAGGAAAAGTTCTCACCCTCTGATGAGAACCTCATCATGAGGCCTAACTAGCTTATTTTGACCTAAGAAAGAGAACAAAAGTTCCTACATAACCAAGAGAAAGGCCTAATTCAAAAGATTACTGATTTGAAAAGAATACATGAAGAATAGGGTAAAACTGTAATTTTACCATTACAGTGCATCAACGGAATTTCTCAGGATCTAGATATAGGTCAATTGGACTTAATAAGAGAAAAAGTGGGACGGTTCAATCAGAAAAGGGTTATCGTGAAATTTAAGAATTAAATGACATTCTGTAACCCTAAAACAAACCCACTTAAATTCACAAGGTTCCAGGTAGGATAAAAATCAACTAAATCCTCTAAAATTCAAGAAAAAATATCCCCTAAGATTTAGAACCTTCAATTTGGCCTTTGGAACCTATTTTGACCTAGATTGGGGTCCAAGCTCAATATTTAACCTAATTTGAGTTTTCGTGCAAAATATCCAGTCAAACATGGTCAAACCTAAAATCCAACTTCACCATTGGATTCCTTAGGTCCAAATTAAGTTTGTACCAAAATTTGGTTCTAAGAGAAGGCTATCTTGACCTACTTTGTAAAATAGTCCATCCAATTACATTTTGACCCCTAACTTGTGAAAACCCTTACGAAGACCCCCTCAACTTCTTTGTCACTTTTCACATTCAGGTCCCTCTGCCATTGCAGCAGAGACCCATACCTCCGGCGAGGTTTCGAGGAGGATTTCTCCTCGTTTCCCCAGGGAGCTCTCCCAGATTTGAAAGGGGAGTCCTCTGCGAAACCCCCTACCACCTGAGCAGCTCCCTATGCCCTGATTGCCCCATACCTCTCGTGCGAACGCTCGAGAGGTATGGGTATCACTTCCGACCATGCCTCCGGCACAGGTTTTTCGCCGCCACCATGCGCCTGACCCTTGGCCCATGCCTTTATAAGGAGCTCCAGGTCCGTGCGAAGGGGGCAAGCCTGTTTTGGCCGCAGATACCCCCTGAAATTCATCCCTCCTTCGTCTTTGGCCATCTGCCCGTAGGCTCCGGTGACATCTCCTCCCTCCTCTCATTGCTCTGCCACCATACCAGTGGCAGAGTCATCTCCGTCTCGTTCTTCCGTGTTGCACCGCACCAGCACACGCCTCTCTGACCTCCTCCTCATCGCTGTTATCTCTACCTCAGGGTCGTCTTCTACTCGGATCTTACCTCTTAGGTTCCCATGTTATCATCTACTCGGTTCACACAGTTGTGAAGCATCTCCTTGCAAAGAAGGACGCGAAACCTCGATTAATCCAATGGATCTTGCTGTTGCAAGAATTTGACCTCGAGATTCGCGACAAAGTGGGAAGACAAAACGTGGTAGCTGATCACATGTCCCGCCTTCCTTCTGAGATCATTGATCCCTCCGGACCCATCACGGAGCATTTTCCTGATGACACCTCCTGACTATTGATACAGGGCTTCCATGGTTTGCTGACATAGTAAACTACTTGGCATCACATCAGATCCCATCTGATTGGTCGAAGGCCAAGAAGGACAAATTCTGCTCCGATGCCAAGTATTACATTTAGGAAGACCCGTATTTATTCAGCATTGGTACTGATCAAATTATCCGACGGTGTGTCACGGAAGTGGAAATCAAAGACATACTCTCTTTCTGCCATGACCAGGAATGAGGTGGACATTTTTCTGGACAGAAAATCGCATCAAAAGTCCTCCAGTGTGGCTTTTACTGGCCCACAATTTTCAAGGTGCATACAATCACTATAAGGCATGTAACCATTGCCAGACCTTGGGCAACATGAGCCACCGAGACATGATGCCTTTACAATCAATTCTGGTATGCGAGATTTTCGACATATGGGGGATTGATATTATGGGACCCTTCCCTATCTCGGACAACTTCGAATACATTTTACTCACTGTTGACTGTGTCCAAATGGATCGAAGTCATTCCAACCCGAACCAATGACCACAAAGTCGTTACCAAGCTCATTCACTAAAACATCTTCACACAGTTCGGGATTCCACGTGCGATCATTTCTAATGGAGGGACCCATTTCACAAACGCTCAGTTCAGGTCACTGATGACCAAATACGGGGTGTCGCACCGAATCTATACTCCTTACCACCCCCAAACTAATGGTCTAGTTGAGTTATCAAACTGGGAGATCAAGAAAATCCTCCAGGTTACTGTTCGACCTGGCAGGAAGGATTGGTCATCCTGGCTTCCGGAAGCTCTATGGGCTTATAGGACCGCCCACAAGACCTAATTAGGCATGTCACTTTTCAGACTGGTGTATGGGAAGGCATGTCACCTCTCAGTCGAATTGGAGCATAGAGCCTATTGGGCAGTACGAAACTGTAACTTAGATCTTTCTAAGGCTGGAACCCACAGAAAGCTTCAGATAAGCGAGATTGATGAATTACGCCATGACGCGTATGAAAAATCACGAATCTACAAAGAGCGGGTTAAAGCTTTTCACGACAAGCACATATCTAGAAAGACCTTTCACCCTGGTCAAAAGGTCCTACTCTTTGATGCCCGACTCAAACTGTTCCCAGGAAAGCTGCGATCTAAGTGGATCGGACCTTATTTAGTCCGACGAATCTTTGGAAATGGAGCCATTGAGATCAGTCCACTCAGCCACGATTCCCAACCCTTTGTCGTGAACGGTCAGAGACTCAAACCGTTCATTGACATGACTAATACAGATTTGGCTGAGTCATCCTTTATTCTCCACTCTCCCAGAGCTCATTGCACCCAGCCAATGGCGTAAAACTCAGCGCTTAACGAGAGGCAACCCGTCATTCTTTGAAAAACCCGAAACCATTCCTGACATTTCTATGTTGAATTCATATTGCACTTTAGGGTTCATCCATTAGGATAGCCAACTTCACCTCAGGTACCCGTACCTGAGTCTAGAAATCATCCGCAACAGTCACCTCGACCCATCCACTAACCCAACACCTGTCCTAATGAATGAACTAAGCTGAATTCAAACCCACCTAATTTACAATGGGGATATTGCAAATCTTAGGCATGGGGGATATGAAAGTGCAAAATGTATGAAAACTCATATCAAGAAAAAGTTTCAACAAAAAAATCACATATCATCTAAAAAAAAAACTGAGAGAAAATTTTTGGGCTATACAAAATAGGAGGAAACAGAGCAAAATGCCAAAAAAAGGAGCACAAAATGAAAAAAAAAAGAGTCATTAATAAGAAATTAAGGGGTTAACCGAAGTTCTAGACCACATCAAGAAAAGTAAAGAAAAGTGCTAAAGAGACACAAAAAGAGATTAGTAGGAACGCTAACCTTAGGCCTTTTTGGCCAGACTCTTAGTACCCACTAAGATGGATAATCCTCAAGAGGTTGAGGAAAATGCGAAGCTTAAGTATTAAGTTAAGGCTTAGGGAGTATTCAGCCTCGTTAACTGACCTTCGGTTTGCGGGACTCGGTAACCTAAGCACCCCAATCCACACACAGTCTAGTTCAGTCCGCATAACAATCAAAATCACGCAAAAGCATTTTAATGTTCTGAAAATGTTGCATAGATTAGGAGCGGCCGATCAACACAAGTTGATTTGGACGAGTTCCCGGCGTAGAGAGGCAAGAAATTCCCTTCGAAGATGCGTAACAACATATCGTCTCCTCAATGCTTGTCTCTTAGGATATTTACATATCCTACTGGGGGCATGTAAGCACTCTACTGGTTCAGATACCATGGGTAGCATTATCACGAAATGTCGATTGCGAGGGTCTAGATTCGGCCACGGAACACCACGGGCAGTATTATCTCAAAATCTCAAAAATCAGGGTTCTAGGGGTTACCATGGGCGATGCTATCACGAAGCATCGATTGCCAGGAACCTTTGAGGATTGATGATGGGGACGAGGAATCCGATACAGACCGTGTTGAGAAGCCAATTCGAAGCTAGAATTAAAAAGAAAAGAGAGAGAAAACTCTTCAAACAAATAAATCCTCTGTCTCTCTCTTACAAAAACATACTACAAACTGAACCAAGGCTAAATATGTCTCAAGCATGAGTGCTTTAACCACGGAGTCCAATAAACCTTAGGATAGTTCCTGTGAGCCTTAAAAACCTTCATGGAGGACTGAGGCTAAAGCTGACCAGGTCTGAATCTGGGTTGGTACTAGAGTACCTCTAGGCCTATTATCGGCATTTTGACCTAATCAAAGAAGAAAAAACACTTATCATAACTGGTGAAAGAAATTCATGGTCTAGAACAGAGGTTAAAACTTTGAATTTTTGCTAAGGGACTAGCAAAAGCTAGGCATGGGGGTATGATAAGAACCTCATCATGAGCCCTAACTAGCTTATTTTGACCTAAGAAAGAGAACAAAAGTTCCTACATAACCAAGAGAAAGGCCTAATTCAAAAGATTACTGATCTGAAAAGAATACATGAAGAATAGGGTAAAACTGCAATTTTACCATTGCAGTGCATCAACGGGATTTCTCAGGGTCTAGATATAGGTCAATTGGACTTAATAATAGAAAAAGTGGGATGGTTCAATCAGAAAAGGGTTATTGTGAAATTTAAGAATTAAATGGCATTCTATAACCCTAAAATAAACCCATTTAAATTCATAAGGTTCCAAGCAGGATAAAAATCAACTAAATCCTCTAAAATTCATGGAAAAATATTCCCTAGGGCTTAGAACCTTCAATTTAGCCTTTGGAACCTGTTTTGACCTAATTTGAATTTTTGTGCAAAATATCCAGTCAAACATGGTCAAACCTAAAATCCAACTTCACCATTGGATTCCTTAGGTCCAAATTAGGTTTGTACCAAAATTTGGACCTAAGGGAAGGCCATCTTGACCTACTTTGCAAAATAGTCCACCCAATTATATTTTGGCATCTAACTTTTGAAAACCCTTGCGAAGACCCCCTCAACTTCTTCATCACTTTTTGCATTCAGGTCCCTCTACCATTGCAGCAGGGACCCATACCTCCGGCGAGGTTTCGAGGAAGAGTTCTCCTCGTTTCCCCAGGGAGCTGCTCCCAGATTTGAAAGGGGAGTCCTCTGCGAAATCCCCTACCACCTAAGCAGCTCCCCATGCCTTGAATCGCCCCATACCACTCGTGCGAACACTCGAGAGGTATGGGTATCACTTCCGACCACGCCTCCGGTGGGGGTTTTTGGCCGCCTGACCCTCGGCCTATGCCTTTATAAGGAGCTCCAGGTCCGGCCGAAGGGAGCAAACCTGTTTTGGCCGCAGATACCCCCTGAAATTCATCCCTCCTTCGTCTTCAGCCATCTGCCCGCAGGCTCCGGTGACATCTCCTCCCTCTCGTCGCTCTGCCACCGTACCAGTGGCAGAGTCGTCTCCACCTCGTTCTTCCTTGTTGCGCCGCACCGGCGCACGCCTCTCTGACCCCCTCCTCGTCGCTGTTATCTCCACCTCAGGGTTGTCTTCTCTGACAACGGCACATACGTGCCGTTTATCTCCTCTACCTCCCCTTCGCTCCAAGAACCCAGATAAGTTCCTCTTCTCCTACTCTCTATTTTTCCTCCTTGTATTTCACAAACCACCCCTCGACTGCCACTGTCCACCCTCATCTTCCTCATCTCCGGCTAACCTCCGGCAAGGCGCATCCGTCACTCCACGCATCCACATGCCTCGCCAACCACCTCACAAGCTCTGCCTCCATCCACTGTCCATTTTCCACCCACTCACTACCTGTCACACACGCTCCACACCTCCACCGAACAACCCCACACACACGATCACAGTCCAAAAAACCCAAAAATCGATTTTGGTCCCAGAAGGAAGTCTTATTGGAACTCTCTATACTCGTTTCACCCTGAGGAATCATATCATATCCCCAATCTAATGAAATAGGATGAATTGAGACGGTATTTTGTAAATACCAATGATCTTGAATAGATCCACCATTTCTTCCGATCACCGCCTGAAAGGGACAAAAGAAACATCTTGTTTTTTCTTCCAAAATTTCTGATCTCTAGTGGACCCCTCTGTAGGATTCGACCCCAGATGAAGTTCTGACCATTTGTCAGAGAAAAAAGAACGAATGGATCTTGTAGGATTCCCAAGAAATTCTTCGATTTCTTCTGGAACCGGAAAAAGAATCGATCCTTCTTTTCGTTGCTGAATCTCTGTTTGATCGTTCTGAGCCACACCGACCCCCGCCTCACCTTCGCTGTGATACGGCGAAGGTTTTCCTGTGGTTTGACAGGGCCGTGAGGCCGTATTTGTGTGGACAGGTCTGACCCCTCTCCGCCATTGCCAAAGACGCGAAGCTTGCTCGCGAGCTTGCATCAGGTGGCCCCGCTCCAGGAAACCAAGTCCCAGGTGTGTGGCTTCCTTCTGCGAACCGTAGTAACCACCTATCGAGGGCCAAAGCACTCCGCAGCTGCAGCAATTAGGAGACATTCTCCTGCGGATGCACGCACGAGAAGTGGGTGGGACATTTAGTCCCACCTCGGAAGTCTGTGAGCAGGAGGCGCGACATAAATTGAAAAATTGTCAGGGGCTTAGCACCTCCTAACATGGGGTGAGGTCCCACTCGCCCTTCACGGCTCGTCTACGCCCTACGCTCCGCAGACCTGGTATCTGACCCGTATACCCTGCACTCCTCGCGCACCACCCACGCCGGTGCTCCTGGACCCGGGCACGCGTAACCTGACCCGTTTACCTGGCTAGCTCTGAGAGAGTGAAGAGAGAAATAAAGAGAGAGTGACGCGGGGGAGGGTAGAGGATAGGTTTTGCTTTCTGTGCTGTGCAGGGAAAGAAGGAGAAGGAAGAGGCAGCTGCTGAAAAAGGACTTGTGAAGGCTCAGAAGAAGCTACGAAAGAAGCTAAGGCAGAGGCAGAAGCTTGAAGGTAGAAGCCAAGCTAAGGAAGAAGGCACTGTAGCCACAGAAGCAGAGGCTGAAGGAGAAAAGAGAAAGAAGGAGAACTCAAGGCAGAAAAGCGGCAGAGGCTGAAGAAGAAAAAGGAGCTGCAGAAGAAGAAAGCAAGAGTGGCCAAGCAGAAGGAAAAGGCAAGGAAAGAAGAAAGAAGAAGAAGCCAAAGAAGGCAGAAGAAGCACAGCCACAGCAGAGAAAGAAGAAAGAAGAAGGCAAAAATCAGAAAGAGAAAGGGCAAGCACTGTAGCAACGCGAGTTTAAGACGTCTGATTCTGAATCAAACGTCTGATCCACAAAAGAAGAAGACATCAGAGAAGAAGAAAAGAGAACATTCAATCTCTCCTCTTTTTGCAAATTCTCTTTTTAGCTTTCATAAACATTGAATTGCACTATTGAACATCTTTTGAGTAATTTCAAAGTTGTAATTTTAGCTTCTAAAATACCAATTTGCTCTTTGAGTTCGACCTCGAAAATTTTGACTTTCAAGTAAATAAAATTGTTAATCATTTCGCGGTGATTTCAAATATACTACAACGGATGTCTTTTCAAACCACGATCTTGCCTCGCAAAATGATTCAACATTACCCTCTGCGAAGAGACAGGATTGGTGCTCAGCTGGAAGAAAAGCCATTTTATGGTTAAGCGGGGCATTGTTCTTGGGCATGTAATGTCTAAGCAAGGTTTAAAAGTGAATAAAGCCAAGGTTGAGTCCATTTCAAAGCTTCCACCACCCACCAATGTCAAGCAGATCCAGTCATTCCTGGGCCATGCTGGCTTTTATAGGCACTTCATTAAAGACTTTAGCAAGATTTCTAGGCCACTTTGCAACTTACTGGAGAAGGATACTACCATCATTTTTTATTCAAAGTGTGTCGAGGCCTTCCAAGTCTTGAAGGAGGTCCTCATAACCATGCCTATCCTGCAAGCACCTGATTGGACCCTCCCATTTGAGTTGATGTGCGATACCTCAAATTTTGTTGTGAGAACAGTCCTTGGTCAGGGGGTTGATATGAAGCCTCATGTGTTATACTATGCTAGCATGACCCTTATTGATCCATAGCAAAACTACATGTAATAGAAAAAGTTCTTGCGGCAGTATTTGCCTTGGAGAAGTTTAGGTCTTATCTTCTGGGATCCAAGGTAGTGGCGTATACTGATCATTCGGCCTTGAAGCATTTGCTCGCTAAGGACACCAAACCTAGGCTGATTAGATGGATTCTGTTACTACAGGAGTTCGACCTAGATATCCATGACAAGAAAGGAGTCAAAAATGTAGTCGCTGATCATTTATCCAGGATCCCAGTTGAGGCCTCAACCCCGTCAAGAGACATTCATGATATCTTTCCTGACGAAACAATGATAGTGGTGCAGCCAACGACACCTTGGTATGCTGATGTCATCAACTCTTGGTCACTGGCAAAACCCCCAGTACGTAGAATAAGTAGAAGTGAGATAGATTTCTCGTTGACGCTAAGTATTATCACTAGGAGGACCTCGAGCTCTTTAGAATAGGCTGTGACCAGGTCTTACATAGCTGTGTTCCAAAGGAGGAACAACAGAATGTCTTGAATTTCTATCACACACTGCACTATGGAGGACACTTTAGTGTGAAGAAAACAGCGTATAAGGTTCTCCAATCTGGTTTTTGGTGTCCCTCACTTTTCAAAGACACATACTTATGTGGGGGCATGTTCTCGTTGTCAATAGACTGGAACAATTGGGAAACGAGATGAGATACCCCAACAGCCTATTCTTCCGGTCGAGATATTCGATGTCTAGGGCATAGATTTCATAGGCCCCTTCCCATCTTCTCACGGTTATGAATATATCCATGTGGCAGTTGATTGTGTCAAAGTGAATAGAGGCTATTCCAACTAAGACCAACGATCACTCCGTGGTCCTGACTTTCGTTAAGGTTAATATCATTTCCCGATTTGGCTGCCCGAGGACGATCATTAATGATGGGGACCTCATTTTATGAATGCACACTTCACCCGTCTACACAAAAGTCTTGGTGTCACTGATAAACGCCAGTTTATCATCATTCTTATGCATTAAAACAAACCTAGCTCTTAAGATTTTGATCCGCAAATGGGTTTTTGGGTTGCATTTAGACATAAATTAGGTTAGGCATACATTGCATTTGTTATTTTATTTTTGATGTGTTTCTTGGAAAGTTAGGGACAAGTAGAGAGTCAAATCCCTAAAACCCTAGCACTTGAGAAGGCAACTGTTAAAGAGGAAGCTCAATCAGGCTAGGATTCAGCTAATTCCAGCTCATCATGGCTAGATACCAGCTCCCTTAGGCTAGGGTTAGCTCCATTCAGCTCTCCATTCAACTCACCTTAGTTGAATGGTAGCTCAAGAGAGCTCATCTTATCTCACCTTAGCTAAGGTCAGTTCAGATCTAGCTCAACTTAGTTGAGTCTAACTCATCTCAGCTCCCACCAGTTCACTGAGAGCTCTAGCTAGCTCAACTAAGTTGACTTGAGTCCTCCTCAGCTCAAGCTCAACTCCAGCCAGCTCATATTAGCTTAACTCTAAGCTAGCTGAGCTACTACTTGTCAACTAATAGCTTAGCTAGCTCTAGAGTTCTCATCATAGGTAGTTCCACCTCAACCTAGCTCCAGCTAGGTTAGGGCTAGCTCAACTGAGCTCAACTACCCAAGCTTGGCTACTTGCATAAGAACTAAGTAGCTAAGCTCAGTAGTTGAGCTCCCCTTGAAGCTACCTCAGCAGCCCCAGCTCCAGAGTACCTAATACCAGCGCCAGAATACTCTTCCTCAGTTCTCCTCCATGAAACCCTAGCTCCTCCAGCTCTACTCTACTAGCTAAGCTAGATTAGCTAAACTCTACTCCACCAAAAACCTCCATGGCCGACCACAACTCCACCTTAACCCTAACCAACCCTAACCTAACCCAACCCCTTTTGGCGCCAACCCACCATAACTACCAACCAAAACACCCCTTCAAGTTGATGCCAAAATGCCATAGCCACCCCTTCATTTTGGCGCCAACACAAGCCCTTATCCTAGCCCTACACCTCTCCCTTTATCCCCATCTAAACCCTACACCTAGCCCCTTCTAGAAATCTACACCTGGCACCAAACCTAACCCCCCATAACTACCCTAAACCCTACCCTAGTTGGCACCAAAAATCATCCCTTCATTTGGCGCCAACACCTCCTCCCATCTACACCCTACATATTACCCCCCAACCTATCCTAACCCTCAATCTAGTGACGCCACCTAAACCCCCCCTTTAACCCATCTAAAGTAGCGCCAACTCCCTTAACCCCACCATAACTACCACCTCAAGCAACCCTCCTCTTTGGCGCCACCCTATATCTACCCTCCATCCCATAACCACCACCCAACAACACCATCCTAACCCTACACATAACCTACACGCCGCCTAACTCTACCACCTTAAATCCTAACCCTAGTCCTCTCTTAGGGTTGGCGCTGGTGGTCGGGCCCGGATAGGTTGTTAATATGGTGATTTTATCGTTGTATAGTGGTTAACCTAAATCAGACCTAACCATCTCTTTACAAAATTTTTAACCTGGCCTACTTGATTTTATCTTGGTCACTTTTAGGCCCAGGGTCGAACTCAGGGAAATGAGGTTACAAGTCAAGTTTCTACACCTGTCCTACAACGAATCTCTTCCATTCGTTTATTGTGTTTTTGATGTTTTTCTATTTAGATTTTTTTCTGATAATCTTGGTCCTTGAGGCACACCCTCAAAATTAAGTTCTTGGCTTTGAGCTAAATCAAGGTTCCAAAACAGGTCTTGCTATTCGCAAGACGGAGTACCTGCAAGTCAAATATTATCCTTTCTCTTTTATACATATACCTTTTATCTTTTTATTGGTAGGAAAGAGAAGCAGAAATAAAGTAAATAGAGTATATATATATGTATATATTATATATGTATAAAGGGGTGGGGGTGGAGGCGGAGATGGAGTGTAGCACGGTGTCGAGTCGGTCATCGTCTAGAAAGACGCAACCAACAGGACGAGGTGCTGCGTGGAGTGTAAGGTGGATTGATGGAAGATGAGTGTGACCACACTTTTTCTACACGTGTATTGGGGAATATCAGCAACTGGTACAGATATTCCTGCGATACCACGTATAGTAAATAATGTGAATATATATATATATGTATATATGTAAATATATCTATATGTATATATAGATATAAATATATAGGTATATATGTAGTTATATATATATGTATGTGTATATATATATATACATATATATGTATATGTATGTATATAATACTATATAGATGTATATATATGTATATATATATATAGTAATATATGTATAAAGATATATGTGGATAGATGTGTGTATATATATATATATATATATATAGTAATATATGTATAAAGATATATGTGGATAGATATGTATGTATGTATGTATATATATATATATAAGTATATAGATGTATTTATATATATATGTATGTATGTATATAGACTAATACATAGTTATATAAGTACTAATATATGTATAGATATGTGTGTGTGTGTGTGTGCGTATATATATATGTGTGTGTATGTATGTATATAAATATATGTATTATATATATATCTTTATGTATGTATATATATGTATACAATAATATATAAGTGAGAGTGTGTGTGTGCGAGAGTGTGAGTGTGTGTGTATGAGTGTGTGCAGAGAGAGAGTGAAAGAGTACTGAGAGAGAGAGAGGGAGAGAGAGAGAGAGAGCGTTAGTGGAGTGAAGCCCGGAGGGTTTAAGGCATCTACAGCACTCAAGGCATCGTCTGGTGGCTTCACGCGCATGCAGGCGCATATGCGCGCAAGGACGTGCACGCTGGGGGGAGATGCGCGTGGAGAGGACCGCAATGCCCAGCGCTGCGCGGAGAGGAGTACGCGGACGAATGGAGTGGGTGGGTGCGGGTGATGTGAGCGCATGCAGACGCGCGGGCGGGCGCTGGAGCAGGCACGGGGCTGAACGCATGCGCGAGCGAAGGCCTTTTGCGGCGCACCCGGTGACCGAATAAGTGAGAAGCTTACCGATCACCCCACTGTAGCCACAGTGTCGCGCTGACTGACGTGAACAGTGGCTACAGTGGCTGGGCGAGCCGTGCAATCGAGAGCGGACGGTGCTGTGAGTGCGGACGGCTCGATGCGCGCGGAAGAGTGGCTCCGACTGCTGGCTTGCAAGCGGGACGTCGTGACAAAGCGCACGGAGAGGGCTGCTGGCGTGCTCGGTGGAGGGCGAGGGCGACCTGCTGCTTGCACGATGCTTGCGGGTGTTGGCTGGCGGGCGCGTTGAAGCTTGGCCGGCCGCTGCAGGGGCGTGTGGTGGCCGGCTGCGAGCAGAAGAGAGAGCGCGACAGGGCGCTTACACGAAGAAGCTGGAGGCGAGGGCACCTACAGGCGCATGCGGAAGACCCTCATGCGCTGCTGCCGCCTTGCTGCTGCTGCTGTGGGGCTCGGCCGGCTGCTACAGGGCGTGCGGTGGTCGGTTGAGCTTCACAGCTGAAGCTTTGTGGTAATGGCTGCAATGCTTTAAACGGAAAAACAAGGAAAGAGCCACCACGCCCACCGGCTCTTTGGTGAGTTGGGCGGTGGTGGACTCACGGTGGTGGTTGTGTACCACCGTGAGGTGCTCCTGTCCGCTGGGTGTCTCCTCAGAGGAGGAGGTCCTACGTATGGAGGGAGAGAGGAGGGGGCGGTGGCCTGGAAGGAGAAGTGGAGCTGCTGTCTTGGTTTTCTATGTGGAGGACCAGGCTCCTTTGCAAAGGAGAAGCCGAGCACTTTTTATAGAGGAGGAAGGCATGCACAGCCATGCCCTGGCTGTGCATGCGGCTGCATGGGGCACGGCAGGGAGTGGCTGTGCATGGCAAGCTGCCGCAGGGAAGGGCCTGAGCAGGGAATGGCGCGAAGAGGAGGCTGCCATGCTTTGCAGCCGCGGGGAAGATTTCAAAATCAAATAGAAATAAAAATAAAGATGGGAATTTTGTGAAGCAACACTTGAAGAAAAAGTAAATTGCGAGGCTATTTTATTCACTCTCCTCCCCTCTAAATTAAATACATGCATGCATGTATTTTTATAAATGCGACTATGGAAACCTAATATGCACTTGTAATGCTAGGAAATAGTACAAGACGGCACAATTGCAGGTGTATTTTTGCGATGCAATCATACCCCCACGCCTATCTTTTACTAGTCCTTAGCAAAACATTTTTTAGTAGTATTTAGAAATGATCTTAAGCTGAAGATTTTCTTCCGAGGCAACATAGGTGTGTTTATTGTTGGATATTGTGAGAACTAATTGTAGAGAAGACTATCAGTACTTTAAGTCTTACATGACAAAGATCATCTCTCGACTAACTAGGACTCTTGATATTTAAACCTTAAGTACGAATTCCAAGACCCAGGAGGTTTTTGCCGTACTCGAGAGCTCAAGAGATTATGGCTTGTGCATAGTAAAGGATCAAGACTGACCAGATGAACATTAAGACTCAAGCCCAGGGTTTCACGAATCTTTAAGTACAGGTTGGTCCCAGTTTCAGCTCGTGTTTTCGGATTGACCCTTAAGAAGATGACGGAAAACTCAACTCCCATTTTCTGACATTTGTGGCTCACAGGGTATTTGCGACTTGCCCTGAAGAACTTTTGTAGGAAGATTTTACAGACATTTGCGAGATATACTGACTTATTTGCATCTTTTCTTTTTTTTTGAAACATGTGTCAGTATATCCCTTACAACATTATTTGGAGGAGCACACTTTTCTTTTTGGTGGGAGAGTTCTTTCTTGGTGGAAAGAGTCACTCCTAAACACAAGACTAAAGCCTAAGATAAAAAGTCTACCTACGTGCACAGGTAAGGACTCCACGTTCCCTAATGAACACTAGGGTTGGATCTTATGTTCACCTGGTCTTTCTTGATATGTGTAGTGTGAACCAAGTTTACTTAAGCTCTCAAGTAGAAGCAAACCAACGAATCCTGTACTGGTGTCTCAGGTACAAGAATACGTCCTAAGTTAGGAGAAATTCTGATCTATCTTGTCAATGCTCAAGTGAATTAAGCCGAGCCTGAGCGAATCAAGCTTCTGTGGCCTGGAAAGTCTTCAAAACAGCGGTTGAATATCTATAAACACTTACTGTATTTTTGTTTCAGCTTTCAGATCATTACTAAACACTATATATATATATATGTATATATTTTTTTTTTCTTTTTCTTGCATATTTATAAATAGGTGGAAACTACATGATATCATAAAAAACCCAGATCCTATGGATGCCTGTTGTCACGTTTTTGTGCGGGTTTAAAGCGTATCACATTGTAGTATAACCGACAAAACCTTTAAACAAATATAAAGAATTTTATTACTCGAAAAACTAGAGTATCCGAGGTCGAACACGGGGAGCAATCTCAGTACTTTTTAAAACCAAAGAATACAATTGTTAAATGAAAATGATTGATTCAAAGAGAGAATTTTAAAAAGGATTTGTGAAAGAAAAATAGAATTGGACGTCTTAAATGTAATCCCCTTTCTCTCTTCTTCTTCGTGGCTCTTCTTCTCCTTTGCACTTCTTTCTCTTTTTGCCTTTGCTTGAAGGCTTCTTCTTCCTGCCTTTGTTTCCTTTCTCTTATTTCTTCTCCTGCCTTGGTCTTCTACCTTGTCTTTGTTTCTCTACGAAAGCTTCTCCTTTCTCTGCTACCCAGCCTCTTCTTCTTTCTTCTCTTCCCTTGCTGCAGCGGCTAAGTGTTCGCTTCTTCCTCTGCTTCTTCTTTCCTGCGCAAATCACAGCCAATGCAAAACCTACCCTTGTCCCTCTACCCAAACGTCTCTCTCTTTCTCTACAATTCGCTCAATGACGCTCTCCCAGAGCCACACGAGTAATCGGGTCGGCTTCGCACCCTAGACCAGGCACACCGGCAGGTGGTGATGCGCGAGGAGTGCTCAAGGTTAGGGTCGGGTCGGATCCCGCCAGATCCCTGAGGTCAAGCCGCGGGCGAGGCGGGTGTGAGGGTAGGTGAGGGACCTCACCCCTGTGCTTACGGAGGCAGTGAGCTTAAAATACAAAAATAATTTATACTATACCTGTGTTTTGCGCTTCCACGATGTGGGACTATCTGGTCAGTCTTGATTTCGTGCGCGCCCGCAGAGCTTTCGTTGTGCAATTGCCCCAGCTACTGGCTTCGCAGCGCGACTTGCTGGCCTCAGTCGCTTCGCAACACTCGCGTGAACCTGCTGCACCTGCAGCCTGGGAGCCCTGGTGCCTGAAGCTGCTACGAGCTCCTCGCTGCTTCGACCGTCAATGGCGGTAGGAGCTGCAACCTGTCATTAAAAAGAACGGCCTATTGGCCCAATCAGATTAGCTAGAAACCTTCCCCGTGGCACGGCGAAGATGATGCGCGGTGCTGCAGGCCGCAGGTCGGCCTAAGCGTGAGTGCCTAGGTCAACCTGTGGCCGGAGGTGTGGGGTTGTTCGGGGGGCAACTGTGAAGGTCTAGAGTGGCAGTGGAGGGGCGGAATGAGTTCCTGGTGGTGAGGCGGAGCTCACGAGAGGGCTGGCGAGTCGTGTGGAGGGGCGGAGTGGTGTGGGCGGCTCGCCGGAGGGCGGTCGGAGGCGAGGACGATGGAGGTGGTAAGGCACTGTCGGGGAGTAATTGGATAAAATAGCAGGGGGAAAAAGAGAGGAGAGGATGAAGAGGGTATCTGGAGTGATTTGGAAGGAAGGGAGGTAGCGGAGTGGACGGCGCGTAACTGTCGTCATCGGGGAAGAAGGACCCTGAGGGAGGAAGCGGCGACGAGGATGAGGTCAGGGGCACGCACGCTTGGTACGGCGCGACGCGGGAGGAAGCGGCGAAGTTGACTCTACTGCTGGTATGGCAGCAGAGCGACGAGGAGGGGAGGAGGTCGCCGGAGCTTGCGGGTCTTTTGGCCGGAGATGGGAGAGAGGAAATTTGAGGGATCTCCGTCAAAATCAAGCTTAGGATCTGCGGCAGGGTCTGGGGAGTCTTTTACAGGTGTTCGCCACACCTTCTAGCGCGTGGAGACCACGCAATCAACTCTGCCGGCTTGCCGGAGATGAAAAGCTGGTGGGTACCCAAATCTCTCGTGCGTTCGCACGAGAGATTGGGTTCACACCAGAGATCGTGATCTGCTTTAGATGGAAGGGAATTCCTCAGAGAATCCCCCTTCCATTTCTGGGAGGGAATCTCTGAGGAATTAGAGAGCAATCCTTCTCTAAACCTCGCCGGAGCTTGGTTCTGCCCTAACAATGGCGGCAGGACTGGATTGCAAAGGGGGCGAAGAACTTAAGGGGCTCTCTGCAAAGATATTCAAAAGATAGGGACCAAATTGTGATTTGGGTGTACTAAATTGCAAAGTAGGTCTAGATGACCTCCCCTGAGGTCCAAATTTTGGTATAAGCCTAATTTGGACCTAGGGAATCCAATGGTGAAGTTGGATTTTAAGTTTGACCACGTTTGACTGGATATTTTGCGTAAAAACCCAAATTACATGAATTGAAGAGCTAGGACCCTAATCTAGGTCAAACTAGGTTCCAAGGGCCAAATTAAGTGTTCTAAACCCTAGAGGATCTTTTTCCATGATTTTTAGAGGGTTTACTTGATTTTTATTCTAACTAGAACCTTGTTAATTTAAGCGGATCTGTTTTAGGGTTACCAAGTGTCATTTAATTCCTAGATTGCACATAAACCCATTTCTGATTGACTCAACCCACTTTTTGTCTCATTTAGACCACTTGACCTATGTTTTGCCTATGAGAAATCCTGTTTATGTACTGCAATGGTAAAATTACAGTTTTAACCTTTATTTCAAGTTTTCTTCTCAGAGCACTTGTTCCTTCAGTTAAGCCTTCTTCTAGGTTATGTAAGAGCTTTTATCTTCTTTATTGGGTCAAAATGAGCTAGTTATGTCTCATGATGAGGCTCTCATCATACCCCCATGCCTAGCTTTTGCTAGTCCCTTAGCAAAATTTCAAAGTTTTAACTTCCATTCTAGACCCTGAATGTCTGTCAATAATCATGATGAGTGCTTCTTTTCTTTTGTGATTAGGTAGGAATGCCGACAATAGGCCTAGAGGTACTCAAGTACCAACCAAAATCCGGACCTGTTCCGCTTTAGCCTCAGTCCTCCGCAAATGTTTCTACGGCCCACAAAAACTAACCTAGGGTTTGTTGGACTCCGTGGTTAAAGCACCCGTGCTTGAGACATTTTTAGCCTAAGTTCAGTTTGCAGTGCGTTTTTTTTTGTAAGAGAGAGATAGAAGATTTATTTGTTTGGAGAGCTTTTCTCTCTCTTTTCTTTTTATTTCTAGCTTCGGATTAGCTTCTCAACACGGTCTGTATCGGATTCCCCGTCCCCATCATCAATCCTCAAGGGTCCCTGGCTTTCGAGATTTCGAGATAATCCCGCCCATGGCAACCCCCAGAACCCTGGCTTTCGAGATTTCGAGATAATCCCGCCCATGGCATTCCGTGGCTGAATCCAGACCCTGGCGATCGACATTTCGTGATAATGCCGCCCATGGTATCTGAACCAGCAGAGTGCTTACATGCCCCCAGTAGGATATTTAAATATCCTAAGAGACAAGCACCGAGGAGACGATATGTTGTTACGCATCTTCGAGGGAAATTTCCCGCCTCTCCGCGCTGGGAACTCGTCCAAATCAATTTGTGTTGATTGGCCGCTCCTAATCTAGGTGACTTTTTCAGAACATTAAACGCTTTTCGCGTGATTTGGATGTTTATGCGCACTGAACCAGACTGTGTGTGAATTTAAGGTGCTTAGGTTACCGAATCCCGCAAACCGGAGGTCAGTTAACGAGGCCGAATACTTCCTAAGCCTTAGACCTAATACTCAAGCTTCGCATTTTCCTCAACCTCTTGAGGATTATCCAGATTTTAACGGATACGTGAATTTTTAAGCTAAGATATTAGCCCAAGAGGCCTAAGACCAGCATTCCCGCTAATCTCTTGTTATATCTCCGTAGCACTTTTCTTTTCTTTTTCTTGATTCGGTCTAGAACTTCAATTAGCCCCTTAATCTTCTACTAATGACTTTCTTTTCATTTTCCTTTTGTGCTCCTTTTTGTCATTTTACTCTTTCCCTTCTCTCATTTGTATGACCCTGAATTGTTCCTCCCCTCTATCAAGTCTTTTTTTTTTTTTCATTGAAACCCTTTCTTGATATGAATTTCCTGACATTTTACACTTTCATACCCCCCCATGTCTAAGACTTGCAATGTCCCCCTTATAAATTAGGTGGGTTCGAATTCAGCTTAGTTCATTCTTTAGGACAGGTTTGTGGTGAGTGAATGGGTCGAAATGACTTGTTGTGAACGATTTCTAATCTCGGGTAGGGATACCTGAGGTAAAGTCGGCTGTTCTAATGGGTGAACCTTAAAGTGCAATATGAATTCCGCATAGAGATGTCAGAAAAGGTTTCGGGTTTTTTTTTCAAAGAATGACAGGTTGCCTCCCGTTAAGCGCTGAGTTTTACACCATCGGCTGGGCGCAATGAGCTCAAGAGCAATGGAGAGTAAAGGATGACTCAGCCAAATCTATATCGGTCATGTCAATGAACGGCTTGAGTATCTGATCGTTCATGACAAAAGGTTCAGAATCGTGGCTGAGTGGGCTGATTTCAATGGCTCCATTTTCGAAGATTTGTCGGCTAGGTAGGGTCCGACCCACTTGGATCTTAGCTTTCCTGGGAATAATTTGAGTCAGGCATCGAAGAGTAAAACCTTTTAACCAGGATGAGAGACCTTTCTAGAAATGTGTTTGTCGTGAAAAGCTTTAACCCGTTCTTTGTAAATTCGCGAGTTCTCATACGCGTCGTGGCGTAATTCATCGATCTCGCTCATTTGAAGTCTTCTGTGGGTTCCAGCCTTGGAAAGGTCAAGATTATAGGTCCGTTCTGCCCAATAGGCTTTATGCTCCAACTCAACGGGGAGGTGACATGCCTTCCCTTACACTAGTCTGAAGGAAGACATTCCTAATTGGGTCTTGTGGGCGATCCTATAGGCCCACAATGCTTCCAGAAGCCGAGAAGACCAATCTTTTCTATCAGGTCGAACAGTAACCTGAAGGATCTTCATGATCTCTCGGTTAGATAGCTCAGCTAGACCATTAGTTTGAGGGTGGTAGGGAGTAGAGATTCGGTGTGACACTCCGTACTTGGTCATTAGTGACCTGAACTGAGCGTTTGTAAAATGGGTCCCTCCGTCGGAAATTATAGCACGCGGAATCCCGAACCTGGAGAAAATGTTTTGATGGAGGAATTTTATAACGACTTTATGATTGTTGGTTCGGGTCGGAATGGCTTCTATCCACTTGGAAACATAGTCAACTACGAGTAAGATGTATTCGAAGCCATCCGAGATCGGGAAGGGTCCCATGAAATCAATCCCCCAAATATCAAAAATTTCGCATACCTGGATCGGCTGTAGAGGCATCATGTCTCGATGGCTCATGTTGCCCAGAGTCTGGCAACGGGAACATGCCTTACAGTGATCGTATGCATCCTTGAAAATTGTGGGCCAGTAAAAGTCACACTGGAGGACTTTTGATGCGGTTTTATGTCCTGAAAAATGTTCACCGCACGCCTGGTCATGGCAGAATGAGAGTATGTCTTTGATTTCCACTTCCGCGCGCATCGTCGGATTATCTGATCAGCACCAATGCGGAATAGATACGGGTCTTCCCATAGGTAATACTTGGCATCGGAGCGCAATTTGTCCTTTTTGTCCTTCGGCCAATCGGGCGGAATCTGATGTGATGCTAAGTAATTAACTATATCAGCGAACCACAGAAGACTTGTACTGATAGTCAGGAGGCGCTCATCAGGAAAGTGTTCTGTAATAGGTCCGGAAGGATCAATAATTTCAGAAGGAAGGCGGGACAAGTGATCGGCTACCACATTTTGCTTTCCCGCCTTGTCGCAAATCTCGAGGTCAAATTCTTGCAACAGCAAGATCCATCGGATTAATCGAGGTTTCGCATCCTTCTTAGCAAGGAGATGCCTCACAGCTGTGTGATCTGAGTATCTGATAACACGGGAACCCAGAAGGTATGATCTAAATTTTTCCAGGGTAAATACTACGGCCAGCAGCTCTTTCTCAATAACCGTATAGTTACGCTGAGCCTCATCAAGTGTTTTGCTGGCGTAGTAAATGACCACAGGTTTCCCGTCAATTTTCTGCCCCAAAATCGCTCCTACAGCGAAGTCAGATGCATCGCACATGATCTCAAAGGGTTGAGACCAATCAGGGGACTGTAGGATCAGGGCTTAGGTGACTTGGTCACGTAGGATCTCAAATGCTTGAGTGCATTCCTTGAAAATTTCGAAAGGCACATCCTTGGAAAGAAGATTGGTCAAAGGGCACGCGATTTTGGAGAAATCAGGGATGAATCGACGGTAGAAACCGATGTGCCCCAAAAAAGATCGGATGTCCTTAATCGAGCTAGGCATAGGGAGCTTGGAAATCAGGTTAACCTTAGCTCGATCCACTTGGATGCCTTTCTCCGAGATTAGATGTCCCAGGACAATTCCCTCAGGTACCATGAAATGGCTCTTTTCCCAGGAAAGAACCAAATTCACCTCGATGCACCGCCTGAGTATTTGGACCAAGTGTTGGAGGCAATCGTCAAATGATTGTCCAAAAACTGAAAAGTCATCCATGAAGACTTCCAGATAATCACCTACCATATCTGAGAATATGGCAAGCATGCACCGCTGAAAAGTTGCAAGTGCATTGTAGAGACCGAACGGCATCCTTCGAAACACGTACGTCCCGAAGGGGCAGGTGAATGTGGTCATTTCTTGGTGCTCTGGATGGATTGCCACCTGGTTGTAACCGGAATACCCGTCAAGAAAGCAGAAGAACCTACTTCCTGCTAGTTTCTCGAGGATCTGATCAATAAACGGTAGTGGGAAATGATCCTTCTTCGTGGAGGAATTGAGTCTTCTGTAATCAATGCAGACTCTCCACGAGTTAGCTATTTGAGTAGGAATGACTTCTCCGATTTCAGTCGTGATGATGGTAAGTCCTGCCTTCTTAGGCACCACTTGTATTGGACTCACCCAACGACTGTCGGAGATCGAGTAGATGATCCCTGCATCTAACCACTTTATGATCTCCTTTTTCACGACCTCCTGCAAGTTAGGGTTTAAGCGTCTTTGCATCTCTTGAAGGTCGTGTGCCTTCTTCTGTGTAGATTCGATGTGTGCAGTATGAAGGGCTTATACCAGTCAAATCATCGAGAGTCCATCCAATGGCTCTACGATGTTGCTGGAGAACAGAAATCAAATAGAGTTCCTGGTCAGGTGTGAGTCGAGAATTGATAATCACAGGAAACGTCTGATTTGAATCCAAAAAGACGTACTTCAGATGTTCAGGAAGGGGTTTGAGTTCCATGATAGGGTTGTCAGCAGCAGCGGGTGGTTCGGGGTTTGTATCAGGAGCAATGGTAGGAGTCATAGGTGTTTCTAGATCATGGTCGCACTCCTCTGTTAGCGGTTTTTGATTCTCTAGTGGTTGATCAGGAATAATCAGGTTGTCCTCTATATGCAATTCATCAACCATAGCTTTGATATCACATATTTCCTCTATAACCCCGCAATTGATCCCTTGTTGGGCCTTGAAAATGTCAATCTTCAGATTTTGATTCCCAAATTTCAATTCTATCTGGCCCTCTTCGCAGTTTATATTGGCCCTAGCAGTGGCCAAAAAGGGTCTCCCTAATATGATTGGTGTGCCCCTTGGGTTCTTAGGTGCATCCATGTCCAGTACTATGAAGTCTACTGGGAAATAAAAATCTCGTATCCTAACAATGACATCCTCGAGTATTCCTTTGGGTGATTTGATGGATCGATCGGCTAACTGCAATGTCACCTCAGTGGGTTTAAGTTTAGATTCTTCAAGCTGGTCAAGGAGGGATGTAGGTATTAAATTTATGGAGGCACCTAGGTCTAGTAGGGCTCTATCAAATTGGGTTTCACCAATTTTACAAGAAATCAAGGGAGTTCCTGGGTCTTTAGCCTTGGGTGGGAGTTTGCTCAAGATGACAGAGCTGGCTTGCTCTGACAGTACGATTGGATTCCCATCCTTGGTTCGCGGCTTACGTTTAGGTGTACATATGTCTTTCAAGAATCTTGCGTAAGCCGGTATGTGGCGAATTGCATCCATCAACAGGATGTTTATCTGGACCTGTTCAAAGAGCTTGACCAGATCCTCCTCAGGAGCCACAGGTTTGGTTATTCTTTTTCCTTTGGTCAAGGTCTCAGGAAATGGGATCCTAGCTGGTTCCTCTAGGATAGGTCCAGGTTCTTGATCTGGGACAGTAGTATCTTGGATAACTATCCTAGGGTCTTGGCTATTATCAGGCTTGGAGTGGCTCGGATAATGTAGGTCTTGGGTTATTTTACCACTACATGTTGTTACAGAGTCTAATCCGGCCTGATTTTGGTTTGGGTTAGGTAGGAGGGGTGGCTGCTGCTGAAATCCCGCATAAGATGTTGAAGCCTCCATCCCGTCTGGTGATGGAGCAGTAGGGGCCTGATAAATCAAATGTGCGTGGCCTGGATTTGGATTCATAACGCGCCTCTGGGTTGGCACGTTATTTGGGTTGGGCAGAGGTTGCGAAGGAAGGGTGCCAGGTTGGCGGGAATTTGCCATCTGGGCCAGTTGGTTGTGAACCTCTGTGATCTCGTCCTTGTGCTGTTTTTGCATTGCCTCATTCGTCTTTTGAATGTCAGCCAGTGTTTAAAGGATAAGAGTCAGTTGATCCTGGTTTTGCCCGGATTGGTAGGTGGGATTGGGCCGAGGCTGAGGCGGCTGATATGGACAGGGGCTTGTGGACGGGGTTGATATAGTGGTCTTTGAGAATTTCCCGCCCACTGAAAGTTAGGATGATTTCGCCATCCAGGGTTGTAGGTATTAGAGAATGGGTCATTCTGGATGGCGTTGAGGTCCTCGCAGCTCTGAGGAACCTCAGGAAAGTCAGAATACGAGGGTTCAGAGTTCCCCCAACTCGGGTAGAATGGATCGGAGGTTACTCCAGTCCAAGAGGCAGACGGGGGTGGATATTGGTCCATCCCCTTGGCAGATTGGTGATATATGTTTTGCACAGTTTCCCCTGCCAGAGGAGGTCACGCAAAAGAGTTTTGCGCAGAGGTGGCTTGCTGCAAATGTCGAGTTAGCTCGTCCACCTTCTTTTCTATGATCGAAACCTTGTCCAACCGACTGGCCATCAGCTCCAAGTCGACGGGAGAGGACAGGTCCTGCATCTCATGTGTCCCTCTTAGATTTGTTGATGCGCGAGCATTCGTCCTGTCGAATAAGCCCATGGAGTCATTATTTATGGAGTTCTCGCACATGTTTTCGAGAATCTCCCACTCCATGTCCTCGTGTTGACCCATGATGTTTCCTCCGCACGTTGCATTGATGAATAAACGAATATCCTCACGGAGTCCCTGGTAAAAAGACTGGACTTGTTCCCACTTAGGAACTCCGTGATGGGGGCACTTTCGCATGAGATCTAGGAATCGATCCCAAGCTTCGTGAAGAGGTTCTCCCGGTTGTTGAGTGAAATGAGTGATCTGGTGGCGCAAGGCATTCGTCCGGCCAACGGGGAAGAATTTTTTCAAAAATTCAGACTGTAGTCCCTCCCATGTGTTGATCGGACGGGTTTGAGTTTGATACCAATGTGCGGCCTTGTCCAAGAGGGAGAACGAAAACATTTTCATGAGTAGGATATCCCGATTTTGTACATCTGACCCGAAGGTCTGGGCCAGATGCTTGAGTTGTTTGATGTGTTGGAATGGATCCTCAGAGTTAAGCCCATGGAACTTCGGTATGGCATGAATCATATTGGGCTTCAGTTCGGAATCAGGTCCTCCAATTGGGATTCGTACTCAGGGTTCGATTGCCACCGCAGCGGGATTATAGTGATCTCGCATCATAGGTCGCTGCGGTGGGTTTACAAAGTTCTGAAAGAGATCATTAAGGCGTTGAAGTTGGTGTTCAAGGTTATTCTCCTCTTCAATGGGTTGTGCCATGATGGGAGAAGGAGAATCAAGATCTGAATCAGATGAAAGATTTATGAGGTGGGGTTGCTGCACAAACAAGGGCGTCGAGGCTTGGCCTCGACGAGAGTGAATTTCTAAAGGAGGTCTCAAGGGTGGTCTTAAGGACCTCCTACCGAACATGCACCGAAGGATGTGATGAGATTAGAAGGTGCTAGACCCAATCAAGACACCCAAAAATTGTTGGGTGACTATAGAGGTTCGGGGCAGATGGACCCCTGGATCAGAAGATTATCCACCTGAGAAATACCTGGGCAGCCAGAGAGGGAGAGTCCCGCAAAGACCCCTACACGGTAGAGCATCCCCACGGGTTACAGGGTTTCCCCCACCCGACCTCTCTTGTCACTGCGGTTCCAGGTAGATCAGGATGGAGACCTTGACCTCTTAAGTCTACCTTTTTTTATTTTAAGATCAAAGTGCTTAATGTTCCACTTGAACTTTTAAGTATTTTGAGTGCAAAAGTGACCTAATTTTAAGGTTGGTTGACCCAAGGGATCAACTTCACCGCTTGTTCCTTTGAGAGTTTTTAGGTCTTTTTCTTTTATGGTTCAAATGGATTAACAGCCTGATTTGCTTAAGGTTCTTCTTGCATAGATCTTTTCAAACACGGTTTAGGTACACCTCTTTTTGGAAAATTTGTTTCTTTGTTTAAGAGAAGATGTGTCTCTAAAAACCCTAGCTTTGCAATCCTTAACTTGGCTCTAGTGGGTCTAATTTAGTTGCCTCATAAATTAGCACCTAGGGCTCAATCAAGAAAGTTTTAGCCCTAGTTGCCTTAGTTGGATGAACAGACAAAAATATGTTGAAATGAAAATCAGGCAACTTGATGAGTTACTAAATATGAAACAGGTAGCCCTAAGTTGATTTTTCTTTTTTTTTTTCTTTTTAGGTTTTGAGAGGGTTAAGAGAGAGGGCTTATGGAAATTACCTGTTCCTTGGAGAGTTTGTTGTGCAGTTATTGTTCTTTCCTTTTTGTTTTGCTTTCCCTGCTTGAACACAACCAAAGAGAGAAGTTAAGTCAGATATTAGATAGAAAAGTTGTAATCAAAAGCTTTAAAAGTGCACGTTGCTCCCCGGCAACGGTGCCAAAATGTTGTCACGTTTTTGTGCGGGTTTAAAGCGTATCACGTTGTAGTATAACCGACAAAACCTTTAAACAAATATAAAGAATTTTATTACTCGAAAAACTAGAGTATCCGAGGTCGAACACGGGGAGCAATCTCAGTACTTTTTAAAACCAAAGAATACAACTGTTAAATGAAAATGATTGATTCAAAGAGAGGATTTTAAAAAGGATTTGTGAAAGAAAAATAGAATTGGACGTCTTAAATGTAATCCCCTTTCTCTCTTCTTCTTCGTGGCTCTTCTTCTCCTTTGCACTTCTTTCTCTTTCTGCCTTTGCTTGAAGGCTTCTTCTTCCTGCCTTTGTTTCTTTTCTCTTATTTCTTCTCCTGCCTTAGTCTTCTTCCTTGTCATTGTTTCTCTACAAAAGCTTCTCCTTTCTCTGCTACCCAGCCTCTTCTTCTTTCTTCTCTTCCCTTGCTGCAGCGGCTAAGTGTTCGCTTCTTCCTCTGCTTCTTCTTTCCTGCGCAAATCACAGCCAATGCAAAACCTACCCTTGTCCCTCTACCCAAACGTCTCTCTCTTTCTCTACAATTCGCTCAATGACGCTCTCCCAGAGCCACACGGGTAATCGGGTCAGCTTCGCACCCTGGACCAGGCACACCGGCAGGTGGTGATGCGCGAGGAGTGCTCAAGGTTAGGGTCGGGTCGGATCCCGCCAGATCCGCGAGGTCAAGCCGCGGACGAGGCGGGTGTGAGGGTAGGTGAGGGACCTCACCCCTGTGCTTACGGAGGCAGTGAGCTTAAAACACAAAAATAATTTATACTATACCTGTGTTTTACGCTTCCACGATGTGGGACTATCTGGTCAGTCCTGATTTCGTGCGTGCCCGCAGAGCTTTCATCGTGCAATTGCCCCAGCTACTGGCTTCGCAGCGCGACTTGCTGGCCTCAGTCGCTTCGCAACACTCGCGTGAACCTGCTGCACCTGCAGCCTGGGAGCCCTGGTGCCTGAAGTTGCTACGAGCTCCTCGCTGCTTCGACCGTCAATGGCGGCAAGAGCTGCAACCTGTCATTCACAAGAACGGCCTATTGGCCCAATCAGATTAGCTAGAAACCTTCACCGTGGCACGGCGAAGATGATGCGCGGTGCTGCAGGCCGCAGGTCAGCCTAGGCGTGAGTGCCTAGGTCAACCTGTGGCCGGAGGTGTGGGGTTGTTCGGGGGGCAACTGTGAAGGTCTGGAGTGGCAGTGGAGGGGCGGAATGAGTTCCTGGTGGTGAGGCGGAGCTCACGAGAGGGTTGGCGAGTCATGTGGAGGGGCGGAGTGGTGTGGGCGGCTCGCCGGAGGGCGGTCGGAGGCGAGGACGATGGAGGTGGTTAGGCACTGTCGGGGGGTAATTGGATAAAATAGCAGGGGGAAAAAAGAGAGGAGAGGATGAAGAGGGTATCTGGAGTGATTTGGAAGAAAGGGAGGCAGCGGAGTGGACGGCGCGTAACTGTCGTCGTCAGGGAAGGACCCTGAGGGAGGAAGCGGCGACGAGGATGAGGTCAGGGGCACGCACGCTTGGTACGACGCGACGCGGGAGGAAGCGGCGAAGTTGACTCTACTGCTGGCATGGCAGCAGAGCGACGAGAAGGAGGGGAGGAGGTCGCCGGAGCTTGCGGGTCTTTTGGCCGGAGATGGGAGAGAGGAAATTTGAGGGGATCTCCGTCAAAATCAAGCTTAGGATCTGCGGCAGGGTCTGGGTAGTCTTTTATAGGTGTTGGCCGCACCTTCTAGCGCGTGGAGACCGCGCAATCAACTCTGCCGGCTTGCTGGAGATGGAAAGCTGGTGGGTACCCAAATCTCTCGTGCGTTCGCACGAGAGATTGGGTTCACACCAGAGATCGTGATCTGCTTTAGATGGAAGGGAATTCCTCAGAGAATCCCCCTTCCATTTCTGGGAGGGAATCTCTGAGGAATTGGAGAGCAATCCTTCTCTAAACCTCGCCGGAGCTTGGTTCTGCCCTAACAATGGCGGCAGGACCGGATTGCAAAGGGGGCGAAGAACTTAGGGGGCTCTCTGCAAAGATATTCAAAAGATAGGGACCAAATTGTGATTTGGGTGTACTAAATTGCAAAGTAGGTCTAGATGACCTCCCCTGAGGTCCAAATTTTGGTATAAACCTAATTTGGACCTAGGGAATCCAATGGTGAAGTTGGATTTTAGGTTTGACCACGTTTGACTGGATATTTTGCGTAAAAACCCAAACTAGATGAATTGAAGAGCTAGGACCCTAATCTAGGTCAAACTGGGTTTCAAGGGCCAAATTAAGTGTTCTAAACCCTAGAGGATCTTTTTCCATGATTTTTAGAGGGTTTACTTGATTTTTATTCTAACTAGAACCTTGTTAATTTAAGCGGATCTGTTTTAGGGTTACCAAGTGTCATTTAATTCCTAGATTGCACATAAACCCATTTCTGATTGACTCAACCCACTTTTTGTCTCATTTAGACCACTTGACCTATGTTTTGCCTCTGAGAAATCCTGTTTATGTACTGCAATGGTAAAATTGCAGTTTAACCTTTATTTCATGTTTTCTTCTCAGAGCACTTGTTCCTTCAGTTAAGCTTTCTTCTAGGTTATGTAGGAGCTTTTATCTTCTTTATTGGGTCAAAATGAGCTAGTTATGGCTCATGATCAGGCTCTCATCAATGCCTATCCACTCCCCCATGACAAACGATGCTATGTCCTCATATGCATGCAGGGAAAGGTAGAAAAAGGACGAAAGATCGGGTAATGAGAGCTGAGGTGTAGGGTATACAGTAGGGTGGGTGGATGGTGGGTGGCGAAGTGAAAAGTGAAGTGATCGTGATAGTGGCATGAAAAGTGATGGTGGATGGTGAAAGGCCTGGCATTTCCTGGAACGAGAGTGTCCCAGGCGGATCAGAAAATAGGTAGGAGGAAGAAGTTGGCCCTCAGATTGGCCAAGAAGAGGGGCTCTTTGGATAAATGGATCCAAAAAGGAATAGCCCCAGTGAGAAGTATAGGGGCTCAAGGTCCCAGTGTGGAGTTGCAAATCCGCCTGATTTGGCGGGAAAGAAAGGGCAATCCGGTCTTCAAGAGTGTGGACCGGCGGTGAGTAGCCCGGATATGGCTCAGACACGAGGTATGGGAAGCAGAGAAAACCTCGTCAGAAGTCTGGTCAGGAGAAGGTATGGAAATAGGGAGGGATGGGGGAACGTCACAGTGTGTTGATCAGGCAATCGTCAGGTAATCCGCAGCAGTCTAAATAGGTCCCAAATAGTCCGATACACACGCTGACGGCCATGTCCTCATCAGACGTATCATCCTCGATACAATCGCAATCAAAGTTCTTGGCTGCCTTGAAGATGTTAAGCTTGAGCTTTTTAGATCCAATGTCAATCTCAATACAGCCCGACTCGCAGTCGATAAGGGCACGGGCTGTGGCCAAGAAAGGTCGTCCAAGGATGATCGGACAATCAGAAAGTGAGCTAGGAACTTCCATAAAAAAAATAAGAAAGTCAACAGGAAAACAGAGACTGTTGACCCTAATCACCACATCTTCCACCACACCCTTTGGGATTTTGACAGAACGATCTACCAACTATAACGTGGTAGGGGTGGGTTTCAGATTTCCCAAGGAGAATTTTTCGAGCATGATGGTTGGAATAAGATTGATGGAAGATCCTAGATCAAGCAGGGCACGGTTAAAATTGCAGCCTTGGATGCTACAGGAAATAAGTGGTGTGCCCGGATCTTTCTACTTTGGTGGTAGGTTTGACAGTATAGCACAACTCGCATGAGGAGAAAGAACCACCGGATTCTTAGTTTTCTTTGACTATCGCCTGGGTGTTGTGTAGTCTTTGAAAAATCAGGCGACAGTAGGTATGTGGTCAATAGCCTCGAGCTGGGGTACCTTGATTTCTACATCCCTGAACAAATTACGCAGGTTATCAAAGGCCCGCGTATCTTTCTTCTTGCCCTTTGGCTCCCTCAGTAGAGCCTCAGGGAATGGAACTAATTCTGGCACCAATTTGGGTGTATCGTCCTCTCGCGAATGCGGCGCATATCCCGAATGAGAGGGCGATGAAGAAGAAGACGGGCCAGGATCAAGTCGAGGCGGATCAACGGTCTGCTTACTACTCCTCGTAGTGATCGCATTGGACGATGCGGGTCCAGTGGGATCATACGGCGGAGGGTTCGCAATAGGGACATAAAAGTGCGGGCTGCAGTAGGATTAGCCTGAAATCCCGGTGGAATGCTCGGAGCTTGCAAATTTTGATTAACCTACCCCTGAGAAGGTCGTACCTGTGGTTGAGGACCACAAGGTACGAAGTTTCGCAGGTTTGGAATAGGTTGGGCGGGAAGAGTGCCCTGAGATCGAGTTGCCATGCGTAGTTGACTGATCTCAGCATTCTGCTGTGCCAACTGGTGCTAAAGAGAGGTCACGTTCTCTTCATGGCGCTTTGACATATCCGTCATCATTCGCATCAATTTGTCAAGAGGACTTGATGCATGTTCTACTTGCGGTACGCAAGGGCCTGATGGCGGATTCGCCATAGGATTAGACTGGGCCCTTGGGATGATGGGTGCGGACGGTCGCATTGGTCCACCTGCGGGGTTTTGGCGCTGCGGGTTGTTGGACCATGTGAAGTTCGGATGATTTCACCACCTTGGGTTATAAGTGGTAGAGAACAAGTTGTTCCCCAGGGCGCAAGCGTCTTCTATGCCAAAAGACGCGTCCGCATGTAAAGATGCATCCGAGCACACGGAGGCTTGGTCCTCCGTGTCGAAATACTGACTCGCAGAAGCCAGATCCACATGACTTACCGAGTAGCTCGGCGCGACACTCGGTAAGGAATGTCTTACGGGGTTTCTCGGGATAAGCCTAGTGTTGGAAGAATTGGGATTGTGACAAAGTGGTGAGGTAGGGGTGTTTGCCATAGAACGAGCGAGGTTGGCCAGAAGCTCATCCAGCTTCTTGTGCACGACGGAGACTTCATCCAATTTTTGTGTGATAAGGCTGAGATCAGTGGATGAATGGGAGGGTCCCGTGTCAACTTCGTGGACATTTCGGGGCAAGCTGGTATGATTAAAGGCGACAATGGAAGCATTGTTCATTGAGTTTTCACTCATATTTTCAAACAATTCGAATGCTCCATTCTCGTCTTTATTCATAAAATTCCCTCCGTAGGAAGTGTCTGCAATCTGCTTCAAAGTCTCATTTAGCCCATAGTAGAAGATCTGGGCTATATGCCACTTAGGCAGACCGTGGTGCGGACATTTCCTGAGGAGGTCATTATATCTCTCTCATGCCTCATGAAATTGTTCGTCGTTTTGTTGCGTAAAGGAGGTGATAGCACGACGAAGCGCATTGGTTCGCCTGATTGGGAAGAACTTCTTGAGAAATGCTATTCGCATCTCTTCCCAAGAGTGGCTGGTTCTCCCAAGGGTGCGTAACCACTGCGACGCTTTATCTCGCAATGAAAACAGGAACATTTTCTTGAGGACTATAGGTAACCCGATATTTCTAGGTTTAACAGTTTCAGCCAATCGGGTTAGGTCTTCCAAGTGGAGAAAAGGATCTTCACTTGCAAGATCATAGAAGTGAAAATTTATTAGGCCAATTATGTTAGGTTTCAGTTCAAAATCGTCCCCGCGCATGGGGACCCGAATTTGTCCTATGATCTATGTAGCAACGGGATTCTGATAGGAGCTAAGAGACCTAGGCTCCTCCCATTCAGGAGGGTTCTGCATTTCCTCCAATGTTTCCCGAATGGCCTCAATTCGTTCATTATACATTTCCATTTGGGCTTGGAGGCGGGTTATGAGATCTAAGGCTCCACCACCTGATGGGTTCTGAGGGCGGTTTCCTCCCTCGGGATTTGGGGGTCGACGTGCAGCCATGTTTGTGGAGGAGGAGGATGAGTCGGCTTCTCTAGATTTATCAGACAATTCAAATAGTTCAGGATTTTGTGACCTCCTCCCAAACATGCACTACCACAGGAAGAATTGGGGGGATAAGAAGAGAAAAGAGATGAGAGAAATGACGCCGCAAAGGTACACTTGATGACAAATCAATACAATCAAATTCCTAACCTCTACAGTGTACCCTTAAACCTAAAGATCTAAGTTACCTACTATCACAAACTACGGAATCGAATGCGAGCACCGCGGAACCACCGGGCCAGATTGAAAGGCCCTTTGCCCCAGTCTTAGACACCCGATAGCACGCAAGAACCCTCACCAGCACGTAGATGCTACATGCAGATAGTTAGATCTCCAATCCTTAATAAGGGTCAAATTACTACCAATTTTAATTAGAGGCTTAGGATCAAGTGCTTTTGGAATGTGAAGGGCGTTGTTTACGGGTAATGCCCAAGTGATTGATTTTCAGAGTGTGTAAAACAAGCATGCAACGGGAAAATCTCTCCAAATTGAAGTTTTAATTCGTGAATGATTTTTAGAATTCAGCCTTAAGTAGTATGGATTTTAAGATTTCGCTGAAATACCAATTCAACCAATCTTCGAGTTTTTCAAGAATACAAGTTTTCTTCTAAGCCTAACAAACCCTTCTTCAATATCAGTTGGTTAATGCATGCTAAAATGCAATGGGCTTCCCCAAATGGAGATTTTTATATGTGAATGCACGAGTCAGTTTTAGATTAGTGTGAAAGAGAGCCAAAGCACTTCAATTCAAGTGCTCCCAATCACCAAGAAAAATGTCCACACACAAGGCTCAACCAGAAGATAAAGAAAATCAAATTGTTGGGGGTTGAGGTATTCGAGATCGAATCTTAGGCAAGTTGAAAAGTCATGGTGGGGTTGGAATCAACTCAATTCCAAGTCTCCCCACCAAAAAGGTGATCCCGAATTTGCAGATAAGTGAGGCAAAGAGGGGTGCAATCAATCTTTTTATGTTTGACTCAAAGAATATTTCACACGGTGAAAAATTCAAGAATCAAGATTCTTGGATTTTCGCTGTGCAAAGTAAGGCGTGAAATCCCGGGGCGGTGGGAGTAAGGGCAAACAATCAATTAAGTGAATTTTAATCCACTTGCCCCAAGAGATCCCAAGAAGTTTTTCTAGTTTTTAGTTTTTTTTTTTATTAAGGTGACAAGTTAACCTAGGTTGCTAAGAAAGAAAGACCTACTTGTTCAGCCACGTGTGCGAAGCTCCAGTGCGGTGTCGGCGTCTTCACGCTCTCGTTCCCGCCTTGGATCTGTCCACGTCTCTGACTTCGTCTGCCTGCCTTCTCCTTGCAATAGGTTTACCTGCACACCAAAAACAGAGACACCCGTGAAGAGAGAAGAGAAAAATGAAAGGAATGGAATAGAAACTTACTTGAAGGTGCACTTCCCCGGCAACGGCGCCAGAAAAGGGTGATGGTGGTTGGGCCCGGATAGGTTGTTAATATGGTGATTTTATCGTTGTATAGTGGTTAACCTAAATCGGACCAACCATCTCTTTACAAAATTTTTAACCTGGCCTACTTGATTTTATCTTGGTCACTTTTAGGCCCAAGGTCAAACTCAGGGAAATGGGGTTACAACTCAAGTTTCTATGCCTATCCTACAACGAATCTCTTCCGTTCGTTTATTGTGCTTTTGGTGTTTTTCTATTTAGATTTTTTTCTGATAATCTTGGTCCTTGAGGCACACCCTCAAAATTAAGTTCTTAGCTTTGAGCCAAATCAAGGTTCCAAAACGAGTCTTGCTATTCGCAAGACGGAGTACCTGCAAGTCAAGTATTATCTTTTCTCTTTTATATATATATTTTTTATCTTTTTATTGGTAGGAAAGAGAAGCAGAAATAAAGTAAATAGAGTATATATATATGTATATATTATATATGTATAAAGGGGTGGGGGTGGAGGCGGAGATGGAGTGTAGCACGGTGTCGAGTCGGTCGTCGTCTAAAAAGACGCAACCAACAGGAAGAGATGCTGTGTGGAGTGTAAGGTGGATTGATGAAAGATGAGTGTGACCACACTTTTTGTACGCATGTATCGGGGAATATCAGCAACTGGTGCAGATATTCCCACGATACCACGTATGGTAAATAATGTGAAAATATATATATATGTATATATGTAAATATATTTATATGTATATATGGTTATAAATATATAGGTATATATATATATATATATGTATGTATATAATACTATATAGATGTATATATATGTATATATATATAGTAATATATGTATAAAGATATATGTGGATAGATATGTATGTATGTATGTATATATATATATAAGTATATAGATGTATTTATATATATATATATGTTTGTATGTATGTAGACTAATACATAGTTATATAAGTACTAATATATATATATATATATATGTATGTATGTATGTTTATGTATATATATATGTATACAATAATATATAAGTGAGAGTGTGTGTGTGCGAGAGTGTAAGTGTGTGTGTATGAGTGTGTGCAGAGAGAAAGAGAGTACTGAGAGAGAGAGAGGGAGAGAGAGAGAGCGCTGCTGGAGTGAAGCCCGAAGGGTTTAAGGCGTCTGCAACACTCAGGGCGTCATCTGGTGGCTTCACGCGCGCGCGCAGGCGCATATGCGCGCGAGGACGTGCGCGCTGGGGGGCGATGGGTGCGGAGAGGACCGCAGCGCCCAACGCTGCGCGAAGAGGAGTACGCGGGCGAATGGAGCGGGCAAGTGCGAGTGACGCGGGCGCACGCAGACTCGCGGGCAGGCGCTGGAGCGGGCGCGAGGTTGAATGCGTGCGCGGGCGAAGGCCGGTTGCTGCGCGCCGGGTGACCGGATAAGTGAGAAGCTTACCGATCACCCCACTGTAGCCACAGTGTCACGCTGACTGGCATGAACAGTGGCTACAGTGGCCGGGCGAGCCGCGCAACCGGGAGTGGACGGTGCTGTGAGTGCGGACGGCTCGGCGCGCGCGGAAGAGTGGCTCCGATTGCTGGCTTGCGGGCGGGACGTCGTGACAGAGCGTGCGGAGAGGGCTGCTAGTGTGCGCTGTGGAGGGCGAGGGCAACCTGCTGCTTGCACGGTGCTTGTGGGTGTTGGCTGGCGGGCGCGTTGAAGCTTGGCCGGCCTCTGCAGGGGCGTGCGATGGCCGGCTGCGGGCGAAAGAAAGAGTGCAACTGGGCGCTTGCGCAAAGAAGCTGGAGGCGAGGGCGCCTGCAGGCACGCACGGAAGACCTGCGTGCGCTGCTGCCGCCTTGCTGCTACTGCTGTGGGGCTCGGCCGGCTGCTGCAGGGCGTGCAATGGCCGATTGAGCTTCACAGCTGAAGCTTTGTGGTAATGGTTGCAGTGCTTTAAACGGAAAAACAAGGAAAGAGCCACCACGCCCACCGGCTCTTTGGTGAGATGGGCGGTGGTGGACTCACGGTGGTGGTTGTGTACCACCGTGGGGTGCTCCTGTCCACCGGGTGTCTCCTTAGAGGAGGAGGTCCTACGTATGGAGGGAGAGGGGAGGGGGCGGTGTCCTGGAAGGAGAAGTGGAGCTGCTGTGTTGGTTTTCTATGTGGAGGACCAGGCTCCTTTACAAAGGAGAAGCCGAGCACTTTTTATAGAGGAGGAAGGCATGCACAGCCATGCCCTGGCTGTGCATGCGGCTGCATGGGGCACGGCAGGGAGTGGCTATGCATGGCAAGCTGCCGCAGGGAAGGGCCTGAGCAGGGAATGGCGTGAAGAGGAGGAGGCTGCCATGCTTTGCAGCCGCGGGAAGATTTCAAAATCAAATAGAAATAAAAATAAAGATGGGAATTTTGCGAAGCAGCACCTGAAGAAAATGTAAATTGCGAGGCCATTTTATTCACTCTCCTCCCCTCTCAATTAAATGCATGCATGCATGTATTTTTACAAATGCGACTATGGAAACCTAATATGCACTAGTAATGCTAGGAAATAGCACAAGACGACACAATTGCAAGTGTATTTTTGCGGTGCAATCAGGCGCCAAACACCTTACACCCCCCCCATTTTGGTGCCAACCATTATCAACCCTAGGATCCCTTAACTACCTCCAACAAGCCATCCTAACCCTCCATCTATTAACTACCCTTAACCCCCTACCATTCTTATATAAACCCCCTACCACCACCATTAAAACTCACCCTTGGCTACAATTTTTCTACCCATATTTCCACCTACATAGAAGGTCAAGAGAAGAAGAAGAAGAAGATTAAGGGGATACTATGTCCCCTTGGTGCCTTCCCCTCTTCTCCTCTCTTGTGCCCACGCCAACCAAGGAAGGAAGCCAGGCATTGGAGAACAACCTAGGGTACACGCCTACCCTAGGAAGTGGAGGATTTAAGGGTGGTACACTACCACCCTTGGAGGTGGAATCAAAGGTGGTCCACACCACCTTCAGGAGGAGTTCTTGGAGTGGGAGCCACCCACTCTAGGAAGGAGAAGACACACCCTTCAAGGGCTTTCTAGGAGGAGACTATCTCTGGATTAAGAAAAAGGAGAAGGAGGACCCCTTTTTAACTGCGAAAGCAGCCGCAGTTGGAGCAAGGAGCCTTCCCTCTTCACCATCATCATCTAGGATTTGTGTTTTATTTTTTTGTAGTTTTACTTTTTGTAGTAGAAGCTTTCCTCTACATTTGTAAAATAGAAATCTGCTTAATATTAAGTTGCCTTTTCTACTTTGTGTATCTTCTTCTTTACTTTGGTTTTTTTTAGAACTTTCACTCCCTCTTCCCAATTATCCTAGGCCTTCATGCACCTAGGGTGAGCTTGAGAAGAGGTCTTTCTTGTCACCTAGTTGTTAAATTAGATTTAGTCTTTTTCTACCACCAAGTTGTGATTGCCCCTTTATTTCAAAAACCTAAAAAAAAATTACATATTTAAAAAGACAAAAAGAAAGGTGATTTCCGTATTTCCAAGCAAGAGATTGATTTGTCAAAAAGTTGCCTCCTTGGACGACCCTAGATACTTCCCTATCTAGGTCTTATAAATTTTAAAAGCAAAAGCAGATTTACGCATTGCAACGACACTAAATTTCCTAATTAACAAACCGCGTATTTTCGCAATCAGTCACCCACAAGGTGGCCACCCCGTATCACCCATAGATGACTCAACAGGTTGAAGTGTCCAATAGGGAGATCAAACGAATTCTGGAGAAAATTATAAGACCCAACAGGAAAGATTGGTCAAAAAAACTTGATGATGCACTATGGGCTTATAGAACTACTTATAAGACCCCCTTGGGTATGTCTCCCTTCCGTATAGTGTATGGCAAAGCATGCCATTTGCCTGTTGAGATTGAGCATAGAGCTTACTAGACTATTAAGAATGTTAACATGGATCTTGAGGACGCAAGCAAAGCACGCTTATTAAAACTGACTAAGCTTGAAGAATTGAGGAATGAGGCATATGAGATTGCTTAGGCTTAAAAAGAGCGCACTAAGGTCTTTCACGATAAACACATCCTCTGCAAAACCTTTGAGTCCAACCAACGGGTCTGGCTGTTCAATTCTAAACTCAAGCTATTCCCTAGGAAACTTAAGTTCCGTTGGGATAGGCCATACACTATCACACAGGTGTTCCTACATGGAGTAGTTGAGATACAAAATCCCTCATCTGGTAAGACTTTCAAGGTAAATGGCCAATGTTTGAAACCATATGTCACTCTTTCTAATGGCTGGGTATTGGACACCTACAAGATAGAAGAGCCTTAGCTCCAAGCACTCTCTCTTAAGTAATATCTTTTCTTGTTTTTGCTTTCCAATGAGGACATTGTCAGATCTGGGCATGGGGGGTTATAACCTAAGGTTGTATATAACATTTATACATATTTTGCATGCACGTAGTTAAGACTTTTAATGCAAAAAAAAAAAAAAAGAAGGAAGAGATGAAATCTTTGTAAGTTGAAGTGCAAAATTATTAAGGAAGGAAAAAGAGAAAGTAAACACAGACAAAAAAAGGAAAAATCATATTAGTCCTAGCATTTGATTATGGAAGAGTTACCTAAGTTATAGGATGGATCAAATGATGAATTAAGCCCTGAAGTGCTAAAGAGAAGATAAGCGAGGGATACCGACTTTAGGCCTCCTGGGCCTGTTTTTAGGGCTTAAACACTCATGTATTTATTAAGATCTCGACTATTCCTCAAGAGATTAAGGGAGTTGCGAGGCTGATGTATTAAGTCTAAGGCTTAGGGAGAATTCGGCCCCGTTGCCTGCCCTTTTGTTTGCAAGACTTGGTAACCTAGGCACCCAAAAAATCACACATCGATCTGGTTCAGTGCGCATAATAAAGAATAATGCCAAAAGTGGTTGTTCTAAAAATGTTTTCCTAAAAAGTTGACTTAGGAGTAGCTCGAAGACACAAGTTGATTAGATGAGTTCCCGGTGCAGAGAAGAGAATGAAAAACACTCCCCTCAAAGACGCGTTATAACATATCGTCTCCTCGATCTTGTCTCCTAGGATATCAAAATATCCTACTGGGGGCACAGAAGCATCTTGTGCTGGTTCAAATGCCATTGGCAGCATTATCCTGAAATATTGATTGCCAAGGTCTGAATTTAGTTACAGAACGCCATGGGCGGCACTATCCCGAAATGTTGAAAGCCAAAGTTTTGGCGATTGCCATAGGTGATGCTATTCCAAAGCATCGATTGTCAGGGACCCTGCGAGGATTGATGGTAGGGACAAGGAATCCAGTATAGATCGTGTTTACAGCCAATCCAATGTTGGGTTTAGGGGAATTTAAAAAGAAAGAGAGAAAACTCTCGAAATAACATCTCTCTCTATCTTTCTTATTAAAAATCCACTAGCAAACTGAACCTATACTTGCTGCACATACGCACGGGTGCTTTAACCGCTAGGGTCAACGAACCTCTGGCCAGTTTTTTGCAAGCCTTAGAAACCTTCTCAGCGGAACCAAGGCTGAGGCTGATCAGGTCCATACCTTAGCTGGTAATTGAGTACCTTTAGGATTCGATCTAATCTCTAGAGGCATGACACGATAAGGCATCCTAACAATAAAATATGGCCTAGAGACCTGGTCTAATCCATATGATTTTGCTTGAGACTAGCAAAACTTAACCATGGGGGTATTTGATATGTCTACTTTAGGAGACATTAATTGGGCATAAGAATAATCAATTCTAAGATTAATTGGGACTTCCAGTATACAATACAATGGAAAATCAATAGAGTCATGATTTAGTATTCCTGCATAATTCTTTTATGCAATGCATGTTGCATATAATTAAGTACACTTATTGCAGGAGATAATTCAAAATCACATCTTACAGGTAACATCAAAATTATGAGAGATTTTGTTGAGAAACAATCAGTGAGGGAATCTTACTAAAAGAAAAAACATAAGAGAGGACTCATCAATTTCTAAAAACACAAATCTAGTGGGATCTCTCTTTTCTGATGATTTCCTCTTGCCTTGACTAACCTCTCTCTTTCCTTTTTTGTTCTCATGAAATCACACTCCTATTCTCTCTCTCTAATTTCTCTCATTCTAATAGGGGAACGACAGTATAGCGGGGAAGCACCATCTCCTCCCCCACGATCAAACAACAGAGAGGCAACTTCTTCCAAACAGAGGGAGAACTCCCTCTTGGACGAACCCTCTCCTTCACCACCGTGTGCCACCATCAGAACCACCACTGTGAAGCCACCGTGATAGCCACATGGTGACAGTGCCACCCCCCCCACCCCACCATGACCTCCTCACACAACCTTTAGCAACCACGGACCACCACCCACACCACCGTGCCTTCTTCTCATGCATACGCAACAGCAAGCCACTGTGTGCCCTCAGCCTGCCCACTGGTCCCTCGGCACAATTGCACGCAGCCACTGCCAACATCGTGCGCAGCCCGCCTCACAGCCAGCAAGGCAACGCCCGACCTCCTCCTCCTCTTCATCTTCCTTTTCTCCACCAATAGAAACGAAAGAACCCAACACCACCAAAACACAGTTGCCATCTCCGACCACGAAGCTTCGCTCCATCGCCTCCACAGGACTTGACGCACCCTTATGAGCATGGAGACGCCCTCAGAACCGCCAACGACAAATCGCATGACCATTGGCGGACCCCACGTCACCAGCTGACTGCCGCCAACCACCATTCTCCTCAGCACAACCTCCAACACGACACTCTCAACAACACCGACCTCCTCTAAGCTCCATGCGACCCACCATCGCCTCTTCTTCGCGCACGATCAAGATGAAAAAATCCTCTATTTTGGGTTTGATTTCTATTTACATTTGAGTGCCATTGAGGAAGATGTGGTTTTTTTATTTTTGATATTTTATTACTAGATATTTTGTGAAGACCTCCCTCATTTACTTAAATGCATTATCAACATATGTGAATGCTATAAGTCTCATTTGAAAGAGGTTTTGGTGTCGATTCTTCACGATTTTAATTGTGAACTTTTGCATAAGAGTCTAGCAAGTTCTGATAGGCCCCTTGCCTCCCTGTGGAAACAACCCACTCTTCTTTGAGTAGTTTTTATCTTAATTGTTGACGATTGGTTTTCCACCGCTCAATTTTTACTTCGACAACATATTTCCTTGTGCAAAAATCGTTTCAAAGTGAAAATCAATCGATCAATGTACGTATGGCTAAGGCGACTGATGGTACAGTAGATGATCTATTTACTACTCCAGCCATCGAGTTACCTGTCGTCTTGGAGATTACACTAGAAACTCCCCTAAAGAGAAAGGTTGTACATATAGACTTGGGAGAGGGGACCTTTGAGGTTATTCATCATGCCCTACCATCACCTCCACCACCTCCTGATTTCAGTGAATCAATAGATGCCACTAGGATAGAAATTGACAAATCAAATCGAGAAGGCAGGTTGCAACAATTTTGATTGGATTCCATAAACCCTTCAATGACATACACTCGAAGGAGAAGACCAACAAAATAATTGTAACTATTGTATGGTTTTTGGGTTGAATGTGGGTCTTAATTGTAGCCATTGCACTTATGTCATATGTTACAATATTTTCCCCTTTTTTTGAAAAGAGTTTGATGTAAATATCATGTCGAATACATGCATTTCTTGCAACAAACTATAATTGATTGGTTGGTTGTGGTTGATTGGTTGGTCGGTTGGTTGCTATGATACATTAGTATTCTTTTGAACAAGTGATAGGGTGAAGAGGATGTTTCTGATTGTTACATCTCTCCCTCCAAATAAGTCAACCAAATAGCAATAATTATTTGTTGTAACATGAACTTACAGGAGTTCCCTTGGGTGTTATTGTCTTATTGGCTAAAAGCCTAATTTTTCAAGAATGGTTACATTATGGATGAAAGGTTTAGGGGTACCTACTGTGAATTGGCAGTCATTTTACGATGTTGCAGTGTTTCCAATTTACTGTAGCAGAAATGCAGGAATTTGTTATGAAGACACCTTTCTATTGTGCGTGGTTGTATGAAAGGAGATATCCTATCTTGAATCCGCTACCATGCCTTTGGTCCTCAACAGCAACAACAGCAAGCAGCATTACCAGCAACAGCAACATTGGCAACAGCAGATGGATTAGCAGCAACAATAACAAGCAACAATATCAATAGCAACAACAGCAAGAAACAACAACATCAGCATCGGCCAAAATAAAAAAAAGGCAAACTCCCCTCTTTAAAGGGAGAAATTTGAAGAGGCAAACTTGCCTCTTGTAGAGGCAATATTGCAAGGCATACTAATCAATGAGGCAGTACACAAAACAACTCTAGTAGAGGCGAGGTATGGTCTGGAAGCACGCCATTCAAAAACACCTCTAGCAGAGGTGAGTTGTATACATTAATTACCAGATAAACATCCCCAAGACAGTAATTAAGGAATTTGTATCCCTAATTAACCTATTTAAGAAAATTCTTCAATGCATGTTAGGTTGGAATTCACTGTCAAAACCATCTATTCTGCAAATACTTTCATTCCCAAACAACCTTGATCTCAGGGACACTAAGCCACACCTTACTCAGGATAAATAACATCAACAATTAAACCAGTGACGCTAACAAGCGGTGCTCTTAATTATCCGGTTGGTTTTTTCTTTGATCTAAAAGGTAGTAATCCCAATCATCCGGCATCTCATTTGGGTTGATGTTGAGATTGTCTGAATTGTCTAATAATAAGTTTTATCACTATTTCCTATCCTATAGAAAAGCACACTTAACCCATGATGCGTGACTTGACCAACTAAGATGATACGAAGGAGTGGGTGTGGTGATCAACCTATACGAACGAACGAACGAACGGAAGGATGACTTAAGGAAGGGATGAATGTGCCTCTCTTCTCTTTCATCCCAACCTTTTAATTTTAACTTCAAGAAATTTAGTTTCCATCCCTACAGGAATGAGCGTCATATGGCACAGGTGACCGATATAGAGGGCGGTCCCCAAGAGAGAAATCTGCATGGGGGCTAAGGGAACACAAGGTCAACATCCTATAGTAACATCCCATGATTGCGTTGCAGCCAAACAAGAACGATGGATAACTCAACTCCCCTCTCCTTCCCATCTCAGAGCATTCCCAATGAAAACCAAGAGAGTTCTTAATTTCCTCCTGTCGTGCAATAACAATCCCTTAGCTTGCAAAAAGGCAGAGCTTAATTATCTCTCACCAGCCCATAAACAGATTAATAAAGTTGCGCCACTGCACAGCCGCAGTGCAACCCAACCAATCCAAAGCAATTTCTATTTTATGGCAAGAAGCCAACGACGGGCACTCACGATGCTGAAGTGCACAGTGCACCTTCAACTGGAATAATCTGACTCTTAATGGAAGACGAACCGTTAATAACATCACCACCTCTTCCTCTACATAAGGTCAGCTAAATCTGCATACCATTTCTTGCCTGTATAACCAAGAACGTTATACCGAGATGGCCGTGTCAACACAACAAGCTAACCAGACCTCAAGAAATGCCAAGAAAACTTGCATCACATCACCTAACAACCCAACACGAGCATGGAGGTTATTTTACGATGAGGACTACAACAACTTGATCAAACAAGGATCACAAACCATTTCGATAAGCCACAAAGAAGCTGGCATGAAAGTTATTCTAGGTGCTTTGTTCTCCCGGCATGGTACCCCACAAAATAAAAGCCGTGTAAAACAACTAGAAATCCCACTTTGGTAACAAAAGCCTAGTGCGTTGGTACCCTTTCCATCTCATAATTCTTATTTGACTAGTATGCATGATTTGCTTGCTAACTCCAGTAAAACAAACATGGGAGATGGAATGTTCTTGCTCCCATTCAAGAACTTCACAAGGCAGTGGGCACCCTGCCATTCAAACAGTGTCAGCAGATCAGTATATTCTGTCAACCATGGTGACATACAAATTGGACGTGCAGTGAACTTGTACTACACCATCCCATGAAATTGGTAATCATCAGTGCATATTAACAAAGATATAATGGTGAAGCAGCATCGCCACCTTCCAGCCTCTGCAAAATATTTTTTTTGGAGCAAATAAGAAACGATACTTTCCATTCATCCAAAATAGCGAAGCCTAGCAATGGTCAACATTTTTAAGGCCACTTGCAACAAAACAACCAGCAAAACCCATCACTTAAAAAAAGGACCCATCAATGGGACCCAACAACATCAGAGTTAAACGAGACCAACTCTAAGGCAGCATTTGGTTGGGGTATAAGGGGTGAGATAAAGGTTAAGCGGTATGGTGAGATAAGAATAACACGGATTCTAAGAAATTCACTCTTCCCATATATATTCCCTATTTTCATCACATCAAAATCCTCTAATACTCTCTTTTTCCACATATAGCTCAAAAAATAATACTTAATAATTAAAATCAATCACATCAAAATTCACTAACTCTCTCTCCTCTCTCCCAAAACCAACATACCAATCATTATAATCCACCAATCATTACAATCCCACCAACCAAATACCTTCTATCCTTATTTTACTCTTATTATATTCCGGTGTAGCACTATCCCTCTACCAAACACAACCTAAAGGATTTTTTCAACCGTCCAAGTTAAACCAACAAATAGAAGTACTGTAACAGATACTTTTCATTCATCCAGAATAGCACAGTCTAGCGATGGTCAACATTTTTAAGGCCACTTGCAACAAAACAACCAACAAAACCCATCACTTAAAAAAAGGACCCATCAATGGGGCCCAACAACATCAAAGTTAAACGAGACCAACTCTACAGGGTTTTTTCAACAGTCAAAGTTAAACCAACAAATAGAAGTACTGTAACAGTCTTCTAGTAACCAACGACCAATGATTTGTAGGCCTTCAAGGTTTAGAACTTGGTGCTGTTAATGGATGCCACCTTAGCAAAAAGACCTGAAAGACAAGAAGCTCAAGAATTCTTTTAAAGGAAAGGAAGGGAAATATCATTCTTTGGGAACTAAATTAATAAACTTTTGATATTTAGAGCAAGTTTCTTTGAACCAGGCTCATACATCACAATGCTCTTTCCACACAAACCATAGTGCAGAAACTACCAAAGATTTAAACAAAAAGTAAGACAGGTTTCTTGTGTTGATTTACCCTGGAGAAATTCATTTAGAAAAGGCCATTGCCATCTATTGGCCACCAATTGGTGAAACAAGGTTGGTCATTTTTGTAAAATGGACAATGATTCGCCAAGATAAAGCCTATTTTTTAAAGCATAGTCAGATTAGGTAAGTTATATCATAATAAGCTAACCAAATAAAGGAAAATACCCTTTGGTGAAAATTTTACCTAAATGCAAGGATACACAGGAGTTCTTAGACCACCGTCAATTATGGCTCTATAGATCGTTGGACCAAGGATCTGTTGTTAGGAATGTAGATCAAGAGAATCTCATCTCTTTCTTTCAAAGATCAAGAGAGAATTTAAAAAGGAATTTAAATAGTGGATTTCATTTGATAAGGGTGCTTTTGTTCTTTTTATGAGAGCTTTCACCTACTTATTTTTCAATTGTGAGGTTTCCAAAGCCCTCTTCACAAATATTTTCTTCTTGTAGGCCAATTGAAAAAGACCATGGCAAGTGTGTGTCTCCACACACACACACACACACACACACACACACACACACATATTCAGGAGCATTTCTTAACTCTTTAAGGAGAGGAGTTAATTGTAATAACAAAAAAGAAAGAAAGCCGATAGCCGTGAATTATCTACCAAATTTTGTTGAAAAATTCCATGTGTATAAAAAGATAAAATTCTTACTAGTAGTGTAACTTTGTAAGTTTTAATTGCTGATGGTAATACAATGGCAATTGATTTTCACCCATTAAAACTCATCATAAAATTTTTCCAATTTTTCATAGTGTTAGTCACTTGATGATAGAATTCCATACAAAATTTCACGCTTAAATTTCTTGCTAATAAAAAGATAAAATTGAGCAAGTACACTACTATCAATGATCTTAATCAGTCTAAAATGGCTTGATTTCCTTTATTTACTGCACCTAAATGGTGCATACAAATGACTGCTACTTGGGGTAATACTCTTTCCTTATTAAAATTTTGATAATCTTTGGAACCTGTTTGGTGCTTTTATTCAATTTATTTTATCAAGGTATGTTGCCTATTATAATAGTCTCCATAGCACAATTTTGCATTTGCATAAATAGAATAGAATAAAAATGCATAAAGTGATGCAAGTGTATTGATCAACATATGTTTTAATCCCTAAATTGACCTAGATGTCATTTAGGGCTAAGTTAGATAAGGCTTGGACTGGTTGTTTAAATTGGTTCAAGATGGGTTTAAAAATAAATAATTGGCTAATGAAGGGCAATCAAGAATCAATTTTGAATCTATTGAAAGATTAATGCATGCCCTACACCATAAAAGAATTGGTCAGTCTTGATCAAGACCAAGAAGAATGTTAGATCAAAGAAAAAGCATAACATGGAAGTGAACTTGGGCTTGCATGCAAAGAAACAAGCATATGAAATCCTTCAAATAAAGGTAAATATGATGCTAAAACCAAGGAGAGAATAATTTGGCTCAATATATTGCTCTTCACATAACAGGATGACAGGTTGCGCAATACTTAAAAATATTTGGCCCAGGATATTGGTTTTCACATCAGTGGACAATAGGATGCATAATGTTGAGGCTAGGATGTTGTATAGGCACAAACACATCCAATGTATGAGGATATCCCACTGGACAATGTAAGAATGGCAGTATCAATAATCCATTGTAATTTTATACGATAAGTAATTCAAACCATATGCTGGTGGGCCTGGTACAGAACACATCCAAACTTAGTACGTCAACCGTAATCCTCGGCATATTACTCATTGGACATCATCGAAATTAAAATCAAAAGGTGCCCTAACCCACCCCCCCCCACCCCCACCCAACCGAACCCCGCGTGTGGAAGGAAAACCAAGTTCAAAAACAGAAAAAGGTAGTGGAGGTAGTGGAGGCATAGAGAAAAAAACGCACAGCTGGTAAGTTCTAATTACTGTCTGACTAATTGAAGATGATCAACTCCGTAAATATATATATATATATATAGCAAGTGCTTGGAATGTAAACACTGAAATTACAATGCATAATGTATGTTGTCAAGTACATACACCACAGACATCTAATTTTAATGACATGTTTATCTTCAACGGGATGGCTGCTGATAACTGATGAATGGTACCCTAAAATGACAGGCAGTTGCCCTCCTCAATGGATTACATTAGGTGAGGTTTTGATCTGTCCTGAAGATTAAATGAATACAACACGGGTGGGTGTGGATTAGGTTAGGTTCTTCGATGGGTATTATTATATATACCTGCAAATGAGTGGCGGATCGCGCAGAGCATGAACAAATAAAACAAGAGGCAAGAGCAACTCCTCTGTCCGACTGTGAGACGAGATGAGAGCATTCATTGCTTCTTCCGCAACCCCATCCGTCTGTTCGACTAGTCTAGCAAAAGAAAGCAAGTTCGGGCATGTGATAACAGAAAAAAAGAAAGAGGATAGCATCCCTGCTGAAAATCTTGATCCCAATCCTAACGGCATTAATATTCATTTATTTATAAAACCCATCATCGTGAAACCCAAACCAGCTACTACCGCCAGCCTCAAATCTCCAGTCTTCCGGACAGGTGGCAACCGTGTTCGGTGGATTTGGAGGCTTGAATCAAGGAATCCAAGGTGTCCCACATCTTCCCCTCTTTCCCTGTTGCTGGCCTTCGATCCACCTATTATAGAGGGGAAACGCATTGCCGTGGTAGTTGTGAAGTACACTGATCAATTAGACAAGGTAGAAGTCGATCTGGGTAATTGGAGACACCTTGGAAGATGGAACAGAGGAATGGGTTTCATTCCCCTGCTCTTGTTGCAGGTGATATCAGGGATGCAGGGGAATGGAAGGAGGAGCGGTGGGCCATGTTTAATTAAAAAAATACATAAGGGGTATTGGGTGGGAAGGCATTTGCCTGCAGTTGACGTGCACTTGACGACCCATCGAGGGTGTTGTTTTTGACAAGCCTTTGATCACCTTTGGATTGATTTGGAAAAACAAAAAACAGGAGAGAGAATAATGATGGATGTTTGAGATCAACTGCCAGGATCGACTGAATGATAGAATTAGATAATAAAAAAGGATGAGAGCATTGCGATGTTGCAGCTTATCACTATGCTATAGCCTTATCTTATAGTATTATAAATCAAGGTCAAGAATGACAGTTATGTAACTGTATACATAATATACTTTTGTTCATTGGAATTAGGGGAAGACATAGATAAGTTTCTAGGAACCTTTGAGTACAAAAAGTTAACTTAAATTTCTCAATTAAATAAATAAAGCATAAAGACATGTTCGATTGAAAATTTGACCCAGATTATTGCAATTGATTAAGGTATATAGTTTTAAATTAAGATATTTATCAGATGTTGCTTGCTATTTTTTGTATGCTAATCCTTCTATTGATATTGGTTTCCTTTACTTTCATTGATTATAAACTTGACCGTATTACTGAACCCACTACAAGATGCATTAATTAGCAACAAGTATATAAATGTCATTTTCTCTTGTTATGTTATAGGATTTGAGTATTGCATTTTTCAGACCATCTTGGACTTTAATAAATAAAGTATAATTTATGATGTTATTTCTTGATTTTGTGAATTTGGAATAATGATAAAGGAAGAAAAATCCCCATCTAAGTTTAACCAAAAAAGACTCACAAAGGCCCAAGACAAACCCATCAAGAGACCTATAAAGGGCCTTGTAATAGAATGGGACAAAGTAAAAGCCTAGTAGTCTAAGATTCGCCTAATTTGCAAAGGATCGAACGGATCTAACCCTAGTAATTCGACGAAAGAAATAAACAGATAGTCGAACATTCCAACTAGCTACAAGGTCAGACGAATAGATGGATAACCTTATTCGACAAATGTCGCCAGGTAGCGATTACAACATGCATTACTCCATCGTCACAACCGTCAAAGAGCGTGGGTAACATGCGTTTAAACGTGTACATGGTGATATTTTGACCAACTATTATGATGTGACTCCATAGGTTACGAGATGCAATAAATGGCCACGTTACGGTAGAATCTGGCTTATATAATATAATCGTAGCTCTCTTATGGGGGCACACATACGGGTAAGAAAAGAGCGGCTATTCTTGTATTCAATAATTCTTCATACTTAATGCAATTTCGAAGGTCTACATTCTGTACCCAAACATACACCTTTTACAAGGTGGAACATGGTTACCAAATTTGCTATTTCCTTCCGTGGTTGTTTATTTTTGACATCTTACGTGGAAAGACCCTTTCTCTACCTACGAACCCAGTAGGACTTACAAAGAAGGGCTTTGATCATTATCACCGTCTGTAGGAAAGAAAACTTAATTTCCAATCTTCTTTTTCATACCTTTTCCCTTTAATCTATGACTCCCACGACTCGTCACTCCTTGAATGCCAATCCAAACAAGCAAGACCTAAGGAATCTACCATTGCTTAGTCTTCACCGGTGACAGGCGAAGAAGGCTAATAACTAGAAGGGTAAAGACCTTGCTCCTTAGAAACCCTTTACAAACTCCTTACAAGAGGTCCAAGACAAAGAGTGAAAGTATCTAGCTCGCCTTGCCAACCTTCAAGTGGAGCAAGAAGTAATTATGGGCCAACTCCACAATGTATGCAAATACAAGAAGGCCATGTTGCAAAATTTGCACCTTGCTTTGTTGAGTTTTGTTTTCTGTGATAAGAGTGTTTTGTTAATTTTTATTTTCGTAGTGGGATTATGATGTAATTTTTCCCTCACCTATATAGAGGTGAAGGGACCATTAGGTAAAGAATGTTCATTTGCTTCAACTTGGTATCAGAGCTAAGTTGAAGACTCCATCAAGAACACCCTAACCCTACCACCAAGCCCGCCATCACCGCCACCACCATTGCCACCTCCGGCAACAACATCGGCCAACAACAGCGTCGCCGCCGCCACAGCAGCAGTAGCATCGCCAGGCTGCCACCGTCGCCGCCGCCGCCAGAGGGGTGTAGAGGGGGCAGCACCGCCTCTTCTACTCTTCTCCACCTCCCTCCTCTTGCTACTGGACATCTTCCGGCAATAAGGAGAGGGTTGTAGATCCCTATCTCCTTTGTTTCGAGGTCTAGGAAGATCCTCCATGTGTTGGTGATGAAGTTCTAGAGCGAGGATTCCGGAAAGGAGTTTGAAAGGTCTTCTTGGATGGTATAATCAAATCAGATCTTTGTTTCTATTTGTTTTGGGGCATGTATTCCCCTTTGATGCATGTTTTTGGGGTGCATATTCCCCTTAAGTACTGACCGCGTGTAAGTGGAGATTTTTGGGGTGTATATTCCCCATTTAGTGTATTTGTTGGGGAGTGTATTCCCCGTTTTCTAACAGTTTTCAAATCTGAGTGTGAAGAAATTCAGGGGTGTGTACCATTTCTGTGGTGCATTGAAATCAGTGTGGCAATGTGTTTAGTGAACATGGCAGTGTCTTAATCAGAGATTGTGCTAGGAACCGCCGTAGGTGATACTCCAACCACTAGTGTGACGTGGTTGATTGACTCAGGTGCCTCCAATCACTTATCCGGGAATCTGCAGTGTTTTGAACAGATTCAGCTTACCTCTCGAGGTTGTACAGTACAGGTGGATGATGAGCGACTTGCTCCTATTAGTGGTCAAGGGAAATTAATGTTATCCCTTCTATGCAGCTTAATTGCGTCCAGTTTATTCCAGATTTATCCATGAACTTGCTCTCTGTCAGTGAAATCATTAAGTAGATGAATTGTCGTGAAATCTTTGATGAGCGAGGATGTCTTTTCTAGGATAGAATGACAGGGAAGACTATTGGTAGTGGATATAAAGGAGGTGTTTACCGACTTCAACAGGGTCCTATGGTTGCAGCATGTCAAGTTAGTACCATATCTGGAAGTGCTTTACTGTGGCATAGACAGTTGGGTCATCCTTCTTTGGAGAAATTACGTAGACTTATTCCTCATGTATCCCCAACTACACAACTCACCTGCGATGCATGTCAACTTGGGAAGCACCATAGATCTTCCTTTCCAGCTGCTACGAAACCACGTTCGTTTTCGTGTTTTCAGTTAGTGCATCTTGATGTTTGGGATCCTAGTAGGATTCCTGATAGAGCAGGACATCGATACTATTTGATTGTGGTTGATGATTTTTCCAAATTCTCCTAGCTATCTCATGAAGAATAAGTCTGAAGTTGATCCACTGATTGAGAAGTTTGTGTTGATGATAAAGAATTAGTTTGATGTTTGCATCAAGACTCAGATCTGATAATGCATTAGAGTTTTGTACTCGTCAGCTAGCAGAATTTTATGATTTACATGGCATAATTCATCACACCTCATATCCTCACACCTTTCAGCAAAAAATGGAGTCGCAGAAAGGAAGCACAAACACCTTGATATGGCCAAAGCCCTTCTTATCCATAACAGTGTGCCACAGAACTACTAAGGAGATGCAGTTCTCACAGCTTGCTACCTTATTAATAGATTGCCCTCCTCAGTGATTCACAAGCAGATACCATGGTAGGTGCTTTATCCAAATGATGAGCTGTTTGATCTTCCACCCAAGACATTTGGGTGCGTGACTTTTATACATCTTCTTAGACCTGGGCGCGATAAATTAACACCTAGAGCAGCCAAGTGTGTATTTCTTAGCTACTCTCGTACTCAGAACAGGTATTGGTGTTTTAATCCCCTACACCAGAAACATTACATCAGTGCAGATATCACCTTTCATGAAGCTGTACCCTATTTTTCTGTTGCTGTCAGACAGGTGCAAGGTGTGAACCTGTACTAGTTGCTCCTATACCATTTGATATATTCACAGATAATAGTAGCCCTTCTCAGGCTACTGAGTCATCTACCAGCACATTCAGGCCAGTACCAGCGGATGAAGGGACTTTCAAGGGTCACACCTATCAGTTGCCAGTTGTTTATAGGGAAAAACCCCCTCCATCTATTCCACAGACTTCTCAAGTTAGTGTTATTAACCTAGAGGCTGTTTCTACTCAAGAGGCTTCTTCAGATACAGTGTCAGCATGTGTAAAGGGTGAGAGTCTGTCACTTGTGGATGTTTCTCCAAGTCCTGATTCCATGAGTACTAATGAGGATATCCCTATTACTATTAAGAAGCTCCAAGATCTTGTGACCAGTATTGTGTTGCTAGGAGTAGTGTTTCTGCTGATTCTCTAAGTTCGGAGATTCATGCATTCACAGCTGTTGTATCCAGTGCTGAGTTACCTACCTCGTACCAGCAGACTCTACTACATCCACATTGGAAGGCAGCTTTGGAGATGTCTACACTTACTACCAGATGTACCTAGGAGTTGTCACCTCTACCATCTGGCGTGCACCTTGTTGGAGCCAGATGGGTCTTTACCTTGAAATACAACCCAGATGGATCTATTTCAAGGTATAAGGCCCGCCTTGTGGTCAAAGGATTCACCCAGACCTATAGGGTGGATTTCTTTGACACATTCTCCCCTATTACACGACTCTCTACTATTCGCATTGTTATCTCTGTTGCAGCTCATTATGGATGGCAGTTACATCAGCTTGATGTCAAAAATAAATTTCTGTACGAAAACTTGAAGGAAGAGATCTATATGCAGTAGCCACCTAGCTTTGAGGTTCAGGAAAAGTGTGTATGCAAGCTTCGTAAGGCTATTTATGCTCTTAAGCAGAACCGCCGAGCCTGGTTTCAATGCCTATTTGAAGCATCTGTTATTGGGATGCAGAGATCATCTGACTATTCACTATTTGTGAGGAAGACCAACAAGGATACAGTGGCTTTACTTGTGTATGGACAACCTTATTCTTACAAGTAATGATGCAGAGAATATATCTCAAGCAAAAGAGTACTTGGCACACCTGTTTGTCATGAAAGATCTTGGAAAGCTGAGATACTTTTTAGGCATTGAGTTTGCCACAAGTAAGCAAAGGACAATTATGTCGCAAAAGAAGTATGCCCTTGATATTCTTCAAGAGACAGGCATGCTAAGATCCAAAGATGCAAATATTCCTATGAATCCTAAAATTCACCTTTTTGAGGATACTGTAAAGCTAAAAGATAAGAAAGCATATCTACAGCTGGTGGGGAAGCTGTTATATCTGACTATCACTAAGCCAGATATTAGTCTTGCGTGGGTAAGCTAAGTCAGTTCATAGATAAGCCCACTGATGTTCATTGGTAGCTTGTGATGCAAGTGCTGAGATACATCAAGGGATGTCCAGATAGAGGCATTCTTTTTCAGAGGAAGACAACTGTCTATTGTTGCATACTCCGATGCAGATTATGCAGGTGATGTTGGTGACAAGCGGTCTACTACCGGCTTCTATACCTTTGTAGTTGGGAACTTGGGGACCTGAAGGAGCAAGAAATAAAGTGTTGTTTCACGCTCTAGTGTTGAGTCTAAGTACAGGGCCATGGTACATACTACAGCTAAGATGATATGGATCAGGTCTCTGTTACGGGATCTTCATGTTAATGTTCAGGAGCCTATGAAGATGCATTATGACAACCGGGCTGCCACCTATATTGTAAACAATCCTATGTTCCACGAGAGAACAAAACATGTGGAAGTGGATTATCATTACACCAGGAATTTGATTCAACAGGGCCTACTTCGTACTACTTGTCTTGCCTCAAACCAAACTACTGACATGCTTACCAAGCCATTGTCTCGCCCCCAATTTGAGAAGTATAGAAATAAGCTAAGCATGATGGATATATATGCTTCAGCTTGAGGGGAAGTGTTGAGTTTTATTTTCTGTAGTAATTGTGTTTCATTAATTTTTATTTTTGTAATGGGTTTGTGATGTAATATTTACCTTACCTATATAGAGGTGAAGGGACTATTTGGTAAATTAAGAATATTCATTTTCTTCAACTTGCTTCTAGTCAAGCGATGGAGCAGGCGTAATGGCATTTAGTCAAGGAAGAAAACACTTAGCTCCAAAAGCAAATAGAATAGCTCAAGCAGGAAATTAAGAGCTACAAAGGTGAAGCCCCACAGGCTCCTCCACTCCTGCGTGATTTTGAGGAGCAGTCGGGACCATAGACAATACAACCAAGTAGAGGTGGCTCCCTCCCAAAAATAGTCTACCAGGTCATGCAAGCAATAAGGGGCATCCTCCCTTAGGTGTACATAACCATGTACCCCTTCACTGAGGAAGTAATAAACACAGTACTTCTCGAGAAGTTCAAGCATCCTACACTTCCCCAGTATGACTGCACCTCCGACCCAAATAGTTTTGTCGACAACTACTAGAAAATGATCTTAATCCATGGGTGCCCAGATGAGGCACTTAGCCAAGTATTCTTGTCTAATCTGGTCGACATGGCTCATAAATGGTAAAATGAACTACCAACAAAGGCCAAATCTCCAGTTTTCAAGAGTTGATCAACAAATTTTGCTAGTATTTTGCTAGCCAACAAAGGGTTAGAGGTAACTCCAAGAGATTATTTGAGGTTACGCTACGGAAGGGTGTCTTTCCAATCCTACCTCGATTACTTCAAGGCCCAGTACATTAAGTGCACGAAGCCTCACGATGCAATTGTTATCCAGTACTTCAAGTCTAGTCTATTGACCTAGAGGTTCTAGTATGACGACTTACCACCTTGAGATAGCGAAATTGTAGGACAGGGCCACATGACTTGTAGAGCAAGACAATTCTTTCCGCTCCCATGGTTGGCTGGTTGACAACATAAGGGGGGTGCACCACAGTCCCCCCAATGACTGGGAAGCCAGTGCCAAGGAAACTTAAGGTCAAGGCGGGAGAGCTCGCTTTAATAAACAAAAAGGGTGTTTCCCTGATCGTAAAGGTGAATACCAAGTCAACAATCAAGATTACGGGCCTCCACCAACATGAAAGGAAAGGTACCAGTGTACACCCCCTTGTAGTCAACTAAGCAGAGGTGTTGATTAAAGCTTGGGCAACCAATAAAGACCTTCCTCCGCCTCCTCCCTTAAAGAGGCAGAACAATAATGAGATTTACTATTGATACCATAAAGCTCGCGGACATGCCACCAAGAATTTTCATGATCTTAAGGATCAAATTGAATATCATATTTGACCCGACAACTTGGCTCAATTTATGAAGCAAAACAAGGGCCAAGACAAGGGGAAATGACCCCTTAAAGAACCAGAGAAATACCATAGGGAGAAACTTCAACAATTATGAGTAAACACGATCCTTGTAGAAGAACTAGCGAACTCAGACACCATTATTGCCCATGAAGAGCAAGGTCTCAACAAAGACCTCTCGCCCAAGGACTACCATCGAAGGGCCCTCGTAATCTTAGTCGAGAGGAGAGCTACTCGACAACCTAGCACCCCCAATAAGAGTCCACCACAGCTACCCCACTCAAGGAGAAGTCGAGGTGATATTCAACGTTAAACAACACCTCGAAGTGGATCTAACTCAAGTAATGCAGTCGGGTCTCATGAGATTTGTACAGCGACTTAGTGGCAGAGGGTGACCCATCAACATGAAGTTGAGAAGGCAACCACAACCCTTTTTCAACTATTGCCTAACCTAAGAATTCATGTGGACCCCCCTCCTAATCACCCTGCTTACAGCAAAGCAAGCTCAGTAGCGCCTCCTTGTCGATGAAGGAAGTACGATGGATGTTCTATTCTTGAAGATCCTTATAAAATTGGGTTTCCAAGAAGAGGACTTAACCCCCTCAACATACCCAGTGGTAGGATTTAGAAGCCACGAGGTTATGCCTAAAGGGAAAATTGAACAATCAGTAACCATCTAAGACAGAAGTCGACACGTTAATTAGACGATTACCTTCATGTTGGCCAACCTGACAATGACTTTTGATGAGAGTTTAGGTCACCCCTTTACACAGATTCAAAGTTATCCCCTCCTCACACTTTCAACTAGTCTTATTCCATTCCCTCAATGGAATTTGAATAGTTCACGAAGACCAATCTATCGAGGAAGAGCTCCTAGCTCGAACGAAGCATGGAAAAAAAACCCCAAAAGCCACAAAAGTAGAAGAAAGCCCAAGTTCATCTAGTCCAGGGAGACACCACTCAAAACTCTTTGGCCATGCCTGCTATAAGCCCCAGCTCTTCAACTTTGGCGATTCAACTTTTTTCCAAGTTTACCAGATAAGCTCGTTCAAGTGGGAGCAGACCTGGACTCCCATGAGGTCCAACAACTATCGGTGCTCCTCTAAAAGAACATGGATGTTGTCACTTGGTCCACCATGACCTATCGGATGTAGGCCTATCAATTATCAAGCATTACTTAAATATTCAGCCAAGAGCATAACCAATCAACCGGGCACACAACAGAAGTAAGTCAAGCAGCCGCAAGCAAAGTTGACAAATTGCTGGAGATCGCATCCATTGAAAAATCTATGTACCCAAATGACTCTTGAATGTCATGATGGTCAAGAAGTCTAACAGCAAATGGCGAATGTGAGTAAACTTCACGAACCTCAACAACAAATATCCAAAGGACGAATTTCTCCTACCCAAGATAGATGTGCTAGTAGACTTGCTCTGAGCAAGCTCATATGTCTTTTCTAGATGCATACAATGGCTATCATCAAATAGGCCCCATACATAAATTATAATGAATAAAGGGCTCTTTCAATGCCATGCAATGGCATTCGGCAAGAAAAATGGTGGAGCCACTTATCATCTTGTAAACATGATTTTTGTGAAACTAATAGGAAAGGTATTTGAAGTATATACATTAGGAACTAGTTTCCTCAACTACTTAAAGAATTTGCCAGAGGTCTTCCAAATATCAAGAGACCAGCTCGAATTTTTTTGAAATGGGAGACTAGCTCGAATTAAATTTTAAAAAACATGCTTTTGGAATTTCATCAAAAAAATTTATGGGTTTTCTAGTTTCTAGCCAGAAGATTGAAGCCAACCCCAACAAAATTGAGGCAATCATGGACTTGTAACCGCTTATCAGTTTGAAGGCTATATAGTCATTAATTGGGCGGATGGGTGCCTTGGGATGACTTTTATCTCGAACCTAAGACAAATGTCTTTCTTTCTTTGATTGCATCAAGAAAGGATGTTAAGAGAGGAAGAGTTATTGAGGATTAACTTTGTCCTACATTGTGTGGGGCAAATTATGTGGTTTGAGTTGCCTATAATAAAGTCCATATATCCCCTAGTTTATCCTTAAGAAGAGAATACAAAATAACTCGAACCATAGGGACCTTCCGTGGTTTTCTCCCAACTATTCATGCATAGGGTTTTCACGTAAATCCAAATGTTCTTATTGTAATGGTTTGATATAATTTTCCATTACTATTCCACTTTTATTTATTTTTTAGCATGATATCAGAGCAAGTCGCTCTTGGGCCTTTCATGTTCGATTATTCTTGTTCTTAGGGTTCTTTCTCTATTTTGTGCCTTTAATTTGGAGAAAGGGGCCTGGAATCCTAATCTCTTTAAGCAATAGATGAAGAGAGTAGCACCCCGTTGCTACCAATCAGAGATAAAGAGAAGCAACGATGTTCGTGGTGTCAATCGCTACGATCTCTTGCACAAGACAATGCAAAGATTGCGAAGAAGAGGAGCACAAGATCGCGTAAGGACGAAGATGAGGAAGCAGCATTGCAACATCAAACCGATAGCAGTGAGACAATGGCAATGACGATGGAGGTAATGGCAATGACGATGACAATGGTAATGACGATCATAGCGACGACACAAGACAGCAGCAACAGATAAAAAAAGAAGCAACGAGATATTACATGCGAGATCTCTTTAGCAAGTTTACCCAAGTAGCATCAATCTCACGTAAGATCATAAGATCGAAAAAGGTCCATGCATAGGCAAGGATGCATCAATGGAGCCGAAGGAGATCACGACACCGTGAATGCTTCTGTCTTTTGGGTTATTTTGAACCTAAGAGATATTTTGGTAATATTTATATCCTTACCCTTACATTTCTATTATATCTTCCTCGTTCTCTTTTCAACTTTCCAAAGAAAGAGGCTATGAATGAAATTAAAAAGAAAGAAAAAAAAGGATAGAAAAGAAAGAAAAAAAGGGAAAAAACTATAAAAAAAAGAGAATAAAATAAAAAAAAGGAGAAAAATTATTGAAAGAAAAAAATGATAATTATTAAAAGCGAGGAGACACTCCTCTTTATTTTCTTCTCTCTTGTTTCTTCTCCCGTACAAGTATGGCAGAAAGGGGGAGTGTGCGAGCCTCTTTGTGTGCCCCATACAAGATTCTTTACTTTGAGGCCCTTACATAACAGAAACTCTATTTCTGTTGGTCCTATATGAGAGGAGTCTACTGAGAGATTTTCGTATAGGAGAAGCCTAGTTTTCAATTCCCGTATGGGAGAGACCTCTCTTTGAGTTTCCGTGAGGGAAAGGCCCAATCTCTTGGTCTCCATGAAAAACCCTCTTTAGAGTCTTCAAAATGGGAGGTAGAAGCACCAAAGCCAGTTTCAATGATTCATCTCCAGCATCAGTTGAAGTCACTTTGAGTGTTGTGTCTTTTACTTTGTAGAGTGTGAATTTCTTTTGTACAAGCTAAGCATTACATTCTCCTGCTTGAAAGGGAGCATTGAGAGATCAGTTACTGAGGGTTAATTTAGCCCCATATTGTGTGGGACAAATTGTGTGTGATTTGGAATGCCTATATAAGGCTCATGCATCCCCCAGTTTATCCTTAAGAAGAGAATACAGAAATCTCGCCCAATAGGGGCCTTCTCTCATGGTTTTCTCCCTACTCTTTGTAAGTAAGGTTTTCATATAAATCCAAGTGTTCTTATTGTTATACTTTGATATTATTTCCGATTATTATTTTTCTTTTATTTATTTTCTTAATAAAGGAGAAGGCTACAACTTGTCCCACTAGACTCCTTAGTGCCATGAGACCTTAGACAAAGTTAAGGAATTCCTCCAACAACCTCCTGCTCTATCAGCCCCTAAGTCGGGTGAGCCTTAATATTTGTACCTTGCTACCTCGCCACCTCTTACTCAGTCGTCAACACTACATTGGTGCAGAAAGAAGACAGTATCCAACAAGCAATTTACTTTATAAGTAAGGTCTATCAAGAAGCAGAGGCTAAGTATCGCCCCCAATACCCAACAAGCGACTTGCTTTATAAGTAAGGTCTATCAAGGAGTAGAAGCTAAGTATCCTCCCATTGAAAGATTGAACTAGTCCTCGTCATTATCACCAGAGAATTGCACCCATATTTTTCGGCTTACACTATAATTGTCCTCTCAGATCACCCATTGAGGCAAATGTTGCATGAACTAGCAGGGTCTAGCCATTAGGTGACATGGGCCTTGGAGCTAGCAGAGTTTGGTATTATCAATCTCGACTCACCGTAAAGGGGAGGTTTTGGAGGATTTCCTGGCAAAATTTACGCCGACTGATGTTTCAACTAGTAGGTCTTAGCACCTCTTTGTAGGTGGTTCTTCCATGACAACCAATGCATGCACAGGGGTCACTTTAACCACCCTGAAGGGTTTACACATAAGTGCTCAATTAAATTATCTTTTCCAACCATAAATAATGTAGCAGAGTATAAAGCCGTTAGCCGACTTTTTCCTAGCAACGGCCATGGGAGCTTAAACTCTAGAAGTATTTACTAACTCCTAATAGGTCGTGAATTAGATAAATGGCGATTATCAAGCAAAGGATCATAGTATGACCTTATATGCTGACAAAGTCAAGCTAAAGGCAGCAAAATTGTTTGGCTAAATTGGCATCCGCCATATCAACCGAAAGAGAAGACAATATTAGCCTCGAGGAGCTAAGTAAGCCCTCTATATCCTTAATTTCCGCACTGTTGATCCATCTTGAGAATTCATGGATGGCCCCAATTGTCAAATACTTGAATGAAGGCAAGTTACCACTAGCCATCCTTCAGCCTAAAGCATTCCACCTTAAGGCTACTCAATATGTTCTACTTGACAGCATCTTGTTATTCTACCCCATTATTAGATGTCTTACAGAAGATGAGGCCTTTCGAAAATCACGAGGTCTACAAAGCATTGATGGCCAAACACTTGCAGTACTGTTATTTCTGGCCCCAAATGTAGCAACAAGCTAAGCACTTTGTCAAGAAGTACGAAAAATGCCAACACTTTACTAGTGTGCCTTGCCTACCACCTAAAAAAATGATGTCAATCCCCTCTTCAATTCCTTTTGCAAGGTGGGGAATGAACTTTATTAACCCATTTCCACCTACTCCTACTTAAAAGAAGTATGTCTTAGTAGCAATGGATTACTTCTCTAAATGGGTAGAGGCTAAGGCCAAGCCAAGCCCCATGTCGATCGAGTCGTCAATTTTGTTCGTAAAGACAATATGTCGGTATGGTATACCCTAGGTTATTGTGGCAGACAATGGCACGCAATTTACTACCAAAAAGTTTGAAATTTTTGCACAAACTAGTGGATCCGCCTGAAATTCACCTCTGTGACTCACCCACAAGCGAATGGTTAGGCAAAGATTACCTACCAAACCATCATTGCAGCCTTGAAGAGAAAACTTAATTACGCCAAAGGCAAATGGGAGGAAGAATTGCCGGATTTCCCATAGGGATACAGAACCAAGAAAAAAACGTCTACCAACCATACTCTATTCAATTTCGTGTATGGGATGGAGGCACAAGTCCCATTAAAGGTACTCCTACCGTCTTAGAAGATACAATTGTATGACCCTACCTTGAACGACAACCAACTGCAAAAGAGGTCTTAAATTCGACGATGAAGTATAAAGAGGCGATAACCACAAGCACTAATAGGCAGGTCAAGAAGAGGAATTCCAGGAAGTTAGATTGAAGATTCTAACTTGGCTAAACCAGGAAGCAAGCTAGCACCTACTTGGGAAGGTGGCTATAAGGTGACCGTGGCAAGAGATGCTAGCTACTATAAGCTACAAATAATGAAAGGACATCATATACCGAGGGCGTGGCACACAATCAACCTAAGTGCTTATCATACTCACTTTATATAACAGCGATGTGGGAAACTACGCTAAATAGTGTGATGGAAATTCTATCAATATGCAAATATTATCTTTTTTTCAATACAAAGGAGGGGCACACCTATTTACAATTAAGAAAATGAAAGTACAAAAAGGTGAGTCATTTAGACTCAGTAAGGCAGGGGCATTTTGGTCTATTGGCAACTCCAAACTAGTCGTCGGATGAGGCTGTCACTTCCCCAAACCCCTTTGTCGCTTCCTTCATTTCTTCTGTTTTGCCATCTATTGCCAACTCTCCCTTTACAGGCTCCTCCTAAAGGCATCATCACTTTCCTCAAGAGGGTAGAGGTAATAATCATCTAGGTATGTAAAATGGGATCACTATCCTCTATTAATTCTTAACCTTTCGATCGTATTCAAGGTTGAACCTCTCAAATGACCAGCCAAGAAAGTCCTCCATGGTTGTCTGCCCATTTCCTATGACTAACTGGGTCATGGCCAGTGTGTACTTGTCGACATTTTCCACCTATATCTTCCAACTCTCTTCCATAGACTGGTCTTCGACAAAGGTTTCATAACATTATCAGGCTTCATATCCAACCACCTTTCCTACTTCAAGTCTCGAGGTTTTTTCTTCGACTCAATTCTCCGCAAACTTGATGGTACCGTCCAATTCAATTGTTAGGAGAGCAACCATCGCCATTGATTCCTCGCAAGTTGCCTAGGCTTTGGCCATCTCTTTTACATCTAATTTAAGGCAATTATGCTCGACCATAACAAACTCATATGCCTCAGAAAGTGGACCCCTTGCCCACCTTAAAAAGGTCCCACCAGTCTTTAGCTAAGGTGGCATTGTGAGAAACCATAGTCAACCTTTTCTCTAGGATTGCCATCTTCTCGAGATGGCCCTCAAACAACATGTGAATTTTAAGTAATTTCCAATCATTTTCCTCCACCTTTTGCAGTGTGGAGTATGTAGATCGGGCCTGATGCTCTCCACTTTGGGTGGGCACTAACTGCTTGGTGAGGTCGTTGATGATGGTAACCTAATTCTTCGATTCAACCTTCACCACCTCACCTTCTTCCTCCTTTTTAAGAGAGAGGGCCTCCACAACTTGGCGAGACATTGCCTTCATCTCCACCAATGTTGTCTTCACCCAATTCATCAATTGTTCGACTGAATAGCATTGAGACCATTCTAACGACCTCGATACGGAATCTAGGGAGCAGTATCTCCCAAAAATAAGGTTCTAACCAATTGTCTGCATCTACAAGTTATACATATGTTAGCCATGGAGGCATTAGTCATAATGACATGTTTAATAACCATACTTACCACACTAAGACAATACCAAAACATGTACCTCAATACTATTGGGCCGTAGTTCTGCTTAATAGACACTTTTGTATAAAGAAGTGCTTCCAATGGAACTTCTGAAGAATGCTAAGCATGCACCTCCCCAGAACTTACGTCCCTCAACTTACTTGGCATCAAATAAGAGTTCATCCAGGGTAGCACCTTCCAAACCTTCAGGCACCTAAAGTCAAATCGAGAGATTGCACCAAAGCTAACTATCTTTTTCACATCCACCTAGGCTGACAGGTCGACTTCATGAGAAGATGGTGACAAGTCTCTACCAAGTGCCCTGGACAAGAGTTGGGGACGACTAATGATCCCCCATTATGGATCATGAAGAAATGGCGATCTTGTCCATTCAAACCGTTCGACATGTCTACTATCCTATATTTATTCTTCCTATTGTATAGGGTATATGTCTCGAACAAGGGCTTGCCTTTTTTTAACCTTCAAAAGCATCATGCCAAAAACAAGGTGGAACAACCTTCGACAAGGGCAAATACCTAGATGGAAGCATATCACTACAAAGACATTCAACATCGACCAACAATTCAAATTGAGTTAGGAAAATGCCAAACTATAGAACGACAAGAATGATATAACAAAAGGGTTGAGAGGAACCCTAAGACCATGTTGCATGACATATTTACAAATAACAAAAGAATCCCCTACACCAGGAGAGCACGGGCGAAGGTCCTTAATAGCTACCTTAAAATCAACACTACCAAGGTTATTATTTTGTAGAAATGTCCTAAAACATAATCAACTCCGAAAATCAGAGCTAAAAGTGTACAAGCCTAAGGTTTCTACAGGCAAGTGGGATGAGGAAGTGGCGGACACACCTTTTCCCAAAATTCCAAACATCTTCTCAAGCATTACACCCTCAGAATACCTCAACTACAAAGACTAGGCGGAAGGTTGAGTACTACTAGCACAAGCTCTTGAAGAATTATCAAGAGTAAAGGTGCATTAACTGCACACCCATCACCTATTTATAACCAAGCAATGAAAATAGTACAAATGGGAAAATCCACCGTCGTACACATCAAATATGTAGCATCTTGTCAACATTTAACGCGTAGCATTGATTGTCATTCTTCCCATAAATAAAGATACGACATGTGGAACTCCCACTTTCCAAAACAAGCGATAATCATGACGATGATGTCATGCATACTATATCACTAAACATGAAAATCATTTGGCGGTGACTGCCCATCACCGACCTTGCAAATGCAATCTTAATCGCCACCCATACAAAGGATCATCTAATATACATGAGTAGGTGGATCCAAACCACCATATACTAAGTGAAGATATGCCTATAAGTATCATTACAAATCAGGCGCCAATATGCCTAAATTACACCGCCTAAAATGGCCCATACTCCCATAATTGCATCCTTTCCCACTTAAAGCGACCGCCCACATGTATAGAACATGGAGGTCATTTACTAACGAGCAAGATGAGGAAGAGATTCTTTTCCAAAAATACTCTCTTAGTTAGCACACTTATTAAAGAGAGTAGGGGCAACTAATGAGGAAAAGAAAATCTCCATCTAAGTCCAACAAAAAAGGACTCACAAGAACCCAAGAGAAACCCATTTAGAAGGGACAAGGTAAAAGCCTAATATTCTAAGATTCTCCTAGAGAAATATACGAATAGTCAAATATTTTAGCTAACGATAAAGATCGATCATATCCATCTAGAGAAATAGACAAATAGCCGGACATTCCAGTCGACTACAAGGTCAGGTGAACAGATAACCCTATCCAACAAATGCCCGTTGGGTAGCGATTACGACATTCGTTACTCCATTGTCACAACCCTCGATGAGCGTGGGTAACATGCGTCTAAACATGTACGACGTGGTGATATTTTGACCAACCGTTGCAAGACCTCGAAAGTCACAAGATGCAATATATGGCCATGTTACGAAGGAATCTTTGGCTATAAAATAAAATTGCGACTCTCATATATGGGCACACGGATGAGAAAAGAGAGTATTCTTGCATTCATTTATTCTCCATACTTAGTACAATTTCAAAGGTCTACACTTCCCAAACATACACATTTTACAAGGTGGAACTAGGTTACCAAATTTGTTATCTCCTTTTATGGTTTATTTTTGGCATTTTACATGGACGGACCTTTTCTCTACCTACATACTGGCAATAACTCTACTTACAATCACTTGTAGACATGTTAAATTTACACCATTCTAGAATAATTATCGTTGAGGCAAACAACTTAAATGTGGCATCAAATTATATAGAGGTGACAATAGAAGGCCTTACAATTGGTTTTCCTTATTTAAAATTGTTTACAAAAATTTCAGTGGGGGTGAGATAGGTTCTATCCGAACCTAATGTGACGACTCGAGTCCTGCCAACTAACTAGACCCAAGTCATCTTGTACTAACAACTAGCACAAAAACTCACAAGATCGCAGTCACCTAATATAAACTCATAAAACATCAACAGCCAACATTCATTCATAGAGCATTAAACGAAGGAAACAAAAGTGATAATAAAAGCAAAGTTCTCCTAGAGCAAAAATAAATGCGAGTTGTACAACTAACAAGAAAATAGGAAATAAAATTCTACTAGTAAAAAGAAACAACTATGAGCCATCGGCTCAATATAGATTGTCTTCTCAAATAGGATCCGATTCCATGAAGGTCTGACCAGCAACAGCCACAACACCCGATTGTACAGCAACACCTAAGTATGAAACCCAAGACAAACGTCAGTGAAAACTGAGTAGAGTAGTACAACTAAACAAGTAACTCAGGTAACAGAGTACTGTAAAAATGGCACCATCTTGATAGTCTATCTATTTACAATCTATTTTATATCCAGTCTCTGTTATGCAATTTGCCTATATTCTTATTATTCTCAAACTGTTAATCAACGTCTCAGGCACAAGATGATTTTGTGTAACTTCTTGTGGTGCAAGATCGATATAAGCCAACCTCCTGGCCAGGAGGGCTGCTTATATCCATCGAGTCGCGATGCTCCGTCACCTTAGAGTCATCGCAAAAAGGGGTGGTGGCTACGTCATGTAGCATAAGCACATACAAGCGCTGTGTACGCTAAACTACGGATAGCCAATGACCCACCCGCTAGCCGAAAGAACAGCTCCAAACCTCGAGCCTTACGAATCCGCTATCCCAGTTGGCCGCTAAGCTTAACCAAAGAGTCGTGGGGAAGTCAGCAACTCCCTAAACCAACCCCTAAACCCGGTCTGAAAAGACCTAAAGCTACAGCCGAAAGCCCGGCAAGTAGTGGGACTAAAAATCAGTTATCTATTCCATTTATTTTCTTCCCGACATATCCGTCATATTATATAATCAATTTTCAGATAACTATATCTCTTATTTTGTTAATTCAGAAAATCCTTAGTAATTTCATATTACTAATTCTATGATTTGTAATTATTCATATTATCCTTCAACTTATCCTTTTACAAGTAGATTCAATCTTGTGACAGTGGTCCCATGTTATTTAGAAATTACTAAACATAACAGAACTTGTTTTACCGAAAACGGAGTTCATTTCATACATGTGATAACAATGGTACATGTGATCATTAATCTACGTCACTTACATAAAACATATTATCTCTTTTAAGCGCCCATTAATCAGGGAAAAACATTGAAGGGATTCGAAACTCAGCAAAAAGGAAAGCTCATGACAACCAAGGCAGTATATGGAAAAAAGATCACACAGGATGGGTCCACAGGTAGCCGAAAAAGCAGCTAAATTAAAAGAGGGGTAGACTACTCTACCTAATGTCACTAGAGGGTCACAGTGGCTCCAAACCGTGCGCGTTAGGCCTGGAAACAGTCTTCACACCCGCCTTGAGATCCGCGCACACATCGGGAAGACCAGGTTCGATCAGACCCACGATGGGGTCGAAGACACCTAATTACATTTCTAATTTTTCAATAAGGATAACGAACTCAAAAGTAGAAATAAATCATACCAACGCATAGTATGCGTCGATAAGATTCTAATGGTACCTTATTTGTCGAAATCGAGGTCGGGAAGGCCTCGAACCAAATGAAACAGTGCGAGGGGGTCCAGAGTCAGACCAAACGCCCACTCACACGTCACCCAACGTGCCCGCGCACGGGCCTCCACATGCGCCACGTGTCGCGCGCCTACTAACCCACGTGCTCGCTCGTAGATTGCCACCCACACCGTTCAATCGTGCCACGCAGGGCAATCTGCCGCGCTCCCGCTCGCAAATGCATGCTCGCCGACGCGAAACCGCGCACTGCTGCTTGCCATGCATCGCCTGCTCATTGGGTGCCGCCACCGCAGCTGCAACTTTTGCAGTCGGAAGCCCGGACTTCTCGGAATTACAAGGTCCCTGCGAAGAAATTTTTGATTTTTTGAGAAGGAAAATCCAAGATTTTCCCTCTCTCTTCCTCTCTTGATTTGAGGGAGTTGAAGATGGATGGCGACCTAAAGGACCCAAGGGGTCCTTAAATAGGCCTTAAGGGTGATTTTGAGTAGGTTTAGTTGGGTGAAATACCCAAAATGCCCTTAGGGTTGGGTTCACCTTACATTTAGGTCCCTGATGACTTCTTTTGACCATAACTTGAGCTATACAACTCGGAATCGCGCGAATTAAGCATCGCTGGAAAGCTTGCGACAAGAGAAATCCAATGATACCACATATGACACCCTTTTGACAATGTTTGACTAGGGTTTGACTCGAAAAACGTGATTTTGGCAAATTAAGGAGGTTCTAACACCAGCACCAAACCCTAACCGGGTGTTCGGGTTCGAACTGACCCGAATCACTTTGAAATGACTCGAAACATGGATTTTGGGATGTTATAAATATAACCTTAAAGGGAGTTTCATCCTCGAAACTCAAGTGAATGTGGAGGTAAAAGAGAAAATCGACTAGGTGTATAACCTTTAAGAGGAAATAACAACCTTAAAGAGAAACAACCCACAGAGTCAAGGACTTACCAGTGAATAGCTCTGGGTACTTCATCATTTCTACCTCTGGTTTCGAGGTCGCCTCCTCATACTTTTGGCTCCTTCAGAGAACCTTTACCAAAGGGATCTTCTTCCACAGCCTCCGAATGATATGATCCAATATACGTACCGACTGCTTTTGATAAGTCAAGTCTTCTTCTATCCCCACGTTCTTGTAGCTGAGAATATGGTCTAGATCTGACACGTACTTCCGCAGACTGGAGATGTGGAAGACGTCATAGATGCCGACTAGCTGAGGTGGTAGAGCGAGTCTGTATGCTACTGGTCCGACCTGCTCTAGTATCTCAAATGGGCCTACAAACCGCGGAGCCATCTTGCCCTTCACTCCGAATCTCTAAATCCCCTTCATTAGTGATACTCTTAAGGAACACCGAGTCACCAACCTCAAACTGCACATCTCGTCATCGGTTGTCTGCATAGCTCTTCTGCCAGCTCTACGCAGTAAGGAATCTCTTCCGAATCTACTCAATGACCTCCTTACTCTGCCTGATCAATCTGGGACCTACCTCCCACTTCACACCCACCTCATCCCAAGCAAGTGGGGAGGTGCACTTCCGACCATACAACGCCTCATACGGAGCCATGTCGATACTAGAGTGATAGCTGTTATTGTAGGTGAACTCTACCGGGGGTAGGTGCTCCTCCCAAGAGCCTCTCCACTCTAGTACACAAAACCTCAACAAGTCCTCCAATGTCTGGATGGTCCTCTCAGTCTGTCCATCACTCTGTGGGTGGTAAGATGTGCTCAAGTTCAGTTATGTCCCCAATGCTTGCTGAAAACTTCCCCAAAACTAGGAAGTGAAGCATACATCTCTATCTGAAATGATCTCCTTGGGCACACCATACAATCGTACAATCTCTCGTACGTATAACTCTGCTAGCTGCAAAGGACCATAAGTCACCTTGATCGGCAGAAATCGAGCAAACTTCGTCAAATGATCCACAATTACCCAGACAACGTCATGTCCCCTCTAAGTCAATGGTAATCCAATCACAAAGTCCATGTATATACTCTCCCATTTCCACTCGAGGATGGGAAGAGGTTGCAACTGGCCGGTTGGTCTCTGATGCTCAGCCTTCACCTACTGACATACCAAGCACTGCTTCACAAACTCGCCTACATCCTTCATACCACACCACCAAAAGTCCCTCTTCAGGTCATGGTACATCTTAGTGTTCCTGGGATGGATGGTGAGTTTGCTACAATGAGCCTCGGACAATAGCTCCTTCCGAAGTGCTTCATTTCTGGGAACACAATCTGCCACGGAGTCTGAGCACTCCGTCCTCAAAGGTGAACTCGCCAAGGTCTCCCGCAAGCATCTGATCCCGAAGAATCTGTAACTCGATGTCGTCCCTCTGCTGGTCGACTATCCGAGAGATCAGATCAGGGCGGGTGCACCACATCACCGTCAACTCCCTCAAATGTCCTCTTACCTGCAAAGGCTTCCACTGGGTTGCCTCAATCATACTAGTCCATCTCTGTGCCTGAAGAACTGCCAGTCTGGCTGAGGGCTTCCTACTGAGAGCATCCGCCATGACATTCCCCTTCCCGGGGTAATAGACTATCGAACAGTCGTAATCCTTGAGAAGCTCCATCCAACGTTTCTGTCTTAGGTTCAGTTCCTTCTGATCGAAAAGATACTTCAAGCTCTTATGATCCGTGTGGATTTCGAAAGTCTCTCCGTACAAGTAGTGGCGCCAAATCCTCAAGGCGAAGACTATGGCTGCTAACTCCAAGTCATGTGTCGGATAGTTCTTCTCATGAGGCTTCAGTTATTTCGAGGCATAGGCAATCACATGCCCATGCTGCATCAAAACACAACCCAGTCCCTGGAGGGAAGCATCTGTGCATACAATAAATCTGCCACCGCTACCCGGAATGGTAAGCACAGGGGCTGAAGTCAACTCCTTGAGCGTCTGGAAACTGGTCTCACACTCACAGGTCCAGACAAAACGAGTATCCTTCCTCATTAACTGGGCTAATGGGAGGGTGATCTGTGAGAAGCCCTAGATGAAACGCATGTAGTAACCTCTTAGACCAAGGAAGCTACGAATATCTCAGTGTCTTGGGTCACTCCCACCTTAGTACTGCCATAACCTTGGAAGGATCTACAGAAATCCCTACTCCTGACACGTGTCCCAGAAACTCTACCTGGTGCAGCCAAAACTCACACTTGCTGAATTTGGCATATAGCCGATGCTCCCTCAGTGTCTCCAAGACCATTCGAAGATGCTACGCCTCATCGCGGGAATAGATGAGGATATCATCAATAAATACCACAACAAAGCGATCCAGGTAAGGCCTAAAAATCCGATTCATCAAGTCCATGAACGCAGCAAGGGTGTTCTTCAGTCCGAACGGCATCACCAAGAACTCATAATGACCATAACGAGTCCGGAAGGCAATCTTCGATACGTCCCATTCTCTTATTCGGAGCTCGTGGTAGCCTGAATGCAGATCGATCTTGGAGAAGCTCATGGCCCAACGGAGCTGGTCGAACAAGTCATCGATCTGCGGAAGGGGATATCTGTTCTTGATGGTTACCTCATTCAATTGCCTGTAGTCGATGTAGAGACGTAAGGTACCATCCTTCCTCACGAACACCGGAGCCCCCCAGGGTGAGGCACTGGGCCAAATGAATCCCTTCTTTAGGAGTTCCTCAAGCTGCATCTTCAACTCCAACTCCGCAGGTGCCATCTGATATGGAGTAATCGATATAGGATTAGTCCCCAGAATGAGAAAGATCTCAAACTCGATCTCTTGCTCAGGCGAAAGTCCTGGGAGATCCTCGAGGAACACGTCGATGTACTCCCATATGACAGGTAGACTCCCCATCTTTGGTTTCTCTCCGGGGGTTACGGATACATAGGCAAGGTATCCACTGCACCCCCCCCTTCAGTAGCCTGGTTGCCTGCAAGGCTGAGATACACCTGATCAGTCTGCTCTCAGATCTGCCATGATACTCCAACTGAGGTGCTCCAGGGATCGAGAAGACAACCCCTTTCTCGAAACAGTCCACCGACGGATGGTGTCCTGACAACCAATCCATGCCCAAGATGGCATCGAAATCCTCCATCTCGATCTTCATCAAGTCAGCTAACATAATGTAGCCCCCAATGTCCACCTCACAACCTCTGAAAATCGACTCAGCTACCCATAGTTGCCCTACTGGACCCTTAATAACTAACGATTTATCTAACAGTACTGGTCGTTTCTTTAGTTTCGCAAAAAACTTAGGTGATATAAGGGAATGAGAAGCGCCGAAGTCAAATAAGGTAAACACCAAATGTTGGTCAATAGTTACCATACCTGCCACCACGGATGAAGAAGCCTGTGCATCCCTCAGAGATAGTGCATATACTCGTCCTGCGAGTGGGGGTGCAGAGGAACCGGCCATGCTCTGAGTAGGCCTCTAGCCAGGAGCATTCCCACTTCCACGGGAACGTTGGGAATCCCTACCACGGGTCTAGTATGTACGAGCTGCTCCCACATTCTGGCCACCCTGAGTTACTGTCTTGGTTGGGCAATCCTTCTTGAGGTGGCCCTGCTGGCCATATTTATAGCAAGACCTCAGCTCCTGTCCTGATCGCATTCACCTCATGGTGCCCTAAGTTTGAGTCAACGCGACACGATGGGACTGAGTGTACCACAAAATCGCAGTCGGTGCTCGCTACTAAGGAGCCAGGGGTACAAGTGGTGGTGCTCTGTATGGCTGGTACCTCTGGTCCCTTCTCTTCTGAAATCTACCCTGAAATTCTGACCTTGGAAACCTGCCCTGAATCTCCAACCTCTACAATGGTCCTCCGCCAAAACTCCTGTGGGTCTCAGCATCGCCCTACTCATACTTCATAGCCGTGTCCACTACCTGGATGAAGGTGTCCAACGGAAGTGGGTTGACATACTTCCGTATCTCCGGCCAGAGTCCCTGAATGAACTTCCAGCATTTGTCTGCCTCTGAAGCTACCGCAGTCGGCTTGAAGCGTAGAGCTCGATGAAACGAGTCTGATACTCACTAACCGTCATCGAACCCTACACCAAGTTGTGGAATTCGAGCCTCCTCTAGTCCTGTTGATGAGAGGCTCATCATGGCTTCTAATTACCCTAATTAACTAGTTTCCCTAGTTAATTAGCTAGAAATATGCATATATAAGGGTTAATTATATAATAAGGGAGAAATCATTAAAAGACCTTAAAATAAGTTTAAAATGCTAAATTATAAGTCAATTAATATTATTAATAGTTTAATTAATAAATAGACTCGAAATACCATTAATTAGCTACTTAATTAATATCTTATTTAACTTAAGTATAACTTAAGACCTACATCTTAAATAACTTAACTTAATAAGTAAATAAATATAAATAAATGGATCAAAAATGTGAATACATGGCTTTAATATAATATTTAGCTAATTTATAATTATATATAAAAAGTTGGAAAAGAACTAAATTAAAATTAACTTAAATGGCCTCTGTTTACATTTTAGTCCCTATAATTCATTGCATTCGAGTCCTTTTCTTTTCACCTAGGTCCTTAATTTTCCTTGCACATAGGTCCCTATGAACATCGTCTTCTTCATTTCTTCCTCAGCCGATATTGTCACCCTCCGATGACTGCTCATCTAACGCCATTCCACCCTCGCGAAGCTCCTGGAGCTTGTACTCACCCTCTTCATTTCATCCCATGGTCTGGATGATCTTCAAATCCTAATTAGGGCTTGGCAATAACTTCACCGGCGTCGGAGACGACGCCGATGGTTACCTTGAACCTAGACCTTCTCACATCCAGATTCAACCGCCGCAACCTATAAATACCCCTCAACTCCTCCGATTTCAAAGGTCGATCCCTTATCCTTCTTCCCCAACTGCGGCCGATAATAGGCTATTCTTCCGTCTACCTCCGACATCTCATCCTCCTATCGAAGCTCCTCTACGCGAGGGACTCATCTCTCTCACCTCCTCTTCCTCTCCGGAAGGCTGTAACAGGGCCTTGAAACATCATCTTTGTTGCATTGACGCTTTCAACTTCTCGCCGAAACTCTATCTTCAACCCTCTGATTTCGTCCTTCGTTACGCACCTTTCAATGGAGATTCTTCTCCCTTTCTTTGTCCAGGTAACCGTAGATTACTTAGTATAACTTAGATTAGTGTAATTAGCTTAATTAGATTAGTTTAGTCAGACTTCCAGTACTTCCTTCCTCAACTCCGGCAAGGCCACGTCCGGTCTCGCCGAGCCCTCTTTCACTAATCCAAGCAAAATTCCACTTTCTTAACCTTTACACAATCCATTTCCACTTTTTTCCACTCACAATTACCACCTATATCGCCTAATACACCTGACCGTCACCGGCGATCTCCATTGTCTATGGCGGAGGTCCCCGAACCTTATACACCTCCATTAGGGTCTTCCATCGCTAGAACATCACCCTAAGGCCCTTCCCGACCCCAGATCTACCTTAATTGTCCACCTAATCACCTAAACCAACTCACACGCACCTAGACACTTCACTATCCATGGTGAAGTGTCCAAAAGCTTTCTCACACCCAATTAAGGTCCATCAGCACCTCCCTAATACCTAAAGACCTTAGCAATTCCATTAATTGCTCCTATAGAGCCTCCTACTAGAAACACCTAAATTCCCCCTCATTTCTGAGCTCGCTGCCAATGGTAGTTCGGAGATGAGTTAATCACCTAATTAATTAGTTCATTAGTATCGCTTCACCGTACAGAACTCTTCTCACTCAATTGAGTGAGAGGAAGCATTCCGAGTTCGAATTCCATGATGAATCATATGTTCTGATCATTCTTTGAGCTAATTAGGGAGTTTTTAGGATTTGTCTAGACCCTACGGAACTCCACGGGTCAGTAATGGCCTCAATTACTATGTTATTCATCTCTGTGTATCAAAACTGGACTCACTGGAGCTCCAGCGAGATTCGGCGAGTCGAAATTGATCTTCAGCCCATAGAACTCCATGCAAAACTCCAGAATAACTCCTTATGACCTAAGGATTATGTATCGATCGTCAATTTGATGTTTTGGTGCTTGGAGCTCGACCTAGGCTTCTGTCTTCTCCAACTCCGGCAGAGTTGGAGAGACGTCTTCGTTAGGATTTAATTCAATCTAAGAGGTCTAGAAGCATAAGTGAAGCATGATGATGTCATTCTGGTTGGTTATTTGCTTAATAGAGTTGTGACTTATTCTGCCGAACAAAACCCTTCAGAATCTCAGGCAATGAACTTGAAACCCTAGAATTCTAGCTCAAACCTTAGTTTTGATGATCTGAATCAATTTCTGTGATGACGTAGAGCAGATCTAGAGTTTCAATTAGGTCAAAGATTGGTTAATTCAAAAAGTCAATTCTGAGCTCACCTTGGTCAACCCCAGGTTCAATTTGAGGATTAAGTGTTTAATTCTGTGAATTAAAAGGTTGAAATTCTTTCTGGGATGATTTAGAGTGAGTTGGAGTTGTGTTTTGATTGAGTTTTATTGAGGATTTAGTGTGAATCAATTCTCTGGTCAAATTGGGTTCTTTAGAACCTAATTCTGAGTTCTTTGAGTTTTTGGCGAGATTTAAACGCTAAATCTGCCCAGATCGAATCATAACAACCTGTTGTGGTTGTTTGATTCTGTTCCAGAGGTCTCTCTCCCTGTCGAGCCTTTCAGAGTTCAAAATGGAGCTCTGAAGCTCCTGAACGAGGATCAGAAGCTCATATCTCTTTCTGTAGCTTCCCGAAGCTCTCCTTAATCATTAGATGCGGAATCACCTACTGAAAAAGTCAAGGACCTCATTTGGAGGTCAAAAGCTCTCCCTCAAGTCCTTAGACCTGATTTCATCTTCTGCAAGCCATGATTGGTTATGCAAACCTCCCAACTTCGTCCTTCAAATCGAAGGGCTAGACCTAATCTAAACACCAAATTGGTATTCCAATCCTATAGAGCTTCTCAAGAGCTCTCAATCAAGCTTTGGAACGCCTGATTTGACCCAGCCAATCGCTGGGAATCTTCATTAGAAGATTGGCCTGGAGCGGACATAGATAGTCCCACCTCGGTAGTTCTGGAGGTGCCGCATTGCTATATTATGATTTTGTGCTTAAGCCTTCTCGATCGTCAGCGTAGGATGCAAAATGAAACTGGCATTGGGTGCAGGTGCGGGTGCGTACGATGCACGTGCTTGCGCATGAGTATGTGTGTGTGTGCTCCTGTGGGCGTGAGCGTATGGGCCCGTGAGTGGGTGTGTGGGCCTGGGAGGTCAGGGACTGTGCATGAACTTGAATTGAGTAAAATCCACCAATTAAAGAACTAGGCCCGAGCTCATTGGGTGCTGTGTATCCCCGAACAAGCTTGGGCAGCCCATTAAACATTAATTTTTATAAATTGAAGATTAAATGGGTGAAATGTTGCCGTAAAAATGGTTAAGTGTAGACATGAGGCACAGTAAAGAAGATAAAGAAAGATAAAAGGGAGAACAAAGAATGCTTAAGGAGAATTAAGGGTTCAAAAAAGGAAGAAGAGAAACAGGGTGAGTCAAGGAAAAGAGAGAGAGAGAGAACGAGGCTGCAGTAAAGAAAAGAAGTAAGAAGAGAAGGGCTGAAGAAATTAAGAATTGAAAGAAAGAAATATAAAGAGAGAATCAGATGTCTTGCCATCATTTCAGACTTCCAATTTTTATTTTTAAGACGTCTGTCGTTAATTTTAGATGTCTGATTTGTAATTCTTGATATATCTTGTCGCTTTAAATGATGAAATAAAGGCATTGTATTCAATTGTTTAGCAATTTCTTGCCTTTATCTTTTGTAAATAGCTACATTTGAAGTAATAAACACATTACTTAATTTTAATGCTAAATCATATGTGTAAATGTGTTTCTTTCTAATGGAATATTTCATGTGCTAATTTGATCTATCTCTTGTGCAATTATTCATACACTTAAAGTATTTTAATTATAATCTGATTGATTAAGTAGTTAGTAATTTATGCTTAAAAATTAATAGTGAATTAAGCTACTATTATGCCTCCCAGTGAACGACCTAGACTCAACCAGTTAAAAAGAACTTAAAATCTAAAATGTTAAGTTAACTTGACCCTATACTACACTTACAACATTAATTCGAGTTAACCTAAGTTACTTTCCCATGCAATTAATTAAGCCTAAATAACTTGATTAATTATGTTAAGGATTTAACCAACAGGTCCTGGGGTAATACCGATCGCTAAAAAGCTTAAGGAAGCAACCCTAGGACACCACCCAAGTGCCCTCCTACTCATGGATGAACACCCACCACCGATGAGCTACACTAGTCAGCTGGTAGGTCACAAAGGGTACCCTGCAATCCTCCGGTAGGCGGATAGTATCGAAAGCTTTCTCAACCTGCTGTATCCAGTCCTCTGCCCCTATAGAGTCCTCATCTCCATTAAAGGTTAGGAGCTTCAGCTTCCTGAACTCGGTGAAGATCTGCCGATACCGATGTAAAGGATCCGCCAGCTCGTCCTTCGGTGGGGGAGGCTCATGGTTCTCCCCGCTCTCCTCCCGTAAAGGAACACGCACACTCGGGACTGAGGGCTGCTCCTGATCCCCACCGCCCCCTCCCGCCTGAGATGTGGGAGGTAGCCTTTGCTCCAGCATCCTAAAGAAATTCTCCGTAAAGGCCTGAAACTGGGCAGCCATATCCGAAGCCTGCTGAGGGGGATCCACTTAGCGGTCTTCATCTGCCTGGCTAGTAGCACTAGCCTGCTGTGACCTACGTGGAGCCATCTCTCTCTGCGCGATGAAAAACCAATTGTCAGCAATCACAAGCCCATAAAATTGTCCAGGATATGCAGAACTCATGTAAATCGGGTTTCCCATTTATCGAAGAATGAGTTACCCGTCATTCAATGTATTTCGAATGTCTGAATGGCTCTTTCGGACCGTTCTATGATTAAACGGGGTGACCTTGCTTTGATACCATTTGTGATGACCTGAGTCCCGCCAACCGACGAGACCCGAGTCGTTTTATGCTAACTAACACGAAAATCCACAAGATCGCAGTCACCCAACATAAAGTCATAAAACATCAATAGCTAACATTCATTCATAAAGCATTAAATGAAGGAAACAGAAGTGCTAACAATAAAAGCAAAGTTCTCCTAGAGCAGAAATAAATGAAAATCTCATACAACAAGACAGAAAATAAAATTCTACTAGCAAAAAGGAACTATGAGCATCGGCTCACTACAGACCGTTTCCTCAGATAGGACCCGGTTCCGTGAAGGTCTGACCAGCAACAGCTGCGATACTTAACTGCTCAACAACACCTGAGTACGAAACCCAAGACAAATGTCAGTGAAAACTAAGTAGTACAACTAAACAAGTAACTCAGGTAACAGAATACAGTAAAAAGGGCACTATCTTAATAGTTTGTTTACAATATATTTTATATCCCGTCCCTGTTATGCAATTTGCCCATATTCTTATTGTTCTCAAACTATTAATCAACGTCTCGGGCACGAGACGATTTTGTGTAACTTCCTATGGTGCAAGACCGATATAACCCACCTTCCTGGGCGAGAGGGCTGCTTATATCCATCGAGTCGTGACGCTCCACCACCCTAAGGTCAACGTGGAAAGGGGTAGCAGCTACATTATGTAGCATAAACACGTACAAGCGCTGTGTACGCTGAACTATAGATAGCCAATGACCCACCCACCGGCCGAAAGAACTACTCTAAACCTCAAGCCCTGCGAATCCGTTATTCCAGTTGACCGCTAAGCCTAACCAAAAAGTCGTAGGGAGGCCAATTACTCCCTAAACCAACCCCTAAACCTGGTTTGAAACGGCCTAAAGCTACAACCGAAATCTCGACAAGTAGCGGGGCTAAAAATCAGTTATCTATTCCTTTTATTTTTTTCCCTACATATCTGTCGTATTATATAATAATCAATTTTCAGATAACTGCATCTCTTATTTTGTTAATTCAGAAAATCTTTAGTAATTTCATATTGCTAATTCTAAGATTTGTAATTATTCACATTATCCTTCAACTTATCCTTTTACAAGTAGATTCAATATTGTGACATTGATCCCATGTTATTTAGAAATTACTGAAAATAACAGAACTTGTTTTACCGAAAACGGAGTTCGTTTCATGCATACGATAACACGAGTACATGTGATCATTAATCTACGTTATTTACATAAAACATATTATTTCTCTTTTAAGCACCCATAGATTAAGGAAAAACACTGGAGGGGTTCCAAACTCAATAAAAAGAACTCATGCCAACCAAGGCAATATATGGAAAAAAGATCGCACAGGACCACAAGTACCCGAAAAACCAACTAAATTAAAAGAGGGGTAAACTACCTAATATCGCTGGAGGGTCACAGTGATTCCGAACAATGCGCACTAGGCCTGGAAATAGTCTCCACGCCCGCCTCAGGATCCGCATACGCACTGGGAAGAAGACATGCTTCAATCGGACCTACGATGGGGTCGGAAACACCTAATTACATTTCTAATTTTTCAATAAGGATAACGAACTCAAAAGTGGAAATACATCATACCAACACGTAGTACGCGTTGATACGATTCCAACGATACCTTATTTGTCGAAATCCGAGGTCGAGAAGACCTTGAACCAAACAAAACAGCGCGAAGGGGTCCAGAGTCAGACCAAACACCCACGCATGCGCCACCCAATGTGCCCGCGCACGCGCCTCCACACACGCCACGCATCGTGTGCCTACTCATTCGCGTGCTCGCCTGCGGATTGCCACCCACACTGTCCAATCACACCATGCGACGCAATCTGCTGCACTCCCACTTGCGAACGTGTGCACGCCCGCACGAAATTGTACGTTGCTGCTTGAAACGCATCGCCCGCTAGCTACACACTACCATTGCCATCGCGACTTTTGCAGTGGGAAGCCCGAACTTCTCAGAATTACAAGAAGGTCCCTATGAAGAAAATTTTGATTTTTTTGAGAAGGAAAATCCAATATTTTCCCTCTCTCTTCCTCTCTTGATTTGAGAGAGTTGAAGATGGATGACAACCCAAAGGACCCTAGGGGTCCTTAAATAGGCCTTAAGGGCGGTTTTGAGTAAATTTAGTTGGGTGAAATACCTAAAATGCCCTTAGGGTTGAGTTCACCTTACATTTAGGTCCCTGATGACTCTTTTAACCATAACTTGAGCTATACAACTCGGAATCGCACAAAACAAGTGTTGCCGAAAAGTTTACGACGAGAGGAATCCAATAATACCACATATGGCACCCTTTTAACAAGGTTTGACTAAGATTTGACTCCAAATACGCGAATTTGACAAATTAAGGAAGTTCTGACACTAACACCAAATCCTAATCGGGTGTTCAGGTTTGAACTGACCCGAATCACTTTGAAATGACTCAATGCCTAGATTTTAGGACGTTACACCTAAGTTGCTTGGTATCAACAAAGGACATGAATAGATAACATTTAATAATCCAAAAATAATCTCTCATGGTGTTGAATGATTTTAATGGGATGAACTAATTAATAGGCCATTGAAATTGCATAGATTGAATTGTTACTTCAAACCGTGATCCATTTAAGGAAGAAAAATGATATTTATTCATTTTGTCTTTGCATGCACATGATAATGATAATTGCAATGTTACTTTAACTTATTGTTAGATACTGGTTGAAGGAAGCAACTTGATCTATTCTCAAACCCTACATAGATATAGAGAGTAAGGTGAGAAAAATACAACACAACCCCAACACAAATCAATAAATAACCAAAGGACTCCACACAATAATAATATACTACCGAATTAAAAAATAATAGAAAGGCGCTTAACACTTCCCCTCAAGTTGGAACATAGATATCAATTATGCTCAATTTGGACCAGCAGACATCAAATGATGACCGAGCCAAAGGCTTGGTGGAAATATCTGTTGTTTAATCATGTGAAGAAACCTGAGTGGTATAAAGAAATCCACTTTGTATCAAGTGATATACGTAGTGACAATCAACTTCCACGTGCTTGGTTCTCTCATGAAACATGGGGTTGTTGGCAATATAGGTAATGACCCTATTGTTACACCTCATCCCCAAAGGACCATCCACTTGCAAATGCAGATCTGTCAAAACGAATCTCACCCACATCATTTTAGCTACAGTCTGGGCCATAGCTCTATATTCTAACTCAGCAAAAGATCTGGAGACTACAACATGTTTTTTACTCTTCCACGTCACCAGGTTCCCAGCAACATAAGTGTAGAAGTCCGTAGTAGACTTCCTATCGACTAAACACCCCAGATAGTTAGCATCTGAATAACCAACCACAATCATCAATATCCTCCTGCTAAACAAGATCCCCTAACCAGGTAATTGCTTCAAATATCACAACACCATCATTTCAGCATCCTAATGCTACTTGATTGGCTTATCCATAAACTAACTCAACTTGCCCACTACGAGTGAGATGTCTGGCCTAGTGATAGTCAAGTGCAAAAGCTTGCAAACCAATTGCCCACACTGCCTGCTATCCACGATCGTTGCCTCTCTATCATACAAACGTGCCTTGGAATCCATTAGAGTATTTGCTGGTTTGGCACCCAGCATACCTGTCTCCTTCAGGACATCAAGTGCAATGTCTCAGTCGACCAAAGTAACTGTAGGGAGGACAACCACAAACCCTAGGTGCACAGCCACGACCCCGACCTCGACCAGGAGACCCTCTACCACGTCCAGGTGTGCCAGCCAACACAAATGTCTAACCTATAATCTCAGCAGTACGTAACTGAACTACAATCCTACTCAACCTATTGTATGTCTCCTCTAATGAAGGTATCTTTGACAAGGTCAAAAACAAAGACCGTGCAATAGTGAACTCTGGTCCGAAGCCAAACAAGAACAAAACAGCTATCTCCTTCCTGTACTCCCTCTATGATGAGTAAGTACACACCAGTCAATTAGCATTGTGTTTCTCTAGTAGAACCTACATGGTAAGGTTTTAAAAAACGCGAGGCGACACCGAGGCAGTTTGCCTTCATCAAGGCAAGGCGTAAGCCTCGAGGCGGTCGAGGCATAAGCCTCAGGATTTACATAAAAAATATAGAAAATGAAATGATATATACTTATTAAGTGCTAATAAGGAAATAATAACATAAAAGACACAATTTCATAACATTTTTTCTCTATCACAACATTAAAAGAACGAAACTAGACGAGAGATGACGTTTAAATGGAAAGATAAACATCCATATAATATAGAAAATTAGAAACCGTAACAAAAGCACAAACTAAACCAACTTCCCAAATCATTGGGAGACTTAAGAGTTAAAACATACATTAAAATGAAGGTACATGAAACATCCACATAAAAAACTCAAAAGAACTACAACACATTGTAGACTCTAGTCTCCTCCTTAAGCACCGTCAAGCTCATCAATGCTGTCGCTAGGGCTGGTCGCATCATCCCAAGAGTCATCCATAAACTTCATCCTAGCGTCATTATCAACATCTTCCTCAGTGTCTCTATCACTCTCTTGAAACTCTTCCTCCTCAACGTCAATAACAGCTTTGCCTAAAAGATAAGTCATTTTAAACAATTTCTGAGAAGTTAGAACCATAGTTTGTAACTTTAAATATTATAGTTCAGCAAAATAAAAAATTACATATTACGTTTACCCTTGTCCTTTCTCTTTTGTCTCTTTCTTCCACTTCCTCCTACTTGTATTCCTCCCTCTGCTCCTACTAACTACTCAAGATCAATAGGGTCCCCTTCTAAAGCTACAGTTGCATCAAGCTCCTCATAAGCATCAATCTCTGTTTCACAAAGTTATAACTCAGCAATCCACTCATCATCTGAGTCCACTTCCTCTAAGCATAGAGGATCATCCGTTGTCTTTTTCTTCACCTCCTTATGTTTCAATTTCAAATTGAACATACAATAAACCAAGTCATTGAGTTTATCTTATCTCAGCATGTTCCTTCTCTTAGTATGGACCTACTCAATGAAAAGTTCACCATTAAATTTTAAAGCCTAATTATTATATATTACTCTAAATTTAAAATGCAAATTTAGACTTTTTACCTAATTAAAAGCACTCCAATTTCGCTCACATGCAGATGCACTACAAGTCAAACTTAAAATGCGCATGGCAAATTTCTTCAACTCAGGTGTTTCATCACCAAATGCTCTCCACCAATCCGCTGTAATGGAAATTTTGTTTATAGTATATAGGAAAAAATTAACAAAATTTATTAACTTAAATGATAGAATTATTGAAAGGACTTTACCAGGACTCCTCTTAAAACGAGTCTCAATGGCATTGGACCATCCAAATAATCCTCTTCCATTAACAAGTGCATCTATTTGGAGATCCACATTCAACCTCTCATCCTTGTCAGGAATCAACCTCTGGAAACATGAGTACAAGCCCATCTTTACTTCTGAATCAACTTTAAAAGTTGGTTCATACTGGCATTGGAGATTCAGAAAATAAGCAACAACATGCAAGTGTGTGTGCAATTGCCTGTCCCATCTTGTGTCAATGATGTCCCAAATTGTCATGTACTTCCTTTCATCACTACCCAAATTTTTAGCAATAGCTTCCTTAGCCCTATCCATAGCCTCATAAATAAATCCCATAGGTGGATATTGTTCAGCGTCCACCATTCTTAAAACCAACACCAACAGTTTGATTGTCCTTATCACATAGGCTATACCAAGCCAAAATGTTTTACTTTTGAGGATAATATTTTGTACAACTTGCCCTTGAACCTTCAATGCATAACTGCTGCACTTCCACCTTTTTAAGGTGAAAGACTCAAGAGCATCTTTTGCTGTTAGCAATCTCTGCAAGGTAAGGAAAGCAGTAGCAAACCAAGTGACGGCAAGTCTCACCAAGTCTCCTCCTACATGCTTCCTTATCATGGCCACCACCTAAGCATGTGCATATATGTAATTGATTATTTGTTTGGCCTTCTTGAAAATAGTCATGAAGAGGTAGCTTCATAATATCCTCCAATATAAGGTCAATGCAATGAGCAGCGCACGGAGTCCAATACAAATGTTCCCTTTTTTCCATCAATTTCTCTCCAGCTTTTTTATAAGCTGATGCATTATCTGTTATCACTTGGATAACATTGCTTTCACCCACTTCTTCAACAACATCATCCATCAATTTGAAGAGATAGTCAGCATTCTTGATCTCATCAGAGGCATCAAAAGATTTCAGAAACCACGTACCTTTTGGGTTGTTTACCAAAAAATTGATCAAGGTGCATCCTTTTGTACCTGTCTAACCATCAGATATTATGCTACATCCAATCTCTTCCCAAGACGCTTTCGCTTGGTCCATCATAGTAGCTATTGTCTTGACTTCTTTCAAAATCCAAGTTCGTAACTCATGCATTGTAGGACCTCTGAATCCCCTTCCATAGTTACATCTTGAAGCATTTGCCAATAAGAAGGAATGGTAGCCAAATTGAATGATAATCCATTCTCAATAAAGAATCTACCAATACTAAGACACGTTCTAATTCTTTGCTCTTTCTTCCAAGAAGAATTCAAAGTAATCTGCTTTGGAGGACATTGAGAAGCATTATCAGATCCATCACTTCCAGGCCATACTTTCTGTTCAACTCCTGCAACAAATAAATCCATAGGACCCTTCACCACTTACGCACCACTTGATCCTATAGGTGCATTTTCATCATGCCCAAATGGACCTTCTACTGTATATGCACCTATGCGACAAATTTCTTCCATTTCTTCAAGTGCTCTTCTTCTACCAACTTCCTTCTTTGCTAAGAAGGCCTTAATTTCAGTTTCAACTTCAGGTGGCACCTTTGCACATGCTCCCACATTTTTGTGTGTCTTCGCTAAGTGCTCCTTCAATCTTGCATTGCCACCTGTGATAGTTTTCCCACAGAAGTTATACTTCACATACTTATATCCTTTCTCCCTTTGAGATCCTTGAAGGTCAATTTCCGTGCAATACTTCCATCCAGGATCAGACCTACTAGTGCCAGTGGATCCTTCTTTTCCTCCTCTTCTTGCCTTTGGCGCCATGTCTAAAAGCATAAAAGAAATTGGAAATCAAATAAACCTAAATGACCTAAACTTGAAAAATAAACCTAAATGACCTAAACTTGAAAAATAAACCTAAATGACCTAAATGACCTAAACTTATAGTCAACATACTAACCTCAACCTCAACATACTAACCTCAACCTCAAATGCGTCCTGCTGAAGAGTGGACCACTGCCGCTGGAGCTGGACCTGGAGCTGCACTCGGGCCTGCGCTTAGCCCTCCTTGCTCTAAGGCCTGCACTGCGCTGGAGCCTGCGCTGCGCTGCTAGAGTTGCACTACGTTGGGCTTGCGCTGCCGCTGGAGCTGGATCTACGCTGCGCTGGGGCCTACGTAGAGCACTGCACTGCCGCTATGCTGCGTGGAGCCTGCGCTGCGCTGGAGCCTGAAGCTGGGGCCTGCGCTGCCGCTGCGTGGAGCACTGAAGCCTGCACTAGGGCCTGCGCTGCGCTGGCGCTGGAGCGCTGCTCGCCGGTGGAGGCTGCAATGCGGTGCGCTGGAGCACTGCTCACCTTTTTGAGGTTTGTATTTTAAGTTTAGGGCTAGAGCCAAGGCTTAGGTCAAAAAAATGATCATGTGACTAGCACATGACCATTTTACAAAGCAAAACATCAGAGGCGACGCCTCAGTGCCTCGGCCACACTTCGACAAAGCGAGGTGCACGCCTCGCAGACTGCAGCTGAGGCTTAAGCCTCGAGGCGAAATTGGCACGCCTCGCCTCGAGGCGCATGCCTCAAGTGCCTCGAGGCACGTTTTTTTAAACGATGGGTAGAATAGTGTTGGACTAAGGATTTACCCCCCAGTGCAACTATGTGAGCTCATGAAAGGTTCAAAACACGAGCAGAATTCTTCTCCTAGGAATAAGTTTCCCGTAATGTATCCTACATCTCCTTGGTGTTTGTATAGTACATAAACTCCTTGCTTATCCTAAGATTAATACAATTCATAATCCAAGCACTCGCAATTGCATTATCCTTGTTCTAGGTGGCATTTTTGCCTTGTCTATAGGCTCTAGGTAAAGCAAGATATGCTCCTTCTCATGACCCCTCACCGTCATGAGAAAGGTTTGTGACCATCTGGGGTAGCTGGTCTCGTCCAACTTCACCATGGAACCAGAAAACGCGTTCTTATAGGTCCCCGTCTCCATCGTGGATTCCAACATCACCTCGGAAGAGCTAAAGAACGCCATCTTGCCTTCACCCAAGTCACTCGAAACACCTCGAGCAAAACTAAAGCATCCAAATTGCCATAAAACACATCCAAACTAAAGCAAAACAAAGGATGGAGGTGAGTGCACCACACCCCTAACCAAAGAGAACGCCCCGCAATGGACTTGTAGGTGGCGCTGCAACCCACTACGGGTAGCTACAACCCACATTGGGCAGTAGGCGACCATAGCGGTGCTGGGCAGCAGCCAACGACACTGCATCGCTAGGAGGCAATGCGGCGACGCTAGTGCCCCCCTTACCAATGACGGTGAGGTCGATAAAGAGGGAGGCCAACAAGGAAGTAGAGAAAGAGATCAGTGAAGGGGTTGGTGGCTTACTTTGGTCAGATATCTAAGGCACCGGTCTAAGACCGCTACTCTGATACCAAGTTGAAGGACATAAGCAACTTGGTTTATTCTCAAACCCTCTCTCTTTATACAGAGAGAAAGGTAGGAAAAATATAACACAACTGCAACCAAATTAATAAGTAACGATCATAGGAGTCCACACAATAATCATATACTATCAAATTAACAAATAATAGAAAGGGGCTTAAAAATACTTAGTTGACTCCATTGATTGAATAAATTTCTCAAATCAAGTTAGGGAGGACCATGGGGACAACTCCATGATTTTTTTTGAAACTCAAATTAAAGACTTTAATAGTAGATTTAACTATTTTGAACTAATGTAATTGAACTTCTTTGAGTTGGGATAGTATTATTAGACTTGATTATGGATCTTATAGATGAATAATTTGCTTTATTTCAATTCTCATTAGTGTGTTTAGCTTTGAGTTCCTTTATACTTGATTGATCGTGTGGACGATCGCATTCTTGATTCTTAAAAAAATGTTTGTTTTTGGGTGCTTTCGTTAATTTTTGCACATTCGAAAATCGGAATGGGCCAGCTTGATATCAGGTACTTATAAAGAAGGTTATTATAGTTGATTGACTCAATCATTCTTTTCTTGGATCTTGTAGATGTCAATCCTTATCTGCCGTAAGAGGAGCAGCCACATGCGTGAGTAGGAAGAGCAAACTAGCTCTATTCTGAGAACCATTGAAGAACTCTCCTACCCTGTTCAGCAACAAGCAGAGAATCAAGAACCAAGGGAGTAAGTTCAGTAGTGTAAGGAAAAATAAGGGAAAGAGAGGCGGTTCCATAAGCAAAAGCAGGATGAAATGACTTTTAAGAGATTTTTTAAGGTGAACCAGCCTATTTCTGAAGGAGGTATGGATGTTGAGGTCACAGATCAATGGGAAGAAGAGATCAAGAGGCTATTTGATGCAATTGGATGCCCAGAGCACAACCAAGTCAACTTTGCGAGCCATCAGCTAAAGGGACCAGCTCATGATTGGTGGATAAGCACACAACTACAAACGTTTGAGAAGGGAAAGAGTCCATCGGTATGGCTTTCATGAAGATTTTCCAAAGCAATACTATCCACCTTATCTACTTATTCAAAAGGAATAAGAGCTTTGCATCTTATTTCAAAGAGAAATGATTGTACAAGAGTATCATAACAAGTTCCATCAACTCTTCAAGTACACACCACACCTGTGCCTAGATGACTACCGAATAATGCACAACTTTGTTAAGGGATGCAGCCTAGGATTGTGCTCAAAGATCATTATTGTGACGCAGCTTGGGTTTCAAAAATAAATAAAAAATTTTCCATGGGAGCAACTATGTTGAGGTCAAGAATTTTAGCGAGCGCGGGAAAGGTTGCAAGAACAAGGTTGATGTTGGACAATAGGGTTGAAGGTGACTGGTTGCTCTAGCAACTTGCAAAGATTTGTGTGTCGACGAGGATGTTGATGGTGCAACAAGATCATAAGAAAAGGAGCATCGAAAAAGGTTACCGCAAGATTGACTGGAACAGTGAAAGGCTTGCGGGGTGGCACGTGAGGCAATGGTCAACATGGAGGTGTAGCCCTACAAAGGTGAGTGAGAGCACGTAGGTGGTCAAGGTAGTGTTGGCGATGCTGCTAGACGAGTGGCAAAGGCATAGGCGAAGTCCAATGTCAGGGCAAGGGAGCATAGGTAGGGAATAGAGGTGTTGGTGTGCAACGATGGCACAGCTTGGAGGTCAAAGGTGGAAGGGTCACTAGACCATAAATGAAGGTAGAGTTCGAAGGTGTGGCGAGGTCGAATGGAGCGACACTAGGGTGGTGGTCAGAGGAGGGTTGAACAGCAATATATGGTGTGGTATGGGATGGTTTGGGTGGAGATGGTGGATTGTTGGAAGAGGAGAGGTGAGGGGTGAAAAGTAACAAGGTGAGTGGGAAGGAAAGTGGAGAAGTGAAGAGTCCATAGGATGATGGTGTCATTGATGGGTAAGGGGAGGACTAAGGTAAGGGGAGAGAGATGAATGGAGAAACAGAAAGGAGATGAGGAAGAAATCACAGGGTAGGCGGTAAGGATGGGAAAGGTGAGGTGAGAGAGGATAATAGGGATGTGAGAGAGAGAATAAGATGAGAGGGAAGATAACTTCAAAGAATTTTTCAATTCCAATTCTAATTATCTTCTGCATCATGTTGGGTGCCCTTTTTAAAGAGTTACAAAAAAATTTTAAAAAATTAACTAAAAGTCTAAAAGACACCTCTTCATGGCACCAATTTGAACCAAGTCATCCTTTAGTAAACAAGCACTAAAAGGAAACTACAAAGACACCTTCTAAAAATTAAAAATGCAAAATTTGAAATCAAGTACTTGAATATTTATAAGGGATATATATATATAAACTTTCGATAAGACATATATACTCCTATGTACTTGATATTTACGTATATACCCATATAAAGTTACTCTGTTAAGGTCGTATGCCCCTGCTCTGTTAAACCAAACAAAAAACGTATTAAAAAATTTAAAAAAAATAAGAAAAATTATATATACCTCCCTATAAACTTCAGCTATGTTGAGGTTCGTGTACCTTTTCATTGCTAGTCCCAAGCCAAGGTAAAGGAGGGTTGCGTTAGGTAACCGACAGCCAGCGTAAAATTTATCGGATCTTTAAACATGGATTCTAGCAAACACTCAAATTTCGTTGGGACGTTCCATACTTGCGACGTGCTACATCGACACCCAGGTGTAGTGATAAATGAGCAAGGGTTCTCGCTGAGGAACGCATGCGAGTAAAGAAGTTAGTTCCGCTACATCGCCGCCCGGATGTAGCCCAAAATGAGCAAGGGTTCTCGCATGAGGAACGCATGCGAATAAAGAAGCTAGTTCCACCACTTCGCTATCGAAGTGTCACAAAGAATGCTGAGATTCATTAGTTAGAATATTGGTACTTTGACCAGCAAGCTCATGGAGATTGTGGATACAATGGTAAGGAGAAGGATTCAAATTCTTTACCTTCAAGAGACTAAGTGGGTTGGAGAAAAAGCAAAGGAAATTGAGAGAACAGGTTTCAAACTATGGTATTCAGGAAGGGACAAAGGTAGAAACGGCGTGGGCATTATAATTCATAAGGATTTGAATGAGAGTGTGGTTGAGGTTAAGAGATTGGGTGATCGAATTATTTTGATAAAATTAATCTTAGAAGAAGAGATCTTGAATGTCATTTCAGTTTACGCACCTCAAGTTGGTCTGGAAGCAAGAATAAAGAACAAATTTTGGGGAGAGCTTGATATGATAATTCAAGGAATCCCACAGAGAGATGATTTTCTTGGGTGGAGATTTAAATGGGCATGTGGGAAAAGATGCTTTAGAGTATGTAGGAGTACATGAAAATCATGATTTTTTTGTTAGGAATGAAGGGAAGACGTTCCTTGATTTTGCTATGGCTTATGATCCTTTCATAACAAATACCTTCTTCAAAAAACGGGAAAAGCATTTGATTACCTATAAAAGTAGCTTAACAAGAACGCAGATCGATTACTTTACTTTGAGAAGAAATCGTTTATCTTGTAAAGATTGCAAGATTATTCCAGGAGAGAGTTTAACTACTCAACATCGTCTTTTGGTGTTGGATGTTCATTTGAAGAAGGCAAAGAGAAAATTAGTGTCTAAAAATTTGAGAATTAAATGGTGGAATCTTAAAAAAGAGCAAGTGAGATTTAATGAGAAAGTGATGCAACAAAAGACTTGGGATCTTGATGGTAGTGCTGATGAAATGTGGTTAAATATGACAAACTATATAGGAAGGTGACAAAGGAGATGTTAGGCGTGTCTAAAGGAGGTGTTCCAGGACAAAATGAGGCTTGGTGGTGGAGTGAGGAAGTGCGGGAGAAGCTTAAAATTAAAAGAGCCTGCTTTAAAGCCTTATATCAAGATAAGACCAATGAAAATATGGAAAACTACAAAAGAACAAAAAAAGAAGCAAAGAAAATAGTTAGTGAAGCAAAAGCAAAAGTTTAAGAGCATTTTTATAAGAAACTTAATTCTAAAAAAGGTGAAAAAGATATTTTCAAATTAGCTAAAGCAAGAGAGCGGAAAGCAAAGAACCTTACACATGTAAGATGCATCAAGGATGAAGAAGGAAGGGTGCTTATAGCTAATGAGGATATAAAGACAAGATGGAAAAGATATTTTCATAAGCTATTTAATAAAAAATAAAAGAATAATATCTTAGGGGAGTGAGCCTACTCAGAAGAGCATGTGAATCGGGCTTGTTATCGAAGGATACAAAAGAAAGTAGAGGAGGCTTTGAAGATGATAAAAAGTGGGAGAGTTGTTGGGCCTGATGATATTCCTATAGACTTTGGAGAATGACGAGAGAACGGGATATAACTTAGCTCACAAATTTATTTAATACTGTGTGGAGAGGCAAGAAGATGCCAGAGGAATGAAGGAAAAGTTTTGTAGTACCTTTATACAAGAACAATGGTAACATACAAGATTGTTCCAACTATAACGGTATTAAGTTGATGAGTCATACGATGAAACTTTAGGAAAGAATAATTGAAAGAAGGGTAAGGCAAGTCTCTATGATAACTGAAAATCAATTTGGCTTTATGCCAGGCAGGTCTACTATTGAGGCAATACATCTCTTAAGACGTATGATGGAGACATACAAAGTGAAGAAAAAGGATTTACATATGACTTTTATTGATTTGGAGAAGGCCTATGATTCTGTCCCAAGAGATATCTTGTGGAGAATTTTGGAGAAGAGAAGTGCTAGTTATATATATCAACCTCATAAAGGATATGTACTATGGAGCAACAGCTTGTGTAAAGACTAAGGATGATTTGACAGATTACTTTGATATCACCATTGGTCTGCATCAAGGTTCCACTTTAAGCCCTTATCTTTTTGCCTTGGTCATAGATGAGTTGACGAAGCATATCCAAGTTGAGGTGCCTTAGTGTATGCTTTTTGCTGATGACATTGTATTAGTTGATGAGACAAGAGATGGAGTGAACAGAAAACTTGAGCTTTGGAGAGAAGCCCTGGAAGATAAAGGATTACGCATAAGTAGGACGAAGACTGAATATATGGAATGCAAGTTTAGTAGTAGAGGGAACAATGAAGGGATTGATGTAAAAATTAGAAAAGAGTGCATTCCAATGAAAGATATTTTTAAGTACTTGGGATCCATTTTCCAATATGATGGTGGAATTGATGGAGATGTTACACAGAATTAATGCAGGGTGGTTGAAATGGAGGGATGCTTCTAGTGTTCTCTATAGTAAAAGGGTTCCTTTAAAAGTCAAAGGAAAATACTATCAAGCTGTGGTAAGACCAGCCATGTACGATTCTGAATGCTGGGCTATAAACTATAGGCATGTACAGAAGATGTCTATGGCAGAAATGAAGATGTTAAGATAGATGTGTGGTCATACAAGAAAATACCGTATTCCAAATGAGTTTATTAGAAAAAGGGTTAGGGTAGCACCGATAGAGGATAAAATGAGAGAGACCCATCTAAGATGGTTTAGACATTTACAAAGAAGGCCACTAGATGCTCCAGTTAGGAGATGCGAGAAGTTGGAGGCTGAACCCGCTAAGAGGGGGCGAGGAAGACCAAACAAGTGTTGGAAGGAAACTATTAAGTATGACCTCAATTACTTTAATTTAAGTCCTGAAATGGCTGAAAATCGATCTGTGTGGAGGCAATGAATCTATATAGCCGACCCCACTTAGTGTGAGAAAAGGCCTGGTTGTTGCTGTATATATACCTCCCTATAATTTTTTTATTCCAACTCCTCTTCCCCCTTCCTCCCTGTACTCCTCTTCCTCATTGACCTTGGTTTCATCTTCCTCAGCAACAAGTTAGGCGTCGGCCAGAGACCCATTACCACCACTTTGATCAACGACATCGTCGCCTGAGACCTTACCATCAGCCACCTCCAACAGCTTGGAGGTGTAGAACCTAGCACCGACCAAGAAGTACAAGAGTTGCGCTAGTTGCAACACGCACACCAGCTAGTAGTAGTAGTCCAACCTCCCCTTGTTGATGTTGTCCTGCAACCACTTCCCTCTCCCCCTCGTCCAATCCCTCACCAGCACCACCAGCAGCGTGTCCATGTAGTTCCCAATGGCGGCCACCCATCCACAACTAGTCGTAGAGGAACTCAAGATGCCCCACCATCACGATCGCCTCCACCAAGCCGTGGATGGCGTACTGGGATACCAACCAAAAGACACTCAGCGGCATGGTGGCCTTCGGGCGATCGAGCAGGCTGTGCTATGCGACCACCGCCTTCCCCTTGGACTCCACCAGCGCAAACGTCAACGTGGCAAAGACCGCGATGGCGAAATAACCATGCACTGGAGGCAGGTGATGCCAGTGGGGCGGCCGGTGATGCGAAACTCATTGCCAAGACGAAAACGAGGCTAATGAGGAAGAGTACAAGAATAAGGAGGAAGGAAAGGAGAAGAGTTGGAATAAATAAAAAGATAAATATAGGGAGGTATATATAAATTTTCTAATTTTTTAAATTTTTTTATGATATTTTCCATTCGGTTTAACGAAGTAGGAGCATACCGCCTTAACGAAGTAACTTTATAGCTGTATATACATAAATACCAAATACATGGGGGTATATACATCTTATCGAAAGTTTATAAGGGTATATATATGTAAAAACCCCTAATTATAAATTAAATGCTAGACTGCATCAATTCTCCCCTTCTTTGAAAAAACTTACTCCCGTAAGTTTTGCCACTTGAACGCAGATCCAATGGAGGTGGTGGCTTTGAAGGCAAAAGCTTCAATAGCATCTCACGTTTCATTATGTAAGTGCTACTTCTAGGTAAGATCAATAACTTATCGCAAAGAAAGGCAAGATGACATTCCTATGTTCTAATTAAACCTGCATCATCCTCTTCGTATTGAATATTAAAAACATTCACCATCAGAACCACTGGTCATAGAGATACATAAAGTGCCCATACAATTTCAAGGCCAACCGTTATATCAAGAGTGGAGTTCAACTGCGACGAGGGTTTGAAATGTTGTCCATCCCAAAAGTAGGCTTAGATGTCATCAAACACTCATCCCTTAGAATCTCCCAATCTTGATCTAGGCTCTTGTCAAACTTGATAGATGGGGGCATGGGGTCAACAAAAAGAGATTCTTTAACTTCCTATGCATTTCAATTTCTCCGACGCTATTAACTCATTTAGATTTCCACCTTTTGGTTGATTAGATCGAGATGACGGAGAAGGTAAAGCCTTCTAAGATGTTATTTCCTTGCAAGCCCTAATCTCCTACACAAACTTCAAGGACTCTTGTATTTTCAAGAGCTCTTGTTGAAACCTTTGTACTTCATTTTATATTGAGGAGTCTTTCTACCTCGATGGATTGTCGACTTGTAAGAACAATTCGATCCCATGCTCTATACCACTTCACGCAACCCGACTTTCAAAAATAAATAAAAAAATCTTCCATGAGAGCAACAAGAAATTTTAGCAAGTGCAGGAAAGGGTGAGGGAACCAAGGGTTTAAAAAACACAATGCAGTTTTCCTTCATCGAGACGAGACATAAGCCTCAGGTTTTGGATTGAAAATAAGGAAAAATGATATAAGTATATACTTGTTAAATACTAATAATGAAAAAAAAAAGTAAAAAATACGCATTCATACCATTTTTGCTCTATCACAACATTTAAAGAGCAAACTAGACAAGAGATGACATTTAGACTGGTGATGTGGTAGCAAAGGGTTCTGCGATCTCTGGTGACCCTTTTGCAACCTCTAGACTTCCAATAAGGTTGAAACTGTGGTTCAAGAGCTTGGACAATGATAGGCTCCTTGTGTTTCGGGAAATGGGTATTAGGTTTTGGAAAAGGGGTTGAATAAGGGTTTTGGAGGGATTTATTAGGAAAAGATCATATGCAAGTCACATGACCATCTAAAAGGGCCTTTCAACCAAGGCTACAACCTCACCTTTGCCTCGACACCTGGCTGCCTTGACACCGCCTTAACCAAGGCACACGCCTCATGTTGCAACCCTGAGGCTACAACGTCAAACAATTTCCTAAAACCTTGCCTCAAGGCACGATTTTTAAAACGATGGCAGGAACAAGGTTGGCATTAGACAATAGGGTCAAAGGTAACCGGTTGGTGTAGCAACCAACGAAGATTTGCAGGTTGGTAAGGATATTAACGATGTAGTAGGGTTGCACAAAGAGGTGCGTCAAAGGAGGTTGGCACAAGATCAACTAGGATAGCTGAAGGCTTGTGAGGCGACACTTAGGGTGAATGGGTCCCCAACGAAAGGTGCACAAGATGGTTGGGCTTAAACCCTGTCGGTGGCGTAGGCAAGGTAAGTAGCATAGCCAAGCAAGGCAATGGTCAACATGGAGGTGTAGCCCCGCAGAGGCGAGTAAGACCACACAGGTGGTCAAGGTAGTGTTGCCAATGTCGTTAGACAAGTGGCAGAGGCGAGGGCGGAATCTAGCACTGTGGCAAGGGAGCATGGGCCAAGAGCAAAGGTGGTAGTGTGTGGTGATGGCATTGTGGTAGGGTCACTAGACCAGAAATAGAGGTGGAGTCCAACGATGTTACGAGGTCAAGCAAAGTGACGCTAAGGTCGTGGTCAGTGGAGGAGGGTTGAGCGAGAGTCTGACGATGTTACGAGGTCAAGCAAAGTGACGCTAGGATTGTTGTCGGTGGAGGAGGGTTGAGTGATGGTGATGGTTGACGGGGATATGTAGTGTGGTGTAGGATGGTTTGGGTGGAGATGGTGGATTGTTGGGAGAGGAGAGGTAAGGGGTGAAAGGTAACAAGGTAAGTGGGGAGGAAAGTGGAGAAGTGGAGGGTTAATGGGGTGGTGGTGTCATTGATGGGTGGAAGGTAGAATGAGGTGAGGGGAGAGATGAATGGAGAAAGAGAAAGGAGATGGGGAAGAAGTCGCAGGTGGGAGATGGGGAAGGGAAAGGTAAGGAGAGATGATAATAGGGATGTGAAAGAGAGAATAAGATGAGAGGGAAGATAACTTCAAATAATTTTTCAATTTCAATTCTAACTATCTTCTACATCATGTTGAGTTCTCTTTTTAAAGAGTTACAAAAAAATTTAAAAAATACACCTAAAAGTCTAAAAGACACCTCTTCAAGGCATCAATTTGAACCAAGGCATCCCTTAGTAAAGAGGCACTAAAAGGATAACTGCAAACACCTTCCAAAAATTAAAAATGTAAACTTTAAAATCAAGCACTTGAATATTTGTAAATTAAATGTTTGATGCATCAATTCTCCCACTCTCTAAAAGTAAGGATGAGAGAGAGAATGAGATGAGAGGGAAGATAACTTCAAATATCTCTTAAAAAAATAAAAAACTTCAAATAATTTTCTAATTCCAATTCTAGATATCTTTTACAACATGTTGGGTGCCTTTTTTAAAGGGTTACAAAAATTTTAAAAAAAATAAACTAAGTCTAAAAGACACATCTCTTAGCAATAATTTGACTAAAGCATACCTTGATGAAGAGACAAAAAGAAAAACTACAATACCACCTTCCCAAATTTAAAAAAGTAAAATTTGCAACCATAAATTAAATGCTGACCTACATTATATCGGGAAACACGCAAATAATAGAACAAGTAATTGCACTACCACCTTGGAGGATTACCTATGGAGGAAGGATGAAAAGCCCAGAGGCAATCACAAGGGTGGTCAAGGAAAGCCCAAAGAGTTTCGCCATCCCCAAAATCAGAAGAATAATAACTCAAATCAGCGCCAACCCTTTCCTAAATGTTCTTGCTATCATCACCACCACCTAGTAGAGTGTTATCTGAAAAATGGGCAGTGCCTAAATTGTGGTGAAAAGGGTCACTTTGTGCGTGACTATCCAAAGCTAAGAGAGCGTGAAACTCAGTTGAGCAATCAAGGACGAAAGATGGCACACCAAGTTTATGCCCTTTCTGAGGTTGATGCTTAGATGTAGTTGAAGGTGCACTCTTAGTCTCTAGTATCCATGCAAAGGTTCTTTTTTATTCTGTTGCCTCTGATTTTTTTTTTTTTTTTTTAAAGGAGAAGGGTGATTATCCTCACGATAACCACCCACGAACATATCATTTCACTCTAAAAAAATAAGGAAAGCAAGTACATCAGAGTCATACTCTGACCTCCAAATCTCCACCTGTGACATAATGGTACAAAAAACATTCTCAACGTAGGGTCTCTCTCCCCTAAAGAGCACTCCATTCCTGCCCAACCACACACCCCACAACACCGTCAAGACTCTTGCCCGGTCAATTTTGGATCTAAAAGTATTGAGACCCATATGAGAGCCTCCCCTATGGAAGGACGACCAAAAACTAACTTCATCCCGAGGAACAACCCAATCGACCCCCATCTTCTGCCACACCTGCGCCACAAACGAACATCTGAAAAAAAGGTGTTGAATGTCCTCTCCACCACCACAAAGAAGGTAACTCATGTCCTCCATCTGTGTCCACCTCGCTCTCCACTTCTTCGTCACAATCCTGCCCCGTCTCACCAGTCATGCGAAAATCTTCACCTTCAACGGACAATTCGCCTCCCAGATAAATCTACAGTCCCTCCAGAGGTCTATGTCTGTCACGCCACCACTCAACCTACGGAAGGCCTTCGCCACAGAGAAATCCCCTTCATCCCAACTGTAGCTATCTCCCCCTACCTCTGGCTCCCAGCCTTCCAACTCCTGTAACAGCGTCTGAAGGACTATACATCTCTGGTCAAATAATCCTCCCCGAAAAGTAGGACACCAGGCTCCCAACCAACAGTCTCTCACCAGGGCCGTTTGTGTCGCCGCACATCCGAAGAGACGAGGGAGTCTGTCTTTGATGGGCCTTCCACCTCCTTGCCAATCGTCCAGTCAAAATCTGAAAACATCACCTTCGCCTAAAACAAGAGTGAAGCAAGAACTCACCTTGCTCGTCACAACCACTAGGCCCCTGAGAAAGAAGGACGCTCCCGAGGGTGGTGAGTCCAAAGGCTCCCAGGACACAAAGGAGCCATAACATTTCCTCATAATATCCCCAAACATGCCACCTTCCTAGCCCATGAGCCTAGTGATCCACTTTATGAGGAGGCTATCGTTCACCTTCCCCACATCTCTGACCCCTAATCCCCCCTCCTGCACAGGCCTACACATCTCCTCCCAAGCCACCAACCTCGCCCCTCTTCCCATCGCTTCCACATTGGACCAGAAAAAATCACGCATCAGACCAGAGATCTCTATCTGCTTCAGCATTTTAAACACAGACAGGAGATAGGAAGGGATGGATGCCAAAACCGCCTTCACAAGGACAAGTCCCCCCCCCCCCCCCCAGATAGCAATCTCGCTGACCAACCTGCTAACCTCTTCTCCATCCTCTCCAACAAAGGAAGCCACTTACCAATCCTAAGCCTCCTATCTGACAAAGGAAGGCCCAGATATATCAATGGCAGGGATCCCACCTCCGTCGCAAGTGCCTCACCCACCGACTCCACCTCCTCACCCTCCATGTTTCATCGGGACAAAGGTCGACTTCTAGTAGTTAATTTGCAAACCAGATGCTGCACCAAAAAGCTCCAACATGATCCTCATCCTCCTAGCCTCCCTCCTTCAACCAAAAAGAGGGTATCATCGACATACTGCAGAATCACAAGTTGGTCCCTTTCTCCAGCCTAAAAACCAGCTATCAGACCTCTCTCACAAGCTCTGTGAATCACCCTCGCCAAAGCGTCTGCTGCTAGCACGAAAAGCATAAGGGCACCCCTGTCTGACACCTCTCCTAGGCTACACTCAACCTCCTGCTGGGTTCCCATTGATCAGGACCGAGAAGGATGTGGTCGTGACGCATCTCTTCATCCACTCAATCCACCTCGATGGGAAGCCTCTCCTCAGCAAAGACACCCAAAGGAAATCCCATTGTACCGTGTCGTATGCTTTATTGAAATCAACTTTCCACAGAAACGCATGCTTCTTCTCCCTCCTCCAGGCCGCCAGCACCTCCATAGCACAAACAAAGCCATCCAGAATTCCCCTGCCTGGCACAAAAGCTGTCTGCACAGGTGACACCAGGTCCCAAAGATACCTCTAAGCCTGTTCGCCAACACCTTGGCCACTATAAGGTAGGCAGCATTCGAGAGCGCAATCGAACGATAGTCCTGAATCTCCTCCGCTTCATCCTTCTTAGGCAGTAGGAACATGCAGAACTTATTCAACCTGTCAAAGCCCTTGTTCCATTCTGAGAACTCCATCATCTCCATCACATCTATCTCCACCAGTGTCCAGAACTCCCTGAAAAAGAAAACCGGGAAGCTGTCTGGCCCAGGACACCTATCCACATTCAGTCCCCACACCGCCCACCTTACCTCGTCTGCCGAAAAGCTGGCTACAAGATCTACTGCCTAGGACTCAGAGACCTTATGGATAGCCTCCCCTCTCCAACTCCAACCACCTCTGCTCCAACTGCAAATGAAGTCTCTGAAGAAATCTGTCGCAACCCTCCCCACGTCCTCCCTACCTGCAAACTCATCCCCGTGTATCACCAGTCTCTCTATCCAGTTCTTCCTCCTCCTGGCCGACGCCACTTGGTATTCGAGTCCCCTTCCTAGAGCCATTTCTGGCGCGATCTCGTCTATCTCAGCTTTCTTGTCCTCTTCATGTACCACCCGTGACATCTTCATCCTCGTCTCTCTATCCTCGACTGAAACCGGGGCCTGATCTTCTTGCCTATCTATCCTGGTGATCGTTTGCAACGCCTCTGCCTTTCTGTTCCTCCTGGAATCTCTGATCTCCCTCCTGTATCTCCTAAGGTGATCCCGTAACAAAATAACTTTCTCGCTATACGAGAAGTAGCCGATCCTTCCACCACAAAGGATCTCCACCTCTCCTCCACCATCTCCCGAAACCCCCCTCCTCGAGCAGCTAGGATCTATCAAATTTGAAATAAATGCCGAAATGAGCTCCCCCATTTGGTCGCCATACCAGGGAGTATGGTCAAAGAAAGGCCACTCCAACAGAGACACCTCCGCCACTGGGAAAGTCTCTGCCAGCTCCACATTAGCCAGGAATCTATCACTCCTAGACATCTGACCATTGTTGTTCCTCCATGTGTAAGCACAAGAAGACGGGCACAGATCAATAAGGCCATGATTGGCCACAAAGTCAACAAATGCATTTGAACCAAGGTCCTGTTTCCCTCACCCCCCAGGCCTGTCTTCCAACTGCAGTGTCACATTGAAATCTCCCCCAACCAGCCACGGACAACCTTGACAGCCTACTACTATCAAAGAGAGCTCCTCCCACATCACCTCTCTAACCTAAGAGTCTGTCGGTCAGTAGACCCCTGTGACCACCATCCTAGCCCCACCCATCCTCCGAGACAGCTCCGCTAAGATAATATGCTCGCCTTCAAAGCAGTCCTCCAAAGAAAACACGTCTTCCCGCCACCCCAAGATCTGACCCCTAGACCGGCCTGAGGCCCCAACACAATGGAAACCCTCCATCCACAAGCTGCCGATGTCTCTCCATGTTCTAGCATCACAATCCGCCAATTTCGACTCTTGCAAAAGCACCACGTCCACCTTCCACTACCGGATGTACTGCCCCAAGATCCGCATCCTCGACGGGTTATTAAGACCCCGCACATTCCACATGAGCACTCCATTCATGGGGGAACGGTGGATGACTCCCCTCTTCAAACAGAAGCCATAGGCTTCCGCTGTGTTGACAACCTCATCGTTGATGTTCAGTGTTACCATCTCCGAGGCATGTGAATTGGCACCACGGCCATCCACCACCACTCTCCGCCTCCGATCAGACCCTCGATAGCTCCACTTTCGCCTGTACCGAAGAGCACCGTCCTGTCCCCCCTCCACCATCCGCGGCTTCCATCCTGTCAGAGGCACTCCGACCGTGTGCTCTCGTGGCGGAGCCTCTGTGCCATCTGCTCCAGGCGACACTCCCCTCTCCCCTATGTCTGTCATTGCCTCCTCCACCTGCTATGAGGCACCTACGTCACCCCGGCACCTGTTGAACGTCGAGTTGATACGCTAACATGTTTGATTTTGAAAATCTGTCGTAGTTTGAAAGCGCAAAAACTCGTGTTCAACAAATAAAATTTATACCGGAATTGAAAGTCCCAGGTCGAACTCAGGGAGGCGAACGTTTGATTTAAAAACTCGCGGTTGTTTTATTTGTTACGAAGTAATTCAATTGATTAGAACTATCTATCTACAATAAATAGAAGAGAGAGAGAGAGAATAAGAGAGAATATTACAAACAAAAATCAAAACGAGATGTAGAATAAACATGGAATTTCATCATTAGAACGATTGTTCATTACACTAGAAAGCGGGAAAATGATTACACTAGAAAGCAGTGAATATACTCTAGAAAACATTAAAAGAATGGAGAGAAATATCCTCCTCAACGGTCTCTTGGAGGACGAGCCGGACGGGACGACGCCTGGACGAAGGAGGACAGAACAGGACGAAGGAGGACGAACCGGAAGAACGGGAACAGGGCAGCACATCGTCATCGTCACAGGATCCGCTTTCGAAAGGGGACGAAAAATTGACTTTATCTCGCAAGAAGCATCCCGGATGTCGGACCAAAGCTGTCAATGCGAAAGGCGATAACAAGGCGACACTACTCGAAATCGCCTGAGGCGAGAGGCGACAAAAAGGCGATAGCTCGAGTGAATTGAGGCGATCGTCTTTTATTGGCATATATATAGTTTACTGTTTATACAACAGTATAAACTTATATATACTTATAAGTATATATATCATACTTATATTAATTATATACTTAACACTATATAACATATACTTATTTAGTTATATATATAGTATATACAACAGTATATAACGGTATATATTGTATATAATAATAATATATATACAACATATATATATATATATACTATATAAGTATATATAATATACTATATATATACAAGTATGTATAATACAACATATATATGTATATATATTATATATAATGTATAATAGTATGTATATATAATATATATGCAGTATATGTATAACAGTATGTATAACAGTGTATATATATATATGTATGTATAACAGGATGTATATATACAACATATATATATAACACACACACATATATATAATACACTGCATATATAACACACACATATATATATAACTAACACACTGCATATAACACACACACACAGACATTATCAGACTGGTCGAAGGCCCAGACAGCTGCAACAGTGCTGCCGTCGAGTCGGTGCGCAACAGTGCCGCCGTCGTCGAAGGGGCGAAGGTGCGCCACCGTCGAGACTCAGAGAAGGTTGAGCGGAGGAGATACCTGGCCGATCTATGAAGCTCGGGCGGCGATGGAGGTCGACGAAGCTCCAACGGAGGCCGATCAAAAAAAAAAAAAAACAGTTGCTAGGGTTCAGGCGATGAGGCGGCGAGGCAACGAGGCGCCGCCTAAGTCGAAGAGGCACGTCGCCTGGTCGAAACAGCTCGCCTGGGCTTTCCTCGAGGCGATACGCACCTCAGTCGCCTCGCCTCATCGCCTCCTCGCCTGAGGCGACCACCTCAACAACACTGTGTCGGACAAGCTTTTCTTGAGCTTTGGAGAGGGAGAGAAGAGAAAGAAGGGATAAGAATTTCGTATGGAGGGAGTCTCCTTTTATAGTTGCAAGGAATAGGGGCAAATTGGTCATTACATCTTTAAAAACATTAATTCAGGACCTTTAGTGACGGATAAAACCGTCGCTAAAGGTCTGAACGTGGACGTAGAGGGTGACGTGCGCGCCTGCTCGCCTGCTCGCACGCGCAACGCTTACGCACATTCAGCCATCCTCAGCCATCCAATCGCGAGATCAGACGGCTCAGATCGCGCTACGCCTGCCTCCTCAGCGCGCGCCCGACCGCGTGCGATGCCGCGTTACCGCCGCGCGTGCAATAGCGCGTAGGCGCTATCGGGCGCACGCGATCGTTCAATCGCGATCCAACAGTCAATTGAATGTGCGCCCCCCGCTCCAGATTCCGCATGGCGAGGCTCGAACGCGCGCTCTCGCTTCGCGTTAGAGCACTCGACCAACGCGTTGGGGGCGCGTTTGTGTCGAGCGCCTAACTTCAGTGCGGCACGTCACAGCCGTTGGATCTTCATCCAAAGGCGGGGAAGGGTGGATGCGGGGGCTTCAGCAGGTGTGTGCGGTCGATTGGGCGGTCGAGATGGCACCACGTGGTGCCATCTTGGCCGTCCACCTTCTGGATGATGTAGATGGTGCCACGGGTGTCGGATTGACTCGATTTTTGCGTCGTTAGGCTGCAATCGTCAATCAGAATCCATCCGTGAGGTCGGATTTGTCATTTGAAGTGTGGATTTATACCATCTTAGCCCTTGATCTTCTAGGGTTCCCCGATCACTATTTGATGCTACAGATGTCTGATTAGGGCGATCTTGGAGTCGTTGAACTCCAATCGTTGCCCTGATCACATCTGTACGATTAGATCTTCGATCCGAAGCCCCGATAAAAAGTTTGCCCTATCCAAGCACATAAAAGGAGACAATTAACCTCCATTTTATTCAAACTAGTCTAAATGCAAGATGATGCATGTTATGCAATATTTATAGCATGCAATGCAATCCTATGCTTAAGAACATACATAAATAGACATCTTAGGTAATGTAAATGTGTTTACATCATACTCCCATGCCTATCTTTTGCTAGTCCCTAGCAAAAACTATATACTATTTATAAAAGAATCATGTTGGATTATTTGGACTTAAGTTTATTTTCAGTCATTAAGAAAATGTCTACTTAGGATCTGAACTTTCAAAGACTCAACAGTACCTGAGTATCTGCCAAAATGCAGACCACCTCAAGCCCTCACTTTATTCAAAGAAAAAAAAATTCTCTTTTTCCTCTTTTCTAATTTTTTTGGATTTTCTAATTTTAGGGTTTAAGAGTGACTTTCTACGGCCATTCAACTCACCCAAGATTTGATGAGAACCCAAAGTTCTAAGCATCTTATTGTGAATGTGATAAACTCGTTGATCGGCAATTAAAACGGACTTCGGATTTCTACACCTCTAGGTAACCTAAAAAAGAGAATTCTGCCTAAAGGTGTATCTTTACAACCAGTAGCTTTCTCCCTACTTTTATTTTTTTTATGGGGTCAACACAAGGGTGAATCTAGTGTATATCTCCCCAGTTTATTCTACTTCTCCGCTTCTTCCTAAGTGTTTTGGAAATTTTCAGTGCATTTATTGAGCTGGGTTCTGGACAACCGCTCGATGAGCTGTTGCCACCGACAACTTGCAGCCATACTCGTGCGGCGAAGTGTGGTTTATTTCTTTTTTTTCTTTTCTCTTTTTTTCTCTTTTCTTTTTGATTTTCTCTCATTTTAGGTAAATGGCTTCCCTGGTTTAAGATTTACCTAAAGGCAGCAAAAAGAAAAAGGTTCAGTGACTGGGCTCTGAACAATCTACCTATGGGCTGCTACCCACGATAACCAACCATATCACCCTAGAAGGTTCATTAGCTACCCAATTTCCGTTAGAATCGTCGAACGAGTCAGTGCAAAGAAAGTATGTAGATGCTAAAAACTCAAAGTTCCCTCAAATCAGAGGGCGGGTTGATAAGTCGTGTACTTATCACCCAAACTTATTTACTCAAATTACAATAGAATTAAGATGGCGAGGACTCGAAAAACAAATCCACATTTTAGTGGATACACGAGCTAATTAAGTCCAAAGACCTGAAGGGTCTTTGTATTCAGATCATAATGTAGTATTTCCTAAGATTGAAAACTTTCTTAAACCCAAGTTCTCTTTCCTAATTCCAAAAAAAAAAAATTTTAATAAACAAAAATAAAACAAATCTACAGAACTGACGAATAAATTCAGAGATGAATATCCACCCCCCATGCCTATCTAATGCAATGTCCTCATTGTATTAAAAAGACAAAACAAAGTGGAATAGCGTAGAAAGCACCTGAATTGCATGAATGTCAAGTACGCTCCAAGATAAAAACTAAAAATAACTGTACACGTGCTGAATTTAGTGCCTTCAGCTAGGCACATGATACAAAGAAGAGAAATGAAGAATACACAGGTGGAGGTCAGAATCAGAATAACCAAAAGAAACCTCTGACCTGTCAGCATAGGTCCACAGATGTGGACCAGATTGTAGTGCAGACCCATACCCCATAATCGAGAATATCTCAGGTTTTAGATAAAAATTACCCAAAACCTAAAATCAAAATGCAAACGGGGTCGGGCCTGCGATTTATGAGGATGCAACCCAAGACCAAAAAGTCAGGTTACAGAGATATCAAAAGGATAATTATTGAATGTGTGCTTGGGTTGGACATCCTCAAAACAATTGTCGAAAGGGTTTTGGTTTGATAATTTCTGATAAAATGGAACCCTTTGACTCAGTCTTATACTTCCTCCAGAACTTGCTTCCCAAATCAAAATTTCCCGACTCCTATCCTCATTCAACATGTCAAATTCCAGGACCTCTTACATATTAATCACCCCATCTGAAATCTCCAAGTCTAAATGATGTGGCTAAATCAGAATTGACTTGGGTTTAATTATCTAAGAAACAGAATCATCGATAAGCTCAATGGGGTGTAACTGACAATCAGGGCATTGAATTTAATCCTCCAGAAAATGCGATTCTGGATCTGTAATGTAAGCCCCAATAAGATCAGTTTCCTCAATTATTGGGCTGTCAAATGATCTATCAGATTCCTCAGGCCCAATCGTCTCACAGAAATCATTTTCTGTAAACTCGCATGAGACTTCGCAACGTGAATCTTCACCATTAGAATCAAGGAAATTAAGATTCGTATTAATGTATGTCCCAAAATCATCTGTCACTTTCTGATCCATGGAGACATACGTTTCCTCATACCCCGGCTCAGGGATCTCAGGTGAAGAAATCAGATCATCCCTAATTGGTTGCTCTAATTCAATCTGATCAGCCTCGTAACACGTGTCCCCCCCAACAGGTGTCTGAACGGGTTCTGACATTGGCTTTCCTGAAGATGGTTCATCCTGAGAATTATCCCACGATTGAATCAAAGCAACCACAAATCTCATCCTCAATTTCGCTAACTTCCCAAGTAGAAACTCACCCGGGTTCTTATCCTTAACATCCTGGAGTCAATCCAACAAATACTTATTCAAATCATCAATCATTACAATCAGAGGCTCCAATCTCTCAATGCAAGGTATTGGCTGAACTTCTAAAGATTGTATGATATTACTCAAGTTAGCCAGAACCTTTTCTTGAACCTGGTTACCCTGAACCAAATGAGTTGGTTCAAGGTTGGGCGAGTTTGAGGTCAATGGAGGGGAATTAACGAATTGAGATTCGTTATACCCTTCCTGATAATAGGTCATTTCAGATTGTTCAAAAGGTGATGACCTAAAGGCAGCGTAATCAAAGGATGGGTAAGGATCAGTGTATCCTTCTTGATTGTAGATCGTATTAAGTTGTTCATGAAAGGATGACGATCTATAATCGATGTGGCTCTGAGAAGGATAGAAATCACAATCAAAGTGTTCAGGGTTAAACCCTAAACATGGAGGTCCGGAACTGTATCCCCAATCCGAGTTATCCCAACTAACTGATGGTTGATTACAGTACGAGTTGGAATAATCGTCATGTTGAGGATAATTCAAAACAGGAGGGAAAGAGCGGGAATGCGTGTAATATATGGAAGGATTCATGAGAAATGAGAGGAAGAAAAGCGTCCTGCAATACAAACAATCAAACCTATCCTTAAGTGGTCTAGCCTAAAGACCTACAGACTCCCAAAACCCGTCTTGAGATAAAGGAATGATTTGATCTACTTCTGTCTGTTCAATCCAACCAGTTAGGAGGGATTGGGGAGAAGGTTCTTCCTTCGACTTGCGCCTCCGATTCCTAGTGTACCCCCCAGCCGCGATCGTTTGATTCTGCTCTCCTAGCTAGACATCAGATTGAACAGTAGAAACAAACTAATCGAAAATAATCTCGTTCTGGGCTCTGAAGAGCGAGTCGAATCCTTAAGGTCAACGTCTACTCTGTTTTATTTAAGACTAGGTTTGAATGTGCTTTGAAATGTGATGGGCCCTTTATCTGGGTTATGCCTTTAATGATTGATTATTTGTGTGTACGTGCACAACCAGTGGTTTTCAAGCAAGATTACTTTTGATACGGTGAATTTTAGGGTTCAATTCTTGTTTAATAGCTTTTAGGATTCAACTTTAGGTGTTTTCAAACAAGTTTTGTTGGCACACCAGGTTTCGCAAGCACAGGTGAAGATGCTTTCCTTTAAAACTTAAGAGAATGTGGAGTACATGGTAAATCCCTAATAGTTGAACCTAAGTGGCAACTGCTTGATGAGTTGATTTTAATTGAAGTGGTGCGGCCCAATCAACTCAAATAATTGGCCTGTTGCACCACTTAATTAGGCACACAAGTGATTTCCTAATCTGATTTCTACTCAATTATGTGTTTGAATGTGTGTACCGGCTCCAAAGATCGGTTTACCGGTTGAGTTTGAAAATCAAATGAGGTTGTGTACCTCTGTGAGATTTTTTAATTTTTTCTTTTTGTAATGTGGGGGTTGGGGTGAGTATGGATGTCAAACAACAAACAATCTAACCTTAGAGTTTATAAGAACACATAGGTTGATTGATGTTTGTGTTATTATGTTGTGGAATAAAATCTAATGAGTGGGAGGTGGGGGATAACTCACAGAACCTTCCACAGCACTTTTCTCTGATCTACCGCGTTTGCTCGTCTCAAAAGAGTACCTACAATCACAATAAGAAAGGAAAGAAGTGAGGTAAATGATTCGTAAGTTGTAAAAACGCGAAGAAAAATCAAAGATCGTTGCCTCCACGGCAACGGTGCCAAAATGTTGAACGTCGGGTTGATACGCTAACGTGTTTGATTTTGAAAATCTGTCGTTGTAGTTTGAAAGCGCAAAAACTGGTGTTCAACAAATAAAATTTATACCGGAATTGAAAATCCCAGGTCAAACTCAGGGAGGCGGACGTTTGATTTAAAAACTTGCGGTTGTTTTATTTGTTACAAAGTAATTCAATTGATTAGAACTATCTATCTACAATAAATAGAAGAGAGAGAGAATAAGAGAAAATATTACAAACAAAAACCAAAACAAGATGTAGAATAAACATGAAATTTTATCATTAGAACGATTGTTCATTACAATAGAAAGCGGGAAAATGATTACACTAGAAAGCAGTAAATCTACTCTAGAAAACAGTAAATCTACTCTAGAAAGCACTAAAAGAATGGAGAGAGAAATATCCTCCTCGACGATCGCTTGGAGGACGAGCCGGACGGGACGATGCCTGGACGAAGGAGGACGAACCGGAAGAACGGGAACGAGGCAGCACATCATCGTCGTCACGGGATCCTCTTTCGAAAGGAGACGAAAAATTGACTTTTATCTCGCGAGAAGCATCCCAGGTGTGGGATAAGCTTCTCTTGAGCTTTGGAGAGGGAGAGAAGAGAAAGGATGAGAATTTCGTGTAGAGGGGGTCTCCTTTTATAGTTGCAAGAAGTGGGGGCAAATTGGTCATTACATTTTTAAAAACATTAATTCAAGACCTTTAGTGACGGATAAATTCGTCGCTAAAGGTCTGAACGTGGGCGTAGTGGGCGACGTGCGCGCACCTGCTCGCCTACTCGGGCGCGCAATGCTTGCGCACATTCAGCCATCCTCAGCCTTCCGATCGCGAGATCGGACGGCTCAGATCGCGCTACGCCTGCCTCCTCAGCACGCGCCCGATCGCGTGCGATGCCGCATTACTGCCGCACGTGCAATAGCCCGTGGGCACTATGGGGAACGCGATCGTTCGATCGCGATCTGACGGTCGATTGAAGGCGCACCCCCTACTCCATATTCCACGTGGCGATGCTCGAACGCGCACTCTCGCTTCGCGTTAGAGCGCTCGACCAACTCGCTGGAGGCACGTTTGTGTCGAGCGCCTAACTTCAGTGCGGCGCGCCACAGCCGTTGGATCTTGATCCAACGGTGGGGAAGGATGGATGCGAGGGCTTCAGCAGGTGTGTGCAGGCGATTGGGCGGCCAAGATGGTGCCACATGGTACCATCTTGGCCGTCCACCTTCTGGATGATGCAGATGGTGTCACAGGTGTCGGATTAACTCGATTTTTACGTCGTTAGACTGCAATCGTCGATCCAAATCCATCCGTGCAGTCGGATTTGTCGTTTGAAGTGCAGATTTACACCATCTTAGCCCTTGATCTTCTAGGGTTCCTCGATCACTATCTGATGCTACAGATGCCTGATTAGGGCGATCTTGGAGTCGTTGAACTCCAATCGTTGCTCTGATCATATCTGTACGGTTGGATCTTCGATCCGAGGCCCCGATAAAAAGTTTGCCCTATCCAAGCACATAAAAGGAGACAATTAACCTCCATTTTATTCAAACTACTCTAAATGCAAGATGATGCATGTTATGCAATATTTATAGCATGCAATGCAATCCTATGCTTAAGAACATGCATAAATAGACATCTTAAGTAATGTAAATGTGTTTACATCAGCGCCCCTCCTCCATCCTCCCTCACCACACCTTCTCTGGCATCGGTCCTCATCTCCGGCATCTACATCCGGCGACGCAGCAACAGGGGCCTCCGCCAGCAACTTCGGAGAAGGGCCTAACGGAGAAGCTTCTGCAAATCTCCACTCTGGATTCAGGCCCGCACTGCCCTCAACCCTCTGCTCTGGACTCGAGGCCACTCTTTCCGAACTGAAGCCTTTAGCCAAATCCGGGCCATATCCAACACCCATCTCATAAGAGGGTGCCTTGTCTAACCCCGCTTGCAGAAATCTCGGGACGAGATTGTCCCTTGCATCACACGCCGAGAGGACCTCTATCATTGAATGCCCGAGTGGCTCTCACTCCACCGATTGTGGCGCCGTCAACGCCCCTTCCACTTCCAGATGGACCGCCACCACCGATTCATGCGCCGCATTCAAGGGGACCGCGTCCACATCACCGCCCCAACCCTTCGGGTCGCTGTCACCAACCGGAACCCTAGCCCCAGGGGGAAGCATCACCGCCGCTCCGCCGCCTGCCTCCGCCACTTCTCTGGCTACATCTGCGAAGGAAGGGCTGGCTCCGAGCTCTAAGGACCTCTTGCGAGCGCAAGGGACCACCCACGCGTGACCTCCATGCCAGAGAATCACCCTCTCCCTCAGCGCCTCCCCCACTTTCATCTCAACCTCCGCCTCCAACAGGCCCGCCGAAAGCCCAACCCCCCAGCACCACCGAAGGCACGTGAAAGGGGAAACCAATGCTCAGACGACCCCCACTCTCCTGAGCTGTCATGGGACCCCTTCCACCTTCAACCTCACCAGCACCCTCCTCGACGCTCATTCTTTCGCAGCACCATCGTGTACAGAAGTCCTCCATGACACCACTCCCGACCTCAGCCGCAAAGACGTGAACACAGTCGCCCCCATCGACACCTCGGAGAACCCTACCACCAGGACCTTCCCCACACCAATCGGGAAAACCCTTGTCGCCGCCTCTGCTGAAGCCACGCCCAGCACCTCCTCAATCTTAGAGAGCCGCAAGAGGCTCGTGGTCCTCACGCCAACCAGGCCACCCTCCACCAGGGTCAGGAGCTCATTCTCGACCACGGGGCCTCCACCTCCGTCAAAGGGACCTGTGTCATCGGCGGCGGCGGCGGCAAATCCCCTACCCCCGAAGTCCTCCCCCTGCCTTGGTCCTCCATCCTCCAACACCGCCCCCGGCGATGGCCAACGCCTCCGCAACCCCAACATCGCACAGGCTCACGGCACACCTTCTCCCGGTGCCCAAGCACTAGAAACACCGATCCCCATCAGACCTCTGGCGAACCTCCCCCCCACTCGACGCCGTCGCCGCCCCAGACCTCGCCCCAACCTGCCCCACATGGGACTATTGCCTCCAAAACCTCCAGGGGACCTTCTAGCCACCGAGCCCCTCTCCTAAGTCCCCCCGCTGCAGAGGAGGTACGCCACCTCCCTCTCCCTCCCAAACACCCGCCCTGCCTCCCTCTCGCTCTCCATCTCGCTCTTGCCCTCGCACTCTCTCCATCTAGTCAAGAAGGCCTTCTTGCCTCTCATAATTTTATCTTAGAAAACTTTGCAAATAAGTTAAGACATTGAAAAGAGTCGACTGGCTCTCACTTTAGAAGTGTCCACACCAATTGAGAAGGTAGTTGAACTAAATGACTACTTACCATTAAGAGATACAAACTACTTGTTGATCTAGTCGTCATGGAAATGGCATCTATGTCATCTTAGGAATGGATTGACTATCATACCATTGTTGCCTTATCGATTGCAATGGGAAGAGGATCATTGTCGTAAGGGATTACCTTAAATTGTCATAAAAGGCCATCTAAAGGGAACCAGTCGGTGCATAATTTCCAATTTGAAGGCATGGCATATGTTATCACAAGTCTTGTCTAAGTAAAAATCATGTTAATTAAGTTGTCTGATGTGAATGTCATTCAAGATTACCTAATGTCTTTCCCAACGATCTCCCTGGTCCTCCACCAGAGCGTGAGGTAGAGTTTGCAATTGAACTCATGTCCGAAACTACACCAATATCAAAAGCACCTGTTTGTATGGCTCCTGCACAAGGTTTTAAAAAACACGAGGCAGTACGAGGCGATTTGCCTTCATTGAGAAAAGGCGCAAGCCTCGCAGCGGTCGAGGCATAAGCCTCAGGTTTTGAATGGAAACTAAAAAACAGTGACAAATATACACTTGTTAAGTACTAATAATGAAAAAAAAGTAAAAAACATGCATCCATGACATTTTTTCTCTATCACAACATTTAAAGAGTAAAATTAGACAAGAGATGACATTTAAATAAAAGGTAAACCTTCAAATATTATAGAAAATTAGAAATTAAATTTATCAAAACTCCAAAATGAGTTAAAGTTCATATGATGAGAATTATCACAAATAAATCAAATAAACATAATGAATTATATTGACTCTATCCGTTATCTATCAAAAAAATCCAATTGTCATGACTCAAATTATAAGTAATGAGTTTAATAACTAATCTCGTAACTCACAAGTCATCATTCACAAACATAAAAACCTAAATGAAACCTAAACAAAACCATTGCCAAACATATAGTATCATTGACATCCTAGAAAAAATGATAAATATATGGTATCTCCATCACTCTCATACTATTAAATAGCTCATCATTGACTAACATAACCTAAAAAACCTAAATAAAATCTAAACAAAATCTATAAATAACATACATAATAAAGGAAAATTCCGTCCGAGCTAAATAACATATACAATAAAATAACATTAAAAAAGACCTAAATAAAATTTAAACAAAACCTAAACTTACTGTTTGGTAATGAGACCATGTAAAGATGTGAAGACTGGGCATTGAAGTTGGTAGCAATGAACCTTTGGTGATGTAATGGCAAAGGGTTATGCGATCTTTGGTGACTCATCTACAACCTCTAGCAACCTATGTTGGACCTCCAACAAGGTGGGAACTATTTTTCAAGAGCTTGGACAATAATGGGCTCCTTGGGGTTTCAGGCAATGGGTTGTAGGTTTTGAAAAAGAGTTTAAATTAAGGCTTTAGAGGGATTTATTTGTGGAAAAAGATCATATGCAAGTCACATAACCATCTAAAAGGCCCTTTCAACCGAGGCTATAGCCTCACCTTTGCCTCAGCACCTCGACATCGCCTCAACCAACTGAGGCTCACGCCTCCTAGTGCAACCCTGAGGCTATAGCCTCGCCTCGAGGTGTATGCCCCAAGGTGCGCCTTTTAAAATGATGCTCCTGCAAAATTGGCTAAGTTGAAAAGGAAGTTACAAGCAAGGCTCTAAATATCGATTTTGACATCATTTCAATAAATTTCTATGTGCACATTTTGCAAGCACATCAAGGACATGTCGTGGAAACACCCATATTTCGACGATAATTTTTGATGATTTTGATGCCCTAAAAATAATCCATTTCGGAGGGGCACGCTAAGAACATGCCGAAGGCATGCCAACAAAAATGACATCTCTTCATCTTTTTCCCTTTCCTCTCCTTACCTCGCCTGCTTCCTCATTGTAACATACCCTCTTACTTCACCACCAATAGACCCTCCACCTTGAATCTTGAACCTTCTCCCCTCTCCTTCGTGTGACCCAACCCAATAGATACCCACCACCTCTTCTCCCTCTTCCCTGTGAGGAGTGAACCACAGTGCCACCACCATCGAAATAACCGAACCCACCACTCCAACCACCGCAGCAACAAGTAGCAGCTATACCTACACGCAGGGGCAGAGCAACATTCAACAAACAGTAGTATGCCTCGAAATGGTCATGCTGACTGATATATCATCGAAATAGTCAACATGGTCGAAATTGTCAGCATACCACTGACAACCCTATATTTCAATATATCTTCTGCGTCAATATGGTCCTCCACCCAAAACCCCCCATTTCGCTGACATGCTGACGGTATCTTGATCACTACAATCAAAATGATTAGAATTGTATTGAATTCATTTAATTGTGTTAGAAAATTTTGATAAACACTTAACAATAATCCTATCAAAAAAAATTTAAACATTGAATCCTATGATCTAGCAATCTAACTCTATAAAATATGAAGATCAAACAATCATAGAACTAGTTAATCTACGATAAGCTCATGGATCTACAAATGTAATCATTAAAACCCATAATAGGATTTAAATCTAATGATTATAGCTTAAATCTAGCTTAGAGAAAAAGAAACAAATACCATTTAACTTAGGAGAAGCTAAATTACCTTAAAGATTTAACAAATAGAGAGAGAAAATACTTGCAAGAGTTCTTATTACTCCAACAAGCATGCGACAACAATAATAGACAGAAATGAGTTACTAAGTCGCCTATATCAATCTTAAAATATGGTAATGGCCTAAGAATCATACCTAATGTCGTCCATTTTGCTGATAGCATCAACATATTATTTTAATATTTGGCAAAATATTGATGACACTTTTGCATTTTGACATTACATGTATATATGGCCTCACGTCAAAAAAAGGCCATTTCGCCAACATGTCGTAGGCACACCGTGGGCATTCAAAACACTAGTTATAAGAATTACTGCATTTAAGTGTTATACGACCTAGTGTGTCCACTTGGTGTGCACCAATTTTGTTTGTTGGGAAGAAGGATGGGTCCCTTCATCTACCATTGATTACATGACGTTAAACCTATTGACGATGAAGAATAAGCACACCTTACCAAAAATTGATGACTTATTTGATTAACTGCCAACAACCAAGGCCTTTTCTAAGATTGATCTATGATCTGAGTATTATCAATTAAGGATCAAGACAAAAGATATCCTGAATAGTGCCTTTCGAGCACGCTATGGGCATTATGAGTTTTGTGTAATGTCATTCAGATTAACAAATGCATCTGGTGCTTTTATGGATCTCACAAATCGAGTTTTCAAGCATACTTGAACCAATTTGTCATTGTCTTTATTGATGATATCCTGGTATACTCTCAACACTCGAGCAACATGAAGAGCATCTTAGAATTGTACTTGAGACTCGAAGGAAGAATCCATGGGATGCCAAATTCTCCAAGTGCAAATTTTGGTTGGAGAAGGTCACATTCTTAAGGCATGTCATCTCAAAAGATGGGATTGTTGTAGACCCATCTAAGGTTGAGGAAGTCTTGGATTGAAGAAAACCAAAGAATTCCCAAAAATTCGAAGGTTCCTTAGTTTGGCCAACTATTACAAGATATTCATCTAAGATTTCTCCAAGATAACTTGCCTCCAACCCAATTAACAATAAAGGGAAAGAAGTTTGATTGGACAATAGCATATGAAGATAACTTCCAAGAGCTCAACAAGTGGCTTACTAACGCACCAATCCTTACTCTCCCATTCGAAAATGAAGGTTTTGTCATCTACATTGGTGCATCTTTGAATGGCTTGGGTTGTGTATTGGTGCCAAACAGAAAGGTTGTAGCTTATGCCTCTAGGTAGTTTAAGGTTCACAAACGAAACTACCCTACACATGATCTAGAGCTTGCTGCTAATGTTTTTACTCGAAAAACTTAGCAGCACTACCTATATGGGGCTAAATTTGTGGCCTTCATTGATCATCAAAGTTTAAAGTGTCTCATCTTAAAGAGACCTTAACCTACGCCAAACGTTGTTCGATGGAGTTCCTTAAAGATTACAACTTTACTATCTCCTACCATCTCGATAAGGCAAACTCGATTGCTAATGCCTTAAGTTGTAAAGGCTTTAGCACCATTTTTAGTTTAATGCTCAAAGAGTAAAAACTTTTGGAAGACCTTGTTGAGTGGAATCCTTTTCGTGAAAGAGAGAATATCCTCTTTGTGAACCTAAGAGTGCAACCAGAATTATTAACAAATGTACTTAGGGCTCAGAAAGCAAATCCAGAGTACACCAAACAAAGTTGTTAGGGTGAACTTCTTCCTTTGGTGGGATTTGCCTATAATAATAACATCCAAGCTAGCTTTGGGATGGCACCTTATGAAGCCTTATATGAACAACCATGCTACTCCCCCTTAGTTGGAACGAGATAGGAGAAAGAAGACTTCTTGGTCTTGAATTGATACAAAAATGCATTGAGAAGGTATACCTTATTAAAGGGGTTTAGGGTAGTTGCTCAAAGTCGACACAAAAGTTATGTCGACAAGCATTGACGGGACCTTGCTTTTATCCTGGGGATCATCTTTTCCTCAAAATTTCCCCTACCGAAGGTGTTGTGAGGTTTGGTTTGATAGGTAAGCTTAGCTTTAATATTTTATTTTCATTTATAATTGGTTTCCTTTATTTTCATTGTTTATAAACCTGACCATATTGTTGATTTTATTGAACCCACTACCAAATACATTAAATTGTAGGTACATGTATGTAAATGCCAATTTCTCATGTTAATTTATAGAAATTGAGTATTGCATTTGTTCAAGCCATCTTGGACTTATTATTGAAGAAAGTATAATTTATGATGTTAATTTTTTATTTTATGAATTTGGAATAATTGAATCAATTGACAAGTACAAACAATCACTTGACACCACCGACATCAAAGGCACAAACATTGCTAATGATTGATCCAAGAAAGACCTGTCCAAGGCCAAGTATCATGGATAACTACGCTTAGGATCCCTTGCAGACAAGTCAACACTGCACTACTCCGAAAGAAAAAGTTACCGCTAAAAAGGCAAATGACTCATATCTAACATCATATTGTATTGAGGTGATGATAGGAGGCCTCGCGATTAATTTTCCTTATTTAAAATTATTTTCTAAAATCTTATTAGGGGTGAGGTAGGTCCTATGAACCTAAGTTACCTGGTGCCAGCAAGATAGATAAAGCACTGAAAATCCTAAAGATAACCTTGAAATTCAAGACATTTTTGTTTATCAACTTTTGGAAAAACAATCAAATCACCTGCAACCGTGTTTGTGATTTGTTCATCTAGGAAAATATTTGTGTATCCCTGAATTACACCACTTGTAGACACAAACGTAAGGAATTGAAGTTCATAACAATGATGAATAGAAGAGGGGAATATAAGTTGGGATATAAGAAACTAGAGTGATTGCAAAGAGTCAGGGCCACATTGATTCGGGGGAAGGATCATCATAAGCTCCCCTAAGAGCTGAGAAGCTAGCATTTTGTTTTGAAAGAAGAGAAGCTAGTGTTTTAGAAATGATCTACAAAGGCATTCATCAAACTAATTGGTCTATAATTTCTTATATCTCCTCTATCCCCTTTCTTAAGAAGGGCGATAATAGCATTATTCAAGAAGCGCAGGTTCCTTGGACTAAAATCTTCATATTGAAGATTTTGAAAACTTATAAAAATATCATTTTTGATCACCATCTAAGTCTTCTTGAAAAATTCGAGAGGGATTCCATCACGGGCCAAGTGCCTTTCCCTTTTCCATTCAAAGATAAGAGTTTTTGTATCTCTTCCTTCATAAAAGGCATAATGAGATCATTAGGGTTTTTGACGGTGGGAAGAAATCCTTAGTAAAATTTTAGAGGCAAGAGAAGATCCGTGAGTATAGAGTTTCCGAAAAAAATCAACAGAGAAAGCAATCTGATTGCATGATAAGATCATTTTTAATCACATTTATCCTAGATTTCCCCTTTTTGATATAAGCCGCTTTATGTAAGAAAGAAGTATTTTTGTCCCCCTGTGAATCATCTTCTCTTTGCTTGATGCTTCCAAAAAAGGAATTCATCTATTAAAATTTGGGCATCCTGCTTATATAGGTTGTTCAGAATCCTCAGTTGGCATCACTCAGAACAGCCTCTGCAAAATAAAATATAGGATGCTACAGGCAGTTTCAAATTTTATACACCTACTGCTGTCTAAGGAAATGGCGGATAAACCAAGAACAAAGCCTGACAGTTCAAGCAGGGCCAATACTACAACATTTTTTTTGAAAAAGTATTGTACTACGAGATAAACCCAGGTCGGGCAATTTCTTCAAGGAGCACCCACGGACCAGTCATTTTAAAATAGGTTAAACAGGAAGTAATTGATGTAGAATCATTTCTATAGATGCTGCAGTGCAAATCCAATCCAGCTTCTCAAAAATCCACATTTAAGCAGGCAGAAGATTGGAGATTTCTATTACACTTTCATCGAAAAAGCACAATCTTATCCTCTAAGCAGCTGAAGTAGAAACAGTCAAGGTTGTATTTAATTGTCCTTAAATGCATTGGATGATCGCTGTGATCCTTTTTCTTTTAAGAAAACAAAATTATGTATTACAAATCTATGCTACAAGAATATTTAGAAAAATCTGCTGCATGAAAAATGTATCATCTACATATAATCTGATTATAAACAAAGTGTTTTGTTTTTTCTTGAAAAGATGGTACGAACCAAAGTTATACTTACTCCTATCAGCTCTTAGTTTCTTCCATTGTAGTTCCACCAAGAAGCTTGTTCTGTGCCATTATGAAATTTTTGCTCAATATCATTCATTGGTGTCTATTTCAAAAAACTATTGTTGGTTGGTTATATCCAAAGTTTTTTTTCACCATAAAAGAGCTTACCTCAGAAAGCATGTTCTCATCTATGTTGTGCATGGCTGCAAATATTTTTCCCTTGGCCTTTATCATTTGAAGCATTGTGGTCCATGAAGAAGTACCTGCACTTCCTTTTGTGAGAGGAATGCAGCTTTCATTTTTCCAATAATTCCACCAAAGGTATTTTGAAACTTTTTAATGATAAGAAATTTTTTAAAATTATGTAAACCATAGATAAGATGCTAAAATAATATTGAAACTTACCCAATATTGATTTTATGGCTGCATGTGCAGCATTTTGTTCTGCTTCCTTTTTTGACTTGGCACAACCACCAGTACAGTTTTGTCCACAAAATTTAACAATGGAAACAAACATTGGATATGGGCCTTGTGTACTAGTGACTTCATAGGTAGGCAATGGCGCACTGATCTTTGCAGCAAATTCATTTAAAATGGATTTACTCAGCATTTTGTCCTGATAGAAAAAATTGGTTACAAGAAAAAATCATCAATTAGAAAAACAATAATAGACAAGTGCATTGGAGAAGTTTACCATGGCAGCACATCAGCCCAAAATCATGCCATAATTGCAAATCAAACTAAAATGGTCTTAAATGCAAAAGAATTTATACAAAATACAACCTCTAGTTTCACAATAAAAGCAGTTTGTCCATGTTACTCAAAAATATTGTCTTCCAAACTAAATTCAATACTTACAAAAGCCAAGACTCTAAATGCTACAAAAGCTAAGCATGTCATCTTGGCAACGCGGACAAAATATAAATTTAGGAATTATTGTTGTTAATGATATTGGAGAATATGAGAAGAGTGGCATACTATAGCTTCAAAGGTATACCTCATATCACCATACTATAACATCCAAGGCAAACTTTAGAGACTCCAAGATGTAATCACTATAGCATCCAAGGTAAACTTTAGAGACTCCTAAATGTAATTATATTTCATAGTTGATAGACTCGGTAAAAAAATAATTGTTCACTTAGAAATTTACTTCATCAATATTCCATGATGGGAAAATGGAGTCAACAAGCTCACAATTGAATACTAGACCTTCAACTATAATATAGATTAGCTAGTATTACGAGTCTGTATCCATAACTAAGACATACAAGATGAAACTAACCAATTTAGAAAGTATCCAAAATAAATCTTACAATGAAGACTTTATGATTTTAAGTACTTAGCATATGAGGTGGGTGCAAAATACCTCATTAAGCAAAGGGCATCCTTCTTGCTTGGTCTTCAACTCTATGGATTTAAACGCAACTCTCGCAGCATCTTGCTCCGCTTCTTTGACATGAGAATATGTGCTTGAAGACACGAAGCTTTGCCCATCAACTGTCACAATGGCTCTAAATTCGGGTGCATGAGCAGATCCCAAATTTGATATTTGGTAGGAGGGCATTGACATTGCACATCTTTGAGAAAATTCTTGCAAACGATTTTTATGCCCAGTGTTTTCAGCTACATATGCAGAAGAAGTCATATATTATAACATTTATATACATATAAGTTTAGGGTCAACATGTCCTAATATCGAAATATGTATAATTCTCAAGGTTAAACTGGGCATGCAAGTAAATTAGATCTAATAATAAAATGACAGCAGGTGTCTGCATGGATACATGCAAAGTGTATATACACACACATTTCACAATGGTAACAGGGGCGTAATAAGTGTTAGACCTCTTTCTATCTGGTAGACAACCAAATTTGTACTGTGGCCTCTAAGATTTGCAAATTTTGCATACCAATAGCAAATTTTTTTTGAAAAGCAATGCCAATAGCAAAATAAAGCAAAGAAAAGTAAAAAGAACATGAAATAAGCAATGCAAATCATCGTGTACTAGTTACATTGTGACTATTGTGATTTTCCAATGACATCATGCCCTGATATAGCAAAATTTTTTTGAAAAGCAATGCCAATAGCAAAATAAAGCAAAGAGAAGTAAAAAGAACATGAAATAAGCAATGCAAATCATCATGTACTAGTTACATTATGAATACTGTGATTGTCCAATGACATCATGCCCTGATCATTAGCTATCTTTTTTGACAAACAAAAAGATAATTCTTGTGCTTCCTGATCACAATATCATATGCAACAGATCCCATGTGCTGGTAAGGATTTAGTAAGGAGTGTCAACTATTAAGACCTGACATCCTAATACTGTCAATGATATTTTAGTTTATCCATATATACTTTTTTTAAAGGACTCTATCCATATAAATATCATTTATGATCCAATTAGTAGTCTGAGTATTGGAAATGCAAATACTTGTATCCCCTAAGTGTAAATAAGTAGATGAACAATTCAAATTAAGAATTTCCATGGAGGATTTTGCAAGTGTCAACTTTTGCTGCAGTACTTGATGATTTTTCATTGATTCTAACATTCCAATATCCACTATCAAATAGTCCTTAGGTGATAGCTACTGCAATGTTAGAGTTTTTGATGATGTTCTCTGTTGGAAATCAAGCTATCTTATACAGAGGTTGCTTGAGAACAGTAACCCCCCACCCCCTTCAGGGTTTTATCAAAACTTAGAAGCCGATACATTAAAGGCCAAGCACAATGTCTACCCCACTCCTTCACAAAAGACTTGGCACGCCACATCATGCTTTCTACATAGGACCTCCCTGAATCAAAAATCAAATTGTTTGTTTCCAACCAAATCGCCCGAAGGAGTGCGAATGGAGCTGCTCTCTCTTTCTTTGACCTGCATCAAAAAAAAAAAAAAAAAAAATCTGCAGCAAAACTACCTGTCCTGAAAGATCTCCAAAAATCATCAAAGGAGCCTGATGAGACCCAGTTAATGCCAAAATCAGCCAACATCCTTGCAGCCAAAGGACATCTAAAAAAGAGATCTACATCTTCATCCTCCTCTTCACAAAAAGGAACATGTAGTACACATTTGGGGTCCCAACTTTTTCTCCCCACTTTAATAACAATCCTCCTCCCTTGCCAGTCCCAAGCAAAAAATCGGACTTTCAAAGGAGTCCTTGCCCTCCAGAGCAGCTTGCAATTCTGCATAAGAGTTTCATCTCTATCTAAATATAATCTCAATAATTTATGAATCAAATCACGAGTTTATCATATGCTAAATCTGATAGACATTCAACATCAACATGGCACATCCCCACATAGAGTTAACAGAGTTAAATTTTATATCAAGAAATGAATGTGTCCTACATTTGCCAATTATACCATCTTCTTTGGCACTTCTCAAGCAGAGCGAAATGGACTGTCACCATATGTTTTGACTTAAAAAAGCAAACGGTTAAGGACACGATATTGGCAAAGGACAATTGGATATGCTTTATTACATGGAAGAAACCAAGGGTTTTGTAGTGTCAGAAATAAATGGAGCACTCAAACCGTTCAAGTGCCATGCAGTACATAGAGTTCTTCTCTAAAGTTCAATTCTCTATTGGACTTTTGCAGCATGGAGTCATTTCGTGACTCTAGTAATTGGCAATTCCAGCATCCACTCATTGGATTGAAAAGCAACAGCAGCCTGTACAATGCTTCTGCGAGTCACCAACCATTTCATACTTTTCAATTACTTTTCAGCCATATCAGCACATATCAGCCATGAGTATGCCATGACCCATCGAAATCAAATACCACTTTAGCGACTTTTCATAGCCGCATGCTTCAATGAAGCTCAACGGACAAGTAACAATAAGCAAGGCACGTACAACCATAACTGCATGAGAACGTAGCTTTGCAGTTGAGAATTTGTCATGTTTTCAAAAGCTTTGGGTCACCTCTCCTCTTTTCTCTCATCTACGGGGAGGCACGTAGTGTAAAGAGGATCATGGATGGTTGTAAAGTTTCAACTTCTCTCAAATTCAACTAATGATGCAAGCAATATTTGAACATGGTATTGATTGAATGTAGTCTCAATCATTATGATTTATTTATGTATGTGCTTAGACAGTTGGGTGTCACATATTTGCTTCCTGACAATGGATGACTTGATTTAGTGACCAACATTTGCCTTTACATATGGGTATCAATACAGATGAGTATTTAGCTATTACATTTGCTTTTATGTATGGCTATCTATATAGATGCACATTAAGGTTTTTTTTCTTTTACAAGGATGCGTATTTAGCTATTAATTTGTAACAATTACAATCTTTAAGTATTGAAAGTCATTTTTAGCCGATTCTCCTTTCAAAAAAAAAAGACGGATAATGGAATATTAGCATTAATATACCTAGTATTCCCCCTTTTGCTTATTAAAATGGCATTGATATCTGCATCTAAAACCTTGATATGAGAGCAAGTAGGATACTTAAGGTAGTATGTCATTCCTAGTAATAGCAAATAGATTGGCACACGTAGCATTTCCAGCGGGGGTGTTTAAGGCATCGAATCTATTGGTGGGATGTGCATGAAGATTGCATCATCTACTTGTATGACATGTTATACACTTCTAGGATGGAATAAAATTTGTTTCCCATCCTCACCATCAGGTAACTGAGTTTCTCTTTCAAGCTTGTGAATAATCGTGTCAGCATCTATTGGTAGACAGTTTGTTATGGATTCAGTTAATGTTTGTAATAAGCTTATTGCTCATTATACCTCCCATTGTAATAATCTCTGGTGTAATCAGCTCTCCTAACATATGATAGCATCAGAGAAATGGGGCACACGCATTCGTCACACGCAAGAAGGCAAAGGAATCGCAAGGTGGCCATCCTCAACACACCATATATAGATGAGGTTTTTTATTTTTATATACTTTTGTTGGGGTGAGGGGTTTACGGAAGTAACAGAATGTGCAAGAGGTGTAACAACCTCTGCCTGCTGTTGAGGGCAACAGTATCAATGTAGAATTAAAAGGATTGCTATGAGACATTTGCATACTCCAATACACACTACTACCTGATCGGACCTCCTAAGTGATCAGAAGGTCCGACTCAACAATTCAACCAATCACATAGAGACAAGAGGATTGTTTACCCAATTCTTCCACAAAAGGATGTACGTCTGGGAGGAGGGTGATGCTCCCAAGTATGTACTAGTAAGGAACAAGAATATAATTTCTCTTTCTCTCTTGAATTGCCTGAGAGAGGGCCTCGAAGGCCTCTTTTAGCTATTATAGTGCTGGGATCAGTCCTTTTGTAAGATCTTCTCGTTGGATACACCCGTTGCCAGGGCATGTATGTGGTCAAGTTATTAATTACGACGGCCATGCCATCATTTATTTAGGGTATGGTCGCGTTTAGACTCTTTCCGCCATCTTGTTACTGGTCGACACCGGATCCTTAGGCAAGTTAGGCCCTCCAAACCCACCTGTATTCAAGCCTGTGTAGGTGTAGGCAGGTCGGATCCTCGAACTCGCCTGTATCCGAACCTTTCGAGGTGTAGGCCAGTCGAACCCCCGAATCCACCTGTATCCGAGTCTTTTTAGGTATAGGTGGGTCGGATCTCTCTTATTGGACTTTTCATGGAATTTTAAGTTCGAGGGCATTTTTTGCCTCTCATCATATGTCCCTTCCTCTCTAGCTAGTAGATGCTTACTGAAAGGGTAACTGTAATGGTAAAACTTCGCGATAGGTAATGCCCCCAAATGGTTCCCTGGCTTGTTTGTTTAAGCGAGGGAGAATTTGTTATGGAGCAGAATTTGCAATTTTGAGCGATTGAGGCAGCTTTGGTGTAGCCATCTTTGGAGAGGCGACTTTTAAAGAGGTGGGTTTGCCAATGAGGGGGTCGTGGACACCCGTTTTGTCTGTCGGCTTTAAAAGGCGACGGAAGGCGTGTTCGCCTGTCATGTCGCCCGACCTTAAGAAGTGGCTTCAAGCGAGTTCACCTGGTGTGCTGTCGTCCTTAAGAGGCGACTAGAGGCATATTTGCCTGTATTTCCACTGGCCTTAAGAGGCAACTTAAGGCGTGTCCACCTGCCGTATTGCCAGCCTTAAGAGGCGACATGAGGCACGTCTACCTATTGTATTGCCGACCATAAGAGGCGACATGAGGCGCATCCGCCTATTGTATTGCCGACCTTAGGAGGTGGCATAAGGCGCATCTACCTATTGTATTGCCGATCTTAGGAGACGGCAGAAGGCGTGTCCACCTGTTCAATTGCCACGAGTAATGGTCAATTACCGTAGGATTTAAATTTTGTCTTGTTTGACAAAATCAGCATTAATTGCCGGCGTGATTAGGTTTTAAGGCCTAAAATACCACGCTTGACAAGGATGTGACCGGTATTATTGCCATGCGAGATACATGCTTGCAGGCATTAAATGTCGATAATAATTGCTGAGGCATCCCTGCCTTAAAGGGGGTATTTTTTGAAATCCTCGCCGATATGGCAGGATTTTATTTTTTGAAATTCGTGCCCCGTAAGGGGGGAACCGCCCGGTACGAGGCTTATAAATAGGGGGTGTGGGGCATAGTTAATGCCCCACTCATCCCTTAGTGAATGCTCTCTATTGGTGGTGTGGAACCTTCCTGCTCAGGCAAAGCGTGATGAGGTATTGTCTCGGAGCTTCTTTTTCCAACGAGTGTCGAGACGCTACTCATAATGTCTGGACTCGCAGGTAAGGGTAAGTCCTCATCTTCGTCCGACATCTCACCTAAGACGAGGGAGCTTTATATCTTTGCTTTCGACTTTCGTAGTTGTTCCACCATTAAGGCGTTTTTTAGTACGAACTCGACAAAGTTCCTTTCCACCCTTGCAGGTCGCAGACCCGCCTATCTCTGACAAGCCTAAGGACTCGTTCATTATTTGTAAGTACACCATTGAATATGACATCTGGATTCCCTTGAACACCTTGTGCTCATTTCTCGTTTACTACCGCCTAGACCCTTCTCATCTCAACCTGAATTGTTGACCGGTATTAAATGCTTTTACTATCATTTGTTTTCATTTACAGATTGTCCCCCACCTAGGCTTGTTCCACTTGCTTTTTGGACTCATGCCCCTTAAGGTCAAGAAGGGGAAACCCCCGTCTGGTACCTATACACTATATAGCCGGCACACCAAATACCGTATAGTTGACCTGTTCGACAGTTTGAAGGGGCTGGACGGCCATTTTTTCTTTGTCCTTGTAGAGGGTCACGATGTCCCATATACGTGACAAGGTCAGTTTGATAAGGACCTGCCGCCTAAGCCTGAGGAGCTTAACCCCGCTGCTCAAGCAGATATCGATAGGATTGTTGAATTTGGGCCAATTGCCCACTCTAAGCTCAAGCGAGGAAGACATCCGGGCAGCTTTATGGTGGGTCGCGAATTCATATCCTACGCCATGTAAGTAGGGAGGGGTAGTAACTGTAGAACGCATACCCCCTTTGCTCGTTACTTAATGGCTTGATAACTCCGTTGTTTGTTTGCAGCTTTTAGTCGGTTTGCTCGACCAGACACGCCTAGGCGGCGAGGCAGCGGTTCCTTTCAGCACCGGTCGCATCGAGGGGAGGAGAGGCCCGTGGAGCGGAGTAAGGGAAGCCAGTCCTCTCGCTCCAAGGAGCCCAAGAGGAAGGAGGCGGAGGAGAGCAAGGAGAAGGTGGAGACCATTCTCAAGTGCCCAAAGAAGGGTCTAGGGGATGTTCAGTCATCGTCGTCGTCCGCTCGTGAAAGTTCGAGCAGGGCTGAAGTAGGGGATGCCCCAGTGGATTGGCCTGCCCCCTCAAACCCGCCTAGGCCACTAGAGGGGTGTGTCGTCCTCGACTCTCCGCCTACCGCCGCAACTGAAACGGCTCCTTCAGGCGGTGCGAGTGCATCTAGCGCCCCATCCGAGCTAGTCGGCGCCTTCTCTCGGTTGGCGCAAGAGGTGGCCGTGATCGGGGACTTCCTTAGTGGGAGCGTTTTCACGCAACAGCACTATAGGCGGAGATCAACAAGGGCGAGGGTGCCAATGGACCCTTCGGGCAAAGGAGGGCTTGGGATGATAGGGCGGACGATCGAATCTACCAAGGGATCAATTTTGAAAGCCGTCAGCGCCAAGACCATACATGGCTAGGTAGTCCCAATCCCGACCAACAGTCTTAGGGGGCCCAGTGGTTCAGGTAGAGGGCTCGCCATGGAGAGGCAGCTCATCCAGTATTTGGAGGATGCCATCTTTTAGGCCACCTACCGGTCGAGAGGCATGCACCTGAATCACATATTCTACTATTACCTTAGAGCACTTGCCTCATTTTGCCCTTTACTTATCCTTTTGGAAGGATTTTTTTTATGTCTACCCAAGGTTGTAAGCAGGTGGAGCTTCTAGGGACAACCTTTATTCCCCGTGGCGGTGCTCCTACCAATGCCGCTGGGGCCTGGTGGGTCTTCTGGAGCAGTTAAGATGACTGCAAAGTGGGCCGTGACGACCAGGGCAGAGCAACGCGACTTTACCCGCCATGTGGAGAAGGCATCTGCTGCCCGAGAGAAGGTAGAGAAGAGAGCAGAGGACACCCTTCCCCAGCTGCAATCGCAGCAGCAAATTACTCGCCAAGTCTCCTAGCTGGGGGAGCTGAGGAAGGCCTGAAAGGCATTAAAGCAGATTGCCGCCCAGGGTGAGAAGCTGCAAGAGAGCCTTTTTGGAACCAACAAAACTGAAGCTGTGGCTCTGCAAGACTTATCCGAGTGCCTGCAGACTTCTTGCACCAACATCCTCGACTATCGACAAATGGCCAATAGTGTTCGCTTAAGAGCGACTATCCACAAACTTGTCGAGGTGTCAACAAGTGAAGAGGTGCTGAAGGCTAACCTTGGCAAAGCTCAGCAACTCGCAGAGGACCAAGGCAAAGCGGTACAAAGTTGGAGAGGGCTGGCCAGCCAAGGCTCGATCCTGACATGGTGACGAGGTTCTTCGCCACTGACCCTTCCATGGAGGAGAACCGAGAGGCCTTGTTGAGGGAGATGGGGAAGCACCCTGGCGATGGTGTAGGCCCTACTGGAAGGGAAACGCACCTCTGTGGAGGAGCTGTGTGGCTAGTCTATTGACCAACTCTTGTCTGAGCCTGACCGTCGAAAAGCTGATGATCATGTTATGAACAAGGCTCCTATAGAACCACTTGAGGAGAAGGCAAAGCCAGAGCCCTCGAGCCCGCAGGGAAGCCCAACCCCTAAGGAGGCACCCGAGCCAGATCCGTTAAGGGCTGCGAGATCGCCAGTTCGTCTGAGAAGTTCTTGCGCCGCCTCGTCGCCACCCAAAACGCCTAGGGCGGACATCTTCGAAGACTGGGAGTAAAGGCACTTGATCTTCAGAGTGGTCCTATTATCCAAGGTTCGAAATGCCGATTTCGATACCGTACCGATAAAATTCTAAGTATGCATTTCATGGGCATGCCGAGAGCACGACGTGGAAATGCTCGTTTTTCGATGGCCATGCCGATGGGCATGCCGAGGGCACGCCATGGAAATGCCGAGGGCATGCCGACAGCATGCCGACAAAAAATCACATAAATAATCAAAATGATATCATTTTCAAAAAATAATGATTGTGTAACAATAAAGGTATTTCATAATGACCATGTGTGTGTGTGTGTCCTTAAACCCTTACATTCCTCAATATCGACCTTCTATGCCCTTAAGATTCCAGAAATCGGCCTGTGGCAGTAGCACCTTCGCCCGGCAACATCAGACTCGACACCACCATCGGCATGCCCTCGAAATCGTCGACATACCATCGGCACACCTATCCCCATCCCCAAAATAGCCTTGCCGACGGCATTTAAATCACTGCTATTATCTTTTCTTCCTTTCTCTTTTTTTATAAGATGCAACAAACAACACTACTCTTTTTAAATGACAAAAAATTTCTATCTTTATTGTTTGTCTGTATTCATACATGGTACAAACGTAAGTTGCTCGAATGTCAAGTGCGGGGAATACTTTTGCCGCCTAAGGTTTGTAACTTGTAAAAGTCTCCCGGACTGTCTTTACGAATCTTATAAGGCCCTTCCCAGTGTGCATCTAATTTCCTGCCTAACTGACTTGGCATGGAGACTTCGCACTTGCATAGGACTAAGTCTCCTTTGGAGAATGTCTTCTTACGAGCCCGCCTATTATAAGCGGCAGCGATCGCTTCTCTATATTTAAGCAATGCCTCTACCTTGTCTCTTAACTCATCCACAAGGTCTAAGAATAGGTGAACTTGGTCATCATTGGTTGCGGGGTCATAGAGTTGTGTCCTGTAAGTAGGGAGGACTATTTCGATAGGCAACCAGACTTACATGCTGTATACGAGGCTAAATGGTGTGTGGCCTGTAGAAGTCCTCTGACAAGTCCTATAGCCCTAAAGCACATCCGACAGCTCATCCACTCATCTCCCTTTAGCTGAATCTAGCCACGTTTTCGGACTGAGATGATGGTGCAGTTGATTACTTCTGCTTGTCCATTCGCCTGGGGATGTCCGACAGACGTAAACATAGGCAGATATCCCAGCTAGTGTAAAATTCCTCAAATTTTTTTGAGGACGAACTGGGTACCATCATATGTGACAATATAGTGAGGTATCGCATATCGAGCTATAATGCTTTCGCAAACGAAAAAGATAACTCTATTAGCTATCGGGTTGGCCATGGCCTCAGCTTCGACTCATTTGGAGAAGTAATCAATAGCCACCAGTATGACCCACTTCTGAGCCAGAGCTAGCGAGAAAAGACCAATGAAATCCATGCCCCATTTTGCAAAGGAGATAAGTGACATCACAGGCACTAACTTTCCAAGCGACACATGATAGGTAGTGAATCTCTGGCACCTGTCATACTTGCGCATAGTCCTTGTAATGTTGCTTCATTTAGAGCCAGAAGTAGCTCGCCTGGAATAATCAGGCTAAAGTGCCTTGTACCCTTCGTGATTTCCACACACACCTCCGTAGGCTTCTCAAAGAGCCTGGGTTGCTTCCTTTTTTGTTAGGCAGTGCAACAAGGGGTAAAATACCCCCGCTTATACAATTGTCCCTCCATCAAGATGTACCTTGAGGCTTTCAGGCGAAAGGCCCTAGGCGGCGATTCCCTCAGGGGTAGCTTACCAGAGTTCAAATAGGTAATGATAGGCGGAATCCAAGAGATCGAATGCTCTATCACAAACGTCTTGGAAGCAAGTACAGTTGACTCTTTTTGGATCTAGAGGCAGATATCTTCCTCTTGTCCCAAAGGGATGACAACAGCGAGTCTGGCTAACACATCCGCCAGGGGATTGTCAACTCTAGGCACTCGCCTGATCAAGACGATCTTAAAGTCTGCTAGCTCCTCTTTAACATTGCCAACATACAAGATCATGTTTGGATCTCGAACTTAGTATTTGCCATTTATTTGGTTGGCGACTAGCTGGGAGTCCGTGTAAATCTCTCTATTAAGGTAACTCTTATGGATTTGGCTACCTGAACACCTATTATCATGACCTCGTACTCTGCCTGGTTATTGGATGCAGGGAAGCCCAATTTGATGGCGTACTTATAGGTAACACCATTTGGAGCGGTTAAAGCTATCCCAGCCCTAGACTCAGCTATCATAGACGAGCCATCCACATACAGCTACCAGGGGAATGTGAGGGAGGCATCGGGGTCCGTCAATGACTCTCCTTGACTAGTACTTGACGTCAAATTCTGCCAACTCCATAACCCATTTGATCTTTCATGCAAACCCCGTTAGCTTATTTAGCATTCGCCGTAGGGGGTAATCTGACAAGACCATTATAGTGTGGGCTTGAAAGTATGGGCGTGGCTTCCTAGCTGTAGTGACCAGAGTTAGCCCTAGTTTCTCGATAATCGTATACTTAGCATCTGCGCCTTGATAGGTTTTGCTAACGAAGTACACGGGTCGTTGTGTTCCTCCCCGCTCGTCGACTAAAACGACGCTAACGACAGATACGGACGCCACCAGGTATAATGAAAGGATCTCCTGGGTGAGGGAGCCGTTAAAACGAGGAGACTTTGGAGTGCGACTTTGGCTTCCTCTAAGGCCTTCTAGCAGTGAGGGATCCAGTGGGCGGCAGTATAGTATTTGCTCCTTTTTATGCACTCGAAGAAGGGAGGCATTTGTCGAAAGATCAAGACAAGAATCGACCTAACGAAGCGATTTTACCAACTAACAACTGCATCCCTTTCAAGGTACTTAGCAGTTGCAGGTCTATGATTGCCTGGATCTTGTCCAAGTTGGCTTCAATCCCCCGATTGGAGACCAAAAACCTTAAAAACTTGCTGGTCGAGACTCCAAAGGTACACTTGTCGGGAATCAAGCAGAGGCGGGTGTTCCTTAGAATTTGAAACACCTCTATCAAATATTTTAAGTGTTGAGAGAAATTGGATTCCTTTACAAGCATATCATCAATGTAAACCTCAAATTATTTTCCTATTATTTTTTAGAAAATCATATTTACAAGACACTAGTAAGTTATTCCAGTGTTTTTCAAGCCAAAGGACATGACTCTATACTGAAACAAACCCCTATCGATGATGAAGTGTGAGGCATGTCTGCTGGAGCGAGGCTGATCTAGTGGTACCCGTTGTAGGAGTCCACTAGGGCGTCCACCCTTTGCAAGGGGAACTCATCCTTCGGTCAGGCTTCATTGAGGTTGGTGAAGTCTACGCACATGCGCCACTAGCCATTGCTTCCCTCACCATTACCGCATTCGAAAGTCATGCTGGGTACAGGAATTCTTCAATGAATCCAGCTTCTAAGAGCTTTTGGATTTCGGCTTCAGTCGCCTACTATTGCTCGGCCAACTTGTGCCAACGTGCCTGCTTGACCGAATGAGTGCCCATCTAGATGTTCAGACAGTGCTGAATCAGGGACGGGTCTACTCCGGGCAGATCGTTGGTGGACCAAGCGAAAACGTCCACATTGGCCCGAAGCAGGAAAAGCAACTCCTATACCTCAGAGGGATCAAGGTCCACTCCGACCCGGACGAGCTTGATAGCGTCGTCAGGATACATCTGTATGGCCATGGCTGAAGAGCCTAGCTGTAGTCCGAAAGTCGCTGGCGAATCAACTGAAATTCTCCTACCGGATTGTCCAAACTTGGTTTCTTTTCTTCCCCCATTTCTGTGGCCTAGGGGACTTTGGCTCCATGGACCGCTCTAGCTCAATCCTGAGGAGCTCACACTCGGCTGTCTAATCATCATGTACTATTCCTACTCCGTGTGAAGACTGGAAAAGCACAAATTGGAAGTATAATAAGGGGATTAGGCGGAAGGTGTGGGTAGTTGGGCGGCTGAAGATGCCGTCAAATGCCGTCGTCAATCCGGCCACTATAAACATGGTCGTCAAGTTGAGGTGTCTGTCCTCGTCACAGATGGACAAGGGTAGGTTGATCTCTCCTTTTGGCATTACCTTGTGGTTGCCGAATCCTACAACAGGGTGAGGAGCTGGGGTTGTTTTCCCGCTAGCAGGAGTGCCACCAGCAGTGAGTCAATGTGCTCTACCAGATTTTGCAGGGAAGCAAACAGTCTGGAGGCCGCCTGCTTGACGAGGCCTCTTTCGCCCCACTAGAGGGTGGGGAACATGCTACGAGTCGCCTGCACAAAGGAAATGAGTTGATCTGGGGCAGCATTGACCCCTAAAATCACTTCAACCCCGACGTCCGCAGAGGGAGGGTGGTAGTGTTTTGGGGCAATCCAGACATAGCTGTCAGGACCTGCCGGTGATACTCAGCCAGGCAGAGCAGGAGAGATACCGCCTGTTCTAGGCGACGAGCGACGACATTGTTAGGCTCTCGACCCTCGATGAAGACCATGTTAACCTCACGGAACTATTGAAATTTTTCCTTGTGGTAGTCTTCTGGGCCCTTCATGAACCATTTGCCTTTATCCTGACCCTCATTCCACCTAACGAAGTGGGCCAGATTTCCATGCCAGATCTGAGACTCGATATGGTCCCACAAGTCCCGACAGTCTTCAGTAGCGTGCCCCCGGACCTTGTGGTATTTGCAATAGGGCTCGGAGTCAGCCTTCTTCTTCATCGACTTGGGCGAAGGTAGTAGGTTTTTGTCTATAGACCATACCTCCGCCAACACGTCCACCTGGTTCACAGCCAAGGGAGTATATTCTTCGAAGTAATCCCACCTAAGCTAGCGGGGTCCACTATTTCGACCCTTAGTTGGCAGATCATTTCTCTACTCTGGAAAGCTAGCTTTGCACTTGTTGAAGCAACTACCTCTGCAGATGGAGATGAGGGCGGAATCTACCGGGGCCCGCTTCTCCTCGACCGAGCTAATATCATCTCTGTATCCCTCTGCCAGTCGGCTATGGGAGCGGAAAGAGTCATCCTACTCCGCGAACCTTGTAGCTCTATTCCAGAGCTTTGCCATATCTCTAGGCGGGAAATCGTCGATGTCATACCAAAACCTCTGAGTTAGGAGTCCTAACTTGAAGTATTGGATGGCGATAGCATCGTGAGGCTACTTGCATTTGAAATACTGGGCCTTGAATCGGTACAGGTAGGATCGGAAAGATTTGTTCTTCCACTACTAGATCTCCAACAACCTTTCAGGGTTGTCTCTAACCCTCTGCTGCCCAGAAAAATATTGGCAGAACTTATTCGCCAACTCTTGAAAGCATGTGATCTGTCTGGCCGGTAGTTCATTGAACCACTCATGGGCCATGCTGGACAGGTAAGACGGGAATACTCGGCAGAGTACTTCACCAGGGCAACCATGCACCAGCATCATCTGACAGTAACTCCCAACAAAACCGTTAGGGTCCGTCATTCCGTCATATTGGGTCATGACGGGCTGCTTGAATTTCTCCGACAAGAGGTCGTCATCACCTCCTCAGTGAAAGGGTAAATGGTGACGTAAGCCCAGAGCGTATACCCCACATTACCCTGGTGACCTAGCAGACGATCTCAGGGATCAAGCCTCTGTTACTAATCGCCAAGGGTTAAGCCCCTAGGTGCTCTTCCGACGAAGGTGAGGAACTTTAGGCGAGTCAGGAGGAACTCCCCCTTTTTGGCTAATAAACTCTCGTTTTAATTTTTCGAGCTATTCGCGTAGACAAACGTTCTCATCCTCCACGGTACGACGCCACCTTTACTATTCGTCTTCGAGGCTTGACTGGCGGGTCTCCTTCGGAGGAGTTTTGCCGAACTCCCAGATCTGTTTGATCTCCAGGAGTTTTTCGCAACTGAAAGCTCTTCAGCCCTAAGAGCCATCAGCCTAGCCTAATATTGCTCCTCCCTCGCCTGTATTTCCAAGAGAGGGTCACGCTCAGGGTCCTCCAGCAGTTGGCCGGAAACTCCCTGCTTCTCCTTGCTTGGCCCGATCGGCTGAGGGTGTCTCTTGGACACCGAGACACTGGATTCAACCTGGGTCAACGCTTTCTTGGGACCAGCGCGGGAGGACTTGTGAGTCGTAGAAGCCATTGGGAGGACTCTGAGAGCTGAGGACTGTCATCAATTGGTAATCGCTTCCCACAGATGACGCCAATTGATTAAACCTCCTAAGTGATCAGAGGGTCCAACTCAACAATTCAAGCAATCACACAGAGACGGCAGGATTGTTTACCCAATTCTACTGCAAAATGACGTACGTTTGGGGAGAGAGTGATGCTCCCAAGTATGCATTAGTAAGGAACAAGAATACAATCTCTCTCTCTTGAATTGCCTGAGAGAGGGCCTCGATGACCTCTCTTAGCTATTTATAGTGCTGGGATCAGTACTTTTACGAGATCTTCTAACTAGATACGTCCGTTGTCAGAATATGTATGTTGTCATGTTATTAATTGCAGCAGTCATGCCATCATTTATTGAGGATATGGCCGCATAGAACTTTTTCCACCGTCTTCTTGTTACTGATCTACGCCGGATCCTTAGGAAGGTCAGATCCCCTTGATACGTTTGTATCCAAGCCTTTCCTGGTATAGACGAATCGGATCCCTAAACACGCTTGTATCCGAGCCTTTCGAAGTGTAGATGGGTCAAATCTCTCTTGTTGGGATTTTCGTAGAGTATTAAGTTCGAAGGTATTTTTTGCCCCCACGTCACCAACCCAAACCGCACTAGAAAGAAAAATGTCATTCAAACAGTGAGTGGCATCAATCAATCAACCCACACATTGGTTAGACAAAAAAAAAGGTAATAGCGATGGAGATCCAAACATTACGCTCAAATGCATGCAGTGTAGACAGACAGACTGACTGACAAGGAAGAAAGAAAGAAAATAAGGAAGAAGAAGGAACGGTTCAAAGCAAAGTCCTAATCAGGAAAGTGTGCGTGCGTGCGCGCAAGCTTATTCTTCTTCTTCTTCTTCTTCTTAGAAATCTAATCAATCGACGGAGATCTCTACGCTCACCTGAGGCCTTCTTCTTCTTTTTCCTCCTCTTCTTCTTTGGAAGGGAGGAGGTGGCGTCATCATTCGTCTCCGAATGCTCTTCTTCTGCATCAGCGGCCGGAGGGCTCCTCTTCTTCCCCCCCCTCTGCGGCTCCTCCCGCTGCTGATTCTTCTGCTCGACGGTTTTCTCCCCCTCCATTCTTCCTTTCTTCTTCTTCCTCTTATTCTTTCTTCTCTCTGCTGGATGGATTATATAACTCAGATCTGTTGTAGTAGGGTACGACGGGTAAGCGTAGCGTAGGGTTCCTCCTTGCGATTGTTGCGACTGTTGGGTGGTGGGGGATCCTGAACGAACGCGGACGCCCCCCAATGGTTTCCCACGCTCAGTCCCAGGCCAAATTCTAGTCACAGCCACTCATTTTTTAAGAACAAGATGAAAGCGCCGCGGGCTCGGGTTCCGTTTTTTTTTTCCTTTTTTTTTAGGGGTGGGGGGTGTCCTCGAATTCGACTAAAATCGATAATTTTTCAAGTTGAAATCCTGATTATCGATAATAATGATAACAACAATAAATTATCAAATTAATTATCAAAAATATATATTATAAAATAAAATAATATTTATTATTATTCATCCAAAAAGTCATATAATTTCCTTATCATATTTCACTTAAAAGTCTACGGTAACCAAAATTTAAGTAGAAGCTAACCTTTACTCATAAATTAAATAGTTACAAGACTAAACATATAAAAGTGGTTATATATAATCTTACCAACACCCCTCACCACCCTTTGTTATGACTTAAATCCTAAACTTCAGCTAAAATCAAGATTAATCGTGTCAAAGCAAATCTATCAACACTTACTAAGTGCGATTGGATTAACGTAGCCTAAAAATAAGGAAATGCAAGTTGGTCAACTCAAGTCAAACCTTGGGGAAAATTTACATAGGTGGGGTCATGTTTGGTACAGACAGGTTCCTCTCATCGTAGACTTTCCAACGAAAAGGATTTGTGAAAAATAAAAATTATTTGATACAAATATGAGAAGAATACGGTCACTCTGATGATATAATTAGTTAATTAATTTTATTCTTAAATTTCCTCCCATCCTTGACTTTCTCTTTCCTTATGTTCATCTTATTTAAACTCACATAACCCTAAGTCCAATTCATTTTTTTACTCTCCACGGCCATCGTACTTGAAAGAGAAAGAGAGAGATCGGAGAAGAGAAAAGAAGAAATTCTCTTATTCTTCATTTTCCCTCTTCCACGTCATGCGAGAGGAGGTCGTAACCTCAATGTTGATGAAGGGGCATAATGATGATCGGAGGAGTCAACGTTGGCATGCCATGTGACGTGGGTTAGGTGATGGGTTCTTGCACCCATTACCTTCGAAGAAAAGGAGGTGGAAGAAAGATAGAGAACACAACCATGCCTCGTTGGAGGCATAGTGATCGCTAAAAGAGGGTAAAGGTGGTCACTGGTGGTGACAGTGTCAATGAAAGGAGACCCATGTGAGCATGCGTGGTGAGGAGAAGGATGAGGGAGAAGAGAAGTAAGGAAGCAAGAAGGAGGAGGGGAAGGTAGAGACAATAGCAAAGGATTGTTGGAGGTGCGGCGACGTGCAGTGGAGGTGGACAAGGGAGCCACCATGGCTGGAGTGAGGCTGAGCGCCGACAGAGAGAAGCCTTACATGCTCCTACATGCACAGGTGCATGAAGAAACAGAGGAGATGACATGGGGAGGAGGTTGGGTTTTGGAAAAATTATGAAGTAAAATTTATAAGCTTTAAATATTGCAGTTTAGACCCTGACTATACCCTCTTTGATTGATTGATTCAAGAATCATCTAAAATCCAATTTCGACAAGTCACTCGTCGTTGGAATCGTTACAACACAAACTCTAACTAGGTGAGATCTATGTTCCCATCAGAAGTGGTTAATTACATTTTTACCCCTAGGTATTACAATATTCACACCTTAAACGTATTCCCTCTTATCTGGGACTAGAGTTCAACGGTCGAAGCATGCGTAGAGTCTAAGGAGCCTTCGACCTATTTTCACAGAGTCACCATGACTCCTCGATGACCCTAGGTAGAGTAGCTTTACCTTCTTCCCTTGAATGGCAATATTACTATTCATAAAGTGCTTAATTACTTATGTTATATGCAATCCCCACGCTTCTCTTGTTGAGTACTGAATCCTATTGTGTATTGATAATACAGCTTTGGATACTTGAATAATTAAAATATAATTATGATGCTTGATAGAAACCATAGTTGAATTCATTTCATAAGGTTAATTGTTACTATTTCATTAAACGTTAATTCTCTTATAACCTGTCGAATGATGTATTAGCTATTGATGCGCTAAACAATCGCAATTTTAGTTTGGAAATTGTCATTGTGCAAAAACCTAGTGATCAATTAAAATTTATTAAACAAATTGGAATCCAAGTCGAACACAAGGAATCAATCACTTGTTTTATAACCTTTCATTATATTTTTGTCATATTTCATTTGCAAATTATTTTTGTTGTTTTCTCAAGTATGACAAGCACAAAATATAGATCATGTTAATCGCGAAAATCATCTTTTAGAAATACGCGTTGTAGTATAAGACAAGAATCGCGACAACACTTAAGTTTATAAAACTCGAAAACACAAGTTAGTCCGAGGTCGTTCACATGGAGCAAATTGACAATTTAATCCACAAATCACAATATTAAGAATAATATGTAATTGAATCAAAAAGATGCTTAATGTACATCAAAAATAATATCTCAAGAATAATCAGGAATCAGAATGCAAAAAAATTGGGTTAAAATGGTGGTTTGAACCACCAAATTAACCCTACAAGTTAAGCTCTAAGTATCTCAAATATATTGTTACGACCCGGTTCCCGAATCCCTACAGGACACGAGACCGGATCGACTCGACTGATCCCAAGACCCAGTCGTCCAACGAGGAAGTAACAAAAAAGCAGTAAAATAAACCACATTCACCATGCAAGCAACTAACAGTAACAAAAGTACAGCAGTAAAGAAGTAACTACTACAGTACACACAACCACAACAGTAGAGAATTTAAACAGGTACAGGAATATAAAGTTACAACAAAAGAGTACAAAAGTGTAACAAAAATACTCACTACAACAGAACGGTACAACAAAAAGGTACACTACTGAGCCCAGCACCCTCTGCAGCCGTAGGCTCTAGCTGCTCAACACCTGGACCTGAAAAAGGTTATGAGTACACGAAATCAGCGAACGTTGAGTAGAGTGGCAACCAGCTAACTAAAAATAGTAAAGGTGGACAGATAGCTGTTGTTTCAATTTCTTTCTTTATTTAACTAATTATTCTTTCTTTCATCACTTGGTTCATTTATCAGGTCTTTTTCTTGATCTTGAATGTTCCTCGTGGGAACGATCTTGATTGCAGTCTTTTCCGAAGAGTAGAAGTAGCACGTGGTGCTCTCCTAGCCGAGAGAGTCCCCCGTGGTGGTCCTACACTCAGTCAACCACCCCAAGGTCGCTGACAGATGTAACGGTGACTACGGCACGCGCGATAAATGCATGGGTACTTATCCCGCACTGGCACGCGGTCAATCGTTTCCGTTAACGGGTGCGTCTAAAGCACAGCACGGAACCAGTATAGGGCAGAGCCCTCTCCATAACAGGGGTCTAGCCCCTAAGAACCAAACAGGGGTCTCACCCCTCCATAGTCCGCGCACCCTTGCCTGACTACCCTGGTTTGCCCAGTGGGCCTAACAAGTCAATGTAGGACGACTGGCTGAACCCCGAGCCCCGTGAGGTGGCTAGCTCTCTCCCTACATTAGCAGCTCTCCCCGGTACTATATACGCGAGGGCCAGATAAGTCAGTGCAAAATGGCCAAACTCACCTCAGTCTCGACTCGAGGGTGGCAAGCTCCCCTCTACACTAAGAGGTAATATGTGCTCCCCTTGGTACCACGTACCCAAGAGACAACACACTTCCCCATTCACATTTCCAGTTCTGTTCTATTTATTTCCAGGAGCTCTACTCCTAATTCCCTGTAGGGTTCATGCTCATGTTTCTCAGGCCAAGTCATACTAGGTTTCACCATTTCAGGTTTATTCACAGGTAACTCGTGTTTCCAATGTTCAAACCTTCATTTCTAAATCATGTACAGGCAGTTCGTATTTAATTGCAAACAACAGAAATTTACATGCAACAGTTGCGAACAACAGTATTCTACATTTCACAGGCAACTATTATCCATTTGCAGGTAATTGTTATAGTGCTAATTACTCATCCAGACTGCAATTCATACATTCCGTACGATTATTCCAGTGTTTCTAGTCTTAGGATTCATGCCATACCCTAAGATCTAACATTTAATCCAGTGTTTCTAGTCCTAGGATTCATGCCATACCCTAGGATCTAACATTCATTCTAGTTATACATTCATGTTTGTAATTAAACTAAGGGAAGCTACTCTACCCGCAAAATCGGGAGTAATGGGGACTTGATCAGCAGGTCCACGTGCCTCCACAAGCCCCAAATCTGCAACAGAACGAGGTCCTATCACAAGGATCAACCACAAGAAACCACGCAGAACATGATAAAAGCATTTCAACAGGTAGAGGAACTTATATGAAGAAGAATGGAATCTTAAATGCGAAAATCGGACCTCAAACGAACCCTAAACGGGTCAAAAATGACAATCCTGACTCAAATCAGACGTCTGGAACACCTTCCAGACGCCTTAAAAGGGGTCCAGATCCATACCTCACTCTGCGCTGCTCCTCAGACATCTAGGGATCCTGCTGAACCGTCTGGACCTAGTTCCAGACGTCCGACTATCTCTCCGGACGTATGAAGACGCTCTCTGTCGTTTGGTGCCTTGCCTAGACGTCTGAACCACGTGGGAGGGCGTGTCCCGCACCTTCCCGAAGCGAATCCTGCACGCGCAACGCAAATCCTCTTAACACGACACGTATCGGAGCCTCGGCGGAACGGCCTACATGGCCGTATCCGCAAAAGAATGCATAGGGCGCAGGGTATACCTCTCAGCCGTCTGGAGCCTTCTCCAGACGTTGCCCACGTCGTCTAGATGTAGGTCCAGACGTCTGATTCTGGGAAAGATCCCAGAACCAAAAGCTCCTTCGTCTTCTTCGTGCTACACGCGGCTGCGCCGCGCCCGCTCGTCCACTGCTCTAGCTGTAGCAGTGTCGGGGAGGACCTCCCCAACACAACACTCTGCCTCACGCACGCCCAACCTGCCACGAGCTTCTCCGGCGAGCTCTCTCACGGCTCGCACGCTCTCCTCTCTTCCCTTCTCTCACTGCCCCTCTCCTCTCCGCTGCTGCACTCAGCTGCAACTCGCCGCGCTTGCTCTCGCTCTCACTCTCGCTGGAGGAAGGAGAAGGTGGATGGGAGTGGGGTGGCATGAGGGAGAGGAGGAGGGTATATGTAGGCGGGGGGGGGGGGGGGGGGGGGGGGGGGTCAGGGCTCTGCAAGTTGGCGAGGGGGAAAAGAAAGAGAAGGTTTGCGGCTTCGCAGTCTGCACGCGGCACGCGCGCAAACTCGAGGACGTACACACACAAAAATTTATTTCCAGACGTCTGACCCAAGTCCCAGACGTCTTAAAGGGCTTTAATAGCACGAGTCTTAACATATATCAACAGTAATTCTCAACAACTAATAATAATTTCCACATCAACAGATGTGCCCACAATATCAGAATCAAAGCAAGCAGCCTACCAGATGTCAAGACAAGGCTTCAGACACTTTAACCTCAAGGGAACCAAAGCACCTGCAGAATCAACACAAGGCACAAGGGCCTCGCAACACCTCAGAAAGCTAAGTGTTAATCATGGGAGAGGAGGTACGAATCCCAAGGAGGAAATAGTGCAAAAACCAACTACTCCCTCTCAAATTTCCTCTCTTCAGAACCAGAATGGACCTGGGTAACCGGGGGATCGGATCCAAGCCCAGACCTGCATGGCATGAACTGCAAGCGAGGGCACATGCGTTGGAGCGTGCGAGCGGGACCTCACCCCGTGCTCTTGGAGGTAACTAGTTAACGACACATTTAGCTTTTATGCGCTGTGCCAAGTTTGTCGCGAACGACGTGGGACTATCTTGCAAGCTTTCCTCTTCACACAGCTGTAGAAGGTCCTCACGTCGAATTGGAGCAGTTACAGGCGCAAGATGTTTGATTGGGCACCTGGAACTCTTCAGGACCTAAAGGCTTGTCAAGTGGAAGCCGCAGTGAGGAGTTTGAAGGTTGGAAGCAGGAGAGCAACGTCGGAGAAGACGCTGGTGGTGACGGTGCTCAGGCGAGGGCCTGAAAAAGGAGATACGGCCTCACAACCATGTCAGAAATGCTCAGAAGCCTCGCCTGAGTGTGCCGAGTGTTGTGGTGGTGGTGGCATGGTGCGAATGTGTGTGTGCACATGTGGCGAAGTCGAAGAGGGTAAATGGAAAAGGTAGTGCTCGGTGGCATGTTGGAGAGATCGAAACCCCAAATTTCCTTGAGGCTTTTGATTAGTGAGGCGAGGTGATGCTCTTGGACTCGGTGGCAGGTGGTTTGGTGCGGTGTGGCATTCGCATGACGTTGCCAGAGCTTCACCGGCATGGCGGAAGACGGAGGTGCTACGATGTGTACGACGATCAAAAGTAGTATCTAAGTAGATGAAAATGAAGAGGAAAGGAAGAGGAAGAGTTCTAGGGGAGTTAGGAGTTGATACTGAGGGAGATCGAGGCTGGCTGTGATGAGCCAGCATCGGGGAAGATGAATGCTCCGGTGAAGAGGACAGCGAGGAGGAAAGGGTGAGGAAGCTCCTGCTTGGTATAGCGAGGAGCGGAAGATTTCGGGGAAGACATTCCCTTTTCCTATCGTATGTGGCAGAGGGCAATGAAGGCATAACGAGGTAGTCATTGGAGCTTGGTCGAAGCAGGTTGGGGAAGGAAAGAAGAAGGTTTTCTGGCCTTAGCTACAAAGGACGATCTGGCGATGGGGGTTCTTTTATAGGGTCAAGGTTAAGTTATAAGCTTGGGAAGAAGCTTGGATTACTCAAATTTTCAGAGAGAGAAATCTATGAAAATCTCGAGTTCTTTTGAGCTCTAGAGCATGATTTGGAGATCAAGATGCGGTTTGAAAGATTGGGAATCTTCTCACGGATCTTCCCTCCAAGTTTGGAGGTGATTGGCTCTGATTTGAGGGAGAAAACCTCCCTCGAATCTTCGTTGAAGGTGAATTCCCACCGCCAATGGCGGCAGGCTAAGTGAAGAAAATGAGAACAAGTTAGGGACCCATTTGCAAATAATTCAAAACCTAAGGGGGTAAATATAAGAAATAGAGTCTTAAAGGATTAAATTGCAAACTAGGTCAAAATGGGCTCCGATTGGGCCCAAATTTTGACCTTAACCTAATTTAATCCCAAGAAATCTAATAGTGAAGTTGGATTCAGTTTTGACCATGTTTGTCTGGGCAATTTGCACAAGAGCCCAAATTAGGGCAAAATCCCATCTACAACTCTATTCTAGGTCAAAATGGGTTCAGATGGTCAAACCAAGGATACCAAACCTCTTAGAATATTTTTATATGAATTTTAGGAGGTTTAGATAAATTTTATACTAACCAAAACCTCTTTAAATTAAGCGAGTCTAAAATTAGGATTTTGGTGTGCTCTTTTAGTTCTCGACACTTGTGAAATCTCGTTTCTGTCAGTGTAACCCATTTTTTGGACTTTTAAGCTCATATGACCTTTATTTAACCCTTGAGTGACCTTGTGGTTAATCTATGTTCATGATGTGCTGTTGAAATTAAAGAATTAACCCTGATTTCCTATTCTTCTCTCAAATCAGAATAATGCGGAATTACGACCCTCAGATGATTATGTAGGAACTTTAATCAAACAAGCTTAACAAAATATGACTAGTTAGAGCCCATGATGGTGTTCTCATCATACCCCCATTCCTAGCTTTTGCTAGTCCCTAGCAAAATCCTATGGAACAAACCAGATCTTTAGGCCAGATGAAACCATTAGCATGCCCTACTAAGCTGCATCTCTATAAATTAGATCAAAATACCAACAATAGGCCTAGAGGTACTTAAGTACCAGCTAAGATCCAGACCGGACCAACTTCATCCTGGGTCTGCCACGAAGGTTTTTAAGGCCTACAAAAACTACCTAAAGGTTCGTTGTGTGGATTCCCTACTAGGAGGGGGTGACGTAATAAAATGCGGAAATATAATATAAACAATCTCAAAAAATTCAATCACACAATGTACACAATTATTTTTAGGTGGAAATCCAAACCGGGTGAAAACCACCACATAACCCTCTCGAGTTAGGATTTTCCGATCAACCAAGTTGATCAAATCCACTAAACGAATCACTTAAACGAGGGTGATTCAGCCTCAATTACAACCACGCTACTTTATACGAGGGTAGCGTACCTCAAACCCCTTCTCTTCATGAGAAGGATTTTGACTCACGAAGGAGACGGGAATTCGCAAAGCGAATACCCAACCAAATAACAAAGTAAAATAACAAATATTATCCTATAGAGCCAACAAAGATTTAAACCTAGCTTCTATAAGAATTAGGAAACTCCCCTTTGCAAGGAGTGCATCGAATCGATGACACGGGTGCGAGAGCCACACGACGGCGCAACGTCGCTCTCGTGAACTACGGCGGGAGAGCGGGTGCGCAAAGGCTTGATGCTCTCAAGATGTAGAAATTGAGCTTGGAGAGCAAGAGCTTTTCTTGGACACTAAAGAGTGTGAAAGATTATTACTAGGTGTGTCTTGTGTATCTAGGTGTGTCTTTGTGTGCAAGAGGTTCCCCTCTATTTATAGAGGCCTTAGGAAGGCTTTGGAAGGCTTTGGAAAGCTTCCATAGCCGTTGGGAGCAAAGCCCAAGAGAATCAAGCCGAAATCAGGAACAATCATTGCATTGACACGGTTATCAGACGTCTGATCCTGGCATCAGACGTCTGGAAGATCAGTTTAAGACATCTGAAAACAAGGTCAGACGTCTGATTTTAGGCAGGTTTCTTCCTAACTTGAATCAAATCTAAACAGGATTCTGGTGCAAGTCCATCAGACGACATACAGGACGTCTGGCACTATGTCTAAACATCTGGAAACCTACTTTTCTGTGGGAATGGATTTCCAAGAGAGTGCAACGGCTAGAAAATCTCTGAGAAGAGATTTTGGGTCAGTTGAGGCAAAACGGTCATTTATCAGACGTCTGGAAAGGCTTAAGGACGTTTGATAAGGCTCTAATGGTCATATTCTTCGGTGATTGTTAAGCCAACCAACAGTCCACTAATTGGACGTCTGGCAAAGACATCGGACGTCTTCTAAGATATCTGGTCTAAGGTCGGACGTCTGATTTCATTAGACAGAGCTAACTAAGTCCAGCCTAAATGTTATCAAACATCTGAATCAACAGTCAGATGTCTTAAAACACATTATCAGACGTCTGATTTTGTAATTAGATTTCTGAAAAAGCTGTTTGAACCCTATATTGGTTTTCTAAGTTTTCTACAGAAAACCTAAGTATCCTAGGGTTGTGTCGGTGTTCCTAGGGCTACTGTTAGGGTACTTTGAGGCTCTTTAACATGATGTTCTAAGGAACAAAAAGAGCAAGGAAATAAAGAAAAAAGTACATGAAAAAAATAAATAGAATTCTATCCTATTCTTCTTGTCCTTCCATCTTCAATCTATCGCTCCTTGCGAATCTCCTCTGTTCTCCATCAAGCTCCTCCAATCCATCCTGGATGCGAGCTCAAACTTCGTCTAATCACGTCTCCATTTACAATTGACCTGAAATCTAAAACTCCAAGTGCAAATGTTAAATGACACGTGTTTTGTTATCATCAAAACAAATGATCGTGGTGTTCTAGCACCAACAATCTCCCCCTTTTTGATGATGACAAAATCATAAATAATAATGCAAAATAAATCCTCCCCCTTTTTGACATTATCGAAAAGGTTTGATTGATTTTAAATTTCCTATAACTTCCCCTTAAAACATACTCTTCTATGAATTTCTTTTAACAAGAGTAATGTCCTCCCCCTTTTTGTAACAACAAGATAGCTATTATTTTTCTCCTCCTTACTAAAGGAAATTTAGCTAACTTGCAACTCCCCCTTAAAAATTAACAATTAGCTCATAATTTTTTTTTAACTCCCCCTATCTAGATGCTAATGATAAAAAGATAGGGTAAAGAATTTTTACTTCACCTACCATGGCGAATAAAATGGCCCAAATGGTGGTGGTGGATGCCACATCGGATGGGGCTCCCATCCGTAGCTTGGAGGCCCGGGCATCGACGCCAGTCTCCAGTCTGGTGGTCGACGTGCGGCGGGTTCATTGTTTGTTCCCCGTCTCGTCGGTCTTCTTATTCTCCTCCTTGGTTTGCTGCTTGGTTCTCCCAACTCGAGTTGACCAGCTTTGAGCTTGTAGGTCCAGTCCTTCGTGTTGTAGTTACCCCTGAAACCTACAAAACAGGATTCCAATTCTTTCTTCGGTATCCAAGTGGGCTTGAATCCGGATCTGTTAGCGGGTCTCCTTGACGGAGATCCTTTCTCAACCTTAGGGTTATAAAAATTATCTCCTTTGTTGATTAATTTGTTGGAGTTTTCCCTAAGACATGCAATTTCTTTTTCTATAATATGCATCTTAGCCTTTAAATCAGAAATTTCTAATTTTAAACTATCATTTTCCTCGATCAATTTAGTATTTTTATTGATTAAATCTTTATTTTCTAATAACAGATTATTATCCTTAGGACTAGAGCTACTTTCTAGGTCCTTAAGTTTTATTTCTAACCTATCATTTTCAGATTTAAGAAAGCTAAGGTTCTTTTTAATGCTTTTGTTTTCTATTCTTAATGATTTACTAGCATCAAATAGTTCATTAAAAGCTTCTTGTAAATCGAAATTTACCTCGTTGTCAGAGTCGCTTCCGCTTTCGCTGACGCCATCACTTCCTCTGGCCATGAAACCAAAGCAAGCGGTTTCTTCTTCTATAGACTTTTCTTCTTCTTCCTCCGAGCTCGAATCATCCCAAGTTGCTTGGAACGCCTTCTTCTTAGATTTCTTCTCCTTTTCCTTCTTCTCCTTTTTGAGAAGAGGGCACTCTGGTCGTAGGTGCCCTTTTTCGTTGCAGTGATAGCAACGTCTCGGGCTTTTCTTCTTCTCCTTCTTCTTTGATTCCCTACACAACTTGGAAAACTTTTTAAGTAAAATTTTAAAGTCTTCGTCATCGGAACTTACCTCGCTATCCGATACAGCTTTGAAGGTGAGAGTCTTCTTTGGTTTTGGTTCCAGTGCATCCTTCTTCTTCTGCTTCAACTTTGTCTCGTAGGCCATTAGATTGCCTAGGAGATCTTCCATGTTGAGGTCCTCCACCTCGTTTTCCTCCTCAATCGCTGTGACCTTCTGCTCCCATTCTGGTCCAAGGGAACGAAGAAGCTTTCCTTGAAGCTCCCCCTTGATGAAGGTCTTCCCTAAAGCTTTCAAATTATTCACAATGAGAGTGAACCTAGTGTTCATCTCACTTAAAGATTCGTTAGGCTTCATAGAAAAAGATTCAAATTCTTGAGAAAGTAAATTTATTTTAGAAGTTTTTACCTTAAAGGTCCCTTCGTGAGTTACCTCAAGTGTGTGCCAAATCTCGTATGCGGTGGCGCATTGCAAGATTCTGTTGAACTCCTCCAGGGTGAGCGCGCAGTACAACGCGTTCATTATTTTCACGTTGAGCGAGAGTTCCCGGATCTGCTGCTGCGAGTATCCTACGGTGGATTTTTCTGGGATGTCAAAGGGGGTCTCTCACCTAGCCCAAATTGTGAAGTCAGTGGCTTGAAGCCATGTCTTCATCCGCAGCTTCCAGTAAGGGTAGTTGCTCCCGTCGAAGAATGGCGGACGAGTCGTAGACTGGCCCTCGAAAATCCTACTCGCGGAACAGCTCCCCTCCATGATCTTCTTGTTGGGTGTTACTCCGAAAAGCAAGAACCTGCTCTGATACCAATTGTGGATTCCCTACCAGGAGGGAGTGACGTAATAAAATGCGAAAATATAATATAAACAATCTCAAAAAATTCAATCACACAATGTACACAATTATTTTTAGGTGGAAACCCAAATCGGGTGAAAACCACCACCTAACCCTCTCGAATTAGGATTTTCCGATCAACCAAGTTGATCAAATCCACTAAACGAATCACTTAAACGAGGGTGATTCAACCTCAATTACAACCACGCTACTTTATACGAGGGTAGCGTACCTCAAACCCCTTCTCTTCACGAGAAGGATTTTGTCTCACGAAGGAGACGGGAATTCGTAAAGCGAATACCCAACCAAATAACAAAATAAAATAACAAATATTGTCCTATAGAGCCAACAAAGATTTAAACCTAGCTTCTATAAGAATTAGGAAACTCCCCTTTGCAAGGAGTGCGTCAAATCGATGATGCGGGTGCGTGAGCCATGCAATGTCACTCTCGTGAACTACAGCGGGAGAGCGGGTGCGCAAAGGCTTGATGCTCTCAAGATGTAGAACTTGAGCTTGGAGAGCAAGAGCTTTTCTTGGACACTAAAGAGTGTGAAAGTGTATTATTAGGTGTGTCTTGTGTATCTAGGTGTGTCTTTGTGTGCAAGAGGTTCCCCTATATTTATAGAGGCCTTAGGAAGGCATTGGAAGGCTTTGGAAAGCTTCCATAGCCATTGGGAGCAAAGCTCAAGAGAATTAGGCCGAAATCAGGAACAATCATTGCACTGACACGGTTATGAGACGTCTGATCCTGGCATCGACATCTGGAAGATAAGTTTAAGACGTCTGAAAACAAGGTCAGATGTCTGATTTTAGGCGGGTTTCTTCCTTACTTGAATCAAATCTAAACAGGATTCTGGTGCAAGTCCATCAGACGACATACAGGACATCTAGAAACCTACTTTTCTGTGGGAATAGATTTCCAAGAGAGTGCAACGGCTAGAAAATTTCTGAGAAGAGATTTTGGGTCCGCCGAGGTAAAACGGTCATTTATCAGACGTCTAGAAAGGCTTAAGGACGTCTGATAAGGCTCTAATGGTCATATTCTTCGGTGATTGTTAAGCCAGCCAACGGTCCACTAATTGGACGTTTGGCAAAGACATCAGACGTCTTCTAAGACGTCTGGTCTAAGGTCTGGACGTCTGATTTCATCAGACAGAGCTAACTAAGTCCAGCCTAAATGTTATCAGATGTCTGAATCAACAGTCAGATGTCTTAAAACACATCATCAGACGTCTGATTTTGTAATTAGACTTCTAAAAAAGCTGTTTGAACCCTATATTGATTTTCTAAGTTTTCTACAGAAAACCTAAGTATCCTAGGGTTGTGCCGGTGTTCCTAGGACTACTGTTAGGGTACTTTGAGGCTCTTTAACATGATGTTCTAAGGAACAAAAAGAGCAAGGAAATAAAGAAAAAAGTACATGGAAGAAATAAATAGAATTCTATCCTATTCTTCTTGTCCTTCCATCTTCAATCTATCGCTCCTCGCGAATCTCCTCTGTTCTCCATCAAGCTCCTCCAATCCATCCTGGATGCGAGCTCGAACTCCGTCTAATCATGTCTCCATTTGCAATTGACCTGAAATCTAAGACTCCAAGTGCAAATGTTAAATCACACGTGTTTTGTTATCATCAAAACAAATGATCGTGGTGCTCTAGCACCAACACATTGACCCCAGATGGTTAAAGCACCCGTGCATAGACGTATCATGTCCTGGTTTAGTTTGCCAGTGCATTTTGAAAAGAGAGAGATAAAGAAGGATTTTTCATTTTGAGAGTTTTCTCTTTTTTCTTTTTTATATTTCCCTAAATTCAACCTCGAATTGACCCTAAACACGGTCTATATCAGATTCCTTGTCCCCACCATCAATCCTCGAAGGGTTCCTGGCAATCAATGTTTTGAGATAGCACTGCCCATGGTGATGAGAGACTCATCATAGATTTTAATTACCCCTGATTAACTAGTTTCCCTAGTTAATTAGCTAAGAAAATATTAAATACATGGTTAATTATATTATAGGGGATTGAATAAGGACCTTCAAAGTAAGTTAAAAATACTAAATTAAATATCATTTAATATTAATAATAATTTAATTAATAATTTGGACTCAAATATTAAACACTTAGCTACTCACTTAATATTTAAACTAACTTAATTAATTTTATGACGTAAGTACTTAATTAACTTAAGTAAATTAATCACTTAATTAAATATAGCTAAAAAGGGAAAAAAACATAAATTTAAGGCATGAATACAATATTTACCTAATTTATAAATGTATATAAAAAGTTGAAAAAGAAATAAATTAAAATAAGCCTAAAAATCAACTGTTTACGTTGAGGTCCTTAACTTTTATGTCAATTGAGTCCTTTTCCTACTACTAGGTCCTTAACTTTTATTGCATAGAGGTCCCTGTGTGCATAGCTTCCTTCATATTCTTCTTCTTCCTCAACTTGGATGGCCAAGGAGGTTCGGTGACCATACCTCTCGATCACCTTCTATCCATCATCAAAACTTCTCCACCTTTGCCGCCATCCTTCTGCTCACCTTCACCTTTTCATCCAATGGCTTCAATCCTCTTTAGCCCAACAAACTCTGGCACAGTGACTTCATCGTCGTCGGAGACGAAGACCCTTAAACCATTGTACCTGGATGCGATTTCGTCCAGATGCAGACCCCTAAACCATTATACCTAGATGCTACCTATAAATAATCCTTCACACCTCCGATCTCGAGGAAAGACTCCTTACCCTCTTCCCTCGCTAACTCACTCAATAGGTTATTCATCAACAACCTCTGGCGACCTCTACCACCCTTCCTCCGAACTTCTCCGAAGCCCTAACCATCTCCCGATCTCCGCTACCCTCCGCAGCACCTAGTGACGAGGTTGCCCCGCCATCTTCTTCCTTATACTCAACGTATTCTTCTCCGCCGAAGCTCTTCCTCACCCTCTGTTTTCTTCCTCCATCACGATGCTTCGATGGAGTCCTCTACCCCATTCATCCAAGTAACAGTAGAATTAGTACTATATATTAGTATAAATTAGTTTAGCTTCGTTAGTTATTGGTGTAGCATAGTTAAATGTCTCAATTTTTGACGTCTATCTCGGCTCCGGCGAGTTCTTTGAACTTGTCAGGAGACTCTTTTTGTCTTTTTAATCCATTGATCACACTCCACATCTTCTTGCGATCATTTCTACTTCATTAATTACATGATTTCATCATCTTAACGCCTAATCCACTACACTTCCATTGGAAACCTCCACTGTCCATGGCGGAGGTCCCCTGGCTTAAATCACATCCACTAGGGGCCCTCCATCACTTCTCCATAACTATAGGGCCCAGATCTTGCCCTTAACTAGCTCAATTATCACTAGTACGGTAAACACCTAATTCCACTTTAACCTCTTGAGCTCGCTGTCAATGACAGCTCAGGAGGAGTTCTTCCACCTAATTACATAGTCGCACACCATCGCCTAACCCTAATTAGTAGTTCCCCTCACTTAATTAGGAGGGAGATAAGTTCTTGAGTTCATGCAAACTCAAGATTTGTTTTCGCTAAGATTCTTGTTAATTCATGGATCTTATTGTTAATGGCATTAATTAAGATGTTTATGAGGTTTCTTGTGACTTCAAGAACTAATTGAGACCATTCTTGGTCCATTTCATTGAGAATTTATCTCCAGCAAACTCAAACAACTTTCACCGGAGCTCTTGTAAGCTCCAACGACTCCAATTTTAGCCTCAACCTTTGGATTGATCTGAGAAGCTCCAGATCAATACCTTGTGATCTTAGGATCATGAATCACATATTACATATATGCACAAGTGTTTAATTCTCTCCGTTGAACTTCATCTTCTCCAACTCTGGCGAAGTTGGAGAGATGATTCCATTAGGATATAGGTTCTGTGAATCAGTTCTGAAGCTTGAGGAGCTCACTTAGAACCTAACTAAGCTTTCAGTTAGGACCAAAACCCTCTAGTCTCATCGATGAACACAGCCACTTCGGATCTCAGGCGGCAATGCCTGAGAACACCTTAGAGTTGCCAAAACTTGGTTTTGAGATATGAAATCATTTCCTAAGGCTGAATTTGGTCAGATTTGTAAATTACGCCTGTGGATCGAACGAATATTAGAGGGGAGGGGTGAATAGTATCGCTTCTTGAAACAATAAAAATAAATAAATTCACAACAACCATAAAGCACAAATAACATCTAGATTTAGAGTGGAAACCCAAACCAGGTGAAAACCACTACCTAAACCTCTCGACTTAAGATTTTTTCGATTGTCAAAACTAGTCAATCCACTATAGTACCAATTGAATGAGGGTGGCACAACCTCTTTACAATCACTTCTCTTTTTGACGTGAAGAGAAGAATAACAACAACACAGATCTTTCCAATACCTTGGAATCCGTTATTCAAAGGCAACAAAGTTGAATAACAAAATAGAAGTATCTATGGAACCTCAATGAAAGATCAAACCATATTTTCAACAGAGGTTTGAAATGATGTGCTTTTAAAAGACGTGAATAATGAAGCGTAGAATACTTTTTGAAAGAGGCATGAGAAGCTTTGATTTTTAGAGTGTATTTCTATTGAGAGTTGTAAATTGGAAGAGCTGCGTACGACCTCTATTTATACAAAAAAATCAACTTGAAAAGGAAGTGATATTAGTCGATCACTTAAGGTATTTTGGTTGATCAAAAAGATATTTGGTCGGTCAATTAAATTGTTTGATCGATCGTAGGTTGGTTGATTAATTAGCTTGGTTAGTCGATCAATAGGATTTTAATCAACTTCCTAAAAAGGATTTGTTTGATTGATTAGCAAACTTGGTTGGTCGATCAAAAAGAAATGTTGGTCGATCAATAACCCTAAAATTTGATTTTTAAAGAAGTGAGAAAAACTTTTTGATTGCTTTATTTTTAAGATTCCTTACAATGATATCCTAGACTCAAATAAAAAGGAAAATGACACACATTAACAACCATCTAAACTTGATTCAAAAGAGAAGCTTTAATCCAGGATGGTCCTAAAATATTAGTGTAGCAATAAACATAATTTTGGTGCATCAAGATAGAGGTGCTTACATTCTCCTCCTTTTTCAAGACAACAAAATTATAATTATGAAATTTTAAACAGATATGCATAATATCTCTCCCTTTTTGTTTCAGCAAAAAGTAAAACATGCTGCTTTATTTTTTTATTTAACTCCCCCTTAAGCATATAAATAAAGCAAGATAAATTTAAACATGCATTGACCAAGAGAGTAACATTTAATTTAGAGAGATAACATTCATGCATAAATAAAGAGTCTAGATAAGAAGTGCAAAAAAATATAATTATTCTGAGAAAAATTAGGTTATACATGCCAACAACAAAAACTAAGTAAAGATAATCTGATCATTTAATGATGCCATAAAGGCATCCATCATGCTCTGAAGATCAGTGTCCAACTCGAGGTCCAACGAATCTAATCTTTCAGAAGATGCAGGCTGACCAAGACAAAGGTGACGCTGAGTTAACGACCTGGGTGTCGGTTGCCTAGATGTCCTACACGGTGGTGTAACCTACGGATTTGCTGGCACTGTTGCTGAAGTAGTAGGTGGAGGAGGAGGTACTGCAGAGGATGGAGGCATGGTAGTAGATCCACGAGGTCAAGGAGGTCGGTGAAGCTGCTGCTAAATGTCATGAACAGACTCTCCAAGTCTGTCCAAGAACTAACTCTAAGCATTCAGGTAGTCTGATACCTGATGCCCATGGTGCATCATCATCAAATCTGTCTCCCTCGACCGACGCATCATCAATGAGATACTATTTGTCACATCCTGAATACTCACAAAGTCCTTGCCTGAGAGCTGTCGATCAAAGAGGCTCCAATCGTGGTCGTAGAAGGATGGAAATGGTTTTACTGGAGGACATGTCGCTATAAAGTGCTCATAAGGTAGGGAAGGAGGAGGAACTGGTGACGGTTCCTACTGCTGTTGTTGCTCCTGGGCTACTTCCTCACCACGGGCTCCATGTGCTTGCTCCATCTTCGTATAAGTGAGCTTATAAAAAATGGAGACTCTAGTGATGAATTGTTTATGGTTTATATCCATGGGAACACTAAAGTGTAGGAAGATATAGGAGAGAAGTGTCACAAACTGGAAGGAGTTGGTGGGAGGCTTGCTCATGAGATATAGAATTAAGTGGTTCCAGTTGAACTACTTATTCTTAAGGAATGCATAAAGGGTGATAAGCATAATACCAGGGCAATTTTCAAATGACGTAGATTTAGACATAAAATGCTATAGAAAAACTCAATTAAGAAATCGTGGAAGACGATGAAAATAAGGTGACTTGGCTGGATGACCCAAGTCAAAGTGAGAGGGAGTGAGTAGGGTCTCCCTAATGGTATCCATCTGTGTCTGCTGATGGAGCTAAAGAAATGTGGGACCAACAGATGGACAACCAAGAATCTCAAAAAGAACATCCGCATTGACCAGAACCTCTATGCCATAGACATTCGAGGTCAACACGATGTTGAAACCCTCACCTATATTTTTCAGATTAGCATAGAATAGGTGACAGGCCATGGGGTCAACACCGGGTATGCAGCTGTTCGTGGAACCCGTGTAAAAGTTCCGCTCAAAGAGACATAATATTTGGTGGTAAGCAAATTTTTCGCGGATGCCAGGGAATATAGACTCAAAGTAAGTAAAGTCGACGGGTCTACCAACATGCGGTGAAAATTTTGTGAATAAGGAAAAACGGTCACGTGTGGCCTCAGTGATGAAGAAACGATCAAAGGTGTCATCACGATGAGACGAGGAGGAGGTACATGCGCGTTTTGGAGCCATTCAGAAATCACAAAAACATGTTGGTCGATCAAAAATTTCTGATTGGTCAATAAAAAATGACCCGACTAAAGTTCTAGAAAAACTCACTTTTGGTCGATCAACCAAGTAATTTGGTGGACCAAAAGTGGTCAGAGTTGAAAAAACCGAGAGGATAACGGTGTAATGCTCACTTATACTACTTGATTTTGCAAGTTATCAAAACATGAAACCAAGAAATCATTAGATAACAACATAGCACATCTAACACTTAAGTAAAAATCCAACAAGGGACGGATTTCAGTAAGTTCTAGAATGTACCAAGATCGATCAAGAGAGGAGAGTGGCTGGTGGTTTGTGAGTGGACGGAGGACGCATGATGAAGGCGTAACGTCGTTGCAGCATTCGTCGAAGATGGCAAGTTGGTTGGTCAAAGTCACCGAGAAGAGGTGGGGTTGGATGGGTGTGGTGTTTTTGGGTTTGATGGAATGTGGGGTCGAATATGTGGGGTAGGGTAGTAAAAAGAAATAGGTTTGCAGGTAAAAAAACAAGTGTTTTTATAGAAAACATGATTTGTAAAATAGGTAAGAACATTTTAGAAGGCTAATCACGGTTAATGAAGTCGTTAGAATTGATTTGGAGCGAGATTCAAGGTGAAAAGATCTCAATCTCGGAAATGGATGCGCCCCATTTTGGTTGATCACAACTCGAAATGATGGATTAAATGTGTTAATTGGTCGATCAGAGTTTGAACGTTTGGAGGGAAAATTCCCCCCCAACCGGATTGGTCAATCAAATAATCAGATTGATTGATCAAAACTCAAATTTTTGGAGGAAATTTTTCCGCCCAATAATTTAGTTGATCAATCAATTATTTTGATCGATCAAAGGGGTTTGGTCGATCAATTTAAAAAATTGATCGATAAACAAAAAAAAAAAGACCAAACAAATATGTTAATTGAGTTCTTTTAATCTTGATAATTCTAATGAATGGCAAATTTGGTTGAATCTTTCTTTTGGCAAAGGTTTTGTGAATATATCAGTTAATTGATTTTCTGTATTAACAAATTCTAGGTTAACTTCTTTTAAAATAGTCTCTAAGAAAATGATGTCTTACATCAATATGTTTAGTCCTAGAATATTGTACTGGATTCTTATATAGGTTAATTGCACTAGTGTTGTCACATAGTATTTTATTGTTCTTGTAGGATAGGCTAAATCTTGTGAGGATTATTTCATCCACAATAGTTGTGAACAAGCTAGAGATGCAGCTATGTATTCTGCTTCTGTTGTGGAGAGTGAAATGGTGTTTTGTTTTCTAGAGAACCAAGAGACTAGGGAATTTTCGAGAAATTGACAAATTCCACTAGTACTCTTTCTATCTGTAAAGCTGCCCGCATAATTAGCATCACAGAAGGAATATAATTCCAATGTGTCTGACTTCAGATAGAAAAGTCCTAGGTCTTGTGTGTTGTTTAAGTATCTAAGTATTCTTTTAACAACATTTAAGTGTATTTCCCTAGGGTTTACTTGAAGGCAAGCACACAAACAGGTACAAAATAGAATATTAGGCCTATTAGCAGTCAAGTATAATAATGATCCTACCATACTTCTGTATAGTTTCTGATCTACAAACTTGTTTCATCGGTTTTTAATTGAGTAGAGGCTGCCATTGGAGTGTCTTTACCCTTTACTTTGTCTATCTAAAATTTCTTCAAGATCTCCGTTGTGTAGTTTGTTTGAGATATGAAGATTCCAGAGGACAGCTGATCAATTTGAAGTTCGAGAAAGAATCGAAGTTCTCCCATTATGCTCATCTCAAACCGATCCTGCATTACCTTTGTAAATTCTTGGCATAACAGATCATTAGTAGCACCGAAAATAATATCATCAACATATATTTGTATTATTAGGAGATTATGCAATGTAAACATGTTTACATTGCATAAGATGTCTATTTATGCATGTTCTTAAGCATAAAATTGCATTGCATACTATAAATATTGCATAGCATGCATCATCTTGCATTTAGATTAGTTTGAATAAAATGGATGTTAATTGTCTCCTTTTATGTTCAGGGATAGGGTAAAATTTTTATTGGAGCCTCGGATCGAAGATCCAACTGTGCAGATGTGATCAGGGCGACGATTGGAGTTCAACAACTCTAAGATCGCCCTAATCAGACATATGTAGCATCAGATAGAAATCGGGGAATCCTAGAAGATCAAGGGCCAAGATGGTGTGAATCCGCACTTTAAACGACCAAACCGACCGCATGGATGGATTCAGGTCGACGATCGCAGCCTAACGGCACGAAAATCGACTCAATCCGACAACCGTGGCACCATCTAAGTCATCTAGAAGATGGACGGCCAAGATGGCGCCATGTGGCACCATCTTAGCTGCCCAACTGACCGCTGCAACCGCCGCGCCCTCTCTTCTTCATCACTTCTCCGCCGTTGGATGATCATCCAACAGCTGTGGATGCATGCGCCTAAATCGTAAGCGCGACACAAACGCACTGATAGCGCATTGGTCGAACGCATTCGCGAGAAGGTGAGGCGCGCGTTCGATTCCTCGCAAGCAGCTACTGAGGCGCGGGCAAGCGGGCATAAGGAGTGCTCGATCGCGATCGAGCGGCTGTGCGCGCTCAATAGATCTCACGTGCAATTAGATGCGCGGTGAAGATGCTGGATCACACCTGCGAGCGCGGGCTGAGGAGCGCTCTCAGCCGTTCGATCTCACGATTGAACGGCCGAGATTTGATGAACGTGGTAAGGCGTTGAGTGTGTGGAAGATGGGCGGGCAGTGCACGTCACCCACGATGGGGCTTTAGCGACGATTTTATCCGTCACTAAAAACCCCTTATTTAATGTTTTGAGATTTAAAAGACCAAATTGCCCTCACTCCTTGCAACTATAAAAGGAGACCCCCTCCACACGAAATTCTTATCCCTTCTTTCTCTTCTCTCCCTCTCCAAAGCTCAAGAGAAGCTTGTCCCACACCCGGGATGCTTCTCAAGAGATAAAGTCCAATTTTCGTCCTCCTTTCGGAAGTGGATCCCTCGATGATGACGGCGTGCTACCACATTCCCATTCTTCCTGCTTTGTCCTCCTTCATTCTGCTCCGTTCCCTGTCTTCCAAGCGTCGTCCCGTCCGGCTCGTCCTCCAAGCGACCATCGAGGAGGATAATTCTCTCTCCCATTCTTTTTTAATGCTTTCTAGAGTAAATTTACTGTTTTCTAGTGTAATTATTTTCTGCTTTCTAGTCGTAATGTTTATAACAATCTTTTTGATAATGAATTCCATGTTCATTCTACATCTCTTTTTGGTTTTTGTTTGTAATATTCTCTCTCTCTCATTTTCTCTCTCTCTTCTATTTAGTGTAAATAGATAGATAGTTTCTAATCAATTAATTCACTTCGCGACAAATAAATTAAACGTGTATTTTTAAATTAAATGTCCACCTCCTTGAATTCGACCTGGGATTTCTATTCCAATATAAATTTTATTTGTTGAACACGAGTTCTTTGCTTTTACACTACAACGACAGGTTTTTCAAAACCAAACACGATAGCGTAGCAACTCGTAGCGTTCAACAATTATCTTCTTTTCTTTTAGTAAATAAAGTTGGATCTATATTACCAATTTTAAATTCATTTTCATTTAGGTAGGATTTTAATCTATCGTACCAAGCTCATGGAGCTTGTTTAAGTCCATATAAAGCTTTGTTTAGTTTATAAACATAGTTTGGATATTTAATATCTTCAAAACCTGGAGGTTGTTTAACATAGACTTCCTCTTTGATGAATCTGTTCAGGAAGGCACTCTTGACGTCCATTTGAAAAAGTTTGAATTTCATATGGACGACAAAGGCTAGCAGCATCCTAATAGATTCTAGGCGAGCTATGGGAGCATATGTTTCATCAAAATGAATTCCTTCTTGATTATACCCTTGGGCCACAAGTTTAGCTTTATTTCTAACTACTTTTCTTGATTCATTAAGTTTGTTCCTAAAGACCCACTTAATCCCTATAATGGTTTAAAATTGAGGCTTTGGAACAAGTTCTCATATATTATTTCTTTTGAATTGATTCGATTCATCTTTCATTGCAGTGATCCAGTGACTATCATAAAAAGCTTCCTTGACATTTTTGGGTTCTAATTATGAAACAAATGTACTGAAAGCTAAACTATTAAAGGAAGATCTAGTTTGAACTCCTTTAGACAATTCACCTATCACCAATTCTTCTGGATGATCTTTTACATAGGAAATATCTCTAGGATGTTCATCAGAAACATTTTCTTCTAGAATGTTTGATAGGTCATCTACTACTTCATCCTCATCATTGATTACTTTAGGTTGAGCTAGGGTTTCATCAAATGATACATGCATAGCTTCTTCAACAACCGAATTCTTCTTATTAAAAATTCTATAGGCTTTACTTCTGGTTGAGTAACCTAAGAATATTCCTTCTGAACTTTTGACATCAAACTTACCAAGATTGTCCTTAGTATTGAGTATAAAACAAAGACAACCAAATATCTTGAAGTAGGAAATTCTAAGTGTCCTTCCATGATAGAGTTCAAGAGGTGTTTTGTTTAGGATAGGTCTAATCAGAGATCTATTTTGGATATAACAAGCAGTGTTTACAGCCTCTTCCCAAAAATATCAAGGTAGCTTTGACTCGCACAGCATTGTGCGAGCACACTCTTGCAAGGTTCTATTTTTCCTTTCTACTACACCATTCTACGGTGCGGCTCTAGGGAATGCGAATTCATGTTTTATCCCATATTGATCACAGAAATTGGTAAAGGATTCATTCTCAAATTCTCTGTCGTGATCACTCCTAATCTTAATTACTTCAGACCCTTTTTCTGTTTGTAGCCTTCTAACTAATTTGCTAAAAGCATTAAAGGTTGAGTCTTTACTTTTTAAGAAAGATACCCAAGTAAATCTAGAAAAGTCGTCAATTATGACTAGACAATATCTGCACCCACTTAGGCTTTTGGATTTGGTTGGTTCGAATAAGTCTAAGTGAAGTAACTCCAAAGGTTGTGAAGTGTTAACCATCCTTTTTTGTTTGAAAGGATTTTTAGTTTGCTTACCAACTTGACAAGAATCACAAACTTTGCTTCTCTTGAAGTTGATATTTGGCAGACCTTTGACAAGTTCATGTTTCGTGAGTTTGTTAATGTTTCTTATGTGAACATGACCTAGTCGTATGTGCCAAAGTATTTCTTCTTCATTAGATAAGACAAGACATTTAAGATTCTCGCATTTGTTGAAGTTAATAATGTAGATATCTTTATGCCGTTTTCCTTTGAGAAGTGCTTGTTTTGATTCTTTATCTCGTATTTTAAAATCATTTGAAGTGAAAGTGATTTTGTATCCTTTATCACATATTTGACTAACACTTACAAGGTTATGTTTTAATCCACTAACTAAGCGTACATTATCAAAAGAAGTAGAAGAGTTACCAATTTGGCCAGCACCAATAATATAGTCTTTGTGGTTGTTCCCAAATGTGACGGTGCCACCATCCTGGCAGTGAAGTTGCAGAAATAGGTCTTCCTCCCCAATCATGTGCTTTGAACATCCACTATCCATGATCCATCTCTTTTCTTCATGTTCCTGTCATTGGTTTGCGTTTGTGAGGTCCTAGTTTGGCTGTTCTATAGGGTGGCTTCAATTTTCCATTGATTTGTTGATATGTCCACTTTTTATAGTCTACTTGACCTACAAACCAGGATTGCAATAATGTTTTTGGTACCCATTTTTTTTCTGGGTTCACAGTGGTTAGATGCTGCTTGTTTAAGCAAGCTACCCTTCTTTTTATTTTGGCTAAAACTAAATGCTTCATGATCATTTTTGGGTATGTAGCCTAATCCAAATTTTGTAGTGCTTTGGGTTTGTGTTCCAAATAGTTTATGCAAGTTTCTACTTCCCTTAGTAAACTTAGCCAAATCATTCAAGAGAATCGTAGAATTTTCTTTTAATTTGTCTATATTCATCTTTAGATTATCTATGTGCGATTTTAATGAGATGAGCTCTTCAGATAACTCTTTATTTTGTTGAGAAAACATATCTTTCTGTACCTTTTCTTCCCCTAATGTTTTTACTAGATTTTTATTTTCTAGTTTTAGTGATTTAGCTATGTCATGCATCTTAAAAAATACTTCTAATAATTCATCTTGTGAAAAAGATGTTACCTCGTCTTCTAGTGTCATTAATCTTAGGAGAGCTTCTTCTTCAGAGGTTTCTTCTTCTTCTGAATTTGAGTTTGATTCATCCAAGGTTGCTGTGAATGCCTTTTTCTTTCCTTCTCTTCTGGGAAACTTCTTTTCTAACTCCTTTTTGAGAACTGGACAATCCTTCTTGATGTGTCCCTTTCTCTTGCAGTTATAGCAGATAATTACGTCAGCCTTAGCTTCTTTCTTCTTTCTCTAGCTTCTTTTGTTCTTGAGAAACTTTTTGAATTTTCTTGATAGGAGAGTTATATCTTCCTCTTCGTCTTCACTCGAGGAATCTTCTGTTTGTTGAGTGGCTTTAAGAGCCACAGTTTTCTTCTTGATTCCTTCACCTTTATGCTCCTTCATGTGTTGGAGTTGAACTTTGTAGGCCATGAGACTTCCGATAGGATCGCTGATGAGAACCTCATTATGAACCCTAACTGGCACATTTTAATCTAATAAACTAAGCAAAAGTTCCTACATAACCTGAGAGAAGGCCTGATTCAAGGAATTGTTAATCTGAGAATAAAACATGACACAAGGGGTAAAACTATAATTTTACCATTGTAGTGCGCAAACGAAATTTCTAAGGGTCTAGACATAGGTCAATTGGACTTAATAAGAGAAAAAGTGGGATGGTTCAGCCAAAAAAGGGTTATTGTGAGATTTAAGAATTAAATGATATCCTATAACCCTAGAACAAACTCACTTGAATTCACAAGGTTTCAGGCAGGATAAAAATCAACTAAACCTTCTAAAATTCATGGAAAAATATCTCCTAGGGTTTAGAACCTCCAATTTGGCCTTTGGAACCTGCTTTGACCTAGATTGGGGTCCAAGCTCAATATTTGACCTAATTTGGGTTTTATGCAAAATATCCAGTCAAACGAGGTCAAACCTAAAATCAAACTTCATCATTGGATTCCTTAGGTCCAAATTAGGTTTGTACCAAACTTTGGACTTAAGGGAAGGCCATTTTGACCTACTTTGCAAAATAGTCCACCCAATTACATTTTGGCCCCTAACTTTTAAAAACCCTTGCGAAAACCCCCTCAGCTTTCTCGTCACTTTCTTCATTCAGGTCCCTCTGCCATTGCAGTAGGGACTCATACCGCTGGCGACGTTGCGAGGCGATTTTCTCATTGTTTGCCTGGGGAGCTGCTCCCAGATTTGAAAGGGGAGCTCTTTGCGAAACCCCCTACCGCATGAGCAACTCACCATACCCCGAATCTCCCCATACCTCTCGTGTGAATGCTCGAGAGGTATGGGTATTCCCTCCGGCCATGCCTCCGGCGATGACTTCTGACCTCCTCCTTGCGAATAACCTCCTGCCTGTGCCTATTTAAGCGAGCCCAGATCATTCCGCACCTCCCAAGCTTGATTTGGCTGCAAACTCCCTCAGACTTCATCTCCCCTCTCTCCGGCCAAGTAGCCCGCAAGCTCCGGCGATTTCCCTCCTCCCTCTCGTCGCTCTGCTGCCATGCCAGCAGCAGGGTTCACTTTGTCTCGCAGCACCAGCGCACGCCTTCCTGTCCTCCTCATCGCCGTTATCTCCCCCTTAGGGTCGTCTTCTCCGACGATGACACAAATGCGCCGTCCATCTCCTCTGCCTCCCCTTCGCTCCAAGTACTCCATATAAGCTCCTCGTCTTCCACTCTTTCTTTTCCCTCATTCTATTTCACAAAACATCCCTCGACAGCCACTGTCCGCCCGCATCTTCCCTATCTCTAGCCACCCTCCAGTGAGACGCATCCGTCACTCCACACCTCCTCACGTCTCGCCACCAACCTCACAAGCACCGGCACAGTCCACTGAACATCTTCCACCCATCCACAAGTCGCCACACGCACTCCACGCTTCCCCCGACCTAACCCATAAATCCAGCCACAGAGCAACCTAAGCACACATGCCTAGGCCGCCCTGCGACCTACCACCTATCTCCTCACCTTCGCCGTGACACGGTGAAGGTCCTCCTGTGGTCTGATAAAGCCTCAAGGCTCCTTTTGTGTCGTGCAGGGTCGAGCTCCCATCCGCCATTAGCGACGACTCGAGCTCGATTGTTCTCCAGCTCCAGGCCACAATCGTCAGGTCCCAGGCTTCCAGACTGCACGGATTGAGGGCGAGAGTGAGTCCAACCTGGTAGCAAGTGCCGCGAGACCTGCAGCTATGCCAATTGTGAAGTCGCTCTCCTGCAGGTGTCAGTAGAGGCAGGTGGGACTTTTAGTCCCACCTCGGTAAGTCGTAACCTTTTTGAGCGGTTTAAGTGGATTTTGTGTTCCCTGCCATTTGCCTCGAATTCACTGGGGTGAGGTCCCTCGCCTCACCTATCACACCTCATTCGTGACATATATAACCCGCAGACTTGGCACCCAGATCCGATTAACCTCTTCGTGCACTCCTCGCACACCACACCCATGCCGGTGCACCTGCACTCGGGCACGCGACTGACCCGATAACCCGACTCTGGGAGAGCGTACTGAAGAGAGATACACAGAGAGAGAGAGATGCACGGGGAGGGTAAGGGAATAGGTTTTGTTGCGTGGTGCTTGTGCAGGAAGAGGATGCTAAAGGCGGAAGAAGCACAGCAAGAGAAGGAAGCAAGACTTAGCCGTTGCAAAAGCAGGAAAAGAAGAAGAAAAACGCACTGTAGCAGAGGTGCGGCTGACCAAGAGAAGAAGAAGAAGAAGAAGAGAGAGGTCAAGGGGCAGACAAAGAGGAGAAGCGAGAAAGCAAAGGAAGAAGAGGAAGAAAAAGAAGAAGGAAACTAAAGAAAAGACAAGACCAGGACTTAGCTGCAGAAAGAGAATCGAGAAGAGAGGAAGCAAAAGAAGAAACAAGGAAGAAGGAGCAGGAGTGACTAAGGAAGAAAAAGCTAAAGATGCAGCTAAAGCCTAAGGTAAAAAAGAAAACAGAAAAGGCCTTGCACAGAAGAAGAAGAGAAAGAGAAGCAGCAGAGAAGAAGTAAAGAAGAAGCCAAGAGGAAGAAGAACCAGCAGAAGAAACACTGTAGCAACTGGAGTTTAAGTTGTCTGACCCTGGAGTCAGACGTCTGAAGAGAGAAAGAGGCAGAAGCAGAAGAAAAGAAGAACAAATTTTCCTTTCTTTGTTTTTGTAAAACAATATATATCTATATTGCAAATTGTGATTTTGTACGCTTCTAAAATCAAGTATTGCTCCCTGAGTTCGACCTCGGAATATTTTCAAATTTCGAGTAATAAATAAATTAAATTGATGATAAAAACGACAACATCAATCGCGTAGTTTTAGGGTAGACAGATCTTTCGACTCCTGGATGGCGGTAGTCTTGGTTTCCCAATCACTGGTGACTGATCGAAGAATCTTTCTCACCAAAGCTTCATTCTTGATCTTCTGATCTAGATTTCTTAAGAAGTTTATGATGTACATGAATCTTGTGAACATCTCCTTAATTGATTCTGCCTTCATCTTGAAAAGCTCAATTTTGTGTTGGTAAATTTACCCTAGTTTCTTTTACCTTGGATGTCCCCTTGTGGGTGGCTTCGAGGATGCTCCAGATCTCGTAGGGTGTCTTGCAAGCAGAAACGCAGTTAAATTCTACACTTGAAAGCCCATAGAAGATTGCATTCATGGCTTTAGCGTTGTGTATTGTCATCTTCTTTTGATCTAGTGTCATTGCTACTCCTTCCTCTATTTTGGGACGTGTGTATTTGGAGGCAATGACATCCTACACCTCGAAATCCATAGATTCTAGGAAGACCTACATCCTAGTCTTCCAATATCCATAGTTTGTTCCGTCAAAAAGAGGCGGTCGAACGATAGATTGCCCCTCAACATATGTGTCAACAGAAGACTTTGACATCTTCTGGACAACGAGGCTCTGATACCAAATGTAAATTACGCCTGTGGATCAAACGAATACTAGAGGGGAGGGGTGAATAGTATCACTTCTTTGATATAGACACATCTACTTAGGTTAAGATGCCTATTCATACATGTTCCTAGGCTTAGATTTGCATTTTATGTTATAAATATTGCATAACATGCATCATTTTACATTTAGAGTAGTTGTATATATTTTAGGTTAATTAGGTTCCTTTTATGGTCAAGAGAAAAGAATACTTATTTTAGGGCCTTGGATGGATGATCAGACCGTACGGATTTTATTAAGACGACGATCGGAGTCTAACGCCTCTGAAATTGTCTAGATGGGAGAACTGTAGCATCGTACGAAGTCCGAGGAAGATTAATGGCCAGGGGGCAATGCAACACCCATACGGGTTTCGGATGGAGAATCCGACCGTACGGATGGATCCGAAGCGACGATCGCAGTCTAGCAACGTGAGAATCATCTCAATCTGAGCACCATGGCATGCTCTACAAAAGAAAGAAGAATAGACAGCCCAGGTGGCGCCCCGTGACGCCATCCAGGCCACCAAACATCGGCTAGCAGCAGCACATGCACACAGTGCATAGCGCAGCCACGAGCAGCAGCAGCACAACGCATGCCAGTGTGCGCGCGCAAGGCATGCGGAGTACGAGCGCATGAAGCGCGCAGCGCACAATGCACGCGCCAGCAGGGCAGGCGCAAATCTTTAGCGACTGGCACCTTTAGTGACACTTGCAACTGTCACTAATGGTTTGCGTGTGGTAGCAAGAGGATTTGAAGGGTGGATCTTCAGTGACAGCTACAGCGACGTTTATGGACGTTGGTAATGACCCAGATGCAAATTTGTTCCTCCTCCTCCACTATAAAAGGACCTACCCACCACCATTCCAAACCATCTCTTCCTTTCTTCCTCTCACCACCTCCAAGGCTCTAGAGAGAGCCTATCCCAAGCCCGGGATGCTCTTCTAGAGTAGAAAACCAAATATTTTCCCGCCTCTCATCCCCATTCGTGGAGCATCTCGTAGTCGTCCTCTCACCGCCCTTCGGGAAGAAGATCCTCACCGCAATGCCGTCTGCCCCATCCTCCGTCCTCCGGCTCCGTCCTCCTTCATCTCGCTCCTCACCACCTTCCTCCAGGCGACATCAGAGCGAGTCGTCCTCCGAGCAACTGTCGAGGGGGATTTCTCTCACCTCATTCTATCTTTTTACGCTTTCGTAGTGTAGATTTTCTGCTTTCATAGTGTAACAAACAATTCTTCATGAATAGATGATTGTTTCTCTCTCTCTCTCTCTTTCTCCCTCTCTCTTATTTTTGCAAGTAGATAAAGTTTTCATCAACCAAATCTCTTGCTTGCTAAAAGTACAAAAATGAAATAAACAAATAAAAAGAGAAACACGGATTTTTATAAAACCAAACGTTCGCCTTCCCGTGTTCAACCCGGGACTCACTTTTCGAGTTTCGGTATAAATTTTATTTGACCACGCATTTTGCAACTACGATGACGGGTTACTTGTAACCCTGATTTCAAACACGTAAAACACATGCAATTAGTCTTGAAACAATAAAAAAAATAAATTGACAACAACGATCAAGCACAAATAACACTTGGATTTAGAGTGGAAACCCAAATCGAGTGAAAATTATTACCTAAGCCTCTCGACTTGGGATTTTTCTGACTAGTCAAACTAGTCAATCCATTGTAGTACCACTTGAACGAGGGTGGCACAACCTCTTTACAATCACTTCTCTTTTTGACCTGAAGAGAAGAATAACAACAACAACACGGATCTTTCCAACACCTTGGAATCCGTTAATCAAAGACAACAAAGTTGAATAACAAAATAGAAATATCTATGGAACTTCAATAAAAGACTAAATCATAATTTTGGCAGAGGTTTGAAATGACGTGCTTTTGAAAGATGTGAATAATGAAAAGTAGAACACTTTTGAAAGAAGCATGAGATGCTTTGATTTTTAGAGTGTATTTCTATTGAAAGTTGTAAATTGGAAGAGCTGCGTACGACCTCTATTTATACAAAAAAATCGACTTGAAAAGGAAGTGATATTGATCAATCAATTAAGGTATTTTGGTCGATTAAAAAGATATTTGGTCGGTCAATTAAATTGTTTGATCGATCATAGGTTGGTCAATGAATTAGCTTGGTCAATCGATCAATAGACTTTTAATCAACTTCCTAAAAAGGATTGGTTTGATCGATTAGCAAACTTGGTTGGTCGATCAACATGTTTTGGTTGATCAGAAAGAAATGTTGGTTGGTCAAAAATCCTAAAATTTGATTTTCAAAGAAGCGCGAAAAACTGTTTGATTGCTTTATTTTTGAGGTTCCTTACAATGATATCCTAGACTCAAATAAAAAGGAAAATGACACACATCCGCAACCATCTGAACTTGATTCAAAAGAGTAGCTTTAATCTAGGATGGTCTTGAAATATTAGTATAACAATAAATATAATTTTGGTGCACCAAAATAGAGGTGCTTACAAGATTAGGTCGTTGATTTGATCAGAGAAGCTTTTATATGGAAAGCCAACTCTTAACCTAAGTTGGTCAGACCTGAGTCCAATCCGAGAGTTAAAGACTTGAATCTCTGATTGAGTGGATTATTTGAGTTCCTGAATCAAGTATGAATCATTTTAAATTGATTTGATCAGATTTTATTGAGATTTAAGGAGGATTTAACCTTCTGTGTTGTTTGGGTTCCAAAAGGAACCCAACACTATTTTTAGAGCCTCTGATGAGTTTCAAGTTCAATTTTTGACCATATCGATTCTTCTTGGCTTCTTAACTTGATTCAGATCAATTCCCGATAGTTTGATCTTTCTGTTGAGCTAATTTGAGCTTAAATCTAAGTTCTGAGTTATCAGTCCGATGCTTTGAAGCTTATAGAGCTTTTGAAGTCTTTCCCAAGCTCAAAGTCTCTCTCAATCAGTGTGGAATACTCAATTGAAGCATTCCAAATCCCTCATTTGAGAGGTATTGCCTCTTTGCAGGTCAAAAGACCTGAGTTCACCTTCTGAGTTCACATTCCGAACATGGAGGAACAACCATGTTTCTCCTCCAAATTCTTGGACCAATCATGGTCCAATCATTAAATTGATGATCAAATTAGATAGCTGATGCTAACAGCTTTCGATCGAGCCCTTGGTTGCTCGATTTGGTTCAGTGAATTAATCAAAATCGATCTTCGAAGATTGATCTGGCGTAACTGCAGCGAAGGAGGGAGCAGCTAGAATTATTCCTACATCGGGAATGAAAGGAGTGACGCCTTGGTATAATATGAAAATGTGAACCCTGCACTTCAGTGGTCAAGCGCTGGTGTGCACCTAATCCATATGACCATTCTGATCTGTTCTGGACGCATGCCGTGCACGTGCATGTGTGCATGCGCAGGTGTGTGCCTGTATGCGTGGGCTTGGGTGGGCGAGCGAACATGTGGGCTTGTGATGGGCCTGAGACTGTGCATTGAGAAAAATTGATATAAATCCACCTAATCTAAACTAGGTTGGGCCTCGAGTAGGGTCTAGTCCCACCCCTACAGGGTGCTACGTACCCCCAAAAGAGGCTTGACCACCCATTAACAAATTTTTTTTAAAGTTAAAAATGGATTTGAGAGAAATTAGTTAAGTGTGGAGCCTCAAGTGCATAGAGAAGAGATGTTAAAAAAAGGGTGAGAGAAGAAACAAAGTAAAGGAAGAAGTTGAAGAAGAAGCTAAGGAAATATTAATCAGAAGTCTAATTTTTACTTTTAAGTCGTCTAATATTCTTAATAGACATCTGATTGAAGGTTGGGAGTGATAAACGCCAGTTTATCATCATTCGTATGCATTAAAACAAACCTAGCTCTTAGGATTTTACTCCACAAATGGATTTTTGGGCTGCATTTAGGCATTAATTAGGTTAGGCATGCATTGCATTTTTTATTGTCCTTTTAATGTGTTTTTGTGAGTGTTAGGGATAAACAGATTAATAGATCCCTAGAACCCTAGCACTCAGGAAGGCAACAGGTGAAGGAAAAGCTCAAACTAGCTGCAACTCAGCTTGATCCAGCTCACTATAGCTGGAATCCAGCTCACTTGGATTAGGGTCAGCACATCCTAACTCCATTCAGCTCATCTCAGCTGAATGGTAGCTCAAGAGAGCTCATCTTAGCTCACCCTAACTCAAGTCAACTCTAATCCAGCTCAACTTAGCTGAGTCTAGCTCATCTCAGCTCCCATTAGTCCACAGGGAGCTCTAGTTAGCTCAACTAGGTTGACTGGAGTTCACCCCAGCTCAGGTCCAGCTGCATTCAGCTCCACTCAACTCCAGCCAGCTGAAGATGAATTCATTCCAACTCAGGAAGCTCAAGTCCAGCTCCCGGGGACTCAGCTTGGCTCAACTTAGTTGAGCTAAGCTACCTTAGCTGCCTCAACCGGCTCAGTCCTCCCCGAGAGCTCCAGACCCAGCTCACCTCAGCTCAATTTAGCAAAAGCCAGCTCACTTTAGCTTGGCTTAGCAGCTAGCAAAGAACTAGCAAGCTAAGCCAGCCATAGTAGCTCCATGCTAACCTCTTTAGCTGCTGCCAGCTCCAATTCAACTCTAGATGTCTTCTGCCCAGCTCCTCTCCAGAAACCCTAGCTCTTATTGCTTCCTCCTCTACTCCACTACTAGCTAAGCTAGCTTAGCTTAGCTTAGCTTAGCTATGCTCCAGCTCCCTTGGAATTTACCACCTTAAAACCCCACCTAACTAGCTCCACCAATTAACCCTAACCCTAAGTCCACTTTAGCTACCTAGTCAACCCTACTCTTGGCGCCAACTAACCCTAGCCCTAGGATCATTCTAACCACCCATAACCACCACCAAACTCCATCCTAGCCCTCCAACTATTCACGCCAACTACCCCCCTCTCCACCTCTATATAAACCTACCATATCACCACATAAAAATCATCCTCCATTAGTGTATTATTCTACCTATACCCACCTACACCTACGGCCAAGAAGAAGGAGTAGAGAAGAAGATTAAGGGGGCACATCACCAGCCCCTTTGGTGCCTTCTTCTCCCCACTCTCTTCAACTTGGGCCACACCAAGGAGGAGGGCTATTCCACTTCAATGAGGACGGCCAGGCAAAGGAGAAGGACCTAGGGTGGACGTCCACCCTTGGAGGAGGAGAATTAAAGGTGGTAGCTTCCACCTTGGAGGACACCATCTTGGCGGAGCTATAGAAGGAAGGAGCTGAAGACCTTCTTTTCAAGCCTGGGAGCTACCAGGCTTGGAGCAAGAAGAGCTTCATCCTCTTCATCACCATCATCATCTAAAGGATTTGTCTTTATTTTGTTTTTCAATTTTTTTGTAGAAGCATTCATCTACTAGTAGACAATTTCCTTTAATATAAAAAAAAGAAGTTGCCTTGATTTCTTGTTGCACTCTTTTTATTGCATTACTTTTCTTTATCTTTAGTGTAGTTTCACTCCTCCTTTCTAATTAACCTAAGCCTCAATGCACCTAGGTTGAGCTGAGAAAGAGGATAACTTTTGTCACTTAGATTAGCATAGTAGGTGTAGTAATTTTTCCCATCATAGATTAGCATAGTAGGTGTAGTAATTTTTCCCACCAACAACTTCTCATGCCTTACTTTCAAAAACCCATAAAAAGTATATATTTAAAAGACCAAAAAGAAAGGTGCTTTCCGTGTTTTCAAGCAAGGGATTTTGATTTGCAACTTGCCTTTTTGGATGACCCTAGATACTTACCTATCTAGGAATATAAATTTAAAAGCGTATACGGTTTCGTGTGTTATAACAACTTTAAAAACCCTAATTACAAATCACGCAATTTTTCGCATCAGGGAGCTGTGAAGAAGAGTTGAGCTTTATAATGACATAAAAGGCATCTTTATTCGTTGTAATTTACTTTTATGCCTTGTAATCTTGAGAAAATTGTAATAAGCATTCCTCTACTTTGGTATTCATTGTAAATCTTTCATGTACATTTCTTTTCTATAATGGAATAGTTGCATACTTTAATTGTCTACTCTTTTATGCAAATATTCATGTGCTTAACATATATTATAATTATTGTAGTAATTAGTTAGTCATTAATTTAACTAATAAAAATGGTGAATTAGAATTACAATTATGCCTCCCAGTAAACGATCTGTACTCAACCAGTTAAAAAGAACTAAAACTAAAATGTTAGGTTAATTTGACCCTATATTACCTAAATGACAACGATTCAAGTTAACCTAAGTCATTTCTTATGCGATTAATTAATACTTTTAACCTTAATTAACTGTGCTGAGAAATTACACATCACATGGCAATTCTCAGAACCCTGGCTTTCAACACTTCGGGATAGTGCCGCCCATGGTGTTCTATAGCTAAATTTAGGCCCTCACAATCGACATTTCAGGATAATCCTGCCTATGGCACCTGAACCAGCACAAAGTGCTTACTTGCCTCCAGTAGGATATTTAGATATCTTAGAAGACAAGCACCAAGGAAATGATATATTAATACGCATCTTCGAGGGGAATATTCCTTCTTTTCGCACTGGGAACTCATCCATTCAACTTGTGTTTTCGAGCCGCTCCTAAGCTAGATTTTCAGGATGATTTTCTCAAAACAGAACACTTTTAGCATGATTTCTTTATTAAGCGCACTAAACCAGACTAGTGTGTGAATTTTGGGTGCTTAGGTTACCAAGTCCCGCAGACCAAAGAGCAGGCAACAGGGCTGAACACTCCCTAAGCCTTAGACTTAATACATTAGCCTCGCACTTTCCTTAACCTCTTGAGGACTAATTCGAATCTTAACGAATACGTGAGTGTTTAAGCCCCTAGAACAAGCCCAAGAGACCTAAGGTCGATACTCGTCACTAATTTCCTAAGTTTTAGCCTTCCAGGTCTTAGTTCATCATCCAATCCAACCTAAAAGTTAGATAAATTTCATACTCAATTATAAAGGACTATCTCATTTCTTTCTTTTGAGTGCTCCTTTTTCTTTTCTTTTCTTTTTTCCTCCTTAATTATTTTCAATTCAGCTCAAATTGACTTCTCCTCTTATCCTTTCTCTATTTTTTTTTTATGAAAGACCTCCATGAATTGATTCTCACAGTATTTTTGCACTTTAATATCCCTCCATGCCTAATATTTGTAATGTCCTCATTGTAAATTAGGTGGGTTCGAGTTCGATTCAGATCGTTCATTAGAACAGGTAAGTGGTGAACGAGTCGGAATGACTATTGCAGATGATTTCTAGCTCTAATACAAGTATCAAAGTTGGAGTTGGCTATTCTAACAGACGAACCCTAAAGTGCAATATGATTTCAGTGAAAAGGTAGGTCAGAAGGGTCCTGCATTTTTCAAAAATGATGGGTTGCCTCCCGTTAAACGCTAAGTTTAACACCATCAGGTGGGTGCAATGAAGCTTAGGGAGAATGGAGATCAAAAGATACTTCAGCTAGATTCGAGTCGGTGAGTTCGAAAAGCGATTTGAGTCTCTGACCATTTATGACAAAAGGTTCTAAGTCGTGCCTGAGTTTGCTGATTATGACGGCTCCATTTCCAAACACTTCTTTCACGAGGAATGGTCCAATCCATTTCAATCTGAGTTTTCCTGGGAAGAGCTTGAGTTTGGCATCAAAGAGTAATTCTTTTTTACCAGGATGAAAAGTTTTTCATGAAATGTGCTTATCATGGAAGGCTTTGACCCACTCTTTGTAGATTCGCAAGTTCTCGTATGCGTCATTGCATAGTTCCTCGATCTCGCTCATCTGCAACCGATGGTGGATTCCAACCTCCATGAGATCCAGATTACACTTCTGTACTACCCAGTCGGCTTTGCACTCCATTTCTACGGGGAGGTGACATGCCTTCCCGTACACAAGTCTAAAAGGAGACATTCCTAACTAGGTCTTATGGGCGATCCTATAGGCCCACAAGGCTTCTGGAAGGCATGTTGACCAGTCTTTCCTGTCAGGACGAACAGTGACCTTAAGGATCTTCTTGATCTCCCTATTGGATAGCTCAGCCAATCCATTAGTCTGGGGCTGATAAGGAGTCGAGATATGATGCGACACTCTGTACTTTTTCATTAGGAACTGGAAGTGCATGTTCGCAAAGTGGGTCCCTCCATCGGAGATGATAGCTTGTGGGACACCGAACCGAGAAAAGATGTGCTGATGAATAAATTTAATTACGACTTTATGATCATTGGTTCAAGTCGGGATGGCTTCGATCCATTTGGACACGTAGTCCACAACTAGGGGAATGTACTTGAAACTGTTGGAATTTGGGAAGGGACCCATGAAGTCAATCCCCTAGATGTCGAAGATCTCACACACGAGAATTGACTGGAAAGGCATCATGTCGCGGTGGCTCATGTTGCCTAAGGTTTGACGAGTGCATGCCTTATAATAATTGTATGCATCCTTGAAAATCGTGGACCAATAGAAGCTGCATTGGAGGATTTTTTCTGCGATTTTGTGTCCAGAGAAGTGACCACCGCAAGCTTGGTCATGGTAGAAGGACAAAATGTCATTGATCTCCGACTCCAGGACACATCTTCTAATGATTTGATCAGCACCAATGTTGAATAGGTATGGAGCTTCCCAGACAAAGTATTTGGCATCTAAAATCAATTTGTCTTTCTTGGCCTTTGGCCAATCAGACGGAATCTGGTGTGATGTCAAATAGTTCACCATATCAACATACCAAGGAAGTTCCGTACCAACTGTTAGGAAGTGCTCATCCGGAAAATGCTTCGTGATAGTTCCGGAAGGGTCAATGATCGAAGAAGGAAGGCGGGACAAATGATCAGCTACCACATTTTTCTTTCTTGCCTTGTTGTGAATTTCAAGATCGAATTCTTGCAACAACAAGATCTAGTGGATTAATCTAGGCTTCGCATCCTTCTTCCTAAGCAAGTGCCTCACTGCAATGTGATCCAAGTAAATGATGACGTGGGAGCCCAGGAGGTATGATCTGAATTTCTCCAGACCAAATACTATGGCCAGCAGTTCTTTCTCCGTAATCGTATAATTACGCTAATCCTCATCCAATGTCTTGCTGGCTTAATATATGACCACCAGTTTTCTGTAGATTTTCTGACCTAGCACTGCTCCTACTACGTAGTCAAACGCATCGCACAAGATCTCGAAGGGTTGAGACTAGTCAAGAGATTGCACGATTAGTGCTTGGGTGACTCGGTCATGCAGGATCTCAAATGCATGAACGCACTCACTCGATATCTCAAATGGCGTGTCCTTTGAAAGGAGATTCGTCAAGGGGCGCGCGATCCTAGAAAAATTAGGTATGAATCGACTGTAAAATCCGACGTGCCCCGGGAACGATATGATGTCTTGGACCGAGTTAGGTATAGGTAGTTTGGAAATCAGATTCACCTTAGCCTGGTCAACCTGGATACCTCTCTCAGAGATGAGGTGTCCAAGTACAATGCCCTCAAGAACCATGAAGTGGCTCTTTTCCTAGGAGAGAGCCAGGTTCACTTCGATGCATCTTTTAAGGATTTGAACCAAATGCAGGAGACAATTATCAAACAATTCACCGAATATCAAGAAGTCATCCATGAAGACCTCAAGGTAATTACCTACCATATCTGAGAATATGGCTAGCATGCACCGCTGAAATGTGGTAGGTGCGTTGTATAGTCCAAATGGCATTCTACGGATTGCATACATACCGTAGGGGCAGGTAAAGGTAGTCTTTTCCTGATCTTCGAGATGAATTGCCACTTGATTATATCCGGAGTATCCATCCAGGAAACAGAAAAATTGATTTCTCGCTAGTTTCTCGAGAATTTGATCAATGAACGGGAGCAAGATATGATCTTTCTTCGTGGAGGTGTTCAATCTTCGATAGTCTATGCAAACTCTCCATGAATTCGCAATATGAGTCAGGATGGTCTCTCCATATTCGGTCGTAATCACGGTGAGCCTTGCCTTCTTAGGCACAACTTGGATTGGGCTCACCCAGCGACTGTTAGAGATCAGGTAAATGATACCAGTGTATAATCACTTAATGATCTCTTTCTTCACGACTTCTTGAAGATTCGGATTGAGTCGTCTCTGCATTTCTCGAGATTGTTGTGAGCCCTCTTAAGTGTAGATATGGTGTGTGCAATATGAGGGACTTATCCCAGTCAGATCATCGAGAGTCCAGCCATTGGCTTCTCGATGTTGTTGGAGAATAGAAATCAGCTTAGTTTCTTGGTCAGATGTGAGTCAGGAATTGATGATCATAGGATACGTTTGATTAGAACACAAGAAGACATTTTAGATGATTTGAGAGGGGCTTCAATTCCAGTATCGAGTTATCAGCAGCGGGTGGAGGTTCGAGATGGGCCTCAAAAGATAAGGTGGAAGCCATGGGTGAATCTGGATCAGCTCTGGGCTCCTATATCTGTGGGTCAAGACTTCTTAAGGTTTAGGATTGGGGATAATATGGTTTTTCTCTGTAATCGGGTGCTCATCCACAAAACTGATGTTGCACATTTCTTCGATTGCCCCATAGTTTATTCCTTTCTAGGCCTTAAAAATATCAATCCTCAGAGTTTTGTTCCTAAATTTCAACTTGATCTGACCCTCTTCATAGTTGATATTTGCCTTAGCTGTGGCTAGGAATGGTCTCCCTAAGATGATCAGTGTGTTCCTCAGATTTTCAGGAGTATCCATATCTAATACAAAGAAGTCCATCGAGAAATAGAAATCTCATATCTGAACTAGAACATCCTTGAGAACTCCTCTGAGTGACTTGATTGATCTGTCTGTTAACTGCAAGGTCACTTCATTGGTTCGAGCTCAGTTTCCTCGAAATGATCTAATAGGGATGTAGGGGTTAGGTTTATGGAGGCTCCTGAATCCAACAAGACTCGATCGAATTCTAAGTCACTAATTTTACAAGAGATCAAAGGGATGCCAGGATCTTTTACATTCTGTAGGAGTTTGCTCAGGATGATCGAGCTGACTTGCTTAGACAATATGATTGGACTCCCATCTTTGGTTCGAAGCCTACGCTTTGAAGTACATAAATCCTTCAGAAATCTCACGTAGGCTGGTACATGGTGGATTGCATCCATAAAGGGGATGTTTATCTGGACTTGCTGAAAGAGCTTGACCAGATCTTCCTCAAGTGCCACAGGCTTGGGTTTCCTCTTTCCTTTGGTCAAGGTCTTAGGAAATGGAACCTCCATAGGTTTCTCTAGGATTGGTTCAGGCTCTGGATCTAGGATAGGGGTGTCCTTGATAACCATCCTATGGCTAGGCTCTGAACTACCAGGCTTAGAGTGGCTAGGATAAGGTGGATCCTGAGTTGATTTACCACCACTAGTGGTAATAGAATTAAGGCTTGCCTAGTTTTGGTTCAATGTCGGCAAAATAGGTGATTGCTGCTGATATCCCGAATACGATGTCGAAGCCTCCATCCCGTTGGGTGATGGAGTAGAATGGGCCTGATAAAAGTAGTGAGCTTGGCCTTGATTTGGGCTCATAACGCGCTTCTAGTTTGGCACGTTATTCGAATACAACAGAGGTTGAGATGGAAGTGCACCAGGCTGGTGAGACTCAACCATCTGTGCGAGCTGATTTTGAACTTCTGTGATCTCGTCTTTGTGTTATTTTTGCATAGTCGCATTGGTCTTTTGGATGTCAGCTAGGATTTGTAGAATCAGAGTCATGTGATCTTCCTTTCACGGCTTGGATTGGTAATTTGGGTTGGGCTTAGGCTGAGTGGGCTGATATAGGCGTGGAGCCTATGGTCGGGGTTCGAATTAAGGTCTGGTGTTTTAGTTATTCCCGACCATGCAAAGTTGGTATGATTGGGCCATCTAGGGTTGTAGGTATTGGAGAGTGGATCATTCTGATGGCGTGGAGATCCTCGCAGGTCTGAGGAACTCCAGAAAAGTCAGAATATGAGAATTCAAAGTTCCCCCAACTAGAGTAGGTGGGTCCGGAGTTTCCTTCGAACCTGGGATCAGACGGGGGTGGATATGGGTCCATCCTCTAGTGCGAGTGGTGGTAAATGTTATGCATAGCCTCCATGCTCAAGGGCAGTTGCGCATACATGTTCTGCTGTGCGGTGGTGGTTCTCTGTAGATGTCGAGCCAATTCATCCACCTTCTCCTCAATGATCGAGACCTTATCCAAGCGACTGGCCACCAACCCCATATCGATGGATGTGGATAGGCCTTGAGTCTTGTGTGCCCCTCACATGTTTGTCAATGCACGGGTGGTCGTCCAGTCGAACATGCCCATATATTCATTGTTTATGGAGTTCTCGCACATGTTCTCAAGAATCTCTCAAACTGTGCCTTCATGTTAACCCATGATGTTCCTACCACAGGTTGTATTGACAAAGAGCTTAATATCCTCACAGAGTCCATGGTAAAAAGAGTGGACTTGTTCCCACTTAGGAACTCCGTGATGGGGCAATTTCCGCATGAGATCTAAAAAGCGATCCCATGCCTCATGAAGTGGTTCTCCCACATTCTGCGAGAAGTATGTGATCTGGTGCCTCAAAGCATTTGTCCAACCAACTGGGAAAAATTTATGTAGAAATTCAGTTTGGAGTTCTCCCCATGTGTTGATCGGACGGGTCAAAGTTTGATACTAGTCGACAGCTTTTTCCATGAGAGAGAAGGAGAACATCTTCATGAGTATGATATCTCGATTTTGAACAGCAGGCCCAAAGGTCTGGGCCAGATGTTTCAGCTACTTGATGTGTTGGAAGGGATCTTTGGAGTTCAAACCGCGAAATTTGGGAATAGCCTGGATCATATTTGGCTTGAGTTCAGCATTAGGCCCTCTAGCCGAGATTTGTACCCTAGGTTAGATCTCCATCGCAGTGGAATTGTAGAGATCTCGCATCTGAGGACGTTACGGCAGATGCATGGATGCCTGGAATAGATCATTGAGGCGCTATAGCTAATTGTGGACATTGAGTTCTTCTTCTTAGTTCTCCATGGATGTAGATGAAGGAGATCTGGGCTCAGAAGCAGATGAGTCGAGAATGGATTGCTAATGGAGGCCTCAAGGGTGGTCTTAGGGACTTCCTTCTGAACATGCACTAAAGAGCCAAATGAGGGACAAAATGTGTGATGGACCCAATCGAGGCACCCAAAAAATCTTTGGATGACTAAGGAAGTTCCAAGTGGATGATATCTCTAAATCAGAAAATCACTTACCCAAGAATTACTTAGGTAGCTAGGAAGGGAGAGTCCCACAAAGACTCCTATATGGTAGAGCGTCCCCACTGGCTACAGGATTTCCCCCACCCAACCTTCCTTATAACTGAGAATCCAAGTAGATCGGAATGAGCAAGCTTGACCCTTAAGTCTACCAATTTTATTTTTGAATATGTACCTTGAATTTCACTTGAACTTTAGAATTGATTGTGATTTGTGACATAATTTGGAGATTGGTTAACCCACAAGGGAGGTCAACTTCACCTAACCTTCCCTAAAGTTTAGGATGAGTTGGGTAAAGAACCCAAAATCACCCTAAGTGGTTTGCATACATGTCATTAAGTCTCAAATTTTAGTAATTCAAGTGATTGTTAGAGCCTTCTTTTAGGGTTTGCTTGATTATGTCAATTCAACTAGGGCTTAGGTAACACACGATGCGGGAAATCAATTCCCTTTTAAATCAGGCAAGTGTGTTTTCCTGAAATCCTAATATGGAAACCCTAATTTGGCTATGTTTTCCAAGTCTAATTCTTTCCAAATTTGCACGTTGGGCACAATCAAGAAAGTTAATAGCCCTAGGCACCTTAAGTCCCTAGTAGGTGCAGATATCTGGATGGGGATTTCAAATCAAATCAACCAAATCAGGCAACTCAGGTGATTAATTCTATGAAATAATGCGAGGTGATCCTAATTGACTCTTCTTTTTAAACCTTTCCAGAAATGAGGGGCTTAAGAAGAAGGGAACGAAGTTACCTGCCCCTGGAGTGGTTGTTGCACGGCTGATCTTGTCCTGTTTACCTCAAAAAAATCGCAGCCAATCAGAGAAATCAAGTTATTATTAAATCAGGATTGTAATCAGTGAATGAAACTGCACACTACTCTCCGGCAACAACGCCAAAATGTTAATCACGAAAATCATCTTTTAGAAATACGCATCGTAGTATTGAACAAGAATCATGACAACACTTAAATTTATAAAATTTGAAAACACAAGTGAGTCCAAGGTCGTTCGCAGGGAGCAAATTGGCAATTTAATCCACTAATCACAATATCAAGAATAATATACAATTGAACCAAAAAGATGCTCAATGTATATCAGAAATAGTATCTCAAGAATAATCAGGAATTAGAATGCAAAAAGATTATGTTATAATGGTGGTTTGAACCACCAAATTAACCCTAGAAGTTAAGCTCTACATATCTCAAATATATCAACAGTAATTCTTAACCACTAATAGCAATTTTCACATTAGCAGATGTGTTCACAGTATCAGAACCAAAGCAAGTAGCCCACCAAACATCAAGACAAGGCTTCAGACTCCTTAACCTCAGAGGAACCAAAGCACCTGTAGAATCAACATGAGGCACAAGGACCTCGTAACACCTCAGAAGTCTAAGTGTTAAGCGTGGGAGAGGAGGTACGAAACCCAAGGGGGAAACAGTGCAAAAACCCCTACTCCCTCTCAGATTTCTTCTCTTCAAAAGCAGAATGGACTCGGGTAACCGGGTGATTAGATCCAAGCCCAGACTCGCGTGGCATGAACTGCGGGCAAGGGCACATGTGCTGGAGCGTGTGAGCGGGACCTCACCTCGGTGCTCTCGGAGGCAAACGACTAAGGGCATGCTTAGCTTTTATGCGTTGCACCGAGTTTGTCGCGGTCGATGTGGGACTATCCTGCAAGCTTTCCTCTTTGCGTAGCTGCAGAAGGTCCTCTCGTCGAATTGGAGCAACTACAGGTGAGAGATGTTTGATTGGGCACTTGGAACTCTTTAGGACCTGGTGCCATGTCGAGTGGAAGCTGTAACGGGGAGTTTCAAGGTCTAAAGCAGGAGAGCGACGTCGGAGAAGATGGTGGCAACAAGGGCGCTCCGGCGAGGACCTGAAAAAGGAGATACGGCATCACGGCCATGTCAGAAATGCTCAGAAGGATCGCCTGAGTGTGGTAACTGTTGTGGTGGTTGTGGCGTGGTGTGAATGTGTGTGTGCGCGTGTGGCAAAATCAGAGAGGCTGAACGGAGAAGGTGGTGCTCGGTGGAGTGTTGGAGAGATCGAAGCCCCAAATTTCCTTGAGGCTTTTGATCAGTGAGGTGAGGCGATGCTCGTGGAATTGGTGGCAGGTGGTTTAGTGTAGTGTGGTGTTTGCACGACATCGCCGGAGCTTCGCAGGCGTGGTGGAAGACGAAGGTGTTGTGGTGTGTACGGTGGTCGAAAGTAGTATCTAAGTAGGTGAAAATGAAGAGGAAAGGGAGAGGAAGAGATCTAGGGGAGTTAGGAGTTGATACTGAGGGAGATCAAGGTCGACTGTGATGGGCTAGTATCGGGGAAGATGAATGCTCTGGCGAGGAGGAAAGGGCGAGGAAGCTCCTACTTGATACTGCGAGGAGCAAAAGATTTTGAGGAAGACGTTCCCTCTGTCTATTGTATGTAGCAGAGGGTGATGAAGGCAGAACGAGGAGGTCGTCGGAGCTTGGTCGGAGCAGGTCGGGGAAGGAGAAGAAGGTTTTCTGGCCTTAAACCTCGCTAAGGAGAATGGTCTAACGATGGGGGTTCTTTTATAGGGTCAAGGTTGAGCTCTAAGCTTGGGAAGAAGCTTGGATTGCTTGGATTTTCAAGGAGAAAATTCCCTAAAATTCTCGAGTTCGTTTGAACTCTAGAGCGTGATTTGGAGATCAGGAGGCGGTTTAAAAGATTGGGAATCTTCTCACGGATCTTCCCTCTAAGTTTAGAGGTGATTAGCTCTGATTTAAGGGAGAAAATCTCCCTCGAATCTTCGCTAAAGGTGTGTTCCCATTGCCAATGGCGGCAGGGACCTAACTGAAGAAAATGACGAGAAGTTAGGAACCCATTTGCAAATAATTCGAAACCTGATGGGGTAAATGTAATAAATAGAGTTTTAAAGGGCTAAATTGCAAACTAGGTGAAGATGGACTTTTATTGGGCTCAAATTTTGGTCTTAACCTAATTTGGACTCAAAGAATCTATTGATGATGTTGGATTTCAGTTTTGACCATGTTTGATTGAAAAATTTGCACAGGAGCCTAAATTAGGGCAAAATCCCATCTACAACTCTGTTCTAGGTCAAAATGGTCAAACAAAGGGTACCTAACCTCTTAGAATATATTTCTGTAAATTTTAAGAAGTTTATATGAATTTTAAACTGACCATAACCTCTTTAATTTAAGTGGATCTGAAATTAGGATTTTGGTGTGCTGTTTTGGTTCTCGAAATGTGTAAAACCCTGTTTCTGTCAGTGCTGACCCATTTTTTGGACTTTGGAGCTCATTTGACCTTTATTTAACCTCTGAGTGATCCTGTGATTAATCTGTGTTCATGATGTATTGTTAAAATTATAGAATTAAGCTTGATTTCCCGTTCATCTAAAATCAAAATAATGCGAAATTACGATCCTCGGATGATTATGTAGGAGTTCTAATCAATTAAGCTTGAATAAATATGACTAGTTAGGATCCATGATGGTGTTCCCATCATATCAAAATAAGAAAATTGCAAATATTGAACTTTCAAAGAATGCTTCTATTGATTATTACAAGGTTCATACAAATTAAGAATGATCAAATAAACATAAAGATAACATGAACATAAAAACAGAGAGGGGGGATGAAGAGAATCAGAAGTCAACGGTGCCGCTTGCAGGATGCTTGTAGGAGGTTGCTTGGAGTAGCCTCAGATCCAAGACACTAGGAGGAAGCTAGAAGGGCTAGAGGAGCTGCAGCAGAGCCACCAAGGTGGCATGGAGGAGAGAAGACTAGAGTGGAAGAATGACAATAATGGGACGTTTCTATCTAAAATGGAGAGAAGATGATGGCATGGAGCTAAGGGTAATCTAACTATGGAGGTTGTCGGCCATGGAGGTGGAGCTAAGTGGTGGTGGGTGTACACTATTGGAGGTGGAGATAGGGTAGAAGAAGAAATAGGTGGAGGGTTTTGGTTCTTTTATAGAAAAGTTGCGATAATGTAGACCCTTGGATCATGTAGAGGGCTAAAATGCATCCACCAATTCTCTTTCAAATTAAGCCATCAGATGATGATCCAAGGGTGGATCTTGGAGCTAAGGTGGTGTCCATAAGGACACTTTAGAATTATCTAGAGTGCGCGGCTAATGATGGTAGATTAGGGCCCTTAAATTGGAGATCAATGGCTTAGGTTTAGGTCTACTAAGGAGGGTTTTAAGGAGTGTTTTAAGGAGCTAGTTAAGAGGAAGTTGGGGAACTATTATGGCCGGCTATAGGCTTTGAAATGGAGGTTTAATTGGGTCCCTAGGATGGCTTTGGGATAGTGGATGTAGGTCCTTAGGTTGTAGGCTTAGGTTGCTAAAAATAGGTGGTGTTATGGGTAGCCTCAGGATGGAAATCTAAGGGTTAAAAGGGTTTCTCTACACTAGATTTAAGACATGATTTTGTAGAGAATTAGGTGTCCTAATGTCTAAAGATAGGGAGAGCTTATGTGGTGCCATGTGTCCTTCCTTGTCCTGTTGGATTAAAATCCAACATATGAACTAGTATATGTTTTTACATATAAATATAATCATTCAACATAAAGATCATGGATTGTCATTGTAAATGTCCATAGTTAAAGTGATCAACTAAGGTTATTCTTTTGTATGAGCATAAAATGAAAAAGGGAGGTGTGGTGTTTAAAACAAATGTGAAGAGACCTATATATGTGAATTTTGTCTTCTTGATAGGCAAAAGTGTAATTCACCCACCAATTGCTAACTTAAGTAATGGGGGTTATGGCCCGCAAAAGAACCACCAACAATCCTATGGTTTTCCCCATCGTGACCTAAGGGACTAGAGAGAAAGAGAGAATGACAGGAGGAAGATAGAAGATCGTTTCTTTAGGAAGCATCATTAGCAGCCCTTGTCTTAGCCTTCACGATGAACATAGGTATTCCTATCTCTAGCTATCAAATTTCAAACATATATATATATATATATATATATATATGCATGTGACAATAAGATAACATAACTCATTTCTATATTGGTATGTCTTGTTTATTTCTATATCATCATGTTGTTTAAATAGACTTTATTTGTTAATCATAGGCTTTGCATCATCTGGGGTAATATGTAGATGATTCATTTTCTCTGAAAATTCAAAATTAACTCGTAACTGTCATTGGTTCCAGTACTTCTCCATGAATATCGGTACATATGCGTTATAATTTGAGACTGTAACTTACTAGTACCGGTACTGAGTATGAATAGTAATACCTGTGAACTACATATCAAGCTTAAGGCTCCAGAGATACAAAATCTACGACTTATGTATATCGATACTTATCATGAGTATCAATACTCAAGGCACAGATTTGGTTAAGGCTAAAATATGTATGTCTCTAGTGCTAGTACTAATTACTAGTATCGGTACTTATTCACTATAGGTATAAGGACGGTACTTGATCGGGATATTTTTGCTTGTTAAATGTACCAGAAAAATACGTCGTTGCAGTACAAATTATGTGGTAGAAAAATCCCAGATCAAAAATATGTATCAATGAAAACTAATCACAGTGGATTCGGTCGTATCCACATAGAAACTCAGACACAATATATTCACTAATGTTTCCACATGGAATCCAACTTCAGATAGAGAAGAGATTGATCCAATGATCGCTTCTTGTTCAAAATCATCTATTCCATCAAATAAGACGAGAAAATGTGGAGAAGCTGGAGGGCATGGCTGCAACTGAAACACATTAAAATATGATAGAAAAATATTGCGATATTGTCTCTGAATCGATAAACCAGACAGAAAAACTAATAGCTAATGCACTGTTATGGAGACGGCTGCATGTGCTCGAAGAGATCGACGGGTGAAGTTATGGCCATCGGAGGAGCGCCGGAGGTGGGCATCTCGCTGGTGTTGGTAGCGCGGCCGGTGGTACTCGGAAGCTGGCCGCTGGCGACGAGAAGGGGCGGCGGCGATGGTGTTCTGTTGCTGCTGCTTGGAGACACTGCGGGCGGTGCGGGCCGCTGGCGATGGTGGCTGCACGTGCGCGTAGCCGCGCGTGGCGGATGGGTGGCGCCGGAGGATCGTTGACGCCGAGGAGAAGTTGCTGCGCGGTGAGGGTGTTGGGTTCCTTCCTTGGTTGCAGCAGGAGGAGAAAGAAGAGATGAAGAAGACAAAGTCAACAGAGAGTTGGCAGTTCTGAGGTGGCTGCTCTGCTGCTGCGGTTGGCACGAGGGCTGGCCGCACGCAAAGGGTGGCACGGTGGTGGAGGTGTTGAGCGGAGGTCGCGTGGGCGTGCACGGTCGAGGGGGAAGGCCAGAGGCTGTCGGTGTCGCAGTGGTGGTAGTTGAAGAGGAGGCTGAGGACGTCGGAGTGGGAGTCGCGGAGAATAGGAGGTCGAGGGCGCGGTGCTGTCGGGGTGGGCGTGGTCGAGGAGGATGGCACGGAGGGTCGCTGCTTTTGTGTGTGTGCGGTTGGGTGGGGGGGAGGGGGGGTGTGTGGGTTGTTGGTTGTTGTGGTGTGGGGGAAGATGAAGGTGGAGAGGGAGTCTTCGGTCCTCGTAGTACATGGGCAGTAGGTAATTCCTAAATTTGAGGGGAGAGAAAGAGATCGGTGATTGAGGAGTGGGAATGGGAATTTCTAAAATATTGTTTATCTCTCTTTATTTGTATATTTTTTTGTGGTGAAAAATTAAGATGTATATCTTAATTAATTTTGTTAAAAAATATATATACGTAAATAACTCTGCACACGAATATGTATTAAGAATATATGTAAATAAAATATCCTAATTAAATAAAAATGCACGACTTAACAATTTACAAGCTTGATAAATTTTTCAATGTAATATATGCTCAAAATTTTCTTAAATCTTTAAATTAAATATTCTTAGGTGTAATTATAGTCTACAAAAGTGGACCTATCAGTATTTAACAAGTATCAGTACTTATTATGGGTATCGGTACTCGTTGAGATCGGTAATATGCTGGAGTAATACCAGTATGTTTTGGGTATTGGTACTTGTCACAAGTATCGGTGTTTAATCAGTACTGGAAAAGTATATAGCTAGACATTAGTCCCAAACAGTAAGCTACTGTACAGGTACTTGGCATCAGTATCAGTACCTATTTGGATATGGGAACCAAACCTGTATGATGTGAATATCTTATTGGGCACCAAGAAATTTCTTGCCAAACACTTAGACATGAAAGATCTTGGAGATGCTTCATTTGTATTGGGAATTAAAATATGTCAAGACAGATCTCACCATATTGTAGGCTTATCCCAAAGAAGCTATATAGAAAAGGTACTCAAAAGGTATGACATGCAAGATTGTAAGCCATTGGATACTTTTGTGACTAGAGAAAACAATAGGTGCCCTATAAGTGATTTTGATAAACGAGAGATGCAAACAGTTCCTTATGTATCAGCCGTTGGCAGTATAATGTATGCTCAAGTCTATATCAGACTAGACTTAGCATACATTATAGGTATATTGGGTAGGTACCTGAGTAATTTAGGAAAAGATCATTGGAGAGCAGCCAAGAGAGTACTGAGATATTTGCAGAAGACACCAGATTATATGCTCACCTTCAAGATGTTAGAAAGCCTTCAGGTCTTCGACTATACTGACTTTGATTTTGCTAGGTGCTAAGATATCAGAAAGTCAACTTCAGGATATGTGTTTCTGCTTACCAATGGTGCCATCTCTTGGAAGAGTGCAAAATAGTCTATTATTATATCTTCTACCATGGCAAAAGAATTCATTGTATGCTGCGAGGCATCCAATCATAAAGTATAGCTACAGAATTTTATATCGAGGTTGCGAATAGTATATGGCATCGACAAGTCACTATAGTTATTTTGTGATAATCAGTCCGTAATCCTCTACTCCAATAACAACAGGAGCTCCTTCAAATCGAAGCACATTGAGATCAAGCTACTAGTTGTTAAAGAAATGATACAAAATAGACAATTGTCTATTTAGTGCATCGGTATGAACTTCATGGTTGCGGATTTGCTTACTAAAAGAATAATATCCAAGATATTCCATGAACACGCAACTACTATGGGTCTTATGTCATTTCAGAAATTTTAGCTTTAATGGGAGTTTGTAATTTTGTAGTGCTCATTGTAATAGACACTTTTGGTATTTGGTTAAAGGTTTATGGTTTTATAATGATGTACATGTACAATTCTAAGTTTTAGAAAGCTTCATTTATGTTGAAATAACAAAACTTCAAGTTTAATGTTCATTCTAAAAAGTAATATGATTTGGTTTTCGTAGTGATCTCAATTCAATGGACTAGTTGGAAATAGGCATGTTGATCACATTTATATGTAATTTCCATGCTGCACATCCACACATTTCTAGTTACCATTTTGCATTAGTGTATGTGGTCAATATTGGTTTAATTATTGTGATGTAATGAAAGTTTCTTTGGCTCTATTTCTAGTGTGATTAGTAGATCGGATTGTTTATAGATATATATTCTAATTATGACAGTAAAGTTGAGCTCAAATTTGATTTTGAATATTGTTTGATCAACATGTTACATGTACAGTTCAAGTAGAAGATTGCTGGATTAAAATCTAACATATCGACTAGTATATGTATTTATATATAAATATAATCATTCAACATAAAGATCATAGACTATCATTGTAAATGCCCATAATTAAAGTGATCAACTAAGGCTATTCTTTTGAATGGGCATAGAATGCAAAAGGGAGGTGTGGTGTCTAAAACAAATGTGCAAAGACCTATATATGTCTTTTGATGGGTGAAAATGTAATTCACCCACTAATTACTGACTTAAGTAATGGGGGTTATGGTCCCTAAGAGAATCACCAACAATCCTATAGTTTTCCTCATCGCGACCTAAGGAACTAGAGAGAGAGAGAACGATAAGAGGAAGATAGAAGACCCTTTCTTCAAGTGGTTCTCAATCAAGCTCATGGTGGTGGGATCTCTTGGAAGCACCATTAGCAGCCCTTGTCTTAGCCTTCGAGATGAACACAGGTATTTCTACCTCCAGCTATTAGATTTCAAGTATAGACACAAACACATACAAATGCATGCGATAATAAGATGAGATAACTCATTTCTATATTAGTATGACTTGTTATTTCTATATCATTAGGTTTTGCATCAACTAGGGTAATATGTAGGTGTTTCATTTCCTCTGAAAATCCAGAATTTAGCTCGTAATTGTCGCTGGTACTGGTACTTCTCCATGAATATCGGTACATATGAGTTACAATTTGGAAACTGTAACTTAGTAATACTGGTACTTAGCATGAGTAGCGGTACCTGTGAACTACAAATCAAGTTTCAAACTCTAGAGATACAAAATCTGTGACTTATGTATATTGGTACTCATCATGAGTATTGATACTCATAGAGCACAGAGTTGGTTAAGGCTAAAATATGTATGTCACTAGCATCGGTACTAATTACTAGTACTGGTACATATTCGCTACAGGTATAGGGACCATACTCAACAAGTACCGGTACTCATTATGGGTATCAGTACTCGTTGAGATCGGTAAGATACTGGAGTAATACCAGTATGTCATGGGTATCGGTACTTGTCACAAGTACTGGTGCTTAATCAATATTAGAAAAGTATATAGCTGGGCATGAGTCCCAAATAATAATCTACTGGTACTAGTACTTTGCATCAGTATCAGTACTTATTTGGATATGGGAACCAAACCTATATGTCAGGGATATATACTAGTACCGGTTCATTAGTATCGATACCTAGAATTTGTGATACCAATATTAGTCCACTAGTACTGGTATCCATTCAATATAATGTTCAGTTGTATTAAGTTATGGTCCAGGTCCATCCTAAGTTAGAAGTGGGTTATTTATGGATTAACCCCAACAAATCCTCCTCCTCTTTGCTTATTTTTATTTCTTCAAGTCTCCTTGTCTTAAATTGCTTTATTATTCTTTATTTAGGCTTGTCACAAGTCTTTCTCTTCTCCCAAGTGGATCTTCAAACTTCTCAACTTTATCCATCTCTCCAAAAACTTACACTATTCATAATATCATATAATTAGCCACATTTATTTGTAAAACATCTATAGGTCCTATATGTGCATGCATGTATATATTACTTTATTTACAACCTAAATGCATGCTTTAACCTAAGAGTTAACCCAAGATTAAGCATATTAGGAGCATAAATGAAGCTGTCTACTCACGAGAGAGTTGAAACGAGAAATACTTGTTATGTTTTATAATGAAATGAATTATGAAATTGCTAGGGTTTTTCTAAAGGAATTGGAACGAAGGAAAGAAAAATAGATATCTACCCTGTTTAAAGTAGAATAATGTTGGAATCCTGGACACAAATCATTACTGAAATTTGTAATTGATGGATGGAAATTACATGATAATTTGAACCCTGAGGGTTGCCTGAAAGTCGGTACTTATGCTCAATATCAACAACAAGGCCAATTATACCTGTTAGGGGTAGAGACTGGCTCAGGGAGTGAGCTAGCCTCCTTGTAACTTGTTTTGTTGTGCTTTTTTGGCCAACTGGGTAGTAGGGTGCTTGGGCATGCATTACCGTTATGAGAGGTTGGAGTTGTTTGTTGTTTTCGTACCTTGTAGTGGAAAGGACTGGCTGTGTGCTAGTGTGAGGTAGCTCCCCATTTGTTTATTGCAAGATCACAATGTGAATAAAAAAATAAAAGAGAATAGAGAATAGAAGAAAGAGCATGAGCTGAGCTGCTTGAGGGATGTTTGTGTGAAGCTTTTGATGGAACTTCAGATCTAGGGCATTGGAAGGAAGAAGATTGAAGAAGCAAGAGGAATGGTGGGCGTGCACTACAGGGCTAGGTACTATTAAAATATACTAAGGATTACTAAGATACTAATTGAGTTTCTAAGGGTTGGAATGTAGGTCTTTTTATAGATGTGTAGGATCAATAAGGGTTGTAGGATAGAAATCTAAGGGTTAGGTGTAGGCTAACTGATGCAGACATAATTATTCGTGATAGAATGTCTATTTATTCGGGTTCCTAGGCTCATTATTGCATTTGACATTATAAATAGTGAATAACATGCATCATCATGCATTTAGATTAGTTTATATAAATTGTATATTAATTTTCTTATATTAATGGCTATGGAACATGGCAACACAGCTTTGGGCTTTAAATAGAGATCTGAACATACGGATGTGGTCATGGTGACAATCGAAGTCTAATGCCTTCAAAATCGCCCCAATCCGACATCAGTAGCATCTTTTACAAGCCACAGAAGATCAAAAGCCAAGGGGTAAGGTGACGTGATTTGGTAGCTCAAACGACAGATCTGATTGCACGGATGGATTCAGGTCAACGATCACAATCCGTTGACGTGAAGATCGACTCAATTGGACATCCGTGGCATCCTATACAAGCAATAGAAGATGGATGACCCTGATGGCGTCATGTGACGCCATTCAGATAGCCCAAAGTCACCCAACATCCCCTGCTCAGCATTGAAGGGTGCATGAGGAGTGACCTAGATCGTTGGATCTATGATCCGATCCAACGACCATAATTTTGCCAGATCACCCACTCTCCCCCACTCCCACATTTCAAAGGGGCATCTCCTTCCGCAATCTTGATTGTTGGATCATCATCCAATGATCTAGAATCACCACGAGTGGGCGTAGCTAATTCGTGAGAGCGAGCCTATCCCAAACAACTGACACAGGTTTGATCCTCGCTGAAGGAGGCTCCCTTGAGCGTGCGCGATAGAAAATTAGACCGCATGATCCCAATCATGTGGCCCTGGACGTGCCTCGACAACCCCTTAGCGTTGCTCTAAGCCTTGGCGCACGCGAGGGGAATAATTGAACTGTCTGATGGCAATCAGATGGCAACGATGTGCTATGTGGCTCGACGGATGAGGCCGGGCACGTGACGCGCGGATATACGTGTGATGAGCGTGATCCTTGAGTGCGCAATGCGAGCAATTTAAGTCGTTCATCCAAGAGCGGATGGCTAGGAGGCTTCCTAGCTGTGCTAGTGTGAGGAATAGCTGTGCTTGAGTGCTCGTAGTGGCACAACAAGAAGAGTGGGAAGGAAGAAAGCACCAAGGAGGCAAGGGATAGCCTCTGTAATCTTCTTCCTCCCTTCTTCTTCTTGGCCGTGAGGTAAGGGTAGAGTTAGGGTGGAATTTACACTAAGGGAAGATGGGTTTTTAGTGGTGGTTAGGTGGGTATATATAGAGTAGGATGGAGGGTGGTTGGCGTGGAGATGATGAAGGGAGCCAGACTTGAGCTTCCTGAGCTAAGATGAAGTCACAGGGAGGCAAATCAGAAATCGTGAATCCTGAGTCGTTCACAGGGAGGCAAAATGAGATTTTCAAAGCTTTTTATACTACCTAATGCAAGCATAGAAATAGAGACAAGATATTCATAGAATCAAGTTTTTTATTGATACTTGCAAAGAGTTCTAAACTAGGAATCAGAACAAATAAACTAAAGAGTAGAGAGAAAGAAATAGATGAAGAACGGAGTTGCTTGAGGGATGTTTGTTTGAAGTGCTGCCGCACTTCAGATCCAGAGCACCAGGAAGAAGACCAGAGAGAGATGCTGCAGAGAGAGAAGCCAGAGATGTGCCTAGTTGGAGTTGCCTCTCAAATGGGGGCTATGGGGCTCTTTTTTTTATTTTTGATAACGGAGAACTCCCGACGCATACGTCTGAGATAAACTCCAGAGGCCCGGTTTTGCACCGTCTCGAAGACACTGATGCAGCCCGATGAAATGCCCAATGAGCAACACCACCCCTTGATCTGTGTCCATATGGGCAAGACACGAGTCAAACTCGTGCCACCCTGAACAGGGAGACTTACGGTGATGGGGAGGACCAACTGGGACACCCCAAGCACTCAAGCTCTGGGGCTCTTTTTATAGCTAAAATGAAGGGCAAAGCAGGTATTTTGGCCCCCAAAATTGTGCAAAACCTTAGGTTTGATCAGATCCATCGATCAGGAGATCGACTGATCAATAGATCAGATCGCACCTAAAAATAGCCTCCAACGTGCCTTCAACACTCGCGTTGCACAGGATTGTGCCATGTGTCACGTGCTCAGCCTCCCAATCCACCGCCTCGCGCCCTTCATGTGCATGCTCGCGTGCTTTTGATTTCGACCATTCGATCCAAAAGATCAATGGCTCATGATGCTCGCCGCACCACCTCTTTGATTCCACGTGCATCGAGGCATCTGGTAGCACGTTTAACCGCACGTGCATCGCACCACCTCATCTGACAATCCTCCTAGCACCACGCTGCCGCCTCCGTGCAACTCGATTTGATTTGACAATCCAAGTGCACTCGTGCTCCACCACCTCTCCAATTTTGCACTCCATGCATCTCAACCATGCTTCTCGCGCTCTTGCGTGGAAGTGGTAACCAACCAGCTACGCGCGCTCTTGTGTCGTATTTTGATTTCATGCACGGCCTCCATTAGCCATTGGATGAAGATCCAACAGCTGAGATGGACTCCCACTTGATGAAGGGTGCGGTGGTGGACGAAGTGGCCTCATCGTGGTCATTGCATGATGATCCAACAACCTCCATTTTGTGCTTTAGTTGATGGGGGTGGCGGTAGGATCCATTAGGATGGCGCCACATGGTGCCATCCTGATCGTCCATCTTCCCGCCTTTGTAGTTGGTGCTATAGGGCTCCGATTGAGTTGATTTTTGCGTCTTTGGACTACGATCATTGATCTGAATCTATCCGTATGGTCGAATTTGACATCTAAGGTTTAGATTTGTACTATCTTGCCCCTTGTCCTTTGATCTTCCACAGACTTCATAAGATGCTACGAGAGTCCAATTAAGACAATATCGGAAGCGTTAGACTCCCATCGTCGTCCAGATCAGATCTATATGATCTGATTTATCATCCGTGGCCCCGAATCATTTGCATTTAATATCACCTCTCTCTTAAAGCATAAAATAACATTATTATCTATAAAGCTAACAAATCAACTATGATGCAAATTATGATACTCATGCATGCATTATTCTTAAGTTAAGATAAAATATAACTTAATTCAGGTAGATTAGGTCCTATAATTGCTGCGTAATTAGCCAATCTAGTCCTTAACTGGGAGGAGATCCACTTCACGATTTAAGATGGGATTGTATTAGGACGCATTGTCTCTGATGGAGGAATGGAGGTTGATAGAGCTAAGGTAGACTTGATCACTAAACTCCCACCTCCCACATCTGTTAAGCAAGTTAGATCATTCCTTGGACATGTGGGTTTCTATAAACACTTTATCAAGTACTTCTCAAAGATCACTAGACCTCTGAGCAACTAAAGACCAAGCATTTCAATTTGATGATTCATGTCTTGAGGCCGTTGATTCACTCAAGAAATCTATGACCCGAGACACAATCCTACAACCACTTGACTGGGCTTTACCTTTTGAGATCATGTGTGATGTCTCTGATTATACTGTTGGTGTTATCTTGGGTCAAAAAGTGGAGAAAAAAGCTATTGTGATTTACTACGCTAAAAGAACTCTAAATGACACCCAAAAGAATTACACCAGTACCAAGATGGAGTTGCTAGTCTTTGCATTGGAAATGTTTAGATCGTATCTATTAGGATCCCATGTTGTCATTTACACTGACCATTCCGCTTTGAGACACCTGTTAGCCAAGAAAGATGCTAATCCTAGGTTAATTAGGTGAATCCTCTTGCTCCAAGAATCTGACTTAGAGATCAGAGATAAAGCAAGAGCGCAAAACGTAGTGGTCGATCATTTATCTCAAATTCTAGTTAAGGACCCACATCTGACTATATCGATCGCCGGTTCATTTCCAAATGAGAACATCTTAGTCATTTCAGGAGTCCAGAACCGTTGGTATGCTAACATAGTAAACTACTTGGCCATAGGATGAATCCCTTATGATTGGTCCAAGTAGAAAAAGGTCAAATTCTATTAAGAGGTCAAGTAGTATTTGTAGGAAGACCCTGAGTTGTTCCGACTTTATGCCGATCAGATTATTCGTAGATGTGTTCCTGAGAATGAAATCCATAGCATTTTGACTTTTTGCCATAATTCAGCTTGTGGACATTTCTCAAGGAAAAAGATGATTGCCAAGGTGTTACAAAGCAAATTCTACTGGCCAACTCTTCACAAGGATGCCCACACCTTCTCTAAGTCATGTCCATAGTGCCAATCTATAGGAAGCATGACTTGAAGAGACATGATTCCCTTAAAGCCCATTTTAATTGGTGAGATCTTTGATGTCTGGGATATTAACTTTATGGGACCCTTCACTCCTTCCTTGGGATACCAATATGTTTTGGTGGCTGTTGATTATATCCAAATGGATTGAGGCCATCTCGACTCGAACCAATGGTCATAAGGCTGTTATTAAGTTTATCAAGAAGAATATCTTTAGTTGATTTGGGATGCTAACAACTATAATTAGTGACAGGGGGGCCCATTTCATACAGTCACTTTCGTAATCTTCTTACAAAATATGAGGTCACACATAAGATTTGAACACCTTATCAACCACAGATGAATGGCCAAGCTAAGGTTTCGAGTAAGGAGATCAAGAATATTTTGCAAAAGATGATTAGATCCAGTAGGAAAGACCAGGCGACTAAGGTAGATGATGCACTTTAGGCCTATCGTTCAGCTTACAAGGTGATATTTCTATATTTATTGACATAATTTATGCTCAATTATTGTTAGTTAAGAGTAAATTATGTCACATTTCATTAAATTTGGATAAATTAGTCATTTGACATCATTATGTAAATATTATATTTTTAGGGAATTTAATTGTAGTTCCTGAGAGTACTTATATCGGATGCCTTAATGAGATTTCTTTACATATACCAAGTTTGAAATTAATTGAAGCTCTATGATAAATCAACTTGATCTCATGTGTCTAATTGAGGCCTAAACCTATTTCCTTAATCCTAATCCAATTTAATTTGTACCCTGACCTATTTAGGAACCTATCCCACGCAACAACTTAACAACCCCCACTTTAACACGTGCATCAAATATTTCCCACGTCAACTCTATCCCATTCCCACATAACCCATGTGCCTACGCAACCTATTCAATCCCACGTAACAAAATCCACCGCCTCTCCCATCAACATAACCTCCTCTTTATCCCCTTACCGACGTAACCCATGCACATCATATTCCCGACGCAATCGCCCCCTCTGACCTCTATATAAAAAAATTTCCAATCTCTCGATACCGGGTCATTAACTCTCTCTCACATCCGTTCTCTCCTCTCACATCCGTTCTCTCCTCTCCACGGACCAATCGATCTCGACCCTCTCCCTCTCCCTCTCCCTCTCATAAATTCCCCGCCTCCAATCCCGATCTAAGGCCCTGACCAGCGCTCTCAATTTCTCTCCTCCCCTCTCAGTTTGTTCCACCACATATAATCCATCCTCTTCATTTTCCGATCGCTCCTCGGCATCAGCAATCTCATCTCCAACGATCTCTCTCATCTCTCCGCCACCACACGGCTCCCTCCTAATTTCTCCTCGCAGGTCTCAACCCCTCTTGGCTATCGGCATTCCGTCTACGTCTGCCACATCATCAACGTTTCAACTACGACTACGTTTCTTATTCTCTATTTTCATTATTATTGTAGTTTTTTTAGTTGTAATAAACTCTTGATATTTGAAAGAGAACATTTTATTTCTAATTATTCTTATATTACAATTTGTGCTTCTCACCTCCTTTCTATTTTCAAACATCGTCTTTGGTTTCTTTTGTCGGCTCTCCATCATTCTCTTTATTTTAAAATATATTTATATATAACAAAAAATTAGTTAGTTTATATTTCATTTCGTATTTTGACTTCTAGTTAGAAAGATCCTCCACCTATCTCATGTTTAATCTAGAAGTCACTAAGGTCTCAGTTATTTTATTTCTGTCTCAAAAAATCATGTTACAACAAACGCTTTTTACTATTTTGCCATTTCGCAAGGCCACAAGACTCCTATTGGAATGTTGTCATATATACGGTCTAGTGTTTGGTAAGGCATATCATCTCGCCGTGGGGATAGAACGTAAAGCGTACTGGTCAATCAAAGAATGCAATTATGATTTAGATAGAGCTGGTAAGCATCAAAAGTTACAATTGACTAAGCTTGAGAAGATTCATAATGATGCTTATGAAAATGCTTGGATTTTTAAGGAGAAAACCATAACTTTTCATGACACGCACATATCCCGAAAAAGCTTTAAACCTAACTAGAGAGTGCGATTGTTTGATGCAAGGTTACGATTATTCTCATGAAAGCTCAGATTGAGATGGAACAACCCTTACACTATCACACACGTCTTTTCATATGAAGCTGTTGAGATCACTGACCCTAACATAGGCCAAATCTTTACTATGAACGATCAAAGGCTCAAGCCTTACATAGATAGCATTACCCCTGGACTTGCCTTGGAAGGTAGCTTTTTGGACTTCTGAGTGAGCTGTACGTTCGGCTGAAATCATTAAACTTAGCACTTGTTGGGAGGCAACCTAACCTAATTTTGCTTGTAAGATGATTTCCTTCAAGATTGGAGCTAGTCAATCCTTCATGAACCAACTCAGATTTTTTCAAGTGTTATCCTCTCTTTCTTCTCTTTTTCATGCTTATTTTCTATTCATAGTGTTGAAACGTCGAAGTACTATGCTATCAAATTTGGTTTTGAAAACCTGTCGTTGTAGTTTGAATAGCGAAGAACATGTGTTCACCAAATAAAATTTATATTGGAATAGAAATCCCGAGTCGAACAAATGGAAGCGTACGTTTGATTAAAAATACACGTTTATTTTATTTGTCACGAAACAGAATAGCTGGTTGAAAACTATTTAACAACTAATAAATAGAAGAGAGAGAATATTATAAATAAAAGTAAAAGGGATGTAGAATAAATATAGATTTCATTATCAGAAATTATTTATTACACTACTCATTACAACTAGAAAGCGGGAAATGATTACACTAGAAAGCAGTAAATCTACTCTAGAAAGCAGTAAAAAGAATGGAGAGAGAGATATCCTCCTCGACGTTCGCTTGAAGGATGAGCTGGACGGGACGACGCTTAGAAGAAGGGGAACGGAGCGAGAAGGAGGACGAAGCAGGAAGAACGGGAACGAAGTAACACGTCGTCGTCGTCGCGGGATCCGCTTCTCGAATGCAGAGAGAGGACAACCGCAGGATGCTCCACGAAGGGGGACGAAGGTGGAAAAATTAAAATTTTTACTCTAGAGGAGAATCCCGGGTTTGGGACAAGCTCTTAGAGCTTTGGAAGGGGTGAGAGAAGAGAAGGGATGAGAATTTCGTATGGAGTAGGTCTCCTTTTATAGTTGCAAGGAGTGAGGGAAATTTGATCATTACATGTTGAAAATCATTAATTCAGGACATTTAGTGATGGATAAATCTGTCACTAAAGACCTGAATGTGGCCGTAGTGGGCGGTTCACGCGCGCCCGCTCACCTCCCCGCGCCTTAACGTGCATCCACGATCTTCCAATCTCGGCTGTTCGATCGTGAGATCAAACGGCTGAGAGCGCTCCATCGCTCGCCTCCTCTGCACGCCTCATCGCGTGCGATGCCACGTTGCCTCGCCGCGTCAGATGGCGCGTGGATCCGATTAGGTGCGCACAGCCGCCCGTTCTCCATCGCGCGGTCGAATGCGCCCGCTCCAAGAGAGGCACCCTGTGGCTCGAACCCTCATCTTGAGGCCTGCGAGTGCTTTATCCACTGCGTTGCGCGCATGGATTGGCGAGGAGAGCATTCGTGCGCTGCAAGATTTGGACCGTTGGATCGAGATCCAACGGTCAAGACTACTTCCTCTTTAGCTTCAAATGGTGAAGGCGTCGATCCGAGATCCAATCTCAGCCATTGGATCAGTGATCCAACGGTTGAGTGGCTTTGATCAACACATGAAGAGGTGATGCGCGCATCTTGGGCCAGATTGGATGGCTGAGATGGCACTACGTGGCACCATCTTGACCGTCCATCTTCTGGGTGATGTAGATGGTGCCATGGGTATCGGATTGAGTCGATTTTCACGCCATTAGGCTGCGATCATCGATCCGAATCCATCTGTACAGTCGGATTTGCCATCTGAGGTGCGGATTAACACCATCTTGGCCCTTGATCTTCTAGGGTTCCTCGATCTCTATCTGATGCTACGAATATCTGATTAGGACGATCTTGGAGTCGTTGAACTCCAATCGTCGCCCTGATCAGATCCATACGGTTGGATCTTTGATCCTAGGCCTCGATAAACAGTCACCTTATCCCTGACCATAAAAGGAGACAATTAACCTCCATTTTATTTAGACTAATTTAAATGCAAGATGATGCATGTTATGCAATATTTATAATATGTAATGTAATTCTATGCTTAAAAACATGCCTAGAACTATAGCCGTCCACCACCTCTCCCTTCCACCATTACTCCATCACCTTGATCTTGGAGCCTTCTCCTTGATTAAGGTGAATCCTTACCACCTTTGGTATGGATCTTCGGGTGCACCTTTACTGCTGCTTCTCTGCTGTCTTTGCCATCTCCGCAATCGCTTCTAGAATACTTTATTTTTTGTTTTCACTTTCTTTCTTAGGCATTCCTCTATTATTACTTTAGTTGTAATTCACTAGTTTGTAATAAGTCTTCAATTAGAAATAAAAGTCATTTTAGATTTTGATCTCTTTTATCTCTATTTCCACTTTCGTAGTTAGAATTATTTCCATAGTTATTAGACTTATCATGATATCACTTTATGTGAAAATCACAAAAAAAAAGCTTCATAGGAAAGCGTGACTATCCGGTTGCTCACTGTGAAACGACCCAGACTTTGATTTGTAAACTGCAAAATCCGTATTGTTGAGTTCAGAAATGAAAAATTTTCTAAAGTATCTACACAATTTTATGCTAGAACGAACACGTTTTATGTATTCATCTTCACCTTAGATCAATAACCAATTATAAGGGGACCATACATCCATAAATATAGAGGTAGTAAGGGCTTAGGCAATTTAAAAAGGGCTATTAAATGCAAACCCTTACAACAATCCTAGTCTTTCCTAATTGACCAATCCTATTCCTACATTCCAAATACCTCTTGCTTGGCCCTTACTCCACCACTAATGTCGCCCCCTCTTAATATAGGCACCCTTGGATGTGCACCCTTGATCTCTCCTCTCCCTCTCCTCTTTCTCCTCTTGCTTGCACTCTTGGCCTCTCCCTTGCTCCCTTCTTCTTCCTACAACAAACCTTAGCTGCCACCTCTATAGCCACCTTCCTCTCCATGCCAACCAGCTCCACCCTCCATGGTTGTCCCCCTCCATAAAATTTGCTAAGAAAAACACTACCTATTTGCTTTACTTGCTATTTAAAAATCCAAAAAAATTAGAAAAATACTCAAAAAATCACAAAAAAATCTCAAAGTGCTTAGCTAGGCCAAGAAATATCTAGATAACTTTTCCTCCATGTGAGATGACCCATACTTCCGATATTACAAACCAATTTTTAGGTAACGATTTAGAAATTCTAAATGACATCTTTTCGCAACTACAATGATGCAACTATCTTTATCGCAATTTCACGATCAGTGTGGCTTTTGCCAAGGGCTTATTGATAAAGTGGTCGAGAAGACAGATTCGTGGGGTATTAAAATATTATTAAGGATGGGTAGCATACAATTTCTAAAATGGGTTATAGAATGACTTATCAAATTTTGGATTGTAATGTTGAAGAAGATTATGGAACTACATGCAAGATTCCTCTAGGGAAACAAAACATTAAGTTGGAGGGGCATTTTCTTGCCAAAGGAGGAAGGTAGATTTGGATTAAAAAACTTATTGGATTTGGAAAAAGCAGAAGCGTGCAAGAGATCAAGAAGAATGACAGATCAGGAGGAGAATGGTATCATGGATGCAAAGAAGATATATGGGTGATGGCAATAATGCTAATCAACAAGGTAGATTGAGGATGTAGAAGAACATTCGAAGACACCTGGACTTCATGTGCGAGAGTTTCTCATCACCCAATGAGGAGGTGACTGCGCAGCAATCATAGAAGCTAATCCAACTAAATTAAGTTAGATCCTAGCTTAACTTAGGAATCATGCATGAGCAGCATATTTTGCATCGTAGTTGAATTGTTTAGCCATGTAAATAATAATGATATTTTTATGTTCTAACTGATAGGCAATAATAATTGCAGATGATTCAGGGCCATGAATGATAAATCTGACCGTACGGATGAACTCAGAGTGACGATTTTAGTCCGATAGCGCAAAAATGACCTTAATCGGAGCCCTGTAGCACCATCTATAAAGGGAGGAAGATGGACGGTCAGGATGGTATCACGTGGCACCATCCTAATGGCCCTCCTTAGCATCCTCAGCCACTGAAGCAAAATGCGAGAGGATTGTAGGCCATTGGATCGTCATCCAATGGCCACAATCGCACAACGTCATCGCCTCCCCACACTTCATCAAGATGGCTCTTCATCTCAGCTGTTGGATCTTCATCCAATGGCTGAGGGTGGGCACGCGCGAAAACCAAAAACACAACACGAACATGCTTGCAATGCGTCGGTTAGCGCCTTTAGGTGAGAGCCAAAGCCGCGCGATTGAGACAAGAGACGCAGGCTGAATTGAGACGGTGGTGCACGGAGGCACGTTGGATGCGTATACGCGCAACGACATGCGGCTGCATGCCGGCACGGAGAGGTAATGGAAAGCGCGCAATGTGGGTTGAACTCAGCTGTCGATTGTCGCAATCAGACCGTCGAGATTGAAAGCGCGCACGTGCACAATGAAAGTCAGGCAATGGATTGGATGATGCAAAGAGCGCCACGTGGCACGATCTGGTGTGAGCGCGCATTGGACAAGTGATGGAGGTGCGTGAGCATGCAATTTGGACATGATCTGAGCCGTAGATCTCCAGATCGACGGTTCTTGTCGATCCAAATCGTTTGCACAGATTGGGGCTCTAAAAAACTTATTTTGCCCCTCACTTTGACTATAAAAAGGACCTCAAACCGCCCAATTTGAGAGGTAATTCCACCTCCGTGCATCTCTCCCTCCCCTCTCCTCCGAAGAACCCTCTTCCTCTGAGGCATCCACCAAGGTCACCCTTGGTGCACCGTTGCTGCTCCTCTATGCCTCTCCAAAGGCCAGCAAGGATCACTCCTTGGTGCCCTTGTTTTAGTAGAATAGATAGTCATGTTTTTAATTCTTCTAGTAGTTCTAGTTTTAGTTGTTCTAATTTAGTTTTAGTTATTTTAGTTAATCTTCTCGTCAAGCATTTAACTAGATAGAAAACTTGTATGATTACTACTTGAATAAAGTTGATTTGCTTCATATCTACCATGCTTACTATTCTAATTCTAGTTAGAATAGATTGTTATTAAATCAAGTCGCATTTCCACCTCCTTGAGTTCAACCAGGACTTACCAAGTCTTATTATATTTATTTGTCGACATGTTTTGACGCTATACTACGACGAAAACATTTCAAAAACGCGATTTCACGTTTCGATAAGAGGACAAGCAGAAGTGGACATGGACGGAGGGGAATGTAGGATTATGGAATGCCGTGAGATTCACCGTGCTCTCGATGGTCGAATATCGACTTATTTGGGGATGCAAACATGTACCCAAGTAGTCAGTGTGTACAGCTTTAGCGCTGCATAGGAGGCTACTCATAAAGGATCGATTTCATGGGTGGGGCATAGCTATTGATCCCACATGCTAATTGTGACGAAGAGTAGAGAAAATCAATATGTTCTTATTCTTTGAATGGGACTTTAGTTATAGGACCATGAAGGAACTTCTTGACAGGATGCAAATGGACTATAGGGAGGAGATAATCAATTAGGTGGTGCAAAAAATCATCCACATTGTATACACTAAGGAAAGTACAGTGGGGACCTTCTACGTAATGATTTGGTTTCTGATCAGAGCATTTTCGCTAAAAATATGATAATTGATAAAACTAAGTGTTGTCGCATAGTATAAATCGTGACGAAAAAATACTCGAATCAACAGATAATCAAATAAACATGCATAATTATATAATCAACTTAACTATGTATCTCATCATATATATATATATATATATATCAAATCAATAATAAGCCACGGAAAAATATGTCATCACAGAGCAAGTTCACAGAAATGTGTTTAGTAGAATAGGTCAATAATATGTAACTTTCTCAAACAAAACGACTGTAATAAAAGCAAACTTAGTTGGTCGCGGTGGGGACATGCGGTTGTGGTGAAATTACACGGTCGTGGACGCGGTGCGGTGAGAGAAAGAACGTGTTGTCACCACGTTCGTCGAAGGGGACATGGTCGCGGTCAAGAACGAAGTCGTAGTCGTGGCCGCTCGCAGTGTAGACGCAGTAGAGGAGGTCGCGGTGGCTGTCGATGCTGTCACCACCAACGACGGTGATGGCGAGGGCAGTGGTTGCGCCGTCACGGTGAGGAACGAGTAGTCGCGGTAGAGGTCGCAGTAAGGTGCGTGGTCGCAATCGTGATTCTGCCCCCGCTACCCTCGAGGCAGAGGAGGCAGTGGCACGGTGGTGGAAACGGTGCACGGTCAAGCTGATGCCGGTGGTTGGTCGCGGTCACGGAAGAGAGGCGAAGGTCGCGGTGGCTCTCTGCGGGTCACGGTGAGGCAGAGGAGAGCGCGAGCAGGTGGGGCTGCTCATCGATAGGCGAGGGAAAAGGCCGAGCTGAGGAGGGCGCTGTGGATGGTGGTCGTAGGCACTGCTGCTGCCATGGGAGAGATGCCAGAGAGGTGGCGCACGCGGTGGTCACGGGCACTGCTGTCGAGGGAGAGTGCGGAGTGCGGTCCTGCTGAGGTCGAAGGTGGTCGAAGATGAGCACGGTCGGGTAGAGGTCGGAGCTCGGAGGTCGTGATGGTGGTGCGGTCGAGGTGGGAGCAGAGGAAGCAGAGGAGGCAGAGCTGCTGTTTTTCGTGGAAGCCAGCAGAGGAAGATGACGAGCGGGAGGGTGCTATGCGTGGGCGACAGGGGATGGAGAGATGTAGATGGTGGGTGGCGATGGACTCTCCTCTGCTGGAGAAGAACGACGGTGAGAGGAAGAAGACCAAGGGGGTTGGGGCTCTATGCGTGGAAGTGCGTGTGCGAGAGAGAGAGGAGCGGTGGAGAGAGGGCGTTGGCCTGAGAGAGGGAAGAAGGCCGGAGGGAATCCAAGAGGAGGGGCTGAGCGCCGTAGGGAGTGGAAGGAATTGAAGAGGAGAGGGGCGGCAGTAGTGGTGATTGAGGAAAGGAAGAGAGGGTGCGATCTGCTGCCAAAATGGACCGGTGATTATTCTAGAAAATGGAGAGGCAGTGAGGAAAGAAATTAAGGCAGTGAAATTAGAATGGGTGGCAGTGATCTCATAATTTCAGGAAAAGAATGTCCAAAGAGGAAAAAAAAATCCAATATTTTTTTTCTTTAGTCCTCAACTGATTCCTCTAAAAACATGTACGTAGCGTATCGATATTCAATTTTGTATTAAATGAAGACATGCATGCATATATAGTATATCATTTAAAGAAACATATAGGAATAATAAATCACGAGTTTAGAAAATTTTTTACTATAATATATACTCGAAGTCTATTTTAATCTCCAAATTAAGTATTCATAGATTCGATTATTTTCCACTAAAGTGGATCTATTAGTTTCTCCAAAAGAAGAGAAACAACCATGCCCATATAGGTAAGGAGATAGCTACAGAGGAGCTATGTTTAAAAATTATTTAGTCTATACTACTAATATAAAAGGATGTTACGACCTGAGCACCCACCTTAATAGAAATTCAAGTCGGTTTATCGAATTCCTTTATATTTGTCCATCAATCGTATAAACATAGAATAATAATTTTATTCATAGCGCATCACATCACGGATATATATATGTAAAATAGAAGGAAAAGATGAATTGGAAAATACCACTAGAATAATGATAGCCATTATACGTATTGTTACATAATTGAAGAAAGCAAAATAAAAGTACAAGAAGAAGCTGAAATTGAGTATTGAAGAAAACTAAGGAAAGCACCAAAACTAAGAAAATACGACTACTACTACTAAACTACGGTGCTGCACTCTGATCGACACCATCAGCTCCTACAGCTACATACTCCGACCATATCTTACTAGTACCTGAGTGTAGAGTCCATAGAAATCGTCAGCAATGCTAAGTAGAGTAGTAAAATAGAAAAGAACGGGTGAGCTAAGCAAGTGTAAGAACAAAGAAAATGGGTGTTGTTCTTAATCATTTAAGTTTTCCTTTTAGTTAGCTCCAATTGTCCTGCCTTTACATAGTTATTTCTGCCCAAATCAGCTTCCTCAAAAGGTTTGAGGAGATCTTACTGTAATATCCTAGATGATAGATTGCATACAATACACCCCTTTGGGTGAAGGGATGACCTGTACCCATCGGGTCCTAGTTAACAAGGTAAAGTGGTGATAATAGTCTAATCTTTTACCTTAATTTGCTTAATATAGGGCTAATTCCTTGGTAAAACCATACATTGTGTTTATAAATATTATATTTAGAGCATGCATGCATAATTTGCATTTATTTTATAAATAACTATCTCCTAATTCTAGTCTTTTATGAATAATGTAGGTGATAGGTCTTAGAGTAAACTGAAGAACTGATGAATGAAGCTGGATAGGAGCAGAGCCTATAGCTAAGGTAGGAGCTAATTGAGGAATAAAGCTGAAATAAAGGACGATTGAAGACACAAGAGCAGAAAGAAAGAGAGGAATTAGGACAATCCTACCCTATCTCTAAAATCCTAGGATGACTTTATCCCAGTACCTATTAGTGAACCAACTCAACATTAGATATTTGAGCTTAAAAGCCAGAAATGTGGATAACATTATCCATATAACCATTCACCCTATCCATAGTCCTATCCTACTATCCATAACCCTAATCCACCTATCCATTACCCAATCCTTAACCTAGAAACCTATTTAGGTCCATACCGTACCTAATTGACTTAGTTTGAGTAAATTGGGTTAGCCACGAGTTAATTGGGTCCAATAGGACCTGATTAGACTAACCCTTAAGTTGATTATACTCGCTTGAGTCTAATCAAACCCAACCTAAACCCAAAAAGACCTAGCTGCATCCAATCAGGTGCAGTACAACCTGATTGGATGCATCCAACTATGATTAGGCTCAGTTGGAACCTAATTAGATTCTACCTATTAAACTATAAGGCTAACCTAACCTTTTAGGACTTAAACCTACAAACTAGCACTACACACTACATAGCCACCCACCCTCCCAAACCCTAGCCTTATCCTATGTGGCTGGCCACATAAAGAAGAACACATCCACCAAGATCTTATCCCTTAAAACCTAGCCCCCCCCTTCCCCCCCAATCCCTCTATCCACCATCCAAGCCTAATCCTAAGGTCCCCATTAAACACCCCTAGCCAACCCTTAGGATGCTTCCTAAAGACTCCAAAATCTAGAACCTATCCTCTCCACTAAACCCTCAATAGCCAACAAACACTTAGACTTAATCCCAACCATTAAAACCACATCCTAGGGATCTAAATCCTTACACATGGCCAACTACATATGTCTTCCTTAAGAAGCTTTATGGCAGACCAATCGATACACACACACACCCTTGGATCATCATCCAAGGGTTAACCACTCCCTTGATTTGTTAGTGATGAACGAGATTTTTTGTAAGAAAATCAAGGTTTAGGTTTTCAAGAGAGAGAAACTCGCGTCATCATATTTCACAGAAAATTTTGACATATCAGATAATATTTATAACTGAGACTCGGTGAGTCTCAAGTCTAACGTAGGGAGGCGACGTTTGATTTTAGGAAAATCAGTGTTTGCTTTTATTTGTTTTTTGTATTTTTGGCTTTTCTATTACTTTTATATTTTCAAATAAACAGAATATCAGATAGAGAATTATCTAAACTAATCTACTCAACAAGTAAAGAGAGAAGAGAGAGAGAGAGAGAGATAGAGAGAGAGAGTAAGAGAGAGAGAGAACAAATATTTGATGAAATCAGATCAATGTCTATTACAACTAATTTCATAATATAAAATTACTCTAGAAAGCAAATAAAAGAGAAGAAAGAGAAGAATTCCTCTGTCGGTTGCTAAGGGGACGAACAGCGTTGACAGAGTGCTCAGAAGAGGGTGATGAGGAGATGAAAGAGGGAGGACGAAGCTGGAAGAATTGGGGATGAGGCAGGGCGGCGTCGTAACGGGATCTGCTTCCTGAAGGGGAGTAAGAAGAAGACCACGAGTGCTCCACAAATGAGGATGAAAGAGCAGGAAAAATAATTATTTTCTACTCTAATGGAGCATCCCAGGCTTGGGACTAGCTCTTAGAGCTTTGGAGAGGGTGTGGAGAGTGTAAGAAGAGATGAGGAAGGAGAGGGGTCATGGCTATATATAGGCGGAGAAAATGGGGTTTATCACATCATTTAGCCGACCAAGCATCTAATGTTGTGCACAAAACACACTTCCGTGTGCAGCACGCGCACTCACAATGCATCCCCGCTTGACCACTGCACACACGACATGCTTGCACTCTCAACCATAGCTACTCCTCGCACTAGCACAGCTAGGCAGCCTCCCAGCAATCCACTCTTGGATGAACGACTTAGATTGCTCGCATCGCGCACTCAAGGATGGTGCTCATCGTGCGTATATCCGTGCGTCATGGGCCTGGCCTCATCCGTTGCGCCATGTGTCACGTTCGAAGCCATCTGATTGCCATCAGACGGTTCATATCGCACCCATCAAGCGCGCGCCAAGGATGAGAGCAATGCTAAGGGGTTGTTGTGGTGATTTTGGACTGTTGGATGATGATCCAACGATCCAGATTGTGAGAGGAGATGCCCTTTTGAAATGTGGGAGTGGGGGAGAACGGGTGATGTGGCAGAATTATGGTCGTTGGATCGTAGATCCAACAACCCAGATCGCTCCTTGTGCATCCTTTAATGCTGAGCAGGGGATGTTGGGTGACTTTGGGCGATCTGGATGGCATTACATGGTGCCATCTAAGTTGTCCATCTTCTATTGCTTATAGAGGATGCAACAGATGTTCGATTTAGTTGATCTTCTTGTCGATGGACTATGATCGTCGACCCAAATTCATCTGTGCAGTCGGATCTATCATTTGGGGTCTCGAATTGCATCACCTTACCCCATGGCCTTTAATCTTATGTGGCTTGTAAAAGATGCTACGGATAACGGATCAGGGCGATTTTGAAGGCATTGGACTTTGATAGTCGTCCTAACCACATCCGTACGGTTAGATTCTCTATATGAAGCCCAAAGATGTATCGCTCTATTCCATAGCCATTAATATACAATTTATATAAATTAATCATATGCGTAATGGTGCTTGTTATGCATTATTTATAATGGCAAATGCAATTATGAGCCTAGGAACTCACATAAATCGGTGTTTTATCATGAATAATTGTGTCTACATCACACCCTCATGCCTACTTTTACTAGTCCCTAGTAAAATTAACTAAATGCTATTTATAAAAATAAGAACTAAGATCTGATTACTTAGGCAATAGTTATTTATCAACAATATGAAACTTTAACTAAGGACCTAAACTACAAAGACTCAACAACACCTAGATTTCTACCAAAATACAGATTGCCCTAGTCCTTGCCTTATTCCAAATAAGAAAGAGAGAGAAGTTTTTTTCTTTTTCTTCTTTTCTAATTTTTTTGAAATTTTTATTTAAGGTTTCGGGACAACTTTCTACGGCTACCCAACTCATCCAAGACTCGAGAAGACTTTAAGTTCTATGCATCTTTATGTGCAAAACATGATTAACTCACTAAACAGTAAGTGAAATGGACCTTAGGTTTCTACAAACCTTAGGTAACCCTAAAGAAAGTTTTTTGCCTAAAGGTTTATCTTTCAAATCGGTAGCTTTCTCCTTACTTTTATTTTTGTAGGGTCAATACAAGGGCAAATCCAGTATATATCTTCTCGGTTTATTCTACTTCTCTGCTTTTCCTTGGGTTTAGGGATTATTTGTGTGTTTTTTTGGGTTGGGCTCTAGACAAACAACAATGGGGGGTTACCCATGGTAACTTGCCAACCATACCCGTGCGGTGAAGTGTAGCTTATTTATTTTTTTTCTTCTTTTTCTATTTTTCATTGTTTCTTTTCTTTTTGGATGTTTTTCTAATTTTTTCCTTTTTTTTTTCAGCAGGTGACTTCCCTGATTTAAGATTTACCTAAAAGCAATGGTCAAAGAGATTAGGTTGTGTGGCTAAGTTTTGGACACTCGGTTATGAGGGGTTACTCACAGCAATGTATCACCCATACGGCCCTAGTATGTTTATTAGCTACCTAATTTTCGTTAAGACTGCCTGAGTAGTGAGTCAGTGTGAAAAGTGTGTAGATGCATAGATTATAAGTTCCCTCAAATCAAAGGACGAGTTGATAAATCATGTACTTATCGCCCCAATTTATTTAACCAATTTGAATAAACTTAACATTCGCAAGGACTCAAGAAACAGGTCCACATTTTAGTGGACATTCAGGCTAATTAAGCCCGTAGACCTGAAGAGTCTAAGTGTTCAGGTGCTGTCGTATCATTTCCTAAAGTCGAAAAACTCCTAATGCCTAAGTTCTCTTTTCTTAATTCTCAATTTTTTTGTATTTTTGATTTTTTTAAAAAAGGAAATAAAAAGAAATAAATTATATAGAATACAGGGCTGATAAAATAATTTAGAGATATATATATCCACACCCCCATGCTAGCTAATGCAATGTCCTTATTGTTTAAAAAGGCATCAAATAGAGACAGAATAGAAGGGCTAACACCTGAATTCCGTGATGATTTTGGTCAGCTTTGAATAGAATATAAATAGGTGCTGAATTTAGTGCTTTCAACTAGCCAGAGTATACAAATAAAGAAGAAATTAAGAACTCAAAAGTGCGGGTCAAGATCATAATAAAAAGATTGATCTTCAAGCCCACTAACAAAAGATGTCTACAGATGTGAATCAATTTATGATGTAGACCTATGCCCCAAGGTCGAGTGGTTCTAAGGCTTTAAGTGATAAATACCCAGAATCGAAGACTTTTCAGCTTGTGGGGTCGAGTCTGTGGTTTAGGAGTATGCAACCTAAATCCAAAATGTCGGACAATAGGAAGGTCTAGATTAGTAGATGTGTTTGTCCTCTTAGCGTTTAGCTTAAAAAGATAATCCGATCCTCTACAGTTGGGTTTCACATCCTTAGAATCAAAAATATCATAAGGGTTATGATAAAAGGTTGGTGGTTTCAAGCTCACAGGAACCCTCAAATCCAAACTTTTGTTTCCCCCGGAATTAGCTTCCCATAATTTCACTTCCAGACTTCTATCCTCCAAAATCAAAGTTTCCAGGACCTTCAGATTGTTACGCACCCCATTTGAAATATCCAAGTCTTTCAATTATGGCTGAACCAAAATTGACTTGGGTATGGTAATTTCAAAATTAAAATCAATATACTCTTCGGGGTGTGGTTGAGGATTGGGGCTACTAATTACATCATCCATTAAGTCAGAATTTGGACCCTCCATGTCAGCCCCAATTGAATCAATTTCCTCAATTATAGGGTCATAAAATAATTCATCAAGTACCTCCAACCCATTCATCTCACTCAATTCATTTTCCTTAAACTCTGATACTTCAAGTGATACTTCACTTAGAGATTCTTCACCCTCAATATCAATGAATTCTTGATCCTCATTTATATATGTCTCATAATCATATATTATTCCTTAGTCTGTAAAGACATTTTCTTCGTTACCTAGCTAGTGGATCTCGTGTGAAGGAATCGCTACATCCTCAATTAGTTGCTCAAAATCAACCTTGTCCTCCCAAGTTTCATAAAATATGTTCCCCCCTATAGGTGCCTAAGCGGGTTCTAGCATTAGCTCTCCTAAAGGGAGTTCATCCTGAGAATCATCCTAAGATTGAACAAGAGTAACTACAAATTTCATCTTCAATTTTGACAACCTCCTAAGTAATAACTCACCCAGGTCCTTATCCTCAACATCTTGGAGCCAATCTAGTAAAGACTTGTTAAGATCGTCAATCATTTTAATCAGGGGATCCAATGCTTCAATACCGAGTGTTGGCTGAACTTCTAAAGATTGTATGGTATTCCTCAAATTAACCAGCACCCTGTCTTGGACCTGGTTTACCTAAGCTAAATAATTCAATTCAGGGGTGGGTGGGTTTGGGTTCAATCTATGAGGGTCATGAAATTGAGGTTCTTTGGTTCCTTCCTGATAATAAGTCATTTCAGGTTGTATATTGAGGGGTGCTGGCCTATACGAAATGTAATCTTGGGGAGGGTATAGGTTATAATCATCATATCCTTCTTAACTGTAGATTGAATCAGGTTGTTCATAAGAGTGCGGAGATCTATAATCTGTGTAGCTGTGGGAAGGATGGTACTCATAGTCTTGATGTCCAGGGTTAGGCCCTGGACATTGAGGTCCAGATTCACATCCCCAATCAGAGTCATCCCAATTAGTGGATGGGTGGGTGGTGGTCAAGTCAGGATAATGATCATATTGAGGATAGTGTGTGTTTGAAGAATAAAAGTGTGTGTGTATGAAGTGGAAAGATACATGGAGATGTGGGAGGGAGAACAGAGAAGAGAATGGTGCCCTACAGTAAAAACAATCAAACATATCCTTAAGTAGGTAGCCTAAAGACCTACAAACTCCCAGAACCCATCTTAAGATTATAGATGGTTTGATCTACTTCTATCCGATCAATTCAACCAGTTAGAGGGAGGAATTGGGAATAAGGTTCTTCCTTTGGCTTACCCCTCAGGTTCCTTGGATACCCCCCAACTACTATCATTTGACGGTACTCCCCTAGCTAGACATCAGATGGACTGGTAGCAGATTAATTGAAAATAATCTCAGTCTAAGCCCCAAAGAGAGAATCAACCCTTAAGGCCAACGTCTACTCAATTTGAATTTGGCTTAGGTTTGAATGTGCTTGGGCACGTGATGGACCCTTTATCTGGGTTGTGCCCTTAAAGATAAATTAATTCATGTGTACGTGCACAACTAGGATTTTCAAACAAGGTTATTTGATGATTTATCTTTTAAGATTTAACCTTATTTAGGAGCTTTTAGGGTTTAATCGTTAGGTTCATTCAATTAGGTTCAGTGAAGCATGTCAGGTTTTGAAAGTACAAGTGGAAATATATTCCTTTACAAATAAAAAATAATGCGGTGTGCCTAGTTCAGTCCTAATAATTGAATCCTATGGGGCAGCTGTTGAGTGAATCACTTTTAATTTGAGTGGTGCAGCCTAAATAGATCAATCAATTGGCCTTTTTGCACCACGATTTAAGGCACACAAAATGGTTATCATAGATTTCTACTCACTTATGTGTATTGAGTTAAGGTGTACTAGATCCATGGATCAGATTCCGGTTAAGTGGTAGAATTAGGAAGAGTGCGCCTAGGTGTATGGGTGTTTATAGTGTGTAGATTTCAATTATGTCCCATGTTTGGCGCGTAATTCATGTTTTAAAAGTTAATTCAGTTGTAGTATAGTGCGAAAATACGTTGATAAATAAATTTATAAAATCGGTGAGTTCCGGGTCGTTCGTAGGGAGGCAATCTCAATTTATGCAGAAACATTTCAATAGAACTTATTCTAAACAGATATTTATATATGTATATATGTATAGGAATCAAATATATTCATTCAGAAGATTAGAATTTTATTGCAATTAAAATAGAGTTTTCACAATAGGGAATACTACTAGAAACAAATATATATATATATATATATATATATATAGAGAGAGAGAGAGAGAGAGAGAGAGAGAGTGAGAGAGAGAAAGTGGCAGAGAGACGATGCCGCTTGTAGGATGCTTGTGCGAGGTGTGGCAGCACCTCAGATCCAGAGTGTTGGGATGAAGGTCAGAGCAGAGTTGCATAAGGATGGAAATTTGTAGAGAAGTTGGAAGATATTTGGAGTTGATGGAAGAGAGATGCCTCAACTAGGGGGCCCTAGGCCTCTTTTATAGTTTTAATGAGGGACAAAGTGGGTATTTAACCCCTTTATCTCGTGCAACGACTCTTATTTGATCAGATCCGTTGATCGGGAGATCAACGGATCAGATCTAGCCTCAAAACACCTTCATTTGTGCCTAAAACACTTAGATTCAACTTGGGCTTGACACATGGCAGCTTCTCGGCCTTCAGATCACCATTGAACACTCTTGCCCCGTGCGTGCCCAATCGCTCTTCTCTCTTCACGAGCACCCACATGCTTAAATTCGACGCCTTAAGATCGAACGACTTAACTCGCGCTCGCATCTCCTTCGCGATGAAGGAAATGCGTGAGTTCACGCGTGGATGCACGCTTGCTCAACGCTTTCCTGATTTCGTGCTCAGGCAGTTCGAACCTGCACGCTTTGCTTCAAGCGCAACGGCGTGAGCCAATGCGCTACACACGAGTTTTGTTATAGTTTCTGATTTGTATCTATTTATTCTTATCTAGCTGGACAGGCGACATGACTCTCTCGTGGCCGTTGGATGAAGATCCAACGTCCCACAGCATGCGAGGGTGACCTTCCTAGATGGGGCGGTGGTGAGGGAGCAGCTATGATGGCGTCACATGGCGCCATCATGACCGTCCATCTTCTTTTCCTTGTATCTGGTGCTGTAGACCTCCGATCGAGTTGATTTTTTCGTTGTTGGATTACGATCGTCGATCCAAATTCATCCGTGCGGTTGGATTCTTCATTTGAGGTTCGGATCTTTGTCTTTTGACTTTATGATCTTTGTTCTTTTGTGGACTGCACAAGACGCCCTGGTTGTCTGATCGAAACGATTTCGGAAGCATTGGACTCCCGTCATCGTTCTGATTAGATCTATCTAGTCTGATCTGACATCCGGGGCTTTGAATTATTTGCGATTAAAATCATCTCTCTTTTAGGTCATAAAATGACGATATTATCTATATGACTAGTAAACTAGTTATTGTGCAAATTACGATGCCTATGAATGTATTAATCCTAATTTATGCTAGGATTTAGCTTAATTTAGGTGATTTATGTTGCATGATTACTGTGCAATCATCCCACAATCAGATTAGAAATATTTTTTTGTATTTTTAATTTATGCAGTGGGTGAGATGAAGTAGGTGAAGTGACAAAAAAATAGAATCTAACCTAGGGCTGATGCGAACACTTAAGTGGATTTAGATTTGAGTTATTAGTGTAGCGATATGAAATCTAGGTTGTGGGGGTGGGGGATAAACTTACAAAACCTTCATCTGCACTCTACTCCAATCTATAACTTTGGCTCGCCTCGTTTGAGTACCTACCATCACTGCAAATTAGAGAGGTGTGAGATAAAAAGTTAAGGTGGAAAACATGAATAAAAATCAAAAGCCGTTGCCTCTCCGACGCTTAATAGTATAATGGTGAGTATCCTGCTTGTCACGCAGGTTACCCAGGTTCAATCCCTAACAATGGTGCCAAAATGATAATCGATAAATTTGTGCGAGAAAATCAGGGTTTAGGGTTTCAAGAGAGAGAAACTCATGTTGTCGAATTTTGCAGAAAATTTTGACATATCAGATAATATTTATAATATAGACTCGGTGAGTCCTGGGTCGAATGCATGGAGGCAACGTTTGATTTTAGGAAAATCTGCATTTGTTTTTATTTAGTTTTGGTACTTTTGGCTTTTGTATTTTTTTTGTATTTTTAGATAGACAGAATATCAGGTAAAGAATTATCTAAACTAATCTACATAGCAAGTAAAGAGAGAAGAGAGAGAGGAGAGTAAGAGAGAGAGAGAACAAATATTTGATGAAATCATATCAATGTCTATTACAACTAATTTCAAAATATAAAACACTCTAGAAAGTGAATAAAAGAGAAGAGAGAGAAGAATCCCCCTTGTCGGTTGCTTAGGAGACGAGTTGTAATGACGGAGCGCTTGAAAGAGGGTGATGAGGAGCTAGAGGATGAAGTTGGAAGAATTGGGGATGAGGAAGGGCGGCGTCACAATGAGATCTGCTTCCCAAAGGGGGTGAGAAGAGGACCATAGGTGCTCCACGAATAGGGATGAGAGCGAAGGAAAAATAATTATTTTCTACTCTAATGGAGCATCCCGGGCTTGAGACTAGCTCTTAGAGCTTTGCAGAGGGTGTGGAGAGAGTAGGAAGAGATGAGGAAGGAGAGGGCTCATGGCTATTTATAGGTGGAGAAAATGGGGTTTGTTACATCCAATGCTACGCACAAAACACGCTTCCGAGCATGGCATGTATGCGCACAACGCATCCCTGCTTAGCCACTACGAGCACTCAAACCCACCCTTGAGTGCTAGGCATTGGAGGAGAAGGGTGGTACATGCCCACCCTTGGAGATCAATTAAGGTGGAAGCTTCCACCTTGGATGAGCAAGTGCACGCCCACCCTTAGGGCTTGCCTGGGAAAGCCACACCTTGGAGGAGGAAGTCAAGAAAAGGAGCCCTTTTTAATTACGGGAGCAGCCGTAGTTGGAGCAAGAGCTTTGTCTTCTTCATTGACATTTTCAGAGGATCATTATTTTTATTTTATGCATTTTTATTTCTAGTAGTAGAAGCATTCCTCTACTAGCATTTCTGTGTAAAACAAATCCTCTTTTCTATAAAAAATTACCTTCTTCTTAAATAGCTTTTGTCGAATTTTTATTGCAATTTTTCACTTTATCTTTAGTGTACTTTCACCCCTTTCTTTCTAATTACCTTGGGCCTCCACGTGCTTAGGGTGAGCTTAGAAAGAAAGCAATTTCTGTCACTTAAGTATTAGCTATTAGGTGTAGTTCACTTTTTCGCCATCAAACTCACGTTACCTTTGTTATTTCAAAACCATAAAAATTATATATTGAAAAATATCGAAAAGAAAGTTGATTTCTATTTCTAGGCAAGAGACTCGATTTTGCAAACAAATTGCCTCCTTGGACAACCCCAAATACCCCACTCTTTAGGTTTAGAAATTTAAAAGCGACTCGATTTTTGTGCGTTACAACGATAAAACCCTAATTTTACAAACTACGTAAAAACCTGATCACTCTTTAGCATCGTTGCCAGGGAGGCACGGCTTTACTTTAATTATTTCTCTTGCTTGTTAAGTGGATGTCATCCCCTTTTATCTCATTCTCTCATGTGTGCAAGAACCACAGGAAGAAAGCGGGATTCTGGACAGAAGAACTTGAAATTCCTTGTCTTCCTGCGAAAATTTAGGTTGATTCCTCTTTCTAGTTACACATATCCTTAAAAACTACCAAAAAAATATTAAACTTGGCTTTCAGGACCTTAAATATCTTAATTAAATGAAGTGGTACAATTTAAAACCTGTTTGTTTCCTGTTTGCACCACTTAATAGCACTTCACTTCAAGTGTTGATGTTCTGATTTTCGGGTCTAGACTTCTGTCCATACTTTAAAAATCAATTACTAACACCACAGGCCCCCAAAAATATTGAAATTTCACCTAGTGATTCCAAATAAGTGAGGAACATCTGTTCCTAATTTCATAGCAATTGGATTTGCATTTAAGTTTTAAAAATTCGTGGACTACGTAGGGATCACCTCATCTAATCTTACTATTTTCCTACTGTCCGCGAATTTTAGGAATTTTAATACTCATCCAATTTTTGTGAAATTTAGCTTTTGGAATCCTTGTGAAATTCTACGCATCATATTCATCAAAATTTTTGGAGGCTGGTGGTGGTACTGCAAAGTCCAAAATACCCTTGGGTATCATTTCTGGACTTTGACACTAGCATAAAGAAAAATATTTAAAAATATCAAACAAATTTTTAAAATCTTAAAAAAATATTTTTTGGAATCTTTATTTGATTTTACATATAGTAGTGATGTTGCTTGCATTGTTTAGACCACTACTTAAAAGAAAGCCAAAAACAAACTCATTGGTAGTTAAATTTCTGCTTCGGATTAAATTGATGAGGGTTTCTTTTCTTTTCTAGAGACCAACAAATTAAAGGAAGTTGATTTTCACCGATACAACTTGATTTTCTTTTGTTTGTCGAATTTTAAACTTCTTTGAAGCTTTAAAATGGAAACCCTAAAACACATTAAGTTAAATTAAATACTAAAATAGAAAAAAAATAAAAACTGTGTGACAACTTGTTTGATATTGGAATCACTTTCCAATTTCTTCACATGCCATAAAAATTGAAATAACAGGACATTACCCTAATCAACGCCCTTCACATTCCAATGCACATTTTAGCACCTAAGCCTAACTCTAAAACAAGTAGTTACTTGACCACTTAAGGACTTCATCCACTTTAAGCTTGATATCCAATATTTGAGAATTACTAAGCGCTCTTACTTCCTTTAGACAACGTGACATTAGACTTAGAGGGAAGTCAAATGACGAGTGTGGGTTTACACAAGCCCCTGGTTTTTCCAAGAAATGCTTGGGTCCAATCCATCTCTTTAGTCTAGCCAGGCTCTCTTTTGGAATTGGGTTCACTTGCTGATTTTTTACTTATTGGGTTCCCAAGTCTTAGGTTTTAAGGAGTCAACCTTAAGATATGAATAGGTTTGGTTGTTTGAATTGCACACTTTCTCTCATCTCCATCTCTTCTCCTCCCATCCCATTCTTCCCTTTTATGCATGGGCGACGATCCCAAAATCTGCACTTGGAGGGATCTTTTGATTTTGCCCCCTGCGCTAAAAGACCACCTTTTCCGTCTTCTTCTTCTAAAAAAATGGAAAATCAATAAAATAGGTCCACTAACCCTTCCACCTCCACTTATAATCCCACCTTAATCCCACTTCTAATCTCAATTCTGACCCTTCCACCCAAAACAACCCCCCCACCTTTGACTTCCCGCACTTGAAGCTTCCTAATGTTGATTTGCCTCAATCTCAACAACAAGCCCCCCCCGCCCAATCTTTACTCCTTGATGGCTGAGCAGATTTCTCAACTTCATGCTATTCAACAATTGTTGACTAGGAATATCACAAACCTAGCCAACCAAAAGCCAAACCCACCACCCCGTCAGTAGCCTGTTGTTCCTCTAAAAGATTTCTATGATCCTTATTATGAGGAAACACCGGGGGTGGTCATTCTTGAGGGGGACTTTGAGATCAAGTCAACTTTTCTGAATTTGATTAAGCATTTCCATGGCCTTCCTAGGGAAGACCCGTTCAGCCACCTTGAAGAACTGACTCTTCTTGGACAAACGACCTATTCCCGAAATGTGCAAGAAGACCTTTGGTTGATGCGGCTATTCCCATTATCTCTTAAAGATAAGGTCGTTTATTGGTTCAGAACCGTTGGCCGACCTATCACCACTTGGCCTCAGCTCAAAAGTACCTTCCTCAAGAAATTTTTTCCCATAGGTCGTACTGATTCCTTGCGTCTATTATGACCTTTCAACAAAAATATGGAGACTTTTCATGATTCTTGGGAAAGATTTCAAGATCTCCTAAGAAGTTTCCCGCACCACGAGATTCCCTTATGGTAGCTCATGTAGATCTTCTATCACGGATTAGAAGATCAAATTCGACGTTTTTTCAACGGCTCATGTAGCGGCAACTTCTTAAATAAGGATGCAGAGGGTGCTTATGACCTCTTTGAAGAAATGAGTGAAAACTCATTTAATCAAGCTTCCATGAACACCTTTGGCATAACTTCAAACCTGCAGTTCGGTGTTCATGAAATAGGCACTCAATCTATCCCTGTCACTTAGACCAGATGCAAATTAATAAAAAGAAAATAGAGGAAAGACTTGCCACACCAACCCAAAATCCACTAACATTCCATGAAGAGACAATTTGCACAATCTAAACACTACCCCTGCTGATTATCACCAATATTCTGAGGCTTTCTATGACTCACTGGGGAATTACAACTATCAAAACCCTAACCCCACTCAAAATATTTTTCCCTTCCAAGAGCAATTTAGAAATTCTTCCAACTGGAAGAATTACCCGAATCACTCCTGGAATAACCTAGTTCCTCCCCAAACTTCAAATCAATTTAGCGGGTATGGGTTAAATCCGACCTATCATCCTGGGCCATCTCAACAAGACATCAATGCCCAGATGATGAAAGCACTGCAGGACATGCAGAGTAAAATGACAGAAATAACTCGTGCTGTCACAAATGTGAATAATCAGATTGGGGTTACTCCAAGACCTGCAGGGCATCTACCCTCCCAACCCATACCCAATCCTAATTATCAGAGGAACCAGTATATGGGCAGAAATCAAAACTATCCGAATCAGCCTCCTACGAATCCACCACCTCAGTAGCCTCCCAAGTTTTCACAACAACAGGCCCCCCACCTCCACATAATAATCTGACTGCACAAGCAGTTACGTTGAGGAGTGGGAAAACCACCACTGATCCCAGGCCTTCACAACAACCTGGTGAAATCTACATTCCTATGCAAATTGACTCTGAACTCCCACATCAAGAAGGAAAAGAAACACAAAAATCTTAAGACACGACTCCTATCCCTTTTCCACAAGCTCTCCACCCCACTACTAATGGAAAAAAGAAATTTGAGCCCACAACTGAAGAACTCATGGATTTATTTGGGCAAGTTCAAATCAATATCCCTCTCCTAGATGCAATCAAATATATACCTACCTGTGCCAAATTTTTGAAGGAGATCTGTACTCCAAAAAGGCAGGTAAAAAATCTATGACAGGTACATCTTACAGAGACAGTAAGTTCTGTCATACAAAGTAAGCTACCTCTTAAGATGAAAGATCCGAGCATGCCTTTAATTTCAGTGATTATTGATGACACTACCTCGAGTTAATCTGCTCATTCGGGATGCACCTCCTCCGTATTCACGGGACCCTATGTATCAGAATCTCACGAACAATCCCGATCTGGCATCGTATGATTAGGGTTACACACCACACGATGATTATAACACGTATCCCCTTGATGAATATACGCCTCAGACGTCGTTGGCCTACGAAGATGTCAGTGCTATTCAGGGATATGAGTGTAATAACCCGTACTTAGAGGCGTATAACCCTGGTTGGCGCCAGCATCCAAACTTCTCCTGGTTAGGTAACTCACAAAGACCACATCAAGATCCACACTACCAGACCAGGTAGTACGGGAATGTGCAGAACACATACCCTAGGTAGCAGCCATTCCCATCTCAGCAGCAGCAACCCCATTCTATATACCAGCCGCTGCATCAAGCTGCCAATCACCCTCCAAAGCAAGCCGATTTGGAGGCACTAAAAGAGGAGCTACAAGAATCGATGCGAAAGTCTACACAAGATAGCTTGCAGATCATGAAGGCGATGGTCGACCAGATATAGAACATACAAAACATGCAAAACTAGTTGCTACAGGAGCATAGGACTCAGGGAGCCTTGCCCTCCCAACCTGTCCCAAACCCACGATATGTGCAGAACCAGGGTGCCCCGCCTAGGTTTCAGGCACTATAGGGACAGGCACATGCCATATTACAGGTGCCTTCTACGCCACCTGGTTTTGCTCAAGGCTAGCTGCCTTTAATACAAAACCTTGCATACTATACCCCTTCCGCTCCACCACCTCATGGATAGCAGGCCGATGAGAAGGTTGTCTCATTGAGGAGAGGAAGGAAGACATTCGACCCATCATATAGGCAGGCGGGTCCTGATTTTTCTCACCCTCCACTGCAGGATGGTTCGACTCCATCTCAGGAGCCACCTACGGTGGATAAGGACAAGAGGCCACTTGACCCTGAGATTCCTATTCCTTTTCCCAAGGCTCTAACATGAAATGTAGTATGGAAGGACACATGGAATTTTGAGGACCTGAAGTCTATGTTTAGGAAGTACATATTCAGGTCCCTCTCCTCGAGGCCATTGATCACATCCCTGATGTCGCTAGGTTCTTTAAGGACTACTGTACCCCGAAGCGATAATCGAGAATTGGACGGTAGGAGATACTGTCCAAGGAGGCTAGCGCTATGATTCTAGTTGACTTACCACTGAAGAAAAAAGATCCTGGTACCCCACTCATATCCTACTTCTTGCAGGATTCTCCATTTGATCAGGCCCTTCTTGATCTGGGTTCGTCCATCAACCTGACTCCCACTGCAGTATATGATCGATTCTGATTTGGGGAGTTAAAACCCACCTCGGTCACAATTCAGCTGGGTGATAGATCAGTAAAAGAACCAAGGGGGGTGGTTGAGAACGTGATCCTAAAAGTCTGTGGATTCTGCTTTCCTGCAGACTTTTTTGTTCTCGATATGGAGGTTTCTCCTAATCTCCGTGATGCACCAATTATTTAGGTCGCCCATTTCTGGTGACAGCCCAAGTAAACATTGATTGTGCATTCGGGTGTATGGATATTGCCCTAGGTAATGAGTAACTTTGACTTGATATATTCAGAGCATCAAGGAACTTTGACCGTGATCGAATCGAGGAGGATGGTGAAGACGAAGATTCAACATACTGTGGTAACATTGGGCTCCTTTGTGACGACCCAATGTCTCATTCGTTTGCACTATCAGGGTTCTTGGACCTCGATCCATTCGGGACTGAGCCCACTACACTGTACATATCTCCTCGAGGATCCAATTGTTTAGGGTGTGTTTCTGACCACAGCACCCCTGACTCTAGCTGTCTTGATTCGCACACTACTGAATCGCCCTTGTTGTTGTAGGAAGATGTGACCACAACTAACGGGTTTCCCGTTGACGCAGTCACAACCGACTATCTCACAGGTAGCGAATCAGTGGGAATTCACGCGCATCCAGATCATCAGATTCCCACCTTCCATTCTGTTCCTTGTATTCCCATTTCTGACTCCGACCCACCCGTGATTGAATTAAAGCCCTTACCTGATTCACTTAAATATGTGTTCTTGGGTGAAAGTGAGACATACCTGGTCATTATTAGTGCCCACTTAACCCAAGAACAGGAGCATCAACTGATTTCTACGCTACAAGACCATAGGGTTGCTATAGGGTGGAGCGTTGCTGATCTCCGTGGTATTCGCCCCTCGTATTTCACTCATCACATTTACACGAATGAGGGGGTGAAACCTTCTAGACAACCTCAAAGAAGGCTAAACCCGAATATGCTAGAGGTTGTTAAGAAGGAGATCATCAAATGGTTGGATGTGGGCATTGTATACCCAATCTTTGACAGCAAATGGGTGAGTCCGATCCAGATAGTGCCCAAGAAAGCTGGACTCACCATTGTGAAAAATGACAAGGGCGAATCCATTCCAGCCCGCACTACGACATCATGGTGGGTTTGCATAGATTATAGAAAACTGAACATGGCTACCCAGACAGATCACTTTCCTTTATCGTTCATTGATCAGATCTTAGAATGGTTAGTCGGACGCAGTTTCTTTTGCTTTTTGGATGGATACTCTTGGTACAATCAAGTAACAATTAGCCTGGAAGATCAAGACAAGACCACCTCCACATGTCCCTTCGGAACATTTGCCTTCAAGCGGATGCCCTTTGGCCTCTGAAATGCACCAGCGACATTTCAGCCTTGTATGATGGCCATTTTCTCTGACATGATTAGGGATTACATGAAAGTGTTTATGGATGACTCCTCCATTTTTGGAGACGATTTTCAATCTTGTCTTGACAACCTCACCAAGATCCTGAAACGGTGTATTGAGGTAAACCTAGTACTATTCTGGGAAAAGAGCCATTTCATGTGAGGGATGGCATTGTACGAGGGCACAAGATCTCTGTAAACGGACTCGAGGTCGATCGAGCTAAATCTGAGATCATATCCTGATTACCCCTACATAGCTCGGTCAAGCAGATCAGATCATTCTTGGGTCACATTGGATTTTACCGGAGATTTATATGCGATTTCTCAAAAATCGTACGACCTTTGATGAATCTCCTGGTAGCTGATACCCCCTTCGAATTCAACACCTCGTGTCTTAGCCCCTTCGAGACTTTACAAAGCGCTGTCTCTGATTCCCCGATTCTCCAACTACCCGAATGGTTTCTTAATTTTGAGATGATGTGCGATGCCTCGGATTTCGCTGTCGGTGATGTTTTAAGCCAGCGTCAGGAGAAGGAACCCTTTGTCATATACTATGCTAGAAAGACGCTGAATGAGGTTCAGTGTAATTATACTGTCACCGAAAAAGAACTACTAGCAGTAGTATTCGGGTTGGAGAAATTCAGATCTTATCTATTAGGGTCCAAAGTTATCTTCACTGACTACTCCGCCCTTCGGCATTTGTTGCCAAAGAAGGATGCCAAATCCCATCTTATCAGATGGATCTTTCTGTTGCAGGAATTTGATATTGAAATCCGTGACAAAGCCGGAAAGCAGAATGTTGTGGCAGATCACCTATCCAGACTGGACCCAGCCCACATTCCTTATTCTCTGCCTATTTTTGACCAATTTCTGGACGAATCTCTTTTGGCAGTTCACTCTGTTGAGTTCCCCTGGTACGTGGATATCGTGAACTATCTTGTCGTAGGTAAGATTCCCGCGAACCTATCTAAGGTCCAGAAACTCAAATTCACTTTAGAGGCCAACTTCTACCTCTGGGACAACCCACCGCTCTTCCGCATTGGAGTCAATCAAATTATTAAAAGATGTGTCCCAGACTCTGAGATCCTTAGTGTGTTATCCTTTTGCCACAGTGATGCCTGTGGTGGTCATTTCTCGGGATGGAAAACCGCTGCAAAGATTTTGCAGTCAGGATTCTTTTGGCCAACTATTTTCAGAGATACACACAAGTACGCCCAGTGCTGTAGACGATGCCAGTTGGTCGGTTCTATGACCAAGAGAGACATGATGCCTCTCCAACCCATCGTGGTTGTAGAAGTGTTCGATGTCTGGGGCATCGATTTTATGGGCCCTTTTCCGAACTCACATGGTTGTGAGTACATATTGCTACCTGTTGACTATGTCTCGAAGTGGGTCGAGGTCGTCCTGGCGAGACGGGTTGATCATAAGACCGTTGTTTCTTTCGTATGGGAATATATCTTCGTGAGATTCGGAATACCCCGCGCCCTGATTAGCGATGGGGGAAGCCACTTCATCCACTCCCACTTTAGGTCGTTAGTAAAGAAATATGAGGTACATCACCGTATAGCACCCTGTATCACCCGCAGATCAATGGGCAGGCTGAAGTGTCTAACCGTCAGATCAAGCTGATTCTCCAGAAGACTGTTAGACCGGATAGGAAGGACTGGTCTGATAAATTAGTTGATGCACTCTGAGCATATCGGACTGCCTACAAGGCCCCACTCAGAATGTCACCATATCGTATGGTATATGGTAAGGCCTGTCACCTTCCTGTCGAGCTGGAACATCGTGCCTTTTGGGCAATGTGAAAGTGTAACCTTGACCTCGATGCGGGAGGTCACAAAAGGAAACTTCAGCTCAGCGAATTAGAAGAGATCCGATGAGAGGCCTATGAAAACGCATCAATATACAAGGATAAGACCAAGGCCTTTCATGACTGCCACATCTGGAGGATAGCATTCACACCCAACTAGCAGGTCTGGTTGTTTGATTCACGACTGAAGCTCTTTGCGGGGAAACTCAGGTCCGAGTGGACTGGCCCTTATATTGTGATTCACCCTTATCCCAATGGAGCGATCCAAATCATGGACCCAAAATCTGGGCATATCTCGACAGTCATTGGGTAGCGCCTCAATTTATTTTTGGCCCAAGAACCTCCTCCAGCTAACGAAGTCATTCATCTTATTGAGGATGTGTGATTGAGTTTTCGCCCAGCTGGAGGAGTTAAACTTAGCATCTTCCCCACATTCTACCATCACCTATACATACCGTTTTTTATACATAGCGTATTTTTCTTTTAGCATATTTTCTTTTCACACATTGCATACTGTCAGGTTGGCCGGTGCTCAACGTTAAACTTCAGGAGCAATTCTAGATGATTTCTACCCATTTACTCCTTGCTGTATTTCTTTTCTTTTATATTCATGCATGAGGACATGCAATGACTTAGGCATGGGGGGTAGATACGACAAAATTGAAATTTTTTATGCCAACATTTAGGAAAACCTCGGAGCTGCATGTCAAACGTCCTTTAAGACCCTAAATAAAAGAATCGACTCCACCTCCAATGCTCTCATTGGAGTTAGAAAGCGTTCACAACAGCCACTTCTAACTCACCCGCTCACCTTTTGTTCTAAATTTAGGGTCAAGTTGAATGTAACCCGAAAGGAAAATTTCATGAAGTACGAATATATGAGGTTACTTGTTTATATCATATATACATAGTGCATCTATGAATAATATTATTTTATTAAGAGAATGCATTAGGGATTTTATCCTCTAATTGATTCATGTAATCTGGAATCCAGTATAATTTTTCACACACGTAGAATTTGCAATAGATTCACGGTGAAGGTTGATAAACATCATTAGTTTGTCGAGAAGAAGCATTGCTTCTTTTCCTAAACCCTTGGATAGTGTTTTGGGAGCTAGGCAGATTTTCCTCCAACAATCCACCAAATAGTGTGAGATGAGAGTAGAGTGTACTGGTGCTCTAAGATTAGTGTAAGGAATCTGGAATCCTAGATAATTAGGTGATGATACTCAGAGATTAGGCATAGTTTTCGCTTTCGGTTCCTGCGTATATATTTTTGTGCAAAATATTGAGAGCTACCAAATAAGACAAATACGCGGAGAGCGAGTTCTCATAAAACTAGGGCTAAGGTGGATGGTTACGACCATTCTTTACGGAATCTTCAGCTGAAGGAGGGTATTGATGTCAAGGTCAGAAATACACTGTCCTATCCATCTTTTTCGATGCTGTGAGTAGGCACTTCCACTAAATAAGTCACCCAATGTCTCTTGGGTACCACCAATCCCTAATAATGCCTCTTAAATAAAATTCATGAATGTGTTGCTAAATTGTGTTGAGTTAGAAACATTATATATGAAAAAAAAGAATGAAAAAATGAGAAAATGAGAAAAATAAAAAAAAAGAAAGAAGGAGAAAATGAAAAGAAAAAAAAAGAGAAGAAAGAGTTTATGAATATTTAGTGTTTATTTCATTTGCATTGAGGCAATAACACCAAATAAATTTGAGATCCACCAAATATGACCTTAACCTATCTTTCTATGTTTCTGACCATCTGAATACTGGCTGAGGAATTCTGACTTAGTGTTAAGGTTATGATAACTCAATTAAGGTGTTAATGCCAAGTGAGACCACCAAATATGGATCATACGTGAGAATTTGGTAAGATTGTGAGCTCTAAAAAAAAAAAAAAGAGTAAGAGAATGAATACAAAGGAACCTGAAGAGCATAGTTTTTCTTGTCTTTCTCTGAGTTGAGTTACTTGATAATTCGGGAATCTAGATTCTAAAGTATTAATCTCTATGTAGCACCAAGTGAGAGTGAGCCACCAAATAAATACCTGTATCCCTCAGACATTCTCCACTCAAGCTTAAAGCCTGGGTGGAATTCATAGAATATCTTTAATACCCCGAGGGAAGAAGTCCACCTATCCTGTTAGAATTTTACTAGGTGTCAAGTACAAGCTTTAGAGGTGAATCAGATCTTTCACTCGAATCTGTTGCAAAAGCTACGTAGCTGCACTTTCACATTTGTTTGGATTTCTAGAACATAGGATGAAAACAAAAAAGAGAAAAATCCCTAGGCATACACTTGATAAAATAATCAATCCCTTAGGGACCCTTATGTGAATAATTTAGTCTTGCATTTGCTAGGGACTAGCAAGATTTAGGCATGGGGGTATGATTAGGTAGCAATCATAGGTCTTAATTGACATAAATTAGGCTAGGACTTAGCATAAGTTAGGGTAGTTCATGCATGCATAATCATTATTTGTATCTTTACTGTTCTTCTTATAACTATGCATAGAATAATGCTATAATATACTAATTAGGTGCATTAAATAAATTGCAGGAAATAAGAAGCTCAGGAGCTGGATCTGAGATTGGATCTGAAGCTGGACCTGAAGCCAGAGTTGCAGCAGAGCTGGAGCAGAAGACCTAGAATAAGATGTAGTAGACAATAACGTAAGGGGTTGAGGTATGCTATTCTACTAAGTAGGAATAAAGCAGCAAATTGTGAAGAACTTAGGTCCATCCTAGCCTTAGGACAGCCTAGAAGCTTCCCCAGGCCTTAACCACCCTTAGATTAGGTCACTGTACCCTACGAAGCACTAAAACCCTAATTCCATCATATTCCTGGACATCCATATGAGTTATAGGACGTCCAGAACCCTTAGTCACAACCCGCACACCTAAAACCCTCATTTGCAGCATTATTGGACGTCCAGACACTTGGTCAGACGTCCAATTTCTGTAGAATACCCAAGACAGAACCCAGAATCCCTCCTGACTCTGATTGGACATCCAGACAAGTCTGGACTTCTGATTTTTCACTATAAGACATCTGACACTATTATTGGACGTCCAGAACTGCTCTCTAGTTCTGTTTTTGAATTCAAGCTTGGATTTTGAATTCCTAGGTTCCTAAACCCAATTCCAATCCCATAGGAACCTAAATTAAGGTGCCCTAACCCTAGTACATCACCTCTAGACCTCCCTAAGGACCTAATTAGGTCCTCACTAAACTTAATTGACTTGGATCTTAGTCAATTTCATCAGCCTATTCAATTGGACTCATTGAGTCCAATTGAGCCCTGATCTCAGCACACGTAGTCCAATTGGACTCAGTGAGAGTCCAATTTAACTAGACCTGACTTAATCGAGTTTTTTTACTCTCAATTAGGGTTTCACACATCCAATTAAACTTGTATTAAGTTTAATTGCATTTTTCCTTAGTAAATTAGGGTTTGCAACCCCAATTTGTGACCTACATTGACCTAAACCCACTAGAACCTAACCTAATCAACCTAGCCACCTAGGTTTCGACCCACAAACGCCCACACACACACCCACACACACCACCTACACAAAAATACCTAGCCTAGAGTTCTCTAGAACTCTCTACCATGTGTTGTTGCCTTGGTTGCTAAAACTAGCAACCAAGATGCATTCAATTTTTAGATCCACCAAATGTGGATCTAAAAATCACCCATCCATCCACTCTCTCCCTCTCCCACGAGCTCCCACCATAGGCCTCTCTATAGAATTCCATAACTCTCTAGAGAGCTTCCCTTAGGTTTATAAAAAGACCTGAGGGGTGGCCATTTGGTCCATCTTGGTCTCTTGGCTTCATTCCACCTCCATTACTCCACCTCCATCTCCACGAGCACAACATGGCATCTCTATCACCTCCACGCAAGGCCTAGATCACCTACAACCTCTCTCCAAGGGTCGGCCTACCCACCATTGGCCGCCCCTCTTTCTCTTCTCACCCATTCAAAGGCCATCGGAGCCCACCTCTGAATGCCCTTCGTTCTGCTAGCTAGATAAGTGGCGTAGTTCTTCATAGATTTATTACTTTTATTACTGATTAGTAGTGTAGCTCCTTCTCCCCCAATGATGCATGCATAATCTCTCATAGATTCATGTATGCAGTTGTTTTCTGATGGCTGTTAGTTTTTACATTCCTTGTACAAGTATTCCGCTATCGATGCTCTACAACTCTGTTATCATCATCTTTATATATATATGTTAAAAATCACAATGTGCCTGATTATCATCTTTTGGTGTGGTTAAAGTTGCATGTTTTTAATTTCTGATATTTTGGCAACATGTTGTGCATCAATACGAACTTAGCATAAATCAACATGCGATTTTGAATAAGTAGAGCGTGCGAGATCGATTTCTAATTTGCATTTCTGAAACGCCTCCCAGAGATGAATGACCAGGACTCCAAGTCTTGTTATCTTTATAAATTATTTTTGACGAACGTTTTCGTGCACTATGCTACGACGATATCTCTGTTTTCAAAACATGCGCGAGAATCGCCTCCTGTCAGGTACCTGAATCTTGATTGCCCCAATAATTCTTGGAGGACTCTTTTTGGCCACTGCTAAGGCAAATATCAATTGCCATATAGGCAAAATGGATATCACTTGCGTAGGCCAAACTATCACTCTTGATATTTTCAAATACTCCAAGAGATTCCATGATGATAATTTTTTTGAGGACTCAGATACTGAAATATCAAATTTGGTGGAGGAGACAATGTTGGTAGATATCCTTCCCGACCACAAAATTTTTGAGGAATTTGACTCGGAATCAGTGGTCGGCGAAATCTATGACTTGGAGACTTGTCTTCCACAAAAATCTATTCCTGATGATCCCCCTTATTATTCCTCTGACCCACCCACTTTTCTCTCAAACCACCCTTGCACATTAACCTCACCTACCTTTCATCACTTCTCTCCCACCCCCTTTCAAATGGACCTACCACCAGACCGGCCGATTTTGGCATTCATCCGGAATTAAAACCATGCCCAGACTCGGGTTACACTTATCATTTTTCATCAAATTTTGATCCCCATCTTTTTACCACTAACTTTCCAAGGATCCAAAAAAAGACTCTTTTTGTGCAGGCATCCAAGTGTCCAATTACTTAGATGAAAAGTCATCTTCCATGCATACCTTCATGCCTGGATGAATGGCGTAAAAGATAGCATTGGATGGGAGGTAACCCATCTTTTTCGCTTTCTTTTTCTCTTTCGTTTTCTAGGTTTTGACCATCTTAAACCCGACCGCTTTCCACTAAGGTGATCCCTTCTCCCTCCTAATGCATAAGGACATTGCATATTATAAGCATGGGGGGTGTTTTTAAAATTTTAACGATTGATTTAGGATTTTCAAAATCTAAAAATATGCATTTTTATTTTGTCATTTCTTTTTATTTTTCTGCTTTCATACCAAAAAAAAATAAAAATGTTGAAAACTTTTTGAGGAAAATTTTGAAATTGGGACTAAGGTTGAAACTCACTTTGTGGTACAATGAGATTTAATCTTTAACAAACTAGGAATGATGATACAGATCTGATCATTAGAATTTCAGGGCCTACCTTTAGATTAGATCATATATCCTTTTCTAAAATTCCACATGAGTTCATGATAGTTCAGGTGACTTGATTTTCTTTTGTAATATGGAAAGTATCTGGCTTAGTTTCTAATTCAAAACTTGCATTTCGTGCAAAACTTCTTGTGTCAAAATTCACAAACAAGTCAATACATAAAAAACTACTAAAAATTAGAAAAACCCCATTGTTTGGCTTTAGTAAAAGTCTGAAGCAGATCATTGGTTTGAGTTCCCACTGCCGAGAAGGAGGGAAATGCTTCATTTCAGGACGCGATGTCAACATGTTACTGCCTCGGCGCTGCTCTACATCTATATTTCATATCTTTAGACGGAGCATTAAAGCACATTTTTGCAGCTCAAGTGTCTTGGACGGTGCTCTATCTGTAGTGTTAGAGCAAGAGCTTGAGTTTGCTTGGAGTGCCTCTTTACGCTGCATTGTATTTTGGGGTTGTGAGCTCTGGGGTGGTGTCATAGACAGTGCTATCTCAAAGTACTGGTGCAAGAGCCCTCTCGAGGATTGGTAATGGGAATGATGATCCCGACACATCTGTTATAAGACTAAGCTAAAAGTAAGCATGGGGGAGAGAAAAAAAAGTTTTAAACTAAAAGCATGCCCTTATAAATGTTGGTTTTTCACAAGCATTGACACAAGTTTTAAAGGTTATTGCAAGTTGCGAATCAGATTCAAGAGCCAGAAAAATCCTAAAGACAAAAATTTCGAGTCATCTGAATTAACAAAGGGTTAATCTGTGAATTTTTTTGAAGATGTATTGATTCCGATTTATCTAATTTTTGGATCTAGAAACAAATCTTATTGTTTATCTTTAACAAATCCTGTACTTCCTGTGTTTGGATCAACCAACGTCCCGTAATCTCTTTCTCCTTAAAAGTTGAAAAAATTAGATTTCCCCAAAATTCTGTTTTGTAATAATTAAAGTTTTAGTAAGAGACTAGCAAAAGATAAGCATGTGAGTCTGATAAATGCCAGTTTATGATCATTCTTATGCATTAAAACAAACCTAGCTCTTAGGATTTTAACTTCGCAAATAATTTTTTTGGGTTGCATTAAGCATAAACTAGGTTAGGCATGCATCACACATTTTTGTTGTCCTTTTGATGTGTTTTTGTGAGTGTTAGGCATATACAAATAATCAGATCTCAAGAACCCTAGCACCTGGGAAGGCAACTGGTGAAGAAGAAGCTCAAACCAGTTGGAACTCAGCTTGATCCAGCTCACCATAACTGGATTCTAGCTCACTTGAACTAGGGTTAGCTCATCCTAGCTCCATTCAGCTCATCTCAATTGAATGGAAGCTTAAGAGAGTTCATCTTAGCTCAAGTCAGCTCAGATCTTGCTCAACTTACTTTAACCTAGCTCATTTTAGCTCCCATCAGTTCACTGGGAGATCTAGCTTGCTCAGCTAAGTTGACTGGAGTTCACCTCAGCTCAGGTCCAGCTACATTCAGCAATACTCAACTCCAGTCAGCTGAAGGTAACGTCATCTTAGCTCAGGAAGCTCAAGTCCAACTCCTGAGGACTCAACTTAGCTCAACTTATTTGAGCTAAGCTACCTTAGCTACTCTAACTAGCTAGGTCCTCCCTGGGAATATTAGACCTAGCTCACCTCAGTATATTTTAGCAGAAGCCAGCTTGCTTTAGCTTGGCTTAGCAGCTAGCAAAGAACTAGCAAGCTAAGCCAGCTAAAGTAGCTCCATGCCATCTTCTTTAGTAGCTACCAGCTCTAGTTCAACTCCAGACAACTTCCTCCAGCTCCTCTCCTCTAAACCCTAGCTCCCTCTACCTCCTACCCAACTCCCTAGTAGCTAAGCTCCAGCTCCCTTGGCTAACCATCAACCCAACCTAACCCTAACTAGCTCCACCAACTAAGCCCACCTAAGACCACCTAAGCTACCTCTACCTCTACTCTATTTTGGCACCAAGATAGACACCCCTTAGCCCCTAAACTACACCCAAAAGACACCTTGTTTTGGCGCCAAAATAGCCTTCTAGAAGCCCTCCCTTTTGGCGCTAAAACACCCCCACATCATGGCCCTACATGTAACCCTACATCCTATCCTAGCCATCCACCTACCCCCCTTCTAGAACCCTAAGTTGGTGCCACCTAAGCCCCCTTCTAAAACCTTATTTTGGCACCAATTCAAGAGACACCACAACCTATAACTACCCCCCTTGCATCCTTTGAGTTGGCTCCAACATCACTCCACCCTAGGATCCTTAACCACCATCCTAAACCTAATCCTAGCCCTTCATCATCTCCATGCCAACCCCCCTCCATCCTACTCTATATGTACCCACCTAATCACCACTAAAAACCCATCTTCCCTTAGTGTAGATTCCACCCTAACTCTACCCTTACCCCACGGCCAAGAAGAAGAAGGGAGGAAGAAGATTAAGGAGGCTATCACTTGCCTCCTTGGTGCCTTCTTCCTTCCCACTCTTCTTCTTGTGCCACACCAAGGAGGAGGCTCTCTTCAACTTGGAGGACGGCTAGGCATTGGAGGAGAAGGGTGGTACATGCCTACTTTTGGAAATTAATTGAGGTGGGAGCTTCCACCTTGTAGGAGCAAATGCACACCCCCCCTTAGGGCTTGCCCGGGAAAGCCACACCTTGGAGGAGGAAGTCAAGAAAAGGAGCCCTTTTTAACTACGGGAGCAGCTGTAGTAGGAGCAAGAGCTTCGTCTTCTTCATCGACATTTTCAGAGGATCATTATTTTTATTTTATGCATTTTTATTTCTAGTAGTAGAAGCATTTCTCTACTAGTGTTTCTGTGTAAAACAAATCCTCTTTTCTATAAAAATTGCCTTCTTCTTAAATAGCTTTTGTCGAATTTTTTTTGTAATTTTTCGCTTTATATTTAGTGCACTTTCACCCCTTCTTTCTAATTACCCTAGGTCTCCACGTGTCTAGGGTGAGCTTAGAAAGAAAGTAGTTTCTGTCACTTAGGTATTAGCTATTAGGTGTAGTTCGCTTTTCCACCATCAAACTCATGTTACCTTATTTCAAAATCATAAAAATTATTTATTGAAAAATATTAAAAAGAAAGTTAATTTCTATTTACATGCAAGAGACTCGATTTTGCAAACAAATTGCCTTCTTGGACGACCTTAGATAGCCCACTATCTTGGTTTAGAAATTTAAAAGTGATTCGATTTTTGTGCGTTATAATGATAAAACCATAATTTTACAAATCGCTAAAAAACCTGATCAACCCTTCTATAGAGGCAGATTGATAGGCAGGGCCAGCATCATGACAGACAGATGTAGGTCATAGTACATGTCATTACCCGACTCCAAAATGGGAGAGCAGACCAACCTCTTAGAGACTTTTACAATCTTCCTAAGGCTTAACCTGAACCTTCTATTAGGATACCTCAGAATGGGGATGATTTTGAGTTCAAATCATAAATCATCAATCTGATTCCCCACTTCCATGGCCACAACTCCGATGACCCTTTCCATCACCTTGAAGAACTTCTACACATAGGAAGGACGTTTGGCCCAAGGAACATGAATGAGAATACCTTAATGATGAAAATGTTTCCAATTTCCTTAAAAGATAAAGCTGCTCAATGGTTGAAGACAATGGGTAGATCAATCCTAACTTTGGAAGATTTGAGAAATACTTTTCTGAAAAATTCTTTCCCATAGAAAAAATAAATGCCCTTAGATGTGCCATTATAACTTTCAAGTAGAACTCTAGGGAACAATTGCATGAGGCTTGGGAGAGATTTGATGACTTACCTAGGAAATGCGCTCATCATGGGATTCCCAATTGGCACTTGGCCCATATTTTCTATTATGGGTTAAGTGATAATTTAAAGAATTTTGTTGATGCAGCATGTGCGGGCAATTTTCTAAGCAAAGATGCTGAGGGAGCCTTTCAATTATTCGAGAATATGAGTGAAAATTTCCTCAACAATGCCTCGATGTCTGCCTTTAACAGATCAAATCAACTAAGGAGCGGAGTCTATGAAATTAAGGATCATTCAAATTCTGGTGATTTAGAACTAATTGCACAATGATTTGATACGGTGGAACTTGTTGGAAAAAATGTGGAGAACTTGGATAAGAAATTGGAAAACCTTTTGAAGGGAGGGAATTCCTTAGGTACACATTCCAAAGTAAATCCTATGCCTACCCATGGAATTTCTATGTTAACCCGCACCCAACTCCCTAACCCTCCACATCAGGAAGTAGTGCACAATATTAATGACCTAACCATGGCTCCACCCATGAGCCAACTCTACTTGGACCCATCTCTTTCTGGGTACCAAGGAGGGACCTTGATGCCCTTACATTCTGAGTTAGGCATTCCAATGCCTAATTATTCTGAGGATGCTAATGCAATCTAGGGATACACTAGAAATGACCCATATTTAAACACCTTCAACCCTGGATGATGTAACTATCTTAATTTTGCCTAGACATGTCAGAAACCCATCTAGGGTCCCAACTTAACTAGGCAGAATAATTATGGGCAACCTAGTAGGTACACACAACCTTGCACTTATCAGCAGCAGCCTACTAAGGAAACCCACCCATCTGATCTGAGTTTGGTCCTCAAGGAAATGCGGGAAATGAATTTGAGACATAAAGAAGAAATGAATCAATTGAGGACCGATTTGATGGAACGATTAGACCAATTAGTAGCTGGACAACACGGGATGCTGCCATCCTAACCCTAGAAACTTGAATAGGTTTAACCAAAACAACACACGGGAGCAACAGGCACATACAGTTCAACTTGCCCCCCAGCACTCACCTGGCTTTGTTAACTCTAACCCAACCCAGGCTCAACTCATTTTGCAAAACCCACCTTACCTTTCTAACCCTAATGATTATGCCTGTGCTGTCACCTTGAGAAGTGGGAAACAAATCCAAGATCCTTATTATTCTACATCCAAATCTTACCAAGATCTTAATGAGCCCGAATCTGACCTGGGAGACCAAGCTAATCTAAATGACAAGGCTCAAGACTTGAACACTCATGATTTTTCTCAAGCACCCTTTCCTGAAGCCTTGAACAAATCTAGGGAAAAGAAAACCAATCAATCTAATTAGTGGCTTGATATTTTAAAGTAAGGCCAAGTGAATATACCACTCCTTGAAGCTATTGAGAACATCCTGGCCTGTGCAAAATTTCTTAAGGAAATGTGCACACCGAAATGCCAGGCCAAATCATAAAAAATGGTCATAATTTTTGAGCATGCTAGTGCCATTGATGATAACTTCATTATTAGTCACATCTAGCATTAATTAGTCATAATCAACAGATAAATGCTCCTACATAATTGCTAGAAGATCGTAATTCACTGCATATCCTTTTTAAGAGATTGACATTAAAATAAGGGTAAAAATGCAGTTTTAACAGTATAACCTAAATATAGAGCAATCACGGGGTATCTCAGGGGTTAAATGGTGGTCAAATGGTCATAAATGTTTAATAAGAGGGTCCGTGCAGAACAAAATAGGTCTTTACGCATTACGAGAATTAATGGACATCCGAAACCTTAAAAATAGACCTGCTTAAGTAACTGAGGTTCTGGTCAGGATAAAATTCACCTAAACCTTCTAAAAATCATAGAAAAATATTCCGTAAGGTTTGGTACCATTGATTTGACCATTAGAACCCATTTTGACCTAAAATAGAGTCTCAAACAAATAATTGCCCTAATTTAGATTGTTGTGCAAATTATCCAATCAAACTTGGTCAAAACCTAAATCCTATTTCACCATTAGATTCCTTAGGTTCAAATTAGGTTTATACCAAAATTTGGACTCAATCAGAGATCACCTTGACCTAGTTTTCATTCCAGTCCAGCCTGACTCTTTTCTCTCACACATATGCCCCTAACTTTTGAAATCCTTGCAAATACCCCCCTAACTTCATCTTCTTCTTCACAAATAAGTCCCTACTGCCTTCAGACTCCTAAACCCATCACTGGCGACCTTCAATCAGGGATCACTCCCTAATTTCACGTCCAAACTCTTCCAAATTTGGAACATAGACTCCTGAGAGATTTCCCTACATTTTGAGCCACTCATTGGACTCTGATTCCTACTCAATGGCTCATGCAAATCGTTTGAAGGATCGGGTTTCCTATTCTTGCGAAAGCTCCAAGCTTCTAAGCTTGCTTTCCAAGCTTGGAATGCCTCTTTGAAGCTCTATAAAGCCAGGTTGTACACAACCTCACCTCCTTAACTTGGTTTGGACCGGTTCTCCACTTTCTTCTCCTCTCTCTGGTCAATTCCTCCGCAAGCTCTGGTGGGCTCCGTCAACACCCTTCTTCACCGGCCGTCACAAACAATAGCTGGCCGGTTTCTGCTCCTCAAGCTCCTCCGCCGCTCGCATTACCAGCGAGGGTCGTCTTCCCCTCTCTTCCTTGCCGTTCTCCCTCATTAGAGGTATTCCCTTCGATGCCTTTCATACAATAACCAGCGCCATCTTACCCACTTCGACCAAGTAGATTAGGTAGTTAGGTTTCTTTCTTCCTCTCTTATCATTCCCTTTATCCAAAACCCAAAACTAACCCCTCGACCTAACCGCTCGCCACCTTCTTCCTCCAGTTTGGTCGCACCTCCGGTGAGGTCTACCCATCACCTTACACCTCCAACCGCCTCGCCACCTACTCCACAAACTTCGCCTCATCCACAAACTCCTATTTAGGGCTATTCACCCCTCCAGACCACCACGAAACAACCCATCCTTCGTACGCCGTCCCCAACTCCGCCTGGCCACCATACGCCCTCTCACGGCACGCCACCACCACCCACACATTCGCCGTGGTCTGGTGAAGGTCCTGAGCTAGTTTAACTTGGCTGCAAGGCTGTAATCATGCTTTTCAGGTCTTCGGTTGGAGCTCCGCCACCTTCATCATCGCCACCTTGTTCTTCAAGCTTCAAGCCATGAGAGCTCCAAGCCTTTATTTTAGGTGGTGCGGAATCAGTCCAAGAATATGACCAGGCTGTTAATTGGAAGAGACCACCTCCTCTTCATCTCCAATTGAATAAGGAAACCTTCTATAGCTACGGGTGGGAGAAGTTTAGTCCCACATCGGTGGGAGAAGAGTCTCTGAGCACGCATATATTGTTTTCCTGATATTGTTGTGTTGACTCAGATACTTGGGGGTGAGGTCCCCGCCTACACCCACACATGACCCGACCCGCCTATTAGCCTATCACTCCTCGGCTGTGACTCCATGCACGTAGCTCTGGGCCTAGTTATTGTTCATACTCGAATGCCTGATTAAGACCGGCTATTTGAGAGATGAGGAGAGGAAGGAAGGAGAGAGAGAATGGGGGAGGGGAGTGTTCACATGCTAAATCGGTGTTTTAAGATTGTCGTGTTGTAGTATAGCCTAAATAACGCTCAAACAAATAAATTTTATTACTCGAAAAGGTTCCAAGGTCGAACACAAAGAGCAATATGGAATTTAGATCTCAAGAATTGCAATTTAAGCACAATGTAAGCAATTTATAATAGAACTCCGAACAATAATGGTATATATGAAGGAAAGCAAATGTCAATAGTGCAAAAAGAATGAGGTAAAATGGTGATTTGAATCACCAAGTACCCCTCACAATAATAACAAATTTCTCAACAGTATCAATCAAATAAAGCCTAGCAATCAAGTATCAGACGGCTGAATGTTTAATCAAACGGCTTAACCGTCTGGAGCTATAGTGTATAGCATTTTCTTTCTTCTCAGCCTCTTCTTCTCTTCTCTTCTTTCTCTGCTGCGACTGCTCTTCTCTCCTTTTCTTCTTTTCTTCTTCCTCTTCTACTATGGGTCCTCTCCTTCTGATTCTGTTCAGCCTCTTCGCACAGGGAGGGGAACTTCTTGTATTGGCTAAGTGTTAGAAAATTTCCTTTGAAGCAAAACCCTCCCCCTTCGCCGTGCAAGCTCTCTCCTCTCCTTCTCTACTTAGGTCACGCTCTCCCAGAGCCTCCAACAGTACCAGGTATATGGGTAATTGGAACTAGGGCGTACCCAGGACCAGGGCTGCGGGCATGGGTCGCAGCCGAGGAGTGCTTAGGGTTAGGCAAGTTATGGGGTGCACCAGGTCCATGGGGTCAGAGTCGCAGACGAGGCGCGTGAGGCGTGCGTGCGGGGACCTCACCCCCTGTGCGTGCTGAGGTGATAAGCGTATAACACAAATTCTATTTATGCATTGGCAGGCCCTCTTCAGTCTAGGATGTGGACTAAATCCCATCGCCTTTCTCTGCGTGCGACTACAGATGCTTCCTCATTCAATTCGTGCAAGATGGCAGTCAAAGGCTTCAATTGCTGGTCCACTCAGACTCCTGGAGTGATTTCGTGCAAGCTAGAGTCAACGCCTGGAACCTGTAGGCATGATGAGAGCTTCAAGGTTCGGTCGAAGCTTTGTCAATGGTGGTCGAAGGACCTGCTGCCTGAAACATGAAATACGGGCTAAAAGCCCTGGTTAAAAGGTTCAATAGCATCGCCTTGAGGCAAGGAATTGAATGGCAGTGTTCATGAGGTGTAAGAGTGCGTGAGGTGGCCGGACGGTGATGGAAGGTGAAGTGCGAAAGTGCGGTGTTTGGCAGAGGTTGTGGAGGAGTAATCAACCTAAGTTAGGGCTTTTGCTCCCAGGGTCGAGGCAGAGGTGTAGGGATGAACGAAGGCCAATTTGGTGGAGCGTAGTGGCCGTGTGAGCTCGCTGGAGGTACGTTGGTGAGGTGGAAGACGAAGGACGGTGGGGCGAGTTAGTGGTCGAAATGGAGAGGCGAGTGTCTGAAAATGAATAGTGGAAGATGAGGAGTTATTTAGGAGGGGAGGCAGACGAAAGGGATAGGAGTTGGCATCGGTTGAGGTGTGGCCGGCGTCGAAGGCAAAGTTGCTTTGATGAGAAGTGGTCGGCGAGGATGAAGGGGGGTAGGAGCGCCAGTGGGTGTTGCGTGACACGAAAGAAGGCAAGGAGGAAGAGTCTGCCACTAGTATTGTTGTTAGATGACGAGGGAAGGCAGGGAGGGTCACTGGAGCATGAAGAGAAAATAGACCAGAGGCGAGAGGAATTTGAGGGTTTCTTTGGGTGAATTCATGCTTGGAGGATTGGGCAGGCCTGGGGAGTCTTTATATATTGTCAAGGGGTTGATTAGGGCTTGGAAGCCAAGCTTTCAAGCTTGGAAGGTCGCTAGAGTTGGAAACCCAAATTTCTCATGCATTCCCATGAGAAATTAGGAAAGAATTGAAGCACAAGAATCGCTCTGATTGAAAGAGGATTTCAAGAGGAATCTCTAGTTCAATTTTGAGGAAGTTTCATCAATTAATCAAGGAAAAATCCTTGATTGATTGTCGCTGGAGTTGTAGGAGTAGGAGTTCTGTGCGGCAGGGGCCTCTTTGTGGAAACGACGACAAAGTTGGGGACCTATTTGAAAGGGTTTTGAAAGTTAAGGGTAGAAATGTAATTAGACAGGACCAATTTGCAAACTAGGTCAAGATAAACTCATCTTGGGTCCAAATTTTGGTACAAACCTAATTTGGACCTAACGAATCTAATGGTGAAGTTGGATTTTGATTTTGACCATGTTTGACTAGGTAATTTATGCAAAAACCTAAATTAGGGTAAATGTCTTTCTGTGATTCTGTTTTGGGTCAAAATAGGTTCTGATGGTTAAATTGAAGGTTCTAAACCCTAGAGAATATTTTTCTATGAATTTTAAAGGGTTTAGACAAATTTTATCCTGATCAGAACCTCAGTTTATTAAGTGGATATGTTTTTAGGGTTTTAAAAGTCATTTAATTCTCAAGACATGTGCAGACCCTTTTCTGATTGTTTTAACCCACTTGTTATCTTTTTAAGACCAATTGACCTTCATTCAACCCCTGATAAAACCCATGGTTGTATTGCATTCACGATAAGCTGGTAAAATTACAATTTTAACCCTAGTTTCTTATTTTTTCTTTCATAATGATTATTTAATGACTTGTGACTCTCTAGCGGTTATGTTGGAGCATTTACTGACTTAATGGATCAAAATGAGTTAGTTATGGCTTATGATGGTGTTCCCATCATAACCCTATTCCTAGCTTTTGCTAGTCCCTTAGCAAAATTTCAAGGTATTAACTTTGATTCTAGACCATAAAACCTTTTGATGCTTAAAAATTTTGATGTGTGCTTCCTTTTGTAGATTAGGTTAGAATAACAATAGTAGGCCTAGAGGTACTCAAGTATCAACCAAGATCCGGACTTGACCAGCTCTAGCCTCAGTCTGCTGTGAAAGTTTCTAAGGCCCATAGGAACTAACCTAAGTTTTGTTGAACTCTGCGGTTAAAACACCCATGCTTGTAACATGTTTTAGCCTAGGTTCAGTTTGCAGTGTGTTTTTGTTAGAGAGAGATTGATGAATTTTTCTTTATTTTTGGAGAGTTTTATATCTCTTTTCTTTTTATTTCTAGCTTCGGATTAGCTTTACAACACGGTTTGTATCGGATTCCTAGTCCCTACCATCAATCCTCGCAAGGTCCCTGGCAATCGATGCTTCAAGATAGCACTACCCACGGCAACCTCCAGAACCCTGGCTTTCGAGATTTCGAGATAATCCCACCCATGGCGTTCTATGGTTAAATCTAGACCCTGGCAATCGATATTTCGAGATAATGCCGCCCATGGCATCTGTACTAGCACATGGTGCTTACATGCCCCTGGTAGGATATGTAGATATCCTAGGAGACAAGCACCGACATAGACAGTATGTTATTGCGCATCTTCGAAGGGAATATCCCGCTTGTCCGCGTCGAGAACTCATCCAAATCAACTTGTGTTGATCAGCAGCTCCTAATCTAGGTAACTTTTTCAGAACAAGTTTAACGCATTTGTGTGATTTTGATACTTAGGCACACTGAACCAGACTGTGTGTGGATTGGGGTGCTTAAGTTACCGAGTCCCGCAAACCAGAGGTCAGTTAACGAGGTTGAATAATCCCTAAGCCTTTGACCTAATACTTTAGCTTCTCATTTTCCTGAACCTCTTGAGGGTTATTCAGATCTTAGCGGGTACTTGAATTTTTAAGCCTAGGATTACAACTAAAGAGGCCTAAAATTAGCGTTCCTACTAATCTCTTCTTTTAGCACTTTTTGATTTTCTTTATTTTGATTTGGTCTAGAACTAAGTCAATTCCTTAATCTTTTACTAATAACTATCTTTTTTTCTTTTCTTTTCAAATTATGCTCCTTTCTGACATTTTTATCTCCTCTCTTTTCTCGTCAAAATCTGATATGCCATCAAAATTTCCTCCTCTCATTTTTGTTCTTTTTTCAAAATTTTCTTTTAATATTTTTTGGTATTTTTGGAATATGTGATTTTTTTGATGAAACCCTTTCTTGTGAAGTGATTTTCATGGCGTTTTGCACGTTAATACCCCCCATGCATACGATTTTCAATGTCTTCATTGTAAATTAGGTGGGTTCGAGTTCAGCTTAGATCATTCATTAGAACAGGTGTTGGGTGGGTGAATGGGTCGGGGTGACTTGGTGCAGACGATTTCAAGCTCGAGTACGGGTACTAGAGATGGAGTTGGCTGCTCTAATGGATGAACCTTAAAGTGCAATATGAGTTTAGCATAAGATGTGTCAGGAAAGGTTTCGATTTTTTCAAAATGACGGGTTGCCTCCTGTTAAGCGCTGAGTTTAACGCCATCAGCCAGGCGTAATGAGCTCAGGGAGAATGGAGGGTAAAAGATATCTCAGCCAAATTTGTGTCGGTGAGTTCAATGAAAGGTTTGAGTCTCTGACCGTTCACAACAAAAGGTTTTGAAACGTGGCTTAGTTGACTGATTTCGACAGCTCCATTTCCAAAGATTCGTTGGACAAGGTATGGTCAAATCCATTTTGATCTGAGTTTTCCTGGAAACAATTTGAGTTTGGTGTCAAAGAGGACTTTTCGACTAGGGAAAAAGATTTTTCTGGATACGTGCTTGTCGTGAAAGGCCTTAACCCACTCTTTGTAAATTCGCAAGTTCTCATACGCGTCATGGCGTAATTCATCGATCTCGCTCATTTGAAGCTTTCTATGGGTTCCTGCCTTAGAAAGATCGAGATTGCAGTTCCGTACTGCCCAGTAGGCTTTGTGCTCTAATTCAATGGGGAGGTGACATGCCTTCTCGTACACTAATTTGAAGGGAGACATGCCTAATTGGATTTTGTTGGTGGTCCTATAAGCCCACAAAGCTTCCAGAAGTTAGGATGACCAATCTTTCCTGTCAGGTCAAATAGTAACCTGAAGGATTTTCTTGATCTTCCGATTCGTTAGCTCAGCTAGACTGTTGGTTTGGGGTGATATGGAGTAGAGATTCGGTGTGACATCTCGTATTTGGTCATCAGTGATCTGAACTGAGCATTCGTGAAATGAATCCCTCCATAAGAGATTATGGCACGTGGAATCTCGAACCGAGAAAAGATATTCTAATGAATGAATCTGATAACCACCTTATGATCGTTGGTTCGAGTCAGAATGGCTTCGATCCATTTGGACACATAGTCAACAGCAAGAAGAATGTATTTGAACCCATCCAAAATAGGGAAGGGTCTGTTAAAATCAATCCCCCAGATATCGAAGATTTCGCATACGAGAATTGGCTGTAAGGGCATCATATCACGGTGGCTCATGTTGCCTAAGGTTTGGCAATGAGTGCATGCCTTATAGTGATTGTATGAGTCTTTGCAAAGCATGGGCCAATAGAAGCCGCACTAGAGGACTTTTGTTGCAGTTTTATGACCAGAGAAGTATCCACCGCAAGCCTGGTCATGGCAGGACAAAATGTCCTGAATTTTCGCTTCCGAAACACATCGTAGGATGATCTGATCAGCACAAATGCGAAAGAGATACGGGTCTTCCCAAAAGAGTACTTGGCATCGGAAAGTAATTTGTCCTTCTTGGATTTTGGCCAATTGGATAGTATCTGATGTGATTCCAAGTAGTTTACTAGATCAGAAAACCATTGAAGTTACGGGAGGTGCTTACCGGATAGTCATGAGGTGCTTATCGGGAAAATGTTCAGTAATGGGTCCAGAAGGGTTGATAATATCAGAAGGAAGGCAGGATAAGTGATCATCTACCACATTTTGTTTCCTCGCCTTGTTGCAAATCTCGAGATCAAATTCTTGCAATAGCAAGATCCAGTGGATTAGTTGAGGTTTCAGGCCTTCTTCGCAAAGAGATGCCTCACAGTAGTGTGATCTGAGTAAATGATAATACGAGAACCCAAAAGATACGATTTGATCTTTTCTAGGGTAAATACTATGGCTAGCAGCTATTTCTCAATAACTATATAGTTACGCTGAGCCTCGTCAAGTGTCTTGCTAGCGTAGTAAATGACCACGGGTTTCCCATCTCTTTTTTGCCCAAGTACTGTACCTACAGCGTAATTAGATGCATCACACATGATCTCAAAGGGTTGAGACCAATCAGGGGGCAGTAGGATAGGTGCTTGGGTAACTTGATCATGCAGGACTTCAAATGCTTGAGTACACTCCTTGGTGTTTTCAAAAGGGACATCCTTAGATAGGAGATCAGTCAGGGGACGCACGATTTTCGAGAAATCGAGAATGAATCGATGGTAAAAATCGACGTGCCCCAGGAAGGATCGGATGTCTTTGATCGAGCTAGCCATAGGGAGTTTGGAAATCAAATTCACTTTGGCTCGGTCAACCTGGATGCCCTTTTCAGAGATAAGATGTCCCAGGACTATTCCCTCATGTACCTTGAAGTGGCTCTTTTCCCAGGAAAGAACCAAGTTCATGTCGATGCACAGCTTGAGGATCTGGACCAAGTGCAGGAGGCAATCGTCAAATGATTCACCAAATATTGAGAAGTCATCCATGAAGACTTCATGGTATTCACCTACCATATCTGAGAATATGGCAAGATGCACCACTGAAAAGTAGTTGGTGCATTGTAGAGATCGAACGGCATCCTTCGGAATGCGTAAGCTTCGAAGGGGCAGGTGAAGGTGGTCTTTTCTTGGTCCTCGGGATGGATTGCGACCTGGTTGTAATCGGAGTACCCGTTCAGAAAGCAGAAGAATCGATTTCCTGCTAGTTTCTTAAGAATCTGATCAAGGAATGGTAGTGGGAAATGATCCTTATTCGTGGAGGAATTGAGTCTTCTGTAATTAATGTAGACTCTCCATGAGTTTGCTATACGGGTCGGTATGGTTTCTCCGATTTCAGTCGTGATGACGATGTGCCCTGCCTTTTTTGGCACAACTTGGATTGGACTAACTCACCGACTGTCGGAGATCGGGTAGATGATCCTTGCATTTAACCACTTGATAATCTCCTTTTTCACGACATCCTGCAGATTGGGATTCAGGTGTCTTTGCATTTCATGGGATGGTCGTGAGCCTTCTTCAGTGTAGATGTGGTGTGTGTAGTATGAGGTGCTGATACCGGTGAGATCGTTGAGAGTCCATCTAATGGCTCTTTGATGTTGCTGAAGAACAGAAATCAGGCGTGTTTCCTGATCTAGTGTGAGTTGGGAGCTGATAATCAAAGGGAACGTCCGATTGGAACCCAAAAAGATGTACTTGAGATGATCGGGAAGAGGCTTTAATTCCACAACCGGGTTTTCAGCAGTTGCAAGTAATTCTGGGTGGGTGTCAGGAGTAAAGGAAGGAGCTATGGTTGTGTCTAGGTTGAGTTTGGGCTCCTCTAATTGCGGGTTTTGATCCTCTTGTGGTTGATCAGAAATAGTCGGGTTCTTGATGAAGTCGTCAACCATTGACTGCTTCAATATCGCAAATTTGTTCTATGACTCCGCAATAAATTCCTTGTTGGGCCTTAAAGATGTCGATCTTTAGTGTCTTGCTCCCAAATTTCAATTCAATTTGGCCCTCCTCACAATTGATATTGGCTTTGGCAGTGGCCAGAAAGGGTCTCCCTAGTATGATCGGATTCTTCACATTCTTAGAAGCATCCATGTCTAAAGCGATGAAATCCACTGGGAAATAGAAATCATGTACCCTAACTATGACATCCTCGAGAATTCTTTTTGGTGACTTAATTGATCGGTCTGCTAGTTGTAAAGTCATTTCAGTTGGTTTAAGTTCGGATTTCTCGAAGTAGTCTAGTCGAGATGTGGGTATCAAATTTATGAAGGCTCCTAAGTTTAATAAAGCTCGGTCAAATCGTATATCATAGATTTCACAGGAGATCAAAGGGGTGCTTATGTCTTTAGCCTTAGGCGGGAGTTTGCTCAAAATGACAAAGCTGGCTTGCTATGACAGTACAATCGAATTCCCATCTTTGGTTCGCGGCTTACGCTTAGGTGTACATATGTCTTTTAGAAATTGTGCGTAAGCCAGTACGTGGCGTATCGCATCCATCAAGGGGATGTTTATATGGACCTGCTCAAAGAGCGTAACCAGGTCCTCCTTAGGTGCCACGATTTTGGTTATCTTTTTTCCTTTGGTCAAGGCCTTAGGAAATGGAACCTTAGATGGTTCCTCTAGAATGGGTCTAGGTTCTTGATCTGGGATGGAGGTGTCCTAAATCAATAACCTTGGGTTAGGGTTTGTATTTCTAGGTTGGGTTTGTCTTGGATAAGGTGGGTCATGTGTTGTTTTGCCAGTGTAGGTAGTAACAGAATTTAATCCTGCCTGTTTTTGGTTTGGAGTGGGTAGAAGAGGTGCTTGCTGTTGGTAACCTGTATATGATGTCAAAGCCTCCATCTCGTCGGGTGATGGAGTAGAAGGGGCTTGATAAACAAAGTGGGCTTGGCCCGAATTTGGGTTTATAATGCACCTCTGGTTCGGCATGTTATTTGGATTAGATAGAGGTTGTGAAGGAAGTGCACCAGGTTGGCGAGGATTTGTCATCTGGGAAAGTTGATTGCGAACCTCTGTGATCTCGTCTCTGTGCTATTTTTGCATAGTCGCATTCGTCTTCTGAATGTTAGCCAGAGTCTGAAGGATAAGAGTCATTTGATCTATCTGAGTCAGCCCAGATTGATAAGTTGGGTTAGGTCGAGGTTGAGGTGGCTGATATGGACGAGGAGCTTGTGGTCGGGGCGGATATTGAGGTCTCTAATTTTGATTATTGCCTGACTGCGTGAAGTTGGGATGATTACACCATTCAGGGTTGTAGGTGTTTGAGAATGGATCATTCTTAGTGGCGTTGAGGTCCTCGTAGGTCTGAGGAACCTCGGGAAAATCAAAATATGAGGGTTCAAAGTTCCCCCATCTAGAGTAGGTGGATCCAGAGTTTCCTCCGTAACCAGAATCAGACGGGGGTGGATAGGGGTCCATCCCCTGAGAAGGTCGGTGATAGATGTTGTGCACAGCCTCCCTGCCAGAGGGTGGTTGGGTGAACAGGTTTTGCGCAGCGGTGGCTCGCTGCAAATGTCGAGTTAGCTCATCTACCTTCTTCTCAATAATAGAGACCTTGTTCAGATGACTGGCCATCAGTTCCAAGTCGACAGAAGAGGATAGGCCCTGCGTCTCATGTGTTCCCTTTGGATTCGTCAATGCACGAGTATTCGTCCGGTCGAACATGCCCATGGATTCATTATTGATGGATTTCTCGCACATTCTCGAGAATCTCCCACACGGTGTCTTCGTGTTGACCCATGATGTTTCCTCCACACGTTGCATTGATGAATAATCTGATATCCTCACGGAGTCCCTGGTGAAAAGATTGGACTTATTCCCATTTAGGAACTCCGTGATGGGGCCACTTTCGCATGAGATCCAGGAAACGATCCCATGCTTCGTGAAGTGGTTCTCCTATTTGTGTGATGTTACAACCCAGTTCCCGAATCCCTACAGGACCCGAGATTGGCTTGATTCGACTAATCCCGAGATCTAGTCATCCAACAAGAAATAACCAAAAAGCAGGAAAGTAAACCAAATTCACTATACTAAGTAACTAACAGTAAAAAAGTATAAGCAGTAAAGGAAATAAAAGCTGCTAACAGTACATATCACCACCACAATAGTAAAGTAGAACAAAGTATAGAAACAGAAATGGTAACAACAGTCTAACTCACTAGTAAAAAGAAAGTACAACCACAACAGGAACTACTGCTGGGCTCGATTGGGCCCAGCACCCTTTGTAGTCGGTGACTCAGGCTGCTTAATACCTAGACCTGAAAAGGGTTACGAGAAAATGGAGTCAGCAAACACTGAGTAGAGTGGTAACCAAACTAACTAAAGCAGTAAAGTCTAACAGGTAAATTTATCTTTTCCAGTTATTTTATTTTACTAGTCATTTCCTTTTACCCATTGGTTTACTTTCAGATCTTTTTCTTGATCTCGAATGTTCCTCGTGGGAACGATCTTGATTGCAGTCTTTTTCGAAGAGTAGAAGGTACACATGGTGCTCTTCTGGCCGGGAGAGTCCCCCGTGGTAATCCTATACCCAGTCAACCATCCCAGGGTCACTGTCTAGACGTAGCGGTGACTATTGCACGTGTAATAAGCGCACGGGTAGCTACCCCGCACTAGCACGCGGTCAGTCATTTCCGCTAGCGGGTATGCCCAAAGTACAGCACGGAATAGTATAGGGCCTAGCCCTCACAGCAACAGGGGTCTAGCCCCTCAGAAACAAACAGGGGTCTCACCCCTCCACAGTCCGCGCACCCTCATCTTACTACCCCGGTTTGCCCATAGGGCCAAAGAAAAAGTCGGTGTAGGTTGGCTAGCTTAACCTCGAGCCTCGTGGGGTGGCTAGCTCCCTCCCTACACTAATAGCTCTGCCCGATACTGTGTACGCTAGGGCCAACAGGAGTTGGTGTAGAGTGGCCATTCCTAATGCCGAGTCCTAACCTAAGGGTGGCTAGCTTCGCTCTACACTAAAAAGAGGACAGTCGCCCCCTCTTGGTACCAAGTACTCAAGGGCTAGCACACTTCCCACCCACATTTCCAGACCTTTCCATTCATCCACAGGAGCTCTATTCCTAACTCCTCGTAGGGTTCATGCTCATATTCACCATACTATTCCATACCAGGTTTCATCATTCACAATTTCATTCTTGTATTATACACATGCAGCTCGTATTTCCACAATTTAACATATACAACAAGTAATTCCACAGGTAACTGTTTAACTAGCACAGGCATTTCATATTCCACAGGCAGCTCGTATTTCCAAAATTTAACATATACAACAAGTAATGTCATAGATAACTGCTTAATTAGTACAAGCATTTCATATTCTACAGGCAGTTCATATTTATTAACAGGCAATTATTTACAATTCTATTCATTCGTTTATGATTGCAATCTCAAACACGCATACAAACAGTGCAAGTACTTCTCGTCCTAGGATTCATGCCACATCCTAGGTTTCTAGTTATCTAATTTGACATATGCATTTATGTTTTATAATTAAAATAGGGGGAAACCACTCTACTAGATAATTCGGGAGTATTGGGGGCTCGAACGGCAGATTCACGTGCCTCTGCAAGCTCCGAACATGAAACAGCTTGAAGTCCTATACCAAGGAGCATACCACAATGGAACATTCAAAACAGTATATAAGGCTTTCTAACATGTAGAGGAACTCACAAGGAAACCACAGATATCTTGTTTGCATAAAACAGACCTCAAATGGATCTTAAATGGGTCAAAACAGGACTGCAGACCTAAATCAGACATCTGGCACAAGGTCCAGATGTCTTAAAAGTCACTAGGGTCTCACCTCAGGTTCTTGTGTTGACTTCAGACGTTTAGAGCCCCTACTTGACCGTCTGGACCCAACTCCAGACGTCTGACCTCTCCTCCAGTTGTTTGGGAGTGCTTCCGGTCATTTGGTAAGCTATCCAGATGTCTGAAATGTGTGGGAGGGTATGCCCCGTGCCTTCCCGAAGTTATTCCTGCACGCGACAGACCATATCTCCCACTTTAGCCAAACAGATTGGCTCTGTGGTGCGGCCTGCATGGCCGTAATTGCAAGAGGAACGTACCTTCGTGAAACCTTGCTTTCGGATGCCCGGTGTCGTCACTAGATGTCCAACCCGTCGTCTGGACGGCATGCCAGACGTCTGATTCTGGAAAAAACTAGAACCAGAGAGAGCTCCTGCTCCTTTCACCGCACGCAGTCGTGGCTCCTCCTTGTCTGCAGCTTCGGCTGCAGCAAGGTGTCGGGGATGACTCTCCCGAAGCACTCCTCCCACATGTGTCGCTTCGGTTGTGCGTCCTCTGGCGAGCTCCCACGAAGTCGCAAGCTCAAGCTCCTCCTCTCTTCACGTCGCCTCTCCTCCTCGCTCCTCGCTCTCGCACCCTCTTTCTCGCTCATCCCTCTCGTTGTAGTGGAGAGGAAGAAGGAAGGTGGTGGTGGAGTGGAGAAGAGAGGAAGGGGGGAGAGGGGTCTTATATAGGGAAGCACCTGGGGTTCGGCGGAGGAGAAAAGAAGAGAGAGAAGAGAGAGGCTGTCTGCGCGCAGCCAGCATGCAGACCCGAGCCTGTGTACAAAATTTTCAATTTTCAGACTTCTGGAAAGGGGCCCAAACATCTGACTAGACATCTGACTGACAGTCCAGACGTCTTAAAAGGCTTAGAACAAAATGGGTCTTTACGTGTGAAATGTGTGATTTGGTGCCGTAAAGCATTTGTCCGACCAATAGGGAAAAACTTTCTCAGAAACTCGGATTGAAGTTCCGTTTAGGTGTTGATTGGATGCGTTTGGGTTTTGGTACTAGTGAGCAGTTTTGTCCATAAGAGAGAAGGAGAACATTTTCATGAGTAGAACATTTCGATTTTGAGCTTCTAACCCAAAGGTTTGGGCCAAATGCTTGAGCTGTTTGATATGTTGGAAAGGATCTTCAGAATTATGCCCATGGAATTTAGGAATGGCATGAATCATATTGGGCTTGAGTTTAGTGTCAGGACCTCCTGCGGGGATTTGTACTCGAGGTTCAATAGCCACTGCCGCAGGATTGTAGTGATCTTGCATCATTGGACACTGCAGTGGGTTCACAAAGGCTTGGAATAGATCATTGAGGCGTTGAAGTTGATTTTCGAGATTATTTTCTTCTGCGGGTTGTCCATGATGATGGATGAAGGAGAATCGGGTTCAGATGAATCGGAAGAGATATCAATATGATTGGGTTGTTGCATAGACAAGGAGGTCGAGGCTTGGCCTTGACGTGAATGATTGACTAAAGGAGGCCTCAAGGATGGTCTTAGAGACCTCCTCCCGAACATGCATCGATGGAGTGGATGAGAGGTAGAATGTGATGGACCCAATCAAGACACCCAAAAAATTTTGGATGACTATAGAGGTTTGGGGCGAATGATACCCCTTAGTCGGAAAGCCGTCCACTTGAGAATTACCTGGGTAGCCAAAGAGGGAGAGTCTCGCAAAGACCCCTACATGGTAGAGCGTCCCCACTGGTTACAGGGTTTCCTCCACCCAACCTCTCTTGTCACTGATGTCTCAGGTAGACCATAATGGGGAATTGACCTCTTAAGTTTACCAGTTTTAATTAAGAGCAAGGGTGCTTAGAATTTCACTTGAACTTTAAGATGTGTTGAGTGCAAAAGTGACCTAATTTGAAGATTGGTTGACCCAAACAAGGTGGGTCAACTTCACCTGTATTGTCCTTGAAAATTTAGGCCCCTCTTTTAGTGTTCAAATGACTTTAAGAGCTTGATTTTAGGGTTTTGCTTGAATAAATCAGTTCAATCTAGGGTCTAGGTACACATTGTTTGGGAAGATGATTTCTTGATTAAGCAAGTGTCTTTAAAAACCCTAAATTGGAATCCTTAATTGGGTCTAATTTAGTCCACTTTAATTTGTCCAAATGTGGTACCTAGGGCTCAAACAAGAATGTGATAGTCCTAGATACCTTAAGTTTTAAGTTGGTGCACAAATCAGGGTTTGTTGTTCAAATAAAATATTTCAACTCAGGCAACTTGATGAATTATCTATGAATAGACTGCAAGTAGCCTTAATTGATTTTTTTCTTTTGTCCTTTTCAGAATGAGGGGCTTAAGAGAGTGGTTAGAACTTACCTGCCCCTGGCGTGTTTACTGTGCGGCTGATCTTCCTTGAATGTATCCCTCTTGAAACAACCACAGAAAAAGAGATATAGCAAGTTAGAATCTGAATCAGGAATTACAATCAAGAGTTCTAAATTACCCGTTGCTCCCCGGCAACGGCGCCAAAATATTTTATGCGCTAAATCGGTGTTTTAAGATTGTCGTGTTGTAGTATAGCCAAAATAGTGTTCAAACAGATACATTTTATTACTCGAAAAGGTTCCGAGGTCGAACATAGGGAGTAATATGGAATTTAGATATCAAGAATTGCAATTTAAGCACAATGTAGTCAATTTATAATAGAACTCCAAACAATAATGGTATATATGAAGGAGAGAAAATGTCAATAGTGCAACAAGAATGAGGTAAAATGGTGATTTGAATCACCAAATACCCCTCACATTAACATCAAATTTCTCAACAGTATCAATTAAATAAAGCTTAGCAATCAAGTAGTAGACGGTTGATAGTTTAATCAGATGGCTTAATTGTCTTGAGCTAGACTGTATAGCCTTTCTTTCTTCTCAGCCTCTTCTTCTCTTCTCTTCTTTCTCTGCTGTGGCTGCTCTTCTCTCCTTTTCTTCTTCCTCTTCTTCTGCGGGTCCTCTCCTCCTCCTTCTTCTTCTGTTCAGTCTCTTCGCACAAGGAGGGGAACTTCTTGAATTGGCTAAGTGTCAGCCAATTTCCTTTGCAGCAAAACCCTCCCCCTTCCCCACGTAAGCTCTCTCCTCTTTTTCTCTACTTAGGTCACGCTCTCCCAGAGTCTCCAATAGTACCGGGTATACGGGTAATCGGACCTAGGGCATACCCGGGACCAGGGCTGCGGGCGTGGGTCACAGCCAAGGAGTGCTTAGGGTTAGGCGGGTTATCGAGTGCACCAGCTCCTTTGGGTCAGAGTTGCGGATGAGGCGTGCGTGCGGGGACCTCACCCCCTATGCGTGCTGAGGCGATAAGCGTATAGCACAAATTCAATTTATGCGTTGGTGGGTGCTCTTCAGTCCACAATGTGGGACTAAATCCCACCGCCTTTCTCTGCATGCGACTGTAGATGCTTCCTCATTCAATTCGCGTAAGATGGCAGTCAAAGGCTTCAATTGCTGGTCCACTCACACTCCTGGAGTGATTCCGTGCAAGCTGGAGTCGACACCTAGAACCTGTAGGCCTGATGAGAGCTTCAAGCTTCGGTCGAAGCTTCATCAATGCCGGTCGAAGGACCTGCTACCTAAAACATGAAATACGGGCTAAAAGCCCTAGTTAAAAGGTTCAATAGCGTCGCCATGAGGTGGGGAATTGAATGGCAGTGTTCGTGAGGTGTGATAGTGCATGAGGTGGCCGGATGGTGACGGAAGGTGAAGTGCGAAAGTGCGGTGTTCGGCGGAGGTTGTGGAGGAGCAATTGACCTAAGTTAGGGCTTTTGCTCCTGGGGTCATGGCAGAGGTGTAGGGATGAACAGAGGCTGATTTGGTGGAGTGTAGTGGCGTCGGTTGAGGTGTGGTCGGCGCCAGAGACGAAGCTGCTTTGATGAGAAGTGGTCGGCGAGGATGAAGGGGGGTAGGAGCACCGGCGAGTGCTACGCGACGCGGAAGAGGGCAAGGAGGAAGAGTCTGCCACTGGTATTGGGGTCAGACAATGAGGGAAGGCAGGGAGGGTCGCTGGAGCTTGAAGAGCAAATCGACTGGAGGAGAGAGGAATTTGAGGGTTTCTCTCGTCGAATTCAAGCTTGGAGGATCGGGTAGGCCTGGGGAGTCTTTATATATTGTCAGGGGGTCGATTAGGGCTTGGAAGCCAAGCTTTTAGGCTTGGAAGGTCGCCGGAGTTGGAAACCCAAATTTCTCATGCGTTCCCATGAGAAATTAGGAAAGAATTAAAGCATAAGAATCGGTCTGATTGAAAGAGGATTTCAAAAGGAATTTCCGATTCAATTTTGAGGAGGTTTCATCAATAAATCAAGGGGAAATCTTTGATTGATTCTCGTCGGAGTTGTAGGAGTAGGAGTTTTGTGCGGCGGGGGCCTCTTTGTGGAAACGACGATAAAGTTGGGGACCTGTTTGAAAGGATTTTGAAAGTTAAGGGTAGAAATATAATTAGACAGGACCAATTTACAAACTAGGTCAAGTCAAACTCATCTTGGATCCAAATTTTGGTAAAAACCTAATTTTTACCTAAGGAGTGTAATGGTGAAGTTGGATTTTAGTTTTGACTATGTTTGACTGGGTAATTTATGCAAAAACCCAAATTAGGGCAAATGTCTGTCTATGATTCTGTTTTGGGTTAAAACGGGTTCTGATGGTTAAATTGAAGGTTATAAACCCTAAAGAATATTTTTTTTTGGATTTTAGAGGGTTTAGGTGAATTTTATTTTGATCATAACCTTAGTTTATTAAGTGGATCTGTTTTTAGGGTTTCAAAAATCATTTAATTCTCAAAACATGTGCAAATCCTTTTCTGATTGTTCTAACCCACTTGTTATCTTTTTAAGACCAATTGACCTTCATTCATCCCCTGATAAAATCCGTGGTTGTACTGCATTCATGATAAGCTGGTAAAATTATAGTTTTAACCCTAGTTTCTTATTTTTTCCTTCAGAATGATTATTTAATGACTTGTGACTCTTTGGCGGTTGTGTAGGAGCATCTACTGACTTAATTGGATCAAAATGAGCTAGTTATAGCTCATGATGGTGTTCCCATCAGGGAGGGTTTTGCTCCTGCAGGCTTTGTGTGACACTTAGTCGTTGAGAAGAAGACCCTGAGAACAAGAAGAAAAGGCATTGAGAAGAGAAGAAAAGAAGAGAGTAGCCGTGTCGAAGAAAGAAGAGAAGAAGAACTGAAGAGGAGGAAAAGCACTGTAGACGGCGACATTTAAGTCGTCTGATTTGCTAGATAGATGTTTGATCACTGTTCATTTATTTTATTTATTTGAGTAATTGATTTATGCTTAATTAAGATTACTAAATGGTGATCTAAATCACCATTATTTGTCTTAGATATCTTTTTGGTCTTTTAAACTCTTGAAATACTCATGTTATTGAATATCAATTTTGAGTAAAGATTATTCATTGAATATCATTATTGGCTTTATTCATTGTGCTTATTTATATTTTAATTGAAAATTAGCATGTGAATTCCAATTTGCTCCCTGTGTTCGACCTCAGACTTCATTTCTAGATATCTGACTTTATAAATTTTATTTGTTGATCGATCGATTGAGGATTTGAACTACGACGACGATAATATAAACTCCTCGATAGATCGCTTCAACAACCATCATCTTAAATAAGCTCCCTCCTAAAAAAAAAGATCCAGGGACCCCCTTAATTTCATTTGAAGTTGATTGTTTTATCTTGGAGTGAGCCTTACTAGACCTGGGTGCCTCCATTAATTTAATCCCCACGGAATTATATGAAGTGTTGGATTTAGGTCCCTTGCAACACATTGATGTTACCTTTTAGCTTGCTGATAGGTCAACCAAGATTCCAAAGGAACTCTTGCAAAATGTGATTATAAAAGTGAGGGATTTTGAGTACCATGTGGACTTTTTAGTTTTAGATATGGAGGCTTTAGAAAACTTGAACTACACTCCGATAATCTTAGGAAGACCTTTCTTGGTGATAACCAAGGCTCTAATCAACTACGATATGGGGAATATGCAAATCACTTTTGGAAGGAAAACTTGTCAACTCAATATCTTTAAAGCTTCCCAAAAGAATAAATTAAATTGTGATTTTATGGAGGTTGCGGGAACAATTGAGGAGGTTTTGGCAATTCACACTAAGGGTAATCTGAATTCTGCCAAATCTCAAGATCAACATGAGAGGCAGGGATGTGATGTGGAGAACAAAGTACTTGAGGATGAATTTGATTTACCACCTCCCATAGATAATCTAATTGAAAAAGACATTTGTGAGATCGAGGAATTATTAGGAGTATCTTATGATGAATTTGGTGATGACATAAAGAATCCTCAGTATATCCACCTTGAAATTCAAGAATTATTGGATTTTGAGGGGGTTCGAGAAATTCGACAACCAAAGGACATGAACCATGATTTAATATACAAGGAAAATAAAGAAACAACCTCAGAAAAAGAAGCTCAAATTATGATAGAGTGGGGAAGAAATTATAATCCAACTAGTTCAAATGGATGACTTGATTCTGAGGAAGAAATGATTTCTCATAAGGAAGAGGTAATTTCTAATGAGGATTTTAAGGAATTCAACACAACTCTATCTTTATCCTAGTATGACTTGGAGAATAGAGAATTCATGATTTTTGACATCAATCACATTACGAGGATCCTTAGGATTCTAATTCAAAACCAGATTTAAATTGTAATCATGATTTCAATCCAGATCCTCCACCACCTCTTCTTGAACTTTGGAATTGGATCATTGAACAAGGCCAACACCATGAACCTTGTTTTTACCATCTCTATCCTTCTTTCTCCAGTTTGTGTCTCAGAGTAGAAAAACCCTTTAGAGTGAGGCTACATCATCAGTTGGTCCGTATTTGTGAATCATTGATTCTTGGACCGTATGATCATATCTTCATACTAATCCTGAATCTTTCAGCAACAATTATTACTCTGCTTGACCCATAACATTGAAATGAATATTTCTCTTGGGTTTATGTCTGGCAAATGATGTTAAACTTAGTGCTGGTTGGGAGGCAACCCAGTATTCTGTACAGGTATTTTTATATCCAAGCTGACCTAGATTAACAAGCTCAGTCAGGTGATATCCCCTCCTCTCTCTTATTACATTTTGATTTTCCTACATACATTTCAATGAGGACATTGTAATAATAAGAAGGGGGTGGACATTGCATGTCTTATTTTTATGTTAAAAAAAAACATTTATACATATTGCATTCATGTATAAAGTATTTTTGTCCAGAAGGTTTTATTAGGGATTTATTCTTGAGTTGATTCCTAAATTTAGAATTTAGTATAATTTCACACTTGCATGTAGAATTTGCAATGGATCCATTGTGAAGATCGATAGACATCTCTAGTTTGTCGAGAAGAAGTACTGCTTCCTTTCCTAAACTTTTGGACATTAATTAGGGAGTTAGGCAAATCATCTTCTATTAGATCTACCAAATAATTGCGAGGTGGGAGTAGAGAGTCTACTAGTGCTCTAAGTTTAGTACAAGGAATTTTAGTTTCTGGGTAATTGGATAATGATACTCGGAGTTAGGCATAGTTTTCGCTCTTGGTTCCTGCGTATAAATTCTTTGTGTGAATTTTTGGGGAGCCACCACATAAGGCAAATACGCAGAGAGTGGGTTCTAATAAAACTAGGACTAAGGTGGATCGTTATGATCGTCCTTTATGGAATCTTTGACTGAAAAAGGGTATTACTAACAAGGTCAGAAATACACTGTCCCATCCATTCTTTCCTGGTGCTGAAAGTAGACACTTTCACCAAATAAGTCACCTAATATCTTCTTGAACATCCCCAATCCCGAATAATGCCTCGTGAATAAAAATGTGCATGGGTGTTGCATTACATTGTGTTGGTAGATATAATATAAATAGAAAAAAAGAAAAAAAAATATATAGAAAAAAAGTGTATGAGTCCATAATTGTGTTTATGTGTTATGAGTCAATTTCATTAAGGCAACTACACCATTCCTTTTACAATCCACCAAATATAGTCTTGAGCTACTTTTTTGTATTTCAGATCGCCAAATATTGGTTGAGAATAGTTGACTTAGTTATAGGATTATCAGAACTTAATTAAAGTGTTAATCTCATGAGAGACCACCAAATATATTTACAAATCTGGTAATATTGTGAGCTCAGAAAGAAAAAGAAAAGAAAAATAAAAGAAAAGAGAAGAAAAAGAGAAAGAAAGAGAGAGAGAGAGAGAGAATGAGTACAAGGGGACTAAAGAGAGCACAATTTCTTTGCCTCTCTCTGAGTTGATTTATTTGATAGTTTGGAAATCTAGGTTCTGTAGTACTAGTCTATATGTAGCACCAGAGGAGTGTGACCATCAAATACAAACTCACTTGACTCAAACGTCTTCTACCTAAGCCAAAAGATGGGGCTGAATTACAAATTATTTTATAACCTTGAGAGAAGAAGTTTGCCTATCCTAATAGAATTTTACTACAGGTCAAGTATGAGCTTTAGATGTGGATTGACTTTTCACTTAAATCCGTTGCATAAGCTACAACACTATAATTTTACGACTGTCTGGATTTCTAAAATTTTAGATGAAAATAAAAGAAATAAATCTCTAGTCAAACTCTTGATAGAAATTAATCATTTAGGACCACTTTGCATTTAGTCTTGCATTTGCTAGGGACTAGCAAGATTCAGGCATGGGGGTGTGATTACGCAGCAATCATAGGACCTAATCTACCTGAATTAAGTTAAATTTTATCTTAACTGAGGAACAGTGCATGCATGAGCATCATAATTTGCATCATAGTTGATTTGTTAGCTTTATGAATAATAATGCTATTTTATACTCTAAGAGAGAGGTGATATTAATTGCAGATGATAAATCACACTGTACGGATCTGATTAGGATGACGATGGGAGTCTAACGCTTCCAAGATCATCTTGATTGGACTTCGATAGCATCTTATGAGGTCTGTGGAAGATCAAAGGGCAAGGGTTACGATATCATAAATCCAAATCTCAGATGTCAAATCTGACTGCATAGATCGATTCGGATCAACGATCGCAGTCCAACAATTCAAAAATCAACTTAATCGAAGCTTTGTAGCATAAACTACAAAGGCAGGAAGACGGACGATCAGGATGGCATTACGTGGCGCCATCCCAACAGCTCCTACCGTCGCTCCCATCAATTGAAGCACAAAATGTGGGCCATTGGATCATCATCTAACGGCCACAATGAGGCCACATCGTCCACCAACACACTCTTCATCAAGTGGGAGTCCATCTCAGCCGTTGGATCTTCATCTAACGGCTGATGGAGGTCGTGCGTGAACTCAAAACATGACACAAGAGCATGCGTAACGTGTTGGTTATTGCTTCCATGCAAGAGCACAAGACGCACGGTCGAGATGCATGGAGCGTGAAATTGGTAAGGCGGTGTGGTGTAAGAGCAATTGGACCGTCGGATCAGATCAAGTAGCGTAGAGGCGGCTGTGTGGAGCGAGGAGGATTGTCAGATGTGGCGGTGTGATGCACGCGCGGTTAAACATGTGACCAGATGCCCCGATGCACGTGGAATCAAAGAGGCGGTGCGGCGTGCATCATGAGCTGTTTATCTCTGAGATTGAATAGTCAAAATCAAAAGCACGTGAGGCAGTGGATCGGGTGGCTGAACGTGTGACACATGGCACAATCCTGTGCAACGTGCGCATTGAAGACGCATTGGAGGCTATTTTTAGGTGCGATATGATCTGTTGATCTCTCGATCGATGGATCTGATCAAACCTAAGGTGTTGTACGATTTTGGGGGCCAAAATACCTGATTTGCTCCTTATTTTAGCTATAAAAAGAGCCCTAAAGCCCCCATTTGAGAGGCAACTCCAACTAGACACATCTCTGGCTTCTCTCTTTGTAGCATCTCTCTCTGGTCTTCTTTCCGGCACTTTGCCGCACTTCACACAAGCATCGATCCCTCAAGAGGCTCTGTTCTTCATCTATTTCTCCGACTCTCTACTCTTTAATTTAATTGTTTTGATTCCTAGTTTACAACTCTTTGCAAGTATTAATAAAAAAAGTTGATTCTATGAATATCTTGTCTTTATTTCTATGCTTGCATTAGGTTAGATTAGTTAGTACAAAAAACTTTGAAAATCTCATTTTGCTTCCCTGCGAATGACTCAGGATTCACGATTTCTGATTTATAAATTTATTTGTTTTGACGTAATTCGCAACTACAACGATATAAATCTTTTTAAGCGTTTCATGATGAACATTGACCTCAGTACATTTCTTCAATACTCTCTCGAGATTGGCTAAAAAGGACTCAAAGGAATCCCTAAAAATCGAGAAATCATCCATAAAAGCCTCCATAAAGTCTTATCATTTCTTCAAAAAAAAAAAATCTCCTATCATTTTTGAGAATATCGCCATCATGCACCTTTGAAAAGTCGTGAAGGCAAATGTACCATAGGGTAGGTGAATTTAGTCCTTCCTAAACTTTGGGACATATAGCCACTTGATGATATCTGGAATAGCCATCTAAGAAGCAAAAGTATTTTTGATCAGCTAACTTTTCCAAGATTTGATCGATAAAGGGTAAGGGGAAATGATCTTTCCTTGTGGCTAAATTTAGCTTCCTATAATTTTTTTTTTTGAAATGATGAGGAATGCTACCAAGAACGATAGCAGATCGGGATCTTTTTATTTATATAGAAAATAGAGCATTACATGAGATTCTCCCAATCTTTCATATGCCCCCAGCATTCTTCCTATAATCAATGCATACTCTCCATGAGGAAGCTGTCCTAGTAGGTGTTGACTTCCCATATTCATTAATGATCATGGTCAAGCTGAATTTCTTAGGCACAATATGAATGGGCTAACCATGGGCTATCGGATATAGGATAGATAATTCTTGCATCAAGCAACTTAATTACCTCTTTTTTAATGACCTCTCACATATTTTGTAAGGGCCTGAAAAATACTTATAATTATTCTAATTGTTGAGCGAACCTGATTTTTATATCCATGGTTGAAGGAATTGAAACCCCCTTTTTGATTGGATCCCACACATTGGTCTTAACAAAATTTGTTAAGGGGCCTTTTGTGGGAGAGTCTGGTTAATGGACTCTTTTTAAAAGAGGGTTTGGTGGAAGGTACCCTGACAAAATTTTTCCAACTTAGTGTGGTGAAGGAACTCACCTCACTTCCTTTATTTTTTTTTCCCTTGGCGTGCAATCCCCTCTCCCTTTTTCTTGTGCATGAAGACATTCCTCCCCCTTGGCTACCATTGCAAGGTCTTCTCCTCAACTCTCCTCCTCAGCTGAACCCCCCTTTCCTCCTCTCTCCCTTTGGCCTTCCACCACTTGCGTGCTCGCCTCTGGCCGCCTGCTGATTGTGCAGCAATTCACGTCTCTAATTAGGTTATCTTATGTTATTTCCTAACATTATGCATTTAGATTAGATAGTTATGCATGCATCTTGTAAATATTCGCATTTGTGCATTTTATGGAGAGGAAGATAGAGAGAGATTGAGCATCCATTCATCCATTTCATCCCTTCCATTTCCACCTCATTTTCATTCAAATCCCACCATTTATTCCACCTAATACATTCATTTCCCAACAACTTAAGTGCCTACCCATAATTTACCCAAAATTGTCCCCTCTAAAAATAATATCCTAACGACCTAAGACTGTTGCCACCCTCACTACCCTCACTTATAAAACCCACACCTCCACCACCGTCAGATGGACACCACTCCCTCACAACACACACAGTCGGCCCTCACCTCCACCTCCAGCTAGCCTTCCCATCTCCACCATTAGACACACCACTCATCCCTCTCTCACAGCACACACAGCAGGCCACACACACACCACTCATCCTGTGCTCTCCTCTCTCCTCTTCCCCTCCTCATTCTCAATATCCTCTCATGAGTTGAGAGGAACATTGAGAGCAGAGGATTTCCTCCTGTAGTTGCAACCTCCACAGTGAGGGAACACCATCTCCCAGCTCCATCGTGAGCAGGTGGGCGTGGTGTATTCTCTTTTTGTTTGTTTTTGTGATTTCTATTTTATTTTTATTTTCTTCTTTTTTCTCTTTTTGTGTTCGCTTTCTTCATCGCCATTGCCGAGTAGTAGCAAGCTCTGAAGCTTGCTTTGCTAAAGCCCTCGCATGCCTCCGCACACCGCAGCTACTCTCCCACGTGCTTGCGAGCGCATCCCTGCCGTGCACTGCACTTCCTCACGCACCTTCACCACCACCTGCACGTGTGTTTCAGCAGGTAGCATCGCAGAACAGCCGGTTGCTTTTTGCCCTTGGCACTGTAGCTGCAACCTCATGCGGCTACAGTGCGTGATTAGCTTGTTTCTCAGTTATCCGGTGACCACTGCCCTCTCCTCGCGTCACCCGCTCCAGTCGGTCGCTGCGTCTTCCGACCTCATGCGCGCCTCACCCAGCGTGCACTACACTAGATCTCGCACGCGGCACACCTCATCGCAGTGCCTTTGTGCTGCGTGCCTCATGTGTGTCTCTTCCCTTGCACGCTGCACTGTGCCTCACTCATCCTAGTGCCGTGCGTGCTGTGTCATCCTTTGCCTTAGCACACTGTGCTACACCACCTTGTGCACCTTAGTGCGTGTGGCTGCTTCATCCCTGCGCCTATATGTGCAGTGCCCTTCACACACACCCACTCTCTCACACACACATACACATCCGTACACACACATCTGCACACATATATATACTTATATTTATTCACATATCCACACTCCCCACCTATATACAAATATATATACATATTTATATACATATACGTCTAGATAGTTATATGTACTTATATATATACTTATATATACACATATATACACATCTATATCCCACTTCCTCTTTCACGCACTCACCATATTTACCATTCACAATACTGTGCACATACTGATTTGCCGCGCATCATATTGTGAGTATATTCGCATCAGTTGCGGGTATTCCCCGATATTCACGCAGATTAGGCCTTCTACCCATACTCACACTTCTGCTCCACACTGCACGTGGCATGTAGCTAGGTTAATCTCGTCTTTCTAGACAACAGTTAACCTAACATTGTGCTACATCCCTATTTAATCTTTGATTCAATATTCTACTATTGTATTATCTATTATATAGTTATATATATATTTATATCTATACCTATATACCTATATCTATGTCAGATATATATAGATATAAATAGTTACGTATTTCAATTCATTTCCATTTCCGCATTTCAATTTCGCATTTTATTTTCTTTTATATTCGCTTTTATTTTATTCCTTAAGAAAAGAAAAAAAAAGTATAAAACAGAAAAGATAATTCTTGATTTGCAGGCACACGGTCTTACGTGTGGCGAAATAGGATTTTATTATTTTTGGTGTGTAGCCAAGAACCATTTTGAGGGTGTGCCTTAAGAATAAGATTATCTCCAAAAAAATCTAAAAAATCAAGAAAACTAAAAATACAATAAGCAAAAGGAATTGATGCGAGCCTAGGAAGTGCGTAGAAAATGAATAATTCCAAACCTGCCTCTCTGAGTTCGACCTTGGCCTAAAAGTAACAATCTTAAAATCTGATTTAGCCAGGTTAATAAATTTTTGATAAATGATTGTATATTCGCTTGTAGGTTAACCACTCCCACTATATGCAATTTGACACTAATTTCACCTAATTAAATAACCCTACTTGCGTTCTAGCACCTGTGCGCCTGCTACTGCTGGTATTGTTGCAATTGCTTGAGTGGAGAGTAGCATGGCCATGGTTGCTAAGGCTTGTGGCAACAGCAAGTGTAGTTGCAGCCATTGATGTTGCTGTGACATGTTCCTCGTCGGCTGCCACCCCTATGTGCCGCCAACCTCCCTGTGCGTGGCTGTTGCTATGCTGGCTACAGCGACTACTGCTTCTTGTTGTAGTGGTTGCGGCTACTATGGGTGTTGTTGAAGTCGTCGATTGAGGAATAGTTATGGCTCGCATAAGGTTGGTGCATCCCCCTTCCTCTCTTTATATTTGAATCCCTAGCCGTAGGTAATACTATTTTGAAAGATTTGGAATTTTATTATGGCCATTGGGGACTGATTTGGGGGAAATAAAAAATACTGATGTGGGTTGTTACTTGTGGTTGATTGCAAGGAACTCGGAGGGGCAGCCACTTAGCATCGAGGAAGATGGGGTGCTCGAGGCTAGGTAGGGACTCCTGTTAAGACCCGCATTGTTAGAGCTCTTTAAGACGTCTGGAACTTGGGTCAGACGTCTGGACATCTTCCCATACGTCTGGAAATCAAAATTTTCGTGTACGTCCTCCGTCTGCGCATGTGCTACGCGCAAACAGTACGCAACCTCATTTTCTTCTCTCCTTCTCTCTCCTCTCGCCGACGCAACCCTAACCCAGCATCTACTTAAACCCCCCTCCTCTCACTCGTTCACCTTACCTTCAGCCACCCTTCTTCTTCCTCCAGCGAGAGCGGTGAGCGGCGAGTAGCGAGGAGCAGGCATGAGCTGCGTGGGAGGAGAGAAGGAGCAGCGAGGGGAAGGGAGGAAAGCACACGTGCGAGCTCATGTGGGAGCTCGCCGGAGAGCTCACGGTCGGTCGGGCGTGTGCGAGGCGGAGAGGTGCGTCGGGGAGACTCTCCCCGACACTGCTGCAGCCGGAGCAGCAGGTAAGCGGACGTGGCACGAGAAGGCGAAGGCAGAAGCTGGTTCTAGGATTTTTCCAGAATCAGACGTTTGGATCGACATCTAGATGACGCAGACGACGTTTGGAGGAGGTTCCAGATGATTGAGAGGTAAGTTCAGCGACATACACCTTCTTTGCGGATACGGCCATGCAGGCCGTTCCGCCGAGGCACTGTTCCATGCCATATTGAGGAGATTTGCGTCGATGAGTGTAGGATTCGCTTCGGGAAGGCGTGGGACACACCCTCCCATGCAGTTCAGACGTCTGGGCGAGACACCAGACTGTGGGAAGCATTTCCAGACATCCTGAGAAGTGGTTGGACGTCTGGAACTGGTCCAGACGGTTCAGCAGGGTTCCTGGACGTCTGAGGAGTGGCGCAGGAGCTGAGGTATGGTTCTGGACTCTTTTAAGATGTCTGGAAGGTGTTCCAGACGTCTGATATGAATCAGGATTACCGTTTTTGACCCATTTAGGGTCCGTTTGAGGTTCGATTTCCGTAATTAAGATACCGTTGCTTCCCGTATAAATTCCTCTACTTGTTAGAATACTTTTTATCCTATTTTGAGTAGTCTCTTGTGAATGATCCTTGTGATAGGACCTTATTTTGTTGCGGATTTGGGGTTTGCTGAGGCACGTGGACCTGTCGATCATGCCCCCATTACTCTTGGGTTTATTGGTAGAGTGGCTTCCCCTAGTTTAATTACCAACCTGAATGCATGTGTGGAATGAATGTTAGATCCTAGGGTCTGGCATGAATCCTAGGACTAGAAACACCGAAATAATTGTATGGAATGTATGGCTTGTAGTCTTGGATGAGTAGATAAAATAATAACAATTGCCTGTAAATAAATAACGGTTGCTTGTGAAATGCAAAGTACTTGTGCTAGCAAACTGTTACATGAAAATTCCTGTTGTTACATTAAATGTCATAATATGAGCTGCATGTATATGAACTGGAAATGGAAGATTGAATGTTGGAAACATGAGCTACCTGCGAATAAACCTGGAATGTGAACAATAAAGTTACATGTTACATGTGTAGAACTTGAGAAATGAAAATAGAAATGATGAAACCTGGTATGGCTTGGCTTGAGAAACATGAGCATGAACCCTACGGGGAATTAGGAGTAGAGATCCTGCAAATAAATAGAATGTAACTGGAAATATGAATGGGGAAGTGAGCTGGCCCTTGAGTACGGAGTACCAAGGAGAGCGACTGTCCCCCTGTTTAGTGCAGAGTAGAGCTAGCCGCCCTAGGGTTGGGACTTGGGGTTAGGATTGGCCACTTTGTATCGACTTTTTGGCCCTCGCGTACACAGTACCGGGGAGAGCTACTAGTGTAGGGAGAGAGCTAGCCACCCCACGGGGCCCGGGGTTCAGCTAGCCGCCTTACACTGACTTGTTAGGCCCACTGGGTAAACCAGGGTAGTCAGGTGAGGGTGCACGGACTGTGGAGGGGCGAGACCCCTGTTTGGTTCTTAGGGGCTAGACCCCTGTTACTGAGAGGGCTATGCCCTATACTGGTTCCGTACTGTGCTTTGGGCGCACCCATTAACGAAAATGACTGACCGCGTGCTAGTGCGGGGTAGCTACTCGTGCGTTTATCGCATGTGCCGTAGTCACCGTTATGTTTGTCAATGACCTTGGGGTGGTTGACTAGGTGTAGGACGACTACGGGGGACTTTCCCGGCTAAGAGAGCACCACGTGCTTCTCTTCGGAAAATATTGCAATTAAGATCATTCCCACAAAGAACATTCGAGATCAAGAAAGAGACCTGATAAATAAACCAAGTGATGAAAGAAAGAATAATTAGTTAAAGAAAGAAAGAAATTGAAAAACAACAGCCACTTGTCTACCTTTACTATTATAGTTAGTTGGTTGCCACTCTACTTAGCATTCGCTGATTTTGTGTACTCATAACCTTTTTCAGGTCCAGGTGTTGAGCAGCCAGAGCACACGACTACAGAGGGTGCTGGGCCTAGTAGAGCCCAGTAGTCGTAGTTCTGTTGTATCCGGTTGTAGTAGTGAGTAGTTCTTGTACCTTTATATTCTGTACTCTTTCATTGTGAACCTTATATTTCCTATACTCGTTTACTTTTCTACTGTTGTGGTGGTGTGTACTGTAGTAGTTTATTTTTTTATTGCTGTACTTTTGTTACTGTTAGTTGCTTACATGGTGAATGTGGTTTATTTTGCTGCTTTTGGTTACTTTCTCGTTGGACAACTGGGTCTTAGGATCAGTCGAGTCGGTCCGGTCTCGTGTCCTATAGGGATTCGGGAACCAGGTCATAACAACTCCCCTCCCCTTACGTGTCACTCTTTTGAATTTATGAATAATAGGAGAGATGAGAGAGAGGTTTGAAATGCAATACCATGAGCTTTCCATAGGAGTTGGGGGCTTGCGTGTGTTGTTTGCATGAGTGTCACCTAGTAGCAAGGGGATGGGCTTTTCTTGTGCCCAATGGTTAGTTGCGAGATGATTTTTCTCATTGGTGCTTCTTGGCTTTAGAGTACTCCTTGAATGTCAAGGAATGCATGGGAATGGATTTTAAATGCCAGGGTTGAGAGTAAAAGGTTTTGATTGGGTGTAATGTGGGTGGTTTAGGCATGCAAAGGGGTTGGATTAGAGACATGCCCTTGGTGTGTAACTAAATTGAATTTTTCTATGAATACTAAATATTATGTGAAATTAGAAACCCAAGTTGTTGGGAATAAGGAGTTTTGGAATGGTCGTGTGAAATTATTTGCATTATCACTAAGCTTTGGAGCCACCCAACATCGGTACTAATTCATTAGTGACCGTGCTATTTTGGTTTACGAAAATAGGTATAAGACTCATTGTAATTTGAATGTGGAGTGGTAAAATGCGTGATCAAAACAAGAGTAAATAAACCACTCACAAATGGAGTGGGTCATGTCCACAGGGAGGCACTGGCCTATTAAATCTTCAAGAAACGAAGAAAAAACCCCTTTAAATCAAGATGACAATGAAGCTTACGCTTCAAATAAGCATTTATGCAAAAGAGGAAGAGGCTCCATGCAAATGAGCCACATAAAATATTATTTTAATTAAAAACAACCCATGACAATTGCATTTGAATGAAAATTTTAATTGACAAAGAAATAGGGATTTCCTTGGATTGCTTCCCTTGCACCGGAGGAGAGGTTGGAGGCAAGAAGCTTGTTGGAGGTCAAGAGGAGTGAGGGCTTCATGGTGGTGGTCAAGGCGGGTCATAGTGTGGCTGGAGCTAGCCGGACGGAGGAGAGGACGATGGTGGGTTGCTGTTGCTGTTGGAGCAGAGGGTGCATTGGGAGGGTGCGCGTGCTGCGAGGAGAGGGCGAGGACCGGTGGTACATGGTGGGCGGAGGTGCGGGGAGTGCCCGCGCTGCTCTGTAGGCGTTGCGCATCTGTTGCAACTGGGCATGCTCTCAGTGAACATGGGTTGAGGGCGGAGTGCGAGTGGCAAGGGCTGCTTGTGGTAGTGGTTGCTGTTGCGTGTAGTAGCAGCTCCGACTTAAGCGTGCTGAGCACGTGTGGGGGAAGGGTGGCATGGTGGCATGCGCGAGGGAGGTGTGATGGGGTGGTGCACGTGCGGCGAGGAGAGTCAGGCGCCAGGAGGCAAGAGGCAGTGTGGCTACTAGTTTGTGGATGTTGGGTTTGTTTTGATGTTGTAGGTGAAGCACGAGGAAGATGATTGGGAAAGGTGGTGGTGATGGTATTGTTCCAGGTGAAGCATGGTGATGTAGGGACTCCGGTTGGTGGTGTGGGTTGTCACACCACACGCCCACGGTGGAGTTGTGCTGCCGCGATTGAGGCCGATGGTGATGGAGGTGAAGCGCAGTATTGTGTCGGGGTGGAGGCCTCCTTAGCTCTGTAGCCTCCTTCTTATAGCAGCCAGCATCATTTGAATTGAGTTGCGAGGGAGCTAGATCCACTTTTCCCGTTCCTTCCTTCATGGGACAAGTGGATTGCTCCTTGAATGCCGAGGCTTTAATGGCTGCAGTTGTTACATGGTGGCTCGGCTGAAGAGTCCTACGGAAGAAGAAAAGGATAATTAAATAAATAAAAGATTGACTTATTTATATACAAAGCCTTATAAAATGTCTAATTTTATGTAATGCATGTAATGTATATAATGCCCACTAAATTAAAATGCAAACTAAATTAAAGACTAAGCTAATGCATGCTAAGATCTAATTTACATAAAAATGCAATGCATGAAACAAATCTATAATTAATGTATTTATATCCTAATGCATGCTAAATACATGTTAAAATTAACTTAATGTCTAGGCATTCAAATACCTAAATAGCCTACAAATATGGGCTAATCAAATACCCCCATGCCTAGTTTTTGCTAGTCCCTAGCAAATTCAAGCAACAACCTAACACTCTAAGTTATCCAAGTTGACTCAATTGACCTTTTCATAGAAATCAAGTTGCACTATCTAATCCTAGATCATAAGGTACCTAAGTAGTTGCTAAGTTATAGACTAGGTCGGCTAAGGATAAGTTGTAAGCACAAGTTTCCTTGATTTCTAGCTCTACCCTAGGGTTTACTGGTCCCAGAGTTTAAAGCATTCGTGGATGTGCATTGGTCTTATTTATTTAAGATTGGTATGATTGCCAACCTAGAAAGAGAGTAAGAACATTTTTTTTTTTTGATTTCTCTAAGTTTAACCTTGGATTAGCTATCAACACGGTCTATGTTGGATTTATTATCCTCGTCACAGAACCTCAAAGGATGCCTGGCTTTCGATGCTTCAAGATAGCACTGCCCATGGCGACCCCAAGGACTTCTGGCAATCGACACTTCGAGATAGTATCGCCTATGGATTTCTTAAGCGAATTTAGGCTTGTGGCAATCGACACTTCGAGATAGGGCCACCCATGGTACCTGAACTACACAATGCGATTACATGCCTCCGGTAGAATGGATATCCTAAGAGACAAGAGTCAAGGAGGTGACATGTTATCATCTCGTCATCAGGGTGAGTATATACTCCACCTCTCATGCGACAGGAACTCGTCTAATCAAGTTGTGTTTTCAAGCTTCTCCTAAGTTAGAACCAAGAGAACCAAATTTTCTTCAAGAAAGGAATTATGGTGATTTTTATTTACACAAGACCAAGTGTGTGTGAAATGTGGGTGCTTGGTTACGAGGACCTGTAAACCAAAAGGTAGAAAAAGACACCAGGCACTACCCAGCCCTTAACTCAATCCCTAGCTTTCTTTCCTCAACCTTTTGAGGAATGATCCGCAATTTAACTCCTACTTGAGGTTTTTAGTCCAAATGGACCATAGAGTTCTAAAGTCAGTAGTCCAACCATAGCTCCTAGAATTAGGCACCTAGAGTCAGCCAAGCAAACTTAGAGTCTTGGTCTCATGCTTAAAGATGCAGAGCCCAACCGGTTAAGCATGCAATTTTTTTTTTCTCCTTTTTTTTTGCTTTTTTTTTTGAATGCCATATGAATGCATGAATGCAAAATGTAGACATGCTATAAACAACTGCCTTAGGTCCTCTCCCCCCATGCCTGGCTGTTATAATGTCATTGAAAAAAAATGCCAAGGGAAGAAAATACTTGAGGTGGAGAGTGAGAGGAGCTAAGGCTCCTCAAGACTGACCTTGTCAACCAGGTGGCCATCCAAAGTAACATAAGGTTTCAAATGTTGGCCGTTGACGGTAAAGGGTGTTGTTGAAGAGGAGGGGCTCTTGATCTCCACAGCCTCATGAGGAAACACCTTGGTAATTACATATGGCCCATCCCAATGAGATTTTAATTTTCTAGATTTGTTGGTTGAGCTCAAAGGTCTTTATAAGGATATATCTATCGTGCAAGACCTTGGTTTTCTCCTTATAAGCTTGGGAAGTGTTATAGGCATCATTCCTCAACTCCTCAAGCTTAGTCAACTCTAGTAATTGTGCTTTACCTACTTTCTCTAAATCCATATTGACACTCCAGATATCCCAAAGTGCCTTATGTTCAAGCTTGACAGGTAGGTGGCATGCTTTCCTGTACACTATCCAGAAGGGAAATGTACCCAAAGGGATCATGTAGGTCGTTCGATAAGCCCATAAAGCATCATCAAGCTTTTTGGACTAGTCCTTCTTATCAGGCCTAATGGTCTTCTCTAGAATGTTCTTGATCTCTCTATTTGACACCTCAACTTGGCCACTCGTCTGCGGGTGGTACAGGGTAGAGATCTTGTGAGTGACCCTAGACTCTTGAGTAACTGGTTGAAGTGGTGATTCCAGAAATGAGGTCACCCATCACTAATAAGAGTCTTAGGGTAGCTGAATTGGGATATGATATTGGCCTTCACAAATTTCAATACCACCGAGTGGTCATTTGTGCGCGTAGGAATGGCCTCTATCCATTTAGAGACATAGTCAACTGCCACTAAGATATACTCATAACCTTGGGACAAAGAGAAGGGGCCCATAAAGTCTATTCCCCAAACATAAAAAATTTCAACAAGTTGGATCGGGTGTTAAGGCATCTCATTCCTCTTCCCAATCATTTTAGTCTGTTGACATCGAACACAGGCCTTAGTAAAGTTATGAGAGTCCTTGAATAGAGTAGGCCACCAAAATCCAGATCGGAGAACCTTAAAAGTAGTTTTCTTAGCACCAAAGTGTCTTCCACAATGAAGTTTATGGCAAAATCTCAACACACTTTGTTGCTCCTCTTCAGGTACACATCTCCTCAGAACCTGGTCTTATCCAATTCTAAATAATTCCAACTCTTCCCAGTGAAAGTATCTAGCTTGGGAAATAAATCTCTTTTTTTTCTGCTCTCAAGAGCCGAGAGTCTCTCCAATGACCAAATAATTGACAGTATCAGCATACTAGGGTGAAGTCGGTGTTACCGCCATAAGAGTTTCATCAGGAAATGTCTCGCAGATGTCTCCAGATGGAGAGTCATCAAGTGGGAGGCGAGACAGGTGATTAGCCACTACACTTTCCACTCCTTTCTTCTCACGAATCTCCAAGTCAAACTCTTGAAGGAGTAAAATCCACCTAATAAGTCTTGTCTTAGAATCTTTCTTGGCAATGAGTAGCTTCACTGTCGCATGATCAGTAAAAATGACCACCTTAGACACAAGAAGATAAGACCCAAACTTCTCTAAAGCAAATACTACGTCAAGTAATTCCTTTTCTGTCACTGTGTAGTTTTGTTGTGGGTCAGTTAAGGTCTTGCTAGCATAATGTAGCACATGAGGTCTTCCCGCAACCCCTTGTCCAAGGTAGCTCCCACGGCATAATTTGAAGCATTGCACATCAACTCGAATGGGAGTGTCCAATCTGGAGCTCGGAGAATAGGTGCAGAGATCAAGGCCTCCTTCAGAGTGTGAAAGGCCTCGACACACTTTGCATCAAAATCGAAGGAAGATTCCTTCGCCAATAGGTCGCAAAGTGGCCTAGAAATTTTACTGAAATTTTTAATAAAGCACCTATAAAAGCCTACATGGTCCAGAAAGGATCTAATCTGTTTAACATTCATGGGCAATGGGAGTTTGGCAATAGAATCACCCTTAGCCTTATCTACTTCCAAGCCCCTCTTAGACACAACATGCCCAAATACAATGCCTTTATGTGTCATAAAGTGGTTTTTCTCCCAGCTGAGGACTAAACCAATCTCCTTACATCGCTTCAGCACATTCTCTAAGTACAGGAAACACTGGTTGAAAGATGAGATGTAAATGGAGAAGTCATCCATAAACACTTCAACGTACTTATCAATCATGTCCAAGAAGATGGACATCATACACTATTGGAAGGTTGCCAGTGCATTACATAGTCCAAATGTCATATGCCTGAATGCAAAGGTACTATAAGGACTCGTGAAAGTCGTCTTCTCCTGGTCATCAGGGAAGACTGCAACCTGGTTATACCCAGAATATCCATCAAGAAAGAAATAGTACTTATTCCCTACCAATTTTTCAAGAATTTGGTCAATTAAAGGCAAGGGAAAGTGATCTTTCTGGGTAGCGGTGTTTAGCTTGCGGTAATCAATGCTGACCCTCCATCCAGTCGAGGGTTTAGTCACCACTTATTCTCCCTGGTCATTAATTTCCACAGTAAAGCCTGCCTTCTTTGGCACCACATGGATATGACTTACCCATTTACTATCCGCGATGGGATATATGATCCCAGCATCTAACCACTTCATAATTTCCTTTTTAACAACCTCCCTCATGTTAGGGTTAAGATGTCTTTGCATGCCCCTAAATGTCTTGATGGAATCATCAGTAAAAATGTGGTGCATGCAGAGTGTAGAGTCTATACCCTTAATATTAGTGATTGTCCAAGCTATGGCTTCCTTATGCTGTGATAAGCAGTCTAACAAGGCTCTCTTTTGCAGCTTAGATTGTGCAGATGTGATGATTACAGGGAGCATATCATTTGGACCAAGGAAGACATACTTAAGAGTGCCGAGGAGGGGTTTCAGCTCAAGGTCGGGGGCTTGTATGGTTGAGGGTTTCATAATAGATGTCCCCATCTTAGGTAATAGATCTACCTTAGGCAGAGATGTTGGGGAAAGAGACTCAGTAGAAACACCAAGCAACTCCTCAAGGTCTAGTATATCCCCTTTACATTCGTCCAAGAGATGGGAATACTCATTTAGCATGACATGCTGAAGGGGGTCATCACATAAAATTGTAGGGGTTGTCTCTTCGATCAAGTCATCAACTACCTCAACTTGGGAACAATCCTCAAGCCCAACTTGTTTATAAGCATCAAATACATTAAGCTAGATTTTCCTGTTCCCAAAGTCCATTTTTAATGCCCCATTATTGCAATTGATTGAAGCATGTGAAGTTGCAAGGAAGGGGTGGCCCAAAATGATGGAGGGCTTGGTTGGCTTGTTGGTAGGGTCTGTGTCCAAAACTAAAAAGTCTACGGGGAACAAGTCCTCCACTCTCACGAGGACATCTCCCAGAATTCCCCGGGGTGTCTTGAGTGATTGGTCTGTAACTTGGAGGATTACTAGGCGAGGCTTTAGATTGCCTCCTCCAAGTTGTTCATACATGTAGCTCGGAAGGTTGTTCACCCCCTCACCCAGGTCAAGCAGAGCCTCATCTATATGTAGGTCACCAATGACCACCGAGATGTACGGGGCTCTTGGGTCCTTAAGTTTTAGTGGTGTACCATGTTGAACTATTGATCCAACTCAATTAGGCAGGACAACTTTTGATTGAACCTGTTTCCTAGATTGCCGCTTTTTAGTGCACAGGTCCTTCAGAAAGCGGGCATAGGACGGAATCTGCCTGATAGCTTCAAGCAAGGGTAGGTTTATCTGTACTTGCTTGAAAGTCTCCATGATTTCATCCTTCCTATCTTTGGTTCTAGATGAGCCAGTAGAAGTCTACCCAGAGGTGGATAAGTGCTCTGGAAAGGGCACTCTCGGTCTCTGGGTGTTAGGGTTGTCATGTCAGGTAAGTGGTGGAACGGGGACAACCTCTTCCGGTGAGGTGATTTCAAGTGGAGGAGAGTTGGGTAGCTTTTCTCTGGTGGGGGCGAAAGTCGGGGTGGATGTGTTTTTAGAAGGCGGGACTATAGGAGTATCAAGTTTGGAAATTTCTTTCCCACTCCTTAGAATAGTCACTGCTTGGGCATGCTCCCTAAAGACAATCCCTTTCCCTTTAGGGTTCTCCTCAGATGAACTGGGAAGCTTCCCAGTCTCCCTTTTGTTCACAGCCTCGACAAGGTGTCCAATTTAGGATTTCATCTCATTGATTGCCTTGTCATGAGATTGGATGATCATGCTTTGATTCTCCTACATGGCCTTCAACATAGCCTTGAGCTCATCCATCTTGGAGGTCTTGGGTTGTTGGGAGAGGTTAGGAGGTTGATTATATTGTTGAGTTTGAACGGGTTGGGGTTTGTAATTCCTTGAATTGGAGACATTCCCCTGTCTCCATGAAAAATTGGGATGGTTCCTCCAACCTTCGTTATAAGTGTTGGAAAAAAGGTCATTATGAGGCCTGAGATGGAACCCTTGGGCGACATTCAGGTTCGCTTGTACAAGTTCAGGGAATTAAAAAGCCAAATGGCAATCCATAGTGGCGTGTGAAGTGCTTTGACAAATGGAACATTCTGAAGCTTGGGATGTGGAGGTACTAGGCGTGAATTGGCTAAGGCTCGACATAAGCCATTCCATATTTTGATTCAGCAATTGGATCTGGTAGGCTAAATTCTGGGTGTCCCTAGCCTCATTTGCCTCCAACTTTCTTTGCATGAGAGTGGGCTTTGATTGCACAGCAATCATGGGTCCTAATCAACCTAAATAATGTCTGAACCTATCTTAAATTGTGGATATTGCACTCATATCTTGCATATCATGCATTGCATCAGTCTATTTAGAATAAGATGAGATATCCTGCTAGTTAATGATTTTTATTGCTATTTACAGATAATAAAGTGATCCAGGATGGAGATAGTGGAATAAAGCAATAAAAGAAGAAGAAGGCTGATTCAGATAAGAGGAGTGAGGAGGATAGCCTTATCCCTACCCTTAGAAACCCTAGGACAGCCTTCCCAAACCCAAAACAACCTCCATTAGGGCACCTTAGCCTCAAAACCCAAACAAGGATAGCACTATCCATGTTCCTATCCCTCTCCCAAACACTTAGGAACCAAAACCAACCTTAGAAAACATAAAACCCACTCTCCAGCACCTTTTAAGACGTCCAGACATCTGGCTGGACGTCTGATTTCTGCAGAATAACAATCCAGGAAGCCTAAACTCATACTGACACAGAATTGGACATCTAATTTAGTGTCCAGACGTCCAATTTTGTGGTATAAGACGTCTGACCACTGTCCTGGACGTCTGATACTACTATCTGGTTCCTGATTTTGGTGTTGGAAGCCCTAGCTTGCCTATTTTGACCTAGGAACCCCACCGGACACCCTAGGAAACCTAAGTAGAGACCTCCTAAGCCTAGTCCACTATCCATAGCCCTACTTGTCCTATCCCTAACCCAATTGAACCATCCCATACCTAATTGGGTGCATCTACAGTTGATTGGGTGCACCCGAGCCCAATTAGATCCACCCAGGATCTAATTAACTCATACCTATTAGGGTTACACTAGCCTAATCACATGCACACATCTAATTAGACTTGACCTAGACCTAATTAGGTTCACTCCTACCCAATTAGACTTTCCTAAGCCTAATTAGGTCCACACCCACTTAATCTAGATTGACCCAACCTATTTAGCACCTAATCCTACCAAAACCCACAACCTAGCCCTACGAAAAACACACACCCACACACACACGCACACCTTCCCATTTTACTCCCACCAAACCCATGCACACTCTCTTGGAAACCCTAAAAACTTGTGTCAAACCTAGATCCAAAAATTGTGGCATTTGCTATTTTTGGAGCCACCAAAAGTGGCAACCAAATGGAGCCTTCCATAAGGGCAAAGAGAGAGCTACGAAATGGGACCATATCTCCATACACTCTCCCATCCATCTCTCCACTCAAAACTTGCTTCCACCCTCCAAAACCTTAAGGCCGTCCTCCTCATCCTCCTCCAAGGCTCCATGGACGGCTAGCTAGAGAAGCTTCTCTCCAAGCTTCAAGGATGGCCATTGGTAGAGAAAGGGAGCAACGCCCTCCTCTCTCCACTTGGGTGCACTAGCCCCCATCTTCTTCTTCTTGGACGGCCATGAAGGCTCACCCATAGCCTCTTGTGGCCGGCCATCTCTTTTGGTAGGTGTGTAGACGGGTTTGCACACCCAAGGTCTAGCCTACACCCTCACACAAGGCCGATGGCCCTAGTGGCAACTTTCCGGCGTGAGGGATTTTCTTCTATTTATATGCTTTCTAGTGTAGATGATGTGTGATAATTTTTTATGCATAAATAATTTCATGATGTTTCTGTGATTGATTGTCCTCATGTTTGCTTGCTTATATGATACTTTGGTTTGTTCACACCATGCACGGCCACCATGGCCTCATTTAGATGCACATAGTCACTTAGGTTTTTGCTAGTTTATCTAGATCTAGGTTTCAATTCGCTTTTTGAAATAAAAAAAAAATCAAAAACACAAAAAGACAAAAATAGTAGCTTAGGTTAGATTTAGGTTATAAAAGCCGATCCAAATCTCGATTCGTTTTCACGCCTCCCAGAGATGAATGACCGGGATTCAAGTTCTAAAAAGAATAAAGATCTACGAGAGTTTCGTTATCACAAATATCTTTGACGAGTGGTTTTTGCAACTATACTACTATTTCCAACGATTTCAAAATACGCGAATGCCACTCCCATCAGGCTTTCTATCCGAGTAGGCAGAATTCAGATGAATAGAATTCTCACTCAATGTATCAAAAAGGTTCCAAGCTTTGTCCTCAGTCTTAGATAGAAAGGTTCCTGCACAGGTACCATCCACAGTTTGCCTATACAAATCACGAAGTCTGGTGTAGAACCTTTCAACCAATTGCCACTCATCATGGAAAGCTTTCCCATCCTTTTGAGAAAAACTCATAATTTCCCTCCTAAAGTGATTGGTTTTGCTTATGGGGAAGTACTTCTTCAGAAACTCCTTCTTCAAGGCATCCCAGGTGTTAATACCATCTAGGGTATGATACCAATACTTGGCCTTGTCCTTGAGGGAGAAGGAAAGAGGGTCAGCATTTAGGCATCATCAGTAACACCCTGCAACTTTACTGTAGAACAGACCTCAGTGAATTCCTCTATATGCCTGCAGGGATCTTCCCTAGCAGTACCATAAAAGGAGGGCAGCAAGGATATGGTACTGCTCTTGATCTCATAAGGATTGTCCCCTCTAGGTGTACATAGTGCAGGGCCTGGGTGATTGGTCGTAATGAAATATTCCTTAAGGCTCCTTTGACCAGCCAGTTCTTCCCTTGGGTGGTTTCTTCTTAGGATTCTTTCAAGCTCAGCTGAATACTCTAACTGTCTCCTAAGGGAATGCCACCCTAACATCACTACTAAACACAATCAAACACAATACGTAGAGCAGGGCCAAGGTGATTGGTCAGAATGAAATATTCCTTAAGGCTCTGTTGACTAGCCATTTCTTCCCTTGGGTGGTTTCTTCTTAGGATTCTTTTAGGCTCAGCTAAATACTCTAATTGTCTCCTAAGGGAACGCTGGCCTAACATGCATGACTAAACACAAACACAAGTCAGAGGGACTTTTTAAGCCTTTAATCAGTTAAGGCTTTTGAGATTTAAGTCCAGTTGTAGGTGACAATACAAATTGCCTAATCAATTATGCACCTATTGTCGACCTACAGAATGCCTTAATAAAGACCTAATTGGAACTTTAGAGATCCTCCTTAAAGACAAAGAAGTTTAGTCACCTCCAAACACGGCAAAGAGGGATGCAAGTAGGGTCAAGCCTTTCCTTTGAAGCGTTGCTTTCACGTGCTTCTTAACTACCCTCAATCCGCAAGGTTTGGAGGCAACCTCACTTTTAGACTATAGTTTGGGTCACCTTAGTGTCCAGCAATAGGAGGCTCCTTCCTAGAGGTTTCAACCTAGGAGTGTCTAGAATGAGTGCCTTGGTGCAAAAATGTCATACATGTGTGCATTCATCGGAAAAATTTTGAACTTTGAACCGAAGCACAACGTCTCAAATTCATTCCTTGGGTTTTGATGTGTTCCTCCTTTACTTAGTCCTTTTCAGAGAATTTACTATGATCACTTGTTAAATTAATTCAAATCAAACTTGGTGGTCTTTGAAATTAAGGTCCAAATGCAATGCGTGAGCAAATATATATGCTAAGAAAGAGGTCATACCTGGCTCTCGAGCAATCAATAATGCAATGCTCGCAATGTAAGAAAGTAAATCTAGGAGTTAAACATACAACCCTAAATGATTGCCTAGGGTATGCAACTTCTAGCAGGTAGCTCGAATTTTTATGTTTTTTTTTTATTTACACTACTTAAGCATAAACATGAAAGGATAAACTCCACAAAAGAAAAAGAAAAACCTATTGCCTAAATAAATGGGAACAAGCTCTCGAAAAGATTACCCAACATGAGCTTAAAACAAAATCGGGGAACAAACCCCTAAAAATATGATCCCAGAATAGGGGTCCCAAATAATGAATGCAAGAAATCCTAAAGTCAGTCTATCTAAATGCAAAAGTAGAGAATAAAGATGAACTTTTTCCTCAAAAATTCTTCTCCTTCGGGTTGGTGGCATCAAGGTCCACCAAGATGTGAAGCTCCTCCTTGTAGGTGTGGAGCTCGGTCTACCTCGACAATGGTGTAGTGTGTACGGTGCTCCTAGTCAAATGTGCAGCCTAAGGTCCACAAAGCAGAGATGCTAAGGTGGGTGAGATGATTCTCTCAAAGGTACCTCGCACAAATAAGATAGAACGGATTTAATATGCCTCATATAAAATGTGAACTAATAAATAAATATGAATATCTAACAAGCCTATTGCCTCCTTGGCAACGGTGTCATTTTTGATCGAGCTATTTTGGTTTACGAAAATAGATATGACTCGTTGTAATTCGAATGTGGAGTGGCAAAACGTGCGATCAAAACAAGAGTGACTAAACCACTTACAAATGGAGCAGGTCGTGTCCACAGGGAGGCACTGGCCCATAAAACTCGCACGTGGGTGGAATAGAATATTCACTGAAGAAATCTTCAAGAAATGAAGCCAAAACCCCTTTAAATCAAGATGACAATGAAGTTGCTGCTGTCGGTGCGATGTGGTTGGAGTCGATCGGATGGTGGAGAGGACGGCGGTGGGTTGTTGCTGCTATTGGAGCAAAGGGTGTGCCGGGAGGGTGTGGGCGTAATGAGGAGAGGGTGGGGTCCAGTGTCATACGGTGTGGTGGAGGTGCAGGGAGTGCCCGCGCTGCTACTGCGGGTGTGGCGCACCTATTGCAATTGGGCGCACTCTCGGTGCGCATGGGTTGAGGGTGGAACTCGAGTGACAAGTGCTGCTTGTGGTGGTGGTTGCTTCTGTGTGCAGCAGTAGTTCCATGCTTAAGTGTGCTGAGCATGTGTGGGGGATGGGTGGCGCAGTGGCATGCGTGAGGAGGGAGGTGCGCTAGGGTGGCATGCGTGCGGCGTGGAGAGTCAAGTGCGAGGAGGCAAGAGGTGATGTGGCTGTTGGGTTGTGGATGTTGGGTTTGTTTTTGATGTTGCAGGTGAGGCACGAGGAAGATGAATGGGAAAGGTGGTGGTGGTGGTGTTATTCCAGGTGAAGCATGATGATGCAGGGACTCTAGTTGGCGGTGTGGCCTGTCACACCACATGCCCCTAGTGGTGGAGTTGTGCTGCCGTGGTTGAGGCTGGTGGCGATGGAGGTGAAGAATAGTTTTGGGTCGGGGTGGAGGCCTCCTCAGCTCCGTAGCCTCCTCCTTCTTATAGCAACTAGCATCATTTGAATTGAGTTGTGAGGGAGTCAGATCCATTTTTCCCATTCCTTGCTGGGACGAGTGGATTGCTCCTTGATTGCCGAGGCTTGAATGCTGCAGCTGTTGCACAGTGGCTCGGTTGAAGAATCCTGTGGAAGAAGAAAGAGATAATTAAATAAATAAAAGATTGGCTTATTTATATACAAAGCCTTATAAAATGTCTAATTTTATGTAATGAATGTAATGTGTATAATGCCCACTAAATTAAAATGCAAACGAAATTAAAGACTAAGCTAATGCATGCTAAGATCTAATTTACATAAAAATGCGATGCATGAAATAAATCTATAATTAATGTATTTATACCCTAATGCATGCTTACTACATGTTAAAATTAACTTAATGTCTTGGCATTCAAATACCTAAATAGCCCACAAATATGGGCTAATCAATTAGTACTGATACATGCTCCTAAACTCAGCTTCCAAAGCTTGCAAATTAATGGGGTTGGGAGTGCCCAATGTTAGATTTTTTTGCAAATTTTATACAATTCTGATTTACACAAAATTTGTGACTACTATTTCCTTATTAAGTTAGGAATCTTATATAAATTTGGTAGATTTTTATGAAGTTTAGAGTCTTAGGTTAGTCGAGTCTTAGTCAAGTAGGGTTAGTCGACTAGAGAGCACAAAAATACCACCTCATGGAATTGACCCAACTCACTCCATCTACGAAACAAATAAGTCAATTTTTAAAATCTGGTGTTTTATTACACCTTGAGCTTCGATGACCACCAAGGGAAAATAATTGTTTAATGGGATTAGACCTCAGAGTTATTATTATCCTCTAGTGTGAAGGATTCATAAGTATTCAGAATACCTAAGGAAGGCATAGTGTCGTAATTCATGAATTTTAAACACTTTATTATTAGCGTGATGAAACCAATAATGATTTTGGTAGGGTTCTACTTGTGAAGAAACTAAATGTTATTTAAAGAGTTAAATGATATTCGATTTAACATTTAATTGTGCCTAAGTTGCTGGGCTTTGACCGAAAGGGTTTGGATGGCAATTAAATGTGCTTTGGGTGCTAAATCCCAATTAGCTAAAATTAATGAAGAGCCAAGATGAAATTAATTAAGTAGGAATAAATCTCAATCGTTGGATTAGATCCAATGACTCCTTTCATATTAGGATTTGATGGATCCCTATATATATCTCCCAAAGGGAATGAGGAAGCCTTAAGAAATCCCTAAGTAACCATAGAAATCTCCATCGTTGGCAAGAGATCAGCTGAAGAGCAACACCACCTCTTCTCTTAATTTCTAGATGTCTAGACTTCTCAGGAGAAGTCTGGAAGTCTTTCTAGATGTCCAATACTCTCTCTAAACATCTAGTTAAGAGGCATCTCAAACATCTAGATTGCTTCTTAGATGTCTGATTTCCAATGCATCATTGTGAGAGACTTTTTGAACATTTGAAGGTTGCTCAGTTTCAGGAGGGAGAGCGTCATCTTCAAAGTTCGCAAAGGAGTTCGTGAAGCACGGATTCAGTATTCTCGACATTGTGGGTCTGATTAGCTTGCCGAGAAGCAGGGTCCCCTCTACACTGGGACTTATATAGGAGGCACTACATATGAGGTGTTGTTCTATGCCACCCACAAAGATATACTTATCTCGTGGGACCCCAAAACAAGAAGAAATTAATTCTTCCCATGTAGTTTCTATTTTAGGATGTTTTGTTTATTCATTGATCAATTTTAGGCATTGAATCGATTCACGAATGGGAATTTTTAAACACTCTATCTTCACACTTTTGTGATGCCACAGAGAAAACCTTTCAATCACTTCAAACGTACCATTGTTATTATTCACAGATAGACTCCAAGCATTTGAGGTATTTTGTCTCGTCCTCTTTTGCTTGGTGAAGGGGTCAGGCGACCCTTGTCGACTCGAGGTTGGGATCTTGGGGAAGTCCACCTTGTTGTCCCATTGAGGAATGTCATCTTGTGCCTTGTTGGTTGACAAGTGGGATTCAGAGACCCACAGATGGAGTTCATCCTTAGGGATGACTAACTCATACTTTCCCTCCTACTCGAAGTAGAAGAGTGTTTATTTCCTCACTTTTTAAGCCACTATGAGTAGTTAATGCTAACAACCTGTCTTATCCTTTTAGTTAGTAGGGTAGATTTCCCATAGACGGCGTCAAATTATTGAGTTGAGAAGTACTCGATTTAAGAACTAAACAATTAATCACACAAGAAATAGAGAATTGGTAACCTAGTTCTACTTGTACGATGTATATCTAGGGAGGACATCTAATCCTCAAGTGGGTACTATGTGGGAATGATTATAAAGGGTTCAAGTAACCTCAAAACGTGTACATCAAAGCCCTTTTATAGGGTGTTTAAGGGCCTAATTATTACACATAATTAACCTTCTTTGGAGAAGCGTAATCATTTAACTTTCTCTATGAGGGCCTCTATTTACTCATGTTATTTTGTCTTCTCATATAGCCTCGCCTGGGTTGTGTTGGCTAGGTGTTTGCCTATAGCCATATGCCACCTTGGCAATTGGTATCTTCTCTTCAGCGTTGGTCTCAAGCTTCCCTTCATTGTTCAGGTGGCTTCTAGGCGATCCAACTTGAATATTGGCCAACACTCTAGGCAATGATCCAATCGGATGTAGTTGCCCAATGTGGTAGCAAGAGTTAGTCTCGATGCCAACTGGGTCTCTTTTATTAGGCTTATGGTTCGTTTGGAATTCATAGCCCTTTTTCTACTTGTATGAGCCCATTACTTTGGGCCTGACTTTTCCTCCCTTATCAACTGGCTACAATCCCATGCAATGTAATAACCTTAATGAATGACATGTTGATGGAGGATAGAAAGTGAAACCACTAGAAGCCAACCCATGAAGCGAGCAGGCCCAAGCGAAGCCTAAGAAAAGAGCCAACCCAATGTAGAGGCAAGGAAACTCCCCTACCGGTCGGATTGTGGTGACACTATTTCAAGCGGACCACATGGGTCGGTCAGCTAATTAAGTCTCCCACCTAAGAACGACCAAGAGTGTCCAGTCAGGTCGACTACTTAGTCTTCAAGCAGTGGGAGATTGCCCAGAAAGTTAAAACCTATGTTTTGCCGCTAGATAGATCCTAGCAGCACCTACAAGAAAAGGAGCCAGTGGTCTAGGAGCCAAGGTGGTGGCATAGAAATTGAAGTGGTGATGCGGGAACCAAGGTAACAACACAAAGAGCAAGGCAACAAGACAGACAATGAGGTGACTCACAGGACAATTGTGCTACATGATGAGCAAATGATTATTGGCCTTGGTCACGATCAACAATCCCCTAGATAACACCACTAAAAAATTGATTTTTTGCAATGGTTATTTGGCGACGAGATTGAAATCGTTGCCAATAGTGAGGAGATAAATCACTATTATGACTTTGATCATAATTTTATAATCGAATATGCAATGGTTTCTAAAACCGTTGTTAATCATAAACGATAATGGTTACTTATTAACTAATGCGTTATATGGGTGTCGTGGAAAAGCAATCATGATGGTTACGAAACTATCACATCCAGCACGATAACCTCCCGCACAAATTTCTAGGGTTTATGGTTCAACAATTTGTGACGGTTACATAACCGTCACGCATTGTAAGTTAATGTCGCTAAAAAATGTGAGCAAAAATTTTTATTTAACGTGTGCACACTAATTAAGGTCATGTGGAGATAGTTGTTAGATAAACCAGTGCCAATTGTCACTTATATGCCTTGCGAAGCCTGACTCCCCTCCCTTCCCCAACCTTCACTCTTCTCCTCTCCATTTCTCCTTTCTTGCTCCTCCTCGACGCACATTGACCTCTTCCCCTCGCTGACGTCGTCCCCCCCATCGGCAACTCCTCCTCATTCTCCTCCACCATCCCTCCCCTTCCCTCGCTAACCCCCTGCCACCCCTCCCCCTACCTCACCCCTTGTCCCTCCCTACCCCTGCCACCTCCCTCCTCACCGCCCTTCTCCCTCTCCCTATAGCTCCCTCCCCAACCCCAGGCAACAGCTACTTGATGAGCATATTTTTTCGCGAGTACAATTAGGGTTTTGGAGAACCGTTGTCGTAGTTGCAAAAATCGCTGCAAAATAAAATTTATCGAAACTCAAAGGGAGTTCCAGGTCGTTCACGGGGAGGCGAATGTTTGGTTTATAGAATCCGCACTTTCGATTTTATTTGTTTTTGTTGTTTTTATCTTTTGAGATTTTTTTGGTATTTTTATAAGATAGAATATCAAGTGGGATAGTTATCTAATCTACTCTAACAAAATAAACAGGGGAGAGACAGAGAGAGGGAACATCAATATATATATCTAAACAGAGCTTTCTACAGATAATCAAGAAATTACAACTATACTAGAAAGCGATAAAAGATAGAGATGAGAAGAATCTCCCTTGATGGTTGCTTGGAGGATGACTCACTCTAACGGCACCTTGAATGAAGGTGGGGAGGAGCTAGATGAAGAAGAATGATGTTGGAGGAAGGAGGGGGCAGGATGGCATCGTGTTGAGGATCTTCTTCCAAAAGGTGGTGAGAGGACGACTAGGGATGCTCCACGAAGGAAGGTGAGAAGTGGGAAAAAATATTTAATTTTCTACTTTAGAGGAGCATCTTGGGCTTGGGACAAGTTCTTTCTAGAGCCTTGGAGGTGGTGAGGGAGAGTAAGGAAGAGATGGATATGAATGGAGGGGTGTAGGACTTTTTATAGTGGAGGAGAGGGGGCTAAAATGAGTATTGGACAATTAGTGACAACAAAGATGTCGCTAAAGCTCCAGCTCAATCGTCGCTGTAGCCAGCCCTCATGCTTGCTGGTGTCCGCTCATTCCTGGTCACGCACTCGCTACGCTTGCAGTTGTTGCGTGCGGTTGAAGGAGAGCCGTCTGATGCTTCATCAATGGCAGAGGCTAGCTGTTTAGATTGCACACTGCTCGAGCATAGTTAAGATGTCTAGTCCCGCGATCAGCAATCGGATCTATATTAGAGGGCTGAGGATCACGCGTGCGATTGCACGTGGTCACGCACGTGCATGCGTTATGCTCATCCGGTGCGCAAGGATGCGCCACGTGGAAGCTTCGATGCCGCCCGATGCCAATCCAACGGTTGAATTTTGATTGCTGGCCTCTTCGGGGATTGAGTTTGCCACGCGCTGCTTAAACTCGCGTTTGGTGGGTGCAAGTGTGGGGCACCATCGCTGCGTTAAGGGCCCAACTTTGATTTGTTTTTGTTTTAAGGGTGTTGCATCGTCAGCCGTTGGATGAAGATCCAATAGCTGAGATCAAGGGCTGCTTGATGAGAAGGGGGAGGTCGGTAGCGTTGAGCGGCTATGATGGCGCCATGTGGCACCATCATGGTTGGTCATCTTCTTTGCTTTGTAGGTGGAACCACGAACGTCGGATTGGGTCAATTTTTGCGTTGTTCCGTTGCGATCATTGATCCAGATCCATTCGTGTGATTGGATTTATCGTTTGAAGCTTTGAATTTCATCACCCCTTGGCCATTGATCTTCAGACTGCACAATGTGCTACAGGACTTCGATCAAGATGATTTCAGAGGTGTTGAACTCCAATCGTCGTCTTGATTAGATCCATACGGTCGGATTGTCAATCCGAGGACCCAAAGTAAATCTCCTCCTCTCCTGGCCATAAAAGGATCCGAATTAACCTAAAAGTTATACAAACTATTCTAAATTAGAATAATACATGCTATACAATATTTATAATATGGAATGCATCTATAACCTTAGGAACATACATAAATATGCATTTTAACCTAAATGGATGTGTATACATCACTACTCCACCTCCCCTCCCCCCATCAATATTTTTTTTTTCATTTAAATTGGATTGCATATTATTAATTACATTGATCTTTTTTCAATTGAATAAATAGGTTATTCGCATAATCGGGACACCTCTTTGATTGTAGTTCGTGGAGTGAGGTAATTATATTTATTTTTGTTTGAATTATGTCTGAATGGAATTTGGGGTGTATCCACTTAATTTTATTTAATTATATATGTTGTGTCTACATGAATGTAATGTGGGGTGTACCCACCTAATTTAATTCAATGTGTTGAATGGATATAGGGCACGTCCAGTTAATTTTAATTGTCTATTTGATTATTTGATGTCTATTTGTACGTTATGGTTGGAAGTTGATATTGCAGGGGAAATTTTGCTAAAATTATTTTAGAAGTTAGAAAGGAGAGAGAGGAGAGGGAAGGAGGACGGACAAAGAAATGGAGAGGAACGAAGATAGGTAAAGAGTAGAGAAGAAAGGGAAGAATAAGAGGAGATGAGCGATACATATGAGAGGTGAAGAAAGCAGAGGAAGATGTTGAGAGGAGGGGAGATAGATAAAGTGGAATAGGAAGGGAAGGAGTAGAGGAGTGGAGGGATAGGGAGGAGAGGGAAAGAGAGGAGAGAGAGAAGTGGAGAGGAGGGGAGGTAGGGCAGATGGAATGGAGAGGAGTGAGAAGGAGTGGGAAAGCGAGGAAGGAGTGATAATAAAATTAAAAAGTAAAAATATTTCGTGTTTATAACTTTTTAAATTCCATATGCATATTTTGTTATTATGTTGAATTTATAGATACACATACTTTCACAAATTAAAATGCACATGAGGACAAATAATAGGAATTTTAGCCCTTAGGTTACAGGTTGTGGGAGGGGTCAAATTGTGTCAAAACACTCGCTCGTTCGTGACTTGTGACCATGTTATATGGACAATGTGTTACTATATGTATACTTCACATACATGCATCATGCATTATTTCATGCCATAAGCCTTGATCGTCTTTAGTTTAGTGAAGCCCAAGGAGGGCCCTTGAAGATTTGATAACAATTTAGGTGTTACTTCTTACATGTAACCAATGTCTGGTGGAATTTCGGTGGCATCTTCTTGCTCTTCTTCGGTATACCAACTGATTTTAGCTAAGTTTCGAAAGCGCTCTTAAATGGGGGTTATTGAGAATCTAGTTAAGGTTAGTCTTGGAGGGTATATTAAAGAGGTGCAGGGAGATGCTGCTAAAATTTTACCAGTCATTGGTTACATGTAAAAAGTAACATTATGATCAAATCTTAAAGGATGGGTTGTTAAAGTGAAAATCTTAATTAGAATACAAACATAATATATCCATATCTATGCTTAATTATTGGGTGATTTAGGTACATTTAGGTTTAATATGATTTACAGACATGATATTGAAGTCCTGTCAAGAGTAGCTTTTCTTCCTATAGATGCTCAGAGATTTCGATATGATATTAACTTGAAACTTTTATATTCATTACTAATTATTTGGCGGTTAACATGAAAATTTAGGTGATTATGGATAAGTCTTTGATTAGTTTGAGAAATACGGACTTCTACTGATATAATAATGGAGTGAGGGAGTTCTAGGGTTAGGCATTTTATGACGATAGAAAATCATTTAGACAGGGGGAACTTCTGCAATTGATTTTCTGCCCATGTCAAAGGTTCTTGAATGGAGAAGTACATGATCGTAACATCGTGTTAAAACATGTAATCTGTAATGGTTGGTGGTAGCATTACACTAAGTGGATTGCTCATGGAGAGGATGCCGCAGAGACATTCGGAACTGATTCAATGGATGCTGATGAGGAGCCTACTGGTGATATTGGAGGTGATGAAATGGAGGAGATGCTTGATGAAATTAGAGCATCAGATAACAATGCAAACGATGGTGACAAATTACAAAGCTGTGGTAAATTTTACGATGCTATTAAGGCGATAGATGAACCACTTGCTCTTGGAGTGAGCTCTATGTTTAGATTGGCATTTCTATTGAAATTATTTTGGATGAAGGTTATGAATAGAGCTACATTGAAATTAGTGTCCGAGATACTTGAATTTATTGAAGAGGTCCTTTTTAATTCGAAAGGTTATCCAGAGTCGTCGTACATATGATACAAAGAAACATATTCATGCATATTGGCCTTGAATTGCGAAAAGATCGATGCTTGTCGAAATGATTGTTGTACAAAAATTAATATGCTGGGCTTAGTACTTGTTTAGAATGTGGTGCATCAAGACATAAGGTTGGAAAATCAGGGAATACAACTGGCAAGAAATAGACAAAGAAGATCTTACGACACTTTCCATTGATTCCTGATCGCTAAAATGCGTGATTTATAAAAGTGGCTTTTTTTGTCGTAACACGCAAATTGGATCGCTTTTAAATTTATAGAATCCGAGTACTTGGGTAAGTATTTGGGCCATCCCAAGAGAGGCAAGTAAGGTTTTAAATCAAAACTCCCACTTGATCTTTGGAAATCAACGTCTTTTTAGGGTTTTTGGAATATGTTAATTTTTTTGGTTTTTGAATAGAGCAAAAAGAAGTGCGGAGAGAAAGATGAAAATCTAAGTTATGGAAATTGTAAGGCAACTAGTGCCTTCTTCAACTCACCCTAAGCACGAAAGGCCTAGTGTAATGAAGAAATAAGCCACAAAATAATCAAAAGCTTTTTAAACTTAAAGTAGAAGAATGCTTCTTAATCGAAATAGTTTTACAACGGGAATGAAAAACTCACAAGTGAAAAGAGTTTCCACTTATAATTTCCACCCAAGCATAAATCTATCACTAAACTACTATGCAACTAAACAACAAAAAAAAGTAGAAGAAAGCTTAGAAGATGTTGATGATGATGATGGTGCTGCCTGAAATTCCTGCTCCAATCCTGGTTGCCCCAACACTAAAAGGATTCCTTTGCTCCTTCCTGGACGTCCTCCAAAGGCAAACCCTAGATGGGCATGCCTTCTCCTTCCTAGAGTGGATGGCTCCCACTCCAGGAACTCCTCCTTAAGGTGGCGTGGACCACCTTTGATTCTTCCTCCAAGGGTGGTAGTGTACCACCCTCAAATCGTCCTCTTCCTAGGGTAGGCGTGGACCCTAGGTTGTCTTCCAATGCCTGGCTTCCTTCCTTGGCTGGCATGGACACAAGAGAGAAGAGAAGAGGGGAAGGCACCAAGGGAACAGAGTATCCCCTTAATCTTCTTCTTCTTCTTCTTCTTCTTCTCTTGGTCGGGAGCTCTATGTGGATATAGGTGGAAAAATTATGTAGCCAAGGTTTTGTTTTAATGGTGGTGGTAGGGGGTTTATGTAGGAATGGTAGGGGGTTAAGGGTAGTTAATGGATGGAGGGTTAGGATGGCTTGTTGAAGGTAGTTAAGGAATCCTAGGGTTGATAATAGTTGGTGCCAAAATGGGGGGATGTTAGGTGTTTGGTGCCAACTCTAAGAGAGGACTAGGGTTAGGATTTATGGTGGTAGAGTTAGATGGCGTGTAGGTTATGTGTAGGGTTAGGATGGTGTTGTTGGGTGGTGGTTATGGGATGAAGGGTAGATATAGGGTGGTGCCAAAGGGGAAGGTTGCTTGAGGTGGTAGTTATGGTGGAGTTAAGGGAGTTGGCGCCACTTTAGGTGGGTTAAGGGGGAGGTTTAGGTGGTGTCACTAGATGGAGGGTTAGGATAGGTTGGGGGGTAATATGTAGGGTGTAGGTGGGAGGAGGTGTTGGCGCCAAATGAAGAGGTGTAGGGGGTGATTTTTGGAGCCAATTAGGGCAGGGTTTAGGGTAGTTATGGGGGGTTAGGTTTGGCACCAATGGAGGGCTTCCAGAAGGGGTTAGGTGTAGGGTTTAGATGGCCTTGGTTGATGAGGTGTAGGGCTAGGAATTAGGCACATGTTGGCGCCAAAATGAAGGGATGCCTAAGGAATTTTTGGCGCCAACATGAGGGGGTGTGAGTGGTGGTGGTTGGTGTGGGTTGGTGCCAAGGGTAGGTTGGGTTAAGGTTTGGTTAGGGTTAAGGGTTGAAGAGTGGACGACCATGGAGTTTTTGGTGGAGCTAAGGGCTTAGCTAGCTTAGCTAGTAGAGTGGAGGTGGAAGAATTAGGGTTTCATGAAGGAGGAGCTGGGGAAGAAAATTATGGAGCTGATGGCAGCTATGCTGGAGCTGGATCTACGGAGGCAACTTCAAGGGGAGCTCAACTATTGAGCTCAGCTACTTAGTTCTTATGCAAGTAGGCAAGCCTGGGTAGTTGAGCTCAGTTGAGCTGACCTCAACCTGGCTGGAGCTTGGTTGAGCTGGAATTGCCTCTGATGAGGACTCTAGAGCTAGCTAAGCTACTAGTTGACAAGTAGTAGCTCAGCTAGCTTAGACTCTAGCTACTGTGAGTTGGCTGGAGTTGAGGTGAGCTGAGCTTGACCTGAGGTGGACTCAAGTCAACTTAGTTGAGCTAGCTAGAGCTCCCAGTGGACTGATTGGAGCTAGGATGAGCTAGACCCAACTGAGTTGAGATGGATTTGAGCTGAGCTGAGGTTGGTCTAGCTAAGTTGAGCTACCTTGAGCTACCATCCAGCCAAGATGAGCTGGGTAGCGCTAAAAGGACCTGAATTTAGCCATTATGAGCTGGAATTCAGCTGAGATGAGAGCTGAATCCAGCTAGGGTTCAACTGATTTGGGCTTCTTCTTCACTTTCTTCCTTCTTGAATGTTAGGGTTTTGATGATCTGAATAATTGCTTAACCTTAACACTCAAGTAGGGATGTTAAAAATACAAAAAAAGAATGCAATTCATGCCTAATCCTAGATTATGCCTAAATGCACCCCAAAAACCCATTTGCGAAGCAAAATCCTAAGAGTTAGGTTTGTTTTAATGCATAAGAATGATGATAAACTGACGTTTATTACACCCCCATGCTTATTTTTTGCTAGTCTCCTAGCAAAACCTTAATTTTTACAAAACGGAATTTTTGGAAAATCTAATTTTTCGACTTTTGAGGAGAAAGAGATTACCGGACATAGGATGATCTAAACACAGGAGGTACAGGATTGGTTAAAGATAAACATCAGGATTTGTTTTCGGATCCAAAAATTAGACAAAAATGGGATCAATATATCCTTTAAAAAATTCATAGATTAACCCCTTGTTAATTTAGATGACTTGAAATTTTTGTGTTTAGGATTTTTCTGGCTTTTGAATTTGATTCGCAACTTGCAATAACCTTTAAAACCTTGTGTTTGTGCTTGTGAAAAGGCAACATTTATAAGGGCGTGTTTTTGGTTTAAAACTTTTTTTTTCCTCCCTCCATGCTTATTTTTAGCTTAGTCTTACAATAGAGGTGTTAGGATCATCATTTTTGTTACCAATCCTCGAGGGGGCTCTGGCGCTAGTACCTCGAGATAGTACTGTCCATGACACCATCTAGGAGCTCACAACCCCAACACGTAATGCGGTGCAAAGGGGCACTTTAAGAAAACTCAAGCTCTTGCTTCGACACTATAGGTAGAGCATCGTCCAAGACACTTGAGCTGCAAAATTACGCTTAAATGCTCCATCTAAGGATATGTAATATAGATATAGAGAAGCATCGAGGTGGTAACATGTTAACATCGCGTCCTCAAAGGAGGCATTTTCCTCCTTCTTGGCAGTGGGAACTCAAACCAATGATCTTCTTCAAACTTTTACTAAGTTCAAACAAGGGGGCTTTTTTAATTTTTAGTTGTTTTTAGGTGTTGGCTTGTGTGTGAAATTTGACATAGGAAGTTTCGCATGAAATGCAAGTTTTTGAATAAGTAATTAAGCCAGATACTTTGCAAATTACAAAAGAGGATCAAGTCACCTGAACTATCATGAGTTCAGGTGGAATTTTGGAGAAGGATATCTAATCTAGTCTAAAGAAAGACCATGAAATTCTAGTAATTAGATCCGTATCCTTATCCCTAGTTGTTAAAGATTAAATCCCATTATACCAAAAGTGAGTTTTCAACCTTAGTCCCAATTTCAAAATTTTCCTCAAAAAGTTTTCAACATTATTATTATTATTTTGGGTATGCATGCAAGAAATTAAAAAGTCAAAAGAAAATGCAAGTTTTTAGGTTTTGAAAATCCTAAATCGATTGTCAAAATTAAAAACAACCCCATGCTTATGATATGCAATGTCCTCATGCATTATGAGAGAAAAGGGATCACCTTAGTGAAAGGCGATCGAGTTTAGGATGGCCAAAACCTGGAAAAAGAAAGCAGGAAAAATGATGTGTTACCTTTTATCCAGTGCTATCTTTTATGCCATTCGGCTGGGCGTGAAGTCACTAAATATCGGGTGCGTCGTGGAGCTCATGGGAATCAGATTTCGTGTCAGGGTTGTTATCAAGATAGGGCTTAAGTCGTTGACCGTTGACCTTGAAAGTAGTGTTGTTTTTAGGATCCAAAATATCAACGGCACCGTGGGGAAAATATTGAATTACAAAGTAAGGGCCAGTCCATTTAGACTTCAATTTACCAGGAAATAATCATAACCTCGCATCAAAAAGCCACACGCATTGTTTTGGTTCAAAAGTTTTCCGAACAATGAATTTATCATGAAATTTCTTGGTTTGGTCTTTGTAAATGCGTGCATTTTCATAAGCTGAGTTGCGAAGTTCTTAAAATTCAGTTAATTGTAATTCCCTGTGTTTACCGGCTGCATCCAAATTGTAATTAAATTCTTTGATTGCCTAATAAGCTATTTATAGGGCTAAATCGACATTTTAAAAGATGTGTTCGTTGTAGTAATAAATTCTCAAAAAAAGCTCAAAAAATAGATAAAATTTATACTCGAATATAAGTTTGAGGTCGTTCGCTGGGAGCAAATAGGAATTCAATTGCTAATCTCAACAAATAATGTAAATGAGCATAATATATTACTCAAAATCTAATTTGCAATGTAGAACATGAGTATATGAAGAGTAAAAAGTAATCTTAGACAAAATAATAGTGATTTGGATCACCAATTATAACTCTAACATATATAGCATTTACTTAAATAAAACTAAGTGAACAATTAATGAATCAAACTGTAAATTAGATGTCTTAATGTGTTGCTACAATGATTCCTCTTCTCTTTTGCTTCTGTTATTCTTCTTCTTCCTTGGCTTACGTCTCTCTTCTCTTCTTCTCTACATGCCTCTTCTTCTTCTGCCTTGACTTCTCTTTTCTTTCTCTTCCTCTTGGCTTAGGTCTTCTCCCCTTCTTCTTGCCTTGGCCTTCCTTCTTCACGCACAGGGGATTTCTTCTTCAAACGGCTAAGTGTCAGCCATTTATCTTCAAAGCAAAACCCCCCTAATCCTGCGCTCTGGGTTCTGCTCTCCCAGAGCCATTCACAGTAATAGGTAATTAGGTATTTGGTTTAGAGCGCACTCGAGACCAGGGCTGCCGACGTGGGGTGGCAGCCAAGGTGTGCGTGGGTTAGGCGGGTATACGGGTTGGACCAAGCCCGCGTGGTGCATGTCACGGGCGAGGCATGTGCAAAGGGAGCGAGGACCTCACCCCCTATGGTCTTGAGGCAAACAACCCATGTGACAAGTTCAATTTATGCGTACACGAGTGCTTGTCTCTTTACAATTTAAGATTAATCCCACAGCTCCTTCCGCGGATTCAAGCAGCAGTAGCACGGGAAGGCATCCTTGATTAACATTTGGGGGGCCGTTGAAACTCCCAATTGACCACCTAGGAGTGGTCTTTGGGTGACTCTGCGCAACCTGGAAGTGGAGCTTGGGACGTGCGTGGACTCGAGCTCGAAGAACACGTCGGTCATTAATGGCGGCGGTGGCTGTGAACAGTGAGACTTGAAAAATGAATATGGCCTTACGGCCAAGTTAAACTAGCTCAGGACCTTCACCGAAGGACATGGAGTGTGTTGGCGGTGGTTTCATGGTGTGTGGAGGTGTGTGCTGGTCGGTTGGAGTCGGGGACGAAAGCCGGTGATGGGTGTGTTCGATGGAAGGTTTAGAGGGGCAATTGACCTAACTACGTTAGGGCTTTTGCTCCTGGGGTCAAGGAGGAGGTGTAGGGTGTTTTAGCGAGGCTTATGGAGCATTGTAACGATGGGAACGCCTTGTCGGAGGAGCGATCGGAGACGGAGAAACGAGGGTGAACAGCGTAGTCGAGGGGATATTTTTGGTTTTTTGGGTAGGAAATTAACCTAAGGATCTAAAGATGCTAAACTAACTCTAATCTAATGGACGAAAGGGGGAGAACGACATTGGTGTTGGTAGGCCAGCACCAGGGAAGAAAATACTCCAGTAGAGGGTGACGGCGACAACGACGAAGGGAGAACGACAACGAATAGTATTGCACGACGCAAAGGAAGGTGGGGAAGAAGAATCCGCTGTTGGTATTGCTATCAGACAAAAAGGATAGGCAGAGGGAGTCGTCAGAGCTCGAGGAGCTATTCAGCTGAAATAGGAGTGAGGAATGTGGGGAATTTCTGGCCAAAATCGAGCTTGGGGAGAACGGTCTGCCCTGGGGAGTCTTATATAGGCCGTTAGAGGGTGATTAGAGCTTGGAAAGCAAGCTTCCCAAGCTTGGAAGGTTGCCAGAGTTGGAAACTTGAAAAATACCCGAATCTCTCATGCATTCGCATGAGAGATTGGGAATGTTGTAGGGTTTAAGGATGGGTACATTGGAAAGAGGACTCCTCAAGGAATCTCCCTTCTAATTTTATAAGGGATTGAGCGAGAAATCAGGGAGATCTTCCCATTTGAAGGTCGCTGGAGCTTTAGGATTAGGAGTTGAGGGTGGAAGGGACCTTTTTGTGAATAATACAAAGAAGCTAGGGGCTTTTTGTGAGGAATTCAAAAGCTGAGGGGCTATTGGAGATAAAGAAAGTTAAACTTGGACCAAAGTGCAAACTATGTCAAAACAATCTCAGATTGGGCCCTAATTTTGGTACAAACCTAATTTGGATCCAAGGAATCAAATGGTGAAGTTAGATTTTGGTTTTTACTAAGTTTGATTGGATAATTTATGCAAAAACCCAAATTAGGGTAAAAGTTTGTTTGTGGCCCTGTTTTAGGTTAAGATGGGTTCTAATGGTTAAATCAAGCATACCAAATCCTAGAGAATATTTTTATATGATTTTTTAGAGGATTTATGTGAATTTTATCCTGATCAAAACCTTATTAGATTAAGCAAATCTATTTTTAGGGTTTTGGAAGTCATTTATTTCTTAAAACACATGAAAACCCTTTTCTGTCTGTACTAACCCACTTGTTAGACTCTTAAGATCATTTAACCCTTGATTAACCCTTGGAGAAACCCACGGTTATTCTGCATTCATGATATAATGGTAAAATTATAGTTTTAACCCTGGTTTCTTGTATTTCTCTCAGAAAGGATTTGTAATGAATTATGACCTTTTGATGGTTATGTAGGAGCAATTAGTCCTTTATTATGACTAATTAAAGATAGATATGGTTGATGATGACGTTATCACCATAAGGCTTGTGTTCGAGTTCAATCGAGAGGTGGCATGACTTACCAAAAATAAGGCGAAAAGGTGACATGCCAATCGGGGTTTTGAAAGCAGTACGGTAAGCCCATAATGCATCGTCAAGTTTGAGCGACCAATCTTTTTGGTTGGGCTTAACCGTCTTTTGCAAAATGTTTTTAATCTCTCGGTTGGAGACTTCAACCTGGCCATTAGATATACTGGTACCCAAAAGAGGTAACAAATGGTCCCATGAAGTCGATGCCCCATACATCAAAGATTTCAACTTCCAAAATTGGGTTAAGGGGCATCATATCTTTAGAGTTCATGTTGTCGATGCTCTGGTAATGCACACAGGACCGAGAGAATGCATGAGCATCTTTGTGTATGCTTGTCCAATAAAATCCAGCATTTAAAACCTTGGCCGCTGTTTTCTTTCCCGAAAAATGTCTGCTGCAAGCCATTGAGTGGCTGTGGTTCAGAATGTCGTGTTTCTGAATCAGGAACACACCACCTAATGACTTGGTCAGCACAGATGCAGAATAAATCAGGGTCCTCCCAAAACTAATATTTAATCTCAGCAAAGAACTTATCCCTCTTGTGTTTAGGCTAGTTAGCAGGGAATCGTCTAGTGGTGAGATAATTGGCCTAATCAGCATACCAAGGGAGGGATTTTAGGGTTAGGAGTGTTTCATCGGGAAAGATATCTATTTGGGTTAAAACATCACCAGTGTTAAGTCTTGAAAGGTGATCAGCCACGACATTTTGCGAACCTTCTTTATCTTTGATTTCCAAATCAAATTCTTGTAGTAATAAAATCCATCGAATTAGGCGGGGTTTTGCATCCTTTTTATATAGCAAGTATGTCAAGGTCGAGTGATCAGTGTAAATGGTGATGTGTGATCCTAATAGATATGAACGAAATTTTTCGAGGGCAAAAACGATCGCAAGAAGTTCTTTTTCGGAACAGTATAGTTTCATTGTGTTTCATCAAAGGTTTTACTAGCGTAATAAATCACAACGGGTTTCTTGTTGATTTGTTGCCTTAAGACAACTCCTACTGCAAAGTTCGAGGCATTTATCATTAGCTCAAAAGGATGAGCCCAGTCAGGAGCATGCAAAATAGGTGCCTTTGTAATCACTTGTTTCAATATATTAAAACTCTCCAAGCAATAGTGATCAAAATCAAAAGGTTGGTCTTTAGTCAAAAGGTGGGTTAAAGGTTGGGAAATTCTGGAGAAATCTTTGATAAATTGTCGGTAGAATCCCACATGCCCCAAAAAGGATCGTATTTGTTTCACCACGTTGAGCGAGGGAAGTTGAGAGATTGTATCTACTTTTGCCTTATCTACCGAGATGCCCTTTCCAGAAATTACATGGCACAAGACTATACCTTCTTGGACCATAAAGTGGCTTTTTTCCCAATTGAGAACCAGGTTAACCTCAATGCATTTTTGAAGAGTTCTTTCTAAATTCCAAGGACAATGATCAAAAGAATCTCCAAAAATGGAAAAATCATCCATAAAGACCTCCAGGCAATCACCTACCAGATCAGAAAAGATTGCTAACAAGCACTGTTGAAAAGTCGCGGGTGCATTACACAATCCAAATGGCAATCTTCGGAATGTAAAGGTTCCGAAGGGGCAGGTGAAAGTGGTCTTTTCCTAGTCCCAGGGTGGACTGCAACTTGATTGTAGCTGGAATATCCATCAAGGAAGCAGTAATAATCTTGTTCAGCTAGTCGCTCCAAAATTTGATCAATGAATGGGAGCGGAAAATGATCTTTCTTGGTGGTGGTATTTAATTTCTGTGATCAATATAGACATGCCACGAAGAAGCAGTCCTAGTGGGATGATGTAAACACTTTTATATCACATAAACTATCTATTTACGCGTGTTCGTAGGCATAGAATTGCATCATATATTATAAATAGTGCATAACATGCATCATCTTGCATTTAGTTTAGTCTGTATAAAATTTAGGTTAATTGTCTCTTTTTATGGCCAGGGATAGGGTGACTTTTTAATTAGGGCTTCGGACAGAGGATCCAACCGTACGGATCTGATCAGGGCGATGACGGGAGTTCAATGACTCCAAGATCGCCCTGATCGGACATCCGTAGCATCAGATATAGACTGAGAAAGCCTAAAGATCAAGGGCCAAGATGGTGTTAATCCGCATCTCAGATGACAAATCCGATCGCACGGATGGGTCGGATTGAGACGGCCAAGATGGTACCACGTGGCGCCATCTCAGCCGCCTGATTGGCCCCAAGGAACCACAGCTGCATCTCCAAAGGCCCTCCATTGAGCGATCCTAGCCGTTGGATCTTGATCCAACGGCTAGGATTGATTCTGAAGCCGTACTCTTCTTCAAAAGGCATTTGGGCGCAGTGAATCCAGACCGTCGGATCTTGATCCAACGGCCACGGATCCGTGTGCTTAATTCATCTTTGCAATAAGGCTTGAACGATAGCTCATTGGTTACGCTGCTGCGGGCGAAGCGCGAGTTGCATGTTCGAACTCTGCTGAGTGCTCAAATTAGGCGCGGGTGCGAAGTGAACGCAATTCGGCTGTCAGATGAAGATCGTGAGCATGAGAAGCGAAGACGTGGTGTGAAGAGGAGCATTGATCGCGTATGCGTGCGATGACTCGCGCCTGTATGCCGCATCGCACGCACGGGTGTGCAGCAGCTGAAGCACGGCGCGGACGAGGATGACTTTAAGCCGTTCGATCTTTAGATCAGACGGCTGATATCGTCCAAACGTGGGCTTACGTTTTAGGCGCGAAAGAGGAGTAGGCGCACGCGCAGCGTGCACACATCACCCACAACGGGCCTTTAGCGACGTTTAATTCCGTCACTAAAGGTCCCTTAATTATTATTTTGAAGTTAAAATGTCCAAATTGTCCCCAATCCTTGCAACTATAAAAGGAGACCCCTACCCTACGAAATTCTGATCCCTTCCTTCTCTCTTCCTCTCCAAAGCTTAAGAGAAGCTTGTCTCACACCCAGGATGCTCTTCAAGAGCTAAATCCAAGCTTTTGCCCTCGTTCCGGAAGTGGATCCCGCGACCACAATGACATGCTGCCTCGTTCCCGTTCTTTCGACTTCATCCTCCTTCTCGCCTCATCTTCTGTCTTCCAGGCGTCGCCTCCATCTGGCTCGTTCTCCAAGCATTTGTCGAGGAGGATAACATCTCTCTCCCTTCTTTTATCGCTTTCTAGAGTAGAATTTCCCGCTTTCTAGTTGTAACAGTTTCTCACTTTCTAGTGTAATCATTTCTCTCTTTCTTAGCTGTGAAAACATTATTCAAATACCATGTGATTGTTCTCTCTCTCTCTCTCTCTTATTGTCTATATCGATTCCATTGTGATTATTTCATCTTTTAAAAAATGTACAAAAAAATATAATTGCGGATTTTGAGATCGACGTAGCCTCCCTGTGTTTGATGTGGAACTTCTTTACGGATTTTCGGTATAAATTTTATCAGTTGAATGGATTTCTTCGTGACTCGAACTACGACGACAGGTTTTCGAATCCAACTGCAAATGTGTAATTTTCTGTATCTCAACATTTTGACGCCGTTGCCGGGGAGGCGACGCTCTTTGATTCTTCGTGTTTTTCGACTTACGAATTGTTTACCTCACTTCTCTCCTTTCTTATTGTGATTGTAGCTACTCCTTTGAGACGTGCAAAAGTGGTAGATTGGAGCAAAGTGCTGTTGAAGGTTTTGTAAGTTTACCCCCACCTCCCAGCCATTAGTTTTCATTCCACCACATAATAACACAAACATAAATCAACCTAGGTGTTCTTATAAACCCTAAGGTTAGTTTTGATTGTTTGTTTGACACTTACACCCACCTTACCCTCCGCATTTAAAAAGAAAAATTAAAAAAATCTCACAAAGGCACACAACCTCATCTGATTTTCACTCAACTGGTAAATTGATCTTTGGAATCAGTACACACACCCAAACACATAATCAAGTAGAAATCAGATTAGGTAATCACTTGTGTGCCTAATTAAGTGGTGTAACAGGTCAATTGTTTGAGTTGATTGGGCCGCACCACTTCAACTAAAATCAACTCATTAAGTAGTTACCAGATAGGTTCAACTTTTAGGGATCTACCAGGCACTCCACATTCTTTTAAGTTTTAAAGGAAAACATCTTTACCTGTGCTTTCAAAACCTGGTGTGCCAACAAAACGTGATTGAAAATACCTAAAGTTGAATCCTAAAAGCTACTAAGCAAGATTTGAATCCTAAAATTCACCGCATCCAAAATAATCTTGCTTGAAAACCACTAGTTGTGCACGCACACACATATCAATCAATCATTAAGGGCACAATTCAAATAAAGGGCCCATCACATTCCAAAGCACATTCAAACCTAACCCTAAATAAAACAGAGTAGATGTTGGCCTTAACGATTGGACTCGCTCTTCGGAGCCCAGAACGAGATTATTTTTGATTAATCTGTTTTGACCGTTCAATCTGATGTATAGCTAGGGGAGCAGAATCAAACGATGGCGGCTGGGGGGTACACTAGGAACCAGAGGCGCAAGCCGAAGGAAGAACCTTCTCCCCAGTGCCTCCCTCTAACTGGTTGGATTGAACGGAAAGAAGTAGATCAAATGTTTCTTTATCTCAAGACAGGTTCTGGGAGTCTGTAGATCTTTAGGCTAGCCCACTTAAGGATAGGTTTGATTGTTTGTATTGCAGGGCACCTTTCTTCCTCCCATTTGTCATTAATCCTTCCACATTCTACATGCATTCCCGCTCTTACCCTCCTGTTATGTCTTATCCTCAACATGATGATTATTATCCCAACTCGTACTGTAATCAACCATCTGTTAGTTGGGATAGCTCAGGTTGGGGATATAGTTCCGGACTTCCGTGTTCGGGGTCAAACCCGGAACACCATAATTGTGATTTCTATCCTTCTTCGAGCCACATCGATTATAGATCGCCACCCTTTCATGGACAACTTAATATGATCTACAATCAAGAAGGATACACTGATCCTTACCCATCCTATGAATACACTGCCTTTAGGTCATCACCACTTCATGAACAACCCGAAATGACCTATTATCAGGGTGGGTATTGAAAGAGCGATCTTCGTTTTCGTTGAAAACTTTAACATAAAATGATGTGTCATTGTATTTAATCGTGTGGTAGAAAATCGCTTTTCAAAACATTTTAATTTTCATAATCTAACCATGAATAGTTAGGTCGTCCCCACAGGGAGGAATTAGCCTATTTAAACTAGTAAATAGTGTCTCGTTTATTCGAAAAACTCAATGGGTGTGCATGCTACTTCGTGCTTTTCTTTTTCTCACATAAATGCTCGTTTTAACCAATTAATCAAGAATGTAGGTGTTTAGATGCAAAATCACCATAATATAATATCATGTAAAATAGTGATCTCTATACTGGTAAGCACTGTAAATACTAATTTCTAAAATATAACTTGTTCTCCATAATCCATGCATTCTATCATTCATGAGACATATTCATATACAAGAAATTTTGATTAAGTAGAAGGATGCCTATGCAAATTCACCTCAATAATTAATTCCTCAAAAATAAATGAATAGTGAACCTCACAATGGCATATGTTGTAATTTTTAATACCCACCAAAACAGAGCATTTGCTCTCTCTCTTGCTTGCATACAGGAAGGAGTGTAGGCGGGGCTTTTGAACGCGAGGGAGGTTGGTGAAGACGAGAGCTTCGCGTCGGAGGTCGCGTCGAGGAAAACGATGACTGGTGGCGGTCGACCGGTGGGAAGGTTGGCCGACGGTGGCGATGGCTCGCTGGTGGCGGTGCAACTGTCCACTTGCTGGAGACGAAGGAAGGCTGCAGAGCGGGCGCATGAGGAGATAAGGTGGTAGTGGTGCTCAGGGCCTACACGCGCGGCTGGCCGTGCTACTACAGGCGCGTGAGGAGGAGGCGCTGTGCGGGTGCGTGAGGGCAGGCTGGGTGGTGTGAGTGCTGGAGGGCGCTTAGCGCCTGTTTGAAGGCATCGCCTGCGGTCGCGCAAGGTGCAGGGCAGTGTGAAGAAGGGGGCTAGAAGGTGGCGTGCAAGGGCAGACGCAGTGCCTGCGGGCGCTTGGCTATGCTTGGTGCAGCCTGGTGTAACACTTGCAGTAGAGGCTGTGGCTGGCGGGGGGTGCACAGTGCAAGCCTTCAAATGCAGTGGATATCCCCTCAAGGGGGGGAAGAAGATCTCCTGAAGAACCGACGATCCTCTCTTTTTATCTCCTCCCCGGCGCAAGTCAAGGGATTTTCAAATCCCTTACTAAACATGGCCGGCGCTGTTGGTGAAGTTGTTGAGGCCAGCCATAGGTTGAGAAATTTGTGGGGGAAAATATCTTTTCACCCTGTGTTCTTTTCCACCATTGATCCTCCTCCCTCTTCTTCTCGATTATTAGCTTGATGGATAGATTAAGTGGAGAAGATGTAACAAGTGTGCTGTTGTGGGACCTGCATGAAACATAAACTACTTACATACTATGTTATAGAATGCGATAAAATAGATGTAAACTTAAATAATGATGCATGCAATCATTCTACAACTTAATTTAGTTATTAACAAACATACAATGTTAAAATAGAATTACTTAGGTGTAACAATAGTCCATTAGAATGGACTCATCAAATACCCCCATGACTAAGATTTGCTAGTCTCTAGCAAAAAGAAAAAATAATAGAAGTAATCAGAAGATTTCTTCTGATCTTATTTCAAAACTTTAGAGATCTAGACAAATGTGAAGTGATGATAGCCTAGGTAACAGATCCAAGTGAAAAAGGCCAATTCGCATTGGAAGTTCGTACTTCACCCTTGGTAAATATTGCTGTCGAGATAGGCAATTACTTCCCTCGGGGATAAAGCAGAGGATAATATGTAATTTGACCCCAGCGTTTGGCTTAGGTAGGAGATATCGAGTTGAATGGATTTGTATTTGGTGGCACACACTCATTTGGTGCTACATATAGTCTAGTACTGCAGACTCTAGATCTCTAGACTATTAGACAAGTCAACTCAGAGAGAGGCTAAACTGTGCTCTCTTGATGTTCCTAGGCGCTCACTCTTTTCTTTCTTTTCTTTCTGAGATCACAAATCTCGCCAGATTTAGTAATTGTACTCATTGTTTGGTGGCCTTACATGGCATCCACACTTCAATTAAAGTCTTAATAACTCTACAACTAGGTTAGAGTCCTCAACCAGTATTCGGGCGATCAGAAATACTAAAAGGTTGGTATGGGTCATATTTGGTGGAACGTGATAGGTGTTCTGTTGCCTCAGAAATAATATTACATTAAAAACTTGGACTCTATTTTTTTTTTCTCTTTCTTTTCTTCTTCTTCTTCCTTTTTTTTTTGTAATATAATTGTTTCTTCTTTTTCTTTTGTTTCTTCTTTTTCTTCTTCTTTTCTTTTCTCTCTCTCTCTGTCTCTTTTTTTATAAATCAACATAATACGACACAGACTTTTATTTATGAGGCATTATTAGGGATGATGATGGTCAAGAGGATATTGTGTGGCTTATTTGGTGGAAGTGCCTATTCTCGGCACCAGGAAGGAATGGATAGGACAGGCATATTTCTGACGTTTGACACTATTACCCTCCTTCAGTCGAGGACTCTATGAAGGACGGTTGTAACCATCCACCATAGTCATAGCTTTATTAAGACTCCATCTCTACGTATCTGCCTTATTTGGTGACTCTCAGGAATTCACACAAAGTACGCTCACAGGAACAGAGAGCGAAAGCTATGCCTAACTTTGAAGTATCATCATCTAATTATCCAAAACTTAAGAGTCCTTGCACTAGACTTAGCACACCAGTAATCTCTCTACTTTCTTCTCACAAATATGAGGTGGATCTACTAGAAGATAGTATGCCTGACTTCCTATTAACTGTCCAAGGGTTCAGTAGACTACAAATGCTTATTGGTTTTCCTCAAGGATCCATTACCAAGTCTATGTGCACGTGAAATAAATGTACTGGATTCTAAACTTAAGAAATAATTCAGGAAGAAAAACCTCCAATGACAAAGATATTTTGCTAGGGACTAACCCAATTAGCTCAAGAAAAGAGAAATTTTTTTTTTATATGCTAACATAAATGCATGAATACTTCTTATAATGCAAAATGCACTCCCCTATGCCTAAATCCTACAATATCCCCATTGTAAAATTAAAATAGGAGGAGAAAGGAAAGACATCACATGACAACGGTGTTATTCCGACCACTGGGTTGCCTCCCAACAAGCACTGCATTTTCTGTCAGCAGCCAGACTTATAGGGAACCTGTAAGTCTGGTTCCAGACAGAAAAGGTTAGGCCCTAAGAATATGCGTAACAGCGCGGGCCTAGAAAATAGGTAGCCACGGATGTTGGCGAGCTGATGATGCAACATAATACCAAATGCTCGCCAGAAGATATGACAGCGAAGAACCTCCTTGGCTACCTTGGGAGGTCTAGGAATAATAAACGGAATATGAAAAGGGACCTCCTGAAATGGAATAAGTGGAGGATAACAAGGATCCTCCAGAGCAGGATGGGTTTTAAAAGATATAAACATTATTAGTTCAAACCCTTGAATGGCGAGAGTAAAAGTACAAGCATCAATCCACACTCGCCATTCTACCCGAGGATGTACTGGCCTGATATGTTCTCTAGAAAGAATGTACATGAGCAGAGATCTGAGCCAAGGATCTGTTAGAGAGTATAAGGGTTGTTGGTAGTATTGGAAGGTAATGGTTAAGTCCAATGAAGGCTTAGTCGGTGTCAGGTCCAATTCCAACAATGATTCAGATTATGTATACTCCCTAACAGTTATAGACAACTTCATGTTACCCTGCCTAGCATTGATGATCGAAGTCATATTTGAATCAAGGGTAGACTCCAAATTACAACTCTTTGATGGCAGGGTCAAAATATCTGAATCATTATCATTAAGCTCATCCCTGGATTCGTTTGGTTCACTCAAATTTTTGTCGAGGTGTATATGTGATTCATTAATGAAGACAGGAGTTGGATCAGTATCCTTAATTATTCCTAAAGGAGGATCAGCCTTAATGTTTTGGAGCAAGCCTATATCACTGAATTTGTTATTCTTCTCGAGGTATAAATCCTCAATTGACGTGTTTTGTCCCCGAGAGTCTCCCATAGACTTCTCGTTATTTTGTTTTTCCTCCTCTAATAGCAACTCCTGTTTTGATGGAGGATGACTCTCAAAAGAAGGGAGAAATCTGGATTTTATCATATTATTTCTATCCTCTGGAGGTAAATCCTCAAATAATAAATAATTCCCTTGTGATTCACTCCACATTTTCAGTCCAGGTTCCTCTATTGGGGCATCCTCATTTTCTGAATTAGACTCTTCATATCCCTGAGACCAAAATTGATCTAATTCATCCTCCATTCGGTTAGGGTCACCTTCATTGGGTGCATTTAAATCCTCAGGATACTGAATGATAGGTGTTGATTCTCTAAGTGGAGGGTCAGGAGTAGGCTCACTAAGGGTAGAATGAGATTCCACCAAATAATCAATAGGGGAAGTGATAGGAACAATACAACCTTGACCTAGTTTGGTAGGGGTAAAGAGAATACTGTCATTGGGGTCAAGGTCCTCAAGAGGTACCATCTTCCCTTACTTTTGACTCCAATATAACTCAAGCGGATAATCACTATGATCGTTCTCCTCTAGTGGCCGTGTCTGATTGGGAGAGTCTAAGTGATAGCCATATATAATTAGATCCCTATTATCATTGGGTTCCTCCGAATTATTTTCATGATTAGGGTCGTATGGGTAGGGATCAGAATTACTGGGAAGCGTGTAGCTAAGTTGTCTTATTGCTTCATTTAATTGTTGACTATTCCTCAACATCTCTCCCATGGATTCCATCATTTCTTTTTGTTGTTTTTTCATTTCTATCATAAAAGATGAGAGGCTACTATTATCAGGTTGGGGAGGATAGTCAATTTCAGGCTCTGGTTGCTTAGGGGTATCGGTCCAACCTCGATACAGAAAATCATGAAGGGTGGGAGGGTTGGGTGTTTGCATAGAAGTAGGGATTCCAGGGTTGGAAAATTCTGCTCCTAGGCTCTACTCAAAAGTGGGAGTTATCGGGCCAGTACTCCTAGGATAAGAATATGAATGATCCCATGAATTGTCAATGTACCCATCAAAGGATGGATATGCTGGGGGCATGGGATCCTGATTAAAAGATGGGAAGTATTGACTTTGATAATCTAAAGGATAGGAGTGAGGATGATCCATTTCTTTAAGCAAAATAGTTTTAACTCTCTTAGGATTTAGAAGAATTTAGAATACAAGCAGAAACTTCCTAGAGAGTTCTACTGTCAAAGCAAACGCAAATTCAATGGGATTTGTTTTTAATAGATTGTAGGTCTTAGAATTAAATGTTCAGTTGGTGGCCAAACAAGTTTTGCAAAAATTACGCTTCCTAGGCCAACCTTCGCTGGTGCCAATAACCTACTCGCAAGGGATGGAAGTCTCGAATCGAGCCCACACATGAGGAACCGAAGTAACTTGGTGGATAGGCTTGTTGATTTCCGACTAACTTCCCTTGTGGTGCAAAAGAGGAGACGTAGAAATTTATCTAGTGACCTTATGTGTGAGGTGCACAGTGTCTCAAGTGTGCAAACATACGATCGTGTTTTGATTTTTTGAAATTTCGTAAACGAGATCCTTTTGCACACAATTTTCAATCATAGATTTTAAAGTCCAACCTCTTAGCAGTCCCAATTTTTAAAGTGACCACTGAATTAATTTGATTCAAGCACTTTAGTGGTCTTAGATTTAGGTTCAATGCATATGCATGACAGGTAATTGATGCTCAAGAGAAGATGTACCTTACTCCAGCTTTCTTCATGTAATAATAATGTAATGCGGTAAAAATAAACTAGATGCTGCTCATTCAGTCCAAGATGGTCGCCCTATTGATATGCAGCTTCTTGCAAGTAGTTTGATTTTTTTTTTTAATAAGAAGCAAACAAACCTAATCTAACTAACTAACTAATTGATTAACTAACATGCAGTTCAAACTATTCGAATAATCCTATAATCTAAACAAATGGGAACACGCTCCCGAAAATATGCTCTCGCATACAAGAGCGATAAGAAATAAAGAGGCACTGGGAACACGTTCCTAAAAATACCCGACAAGGGTCCAACAGACAGAAATTAAATTCTAATGTCTATCTAAACTAAATCTAACTAAGATCTACTGACTAAATCAGAAATAGGCTTCTCCGTAAGTCTTAGTGCGTGGGATCAAGGCCCTCATGCTCCTGTTGCTGGCCTCCAGGTGGCATCAAGGTCCACCAAAAAGATTATCTCTGCCGTGCGCGCCCGTTGCGTTTGTCACGTGTTTTTGCACAGAAGAAAATCCATAGTTAGTAATTCAGAAAAGCTTTCAAAATAGCACAAAAATAACATAAAATTCCTGAAAAAATTAATAGGCATTTTTCCCCCGGTAATGGCGCCATTTGAAAGAGCGATCTTCGTTTTCGTTGAAAACTTTAACATAAAATGATGTGTCGTTGTATTTAATCGCGTGATAGAAAATCGCTTTTCAAAATATTTTAATTTTCATAATCTAACCACGAATAGTTAGGTCGTCCCCACATGGAGGAATTAGCCTATTTAAACTAGTAAATAGTGTCTTATTTATTCGAAAAACTCAATGGGTGTGCATGCTACTTCGTGCTTTTCTTTTTCTCACATAAATGCTCGTTTTAACCAATTAATCAAGAATGTAGGTGTTTAGATGCAAAATCACCATAATATAATATCATGTAAAATGGTGATCTCTATACTGGTAAGCACTGTAAATACTAATTTCTAAAATATAACTTGTTCTCTATAATCCATGCATTCTATCATTCATGAGACATATTCATATACAAGCAATTTTGATTAAGTAAAAGGATGCCTATGCAAATTCACCTCAATAATTAATGCCTCAAAAATAAATGAATAGTGAACCTCACAATGGCATATGTTGTAATTTTTAATACCCACCAAAACAGAGCATTTGCTTTCTCTCTTGCTTGTATAAGGGAAGGAGCGTCGGCGGGGCATTTGACACGCGAGGGAGGTTGGCGAAGACGAGAGCTTCGCGTCGGAGGTCGCGCCGAGGAAAACGATGACCGGTGGTGGCCGGCTGGTGGGAAGGTTGGCCGGCTGTGGCGACGGCTCGCTGGTGGTCGTGGCTACTGTTGGCTTGTCTGGAGGCGTGGCCGAGCTCGTGGGGTCGAGGAGAGCTCAACGGGGGTGACGGTGCGGAGAATGGTGGCGTGGAGAGGTGGCTGCGTGTGGGGCATAACCAGCAGTGTTGGGTTCTTCCGTGGTTGTCTGGAGGTTGAAGATGAAGGAGAGGAAGGGGTACAACCGTCCACTTGCTGGAGACGGAGGAAGGCTGTAGAGCGGGCACATGAGGAGATAAGGTGGAGGTGGTGCTCAGGGCCTGCATGTGAGGGGCTGCATGCGCGGCTGGCCGCGCTACTACGGGCGCGTGAGGAGGAGGCACTGTGTAGGTGCGCGAGGGCAGGCTGGGTGGTGTGAGTGCTGGTGGGCGCTTAGCACCTACGTGAAGGCATCCCCTGCAGTCGCGCAAGGTGCAGGGCGGTGTGAAGAAGGGTGCTGGAAGGTGGCGCGTAAGGGCTGACGTAGCACCTGCGAGTGCTTGGCTGTGCTTGGTGCAGGCTGGTGTAACGCTTGCAGTAGAGGCTGTGCTGGCGGTGGGTGCACAGTGCAAGCCTTCAAACGCAGTGGATATCCCCTCAAGGGGGGGAAGAAGATCTCCTGAAGTACCAACGATCCTCTCTTTTTATCTCCTCCCTGGAGCAAGTCAAGGGATTTTCAAATCCCTTACTAAACATGGCCGGCGCTATTGGTGAGGTTGTTGAGGCCAGCCATAGGTTGAGAAATTTGTGGGGGAAAATATCTTTTCACCCTGTGTTCTTTTCCACCATTGATCCTCCTCCCTCTTCTTCTCGATTATTAGCCTGATGGATAGATTAAGTGGAGGAGATGTAATGAGTGCGCTGTTGCGGGACCTGCATGAAGCATAAACTAATTACATACTATGTTATAGAATGCGATAAAATAGATGTAAACTTAAATAATGATGCATGCAATCATTCTACAACTTAATGTAGTTATTAACAAACATACAATGTTAAAATAGAATTACTTAGGTGTAACAATAGTCCATTAGAATGGACTCATCAGGTATCATGAATCTCAATTCGTTAACTCCTCTGCACTGATCCCAAACTCACCTAATTCTGAACCAAACCATTTGGTTCAGGTTAACTAGGTCCAAGAAAAGGTTTTGGCTAACTTGAGGAATACTATACAATCTTTAGAAGCTTAGCCAATACCTTGCACTGAAGAATTGGAGCCCCTAATTGAAATGATTGATGATCTGAACAAGTATTTGTTGGATTGGCTCTAGGATGTTAAGGATAAGGACCTGGGTGAGTTTTTACTTGGGAAGTTAGTGAAATTGAGAATGAGATTTGTGGTTGCTTTAGTTCAATCATGGGATGATTCCCAGGATGAACCTCCTTCAAGAGAGCCATTGTTAGAACCTGCTCAGGCACCTGTTGGGGGGAACACGTGTTACGAGGCTGACCAGATTGACCTAGAGCAACCAATTAAGGAAGATCTAATTTCTTCACTTGAGATCCTTGAGCCTGGGAATGAGAAAACATATGTCTCCATGGATCAGAAAGTGATTGATGATTTCGAGACACATTAATACGGATTTAGATTTCTTTGATTCTGAAGGTGAAGAATCAATTTGCGAAGTCTCATGCGGGTTTACAGAACACGATTTCTGTGAGACAACTGGGCTTATGGAATTCGATAAATTCTATGATGGCCCAATAATTGAGGAAACTGATCTTATTAGGGCTTCTATGGCGGATTCAAATCCTTGCAAAGGATTCAATTCAATGCCCTGATTCTTAGTTACACCCCCTTGAGTTTATTGATGATTCTATTTTTGAAATAACTAGACCCAAGTTAATTCTGATTCTGCCACATCTTTTAGACTTGGAAATTTCAAATGGGGTGATTTATATATAGGAGGTCCCGGAATTTAACATTTTGAAGGAGCATAGGAGTTGGGAAATATTGATTTGGGAAGTTAATTCCGGAGGAAGTGAAAGATCAAGTCTAAGGGTACCAATTAATCTGAAACCATCAAATCAAGACTCTTACGACATTTGTTCTGAGGATGTCCAACCTAAGCACACATTCATTGATTATCCTTTTGATCTTGATTTCTCTATAACCCGACGTTTTGGTCTTAAGTTGCATCCTCATAAATCGCAGGTCCAACCCCGCTTGCATACTGATTTCAGGTTCTGGATAATTTTTATCTAAAACCTTAGATATATTCAACCATGGGGTATGGGTTTGCATCACAATCTGGTCCACATCTGTGGACATCTGCTGGCAGGTCCTAAGGTGAATCTTTTTATTCTGATTTTGACCTGCACCTGTGAATTTGTTATTTCTTCTTCTTTGTATAGTGTGCCTAGCTAAAGGCACTAAATTTAGCACGTATACAGCTTTTGTTTATCTCGGAGCGGACCCGTTATTCATGCAACTCAGGTTCTTTCTACTCTACTCCACTCTGTTTCATGTCTTTTTAATAGGACATTGCATTAGATAAGCATGAGGGGGTGGATATTTATCTTTGAATTATTTCGTCAGCTCTGTAGATTCGTTTTGTTTTTATATATCAAAAATTTGTGGAATTTGGAAAGAGAACTTGAGCTTTAGAAAATTTTCAATCTTAGGAAATAAAATTGTATGATTTGAACACGAAGACCCTTCAGGTCTTTGGGATTAATCAGCCCGGGTATCCACTAAAATGTAGATTTGTTTATCGAGTCCTTGTCATCCTGAATTTGATTTCAATTTGATTAAATAAGTTGGGATGATAAGTACACGACTTATCAACTCGCCCTATGATTTGAGGGAACTTCAAGTCTAAGCATCTACACACTATTCGTACTGACTCATTTTTCGACAGTTTTAACAGAAATTGGGTAGCTAATGAACCTTCTAGGGTGGTATGGCTGGCAAGTTATCGTGGGTAACAGGCCATAGGTAGGTTGTCCAAAGCCCAGCCACTGGTCCATTCTATTCCTGTTGCCTTTAGGTAAATTTTAGACCAGGGAAGCCACCCACTTAAAAAGAAAAGGAAAAAAGAAAAGGAGAAAAGAAAGAAAAAGAAATAAAAAGAAATAAGCCACACTTCACTGCACGATCATGGCTGGCAAGTTGTCGGTGGTAACAGTTCATCGAACGGATGCCCAGAACCAAGCTCAAGAAATGCACTAAAAATTCCAAAACACTTAGGAAGAAGTGAAGTAGACTAAGCTGGGGAGATATACACTGGATTCACCCTTGTGTTGACCCCATAAAAATAAAAGTAGGGAGAAAGCTACCGATCGTATAGATACACCTTCAGGCAAATTTCTTTCTGAGGTTACCTAGGGGCGTAGAAACCTGAAGTCCGTCTTGATTGCCGATCAACGAGTCCAGCACATTCACAAAAAGATGCTTAGAACTTAGGGTTCTTATTGAGTCTTGGGTGGGTTGAGTGGCTGTAGAAAGCCGCTCTGTAACCCTGAACTCAAAAATAAAAAAAAAAATTAGAAAAGAAGAAAAGGAGAAAAAGAGATCCCTTTTTGAATAAGGCGAGAACTTGAGGCAATCCGCATTTTGGCTGATACCCGGGCACTGTTGTGTCTCTATAGTTCAAATCCTAGTTGAAATCCTTATGTGTTAAAAATAACTATTGCCCATGAAATCTGACTTAATTCTCTTATAAATAGCATATAGTTTTGCTAGGGTCTAGCAAAAGATAGGCATGAGGGTGTGATGTAAACAGTTTTATATCACATAAACTGTCTATTTACGCGTGTTCGTAGGCATAGAATTGCATCATATATTATAAATAGTGAATAACATGCATCATCTTGCATTTAGGTTAGTTTGTATAAAATTTAGGTTAATTGTCTCTATTTATGGCTAGGGATAGGGCAACTTTTTAATCAGGGCTTCGGACTGAGGATCCAATCGTACGGATTTGATCAGGGCGATGACGGGAGTTCAACGACTCCAAGATCGTCCTGATCGAATATCCGTAGCATCAGATATAGACTGAGGAAGCATAAAGATCAAGGGCCAAGATGGTGTTAATCCACACCTCAGATGACAAATCCGACCACACGAATGGGTTCGGATCGATGATTGCAGCCTAACGGCGCGAAAATCAATCCAATCTGACACTTGTGGTACCGTCTACAGCACATAGAAGATGGACGATCAAGATGGCACCACGTGGCACCATCACAGCCACCCAATAGACCCTAAGGAACCGTAGCTGCATCTTTAATGCCTCTCCATCGAGCAATCCTAGCCGTTGGATCTTGATCAAATGTCCAGGATTGATTCTGAAGCCGCGCTCTTCTTGGAAAGGCATTTGGGCTCAGTGAATCTGGACCGTCGGATCTTGATCCAACGGCCATGGATCCACATGCTTAATTCATCTTTGCGACAGCTTGAACGACAGTGCATTGGTTACACTGCTGCGGGGGAAGGGTGAGTAACAGGTTTGAACTCTGTTGAGCGCTCAAATCATGCGCGGGCGCGGAGTGAATGCAATTCGGCCGTCAGATGAAAATCGAATGCACGAGAAGCGAAGATGTGGTGCGAAGAGGAGCGTTGATTGAGTATGCGTGCGATGACTCATACCTGTATGCCACATCGCACGCACGAGTGTGCGGCAGCTGAAGCGCGGCGCGGGCGAGGACGACTTTAAGCCGTCCGATCTTGAGATTGGACGGCTGATATCGTCCAAATGTGGGCTTGCGTTTTAGGCGCAGAAGAGGAGCAGGTGCACGCGCAGCGCACACACGTCTCCCACGACGGGCCTTTAGTGACGTTTAATTCCGTCACTAAAGTCCCTTAATTAATATTTTGAAGTTAAAATGTCCAAATTGTCCCTAATCCTTGCAACTATAAAAGGAGACCCCTACCCTGCGAAATTCTGATCCCTTCTTCTCCTCTCTTCCTCTCCAAAGCTTAAGAGAAGCTTGTCTCACATCCGGGATGCTCCTCAAGAGCTAAATCCAAGCTTTCACCCCCGTTTCGGAAGTGGATCTCGCGATGACGACGACGGCTGCCTCATTCCTGTTCTTTTGACTTCGTCCTCCTTCCCGCCTCTTCCTCCATCTTCCAGGCGTCGCCTCCATCCAGCTCATCCTCCAAGCATTTTTCAAGGAGGATAACATCTCTCTCCCTTCTTTTATCGCTTTCTACAGTAGAATTTCCCGCTTTTTAGTTGTAACAGTTTCTCGCTTGCTAGTGTAATCATTTCTCACTTTCTTAGCTGTAAAAACATTATTCAAATACTAAGTGATTGTTCTCTCTCTCTCCCTTACTGTCTATATTGATTCTATTGTGATTTTTTCACCTTTTAAAAAATATACAAAAAAATATAATTGTAGCTTTTGAGATTGACGTAGCCTCCCTGTGTTCGACCCGGAACTTCTTTATGGATTTTCGGTATAAATTTTATCTGTTGAACGGATTTCTTCGCGACTCGAAGTACGACGATGGGCTTTCAAATCCAACTACGAACGCATAGTTTTCCGTATCTCAACATGGGAACTTCTTCACCCTTATCATTAGTAATAACAGTGAGGCCAACTTTCTTAGGGACTACTTGTGTAGGGCTGACCCACCGGTTGTCAGAGATAGGGTGAATAATTCTCTCATCAAGCCATTTAATGTTTTTCCATTTTACGACCTCTTGCATAGTTAGGATTAAACGATGTTGAGGTTGGCAATAAGGTCTAGACTTGTCCTTGAGATAAATATGGTGACTGCAATAGGACGCATCGATGCCCTTTAAGTCATTTAAATTCCAACCAATTGCTTTTTGGTATTTGTTTAGAACTTGGAGTAGTTTTTCCTCTTGTAACCCCGATAGTTTGGAATTGATAATAAGGGGTTTTGTATTGTTGGGGCCCAAAAATATTTATTTTAGAGAATCCGACAAGGGTTTCAACTCTAATTGTAGGCTAGATTCTAGAATAGAGTTATAAGTTAGCGTGAAGTCCGATGTGGTAGGTCGGGGTGGGTTAGACGATTGTTGCTGCTTAGGCAAAGTATCAATAGCAAAACACATATCTATGGAAAACAATTCCTCGACAAGATTAGAGGTTTCAGAATCTGAGTCATTGAAGAAATCGAGCTAGTGGAATCTTTTGGAAGCTGTAAAAATGTCTAAAGTGAGCATCTCACCATCGCTTGTGATGTCCATTTTATCGGAATCGCAGTTTATATTAGCTTTTGCGGTGGCAAGGAAGGGTCTTCCAAGAATGATGGGTGCATCTTTAAGTGCTTCAGGTACATCAATGTCAAGGACCAAAAAAGTCCACTGCAAAGAGACAATTTTCTACTCAAACTATAACATCCTCTACAATCCCTTTGGGATGAATAACAGATTGGTCAGCTAGTTGAAGGGTGACCTTTACTGGTTTAAGTTCACAGAACTGAAATTCATTGAAAAGGATAGTAGGGATGAGATTTATAGATGCACCAAGGTCTAAAAGGATGCGATCAAAGGTAGTGTCATTAATGACAATTGATATTAATGGAGCACCCTGGTCTTTTCTCTTGTGAGGCAGCTTACTCTGAACAACGGAGCTAACTGTCTCAGAAAGGACAACCTTTCCTAGATTTTTGGTCTGCCTTTTTGGTGTACAAATTTCTTTTAAAAATTTTGTGTAGGCAGGTACGTATTTAATTACATCTAGGAGGGGGATGTTGATTTCCACTTGGCCAAATAATTTGTGTAATTGTTCTTCTGTTGGCTTAGTTTTTCTAGGTTTCTTTTTCTTGGAGTTTAATGCTTGTGGAAAAGGTGTTGTGTTTATGCTATTTTCAGTGTCCTAAGAATGAACGGTGGTGGGAAAAATTTGTTCTTGATCCAATTTATTTTCTCGTGAGGGTTCCACATTATGTGTAGTTTTTCCAATTCTTAGTGTGACTGCATTAGCGATGTGGTTATTTAGTTGTGGAAATTGTTGATTTTGTTGCGGATTTTGAAAATCGGGGGGGAATTGAAGTGCGGGATTGATTGGTTGTGGACCTTGCTGTCCTGAATTATTTCTGCTTTGAAATTGATTCCACTGATTTCTAGGGTTGGGAAAAGGTTGGGAAGGTAAATTTCCCATTGGCCTTTGATGGGGTGCTATTGTGATTTGATTTTGTAAATTAGAAATGGCATGGGTAACATTGTTCATTTGCTTTTGCATTCCTTGTAGGGTTTTCATTAATTGAGTATTAATTCGGCTTGCGAAGGTTGGGTTTAGCCAAAATTCCTTGTTTGATTTTGAAAATGCGGAATTTGATTGTCTTTCTTCCAGGAGAAATTCGGGTTATTTCTCCAAGTGAGATTATAAAAATTTGAGGAATTGTTTCTAAAATCATCTTGGAGAACAGAAATGTTTTCCTTTACTGGGACATAAGGTGAAGAGTTATCAGAAATCTCAATAATTTCAGGTGTAAAGTCAAAATTTTGAAATCTTCTTGTGTCACTTTGTTGCAAATTTTCCTGGCGGAGGAGAGTTGGGTTAGTATCGGAGTTAGAAAGGCGAGGGTTAGGGTTGGTCGGTAATGGGTTATGTGATCGCGTGTCAAATTTTTCTTTCATTTTCTTTTGATTGATTTGCATTTGATCAAGTCTTTCCGTAAAAAGTTGCAAATCATCCTGTGTATCCGGGAGAGAGTGTTGTTGTGTGCCTACCTCATGGACACTGATGCGGGAGTTGGCATTTCTATCAAAAGTCTCCATGGATGAGTGGTTGAAAGAGTTTTCCTCATTTCGTCGAAAGTTCGTAAGCACTTTCGGCATCTTCATTTAAAAAATTACCCCCAGATGAGGTGTCAACAAACCACCTCAATTGGTCATCAAGACCATGGTAGAATATTTGCACAAGTTGCCAAAGTGGCACCTCGTGGTGGGGGCAGCTTCGCAATAAGTCTTGAAACCTCTCCTATGCTTCATGCATAGGCTCATTGGATTTTTATTGGAAAGTTGTTATGGCACGACGTAAAGCATTAGTGTGACCAATTGGAAAATATTTTTTTAGAAATGCACTTTTTAATTGCATCCAGGTAGTAATTGGTTTTCCTATAGTCCTAAACCGATAAGCAGCCTTGTCTTTCAGAGAAAGCAGAAAAAGCCACATTAGCCATAAATCTTCCGAAATGTTTCAGGATTTGGTGGTTTGGGTGAGAACCGTGAGTTCCTCTAAATGGCTAAACGGGTCTTCTCGAGGAAGGCTATGAAAATGTTTAATTAGATGGACTGTGGGTTTAATTTCAAATTCTCCATCATGGATGACCACCCCTAGTTTTTCTTCATAGTTGGAGGGATCATAAAATTCCCTCAACGGAATGGTTGGTTGAGCATTGGGTGGTCTATTGTTGGCTAGGTTTGTGACGGTCCTAGTCAATTGTTTTTGATTAGCCTGGAGTTGTTGGAGTTGAGTTTCTACCATGTGAAAAGGGTTGGGATTTTCCGTTGTCCTTTGGGACGGGAATTCAAACTGTGGCATTTCAATTCGTGGTTCGGGAACCTCTAATTCAGGTTCAAAATTGGGTTTGCCATTTTACAGGTTAGAAGATGATGGGTTAGTGATTTTTTTGTAATTTTGGGCCTTTTCCATTTTTTCTTGATTTTTATCAGAGGAAGAAGAAGAATCAAACAAACGAGTATGGGTGGTGCAACGGGTCGAGAAATCAATTGGTCCCTCCAAATGTGGATTTTGGGACCGTCGGCCGTGCATACACTAAAATGGAAGGACAGGAGGGAAGGAGAATAGATATATGAGAGAAGTGTGCAATTCAAACAACAAATTCTAGACCTAACTTAATTGTGACTCCCTAAAAATAACCTAAGGCTTAGTTTACCTAGGAAATAAGTAATCAATAGTGAATACTTGTTCTGTCAACAAATCTAGCCAAGTTGTTTATGGGGAGGTTTGGGCCCAAGCGTTTCCTAGTAAAATCCCCAGATGCTTGTACAAACCTGCGCCTGATCGTTTGCCATGGTACCTCAGCCTGAACATAAGATATAGATGACAGAATTGATATTAACTAAAGAAAACTTATGACCTAGATAGCAAGCCTAAGTTGATGAAACCTTAAGGGTTAAATTGCTACAGATTTTAATTAAGCCTAGGATACTAAAGTGCACATGAAATGTGGAGGGCGCTGATTGGGTTATTGCCTTGTTATTTCACTTTTTATAGTGTGTGCAAGATTGGAAAGTGGTTCCAATTTCAAACAAGTTGTCACACAATTTTATGTATTTCTATTTTTTTTTAGGATTTACTTTAAATTAATGCGTTTTAGGATTTCCTTTCTTAAGACTTTAAACAAGTTTTGAGATCTAAAAACATGGGGAAATCAATTTGTATGGGTTGGGATCAATTTCCTTTTAGTTGTTTGTCTCTAAAAATGAAAAAGAAACCCTAATCCAATTGATCCTATGACAGAAATTTAACTACCAATGGATTTATTTGAGACTTTCTGTATTAAATAGTGGTCCAAACAAATCAAACAACACCACTACTTTAAGGAAAATCAAACAAGGATTCCAGAAAAGATTTTTTTAGGATTTTAGGAATTTTTTTGATATTTGTTTTGAATTTTTCTTTGTACTGGTGTCAAAGTCTAGAAATGATACCCGTGGGTATTTTGGACTTTTCAGTATCACCACAGACTTCATAAAATTTTAGTGATTTTATATGATGTGTAGAATTTCACAGGATTCCAGAAAGTTAAATTTCACAAAAATTGGATGTGTACAAAAATTCTAAAAATTCACGGACAATAGCAAAATGGGAAGATTAGAGGGTGTGACACCTATGCAGTCCATGAATTTTAAAAAATTAATTATACATCCAATTGTTCTGAAATTTGGCACAGATGTTCCTTACTTGATTCAGAATCACTGGGTGAAAGTTTATGATTTTAGGAGGCCTGCGGTGTAAGGAATTGATTTTTGGAATCTGGACAGAAGTATGGACCCGAAAAATCATTCTACCAACACTTGAGGTGAAGTGGTGTTTAATGATGCAAACAAGCAAATAATGTTGTTTTGATAGTTTTTAGGGCTAGGTGTGACTAGAAAGATGAACCAACGTGAATTTCTGTGGGAAGAAAAGGAAATTGTAGATCTTCCTCCAAAATCCCGCTTGATTCCTATAGCTCCTGCACACACGAGAGAGAGAGAGAGAGAAGGGGATGTGATCAGTGTATCAAGCAAGAGAAAAGTGATAAAGCTTAGTCGAGCCTCCCTGGCAACGACGCCAAAAAGTGATGGCTAAAATGTGTGATTTATAAAAGTGGGTTTTTATGTCCTTATAACACGTAAATTGGATTGCTTTTAAATTTATAGAATCCGAGTACTTGGGTAAGTATTCGGGTCGTCCCAAGAGAGGCAAGTAAGCTTTTAAATCAAAACTCCCACTTGATCTTTGGAAATCAACGTCTTTTTAGGGTTTTTGGAATATGTTAATTTTTTTGATTTTTGAATAGAGCAAAAAGAAGTGCGGAGAGAAAGACGAAAATCTAAGTTATGGAAATTGTAAGGCAACTAGTGCCTTACTTCTTCAACTCACCCTAAGCACGAAAGGCCTAGTGTAATGAAGAAGTAAGCCACAAAATAATTAAAATCTTTTTAAACTTAAAGTAGAAGAATGCTTCTTAATCGAAATAGTTTTACAATGGGAATGAAAAACTCACAAGTGAAAAGAGTTTCCACTTATAATTTCCACCCAAGCAGAAATCTATCACTAAACTACTATGCAACTAAACAACAAAAAAAAGTAGAAGAAAGCTTAGAAGATGTTGATGATGATGATGGTGCTGCCCGAAATTCCTGCTCCAGCCTTGGTTGCCCTAAGACTAAAAGCATTCCTTTGCTCCTTCCTGGATGTCCTCCAAAGGCAAAGCCTAGATGGGCGTGCCTTCTCCTTCCTAGAGTGGATGGCTCCCACTCCAAGAACTCCTCCTTAAGGTGGCGTGGACAGCCTTTGATTCTTCCTCCAAGGGTGGTAGTGTACCACCCTCAAATCGTCCTCTTCCTAGGGTAGGCGTGTACCCTAGGTTGTCTTCCAATGCCTAGCTTCCTCCCTTGGTTGGCGTGGACACAAGAGAGAAGAGAAGAGGGGAAGGCACCAAGGGAACAGAGTATCCCCTTGATGTAAACACATTTATTGAGGGTGAAATGCCTATTCATGCATGTTCCTAGGCTTAGATTTGAATTTCATGTTATAAATATTGCATAGAATGCATCATTCTGCATTTAAAGTAGTTGTATATAATTTAGGTTAATTGTGTCCTTTTTGTGGTTAGGAGAGAAGGATATTTATTTTGGAGCCTCGGATTGATGATCTGACCGTATGGATCTGATCAAGACAACGATCGGAGTCCAACGCCTCTGAAATCGCCTCGATTGGAGTCCTGCAGCACCATATGCAGTCCAAGGAAGATCAATGGCCAAGGGACTAGGAGACATAATTCGGAGCTTCAAATGACAAATCCGACCGCGTGGATGGATTCGGGTCGATCGCAGCCAAATGATGTGAAAATCGACTTAGTCCGACCTATGTAGCAGCCCCTGTAACAAGAAGATGGACGGCCCAGACTACGCCATGTGGCACAACCTAGGCCTCCTAGTGCATGCACGCGGCACCGCACGCGCGCACGTGGCGTGGAAGGGGAGCAGCGCCAGCTATGTGTGAGCTGGACCTACATTGATGGATGAGTTGGACTTACAGCGACGTTTACAGCTGTCGCTAATTATTCGTGTGCCAGCAAAGCCAACTTGGGGCGTGAGCGGGCATGAGTGGGCATGAGCTGCCTATAACGATGCTTCTAGTGACGGCTTGGATGTCACTAATGGTCCCATACCTATTTTTACCTCTTCTCCACTATAAAAGGACCTACACCCCGTCCCTTCCAAGCCATCTCTACCTACTCTACTCCCACCTACTCCCAAGCTCTAGCAAGCCTACCAATGCTCCATTAGGGCTTGTTCTCAAGCTCCTAAGGCTCATATTAGTGTAACAAACCTCTGCCCCACCAAATATTCCTCCAACCTCCCATCCCCCCTTATACGTCGCCTTGGAGCTATCCTCCCACCTCCATTTCGGTAGCAGATCACCTCCGTCTTCTCACCTCCATTCCGGAGCCACGCCGAAGCTTTCCTCAACCCGACGTCCTCCTGCATCTCACATCCATCGTCCTGCTCCTCACCTCCTTCATCCGAGCTTCTGCCAGGCACCATCGTCTCGTCGAACAGCCGATTCGGGAGATTTCCTCTCACCCCCTCTCTTTTTGTGCTTTCGTAGTTTATTGTAATTGACATTGGAAGTAATATATATCAGATTTGTTCCACATCTCTATCTTGTGATTCATTTGCTTGCCTTTTATTTCAAAAACACAAAAAAATAACAAAACCCTAAAATACAAAAAAGAAACGAAACAAAGCGCGGTTTTCACGTAAAGTAAACGTCGCCTCCCTGTGTTCGACTTGGGACTCCCTTGGAGCTTCGGTATAAATTTTATCTAATCGACTTATTTTGCAACTACGACGATGGGTTACTTGTAACCTTGATTTCTAACATGTGAAACACGCCCGACCACCCCTTAATCTTCTTCTTCTTCTTATCTTGGTAGTGAGCCCTATGTGGATATAGGTGGAAAAATTATGTAGCCAAGGTTTTGTTTTAATGGTGGTGGTAGGGGGTTTATATAGGAATGGTAGGGGGTTAAGGGTAGTTAATGGATGGAGGGTTAGGATGGCTTGTTGGAGGTAGTTAAGGGATCCTAGGGTTGATAATAGTTGGTGCCAAAATGGGGGGGTGTTAGGTGTTTGGCGCCAACTCTAAGAGAGGACTAGGGTTAGGATTTATGGTGGTAGAGTTAGATGGCATGTAGGTTATGTGTAGGGTTAGGATGGTGTTGTTGGGTGGTGGTTATGGGATGAAGGGTAGATATAGGGTGCTGCCAAAGGGGAAGGTTGCTTGAGGTGGTAGTTATGGTGGAGTTAAGGGAGTTGGCGCCACTTTAGGTGGGTTAAGGGGGAGGTTTAGGTGGCATCACTAGATGGAGGGTTAGGATAGGTTGGGGGGTAATATGTAGGGTGTACATGGGAGGAGGTGTTGACGCCAAATGAAGAGGTGTAGGGGGTGATTTTTGGAGCCAACTAGGGCAGAGTTTAGGGTAGTTATGGGGGGTTAGGTTTGGCGCCAATGGAGGGCTTCTAGAAGGGGTTAGGTGTAGGGTTTAGATGGCCTTGGTTGATGAGGTGTAGGGCTAGGAATTAGGCACATGTTGGTGCCAAAATGAAGGGATGCCAAAGGAATTTTTGGCGCCAACATGAGGGTTGTGAGTGATGGTGGTTGGTGTGGGTTGGCGCCAAGGGTAGGTTAGGTTAGGGTTTGGTTAGGGTTAAGGGTTGAAGAGTGGACGGCCATGGAGTTTTTGGTGGAGCTAAGGGCTTAGCTGGCTTAGCTAGTAGAGTGGAGGTGGAAGAATTAGGGTTTCATGAAGGAGGAGCTGGGGAAGAAAATTCTGGAGCTGGATCTACAGAGGCAACTTCAAGGGGAGCTCAACTGCTGAGCTCAGCTACTTAGTTCTTATGCAAGTAGCCAAGCCTGGGTAGTTGAGCTCAGTTGAGCTGACCTCAACCTGGATGGAGCTAGGTTGAGCTGAAACTGCCTCTGATGGGGACTCCAGAGCTTGCTAAACTACTAGTTGACAAGTAGTAGCTCAGCTAGCTTAGACTCTAGCTACTGTAAGCTAGCTGGAGCTGAGGTGAGCTGAGCTTGAGTTGAGGTGGACTCAAGTCAACTCAGTTGAGCTATCTAGTGCTCCTAGTGGATTGATTGGAGCTAGGATGAGCTAGACCCAATTGAGTTGAGTTGGATTTGAGCTGTACTGAGGTTGGTCTAGCTTAGTTGAGCTACCTTGAGCTATCATCCAGCCAAGATGAGTTGGGTAGAGCTAAAAGGACCTAAATATAGCCAATGTGAGCTGGAATTCAGCTAAGATGAGTTGAATCCAACCAGGGTTCAGTTGATTTTAGTTTCTTCTTTACTTTCTTCCTTCTTGAATGCTAGGGTTTTGATGATCTGAATAATTGCTTAGCCTTAACACTCAAGTAGGGATGTTAAAAATACAAAAAAAGAATGCAATGCATGCCTAATCCTAGATTATGCCTAAATGCATCCCAAAAATCCATTTGCAAAGCAAAATCCTAAGAGCTAGAATTGTTTTAATGCATAAGAATGATGATAAATTGGCGTTTATCAATTCCTAGGCTTCAATGCCTATTTAAATCAAGATAGATTGCGAAGTGGATGACATGGCATCAGGAAAAGAAGTCACAAGATGGGTGTATCCCTCATCCAGGAGATTCTGAGGGGTGCAAAAGCTTTTACAACCCACATCGATCATTTGGGCAAAATGCACATAACGTAAGATCAGGCCTTGCAAGCAACAAATTTAATCTATTTAAGAACATGTATCTGCCATATTTAATTTGGCTAGTGGTGATGGTAACTTGCAACTCATCTCCTTGGTTGTGTATGTAGTCCTTGTTTATGATGCTAACATTGTTGATCCAAAGTCCAAAGCAACCAAGAAATGTGATAGATATTTATTTGCAATTGTTGGTAGATGAATTGAAAACTATTTTGGGACAATGGTATTTAAACATATGATGCGAGAAGGAAAGAATTCTTTATGATGCGTGTCACATTGCTATGGACTATTAACGACTTCTCAGCATATGCAAATATGTTTGGATGGAGTATGAAAGGAAAATTGGTCTGTCCAATTTGTATGGATGGTACACATCACCTGCGATTGCCTGAAAGTTGCACATTTTGTTACTCAGGTCACCGCAGATTTCTTCTTATTGACCACAGATGGCGAACGTCATAGTTTAAAGACATATTTAACGGTAAATCCTATCGGTATTCCTCTAGGAATCCAAGAAATAAGCTGGGCACAATTATATTGGGTTGTCAGGAGTAACTATAATGCAGAAATTACAACTTCGCAACATAAGATTGAGTTGTCATTTTAAGAAAGATCTGAGTGCATTAAATCATTTAGTCTTTAAGAAAGAGATAGTTTCTTCATGAAATCCCTTATTAGCAAGACTTGACGGTGTGTCACAATCTGGATGTGCTGCATATAGAGAAAAATGTCATGGATAATATGTTAGATGTCTTCAACTTAAAGGATAATCCAAAAGACACAATAAAAACAAGAAAGAATATGGGGATTTTGGGCATTCATCCAGAGTTGCATGTGACAGAGAAAGATGACGATAGTGATGAATTTCCATATGCTATGTATAGCTTGAATTAGGAACAGAGGGAGAAAATATGGATGCGAGATGGATACTCATAACAGTTGTCATGTGTTGATGAAGCTCAGAAAAAGATCAGTGGGTTGAAGAGTCATGACTCGCATGTTTACATGGAAGTGTTGTTCCTACTAGCTATACGTGGAGTCCTACATGATTCAGTAGTAGATTTTTTTACAGAGATGAGTCAATATTTCAATGCTATTTGTTCAAAGACTTTAGATGGCAAAATGCTAGACTACTGGGACAGACAGATTGTCATTACATTGTGTAAGACGGAACAGATTTTCCCTCCAGCCTTTTTTGACATCATGGTACATCTAACATTACATCTGGCAAATGAAGTGAGAATCGCTGGACTTGTGCAGTACAAATGGATGTATCCTATAAAGAGCTTTCTAAAAAAATTAAAGGATTACGTACTGAAAAAGGCTAGGCTGAAAGGGTCAATCGTTAAGGGATATTTAGTGGAAGAGTCCATGAATTTCTACAACATGTATCTAGATGAGACAGACAACCGATTCAATCATTTACAGAGAAATCATGATGGAGGGTACAATGAGCATGATGAAGATTGCCTTTCCATTTTTGAGATTCTAGGAAGGTTGATTTTGCACATAGAATATATTAAGATTTTAGAAACAAATTGGTGACTAGTACACTTGTATATATTATAGTAGATTCTAGAAGTCGATCCTTTTTACAAGGAATTTAAACAGTCGTTACATTCAAGTGCACGCAATGTACACTTTCCCTAGTGGTTTTAGCAGTGTGTTAATTAAATGAAAGAGGACAACAACCTATGGTGGGTGGAAGATTTTGATGTAATATCTAATTCACCGTGGAGTTATGGACATTATCATTCCGAATACATCATAAACGGGTAAAAATTTAGAGTCAAATTAGTTGATAATGTGAAGGCTATACAACAGGCTGATGTTGTCCCTTGTGAATTACCAGGCGATTGCGATGTTTATTATGAGCAGATTCAGTAAATTGTTGAGATTAATTTTAGATATGATCGTAGGCTACTCCTATTCAAGTGCGAGTGGTTTGATGTTTTCAAAGAAGTTGTCGGGTTTAGTATTGATAAGAAGCATAATTTTATAAGTTTGAATAATAACTGACGAATTTTGTAGACAACCGAACTATTTACTTTAGCTTGTCAAGTATCTCAAGTCTTTGACATGCCTGATAATAGCAAAAGTGGGTGGATAATTTCTGTTAGAACAATGCCACGTGATTATTCTGATTCCCAAAAAAAAGGGGAACTCGAGTTAGAACTTGAAGCCTGTTAAGAACTTCAACAACTAGAAGTAAGTGCAGGTGCAATAGTCATCGATATATAAGGTATAATTTATTAAGAAGTTATCTTCTAATTGAAAATTCATAATTATTAGAAAAAATTATTTGCTACATTGTTCTAATTTTATGTGTTTACTTTTATTATAGGTTGTTGACACAATCCTATTCATTTTTTTCCTTTTCACAACTATTATTATTTAAAGGTAACATTATTGACTACTTTAATTTATTTGAATGATATATTTATGTGCATTTTTTCTGATTAAAAATTTCTTTCCAATGTGCAGATGAAGTTTAAGAAGTTTGCTTCTCAATTGAGGATGGATGGCTCTACCTCCAATGAAAGGGAGGACACCCAAGACCCTCGTACCCAGGCCCCTTCCACCCAGGCCTCCTTCCATTTAGGCCCCCTATGGATAGCTTGTTGATAAGGAACTCATCATGGTTCCTAATTTATCCTAATTAGCTAGTTTCCTTAGCTAATTAATAGTAAATAACATTAATATGGGGTTAATTATACAATTAAGGTAAAATAACAAGGACCTTGAAAATTTGCTAAAATCACTAAATTAAGGTCTAATGAATGTTTATTTAATTTTAATTAATAATTGGGACTCAAACATAAGCATTTAGCTATATATAGAGTGCTTAATATAACTTATATTAATTTATAACTAAAGTTGTTAATTAACTTAGTTAAGTTAACCACTTAAATAAATAGAGCTTAAAAGGACAAAAATATAATTTCTTGGCATAAATATGTTATTTATAAGTATATATAAAAAGTTAGAAAATAAATAATTTAAAATAAGCTTTTAAAGTGCATTGTGCATTCCAATCCTTGTCTTTCATTTCAAATGAGTTCTCTTTATTTCAATCAGGTCCTTTAAGGATTCCAGAAAAGTCCTTTGCCTCCTTCCTTCCCATTCTCTTCTTTCCCTGGATGCACGGTCTAGAGCTTCTGGTGTTCATACTTTGTTGATCATCGCCCATCAAGTGATAAAAAGTTGCACATGTTGCTATTAGAGCTTCGCTGACCACCTCCTTCACATCCAACAGATCGGATGGTCCACATCCTAACTAACTCTGGCACGGTGAGTTCACCAGCGTCGGGGAAGAAGAACCTGACCTCCATGTGTCTGGACACAATTGCGTCCAGGTTCTTAGCTCCTCACCCCCCTTCTCTATCTATAAATAGAGCCCCATACCTTCGATGATAGTTTAGCAACTCCCTTCCTTCTTCCCCCAACTGAGTTGGCTCATAGGCTATTCGATCCCCTTTGGTGACTTGTCGTCCTCTTCTTGGAGCTTCTTTGGCTGAGAACTCATCTCTCTCACTACCTCTTCCACTCCAGCGGCCATGACAAGTCCATGGAGCGCTCCAATTCCCTTTCTTCTATGCTTCAATCGCCGCTCGAGCTTCCTCTAACTCACTTCAGAGTTCTTCTTGATCTCACCCTGCCAATGGTGAGATCCCTCACCATTTCCTCAGATAAGTTTCCTAGATCTCTTAGGAGTAGTTTTAGCTTAGTTAGGCGAGTAGAATAGCCTTAGTTAATCATGTTTCTTCCTTTCTTCTCCATCTTCGGTCAGGCCAAATCCAACCTCATTGGACTTCAAATCATCTAATCATACACCTAATCACACTTCTCACCTTCTCATGATCATATATCATTTCTTTCCACTTTGATTTAGCAGTGTAATTGATGTGCATACATCTAAATAGTAAAAAATGTCTATTAATGTATGTTCTTAGTATTATATTAGCATCATGCATTGTAATTAGTGCATAACATACATAATTATGCATTTAGGTCAAATTGTACAAATTGTATAGTAATGGTCTCCTTTTATGGCCAGGGACAGGGCGACTTTTAATCGGGGCTTTGAATCAAAGATCTAACCGTACAGATCTGATCAGGGTGATGAAGGGAGTTCAACGACTCCAAGATCGCCCTGATCGGACATCCGTAGCACCAGATATAGTCCGAGGAAGCCTAGAGATCAAGGGCCAAGATGATGTCAATCCGCACTTCAGATGACAAATTCGGTTGCACAGATGGGGTCGGATCGACGATCACAGCCTAATAGTGCAAAAATTGGTTCAATTCAACATTCGTGGCACCATCTATAACTCATAGAAGATGGACGACCAAGATGGTTTCATGTGGTGCCATCTCATTCGCTCATACCAGCCCAAGGCTCGCCTGCTGTCTCTATCTCCTCATCTGCGCCATCGGATCTCAGCCATTAGATCACAATCTAATGGCTGAGATCACTCCTCACCAAGACTCTCCTCTCCAAAGATGCGGCCTGCGGGAGATCACAACCGTTGATCTTTGATCTAATGGTTGTAAGCATGTGCATGTTTGGTGGCCTACTTGATAATTCATGCACGTAGCGCAGTGGATTAGCAGCATACTCACTCGCAAGGATGTAGGATCAAAACTCCCCGCATGCCCCATCCTCAACGAACCAATGAAATTCAACCATCTGATTGTGCATGGAGGGTGCGGATTGAGCCACGTCACCTTTATCAGATCGAATCAACCCACAGCATAAGACGTTTGTGGGGTTTCACGGCCGTCTGATCAAGATCAAGTGGGCAAGGATGATTGGAAAAGTGCTCGATCTTGAGCCATTAGATCTTCATTTGATGGTTGAGAAGCATCAACGAAGCCTCAACGCTGGGAGAACGTGCTTCAATGATGGAGAGGAAGCGGCGCCTAACGTGGCCGCTTGAGGAGCGTAGGATTGCAATCGAACGACTGTGATGGTTTGAGCGCGAGCATGCATTGTGTGGCTGAAAGCGAAGAGGCGGAGGCATGGGCGCATGAACAGCGACGTGGGGGCTTTAGTGATAGTCATATCCGTCACTAAAGACCCCCTCATTTAATGTTTTAAATATGTAATGACCAAATTGCCCCTAATCCTTGCAACTATAAAAGGAGACCCCTACCCTACGAAATTCTCATCCCTTCCTTCACCTCTCTCTCTCTCCAAAGCTCAAGAGAAGCTTGTCCCAAACTTGGGATGCTACTCTAGAGCCAAATCCAAGTTTTCTTGCCTCCGTTTCGAAAGTGGATCCCACGACGACGACGATGTGCTGCCTCATTCCCGCTTCTTCTTGCTTCGTCCTCCTTCCCGCTCTGTCCTCCGTCTTCTAGGCATCGCTCCGTCTGGCTCATCCTCCAAGCATTCGTCGAGGAGAATAACATCGCTCTCCCTTCTTTTTATCACTTTTTAGAATCGAATTTCCCATTTTCTAGTTGTAATCATTTCCTGCTTTTTAGTTGTAAAAATAGTATTATTTTATCAAGTGATTGTTCTCTCTCTCTCTTTCTCTCTCTTACTGTTTATGTCAATTCCATTGTGATTATCTCACTTTCAAACAAAAATACAAAAAAATATAATTACGGATTTTAGATCAATGTAGCCTCCCTGTGTTTGACCCGGAATTTCTTTACGAATTTTGGTAAAATTTTATCTATTGACGGATTAGTTTGCAAATCAAACTACAATGACGGGTTTTTCAATTCCAACTTCGATTGCGTAGTTTTCCGCTATCAAAATTTTGGCACCGTTGCTGGGGAGGCAACGATTTTCGATTTTCTTTCCACATTTCGTGCACTTTATTATTTTCTAGCTTGCTTTATTTCTCGTCTATTGTTTTGCAGGTACCTCAATAGGGAATATTCAAGTGGTAGATCGGAGTAAAGTGCAATTGAAGACAACTATAAGTGCTCCCCATTCTTCCCCCTCCATAGATTCCATTTCATAACACTAATTCAAACCCCAATTAACCTAGGTGTTTGCATAAATCCTAGGGTTAGTTTGGTTGCTTGGATTTCCACTCACATTCATCTCACCCTCATATAAAAAATTAACAAAAAGATATTTCTTGTAGGGTAAATCAACATACACACTACATACACCCACATTCAAGGCACATAACCTAATTGATTTTTATCTATTCAACCAGATTCTGATCTATGGAATCAGTACACGTAAATCAACATATAAAAGAGTAGAAATCAGTCTAGGTCAATCATTTTGTGTGCTTAACTTAGTGGTGCAATTTTGGCCAATTGTTTGAGTTGTTTGGGCTGCACCACTTAATCTAAAATCAATTAACCAAGTAGCTTCCCTTTAGGATTTTCAATTTAGGTCAATTCCAGGCACTCCACTTTACTTTTGATTTCAAAAGGAAAAAGATCTTCACCCGTGCTTGAAAATCTGGTTTGCCTTGAAACTTGATTGAATTAACCTAATTTCAAACCTTAAAAGTTACTTAAGCAAGATTTGAACCTTAAATCTACTCATAAAAAATAATCTTTGCTTGAAAACCCTGGTTGTGCACGCACTCACACATATTCAATCAATCGTTAAGGGCACAACCCATCTTAAGGGCCCACCACATTCCATAAGCACTACAATCCCAGGACTAAATAAAATCAAGTAGACGTTGACCTTAAGGAATGATTTGCTCTTTGGGGCCTAGTCTGATATTGTTTACAATTAGCCTATTTGTACCAATCAATCTGATGTCTAGTTAGGGAAGTAGCATCAAACGACCGCAGTTGGGGGTACACTAGGAACCGGAGGCACAAGCTGAAGGAAGAACCTTCTCCCCAGTCCCTCCTTCTAACTGGTTGGATTGATGGGACTTAAGTAGAGTAAATCGTTTATAATCTTAAGACAGATTCTGAGAGTCTGTAGATCCTCAGGCTACCCCACTTGAGGACAACCGTGTTTTGTTGTGCTGTAGGGTTCTTATCCCTAGTCCTTCCGACCTCTTCCTAGTTTATGCTGGGAAGGAGGTCATTGAATCCTCGATTGGAAGGACCACTAGAGTATTCTAGGAGGCGTAGATTGGATTTTGGCTAAATTGATCCCATGGCCGATCAACAGCCTCCTCTGCCTCAGAATCCACAGGAGGTATTTCAAAGGCAGTTAGAACAAATGCAGAGAATGCAGGGCACTCAACCCTTGAGGGATTTTTATGATCCTTCAAATTATGGGGAACGTCTCGGCATCTAGATTCTTGCCGGAGATGTAGAAATCAAGTCCCAGGTGTTAAGCCTGATCAGACATTTCCATGGGCTTGGCTCTGAAGACCCGTTTCAGCATTTGGAGGACTTGACCACTTTGGTCCAGGCCACCAAGGAGAGAAACATGAATGAAGAGCAGATGATCATGAGGCTCTTTCTCCACTCTCTTAGGGATAAAGCCACTCATTGGTACAGGACCATAGGAAGGCCGATTGCAACATGGAATGATTTGAAATTGGCTTTCCTGAAAAAATTCTTCCCTGTCGGACATACTAATGCTCTTAGACGGGCGATTACTACCTTCACCCAGCGGCTGGGGGAGCAGTTTCATGTTTCCTGGGAGTGATTCCAGGACTTATTGCGGAGGTGTCCACACCATGAGGTGCCGAAATGGCAGCTCATGCAGATCTTCTACCATGAGTTGACTAAGCAACTCAAACCACGTGGAGCTTCTTGTGGAGGCAATTTCTTCAACAAAGATGCAGATAGCGTGCACAATTTGTTTTAGGAGATGAGTGAAAATTCAATCAATCATGCCTCCATGGATACTTTTAACCGATCCCAACAACCTAGATCGAATGTTAATGAAGTCCACGACTCTCATTCGATATGGAACTGATTTGTAATAAACTAAATAAGGTGGACTTGGTTACTAAAAGAATGGAGGAGTGGATGGCGGGAAACTCAATGAATAATTCTCGATCCACTAAATCCCAGAATTTGGGATTCCATTTGGTGTGAGCTCCTTCTGGATGGGAGTTCATGAATCAACTGGATGCGGCTCAACCTATGAGTCAACATTATTCGGAACCCCAGGGGTTCCAAACTGGGGCCTTTGATCCCAGTTTCTCTGATCTGTCCCTTTCTTTCTCTCCATCCTCACCCTATGAGGATTTCTATGCTGTATAGGAGAACGTTAGGTCCAACCCTTACTCCAATGCTTATAATCTGGGTTGGAGGAACCACCCTAACTTCTCTTGGAAAAACCAGGGGTAGCATACCCAATTCCGACCCAGCAACTATGCTCCGCAAAGACCAATGGATCAGGGTCATGTTTACACTCAGCTACCCCCAAATTAGGTCAATCAGCCAGCTTGGAATGCCCGTCAACCCATATGGTAGGCTGATTTGAACCGACAGATGGTAGAAATGCAAGGATCTATGCTCCAGCTCATGTAGCAAATGAAAATCTCGCTGGACAACTTGCAAACTGGGTTCATTGCTAATTCTCGTTAACTTGGATCTCTGCCATCTCAACTCATACCCAACCCGCGTAATTTCCTAAATCCAGGCAATCAAGCCCAAGGGTACGGGAATCAGAGGGACTCGCACGCACATGCTCAGATGGTTGAGCAAGGTTCTTCCTCTTCTACTTCTTCAAATCAAAGGTTTATGGCTAATGAAGCCCCTCCAATCTTTCCTAACCCTCCCCAAGACCCAAACCCGTATGCATCTACTAATTCTGTTACCTTGAGGAGTGGAAGACAAACTCAAGATCCACAACCATACTATTTTGATCTACCTAATCCTGGAGAACCTGAGGAGAGAAAGGAGAACTCTGAAGAAGAAATCAATGCTTCGGAACTTGATTCCAAAGATCTAACTCATGTTCGTTTTCCTGAGGCCTTGATTAAACCTAAGAAGAAGCCTGTTGATAGTAAAGAGGAGCTTTTGAATATATTTAAGAATGTCGAGATCAATATTCTACTCCTCGACGCCATTAAACACATACCGGCTTACGCTAAATTTTTAAAGGATTTATACACATAGAAGCGTAAGTCGAGGGAATCTGTTCTGAGGAAGGTGGTACTATCCGAGCAGGCTAGTTCTGTTATCTTGCATCACCCTCCTCAGAAAAAGAGAGATCCAGGTGCTCCTTTGATTTCTTGTGTCATTGGAGATTACACCTTTGATAGAGCACTTCTGGATCTAGGTGCATCTATTAATCTAATTTCAACTTCTCTGTATGAGAAGTTCAGATTAGGTGAACTTCGGCCGACTTCAGTAATGCTGCAGTTAGCAGACCATTTGGTCACAAATCCGCGAGGCGTTATTGAAGATGTTATTGTTAAGGTTAAGGATTTCTATTTTCCTATAGATTTCCTTGTCCTTAACATGGATGTACCTGAAAATTTAAGGAACACGCCCATCATTCTGGGGCATCCGTTTCTAGCTACTACTAAGGCCAATATCAACTGTGAGAGCGGTAGCATGGAAATTGCCTTTGGGGATCAGAAATTGAAATTGGATATTTTTAAGGTGATTAACAAATTCGAGGATTGTGAATTTATAGAGGAACTTAAGGATTACAACTTGAACATTGAAACATGTTTGGCGATTTCTGCAATTGAAAGTTCCTCTTGTTGTGATGGATCTGACCTGCAACCCTCTGTGGCAAACTTGCCACATTTTGAAGAGGTTATTGATTTTATTCATTTTCAACCTTTTTCTCTTGATGAATCTTCTTTAGCATCATCTTTACCCACAATCCAAAACCCGACCCAGCATGAACTAAAACCATTGTCTAAAAATTTGAAATATCAATTTTTGGGACCTCAAAAGATGCTCCCTGTGATTATCAGTGCCAAGATTAACTAAGGAGCAGGAGATTAAACTGATTAAAGTCCTAAAGGAACATAAGGGGGCAATTGGTTCGACCATTCATGACCTTAGAGGGATCGAGCCATCTTACTGCAATCAGAGAATATTCTTGGAAGATGGATCCCACCCTTCTCGCCAAATGCAGAGGAGATTAAACCCTAATATGCGAGAAGTGGTTAAGAAGGAAATTATCAAGTGGCTCGATGCATGAATCATTTATCCGATCTCTGATAGTCCTTGGGTAAGCCTCGTGCAAATTGTTCCCAAGAAAGTCGGGATTACCGTTGTGACTAATGAGAAAGGAGAATCTGTCACAACTCGTTCAGCTTCCTCTTGGAGGGTTTATATTGATTACAAGAAGCTGAACACAGCCACGAAAAATGATCATTTCCCTTTGCCCTTTATCGATCAAATCCTGGAAAGACTAGCCGGATAGAAGTACTTCTATTTCCTAGACAGTTACTCGGGATACAATCAAGTCCCTATCCATCTTGAGGATCAAGAAAAAATGACTTTCACCTATCCCTACGGAACCTTCACTTTCCGTAGGATGCCATTCGGCTTATGCAATGCACCTGTGACTTTTTAAAGGTGTATGCTAGCCATATTCTCTGACATGGTGGGAGAGTTTATGGAAGTCTTCATGGATGATTTCTCTATTTTCGGAGAATCATTTGATTCTTGCCTGGCTAATCTTGAAACGATCCTTAAAAGATGCATCAAAACAAGATTGGTCCTTAGCTGGGAAAAGAGTCATTTCATGACACAAGAAGGCATATCGTCTTGGGTCATGTAATCTTTGAATGGGGAATCGAAGTTGACAAAGCTAAGGTTGGTGCTATCTCTAAATTTCCTCCTCCCACATCTGTCAAACAAATTTGATCATTTCTTGGTCATGTGGGGTTCTATAGGAGGTTCATCAAGGACTTTTCTAAGGTTGCTCGACCTCTGATCAACCTTCTCACCAAAGATATGCCGTTTGATTTCAATGAATCATGCCATAGGGCATTTGATTTTCTTAAAATGGTAGTCACTTGTGCTCCGGTGTTGCAACCACTGGTTTGGACAGCCCCATTTGAGATCATGACCGACGCTTCTGATTACGCGGTCGGGGCTATTTTGGGTCAGAAGATTGACAGGAAGCCCTCTATCATTTACTACGCTAGCAAAACTCTGGATGAGGCCCAGAGGAATTACACTGTTATTGAGAAGGAATTGCTAGATGTAGTATTTGCTTTGGAGAAATTCAGGGTTTATCTCTTAGGGTCTCATGTCATAGTATATACCGACCACTCAGCCTTGAGACATCTCTTGACCAAAAAGGATGCCAAACCTCGGCTTATTTGATGGATTCTTCTACTTCAAGAATTTAATCTTGAAATCAAAGATAAATTCGAGGCACAAAATATAGTGGTGGATCATCCTTCGAGACTACTGAATGATTCTTCTCGTCCAGATATTCTGATTGCTGATACTTTTCCAGACGAGACTATCCTTGCAGTATTAGGTGTCCAAACTCCGTGGTTTGTTGACATCATAAATTATTTGGCCGTTGGTTAAATCCCTCAGGATTGGACCAAGCAACAACGAGATAGACTCAAATCTGAGGCCAAATATTACTTCTGGGAGGACCCTGAACTGTACCGCATTGACTCTGAACAGATTATTCGCCGATGTGTTCCGGAGAATGAATTCAAAAGTATACTTAAGTTATGCCATGCATCTGCGTGTGGTGGACATTTCTCCAGGAAAAAGATGGCTACAAAGATTTTGCAATTTGGATTCTATTGGCCGTCTTTATTCAAGGATGCCCAGGAATTCTCGAGGTCGTGTTCCCGATGCCAGGCTCTTGGGAGAATAACCAAGAGAGGCATGATGACTCTAAACCCAATTCTTTTGTCGAAATCTTCGACATTTGGGGCAACGATTTCATGGGACCCTTCCTCTCTTCATCTGGACACTAGTACATTCTCGTCGCTATTGATTACGTGTCCAAGTGGATCGAGGCTATTCCCACTCAAACTAATGACCACAAGGTGGTCATTGATTTCGTCAAGAACATTTTCAGTCGGTTCGGGATTCTGAGGGCCATCATCAGCGATGGTGGTACTCACTTCACTAACACCCAGTTTCATAATTTACTGGCAAAATATGGGGTAAATCACAGAACCTCCTCACCTTACCATCCCTAGACAAATGGACAGGCCGAGATCTCCAATCGGGAGATCAAGAATATTCTTTAGAAGACGGCTAGGCTTGATCATAAAGACTGGACTCAAAAGCTTGAGGATGCTCTTTAGGCCTACCGTACGGCATACAAAATACCTATCGGCATGTCACTGTTTCATCTGGTGTATGGAAAGGTGTGCCATTTACCTATAGAAATTGAACATAGGGCATTCTAGGCAATCAAGTAGTGTAATCTGGATTTGAGTTTCGCAGGAAAGACTAGGAAACTCCAACTATCTATGTTGGAGGAGCTGAGAAATGACGTATACAAGAATGCCAAGATCTATAAGGCTCGGACCAAAGCTCTTCATGACCAATTGATATCCCGCAAGAGCTTTGAGTCGAAGTAGTAGGGCTGGCTCTTTACTTCTCGACTTAAGCTCTTTCCCGGCAAACTTAGGTTAAAATGGAATGACCTATTCATCATCGATCAGATATTTCCAAATTGGGCCGTTCAGATCTTTGATCCAAAGACGGGTAATTCATTTAAAGTCAACGGTCAACGTCTGAAGCCTTTTATTGATCGTATTGTTCTAGAACCCATCTCAGACACGGTTGCTCTAATCACATTGTGATTACTTTGGATGGACCTCGCCTAGCTGATGGCATTAAACTCAGCAGTTGTACAGTCTGACTCAGAGCTGACCCGAGCATCATATTCAGGTGATATCTTCTACATTCTACCCTTCCTTTCATGTCTTTTATTCTCAATGCGGACATTACATCAGCTAGGCATGGGGGGGGGGGGGGTGGATTCATTTCTGAATCATTTTGTCAGCTCTGTGGAATTCTTGTAAATTCTCCTTGTTTTCTCAAAAAAAAAAAAGAAAAAATTGAATTAGGAAAGAATATTTGGGCATTAGGACTTTCAATCTTAAGAAATATTATAGTAGGATCTGAACACTAAGATCCTTCAGGTCTTTAGGCTTAATTAGCCTGGGTATCCACTAAAATATGGATTTGTTTATCGAGTCCTCGTCATCCTGAATTCCATTTCAATTTTATTAAATAAGTTTGGGTGATAAGTACACGACTTATCAATGCACCCTCTGATTTGAGGGAACTTTAAGTCTAAGCATCTACACCTATTCGCACTGACTCGTTGTTCAGTGGTTTTAACGAAAATTGGGTAGCTAATGAACATTCTAGGGTGGTATGGCTGACAAGTTATTGTGGGTAACAGTCCATAGGTAGGTTGTCTAGAGCCCAGTCACTGGACCATTCTTTTCCTGCTGCCTTTAGGTAAATCTTAGACCAGGGAAGCCACGTACTTAAAAAAAAAGAAAAGAAAAAGAAAAAGAAAAGGAGAAAAGAAAAAATAATAAGCCACACTTCACTGCACGAGTATAGCTGGCAAGTTATTGTGGGTAACAGCCCATTGGTAGGTTGTCCAAATCCTAACTCAAGAAATGCATGTAAAAATTCCTAAAACACTTAGGAAGAAGCAGAGAAGTAGAATAAGCCAGGGAGATATACACTGGATTCACCCTTGTGTTGACTTCATAAAAATAAAAATAGGAAGAAAGCTACCGATTGTATAGATACACTATTAGGCATAATTCTTTTTAAGGTTACCTAAGGGCATAGAAGCCCAAAGTTCATTTTGATTGCTGATCAACGAGTCTATGACATTGACAAAAAGATGCTTAGAACTTAGGGTTCTCATCAAGTCTTGAGTGGGTTGAGTGGCCATAGAAAGTTGCTCTGTAACCCTAAACTAAAAAAATCCAAAAAAATTAGAAAAGAAGAAAAAGGAGAAAAAGAGATCCTTCTTTGAATAAGGTGGGGGCTTGAGGTGGTCCGCATTTTGGCAGGTACCCAGGCACTGTTGTGTCTTAGAAAGTTTAGGTCCTAAGTAAAAAATTTCTTAATGTTGAAAATGACTTTTACCCAAGTAATCCAATCCTAATTCTTTTATAGCATGTAGTTTCGCTAGGGACTGGCAAAAGATAGGTATGTGGGTGTGATGTGCATACATCTAAATAGCCAAAAATGTCCATTATTGCATGTTCTTAGTGTTATATTAGCATCATGCATTGTAAATAGTGCATAACATGTATAATCATGCATTTAGGTTAAACTGTACAAGTTGTATAGTAATTGTCTCCTTTTATGGTCAGGGACAGGGCGACTTTTAATCGGGGATTCGAATCGAAGATCCAACCATACGGATTTGATCAAGGTGATGACAGGAGTTCAACGACTCTAAGATCGCCCTGATCGGACATCCATAGCACCAGATATAGTCCGAGGAAGCCAAGAGATCAAGGGCCAAGATGGTGTCAAACTGCACTTCAGAAGACAAATCCGATCGTGCGGATGGGTTTGGGTTGACGATCATAGCCTAACGGCGTGAAAATTGGTTCAATTCGACATCCGTGGCACCATCTACAACTCATAGAAGATGGGCGGCCAAGATGGCACCACATGGCACCATCTCAGTTGCCCGTCCAGCCCAAGGCTCACCTGCTGTCTGTATCTCCTCATCCCCGCCATCAGATCTCAGCCATTAGATCACAATCTAATGGTTGAGATCACTCCTCATTAAGACTCTCCTCTCCAAAGATGTGGCTTGCGGGAGATCACAACTGTTGATCTTTTATCTAACGGTTGTGAGCGTGTGCATGGTTGGTGGCCTACTCGACAATCCATGCATGCAGTGCAGTGGATTAGTGACTTACCTACTCGCAAGGATGTAGGATCGAAACTCGTCGCGTGCCCCATCCTCAACGATCCAATTAAAATTCAACCGTCTGATTGTGCATGGAGGGTGCGAATTGAGCCACGTCACCTCTATCAGATTGCATCAATCCACATCATAAGACGTCTGTGGGGTTTCATGGCCATCTGATCAAGATCGAGTGGGAGAGGATGATTGGAAACGCGCTCGATCTTGAACCATCAGATCTTCATCTGATGACTGAGAAGCATCAATGAAGCCTCAATGTTGGGAGAACGTGCTTCAGCGATGGGGAGGAAGCGACACCTGACGTGGCCGCTTGAGGACATGGGATTGCAATCGAACGACTATGATGTTCTAAGCGCGGGCATATGTTGAGTTGCTGAAAGCGAAGAGGCGGAGGCATGGGTGAATGAACAGCGACGTGGGGGCTTTAGTGACAGTTATATCCGTCACTAAAGACCCCCTCATTTAATGTTTTAAATATGTAATAACCAAATTGCCCCCAATCCTTGCAATTGTAAAAGGAGACCCCTACCCTACGAAATTCTCATCCCTTCACCTCTCTCCCTCTTTAAAGCTTTAGAGAAGCTTGTCCCACACCTGGGATGCTACTTTCGAGCCAAATCCAAGTTTTCTCGCCCCTGTTCTGGAAGTGGATCCCACGATGACGATGACGTGCTGCCTCATTCCTACTTCTTCCTGCTTTGTCCTCCTTCCCGCTCAGTCTTCTGTCTTCCAGGCGTCACTCCGTCTGACTTGTCTTCTAAGCATTCGTCGAGGAGGATAACATCTCTCTCCCTTCTTTTTATCGCTTTTTAGAATAGAATTTCCTGCTTTCTAGTTGTAATCATTTTCCACTTTCTAGTTGTAAAAATAGTATTATTTTTTCAAGTGATTGTTCTCTCTCTCTCTTATTATTTATATCAATTCCATTGTAATTATCTCGCTTTCAAACAAAAATACCAAAAAAGTATAATCGCGGATTTTAGATCGACATAGCCTCCTTGTGTTCGACCCGGAATTTCTTTACGAATTTCAGTAAAATTTTATTTGTTGGCGGATTGCTTCGTAAATTGAACTACAATGACGGGTTTTTCAAATCCAACTTTCATCACGTAGTTTTCCGCTATCAACAGTAATCACCTAAAACACTTCACATGCACCTGAGCTCCTTCTCTGTCAATAGTGGAAGCTCAGAGCTTAGATCACATCCAATAGGGGTCCTACATCGCTTCCTTACACAATAAGGACCTCGTTCTCTCTATTAATTAGAGCAAACACTTATTATATAAGAAACACCTAAAATCACCTCACCTCTTGACCTCCGCTATCAATGGCAGGATCAAGAGAGTATGTCATCTAAGTAGAACGCTTATCACCTTCACGATCATCTATATAACTAAATGCCTCACTCAATTGAGTGGGATAGTTTCTTCTATGTTCTGTCGAACTCAAGTTGAGTTTCTTGAAGATTTCCGGTTCAATTGGTGATCAAGTAAGGCAATTGATGAAATCATGATGATCCTGATAATGTTAGTTTATCATCATTCATATACCCTAAAATAAACCTATCTCTTAGGGTTTTAACTCTACAAATGGGTTTTTGGGTTGCATTTAGGCATTTACCTATGTTAGTCATGCATTGATTTTTTTCTTTCTTTTTAATGTTTCATTTTCATATTTTTTTTCAAATTTTTGGAATTAATTTGATACTGTTTCAAATTGAAAAACTGACAAGGGGTCAAAATTCCAAATTTGACCCCCCAATAATTAAAAATTTGTATCTATTTATTTGAAATAGTAAAAATTTCAAAAAAATATTCTTTGGAAAGCTAATTGAAAAAGAAATATGTCTGTAAAATTTCAAATCATTTGGATTCAAATTGTGCGGTAGAGAATAGTTTTATTTGAATTGTGGTCTTCTTGAGTACTTAGCCATTGCATGAACCCTAGGCTCAATTTTTAGCGTTGAAATTTAGAGACCACACTTGGCTAACCTAGACTTAATCAAGTCTAGTGGCTAGCTAGTGAGCTAGGTCACCTTGAGGGCCACTCACCAAAAACCCCAATTTGAAGAAAAAAGTTGGTAAAAACTTTCGTAAAACACACTAATCATCCTACATTTGCTATCGAATTACCGGGTCATCACAATCGCCTTAGTAGAGCCTTAACCAAATCTGTAGGGCAGCATCAAACGATCACGTCTAAGGGGTACAATGGAACCAAAGGTGAAAGCCAAAGGAAGAACCTTTCCCTAGGTCCCCTCGTACAGATTGGCTGGGTTAGCTTGGGCGGTTGGGATTACTTTCAGTCGGTCTAATAACAAATTTTTCTTCATAAATTAGAATCTTAATGAAAAAGTTGGTCACTTGATCTTAAGGACCACTTGATTAACAAGGCCTTAGCCTTGTTTGGGTTGGCTACACCAACCTGGGTTGGCTGGTGTATGCAAGGGAGGAGGTCATTTAGACCTCAACTAGTTGGACCTTGGGAGTTGATCCCAAGGAGGCGAAGGCGATTCTTCGTATCGTTTGGACCATCTTCCTCTCACCCTTCTTCTTCCACTCATTTAGCTGAGATGGCTAACTCTGGATTTGGACTTGGTTAGGACCTAGAAAATCTGGACCTGATGGCTCTCCTGGAAGCCCGGGTCATTGAATCAGAGGAACGATATCAGTAGAATATCAATAGAATCTTGACGACATTGGACAGAATGAGGCATCCACCCTGAGGAGAACAGCTATTAGATTTCTATGATCCGGTGGTGCCGATTCTCGTACCTTAAGTATTGATTCCCGTAGGCGGAGACGCGTTCGAGTTGAAACCCAATGTGATTAGCCTAATCCAGAATTATTTCTATAGGAACTCGAATTAGGATTCTTTCCAGCATATAGAGGACCTGAGTCGAATCGCGAAAATAGTTCAACGTAGAAATGTCAATCTGGGAATTGTTCTCATGAAGCTTTTTTCATTTTCTCTCAAGGATAAAGCTTCATATTGGTTCAAGACCATCGGGAGGCCAATTGGAACCTAGGCAGAATTATGATGTGAATTCTCGCAAAAGTTCTTCCTGATCTGTCGTATGAACGTGATGAGGCGTGGGAGTACGACATTCTCATTCTCCCAAGGACCAGAGGAGAAGTTGCATGATGCCTGGGATTGATTTAACGATATTCTCAGGAAATGCCCGCACCATGGTGTGCCCAGATGGCACTTGGCTCAGATCTTTTACCATGGGTGGGATGACACACATTGGCATCTAGTTGATGCATTTAGTGGCAGAAATTTCCTCGTAAAAGATGAGAACAATGCATTTGAGTTGCTCGCGTCTTTGGTGGAGAACTCGATGAATGCCACGTCAATGAACCAATTCTAGCGACCTGGACAACAACGGGTTAGTGTCCATGAAGCTTACGTTGAGTTTTCTTGAGTCGATATGGACATCATTACTAAGAAGCTGGATAAGGTGGATTTGCTAGGTAAGAAGCTTGATGAACTGATTCAAGCTTGACCGGAATTCTCTGGAAATTCTATTGTATCTAGATCCTCTTATGCACCCCGAGCCCCTCCTGCTTGAGTTAATTTACTCACTCAGGATGCATCCTCTCCATATTCACGGGATCCCGCATATTAGGATCTCGCGAATAATCTCGATTTGGCATCGCATAATCAAGGTTATGCACCACATGATGATTTTAATGCATATTCTCTTGATGAATATACGTCTCAGACGTCCTCGGCCTATGAAGATGTCAATGCTATTCAGGGATACGGGCGTAACAACCCGTACTCGGAGATGTATAACCCTGGTTGGCGCCAGCATCTAAATTTCTCCCGGTCTAGCAACTCACAAAGACCACATCAAGATCCACACTACCAGAACAGACAATACAGGAATGTGCAAAACATGTATCCAAGGTAGCAACCATTCCCGTCTCAGCAGCAGCAATCCCGTTTCATATATTAGCCGCTACATCAAGCTGCTAATCACCCTCCAAAGCAGGTCGACCCTTTGGAGGTACTAAAGGAGGAATTGCAAGAATCCATGTAGAAATCCACGGAGGATTGCTTTCAGATAGTGAAGGCAATGGCTGACCAGATACAATGTATTCAAAACATGGACGTAGGACTCAGGGAGACTTGCCCTCCCAACCTGTCCCTAAACCGCGACATGTGCAGAACCAAGGCACCCCACCTAGGTTTTTGGCACCACAAGGACAAGTATATTGATGGGAACACCATCATGAGACCTAACTAGCCCATTTTAGTCTATAATAAAAGATAAAAGTTCCTACATATTCATCTGAGGGTTATATCTCCATTATGTTGTGTTTTGAGAAGAGAACAAGAAACCAGGGTTAATTCTGTATTTTTAACAGCATATCATGAACATAAAAAAACTAAAGGGTTCGTTAGGGGTGAATTAAAGGTTAAAAGAGCATTAAACTCAAATAAGTGGGTTCATGCAGACAGAAATGGGTTTTCATGCATTTCGAGAATTAACAGCACCCGAAACCCTAATTTTAGACCCGCTTAAATTACAGAGGTTCTGGTCAGGATAAAATTCATAGAAAAATATTCCATGAGGTTTGGTATCCTTGATTTGACCATTTGAACCCATTTTGACCTAAAATAAATCTCAAATAGAAATTTACCCTAATATGGGTTTTTGCATAATTTACCTATTCAAACTTGGGAAAAAATGAAATTCAACTTTGCCATCAGATCCTTAGGTCTAAGTTAGGTTTGTTCCAAAATTTGGGTGCAATCAAAATTCATCTTGACCTAGTTTGCACTTTAGTCACGTCAGACTCTTTTTCTCTCACATTTACCCTTAACTTTTGAATTATTTCAATCAGGTCCCTGAGTTTTTTGTCATCTTCACATTTAGGTCCCTATTATCGTTAGGAGTGAGCTGCAACTCACTGTTGAGTCCCAAAATTGAAAGAGAGATTCCTTGAGGAATTCCCTTCTAAATGAGACTGGCCAGGAATCCTAATTCCATCCCAAAAGCTGATGCGAACTCTTGGAAAGGAAGGGTATCTATGCATGCGAGATCCTTGAAGCTCGCAATCTTGGCTTCCAAGCTTGGAAGGCCTCCTAAAGGCCTATAAAAGAATCTACATCAAGTTGCTCACCTCCTTAGCAAGTTTTGGCCTGAGAAACCCCTCTTCCTCCCTTCTCTGGTCACCCATAGACTCCGCTCCGGTGACCTCCCATGACCTCCTCATCCGGCCATCCAATGTTCAAATTGGATGACCCTTTGTCTTCCCCTCCCGATTCCACTCCTTGCCAGCCACAGCAGGAGCCTCATCCCTCCTTGTCGTCGTTGCTCCAACTTGTCGTCAACTCCATCTTCTGCTCCAATTTGCCAACACCGGTCACCTCCCTCCGTCATCTCCCTCTCTAAGTCACTCTATCTCTTCCTCTCCTCCTCCTGATCATTCCCAACCCCTTAGCCTCTAGGATCAATCACCAATTCACCCCCAACTCCGTCATCTTCCTCCACTCTGGCGAAGCACTGGTGATGCCTTTCGCACTCCACACTGCACTAAACCCCTCGCTACCACCTCCACGAGCTTCGCCGTGGCCCTCTCATCAGAAAACCTCTCCCTATCCTTTACGCTCCACCAAACTCCAGGAAATCACTACACCACCTTCGTAGTGCTTTGGTGAAGCTTTTGAGCCATTTGACTAGGGCTTTCAAGCCTGTATTCGTGCTTGCAGGTTTCATCATCGTCACCGTCGTCGCATCTCCCTCTTCGGCGTCGTCCAACGTCTTCAAGCGGTGTTCTTCTTCACTGACCTTCCCAGACATTGCGGAAGACCTCCAGGCTCTCATCCAAGATGGCAATTGCAGTTGCCAGCCACTCCCTCGCTATCAGTTGAAGTCCTCAACCCTTGTAGCTTGCACGCAAAGGGAGATAGGGAACATAGTCCCACCTCGTTGGTGGAAGAGCCGCTTGAGCGGTAGATCTTGTTTTGCTGCCACTGACCCCTCATCCAGTACACGAGGGGTCAGGTCCCTCCATGCACGTGCTACGGACACCTCATCTGTGACCCACTCCCCCGGACCTAGTCCCCTACCCGAATCTGTATACTCGATTATTGACCCGATTACACTTGGGCCTGAGAGAAAGAAGACAGAGAGGGGGTTTTTTTTCCCTTTCTCCTACCCTCTCTATACTTAGCTGCTGGGAGATTTTTGTGCCTCTGTTGGTGCTGTGCTGTGCCTTGCCTTTCTTGAGGCTTGAAGGAAGGAAGAAGAGGCCTTTGCCTTTCTGTTGAAGTTGATCCTCCTGAGCACTTAAGGCATCTGAAGGCCTTGTGCATTCGTCTGATATCTACTGGTGCCTTGGTTCTATTGGGTTATTTCATCTAGTTGACGTGGAATATTGGTTGATAATTATTGTTGATATATTTGAGATATTTGAGCTTAACATTCAAAGGGTTAATTAGTGATTAAAATCAGCATTTGAACCCATTCTTTTTGCATTGAGATACTTGGTTTTGTCTATATATCATTTTGAATTATTCTGAATGAAGTTTTGATTATAATTGCTTACATTTCTGATTAAAAATTTTATTGGTGAGATTAAAATTGCTATTACTTGCTCCTTGTGTTCGACCTCGGACTCCTCTTGATTCTGAGTTACAAATTTAAGTGATTTGAGCGATTTTTGTCCTATACTATGAAATATTTCTTAAGAAACGATGAATTCGCTTGAACATTTTGGCGTCGTTGCCGGGGGGTAACGTGCAATTTGATTTCCCTGATTACAACTTCTGATTTGATACTAACTTGCTTTATTTGTTTTGCCATGATTGTGCAAGATACACAAAGAAGATTGGTCGCACGATAGCCACTCCAGTGATAGGTAATCTCATTTCCATTTTCTTAAGCTCCCTATTTCTGGAAAGAATTGAAAAGGAAATCAATTAGGATCAAACCTGCGTTATTTTCATAGAATTAATCACCCAAGTTTCCTGATTTGATTTTCTAGAGATCCCCTTCTAGATTTCTACACCTACTAAGGATCTAAGGTACCTAGGGCTGTTCACTTCTTGATTGAGCCTTAGGTGCCACATTTGGAAAAGAACTGATTGGACTAGAAAAGCCAAATTAGGGTTTCCACCTTAGGGTTGAGAAAAACACACTTGCCTAAAATAAAGAGAATTGATTTTCCCGCATTGTGTGTCACCCAAACCCTTGCTTGAATTGACCTAATCAAGAAAACCCTAAAAGAAGGCTCTATCATTCACTTGAATCCTTAAAAGTTTGGACTTAATATCCTGCTTGCAAACCACTTAGGGTGATTTTGGGCTCATTACTCAACTCATCCTCAACATTAGGGCAGGTTAGGTAAAGTTGATCCACCTTGTGGGTCAACCAACCTTCAAATTAGGTCACCAAGCACAAATCAACTCTAAAGTTCAAGTGAAATTCTAAGCACCTTAATTCAGGATTAAAATTTGGTAGACTTAAGAGGTCAAGTTATTCATTCTGGTCTACTTGGATCTGCAGTGACAAGGAAGGTTGGGTGGGGGAAACTTTGTAACTTGTGGGGACGCTCTACCGTGTAGGGGTCTTTGCAAGACTCTTCCTTCTTGGCTACCCAAGTATTTCTCGAGTGGACGACTTTCTGATCAAGAGGTATCATCTGCCTCGAACCTCCTTAGTCATCCAAAAGTTTTTTGGGGCCTTAATTGGGTCCATCACATATTCTGTCCCTCATCTGGTTCCATAGTGCATGTTCGGGAGGAGGTCCTTAAGACCACCCTTGAGGCCTCCATTAGCTGTTCATTCCTGTCGAGGTCAAGCCTCGACTCACTTGTTTGTGCTACCTCTCGACTAGATTGAGATCTCTTCTGATTCATCTGAGCCTAGATCTCCTTCATCCATAACCATGGAACACCAAGCAGAAGAAGAAAACAATCTCCAGAATTAGCTTCAGTGCCTCAACGATCTATTCCATGCTTTCATGAATCCACCGTAGCACCCTATGATGCGAGATCATTACAATCCCGCTATAGTAGCAATTGAACCAAGAGTTCAAATCCTTGCTGGAGGACCTGATACTAAACTCAAGCCCAACATGTTTCATGTTATCCCAAAATTTCATGGGCTGAACTCCAAGGATCCCTTCCGGCATATTAAACAACTCAAGCATCTGGCCTAGACCTTTGGAACAACTGCTTAAGATCGTGACATCTTGCTCATGAAGTTATTTTCCTTCTCCCTCATGGACAAGGCTGCCCACTGGTACCAAACCCTAACTCATCTAATCAACATATGAGCTGAACTTCAATCCGAATTTCTGAAGAAGTTTTTTCCCATTGGTCGGACAAATGCTTTGAGGCACCAGATCATGCACATTACGTAGAATGCGGGAGAACCACTTCATGAGGCACGGGATCGCTTTCTGGATCTCATGTGAAAATGCCCCCATCACAGAGTTCCTAAATGGGAACAAGTCCAGTCTTTTTACCAGGGACTCCGTGAAGATATCTGATTATTCGTCAATGCAACCTGTGGTGGCAACATCATGGGTCAACATGAGGACACCATGTGGGAGATCCTTGGGAATATGTGCGAGAACTCCATCAATAATGAATCAATGGGCATGTTCAATAAGACAACTGCCCGTGCATTGACAAACACTCGGGGGGCACATGAAACCCAAGGCCTGTCTGCATCCGTCGATCTAGAACTAATGGCCAGTCGCCTGGATAAGGTCTCGATTATCAAAAAGAAGGTGGGCGATTTGACTCGACACTTGTAGAGAGCCACCTCAGTACAACAAAACCCATTTGCAAAACCGCCCTCTAGCAGGGAGGCTGTGCATAACATCTATCACCACTCTTCTAAGGGGATGGACTCATACCCACCCTCGTCTGATCCTGGTTTTGGAAGACACTCTGGAACTTCCTGCTCTAGTTGGGGGAACTCTGAACCCTCGTATTGTAACTTCTCTTAGGTTCCTCAAACTTGCGAGGACCTCATTGCCACCCAGAATGATCCATTCTCAAACACTTATAATCCTGGATGGCGTAATCATCCCAATTTCGTGTGGTCTAGGAATAATAAAAATCTGAGATCTCAATTCCAGCCCCGACCACAAGCTCCATGCCCACATTAGCACGATCAGCCTAAGCCCAATCTGAGTTACCAATCTGGGCTAGCAAGGAAGAACAAATGAGCATGATTCTGTAAGCCCTGGTTGACATCCAGAAGATTAATGTGGCTATACAGAAACTGTACAAAGATGAGATCACAGAGGTTTGAAATCAGCTCACACAAATGACGTGGAGTTGCCAGCCTGGTGCACTTCCCTCCCAACCTCTGCCAAATGCAAACAACATGTCGACTCAAAAACATGTAGTGAATTAATTCCAAGGTTAAATAAGTTACACTCAGCCAGGCCAATCCACTCATACCTACATGTTTACCTCATCCACCTCAGTTGATCCAAGTCACACCACTACCTATCCTACTGTTCAGCAACAAGGTCCAATTCTCTCTCCACCTTTGCCCCATGATTGTGCTATGATCAATGTTGTGGGCATGAGAAAAGATCACAAACCCAAGCCTCGAGGCCCATCTCCCAAATCTTGCCCAACTTATGATCAACATAACAAAGTCGAGGACAAAACCAAGAGGTGGAAACAGAAACTCGTCCCCAAAGAAAGCCAATCCATTCCTCTATCCCAGATCTTATCCCACCTCCACACTAGAGGACTGTCGGAATCTGATGTAACGGGACCATTGAGGAATGCACAAGTCACTATTCTGTTACTTGATATCCTCACTCTCAATCCCACCTCACTTGACTTACCCAAAAAAGAGGTGGGAGAACCATCACAAGGGAAGGTAGTATTGGCTGAAAGTGTGAGTGTAATAATCCAAAATAGTCTACCCCTAAGAAATCTGATCCAGGCACCTCACTGATCCCTTGCAAGATCGGTGGTACAAATTTCAAGCGAGCTGTACTGGATCTTGGTGCTTCAATCAACCTAATCCTAACCGCCCTATTTGAAGAACTCTGGATTGGACAACTAAAACCCACTGATGTTACTCTGCAATTAGTTGACCGAATCGTAATCACCCTGATTGGGTTGGTAGAGGATGTGGTAGTTAGAGTCAAAGATTTCAGCCACTTAGCTGATTTCTTAGTTCTTGACATGAATGCACCACAACCAATACAAGATATGCCCTTGATTTTGGGAAGACCTTTCTTGGCTACTACAGGAACCATAATTAATTGTGAATCAGGGCACATGGTAATTGCCTCTGGAGATAAACGAATTGAGATCAATATTTTCGAGGCATCATCTAAGGGAAAAGGAAAATGCTAAACAGAACAACTAGATTTGATTCAGGATCTCATGACTGTTTCGGTGGTAGAAAACCTAGAGCCAGAATTGGAAGTTTTCCACATGATGGAGGATCTCGATTTAGCCGAGCATGATTCTAGCAAATTAAGAGTATTGGAGGTTTTCACCTTTGATCTTGAGGAAACATACATGGATTTTGGAAAAAGGACAACAATCGAAGGGATTTAAATTTTTATTCCATGGATCTGGAAACATTTCATTATGATGATTGTTTTAAGGATCTTTAGGAATTGATCATGGTGGATACCAAGAGTGACCACAAACCAGAGTATGAATCTTTTATAGACTTGGAATTGGATGATAAAAAAGGCACCCTCTAGACATTCATTTTTTGGGATGCAAACTATAGAGAAGAATCATTAGACAACCCTATCTTTGAGTCATGTTTTGAGGAATTGATTATACACCCAATAGAGAAAAATCAAGATGACTCATTAGAAAAGGATCCATTGGGCCACATTGCACAAAAGGAACCACACATCTGGGATATGCTGATTAGATTCACCTCTATTGGATTCTGGACCCACGATGATCTTGCTTTAGAACTCCATGATTAATACATCTTCCGAGTGATTCCTCTGCAGAAACTCCATAAGAGCCACCTAGAAATGAATCAACCTGACCTATATCATAGATCTTCTGGAATGACTCTTCATCATAATTTGATACTCATATGTGGCCATTTGATTCTCATTCACCACGATCACATATTTTCCCTTATCACTCATCATAATGTGTCAGTTGACATAACCTTTTGAGCTCATTGTGCAAAGCTGATGGCATTAAACTTAGCGCTTAACGAGAGGCAACCCGTCATCTTTTGAAAAACCCGAAACCTTCCTGACGTATCCTTTTGTTGAATTCATATTGCACTTTAGGGTTTGTCCATTGGAACAGCCGACTCCACCTTTGGTACTTGTATCAAAGCTTGAAATAATTCGCAACAGTCATTTCGACCCGTTCTCCACCCACCTGTTCTAATGTACGATCTGGATTGAAGTCAAACTCACCAAATTTACAATGAGGACATTGCAAATCTTAGGCATGGGGGGTATTAAAGTGCAACACACTGTGAAATCAATGCATGGAAGGGTTATTGAAAAAAAAAAGAAGAGGAGAGGTCAATTTGAGCTGAATGAAAAAAGAGAGGGAAGAAAAAGAAAAGAAAGAAGAAAAAGAAAAAAAAAGAAGAAAAAGGAGCAAACAAATAAGGAAACAAAGAGAGTCCCTTAAACTGAATATGGAACCTACCTAACTTCTAGGTTGGATCGGATGATGAATTAAGACCTGGAAGGTTAAAACTTAAGAAATTAGTGGTAGATATCAACCTTAGGCCTATTGGATCTATTCTAGGGTTTAAACACATGTATTTGTTAAGATCCAGATTAATCCTCAAGAGGTTGAGAAAAGTGTGAGGCTGATGTATTAGGTCTAAGGTTTAGGGATTATTTGGCCTCGTTGCCTACCCTTTGGTTTACGGGACTTTGTAACCTAAGCACCCAAAATCACACACTTAGTCTGGTTTAGTGCTCTTAATAAGGAAAAATCTGCCAAAAATGTTCTATTCTAAAAAATCATCTCAAGATCTAGCTTAGGAGCGGCTCAACAACACAAGTTGATTGGATAAGTTCCCAACGCGGAGAGGTGGAAAATTTCTCTCGAAGATTTGTAATAACATATCGTCTCCTCGGTGCTTGTCTCCTAGGATATCTAAATATCCTACTGGGGCATGTAAGTATCTTGTGCTGGTTTAGGTGCCATGGGCAGGATTATCCCGAAATGTCGATTGCTAGGGCCTGAATTTAGCTGCAGAACTCCATGGGTGGCACTATCCCGAAGTGTCGAAAGCCAAGGTTCTGGGGGTTGCCATGGGCGATGCTATCCCGAAGCATCGAAAGCCTGGGACCCTTCGAGGATTGATGGTGGGGACAAGGTATCTGATACAGACCATGTTTGGGGCCAATTCAAGGCTGGATCTAAGGAATAATCAAAAGAAAAGAGAGAGAAACTCTCCAAATGAAAAATCTTCTTCTATCTCTCTCTTACAAAAAATTACAATGGCAAACTGAACCTGGACATGTTACGTTTATGCACTGGTGTTTTAACTGCTGGGGTCATCGAACCTCTAGGCATTTTTTGCGTGCCTTAGAAACGTTCGCGGCATACTCAGGCTGAAGTTAGTCAGGTTTGGATCTTGGTTCATACTTAAGTACCTCTAGGCCTATTGTTGGTATTTTGATCTGATATCTAGAGATGCAACTTAGTAAGGCATCTTGATGGTTACATCCAACCTAGAGACCTGGTTTGATCCACAAGATGTTTGCTAAGGGACTAACAAAAGCTAGGCATGGGGGTATGATGGGAACACCATCATGACCCCTAACTAGCCCATTTTAGTCTGGAATAAAAGATAAAAGCTCCTACATATTCATCTTAGGATCATATCTCCACCATGTTGTGTTTTAGGAAGAGAATAAGAAATCGGGGTTAATTTTGTAATTTTAACAATATATCATGAACACAGAATAACCAAGGGGTTGGTTAGGGGTGAAGTAAAGGTCAAAAGAGCATTAAAATCAAATAAGTGGGTTCATGCAGACAGAAACAAGCTTTCACACATTTCGATAATTAACAGCACCTGAAACCCTAATTTCAGACCTGCTTAAATAACAGAGGTTATGGTCAGGATAAAATTCATCTGAACCCATTTTGACCTAAAATAGAGTCTCAAACAGAAATTTTCCCTAATCTGGGTTTCTGCACGATTTTCCTAGTCAAACTTGGTTAAAACTGAAATCCGAATTTGCCATCAGATTCCTTGGTTAAAATTAAGTTTGTACCAAAATTTCGATGCAATCAGAATTCATCTTGACCTAGTTTGCACTTTCGTTTAGTCAGATGCTTTTTTTCTCACATTTACCCTTAACTTTCAAATTCTTTGCAATCAGGTTCCTGAGCTTTTCGTCGTCTTCACATTTAGGTCCCTGTTGCCATTAGGAGTGAGTTGCAGCTCACTGTTGAGATTCGAGCAAGATTTTCTCAGTCGATTCTCAATCAATCAGTTCCAAAATTGAAAGAGAGATTCCTTGATGAATTCCCTTTTAAATGAGACTGGGCATGAATCCTAGCTCCTTTGCACAAGCTGATGCGAACGCTTGGAAAGGAAGGGTATCTATGCGCGCGAGATCCTTGAAGCTTTCAAGCTTGGTTTCCAAGCTTGGAAGGCCTCCTAAAGGCCTATAAAAGGCTCTACATCAAGTTCCTCACCTCCTTAGCGAGTTTTGGCCTAAGAAACCCCTCTTCCTCCCTTCTTCGGTCACCCATAGACTCCGCTCCGGCGACCTCCCTCTACTTCCTCATTCAGCCGTCCAATGATCAAATTGGACGAACCTCTGTCTTTCCCTCTCGATTCCGCTCCTTGCTAGCCACAGCAGAAGCCTCCTCCCTCCTCGTCGTCGCCACTCCAACTCATCGTCAACTCCATCTTCTTCGACTTCGGTTTGCCAACATCGGTCACCTTCCTTCACCATCTCCCTCTATAAGTCACTCTATCTCTTCCTCTTCTCCTCCTGATCATTCCCAACCCTTAGCCTCTAGGATCAATCACCAATGCACCCCCAACTCCGTCATCTTCCTCTACTCCGACGAAGCTCTAGCAATGCCTTCCGCACTCCATACTGCACTAAACCCCTCGCTGCCACCTCCACGAGCTTCACAGTGGCCCCTTCATAAAAAACCCTCTCCCTATTTGCTCGTGTGACCACCAAAAACCACCACTGAACACCACCACCTGCAACCACCTTCCTTGAGGTCTCCTGACCTCTACGGTCCACCAAACTCCACGAAACCACTTCCACCACCTTCGCCATGCTTTGGCGAATGCTTTGAGCCATCTGACTAGGGATTTCAAGCCCGTATTCGTGCTTGTAGGTTTCATCGTCATCACCGTCACCGCACTTTGATGAGTCCATTAAAATGAACTAATATTAAGCCTAAGTATCTTTAATTGTACAATTCAGGTGTGTTAATAATGGCAATTAAGTTGTAGAAGATGTGTACACCTCATGATTTAAGTTATAACATTCTATAACTTAATGATTCTATTGTTTTTATGTGCAGGTAATAAAATACACAAAGAGCAAGGGTAGGGGGATAAATTTCCCCAAACAGCCGCAACTCTTTACCCCCTCCCCCGTCGGACATTGGGGAAATCTTCTTCTTCCGTCGCCTTTCTCAACAGCTATGACTAAGGATTTGGGAAAATCCCTGAACTCACGCGGTGAGGGGAGAAGTTAAAAAGAAGAGGCGGGGAGAGAGGAAGGCATCTTCCCCCTTGCGGGGAACAATTCCAAAAAGCGTGCACTATGCCCTCTTTCCTCTTTCGGGGAAAAACCTCCACCAGCGCGCACGCCTCCGTCGGCACACCCTCCTTGTGCGCCTCTTCCTTCCTACCTTTCCAGCACCTTCACGCCATCTCTAGCGCCTCTTCCTCCACCCACTGCAGGCGCTTCCTGCGCACGCACACCAACTGCAGCCACCTCTAGCCACAAAGCAGCGTGCTCCACCGCCCATCTGCAAGCTCACCAGCGCGCATGCCTCCAAACCAGCGCGCTCTCCCTCCAGCCACTGCAGGCCACTTCCTGCCGCAAGTGCTCACCAATTGTCCGCACTGCCGCCCGCAACCCATCTGCAGCATCGCCACCCTGCTAGCGCTCTCCACCTCAAGCCACTGCAGGCGCACACCAGCACACCCTACCGCTTCCTGCCTTCAAGCGCACCTACAGGCACTAGCCTCTGCAACGCACAACCGCGCGCCTTCCCGCCTTCGCAACCATCCATAGCACCTCTCGCATGCAGCACCGCCCACCCTGTAGCGCCCGTGCCAGCCTCTGCAGCGTGCAACCGCGTGCCATCTCCCTCCAGCCACTGCAGACCGCACCAGAGCGCGCAGGCCCGCACACCAGTGCGCGCGCGCGAGCCCGCACACCACAGCCACAGGCGGCACTGCAGCAGCTACGCCTTCTTTGTTAATAGGCTGGAGCTCCGGCCACCTTCGCCGACCGCCTCTGGCCACCTTCGTCGCTGCCGCTGCCACCACTGGAGAGCTCTCGACCTCGCCGTCCTCCTGTGCCTCGCAACAGCCCCGCGGTGCTCTCTCTCTCTCGCGAGGAAGAGAGAGAGCAAATGCTCTGTTTCTGTTGAGATTAAAATTTACATTCAATGCCATTGCCACCTATTTGATTTTATTTATTATTACTATATTATGGCAGAATTGCATTCAAACACTCATAGTTCTTTATAATTGCATGGTATTGATATTAACTAGTTTAAAGATTGATTTTGGACTTAACTTAAGTACTAATTGTCTTTAGTACACATCACGTGAAACTGCATGAATTCATCCTAAATTTATTGAGGATTTCTGTGAGGGAAAATTGCACTTATACCCTTATCTTTTTATGTTATTGCAAATCTACTTTCCTTCACATTTTAAGTCAGATTTGAACAGAGATTTCGCACTATCCGAAATAACATTAAATAATTAAGTATTGATTGCATCATTGCCTCCCTGTGGACACGACCCGCTCTTCTGCGAGTGGTTATTTTCATTGTTTTTGATTAATCGATTTTTCCACCACTTAAATACTATAACGCTAAGCGAAAAGTCACCTGTCACACTTCCCTCTCCGACGTCATCTAACGTCTTCAAGCGGTGTTCTTCCTCTCTGACCTTCCCAGACATTGTGGATGACTTCCAGGCTCACATCCAAGATGCCAATTGCAGTTACCAGCCATTCCCTTGCCATCAATTGAAGTCCTCAACCCTTGCAGCTTGCACGCAAAGGGAGGTAGGGAACATAGTCCCACCTCGTTGGTGGAAGAACCGCTTGAGCAGTATATCTTATTTTGCTGCCACTGACCCCTCGCCTAGTACACGAGGGGTTGGGTCCCTCCACGCACGCGCTATGCACACCTCGTCTACGACCCACGCCTGCAGACTTGGTCCCCTACACGGATCCGTATACCCTACTATTGACCCAATTACACTCGGGCCTGAGAGAAAGAAGATAGAGAGAGGGGGGGTTTTGCCTTTGCTCTTGCCCTCTCTATACTTAGCTGCTAGGAGGGTTTCGTGCCTCTGTTGGTGTTGTGCTGTGCCTTGCCTCTGTTGAGGCTTGAAGGAAGGAAGAAGAGGCCTTTGCCTCTCTGTTGAAGCTGATCCACTTGAGCACTTAAGGCATCTGATGGCCTTGTGCATTCGTCTGATATCTCCTGGTGGCTTGGTTCTGTTGGGTTATTTCATCTGGTTGGCATGGAATATTGGTTGATAATTACCGTTGATTTATTTAAGATATTTGAGCTTAACATTCAAAGGGTTAATTGGTGATTAAAAGTCACAATTTTAACCCATTCTTTTTGCACTGAGATACTTGGTTTTATCTATATATCATTTTGAATTGTTCTAAATGAAGTTTTGATTATGCATGCTTACATTTCTGATTAAATTGTGATTGGTGAGATTAAAATTGCTATTACTTGCTCCCTGTGTTCGAGCTCGGACTCCTTTTGATTGAGTTACAAATTTAAGTGATTTGAGCGATTTTTGTCTTGTACTACGACGCATTTCTTAACCAACGACAAATTTGCTTGAACACGCATGCTATATTACAGGCGCCTCTTGCACCACCCGGTTACAACCAGCCACCTTTGCTGCAGAACCCCACATATTCTGCCGCTTCCACTCCACCACCTCATGGATAGCATGCTGATGCGAAAGTTGTTACGCTGAGGAGCGGGAAGAAGACATATGACCCACCATTTAGGTAGGCGGGTCCTGATTTTTTATGCCCTTTACCGTAGGATGGTTTGAATCCTTCCTCATCTCAGGAACCATCTACAGTAGATAAGGGTAAAAGGCCAATTGGCCCTGCAATTCCCCTCCCTTTTCTGAGGCTTTGACATGAGATATAGCACGGAAAAAGGGTAAGCGGAATTTCGAGGACCTGAAATCAATGTTCAAGGAAGTTCATATTTAGGTCCCTCTCCTCAAGGATATAGATCACATTCCCATTGTCGCTAGGTTCTTTAAGGACTATTGTACCTCAAAGCGATAGTAGAAGAATGGATGACAGGTGATACTATTGAAAGAAGATAGCGCTGTGATTCTAGTTGACCTACCGCCTAAGAAGAAAGACCCTAATACCCCACTCATTTCCTGCTTTTTGTAGGATTCTCCATTTGATCAGGCCCTTCTTGATCTGGGTTCGTCTATCAACCTAATTCCCACTACTATATATGATCGTTTTTGATTTGGGGAGTTAAAACCCACCTCGGCTACTATTCAGCTGGCTGATTGATCAGTGAAAACACCGAGGGGGGTGGTTGAGAATGTGATCGTGAAGGTCTGCGGATTCTGCTTTCCCGTGGACTCTTTTGTTCTTGATATGGAGGTTCCTTCTAATCTCCGTGATGCACCAATCATTTTGGGTCGCCTGTTTCTGGTGATAGCCCGAGAGAACATTGATTGTGCATCCCAGTGTATGGAGATTGCCCTAGGAAATGAAAGACTTAGACTTGATATATTTAGGGCATCAAGGAACTTTGATTGTGATCACATCGAGGATAATGGGGAAGATGAGGAATCAGCTTTTTGTGGTAACATTGGGCTCCTTTGTGAAGACCTAATGTCTCATTTATCTTCATTGTCAGGGTTTCTAGACCTCAATCCACATGGGATTGAGACCACCATAATGAACATTCTCTCCCGCAGATCCGATTGTCTGGGGTGTTCATCTAATCACCATACCCCTGATTTTGACTATCCTGATCAACAAATTACTGAATTGCCCTTGCTAACACAGGAAGTCGTGACTACAACAAATGGGTTTCCCATTAATACAGCCACGACTAACTATTTAGCAGGTGGCAAATTAGTAAGAATCCTACATATCAGGATCATCAGATTCCCACCATTAATTTTGCTCCTCCTATTCACACTTCTGATTCTAACCTACCCGTGATTGAACTGTAGCCCTTACTCGACTCACTCAAATACGTGTTTTTGGGTGAAAGTGAGACATACCTGGTTATTATTAGTGCTCACTTGACTTAGGAATAGGAACATCAATTAATTTCTATTTGACAAGACCATAGGGCTGCTATTGGGTGGAGTATTGCTAATCTCCGTGGAATTCGCCCATCGTATTGCACTCATCACATTTACATGGATGAGGGGGTGAAACCTTCGAGACAACCTCAAAGACGGCTGAACGCGAATATGCTAGAGGTCGTTAAGGAGATCATTAAATGGCTGGATGCGGGTATTATTAATCCAATCTTCGATAGCCAATAGGTAAGTCCTATCTAGATCGTGCTAAGAAAGCAGGACTCGCCGTTATATGGAATGAAAAGGGTGAATCCATCCCAACCCGCACCGCAACATCATGGTGGGTTTGCATAGACTATAGGAAATTGAATATGGCTACCAAGAAGGATCATTTTCCTTTACTGTTCATTGATAAGGTTTTAGAGCGGTTAGCTGGGTGCAGTTTCTTTTTCTTTTTGGATGGATACTCTGGGTATAATTAGTTAGTGATTAGTTCATAAGATCAAGATAAGACCACATTCACATGTCCCTTTGGAACATTCGCTTTCAAGCAAATGCCCTTCGACCTCTACAACGCACCAGCAATATTTCAATGTTGTATGATCTCTAACATGATTGGAGATTATGTGGGAGTGTTTATGGATGATTTCTCCATTTTCAGAGATGACTTTTCATCTTGTCTTGATAACCTCACCAAGATCCTAAAATGATGTATTGAAGTAAACCTAGTATTCTCATGGGAAAAAAGTCATTGCATGGTGAGGGATGGTATTGTACTAGGACACAGGATCTCATCCAATGGACTCGAAGTTGACCGAGCTAAATAAAAAATTATACCCCGATTACCTTCGCCTAGCTCTATTAAATAGATCAGATCATTCTTGGGTCACGTTGGGTTTTACCGGAGATTTATACGTGATTTCTCAAAAATCACACTCCCATTGATAAATCTTCTAGTAGTAGATGTCCCATTTGATTTTAATGCCTCGTGTCTCAGCACCTTCGAGACCTTGCGAAGCGCTATCTCTAACTCTCCAATTCTCCAACTAGCTGATTGGTCTCTCGATTTCGAGATGATGTGCGACGCCTCCAATTTCGCCGTTGGAACTGTTTTAGGCCAACGTCGGGAGTGACAGCCTTTTGTTATATACTACGCTAGCAAGACACTGAATGAGGCTCAGCGTAATTATACTATCACTGAAAAGGAACTGTTAGTGGTAGTATTCGAGTTGGAGAAATTCTGATCATACTTGCTGGGGTTCAAAGTGATAATTTTCACAGACCATTCCACCCTGTGGCATTTGTTCGCAAAGAAGGATGCCAAACCCCATCTTATTAGATGGATCCTTCCCTTGTAGGAATTCCATGTCGAAATACGTGACAAAGCCGAAGCACAAAATTTTGTGGCGGATCACTTATCTAGATTATACTCAGCCCACATCCCTTATTCCCTTCCCATTTCAGACTAATTCTCGGATGAGTCTTTTTGCAATCCATTCTATCGAGTTTCCTTGGTACATGGATATCGCGAATTATCTTGTCGCAGGCAAGATTCCCATGAATTTATCCAAGGAACAGAAACTCAAATTTATATTTGAGGCTAAATTCTATTTCTGGGATGACCCCTTGCTCTTTCGCATTGGAGCTGATCAGATTATCAGGAGGTGCGTCCTAGATTCCGAGATCTCAAGTGTGTTATCTTTTTGCCACAGTGAAACCTGTGGTGGTCATTTTTTGGGTCGAAAAACCACGGCAAAGATTTTGTAGTCAGGATTTTTCTAGCCGACCATTTTCAGAGATACACACGATTATGCCAAGTGCTATAAACGATGCCAGTCGGTCAGTTCTATGACCAAGAGAGACATGATGCCTCTCCAACCCATCTTGGTCGTAGAAGTATTCAATGTATGGGGCATCGATTTCATGGGCCCTTTTCCGAATTCGAATGTCTTCGAGTACATACTTCTTGCTGTTGACTATCCCGGCGAGACGAGCTAATCATAAGACCATCATCTCTTTCTTATGGGAATATATTTTTGCGAGATTTGGTGTACCCCACTCTCTGATTAGTGACGGGGGTAGTCACTTCATCCACTCCCACTTTAGGTCGTTACTAAAGAAATATAGGGTACATCACCGTATAGCCACCCCGTATCATCCGCAGACCAATGGGTAGTGATTGAGCATTTTTCGCTTGCAGAAATATGATGTCAGAAAAATATGCGTCGTAGTAAATAATGTGGTTGAAAAAAAATTCGATCAAAGTTATTAAAATACTAAAATAACACCACACTTCAGGTCGTATCCACATGGAGGATTAGATGCAATAAATTCACAAAATATTTTTCCTTTGTATTTGTTTAATCAAGTGCACAATCCGTGCTCAAATCTGATGCGAAACAAGGCGAAAAGAAGGAACACGTGATAATTTAAGAATGTAGGGGTATGTATGTAATTTTCCTTCCATGAAATAACTTGCAATGACATGTAACATAACTATATTTCAAGAAATTTGGCTTTCTCCTTTAGGTCGTGTGAGTGCCTTGATGAGATTTTATGTATGTGTCAAACTCAACATATAAGAGTTAAGTGCATGAAAGAAATAATATAAACCTTACGTGCATGCATGCAATTTCACTCAAATATATTAATTAATCAAATATTGCAATAGTGTTTTCGGCAATCGCATGTTTGATAATTTTTATTAGAAAGCAAAATAGAGGAATTCTTCCTCTTGATGTTGCATGAAGGGGAGTCGATGGCGGAGGTCGAGGAGCTCGAGGAAGGTCGACCACGATGAGAGCTTTCCGATGGTGGTGGTGGCGCTCTGAATGGCGGCCGGAGTTGATGCCGGTGACGTGGAGCAGTGACGGTGGAGGCAGCTTGCTGGTGGACGTGGTCGCGGGTGGCATGTCTGAGGGAGTGGCCAAGCTCGTGAGGTCAAGGAGGGCTCAACAGAGGTGACGACGTGGAGAATGGTGGCATGTAGTGGCGGTTGTGTGTGGGGTGTAACCGCCAGTGTTGGGTTCCTCCTCCCTGCTAATGGAGAAGAAGAGGAGGAGGTGGCCGGTCGGCTCGTGGGTGGCGTGGGAACGCCGGCTGCTATCCACTAGAGAAGGTGCTTCTATCGTGGCTGAGTGGAAGGAAGAAGATGAAAGGCGGCTCCTCTTTTCACGTGTATTGGTGGGTCTCTGAGTGCGCGGTGGTGGGAGGAGGAAGATGATGTCATGGAGGGGTTTGCGGTTGTGGACGAGAAAAAGGTGGCAGTTGTGGTCGATGGCTGTGGTGGTTGAGAGGGTGGACGCGGTCGGCTTGCAGTGCGGGAAGTCACAGTCGAGAAGATGTCCACCTGGATGTCGGGCAGCCCTCCTAGATGGCTTAACTTGCCATAGTCTTTGGTGGGCTGCAGATGCACGGTTGGGAAAGGCCCTGGAAGAAGACAAGGGGAGGAGGTACGCGATTCTGTTAGCGGGTTCGTGGAGGCACGCAGTGGAAGATGAAGGAGGCACACGGCGGTGGTGGCTTCACTCGATGTAGAGGTTCGCGGTGGTGGATGGGCGCACAGTGAGGGTAGAGAGGTGGAGGCCGTGTTCCCTCTTGAGGGAGGAAGACGATGCTTCCTAGTTGCCCGTCCCTTCCTATTAAATAAGGAGAAAGAGTCAGATTTTTTTTGTTACCAAATAGCGAATAGAAATTTTAGGAAGAGAGAGATTCGTGAGAGAGATAAGGAAATGTGTTGCAACAAATTTGAGAGGTATACAAGGAAACCTCTAAAATTTATTTTCTTACTATATTTTGCTTTGACAAAATCCCACATATCTCCACTCACTTTGATGTGATGCCCTTTCCTTTTAAAGTGAATAATCAATCCTCCTATATAAAGACTAATGCAATTAATACATGAAATGATAAATCTAGCGTTCACATGATTTTGTCAATAACATCCATGCTTTAAATTAGTCTCTCATCAAAATAATAATGTACTTAAGCACTAAATTAGTCCACTAAAGTGGACTCATCAAGTAGGCTGAAGTGTCTCATCATCAAATCAAGCTGATCCTCCAAAAGACGATTAGACCAGATAGGAAGGATTGGTCTGATAGATTAGTTGATGCACTTTGGGCGTATTGGATCATGTACAAGGCCCCACTCGGAATGTCGCCATATCGTATGGTATATGGAAAGTCCTGTCACCTTCTTGTTGAGTTGGAGCATCGCACCTTTTGGGCAGTGTGAAAATGTAATTTTAACCTCGATGCGGAAGGTTATGAAAGGAAGCTCTAGCTTAGTGAATTAGAAGAGATTCGGTGGGAGGCCGACGAGAATGCAAAAATCTATAAAGATAAGACGAAGGCCTTTCACGACCGCCACATCTAGAGGAAGGAATTCACACCTAACCAGCGAGTCTGGTTATTCGATTCGCATCTGAAATTCTTTGCGGGAAAACTCAAGTCTAAGTGGATTGGACTATGCATTGTGATTCACCCCTATTCTAATGGGGTGGTCCAAATCATGGACTCGAAATCTGGGCATGTTTCTATGGTAAATGTCCAACGCCTTGTTGGGAATCGTAGAGCGCATATTTGATTAGAATAACGTCGTAGTATAGTGCGCAATACGACCAAACAATAATATTTATAAAAAGATAACGAGACTTTGCGTCCCGGTCGTTCGTCTCTGGGAGGCGTTTGTTTATTTCTGAAATCGATCTTTTATCGCTCTACTTTATTTAGGATCGCATGGTATTTTTTGATTATTACATATTGAAGTACGATATGCTTAGTTGCAAAATATATATATATACAAGTGAAAAACAGGCAACTTGAATCACACAGGAAAGATGGCAACCAATAAGCTCATGGTGATTTTCAACACAGATATATATATATATATATATAATATTTCTTTCATTCATTCAAGAGAGTGTTTGCAACATGGAATGTACATGAAATCTTGTACATGAAAGCTTAACAAGCGTAAACCTAGCTAACAGAAATTGATCGCATACAGGAATCTACGGGGAGATTTTGCATGCATCATTGGGGGAGAATAAGGACTACACTACTAAGCAGTAAATGAAAGCAGTAAAACTATGAAGAGCTTAAACGACTAATCTAGCATAAAAGAAGGGCATTTAGAGGTGGGCTCCTATGGCCTTTGAGTGGCTGAGAGAAGGAGGGGCGACCCATGGAGCTTAGGCCGGCCCTTGGAACGAGGTTGGGGGAATGATCCAGCATCTTGGCATGAAGATGGTGTCCTCCATGATGGTGTTCCTTGTGGAGGTGGAGTGGAGATGAGTGCCAAGGAAAATGGATGAAGCCAAGAAAGGGATGGAGCCAAGTATGTGGATGGGTGCAAATGGTCACCCCTTAGGTCTTTTTATAGACCTAAGGGAGTCTCTTTAGAGAAGTGTGGAACTCTCTAGAGAGAGCTCCAAGAGTGGCCGGCCAAGTGGTTTTGAGATCTACAAAAATTGGATCTCAATTTGAATGTCTCTTGGTTGCTAATTTTGGCAACCAAGAGTGGCGCCACTTGGAGAGAGTTCTAGAGAACTCTAGATGTGTGGGAGTGCGTGAATGGGGGTGTGTGTGTGTGTGGTCATGCCCTATGTGGTTAGGTGGTTTAGGTTAGGTCCTAAGGGGTTTAGGTAGGTGTATGCCTTGAATTAGGGTTACAAACCCCAATTGCTAAGGGGAAATTGCAATTAAACTTAACCCAAGTTTAATTGAATGAGTGTGAACATAATTAAGAGTGAAATAACTCAATTAGGTTGGGATTAGGTCAATTGGACTCTCACTAAGTCCAATTGGACTTGTGTGGGTTGAGATCTGAGCTCAATTGGACCCTATGAGTCCAATTGACTTAGGTGATGGTAATTGACTTTGATGTAAGTCAATTGGGTTTAGTGAGGACCTAATTAGGTCCTTAGGGAGGTCTAGAGGTGATGTACTAAGGTTAGGGCACCTTAATTTAGGTTCCTATGGGGTTGGAATTGGGTCTAGGGAGCTAGAGATCTAAGATCAAGACTTGAATCTCAAAATAGGAACTAGAGAGTAGTTCTAGATGTCCAAAAACAGAATCAGACATCTTATACTCAAAAATCAGAAGTCCAGACTTGTTGTCTGGATGTCCAATTAGAGTCAGGAAGAATTCAAGGTTCTGTCTTGGGTATTCTGCAGAAATTGGCCCAGACTTGTTGTCTGGATGTCCAATTAGAGTCAGGAAGAATTCAAGGTTCTGTCTTGGGTATTCTGCAGAAATTGGATGTCTGACAAAGTGTCTGGACGTCCAATAACACTGCAGAAGTGGGTTTGAGGTGTGTGGAAGTTGGCTAAGGGTTCTGGACATCCTAAAATTCATCTGGACATCCAGATAAGGGTTGGAATTAGGGTTTTAGGGTTTCCTAGGGTGTGGTGACCTAATCTAAGGGTGGCTAAGGCTTGGGGAAGTCTCTAGGCTATCCTAGGGCTAGGATGGACCTTAGCTCTTCACATTTTACTGCCTTATTCCTACTTAATAGAATAGCATACCTTAACTCCCTTACATTATTATATCCTACATCTAATCTAAGTCTTCTGCTCCAGTCTTGCTGCAACACTCATTATTCCTGATCCAGCTCCAAATCCAGCTTCTGATCAGCGTATTGCCTGCAATTGACATAATGCACTTAATCAGCACATTATAACATGATTTTATGCATAGCTAAAGTAAAGTAGTAAAGATGCAGATAATGCTTGTGCATGCATGAATTACCCTACTTATGCTAAGTTCTAGCCTAATTTAGGTCAATTAAGACCTATGATTGCTGCGCAATCATGCCTCAAGCCATTTATGGCCCAGGAACCTCCTCCTGTGGATGAAGTCATCAATTTCATTAGGGACGTGTGATTGAGTTTCGCCCAGCTGGAGGTGTTAAACTCAGCCGCTTATACATTTATACATACCTTTTTATACATAGCATATTTTCTTTTATCATATTTCTTTGCATAATCCATATCATCAGGTTGGCTTATGTTGAACGAAAAATTTAGGAAGGATTTTAGGTGATTTCTACCCACTTACTTCCCGTCGTAATTTATTTCCTTTATATTCATGCATGAGGACATGCAAGAACTTAGGCATGGGGGGGTAGTATACATTAAACTGAAAATTTTTATGCAAACACTTATAAAAACCTCGGAGCAGCATGATAATTGTACTTTAGGGTCCTTAATTTAAGAACAACCGACTCCACCTCCAATGCTCGCATTGGAGCTAGAAATCATTCACAACAGCCACTTCCAACTCGTGTGCTCACTTATTGTTTTGAATTAAGGACTAAGTTGAATGCAACCCAATAAGGGAACAATATTAAAGTACAATCATAAGAGGTTAATTTTATATAGCATATATATATTGCATTCATGAATAAGATTTTTATTAAGAGGTTGCATTAGGGATTTTATCCTCTAGTTGATTCCAGTAATCTAGAATCCAGTACAATTTTCACACTCATACGTAGATTTTGAATTGGATTCATTGTGAAGATCGATAAACATCTTTAGTTTGTCGAGAAGTAGTGCTTCTTTTCCTGAACCCCTGGACAATGGTTAGGGGTTAGGTGAACCTTCTTTTAGAACCACCAAATAGTGTGAGATGAGAGTAGAGTGTTACTGGTGCTCTAAGATTAGTGCAAGGAATCTGGAATTCTAGATAATTAAGTAATGATACTCAGAGTTAGGCACAGTTTCACTCTCGATTCCCACGTATAAATCTTGTGTGAATTTCTGAGAGCCACCAAATAAGCCAAATACGCGGAGATCGAGTTATAATAAAACTTGGACTAATGTGATGGTTACGACCATTCTTTATGGAATCCTCGGCTAAAGGAGGGTATTGATATCAATGTCAGAAATATGTTGTCTTGTCCATCTCTTTCCTGGTGTCGAGAGTAGGCACTTCCACCAAATAAGCCACCTGGTATCTTGTTGAACATCACCAATACCTAATAATGCCTCTAGAATAAAAGTCACGTATGATGTGTGCTGTATTGCGTCGTGTCGATATGATATATATATATAAAAGAGAGAAAACTATAGAAAAAAGGAAAAAAAAGAACAAAAAAGAAAAAAAATTTAGAAAAAGAAAAACAGAAAAAAAAGAGTTTTTAGTATTTATTTCAATTACGTTAAGGTAGAATTACCCACCATATTTGCGATCCACCAAATATGGCCTTAACCCACCTTTTTGTATTTCTGATTGCCTGAATACTGGCTGAGGAATTTTGACTTAGTGTTCTGGTTATTGGAACTTTATTAAAGTGTTAATGCCATGTGAGACCACAAAATATGGATTATATGTGTAAATTTGGTGAGATTGTGAGCTTGAAAAAAAAAAAAAATAAGAAAAGAAGAAAAGAAAAAGAGAGAGTGAATACAAAGGAACCAAAGAGAGCATAGTTTCCTCGCTTTTCTCTGAGTTGATTTACTTAATAATTTGGGAATCTAGATTTTGTAGTATCTATCTATATGTAGCACCAAATGAGAGTGAGCCACCAATTACAACCCACTTGACTCAAACATTTTCTACCTAAGCTAAAAGTTGGGGTAGAAATTACAGAATATCTTGTTATACCCTAAACGAAGAAGTTTGCCTATCTTGCTAGAATTTTACTAGGGATCGAGTATAGGCTTTAGAGGTAAATCGACTTTTCACTTGAATCTGTTGCATAAGCTACATAGCTGCACTTTCACAATTGTCTGGATTTCTAGATTTTAGGATAAAAACAAAAAGGAAAAGAATCTCTAGTCTTACTCTTGATAATAATCAGTCCCCTAGTGTTGAATGATTACGAATCACTACGCTAACGTGTTCGATTTTGGAAAACCTGTCGTTGTAGTTCGAAAGCGAAGAATTCGTGTTCAACAAATAAAATTTATACCGAAATTAAAATTCCGGGTCGAACACAGGGAGGCGGACATTTGATTTAAAAACTACGCATTTCTTTTTATTTGTCACAGAATAATTCAATTTAAAACTATCTAATTATTTACAATAAATAGAAGAGAGAGAGAGTAAGAGAGAAAGGGAATATTACACAGAGAAATCAAAATGAGATGTAGAATAAACAAGGAAATTTTCATTGAGGAGATTGTTCATTACAACTAGAAAGCATAAAACAATTACTCTAGAAAGCAATAAATTTACTCTAGAAAGCATTAAAAGAATGGAGGGAGAAATGTCCTTCTCGACGATTGCTTGGAGGACGAACAAAACTACACTAGAAAGCAGTAAATCTATACTAGAAAGTAGTAAAAAGAATAGGGAGAGAGAAATCCTCCTCGACGGTTGCTTGGAGGGCGAGCCGGACGGTACGACGCCTGGACGAAGGAGAACGAAGCAGGACGAAGGAGGATGAAGCAGAAGAACGGGAATGAAGCAGCACGCCGTCGTCGTCGCGGGATCCACTTTCGAAGGGGAACGAAAAGTGGACTTTATCTCGCGAGAAGCATCTCGGGTGTGGGACAAGCTTCTCTTGAGCTTTGGAGGGGTAGAGAGGAGAAGGAAGGGATGAAAATTTCATATGGAGGGGGTCTCCTTTTATAGTTTCAAGGAGTGGGGGAAAAATGGACATTACAACTTCAAAACAATAAATGAGGGGTCTTTAGTGATAGATAAATCCGTCACAAAAGCCCCGATGTGGGCGTAGCTTCCGCACCCACGCGCGCCGCTTCAGCTGCTCGCGCACCCAACGTACACGCACGTCCAGCGATCGGACAGCTTAAGTCACGCCTTCTCCTGCTGCATTGCGCGCCCGCCTGCGCGTCCGATTGCGCGTCCGCGCCGCTCGTTCAATCGCGCATTGGCGCTATTGGGTGCGCGCGGCCGTTCGATCTCCATCTGACGCTCCACTCACCTGATAGCTTGCGCCCAATTTGAGGCTCGTGGGACTCGATCCCGCGACCTCCGCTTCGCCCACGGCTGCGTCTCCGCTGCGCTACGCTGTCGAGAAGGTCGCAAGGATGATTTTAAAGCGCCGCGTCCACAGCCGTTGGATCGAGATCCAACGGCGGAGAGGGGGCGGGTGCGCGGTCTTCATGGAATGTAGGTGACCGTTTGGGCAACCGAGATGGCACCACGTGGCACCATCTTGGCCGTCCATCTTCTGGAAGTTGTAGATGGTGCCACGGATGCCGGATTGACTCGATTTTTGTGTCGTTGAGCTGCGATCATCGATCCGAATTCATCCGTGCAGTCGGATTTGTCATCTGAAGTGTGGATTTTCACCATCCCGGCCCTTGATCTTCTATGGTTCCTCGGTCACTATCTGATGCTACGGATGCCTGATTAAGGCGATCTTAGAGTCGTTGAACTCCAATCGTCGCCTTGATCACATCCATACGGTTGGATCTTTGATCCGAGGCCCCAATAAAATGTTTGCCCTGTCCAAGCACATAAAAGGAGACAATTAACCTCCATTTTATTCAAACTACTCTAAATGCAAGATGATGCATGTTATGCAATATTTATATCATGAAATGCAATCCTATGCTTAAGAACATGCATAAATAGACATTTTAAGTAGTGTAAATGTGTTTACATCACCTAGGGACCTACTTATAGATAACCTAGTTTCGCATTTGCTAGGGACTAGCAAGATTTGGGCATGGGAGTATGATTGCATGACTGTCATATGACTTAAATGACCTGAATTAAGTTAGAACTTAGCATAATTATAGTATAATTCAGGCATAAATAGCATACATTACATCTGTTCTGCTTTACTTATATATGCATGAAATAATGTTATAATGTATTGATTAGTGCACTACTTGGATTTTAGGCAATAAGAAGCTTAGGAGATGGCTTGAAGCTGGAACTGAAGAAAAGAGGAAGCTAGACCTGCAGTAGAGCTGGAGCAAAAGCCCTGGAATAAACATGAAGGCATAATTTAGGATGAGGTATACTACCTTACTAGTATAATTTTGATGTAGGAATTAAACTATAAAGAACATGGGACCTTTCCTAGCCTTAGGATAGCCTTAGAGACCTTCCTAAACCCTAACCACCCTTAGATTAGGTCACCTTAGCCTAGGATAGCTCAAAACCCTTATTCCAACTCATATTTGGATGTCCAAGTAGGTTGCTGGACGTCCAGGACCCTTAGACACCACCCACAGACCTAGACCCAATTCTGCTAGAATATTGGACATCCAGACAAGGTGTCAAACATCCAATTTTTGCAGAATTCCAAGATAGAACCTAAACTTAACCCTGATTCAACTTTGGACATCCAGAACAGAGTTTGCACTTCTGATTTTGAAGTATAATTCATCTGATTACTAAATCAAACATCTGGAACCCTTCTCCAATTGCTGTTTTTGAAATCGAGCCTAGATCTTGATTTCCTAAGGCCTTAAACCCAATTCTACACCCTAGGGAACCTAAATAATTAAGGTGCCCTAAGCCTAGTACACTACCCCAAGACCCTCCAAAGAACTAATTAGGTTCTCACTAAACCCAATTGACTTGGTCTAAGTTAATTACACTTCACGTAGCCAATTGGACTCATAGAGTCTAATTGAGCTCAAACCTCAACCAACACCAGTCTAATTGGACTCTGTGAGAGTCCAATTGACCCAAGCTTGACCTAATTAAGAACTTTCTCTCCCAATTAGACATACATCCACTCAATTAAACTTGTAATAAGTTTAATTGCACTTATCATTTTAGTATTAGGGTTTATAACCCTATCTGTAGAAACCTAACTAAACCCAATCGCCTAGACCTATAGGACTCACCCTAAACCACCTAGCCACACCCACATATTCACGCACACACACCCCCACACACACACCTAGCCTTCCACTCTAGAGACCTCTAGAACCTTCACCTAGTGGCGCCACCTTAAAGACTATTTTTAGTCTTTCAAGGAGTCCACAACCACACCCATGAAATGTGGATCTAAGAAGACCCATTTCAAATGGGGTGGCCAGCCATGATGGAGGCACTTCAGAGAACTCCACACTTCTCTAGAGGGTCTCTCCCTTAGTCTATTTAAGGACCTAAGGGGATGGCCAAAAGACCCCATCTAGATCTTGGATAGCATCTCCACTCATCACTCCATTGGCGAGCTCCATCACCTCCATCTCCACTCCACTCCACGTCCAAGAGATAGAGCATCTCCACCACCTTCTCAAGAGACCGACCAACCACCTTGTTCGTCCCTCTTTCCCTTCCCACCACCTCAGGCCACACAGGCATTGGAGACCATCTCCAACGCCTACTTTCTGTTAGCTAGATTTAAAGTTCTTCATAGTTTTAATTTCTGCATTATTTTCTGTTAGTAGTGTAGTAATCCTCTGCCTTAATGGATTCATGCAAAATCTTCCGTAGATCCATGCATGCATCACTTTTCCGTTAGCTAGAATCGGTGTTTTAAGCTTTCATGTATAAGCTTTCCTCTAAACGTGACTGTAATGATGATATTTTTGAAGAAATGAAATCACCACTTGCCTGATTCATCTATCTATATTGATCATCAGTTGCCTACTTTACAAGTTTATCTTGATGCAACAAAATGTCGATCCTCGAGGATGTTGATGAATTAGCGATCGATTCATTTTCCGCTAGTCGCCATTGTATTATTAAAGTTGTGCAAATGCCAACACACACTTTCACATTCATGATATATTTGACGCATGCACACTGATTGGGAGTTTTTCGCTTGCAGAAATAATGTCAGAAAAGTATGTCGTCGTAGTGAAATCACGTGGTGGAAAAAATCTTGAACAAAATCAATTATCAGTAAAACTAACCATGATGGATTAGGTTATATCCACAGGGAGGAACAGATTAATAAATTCACCAAATATTTTTTTTGTGTATTTGTTTAATCAAGTGTGCAATCCGTACTTAAATCTGATGCAAAACAAGGAGAAAAGAAGGAACATGTGATAATTTAAGAATGTGAGGGTATGTATGTAATTTTCCTTCCTTGAAATACCTTGCAATGGCATGTAACTTAATTAAATCCCAAGACATTGGTCTTTCACCTTTTCAAGTTTGATGGCATTTCATGCATGTAAACAATACTTGTAAGGGCATCCATATAATTTCAGATGAATAAAATATTCAAAAAAACATAAATCTAATTACACCAATGGCATTGAATGTAAATTCTAATTGCTCCCGTACTGTAGCAAAACAGGGGATAACTCCCCTTGGCATGGGCGAGAAGAGGAAGGATCGGCTAGAGGCGTGGTCACGCAAGAAGGTCGTCGGTGGTGAGGGCTGCATGTGGAGGTCGTGGCGTGGTCGTTGGTGGTCAGTGGTGGCCGGTCGGAGGAGATGAAGCTTTCCAGTGAGGAGGCATGTTGGTGGTGAACAGCAACTGGAGGTGCCGCTACGCAAAGCTACGGGTGGTCAGAGGATCGAGACGAGATGGATGGCGTAGAGGGTGTGTGGAATGGAGGGTGGAGGAGCTGGCTGCACGTGGAGGACCAGCGGTGGTGTTTGGGTTCTTTTTGTTAGTGCAGCAGGTGGCGAAGGAGGAAGAAGAAGGAGAGGAAGCCGCGTGTGGGACTTCTGGGAAGGAGGCGTGGATGCGTCGATGGTGGTCCGTGAGGCATGTGCTGCAGGGCGCTAGGGGCGTTGCTGCGTGCGATGGGTGCTTTTGGTTGTCTTGCAGGTGGTTTGAGAGAAGCAGAGGAAGAAGACAGAGAGGCAAGGGGGTGACTGGCCTGCTACGGATGGCGCATAGCATATGCACGGCTATGGCGTGTGGGAGTGAGTGCTTGCTATGGAAGAGGAGGTAGGCCACGGGCGTGGCGAAGGTAGCGCCTCTGTCGATGTCGGTGCATGGAGGGGGTGCGCTTGTGCTGTTGCACACGCCTGCTAGCTACACGATGAAGAGGATGCGCTTGCATTATTGCACATGCCTGTTGGTCGTGTGATGAAGCTGGTGCACGCATGGGCGTGCGTATGGCCGGCGGAGGTGGAAGAAAAAGAGGAAGAAGAAGCTCGCCAAAGGTCCCACAGTGCACGCGGTAGTCCCACGGTGCCTGCTGTTGCACGATGATGAAGATGATTGGAGATGGAGGACCTCTCCTGTGAAGAAGATGATCCCTTTTCCGTTGCCTGTCCACCTATTAAAATAAGGAGAGAGAGAGAGATTTTCAGTTAACAAATATAGCGAATAGGAATTTTAGGGAGAGAGAGATTCGTGAGAGAGATAAGGAATTTTGTTGGAATAAATTTGAGGAATTGTTGAAATCTCTAAAATTTATTTTCTTATTGTATTTTGCTTAGATAAAATCCCACATATCTCCACTCATTTTGATGTGATGCCATTCCCTTTTAAAGTGAATAATCAATCCTCTCATATAAAGATCAATGCAATTAATACATGAAATGATAAATTTAGCGTTCACATGATTTTATCAATAACATCCATGTTTTAAATTAGTCTCTCATTAAAATAATAATATACTTAAGCACTAAATTAGTCCACTAAAGTGGACCCATCACACATGTCCGCGTAAACAATGCGACTGGCACATCTCTAACTCGCACTTTAGAAATTGGGGTCTAATTTTAAATAAGTATAAAATCAAAATCAATCTTGCTTGTTAAACGTCTCCTTGAGATTGACCGGGACTCACCGTCTCATTATATAATTTTTGTTTGAGTTGTAATTCGCACTATACTATGACGGTTTTCTCACTAAATACACGATTTCACGACTAAAACAAGGTCCAAACTGGAAGGCTCTCCTCCCCTCAGCTCAATTTCCTTTGGAAACCAACACACCAAAAAAAGGCAGGCACTCTTGTTAAATAAGAGAGAAAAAAAATATCCCTAGAGATCATCCTCCCCAGGCTGGAGAGTCTCCCTCTCCAACTCCCAGAAGACCACGCACACAGGACCAAAGAAGATGGTGGAGATAAGTCATCCAGAACGTCATTCGGATGTTTAGGAAGACTCCCCCACCTCCACCACAGACTCCATCACCGCGAATTCCTCTCCGCCACCGTAAGTTCTCTACAACCGCGCTCCAACCTTGACTACACCATTGCGGACTCCACTCGATTGCGACCAATGTGCCATCCTCCTTGACCACGCTCGCCCTTTCAACCACCATGCTCCACCTTCTCCACCTCAGCTCCAGCATCCTAGCCCATAATCTTCCTCCTTCCAACGCAGCACCACCACTCGTGCATAGTAGCGACTTTAGCCCTCATCACCGGTGCTGCTCCACCCGTGTGTGCCCTCGCTCGTAACTGTGCATGCCCTCACATGAAACATCGCATGTGCTAGTAGTCCCGCCCGTAGCAGCTCCAACCCACACGTAGCCGCCACCACAGGACGCTATTCTTTGTCCCGTCGACATCATCATGCTTGCCTCGACACCATGAATCCGCCAATGCCCTCGGCCATGTTGACAGAGACCCACGCACATGTATGGATGGACCCACTGTCGGTGAGCTCCTCTCCATCCAGTGAACTTCGGCCACCTCCCGTTGTGGGACCATTGCCATCGGAACCCCTTCCGCATCCTCGACATCCTCTAAGCATGGCACGGTTGACCGTGGCTTCCTCTTCTCACATGCATCAAGGCGAACTATCCCCTATTTTGCTATAGTAGCGGGTGTATTAAAATTTACATCAACTGCCATTGTTGGATATTTGATTTTTGGTTTTGAGTATTTTATTGAGGCAGAATTGCACACATAACCCTTGCATTCTTGAATTATTGTGGGTCTTCTTCTTTTCACCTTATTTCTCATCAGATTTAGACACAAATTCAGCACATGACTAGGCAAATATAATGGGAAAATAGTTGTGAGTTTATTGCATTTGTTCCTCCTTGTTGATACGACCTAATCCACCATGGTTAGTTTTCATTGATGCAGATTTCTGATCTGGGATTTTTCCACCACGTGATTTACACTACGATAATGTATTCTATTTCTCTGACACATCATCTTTGCAAGCAAAAATTTTTTGATCAATGGTAGCTCAAGATAGCTCAACTCAGCTTAGTTCCAGCTCAACTTAGTTGAGTGTAGCTCATCTTAGCTCTAATTAGTTCACTAGGAGCTTAGGCTAGCTCAACTTAGTTGACACCAGCTCATCTCAGCTTTAGTCCAACTCTGAACTCCTTCTAGCTTAGCAAGTACTTGACAACTTAGTAGCTAAGGTAGCTAAGGAGTCTTCAAGAGAAGCAGGTCCAGGTCAACCCAGCTCCATAATAGTTGAGACTAGCTCAACTCAGCTCAGCCTACTCAGATTAGCTGCTAGCAGAAGAATTAGTTAACTAAGCTGAGTAACTGATCTCTTAAGAAGACCTCTTCAGCCATCATCAGCCCTGGGAAGACTAACTTAGCTCTTATCAGCTCTTGAAGACCTCCTCTCACCTCAACCCTAACTCCTGCACTAATCCTCTACTAGCTAAGCTAGCTTAGCTAGCTTACTAAGCCCAACTACACCTCCTCTCCATGGTTGTCCAACCTAGCTACTAACTCCACAAAAGCTCCACCAACTCCCTCCTTTCTTGGCACCAAAAAGAGTAACCACCAACAACCCATACATCTCTTCATGTGGCGCCAACCTATGGCACCCCTCCACCATAACCACCACCTATTAACTACCCCCTTTTTGGTGCCAAAACAAAGAGACACCACCACCCTACACCCTTCTACCTTGGTGCCAAAATGAGACTCAATCACCACCCTACACCTAACCCTAGAACCTAATCCTAGCCATCCCTTTTGGCACCAACTTTTAAAACCCATAGTTGGCGCCAAGGGGGACTTAACCACACCTTAAGTCTACCTCTTACACCCTTTCACTTGGTGCCATTTAACCTCCACTCTAGATCCACATAACCACCACCTTATAACTCCATCCTAGCACTACAACACTCCATGACAATCCTTAACCCCTAACCCCACCTAAAAATGGTGCCAAACTTACCTAATTAAAACCTTAACCACCACACAACACACCCCTCCAATTGGCGCCAACCCTAATGATGGTAGCACCATCATAGGTGTTAATAAGCTTAAATTAACCTAAATATAGTAATAAATACTCTAAAATATTTATCAGAAGATCATAACTCTGTCCAAGTTGCATTTGAGAAGAAGATAAGAAAATAGGCTAATTCTACTGTTTTAACATCTAATCACTAATGCAGAGTAACTAAGGGGTTTATCAAGGCTTAATCCATGGTCAAATGAACTTGATTTCCGAAGAAGTGGGCCTAAGCTAACTAAATCGGGGTTTTTTTGCATTTTAAAGATTAAATTATTATAGAAAACTCTAATTAACAGCCTCACTCAAATGGAAAGGTTTTTGGTAGAAATAAATTCAATCTAAACCTTCTAAAAATCATTGAAAAATATTCTAAGAGGTTTGCTACCTTTACTTTGACCATCTGCATCCATTTTAATCGAAAACAGAGATTCAGGTGGGAATTTGCCTTGTTTTAGGCTTATGTGTAATTTACCCAATCAAACTTGATCAAAACCCAAATCTAAGTTTACCATTAGATTCCTTGGATCCAAATTAGGTTAACTCCAAAATTTGGGCCCAATCAGAGTCCATCTTGAACTAGTTTGCATTTTAGCCCCCAATTCTCTATTCTTTACAACTAGACCCCTAACTTATATGTTCCTCTTACAACTAGGATCCTAACTTCTTGTCACTATCACCAAAAGGTCCCTACCACCTTTGTTCTAAAGAGTTGCCTAATCATTGTTGCAGCAAACCTAAAACCCATCAATCACCAAGCGCATGCGTGGAAGGACCCACCGCCGACGAGCTCCTCTCCTTCGTACGGTGAACTCTGACCACGTCTCACCGTGGGACCATCGCCATCGGAACCCCCTTCGCATCCTCAACATCCTCCGAGCACAGCATGGCTGGCCGTGGCTTCATCTTCTTGCGTGTGCCAAAGGGAACTATCCCCTATTTGATTTTTGGTTTTGAGTATTTTATTGAGGAGGAATTACACGCATAACCCTTGCATTCTTGAGTTATTGTGGGTCATATTTTTTTCACCTTATTTCACATCAGATTTGGAGACGAATTCTGCACATGAGTGGACAAATATAATGGGAAAATATTTTTGAGTTTATTGCATTTATTCCTCCCTGTGGATACGACCTAATCCACTGTGGTTAGTTTTCATTGATACAGATTTTTGATCTGGGATTTTTCCACCACGTGATTTACACTATGATGACGTATTCTATTTCTCTGACACATCATCTTTGTAAGTGAAAATTTTTCGATCAAATGGTGTTGTTGTCGCGGAGGCAATAGATGTAATAGGTTCACTTGATTTTATTTTTGATCTATTTTAAGGTGCACATTGATCTGACTATTGGCTATTTTTCTGTGCGAGGAATCTGACGAGACGATAGGCACAATGATGATGTTGACCTTGAGCGATGCCCACACAAGTAGAGAAGACTCCAAGAGAAGGAGACCTGGATCCTGCTTTTATAGGGGATTCTCCTTCATCGCCGAATTTATTTTAGTCTTCGCACCCTTGTAGCATCGGGCTAATTTTTGAGGGTCTGTCCCTACTTCTTTAGCGACTAGGGAAATTTATCTATGGTTCTCTACTTTGCTGCCCTAAAAGAAAAGAAGAAATATCGAGCTGCCTGTTTAGGGGTTGCATAACCTTAGGTGCGTGCATTTAGGGGTGATTGAGTAGCACGTTAGATCTCATTTTGCATTGCATCCATTATCTGCACAGAGATTGTTGGAGTTAGGTATACCTTTCTATCTTTACATCCAGCACCTGTCACACATTGCTTTGGGATTAAATTGCAAGACCACCAAACTAATTGAAATTGGGACAGCTAATTAGATTCGACCTTAAAATCAAAATCACATTTGATCTGATCAAAAGGGACTTGTGTGGGATTCTTCTCAAAATCAATATGATTTGTGGTGAGATGCACACTTCTGGCATTGAGCACGCACACTAGGCACCACACTAGATCTTGGTCCCTTAAGGCTATAGGCACCATCTCTTTATCAGCGCAGACCCTCCTATTTCACTTTGTGGTGGTGATACTATCCTGTGAGCAAGTGTTTTGATACTTCAAGGAGGGGGATACTCCTTAAAGGAACAACAGGGTAGTTAAGAGGCACCGCATTCGCATCGCCTCAAAGGAAGGGTTCGCCCTACTTGCATCCTTGAGTTCCATCCTAGGGGTAACTTCTCACTAGATCACTTGAGGGTATCATTGAAGCAAGGTAGAGGTCCTAGGGCACTCGAAGGTTGTCTTAGGTTGTGTAACTGTATTGAATAACTTGTTTGTCCATCTATATCAACCAATTTTACCTTAGCCCCTTCAAAATAGAGTTGGTTAGGATCTCAAGTAGCCACTTTCCTCTTATACCACTTATGTAGGAAAGAAGGGACATCGCCTTGACCCGTATCGAATGATCTGTTGAGTGGGGATTTCACTTAATTGGCAAGAACTTGAATTGTGATTGGTAGATATTGCATGCTTGGTAGATGCTCTCTTGAGGGTAGTCTAGTGTTTGATCCTGAGCCTGAGAGAATCCTTAGGAGAGCCCACCAGAGAGGAAAGAGAGAAGAGATGGTTGAGCAAGGATCAAATCAATGAAGGACCTTGAGAGACTAGTGTTAACATGAAATCATCGATGTTTAAGAAATGAGTTATATTATAGGACAAGATTGCATTAAACACTTAAATTTATAACTCAGAAAAGTCTGAGGTCGAACGTAGGGAGCAATATGGCAATTTATCTCAAGATCACAATTATAAGCAAGAATATAGCAATAGAATAGCAATTTCAAACACAAATGATATAAATATATATTCAAGAGTCAATGTGGCAAAAAAGATTAGGGTAAAAATGGCCTATTACAATTCTACTGAAATAATGCAATAGTATCAATCAACCAGCTCCAGTGCTTCAGTGCATGGTGTTGGCTAAGCTTCTAACGATTGTATAGTGTTCCGCAAATTATCCAACACCCTATCCTGGATTTGGTTCACCTGAACCGACTGGTTCGGTTCAGGATTGGGTGGTTTTGGGTTAAATCTAGGGGAGTTAAGATGTCGAGGTTCTCAGGTTCCTTCCTGATAGTAAGTCATCTCAGGTTGTTCAAAGAATGGTGATGACCTTTTTTCAATGGAATACTGAGGAGGGTAGGTGTTATAATCAGCATATCCTTCCTGATTGTAGATTGGGTTGGTTTGTCATCAAAGGATAGAGATCCATAATCATTTTAGGTTTGGGAAGGATTGCAATCATAGTCTTGTTGTCCAGGGTTAGGCCCTGGACATTGAGGTCTGGATTCGTATCCCCAATCAAAGTCATCCCAGCTAGTGGATGGTTAATTACAAGTTAAGTCAGGATAGTAATCATCTTGGGGATAAGTGGTGGTAGGAGGATAGGATTGGAAATGTGTGTAAGATGTGGAAGGGTACATGGTGAAGTAAGGAGGGAAACCAGAAGCGAAAGGAGCCCTGCAATACAAAAATACAAGCCTATCCTTAGGTTGGGTAGCCTAAAGGTCTATAGACTCTTAGAATCCGTTCTAAGATTATGGACAATTTACTCTACTTATGTCTAGGCAATCCAACAAGTTAGAAGGAGGGATTGGGGAGAAGGTTCTTCCTTTGGCTTGCGCCTTCGGTTCGTAGTGTACCCCCCAGCCGCAGTCGTTTGATGCTACTCCCCTAGCTAGACATCATATTGACTAGTATAAGCAAGTTAATCGTGAACAATCTCAATCTGGATCTCAACAAGCGAACCAGTCCTTAGGGCCAATGTATGATCAATTTTAGTTAGGCTTGGGACAATGGTTCTTCAGGAATGTGATGGGCCCTTTAGATGGGTTGTGCCCTTAATGATTAGTTAAAATGTGTGTGCGTGCACAACCAGGGTTTTCAAACACAGTTATTTGATGATGTGACTTTTAGGGTTTAACCTTGTTTAGTAGCTTTTAGGGCTTAATTCTTAGGTTTGTTCAATCAAGGTTTAGTAGATCATTGAAAGTTTTAAAAACATGAGTGATGATATGTTCCTTTAAAAATAGAAAATAATGTGGAGTGTCTGGTTCAATCCTAAGAATCAACCCTAAGTGGCAAGCTACTGATGAATCACTTTTAATTTGAGTGGTGCGGCCCAAATAGATCAATCAATTGGCCTGTTGCACCACTTAGTTAAGGCACACAAGAATGTTTAATCTATTCATATTTCTACTCACTTATGTGTATTGAGTTGAAGTGTACCGGGTCCACAGGTCAGATCCCGGTTAAGTGGTAGAATCAAACTAATTGTGCGCCTTATAATAAGATGTTGTGGGTGTTAAGTGTGTAGCTTTCAGTTAAATCCCACAAGAGAAGAATATTTTATTTTATTTTTTTTATATATGCGCGTGGGTGAGGTGAGTGGAGTGACAATCAAACAACCAGAATCTACCCTAGGTTTTATGCAAAGCACCAAAATTGATTTGGGTTTGAGTTATTAGGTTATGGAATGAAAACTAAGGTGGGGGTGGTGTGGGGGACACTTACAAAGTACTCTACCCACACTTTACTCTGGTCTACCGCACTTGGATCTCCATGCTAGGATGCCTGCAAGACAATAGATCAGAGATAAGCGAGGTTAGTGCTATGTAAATGCAAAGAAGTGCAGAAAACAATAAAGTAAATTCTGTTGCCTCCTCGGCAATGGCGCCAAAATGGTCAAGTGGGTTTTGCGAGTTTGAAATTGGGGTTACAAGTAACCCGTCATCGTAGTTGTAAAACACTTCGATCAGATAAAATTTATGCCGAAACTCCAAGGGAGTCTTGGGTCGAACACAGGGAGGCGAGTTTACTTAATTTAAAACCGCGCTTCGTTTTGTTTGTTTTTGGTCATTTTTATCTTTTCCAAACTTTTTATGGTTTTTAGCAAGCAAGAGATCAGGTTAATGAGTTCTAGCTAATCTACTTGCAAATATAAAAGAGAGGGAGAAAGAGAGAGATAGAGAAATGATCATCTATTTATCAATGAATGTTTGTTACACTACAAAAGTAGGAAAAATCTACACTACGAAAGTGTAAAAGATAGAATGAGGTGAGAGAAATCCCCCTCGACAGTTGCTTGGAGGACGACTCGCTCTGACGTCGCCTAGAGAAAGGTGGTGTGGAGCGGGATGAAGGAGGACAGAGCTGGAGGATGGAGGATGGGGCAGGACAGCGTCGCGGCGAGGATCTTCTTCCCGAAGGGTGGTGAGAGGATAGCCACGGGATGCTCCATGAATGGGGATGAGGGGAGGGAAAACTATTTGGTTTTATTCTAGAGGAGCATCCCAGGCTTGGGACAAGCTCTCTCTATGGCCTTGGAGGTGGTGAGAGGAAGAAAGGAAGAGATGGATTGGAATGGTGGTGGGTAGGTCCTTTTATAGTGGAGGAGCAAGAACAAATTCGTATCTGGGTCATTAGTGACAGCCGTAAACGTTGCTACAGCCGTCGTTGAAGATCCACGCCTTCAATACTCCCGCTAGCTCACGCATCACGCATCGTGTTGCACGTGCGCACGCGCTATGCGCCCACGCCAGCTGTGCTCGTGCCTGCTGCCGTTGCCGCTATTGCTTGCACGTACGCGCTGCACACTACGCTACTATGTGCGTCGCGGGGCTTGGGTGTGTGCGTGCCTCCATGCGTGCACGCCTACATTGCTGTGCATACGCGGCAGTGCGTGTGTGTGCGTGGGCGGCCTGGGTTGCGCCACGTGGCGCGACCTAGGTCATCCATCTTCATTCCTTTGCAGAGGGTGCCACCGTGCTCGGATCGAATTGATTTCAACGCTGCCAGACTGTGATCGTTGCTCTGGATCCATCCGTATGGTCAGATTTTTCATTAGAAACTCATATGGATGTCGCATTGTCCCTTGGCTGTTGATTTTCCTTGGGCTTCATATGATGCTACGGGACTCTGATCTGGACGTTCAGAGGCGTTAGACTCTGATCATCGTCCTGATCAGATCTGTATGATTTGATCGTCCATTTGAGGCTCTGAAATAAATATCCTTCTCTCTTGACCACAAAAAGGATGCAATTAACCTAAATTATATACAACTACTCTAAATGTAGAATGATGCATGCTATGCAATATTTATAACATGAAATGCAAATCTAAGCCTAAGAACATGCATGAATAGGCATTTTACCCTCAAAAGAATGTGTTTACATCAGGCAGCGCTCGCACTTGCGCTCTATTTGAGGTGAAGCAGGGCTCGAACCCGCGCCTCCCTCTTCGCGTGAAGGTGTGTGACTACTGAGCTACATGGTCTCTTGAGGTGCATTTTTGGTTTTGAGCTCAGGCACCCTCGATCGTTGGATCAAGATCCAACGGCTGAGGTTGATCAAGCAATTGATGAGGGAGAGAGGGTAGGGGTGTGTGTGGCCGGTGTGGGAGGTTGAGATGGCACCATGTGGCAACATCTTGGCCGTCCATCTTCCTTGCCTTGTAGATGGTGCCATGGATGCCTGATTAGATCGATTTTCGTGTCATCGGACTGCGATCATTGATCTGAACCCATCCGTGTGGTCATATTTGTCATCTAATGCATGGATTTACACCATCTTGGCCCCTTGACCTTTGATCTTTCTCAGATTGCATCTGATGCTACGGAGGTCTGATTGGGGGAATCTTGGAGTCGTTGAACTCCAATCGTCGCCTTGATCAGATCCATACGGTTGGATCTTTAATCCGGGGCCTCGATTAAATGTCACCCTATCACCTGACCATAAAAAGGAGAAATTAACCTAAATTTTATACAACCTAACCTAAATGCAAGATGATGCATGTTATGCAATATTTATAATGTATGATGCAACTATATGCCTAAGAACATGCATAAATAGATGATTTATGTGATATAAACATGTTTACATCACACCCTGATGCTTATCCTTTGCTAGTTCCTAGCAAAACTACATGCTATTTATAAGAGAATTAGGTCAGATTTCTTTGGCAATAGTTAATTTTCAACACTTAGAGATTTCAACGAAGACCTGAACTACAGAGACACAATAGTGCTCGGGTGTCTGCCAAAATGCAGATCGCCTCAAGCCCTCGCCTTATTCAAAGAAGGATCTTTTTCTTCTTTTTCTTCTTTTCTAATTTTTTTAGATTTTTGAGTTTAGGGTTTTGGAGCAGCTTTCTACGGCCACTCAACCCACCCAAGACTCGAAGAGAATCCTAAGTTCTAAGCATCTTTATGTTTGAATTGTGATAGACTCACTGATCGACGATTAGAACGGACTTTGGGATTTTACGCCCTTAGGTGACCTTGAAAAGAAATTCTACCTAAAGGTGTATTTATTCGATTGGTAGCTTTCTCCTTACTTTTATTTTTTTGGGGTCAACACAAGGGCGAACCTAGTGTATATCTTTCTGGCTTATTCTACTTCACTTCTTCTTAAGTGTTTTGGAATTATACATGCATTTCTTAAGCTGGGCTCTGGGCACCCTACCAATGACTGTTACCCATGATAACTTGCCAGTCATACACGTGCGGTGAAGTGTGGCTTATTTCTTTTTTTCTTTTCTTTTCTCCTTTTCTATTTTTTTTCTTTTTGGATAATTTTCTATATTTTTCTTTTCTTCTAAGTAGGTGGCTTCCCTGATCTAAGGTTTACCTAACGGTAGCAGGAAAAGATTGGCCGTGTGACTGGGATCTAGACAACCTACCAATGGGCTGTTACACATGATAACTTGCCAACCATACCACCCTAGAAGGTTCATTAGCTATCCAATTTCATTTAAAACCACCGAAAAGTGAGTCAGTGTAAATAGTGTGTAGATGCTTAGACTTAAAATCCCTACAAATCAGAGGGCAGGTTGATAAGTCGTGTACTTATCACCCCAACTTATTTAACCAATTAAAATTTAAATTTAGAATGGCGAGGACTCGATAAATAGGTCCACATTTTAGTGGACACTTGGGCTGATTAAGCTAGAAGACTTGAAGGGTCTAAGTGTTCAAGTCATACAATTTTATTCTCTAAGATTGAAAATTTTCTAAAGCCCAAGTTCTCTTTCCTAATTCCACAATTTTATTTTTAATAAATAAAAAGAATAAAAAAAGAATCTACGGAGCTGACGAAATAATTCAGAGATGAATATCCACCCCCCATGCTTATCTAATGCAACATCCTCATTATATTAAAAAGACATGAAATTGAGTAGAGTAGAGTAGAAAGCACCTGAATTGCATGAATAATAGGTCGACTCTGAGATGAAAAGAAATTGTATACGTGCTGAATTTAGTGCCTTCAGCTAGGCACATTATACAAAGAAGAAGAAATAAAGAATACACAAGTGCAGGTCAGAATTAGAATAAGAAATTTAGCTTTGGACTTGCCAGGAGAAGATGTCCACAGAAGTGAACCAGATTGCGATGCAGACCCATGTCCCATGGTCGAGTTTATCTAAGGTTTTGGATACAAATTATCCAAAACCTAAGATCAGTATGCAAGTGGGGTCGAGCCTGCGATTTGTAAGGATGCAACCCAAGTCCGAAAAGTCAGATAACAGAGAAATCAAGCTCAAAAAGATAATCAATGAATTTGTGCTTGGGTTGGACATCCTCTGAGTCAAAGATGTCATAAGGGTGCTGGTAGAAGGTTGGTGCTTGCAGACAAATAGGCACCCTTAGACTTGGTTTTTTACTTCCTCCGAAATTGGCTTCCCAAATCATCATTTCCCAATTCCTATCCTCCTCATTCCGAATTTCGAATTCCGGGACCTCTTGCATATTAATCACCCCATCTAAAATGTTCAAGTCCAAGATTTGTTGCGTAATCAGAATTGACTTGGGTCTAGTGATCTCAAAATCAAACTCGTCAGTAAGCTCAATTGGGTGTGATTGAGGATCGGGGCTTTGAATTGAATCCTCCATGAAATGAGGATCTGAATCACCTTGCAAACCCCAATAGGATCAAGTTCCTCAATTTTGCAGCCATCAAATGATTTATCAAATTCCTCAAGCCTAGTCATCTCACTAAAATCATGTTTTGTAAACTCATTTGAGACTTCGCATAATGATTCTTTACCTTCAGAATCAAAGAGTTCTAAATCCGCATTAATGTATGCCTCAAAATCATCAATCACTTTCTGTTCGATGGAGACATATGTTTCCTCGTACCCTGACTCAGGGATCTCAGGTGAAGTAATCAATTCATCCTTATTTGATTGCTCTAGAATAACTTGGTCAACCCTGATCTCGTAAAATGTGTCCCCCCTACTGGTGCCTGAGTGGATTCTGACATCAGCTCTTCTATCAAGGGTTCATACTGAGAATCCTCCCAACATTGGACTAGAGCAATCACAAATCTCATCCTTAAATTCGATAACTTCCCAAGTAAAAACTCACTCGGGCCTTTATCCTTAACCTGGGGCCAATCCAACAGATACTTGTTAAGATAGTCAATCATTTCAATTAGAGGCTCCAATTCTTTAGGGTAAGGTGTTGGTTGAGCTTCTAGAGGTTGAATGGTATTCCTTAAGTTAGCCAACACCTTATCTTGGACCTGATTAACCTGAACTAAATGGTTTGGTTCAAGGTTGGGCGAGTTTGGGTTCAGTGCAGGGGAGTCAGTGAATTGAGGTTCTTGATACCCTCCTTGATAATAGGTCATTTCAGGCTGTCCATAAGGAGGTGATGATCTATAAGTAGTGTAATCTGAGGAACTGTAAGGATCAGCATATCCTTCTTGATTGTAGATTATATTAGGTTGTCCAAATGAGGATGGTGATCTATAACCGACGTAGCTCGGAGAAGGATAAGAATCAGGATTATGGTGTCCAGGGTTAGACCCTGAACACAGAGGTCCGGAACTGTATCTCCAATCAGGATTATCCCAACTAGAAAATGGATGAGAATAAGTCTTGTTGGAATAATAATCATTTTGAAAATAAGAAGTGGTAGGAGGGTAGGAGTAGAAGTACGAATAGGATGTGGAAGAATCCATGACAGATGGGAGGAAGAAAGGTGCCCTGCAATACAAACAAACAAACCTATCTTTAAGTGGACTAGCCTAATGACTTGCAGACTCCCAGAACCTGTCTTGAGATAAAGAAATGATTTGATCTACTTCTTTCTGGACAATCCAACCAGTTAGAGGGAGGGGTTGGGGAGAAGGGTCTTCCTTTGGCTTGCGCCTCCGGTTCCTAGTGTACCCCCCAATCGCGATCGTTTGATTCGGCTCCCCTAGCTAGACATCAGATTGAATGGTAGAAATAGACTAATTGAAAATAATCTCGATCTGGGCTTCAAAGAGTGAGTCCAATCCTTAAGGCCAACGACTACACTATTTTAATTAGGGTTAGGTTTGAATGTGCTTTGGAATGTGATGGGCCCTTTATTTGGGTGGTGCCCTCAATGATTGATTGATATGTGTGTGCGTGCACAACTAATGGTTTTCAAGCAAGATTATTTTTGGTTGTGGATTTTAAGGTTTAAATCTTAATAGCTTTTAGGATTCAACTTTAGGTGTATTCAATCAAGTTTAGATGGCACACCAAGTTTTGAAAGCACAGGTGAAGATATTTTCCTTTAAAGCTTAAAAGAATGTGGAATGCCTAATAAATCCATTAAAGTTGAACCTATGTGGCAGCTACTTGATGAGTTATTTTTAATTGAAATGGTGTGGCCTAAACAACTCAAACAATTGGCTTGATGCACCACTTAATTAGGCACACAAGTGTTTACCTAATCTGATTTCTACTTAATTATGTGTTGATGAGTGTATCAGTCCCAAAGATCAGGTTACCGGTTGAGTATGAAGAATCAGAAGAGGTTGTGTACCTCTGTGAGTTTTTAAATTTGTTTCTTTATATGCGGAGGGTGAGGTTGGTGGAGGTGACAACCAAATAATCAAAACTAACCTTAGGGTTTATGAAAACTCCTAAGTTAATTAGGGTTTGTGTTATTAGGTGATGGAATGAAATCTAGTGGGTGGGGAGGTGTGGGTAAGCTGACAGACCCTTCAACAGCACTTTACTCCAATCTACTACTTTTGCCCATCTCGAGAGAGTAGCTACTAATTAGCCCATATTCATGGGCTATTTAAGTATCTAAATGTCTAGACATTAAATTAATTTGAACATTTAGATAGCATACATTAGGATGTAAATAAATTAATTCATATTTTTAGCCTAATTGCATAATTCATTCATTGCATGTATTTAGAATTAACTTAGAATTGCATGCATTTGATTAGTTAATCAATTAGGTGAATTACTTGCATTGTTTTAATTTAACATAGAAGTTAAGGGCTTATGCATAAATAACCATAATATTTTATTCTTTTATTCTTTTTCTCGTTTGCACAGGTAACTCCTCCGGCTTCAGCTCTGCCTCCTCCTACGCATCACATTTATGCTACAGCATTTTGAATTTGAAATCATGGCCGTGGCTACAAAAGGAAGAGGGAGAGCTGCCGTTGAGGGAGGCCCCCACCACTATTCATCACTGTGCAGAGAGTGCACCACTCTCATCCACTCCACCACCACCGGCCTCAATCGTGGCGGCAAGCCTCAACCACCGTGGGCGTGTGGTGTGACAGGCTGCACTGCCATTCGGAGCTTGCTCGCATCACCGTGAATGCACGCTGCTCCACCATAAGCACACACAGGCGTGCATGCTACCATCTTCACTGCCACCACCAGCATCCACCTCCATCTTCTTCCCCATCCTCTGTTTTTCCTCCATTCCACCAAAAAGAACCCAAAAAACCACACCACTTCCACGTGCAGCTCCCAGTTGCTGCACACACTTGCCTGCTCCTCATTGCAGCCACCTTCAGCCCTACCAAGTGTGCCACCGTGCATCCATCCTCCAGTGCATCCACCTCCAGCACGCACCAACACCACCCACGCCATCATCTGCAGCACCTGCAGCGGTGCTAACAGGACCACCGCGCACGCCTGTGCGCCCATCAGCACCCTCACCAGCCACCTGCGTGCATGCGCTCTCACCCCAGCACCCTCACCTTAGCCAGCGCATGCGCTAGTAGCCCCCTCCTGCTCCATCAGACCCACCACGTACCTCCAGCCCAGCCAGCATGTCCGCGTCTCCGTGTGCCTGTAGCACCCCCAGCACCCACGCGCGTTGCTCTCCTTGCAGCATGCGCGGCAGCAACAGGCTCCTCCATTGCAGCCACTCCTCTCCTCTGGCAGGCCGGCTCCGACCATCTCACGACGCACCGTTGCCACCACCGCGAAGGCCTCGCTTCAGTCGACCTCTTGTAGCAGTAGCTCCTCGATTAAACCTCTCTCCCATGTGCAAGGAGGAGAGAGGTAAAATCCTATGCTTTTAATTTAATTATTATTTACATTTGAATGCCATTGCCACCAAAATCAATTTTAATTTATGATTATTTTATTATGGTGAACTTGTGACTTCATACTCATGCTTTCTGATAATTGTGCGGTTATTGTTATTCACATGTTTTAACATTGGTTTTGGATTAAAATGTGCATAAATTTTCTCTAATACATGTCAATTGGAAATTACATAAAATCATCACATATTTATTGAATATTTCAATGAGTAAAAATTGCACATCTACCCTTATATTTTTGAGTTATTGTGCATCTTCTTTCCATCGCATTTCATGTTAGATTTGACTATGGATTTCGCACTTAATTGAGAGAATATGAAATAATCGAGATTTTATTGCATCATTGCCTCCATGTGGACATGACCCTCTCTACTGCGAGTGGTTTAATTTTAATTTTAATTATTTTTTTAAGTAGTTTTCCACCACTTTGATCCGACAATGATAAATCATCTTAATATATTATTCAAAAGCTAAAATCATTTTATCAAAGGGCGCCGTTGCCGGGGAGGCAATAGATGCAATAATTTTACCTGATATTATTTCTGATTATTTCTCATTGCATAGTGATCTGACCATTTATTATCTTTTTTGTGCGAGGAATTTGTGCGAGGAATTGAGAGAGGCGACGGGCACATCGGGGAGAAGACGTCGACCTTGAGCGACGCTTACACGCAGGGAAGACGAAGGAGACTTGGATTCTGCCTCTATAGGAGATTTTTTGTTTCATAAGTTTTATTTCTGTTTTCTCGCCCTTGTAGTAATTGGGGCTGATTTTTGGGAGCCTGTTCCCTTTTCTTTAGATTTAGGTTTTTAATTTATTTTGTGGATTGTTTACCCTTTAATTTGCTTATGCATAAGTAGTTAAAAAAAAAAATAGAAACACGAGCTACCTGCTAGAAGTTGCCTGCCGCTAGGTCATATCATTTAGGATTGAATGAGCAGCATCTAGATCTAATTTCCTATCTTGCATATTGCATGAAGAATGCTGGAATCAGGTATGCACTTCTAACTTTGCATTTCTACTTGTCATGCAAATGCATTTGGACTAATTTCAAGACCATCTAATCTGTATTGAATAGATCTAACAAGTGGTCACATATTTTCTGGAAAAAGGACTAATTAATGGAGGGACATTTTAAAAACCAAGGATTTGATTTTCAAACTTGGCATGTGATTCAAAATTCAAAATCTTTTGCAGTGTATGCACACTTATATCTCTTGCACCACGGCACGCTTTTATACACTCCTTAGGTTTGGAAATACTAGGAGAAGAGCCCTCCTATCGTTGGATTCTAAAGTGTTTAGAACTTTAGATCAAAGGTTTTGTAACTCCAAAGAGGGGGATACCCTGTCACGGATTTTTGGGGGTAGTTGAGAAGCATTGTGAAAGCACAGCTTCAAAGGAAGGCTTAGGCCTACTTGCATCCCTCGATCTTCCATCTTTGGAGTTGCTCTACCATTTGAGATTTAGGGAAGAACACCTAAGCTCCAACTAGGTCTTATTAGGCGAGCCATAGGTCGACAATAAGCACGTAAATTGATTGAACAAATTGTATTGTCACCTACAATCAGACTTAAAATCAAAAGCCTAAATTGGGAAAGACCTAAAAAGTCCTTGTGTTTTGCTTGGGGAATTCTGATTGAGGTGTGAGTTAGAATGGACCACATTGATTTTCATCCTTTCACATCTTGCCCACACCCTTACCCCCACTCTGCACTCTTCGATTCCATACACCGAGATGGTCCATCCTTTGATGGGCATAATGACAATCATTGGGATCCGTTTTACTCCTATTATAGGAGTATTGGCTTGGTTAAGCCCCAAATCAGTGAGCAGAATTTAGGAGTGGGATTTTCTTTACCGAATATCCCATACACCATAGAAATACCCAACCTACCCTCCCTAAGTAATTATAATGGTTGGACAAGCACTCATAGGTACTATAAGCTTGAGCCTGACTTCTCTCATGATAGAAATGACCTCTCCTCCTTGAAGATGGAAATACAGAAAATGCAAGATGAAATGATTGAATTGTTAGGAGAATCTTCGAGAGCAGTCCAACAAGAAAGAGATGAAATTAGCCAACCAATCTACCCCATTGAGGATGACGTACACTCATCTACAATTGATGCATCTCCCGTGGGAGAGCTTCACGTTAAGTTGGAAGGAAATTTTGGGGATTATGTAAGGGAGAATAGCTACTTTTCAAGGATTGATTTTGAAACCTCCCCATTAGATGACACTTCCTTGAGAGATCCATGCCTTAAGTGGGGGGAAGGTACATATGAAAGTATCTATGCATTGGATGAAGAAAGGTGGTAACCTGAGGAAGATGATGATAAGGTTGAGTATCCACCTGAATTATATTGGAGTCAAAATAAGGGAATGATGGTACCATTGGAAGACCTCGACCCAGATGATAGTATTTTTGTGACATTTGTTGAAGTGGGACGAAGTCAAGTTATTAATCGTGCCCTTCCTTTTGATCACGAGATGGAACTCAAGCCCACCCTTAGGGAACCTAACCCTCAAGAAATTGAGCTATCTGAGGAGTCCGATGTTACTAGTGTAAACCATTTACCTCAGATAGAGTACCCTAGGGGATTTGCTGAGATATTAAATGATTCTAGACCTCAGGTATATGATGAATCATATGATGAGGAGAAAGACGAATTATATGAGGAACCTACATTCAAGATTTGGAGTGACACTAAGGGTGATTATGTCTTATTTGAAGAGTTATCCCCTGAGGTTGTCATAAATTTGACCAAATTAGGTTTCCTTAGCACACCCATCGATGATATTTCTCCTCATGATGAAATGATGGAAAATTTGGAAGCAACTTCTAAGATTTATGTGGATTCACATATAGACTCTGGGGAAGATTTGAGAAAAGAACAAGTACCCAGAGATGACATTGATAGGATAATCCCTAGATCTGTTGCTTCCAACCTGCCTTCATTTGTTTCGAAGTCACCCTCTGATTCACCTATGTCTGAAGGCAAAATGTTGACTCCATACATTGAAATGATCACTGATGAAGTGCAGGTAGATACTTCTGATAGTGCAAGGAATGCTAGGGATGTAATTGAGGATTTGGAAAGATTGTTAGGGATGGACACCAAGCTGATTAAACCCAACCTAGATCTTATGGCCATCCCGCAACCTCGAAACTTGGAAACCTTAGACAATCCTTGGCTTAGAGATATGCTCACTACCATTTTGACCAAGGGGCTTAACAAACCAATATCTCTTGTAATAGGATATCAGGTAAGGATTGATGATTCCTATGGTCAGTCCATTACCCTAGGGGTTTATTTCTACACCATTTCTGCCCCACTCCTTTTAGAGGATCCTTGTCATCCCCACCCTACCCCTTTGGAGGTTGTTATGCCAGTTTATCCTTTAGAGCCTCTTCTGGTGACCTAGGAAGATTTCATTCCCATCTTAGTTGGGTGAGCATTTGCTATCGGGATTCATCATCAGCTCGCCAACATCCTAGGTTACCTATTTTCTAGGTTAGCATTATTTTGCTCATTTTTAGGGCCTATTTCTGTGATCCTTGAATCTAATTTGCAGGTTCTTTGGCTACTCGACTGCTAACAAAAGAACGACAACCCTTCTTTGTCCCAGGTAATATCCTTCTATGCAATGAGGACATTGCAGATTTTAGGCATGGGGGGGTGTACTTGGGAATATACATAGCATTTCTACATAGTGCATTCATGCATTTAGTTAGAGCATTCCGCATTGCATACATTTGCATTAAAAAAAAATAGAGAGAAAAATATTTTGTAATTATTGAGCTTAACTGGCTAGGCCTGCATTCTTAAGCAAATGAGAACTCTAGGTTAGACTAAGTTGATTCTAGGATCGAACTTAAGTAGGAGTTAAGTTGCGGACCATTCCTCAAGAGGTTGAGGAAGGAAAGCTAAGGATTGAGTTAAAAGGTTGGGATAGTACCTGGAGTCTTGTTCTACCTTTTGGTTTACGGGTCCTTGTAACTCAAGCATCCAAATCTCACACACTTGGTCTTGTGTAAGTGATCACCTTTCTTAGAAGAAGTTTGGTTCTCTTAGTTTTGACTTAGGAGAGGCTTGAAAACACAATTTGATTGGAAGAGTTCCTGCCGCAGGAGAGGTGGAGTATATACTCACCTTAAGGATGCGATGATAACATATTACCTCCTCGGCGCTTGTCTCTTAGGATATCCATCCTACTGGGGGCATGCAAGCGCATTGTGAGGTTCAGGTACCATCGGCGGCCCTATCTCGAAGTGCTGATTGCCACAGGCCTGAATTCGCTTAAGAAATCCATGGGCGACACTATCTCGAAGTGTCGATTGCCAGGAGTTCTTGCAGTTGCTATGGGCGATGCTATCTGGAAGCATCGAATGCCAGGCACCCTTCGAGGTACGGTGATGGGGACAATGAATCCGACACAGACCATGTTGATAGCTGATCCGAGGTTAGACTTAGAGGAATCAAACAAAAAAATATATATATCATTCAAAAAAAAAATCCTTTTTCCTTTAACTCAAATAACTTAGACCAACGCGCATGCACAAATGCTTTAATCTCAGTGATCAATAAACCTTAGGGTAGAGTCAGAAATCAGGGAAACTTGTGCCTGCAACTCGTCTTTAGCCGACCTAGTCTGTAACTTAACAACTACTTGGGAACCTTAGGTCTAAAGTCTGAACTTAATATGTTTCTAAAGGAAGATAGATTGGGTTGGCTAGTCTACTCGGAGTGCTAGGTTTTTTCTTGATTTTGCTAGGGACTAGCAAAAACTAGGCATGGGGGTATTTGATTAGCCCATATTTGTGGGCTATTTAAGTATCTAAATGTCTAGACATTAAATTAATTTGAACATTTAGATAGCATACATTAGGATGTAAATAAATTAATTCATATTTTTAGCTTAATTGCATAATTCATTCATTGCATGCATTTAGAATTAACTTAGAATTGCATGCATTTGATTAGTTAATCAATTAGGTGAATTACTTGCATTGTTTTAATTTAACATAGAAGTTAAGGACATATGCATAAATAACCATAATATTTTATTCTTTTATTCTTTTTCTCCTTTGCACAGGTAACTCCTTCGGCTTCAGCTCCGTCTCCTCCTCCTGCGCATCACATTTATGCTACAGCATTTTGAATTTGAAATCATGGCCGTGGCTACAGAAGGAGGGAGAGCTGCCGTTGAGGAGGCCCCCACCCCTATTCATCACTGTGCAGAGAGTGCACCACTCTCATCCACTCCACCACCACCAGCCACAACCGTGGCGGCAAGCCTCCACCACCGTGGGCCTGTGGTGTGACAGGCCGCACCGCCATTCGAAGCTTGCTTGCATCACCGTGAATGCACGTTGCTCCACCATAAGCACACACAGGTGTGCATGCTACCATCTTTACTGCCATCACCAGCATCCACCTCCATCTTCTTCGCCATCCTCTGTTTTTCCTCCATTCCACCAAAAAGAACCCAAAAAACCATGCCACTTCCACGCGCAGCTCCCAGCTGCTACACACACCTGCTAGCTCCTCACTGTAGCCACCTTCAGCCTTGCCAAGCGCGCCACCACGTGTCCATCATCCAGTGCATCCACCTCCAGTGCGTGCGCCAACATGACCCGCGCCATCATCTGCAGCACCCTCTATAGCACCTGCAGCAGTGCCAACAGGACCACCGCACATGCCTGTGCGCCCATCAGTGCCCTCACCAGCCACCTGCGCACGTGTGCTCTCACCCCAGCACCCTCACCTCAGCCAGCACATGCGCTAGCAGCCTCCTCCCGCTCCATCAGACCCACCACATGCCTCCAGCCTAGCCAGCACGTCTGTGTCTCCGTGTGCCTACAGCACCGCCAGCACCCGCGCACGTTGCTCTCCTTGTGCCTGCAGTACGCACGGTAGTAGCAAGCTCCTCCACCGCCGCCACTGCTCTCCTCTGGCAAGCCGGCTCTGGCCATCTCACGACGCACTACTACCACCACCGCGAAGGCCTCGCTTCAGCCGACCTCTTGTAGGAGTCGATTAAAACTCTCTCCCATGCGGAAGGAGGAGAAAGGTAAAATCCTCTACTTTCATTTTAATTATTATTTACATTTGAATGCCATTGCCACCAAAATCAATTTTCATTTATGATTATTTTATTATGGTGAAATTGTGACTTCATACTCATTCTTTCTGATAATTGTGTAATTATTGTTATTCACATGTTTTAACATTGGTTTTGGATTAAAATGTGCACAAATTTTCTCTAATACATGTCAATTGGAAATTACATAAAATCATCACATATTTATTGAATATTTCAATGAGGAAAAATTGCACATCTACCCTTATATTTTTAAGTTATTGTGCATCTTCTTTCCATCGCATTTCATGTCAGATTTGACTATGGATTTTGCACTTAATTGAGAGAATATGAAATAATCAAGATTTTATTGCATCATTGCCTCCCTGTGGACACGACCTGCTCTTCTGCGAGTGGTTTAATTTTAATTTTAATTTTAATTATTTTGTTAAGTGATTTTCCACCACTTTGATCCTACAACGATAAATCATCTTAATACATTATTCGAAAGCGAAAACCATCTTATCACTTGCAATCATAATAAGAAAGGAGAGAAGTCAGGTAAAAGATAAGTAAGGCGAGAAAATGTGAAAAATCAAAGAGCATTGCCTCCTTGGCAATGGTGCCAAAATGTTAAGTCAGAGAATCGTCGCAAAAAGGTTTGAGTTTGGAAAACTTGTCGTTGTACTGCGATTTGCGAGAGAAATTGTCAACAGATAAATTTTACCAAAACTCAAAAGGAATCTCGAGTCGAACAGGGGTAGTGGACATTTGATTAAAAATCGCATTTGTTTTATTGTCACGAAGCAGATTAACTGGTTGAATTGAATCTAAACTAGCGATCTACTTAAAGAATAATAAATAGAAGAGACAGAATATTACAAATAAAGAAAAAATAGAGATAGAATGAACAAGAATTTCATAACCACAATATCATGTCTATTACAACTAACCACTACAGTAGAAAGTGGGAAATCTACACTAGAAAGCGGTAAATCTACTCTATAAAGTGGTAAAGAGAAGGTGGAGAGAAGTTATCCTCCTCGACGGCTGGTTGGAGGATGAGCCATGTTGACAGAGTGCCCGGACGAAGGTGGTGAGATGGGGGACGAAGGAGAACAGCGACGATGGATGAGGCAGGGCGACGTCGCTGCGGAATTCGCTTCCCGAATGGCGGTGAGAGGACCACCGTGGAATGCTCCACGAATGGGATGAGAAAGTGGAAAAATTATATTTTTAACTCTAGAGGAGCATCCCATGTTTGGGACAAGCTCTTAGAGCTTTGGAGGGAGTGAGAGAAGAGAGGAGGGCCTAGACCCCGTGTGCGTGCTGAGGTGAATAGCTGTAAACATAAAATAATTATATGCTGCGCACACGTTTGTTCTATCTAATGCGGGACTGAACCCATGGAGGTCATCGTGTGCTTCTGCAGGTGATGACGTTGACCAATTGACACAGTCGCGGAGCTGAGGTCGTCAATTGACGACTTGAATGCTTTCCTGGAACTCATCCGCAACGTCTGGAGCAAAAACCTGGAGCTCTTGTGGCTTGAAACTTGAAGAACGGGGCGGCAAAGATGGTGGCAGTGGCGGAGACCAGCGAGGAACATGAAACCATAAGAACGGTCTTGCAATCACGTCAAACAGGCTCAGAAGGATTGTCGTGGAATGGCGAGTGCGGTGGTGGGTGCAGCGTGTGGTGCGAGTGATAGTGGAGGCCTGACAACCTCGAGAAGGTGAAGCGGAAGTGCTTGAGATCGGGGAGGTGTTTTGAAATAGGTTGAGGGTTGTTGTAGAGGGTGGCACAGCAAAGCTTATGAGGGTGGTAGCGGCAAGTTTCGTGCGAAGGAGCGACGGATAGGCGTTGCCATAGCTTCATCAAAATGGATGAAGACGAAGGTGTCAAGGTGTGTTGCGTGGTCGATTGGGAGTGTATGTTAGGGGGAAGTGATGTGAAGGAAGAGAGGAAGGAATAGAGAGACTTAAAGGGGAGGAGATAGGCGGAGGGCTCTAGTTGTGGCTGACCAGATCCGGAGAAGATGGTAGGGACGGTGAAGCTGCGACGGCGATTGAGGTAGAGGAACACCCTCCCTTTGACCGGAGAGGTGCGGAGGAAGAAAGGAAGATGGTGGCACCTCCATTTTGATGGTTGGAGGTGCGGAGGAGCAGGTTGGAGGATGTCGCTGGAGCAAACTGCAAAGGTGGTCGGAGAGGGAAGAGAGAAGGTCTTCTCTGACTAAAATTTGCTAAGGAGGTAAGGCTGGGGTTTGAGGGTTTAGATAGAGATCCAAAGAGGGCTCTAGATCAGGAAAGAGCTTGGATATGCTCTTTTAGGAATCAAGAAACACCCATTGATTCAATGCATTCGCAGTTAAAATCTGTCCCAATAGGTTTGTCAAGGTGTGAACATCAATCCCACCAAGTTTGGTGGGATTCGATAGCCATTAGAGTAGGATTTGGTCTGGTCAAAGCTAGTTTGGAGGTCAGTTGACCTCCAATGGTGGCAAGGACCATTTTGCAAAGAAGATGAGGAAGTTAGGGCAATTTGCAACGAATTCAAAAGTTAGGGCATATATATGAGAGAAAAGTGTTAGATTGGACCAAAATGCAAACTTGGTCAAGATTATCTCTAATTGGGTGCAAATTTTGGTACAAACCTAATTTGGACCTATGGAATCTAATGGTGAAGTTTGATTTAGGTTTTGACCAAGTTTGACTGGGTAAATTATGTAGAAACCTAAATTAGGGCAACTATCTATCTAAGACTCTATTTTAGGTCAAAATGGGTTCAAATAGTCAAATCAAGGATGCCAAACCCTAGAGAATATTTTTTTATGATTTTTAAAGAGTTTAGGTGAATTTTATCCTGACCATAACCTTAGTGAATTAAGGAGGTCTGTTTTTAGGGTTTTAGATGTCATTTAATTCTCAAAACGCATGAAAACCCATTTCTGTTTGCATAGACTCACTTATTAGACATTAATGACCATATGACCTTTAATAAATCTTTGAAATACTCCATTGTTATTCTGTATTTGTGATAAGATGGTAAAATTGCAGAAATAATCCTGTTTTCATCTTTTCTTTTGAAAATAGAATATCATGCACTTAGGACTCCTTAAGGTTATGTAGGAGCTTTTATCAACTTTATCATACCAAATTGAGATAGTTATGGCTAATGATGGTGTTCCCATTATACCCCCATTTCTGGCTTTTGCTAGTCCCTTAGCAAAACTTTTTGGACCAGACTAGTTATCTAGGTCGGATGTAACCATCAGCATGCTTTACTAAGATGCATCTCTAGGAATCAGATCTTAATGCCAACAATAGGCCTAGAGGTACTGAAGTACCAGCCTAGATCCTAACTTGAATAGCTTTTGCCTCAGTCTGTTGCGAAGGTTTCTAAGGCCCACAGGAACTAACCTAAGGTTCATTGGACCCAACGGTTAAAGCACTTGTGCATGTAATATGGTTAGCCCAGGTTCAGTTTGCTAGTGCATTTTTGTAAAAGAGAGAAGGACAAAAGAAGTTTTTTTATTTGTGGAGAGCTTTCTCTCTCCTTTTTTTCTTTTCATTATATTTTTCCTTACATCCAACCTCGGATTGGCCTTAAACATGTTCTGTATCAGATTCCTTGTTCCCACCATCAATCATCGTAGAGTCTCTAGCAATTGATGCTTCGAGATAGCACTGCCCATGGCAACCCCCAGAACCCTGGCTTTTGACACTTCGGGATAGTGTCGCCCATGTTGTTCTATAGCTAAATCCAGACCCTAGCAATCGACATTTCGTGATAATGCCGCCCATGGCATCTGAACTAGCACAAGGTGCTTACATGCCCCTGGTAGGATATTCTAGGAGACAAGCACCGAGGAGACGGTATGTTATTGAGCATCTTCAAGGGGAATTTCCCACCTCTCCATGTTATGAACTCGTCCAAATCAACTTGTGTTTTCGAGCCGGTCCTAATCTAGATCTTAGGATCATTTCCATAACATCGTAAATGCTTTGGCATAATTTCATATTTAAGCGCATTGAACCAGACTATGTGTGATTTTTGAGTGCTTAAGTTACCGAGTCCCGCAAACTAGAGGTCAATTAACAGGGCCAAATACTACCTAAGCCTTAGACTTAATACACAAGCTTTGCATTTTCCTCAACCTCTTGAGGACTAATCTGGATCTTGACAAGTACGTGAGTGTTTAAATCTCAGAACAGATCTAAGAGGCCTAAGGTCAGTATTCGCTGCTAATCCCTTAAGTTTTACCCTTCTAGGTCTTAATTCACCATTCGATCCAACCTAGAAGTTAGGTAAGTTTTATATCATTTTGAAAGGACTCCATTTTTCTCTTTATCATTTTTCTCCTTTCTTTTCTTTTCAATTTTTCCTCCCTCCTTTTTCTCATTTTTCTCTCAAATGGTCCTTCTCTTTCCTTAATCCTCCTTTTTTTCTTGTAATCCTTTTGTGAGAGTTGATTTTCATGGCATTTTGTACTTTAATACCACCCATGCCTATGATTTGCAATGCTCTCATTGTAAATTAGTTGGGTTCGAATTCAGCTTAGATCATATATTAGAACAGGTTCAAAAGGGTGGGTGGATGGGTCGAGGTGACTGTTGCGAACGATTTCAAGCTCTGGTACGTGTACCAGAGGTGGAGTCGGCTATTCTAATGGACGAACCCTAAAATGCAATATGATTTTAGTGAAGAGATATGTCAAAAGGATTTTGGATTTTTCAAGGAGATGATGGGTTGCCTTCCGTTAAGCGCTAAGTTTATCGCCACTAGCTGGGCGCAATAAGCTCAAGGAGAATGGAGATTAAAAGATAATTCAGCCACGTTTAGGTAGGTGAGCTCGACGAATGGTTTGAGTTTTTGATCGTTCATGACAGAAGGTTCAAAATCATGGCTGAGTTCACTAATTTCAACGGCTCCATTTCTAAAGATTTTTCTTACCAAGAAAGGTCCAATCCACTTAGATCTAAGTTTTCCTGGGAAGAGTTTGAGCTTGGCATCAAAGGGTAGGACTTTCTGACCAGGGTGGAAAGATTTTCACATAATGTGCCTGCCATGGAAGGCTTTGACCTGCTCTATGTAGATATGCGAGTTCTTGTACTCATCATTGTGTAGTTCCTCGATCTCATTTGCAACTGGCGATGTATTCTAGCCTTCATTAGATCCAGATTGCATTTCCGTACTGCCTAATAGGCCTTATGCTCCATCTCTATGTGAAGGTGACATGCCTCTCCGTGCACTAATCTGAAGGGAGACATGCCTAATTGAGTCTTGTGGGCGATCCTATAGTCCCACAAAGCTTCCAGAAGGTGAGTAGACTGGACCTTCCTATCAAGCCAAATAATGACCTGAAGGATCTTCTTGATCTCTCAATTCGATAATTTTGCCAGTCCAGATACGATGTGACACCCCATACTTTTTCATCAGGGACTGGAAGTGCACATTGTTGAAATGAGACCCACCATTGCTGATGATGAACTTAGGAACCCCAAATCTAGAAAAGATGTTCTCCTGGATGAATCGGAGAACAACTTTATGATCGCTAGTTCTCGTGGGGATAGCTTCGATCAATTTAGAGACGTAATCAACAATGAGCAAGATGTATTTGAAGTCATTAGATCCAGGAAAGGGTCCCATGAAATCAATTACCCATATGTCAAAGATTTCGCACACAATTATTGGGTTTGAGGGCATCATATCTCGCGGGCCCATGTTGCCGAGGGTCTGACAATGAGTGCATGTTCTACAATACGTTTGTACATCTTTGAACATCATGGGCTAGAAGAACCCACACTGGAGAATTTTTCTGCGATTTTACGCCCAGAGAAATGGCCACCGTAGGCTTGGTCGTGATAGAATGAGATCACATCATTGACCTCATCATCAGGAATGCATCTCCAGATCACTTGATCATTGCTTATGTGGAAGAGATACGGTTCCTCCCAAATATAGTACTTGGCCTCGGAAATCAACTTGTCCTACTTGGAAGTCACCCAATTTAGCGGGACTTTCCCCGTAACCAAGTAGTTTACTATATTAGTAAACTAGGGGAGATCGTGAATGGCTAGTAAATGTTCATCCGGAAAATGCTTGGTGATTGGACCAGACAGGTCAATGACTGAAGAAGGAAGATGAGACAAATGGTCAGCAACCACATCTATTTTCCCACCTTGTCACGAATCTCAAGATCAAATTCTTGCAACAGCAAGATCCAATGGATTAATCAAGGTTTTGCATCCTTCTTCGCGAGTAAGTGCCTCACAGCGGTGTGATCTAAGTAAATGATGACACGGGAACCCAGAAGATAAGATCTGAATTTCTCTAGGCCAAATACTACTACCAACAGCACTTTCTTAGTAACCGTGTAGTTACACCGAGCCTCGTCCAGTGTCTTGCTGGTGTAGTAGATGACCACAAGTTTCCCGTCAACTTTTTGCCCAAGCACTGCCCCGACTACTTAGTTAGATGCATCACACATGATCTCAAAGGGTAGAGACCAGTCAGCAGATTGTAGGATCAGTGCTTGAGTAACTCGATCACGAAGGCTCTCAAATACGTGAGTGCACTAATCGGTGATCTCAAAAGGGACATCCTCCAAGAGAAGATTGGTCAGGGGTGACTGAATTTCTAGAAATCAGGAATGAAACGACGGTAAAAATTAACGTGCCCCAGAAAAGAGCAGATGTCCTTGACTGAGCTAGGCATGGATAGTTTAGAAATCAAATTAACCTTGGCTCGATCAACCTGGATGCCGTTCTCAGAAATAGGGTGACCCAAGATAATTCCCTCAGGAACCATGAAATGGCTCTTTTCCCAAGAAAGAACCAAATTCACTTCAATGGAACGCATGAGGATTTGGACTAAATGCAAGAGGAAATCATCAAAAGATTCCCCAAATACCAAAAAATCATCTATGAAGACTTCAAGATATTCACCTACCATATCTGAGAATATGGCAAGCATGCACCATTGAAAGGTAGCGGGTGCATTGCAGAGACCGAACGGCATCCTACAGAATGTGTATGTCCCGTAGGGGTAGGTGAAGGTGAACTTCTCTTGGTCCTTAAGATGGATTGCCACTTGATTATAACTGGAGTACCCATCCAAAAATCAGAAGAAATGATTTTCCGGTAGTTTCTCGAGTATCTGATCAATGAATGGATGTGGGAAATGATCCTTCTTCGTGGAGGCATTCAGTCTCCTATAATCAATGTAGACTCTCCATGAGTTTGCTATACGGGTTGGTTTGGTTTATCAGGTTTTAGTTGTGATCACAGTGAGTCCTGCTTTCTTAGGCACAACTTGGACTGGACTCACCTACTGATTGTTGGAGATCGGGTAGATGATCCCTGCATCTAACCACTTGATGATCTCCTTCTTCACAACCTTCTGCAGATTAGGATTCAGATGCCTCTGCATTTCACGAGATGGTTGCGTGCCCTCTTCGATAGAGATGTGGTGTGTGCAATATGAATGGCTAATGCCAGTCAGATCATCGAGAGTCCAACTAATGGCTCTCTAATGCTGCTGGAGGATAGAAATCAGACGTGTTTCCTGATCAGAAGTAAGGTGGGAATTGATAATCAAAGGAAATGTCTGATTAGAACCCACAAAGACGTATTTTAGATGATAGGGAAGAGGATTCAGTTCCATAATGGGATTATCAGCAGTAGCAGGTGGGTCAGGATGGGCCTTAGAAGAAAAGGTAGGAGCTGTGTGTGGTCTAGATTGGTGCTAGGCTCCTCTATCTGCGGGGTATGATTTGCTTGGGGCTGAGGATCAGGGATAATCGGGTCATCCTCGGGAAATGTGTCCTCAACCACTGAACTAATGTCGCATACTTGTTCCACTACCCTGTAGTTAATTTCTTTCTGGGCCATAAATATATCAATTTTTAGTTTCTTGTTCCCGAATTTCAATTCAATCTGGCCCTCTACGCAATTAATGTTCGCACTAGCTGTCGCTAAGAATGGTCTACCTAATATAATCGGTGTATTCTTCATATTCTCAGGAGTCTCCATATCCAACACAATGAAGTCCATGGGAAATTAGAAATCGCGGATCCAAACCAGAACATCCTCGAGAACTCCTCTAGGTGACTTGATTGATTGGTCAGCTAATTGTAAAGTCACCTCAGTCGATTTTAGCTCAGTCTCCTCGAAATGATCTAGTAGGGACGTAGTGATCAAATTGATGGAAGCTCTTAAGTCTAAAAGGGCTCTGTTGAAATCTAAATCACCGATTTTGCATGAAATCAGAGGGGTACTAGGGTCTTTTGCCTTAGGCGGGAGTCTGCTCAAAATGGAGCTGGCTTGCTCCAACAGTATGATTGGATTCCCACCTTTAGTTTGCGGCTTACGCTTAGGTGTACATACATCCTTCAGAAATCTCGCATAAGCCGGTACGTGGTGAATTTCATCCATCAATAGGATGTTTATTTGTACCTGCTCAAAGAGCTTGACGAGGTTCTCCTCGAGAGCCACGTGTTTGGGTCCCTCTTTCCTTTGGTTAAGGCCTTCGAAAATGGAATCTCTGCAGGCTCCTTTAGAATTGGTCCAGGTTCTTGATCTGGGACAGGGGTATTTGATGGGTCGGCCCGAATAGGTTGTTAATATGATATTTTTATCATTGAAATGTGTATAGTGGTTAACCTAATTTGGACCTAACCATCTCTTTACAAAATTTTTAACCTGGCCTAATTGATTTTATCTTGTCACTTTTAGGCCCAGGGTTGAACACAGGGAAGTGGGGTTAAAGTCGAGTTTCTACGTTTTCCTTAAAACGTGTCTCTTCCGTTCGTTTATTGTGTTTTTGGTGTTTTTCTTATTTAGGTTTTTTATGGTAATCCTTGTTCTTGAGGCACACCCTCAAAATTGTGTCCTTGGCTTTTAGCCAAACAGAGTCCCAAAACAAGTCTTGCTACTCGCAAGACGAGGTACCTACAAGTCAAAGATTATCTTTTCTTTTTTATGTAATTTTTTTTATCTTTTTACTAACAGAAAAGCAAATAGACAGAAAGTAAATATAGTATGTATATATATATATATATGTAGTATATATATAAAGGGGTGGGGGTGGAGGTGGCGATGGAGTGTAGCACTATGTCGAGTCAGTCGACGTCTAGAGAGACGCAACCAACACGACTAGGTGCCGCGTGGAGTGTGGATGGAGGATGGATGATGTATGGGACCACGCTTTTTTTTTTGCATGCGTGTATCAGGAAATATCAGCAACTGGTGCAGATATTCCCGCGATACAGCGTATAGTAAATATATCTATATATATATATAAATGTATAGTTATATATGTATAGATATATATATATAGATATATATATATGTATATATATATGTATATAGATATTTATATATATATATGTATATAAGTATATATGTCTATATCTATGTAAGTATATGTATAAGTATATAGATGTATATATAGGTAGATATATACATATATATTATACATATATGTATGTATATTATATATATATGTATGTATACATAACTATATAGATATACTATGTATATAAGTATATATATATAGATATATGTATGCATATGTATATATATATATATATATATGTATATATGTTACTATAAGTGTGTGTGTGTGTCGGTGAATGTGTGTGTGCGTCGGTGAATGTGTGTGTGTGTGTTGCTGTGAGTTAAATAAAAGAGAGAGAGAGCACCAGACAGAGAGAGAGCGGGCGGGAGAGATCGAGCGGACGCGCGCGGGAGAGATCGACAGAGAGAGAGGGAGATCGCGGACGCGCGAGTTAAGACGTCTGCAAGAGGTGACGGACGTCTGACGCCGCGTCGTCTGAAGGCGAAGGCGGACGTCTGACCGTCGCGGTGCATCGCGCCTTCGCGCAGAGGACGTGAGGCGTCTCCTGCAGACCGGGTGCGAGGACAGAGAGCGGGCGATGGCGCGCTCGGAGAAGGCGGTGTGGAGTCTGCAGTCGGTCGTGGAGGGTTGCGGAGGAGGGCAGGGGTCGGCGCGAGGCCGTAATCGGCCGCTGCAATGCGCGCGGCGGCCGGCTGCGGGTGCAATGCGGGGTGGACAGAACGGAGACGGAGGTGGGGAACGGGCCTGCAGGCATGCGCAGAGGGTTGCGCGCCTGCGAGGAAGGTCGCGGAGGAAGCGGGGGGTGTTGCTGCTGCTGCTGTCGCCGCGGTTTAGCTGCTGCTGCTGCTGCTTCAAGCTTCGGAGCTTGAAGCGGCAGCAATGGCGTGGAGACGAAAACGAAGAGAAAAGAAAACACCACGCCCACCGGCTCGTTGAAGAGCTGGGCGGTGGTGCTCCCACTGTGGTGGTGTGCACCACAGTGGGTTCTCCTGCTCGCCGGGTGCCTCCTCGACGGAGGGCCGGCGTATGGGAGGGGAGAATGGTGGAGAGGAAGGTGGTGGCTGTGGGGTCTTTGCAGCAGCTCTCCTTGCGAGGATGAAGCTGCAGCTACTTATAGAGGAGGAGAGAGTGGCGTGCCGGCTGCAGCAGGGAGAGGGTGCGCAAGTTGCAGCTATAGGGAGCGGCGTTGGCAGGGAGAAGTGACGGGAAGAAGTGCTACGTTGCATGCAGCTGCGGGAAGAGTGCAGCCGCGGGAAGGAGAGAAAAGAAGAAATCAAGAGGAAAAATAAAAAGAGGGTGATTTTGCAAGGAGGCACTTGAAGAAAAATGTAACTATGCAGGCGATTATTTCACTCCTCTTCCTCTCTTGATTAAATGCATGCATGCAAGTGTTTTTACAAATGCGATTACAGGATCCTATTATGCAATGTTAATGCTAGAAAATAGCACAAGAAGGCGTTATTACAGGCGTGTTTTGAGGTGCAAACAGTATCCTGGATGGCCAACCTAGGGTTTGGGTTTGAACTACTGATCGCACGTGTTTCATGAGTTTGAAATCAGGGTTACAAGTAACCCATCGTCATAGTTGCAAAACTCATGGTCAAATAAAATTTATACCGAAACTCCAAGGGAGTCCCAGGTCGAACACAGGGAGGCGACGTTTACTTTAACTGAAAATCGCGCTTAGATTTGTTTCTTTTTGGTATTTTATGGTTTTCTTATTTTTTTGTATTTTTGTAAGAAGCCAAGCAAACGAATCACAAAATAGAGGTGGAACAAATATGGTATAGATATCACTTCAATGTCTATTACAATCAACTATGAAAGCATAAAAAGAGAGGGGGGTGAGAGGAAATCTCCCGAATCGGCTGTTCGGCGAGACGACGACGCCTGGCAAAAGCTCGGACGAAGGAGGTGAGGAGCGGATCGACGGAGGTGAGATGCAGGATGACGTCGTGTAGAGGAAAGCTTCAGCATGGCTCTGGAATGGAGGTGAGAAGATGGAGATGATCTCCTATCAGATGAAGGTGGGAGGACGGCTCCAAGGAGACCTATGAATGGGGATGGGAAGATGGATGAATATTTGGTGAGGCAGAGGTTTGCTACACTAATAGGAGCCTTGGGAGCTTGAGAACAAGCTCTAATGGAGCGTTGGTAGGCTTTCTAGAGCTTGGGAGTAGGTGGGAGTAGAGTAGGTAGGGATGAAGAGGAATGGGGATGTAGGGTGGTTTATATAGTGGAAGGAAGGAGAGAGTCCCGTGCACAGCCATTCAGTGACAGCTATAAATGTCACTAAAGGCCACTCGAGCTATCGTTGAAGATCCGCACTGATGAGAGCCTCATCATGAGCCATAACTAGCTCATTTTGACCCAATAAAGAAGATAAAAGCTCCTACATAACTTAGAAGAAGGCTTAACTGAAGGAACAAGTGCTCTGAGAAGAAAACATGAAATAAAGGTTAAAACTGCAATTTTACCATTGCAGTACATAAACGGGATTTCTCAGAGGCAAAACATAGGTCAAATGGTCTAAATAAGATAAAAAGTGGGTTGAGTCAATCAGAAATGGGGTTACGTGCAATCTAAGAATTAAATGACACTTGGTAACCCTAAAACAGACCCGCTTAAATTAACAAGGTTCAGGTCAGAATAAAAATCAAGTAAACCCTCTAAAATCATGGAAAAACATCCTCTAGGGTTTATAGCATTTAATTTGGCCTTTGAAACCCAGTTTGACCAAGATTAGGGTCCTAGTTCATCAATTGACCTAATTTGGGTTTTTACGCAAAATATCCAGTCAAACGTGGTCAAACCTAAAATCCAACTTCACCATTGGATTCCTTAGGTCCAAATTAGGTTTATGCCAAAATTTGGACCTAAGGGGAGGTCATCTTGACCTACTTTGCAATTTAGTACCCAAATCACAATTTGGTCCCTATCTTTTGAATATCTTTGCAGAGAGCCCCCTAAGTTCCTCGCCACCTTTGCAATCAGGTCCTGCCACCATTATTGGGGCAGAATCCTTCTCCGGCGAGGATTTGAGAGGGAATCCTCTCTGATTCCTCAGAGATCCCCTCCCAGAAATGGAAGGGAGATTCTCTGAGGAATTCCCTTCCATCTGAGGCCAATCTTGATCCCTGGTGTGAACCCCATCTCTCATGTGAACGCACGAGAGATTTGGGTATCTTAACCTCTTTCCATCTTCGACGACCGACCTTAGACGATGGCGTGCCCTCCACGCCCTGAACAACCTGCCCAGTGGCTATAAAAGAGACTACACCTCCGGCCGCTCATCTTTAGCTTGATTTGGCCGAGTTTCCACCTCCAATTCATCTCCTCCTGCCTGGCCAAAGTTCCCAGCAAGCTCCGGCGAGCTCCCTCTCCCATCCTCTTCGATCTGCCACAAAACCAGTGGTAGATTTAGCTTCTTGACTCTCCTCCACATCGCGCAGCACCCACGCACGCCGTCTCAGCCCCATCGTCGCCACCGTTCTCCCCCACTGGGCAGCATCTTCTCCGGCGACAGCAGGTACTGCTGTTCGCCTCTCCGTCCCCCTTCATCCCTGTAGTTAGGCCAAATACCGTCTCCACATTTCCCTCTCTCTTTTTCCCTTGCTATTTTATCTACTTACCCCTCGACAGTGCCTGAACACCTCCATCTTCCTCGCCTCCGACCGACCTCCGGCAAGCCGCCCACACCACTCCGCCCCTCCACATGGCTCGCCAACCATCTCGTGAGCTCCGCCTCACCACCAGGAATTCATTCCACCCTTCCACTGCCACTCCAGATCTCCCCAATAACCCCCCGAACAACCCCACACATCTGGCCACAGGTTGACCTAGGCAAGCACGCCTAGGTCAACCTGCGGCCTGCAGCACCGTCCACCGCCTTCGCCGTGCTACGGCGAAGGTCTCTAGCTGGTCTGATTGGGCCGAGAGGCTTGTTTTGTGTCTGACAGTGTCGACGCTCCTGCCGCCATGGACGACAGTTGAAGAAGCTCCGTAGCTGCTCCAGGCGCCAGGGTTCCCAGGCTGCAGGTGCTGCGTATTCGTGTGGGTGTCGCGAAGTGCCCTGGTCCAGCAAGGAGCGCTAGCAGAGCCAGCAGCTGTGGGGATGACACGCAAGTCTGCGGGCGCACGTGAAATCATGGCAGAGGCTTTAGTCCCACATCGTGGAGAGACGAGGCGCTGCTGCGCCATAAATTGAATTTGTGATATTACCTTAATGCCTCCGTAAGCATAGGGGTGAGGTCCCTCACCTGCCCTCACGCCCGCCTCGTCCGCGGTTTCATCTCGCGGATCTGGAGGGATCCGACCCGACATAAACCTCAGCACTCCTCGCGCATCACACCACCTGCAGGTGCGCCTGGTCGCGGGTACGATCCAACCCGATTATCCGTATGGCTCTGGGAGAGCGTCCCTGAGTGAATTGCTGAGAGAGAGAGATGCGCGGGTTGAGGGAAAGGGGTAGGTTTTGCTCCTGTGCAGGAAGATTGAGCGTGGAGAGACTTGGCCGCAAGGAGAAGAGAAGAAGCAGAAGAAGAGACTGAGCGAAGGAGACCAAGGAAGAGGAAGAAGCAAGGCAGAGAAGAAGAAGAGAAAAGAAGCCTTTGCAGGAGAAGAAAAAAGAGAAGGAAGGCAAGGCAGGAGAAGAAACAAAAGCAGGAAGAAGAAAGCCTTCGCAAGACAAGAAGCAAAGCAGAAAGAGAGAAGCGAAAGAAGAAATAAAGCAAAGACAGAAGCCGAAGAAGAAAAAGAGACTGCAGAAGAAGAGGAATAAGCAAAAGAAAAGGGAAAATACTTTTAAGACGTCTGATCACCAGATCAGACATCCAATTTCATATTTTTTGTCCTAATTACTTTTAATCGCATACATTCATATTTGAATTAACATTTTGAGTAAATTAGAGTGTTCAATTACATTTTGATTAGTAGTAAATTCCATTTGCTCCCCGTGTTCAACCTCGGATACTCCATTTTTCGAGTAATAAAATTCTTTATATTTGTTTAAACGTTTTGTCGGTTATACTACAATGTGATACGCTTTAAACCCGCACAAAAACGTGAGAACACGCACCTCTTCATTGCTTGGGCTGGCGCACACACTACGCAGGCCATTTAGTGACAGCTATAGTCATCACTAAAGGCTGCCCTTCTGTCGTTGTAAAGCTTGCGCCCAACGCTCATGCTCGCAACTGTTAAAGGCATGGCAATCTTCAACTGTTGGATCAGGCACGGGTAGCTGAGATTGCGAGAGGAGAGCACACACCTGCCAGCGTTTGAATTTTGAATCGCTGCACGTGCGCTGGCCCCCGTTGGATACAGCATCACACGATCGAAACATGCCTGCAGATCGCGCACGCGTTGATTTGAATCGTGCGCCTCACGCGATTGAGGAGATCGGATGGCTGGCGCTTCACGCGAGCGACTTAAATGCATGCCTCAGATGGCATGCGTGTGATCTGGCATGTGCCTTCATGTCGGCGGTTGCGTTGGATCACGCGTGGGGAACCTCGACTGCTTGATCACGATTGGGCGGCACTATTGAGTTTGACATTGTAGCGGGGCACGACGAATCACGGCTAAATCTCTCGCCTGCTCTTTGAGAGCGCTTCCCCTCACCGCTGCGCCATGCCTGCGGGTGTGATGCGAAGAAGAGTCGTGCCCGCGTGGTGAGGGCGGCCGCTCAACTGTTGGATTGAGATCCAACGGCAGGGATCTGATCTTGCGGCGGGCTTGGAGGCTCCTTGGCTCAGGTGGGACGGCCTGGATGGCGCCACATGGTGCCATCTGGGCCATCCATCTTCTTCTTCTTGCGAAGGGTGCTATAGAGCTCAAATCTAGGTGATTCTCACGTTGACGGACTGTGATCGTTGCTCTGAATCCATCCGTATGGTCGGATTCTTCATCCGAGGCCCGTAAAGATGTCGCATTGGCTCCTGGCCATGTAAAATGATGGAATTAATGTACATAATATACAACTATCCTAGATGCAATGCAATGGATGTTTATGCAATATTTATATCATGATATGCAATGCTATGCCTAGACTATTATAAATAAGCATTTTATGATGAATTTATATGTGCTTATCATACTCCCATGCTTACTTTTTGCTAGTCCCTAGCAAAAATGAACCTAAATGCTATGTATAAAAGTATAATCAGGATTCGAGTATTTAGGCAAAATTCATTGGTTGCTTTAGAAAATATCAACCCCAAGACCTAATTACAAAAATTCAATAGTGCTTGGGTGCTTGCCAGAATGCAGATAGTCCCCGACAACGGCGCCAAAATGATCGCATGGGTTTTGCATGTTTGAAATCAGGGTTACGAGTAACCCATCGTTGTAGTTGCAAAACTCATGGTCAAATAAAATTTATACCGAAACTTCAAGGGAGTCTTGGGTCGAACACAGGGAGGCGACGTTTACTTGAATTGAAAATCGCACTTCGATTTTTATTTGTTTATTTCGCTTTTATCTTTTCTATTTTTTTTGGTATTTTTAGCAAGCAAGAGATTTGGTTGATGAAAACTTTATCTACTTGCAAAAATAAAAGAGAGGGAGAAAGGGAGAGAAAGAGAGAGAAACAATCATCTATTCATGAAGAATTGTTTGTTACACTATGAAAGTGGAAAATCTACACTACGAAAGCATAAAAAGATAGAATGAGGTGAGAGAAATCTCCCTTGACGGTTGCTTGGAGGACGACTTACTTTGACGTTGCTTGGAGGAAGGTGGTGAGGAGCGGGTCAAAGGAGGACGGAGCCAGAGGATGAAGGATGGGACAGGACGGCGTCGCGACGAGGATCTTCTTCCCGAAGGGCGGTGAGGGGATGGCCACAGGATGCTCCACGAATGGGGATGAGGGGAGGGAAAACTATTTAGTTTTACTCTAGAGGAGTATCTGGGCTTGGGACAAGCTCTCTCTAGAGCCTTGGAGGTGGTGAGAGGAAGAAAGGAAGAGATGAAGAAATATGGGAGGGGTAGGGGTCCTTTCATAGTGGAGGAAAGAATCAAATTCATATACAGGACATTTAGTGATGGTCATAAACGTCGCTGAAGATCCACCGCAAACATTGCTGAAGATCCTGCTTACGTGCCCTTGCTGTCACACCACTAGTGCACGCTGTACACGCCCTTGTCACGCGCACACGTGCGATATGCGCCGCTGCCTCCACACGTGCGCTACGCTGTTGTGCATGCACGCACCCGCTTGCGCATGCATGCACCCGTGCTACTATGCGCGTGTGGTGGCGCGTGCGTGTGCATGGGCGACCTAGGTTGCACCACGTGGTGCAATCTTGGCCGTCCATCTTCTTTCCTTTGTAAGGGTTGCTACAGAGGTCGGATTGAGTCAATTTTTGCACTGTTGGGTTGCGATTGTCAACCTGAATCGATCCATGCGGTCAGATTTGTCATTTGATGCTCCAGATTGTGTCACCTACTCCCTCGGTCATTGATCTTCCTTAGATTGCATATGGTGTTGCGGGACTCCGATTGAGGTGATTTTGGAAGCGTTGGACTCCAATCGTCATCTTGATCAGATCCGTACGATCGGAATGTTAATCCGAGGCACCAAAATAAATATCCTTCTCTCTTGTCTACAAAAGGGACACAATTAACCTAGATTATATACAACTACTCTAAATGCAGAATAGTGCATGCTATGCAATATTTATAACATGAAATGCAAATCTAAGCCTAGGAACATGCATGAATAGACATTTTATCCTCAATAAATGTGTTTACATCAACTACCAAGCTAAGAGTGGCTTGGGTAAGGTGGGTCCGAAATTGTTTTGCCACTATGGTTGGTAACAGAATTCAGTCCTGCCTGGTTCTGGGTTGGGGTAGGCAAAAGAGGTGGTTGCTGCTGATAACCTGAGTATGATGTCGAAGCCTCCATCCCGACGAGTGATGGGGCAGAAGGGGCTTGTTAGATATAGTGAGCCTTGCCCTGAATCGGGTTCATAACACGCCTCTGGTTCGGTATGTTATTTAGATTGGGCAAAGGTTACGAAGGGAGTGCACTAGGTTGGCGGGGATTTGCCATCTAGGCAAGTTGATTGCAAACCTCTGTGATCTTGTCTTTGTGTTGTTTTTGCATAACCGCATTCGTCTTCTGAGTGTCAGTCGGTGTCTGAAGGATAAGAGTCTTTTGATCTTCTCGAGTTGACTCAGTTTGGTAAGTCGGGTTGGGCCAAGGCTGAGACGGCTGATATGGACGAGAAACTTGTGGTCGGGGTTGATATTGATGTCTTAGATTTTGATTGTTCCCTGACCACATGAAATTAGGATGATTACGCCATCCAGGGTTGTAGGTATTTGAGAAAGGATCATTTTGGATGGCATTGAGGTCCTAGTAGGTCTGAGGAACCTCGGAGAAATAAGAAGATGAGGGCTCAGAGTTCCCCCAACTAGAGTACGTGGATCCGGAGCTTCCTCAAAACCCTAAATCTGATGGGGGTTATGCACAGCATCCCTCCCAGAGGGTGGTTGTGTGAATGAGTTTTGCGTAGAGGTGGCTTGCTGTAAATGTCGAGTCAGCTCATCCACCTTCTTCTCAATGATCGAGACCTTGTCCAAGCAACTGGCGATTAACTCCAAGTCGACGGAAGAGGATAGGCCCTACGTCTCATGTGCTCCCTGCGGATTTGTCAATGCACGGGCATTCATCTGGTCGAACATGCCCATGGATTCATTATTGATGGAGTTCTTGATGTAAGCACGTTTATATCACATAAACCGTCTATTTTTATGTGTTCTTAGGCGTAGAGTTGCATCATGCATTATAAATATTGCATAACATGCATTATCTTGCATTTAGGTTAGATTGTATAAAATTTAGGTTAATTGTCTCCTTTTATGGTTAGGTAACAGGGCGACATTTTATCGGGGCCTTGGATGGAAGATCCAACCGTACGGATATGATCAGGGCGATAATTTGAGTTCAATGACTCCAAGATTGCCCCGATCGGACTTTCGTAGTATCAGATATTGTTTGAGGGAGGTCAAAGATCAAGGGTCGAGATGGTGTAAATTCATACATCAGATGAAAATCCGACCACACGGATGGGTTCGGATCGACGATTGCAGCCCAATGACGTGAAAATCAATCCAATCCGACATCTGTGGCACCATCTACAACTCACAGAAGATGGACATCCATAATGGCACCACGTGGTGCCATCACAATCGCCCAAACCGATCGTAGCACCTCTTCTCAACCATTGAAGGTGTGGGTGAGGCAAGATCTAGGCTGTTGGATCTTGATCCAACGGCCATGGGTGCATGCGCTTAAAACATAAGCGAGACAAAGCAGCAGCCATAGTGCGTTGGTCGCGGACATGCTCGCGAAGCCATAGGTCACGGGTTCGATCCTCGTTGCACCTCAAATCAAGGTGCGGGCTTGGAGCGGCTGATTTCAATTGTTGGATGCGACGCGTGTGGCTAGGATGATGGCTGCGTGGTCGCACGGATGGGTGTGGATCGTGAATGCGCCATTTAACGTGGGAGGTGCGAATGTGATGGCGTGCACACGCAATTTTAAGCCATCCGATCTCGCGATCAGATGATTGAGAATACCCGTACGTGCATGTGCGTAAGGCGAGTGGGAGAGGAGGAGATGGCGGGCGTGCTTGCACGTCGCCAATGTTTAGGCCTTTAGTGATGGATAAATCCATCACTAAAGGTCCTTAATTAATGTTTTATATATAAAAAGACCTAATTGCCCCCAACCTATACACCTATATATAGCCCTACGACCCCCATACTTTATTCATCCCTTCCTCTCTTCTCTCTCCCCCTCCAAAGCTCTAAGAGCTTGTCCCAAACCTGGCATGCTCCATTAGAGTTAAAATTAGAATTTTTCCACCTCCCTCTTTCATGGAGTATCCCACGGTTGTGCTCTCACTCCATTCGGGAAGTGGATCCCTCGATGACGATGTCCTGCCTTGCCCTCGATTCTTCTCGCTTCATTCTCCTTCTTCCCTCTTCGACCTCCGTCTTCTAGGCATCGCCTGTCTGGCTCGTCCTCCAAGCAATCGTCGAGGAGAATACTTCTCTCTCCATTCTCTTTACTGCTTTCTAGAGTAGATTTACTATTTTCTAACATAGATTTCCTACTTTCTAGTTGTAATGATTAGTGTAATGAATAGCATTTGATGATGAAATCAATGTTTATTCTACCTCTCTTTTATCTTTATTTGTAATATTCTCTCTCTCTTTTTTATTTATTATTTGTTAAATAGATTGCTAGTTTTCGACTAACTAATCTATTTCGTGACAAACAAAACAAACGTGTATTTTTAATCAAATGTCTGCCTCCCTGTGTTCGACCCAGAATTCTTAGAGTTTCGATATAAATTTAGCTGTTGACGGATTTCTTTGCAAATCATACTTCGTTGATAAGTTTTCAAAACTCAATCCTTGTTGCATACATTTTCCGCTTCAACATTTTGGCACTGTTGCCGGGGATGCGACGCTCTTTGATTTTTCGCATTTTCCTACCTTACTTATCTTTTACCTCACTTCTTTCTTATTGTGATTGCAGGCGCTCTTACGAGGCGAGCAAAAGTGGTAGATTGGAGTAAAGTGTTGTTGAAGGGTTTGTAAGCTTACCCCCACCTCCCACCCACTAGTTTTCATTCCACTACGTAATAACACAAACACAAATTAACCTAGGTGTTCTTATAAACTCTAAGGTTAGTTTTTGATTGTTTGTTTGTCACCTCCACTCACCTCATCCTTCACATATAAAAGAGAAATTTTAAAAAATTCTCACAAAGGTACACAACCTCTTTTAATTTTCAAACTCAACCGGTAAACTGATCTTTGAAATCGGTACACACACCGAAGCACATAATCGAGTAGAAATCAGATTAGGTAACCACTTGTGTGCCTAAGTGGTGCATCAGACCATATCCAAATGTTGAATCCTAAAGCTACTTAGCAAGATTTAAACCCTAAAATTCACCACATCCAAAAATAATCTTGCTTAAAAATCATTGGTTGTACACGCACACACATATCAATCAATTATTAAGGGCACAACCTAGATAAAGGGCCCATCACATTCCAAAGCTCATTCAAACGTAACCCTAATTAAAATAGAGTTGACATTGGCTCTAAGGATTGGACTCGCTCTTCAGAGCCTAGATCGAGATTATTTTTTATTAGTTTATTTCTATCGTTCAATCTGATGTCTAGCTAGGGGAGCAGAATCAAACGATCACGGCTAGGGGCTACACTAGGAACCGGAGGTGCAAGCCAAAGGAGGAACCTTCTCCCCAATCCCTCCCTCTAACTAGTTGGACTGACCGAAAAGAAGTAGATCAATTCAGACCTTTATCTCAAGATGGGTTCTAGGAGTCTATAGGTCTTTAGGCTAGCCTACATAAGGATAGGTTTGTTTCTTTGTATTGTAGGGCACCTTTCTTCCTCCTGTTTTGTCATGGATCCTTCCACATCCTATTCGCACTTCCACTCCTACCCTCTTACCACTACTTATTCCCAAAATGATAATTATTCCAACCAGACTTATTCTCATCCATCTTCTAGTTGGGATGATCCTGATTGGGGATATAGTTCCGGACCTCCATGTTTAGGGTCTAACCCTGGACACCATAATCTTAATTCTTATCCTTCTCCAAGCTACACAGATTATAGATCACTACCCTCATTTGGATAACCTTATATAATCTACAATCAAGAAGGATATGCTGATCCTTCCCCCCCCAGAATACACTGCCTTTAGGTCATCACCACCTTATGAACAACCTGAAATGACCTATTATCAGGGAGGGTATCAAGATCCTTAATTCGTTGACTCCCCTACACTGAACCCAAACCTGCCCAACCTTGAACCAAACCATTTGGTTCAGGTTAACTAGGTCCAAGAGAAGGTGTTCGCTAACTTGAGGAATACTATACAATCTTTAGAAGCTCAGCCAACACCTTGCACTGAAGAATTGGAGCTCCTGATTGAAATGATTGATGATCTGAATAAGTATTTGTTGGATTGGCTCCAAGATGTTAATGATAAGGGCCTGGGTGAGTTTTTGCTTGGGAAGTTATCAAAATTGAGGATGAATTTTGTGGTTGCTTTAGTTTAATCTTGGGATGATTCCCAGGATGAACCCTCTTCAAGAGAGCTAATGTCAGAACCCGCTCAGGCACCTATTGGGGGGACATGTGTTACAAGACTGGGATTGACTAGATTGGTATAGAGCAATCAACTAAGGATGAATTGATTACTTCACCTGAGATCCCTAAGCCGGGGTACGAGGAAATGTATGTCACCATGGATCAGAAAGTGATTGATGATTTTGAGACACACATTAATGCAAATTTAGATTTCTTTGATTCTGAAGGTGAAGAATCTTTATGTGAAGTCTCCCATGAGTTTACAGAACACGATTTTAGTGAGACGGCTAGGCCTGAGGAATTTGATCCTATTGGGGCTCGCATGGTAGATTCATATCCTGTTATGAAGGATTCAATTCATAGCCCCGATCCTCAATCATACCCCATAGAGTTTACTGAAAATTTTGATTTTGAAATCACTAAACCCAAGTCCATTATGATTTAGTCACATATTTTAGACTTGGAAAATTCAGACGGGGTGACTAATATACAGGTGGTCTCGGAATTTGAAAGTTTTAATGAGGAGGACAGGAGTTGGGAAATATTGATATGGGAAGTCAATTTCGGAGGAAGCAAAAGACCGAGTCTAAGGGTTCCAACTTGTCTAGAACTCCCAACCTTCTACCAGGACCCTGTTGAAATGTCGGAGTACTTCACTATCGAATTCGATTTTGAAAACCTATCGTTGTTGTTTGAATAGCAAAGAACTTAGGTTTAACAAATAAAATTTATACCGGAATAGAAATCCCAAGTCGAACTCAGGGAGGCTATGTCGATCCAAATTTGTAATTATATTTTTTTTCGTGTTTTTGTTAAGAAGCAGAGTAATTACAATGAAATGAAGCACTATAAACAATTAGAGAGAGAAAAGGAGAAAACATTCATCTGATATTTCAAAATGTTTATACAACTAAGTAAGCGAGAAATTACACTAGAAAGTAGGAAAACTATTACAACTAGAAAGCAGAAAAATTCTACTCTAGAAAGCAGGAAAAAGGAATGGGAGAGAGAAGTTATCCTCCTCGACGATCACTTGGAGGACGAGCCAGACGAGACAATGCCTGGAAGATGAAGAACGGAGCGAGAAGAAGGAGATCGAGGCAGGAAGAACAGGAATGAGGTAGCACGTCATCGTCGTCGCAGGATCCACTTCCAAAATGGGGGCAAGAAATTGACTTTATCTTTTGAGGAGCATCCTGGGTGTGGGACAAGCTTCTCTTGAGCTTTGAAGAGGGAAAGAAGAGAAGGAAGGGATGAGAAATTCATATGGAGAGGGTCTCCGTTTATAGTTGCAAGGAGTAAGGGCATTTTGGTCATTACATTTTGAAAATATTAATTCAGGATCTCTAGCGATGGATAAATCCGTCACTAAAGGTTAGAATGTGGCCTTCGTGGGCGGCACTCACCCACCCGCTCACCTCCCCACGCCTCAATGCGCCCACGTCCATCAGATCTTGATCGTCCGATCGTGAGATTGAACTGTTGAGAGCTCTTCTTGCTGCGCCTCAACTGCGTGCCTTGCGTGTGAGATCCCGCATCACGCAGGGGTGTCAGATGGCACGTGGATGCTATCAGCTGCGCGGCACCGTTGGATCTTCATCGTGCGGTCGATCGTGGCCGTGCGCCCGTTCCAATTTAGGTGTGCGGGGTCTCGATCCTGTGCCTCTTCACCTCGTTAAGGCGCTCGACCAACGCGCTACAAGCGCGTTTGTTTTGAGCGCACAACTCAAGTGCATGTGCCTCACAGCCGTTGGATCTTGATCCAACGGGCCAACAGTGCTTCAGCAGATGCGTGCGGCTAGTTGGGTGGCCGAGATGGCACCACGTGGCGCCATCTTGGCCATCCATCTTTTGAGTGATATAGATGGTGCCACGGGTATCAGATTGGATCAATTTTTATGCTGTTAGGCTGCGATCAACGATCCAAACCCATCCGTGCAGTCGGATTTGTCATCTGAAGTGCGGATTAACACCATCTTAGCCCTTGATCTTCTAGGGTTCCTCAGTCTCTATCTGATGCTACAGATATCCGATTAAGGTGATCTTGGAGTCGTTGAACTCCAATCGTCACCTTGATCAGATCTGTTTGGTTGGATCTTCGATCCGATGCCCTGATAAAAAAGTCATCCTGTTCCTGACCATAAAAGGAGACCATTAACCTCCATTTTATTCAGACTAATCTAAATGCAAGATGATGCATGTTATGCAATATTTATAGTATGTAATGCAATTCTATGCTTAAGAACATGCATAAATAGACATTTTATGTAATATAAACATGTTTACATCACACCCCCATGCCTATCTTTTGCTAGTCCCTAGCAAAAACTACATGCTATTTATAAAAGAATTAGGTTGGATTACTTAGACATAAGTTATTTTCAACATTAAGAATTTTTTTACTTAGGATCTGAACTTTCAGAGATACAACAACGCCTGGGTATCTGCCAAAATGTAGACCACCTCAAGCCCTCGCCTTATTCAAAGAAAAATTTCTTTTTCTCTTTTACTTCTTTTCTAATTTTTTTTGGATTTTTGAGTTTAGGGTCAAAGAGTGGCTTTCTATGGCCATTCAACCCACCCAAGATTTGATGAGAACCCTAAGTTTTACGCATCTTATTGTGAATGTGATAGACTCGTTGATCGGCAATTAGAACGGACTTCGGGTTTCTACGCCGTTAGGTGACCTTAAAAAGAGAGTTCTTCCTAAAGGTGTATCTTTACGACTGGTAGCTTTCTCCCTACTTTTATTTTTATGGGGTCAACACAAGGGTGATTCCATTGTATATCTCCCTGGTTTATTCTACTTCTCCACTTCTTCCTAAGTGTTTTGGGAATTTTCAGTGCATTTTATGAGCTGGGCTCTGGACAATCGATCGATGATCTATTACCAATGACAACTTGCCAGCCATACTCGTGCAGTGAAGTGTGGCTTATTTCTTTTGTTTTCTTTTTCTTTTCTCCTTTTCTTTTTCTTTTCTTTTTGACTTTCTTTTTCTTTTTCTTTTTTTTAAGTAGGTGTCTTCCCTGGTCTAAGATTTACCTAAAGGCAGGAAGAAGAGAATGATCCAATGACTAGGCTCTAGACAACCTAACTATGGGTAGTTACCCATGATAACTTGCCAGCCATATCTCCCTAGAAGGTTCATTAGCTACGCAATTTCCGTTAAAACTGTCGATCAACAAGTCAGTGAAAAGAAAGTGTGTAGATGCTTTAGACTTAAAGTTCCCTCAAATCAGAGGGTGGGTTGATAAGTCATGTACTTATCACCCAAACTTATTTAATCAAATTACAATAGAATTAAGATGGCAAGGACTTGAAAAACAAATCCACATTTTAGTGGATACGCAGGCCGATTAAGTTCGAAGACTTGAAGGGTCTTTGTGTTCAGATCCTAATGTAATATTTCCTAAGATTGAAAAGTCCTAATGTCTAAGTATTCCTTCCTAATTCAATATTTTTAAATGTATATAGAAGAAGAGAAATACAATTTAGAAGAAATTCATAGAGCTAACAAAATGATTCAAAAATGAATCCACACCCCCATGCTTAGCTGATGCAATGTCCACATTGAGAAAAAGAGACATGAAAGAAAGGGTAGAGTATGAAAGATATCACCTGAATATGAAGCTCGGGTCAGCTTTGTGTCATATGTGCAACTGCTGAGTTTAATGCCGTCAGTTAGGCGAACTCCAGCCAAAGAAGTCACAATATGGCTAGAGCAATCGTGTCTGAGATGGGTTCTGGAAGAGTACGGTCATTAACAGGCTTTAGACATTGACCGTTGACTTTAAATGTGTTACCCATCTTTGGGTTAGAGATCTGAACGGCTCCATTTGGAAAAATATGGTTGATAATGAACGGGTTGTTCCATTTTGATCTAAGTTTGCCGGGAAAGAGCTTAAGTCGAGAATCGAATAACTGGACCTTCTGGTTCAGCTCAAAGCTCTTGCGGGAAATCAATTGATCATGTATAGCTTTGATCTGAGCCTTGTTGATCTTGGCATTCTCATATGCATCATTTCTAAGCTCTTCCAACTCAGATAGTTGGAGTTTCCTGGTCTTCCCAGCTAAACTCAGATCTAAATTGCACTGCTTGATTGCCCAGAATGACCTATGTTCAATCTCTACAGGGTTAATCACCGAATCTCCACACCTTACCATCCCTAGACGAATGGATAGGCTGAGATCTCCAATCGGGAGATCAAGAATATTTTGTAGAAAATGGTTAGGCCTGATCGCAAGGACTGAACTCAAAAGCTCGAGGACGCTCTTTGGGCCTACCATATGGCGTATAAAACACCCATCAGCATGTTGGATCTTCATCGTGCGGCCGATCGCGGCCGCGCACCTGCTCCAATTGAGGCATGAGGGGGCTCGATCTCGCGCCTCTTCACCTCATTAAGGCGCTCGACCAACATGCTACGAGCGCGTTTGTGTCGAGCACACAACTCAAGTGTGCGCGCCTCGCAGCTGTTGGATCTTGATCCAGCGGCGGAGAAGCGCTGGCTAGAAGTGCTTCAAGGGATGCGTGTGAGCAGTTGGGTGGCCGAGATGGTGCCACGTGGCACCATCTCAGCCACCCAACCGGCCGCACGCATTCACTGAAGCACTTCTGGCCAGCGATTCTCTACCATTGGATCAAGATCCAACAGCTACTAGGCGCGCGCACTTGAGTTGTGCGCTCAACACAAATGTGCCCGTAGCATGTTGGTCGAGTGTGGCGCCATCTTGGCTATCCATCTTCTGAGTGATGTAGATGTTGCCACAGGTATTGGATTGGATCGATTTTCGTGCCTTTAGGCTGCGATCGTCGATCCGAACCCATCCGTGTGGTCGGATTTGTCATCTGAAGTGCGGATTAACACCATCTTAGCCCTTGATCTTCTAGGGTTCCTCGATCTCTATCTGATGCTATGGATATCCGATTAGGGCGATCTTGGAGTCGTTGATCTCCAATCGTCACCTTGATCAGATCCGTATGGTTGGATCTTCGATCTGAGGTCCGATAAAAAAGGTCACCCTATTCCTAACCATAAAAGGAGACAATTAACCTCCATTATATTTAGACTAATATAAATGCAAGATGATGCATGTTATGCAATATTTATAGTATGTAATGCAATTCTATGCTTAAGAACATACATAAATAGACATTTTATGTAATATAAACATGTTTACATTAGACCCTTATGACATATTTGACTCAGAGGATGTCCAACCCAAGCATAAATTCATTGATTATCCTTTTGAGCTTGATCTTTCTATAATTCGACTTTTTGATCTTGGGTTGCATCCTTAAAAATCACAGGCCTGACCCTACTTGCATACAGAGCTTAGGTTTTGGATAATTTTTATCCAAAGCCTTAGATATAATCGACCATGGGGTATGGGTCTGCATCACAATCTGGTCCACATCTGTGGACATCTGTTGGCAAGTCCTGAGGTGAATCTTTTTATTCTGATTCTGACCTGCACCTGTGAATTCTTTATTTCTTCTTCTTTGTATAGTGTGCCTAGCTGAAGGCACTAAATTCAGCAAGTATACAGTTTCTTTTCAACTCGGAGCATACCCTTTGTTCACGTAACTTTTGGAATTAGTAATGAGAACTTGGGCTTTAGAAAATTTTCAAACTTAGAGAATAAAACTGTATAATTTGAACACTTAGATCCTTCAGGTCTTCGAGCTTAATCAACCCAGGTGTCCACTAAAATGTGGACTTTTTTCTTGAGACCTTGCCATTCTAAATTTATAATTTAATTGGTTAAATAAGTTCGGGTGATAAGTAGAAATCCGATGTCCATTCTAATCGTCGATCAGTGAGTCTATCACATTTCACATAAAGATGCTTAGAACTTAGGGTTCTCTTCGAGTCTTGGGTAGGTTGAGTGGCTGTAGAAAGCTGCTTCAAAACCCTAAACTCAAAAATCCAAAAAAAATTAGAAAAGAAGTAAAAGATCCTTCTTTGAATAAGGCGAGGGCTTGAGGTGGTCTGCATTTTGGCAGACACCCAGGCGTTGTTGTGTCTCTGTAGTTCAGGTCAAAGTTGAAATTCATAAGCATTAAAAATAACTATTGCCAAAGAAATCCGACCTAATTCTCTTATAAATAGCATGTAATTTTTCTAGGGACTACAAAAAGATAGGCATGGGGGTGTGATGTAAACACATTTATATCACATAAACCATCTATTTTTGTGCGTTCTGAGGAGTAGAGTTGCATCATACATTGTAAATATTGCATAACATACATCATCTTGCATTTAGGTTAGATTGTATAAAATTTAGGTTATTGTCTCCTTTTATGGTCAGGTAACAGGATGACATTTTATCAGGGCCTTGGATGGTAGATCCAACCGTACGGATCTGATCAGAGCGATAATCGGAGTTCAACGACTCCAAGATTGCCCCGATTGGACTTCCGTAATATTAGATATTGTCCAAGGAAGGTCAAAGATCAAGGGCCAGGATGCTATAAATCCGTACATCAAATGACAAATCTGACTGCACGGATGGGTTTATATCGACGATTGCAGCCGAATGGCGTGAAAATCGGTCCAATTCGACATCCGTGGCACCATCAACAACTCAGAAGATGGACGGCCATGATGGCACCACATGGCGCCATCACAGCCACCCAAATCGGCCGCAGCAGCTCTTCTCAACCTCTGAAGGAACGGGCGAGGCAAGGTCTGGGCCGTTGGATCTTGATCCAACAACCATGGGTGTGTGCGCTTAAAGCATAAGCGAGATAAAGCGGCAGCTGTAGCGCATTGGTCGCAGACATGCTAGCAAAGCCACAGGTTGCGAGTTCGATTCCCGTTGCACCTCAAATCAAGGCGTGGGCATGGAGTGGCTGAGATGATTCAGCGCATGCTTTTGGGATGATGGCTACGTGGCCGCATGGATGGGCGTGGATCGTGAATGCGCCATCGAAAGCGCCATCTGACGTGGGAGGCACGAATGTGAAGGCGTGCGCATGCGATTTTAAGCCGTCCGATCTCGTGATCGGATAGCTGAGAATATGTGTACGTGCGCATGCGTTAGGCGCACGGGAGAGGAGGAGACGGTGGGTGCACTTGCACATTGCCCACATTCAGGTCTTTAGTGACAGATAAATCCATTACTAAAGGCCCTGAATTAATGTTTTTTATATAAAAAGACCTAATTGCCCCAACCTCTACACCTATATATAGCCCTACAACCCCCACACTTTCTTCTTCCCTTCCTCTCTTCTCTCACCCCCTCCAAAGCTCTAAGAGTTTATCTCAAATCTGGGATGCTCCATTAGAGTTAAAATTAGAATTTTTCCACCTTCTCCCTCCTTCGTGGAGCATCCCGCGGTTGTCCTCTCACTCCATTCGAGAAGTGGATCTTGCGACAACGATGTCCTGCCTTGCCCCTAGTTCTTCCCACTTTGTTCTCCTTCTTCCCTCTTCGAACTCCGTCTTCCAAGCGTCGCCCGTCTGGCTCATCCTCCAAGAAATCATCAAGGAGGATACTTCTCTCTCCATTCTCTTTATCGCTTTCTAGAGTAGATTTATTACTTTCTAGCGTAGATTTCCTACTTTCTACTTGTAATGATTAGTGTAATGAACAACATTTGATGATGAAATCCATGTTTATTCTACCTCTCTTTTATCTTTATTTGTAATATTCTCTCTCTCTTCTATTTATTATTTGTTAAATAGATAGTTAGTTTTCGACCAGCTAATCTATTTCGTGACAAACAAAACAAATGCATATTTTTAATCAAACGTCTACCTCCCTATGTTCCTTCTCAGCCTCTTCCAAACCCAAATAACGTGTCGAACCAGAGGCCCCTTCTACTCCATCGCCTGACAAGATGGAAGTTTCAACTTCATATTTCGGGTGTCAGCAGCAGACACCTATTTTGCCTAACCTAAACCAAAGTCAGGAAGGATTAAAATTTGTCACCACCCATAGTGGCAAAGCAACACAGGACCCACAATTTCCTAGCCACGACCAGCCTGGTACTGCAAATCCCAACCTTAGATTGGTAATCCAGGACACCCTATCCCAGATAAAGAACCTGAGCCAATCCTAGAGGAACCAACTGAGGTTCCATTTCCTGAGGCCTTGACCAAGGGAAAGAGGAAACCCAAGACCATGGCACTAGAGGAAGACTTGGTCAAGCTCTTTGAGCAGGTCCAAATAAATATCCCCTTGTTGGATGCGATTCGCCACGTACCAGCTTATGCGAGATTTCTAAAAGACGTATGTACACCTAAGTGCAAGCTGCGAACCAAGCGTGGGAATCTGATCGTACCATTGGAGCAAGCCAGCTCCATCATTTTGAGCAAACTCCCACCCAAGGCAAAAGACCCTGGTATCCCTCTGATCTCCTATACAATCGGTGATATACAATTTGACCGAGCTTAACTGGATCTAGGAGCTTCCATAAACTTGACACCCACATCCTTACTAGACCACCTTGAAGAATCTGAGCTCAAACCGATAGAGGTGACTTTGCAATTAGTAGATAGATCCATCAAGTCACCTAAAGGAATTCTCAAGGATGTCATAGTTCGGGTACGTGACTTCTATTTTCCTTTGGATTTCATTGTATTAGACATGGATGCTCTTGAGAATTTGAGAAACACATTGATCATATGAGGTAGACTATTCTTGGCTATAGCTAGGGCCAACATCAATTGTGAAGTGGGCCAGATTGTGTTAAAATTTGGGGACAAAACTTTGAAGGTTAATATCTTTAAGGCCTAGAAAGGAATAAACTGTGGGGCTATTGAGCAAATCTGCGATATCGAGTCTGTGGTTGAGGACCAGTTCTTGGAGGAAAACCCGATTATTCCTGACATTCAACCACAAGAAGATCATAACCCACAGTTATCAGAACCTAGACTTGACTTAGATACACCTACAACTCCTGCCTTTGCTCCTGAACCCCACCCTGAACTACCTGTTACTACTGATAACCCTGTTATGGAGTTGAAACCCCTCCCTAATCATTTCAAATACATCTTTTTGGGTTCAAATCACATGTTTCCTGTGATCATCAATTCCCAACTTACCTTGGATCAGGAAACGAGACTGATTTCCATCCTCTAGCAGCATCGGAGAACCATTGGATGGACTCTTGATGACTTGACTGGCATCAGCCCTTCATACTGCACACACCGCATCTACACTGAAGAGGGCTTACGACCATCCCGTGAAATGCAGAGATGTTTGAATTCGAACCTGCAGGATGTCATGAAGAAAGAGATCATTAAATGGTTAGATGCTAGAATCATTTACCCAATCTCTGACAGTCGTTAGATGAGTCCAATCTAGGTTGTTACTAAAAAGGTAGGACTCACCGTGATCACAACTGAAATCAGAGAAATCATTCCGACCTGCATTGTGAACTCGTGGAGAGTTTGCATTGATTACTGAAGATCGAATGCCTCCACAAAGAAGGACCATTTCGTACTACCTTTTATTGACCAGATTCTCGAGAAATTGGCGAGAAATCAATTTTTCTGCTTTTTGGATGGGTACTCCAGATATAATCAAGTGGAAATTCATCCGAAGGACTAGGAGAAGACCACCTCCACAAGCTCCTATGGGACATACGTGCTCTGCAGGATGCCTTTCAGGCTATGCAATGAACTCGCCATTTTTCAACGGTGCATGCTAACTATATTTTCTGATATGGTAGGTGAGTACCTTGAAGTCTTTGTATTTGGGGAATCTTTTGATGATTCCTCCTTCATTTGGTCCAAATCCTCAGGTGATGCATTGATGTGAATTTGGTTCTTTCCTAGGAAAAGAGACATTTCATGGTTCTTGAGGGTATTGTCCTGGGACACCTCATTTCTGAAAAAGGCTTCCAGGTTGACCAGGCTAAGGTAAATTTGATTTCCAAACTACCTGTGCCTAGCTCAATCAAGGACATCAGATCTTTTCTGGGGCACGTCGATTTTTACCATTGATTCATTCCTGATTTCTTCAAAATTGTTCACCCCTTGACTAATCTTCTATCGAAAGATGTCCCCTTTGAGATAACCAATGAGTTCACTCGTGCATTTGAAAGCCTACGTGATCGAGTCACCCAAGCACCTATCCTACAATCCCCTGATTGGTCTTAACCCTTTAAGATCATGTTCGATGCATCTGACTATGCAATATGTGCTGTGCTTGGGTAGAAAATTGTTGAGAAACCTGTGGTCATCTACTAGCTAGAAAGACACTCGACGAGGCTCAGTGTAACTATACAGTTACTGAGAAAGAGTTGCTAGCTGTAGTATTTGGCCTGGAAAAATTTTGATCACATCTTTTGGGTTCCTGTGTTATCATCTACTCGGATCACATTGCAGTGAGACACTTACTCGCGAAGAAGGATGCGAAACCTTGACTAAGCCGCTAGATCTTGCTGTTGCAAGAATTTGACCTCAAGATTCATGATAAGGCAGGAAAACAGAATGTGGTAGCTGATAACTTGTTCTTGCTTCCTTCTTCTGTTATCGACCCCTCCGGACCAATCACGAAACATTTTCCAGATGAGCACCTCCTGACTATTAGTGTGAGACTTCCCTGGTACGCAAATATGGTGAATTACTTGGTATCTCATCAGATCCCGTCTGATTGGCTGAAGGCCAAGAAAGACAAATTGCTTTTCGATGCCAAGTACTACATCTGGGAAGACCCACACCTCTTCCGCATTGGTGCTAATCAGATCATCAAACGATGCATCCTGGATGAGGAAATACAGGGAATCTTATTCTTCTGCCATGACCAGGCTTACAGTAGACATTTCTCCGGACATAAAATAGCAGCTAAAGTCCTCCAATGTGGCTTTTATTGGCCCACGATCTTCAAAGTCGAACATGATTATTGTGAGGTATGTACTCACTGGCAGACTTTGGGCAACATGATCCACCGCGATATGATGCCTTTGCAGCCAATTCAAGTGTGCGAAATCTTTGATATATGGGGGATTGATTTTAGATGGCTTCGAATACATTCTCCTCACTGTGGACTACGTGTCTAAATGGATCGAAGCATCCTGACTTGAACCAACGATCATAAGGTGGTAATCAAGTTCATTCATCAACACATCTTCTCACGGTTCGGTGTCCCGTGCGCAATTACCTTGATGGAGGGACCCATTTCATGAATGCACAGTTTAGATCCCTCATGACAAAGTATGGGGTGTCGCACCAAATCTCGACTCCTTAACACCACCAAACCAATGGATTGGCTGAACTATCAAATAGGGATATTAAGAAAATCCTTCAGGTCATTTTCGACCTGATAGGAAGGATTGGTCTACCTGCCTTTCGGAAGCTTTGTGGGCCTATAGGATCGCCCATAAAACCCAATTAGGTTTGTCTTCGTTCAGACTCATGTATGGGAAGGCATGTCACCTACTTGTCGAAATGGAGCACAAAGCCTATTGGGTAGTACGGAAGTAAAACCTAGATCTTTTAAAGGCTGGAACCTACTGACAATTACAAATGAATGAGATAGAGGAACTACGCAATGACACATATGAGAACTCACGAATTTACAAAGAATGGGTTAAATCCTTTCATGACAAACACATATCAAGAAAAACTTTCCATACTAGTCAGAAGGTCCTACTCTTTGATGCCAAACTCAAACTATTCCTAGACAAACTCAGATCAAAATGGATTGGACCATTCCTTGTTCGACATGTTTTTGGAAATGGAGCCATCGAAATCAATGAACTCAGCCTTGATTCTGAACTATTTATTGTGAACGGTCGGAGACTCAATGTTTACATGATAAATCAGTATTTTACAAGTCATTGCATTGTAGTATAGCCAATAAATCACGAAAATAGATATCATTTATAGCTTGAAAGAAATCCGAGGTCAAACATGGGGAGCAAGTATTGCAATAAATCTCAAGATTACAATTTGAATCAAAAGATTTGAATAATTTCGACTGAAACTTAATTCAGAATGATGTATCAAGGATTCAAGTACCAATGTGCAAAAAAATAAGGTAAATTGGTGATTTGAATCACCAATTACCCTTATACAATAATAGCAAATATTCAAATAATGTTAACTATTGAAACCAAGTGCACAGTGCACTCCCTGCCAAGTAAATCAGACGACAGAGTCTTTAACCAGACGGCTTAAGTGTCCACTGCTACAATGCCAAGAGGTCACTGTTCTTCTTCTTCCTCTTCTCTTTGCTCTACCTTCTTCTCTTCTCCTCGTGACTAAGTGTCGCACAAGTGCCAGTGAGAGAAAAACCCCCCTTGACCCCACGCTCTCTCTCTTTCTCTTCCCCTTCTCTTTCTCAATGTCAGGTCAGATGCTCGGGTAATCAGGTTTCAGGGATCCGCATACCTGGGACCAAGGTTGCCGGTGTGGGTAGTAGCCGAGGTGTGGGAGTGAGTTAGGTAGGTCGGGCAGTGTGGGTAAGGAGGACCTCACCCTCATGTTAGAAGGCAATAAAGCACAGAGAGAAAAATAACTTACGGCACTCCAAGTGCTCATGTGTTTCAGAGGTGGGACTAAATCCCATGCTCTCCTTCACGTGGCTGGTAGCAGGAGTGGCCTTGCAATTGAAGATGAAGGAGCACATATTGCTTCAATTAGAGACCTGGGTCACTTCCTTGACAGTATCCACATCTCCTAGAGGGTGCACCTGGGGCCTTCGACTGGGAAGGATGCTTCAAAGCTTGTTTGAAGCTCTACGGTAATGGCGACACTGATTGGCAACCTGAAATGCAAAGTATGGGCTTGCGGCCTTGTTAGAGAAGCTCAATAGGATCGCAATGATGCAGCAAAGGTGTTGGTGGTGGTGGCATGCTGCGAGAGGGGTCGGAGATGGCTAACGAAGGCAGATTAGGTTGAAGAACATAAGGTTGTTCTGTGGGTAGTTAGGAGGGGCAATCGACCTAACTAAGTTAGGGCCTTTACTCCTGGAATCGAGGCAGAGGTGTATGGATGAGCGACGACTGATTTGGTGGAGCATAGTGGCCGTGCAAACTCGTCGGAGGTACACCGACGAGGTGGAAGTTGGAGAGCGTGCGAGTGAAACAATGGTCGAAACAGAGTGTGGTTGGTGTGTGAATGAAGTAGATGAGTTAGGGAACTTATCTAGGTGGTTGGGAGATGATGGGGAGTAGAGGCGATGTCGGTTGCGGTGTGGTCGACATCGGGGAAGAAAGTGCTCCGGTGAGTAGGAAACGGTGAGGAAGACGAAGGAAGAGGCTCGACGGGTATAGCACGATGTGGAGGAGAATGAGGAAGATGAATCAGCCGTCGGTATTACGAGCAGACGAAGGATGGAGTCGGAGGAGATCATTGGATGTCGAGGAGCTATTTAGCCGAAGAGGAGGGAGGAATCAAGGGTAATTCCGGTCGAATTCGAGTGTGGAAGGATCGGGTAGGCCCTGGGAGTCTTTATAAAGGTAGAAGGGGGTCGGTTAAAGCTTGGTAGCCAAGCTTTCAACCTTGGAAGGTCATCGGAGTTGGAAACCTAAATTTCTTATGCATTCACATGAGAAATTGGGAAGGATTTGAAGCACAAGAAAAAGTCTGGTTGAAAGAGAATTTCAAGAGGATTCTTCGGTTCAATTTTAAGTAAGTTTCATCAATCAATCAAGGAGGAATCCTTGGTTGATTATCGTCGGAGTTATAGGATTAGGAGTTTTATGTGGCAGGGACCTATTTGAAGAAGAAGATGATAAAGTTGGGGAGTTTTGTGTAAGGAATTTGAAAGCTGAGGGGCCATTTGAGATAAATAAAATTAGACTTGGACCAAAATGCAAACTAGGTCTAAATAATCTCAGATTGATCCCATGTTTTGATACAAACCTAATTTAGACCTAAGGAATCCAATGGTGAAGTTAGATTTTGGTTTCAACCTAGAATTATTGGATAATTTATGCAAAAACCAAAATTAGGGTAACAATCTGTCTATTGCTCTATTTTGGTCAAGATAGGTTCTGATGGTCAATTTGAAGGTGCCAAATCCCAGAGAATATTTTTATATGAATTTTAGATGGTTTGGGTGAATTTTATTCTAACTAGAACCTCAGTAGATTAAGCGGGTCTAGTTTTAGGGTTTCAAATGTCATTTAATTCTCGAAATGCCTGAAAACCCTTTTCTGTCTTGCGTGGATGCCCTTATTAACCATTAATGATTATATGACCCTTAATGAACCCTTGAAATATCCCATTGTTATTATGTATTTTTGAATTATTGGTAAAATTGTGGAAATAACCCAGTCTCCTTTTCTTCTCAAAATAATTCAACCTGCCCAATAGACCTTCTGATTGATATGTAGGAGCTTCTATTGACTTTATCAAATCAAATTGAGCTAGTTATGGCTCATGATGGTGTTCCCATCACTCAAACCATTTGTTGAACTCACTGACATGAACTTGGCTGCATTATCTTTTGATCTCCATTCTCCCTAAGCTCATTACGCCCAGCTGATGGCATTAAACTTAGCACTTAACGGGAGCCAACCCATCATCTTTTGAAGAAACCCAAAACCCTTTTGACATATCTCTTTGCTGAAATCGTATTGTACTTTAGGGTTCGTCCATTAGAACAACCGATCCCACCTTTGGTATTCGTACTAGAGCTTGAAATCATCTGCAATAGTCATCCCTACCCATCCACCCACCCTTTGACCCTGTTCTAATGTACAATCTAAGCTGAACTCGAACCCACCTAATTTATAATGAGGACATTGCAAATTGTAGGCATGGGGTGGTATTAAAGTGAAAAATGCTGTGAAAATCAAATCACAAATGGGTTTCCTAAAAAATACACATAAAAAAAGGAGAAAAGAGGAGGAATTTTTAAGATACCACATCATTCTTAAGGAGATGATTTGAGCTAAATGAAAGAAAATGTGGAAACAAAAAGAAAAGATAGAAAGGGGCAAAAAGATAAAGAAAAAAATTGAGTCCCTTAAAAATAATATGGAACTTACCTAACTTCTAGGTTGGATCGAATGATGAATTAAGACTTGGAAGGCTAAAACTTAAGGGATTAGTAGCGAATACCGACCTTAGGCCTCTTGGATCTATTTTGAGATTTAAACACTTACGTACTTGTCAAGATCTGGATTAATCCTCAAGAGGTTGTGGAAAATACAAAGCTTGTGTGTTAGGTCTAAGGCTCAGGGACTATTCGACTCCGTTAACTGACCTCTAGTTTGCAGGACTCAGTAACTTAAGCACCCTAAATCACACACAGTTTGGTTCAGTGCACTTAAATATGAAATCATGACAGAAAGCATTTTATGCTATTCTGAAAATGGTCCTAAGATCTAGATTAGGAGCGGCTCGGAAACATAAGTTGATTTAGACGAGTTTCTGGCGAGAAGAGGTAGGAAATTCCCCTCGAAGGTGCACAAAAAACATATCATATCCTCGGTGCTTGTCTAATAGGATATCTAAATATCCTACCAGGGGCATGTAAGCACCTTGTGCTGGTTCAGATGCCTTGGGCGGCATTATCATGAAATGTTGATTGCCAGGATCTGGATTTAGCTACAGAACGCCATGGGTGGCACTATCTTGAACTGTCGAAAGCCAGGGTTTTCGGGGTTGCCATGGGTAGTGTTATCTCGAAGCATCAATTGCTAGGGACCCTACGAGGATTGATGGTGGGAGTAAGGAATCTGTTACAGAACGTGTTTAGGACCAATCCAAGGTTGGATCTAAGGAAAAATATAATGAAAAGAAAAAGAGAGAGAAAGCTCTCCACAAATGAAAATCTTCTCCCACTCCTCTCTCTTACAAAAAAAAATGCACTGGCAAACAGTGTTGGTGCTAGAGCACCACGACCATTTGTTTTGATGATAAAAAAACACGTGTTATTTAACATTTGCAATTTGAGTCCTAGATTTCAGGTCAATTGCAAATGTGGACGTGTTTAGACGGAGTTCGAGCTCGCATCCAGGACAGATTGGAGGAGCTTGACGGAAAATAGAGGAGGTACGCGTGTAGCGAAAGATTGAAGATGGAAGGAAATGAAGAATAGGATAGATTTCCTTATTTTGTACTTGTTGTATTTTTCGTTTCTTTTGTTGCTCTTTATTTCCTTAGATATTTCATGTTAAAGAGCCTCAAAGAACCCTAACAGTAGTCCTAGGAACACCGGCACAATCCTAGGATACTTAGGTTTTCTGTAGAATACTTAGAAAACCAATATAGGGTTCAAACAGACTTTCCAGACGTCTAATTCCCAAATCAGACGTCTGATAATGTATTTTAAGACGTCTGACTGTTGTTTCAGACGTCTGATAACTGTTAGGCTGGACATAGTTAGTTCTGTCTGATGAAATCAGACGTCCAGAACTTAGACCAGACGTCTTAGGAGACGTCTGATGACTTTGCCAGACGTCCAACTAGTGGACCGTTGGCTGGCTTAGCAGACACTCAAGAATATTACCGTTAGAGCCTTATCAGACGTCCTTAGGCCTTTCCAGACGTCTGATAAATGACCGTTTTGCCTCGGCTGACCCAAAATCTCTTCTCAGAGATTTTCTAGCCGTTGGAACGTTTGGAAATCAATTCCCACAGTAAAAGTAGGTTTCCAGACGTCCAGATATAGTGCCAGACGTCCTGTATGTCGTCTGATGGACTTGCGTAAAAACCCTGTTTAGATCTGATTCAAGTCAGGGAGAAACCCGCATAGAATCAGACGTCTGACCTTTGAATCAGACGTCTTAAAGTGGCCTTCCAGACGTCTGATGCCAGAGTTAGACGTCTGATAACCCTGTCAAATGTAATCATTGTCCTGATTTCGGCCTGATTCTCTTGGACTTTGTTCCCAACGGCTATGGAAGCTTTTCCAAGCCTTCCAAAGCCTTCCTAAGGCCTCTATAAATAGAGGGGAGCCTTCGCAACACAAAAACACAAGAAAAGCACTTACACACACAAGATATACACCTAGAGAGACCAAGATACACTAAGATCAAGTATTTTCCACTCTCTTGTGTCCAAGAAGCTCTTGCTCTCTAAGCTCAAGCTCCATCATCTTGAGAGCATCATTCCCTTCGCGCACCCGCTCTCCCGCCGTTGTCTACGAGAGTGACATTGCGCCGTTGCGTGGCTCACACACCCACGTCATCGTCGACGCACTCCTTGGAAAGGGGAGTTTCCTAAATAATATAGAAGCTTAGGTTTATTACTTTGTTGGCTCTATAGGTTTGTTGTTTATTTTACCTTTGTCTTTTGGTTGGGTATTCGCTTTGCGAATTCCCGTCTCCTTCGTGGGACAAAATCCTTCTTGTGGAGAGAAGGGGTTGAGGAACGCTACCCTCGTACTTGTAGCGTGGTTGTACTGAGGTTGAATCACCCTCGTTTTAAAGTGATTCGGTTAGTGGATTTGATCAACTAGGTTGATCGGAAAATCCTAACTCGAGAGGGTTAGGTGGTGGTTTTCACCCGGTTTGGGTTTCCACCTAAAAATTACTTGTGTACATTTTGTGATTGCTTATTTTGTGAGATTGCTTTATATATTTTATTTCCGCAATTATTACGTCACCCCTCCTCGTAGGGTAGAACCTTCAATTAGTATCAGAGTAGGTCTTGCGAGATCGGAGTAACACCCGGCAAGAGATCAAATGGAGGGAAGCACATCAGCGATCAAAATTTTCGAGGGGCAGTCCACAACCCGTCCGCCCTACTTTGACAGGAACAACTACAGCTACTGGAAGCTGAGGATGAAGACGTGGCTCCAAGCCACTGAATTCGAGGTATGGGGATGTTGCGAAACCCCATACGAGATCCCGAAGGGACCCCAAGGAGGCTACTCGCAGGTGCAGATTCTAGAGCTCTCACTCAACGCAAAGGCAATGAATGCCTTGTACTGTGCATTGAGTCCGAAGGAATTCGAACGAATCCAAGAGTGCACCACCGCCCACGAGATATGGAGGAGGTTGGAAGGCACTCATGAGGATTCCAGCTCGGAGGAAGAAGAAGAAGAAAAAGAAGAAGAAACCACTTGCTTTGGTTTCATGGCCAGAGGAACCAATAGCGACAGCGAAAGCGGAAGTGACTCCGACGACGAGGTAAATTTCGATTTACAAGAAGCTTTTAATGAACTATTTGAGCTTAGTAAATCTCTAAAAATAGAAAACAAAAGCATGAAAAAGAATCTTAGCTTTCTTAAATCTGAAAATGATAGGTTAGAAATAAAACTTAAGGATCTAGAAGCTAATCCTAGAATTGATAACCTATTATTAGAAAATCAAGACCTCATCAATGAAAATAATAAATTGATTGAGGAAAATGATAGTCTAAAAATAGAAATTTCTGATTTAAAGACTAAGATGAATACTATAGAAAAAGAAATTGCATGTCTTAGGGAAAGCTCTAACAAACTAATCAACAAAGTAGATGATTTATATAGCCCTAAGATTGAGAAAGGATCTCCATCAAGGAGACCCGCTAACAGATCCGGATCCAAGCTCACTTGGATACCGAAGAAAAAATTAGAATCTTGTTTTGTAGGGTTCAGGGATAATTACAACATAAAGGACTGGACCTACAAGCTCAAGTCTGGTCAACTCGAGTTGGGAGAACCAAGGAGTAGACCAAGGAGGAGAACAAGAAGACCGACGAGACGGCGAACAAACGACGGACCCGCCGCACGTCGACCACCAGATTGGAGACCGGCGCCAATGCCCGGGCCTCCAAGCTACGGATGGGAGCCCCATCCGATGTGGCATCCACCACCACCATTCGGGCCATTTTATTGGCCATGGTAGGTGAGGTAAAAATTCTTTACCCTATCTTTGTTTATCAGTAGCATTTAGATAGGGGGAGTTAAAATTTATGAGCTAATTGTCAATTTTTAAGGGGGAGATATAAGGTAGCTAAATTTCCTTTAGTAAGGGGGAGAAAAATAATAGCTATCTCATTGTTACAAAAAGGGGGAGGACATTACCTTTGTCAAAATAAATTCATAGAAGAGCATGTTTTAAGGGGGAGTTATAGGAAATGTAAAACCAATCAAACCTTTTTGATAATGTCAAAAAGGGGGAGGATTTTCATGCATTATTATTTACGATTTTGTCATCATCAAAAAGGGGGAGATTGTTGGTGCTAGAGCACCACGATCATTTGTTTTGATGATAACAAAACACGTGTTATTTAACATTTGCAATTTGAGTGCTAGATTTCAGGTCAATTGCAAATGTGGACGTGTTTAGACGGAGTTCGAGCTCGCATCCAGGACGGATTGGAGGAGCTTGACGGAAAACAGAGGAGGTACGCGTGGAGCGAAAGATTGAAGATAGAAGGAAATGAAGAATAGGATAGATTTCCTTATTTTGTACTTGTTGTATTTTTCGTTTCTTTTGTTGCTCTTTATTTCCTTAGATATTTCATGTTAAAGAGCCTCAAAGAACCCTAACAGTAGTCCTAGGAACACCGGCACAACCCTAGGATACTTAGGTTTTCTGTAGAATACTTAGAAAACCAATATAGGGTTCAAACAGACTTTCTAGACGTCTAATTCCCAAATCAGACGTCTGATAATGTATTTTAAGACGTCTGACTGTTGTTTCAGACGTCTGATAACTGTTAGGCTGGACATAGTTAGTTCTGTCTGATGAAATCAGACGTCCAGAACTTAGACCAGACGTCTTAGGAGACGTCTGATGACTTTGCCAGACGTCCAACTAGTGGACCGTTGGCTGGCTTAGCAGACACTCAAGAATATTACCGTTAGAGCCTTATCAGACGTCCTTAGGCCTTTCCAGACGTCTGATAAATGACCGTTTTGCCTCGGCTGACCCAAAATCTCTTCTCAGAGATTTTCTAGCCGTTGCAACGTTTGGAAATCAATTCCCACAGTAAAAGTAGGTTTCCAGACGTCCAGATATAGTGCCAGACGTCCTGTATGTCGTCTGATGGACTTGCGTAAAAACCCTGTTTAGATCTGATTCAAGTCAGGGAGAAACCCGCATAGAATCAGACGTCTGACCTTTGAATCAGACATCTTAAAGTGGCCTTCCAGACGTCTGATGCCAGAGTTAGACGTCTGATAACCCTGTCAAATGTAATCATTGTCCTGATTTCGGCCTGATTCTCTTGGACTTTGTTCCCAACGGCTATGGAAGCTTTTCCAAGCCTTCCAAAGCCTTCCTAAGGCCTCTATAAATAGAGGGGAGCCTTTGCAACACAAAAACACAAGAAAAGCACTTACACACATAAGATATACACCTAGAGAGACCAAGATACACTAAGATCAAGTATTTTCCACTCTCTTGTGTCCAAGAAGCTCTTGCTCTCTAAGCTCAAGCTCCATCATCTTGAGAGCATCATTCCCTTCGCGCACCCGCTCTCCCGCCGTTGTCTACGAGAGCGACATTGCGCCGTTGCGTGGCTCACGCACCCGCGTCATCATCGACGCACTCCTTGCAAAAGGGAGTTTCCTAAATCCTATAGAAGCTTAGGTTAATTACTTTGTTGGCTCTATAGGTTTGTTGTTTTATTTTAACTTTGTTATTTTGTTGGGTATTCGCTTTGCGAATTCCCGTCTCCTTCATGGGACAAAATCCTTCTCGTGGAGAGAAGGGGTTGAGGAACGCTACCCTCGTACTTGTAGCATGGTTGTACTGAGGTTGAATCACCCTCGTTTTAAAGTGATTCGGTTAGTGGATTTGATCAACTAGGTTGATCGGAAAATCCTAACTCGAGAGGGTTAGGTGGTGGTTTTCACCCGGTTTGGGTTTCCACCTAAAAATTACTTGTGTACATTTTGTGATTGCTTATTTTGTGAGATTGCTTTATATATTTTATTTCCGCAATTATTACGTCACCCCTCCTCGTAGGGTAGAACCTTCAAACAGGACCTGGGTTAACCATGTTACAAGCACAGGTGCTTTAACTGCTAGGTCCAACGAACCTTAGTATAGTTCCTACAGGCCTTAGAAACCTTCGCGACAGACTGAGGCAAAAGCTAGTCAGGTTTGGATCTGGGTTGGTACTTGAGTACCTCTAGGCCTATTGTTGGTATTAAGATCTAATTCCTAGAGATGCGGCTTAGTAGGGCATCCTGATGATTACATCCGACCTAGATAACTAGTTTGATCCATAGAATTTTGCTAAGGGACTAGCAAAATCTAGGCATAGGGGTATGATGGGAACACCATCATGAGCCAAAACTAGCTCAATTTGGTCTGATAAGGTTGATAAAAGCTCCTACATATCCATCAAAAGGTCTTAAGGGCACATTATCCTGTTTTGAAAGGAAGAGAAAAATATAAGGTTATTTATGCAAAAGTAACAGCATTCCACAAATACAAAATAACCATGAGATATTTCAGGGTATTATTAAAGGTCAAATCATCATTAACGTCTAATAAGTGGGTTCATGCAGAACGAAGCAGGTTTTCATGCATTTCAAGAATTAATGAACATCTAAAACTCTAAAAATAGACCCACTTAATTAACTGAGCTTCTAGTTAGGACAAAATTCATCTAAACCTTATAAAAGTCATAAAAACACATTCTCTAAGGTTTAGTATCCTTGATTTAACCATCTAAACCCAATTTTACCTAAATAGAGTCTCAGACAGACAATTACCCTAATTTGGGTTATTTCATAAATTGCCTAGACATACTTGGTCAAAACCAAAATCTAACTTCACCATCAGATTCCTTGGGTCCAAATAAGGCTTCTAGCAAAATATGGATCCAATCTGAGATCATCTTGACCTAGTTTGCATTTTGGTCAAGTATGACTCTTGTTCAATCAAATTGCCCCTCAGCTTTTGAAATCATTGTAAAATGCCCCCAAACTTCTTCATCTTCTTTGCAAATTAGTCCTTTTTGCCATTGGGGGTCAACCGACCTCGAGGTAGGCTTTGACCGACCTAAATCCTACTCAAATGGCAATCAACTCCCACAAAATTTGGTGGGATTGATGTTCACACCTAGGGAAACCTATTCGGATCGATTCTAACTCCTAAATCCCTTTGATTCGTGTGTGCGAACCCAGGAAATCAGTGGGGTTGTTGTTGAATCCCAAGCAAGCTAATGAAGCTTGTTTCCTATTCTAGAGCTTTGCTAAGCCCTATAAAGGACCTCCCTCACCTACCTCACTTCCTTAGCGAGTTTTTAGGCCATAAAAGTCTTCCTTTCCTCCACCTCCAGCCTGCTCCTACTCATCTCCGATGACCACCTTCCTCTGTTCACTTTGCTGACTGCCACGTACAATAGGTAGCCGGTTGTTCTTCCCCATATCAAACCACACCTCACAATACCAGCGAGGATCTCTCCAACCTCTTCATAACCGTTCCCTCTCCCAGAGCTTTCATCTCCTTCGGCGCTGGCAACACCAGACCCGGTGCCTCCTCCATCCTCCTTCGTTTGCTAGCTACCTCCGTCGACCGCTCATCATTTACTCATCTCTGCATCATCTTTAGATTGCCATTTCGACCTCCATTGCAACCAATTCGTCATCATCTTCCACCTCGCTGACATAACTCCGGCGAGCTCACATGCCTGCTCTACTCCACCAAACCACCTCCCGCTTGTCCTAATTGCATCGTCGAACCCTCACGAGTAAAACCCCTCAAGAAATTGAGGGGATTGCTCGCCCTATCCCTCCACCGAACACAACCACCTTCCCCTTCACATTTCGCATCCACCAGCCATCTCCGACCACTTCCACGGGACGCCACCGCCACCACCACCTTTGTCGCATTCATGTGCTTCTCCTGAACATTTCTAACTTGGCCCTTAGGTCGTACTTTCTATTTCAGGTGTCATCCTTCGGTCTCCATTGACAGAGTTGCTTTGAGCAAGCTTGAAGCTGCATTCTTGCTCCAGCAGGCCTAGGTGCTTCCTCTAGGTAGTGCAGAACCCATCCAGGTCCTTTGCCAAGCCCTCAATTTTTGTGCTACAGACCCGTATTTGATCGCAATAAGGAGTTTCTTCAGCAGCTGCTCACATGTGGAGAATAGCAAACCTTTTAGTCCCACATCGGGGGATTGGGAGCACTCCGCTCCAAATAAGTGGAATTTGTGTTCTTATCTCCTCGCCCAGTACACGAGGGGTCAGGTCCCTCACATGCACCCTCTCCCGCATACCTGCTTAGCCCCACTGCTAGCTTACGTTCATGCCTGCAAGCCTACACCCAATTCTGGATCCAATTACTTGATTAGTCGAGTTTGAGAGAAAGAAGAAGAAAAAAGGAAGAGAGAGAGGGGATTTTGCCTTGCTCTTTAACTCTCTAACACTTTGGGAATTTCAAAGAGGCTTTTGCCTCTATTGTGCATGGCTGTTGTGCCTCTCCCTAAGGATTGAAGAGAAGAGGCCTTTGCTTTTGTGTGTGATTTGAAGAGAAGAGTCCTTTGCCTCTATGCGTGACTTGAAGAGAAGAAGAGAGGCCTTTGCCTCTACTGGTTAAGTCATCTGAGTGCCCATTCTATGGTCTGATTCTGAGGATTTCATACTGTGGTTAAGCTTTCATATATTAAGTGCTTGTAAAACTTAAAAAGTAATTTGGTGATTCAAATCACTATTTTACTCTAATCTTGAACTTTTAGACTTGAATCTTCTGATAAATCATTATTCCTCTTGCTATAATTGCTTATACTTGTGATTCTATTATGATCTCTGAGATTAATTGCTATACTTGCTTCCTGTGTTCGACCTTGGATACTCTTTTGAATTAAATATATAAATTGTATTTGTTCACGCGCTTTTTTGGCTATATTGCAATGAAGTGATTTTAAAGCTCTGATTTAGCACGTAAACACTTGCCAGTGACTTCTGAGCCACAGATGGGATCTTCAACCATGGCTATTCAGTTATACCCAAATGATGCTACCAAGCCCATCAAGGTGGGGGTGGACCTTGATCCCTCCGAAGTTCAGGAGTTACTACTCCTGGTCAGGGCCAACGCAGACATATTCACTTGGTCCGCAATGACCTGCCGGGTGTGGATTTCTCCCTGATTCAGCACACCTCAACATTCAGGTGGGCATCCGGGTAGCCAAACATGCGTGAAGGCACAAGTCAGTGAGCAGTGGCAAGCAGCTAAGGGGGAATTCCAAAAGCTCTTAGAAGCTGGCTTCATCAAAGAAACCTTGCACCCATCATGGATATCCAACATGGTCATGGTGAAGAAAGCCAACAACAAGTGGCGTATGTTCGTGGACTTCACCAACCTAAATGAAGCCTGCATGAAGGATGAGTTCCCCTTACCTAGGGTCAATGCTTTTGTGGCTTCCTGCAGTGGTCAATCCCACATGTCCTTCCTGGATGCATACAACAGGTACCATCATATAAGCCTTACTTCGGCAAATAGACCTCACACCTCATTCATAACAGATAAGGGTCTGTTTCAATATAGAGTCATGCTTTTCGACATGAAAAATGTTGGAGCAACTTACTAGCACCTTGTAAATATGATTTTTTCCCATTTAATAGGATAATCATTTGAGGTGTATATTGATGATATGTTGGTGAAAGGAGCAAACTTCCTACAACACTTAGAATATTTGGCAGAGGTGTTCCATGTCTTAAGGAACACCCGTCTCTATGTGAACCCTGAAAAGTGTGTATTTGGGGTTTCAGCTGGGAAATTCCTGGGGTTCATGGTTTCTAGAAAAGGAATCGAAACCAACCCCAACAAGATTCAAGAAATCATGGCCTTGAAACCACCAAGTACTCTGAAAGGGATGTAGTCATTAGTTGGAAAAATTGCCTCTTCCGACGGATTACTGTCCCGATTTTCTGACAAATGCCTCCCCTTTTTTGAGTGTATAAAAAGGGCAAAGGCTATATCGCTGCCCATTAGACTGCTCACTGCTAGAAGGCTTTAAAGGAAGTAAAGGAAGCCCTCAAAAGTTCCTGCATCTTGACTACTACTAGGGTTGGGGAGTCCTTGTTTTCTTATCTGGCGACATCCATGTCTGCCGTCAGCACCGTCTTAGTCAGTGAGTGAAAAGGTGGGCAACGACCAGTATACCTCATTAGCAAAACCTATCAAGGTACAAAAACTAAGTATACTGTCATTGAGAAGCTTGGGTTAGCTTTAGTGGCTACCACCAGAAAGCTACACCCTTACTTCCAGGCCCAAACAATAGTGGTCCTGTCTGACTACCCCCTGTGGCGAATGCTACATAAACCCACCGGGTAAGCACGGTAGATAAAGTAGGCTATGGAGTTGGTAGACTTTGGCATCTCATATCAACCCAGGAGATCAATTAAAGGACAAGTCCTAGCAAGCTTTATGGTAGAATTTACAGACCCAGATGCCTCCCTCACTCCACCTTAGAAGCTATATGTGAATGGCACATCCATGATAGTCGGGTTTGGGGTCAGCATAGTGTTGACTGCCCTAGATGACATTACTCATAAGTAAGTGATTGAGTAGCAATCATAGGACTTAACCAACCTGAATTGAGTTATATTGTAGCTTAACTTAGAAATAATGCATGCATAAGCTACGTAGTTGCATCATAATTGATTTATTTAGCTATGTAAAGAATAATGCTATTTTTATGTTCTAATTGATAGTTAATAATGATTGTAGATGTTTCAGGGCTACAAATAATCAATCCGATCGTGCGAATGGACTTAGAGCGATGATCGTAGTTCAATGACACAAAAATCACTTCGATCAGAGCCTTGGAGCACCATCTACAAAGGTGGGAAGATGGATGGTCAGGATGACACCACATGGCATCTAATACGATATTTACTTAACAAGATGATAATTAAAATAATTTGTTGTTTGTATTTCTAAGTGGTGGAAAATCGACTAATCAAAGTATTGAATTAAAATTAAACCACTCGAGATAAGAGTAGGTCGTGCCCACAAGGAGATATAGGCCTATCAAAACTTGCTAAAGTTTTCCACAAAAGTTCACAATTAAAATCATGGAAAATCAATATCAAAACCACTCTCAAATGAGGCTTATAAGGCTCACATATGCTGATAAAATAATTAAAGCAAGGAGGAGGGCTCTCTTTATAAAATGGTGGCCATTTGAGAGTGCCACCATGAAGTCCACAATGGTACGTCAATGTAAAAGCAAATTGAGTTCTCAACAAGGGAAGTTTCCTATGACCTTGCACATGGAGGAAGGGATGGTCGGAGGTGAGGAGATCGAGGAAGGTGCTCTAGAGGGAGGCACACACGATGGTGGTGATGGTGTAGCCAACGATGGCCAGAGAGGGCGAGGGTGAGGCAAGGACGGTGGTGGGTACTATTGCTTGCTGCAGCTACCACATGGCTAGGATGGCGAGGTGAGTGACGAGGTGGCACACGCGAGGGTGCGTAGGAAGATGCACACGGGGTGAGGCAATGCGCGACTACTACACGAGTGTGGCATGCGGCTACTGCTGGGCATGGAGACGAGAAGGTGCATGGAGAGCAGTGCGTGCGGCAAAGTTGCTGGAGGTGGCTGCTGCAGTCTGATGGAGGTGGCGAAGGTAGTGTTGCTGTGCATGGTGAAGGGGGCCGGATGGCAGGCTGAGGTGCGAGTTGGAGGTGGAGTACGGGTGGCCGGCAGTGTAAGCGAGAGGAGAGGGTGGACTGCGTTCATGAAATCATGTGGTGGTGGTGATGGGTTGTGTTAAAAATAGAGGAAGAAGAAAAGGAAAACAAAGAAGGAAAAGAGGAACAGAAGATGGTGGTGGTGTTGAGTATGAGCCTGGGTAGGGGGTTGTGCGAATGGGTGACCGGTGAAAGGCTTGGCAGTGATGGAGTGATGGTGGTGGTGCATGCTGTTATTGCAACATGGAGGGATATGCACGCTGAGGTGCTCAGGGTAATGCGGCTGCTCTGATTTGGCGGTGTGTCCTGTCACGACACATGCCTACGGTAGTGGAGTAGACTGCCACAATTGAGGCTTGCAGTGGTGGAGTGGGTGAGAGCTTGAACTCTCTGTGCCGTGTCGGAATGGGGTGATGGCCTCATGAGCATGGCAGTCTCCTATTCTCTTTCATAGCTGCAACTTCTTGGATTTGAAATGGAGCATGAGCATTGAAGGCTTCGGATCAACTTTTCACGAAGGATGAATGCTCGCAGCCGGTGGTGTGGTGTCGACGGTAAGAATTTCCCTGCATAGAAAGAAAGGAATAAATAAATTAAAGAAAAGATTGTCTTATTTACATACAAAGTCCAAAAGAATGTTGAAATCTTAGTTTTTCTTAAACAATGCATGTAATGTATGCATGCAAACTAAATAATAACTAGCCTACTTAAATTCTAATGCGTGCTAAATAATTTATATATGAACGTAATGCATACAAGCAAATATATATAAACTACATTATTTACATCTTAATGCATACTATGTATATGTTAGTATTAATCTAATGTCTAGACATTTAAGTAACTAATTAACCCACAAATATGGGCTCATCAAATGTCCCCATGCCTAGTTTTTGCTAGTCCCTAGCAAACTCAAGAGATAACCTAGCACTTCAAGTATACTAGCTAGCCCAATCGATTTTCCTTTATAAACATGTTAAGTTACAGACTTTAGACCTAAGGCACCCAAGTAGTTGCTAGTTTGCAGACTAGGTCAGCTAAGGACAAGTTGCAGGCACAAGTTTCCTTGATCTCTACCTCTACCCTAGGGTTTATTGGTCCCATAGATTAAAGCATCCATGCATGTGCAATGGTCTTATTTATTTGAGGTTGGTATGATTACCAACTAAGAAAGAGAGTAAGAAAGGTTTTTTTCTTTTCTTTTGGTAATATATATATTTTTTTGTTTGATTCCTCTAAATCTAACCTTGGATCAACTATCAACACGTTTAGTGTTGAATTCATTATCCCCATCACCAACCTCGAAAGGTGCTTGGCTTTCGATGCTTCGAGATAACACCGCCCATGACGACCCCAAGAACTCCTGGCAATCGACACTTCGAGATAATATCACCCATGGGTTTCTTAAGTGAATTCAGGCCTGTGGCAATCGGCACTTCAAGATAGGGCCACCCATGGTACCTAAACCGCACAATGTGCTTACATGCCCCCAGTAGGATGGATATCCTAAGAAATAAGCATCGAGTAGGTGACATGTTATCATCGCACCATCAAGGTGAATATATACACCACCTCTCATGCGACAGGAACTTGTCCAATCAAATTGTGTTTCATGCTTCTCCTAAGTCAGAACTAAGTGAAGCAAAATTTCTTTAAGAAAGGAATTAAGGTGATCATTACTTACGCAAGACTAAGTGTGTGTGAAATGTGGATGCTTAGGTTACGAGGACCTGTAAACCAACAGGTAGAAAAAGACACCAGATACTACCTAGCCTTCAACTCAATCCCTAGCTTTCCTTCCTCAACATCTTGAGGAATGGTTTGCAACTTAACTCCTAATTAAGTTTTTAGGTCCACAAAGGACCCTAAGGGTCTAAAGCTAGTAGCTCAACTTAGATTCTAAAGTCAGACACCTAGAGTCAACTTAGTCTAACATAAAGTTTTGGTCTTATGCCTATGAATGAAGGGCCCAGCTAGTTAAGCTCAATGCAATTTTTTTTTTTCTTTTTAATAAATGCAAATGTATGCAAAGTAGAATGTTTTAACTAAATGCATGAATGCACTATGTATAAATGCTATGTATATCCCCTAAGTACACCCCCCCATGCCTGAAATCTGCAATGTCTCCATTGCATAGAAGGGTATTACCTGGGTTAGAGTTGGGCTACCATTATTTTGATGGAAATCGAGTAGCTAAAGAATCTACAAGTCAGGTTCCAAAACGAAAGAAATAGGCCCTAAAAATGAGTAAAGTAACACTGGCCTAGAAAGTAGGTAACCTAGGATGTTGGTGAGCTGATGATGAATCTCGATAGCAAATGCTTGCCCAACAAAGATGGGAGTGAAATCTTCCGAGGTCATTGGAGGAGGTTCTAAATGATAGGTGGGAATAACGACCAAGAAGAGGGAGGGATAGGATGACAAGGATCCTTCAACAGAGATGGGGAAGGAATGATGCAAAGATATTCCCCCAAGGTGATGGACTAACCATAGAAAGCATCAATCCATACTCAGTATCCTATTAGAAGAGATATTGGTTCACAAAGCCCCCCGATCAGAACAAAAGCGAGTAGATTTCTAATCCAAGGATTGTCTAGGGTGTCCAAGTTTTGAGGTTGCGGGATGGTCATAAGATCTAAGATGGGTCCATTCGGCTCAATGTCCATGCCTAACAACCTTTCCAGTTCTTCAATCACATCCCTAGCATCTCTGGTGATGTAAACATGTTTATATCACATAAACCACCTATTTATGTGTGTTCTTAGGCGTATAGTTGCATCATACATTATAAATATTTCATAACACACATCATCATGCATTTAGATTAGGTTGCATAAATTTTAGGTTAATTTTTCCTTTTTGTGGTCAGGAAATAGGGCAATATCATTTTGACGCCTCGGATTGAAGATCCAACTGTACGGATCTGATTTAGGCGACGATCGGAGTTCAACGACTCCAAGATCGTCCCGATCAGACTTCCATAGCATTAGATGCAGTCTGAGAAAGATCATAGGTCAAGAGGCTAGGCGGTGTAAATTTGTACTTCAGATGACAAATCCAACCGCACAGATGGGTTTGTTTCAATGATCGCAACCCAACAGCATGAAAATTGGTCCAATCCGACATCCATGGCACCATCTACAAGATAGAAGATGGACGACCAAGATGGTGCCACGTGGTGCCATCTCAGTTGCCCACACCAACCATGAAAGCCCATCGCTGCTCTCTCTCTCTTTAGTAGATCATCAAATCTCAACCGTTGGATTGAAATCCAATGGCCGAGAGAGTGTGCGGAGGAATTCATGAATTCGCCTCAAGGAGTCACGTAGCATAGCGGTCGAGGCACTATTCAAGCAAGAGGCACACGTTCGAGCCGCTACTCTGTGCCCTCCTCCTCCCATGCGAGCATGAAATCAAGCCGTTAGATTGGGCATCAATGGCACAGATGATCGAATTAGCTAGACACGCGAGATGGCTCCTGATCTTATGCCCGATCTCACGCGCGGGAGGTGCAAGTTGTGAAGGCACGTGATCTTGCATTATGGGCCGTTAATCCTTGATCCAACAATGATGAAGAGGCTACGTCGCCACTTAACATTCGAAGGAGAAGAGGTGCGCACGATCTGAGCCATTAGATGCGAGGATGGATGGCCGTGACCTCGAGGGAATTTGGCTAGTTGAAGAGGAGCGAGCGCACACATCTTTAAGTCGTTCGATCTCTCGATCAGCCAACTGAGATCATCTAATCATGATGAGGCGTTCAACACGCAAAAGAAGAGAAGGTGCAGGCAGGTGTGCACTACACCCACGTTCAGGGCATTAGTGATGCTTAAACCCATCACGAAGGGCCCTTGCATTAATGTTTTACACATAAAATGACCTAATTACCCCTCCATTCTTCACCTATATATAGCCCAACGACCCCCACACTTTCTTCGTCCCTTCCTCTCTTCTCTCACCCCCTCCAATTCTTTAAGAGCTTGTCCCAAACCTGGGATGCTCCATTAGAGTTAAAATTAGAATTTTTCCACCTCATCCCCGTTCGTGGAGCGCCTGTAGTTGTCTTCTCACCACCGTTCAGGAAGCGGATCCCACTGCGACATCGCCCTACCCCATCCTTTGTTGTCCGTCTTCGTTATCCTTCGTCCCTCATCTCACCATGTTCTTACAGGCACTCCGTTAACGCAGTTCATCCTCCAAGTAGCCATCGAGGAGGATAACCTCTCTCCACCTTCTCTTTTATTGCTTTCTAGTGTAGATTTCATGCTTTCTAGTGTAATGATTAGATGCAATGAAATTAATTCAGTGGTTATGAAATTCATGTTTATTCTATCTCTATTTTTCTTTTTTGTATCATTCTTTTCTCTCTTCTATTCATTATTCTTTAAGTAGATAGGTAGCGTAGATTCAATTCAACTAGCTAATCTGCTTTGTGACAACAAATCAAACGTGGTTTTTAATCAAATGTCCGCCTCCCTATGTTCGACTCGGAATTCCTTTTGAGTTTCGGTTGAAATTATTTGTTGGCAAATTTTTCTCGCAAATTACGCTACAATGATGGGTTTTCCAAACTCAATCTTTTTGCAACGATTTTCTGCCGAACATTTTGGCACTGTTGCCAAGGAGGCGACGCTCTTTGATTTTTTGCATTTTCCGACTTACTAATCGTTTACCTCACTTCTCACATTTCTTATTGTGATTGCAGGTGCTCTCACGAGGCGGGCAAAAGCAGTAGATTAGAGTAAAGTGCTATTGAAGGGTCTGTAAGTAACCCTACCTCCCCACCCACTAGATTTCATTCCACCACCTATTAACACAAACCCTAATTAACTTAGGCACTTTCATAAACTCTAAGGTTAGTTTTGATTGTTTGTTTGACACTTCCACCTGCCTCACCCTCGCCATATAAAAGAAAAATTTTAAAAAAATCTCACAAAGGTACACAACCTCTTCTGATTCTTCATACTCAACCGATAACTCGATCTTTGGAATCTGTACACTCATCAACACATAATTGAGTAGAAATCAGATTAGGTAATCACTTGTGTGCCTAATTAAAGTGGTGCATCAGGCCAATTATTTGAGTTATTTGGGTCACACCACTTGAACTAAAAATAACTCATCAAGTAGCTGCCAAATAGGTTCAACTTTTAGGACTAAAACAAGCACTCCACATTTTTAGTTTGATTTCAAAGGAAAACATCTTCACCTATGCTTTCAAAACCTGGTGTGCCAACTGAACTTGATTGAATATACCTAAAGTTGAATCCTAAAAGCTTCTAAGCAAGATTTAAACCCTAAAATTCACTACATTCAAAAATAATCTTGCTTGAAAACCACTGGTTGTGCACGCACACAATCAATCAAATAAAGGGCCCATCACATTCCAAAGCACATTCAAACCTAACCCTAATTAAAACAGAGTAGACATTGGCCTTAAGGATTGGACATGCTTTTAGGAGCCTAGATTGAGATTTTTTCAATTAATTTATTTCTACCGTTAATCTGATGTCTTATTAGGGGAGTAGAATCAAACGATCATGATTGGGGGATATCAAAGGAACCTGAGGTGAAAGCTAAGGGAAGAACCTTCCCACCAGCCCCTCCCTCTAATTGGTTGGATTGACCTGAAAGAAGTAGATCAAATAGTTTCTTCATCTCAAGACGGGTTCTGGGAGTCTGTAGGTCTTTAGGCTAGCCCACCTAAGGATAGGTTTCATTGTTTGTATTGCAGGATGCCTTTCTTCCTCCTATTTGTCATGAATCCTTCCACATTCTACACGCATTCCTGATCTTACCCTCTTGACACATCTTATCCCCAATATGATGATTATTATCCTGACCAGTGCTGCAATCAACCATCTACTAGTTGGGATACTCGGATTTAGGATACAATTCTAGACTTATGTGTTCAAGGTCTAACCCTGGACATCATGATTGTAATTTCTATCCTTCTTGGAACTATAATGATTATAGATCTCCACCCTTTGATCATCAATTTAACCCGATCTATAATCAAGAAGGATATGCTGATCCTTACCCTTCCTTAGATTACACTGCATATAGGTCATCACCCTCATATGTACAACTCGAAATGACCTATTATCAGGGAGGGTATGAAGAACCTCAATTCATTGACTCCCTTGCACTGAACCCAAACCTGCCCAACCTTGAGCCAAAACATTTGGTTCAGGTTAACCAAGTCTAAGATAAGGTGTTGGCTAACTTAAGGAATATCATACAATCTTTAGAAGCTCAGCCAACATCTTGCCTTGAAGAATTGGAGCCTTTGATTGAAATGATTGATGATCTTAATAAGTATTTGTTGCATTGGTTCTAGGATGTTAAGGATAAGGACCCGGGTGAGTTTTTACTTGAGAAGTTATTGAAATTGAGGATGAGATTTGTGATTGCTCTAGTCCAATCTTGGGATGATTCCTAGGATGAACCCCCGTCAGGAGACCCAATGTCAAAATCCGCTCAGGCACCCATAGGGGGGACGTGTTTTACAAGACCAGGGTTGACCAGGTTGTTCTAGAGCAATCAAATAAGGATGAAATGATTTCTTATCCTTGAGCCAAGTTACGAGGAAACATATGTCTCCATTGAATAAAAAGTGATTGATGATTTTGGGACATATATTAATGCGGATTTAGAATTCTTTGATTCTGAAGGTGAAGAATCATTATATGAAGTCTCACCTGAGTTTATAGCACATGATTTCAGTGAGACGATTAGGCCTGAAGAATTCGATGAATCATTTGATGGCCCTAAAATTGAGGAATTTGATCCTGTTGGGGCTCACATGGTGGAGTCAGATCCTTTCATGAAGGATTCAATTCAAAGCCCCACTCCTCAATCACACCCCATTAAGCATAATGATGATTATGTTCTTGAGATCATTCGACCCAAGTCAATTCTGATTCCGTCACAACTCTTAGAGTTGGAAATTTCAGATGGGGTGATTAATATACAAGAGCTCCTGGAATTTGAAATCTTAATTGCAGAGGATAGGAAGTGGGAAATGATGATATGGGAAGCCAATTCCGGAGGAAGTAGAAGACCGAGTCTACGTGTTCCAATTTGCCTGAAACCCCCAACCTTCTACCAGGACCCTTATGACATTTTTGATTCTGAGGATGGGCAACCCAAGTGCAAATTCACTTATTATCCTTTTAAGATTAATTTCTCTGTAATCCAACTTTTTGGTCTTGGGTTGCATCCTCACAAATCGCAGGCCCGATCCCGCTTGCATGCTGATCTTCGATTTTGGATAATTTTTATCCAAAATGTTAGACATACTCGACCATGGGGCATGGGTCTGCTTCACAACCTCGTTCACATTTGTGGACATCTGTTGGGAGGTCCTGAGGTGAATCTTTTTATTCTGATTCTGACCTGCACCTGTGAATTCTTTATTTCTTCTTTATTTGTATAGTGTGCTTAGCTGAAGGCATTAAATTCAACATGTATACAGTCTCTTTTTTTGATCTCAGAGTTGACCAAGTAATCACGAAATTCAGGTGCTTTCTTTTCTACTCTACTCTTTGTCATGTCTTTTTAATACAATGAGGGCATTGCATTAGATAGGCACGGGGGTGTGGATATTCATCTTTGAATCATTTTTTTAGCTCCTAGATTCTTTTTATTTTCTTTTAAGAAAAATTAAATTAGGAAAGAGAACTTGGGCTTTAGAAAATTTTCAATCCTAGAGAATAATACCGAATGACCTGAACACTTAAGACCCTTAGGTCTTAGGGCTTAATTAGCATGGGTGCCCATTAAAATGTGGATTTGTTTATTGAGTCCTCACCATTTTGAATTTATTTCTTAATTGGTTAATAAGTTGAGGTGATAAGTACACGACTTATCAACCTACCCTCTAATTTGAGGGGACTTTAAGTCTAAGCATCTACAAAGTATTTGCACTGACTCACTTTTTGGTGATTTTAACGAAAATTGGGTAGCTAATGAACCTTCAAGGGTGGTATGGCTGGCAAGTTATCGTGGGTAATAGCCCATTGGTTGGTTGTCCAGAGCCTAGCCACGTGACCATTCTCTTCCTGCTGCCTTGAGGTAAATCTTAGATCAAGGAAACCACCTACTTAAAAATATATATATCCAAAAAGAAAAGAAAAAGAGAAATAGAAAAGAAAAAAAGAAGAAAGAAATAAGCCACACTTCATTGCACGAGTATGGCTGGCAAGTTGTCGGTGGTAATAGTTCATTGGCTGGTTGTCCGGAACCTAGGTCACAAAATACATGTTTAATTTCAAACACTTAGGAAGAAGTAGAGAAGTAGAATAAGCCAGGGAGATATACATTGGGTTTGCCCTTGTACTGACCCCATAAAAATAAAAGTAGGGAGAAAGCTACCAGTTGGATAGATACACCTTTAGGCAGAAATTCTTTTAAGGTCACCTAGGGGTGTAGAAACCCAAAGTCCATTTTGATTACCGATCGTGAGTCCAATGATAAGCATGGAAATCGTGGGTTTGAAATCGTCGGAAATTATAGTATAGTCACAAAATCCCCTTGACAAAAATGTTTATTTATTTAACAAAACTCGCATTGGTTGTTTTCTTTAAGAACTTGAGTCCTGGTCGTTTGTCTCTGAGAGGTGTGAAAACAAGTCGTTTGTTGCTTTGTGTATGTGATCATTTGAGTCAATTCATCAATGTCTACATGGGTACTCTCAAATTCAACAAAATCATATCCGAATTCATTAATACTTGGTTCCTCAAAGTGAAATGATTAATATTCAGGCCCTAAATCAAGATTAAGATCGTCAAATGAATCTCCTACCTCAACTTCTCTAGGAACATCAATATCATCCACCTTGGGTGCTTGATCTACAGAATCCTGCATGACCACCATAGAATTGCAAATCTGTTGTGGCATACCGACCCAAATTCAAACATGTCTGATTTTTGTTGCTCGTACTGGATTCTGTGAAGCTTTTTCTTATATCATTATATTCTCTTGCACTATCTTCTTTTATTTCATGAATCATTTTGATCAATTGAGTAATCTGGGATTCATTGCAAGGGGTAGGGGTTTGAATTGGGACAGGTCGGTCAAGATAGTCAACCATACTATTAATGATTTGATTCAGTATTAAGGGTGACTTATGTGATCTAGTGGATTGTTGATTTGGGTCATGTGGTTCTACCCAGGTGTCAATTGCCATGGTTTCTTCTAAATTATCCTCCAAAACACTTTTTGTGTCATGCAGAAAATACCCTGACTTCATTTTCTTAGGAGCTGAATAAATATCATAGAGAATTTTCTTGTTGCCGCTACTCATTTCCATACATCCTGAGTAACAGTCAATCCATGCATTGGCCGTAGTCAAGAAAGGGTGACCCAGAATGGCGGGTGAATTACTTAGCTTTCTTAGTATATCCATGTCCAAAATAATAAAATCAACCGGAAAGCTAAGACCTTGCACTTTAATGATCACATCCTGAACTACCCCCTCAGGTGTTTTGATGGAGCCATCTACCATTCTAATGGTTATAGGTGTGTGGTGCAGATCTTGAAGTCCGGTGCGGTCAAAAAGGGTGGTAGGAATCAAGCTAATGGAAGACCCTAGATCCACAAGGGCTCTATTAAAGGTGAATCCCTTGATGGCACAAGATATGAATGGTTCTCCATGGTCGATCCTTTTAGGTGGTAGAGTGTCAGAAACAAATGCACTTATGTTGGCAGATAAAACCACTTCTTTAGGTGTGCAAGTCTTTTTCCTCTCTTGTGACTCTTCCTTTAAGGCTCCAGGAAGGGGTAAATAAGTCAAGTCAGGTTCAGAAGCCTTTTTCTTCTTTTTGTCCCTAGAGTTTGAGTCAGAGCTGGATGTGGGTTTGGTCTTATGATTTTTGGTTAAGCCCAAATCAGATCTTTTGGGTGGGTTCTTAGCTTTCCTCTTCCTTTTAGAGGCCAAAGAGTTGGCCCTTGCACATTGGCACATATGATAGATTGGAGGAGGGGTTGTAAGAATAGGTGGAGAATAGGAATGAAGTGGAGTGTGCATTTAGGGATAGAACGATTCTTGAAGTCTCTTAATTTGATCCCCTTGAAATTTCACTTGATTTTCTAGCTTAGTTAGCCTTTCTTCATTTTTCTTGTCAAAGTCCAACAAAAGGTTCATGATATCTTTGAGGGTGGTTGCGGGTTGGGTTGGACTAGATGGTTGCCATAAAGTGGTTTTAGTGGAATACTGGGTTGGCCTAGATTGATATTCAGTCTGAGTCGGTCTCTATGGTGGCCATGAACGATTAGGATTGTCTCTCTACTCTGGGCTATACGAGTCAAGATGTGAATCAAAAGGTGTATCAACCTGAGTGGGGCTGACTATAGAGGGAGTTGATTGAGAACGTGATGTGTGGTCCTGTACTTATGATCCATTATTCCAATTCTTTAGTGATATATTATCAGGTATAGGTGTATCAAAAATGGTGCATTACTCAAATGATCTACCCAAATCATGGATTAGGTTCAAAGGTGCCTTCTGTGTTGGCTGAGTCCAGGGTGCCTCCCTAGGGTAGTAAGAGTCAGTTGAGTAGCTAGTGGATCACTAGACCCACTAGGTTGGTTATTCCAGATCTCTTGTTCTTGGGAGGAATGATAAGATTGAGATTGTGCCTGGGATTGTCTAATTTGCTCCAGGATCTTGGCACATTGATCTATATAGTCCTTGTTATATTCCTAGAATTCAGCAACTATGGCTTTTAATCAGTTCTGATCTAGATAAGGGTTGGATCCATGAGGTTTAGGTTCTAAATAAGCTAGGGGATAAGGATAATCATATCCCAGTTGATGAGGATGAGTCTCCCAATGAGGAGTCAAAATCATGGTTGGATTGGGAGATGGAGAACCCTGAGGGTCAAAAGAATGATATGGGGTCATGGCTATTTGAGAAAAGAAGTGAATAGAGATAAGAGATAGTCTTCCTTAGGAAGACTCAACCAACTACTAGGGATTGGTGGAAATAAGACAAAGGCCTAGGAAGAAAGATGAGAGAGAGCCCTAAATCAAGCAAACAAGCTTGCCCTAAATTGTATACCATAAATGGATCTAAAACTGGTATCCTAAAATGGAACTAGGTTAAACCAACCCTTGAATTACTTGGATGGCCAGAAGGGTGGGACCCCCTAGGACATCCTGCACAGTGGGACAACATTAGAGGTTAACGTGGTTATCGCATCGACCTTTCTTGTCACCAATTGGTCCAAATAGACAAGGCCTTGATTGTTACCCAATTAAATTTCAATTACCCAGTAATTTAGTCTTGCCTAGGGCACGTCTACTTAGTTTTAGGCTTGGGCTTAGAGTGCTCTTGGAATGTGCTTAGGCGTTTTGGGGTTGTTGCCCTTAAAATTAGATTTAGCAGTGTGAAGTGCACAGACAAGGGGTTTGCAATACTGGCATTAATTGGTGTAGTGGCTTCTATGGTTCAAGTGCTTGTATTAATTTTTCTTTTAGGGTCTCCTTGTTTAAGTCAATTCAAACAAGGTTGTAGTGAAGCACACAATAGGTTTTGCAAGTCCCAATTTGTTTTATGAATTTCCTTTAAGTATGGAATACAAATGTGCTCTACCTTAATGTGGAAACCCTAATATCAGATAGGTCTATATGATGATTTTAAGTCCAATAAGGTAAAAGTGGTACGACCCAATCAGAGAAAACAATGGTCCTAATGCACCGCTACTAAGTGAGATAGACGTAAAGAATTGCCTCAGTTGAAATGTAAATCAGTTTAATTCAGGTAGGCGAGGGGGGTCAATCAAGAAATCAACCTCACCTACTAGACAACTAAATTGAGTCAAGTCAGTTTAGGTCTCTATAAAAATTTAAACCCTAAAGTTGTATGTCCTAGGGTTTATGCTCCTCTAAGAATCTGCAGTCAGACTTTATTTTGACTTGAAATCACTCCCCGGATCAGTAAAGGAATCTAAATAATATGAAATTTGACAAAGATATTTATTTTTCAATAATTTATTTAGGGAATATTTTTTTGAAGATTTTTACTGTTCCCTACAATTTTTCGTGAATTTTTCAGTGTCAGGGGGTCAAATAGGCCAGATAGACCCCCTACACATAATTCAGTTTGAAATAGTATCAAAAGAAATATAAAATTTCTTGAAAATTTATAGAAACAACTACGTTTTAGTGGCTTTCTAACCCTACAAATTTCAAAGATATCTAATTTATGTAGAGGGCAGAATTATTGTTTAAAGTTATATAAAATCAGATTACAGATTGTTCTAACCCCCTTCTACTATGCGAATTTTTAAAATTCATATGGTCTGAATTTTTCCAAATAAAAGTTGGATTTGGAAAGAAGGTTTGAAACCTTAATATCAAACCAAATCCTAAGATTTTTGGTTCCTTATTTTGACAGCAATAAATTTTTTAAAATCGTCAATATTTGCTGGTCGGATTTCCAAATCTAAATTTTAGTGTTTTTAAATAGTTTCCAAGTTAAAACACACACCAAGGAAAGAATTTTTTTTTTGTAAATTCAAATACGAAAATTTGAACTTGAAATTATTTTTTTTTGGCCTAAAAAAGCAAAAACAAAAATGTAGGATGAAGAATAATACATGTGGTCTTCACCACGAGTCAATATGTGCATGGATCTTCATCTTGACCTACAATCGAAATAAACAAAAGTTAAGCAAATCCAAATATAAACTCACGCGTTGCCTCCTTGACAACGGTACCATTTGATAGAGGGCAAAAATCACATGTTTTGAAAACAATGTCATAGCTTGTAGTATAGTGGCAAAATCCTCTCGTAAAAAATAATTTATTTATTTAATGAAACTCGCGTTGGTTGTTTTCTTTTAGAACTTGAGTCCCGGTCATTCGTCTCTGGGAGGCATGAAAGATAAGTCAAGATTTGGATCAACTTCTCTAATCTAAATCTAATCTAACCTAATATTTTTGGTCTTTTTTGTATTTTGTGATTTTTTTTGTGTTTTTTATTTTTATTTTGAAAGCAAAATGAAACCTACATCTAGATGTGCTAGCAAAAACCTAAGTGACTTCATGCATCTAATTGGGGCCATGGTGGTTGTGCATAGTGTGAACGAGACTAAGTAGCATCAAGACGAAGACAATCAATCATAGAAACGATGATCACACAATATTATTTATGCATAAAAATGTCAACACATTTACACTAGAAAACATGTAAATAGAGAAAATCTGTCATGCCAGAAAGTTGCCACTAGGGCCATCGACCTTGTGTGAGGTGTTGAACGTGTACGAACCTACGCTAACAAGATTGGTTTTGGAAAACCTGTCGTTGTAGTTCAAAAGCGAAGAATTCGTGTTCAACAAATAAAATTTATACCGAAATTAAAATTCCGGGTAGAACACAGGGAGGCAGACGTTTGATTTAAAAACTACGCATTTCTTTTTATTTGTTACAGAATAATTCAATTTAGAACCATCTAATTATTTACAATAAATAGAAGAGAGAGAGAGAGTAAGAGAGAAAGAGAATATTACACAGAGAAATCAAAATGAGATGTAGAATAAACAAGGAATTTTTGTATTGAAGAGATTGTTCATTACAACTAGAAAACATAAAACAATTACCCTAGAAAGCGATAAATTTACTCTAGAAAGCATTAAAAGAATGGAGAGAGAAATGTCCTCCTCGACGATTGCTTGGAGGACAAGTAGATTAATCTAGAAAGCAGTAAATCTATACTAGAAAGCGGTAAAAAGAATAGGGAGAGAGAAATCCTCCTCGACGGTTGCTTGGAGGACGAGCCGGACGGGACGACGCCTGGACGAAGGAGAACGAAGAGGGACGAAGGAGGACGAAGCAGAAGAACGGGAACGAAGCAGCACGCCGTCGTCGTCGCGGGATCCACTTCCGAAGGGGAACGAAAATTGGACTTTATCTCATGAGAAGCATCCCGGGTGTGGGATAAGCATCTCTTGAGCTTTGGAGGGGTAGAGAGGAGAAAGAAGGGATGAAAATTTCGTATGGAGGGGGTCTCCTTTTATAGTTGCAAGGAGTGAGGGCAAAATGGACATTACAAGTTGAAAATAGTAAATGAGGGGTCTTTAGTGACGGATTAGTGATGGATTTATCCGTCACTAAAGCCCCTAACGTGGGCGACGTGTGCGGCTCGTGCGAGACTCCTCTCTTGCTCGCGCCCTCAACGGCTTCGCACGCCCGCGAAGTCTCAGCCGTCCGATCGCGAGATCGGACGGCTTAAAATCGCGCCTTCACCGTTGCCGCCCGCCCGCCTGTGCATGCGATCGCGCGTTCACGCGCGCGTCCAATCGTGCGTCAGCTCTATCGGGCGCGTGCGGCCGTTGGATCGCGATCGTGCAGTCGATTGTAGGAGCGCCACCGCTCCAATTTCTGCGTGGCGAGGCTCGAACGCGCGTCCCTGCTTCACGTTAGAGCGCTCGACCGCTGCGCTGCGGTCACGTTTGTGTCGAGCGCCTGACTTCAGCGCGGGCGCGTCGCAGCCGTTGGATCGAGATCCAACGGCGGAGAGGAGACGGGTGCGTGGTCTTCACAAGATGCAAGCGGCCGTTTGGGCGGCTGAGATGGCGCCACGTGGCGCCATCTTGGCCGTCCATCTTCTGGAAGTTGTAGATGGTGCCACGGATGTCGGATTGACTCGATTTTTGTGTCGTTGGGCTGCGATCGTCGATCCGAATTCATCCGTGCGGTCGGATTTGTCATTTGAAGTGCGGATTTACACCATCCTGGCCCTTGATTTTCTAGGGTTCCCCGGTCTCTATCTGATGCTACGGATGCCTGATTAGGGCGATCTTGGAGTCGTTGAACTCCAATCGTCGCCCTGATCATATCCATACGGTTGGATCTTTGATCCGAGGTCCCGATAAAATGTTTGCCCTGTCCAAGCACATAAAAGGAGACAATTAACCTCCATTTTATTCAAACTACTCTAAATGTGAGATGATGCATGTTATGCAATATTTATATCATGAAATGCAATCCTATGCTTAAGAACATGCATAAATAGATATTTTAAGTAGTGTAAATGTGTTTACATCATACCCCCATGCCTATCTTTTGCTAGTCCCTAGCAAAAACTATATGCTATTTATAAAAGAATTAGGTTAGATTATTTGGACCTGAGTTATTTTCAATCATTAAGAAATTGTCTACTTAGGAACTGAACTTTCAAAGACACAATAGTACCCGGGTATCAGCCAAAATGCAGACCGCCTCGAGCCCTCACCTTATTCAAAGAAAAATTTCTTTTTCTCTTTTTACTCTTTTCTAATTTTTTTGGATTTTCAAATTTTAGGGTTTAAGAGTGGCTTTCTACAGCCATTCAACTCACCCAAGATTTGATGAGAACCCTAAGTTTTAAGCATCTTATTGTGATTGTGATAGACTCGTTGACCGGCAATTAGAACGGACTTCAGATTTCTACGCCTCTAGGTGACCTCAAAAAGAATTCTGCCTAAAGGTGTATCTTTACAACCGGTAGCTTTCTCCCTACTTTTATTTTTTAATGGGGTCAACACAAGGGTGAATCCAGTGTATATCTCCCCGGTTTATTCTACTTCTCCGCTTCTTCCTAAGTATTTTGGAAATTTTTAGTGCATTTTCTGAGCTGGGTTCTGGACAACCGGTCGATGAGCTGTTACCACCGATAACTTGCCAGCCATACTCGTGCGGCGAAGTGTGGCTTATTTCTTTTTGTTCTTTTCTCCTTTTTCTTTTTGATTTTTTTTTTTTTTAAGTAGGTGGCTTCCCTGATCTAAGATTTACCTAAAGGCAGCAAAAAAAAAGAAAGGTCCAGTGACTGGGCTCTGGACAACCTACCTATGGGCTGTTACCCATGATAACTTCCCAGCCATATCACCCTAGAAGGTTCATTAGCTACCCAATTTCTGTTAGAATCGTCGAATAACGAGTCAGTGCAAAGAAAGTGTGTAGATGCTTAAAACTCAAAATTCCCTCAAATCAGAGGGCGGGTTGATAAGTCGTGTACTTATCACCCAAACATATTTATTCCAATTATAATAGAATTAAAATGGTGAGGACTCAAAGACAAATCCACATTTTAGTGGATACACAGGCTAATTAAGTCCAAAGACCTGAGGGGTCTTTGTGTTCAGATCTTAATGTAGTATTTCTTAAGATTGAAAATTTTCTTAAACCCAAATTCTCTTCCTAATTCTGATTTTTTTTTTATATATATATAAAAGAAAATAAAACAAATCTATGGAGCCGATAAATGAATTCAGAGATAAATATCCACCCCCCCATGCCTATCTAATGCAATGTCCTCATTGTATTAAAAAGACATAAAACAGAGTGGAAAAGCGTAGAAAGCACCTGAATTGCGTGAATGTCATGTCCGCTCCGAGATGAAATCGAAAAAGAACTGTATATGTGCTGAGTTTAGTGCCTTCAACTAGGCGCACTATACAAAGAAAAGAAATGAAGAATTCACAAGTGCAGGTCAGAATTAATATAAATAGAAGAATCCTCTGACCTATCAACAGCGGTCCACAGATGTGGACCAGATTGTGGTGCAGACCCATCCCCCATAATCGAGAATATCTTAAGTTCTGGATAAAAATTACCCAAAACCTAAAATCAGAATGCAAGCGGGGTCGGGCCTGCGATTTATGAGGATGCAACCCAAGGCCAAAATGTCGGGTTACAGAGAATTGAAGCTGAAAGGGATAATCGTTGAATATGTGCTTGAGTTGAACATCCTCGAAACAAATGTCGTAAGGGTTCTGATTTGATGGTTTCAGCTTAAAAGGAACCCTTCGACTCAATCTTCCATTTCCTCCAAAATTAACTTCCCAAATCAAAACTTCCCAGCTCCTATCCTCCTCATTTAGCATATCAAATTCCAGGACCTCTTGTATATTCATCACCCCGTCTGAAATCTCCCAGTCTAAATGATGTGGCAGAATCAAAGTTGACTCGGGTCTAATTATCTCAGAATTATAATCATCAATAAGCTCAATAGGGTGTAACTGATAATCAGGGCATTGAATTGATTCCTCTAGAAAATGTGATTCTGGATCCGTAATGTGTGCCCTAATAAGATCAGTGTTCTCAGTTATTGGGCTATCAATTGATCTATCAGATTCCTCAGGCCTAATCGTCTCACAGAAATCATGTTCAGAAAACTTGCGTGAGACTTCGCAACTTGAATCTTCACCATCAGGATCCGTATTAATGTATGTCCCAAAATCATTTGTCACTTTGTGTTCCAAGGAGACATACGTTTCCTCGTAACCCAGCTCAAGGATCTCAGGTGAAGAAATCAGATCATCCTTAATTGGTTGTTTTAATTCAATCTGGTCAGCCTCGTAACACATGTCCCCCCAACAGGTGCCTGAGCGGGTTCTATCGTTGGCTTTCCTGAAGAGAGTTCATCCTGGGAATTATTCCAAGATTGAATCAAAGCAACCACGAATCTCATCCTCAATTTCGCTAATTTCCAAAGTAGAAACTCACCCAGGTTCTTATCCTTAACGTCCTGGAGCCAATCCATCAAAGACTTGTTTAAATCATCAATCATCTGAATCAGGGGCTCCAATCTCTCATTGCAAGGTGTTGGCTGAACTTCTAAAGATTGAATGATATTTCTCAAGTTAGCCAGAACCTTATCTTGAACCTGGTTAACCTGAACCAAATGAGTTGGTTCAGGGTTGGGCGGGTTTGGGCTCAATGCAGGGGAATTAACGAATTGAGATTCGTTATACCCTTCTTGATAATAGGTCATTTTAGATTGTTGAAAAGATGGTGATGACCTAAAGGTAGTGAAATCAGAGGATGGGTAAGGATCGGTGTATCCTTCTTGATTGTAGATCGTATTATGCTGTTCATGAAAGGAAGACGATCTATAATCGATGTAGCTCTGAGAAGGATAAAAATCAAAATCAAAGTGTTCAGGGTTAGACCCTAAACACGGGGGTCCGGAATTGTATCCCCAATCCGAATTATCCCAACTAACTGATGGTCGATTACAATACGAGTTGGGATAATCGTCATGTTGAGGATAATTTACAATAGGAGGGAAAGAGCGGGAATGTGTGAAATATGTGGAAGGATTCATGATACACAGGAGGAAGAAAGGTGCCCTGCAATACAAACAATCAAACCTGTCCTTAAATAGGTTAGCCTAAAGACCTACAGACTCTCAAAACTCATCTTGAGATAAAGGAACGATTTGATCTACTTCCGTCTGTTCAATCCAACTAGTTAGAAGGAGGGACTGGGGAGAAGGTTCTTCCTTCGGCTTGCGCCTCCGGTTCCTAGTGTACCCCCCAGCCGCGATCATTTGACTCTACTCCCTTAGCTAGACATCAGATTGAATAGTAGAAATAGACTAATCGAAAATAATCTCGTTCTGGGTTCTGAAGAGCGAGTCCAATCCTTAAGGCCAACGTCTACTCTATTTTATTTAGGGCTAGGTTTGAATGTGCTTTGGAATGTGATGGACCCTTTAAATGGGTTGTGTCCTTAATGATTGATTGATTCGTGTGTGAGTGCACAACCAGTGGTTTTCAAGCAAGATTATTTTTGATGTGGTGAATTTTAAGATTCAAATCTTGCTTAGTAGCTTTTAGGATTCAACTTTAGGTGTTTTCAATCAAGTCTCATTGGCACACCAAGTTTTGCAAGCACAGGTGAAGATGTTTTCCTTTAAAGTTTAAAAAGAATGTGGAGTGCCTGGTAAATCCCTAAGAGTTGAACCTAATTGGCAGCTACTTGATGAGTTGATTTTATTTGAAGTGGTGCATCCCAATCAACTCAAACAATTGGCCTGTTGCACCACTTAATTAGGCACACAAATGATTACCTAATCTGATTTCTACTCAATTATGTGTTTGGATGTGTGTACCGGCTCCTAAGATTGGATTACCGGTTGAGTTTGAAAATCAGATGAGGTTGTGTACCTCTGTGAGATTTTTTTTTTTTTTTAATGTGGGGGTTGGGGTGAGTATGAGTGTCAAACAACAAACAATCTAACCTTAGAGTTTATAAAAACACCTAGGTTGATTGATGTTTGAGTTATTATGTGATGAAATGAAATCTAATGGGTGGGAGGTAACTCACAAAACCTTCTACAACACTTTACTCCAATCTACAGCTTTTGCCTGCCTCGAAAGAGTACCTGCAATTACAATAAGAAAGGAGAAAAGTGAGGTAAATGATTTGTAAGTTACAAAACGCGAAGAGAAATCAAAGATCGTTGCCTCCCTGGCAACGGTGCCAAAATGTTGAACGTGTACGAACCTACGCTAACGAGATTGGTTTTGGAAAACCTGTCGTTGTAGTTCAAAAGCGAAGAATTCATGTTCAACAAATAAAATTTATACCGAAATTAAAATTCTGGGTCGAACACAGGGAGGCAGACGTTTGATTTAAAAACTACGCGTTTCTTTTTATTTGTTACAGAATAATTCAATTTAGAACCATCTAATTATTTACAATAAATAGAAGAGAGAGAGAGAGTAAGAGAGAAAGAGAATATTACACAGAGAAATCAAAATGAGATGTAGAATAAACAAGGAATTTTTGTAATGAAGAGATTGTTCATTACAACTAGAAAGCATAAAATAATTACTCTAGAAAGCGATAAATTTACTCTAGAAAGCATTAAAAGAATGGAGAGAGAAATGTCCTCCTCGACGATTGCTTGGAGGACGAGTAGATTAATCTAGAAAGCAGTAAAACTATACTAGAAAGCGGTAAAAAGAATAGGGAGAGAGAAATCCTCCTCGACGGTTGCTTGGAGGACGAGCCGGACGGGACGATGCCTGGATGAAGGAGAACGAAGAGGGATGAAGGAGGACGAAGCAGAAGAACAGGAACGAAGCAGCACGCCGTCGTCGTCGCGGGATCCACTTCCGAAGGGGAACGAAAATTGGACTTTATCTCGTGAGAAGCATCCCGGGTGTGGGATAAGAATCTCTTGAGCTTTGGAGGGGTAGAGAGGAGAAAGAAGGGATGAAAATTTCGTATGGAGGGGGTCTCCTTTTATAGTTGCAAGGAGTGAGGGCAAAATGGACATTACAAGTTGAAAATAGTAAATGAGTGGTCTTTAGTGACGGATAAATCCATCACTAAAGCCCCTAACGTGGGCGACGTGGGCGGCTCGCGCGTGCCTCTTTGCTTGCTCGTGCCCTCAACGACTTCGCACGTCCGTGAAGTCTCAGCCGTCCGATGGCGAGATCGGACGGCTTAAAATCGCTCCTTCACCGCTGTCGCCCGCCCGCCTGTGCGTGCGATCGCGCGTTGGCGCTATCAGGTGCGCGTTGGCACTATCAGGTGCGTGCGGCCGTTGGATCGCGATCGTGCGGTCGATTGGAGGCACGCCACCGCTCCAATTTCTGCGTGGCGAGGCTCGAACACGCGTCCCTGCTTCACGTTAGAGCGCTCGACCGCTGCACTGCGGTCACGTTTGTGTCGAGCGCCTGACTTCAGCGCGGGCGCGTCGCAGCCGTTGGATCGAGATCCAACAGCGGAGAGGAGACGGGTGCGTGGTCTTCACAAGATGTAAGCGGCCATTTGGGCAGCTGAGATGGCGCCACGTGGGGCCATCTTGGCCGTCCATCTTCTGGAAGTTGTAGATGGTGCCGCGGATGTCGGATTGACTCGATTTTTGTGTCGTTGGGCTGCGATCGTCGATCCAAATTCATCCGTGCGGTCGGATTTGTCATATGAAGTGCAGATTTACACCATCCTGGCCCTTGATTTTCTAGGGTTCCCCAGTCTCTATCTGATGCTTTGGATGCCTGATTAGGGCTATCTTGGAGTCGTTGAACTCCAATCGTCGCCCTGATCATATCCATACGGTTGGATCTTTGATCCGAGGCCCCGATAAAATGTTTGCCCTGTCCAAGCACATAAAAGGAGACAATTAACCTCCATTTTATTCAAACTACTCTAAATGCGAGATGATGCATGTTATGCAATATTTATATCATGAAATGCAATCCTATGCTTAAGAACATGCATAAATAGACATTTAAAGTAGTGTAAATGTGTTTACATCATGAGGGTGTAGGTTAGACCTTGGGTATGCAACCCTACCTACATACCTACCTAAAGAGATGGCCGGCCACAAGAGGCTATGGATAAGCCTTCATGGCTATCTAAGAAGAAGAAGAAAGGGAAAAAAAGGGAGGGGGTTGTGCACCCAAGTGGAGAGAGGATAGCATGCCCACAAGAAGACGAGAGGGTGGAGAACCCTTCTTCTTCCTAGCCATCCTTGAAGCTCTGGAGAGAAGCTTCTCTAGCTTTTCTAGCCGACCATGGAGAAGAAAGAAAGAGGAGAATGTCCTCTCCATGGCCACACCCTCATGAAGGAGAGTAGAGGAGGAAGGTGGCCTTCTTTGTCTTCTTTCTTAGCCGCCCATGGTGGTGCTTGGAGGAGGAGGAGCACCTTGAAGAAGGTGGACGACTTAGAGTTCGGAGGAGGATGGTCGCAAGTTGTGATGGGGAGGAGCAAATGGATGGAATGGAGAGAGTGAATTGACGTGCTCTCTCTTTCTTTGGCTTTTATGGGAAGGCCTCTCCATTTCAAATGGGTCGCCACTTTTGGTGGCTCCCAAAATAGCGAGTGCCACCAATGTAGGATCTAGAATGGGAAAGTGGGATTTAAGAAAGTGTGTGTATGTGTGGGTATAATTTTCGTAGAGTAGGGTTGTGGGTTTGGTGAATCTAGGTTGGGTTAACCTATATTAAGTGGGTGTGGACCTAATTAGGCTTAGGTGAGTCTAATTGCAAAGGAGTGAACCTAATTGGGTCTAGGTCAAGTCCAATTGGACGTGTGTGTGTGTTTAGGCTTAGATAAACCTAATAGGTAAGAGTCAATTAGATCTTAGGTGGATCTAATTGGGTTCAGGCGTACCCAATCAACTGTAGATGCACCTAATTAGGTATGAGATGGTTCAATTGGGTTAGGGATAGGATAAGTAGGGCTATGGATAGTGGACTAGGCTTAGGAGGTCTCTAATTAGGTTTCCTAGGGTGTATGGTGGAGTTTCTAGGTCAAAATAGGCAAGATCAGCCTTCTAGCACCAAAATCAGGAACCAGAGAATAGTATCAGACGTCCAGAAGAGTAGTCAAATGTATTATACTCCAAAATTAGATGTCTGGATAGTAAATTGGATGTCCAATTTTGTGTCAGTATGAGTTTTGGCTTCTTGGATTGATATTCTGCAGAATTCAGATGTCCAGCCAGATGTCTGGATGTCCAAAAAGGTACTGGAGAGTGGGTTTTAGGTTTTCTAGGGTGGGTTTTGGCTCCTAGGGCATAGCCCTCTCAGTAACAGGGGTCTAGCCCCTAAGAACCAAACAAGGGTCTCACCCCTCCACAGTCCGCGCACCCTCGCCTGACTACCCTAGTTTGCCCAGTGGGCCTTACAAGTCGGTGTAAGGTGGCTAGTGGAACCCCGGGCCCTGTGGGGTGGCTAGCTCTCTCCCTACACTAGTAGCTCTCCCAGGTACTGTGTACGCGAGGGCCAAGAAGTCGGTACAGAGTGGCCAATCCTAACCTTGGGTCCCAACCCAAGGGCAGCTAGCTCCGCTCTGCACTAAACAGGGGGACAGTTGCACTCCTTGGTACTCTGTACTCAAGGGCCAGCTCACTTGCCCACTCACATTCCCAGTTCCATTCCATTTGTTTCCAGGAGCTCTGCTCCTAATTCCCCGTAGGGTTCATGCTCATATTTCTCAGGCCAAGCCATACCATGTTTCATCATTTCTATTTCTATTCCCAGGTTATACACATGCAATTTGTAACTCTATTCCACATTCAGTTTATTCACAGATAGCTCATGTTTCCAACAATCATCTTTCAATTTTCCAATTATATACATGCAGCTCATATTATGTCATTTCACGTGTGCGATAGGAAAATACATTCAACAGTTAGCTAGCACAAGTACTACTTATTTCGCAGGCAACTATTAATCATTTACTGGTAATTGTCATTATTCTATCTACTCATTTAAGACTACAATCCATTCAGTACATACATTTTTAGTATTTCTAGTCCAAGGATTCATGCCATATCCTAGGTTCTAATCATTCATTCCACACATGCATTTAGGTTTTAATTAAATTTAAGGGGAAGCCACTCTACCAATAAACCCAGGAGTAATGAGGGCTTGATCGGCAGGTCCACGTGCCTCAGCAAACCCCAAACCTGGAACGGAACGAGGTCCTATCACAATGATCAATCACAGGAGCACACTCATAACAGTATAGAGAATATTCCAACAAATAGAGGAATTCATGCGGGGAACAACGGTATCTTAATTGCGAAAATCGGACCTCAAATGGACCCTAAACAGGTCAAAAATAGTAATTCTGACTCAAATCAGACGTCTGGAATACCTTCCAGACGTCTTAAAAGAGTCCAGAGCCATGCCTTAGTTCTGCGCTACTCTTCGAACGTCCAGGAACTCTACTGGACCGTCTAGACCCAGTTCTAGACGTCGACCACCTCTCCGGATGTCTGGAAATGCTTCCCGTCATTTGGTGGCTTGCCCAGACGTCTGAACTGTGTGGGAGGGCATGTCCCGTGCCTTCCCGAAGCAACCTCTGTGCAAAATCAAGTGAAACAACACCTCGACAGGACGGCCTGCATGGCCGTATCCGCAAAGGAGATGTACGTTCGTGAAGCTTACCTCTCAGTTGTCTGGGACCTCCTCCAGACGTCGGCTACGTCGTTTGGACGTCTCTCAAGACGTCTGATTCTGGGAAAAATCCAGAACCAGAACCTGCTTCCACCCTCTCGATCCGTGCGTGGTCGCGTTGCACCCTCTCGCCTACTGCTCCAGCTGCAGCAGTGTCAGGGAGGACCTCCCCGACGCACTCCTCCACCTTGTGCATGCGCCAACTGGCCGTGAGCTTCCCGACGAGCTCCCATGTGAGCTCGCAAGCCTTCTCTCCTCTCCTTCTCACGCTGCTCCTCCTCTCCTCTCACGATGCTCCTCCTCTCCGCCACTCTCGCTCGGCTGCACTCACTGGAGGGTAGAGGGAGTGGCTGGAAGTTGGGGTGGTGTGAGGGAGAGGAGGGGGTTATATAAGGTATGGGGTTAGGGTTTGCGTCGGGCGAGAGGAGAGAGAAGGAGAAGAAACGAGGGTCGCATACTATCTATGCACAGCACGCGCGCAGACGCGAGGACATACATGAAAAATTTTGATTTCCAGACATCTGAGAAGGTGTCCAGACATCTGACCCAAGTTCCAGACATCTTAAAGGGCTCAACCAGCACAGGTGTTAACAACATAACAAACTCAAAGGAAGTTTCATCCCCAAAACTTGAGCTTGCTAGGGTGCGGAAAAAGAACAACATATGCATAACAAACTCAAAGAGAACCGAAGCTGGTCCGAAAAGACATACCCTCAAAGAGCTCCAGGTACAGCTCTCGCATCGTCGCCTCAGGCTCCCAGGTAGCCTCCTTGTACCTCTGGCTCCTCCACAAGACCTTTACCAGGGGTACCTGCTTCCGTCTCAGACTCCGGATGGCTCTATCTAGTATCTGTATTGGTCGCTCAGGGTAGGTCAAGTCATCACCCACGTCGACACTCTCATGGCTCAGAACGTGACTGGGATCGGCGACGTACTTCCTGAGGTTGGACACGTAGAACACGTCGTGCACACCAGAAAGCTAGGGAGGAAGGGCAAGCCTGTAAACAACGGGTCCAACCTGCTCCAGGACCTCAGAGGGCCCCACAAACCTCGACGTGAGCTTCCCTTTCACCCCAAAATGCTGCAGACCCTTCATGGGTGAAACGCGAAGAAAGACGTGATCCCTAACCTCAAACTACACCTCTCTGCGCTTCCGATCAGCATAGCTCTTCTATCTGCTCCTGACAGTGTGGAGTATCCTATGAATCTGCTCAATCACCTCCTGACTCTGCCGGATCAGCCTAGAGACAACCTCCCACTTGGTCCCTGCCTCAACCCAACTTAAGGGTGCAGTACACCTCCGTCCGTACAGAGCCTTGTAGGGTGCCATGCCAATGCTCGAGTGATAGCTGTTATTATATGCAAACTCTGCCAGGGGCAAGTGTTCCTCCCAAGAGCCCCTCCAGTCCAGTACACAGGCACGTAAAAGGTCCTCAAGCATCTGTATCGTGCGCTCTGACTGTTCGTCCGTCTAGGGTTGGTATGCTGTAATGAACCTCAACCGTGTCCCCAAGGCCTGCTGAAACTCAGCCCAAAACTGGGATGTAAAGCGGGTATCCTGGTCGGATACAATCTCATGCGGAACTCCATGCAGACGTACCACGTTGCGAATATACCTCTTTGCTAACTATGCTGGTCCCAAGGTGACTCGGATCGGCAAGAAACGTGCCGTCTTCGTCAATCTATCTACAATTACCCAGACTGCATCGTGTCCTCACTGGGTAACAGGCAAGCCCACCACCAAGTCCATGGTGATGCTCTCCCACTTCCACTCTGGCACTGGAAGTGGCTGCAACGGCCCTGCAGGCCTCTGATGCTCAGCCTTCACCTGCTAGCACACCAAACACTGCTATACGAACTCACCTACATCTCGTTTCATTCCCCTCCACCAAAAGTCACGTCTCAGATCATGGTACATTTTTGTGTTCCCGGAATGTATGGTGAACCTGGAACCATGTGCCTCAGTCAAGAGCTCTCTCAATAGCTCCTCATCCCTGGGAATGCACAAACGTCCCCTCATGCGCAGCACCTTGTCAGTAAAGGAGAAATCCCTAAGGTCCCCTGACAGTACTCTGTCACGCAATGACTGCAAGTACGGGTCCGCCCTCTGTCCTGTGATGATGCGATCTATCAGCTCTGGCCTCGTCTGTCGTGTCACAACCACTGCCCCACAGTGCCCCAGTAACTCTAGGGGTAGCCAACTATCCATCTCCTCCATGAGTCTCCAACTCTGTGCCGGTAAATTGGCCAAGTGGATGGGCGCCTTCCCGCTCAAGGCGTCAGCCACCACGTTGGCCTTCCCCGGGTGGTAAGAAATGCTGCAGTCATAGTCCTTCAGGAGCTCTAGCCAACATCTCTGTCTCATGTTAAGCTCCTTCTGATCAAACAAGTACCTGAGGCCCTTATGATCTGTGAAAATCTCAAAAGTCTCACTGTACAGGTAGTGCCTCCAAGTTTTCAGCGCAAAGACGACAGCTGCCAACTCTAGGTCATGGGTAGGGTAGCTATGCTCATGGGGCTTCAGTTGCCGCGAAGCGTAAGAAACAACGTGACCCCGCTGCATGAGCACACCCCCTAACCCCTGCAAAGAGGCGTCCGTGTACACAACGAAACCACCACTACTATCTGAAATGGTAAGCATAGGAGCCGAAGTCAGCCTCTCCTTCAACTCCTGAAAACACGCCTCATAAGCGTCTGTCCAAGAAAATGGCATGTCCTTCTGGGTCAACTGTGTCATAGGATGTGTAATCTACGAAAAACCCCTGATGAACTGCCGGTAGTAACCTTCCAGTCCTAAGAAACTGCGGATCTTTGTCACTGTACGTGGTCTCTCCCACCTGAGCACTGCCTCAACCTCGGCTGGGTCCATAGCCAAGCCATTCCCTGAAATCACATGACCTAAGAAGGTCACGTCCCTCAACCAGAACTCGCACTTGCTGTACTTGGCATACAACCTGCGTCGTCTCAATGTGTCCAAAACCAACCGCAAGTGTTGTCCATGCTGCGCCTGATCCCGCGAGTAGATGAGCACATCATCGATAAATACCACCACGAACTGATCCAGATATGGTCTGAACACCTGATTTATCAAGTCCATGAAAGCAGTGGGGGCGTTGGTCAGCACAAACGACATGACCAAAAACTTGTAGTGTCCATACCGAGTGCGGAAAGCTATCTTGGAGACGTCGGTCTCCCAGATCCTCAACTGGTGGTAGCCAGACCGCAAGTCTATCTTGGAGAAAACCGTGGCACCTCTCAACTGGTCAAATAAGTCGTCAATCCTCAGTAGCGGATACTTGTTCTTGATGGTGACCCTATTGAACTGTCTGTAGTCCACACAAAGGCATAGGGTACCATCCTTCTTTCTCACAAATAATACCAGGGCTCCCCAAGGAGAGACACTGGGCCTTACAAAGCCCTTCTCCATAAGGTCCTACAACTGGGACTTGAGCTCTCGCAGCTCAAGTGGTGCCATCCTGTAAGGTGCTGTAGAAATGGGGCTGGTCCCCAATACCAGTGAGATCTCAAACTCGATCTCACACTCAGGCTGTAGTCCTGGCAGCTCCTCTGGAAACACATTGGGGTACTCTCTGACCATTGGGATACTCTGAAAGCCTGCCACGGGGCTCGACTCTGCCACTACACAAGTCATAAAGCCCTCACACCCCAGGACCAAAAGTCTCGCCGCCCGAAGTGCAGAAATGCACCTGAAACCTCCATCCATCGTCTATTCGTGGAACTCAAAAGAAGGCAACTCTGGTATGGAGAAGATGATTTTCCTCTCAAAATAGTCCACCAAAGAGTGGTAAGCAGACAACCAGTTCATCCCCAAAATCACGCCAAGGTCCTCCATCGGTATTACAATCAGATCAGCGGGGAGGATGTGTCCCCCAACACTTACCCCACAGCCTGTGTAAACCTCCTCAGCTACAAACAGCTGATCACCCAGACCTCTGGTCACAAACGAATCCTCTAACAACACACAGTCCTGCCTCAAACTAACAGCAAAACTAGTAGCGAAAAATCAGTACATGGCTCGGGAATCAAAAAGTGTGTAAACTAGTCTGTCGGAAACTGTAACCATACCTACCACCACTAAACCTAAAGCTCTGGCATCTCTGTGTGTCAGGACGTTAATACGCCCCTCAGCTCTAGGTGCTGACGAAGCAGCCACAGTCTACATTGGATGGGTAGTTGCTGGTCTGTACCCTCCCCGCAACTGCTGACCTCCCCCACGTGCATGGGAACCACGGCCTCCTGCTCGTCCTCCCGCCCTAGACGGGCAGTCCCTCCTGATGTGGCCCGGTTGACCACACTGGTAGCAAAGGGGAACTCGACTCTCACCCTCGGTAGGTCCCTGCTGACGGCTGGGCGGGGGTCCAATGCTGGCAGTTGGCTCCTGTCGGGGGCCCCCAAAGGCCACTGACGGCCCCGCAAAATGTGACGGCTCTCCTGCGGGCGGCACATGCCTCCTCTCTCGTCGGCCCTGTGAGTAGTCTGGTTGGCAGGACCTCTTCCATCCGCTGTCAGTGTCACGTGTAGTTGGGTTGGTCTCGTCATATGTCATAGCTACCTACACCACTCTCGAGAACATAGGTAGCTTCAAGGGTTTGACATACCCCCGAATAGCAGGTCAGAGCCCCTCGGTGAACCTCCACAAGCACTCCTCCTCAGTAGCTACAACTGTCGCAGCGAAATGAGACAGCTCCAGAAAATGCATGTGGTACACGCTCACAGTCATCGTCCCCTGGTGGAGAGTGTAGAACTCCCGCCTCCTCTGATCCTACCACGTCTGGGGAAAGTACTGCTTGCAGAAGAGGGTGACGAACTGGTCCCAGGTCGGCTCGGCCCTCTCCTGCCCTTTGATCGCCCTCCAACACCTGTGTGCTGTGCTCTCCAACTGGTACGTGGCAAAGGCCACGCAGCACTCCGTAGGGGGTGAAGGGTGTCAAACACCTTCTCTATCTACTCGAGCCAGTCCTCCGCCTCGGTCGGGTCCTCATCCCCCTTGAAGGAGGGGGGCTTCAGCTTCTGGAACTGTCCGAAAAGCTCGTAATGGCACTGAAGTGGGGAAACTAGTACGCCTCCAGGTAAGGAGGGCTCATGCTCAGAAGTGTCAGAGGACGGCAGGGGCGGTGGAGGCCCACCCCCTCCCCCACATCCAATGCTGTGTCTGTCTCGCGATCTCACAGAGGACTCCCCCTCCGCAGCCCTAGGGAGAGGCACCTGTGGAGGCGAGTGGAGCTCCTCTCATACGATCTCCCGTATCAGCTGGGCGAGGTCCTGGGCCTGAATGCCTGGAAGTAGTGGCTAGTCCACTGAGACGTCGGGCGCAACTCGTCCGCCCCTCCGACCTTGACCTCAGCTGCGTCCATGGCCCGCCTCAATGACTCCACGTTGAGACATCTCCTGTAAGGAGATGCGAACATAGAACAGGAAGATGTCAATTTCAATGGATATTCGGCAAAAGAACCTCAGAACAGATAACAAAAGGTACGTTGTGGTGGTCACTCTAGTTACAAGCATGTGAATTGGTTATTTTCCAACTAGTTGGTTCACTTCTCGGGATGACCTTGCTCTGATACCATCTTGTTACAACCCAGTTCCCGAATCCCTACAGGACATGAGACCGGACCGACTCGACTGGTCCCAAAACCCAGTCGTCCAATGAGAAAGTAACTAAAAAGTAGTAAAATAAAGCACATTCACCATGCAAGCGATTAATAGTAATAAAAGTACAGCAGTAAAGAAGTAAACTACTACAGTACACACCACCACAATAGTAGAAAATTAAATAGGTACAGGAATATAAAGTGTAGAACAAAAGAGTACTGAATATAAAGGTACAAGAGGCTACTCACTACTACTAATGAGTACAAAGAAACTACGACTACTGAGCTCTACTAGGCCCAGCACCCTCTGCAGCCATGTGCTCTGGCTGCTCAACACCTGGACCTGAAAAAGGTTATGAGTACATGAAATCAGCGAACATTGAGTAGAGTGGCAACCAACTAACTAAAGCAGTAAAGGTGGACAGGTAGCTGTTGTTTTTCAATTCTTTCTTTCTTAAACTAATTATTCTTTCTTTCCACCACTTGGTTTATTTATCAGGTCTCTTTCTTGATCTCGAATGTTCCTCGTGGGAATGATCTTGATTGCAGTATTTTTCAAAGAGTAGAAGTAGCATGTAGTGCTCTCCTGGCCGAGAGAGTCCTACGTGGTGGTCCTACACCCAGTCAACCACCCCAAGGTCACGGACAGACGTAACGATGACTACGAATGCACGATAAATGCATGGGTAGCTACCCCGCACTGACACGCGGTCAGTCATATCTGTTAATAGGTGTACCCAAAGCACAGAACGAAACTAGTATAGGGCATAGCCCTCTCAGTAATAGGGGTCTAGCCCTTAACAACCAAACAAGGGTCTCACCCATCCAGAATCCGTGCACCCTCGCCTAACTACCCTGGTTTGCCTAGTGGGCCTAACAAGTCGGTGTAAGGTGACTAGTGGAACCCCGGGTCCCGTGGGGTGGCTAGCTCTCTCCCTACACTAGTAGCTCTCCTCGGTACTATGTACGTGAGGGCCAACAAGTCGGTATAGAGTGGCCAATCCTAATCCCGGGTCCCAACCCAAGGGTGGCTAGCTCCGCTCTGCACTAAACAGGGGGACAGTCGCTCTCCTTGGTACTCCGTACTTAAAGGCCAGCTCACTTCCCCACTCACATTCCCAGTTCCATTCCATTTGTTTCCAGGAGCTATACTCCTAATTCCCCGTAGGGTTCATGCTCAAATTTCTCAGGCCAAGCCATACCAGGTTTCATCATTTCTATTTCCATTCCCAGGTTTTACACATTCAATTTGTAATTCTATTCCATATTCAGTTTATTCATAGATAGCTCATGTTTCCAACAATCATCTTTCCATTTTACAATTATATACATGCAGCTCACCTTATGTCATTTCACGTGTTCGACAGGAAAATACATTCAACAATTAGCTAGCACAAGTACTACTTATTTCGCAAGCAACTATTAATCATTTACTGGCAATTGTCATTATTCTATCTACTCATTCAAGACTGCAATCCATTCAGTACATACATTTTCAATATTTCTAGTCCTAGGATTCATGCCATATCCTAGGTTCTAATCATTCATTCCACACATACATTTAGGTTTTAATTAAATTTAAGGGGAAGCCACTCTACCAGTAAACCCAGGAGTAATGGGGGCTTGATTGGTAAGTCCACGTGCCTCAGCAAACCCCAAACCCGCAACAGAACGAGGTCCTATCACAAGGATCAATCACAGGAGCACACTCAGAACAGTATAGAAAATATTCCAACAAATAGAGGAATTTGTATGGGGAACAACGGTATCTTAATTGCGGAAATAAGACCTCAAACGGACCCTAAATGGGTCAAAAACAGTAATTCTGACTCAAATCAGACGTCTGGAACACCTTCCAAACGTCTTAAAAGAGTCTAGAGCCATACCTCAGTTCTACGCTACTCTTTAGATGTCCAGGAACTCCGCTGGACCGTCTGGACCCAGTTCCAGATGTCCGACCACCTCTCCAGACATCTGGAAATGCTTCCCATCGTCTGGTGCCTCACCCAGACGTAAGAACTGCGTGGGAGGGTGTGTCCCGCGCCTTCCCGAAGCAACCTTTGCGCAAAAACAAGCGAATCTTCTCAATAAGGTACGAAACAGCACCTCGGCGGGACGACCTGCATGGCTATATCCGCAAAGGAGATGTACGTTCGCGAAGATTACCTCTCAGTCATCTAGGACCTCCTCCAAACATCAGCTAAGTCGTTTGGACGTCTCTCCAGACGTATGATTCTAGGAAAAACCCAGAACCAGAACCTTCTTCCACCCTCTTGAGCCGTGCGTGGTCGTTCTATGCCCTCTCACCTGCTGCTCCAGCTGCAGCAGTGTCAGGGAGGGCCTCCTAGACACACTCCACCTTACGCACGTGCCAATCGACCGTGAGCTTCCCGCCAAGCTCCCACGCGAGCTCGCAATCCTTCTCTTCTTCTCACGCTGCTCCTCCTCTCCGCCGCTCTCGCTCGGCTGCACTCGTTGGAGGGTAGAGGAAGGAGTGGCTGGAAGTGGGGGTGGTGTAAGGGAGAGGAGGGGGTTATATAAGGTGTGGGGTTAGGGTTTGCATCGGGCGAGAAGAGAGAGAAGGAGAAGAAACGAGGGTCGCATACTGTCTGCATGGAGCATCCGCTTAGACGCGAGGACGTACATGAAAAATTTGATTTCCAGACGTCTGGGAAGGTGTCCAGACGTCTGACCAGACATCTGACCCAAGTTCGAGACGTCTTAAAGGGCTCAACCAGCACGGGTGTTAACAGGTTTTAAGGCTAAGGTGACCTAATGGAGGTAGTTTTGGGAAGGCTGTCCTACGATTTCTAAGGGTAGGGATAAGGCTATCCACCTCATTCCTCTTGTCTAAATCAGTCTTCTTCTTCCGTTATTGCTTTATTTCACTATCTCCTGCATCCTAGATCACTATATTATCTGCAAATAGCAATAAAAATCATTAAATAGCATGATATCTCATCTTATTCTAAATAAACTGATGCAATGCATGATATGCAAGATATGAGTTCAATATCCACAAATTAAGCTAGGTTCAGACATTATTTAGGTCGATTATGACTCATGATTGTTGTGCAATCATCTAACAAATTCACAAAAAGATGCTTAGAACTTAGAGTTCTCTTCAAGTCTTGGGTGGGTTGAGTATCTGTAGAAAGCTGCTCCAAAACCCTAAACTCAAAAATCCAAAAAAAATTAGAAAAAAAGAAAAAGAAAAAGATCATTCTTTTAATAAGGCGAGGACTTGAGGCGGTCTTCATTTCAGCAAACACCCGACGCTATTGTTCTTTTGTAACTTAGGTCTAAGTTGAAATCTCTAAGTGTTGAAAAATAACTTTTGCCTTAGAAATCTGATTCTAGTTCTCTTATAAATAACATGTAGTTTTGTTAGGGACTAGCAAAAATAGGCACGAGGGGGTGATGTAAACACACTTATATCACATAAACCATCTATTTATGTGTGTTCTTAGGCATATAGTTGCATGATACATTATAAATATTGCATAACATGCATCATCATGCACTTAAATTAGGTTATATAAATTTTAGGCTAATTTTTCCTTTTTGGGGTCAGGAAAGAGAGCAATATCATTTTGGGGCCTTGGATTGAAGATCTAACTGTATGGATTTAATTAGGGCGACGATCAGAGTTCAACGACTCCAAGATAGCCCTGATCGGACTTCTATAGCATCAGATGCAGTCCAAGAAAAATCAGAGGTCAAGAGGCCAGGTGGTGTAAACCTTACTTCAAATGACAAATCCGATGGCATGAATGGGTTCGGATCGACAATCGCAGCCCAACGACAGGAAAATCAGTCCAATCTAACATCTATGGCACCATCTACAAAACATAGAAGATAGACGGCCAAGATGGTGCCACGTGATGCCATCTCAGCCACCTACACCGACCATGAAAGCCCACCGCTGCTCTCTCTCTCTTCAGATGATAATCAAATCTCGACCGTTGGATTGAAATCCAATGGCCATAAGAGCGTGTGGAGGAATTCATGAATTCGCCTCAAGGAGGCACATAGCACAGCAGTTGAGGCACTGTTCATGCAAGAGGCGTGCGTTCGAGCCGCTGCGCTACACCCACCTCCTCTTGTGCGAGCGTGAAATCGAGTCGTTCTATCGAACATCAACGACATAAATGATCCAATTGGCTAGACGCGCGAGATGACACCTGATCTCATGCCTGATCTCACGCGCGGGAGGCACGAGTTATGAAGGCACACGATCGTGTGTAATGGGCCATTGATCCTTGATCCAATGATGATGAAGAGGTTGCATTGCCTCTTAACATTTGAGGGAGAAGAGGCGTGCACAATCTGAGCCGTCGGATGAGAGGATGGACGGTCAAAATCTCGAGGGTGTTGGGTGCATTGAAGAGGAGCAGGCACACACATCTTTAAGCTGTTCGATCTCTCGATCAGATGGCTAATCATGATGAGGCGTTGAGTGCCCAGAAGAAGAGAAGGCACGAGTGGGTGCACACTACACCCACATTCAGGGCTTTAGTGATGCTTAAATCCGTCACTAAAGGTCCTTGCATTAATGTTTTCCACATGAAATGACCTAATTGCCCACCCACTCTTCACTTATAAATAGCCCTATGACCCCCACACTTTCTTCATCCCTTCCTGTCTTCTTTCACCCCCTCCAAAGCTCGAAGAGCTTGTCCCAAACCTAGGATGCTCCATTAGAGTTAAAATTAAAATTTTTCCACCCTCTCATCCCCGTTCGTGGAGTGCCAGCAGTTGTCTTCTTACCACCATTCGGGAAGTGGATCCCACTGCGACGTCCCCTTGCCCCATCCTCCGTCGTCCGTCTTCGTTCTCCTTTGTCCTACATCTCACCACGTTCTTACGGGCGCTCCGTCAACATGGCTCATCCTCCAAGCAGCTGTCGAGGAGGATAACCTCTCTCTACCTTCTCTTTTTCCATTTTCTTGTATAGATTTCCTACTTTCTAGTGTAATGATTAGATGTAATGAACTCAATTCAGTGGTTATGAAATTCATGTTTATTCTATCTCTGTTTTTCTTTTTTGTACCATTCTTTTCTCTCTCTTCTATAATTTATTTTTTAAGTAGATAGCTAGCGTAGATTCAAGTCAATTAGCTACTATGCTTCATGACAACAAATCAAATGCAGTTTTTGATCAAATGTCCACTTCCCTGTGTTTGACCCAGAATTCCTTTTGAGTTTTGGTTAAAATTATCTGTTGATGGATTTTTCTCGCAAATTATGTTACAATGGCGAGTTTTCCAAACTCAATCTTTTTGCGATGATTTTCCACGGAACATCTAGTAATATCACAGGTATCTCGCTGCTCTTCATTAGTGATTAGTTCAAGGTATGGAATCAAAATTTTGACTCCAGACATTGGCGAATCAGAGGGTGATTCCGAATCAAATGAAGGAAGACTGGAAGCAATAGATTTAGGGATTACCTTATCAATCTCATCCCCAGGTTCTTGTTCTTTACTCAATTCCTCCCCAGAGTCTATATGTGAATCCACATAAATCTCAGAAGTTACTTCCATGTTGTCCATTATTTCATCATCATGAGGAAGAATATCATCAATGGGCATGCTGATGAAACCTACTTTGATCAAATTTGTGACATCCTCGGGTCCTAATTCTTCAAACAAGACAATCACCCTTAGTGTCACTCCAAATCCTAATTGCAGGTTCCTCACATAATTCATTATTCTCCTCATCATAGAATTCATCATGTACCCGAGGTCTGGAATCATCTAAAATCTCTACAGATCCCCTAGGGCATTTTATCTGGGGTAAAAGGTTCACACTGGTAACATCAAACTCCTCAGATAGGTGAATTTCTTCATGATTAGGTTCCCTAAGGGTGGGTTTAACTTCCATTAATTGATCATCATCAAAAGGGAGGGTACGATTAACAAATTAACTTCGACCCACTTCATCAAATGCCATGAAAATACTATCATCTAGGTCAATGTCTTCCAATGGTACCATCATTCCCTTCTTTTCACTCCAATATAGCTCAACTGGGCATGGAACCTCAATGTCATCCTTGGGTTGCCACCTTTCTTCATTTAATGCATAACTACTTTCATACATATCCCCCTGCCACTTAAGGCATGGACCTCTCCAGGAAGTGTCATTTAGCGAGGAGGGTCCAAAATCAATCCTCAAAAAGTATCTATTCTCCCTTATATAATCCCCAAAATTCCCCTCCAACTTAGGGTATGGCTCTCCCAATGGAGATGCATCTAGTGTAAAGGGTTGCATGTCATCCTCAATGGGGTAGGTTAAGTGGCTAATGTCTTCTTTTTCTTGTTGGCCTACTCTTGAAGATTCTCCTAATAATTTGATCATTTTGTCTTGCATTTTCTATATTTCCATCTTCAAGGTTGAGAAGTCATCACTATTTCAGGAGAGAAGTCAAGTTCAGGCTTATAGTACATAGGAGTTTCTGTCCAACCATTACAATCATTCAATGAGGGTGGGTTGGGTATTTCTATCATTGTAGGATATTGGACAAGGCAAATCCCGCTCCTAAGTTCTGCTCACTGATTTAAGGCTTAATCAGGTTAATACTCCTATAATAGGAGTAAAAAGGATCCCAATGACTGTCATTATGTCCATCAAAGAATGGACCATCTCAGCGTATGGGATTGAAGATCGCAGAATGGGGGTAAGGGTGTGGGCAAGATGTGAAAGGATGGAAGTCAAGGTGGTCCATTCTAACTCACACCACAGTCAAATTTTCCCAAGCAAACACAAATCAAAGGACTTTTTAGGTCTTTAATCAGTTAAGGCTTTTGAGATGTAAGTCCAGTTGTCTACCTATGATACGCCTAAGAAGGCCTAACTATGACTTAGGTGGTCCCCCTTAAAGCCCAAAAAGTTTAGTCACCATCAAACATGGCAAAGAGGGATGCAAGTAGGGTCAAGCCCTTCCATTGAAGCATTGCTTTCGCAGTGCTTCTTAACTACCCTCAATCTGCATGGTTTGGAGGCAACTTCACCTCTGAACTAAAGTTTGGGTCACTTCAGACCCCAGTAATAGGAGGTTCTAGTCCTAGTGGTTCCAAACCTAAGGAGTGTCTAAATGCATGTCGTGGTGCAAGAGTATACAAGTGTGCGTACACCGTGAAAGGATTTTGAATTTTTAGTTGGACACCAAGTTTGTAAATCAAGTCCTTGGTTTTTAAATGTTCCACCTATAATTAGTCCTTTTTCAGAAAATATGACCACTTTATTAGATTGCTTCAAGATAGATTATGTGGTCTTGAAATTAATCCAAATGCATTTGCATGACAGGTAGAAATGCAAAGTTAGAAGTGCATACCTGATTCCAGCATTCTTCATGCAATGTGCACGATGGGAAATTAGATCTAGACGCTGCTCATTCAATCCTAAATCATTCAACCTAGGGATAGGCAACTTTTAGCAAGTAGCTCGTGTATTTTTTTTTTACTTATGCTCAAACAATGGAAAATCAATCCATGAAAGAAAATAACAACCTTAGTTTAAATAAATGGGAATAGACTCCTGAAAAATTACCTGCATAGGGGCCTAAAATAATGGTGGGGAACAATCACCTCAAATATACCACTGAACAAGGGTCTCAAACCGAATGAATGTGTAAGAATAAAGAAAAAATAAAGTTCTAAAACCTAAATTCTAATCTACTCAGAATGGAGGAGATGACAATTGCACTCCCTAGAAATGTTCTCCTCCGAATCGTGCCTCAAGGTCCACTTCAATTGTGTGCACTGCGGCTATCATGCTCCCTCCCCCAATATGTGGCCAAAGGTCTCCAATGCTGTAGATGATGAGGCAAGTGCAACGATCCTCCCTCGTGATGTGCATGCACCAAAATCAAAATAATTTATCAAAGAATGTATAGCCTTAACAAAATCAAGTGTGAACAAATAATTAAATAAATGCGAGTTTAATAGGCTCATTGCCTCCTCGGCAACGACACCATTTGAAAGAGATGATTTTCACTTAATAAAATGATAATTAAAATAATTTGTTGTTTGTATTTCTAAGTGGTGAAAATCAACTAATCAAAGTATTGGATTAAAATTAAATGACTTGAGATAAGAGTGGGTCATGTCCACAGAGAGATACAGGCCAATTGAAACTCACTAAAGTTTTCCACAAAAGTTCACAATTAAAATCATGGAAAATCAATATCAAAACCTCTCAAATGAGGCTTATAAGGCTCACATATGCTGATAAAATAATTAAAGCAAGGAGGAGGGCTCTCTTTATAAAATGGCCATCATTATAATAATAATAACCTAAATCCATGAAATCCACAATGGCATGTCAATGTAAAAACAAATTGAGTTCAAAACAAGGGAAGTTGTTTCCCTTAACCTTGCACGCGGGGGAAGGGATGGCTAGAGATGAGGAGCTCAAGGAAGGTGCTCTAGATAGAGGCACACATGATGGCAGTGACGGTGTAGCCAATGGTGACCGAAGAGGGCAAGGGTGAGGCAAGGATGATGGTGGGTGTTGTTGCTTGCTGCAGCTATCACATAGCCAGGAGGGCGAGGTGAGTGGCGAGGTGGAGCACCCGAGGGTGCACGGGGAGACGCATGCGCGGCGAGGCAACATGTGACTGCTGCGCACAGGTGGCACGTGACTGCTGCTGGTCATGGAGTGCGGGAAGGAGCAGGGAGAGTAGTGCACATGGCAAGCTGTTGGAGGTGGCTGTGGCAGTCTACTGGAGGTGGTGAGGAAGGTGGTGTGGCTACGCGTGGTGAAGGGGGCAAGACGGCATGCTGAGGTACGAGCTGGAGGTGGAGCATGCCTGGCCGGAAGTGTGAGCACAAGGAGAAGGTGGCATGCGTTCATGCGATGGTGTGGAGGTAGTGATGGGTTCTATTAAAAACAAAGGAAGAAGAAAAGGAAAATGAAGAAGGAACAGAGGAAATGAAGATGGTGGTGGTCTTGAGTATGAGTGTGGGTAGGGGGTTGTGTGAAGGGGTGAGCGATGAGAGGATGGTGGCGATGGAGTGATTGTGATGGTGCACGATATTGTTGTAGAGTGGAGGGATATGCACGTTGAGGTGCTCAGGGTAATGTAGCTGCTCTGATTTGGCGGTGCATCCTGTCACAATGCACGCCCACGGTGGTGGAGTAGGCTGCCACAGTCGTGGCTGGCGGTGGTGGAGTGGGTGAGAGCTTGAACTCTCTGTGCAGTGTTGGAATGGGGTGATGGCCTCATGAGCATGGCAGCCTCATGTTCTCTTTTGTAGCTGCAACTTCTTGGATTTGAAATGGAGTGTGAGCATTAAAGTCTCTAGATACACTTTTCACGGAGGATGAATGCTCGCAGCCAGTGGTGTGGTGTTGAAGGTAAGAATTTCCCTGCATAGAAAGAAAGGAATAAATAAATTAAAGAAAAGATTAGCTTATTTATATACAAAGTCCAAAAGAATGTTGAAATCTTAGTTTTTCTTAAACAATGCATGTAATGTATGCATGCAAACTAAATAATAACTAACTTACTTAAATTCTAATGCATGCTAAATAATTTATATATGAATGTATACAAGCAAATATATATAAACTACATTTTTTACAGCTTAATGTATGTTATGTATATGTTAGTATTAAGCTAATGTCTAGGCATTTAAGTAACTAATTAGTCCACAAATTTGGGCTCATCAAATGCCCCCATGCCTAGTTTTTGCTAGTCCTTAGAAAACTCAAGCAATAACCTAGCACTTCAAGTAGACTAGCTAACCCAGTCGATTTTCCTTTAGAAACATGTTAAGTTATAGACTTTAGACCTAAGGTACCCAAGTAGTTGCTAGCTTGCAGCTAGGTCAGCTAAGGACAAGTTGCAGGCACAAGTTTCCTTGATTTCTAGCTCTACCCTAGGGTTTATTGGTCCCAGAGATTAAAGCATCCGTTCATGTGCAATGGGCTTATTTATTTGAGCTTGGTATGATTGCCAACATAGAAAGTGAGTAAGAAAGGTTTTTTTCTTTGTTTTTTTTTTGTAATATATATATTTTGTTTGATTCCTCTAAATCTAATCTTGGATCAGCTATTAACATGGTCAGTGTCGAATTCATTGTCCCCATCACCAACCTCAAAGGGTGCCTGAATTTCGTTACTTCGAGATAACATTGCCCATGGCGACCCCAAGAACTCCTGGCAATCTACACTTAGAGATAGTATCGCCCATGGATTGCTTAAGCAATTTCAGGCCTATAGCAATCAGCTCTTCGAGATAGGGCCTGTGGCAATCTTGCTTTGACTGTCTTTTTGAGTTGAACTCTAAGTGGACACTTGAATTTAGTGAATCAAATCTACCCATTGTCCGCCACTTTAATCTTTGGTTGCACACCACAAAACCACATGCCTGGACTCTCAAACACAACAATCTTAGGTTCTGGGTGATTTTCATTCAGAACCTTAGAACTACTTAACCTTGGGGCATGGGTCTACACCACAACTTGGTCCACATCTGTGGACAACTTCTGTTAGCAGGTCAAAGGATCAATCTTTTAATTCTGATTCTAACCTACACTTGTGAATTCCTAATTTCTTCTTTCTTTGTATATTATGCCTAGCTAAAGGTAATAACTTTAGCACGTGTGTATATTCCATGTTCTCTAAGGAGCTAACCGAATTGTCACGAAATTCAGGTGATATTCGGTTATTCTACCCTTTTCATGCCTTTATTTCTACAATGAGGATATTGCATCATCTAGGCATGGGGGGCCAGATACTTAATTTTGAAATTATTTCATTAGCTCTGTAGAATTTCTTTTATTTTCTTTATAAAAAAATTCAAAAAAAAAAAATAGAATTAAGATAAGAGAACTTAGGCATTAGGCATTGAACACTTAGACTCTTAAGGTATTCGGGCTTAATCAGCCAGGGTGTCCACTCGAATGTAGATTGTCTCGAGTCCTCACCAAGTGATTTTATTTTAATTTGGCCAATAAATATGAGAGATGAGTACATGACTTATCAACCCATCCTATGATTTGAGGGGACTTTAAGTCTAAGCATCTATACACTATTTGCACTGACTCACTTTTCAACGGATTTTACGAAAATTAGGTAGAAAATAAACTTTCTAGGGTAGTATGGCTAGCAAGTTGTTGTGGGTAATAGCCCATTAGCCGATTGTCTAGAGCCCAACTATATGACCATACTCATTCTACTTCTTTTAGGTAAATCTTAGATCAAGGAAGCCTCCTACTTAGAAAAAGAAAAAAATGATACTCAAAAATAAAAAGAAAAAAATAATAAATAGAAAAAATAGAAAAAAATAATGAAATAAACCACACTTTACCGCATGAGTATGGCTGGCAAGTTGCCATAAGTAACAGCCCATTGGCTGGTTGTCCACAGCCCAGCTCACAAAAATGCACAAATAATTCCTAAAACACTTAAGGAAAAAGCGAGAAAGTAAAATAAACTGAGGAGATATACACTGGGTTCGCCCTTATATTGACCCCATAAAAAATATAAAAAAGTAGGGAGACAGCTACCGATCGAAAAGATAAACCTTTAGGCAGAAACTCTTAAGGTTACCTAAGGTCGGAACCTGAAGTCTATTTTAATGGCCACTTAATGAGTCTATCACTCTTTCACAAGATTTTTAGCACTTAGAGGCCTTTTCAAGTTTTGGGTGGGTTGGGTAGCTGTAAAAGGTTATCTCGAAACTCTCAAACTCCAGAAGTCCAAAAAAATTAGAAAAGAAGAAAAAGTAAAAAAATGTAATTTCCCTTTTCAAATAAGGCAAGGACTTGGGCGGTCTACATTTTGGCAGGTACCGGGGCACTGTTGTGTCTTCATAGTTTAGGCCCTTAGTTGAAATTTTCTTTTGTTAACAAACAACCAATGCCTTAAGTGATTGAGCCCTAGTTCTATTTTTATACATAGCATATAGTTTAATTTTGCTAGGTACTAGCAAAAGATAAGCATGGGGGAATGATGTAGACACACCCATTTTGGTTAAAATGCCTATTTATATATGTTCCTAGGCTTAGATATGCATTCCATGTTATAAATATTGCCTAGCAGGCATCATTCTACATTTAGAGCAGTTTGTGTATATGTTAGATTAATTGCATCCTTTTATGGCCAAGAGAGAAGGAGGTTTAATTCAAGGCCTTGGACTGATGATCAGGTCATACAAATCTGATCAAGATGATCACTCGAAAATCGTCTAGATCAGATTCCCGTAGCACAGTATGCAGTTCGAAGAAGATTAATGGCAAGGGGGCAATGTGCCATCCTTACAGGCTTTGGATTAAAAATCTGACCATACAGATGGATCCGGAGTAACAATCACAGTTTGGCAATGCGTAAATCATCTCGATCTGAGCACCGTGGCATCCTCTGCAAGCGAAAGAAGATGGACAGCCTAAATGGCACCACTTGGTGCCATCTTGGCACCAACTTGGCCATCCAACACCAGCCAACATTCTACCTAATGCTTCCTCTTCATCTGCATCATCCATTCCCAGCCATTGGATCTTGATCCAACTACTAAGAAGCCATCTCCACCGTAAGCCCTTGGCTCCTCCTCGGGACAAACTCGTGGGATTAGCGCATTACTCTTGAGGTGCATTCCCAAAGGAGGGGCGCAAGTTCAAAACCCGCAAAGCCCCTCAAATCTTCCAATTGGACACCGAGGGCGCACCAGCCAACGCACACGCACAGACGAGCATGCACAAGCCTGTGCACCTGCACCGCACCTCACGGACACGTAGTGCAAGTGCCAACATACGTGCGACACGCCCACGTGATGGGCGTGCAAGCACAGTTGCAAGCGAGCGTGAGTTGGCACGGATCTTCAGCAATAGATGGATGGATCTTTAGTGACATTTACGAATGTCACTGATTACCCATGTGCAACTAAGCCCTTCATCCTCCACTATAAAAGGACCCATACCCTCCATCAACCATCTTCTCTTCCTTTCTCTCCCTCACCACCTCCAAGGTTCTAGAGAGAGCTTGTCCCAAGCCTGGGATGCTCCTTTTGAGTAGAAAATTAAATATTTTTCCTGCGTCTCATCCCCATTCGTGGAGAAACTCGTAGCCATCCTCTCATCACTTCGGGAGTAGATCCTTGCCGCGACGTCATCCCATCCCGCCCTCCGTCATCTGACGCCATTCTCCTTTACCCCGCTCCTCACCACCTTTGTCTAGGTGCCATCAAAGCGAGTCATCCTCCAAATGACCGTCGAGGGGGACTCTTCTCACCTCTCTCTATCTTTATTGCTTTTGTAGTGTAGTTTTCTACTTTTTATTTGTAGCAAACATTTATTTAGATAAATATATTGATATTTTCTCTCTCTCTCTCTTTCTTACTTTACAAGTAGATTAAGTAGATAATTATGTTGTCAACCTGATCTCTTGTCTTATAAAAATACCAAAAAAGTCTCAAAAGATAAAAACAACAAAAATAAATAAAAGCGAAACACGATTTTCAAACTGAACGTTCACCTCCTTGTGTTCGACCTAGGACTCCCTTGAAGTTTCGGTTATAAATTTTATTTAATAGCGAGTTTTGTGACTGTAACAACGGGTTTCTCAAAACCCTAACTTTTCTTTGCGAAAATCCTGCTTATCACCCTTCTTCTCGATTAGCTGAAATGGCTAATCCTAATCCTGGCCATAATGACCAAGATCCAATTGCTAGTCTGAAAGCTTTTGTAGTTGCATCTGAGGAGTGACATCAGCAGAGCATCAATTGGATATTGAATACATTGGACAAAATGTAGCATCCACAACGCGGAGAATAGCTAAAGTATATCTATGATCCAACTACCATGATTGTAGCAGCTCATGTTCGGATTCTTGCAGACGAAGATGCATTTGAGCTCAACTTAAATGTAATAAGTCTGATTCAGACTTATTTTCATGGACACTCGAATGAGGATCCCTTCCAGTACATTAGGGATTTGAGTTGAATCGTGGAAGCGATTCGACCTAGAAATGTTGATCTTAGTATTGTTCTCATGAAGCTTTTCCCGTTCTCGCTAAGGGATAAAGCTTCATATTGGTTCAAGATCATTGGGAGGCCAATTGGAACCTAGGGGGAATTACATCGAGAATTCCTCCAAAAGTTCTTCCCAATAGGTCGAACAAATGCAATGAGGCAAGTGATCATGATGTTTTCCCAAGTACTAGGGGAAAAGTTACACGATACATGGGATAGATTTAATGTTCTTCTTAGGAAATGTCCTCACCATGGTGTGTCTAGATGTCAGTTAGCCCATATTTTTTACCACGGCCTAGATGACACACGTCAGTGTTAAAACACTTTCGTCTAGTTTAAAATATGCGTCGTAGTATAGTAAACAAAAGCGATTCAACATTTAAATTTATAATCTTGAAAAAATCGTGAGTTCATCATTTTAAAGGTTGGGAAGTAGATACAAGTAATTTGTACACTCCAAATCTTGTTCAGAAATATAATGCTAGCTCCTACAGTAATTCAATCTAAAAAGAAATTGCATCTCAACCATTTAATGCTTAGTTTGATCAAAATAATCACAAGAAATGGAATCAATGAACAAAAACTATCAAGATATCAATTTAGTCCCTGGGTATTTGCAAATCAATCCTTGGATCCCTGCTGACTTTTCTCCTTCAAAATTTAGTCCCTGGATTTTTTTTTTAATTTGATTCAACAACGGGAGTTGGAGCTCCCCCTCCATCGCCGATAGGTTCATCGGTCGCACGGCAAAATTGGGCTTGGACAAGCAACTGGTGTTGGCGAAGGGTGGAGGAGAGTCATAGGGGTGTTGCTGACGTAATGGCGAGGTCCAGTCGTCGATCGGACATGGCAATGGTGGTGAATGACGACGGTGGTAGTGGTGGGTCCAATGAAGTTGTCGCGAGCTTGTTGAGGCATGAAATGTCCTATTGGAAATTGTAAAAGACTCTGCGTGCCTTCGTGGAGCTCCCCACGAAGCTTAAGGATGGCTAGAGAACGTGGCCAGAGTTGTTGATGACGGTGGCGGCAGTGGCGATGGTTGCAACAATAGGGAGGGTCTCGACCTTGGACAAGTAGTTGGGAAGCTCTGCCTTTCCTCAACGAAGATGGTGGTGGTGGTGATTTGATGTAAGGAGGCCAGAGGAGAGCCACCGTACTCGGAGAGGACGGTGATGGCAAGTGGAGTCCGATGGTGCTCCTTGGCAGGTAATTGACCCAATAAACTTGGGGCTTTTTCTTACCTAGATGTGAGGAAGCTGTCGAGGTGGTTGGTGAGTAGGGAGGATGAATGGAGTGTCGAGGATGTGTGGTTGGAGTCACATCAGATTTCGGTCGATCGCGAAGAAGACAAAGTTGAGTAGGAGGGTATCAGGGTTGAAACCTGCAAGGAAGAAGCGTACGATGAGCTATAGAAAGAGAGGGAGAGATACCTAAGAGATGAAGAGGATGCGAGGAGAGGCCAGGCGTGAATGATTAGACTTGGAGAAGGAGAATAACTCCAGTAATCCAGATTGGAGCTACGATGAAGATAGGGACTATCTCCTTTGGTAGGGAAGACGGTGATGACAAGGAGAAGGTAGAACGCTACTCATTTGATGACGAGGGGCAGTGAGGAAGATGGTAGAAGAAGCTCTAGGTTTTTGTTAATGGAGGTGAGAAACGAAGAAGAAGAAGGAATATTCACGCTCCAAAAACGAAACGAAATCAATCACAAAGCACTTGTGGAGTTTTACAGAGTATAATCCATGCCATTTACGGCACCAAATCGTTGATTGAAGCTTCTTTGGTAGCAATACAATCCACCATCTTTGGATACCAATAATGACCTCTCAAGGAAGATTCTCTAGCAAGGAAATGCACCATTAGATGCACGATTATTAGAAGAATCAATCCTCCGAAATTAGTGGCGAATCGGCGAATAGATTGGCGGAGATTCCCCTCCAAATCTTGGCTCAGGCACCAACCTTCCTTTGAAGCTTGACTGGAGGAAGATAATGGTGGTAGGGGTTAGTTTGTAATGAAAATGAGAAGTTAGGGACCTTATCACGATAAACTCGAAACCTAGGGATATGAGTGTAAGAAATAGAGTTTCTAAGGGCTAAAATGGAAAATAGGTCAAGCTAGACTCTGATTGGGCTCAAATTTTCGTGTTAACATAATTTACATTGAAGGAATCTAATGGTGAACTTGGATTTGAGTTTTTATCATGTTTGATTAGGTAAATTTCATAGAAGCCCAAACCAAAATAGATTCCTGTCTGAATCTCTATTCTAGTTTAAGATGGGTTCAAATGGTCAAACCAAAGATACCAAACCTCTTAGAATATTTTTCTATGAATTTTAGGTGATTTAGACTAATTTTATCTTAACCAAAACCTTTTCAATTTAAGTGGGATTGATAATTAGGGTTTTTAGTCCTATTTTCACCCTCGAAATACGTGAAACACTGATTCAGTATTTTTTAGAATTTTCTACTTAATTAACCTTTAATTAACTCCTAAGTGACCCCATGGTTAATATGTATTCCTGATGTGCTGTTAAAACTGCAAAATTAACCTTATTTCCTTATTTTCTTCTTAAATCAAAATATTGTAGAGTTATAACCCTCAAATGATTAAGTAAGAGCTTTTACCAGTTGAACCTGACTAATTGTGGATAGTTAGGGCCCATGATGGTGTTACCATCATACCCCTATGCCTAGCTTTTGCTAGCCTCTAGCAAAATTCTATGGAGCAAATCAAATCTTTAAATTGGATGAAACTGTCAAGATGCCCTACTAAGACGTATCTCTAGCAATCAAATCAAAATACCAATAATAGGCTTATAGGTACTCAAGTACCAGCCAAGATCCAGACCTAACTAGCCTTAGCGATGTGTCTGCCATAAAGGTTTCTAAGGCCTGCAAAAACTGCCTAGAGGTTCGTGACCACAGCGGTCAAAGCACCCAGGCGTAGACATATCAAGTTCAGGTTCAGTTTTCCAATGTAGTTTTTATAAGAGAGATAGAGAGGGACTTTTATTTTGGGAGTTTTCTCTCTTTTCTTTTATGTTCCCCTAAATCAACATCAGATTGGCCCTAAACACGATTTATATCAGATTCCTTGTCCCTACCATCAATCCTCGAAGGGTCCTTGGCTTTCGATGCTTCGAGATGGCACCGCCCATGGAAGCCCTCAAAACCCTAGCTCTCAACATTTTGGGATAGTGCCACCCATGGTGTTCTGCAGCTAAATTCAGGCCTTTACAATTGACAGTTCAGGATAATCCCACCCATGGCACTTGAGCTAGCACAAGGTGCTTACATGGCCCTGGTAGGATATTTAGATATCCTAGGAGACAAGCACTAAGGAGATGATATGTTATTACGCATCTTTATGGGAAGTATTTTTCATTTCACCTCTCCATGTTGAGAACTCGTTCAATCAACTTGTGTCATTAAGCTACTCCTAAGCCAGATATTCGGGAAAACATTTTTTATGGGAACACCATCATGGACCCTAACTAGACACTTTTAGTCAGGTATGATTGATAAAAGCTCCTACATAATCATCTGAGGGTCTTAATTCCATGATAATCTAATTTGAGAGAAGAACAGGAAATCAGGGTTAATTCTATAATTTTAATAGCACATCATAAATGTAGATTAACCATAGAGTTTGTCAGGGGTTAAATGAAGGTCAAATGAGCATTAAAGTCCAGTAAGTAGGTCCACACTGACAAAACCGAGGTTTCATGCATTCCGAGAAGCAAAATAACACACAAAACCCTAATTTCAGATCTGCTTAATTGAAAAGGTTTTGGTTAGGATAAAATTCATCTGAACCTCCTAAAATTCATAAAAAAATATTGTAAGAGGTTTGGTATCTTTGGTTTGACCATCTAAACCTATTTTGACCTAGAAGCGTCTCGGACAGAATTCTACCCTAATTTAGGCTTCTACATAAATTATCCAGTCAAATGTGGTCAAAACTGAAATCCAACTTCACCATAAGATGGCTAGTCTGCAATTAACCCCTTTAAAACTCTATTTCTTACATTTATCCCCTCAAGTTTTGAATTCAGTGTAAATTGCCCCTTAACTTATAGTCATTTTCTTCATTTAGGTCCCTACCTCCATTAGAGGTGGGAACACACCTCACTCGAGATTTGCACCTCACTCGAGATTTGCGGAGAGATTTCTCTCTGGAATCAAGACCAAATCCCTCCAAATTTGGTGGGATTGATCTTGAGGAGATCCTCGATCAGTTAGCCATCTCATGAACCCTAAATCAAATCCTAGAGCTCAGGTGTGCTTGAGGATTTTGGGGAACTTTTTCCCCAAAAATCGTGAATCTATCAGGCTCCTTTCCTCATTCAGAGCTCGTCTTGAAGCTCTATATAATCTTCCATATACTCAATTGTTCTCCTTAGCTCAGAAAATACGGAGATACCTCTTCTTCTCTCTTCTTCAGTCGTCTGCAACTCGAGCTCCAGCGAGCTTCTCCATCAGCTTCCTTCAATAGGCCAATGGTCAAATTGATCGGCCCAATGTCCTTCCCACTTTCTCGCAACCGTCGTCGACCAAAGCTTGGCCACTCTCCACCTCTCCTTCATTGCTACTTTGTCACCATCGCCTTCACCTTCTTCGGCGTCGACCCATCTAATCAATCGCCCTTACTCACTCTCTCCCTCTCTAAATCTCCCTTTTCTCTTCCTCACACCCTCTTGATCCTCTCCAACCCCTTAGATCATAGGTTTCACCCACATCATCACCCACATGACCATCATGTTCCCCACGTCTGGCACGAGCTTTGGCAAGCTCATGCTGACGCCACACAATAGGAAACCACACAATGACACATCCATAAGCTTCACCCTGATGTCCCCTACAAATGACCTCTCCCAATTTGGTGTTCTGTTCACCCCCACACTCCACCGAATGCCACCACCTCCATTCACCCTCTCCGACCTTGACACACTGGCATAGGCACCTTCACAACACGCCACGACCACCACTACACTTGTCGTGCTATAGCGATCCCTCTGAGCATTTTAATTGGGGAGATAAGCCCATTCTCATGTTTTTAGGGCCTCACCAGATAGTCACTGCAACAACCATCTTCTTTGACCACGTTCGCATCTCTCCGACCCTCACCCAACTAGTTGTTGCCTTCAATCAATGCGGCTTTAGGAGTTGAAGCTCTCCAGACCCTCATCCTAGCAGCAGCAGTGTAGTGGAATGCCAATTGACCATGACCAATAGCTACAATTGCTCAAGGATGTTCTCGCTACAGCACGCGAAGAAGCCCCAGTGTTAAGTCCCACATCATGTGGGACAAAAGCCCAATCGTGCATAAAAGGAAATTGTGATTTGGGTTGTTTGCCTCCGAACGGACGGGGGTGAGGTCCCACTCACGCCCAAATGAACGTGCACTCACATGCATTTGTTGCATGTGTTTAGCATTGAATTAAGAAATATATGCGTCATAGTATAGTCAACGAAAATGCAACAGCATTTAAATTTATAAAGCTCAAAAACAATGTGAGTCTGAAGTCGTTCGCAGGGAGCAAACGGAATTCACAACACTAATCAATGATATAAATAATGAGCACAATAATATATGAGAATCAACAGGCATATCTCAAGAAATCATGGGACAAAAATAATAAAACCTCAAAAACAATGGTGATTTAGATCACTACTTAATCCTTTAATTAAGCATACATCCCAAGCATTCAATTTAACCAAATATTTTAATAGTAACCCGAATCATATATTAGTTAAGAACTGCAAATAATCCCATAGTAGTCAGGACCAAAGGCCTCAATCAGACATCGCACATGAGTCTCAGATGCCTTAAGTCAACACCTCATAGAACGAAGGCAAAGTACCATAGAAGAGGCACAAGGGTCTCGTAGGTTTAGTGCTTAGGGAGGAGGGCACGAATCCTGAGGTCACAATAATGCAAAACCCTCCCCCTTCCTCCTCAAATACCTCTTTCTCAGAATAATTCGAAGCCGGCTAACCGGGTAATTGGACCTCAGCCCAGACCTGTGGGCAGGGGTGCATGAGTGGGTGCATATGAGTGCACATGCAAATAGGCGTGAATGGGGACCTCACTCCTGTGCTCTCGAAGGAAGCAAGCCAATGCAATGAAATCAATATATCTGTTGCTGGTGGCTCTTTGTGGCATGATGTGGGACTAAACACTGGGGCGTCTTCACATGCTGCAGTGATGCTTCGCTCGTCGATCGCAGTTGCTGTGAGACATCTTCCTTCAATTGGAGCTGCAGCTGTAGTCGTGGTGCAGTTCCATAGCACCTGGATGTGAAAACGAGGTCGTTGGTGCATGGGCGACGGCAAACGGTGGCAGAGGAAGGCAGAAGTCTGGTGATCAGCTAAAAACCAAGATACGGGCTAAACACCCTAATTAGAGAGTTCATTAGCTTGACTGTGAATCATGGAACTCAATGGTGGTCATTATGAGGTGTGAGTTGTACTGTGGAGGTTGGGCGAAGTTGGTGAGGATGAGTGAAGGTGGGTGTGTTTGATGGGGAAAAGGAGTTATCCAAACACCAAATATGTTTGGGGCTTTTGATCCCTAGGTTGTGGCGAAGGTTGTGGACCTGGTGGTGCAAAGGTTAGAGGTGTAGGTTGCTGGCACGAGCTTATTGGAGCTCTCGCCAGACTTAGGGAAGATGGAGGGGAAGAGCGATGAACGGTGGTTGATATGAGAAGTAAAGGAGATGGGAAAGATCAAGAGAGGGAAAGGAAGAGATTAGACCTAACTAGTGGATGAAAGGGAGGGAATTTGGCTCCAGCTGTGATTGGCCGACGCCGAAGATGAAGATTGCTTCGGTGGAGGAACAGCGACGACGAAGGGGCTCGGAGCGACTAAGCTTTGATAGGTTTTGGTCGTGAGGAAGAGAGAAGAACGTTAGTGCCTTCAATTTGGCCGTTGAAGGTGCGGATGAGGGAGAGTGAGAGGGTCACCGGAGTCGTGGACCTTCTTGGCTGGAGAGGAGGGAAGAGGTTAAGAATTGGCCTAGAATCGACTAAGGAGAATGGCAAGGACATCAGGGGCTTTTATAGAGCTTCTAACCAAGCTTTAGATGAAGAAAGAGGTGAGATTTGTCCATGGTTTCAGGGGAAAAGATCCCCTGAAATCTCGAATTTGCATTCTTCTCTGTGCTTCAAATCAAGGTATAGAACCTCGCTCAAACGATTCTCCAATGTGTGAACGCCAATCCCACAAATTTTGGTGGGATTTAGTGGTGATTTGATTGAGTTTTAACTCGATCAAAGGTTGGTGCTTGTCTTGCTGACCACCAATGGCAGAAGGGACCAAAGTGTGAAGAATATGAAGAAGTTAGGGACCCAAATGCAAGATTTTAAAAGTTGAGGGTCTACTTGTAAGAAATAGAGATTTTGAGGACTGAAATGCAAACTAGGTCAATATGAACTCTAATTGGGCCAAAATTTTGGTAAAAACCAAATTTTGACCCAAGAAATCTGATGATGAATTTGAATTTGGGTTTTGACCATATTTGACTAGGCAATTTGCATAGAAACCCAAATTAAGGCAAAATCCCATCTGAGACTCTATACGAGGTCAAAATAGGTTTAAATTGTAAAATCAAGGGTACCAAAACTATTAGAATATTTTTATATGATTTTTAGGAGGTTTAGATGAATTTTATTCTGACCAGAACCTCTTTAATTCAAGCAGGTCTAAAATTAGGATTTTGGGTGTTGTTTTGGTTCTCGAATGCGTGAAACCCCGTTTCTGTCTATGTGGACCCACTCTAAGGATTTTAATGCTCATTTAAACTTTAATTAACCCTTGAAAATCCCTGTGATTATTTTGCATTTGTGTTGTGATGCTAAAACTGTAGAATTAGCCCTATTTTAGTGTTCTCTCCTCAGAATGGATTTGAATGGAATTATGGCTCTCAGGCGATCATGTAGGAGCATTTGTTACTTGATTTCCACTAATTTAAGTTAGTTATGACTAATTATGGTGTTACCATCAGTGCTCCCTCACGCACCCTCACCTGCGATCATGCCCGCAGGTCTAGGTCGGATCTGATTAACCTGGATACCCCGGTCCGACTTGGTTCTGAGGAAGGAATTTGAGAGGAAGGATGGGGGTTCTTGCTGCCTCAAGATTCATGCCCTCATCTCTCAGCACTTAGCCTCTAAAGGATTTGTTAGGTCCTTGTGCTTTTATGAGACCCTTGCATCTCTGTTGCAGCTATGACTTAGCTCTTCCTGAGGCGTAAAGATAAGGCATCTGTGTGCCTTTCCCAACATTTGAGCCTTGTGCTTATAATGGTTCTGTTCTGACACTGTAGTAGATATTTGGAATATTTGATTACGGTTACTGTTCAATTATTTGAGTTGATTGTTAAGCTTAAACATTACGGTTAATTTGGTGATTCAAATCACCATTTTAACCCTATCTTTTTTCACTTTGAATCTTGATTTTATTGCAATATTATTATGATTACAATGAGTATTATTCTTGTATCTTTCTCTTGATATTGTGATTAGTGGATTAAATTACCAATTTGCTCCCTGCGAACAACCTCGAACTCACATCAATTTCGAGTTTATAAATTTAATTCTTTGTTGCATTTTTCTTGAGTGTACTACAATGCACATCTCTTAACACTCGACGACTTCGCTTAAAATATTTTGACGCTGTTGCCAAAGAGCAATGCACAGTTTCATTCACTGATTAGAATCTTGATTCAATACTAACTTAATTTCTATGATTGGCTGTGATTTTTGTGAGGGTACATAGGAGAAGATTAGCTACACAACAACCACTCTAGGGGCAAGTAACTTCATTTCCTTCTTCTTAAGCCCCTCATTAATGAAAGGAATTAAAATCAAGAATCAATTAGGGTCAACTTGCATTATTTCATAGACTTAAATACCCAAGTTACCTGATTTGATTTGCTTAGAAATCCCCATCCATATATCTGTACCTACTAGGGACTTAAGGTTCCTAGGGCTATTCACCTTCTTGATTGAGCCCTAGGTGCCAACTTTGGAAAAATTAGACCTAAAAAAAGAGCCAAATTAGGGTTTCCATTTTAGGGTTTTAGGAAAACACACTTTCCTAATTTAAAAGAGAATTAATTTCCTACATTGTGTGTTGTTGGGATCGTAGAGCGTGTATTTGATCATAAATGCATTGTAGTATAGTTGCGAAATACGATCAACAAAAATAATTTCTAAGATAACAAGACTTGAGTCCCGGTCGTTCATCTCTAGGAGGCATTTTGGAAATGAAAATTCAAATTCGATCTCGCTATCTCTACTTATTCAAAATCGCATGTCGATTTATACTAAATATGTATTGATGCACGACATGCTATTGCCAGAATATCAGAAATTGAAAGCATGCAACTTTAATCACACCAAAAGATGATAATCAGGCACATGGTGATTTTCAACATATAAATATATATCAATATTTTCATTGAGGCATGATGATGGTTACAGCAAAGGTAGTAGAATGCTTGTACAGGGAAATTTAAATCTAGCTAGCAGAAAATGACTACATACATGAATCTATGGAGGGGATTATGCATGCATCATTGGGGGAGAATATGGAGCTACACTAATAAGCATTAAATCTATGAAGAACTATAATCTAGTCTAGCAGAACTAAGGGCATTTAGAGATGGGCTTCGATGGCCTTTGAATGGGTGAGAAGAGAAAGAGGGGTGGCCAATGGTGCTTAGGCCAACCCTTGGAGAGAGGTTGGGGAAGTTGATCATGGTCTAGGCTTGGCGTGGAGGTGGTGGCATCATGGTGGAACTCGTGAACATGGAGGTGGAGGTGGAGATGGCTTATGGAAGGTGGAGCTATGCTAAAAGACCAAGATGGACCAAATGGCCAGCCCTCAGGTCTTTTTATAGACCTAAGGTAAGCTCTCTAGAGAATTATGGAATTATCTAGAGAGGCCTATGGTGGGAGCTCGTGGGAGAGTGAGAGAGAGGATGGATGGTGGTTTTTAGATCCACCAAATGTGGATCTAAAAATTGAATGGCTCTTGGTTGCTAATTTTAGCAACCAAGGCAACAACACATGGTAGAAAGTTCTAGAGAACTCTAGGCTAGGTATTTTCGTGTTTATGGTGTGTGTGGGTGTGTGTGGGCCAAAACTTAGGTTGTTAGGTTGATTAGGTTAGGTTCTAGTGGGTTTAGGTCAAGGTAGGTCTCAAATTAGGGTTGTAAACCCTAATTCACTAAGGTAAAGTGCAATTGGGTGTGTGGAAACCTAATTGAGAGTAAAATAACTCAATTAAGTTAGGTCTAGGTCAATTGGACTCTCATTGAGTCTAATTGGATAGTGTGTGCTGAGATCAGGGCTCAATTGGACTCAATGAGTCCAATGGAATAGACTGAAGAGATTGGCCATGATCCAAGTCAATTAGGTTTAGTGAGGACCTAATTAGGTCCTTAGGGAGGTCTAGAGGTGATGTACTAGGGTTAGGGCACCTTAATTTAGGTTCCTAGGCAGTTAGAATTGGGTTTAGGGAGCTAGAGATCCAAGATCAAGGCTTCAATCTCAAAACACGGTCTGGAGGGCAGTTCTGGACGTCCAATAAAGTCATCAGATGTCTTATAATGAAAAATCAGAAGCCTAGACTTATTGTATGGATGTCCAATCAGAGTTAGGAGGGATTCTAGGTTCTATCTTGGGTATTCTGCAGAAATTGGATGTCTGACCAAGTGTCTTTACGTCCAATAACACTGCATAAGTGGGTTTAAGGTGTGCGGGAGTTGGCTAAGGGTTCTGGATGTCCTATAACTCATCTGGATGTCCAGATAGAGGCTAGAATTAGAGTTTTAAGGTTTCCTATGGTGCGGTGATCTAATCTAAGGGTGGCTAAGGCTTGGGGAAGCTTCTAGGCTGTCCTAGGGCTAGGATGGACCTAAGTTCTTCATAATTTATTGCTTTATTCCTACTTAGTGGAATAGCATACCTTAACTCTCTTACATTATTATCTACTGCATCTAATCTAGGTCTTCCACTCCAGCTCTACTGCAACACTAGTTATTGTTTATTCTTCAGATCCAACTTTAGATCCAGCTTCAGATCTAGCTTCTGATCAGCTTATTACCTACAATTGACATAATGCACCTAATCAGTACATTATAGCATTATTTTATGCATATCTAAAAGAAAGCAGTAAAGGTGCTAGTAATTCTTATGCGTGCATGAATTACCCTAACTTATGCTAAGTCCTAGCCTAATTTAGGTCAATTAAGACCTATGATTGCTGCACAATCATGTGTCACCTAAGCCTTGATTGAATTGACATAATCAAGAAAGCCCTAAAAGAATGCTCCAACAATTACTTGAATCTCTAAACTTCAGGATCTAATAACCTGTTTGCAAACCACTCAGGGTGATTTTGGGTTCTTTACCCAACTCATCCTAAACTTTAGGGTAGGTTAGGTGAAGTTGACCCACCTTATGGGTTAAGCAACCTTCAAATTAGGGCACAAATCACAATCAATTCTAAAGTTCAAGTGAAATTCAAGATGCATATTCAAAAATAAAATTGGTAGATTTAGGGGTCAAGCTTGCTCATTCCGATCTAGTTGGATTCTTAGTAACAAGGAAGGTCTGGTGGGGGAAACCCTATAACCTATGGGGACAGTCTACCATGTAGGGGTCTTTGCGGGACTCTCCCTTCCTGGTTGCCCAAGTAATTTTTAGGTGAGTGACTTTCTGATCAAGTGGTATCATCATCCTCGAACCTCCTTAGTCATCCAAAGATTTTTGGTTGCGTTGATTGGGTCCATCACACATTCTGTCCCTCATCTAGTTCCATAGTGCATGTTCGAGAAGAGGTCCTTAAGACCACCCTTGAGGCCTCCATTAGCAGTCCATTCTCGTCAAGGCTAGGCCTTGACCCACTTGTTTGTGCTACTACTCGACCATATTAACATCTCATCCGACTTTTCTACGTTTGAGCCCAGATCTCCTTCGTCCACATCCATGGAGAATCATGAAGAAGAAGAACCCAATCTCTAGAATCAGCTACAGCACCTCAATCATATGTTTCAAGCATTCATGAACCCACCGTAGCCTCCTCAGATGAGAGATCATTACATTTCCACTGCGGTGGTGATGGTAACACCATCATTAGCCATAACTAGTTTTATTAATTAGAATCAAGAGACAAATGCTCCTGAATAGTTGCCTGAGAGCTGTAATTCCACTCAGATCTATTTTGAGGAAAGAACATTAAAATAGGGTTAAATCTATAATTTTAGCATCACATAATAAATGCAGAGTAACCATGGGGTTTGTTAGAGATTAATTAAAGGTTAAAAGGGCATTATAGTTGAATAAGTAGGTCCAAATAGAAAGAAATGAGGTTTCACATGTTTTGAGAATTGAATCAGAACACTAAAGCCCTAATTTTAGATCCACTTAATTTGAAGAGGTTTCAGTTTGGTTAAAATTCATCTAAATCTTCTAAAATTCATATAAAAATATTCTAAGAAGTTTGGTACCATTGATTTGACCATCTAAACCCATGTTGACCTTGGACAGAGCTTCAGACGAGATTTTGCCCTAATTTGGGCTTCTGTGTAATTGCCTAGTCAAACGTGGCCAAAACTCAAATCCAACTTCACCATCAGGTTTCCTGGGTCCAAATTAGGTTGGTACCAAAATTTGGGCCCAATCAAAGTCCATCTTAACCTAGTTTGCATATCAGTCCCTTAAATCTCTATTTCTCTTAATCAAACCCCCAACTTTCGAAATATCTTACACAGAGGTCCCTAACTTTGTCATCATTTTCACGTTTAGGTCCTTATTGCCATTTTCAGTAGGCTTCCTAATCTGAAACCTAAGCTCTGACCTTCAATTGAGCTATCATCCTCAAATCTCGACCGAATCCTTCAAGAAATGGGAGAAATGGTTGCAAGATCCTAATCAAGCATTTGAGCTAAATTCGAAGCTCTAATTTTAGGAGAAAATAGCCCCATCAGAGCCAACATTTTCCAGATTTGGACTTGCTAAATTCACAACTCTAATGCTAGAATTCCTACAATTGGAGCTCAAATCCGAGCTCTATATAAACATATGGATCTTCTCGCATTTTCCTTAGTCTGGTTTGGCCTAAAAAAAGCTCTTCCTCCTCTTCTCCAGCCAACTCCAACCGTGACTCTGATGGGCTCCTCGCTCTCTCTCGTCAGTGCCTTCAACAACCAAATTGGAGGCAATATGGCCTTCCTCTCTCCTTAGCGACCAGAACCCATCAAAGTTCGGCCACCTTCGACCCTTTCCTCATCACCGCTCTCCCACTAGAGCCTTTGTCTCCTATGGCACTGGCCAATCAAAGCCAGTGTAGATCTTCCCTCCTCTTCATCTATAATTAGCTCCCTTCAAACCCTCTCTGTCCCTAGAGTAGATTACACCCACTACAACCTCAATTCAATAGAAGATTGCCTCTCTCTCACCGTCTTCTCCACCTCTGACGATACCTCCAGTGAAGCCGTACCATTGCTACAGATCATTATTCACCTCGCCACCACCTCCATTAGCACTGCCTCACCTCCACCTTTAGAAGCCCTAAGATTATTTGGGCTTTCATCCATGCAACTGACCCGACAACCAACCCACCTTATGCACTCCATTACCGAATTCCACAGACCACTATACCACACCAAACTTCATGAAACTACCTCCACGAGACTCACAAGCATCTGACGACCCTATTAAGTTGTCTAATTAGGGTGATAAGCCCATATTCCTAGATTTCAGGTTGAACCAGAGCTTCGTTGCCTTCATCTTCCTCGACATCGACCATGCTCCTCCGATGTCAATAGGTCACGTTGCCACTTCCAAGATGCACGGAATTCACCCATGCATTCATCCACAGTTCCAATTGAAGGAAAGACATAGTAGTTGCTTCAATTCGAGCCACTTCCATCTGCTGCTGCACGAAGGAGCGAGGCAAGACTTTTAGTCACACCTCGTACATAGAAAAGAAACTAAGATTGTATAAAAGGAAAACGTGTTAAGGGCTTATCACCTCTCACAAGTAGGGGTGAGGTCCTCGCCTCACATACCCGTACACTCCTTGTAAACCACCTACTATCGGTGAGTCTGGTCCCCTACCCGAATCTGATTACCCTCCTAAAAACCCAATTATCAGATTCTAAGAAGTAGAGAAGAGAATCTGACGAAGGGGGAGGGTTTTGCTTTAGGATTTGTGTCTTGTTGCCTTGAGATGCATGCCTATGTGTTCTATACTTAGCATCTCTGAGGTCTCTGTTGAGGCTTCGTGCCTTTGTGCTGGTGCTCTATGCTAAGGACTTATGCCTTATGCTCCTGAGGCTTGATAACTTTAAGGCGTCTGGTTGACTTGACTGATGTCTGGTCTTGAGTATTGTGGATTCATTTGAGTTCTTAACTGATACTTGGTTCGAGATATTGTTGAAATATTTGGTTAAATTGAATACTTGGGATGTGCTTTAATTGAAGGGAATAATTGGTGATTTAAATCACCATTTTTTAGAGCTTTTATTCTTCTTTTTATCCCATCGATTTCTGAGATTCGAAGAGCTCATTATTGAATATATTTTTGAGAATATTATTCATTGCATATCTTTGTTAAAATTAATCATTGTGCTCATCTATTTTATATTGCGATTAATGCGTGAATTCCATATTTGCTCCTTGCGAATGACCTCAGACTCACATCTATTTCAAGTTTTATAAATTTAAGTGTTTGTTGCATTTCTTTTTAGTGTACTACAATGCACATCTCCTAACACTCGACGAATTCACCCAACAACAGGTGGCGATTGAACCCAGGGTGCAAATCTCAGCTGGAGGACCTGATACTAAACTCAAGCTGAATCTAATTCAGGCTATCCCAAAATTCCATGACTTGAACTCTGAAGATACCTTTTAGCACATCAAGTAGCTAAAACATCTGTCCCAAACCTTCAGGCCACTTGTTCAAAATTGGGATATCTTACTCATGAAGATGTTCTCCTTCTCCCTCATGGATAAAGCTACCCACTGGTATCAGACTTTGACTCATCCGATCAACACATGAGAGGAACCCCAATTTGAATTCCTGAAGAAACTCTTCCCAATTGGTCAGACAAATGCTTTAAGGCACCAGATCACTCATTTCATGTAGAATGCGAGAGAACCACTTCATGAGGCATGGGGTAGCTTTTTGGATCTCATGCAGAAATGCCCCCATCACGGTGTTTCTAAATGGTAATAGGTCCAGTCCTTTTACCACGGACTCCATGAGGATGTCAGGTTATTTTTCAATGCAACCTGTGGTGGCAACATCATGGGTCAGCATGAAGATATAGTTTAGGAGATTCTTAAGAACATGTACGAGAACTCCATAAACAATGAATTTATGGGTGTGTTCGATTGGACGACCACCTGTGCATTGACGAACACACGAGGGGCATGCAAAACTCAAGGTCTATCCGCATCCGTTAATTTGGAGTTGGTGGCTAGTCGCTTAGATGAGGTCTCAATCATTGAGAAAAGGTGGATGATTTAACTCGACATCTGCAGAGAGCCACTACCGCATAGCAGAACACGTATGCTCAATTGCCCTCAGGTAAGGATGCTGTGCATAACATTTACCACCACTCTCACCAGGAGATGGACTCGTATCCACCCTTGTCTGATCTTGGTCTTGGAAGAAACTTCAGACCCACCTACTCTAGTTGGGGGAACTCTGAACCCTTGTATTCTGACTTCTCTGGGGTTCCTCAGACGTACGAGGATCTCCATGCCATCCATAATGATCCATTCTCTAATACCTATAACCCTAGATGGCGCAATCATCCTAACTTTACGTGGTGAGGAAATAATCAGAACACCAGACCTCAACTCCAACCTCGACCATAGGTCAACACCCATATCAGCCCGATCAACCTAGGCCCAATCCAAATTACCAATCTAGGCCTAGCAAGGAAGATCAAATGAACATGATTCTGCAAGTCCTAATTGACGTCCAGAAGACTAATACGACTATGTAGAAGCAGCACAAAATGAGATCACAGAGGTTCAAAATCTGCTCACACAGATGGCATGGACTTGCCAACCTAGTGCACTTCCTTCCCAACCTCTGCCAAATCCAAACAACATGTTGACCCAAAAACACATGGTGAATCAAATCCAAGGTCAATCGTGCTACACTCATCCAGGCCCTTCAACTCATATATGCGTGTTTGGAGCATCCACCTCAGCTGATCCGAATCATACCATGACTTACCCTACTATTCAACAACAAGGTCCAATTCTCTCTCCTTCGCCTACGCATCATGACTGTGCTATAATCAATGTTGTGGGCATGAGAAACGATCACAAGACTAGGCTCCAAGGCCCATCTCCCAAATCTTACCCAACCCATGATCAACGCAGCAAGGTCAAGGATAGAACCAATAGGTGGAAATAGAAACCCATCCCCCAAGATAGTTGTTGATCGGAATTTCTACACTAAAAGATTTGAGTTTGAAAACTCGTTGTTGTAGTCTCGTAAAAATCTGTGAAACAGATAATTTAACCGAAACTCTGGTGAGTCCTGGGTCACATGGTGAGGCGAACGCTTAATCAAAAATCATGTTGGAGTTATTGTCACGAAGCAGATTAGTTGGTTGAATTAAATCTACACTAGCTATCTACTTATCGAATAATTAATAGAAGAGAGGAAAAGAATAATACAAATAAAGAGAAAATTGGGAGAGAATAAACAAATATTTCATAACCACGGAATCAGGTTCATTACATCTAATCACTACACTAGAAAGCAGGAAATCTATACTAGAAAGCAATAAAAGAGAAGGTGATGAGAAGTTATCCTCCTCGACGACTGCTTGCAGGATGAGCCGCATTGACAGAGTGCCTAAACGAGGGTGGTGAGATGCTGGATGAAGGATAATGAAGGAGGATGAAGGATGGAATAGGGCGACGTCATGGCAGGATCCGCTTCCCGAGTGACGTTGAGAGGACAACTACGGGCATTCCACGAATGGGGCTGAGAAGGTGAAAAATTTGTATTTAAGACTCTAATGTAGCATCCCAGGTTTGGGATGAGCCCGTAGAGCTTTAGAGGGGGTGAGAGAAGAAGAGAAGGGATCATGAAAATCAGCGGTAGGGGTCCTTTTTATAGGTGCAAAAGTTGGGGGCAAAAAGATCTTTTAAAGACTTGAAATTGATGGTAGGGTCTTTAGTGATGGATGTGCACATTGCTGAAGCTAAGTGTTTGTGAAGTTGTGTGCTCCATCACCGCCCTTCATCTCTGATCCAAGCACCCAAGAGAGGCCACGTCCGAACCTCCTCTTCAGCTGAAAATGCTTCAACCCAAGCACCGTGCCACTATAGCCATTCGATCATCAATCAATTGCCCAGATCATGCACGCCCAAGCCTTCCGATCACGCCTCATTGTCAGATCGTGCATCTACTTGGGCACGCTCACTCGTCTGCGTTGCCACGTAGCCAATGCCGATGTCGCTCGATCACGATCCAGTAGTGCGATTTTATCCATGCTTGCTCGCCCACTCGAATTGAGGTGCCCGGGGCCTTAAACCCTCGTCGCTCTCTTCACATGGAGGCATGTAACTAATGCACTACGCCTCGCCTTCTGTTGTGCTTATGTTTTAAGGTGCAAATGCTCACGACCGTTGGATCTTGATCCAACGGTCGAGATTGAGTGCACCTTATCCTTCAGTAGATGGGAGCACCAGCATGACAGGGACATGGCGCATTCTCAATCATTGGATCGATGATCCAATGGCTGAGATGTGTTGATCGTCGCTTGAAGAAGCAGAGTGGGAGGCTTGGGATGATGTTAGGTGGTTGGGATGGCACCATGTGTTGCCATCCTGGTTGTCCATCTTCTCTAACTTATAGATGGCACCATAAATGTCTGATTGGGTCGATTTTCATGTAGTTGGGCTACCATCGTCGATTCGAACTTATCTGTGTGGTTGGATTTGTCATCTGAGGTTTGAATTTAACACCACCTTGGCCCTTGACCTATGATCTTTCTTGGACTTCATCTGATGCTATGGAGGTCCGGTTAGGGCGATCTCAGAGTTGTTGAACTTCGATCGTCGTCCTGATCAAATCTGTATGGTTGGATCTTCAATCCGAGGCCTCAAAAAATATCACCCTGTTCCCTGACCACAAAAAGGGAAAATTAACCTATAATTTGTACAATCTAACATGATTGCATAGTGATGCATGCTATGCAATATTTATAATGATGAATCCTTCTATGACACTAGAAACATAAATAAATAGACATTTTAGATCAATTAGATGTATGCACATCACACCCCAATGCCTATCTTTTGCTAGTCCCTAGCAAAACTGCATGCTATTTATAGAAGAATTAGGATCAGATTTCTTAAGCAAAATTTATTTTTAACATTAGGAAATTTCTACTAAGACCTGAACTATAGAGACTCAACAGTGCCCAGGTGTTTGCCAAAATGCAGACCACCTAAGCCCTCACTGATGTAAACATGTTTACATTATTTAAGATGTCTATTTATGAATGTTCTTAAGCATAGGATTGCATTACATACTATAAATATTGCATAGCATGCATCATCTTGCATTTAGATTAGTTTGAATAAAATGGAGGTTAATTGTCTCCTTTTATGTTCAGGGTCAGGGCAAAATTTTTATCGGGTCCTTGGATCGAAGATCCAGCTGTATAGATTTGATCAGGGTGATGATTGGAGTTCAACGACTCCAAGATCACCCTAATCTGACATCTGTAGCATCAGATAGAGTTTGGGGAACCCTAGAAGATGGTGTAAATCCACACTTCAAATGACATATCCGACTGCACGGATGGATTCGGATCAACGATCGCAGCCTAACAGCATGAAAATCGACTTAATCCGACAACCGTAGTGCCATCTACATCATCCATAAGATGGACGGCCAAGATGGCACCATGTGGCGCCATCTTAGCCGCCCAATTGGCCGCTACACCTGCCGCACCCTCTTATTCGATGATTCTCCACCGTTGGATGCACATCCAATGGTTGTGGATGCACGTGCACGAATTGTAAGTGCGACACAAACGCGCTTGTAGCAAGTTGGTCGAACACGCTTTCGCAAAGCGTGGGCGAGCGTTCGAGTCTTGTGGAACGGATTTGAGCCGTGCGCGAGCGAGTGTATCAACTGCTTGATCGCGATCGGTCGGCTGCAGGAGCTCAATAGCACCCATGAACTATCTCATGATCGAACAACTGAGAATCGAAGGACGTGAGCATGCGCGAGAGGCGAGCAGGTGGTGCACGTCATCCACGATGGATCTTTAGTGACGGTTTTATCCGTCACTAAAGATCGCTTATTTAATGTTTTGATATTAAAAAGACCAAATTGCCCTCATTCCTTGCAACTATAAAAGGAGACCCCCTCCATACAAAATTTTCATCCCTTCTCTCTTCTTTCCCTCTCCAAAGCTCAAGAGAAGCTTGTCCCACACCGAGGATGCTTCTCAAGAGATAAAGTCCAATTTTCGTCCCCCTTTCAGAAGTGGATCCCGCGATGACAACGACGTGCTGCCCCATTCCTATTTTTCCTGCTTCGTCCTCCTTCGTCCTACTCCGCTCCCCATCTTCTAGGCATCATCCCGTCTGGCTCGTCCTCCAAGCGACCATCGAGGAAGATAATTCTCTCTCCATTCTTTTTAATGCTTTCTAGAGTAGATTTACTGCTTTCTTGTGTAATCATTTTCTGCTTTCTAGTCGTAATGTTTAGTGTAACAAACAATCTCTTTGATAATGAATTCCATGTTCATTCTACATCTCTTTTTGGTTTTTGTTTGTAATATTCTCTCTCTCTCTCTTCTAGTTAGTGTAAATAGATGGATAGTTTCTAATCAATTAATCTACTTCATGACAAATAAATTAAACGCATATTTTTAAATCAAACGTCCACCTCCCTGAGTTCGACCTGGGATTTCTATTCTGGTATAAATTTTATTTGTTGAACACGAGTTCTTTGCTTTCATACTACGGCGACAGGTTTTTCAAAACCAAATATATTAGCGTAGCAACTCGTAGCTTCAACACTCACCTTATTTAAAAGCAAATGCATCTTTTTGTTTTTGTTTTTCTTCTTTTCCATTTTTTTTGGATGTTTGAGTTCAGGGTTTTGAGGCGGCTTTCTATGGCTACCCAACCCACCCAAGACTCGAAGAGAACTCTAAGTACTAAGCATCCTTTTATGTGAATGTGATAGACTCACTGATCGGTGATTAGAACGGACTTCAGATTTCTATGCCTCTAGGTGGCCTTGAAAGGAATTCTGCCTAAAGGTGTATTTATACAATTGGTAGCTTTCTCCCTACTTTATATTTTTATGGGGTCAACAAAAGGGCAAGCCTAGTGTATATCTCCCCAGTTTATTCTACTTCTCTGCTTCTTCCTAAGTGTTTGGAAGTAAATGTGCATTTTTGTGAGTTGAGTTCTAGACAATTGGTCGATAAGCTATTATCACCAACAACTTGCCAGCTATACTCGTGCAGTGAAGTGTGACTTATTTCTTTTTTTTTCTTCTTTTCTATTTCATTTTCTTTTCTTTTTGGAAGTTTTTATTTCTTTTTCTTTAAGTAGGTGGCTTCCCTAATCTAAGATTACCTAAAGGAAGAAAAAAGAGAATGGTCATGTGGTTAGGCTCTGGACAACCAGTCAATGAGCTGTTTCCACTGACAACTTGCCAGCCATACCACCCTAGAAGGTTCATTAGCTACCCGCTTACCCTTAAAACTGCCAAAAAGTGAGTCAATGGAAAGAGTGTGTAGATGCTTAGGCTTAAAGTCCACTCAAATCAGATGGTGGGTTGATAAGTCATGTACTTATCACCCAAACTTATTAACCAATTTGAAATAAATTTATGAATAGAGAGGACTCGAGAAACAAATCAACATTTTAGTGGACACCCAGGTTGATTAAGCCTAAAGACCTGAAGGATCTAAGTGATCAGGTCCAATCGTATCATTTCTTACAGTTGAAAAATTTGTAAAGCCCAAGTTCTCTTTTTCTAATTCAATTTTTTTTTCAAATAAAGAGAAAATAAAAAGAATCTACAGAACTAACTAGATGATTCAGATAATGATATCCACCCCCCCATGGTAATCTAATGCAATGTCTTCATTGTATTAAAAGACATGAAATAGGGTGGAGTAGAGTAGAAAGCACCTGAATTTCATGATTAACAGGTCATCTTTAAGATGAAAAAGAGACTGTATACTTGTTAAATTTATTGCCTTCAGCTAGGCACACTATACAAAAAAAGAATTCACAGGTGCAGGTCAGAATCGAAATAAAAAGATTAACCTCAAGACCTACCAGCAGAGAATGTCCATAGATGTGGACGTGGCTTTTGTGCAAGCCCATGCTTCACAGTCAAGTGTATCTAAGGTTCTGGATAATGATTACCCAGAAGCTAAGATCAGTATAGAAGCAGGCCTGGGCTTGCGATTTATGAGGATGCAACCCAAGTCCAAAAAGTCAAATAATAGGAAAATTAAGGTCAAAAAGATATTCAATGAATTTGTGCTTGGGTTGCACATCCTTGAAATAAAAAATGTCATAAGGGTCTTGGTAAAAGGTTGGTGGTTTCATGTATATAGGAACCGTTAGATTAAGACTTCTGCATCCCCTATAATTGGCTTCCCATATCTTCATTTCCAAATTCCTATCCTCCACAATCAGGATTTTAGATTCCGGGACCTCCTGCATGTTAATCACCCCATCTAAAATTTCCAAGTCCAGGATTTGTGGCTGAATCAGAATTGACTTGGATCTAGTGATCTCAAAATCAAAATCATCAGTAAGCTCAATGGGGTGTGATTAAGGATCAATTTCCTCAATTACTGGGCTATTAAATGATTCATTAGATTCCTCAGGCCCAGTCGTCTCACCAAAATCATTTTCCTCATATTCAAGTGGGACTTCACATAAAGATTCTTCACCTTTAGAATAAAGAATTATGGATCTGCATTAATATATGTCCCAAAATCATCTATGATTTTCTAGTCCATGGGGACATACTTTTCCTTATTCCCTAGCTCAGGGATCTCAGGTGAAGGAATCGATTCATTCTCAACTAGATGCTTTAGACTAACTTGGTCAACCCCGATCTCGTAAAATGTATCCCCCCTACAGGTGTCTTAGCAGATTCTGACATTGGATCTCCTGAAGGGGGATCATCCTAGGAACCATCCCAAGATTGGATAAGAGCAATCATAAATCTCATCCTCAATTTCGACAACTTCCTAAGTAAAAACTCACCTGGGTCCTTATCCTCAACATCTTGGAGCTAATCCAGCAAATATTTGTTAAGATTATCAATCATTTGAATCAGATGCTCCAATTCTTCAGTACAAGGTGTTGGCTAAGCTTTTAAAGATTGTATGGTATTCCTTAAGTTAGCCAACACCTTATCTTGGACCTGGTTTACCTGAACCAAACAGTTTGGTTTAGGGTTGGGTGGGTTTGGGTTCAGTCCAACGGAGTCAACAAATTGAGGTTCTTGATACCCTCCCTGATAATAGGTCATTTCAGATTGTTCATAAAGGGGTGGTGACGGGAACACCATCATGAGCCATAACTAGCTCAATTTGATCTGATTAAGTCATTAAATGCTCCTACATAACTGCCAGAGGATTGTAATTCATTGCATAATCATTCTGAGAGAAAGATAAGAAACCAGGGTTAAAACTATAATTTTACCATCATATCTTGAATGCAGATGATTCAAAATTTAGCGTGGTTTGTAATTAGGGTTTTTAATGTCGCTGTAGCACGTTAATCTGCATACGCTTTTAAATTTATATTCCTAGATAAGGAAGTATCTAGGGTCATCCAAGGAGGTAGGTTGCTTGTAAATCAACTCTCTTGCTTAAAAAAATAAATCTCAACTTTCTTTTTGGTATTTTAAATATAATTTTTTTTTTGTTTTGAAGTAATAAGGCAAAGTGCGAATTGTGATGAAAAGGTGCTAACGCCTAAAATGGCTAAGCTAAAACTTAAGAGATGAAAATGTCCACTACCTAAGCTCACTCTAGGCAAGTGGAGGCCTAGAGTAATTAGGAAATAGAAGTAGAACAAGTGCTAGAAAAAAATTAACAATTGCAACAAGAAATTAAAAAGAAGGCAATTTAATTAAGCAGAATTTATGTTCTCTTTAAAGGACAAGTAGAGGAATGCTTCTACTAGAAATGTAAAATATAAAAGCAATAGAAGAAACACAAATCCTCTTGTAGAATCTGGTGAAGAAGGGAGTCCTCTTTCTCCAAGCCTAGCTGCTCCTTGGCTTGAAAAGAGGGCCTCCTTCTTCTCCTTCCTTGAAAGCTCCTCCAAGGTGGATGCTCTCCACCATCAAGACCTCCTCCAAGGGTGGGTGTGCACCACCCTCAAATTCTCCTCCAAGGTGGCGTGGACCAGCTTCAAGACCTCCTCCAAAGGTCTTCCTTGCCTGGCTCCTCCTTTGGCTGGCATGGACTCAAGAGAGAAAGGAAGAGGGGAAGGCACCAAAGGGACAGAAAATCTCCTTAATCTTCTTCTTCTTCTCTCTTGGGCGTGGGCTCTAGGTAGCATATGAGAGGAAATTCGCTAGCCAGGATGGTTTGAATGGTGGTGGGTAGTGGTCATTTTATAGGGTAGGATGAGCTGTTAAGGTGACTCTTGAAATGGAGGGCTAAGATGGGAGGATGGAGGTGGTTAGGTGATCCTAGGGTTAAGGATGGTTGGCGCCACCTAAGGGGTGTAAGGGGGGTAGTTATGGGTGGCCAAGGGACACCTAAAAGTGGCGCCAACCATGGAGAGATGCCATGGGTTGGCACCAACTTCTAGGCTTCTAGAAGGGGGGATTATGTGGATGGTGGAGATGAGTTTAAGGAAAGATATGTGGTGGAGATGAAGGGGGTTTTTGGAGGGAAAAAGTGGCACCAACAAGGAGGTAGTTAGGGTGGTTTTGGCACCACTTTATGGTGTGTTTTGGAGGTAGTGGGTAGGCTAGGTTGGTGCCAAGGTGAGGTGGAAGTAGGGTTAGCTTATGTGGAGCTTAGGTGGAGCTAGTTGGTGGAGTTGTTAGGTAGGGTTTTTAGGTGGTAAAAGCCAAGAGAGTTGGAGCATAACTAAGCTAAGCTAAGCTAAGTTAGCTTAGCTAATGGTGGAGTAGAGGAGGAGGTGTTCGAGCTAGGGTTTGGAGGGAGGAGCTGGATCTGAAGAATCTGGAGCTGAAGTTTAGCTGACAGCTACTGAAGAGGTCAACATGGGGCTACTCTAACTAGCTTAGCTTGCTAGTTCTTTGCTAGCTACTAAGCCAAGCTAAAGTGAGCTAGCTTCGATTGAATGGAGCTGAGGTGAGCTAGGTCTGGTGCTCCCAGGGAGGATTGAGCTGGTTGAGACAACTATTGTAGCTTAGCCCAACCAAGTTGACCTAAGTTGAGTCCCCAGGAGCTGGATTCTTCAGCTGGCTGGAGCTGAGTGGAGTTGGATGCAGTTGGATCTGAGCTGGGATGAACTCCAGTCAACTCAGCTGAGCTAGCTAGAGCTCCCTGTGGACTAGTTGGAGCTGAGATGAGCTAGACTCAACTAAGTTGAGCTGGATCTGAGATAACCTGAGCTAGGGTGAGCTATGATGAGCTCTCTTGAGCTGCCATTCAACTGAGATTAGCTGAATGGAGTTAGGATGAGCTAACCCTAGTCCAAGTGAGCTAGATTCCAGCCGTGGTGAGCTGGATCAAGCTGAGTTCCAGCTAGTCTGAGCTCCTCCTTCACCATTTGCCTTTTTGAGTGCTAGGATTTTAGGGATTGTATACCTGTTCATCCCTAACACTCACAAAAGCACATTAAAACAACAAGAAAAAATGCAATGCATGCCTATCCTAGTTAATGCCTAAATGCAACCCAAAAACTCGTTTGCAGAGAAAAATCGTAAGAGCTAGATTTGTTTTGATGCATAAGAATGATGATAAATTGGCATTTATCACACCCTCATGCTTATATTTTGCCAGTCTCTTAGAGAAACTTTAATTTTTTAGAAAACAGAATTTTTGGGAAATCTAATTTTTTCGACTTTTGAGGAGAAAAAGATTAATGGACATTGGTTGATCTAAACACAGGAGGCACGGGATATGTTAAGGATAAACATCGGGATTTATTTTTGGATCCAACCATTAGACAAAACGGGATCAATATATCCTCCAGAAAATTCACAAATTAACCGTTGTTAATTCAGATGACTTGAAATTTTTGTTTTTAGGATTTTTCTGGCTCATGAATCTGATTCGCAACTTGCAAAATCCATCAAAACCTTGTGTCTGTGCTTGTGGAAAGCCAACATTTATCGGGCATGTTTATTTATTTATTTATTATTATTATTTTCTCTCCCCTATGCTTATTTTTAACTTAGTCTTACAACAGATGTGTTGGGATCATCATTCCCTTTACGAATCCTCGAGGGGGCTCTAGCACCAGCACCTCAGGATAGCACTATCCATGACACCACCCAGGAGCTCACAACCCCAAAGCACAATGTGGTGTAAAGGGGCGCTCCAAGCAAACTCAAACTCTTGCTCCAACACTATAGGTAGAGCACCGTCCAAGACACTTGAGTTGCTAAAATGCGCTTTAATGCTCCATCTAAAGATATCAAATATAGATATAGAGCAGCGCCGAGGCGGTAACATATTGACATCGCATCCTTAAAGGAGGCATTTTCCTCCTTCTCGGCAGTGGGAACTCAAACCAATGATCTGCTTCAGACTTTTACTAACTTTAAACAAGGGAGTTTTTCTAATTTTTAGTTGTTTTTAAGTGTTGGCTTGTGTGTGAAAATTGACACAAGAAGTTTCTCAAGACATGCAAGTTTTTGAATTAGAAACTAAGCCAAATACTTTCCACATTACAAAATAGGATCAAGTCACCTGAACTATCATGAGTTCAGGTGGAATTTTTAGAGAAGGATATCTAATCTAGTCTAAAATAGACCCTGAAATTCTAATGATCAGATCCAGATCCTCATCCCTAGTTTGTTAAAGATTAAATCCCATTGTACCAAAAGTGAGTTTTTCGACCTTTGTCCTGATTTCAAAATTTTTTCTCAAAAAGTTTTCAACATTTTTATTTTTTTGGGTATGCAAGCAGGAGATAAACTAAAGAAAAATGCATGTTTTTAGGTTTTGAAAATACTCAATCGATCGTCAAATTTTAAAAACACCCCCCACCATGCTTAAGATATGCAATGTCCTTGTGCATTAGGAGGGAAAAGGGATCACCTTAGTGAAGGGCGGTCGATTTTAGGATGGTCAAAACCTGAAAAAAGAAGGAAAAAGGAAAGCAGGAAAAGAAATGATGGGTTACCTCCCATCCAGTGCTATTTTTTACGCCATTCAGTCGGGCGTAGTGTGCATTAGTGATCAAAGGTGGCTGGCTCAGTGAAATCAAAAGATTCAGACGGAAGATTAGGTGTATGATCAAAATAGGGCTTTAAACGTTGGTCGCTGACTTGAAATGTCGAATTAGTTTTTGGATCAAAAAGATCAACAGCGCCGTATGGATATGTTTTATGGACAATAAAGGGGTCGATCCATTTAGATTTTAATTTGCCAGGAAAAAGACGTAATCTCGCATCAAAAAGCCAAATGCGTTGATTAACGTCAAAGTGTTTCCGAACAATATATTTATCATGAAATTTCTTTGTTCGATCTTTATAAATCCTCGCATTTTCATAGGAAAAATTATGTAATTCTTCCAATTCAGTTAATTGTAATTTTCTATGGATAGCGACGTCAGATAAATCCACGTTGAGTTTCTTTATTGTCAAAAAAGCCCTATGTTCTAGTTCTATTTAGAGATGGCATGCCTTCCCAAAAATCAGACGGAAGGGAGACATGCCAAGCAGAGTTTTTAAAGCAGTACGGTAGGCCCATAAAGCATCATCCAATTTGGTGGACCAATCTTTATGGTCGGGCCTAACCATCTTTTGTAAAATATTTTTAATTTCCCAGTTAGAGACTTCATCCTGGCCACTTGTTTGCGGGTGATAAGGTGTGGAAATTTTATGATTAACCCTGTATTTAGAAAGAAGGTGACGAAATTGTGAGTGAGTGAAATGTGAGCCTCCGTCACTGATAATAGCCTTTGGAATGATGAATCTTGAGAAAATATTTTTCTTCAAAAATTCAACAACCACATAATGATCACTAGTGCGGGTGGGTATTGCTTCTATCCACTTTGAAACATAGTCGACTGCGACTAGTATATATAAATACCCACCAGAGTTGATGAACGGTCCCATGAAGTCAATGCCCTAAACATCAAAAATTTCAACCTCTAAAATAGGATTAAGGGGCATCACATCCTTCCGAGTCATGTTGCCGATGCTCTAGCAACGCACACAGGACCAAATAAAGTCATGAGCATCTTTGTGCAAGCTGGGCCAATAAAATCCGTCATGAAGGATTTTAGCTACAGCTTTCTTACCTGAAAAATGTCTGCCATAGGCCATTGAGTGACAATGTGTCAAAATATCATGGATTTCAGAATCAAGTACACATCGTCGAATGACCTGATCGTCACAAATGCGGAAAAGGTCGGGCTCCTCCCAAAAATAGTATTTAATATCAGCAAAGAACTTATCCCATTTTGTTTTTGGCCAATCAGCGAGGATTCGTTCTGTTGCTAAATAGTTTGCGATGGGCGCAAACCAAGGGAGGGCCGTAGCAGCCAAAATGCTTTCATTGGGGAACTGGTCAGGTGGGGTCATTATGTCATTCATCATAAGACGAAAGAGATGGTCGGCCACTACATTATGCGATCCCACCTTATCCTTGATTTCCAGGTCAAATTCCTGGAGCAGCAAAATCCAACGGATAAGGTGGGGTTTCACATCTTTCTTTGTCAGTAAATATTTAATTGCTGAGTGGTCGGTATATACAGTGACATGTGACCCCAAAAGATAAGATCTAAATTTTTCTAAGGCAAATACAATGGCAAGAAGTTCCTTTTCAGTAACCGTGTAATTCCGTTGTGCATCATCAAGAATTTTACTAGCATAATAGATCACAACGGGCTTCTTGCCAATTCTTTGCCCTATAACGGCCCCTACAACAAAATCTGAGTCATCTGTATTAATTCAAAGGGACTATTCCAATTAGGTCCCTGTAAAATTGGCGCCTCAGTAACCTCTTTCTTCAACCTCAGAAAACTCTCCAAGCACTTATCATTAAAATCAAATGGCTGGACTTTAGTGAGTAGCTGACTTAAGGGCTTGGTGATTTGGGAAAAATTTTGTATGAATCAACGGTAGAAACCCACATGACCCAAAAAGGATCTGATCTATTTGACAGTAGTGGGCAGTGGGAGCTTAGATATAGCATCTATTTTTGCTTTATCTACCATGATTCCTTGTTTTGAAATAACATGGCCCAAGACAATACCTTCCTGGACCATGAAATGACTTTTTTCCCAACTAAGGACCAAATAGACTTCTATACATTTTTGGAGAGTTCTTTCAAGATTTTTGAGACAATGGTCAAAGGAATCTCCAAAAACAGAGAAGTCATCCATAAAGACTTCTAAGCATTCACCTACCAAGTCTGAAAATATTGCAAGCATACACCTTTGAAAAGTCGCAGGTGCATTGCAAAGACCGAAGGGCATCCTTCAGAAAGCAAAGGTTCCGAAGGGGCAGGTGAAAGTTGTCTTGTCCTGGTCCTTAGGATGAACCGCTACGTGATTATAGCTAGAATAACCATCCAGAAAATAGTAAAAATCCTGTTCGGCTGACCACTCCAAGATTTGATTAATAATGGGGAGTGGGAAATGGTCCTTCTTGGTGGCGATGTTTAATTTTCGGTAATCAATACACACGCGCCAAGAAGAGGCGGTTCGAGTGGCTACATTCTCCCCATTATCATTAGTGACAACTGTTGGTCCAGTCTTTTTGGGTACAACTTGTGTTGGACTAGCCCAGGAGCTGTCAGAAATGGGGTAGATGATATCAGCATCAAGCCACTTAATAATCTCCTTTTTTACCACCACCTGCATAATAGGGTTCAGGTGCTTTTGTGGTTGGCGAGAGGGGCGAGAATCATCCTCTAAATATATACGATGTGTATAATTGGACAGATGAATACCCTTAAGATCAGAAAGGGTCCAGCCAATAGCTTTTCGATATTTACTCAAAACCTGGAGAAGTTTATGCTCTTATGCCCCGGTAAGTCCAGAATTTATAATCAGGGACAGGGTCTGATTAGGACCCAAGAAGACATATTTAAGGGAGTCGGGCAAAGGTTTTAATTCCAATTGTGGGCCTAGATTCGAAAGAATTTCTACTTTATGGGTTAGTGGGGAGGTGAGAGTGAAAGGATCAGCTGGAGAGTTAGCTGAATGTGTGGTTAGGGTGGATGGGTGAGAAGAAATGGATTTTTCAGGAATCGTATTGATGGCAAAATAGGAACCTAAATGGGAAATTTGCAAAGTTTCCTCCACAATGTTTCCTATTTCTGAATCCGAATTATCAAAGAAATATGGTTCTTGGAACTGCCTAGAAGTTTGGAAAATGTCTAGGGTTACAGATTCACAGCCACACATGATCTTCATCTTTTCAGAATCACAATCAATATTCGCACAGACGGTGGCTAAGAATGGTCTTCCAAGAATAATGGGGGCAAAATTTAGTGCTTCCGATACCTCTATGTCCAGGACTAGAAAGTCTACTGCAAATAGATAATTTTTGACCCGGACAAGAACATCCTCAACAATTCCCCTTGGTTTAATTGTAGATCGGTCGACTAATTGGAGAGTAACCTCAATAGGCTCTAATTCACCAATCTTAAATTCCTCAAAAATAATTGTTGGGATAAGATTAATTGAGGCACCGAGATCCAACAAAGCACGATTAAAAGAAGTATCATTAATGATAACTTGAATCAGGGGGGCGTCGGGATCTTTTCTCTTAAGAGGCAGTCGACTTTGCACAACTGAGCTGACTGTCACAGGAAGGATCACCTTTCCTAAATTTTGGGGCTGCCTTTTCGGAGTGCACAAATCTTTTAGGAATTTTGCATAGGCAGTGATGTATTTTATGGCATCTAGGAGAGGGATATTAATTTCAACTTGCCCAAATAAATCCATTAATTCCTTCTCAGTGGGCTCGGATTTCTTCTTTTTCTTATTTGTTGAAGAGTGGAGGGCTTGTGGAAATGAAGCAAGGTTTCCCTATTTTGCATTAATTGGTTCCTAAACAATATGAGAGGGAGATGTGGAAGAGTTAATCTGTGTTTCATTAAAATGGGTTTCTTTAACAGGCAGGGGATTGTGAGTGGTTTTCCCATTTCTCAAAGTAACCGCATTTGCAGTCTGGTTGTTTCTAGGATGAGGACGAGAAGCCTGACTGTTATTGAAACCCGGTGGATGCTGAGGTGCTGGTTGAATGGGTTGACTGGGATATCCACCTTGGAACTAGTTCCTTTGATCATTTGGGTTGGGCATGGGTTGGGAAGGTAAATTCCCAATAGGTCGATGATAAGGAGTAACCTTAACTTGGTGTTGCAAGTTGGTAATCATGTGGGTTGCTTCTGTCATTTGAGTCTGCATTCCTTGCAGAGTTTTCATGATCTGATTGTTAATATCATCCTGGGATGGTCCAGGTTGATACACAAGTTGCCCATAATTCCCAAAATAGTTTTGTTTGGGAAAAGGAATCGGTTTCGGGTTTTTCCAGGAGTGATTCGGGTTGGTCCTCCAGTTTTGATTGAAAGTGTTGGAGGGGTTTCTAAATTGCTCCTGGAGAGGATAAATATTTTTCGTGGTGGGATCAAAAATATTTTGATCAAAATTCCAGTCAAATCCTGCAGGAAATCAGTAGGAAATTGCTGACCAGCAGATGTGGCATCAATGTTGTGCAGATTTTCTCTCCGGAGAAGTTGTGGAGGGTTAGTGTGGGGAGAGTTAACGTGTGGAGCTTGTTTATTTGTGAGCTTTTCTTGCATTTCTTTTGGTGAATTTGCATTTGATCCAGTCGTTGAGCTAACATATATAGATCATCTTGAGTGATTGGAATAGAGGTGGATTTGGAGTCAATTTCATGGACTCCGTGCCTAGGGTTTTGTGTTCTACCAAAAGTGTCCATTGAAGTCATATTAAATGAGTTTTCACTCATTTCTCTAAAGAGGAGATAAGCACTTTCGGCATCCTTGTTAAGGAAATTGCCCCCACATGAGGCATCCACAAATCGTTTCAATTGATCTTCTAATCCATGATAGAAGATTTGTAGTAACTGCCATTATGGAATTTCATGATGGGGACAACTTCTTAGAAGTTCTTGAAATCTTTCCAAGGCTTCGTGGAGGGGTTCACCAATTTTCTGTTGAAAGGTCGTTATGTATCTTCTTAATGCATTTGTTCGATCGATCGAAAATTTTTTTTTAAGAAAAGCACTTTTTAATTGGGGCCAGGTGGTAATAGGGCACCGAACCATTTTAAACCAATGAGATGCTTTGTCTTTAAGAGAGAGAGGAAAAAGTCTCATTAACCACATGTCTTCCTGTACATTGCGGGAACGAGTGGTTTGAGCGAGGATAGTTAATTCCTTGAGATGACAAAAAGGGTCCTCTCTTGGAAGACCATGAAAATGTTTGATAAGGTTTAGAATGGTTGGTTTGATTTCAAAATCCCCTTGTGGTATAACCACCCTAGATCTTTCCTCGTAATTGGAAGGATCATAGAAATCCTTAAGAGGAACGACAGGTTGTTGGCGGGGTGGTGGATTTTGCCCTTGGTTAGCTCGGTTCGTGATAGTCCTAGCCAAATCTTCTTGATTTTGTTGCAGTCGAACCAAATGGTTGACCATTAAGGCAAAGGGATTTGGATTTTGAGTTATAATTGGAGGGACACTTGGCCCTACTGGAATTTCCATTTTCTCCAAATTAGGGAGGTGAGGGAGGGTGAAGTCAGCTTGTGGGTCAGCTGATGGGTTAGAAGTGGAAGCAGAATTTTTTTATCGGCTTCCTAGGTTTTCCATTTTTTTAGAAGAGGAGGGAGAAGAAAACGACTTTCTACTGTGGGGGGCGAAATCAGATGGTCCCTCAAGGTGTGGTTTTTGGGACCGTCGCCTGTGCATGCACTGTTATGGAAGAATTGGAGGGGAGGAGAAGAGAAAGAGATGAGAGAAAGTGTGAAATTTAAATAATCAAAGCTAGACCTAACTTAAGTGCAACTCCCTAACAATAAACCTAAGACTTGGTCTACGTAGGAAATAAGTAATCAATAGTGAATACCTGTTCTGTCAACAAATCTAGCCAAGTTGCTTAAGGGGAGGTTTGGGCCCAAACGTTTCCTAGGGAAAACCCTAGGTGCTTGTACAAACCCATGCTTGGTCGTTTGACACAGCCCCTCAGCCTGAACACCAGATATAGATGATAGAATTGGTAGTAACTAAAGAAAACTTAAGACCTATATAGCAATCCTAAGTTGATGAAGCCTTAGGGGTCAAGTTGCTATGGATTTTAGTTAGGTCTAGGATACTATAGTGCACACGGAATGTGGAGGGCGTTAATTTGGGTTATTGCCTTGTTATTGCAATTTTTTTGTGTGTGAAAGAATTGGAAAAAGGTTCCAATGCAAATCAAGTTGTCACAAAATTTTTTTTTTTGGTATTTTTCTCTTTTAGGATTTAATTTAATTGAATGTATTTTAGGGTTTTCTTTTTAAATGTTCAAACAAGTTTGAAACTCCACAATCAAAGGAAAAACAAGTTGTATTGGTGATGATGCATTTCCTTTATGTTGTGGGACTAAAAAGCAAGAAAGAAACCCTAATTGGATTTAAACCCTAATACAAAAAATTACTACCAATGAATTCTTTTTAGGCTTTCTGAATTAAGTAGTGGTCCAAACAAGTCAAACAACACCACTAATTTGAAGAAAATCAAACAAGGATTCCAGAAAAGATTTTTGTAAGATTTTAGGAATTTGTTTGATAATTGTTTTGAATTTTTACATGCACTGGTGTCAAAGTCCAAAAATGATACCCATGGGTATTTTGGACTTTTCAGTATTACCACCGACCTCAGAAAATTTTGGTGATTTTATATGACATGTAAAATTTCACAAGGATTCCAGAAATCTAACTTCACAAAAATTGGATGAGTATAAAAATTCTAAAAATTCTCGGATAGTAGCAAAATAGGAAGATTAGAGGGTGTGAGCTCTCTACAGTCCACGAATTTTTAAAAATTAAGTACAAAGTCAATTGACTTGAAATTTGGAACAAATGTTCCTAACTTAACTTGGAATCACTGTATGAAATTTTATGATTTTAAGAGGCCTGTGGTGTTGGGAAGTGATTTTTCAAGTCTTGACACGAATCTGGACCCGAAAAATAGAACACCAAAACTTGAAATGGAGTGGTGTTAATGAAACATTCAAGCAAACAAGGAATTTTAATGGACACCACTCAAATTAATTAAGATGTTTGGGATCTTGAAAGCCAAGTTTAATATTTTTTTGGTAGTTTTAATTAACTATGTGATCAGAAAAGGGAACCAACCTGAAAATCCGCGGGAAGAAAAGGAACTTTGAGCTTTCGCTTCTCAATTCCCGCTTTCCCACTGTAGTCCTACACACACTAGAGAAAAGAAAGAGAAGGGCATGAGATCCACTTCAAGCAAGAGAAAACAAAATTAAGCAAAGTCGTGACTCCCAGGCAACGGCGCCAAAAACTGATGCGAAATTTAGCGTGATTTGTAATTAGGGTTTTTAATGTCGCTGTAACATGCTAATCCGCATATGCTTTTAAATTTATATTCCTAGATAGGGAAGTATCTAGGGTCGTCCAAGGAGGCGGTTGCTTGCAAATCAACTCTCTTACTTAAAAAAATAAATCTCAACTTTCTTTTTGGTATTTTAAATATATAATTTTTTTTTTGTTTTGAAGTAATAAGGGCAAAGTGTGAATTGTGAGGGAAAAGTGCTAACACCTAAAATGACTAAGCTAAAACTTAAGAGATGAAAATGTCCACTACCTAAGCTCACTCTAGGCAAGTGGAGGCCTAGAGTAATTAGGGAATGGAAGTAGAATAAGTGCTAGAACAAAAGTAACAATTGCAATAAGAAATTAAAAAGAAGGCAATTTAATTAAGCAGAATTTGTGTTCTCTTACAAAGACAAGTAGAGGAATGATTCTACCAGAAGTGTAAAATATAAAAGCAATAGAAGAAACACAAATCCTCTTGTAGAATCTGGTGAAGAAGGGAGTCTTCTTGTTCCAAGCCTAGTTGCTCCTTAGCTTGAAAAGAGGGCCTCCTTCTTCTCCTTCCTTGAAAGCTCCTCCAAGGTGGATGCTCTCCACCTTCAAGACCTCCTCCAAGGGTGGGCGTGCACCATCCTCAAATTCTCCTCTAAGGTGATGTGGACCACCTTCAAGACCTCCTCCAAAGGTCTTCCTTGCCTGGCTCCTCCTTTGGCTGGCGTGGACTCAAGAGAGAAGGGAAGAGAGGAAGGCACCAAAGGGATAGAAAATCCCCTTAATCTTCTTCTTCTTCTTCTCTTTTAGGCGTGGGCTCTAGGTAGAGTATGAAAGGAAATTTGCTAGCCAAGGATGGTTTGAATGGTGGTGGGTAGTGGTCTTTTTATAGGATAGGATGAGGGGTTAAGGTGACTCTTGAAATGGGGGGCTAAGATGGGAGGATGGAGGTGGTTAGGTGATCCTAGGGTTAAGGATGGTTTGCACCACCTAAGGGGTGTAAGGGGGGAGTTATGGGTGGCCAAGGGACACCTAAAAGTGGCGCCAACTGTTCGTCGCGCTTTTGTGCGGTTTGTTAAAAGATAATATCGCGTTGTAGTATAGCTTCTAAAGCGTTCAAAACAAATAAAGATTTTTATTACTCGAAAACCGAAGTATCCGAGGTCGAACACAGGGAGCAAATGGAATTTACTACTAGTCAAAATGTAATTGAACACACTAATTTACTCAAAATATCAATTCAAATGTGAATGTATGCAATTAAAAGTTATTAGGAGAAAAATATGAAATTGGACGTCTGATCTTTGTGATCAGACGTCTTAAAAGTATTTCTATTTTCTTCTTCGTTTTGCTTCTCTCTGCTTTCTTTCTGGTCTTGCGAAGCCTTCTTCTTTTTCTTTTGATCTTCTAATCTTTTCTTTGCCTCTCTTCTTCTCTGTCTTTTGCTCTTTCTTCTTCTGCTTTCCTTCTTCTCGTGCGAAGGCTTCTTTCTTTCTTCTTCTCTGTCTTTGCTCCTTCTTTCTTCTCTTCTTCGCCTCGCCTTTCCTTCTTCTTCTTCTGTAGCGGCCAAGTCCTTCTCCTGCGTTCAGCCTGGCCAGCACAGGAGCAAAACCTAACCCTTCTCCCTCTACCCGCGCGTCTCTCTCTCTCAAGCAATTCACTCGGAGCTGCTCTCCCAGAGCCACAGGCATTAATCGGGTCGGATCGTACCCGGGACCAGGCGCACCTGAAGGTGGTGTGATGCGCGAGGAGTGCGTAGGTCTAGGTCGGGTCGGATCCGCCAGATCCGCGTGGTCAAGCCGCGGACGAGGCGGGTGTGCGGTCAGTGAGGGACCTCACCCCTGTGCTTTCGAGGCAGTAAACCTATATCACAAAAACTCTTTATACCATACCTGTGCCTTGAGATTCCATGATGTGGGACTAAACGTTCCGCCCTTCCTTTGCGTGCGCCCGCAGACTCTCGTGTGCAATTGCCCACGCTGAAGGCCCTGCTGGTGCTCCTTGCTGAACTCAGTCACCTCGCAACACTTGCGAGAGTCTGTTGCACCTGCCGCCTGGGAAGCCTGACGCCTGCTGCTGCTCCAAGCTTCCTGCTGCTTCGGCTGTTAATGGCGGCCGGGGCGTTCACCTGAGATTCCACAGAACGGCCTATTGGCCCAATCAGAATAGCTGGAAACCTTCGCCGTAGCACGGCGAAGGCGGTGGGTGATGCTGCAGGTTGCCGGTCGGCCTAGGCGTGCACGCCTAGGTCAACCTGTGGCCGGAGATGGTGGGTTGTTCGGGGGGTGGTTATGGAGGTCTGGAGTGGCAGTTGTGGGGTGGAGCGAGTTCCTGGTGGTGAGGCGGAGCTCACGAGGTGGTTGGCGAGCCGTGTGGAGTGGCAGAGTGGTGTGGGCGGCTCGCCGGAGTTCGGTCGGTGATGTGGAAGATGAGGGTGGTCAGCGTCGGTCGAGGGGTAATCAGATGAGATAACAGGGGGAAAAGAGAGAGGATAGGATGGAGAGGAGTTCTAACCTAATTGTAAGGACGAAAGGGGACGGAAGGCGGACAGCAGTACTTGCTGTCGCCGGAGAAGATGACGCCCAGTGGGGGAGAACGGCGGCGATGACGGGGCTGAGGCGACGTGCGCTGGTACTGCGCGACGCGGAGGGAGGTCAGGAAGCTAACTCTGCCACTGGTTTTGTGGCAGAGCGAAGAGGGAGGGGAGGGGGGCTCGCCGGAGCTAGCTGGGACATTTGGCCGAGCAGGAGGAGAGGAATTGAAGGGGGAAACTCGGCCAAATCAAGCTCAGCCTCTTCGGCCGGAGTTGTGGGTTCTTATATAGGCGCTGGACTTAGTGTGCAGGGCGTGAAGGGCACGTAATTGCCTGAGGTTGGTCGCCGGAGATGGAAAGGAGTTAGGATACCCAAATCTCTCGTGCGTTCGCACGAGAGATTGGGTTCACACCAACGATTGTAATTGACTTTATAAGGAAGGGAATTCCTCAGAGAATCCTCCTTCCATTTCTGGGAGGGAATCTCTGAGGGATTAGAGAGCAATCCCTCTCCGAACCTCGCCGGAGCTCGGTTCTGCCCTAGCAATGGCGGCAGGACCGGTTTGCAAAGGAGGCGAAGAACCTAGGGGGTTCTCTGCAACGGTATTCAAAAGATAGGGACCAATTTGTGATTTGGGTGTACTAAATTGCAAAGTAGGTCAAGATGACCCCTCCTTAGGTCCAAATTTTGGTACAAACCTAATTTGGACCTAAGGAATCCAATGGCGAAGTTAGATTTCAGGTTTGACCTCGTTTGACTCGATGTTTTGCGTAAAAACCCAAATTAGGTTAATTGAAGAGCTAGGACCCTAATCTAGGTCAAACTAGGTTCCAAAGGCCAAATTAAGTGTTCTAAACCCTAGAGTATGTTTTTCCATGATTTGTAGAGGGTTTACTTGCTTTTTGTTCTGACCGGAACCTTGTTAATTTAAGCGGGTCTGTTTTAGGGTTACCAAGTGTCATTTAGTTCTTAGATTGCACATGAACCCATTTCTGATTGACTCAACCCACTTTTTATCTCATTTAGACCATTTGACCTATGTTTTGCCTCTGAGAAATCCCGTTTACTTACTGCAATGGTAAAATTGCAGTTTTAACCTTTATTTCATGTTTTCTTCTCAGAGCACTTGTTCCTTCAGTTAGGCCTTCTTCTAGGTTATGTAGGAGCTTTTATCTTCTTTATTGGGTCAAAATGAGCTAGTTATGGCTCATGATGAGGCTCTCAGCATACCCCCATGCCTAGCTTTTGCTAGTCCCTTAGCAAAATTTCAAAGTTTTAACTTCCATTCTAGACCCTGAATGTCTGTCAACAATGATAAGTGCTTCTCCTTTTCTTTTGTGATTAGGTGGGAATGCTGATAATAGGCCTAAAGGTACTCAAGTACCAACCAAAATCCAGACCTGTTCCGCTTTAGCCTCAGTCCTTCGTAAAGGTTTCTACGGCCCACAGAAACTAACCTAGGGTTTGTTGGACTCCGCGGTTAAAGCACCCGTGCTTGAGATATTTTTAGCCTAAGTTCAGTTTGCAGTGCGTTTTTTTGTAAGAGAGAGATAGAAGATTTATTTGTTTGGAGAGCTTTTCTCTCTCTTTTCTTTTTATTTCTAGCTTCGGATTAGCTTCTCAACACGGTCTGTATCGGATTCCTCGTCCCCATCATCAATCCTCAAGGGTCCCTGGCTTTCGAGATTTCGAGATAATCCCGCCCATGGCGTTCCGTGGCCGAATTCAGACCCTGGCGATTGACATTTCGTGATAATGCCACCCATGGTATCTGAACCAGCAGAGTGCTTACATGCCCCCAGTAGGATATTTAAATATCCTAAGAGACAAGCACCGAGGAGATGATATGTTGTTACGCGTCTTCGAGGGGAATTTCCCGCCTCTCCGCGCTGGGAACTCGTCCAAATCAACTTGTGTTGATTGGCCGCTCCTAATCTAGGTGACTTTTTCAGAACATTAAACGCTTTTCGCGTGATTTGGATGTTTATGCGCACTGAACCAGACTGTGTGTGGATTTGGGTGCTTAGGTTACCGAATCCCACAAACCGGAGGTCAGTTAACGAGGCTGAATACTTCCTAAGCCTTAGACCTAATACTTAAGTTCCGCATTTTCCTCAACCTCTTGAGGATTATCCAGATTTTAACGGATACGTGAATTTTTAAGCTAAAGATACTAGCCCAAAAGGCCTAAGACCAGCGTTCCCGCTAATCTCTTGTTATGTTTCCTTAGCACTTTTTCTTTTGTTTCTTTTCTTGATCTGGTCTAGAACTTCAGTTAATTCCTTAATCTTTTACTAATGACCTTTTCTTTTTCTTTTCCTTTTGTGCTCCTTTCTTCATTTTTGCTCTTTTTCTCCTCCTTATGATTATATGGCTCACAACATTTCCTCCCTCCCATTTTTTTTTGTTCTTTTTCGTAATTTTTCAATTTTTTGTGTTTTTGACATATGTGAATTTTTTGTGAGAATCCTTCTGATTTTTTTCTTGGTTTTGTATGTATGCACTTTATCACCCCCCCCATGCCTAAGTTTTGCAATGTCCTCATTGTAAACAGAGGGTGGGAATTAGTGTTGAGGTCAGGAGCTTAGAACAGGATATATCGGGTGGGTGAATGGGTCGGGAATGGCTGATGCGAACAATTTTAAGCTCTGATACGTGTACCAGAGGTGGGATCAACTGTCTAAGGCTGAACTCAAGGTGCAATAGACGTGGAGTACAGACGGCCAATCAGACGGGTCTCTATTTTTGAGATGACGGGTTGCCTCCCGTTAAGCGCTAAATTTAATGCCTTCAGCCGAGCGGAAAATGGGGTGGAGAGGGAGTGATCAAATCAATGGAGTTTTGGAAAACAAGCACCTTGATTAAGAGCCTGGTTGGTCCAACCAGGTACTTGTTCAGATCAGTGGGCTGATGATGCAGCCCAAACCCAATAAGTCTGGTGGGTTGATAGATGTAGATTAGCAGATGTGGGACCCACCAAATGCAGTGATGTTCTGATAGATATGGAAGTGAAAACTCGAGTTCGGGCTCAGTCGAATCAGCCTGGTGGGGGTAGGGTTCCGAAAAATAATCAATGTAAGATGTGGAATCCCTACAGGGACGGTCAAAGGATGGAGGCTCCTGATTTGTGGTCTGATCAGTGTCCGATACCCGGTATAGATACGGAGTTGAATCATCTGCAATCGGCTCATTGAGAGGTGAATCAGAATAGAAATTGAGTCCGGTTGCGGGTCGAGGTGGGGAACGGGTTTTGATTGGTGCTGTATATGTGGAGCAGGTGGCTTCAAAGAAGATTGACATGTTATAATCAGGAGGCAGATTTTCTCCGATGTTATGGTCAGATTCGAGATCGTCGGAGAGTTTGCGAAAATCAAAGTTTGAATGAGATTCTAGATCATGAGTTCCACCATAGAATAAATCATATGTTGTATATTCAGCAGCCTGACTGGGATCTAGCCTAAATGTTAATTCCGAGCTTACAAAGGTGTCCCTATCTGGTAGAGGCTCAGATTCTAAGCTAGTAGGGCAGACCCAATTGAAACCTTGCTCGTCCAACTCCTCGGTTTCTGTGTCGTAGATTGGCATGACTTCCGCAAAATCGATTCGTTCCTCTGAGGAGGTTGACGAGGGATATTCATCAAATCGAGGCCCAAAATCATATTCTTCATTAAAAGGTTGATCTTCTTCATATGGGGCCTTGAAATCTTCAATATAGGCTTCAGATCTAGGTTCTAGGCTTAGGATGTGGGTTGAATTACTAGAATTTAGGTCTGAATAACCTTCGAGGGCCACCTTATCAGAATAAGGGACGGAATTTACACCCTCGAGAGGTTCAGTTCTACTCTCATACTTGCAGGAGTCTTGGGATTCTACAATGGGCTCATCATGGTCTTTTCCTGCATTTGGAGCTTCCCAACCTTCTTCAATATCAGGTGCATTATACTCCATCTGGGTTGGGAATCCACAACCATTTTGTGCCTCAAACCCGAGATCAGATTTATCCTCGATGTTGTCCCAAGATAGTTCATCCTCTGTTGGCGGTATGTACGGGTATTTCTGATCAATCACTTGTTTTATTAATCTCATTATCTCTTCCCGTTTTTCAAGACTATCTTGGTGTTGCTTCCAAAGTCGAGGATTTGTCATACATTGAAGCTATTCACTATTATGCAATTTTTCTATCTCAATGTATGCAGTAATGAGCAAGTCACGGGTTGATCCTTTGTTGGCTTCTGCTAATAGTACTTGGGCACAAGTTATGACAAAGGTTGTGGTTGTTGGGACATCAACCTGAATGTTTCCTACTGTTGTTGAGGTTTCTTCATTTTCATAAAATCTCATGGCATCCTCAATCATTTTATCTCTCATGGATCTCCGATATTCAGGTTTCTCGACTGGTAGTCCTAGGTGGTTCGGCTGCATATTTGGATCAGGTGGTGGAATCACGATCAGAGTTTGACTCAAGATGTGTTATGAAGCGATCAGATCTGAATAACGAGTCCCACTGAAAATGAGTGTGTGTGCTCTACAGAGAAAAGATGCAGGACTGGAGATGTTCTTGACCCAATCAAGACACCCAAAAGATGTTTGGATGACTATGGAGGTTTGGGGCGGATGGACCCCTGGATCCGAAGATCGTCCACCTGAGAATTACCTGGGCAGCCAGAGAGGGAGAGTCCCGCAAAGACCCCTACACGGTAGAGCGTCCCTACGGGTTACAGGGTTTCCCCCACCCGACCTCTCTTGTCACTGAAATTCCAGGTAAACCAGAATGGGGACCTTGACCTCTTAAGTCTATCACTTTTTATTTCAAAGGTGCTTTTAGGGTTCTCACTTGAACTTTAGATGTCTTTGGTATTGTGACCTAATTTAGAGGTTGGTTGACCCAAGGGGTCAACTTCACCTGACCTGTACTATAGATGGCAGAATGATTCTAAGCTCGGAGCCTAGAGATCACCCTGATTTGACTCCTAGGTTATTAGGTCAAAAGAAAATTTTAAGATTCAAGTGATTTTAGAGCTCAATTTTAGGGTTTGTCTTATTTAACTTTCTTCAATCAAGGGCTTGGGTAGCACACTGATGCGGGAGGGTTTATTTCCTTTTACACAGGCATGTGTGACTAGCGCTTCAAGACCCTAATGTGGAAACCCTAATTTGGTTCTATTTCCAATCCTCTTTTTCTTTTTCAAAAGTTCTCTTTGGACTTATAAACAAGAAGTGTGTGGTCCGCCGAGATTAAGCGTTATTTCAATTAGGAACAAGAATTTGTGGGATGGGAAAAAAAATCACTCCAACTTCAAGAATATTTGCAGAAATTTTCGCAAAATCAAGAAATGTTTTGCCTTAAAGATGGTGATTACTATATAAAGAAGGCAATTGATTCCTAAATTGATTTTCTTCCTTTTGTCTTTCAAAGATTAGGGGATGATTAAGGAAGAAAAGAAATTACCTACCCTGGAGTTGTTGACTTGCGGGAGAGATTTTCTCATGAAATACCTGCAAGATCACATCAAAGAAAAGTAGGGCAAGTTAGTGTTCAATATGATAAAAAGAATGTAGAGACTAGTGGTAAATTGCGCATTGCTCCCCGGCAACGGCGCCAAAATGTTCGTCGCGCTTTTGTGCGGCTTGTTAAAAGATAATATCGCGTTGTAGTATAGCTTCTAAAGCATTCAAAACAAATAAAGATTTTTATTACTCGAAAACCGAAGTATCCGAGGTCGAACACAGGGAGCAAATGGAATTTACTACTAGTCAAAATGTAATTGAACACACTAATTTACTCAAAATATCAATTCAAATGTGAATGTATGCAATTAAAAGTTATTAGGAGAAAAATATGAAATTGGACGTCTGATCTTTGTGATCAGACGTCTTAAAAGTATTTCTATTTTCTTCTTCGTTTTGCTTCTCTCTGCTTTCTTTCTTGTCTTGCGAAGCCTTCTTCTTTTTCTTTTGATCTTCTAATCTTTTCTTTGCCTCTCTTCTTCTCTGTCTTTTGCTCTTTCTTCTTCTGCTTTCCTTCTTCTCGTGCGAAGGCTTCTTTCTTTCTTCTTCTCTGTCTTTGCTCCTTCTTTCTTCTCTTCTTCGCCTCGCCTTTCCTTCTTCTTCTTCTGTAGCGGCCAAGTCCTTCTCCTGCGTTCAGCCTGGCCAGCACAGGAGCAAAACCTAACCCTTCTCCCTCTACCCGCGCGTCTCTCTCTCTCAAGCAATTCACTCGGAGCTGCTCTCCCAGAGCCACAGGCATTAATCGGGTCGGATCATACCCGGGACCAGGCGCACCTGAAGGTGGTGTGATGCGCGAGGAGTGCGTAGGTCTAGGTCGGGTCGGATCCGCCAGATCCACGTGGTCAAGCCGCGGACGAGGCGGGTGTGCGGTCAGTGAGGGACCTCACCCCTGTGCTTTCGAGGCAGTAAACCTATATCACAAAAACTCTTTATACCATACCTGTGCCTTGAGATTCCACGATGTGGGACTAAACGTTCCGCCCTTCCTTTGCGTGCGCCCGCAGACTCTCGTGTGCAATTGCCCACGCTGAAGGCCCTGCTGGTGCTCCTTGCTGAACTCAGTCACCTCGCAACACTTGCGAGAGTCTGCTGCACCTGCCGCCTGGGAAGCCTGACGCCTGCTGCTGCTCCAAGCTTCCTGCTGCTTCGGCTGTTAATGGCGGCCGGGGCGTTCACCTGAGATTCCACAGAACGGCCTATTGGCCCAATCAGAATAGCTAGAAACCTTCGCCGTAGCACGGCAAAGGCGGTGGGTGATGCTGCAGGTTGCCGGTCGGCCTAGGCGTGCACGCCTAGGTCAACCTGTGGCCGGAGATGGTGGGTTGTTCGGGGGGTGGTTATGGAGGTCTGGAGTGGCAGTTGTGGGGTGGAGCGAGTTCCTGGTGGTGAGGCGGAGCTCACGAGGTGGTTGGCGAGCCGTGTGGAGTGGCGGAGTGGTGTGGGCGGCTCGCCGGAGTTCGGTCGGTGATGTGGAAGATGAGGGTGGTCAGCGTCGGTCGAGGGGTAATCAGATGAGATAACAGGGGGAAAAGAGAGAGGATAGGATGGAGAGGAGTTCTAACCTAATTGTAAGGACGAAAGGGGACGGAAGGCGGACAGCAGTACTTGCTGTCGCCGGAGAAGATGACGCCCAGTGGGGGAGAACGGCGGCGACGACGGGGCTGAGGCGGCGTGCGCTGGTACTGCGCGACGCGGAGGGAGGTCAGGAAGCTAACTCTGCCATTGGTTTTGTGGCAGAGCGAAGAGGGAGGGGAGGGGGGCTCGCCGGAGCTAGCTGGGACATTTGGCCGAGAAGGAGGAGAGGAATTGAAGGGGGAAACTCGGCCAAATCAAGCTCAGCCTCTTCGGCCGGAGTTGTGGGTTCTTATATAGGCGCTGGACTTAGTGTGCAGGGCGTGAAGGGCACGTAATTGCCTGAGGTTGGTCGCCGGAGATGGAAAGGAGTTAGGATACCCAAATCTCTCGTGCGTTCGCACGAGAGATTGGGTTCACACCAACGATTGTAATTGACTTTATAAGGAAGGGAATTCCTCAGAGAATCCTCCTTCCATTTCTGGGAGGGAATCTCTGAGGGATTAGAGAGCAATCCCTCTCCGAACCTCGCCGGAGCTCGGTTCTGCCCTAGCAATGGCGGCAGGACCGGTTTGCAAAGGAGGCGAAGAACCTAGGGGGTTCTCTGCAACGGTATTCAAAAGATAGGGACCAATTTGTGATTTGGGTGTACTAAATTGCAAAGTAGGTCAAGATGACCCCTCCTTAGGTCCAAATTTTGGTACAAACCTAATTTGGACCTAAGGAATCCAATGGCGAAGTTAGATTTCAGGTTTGACCTCGTTTGACTCGATGTTTTGCGTAAAAACCCAAATTAGGTTAATTGAAGAGCTAGGACCCTAATCTAGGTCAAACTAGGTTCCAAAGGCCAAATTAAGTGTTCTAAACCCTAGAGTATGTTTTTCCATGATTTGTAGAGGGTTTACTTGCTTTTTGTTCTGACCGGAACCTTGTTAATTTAAGCGGGTCTGTTTTAGGGTTACCAAGTGTCATTTAGTTCTTAGATTGCACATGAACCCATTTCTGATTGACTCAACCCACTTTTTATCTCATTTAGACCATTTGACCTATGTTTTGCCTCTGAGAAATCCCGTTTACTTACTGCAATGGTAAAATTGCAGTTTTAACCTTTATTTCATGTTTTCTTCTCAGAGCACTTGTTCCTTCAGTTAGGCCTTCTTCTAGGTTATGTAGGAGCTTTTATCTTCTTTATTGGGTCAAAATGAGCTAGTTATGGCTCATGATGAGGCTCTCATCACCAACCATGGAGAGATGCCATAGGTTGGGACCAACTTCTAGGCTTCTAGAAGGGGGGATTATGTGGATGGTGGAGATGGGTTTAAGGGAAGATATGTGGTGGAGATGAAGGGAGTTTTTGGAGGGAAAAAGTGGTGCCAACAAGGAGGTAGTTAGGGTGGTTTTGGCACCACTTTATGGTGTCTTTTGGAGGTAGTGGGTAGGCTAGGTTGGCGCCAAGGTGAGGTGAAAGTAGGGTTAGCTTTTGTGGAACTTAGGTGGAGCTAGTTGGTGGAGTTGTTAGGTAGGGTTTTTAGGTGGTAAAAGCCAAGGGAGCTGGAGCATTGCTAAGCTAAGCTAAGCTATCTTAGCTAATGGTGGAGTAGAGGAGGAGGGGTTGGAGCTAGGGTTTGGAGGGAGGAGCTGGATCTGAAGAATCTGGAGCTAAAGTTGAGCTGGCAGCTATTGAAGAGGTCAACATGGGGCTACTCTAGCTGGCTTAGCTTGCTAGTTCTTAGCTAACTACTAAGCCAAGCTAAAGTGAGCTAGCTTCTGTTGAATGGAGCTGAAGTGAGCTGGGTCTGGTGCTCCTTGGGAGGATTAAGTTGGTTGAGACAACTAAGGTAGCTTAGCTCAACCAAGTTGAGCTAAGCTGAGTCCACAGGAGCTGGATTCTTCAGCTGGCTGGAGCTGAGTGGAGCTAGATGTAGCTGGATCTGTGCTGGGATGAACTCCAGTCAACTCACCTGAGCTAGCTAGAGCTCCCTGTGGACTAGTGGGAGCTGAGATGAGCTAGACTCAACTAAGTTGAGCTGGATCTGAGCTGACCTGAGCTAGCGTGAGCTAAGATGAGCTCTCTTGAGCTGCCATTCAGCTGAGATTAGCAGAATGGAGTTAGGATGAGCTAACCCTAGTCCAAGTGAGCTAGATTCCAGCTGTGTTGAGCTGGATCAAGCTGAGTTCCAACTAGTCTGAGCTCCTCCTTCACCATTTGCCTTCTTGAGTGCTAGGGTTTTAGCGATCTGTATACCTATTCATGCCCAACACTCACAAAAACACATTAAAACAACAAGAAAAAATGCAATGCATGCCTATCCTAGTTAATGCCTAAATGCAACCCAAAAACCTATTTGCGGATAAAAATCCTAAGAGCTTGATTTATTTTGATGCATAAGAATGATGATAAATTGGTGTTTATCAGCAGAATAACCACAGCTTTTCTCACAGGTTAATTAAGGGTCAAGTGGTCTAAAAGGCTTACAAGTGGGTTAGAACAGACAAATGGGTTTATACGTGTTTTGAGAATTAAATGACTTCTAAAACCCTAAAAGCAGATCCGCTTAATTAACTGAGGATCTGGTCAGGATAAAATTCACCTAAACCCTCAAAAATTTTTAGAAAAATATTCTCTAGGGTTTGGTACCTTTAATTTGATCATTAGAACTTAGGATTTTGCATAAATTACCCAATCAAACTTGGTCAAAACCAAAATCCAACATCACCATTGGATTCCTTGGGTCCAAATTAGGTTTGTGCAAAAATTTGGGCCCAATTTGAGATCATCTTGACCATGTTTTCATTTTGGTCCAGTCAAACTCTTTCTATCTCATTCAGACCTTTAACTTTTGAATTCTCTTACAAATAGCCCCCAAACTTCTTTGTCTTCTTCACAAGCAGGTCCCCACGCCATTTGGAAGGTTAAACCTTCATCGTCGAGTTTCGAGCAAGGATTTCTCCCTCGATTCTCAATCAATCTCTCCCAAAATTGATACGAGGATTCCTTAGGAAGTTGCCTTCCATTTGACCCATTCCTTGGGCTCCAATTCTTTCCCAAAAGGTCATGTGAACCTTTCAAAGGTTCAGGTATCTTATTTCGCAAAAACCTTCTGAGCCTGGAAGCTTCTTTCCAAGCTTGGAAGGGCTTCCTATAGCCTATAAAAGATCCCGTGATGCACGACCAAGCTCTTCAGCAAGTTTTGGAGCACCAAATCACCCTAATCCCCCTCCTTTAGCCACCAAAAATCTTTGCTATGACGACCTCCTTGGATCCCCCTTCTCCGACCGTCCAACCATCAAATTGGATGACCTAAGCTCTTCCTCTATTCGTCATGACCCTCCCCAGCCAAAGGGAGGGTGTTTCTCCATCTGAGTCATTGTCACTGCCTCACCGCTTTTTCCTCCTTCTCTAGCTCCGGTCGACCAACACCAGATCCCTCTGCCTCCCTACCACCTCGCTAAATCCCTCTCTTGCCTTCTCTCTCTTTCTATTTCGCTTTCCTACTCTATACACACATGCACGACCACCGCTTCTCCCTCAATGCCATCATCTTCTCTACCTCTGACGAAGCTCCGGCGATGCCTACACCCTGCCACACTGCTTGAACCTACCACTACCACCCTCATCAACTCCATCGTGCTTCACTCAACAAAAGTGCTCTACTAGTTCACCCTATTTGCCACCCTGCCACTCTACTGAACTCTACGCTCACCGCATTGCCATCTCGAGGTTGTTCGACCTCTTTACGTAATCCCGTGCACCACCAAGGTCACCATCACGTTCTTCGTCCACATGCGATCCTCTTGAGCATATTTGATGTGGCCATGAGGCCATTTTTGTGCTTGCAGGTCCTTCACCAGAGCTCCGCCACCACCCCAGCTGCACCGATCACACCTTCAGTCTTCCAACCACATCTGCTCCAGGAACTATGCCTAGGTTGTGTGGAATACTCCCAGGCAGGATCCCAGGGCACCAATTGGGGGTATCATCCTCTGTAGTTGCATCGATTGAACCCTTCTTCATTGCAGTTCCGAGGATGATACCCCCAGCAGTTGGGAGGCGACACTCTTTGATTTTTCTTCGCATTTTTACAACTTACAAATCATTTACCTCACTTCTCTCCTTTCTTATTGTGATTGCAGGTACTCTTTTGAGATGAGCAAACGTGGTAGATCGGAGAAAAGTGCTGTTAAAGGTTCTGTGAGTTATCCCCCACCTCCCACTCATTAGATTTCATTCCACAACATAATAACATAAACATCAATCAATCTGGGTGTTCTTATAAACTCTAAGGTTAGATTGTTTGTTGTTTGATACCCATACTCACCCCAACCTCCATATTTAAAAAGAAAATTAAAAAAAATCTCACAGAGGTACACAACCTCATCTGATTTTCAAACTCAATCAGTAAACCGATCTTTGGAGCCGATACACACATCCAAACACATAATTGAGTAGAAATCAGATTAGGTAATCATTTGTGTGCCTAATTAAGTGGTGCAACAGGCCAATTGGTTGAGTTGATTGGGCCGCACCACTTCAATTAAAATCAACTCATCAAGTAGCTGCCACATAGGTTCAACTCTTAGGGATTTACCAGGCACTCCACATTCTTTTAAGTTTCAAAGGAAAACATCTTCACCTGTGCTTGAAAACCTGGTGTGCCAACAAAACTTGTTTGAAAACACCTAAAGTTGAATCCTAAAAGCTACTAAGTAAGATTCGAACCCTAAAATTCACCACATCAAAAGTAATCTTGCTTGAAAACCATTGGTTGTGCACACACACACAAATCAATCAATCATTACGGGCACAACCCAGATAAAGGGCCCATCACATTCCAAAGCACATTAAAACCTAGGCCTAAATAAAATAGAGTAGATGTTGGCCTTAAGGATTCAACTCACTCTTCAGAGCCTAGAATGAGATTATTTTCAATTAGTCTATTTCTACTGTTCAATCTGATGTCTAGCTAGGGGAGCAGAATCAAACAATCACGGCTGGGCGGTACACTAGGAACCGGAGGCGCAAGCCGAAGGAAGAACCTTCTCCCCAGTCCCTCCTTCTAACTAGTTGGATTGAACAGACAGAAGTAGATCAAATCGTTCCTTTATCTCAAGATGGGTTTTGGGAGTCTGTAGGTCTTGAGGCTACCCACTTAAGGACAGGTTTGATTGCTTGTATTGCAGGGCACCTTTCTTCCTCCTGTTTATCATGAATCCTTCCGCATATTACACGCATTCCCGTTCTTTCCCTTCTGTTTTGAATTATCCTCAACATGACGATTATCCTGATTCGTACTATAATCAACCATCAGTTTGTTGGGATAATTCGGATTGGGGATATAGTTCCAGACCTCCATGTTTAGGGTCTAACCCTGAACACTATGATTGTGATTTCTATCCTTCTCAGAGCCACATCGATTGCAGATCGTCAACCTTTCATGGACAACCTAATATGGTCTATAATCAAGAAGGATACACCGATCCTTACCCATCCTCTGATTACACTGTCTTTAGGTCATCACCACCTTTTGAATAATCTAAAATGACCTATTATCAGGAAGGGTATAACAAATCTCAATTCGTTAATTCCCCTGCATTGACCCCAAACCTGCCCAACCCTGAACCAACTCATTTGGTTCAAGGTAACCAGGTTCAAGAGAAGGTTTTGGCTAACTTGAGGAATATCATACAAACTTTAGAAGTTCAAGCAATACCTTGCATTAAGAGATTGGAGCCCCTGATTCAGATGATTGATGATTTGAATAAGTATTTGTTGGATTGGCTCCAGGATGTTAAGGATAAGAACCCGGGTAAGTTTCTACTTGGGAAGTTAGCGAAATTGAGGATGAGATTTATGGTTGCTTTAGTTCAGTCGTGGGATGACTCCCAGGATGAACTCCCTTCAGGAGAGCTAATGTCAGAACCCGCTCAGGCACCTGTTGGGGGGGACACGTGTTACGAGGCTGACCAGGTTGAATTAGAGTAATTAGTTAAGGATTATCTGATTTCTTCACCTGAGATCCTTGAGCTGGGGTATGGGGAAACGTATGTCTCCATGAACCAGAAAGTGATAGAAGATTTTGAGACATACATTAATACGGATTTCGATTTCTTTGATTCTGATGGTGAAGATTCACGTTGCGAAGTCTCACGCGAGTTTATAGAATATGATTTTTGTGAGACGATTGGACTTGAGGAATCTGATAGATCATTTGATAGTCCAATAATTGAGGAAATGGATCTTATTAAGGCTCACATTACGGATCCAGAATCGCATTTTCTGGAGGATTCAATTCAATGCCCTGATTGTCAGTTACACCCCATTGAGCTTATCGATGATTCTGTTTCTGAGATAATTAGACCTAAGTCAATTCTGATTCAGCCACATCATTTAGACTTGGAGATTTCAGATGGGGTGATTAATATTCAAGAGGTCCTAGAATTTGACATGCTGAATGAGGAGGATAGGAGCCGGAAAATTTTAATTTGGGAAGCAAGTTCCGGAGGAAGTAGAAGATTGAGTCGAAGGGTTCCTATTAAGCTAAAACCATCAAACCAGGACCCTTATGACATTTGTTCTGAGGATGTCGAACCCAAGCACACATTCAATGATTATCCTTTTGAGCTTGAATTCTCTATAACCCGACTTTTTGGTCTTAGGTTGCATCCTCATAAATCGCAGGTTTGACCCTGCTTGCATACAGATTTTAGGTTTTGGGTAATTTTTATCCAGAACATGAGATATTCTCGATTATGGGGTATGGGTCAACACCACAATCTAGTCCATATCTGTGGACCTATGCTGACAGGTCAGAGGTTTCTTCTATTTATTCTGATTCTGACCTGCACCTGTGAATTCTTTATTTCTCTTCTTTATATAGGGTGCCTAGTTGAAGGCAGGCACTAAATTCAGCACGTATACAGTTCTTTTTAGCTTTTTATCTCGGAGCGGACCTGACATTCACTCAATTCAGGTGCTTTCTACTCTATTCCATGTTGTTTTATGTCTTTTTAATACAATGAGGATATTGCATTAGATAGGCATGGGGGGTGGATATTCATCTCTAAATTTATTCGTCAGCTCCGTAGATTTGTTCTATTTTCTTTAAAAAAAAAATTATGGAATTAGGAAAGAGAACTTAGGTTTAAGAAAATTTTCAATCTTAGGAAATACTACATTACGATCTGAACACAAAGACCCTTCAGGTCTTTGGACTTAATCATCCCGTGTATCCACTAAAATGTGGATTTATTTTTCGAGTCCTTGCCATCTTAATTCTATCGTAATTGGAGTAAATAAGTTTGGGTGATAAGTACACGACTTATCAACTCGCCATCTGATTTGAGGGAACTTTGAGTTTTTTAGCATCTACACACTTTCTGTGCACTGACTCGTTGTTCGGCTATTTTAACAGAAATTAGGTAGCTAATGAACCTTCTAGGGTGATATGGCTGGCAAGTTATCGTGGGTAACAGCCCATAGGTAGGTTGTCCAAAGCCCAGTCACTGGACCTTTCTCTTTTTGTTGCCTTTAGGTAAATCTTAGACCAGGGAAGCCACCTACTTAAAAAAAAAAAAAGAGAAAAGAAAAAAAGAAATAAGCCACACTTCGCCGCATGAGTATGGCTGGCAAGTTGTCGGTGGTAACAACTCATCGACCGGTTGTCCAGAACCCAGCTCAATAAATGCACTGAAAAATCCCAAAACACTTAGGAAGAAGCAGAGAAGTAGAATAAATCAGGGAGATATACACTGGATTCACCCTTGTGTTGACCCCGTAAAAATAAAGGTAGGGAGAAAGCTACTAGTTGTAAAGATACACCTTTAGGCAGAATTCTCTTTTTAAGGTCACCTAGAGGCATAGAAATCCGAAGTCTGTTTTAACTGTCGGTCAACGAGTCTATCACATTCACAATAAGATGCTTAGAACTTAGGGTTCTCATCAAATCTTGGGTGAGTTGAATGGCCGTAGAAAGCCACTCTTAAACCCTAAAACTTGAAAAAAAGAAAATTAGAAAAGAGAAAAAAAGTGAAAAAGAAAATTTTCTTTGAATAAGGCGAGGGCTTGAGGCGGTCTACATTTTGGCAAATACTCGGGCACTATTGTGTCTTTGAAAGTTCAGATCCTAAGTAGATATTTTCTTAGTGATTGAAAATAACTCATGCCCAAATAATCCAACCTGATTCTTTTATAAATAACATATAGTTTCTGCTAGGGACTAGCAAAAGATAGGCATGGGGGTATGATGTAAACATGTTTACATCACTTAAGATGTCTATTTATGCATGTTCTTAAGCATAGGATTGCATTGTATACTATAAATATTGCATAACATGCATCAACTTGCATTTAGAGTAGTTTGAATAAAATGGAGGTTAATTATCTCCTTTTATGTTCATGGATAGGGAAAACTTTTTATCGGAGCCTCGGATCGAAGATCCAACCATACAGATGTGATCTGGGTGATGATTGGAGTTCAACAACTCCAAGATCGCCCTAATCAGACATCTGTAGCATCAGATAGTGACTAGGGAACCCTAAAAGATCAAGGGCTAAGATGGTGTGAGTCCACACTTCAAATGACAAATCCGATCACATGGATGGATTCGGATCGACGGTCGCAGCCTAACGACGTGAAAATCGACTTAATCCGACACCCGTGGCACCATCTACATCATCCAGAAGATGGATGGCCAAGATGGCACCACGTGACGCCATGTCAGCCATCCAACCGGCCCTCAGGACCATCGCTGCCTCTCCAAAGAAGATCCAACGCGTGATCTGGGCGATTGGATCTTGATCCAACGGCCATGAGCATGCACCGCTTAAAACATCCGCGCGACCATCTCAATGACGCAGCGCAGCAAGCATATGCCTTATCGCGAGTGGGCGGTGTGCGATTGACTCCTCGCAAGCAGGTGTTGGAGTGCGGGTGAGTGGGCTCCACGACCGCTCGATCGCGATCGAGCGGCTGTGGGCGCTCAATCCATCCAACGCACTATTGCACGCCCGCACCTCACGTGGGATCTCACGCGGGCGGGTGCGCAAAGGAGGCAGATAGTAGTGCGATTTCAGTCATCCGATCTCACGATCGGACGGCTGAGATCAGCTGGGCGTGTGCGTGCGTTACATGCAAGGAGGCAAGCAGCTGCGCGCGGGTGGCACCCACTACACCCACGATGGGGCTTTAGCGACGATTTTATCCATCACTAAAGACCCCTGATTTAATGTTTTTAAAGTTGTAATGACCAAATTGCCCCCACTCCTTGCAACTATAAAAGGAGACCCCCTCCACACGAAATTCTCATCCCTTCCTTCTCTTCTCTCCCTCTCCAAAGCTCAAGGGAAGCTTGTCCCACACCCGGGATGCTTCTCAAGAGATAAAGTCAATTTTTTGTCCCCTTTCGGAAGCGGATCCCGCGACGACGATGATGTGCTGCTCCATTCCCGTTCTTCCACTTCATCCTCCTTCGTCCTGCTCTGTCCTCCTTCGTCCAAGCATCGTCCCATCCGGCTAGTCCTCCAAGCGACCGTCAAGGAGGATATCTCTCTCCCCATTCTTTTTACTGCTTTCTAGAATATATTTACTGCTTTCTAGAATAGATTTACTATTTTCTAGTGTAATCATTTTCCTGCTTCCTAGTCGTAATGTTTAGTGTAATGAACAATCTTTTGATAATGAATTCCTTGTTTATTCTACATCTTTTTTTTATTTTTGTTTGTAATATTTTCTCTCTCTTACTCTCTCTCTCATCTATTTATTGTAAATAGTTAGATAGTTCTAATCAATTAATTTACTTCGTGACAAATAAATCAAACGCATGTTTTTAAATCAAACGTTTGCCTCCCTGTGTTCGACCTGAGATTTCTTTTCTGGTATAAATTTTATTTGTTCATGCTACAACGACAGGTTTTCAAAATCAAACACATTAGCGTAGCAACCCGAACGTTCAACAGTAACCTAAGCACCTCAATCCATACATGGTCTGGTTCAGTGAGCTTAATTATCAAAATCACGCAAAATGCGCTAAATCTGTTATGAAATAGCTACCTATATTAGGAGCGACTGATAAACACGGGTTGATTTGGAAGAGTTATCGGTGTGGAGAGGTAGGAAATTCCCCTCGAAGATGCGCAATAACATGCCGTCTCCTCGGTGCTTGTCTCCTAGGATATCTAAATATCCTATCGAGGGCATGTAAGCACCTTGTGCTGGTTCAGATGCCATGGGCGGCATTATCAAGAAATGTCGATTGCCAGGGTCTGGATTTAGCTACAGAATGCCATGGGTGGGATTATCTCGAAATCTCGAAACCTAGGGTTCTGGGAGTTGCCATGGGTGGTGCTATCTCGAAGAATCGATTGCTAGGGACCCTACGAGGATTGATGGTGGGAACTAGGAATTCGATATTGATCGTGCTGTAAAGCCAATCCGAAGCTAGAAATAAAGAAAGAAAAGAGAGAGAAAACTCTCCAAAAACAAAGAAAAAATCTTCTATCTCTCTCTTACAAAAACGCACTACAAACTAAACCTGGGCTAAAACATATTACAAGCATGGGTGCTTTAACTGCAGAGTTCAACGAACCTTAGGTTAATTCCTGTGGGCCTTAGAAACCTTCGCGACAGACTGAGGCTAGAGCTGTTCAGGTCCGGATCTTGGTTGGTACTTGAGTACCTCTAGGCCTACTATCAGCATTCTGATCTAATCTACAAAACAAAGCACATAGCAGAAATCTGAAAATAAAAAGGCATATGGTCTAGAATTTAAGTTAATTCCATGAGATTTTGCTAAGGGACTAGCAAAAGCTAGGCATTGGGGTATGATGGGAACACCATCATGAACCATAACTAGCTCAATTTGATCTGATTAAGTCATTAAATGCTCCTACATAATCGCCAAAGGATTGTAATTCATTGCATAATCATTATGAGAGAAAGATAAGAAACCAGGGTTAAAACTACAATTTTACCATCATATCTTGAATGTAGAATAACCATGGGGTTTCTCAGGGGTTAATTAAGGTTCAAATGGTCCTAAAAGGCTAACAAGAGGGTTAAAACAGACAGAAAAGGGTTTGCGCATGTTTTGAGAATTAAATGAGTTCTAAAATCCTAAAAATAGATTTGCTTAATTAACTGAGGTTCTGGTCAGAATAAAATTCACCTAAACCCTCTAAAATTCATAGAAAAATATTCTCTAGGGTTTGGTACCTTCAATTCAATCATCAAAACCTGTCTTAACCCAAAATAATCTCAGACTGACATTTGCCCTAATTTTGGTTTTTACATAAATTACCCTAAAACCAATATCTAACTTCACCATTGGATTCTTTGGGTCCAAATTAGGTTTGTACCAAATTTAGGCCCAATCTGAGATCATCTTGACCAAGTTTCATTTTGGTCCAGTCAAATTCTTTCTATCTCATTTAAACCCTTAACTTTTGAATTCTCTTACAAATAGCCCCCAACTTCTCTGTCTTCTTCACAAGCAGGTCCCCGCACCATTTTTGGAAGGTTAAACCTTCACTGTCGAGTTTCGAGCAAGGATTTCTCGCTCGATTCTCAATCAATCTCTCCCAAAATTGATACGGGGATTCTTTGGGAAGTTGCCTTCCATTTGAGCCATTCCTTGGGCTCCAATTCTTTCCCAAAAGGTCATGCAAACCTTTCAGATGTTTGGGTATCCGATTTCACAAAAACCTTCCGAGCTTGGAAGCTTCTTTCCAAGCTTGGAAGGGCTTCCTATGGCCTATAAAAGATCCCATGATGCACAACCAAGCTCTTCAGCAAGTTTTGGCTTGCCAAATCACCCTAATCACCCTTCTCCGACCACCAAAAATCTTTGCTCCAATGACCTCCTTGGATCCCCCTCCTTTGGCCATCCAACCATCAAATTTGATGGCCTAAGCTCTTCCTCTCTTTGTCTCAACCCTCCCCAACCAAAGGGAGGGTGTTCCTTCGTCAGAGTCATCGTTGCCACCTCACCGCTTCTTCCTCATTCTCCAACTCTGGTCGATCAACATCGGAGCCCTCCACCTCCCTAACACCTCACTTAGTCCCTCTCTTTCTCGCTCTCTCTTTCTATTTCACTTTCCCACTCTCTACACACACGCACGACCACCGCTTCTCCCTCAACGCCATCATCTTCTCCGCCTCCAGCGAAGCTCTGGCGATGCCTACACACTGCCACACTGCTCGAAACCTGCCACTACCACCCTCATCAGCTCTGTCATTCTTCACTCAACAAAAGCCCTTTACCAGTTCACCCTATTCGCAACCCTATGACTCTACCGAACTCCACGCTCATCGCACTGCCATCTCGAGGTCGTCCAACCTCTTCACGCAATCTCGCGCACCACCAGGGCCACATCATGTTCGTCGTCCTCAGGAGATCCACCTGAGCATATTTAATGTGGCCGTGAGGCTGTTTTCGTGCTTGTAGATCCTTCATTGGAGCTCCGCCACCGCCCTCGCTGCACCGATCATGCTTTCAGTCTTCCGACCACATCCACTCTAGGTTTTATGCCCAGGTTATGCGGAATACTCCCAAGTAGGATCCCAGGGTACCAATTGTAGGCATCATCCTCCGCAGTTGCACAGATTCAAGCCTTCTTCACTACAGTTGCGGACGCGTGAAGAAGGGAGGGACTTTAGTCCCATCTCGATAGCTGACGAAGCACCACAGGTGCTTAAACTAAATTTTTGCTATAGGTTGTTTGCCTCAGCAGCACGGGGTGACGTCCCCTTGCACGTGCCTACACACGCCCTCCCCTGCGCTCTCGCCCCGCGGGTCAAGACTTGATCTGATTACTTGGATACCCAGGTCTGGTTTGGTTCGCTTGGTCTGAGAGAGGAAGAAGAGAAAAAGGAGAGGACAGGGGGGGTTTTGCTCTACCGCCCTCCTCTTGACTAGTGAGATCTAAAGAGGCCTTTGCCTCTACTGGCGTGCTAAGTCCTATGCTGCAAGCTAAGGGAAGCAAAAGAAGAGAAGGAATAGGAAGAAGAAGGAAAAGGAAGAGGAAGAAGAAGGAAGAGGAAGAAGAAAGAAGAAGAGGAAAAGAAGAAGAGAAGGTAGAGAAGAAAGAAGCCTCTCCCTGAGGCTTAAAGAATTTGAAGAGGAAGAGGCCTTTACCTCTGTTAAGGCATCTAAGTCTAAATCTATCATCTGATATCTGATTGGTTAATTTGAGTTGTGCTTGGCTTATCTGATCTGTTACTTTGAGTAGCTCAAGCTTAACATTGTAGGGTAATTTGGTGATTCAAATCACCATTTTATCCTCTCTTCTTTTTGTATTATTGCAAATTCTTACATCTTTAATTGTGATCCTGAGTTTTAAATTGCCATATTGTTCCTTGTGTTTGACCTTGGACTTTTAAATTCGAGTTATAAATATTATTTATTTTTCGCACTGATTCGATCTATACTGCAATGCAACGATTTTAAAACCTGTTTCAGAGTGACCAACAGGTGGTGATCCATATGCAGTGTAATCTAGGGGAGAGTAAGGGTTGTAATCAGGATATCCTTCTTGATTGTAGATCGAGTTAAATTGATCATCAACGGGTGGAGATCTATAATCATTATAGCTTGAAGAAAAATCGAAAACATAATCATGGTGTTCAGGGTTAGACCCTGAACACAGAGGTCTAAAACTGTATCCCTAATCAGGATTATCCCATCTAGTAAATGGGTGCGAATAAGTCTGGTTGGGATAATAATCATCTTGCGAATAAGTAGTGGTAGGAGGATAAGAGTAGAAATGCGAGTAGGATATGGAAGGATCCATGGTAAAGTGGGAGGAAGAAAGGTACCCTGTAGTATAAACAATCAAACCTGTCCTTAATTGGGATAGCCTAAAGATCTACAGACTCCCAGAACTCATCTTGAGATGAAAAGAATGATTTGATTTACTTTTTAGTCAATCCAACCAGCTAGAGGTAGGGATTGGGGAGAAGGTTCTTCCCTTGGCTTTCATCTCAGGTTCCTTTGATACCCCCCAACCATGGTCGTTTGACTCTGCTCCCTTAGCTAGACATTAGATTGAATAGTATAAGCAGATTAATTGAAAATAATCTCGATCGAGTCCAATCCTTAAGGCCAACGTCTACTCTATTTTAATTAGGCTTAGGTTTGAATGTGCTTAGGAATGTGATGGGCCCTTTATCTGGGTTGTGCCCTTAAAGATCAGTTTTGATGTGTGTGCATGCACTACCAATGGTTTTCAAGCAAGATTACTTTTGGATGCAGTGAATTTTAGTGTTTAAATCTTGCTTAGTAGCTTTTAGGGTTCAACTTTAGGTGTATTCAGTCATGTTCAATTGGAAAACTAGGTTTTGAAAGCATAGGTAAAGATGTCTTCCTTTAAAACTTAAAAAGAATGTGGAGTGCCTGGTTAATCCCTAAATGTTGAATCCTATGTGGCAAGCTACTGATGAGTTATTTTTAGATGAAGTGGTGTGGCCCAAATAACTCAATCAATTGGCTTGATACATCACTAAATTAGGCACACAAGTGATTACTTAATCTGATTTCTACACAATTATATGTTGATGAGTGCACCGGTTCCAAAGATTGAGTTATCGGTTGAATATAAAGAATCAGAAGTGGTTTTGTACGTCTGTGGGATTTTCTCTTTTAAGCGGAGGGTGAGGTGGGTGGAGGTGACAAACAAACAACCAAGACTAACTTTAGATTTATGCAAGCTCCTAGGATAATTAGAGTTTGTGCTATTAATGTGATGAAATGAAATCTAGGGGGTGGGAGGTGTGGGGTAACTTACAGACCCTTCAACAGCACCTTACTCCAATCTACCACTTTTGCCTGCCTTGATAGAGTACCTGCAATCACAATAAGAAAGGAGAAAAGTGAGGTAAGAGATAAGTAAGGTGGAAAATGAGGGAAATCGAAGAGTGTTGCCTCCCTAGAAACAGTGCCAAAATGATGTATTGAAAATTCATAGTGAAAAGATTTGAGTTTGAAAACCCATCGTTGTAGTCACGTAAAAATCCATCAAATAGATAATTTAACCGAAGCTCTACTGAGTCCTGGGTCGAACACAAGGAGGCAAATGTTTGGTCAAAAATCTCATTGGAATTATTGTCATGAAGAGATTAGTTGGTCAAATTAAATCTTTGCTAGCTATCTACTTAAATAATAATTAATAGAAGAGAGGAAAAGAATAATACAAATAAGGAGAAAATATGGAGAGAATAAACAAATATTTCATAACCACAGAATTAGGTTCATTATATCTAATCGCTATACTAGAAAGTAGGAAATCTATACTAGAAAGTAATAAAAAGAATGTGATGAGAAGTTATCCTCCTTGACGGCTACTTGGAGGATGAGCTGTATTGACGGAGCGCCTGGAAGAGGGTGGTGAGATGCTGGACGAGGGAGAATGAAGAAGGACGACAAAGGATGAAATAGGACAGTGTCATGGCAGGATCCACTTCCCAAATGGTGGTGAGAGGACAACTGTGGGCACTCCATGATGGGGGTGAGACGGTGGAAATTTTGTATTTAAGACTTTAATGGAGCATCCCGGGTTTGGGATGAGCTCATAGAGCTTTGGAGTGGGTGAGAGAAGAGGAGAAGGGATCATGAAAATGAGTGGTAGGGGTGCCCTTTTATAGGTGCAAAAGTTGGGGGCAAAAAGGTCTTGCAAAGACTTGAAATTGATGGTAGGGTCTTTAGTGACGGATGTGCACGTCGCTGAAGCTAAGCATTAGTGAAGTTGCACATCCAACTCCATCCCTCATCTCTAATCCAAGCACCCACAAGAGGCCACGTATGCACCTCCTTTTCTTCAGTTGAAAATGCCTCAGCCTAAGCACCCGTCACTACAACTGTTCGATCATTAATCAACGACCCAGATCACACACGCTCGCACCTTCAGGTCGCGCCTCAGTGTCAAATTGCGCATCTACTTGGGCGTCAGATAGAGCGTGGGCACACTCACTCATCCATGCTGCCACATAGCCATTGCCGATGTCGCTCAATCGTGATCCAGTGACGTGATTTCATCCTCGTCCACTCACCCACTTGATTTGAGGCGCGTGGGGCCTCAAACCCTTGAAGCTCTCTTCGCATGGAGGAGCTTAACCAATGCACTATGCCTCACCTTGTGTCGCGTTTATGATTTAAGGCACAAACAATCATGACCATTGGATCTCGATCCAACGGTAGAGATCGAGTGCGCCTTATCTTTTAGTAGATGAGAGAACCTGCCTGAGAGTGACGTGGCACATTTTCAATCATTGGATCGATGATCCAACGTCTGAGATGCATTGATCATCACTTGAAGAGGTGGAGTGGGAGGCTTGGGCCGGCATTGGGTGGTTGGGATGGTGCCACGTGGAGCCATCCTGGTTGTCCTTCTCTAACTTGTAGATGGTGCCATAGATGTCAGATTGGGTCGATTTTCACATCGTGCTGTGATCACCAATCTGAACCCATCTGTGCAGTTGGATTTTTCATTTGAGGTACGGATTTAACACCACCTTGGCCCTTATCCTCTGATCTTTCCTGGACTGCATCTGATGCTATGGAGGTTCAATCGGGGCAATCTCGGGGTTGTTGAACTCCGATCGTCATTTTGATTAGATTCATATGGTTGGATCTTCAATCTGAGGCCTTGAAAAATATCGCCCTATTCCCTTACCAGAAAAAGGCTAAATTAACCTATAATTTGTACAATCTAACCTAAATGCACAATGATGCATGCTATGCAATATTTATAATGTTGAATGCTTCTATGACACTAGAAACATGCATAAATAGACATTTTAGGTCAATTAGACGTATGCACATCAATAGCCAATCCATTCCCCTATCACAAATCTTATCCCACCTCTACACTAGAGGACTATCGGAATCTGACATAATGGGACCATTGAGGAATGCACAAGTCACTATCTCGTTACTAGATATCCTCACTCTCAACTCCACCTCGCCTAACTCATCAAAAAAATAGGTGGAGGAACCCCGACAGGGGAAGGTAGTACTGTTTGAAAATGTGAGTGCCATAATCTAAAATAGTCTACCTCCTATGAAATCTGATACGAGCACCCTGTTGATCCCCTGTAAGATTGGTGGTACAAATTTCAAGCAGGCTGTATTAGATCGTGGCACTTCAGTCAACCTAATCTTGACCGCCCTATTTGAGAAACTATGGATAGATAGCTAAAACCCACGGATGTTACTATGCAATTAGCTGATCAAACCGTAATCACCTCGATTAGGCTGGTAGAGGATGTGGTAATTAGAGTCAAGGATTTCAGCTACCTAACTGATTTCCTAGTTCTTGACATGGATGCACCACAACAAATACAAGATATGCCCTTGATTTTGAGGAGACCTTTCTTGGCTACTGCTGGAGCCATAATCAACTGTGAATCAGGGCACATGATAATTGCCTCTCGAGATAAGAGAACCAAGATCAACATTTTTGAGTCATCTTCTTAAAGAAAAGAAAAGTGCTCAGCAGAACAACTAGGTTTGATTCAGGATCTCTTGACCATTTTGGTAGTAAGAAACCTAGAACCAGAACTGGAAGTTTTTAGCATGACTGACGTTCTCGATTTAGCCGAGCATGATTCCAGTGAATTGAGAGTATTGGAGGCTTTCACCTTTGATCTTAAGGACATACACATGGATTTTGAGGAATAGGATAACTGTAATTTCCCACTTGGAGGGGGTGAGATTAGCGTAACGTAAAAAATGCGGAATTGAAATATAAAGCAATCTCACAAAAATCAATCGCACAAGGTACACAAAGAATTTTTAGGTGGAAACCCAAACCGGGTGAAGACCACCACCTAACCCTCTCGAGTTAGGATTTTCCGATCAACCTAGTTGATCAAAATCCACTAAACCGAATCACTTAAAACGAGGGTGATTCAACCTCAATACAACCACGCTACAAGTACGAGGGTAGCGTTCCTCAACCCCTTCTCTCCACGAGAAGGATTTTGTCCCACGAAGGAGACGGGAATTCGCAAAGCGAATACCCAACAAAATAACAAAGTCAAAATAAAACAACAAACCTATAGAGCCAACAAAGTAATTAACCTAAGCTTCTATAGGATTTAGGAAACTCCCCTTTGCAAGGAGTGCGTCGATGATGACGCGGGTGCGTGAGCCACGCAACGGCGCAATGTCGCTCTCGTAGACAACGGCGGGAGAGCGGGTGCGCGAAGGGAATGATGCTCTCAAGATGTAGAACTTGAGCTTAGAGAGCAAGAGCTTCTTGGACACAAGAGAGTGGAAGTATGTTGGTTAAGTGTGTCTTTTGTGTTTCTAAGTGTGTGTTTGTGTTGCAAAGGTTCCCCTCTATTTATAGAGGCCTTAGGAAGGCTTTGGAAGGCTTAGGAAAGGTTCTATAGCCGTTGGGAACAAAGCCCAAGAGAATCAGGCCGAAATCATGACAATGATTACATTTGACAGGGTTATCAGACGTCTAACTCTGGCATCAGACGTCTGGAAGGCCACTTGAAGACGTCTGATTTCAAGGTCAGACGTCTGATTCTATGCGGGTTTCTCCCTGACTTGAATCAGATCTAAACAGGGTTTTTGTGCAAGTCCATCAGACGACATACAGGATGTCTGGCACTAAGTCTGGACGTCTGGAAACCAACTTTAATTGTGGGAATTGATTTCCAAACGTTGCAACGACTAGAAAATCTCTGAGAAGAGATTTTGGGTCAGCCGAGGCAAAACGGTCATTTATCAGACGTCTAGAAAGGCCTAAGGGCGTCTGATAAGTCTCTAACGGTCATATTCTTGTCTGTTTGCTAAGCCAGCCAACGGTCCACTAATTGGACGTCTGGCAAAGTCATCAGACGTCTTATAAGACGTCTGTACTAATGTCTGGACGTCTGATTTCATCAGACAGAATACTAATTCCAGCCTAACAGTTAACAGACGTCTGAAACAACAGTAAGACGTCTTAAAATGCTTTATCAGACGTCTGATTTGGGAAATAGACGTCTGGAAACTCTGTTTGAATCCTATATTGGTTTTCTAAGTATTCTACAGAAAACCTAAGTATCCTAGGGTTGTGCCGGTGTTCCTAGGACTACTGTTAGGGTTCTTTGAGGCTCTTTAACATGAAATATCTAAGGAAATAAAGAGCAACAAAAGAAACGAAAAATACAACAAGTACAAAAGAAGGAAATCTATCCTATTCTTCATTTCCTTCCATCTTCAACCTTTTGCTCCACGCGAACCTCCTTTGTTTTCCGTCAAGCTCCTCCAATCCGTCCTGGATGCGAGCTCGAACTCCGTCTAAACATGTCCACATTTGCAATTGACCTGAAATCTAGGACTCAAATTGCAAATGTTAAATAACACGTGTTTTGTTATCATCAAAATAAATGATCATGGTGCTTTAGCACCAACAATCTCCCCCTTTTTGATGATGACAAAATCGTAAATAATACATAAAAATCCTCCCCCTTTTTGACATTATCAAAAAGGTTTGATTGGTTTTAAATTTCCTATAACTCCCCCTTAAAACATGCTCTTCTATGAGTTTATTTGAACAAAGGTGATATTCTCCCCCTTTTTGTAACAAGATAGCTATTATTTTTCTCCCCCTTACTAAAGGAAATTTAGCTACCTTACATCTCCCCCTTAAAAATTGACAATTAGCTCATCATTTTTTAACTCCCCCTATCTAAATGATTATGATAAAAGGATAGGTTAAATGGTTTTACCTCACCTACCATGGCCAATAAAATGGCCCAAATGGTGGTGGTGGATGCCACATCGGATGGGGCTCCCATCCGTAGCTTGGAGGCCCGGGCATCGGCGCCGGTCTCCAATCTGGTGGTCGACGTGCGGCGGGTCCGTCGTTTGTTCACCGTCTCGTCGGTCTTCTTGTTCTCCTCCTTGGTCTACTCCTTGGTTCTCCCAACTTGAGTTGACCAGCTTTGAGTTTGTAGGTCCAGTCCTTTGTGTTGTAATTATCCCTGAAACCTACAAAACAAGATTCTAATTTTTTCTTCGGTATCCAAGTGAGCTTGGATCCGGATCTGTTAGCAGGTCTCCTTGATGGAGATCCTTTCTCAACCTTAGGGCTATAAAAATTATCTACTTTATTGATTAATTTGTTGGAGTTTTCCCTAAGACATGCAATTTCTTTTTCTATAATACTCATCTTAGTCTTTAAATTAGAGATTTCTAACTTTAGACTATCATTTTCCTTAATCAATTTATTATTTTCATTGATGAGGTCTTGATTTTCTAATAATAAGTTATCAATTCTAGGACTAGCTTCTATGTCCTTAAGTTTTATTTCTAACCTATCATTTTCAGATTAAGAAAACTAAGATTCTTTTTCATGCTTTTGTTTTCTATTTTAAGTGATTTACTAATCTCAAATAGTTCATTAAAAGCTTCTTGTAAATCAAAATTTACCTCATTGTCGCTGTTGTCGCTTCCGCTTTCGCTGTCGCTGTTGCTTCCTCTGGCAATGAAACCAAAGCAAGTGGTTTTTTCCTTTTCTTCTTCTTCCTCAGAGCTGGAATCGTCCCAAGTGGCTTGGAACGCCTTTTTCTTAGATTTTTCCTTTTCCTTTTTCTTCTCCTTTTTGAGAAGAGGGCACTCTGGTCGTAGGTGCCCTTTCTCGTTGCAATGGTAGCAACGTCTCGGGCTTTCCTTCTCCTTTTTCTCTTTCTTTAATTCCCTACAAAACTTGGAAAAATTTTTAAGTAAAATTCTGAAGTCTTCGTCATCGGAACTTACCTCACTATCCGACGTGGCTCTGAAGGCGAGAGTCTTCTTCAGTTTGGGCTCCGGTGTATCCTTCTTCTTCTGCTTCAACTTTGTCTCGTAGGCCATTAGATTGCCTAGGAGATCTTCCATGTTGAGCTCCTCTACTTCGTTCGCCTCCTCGATGGCGGTGACTTTCTGTTCCCATTCCGGTCCAAGGGAACGAAGAAGCTTCCCTTGAAGCTCCCCCTTGATGAAGGTCTTCTCTAATGCTTTCAAATTATTTACAATGAGAGTGAACCTAGTGTTCATCTCACTTAAGGACTCGTTAGGTTTCATAGAAAAAGATTCAAATTCTTGAGAAAGTAAATTAATTTTAGAAGTTTTTACCTTAGAGGTACCTTCGTGAGTTACCTCAAGTGTGTGCCAAATCTCGTATGCCAAATCTCGTATGCGGTGGCGCATTGCGAGATTCTGTTGAACTCCTCCGGGCTGAGCGCGCAATACAACGCGTTCATTATTTTCGCGTTGAGAGAGAGCTCCCGGATCTGCTGCTGCGAGTATCCTGCGTCCGGTTGCTCCAGGATCTCGTATGAGGCTTCGCAACATCCCCATAGAGCGAAGTCCGTGGCTTGAAGCCACATCCTCATCCTCAGCTTCCAGTAGCTGTAGTTGTTCCCGTCAAAGTAGGGTGGTCGGACAGTTGACTGCCCTTCGGAGATTCTGATTGCGGCTATGCTTCCCTCCATGATCTTCTTGCTGGGTGTTACTCCGATCTTGCAAGAACCTGCTCTGATACCAATTGTAATTTCCCACTTGGAGGGGGTGAGATTAGCGTAACGTAAAAAATGCGGAATTGAAATATAAAGCAATCTCACAAAAATCAATCGCACAAGGTACACAAAGAATTTTTAGGTGGAAATCCAAACCGGGTGAAAACCACCACCTAACCCTCTCGAGTTAGGATTTTCCGATCAACCTAGTTGATCAAAATCCACTAAACCGAATCACTTAAAACGAGGGTGATTCAACCTCAATACAACCACGCTACAAGTACGAGGGTAGCGTTCCTCAACCCCTTCTCTCCACGAGAAGGATTTTGTCCCACGAAGGAGACGGGAATTCGCAAAGCGAATACCCAACAAAATAACAAAGTTAAAATAAAACAACAAACCTATAGAGCCAACAAAGTAATTAACCTAAGCTTTTATAGGATTTAGGAAACTCCCCTTTGCAAGGAGTGCGTCGATGATGACGCGGGTGCGTGAGCCACGCAACGGCGCAATGTCGCTCTCGTAGACAACGGCGGGAGAGCGGGTGCGCGAAGGGAATGATGCTCTCAAGATGTAGAACTTGAGCTTAGAGAGCAAGAGCTTCTTGGACACAAGAGAGTGGAAGTATGTTGGTTAAGTGTGTCTTTTGTGTTTCTAAGTGTGTGTTTGTGTTGCAAAGGTTCCCCTCTATTTATAGAGGCCTTAGGAAGGCTTTGGAAGGCTTAGGAAAGGTTCTATAGCCGTTGGGAACAAAGCCCAAGAGAATCTGGCCGAAATCAGGACAATGATTACATTTGACAGGGTTATCAGACGTCTAACTCTGGCATCAGACGTCTGGAAGGCCACTTTAAGACGTCTGATTTCAAGGTCAGACGTCTGATTCTATGCGGGTTTCTCCCTGACTTGAATCAGATCTAAACAGGGTTTTTGTGCAAGTCCATCAGACGACATACAGGACGTCTGGCACTAAGTCTGGACGTCTGGAAACCAACTTTAATTGTGGGAATTGATTTCCAAACGTTGCAATGGCTAGAAAATCTCTGAGAAGAGATTTTGGGTCAGCCGAGGCAAAATGGTCATTTATCAGACGTCTAGAAAGGCCTAAGGACGTCTGATAAGGCTCTAACAGTCATATTCTCTTCTGTTTGCTAAGCCAGCCAACGGTCCACTAATTCGACGTCTGGCAAAGTCATCAGACGTCTTATAAGACGTCTGTACTAATGTCTGGACATCTGATTTCATCAGACAGAATACTAATTCCTGCCTAACAGTTAACAGACGTCTGAAACAACAGTAAGACGTCTTAAAATGCTTTATCAGACGTCTGATTTGGGAATTAGACGTCTGGAAACTCTGTTTGAACCCTATATTGGTTTTCTAAGTATTCTACAGAAAACCTAAGTATCCTAGGGTTGTGCCGGTGTTCCTAGGACTACTGTTAGGGTTCTTTGAGGCTCTTTAACATGAAATATCTATGGAAATAAAGAGCAACAAAAGAAACGAAAAATACAACAAGTACAAAAGAAGGAAATCTATCCTATTCTTCATTTCCTTCCATCTTCAATCTTTCGCTCCACGCGAACCTCCTCTGTTTTCCGTCAAGCTCCTCCAATCCGTCCTGGATGCGAGCTCGAACTCCGTCTAAACACGTCCACATTTGCAATTGACCTGAAATCTAGGACTCAAATTGCAAATGTTAAATAACACGTGTTTTGTTATCATCAAAATAAATGATCGTGGTGCTTTAGCACCAACAATAACAGTCGACGGGATTCAGAGTTATATTCCATGTATTTGGAGACATTTTATTTTGATGATTGTTTTGAGGATCTCCAGAATTTGGGCGTGGTAGATACCAAGGGTGACCACAACCTAAAGTATGAATCCTTTGAAAATTTGATGTTAAATGATCCAAAAGGCACTCTCCAGATATTCACTCGTGATTGGGATGAAAACAATAAAGAAGACTCCTTAGAAGGCAGAATCTTCCAGTCATTTCCTGAGGAATTGATCTTGCACCCATTTGAGAAAAATCAAGATGACTCATTGGATAATGATCCATTAGGTCACATTACACGAGAGGAACCACACATCTGGGCTATGCTAGCTAGCTTCACCTCTATTAGGTCTTGGACTCATGACAACTTTCTTCAGAGCCCCATGATTACTACATCTTCCGAATGATTCCTCTGGATATGAATCAACTCCATAAGAGCCACCTAGAAATGAATCAACTTGACCCATCTCATAAACCTTCTGGAATGGCTCTTCATAGTGATTTGATACTCATTTGTGTCCATCTGATTCTCATCCACCACGATCACATATTTTCTTCTATCACTCATCATAATGTGGCAGATGACATATCCTTTTGAGGTCCTTGCGTCCAGTCGATGCCGTTAAACTTAGCAGTTAATGGGAGGTAACCCATCATTCTTGAAAAACCTGAGACCCTTCTAACCTATCTTTTTGCTGAAATCATATTGTACTTTAGGGTTCATCTGTTAGAACAGCCGACGCCAACTTTGATACTTGTATCAGAGCTAGAAATCATCCGCAACAATCATCCCAACCCGTTCGACATCCACTAAACCTGTTCTAATCTATGATCTAAAGTGAACTTGAACCAACCTAATTTGCAATGTGGATATTACAAATCTTAGGCATAGGGGGTATTAAAGTGAAAAATGCTATGAGTTTTCTCTCTTTTCTTTTATATTCTCCTAATCCAACATCGGATTGGCCCTAAACATGGTTTGTATCGGATTCCTTGTCCCCACCATCAATCCTTGAAGGGTCCCTGGCTTTCGATGCTTTGAGATAGTACAACCCATGGCAACCCCTAAAACTCTGGCTTTCGACACTTCAAGATAGTGCTACCCATGGCATTTTGTAGCTAAATTTTGGCCCTGGCAATTGACAGTTCGGGACAATCCCACCCATGGCACCTGAACTAGCAAAAGGTGCTTACATGCTCCCAGTAGGATATTTAGATACCCTAGGAGACAAGCACCGAGGAGACAATATGTTATTACGCATCTTCGTGGGGAGTATTTTTCATTCCACCTCTCCGTGTTGAGAACTCGTCTAATCAACTTATGTCTTTAAGTTACTCCTAAGCCAGATCTTTGGGAAAACCTTTTTTATGGGAACACCATCATAGGCCCTAGCTAGCAACTTTTAGTCAGGTATGATTAACAAAAGCTCCTACATAATCATTTGAGGGTCATAATTCCATGATATTCTGATTTGAGAGAAGAATGGGAAATCATGGTTAATTCTATAATTTTATAGCACATCATGAACACAGACTAACCATGGGGTTTTTCAGGGGTTAAATGAAGGTCATATGAACATTAAAGTCCAATAAGTGGGTCCACATAGATAAAAATAGGGTTTTACGCATTCGAAGAACCAAAACAATACACGAAACCCTAATTTTAGACCTGCTTAAATTGAAGAGGTTCTAGTAGGATAAAATTCATCTAAACCTCCTTAATTTCATAGAAAAATATTATAAGAGGTTTGGTACCATTGGTTTGACCATCTAAACCTATTTTGACCTAAAATAGTGTCTCAAATGGAATTCTACCCTAACTTGGACTTCTGTGCAAATTTCCCAGTCACATGTGGTAAAAACTGAGATTCAACATCACCATTAGATTCCTTGGGTCAAAATTAGGTTAAGGCCAAAATTTGGGCCCAATCATATTCCATCTTGACCTAGTTTTCAATTTAGATCTTTAAAACTCTATTTCTTACATTTAGCCCCTGAAGTTTTGAATTCTTTGCAAATAACCCCCTAACATCTCATCATTTTATTCATTTAGGTCCCTACCACAATTAGTGGTGGGAACGCACCTCAGTCGAGATTCATGGAGAGATTTCTCTCTTGAATCAAGACCAAATCCCTTTGAATTTGGAGGGATTGATCTTGAGGAGATCCCAAATCCATTGAGCCATCTCAAGAACCCTAAATCAAATCCTAGAGATCAAGTGAGCTCAAGAATTTTGGGAAACTTTTTCCCCAAAAACTGTAAATCAAGCAGGTAATGGGAATACCATCATGAGCCATAACTAGATCTGTTTGATTGGATTAAATGAATAAAAGCTCCTACATATCCATCAGAATGTCTTAAGGGCACAAAACACTGATCTGAGAAGAAAATAAGAAAATAGGGTTATTTCTGCAAATTTACCATTCTATCACAAAAACAGAATAACCATGGGTTTCCTCAGGGGTAAAATAAAGGTTAAAATGTCCTTTAGAATCTAACAAGTGGGTTCATACAGAACGAAACGGGTTTTCATGCGTTACGGGAATTAATGGACACCTGAAACCCTAAAAGTAGAACCACTTAATTAACTAAGGTTTTAGTTAGGATAAAATTCCCCTTGACCCTCTAAAATTCATAGAAAATATTCTCTAGGGTTTGGTACCTTTAATTTTACCATCAGAACTCGTTTTGACCTAAAATAGAGCAACAAACAGACTTTTGCCCTAATTTAGGTAATTATGCAATTTATCTAGTCAAACGTGGTCAAAACGTAAATCTAACTTCACCATTGGATTCCTTGGGTCCAAATTAGATTTGTACCAAAATTTGGGCCCAATCTGAGGTCATATTGACCAAGTTTGCATTTTTTCTCACACCCATTCCCCTAACTTTCGAAAAATCTACATTTGGGTCCCTAACTTTTGTCATCTTCTTTATACACCGGTCCCTTCCTCCATTGGTGTGAATGCACCTTTCTCTGGTGAGATTCGAGCGTAGATTTCTCACTCAATTCTCAATCAAACCTTCCCAAAATTGAACCGGAGATTCCTTATGAAATTCCCTTCCACATGAAATTAATCTTGGGCTCCAATTCTTCCCCAAAAGGTCATGAGAACCATTTAAAGGATTGGGTATCCAATTTCATGAGGACCTTCCGAGCTTGGAAGCTTCTTTCGAAGCTTGGAAAGGCCTCTTATGGCCTATAAAAGAAGCCCTATTGCATACTGCACATCTTCAGCAAGTCTTGGCAAGTCAACAACCCCTAAATCACCTCATCCAACCACCAACGACTGCTGCTATGATGACCTCCTTCGATCCCCTTCCTCCAGCTGTCCAACGACCAAATTGGTTGGCCCTCTTCACTCTCCGCTTCGTCACAGTCCTCCCCAACCAATGGGAGGATGTGCCTCTGCCTAACTCGCCGTCGCCGCTTTGTTGATCTCTCCATCTTCTCCGGTGCTGGTCGACCAAAACTGGCTGCCTTTACCTCTCCTACACCTAGCTAAGTCCCTCTATCTCTCTCTCTCTCACTCTACTTCTCTTTTCCCGCACTCACACACGCTGCACCACCTGCACCCTCTTCCTCTCAGTCCTCTCCGGTGACTCTCCGGTGACGCCTACATGCTGCTACATTGATCGACTCTTGCCGCTCTCATCTCCATGAGCTCCGCCATCACACGGAGGGCAAAAGCCCTCTGTCTATTTCACTGATTTGTTAGTCCACGAGTCCCCTGAGCACCACCCTCATCGCATCTCCGTTCCGACTTCACCAAACTTCCTCACACACACCAAATCGACTCCACCGTTGCACTTGCCTGTCCTTGGCGATCCTCCTGAGTGCTTTAACTTGGGCTTATAGACTATATTTCTGTCTTAGGTACCTTCATCAGACATCTTCTGCCGCCTCAAGTTCTCCAACGAAGCCATCAATCCTCCGGTCGTGACTCTCCCAGATTTCATCTCCAGGTTCCGTGACTGAGTCCCAGGCTTCACTCCAAACCTCCAATTGGCATCAGCATATGCAGCTGCTATCTTAATCAAAAGCCATCTTTAGTTGCCTACTGCGCAAAGAATAGGGGACAAGATAGTCCCATATCAGATATGGAAGACTCCCTCATGCAGTTTAAATTGATTTTGTGCATCTGGCTTATCGCCTTAGCACGCACAAGGGGTGAGGTCCCCATATGCATGCCTCACTAGCGGTCATGCCATGTGGGTCTGACTAGATTCGATTACCTGCCTGTTTCCCTGATTAAAGCAGGGTTCTAAGAGGGAAGAGAAGAAAAGAGAGAGAAGGGGGGTTTTGCCTCATGCCTTCTCTACACTTAGCCGATTAAGAGGCCTTCACCTCTAAAGCTGTTGTGCCTATGCCTCTCCCTGAGGCTTGAAGAGAAGGAAGGAAGAGTCATTTGACTCTATCTATTGAGCATCGATTAAGGCATCTATTCTATCGTCTGATATCTGCTTATACCTTGGTTCCGTTGGTTAAATTGAGATTTGCTTGGCTTATACGATTCTGTTACTTGAGTTACTTGTAAAGCTTAACATTGTAGGGTAATTTGGTGATTCAAATCACCATTTTACATTCTTCTTTTTGCACATTACTACTTGAAATTATTGCTATATCATTTTGAATCAATTCTGATTGCAATTGCTCATATTTTTTACATAGAATTGTAATTTTTAGATTGAATTACCACTTGCTCCCAGCGAATGACCTCAAATTTCTTTCAGATATAAATATTATCTATTTTTCATGCTAATTCAATCTATACTGCAATGCAACAATTTTAGAACCCATTTCAAAGCAACAAAACATTTTGGTGTCGTTGTCGAGGAGCAACGCGCAATTTGATCTCTTGATTACAATTCCTAACTTGGTACTAACTTGCTTTATCTCTTTTGACTATGATCTGTGATAGGGATTCATTGGAGGAAGACCAGCCTCACATCAAAACATTCCAGGGGCAAGTAAACTTCATCCAATTTCCCTTAAGCCCCTGATTCTGAAAAAAGCTAAAAGAAGAAACAAATCAATTAGGTTCAACTTGCTTTCTATTCCTAATAAACATCACAAGTTGTCTGATTTGATACTCTCTAGAGAAACATTCCAATCCTGATTTCTTGATTGCACTTATGTTTGTAAGGTATCTAGGGCTATCACTTTCTTGCTTGAGCCCTAGGTACCACGTTTGGACAAATTTGATTGGACCAATCAGAGCCAATTAGGATTTCCAGATTAAGGTTTTAGAGACACACTTGCTTAATTAAGAATTAACCTTCCCAAATTGTGTGTGCCTAAGCCTTGGTCGAATTGATCTATTCAAGCAAACCCTAAAATTAGGCTCTTAATTTTATTTGAACACTAAAGAGGGACCTAAATTTCTCAAAGGACAAAATAGGTGAAGTTGACCCACCTTGTTGAGTTAACCAATCTTCAAACTAGGTCGCCTTGCACAAAAACATCTTAAAGTTCAAGTGAAATCATAAGCAGCTTTGCTCTTAACTTAAAATCAGTAGACTTAAGAGGTTAAGTCCCCATTCTGGCCTAATTGGACCCTCAGTGACAAGAAAGGTTCAGTGGGGGAAACCCTATAACCTGTGGGGCCACTCTACCGTGTAGGGGTCTTTGCGGGACTCTCCCTTTCTAGCTACCTAGGTAATTCTCAGGTGGATGACTTTCTGACTTAGGGGTATCATCTGCCTTGAACCTCTATAGTCATCCAAAATTTTTTGGGTGTCTTGATTGGGTCCATCACTTGCTATCCCTCATCTACTCCATCGATACATATTCAGGAGGAGGTCCTTAAGACCACCCTTGAGGCCTCCATTAGTCATTCACTCTCGTAGAGGTCAAGTTTCGACTTCCATGTTTGTGCAGCAATCCAACCACATTGACATATCTTTCTATTTAGAACCTACTTCCCCCTTATCAGCTATGGATCACCGAGAAGATCAACCTAACCTTGAGTAACAAGTCCATGATTTAGAAAATCGAATCAATGCCATCATCAATCCACCACTGCATCCTCAAATACGAGATCACTATAATCCCACAGCGGTAGAGATCAAACCCCGAATCAACATTCCCGTGGGAGGACCCGAGGTGGATCTCAAGCCTAGCATGCTTGATATGACCCCAAAATTTCATGGCTTGAACTCTGAGGATCCTTTCCAGCACATCAAAAACCTAAAACATCTGGCTCACACTTTTGGAGCAGATATGCAGAATCGAGATGAATTACTCTTAAAGCTCTTCTCATTCTCTCTGGCTAACAAAGTTGCTCACTGGTTTCAGACTCAACCACCCACGATCAACACATGGGGAGAACTTCAAACCACCTTCCTGCAAAAATTCTATCCCATTGGTCATACAAATACCACGCGGCACCAAATCACGCACCTCTTCCAAGGAGTAGGAGAATCTCTACACGAGGCATGGGATCACTTTCTGGATCTCATGCATAAGTGCCCCCATCACGGAGTTCCGAAGTAGGAATAAGTCCAATCCTTCTACCACGAGCTTCATGATGACATTAAGCTATTTGTCAATGCAATCTGTGGTGATAACATCATGGGTCAACATGAGGACACGATCTGGGAGATTCTTGAAAACATGTGCGAGAACTCCCTGAACAATGAGTCACTGGGTGCGTACGACTGTACGTCCACTTGCGCATTGACAAACAATTGGGGGTACATGAATCCCGAGGCCTTTCCACATCTATCGATTTAGAGTTGGTAGCCAGTCAATTGGATAAGGTCTCCATTATCGAAAAGAAGGTGGAAGACATCACTCGTCTTCTACACAAATCCACCTCTGCACCTCAAAGCATATACGTGCACCTGCCCATAGGAAGGGAGGCTACGCACAACATCTACCACGCCCCGAGGATGGATGCATATCCTTCCCCGTCTGATTATGGCTTCAGAGGCAACTCCTGGTCAACCCACCACAGTTGGGGGAACTCTGAACCCCCGTACCCTGATTATCTCAGAGCTCCTTAGACCTACGAGGATCTCCACGCCGTCCGGAATAATCCTTTCTCCAACACTTACAACTTTGGATGGCATAATCATCCTAACTTTTTAGGGTCGGGAAATAACCTGAATTCAAGACCTCAATTTCAACCCCGACAATCGGCTTTGCATCCTTATTAGCCCACCCAACCAAGGCCCACTCAAAAGTTCCAATCTAGACCACCTAAGGAAGATCAAACATCTTTGATTCTTCAAACCTTGGTTGACATGCAAATGCAGCACAAAGAAGAAATCGCTGAACTTTGAATCAAATGACCCAGCTGGAAAGTTCTCGCCAGCTTGGCACACTTCCTTCCCAACCTCTGCCAAATCCTAACAACATGTTGACCCAAAAACACCTTGTAAACCAAATCCAAGTTCAAACATGTTATACCCAACTTGGTTCAGCGACTCATACCTGCGTGTTTTCTCCATCCACCTCAGCTGAGCCAAAATACACCATGACTTACCCAACCCCATCCCCACAGCAACAACAAGGTCTAACTTTTCGCCATCCACCTCCCTACCATGATTGTGCTATGATCAATGTTATGAAAGAACAAAAACCCATCTCTAAAGATAGCTGATCTATCCCCCTATCCCAGGTCATATCTCACCTCCACACTAAAGGATTGTCAGAAAGTGATATAACGGGACCTTTGAGGAATGCACAAGTCATGATTTCACTACTTGATATCCTCACTCTTAACCCAACCTCACCTAACTTACCCAAAAAGGAGATGAAAGAACAAACACTAGGAAAGGTAGTACTATCTGAAAATATAAGTGCCATAATCTAAAACAATCTACCTCCTAAGAAATCTGATCCAGGCACCCTGCTAATTCCTTGCAATATCGGTGATACAAACTTCAAGTAGGCTATATTGGACCTGGGCACTTCAATCAACCTCATCCCTACCACCCTATTTGAAAAATTACAGATTGGACAGCTAAAACCCGCTCATGTCACTTTGCAACTAGCTGACTAAACCCTAATCACGCCAATTGGGGTGGTAGAGGATGTGGTACTTAGAGTTAAAGATTTCAGCTACCTAGTTGATTTCTTAATTCTTGATATGGAGACACCACAACATATACAGAATATGCCCATGATTTTGGGAAGACCATTCTTGGCCACTGCAAGAGCCATAATCAATTGTGAATCAAGGCATATGACAATTGCCTCAGGAGATCAACATACTAAGATTAATAATTTTGAGGCAACGAAAGAAAAATGCTTGACAGAACAACTAGGTTTTATATAGGACCTCATGACCATATCCTTAATAGAAAACCTAGAACTTGAATTAGAAACCTTTCACATCCTAGATGATGATCTAGTCAAGCATAATGACATGGGTATAGTGGAGACTTTCACCTTTGAACTTGAGGATATACCCAGGAATGTCGGGAAACATGGTGACAGAACATATTCAGAGTCATGGATATGGAGACTTTTTTTTTTGAGGACCAATAGGAATTAGCATTGGCCGATACTGACAGTGACCTTCACCCAGAATATGAATCCTTTACAGATTTAAAGTTTTATGATTCAAAAGGCACTCTCCAAGCATTCACTTTTGATTGGGATGAAGATTATAGAGAAAATTCATTAGAAGATTTGATCTATGAGTCATTTCTTGAGGAGATAATCTCAAACCTAGAGGGAAAGAATCAAAATGACTCATCAGGTATCGATTTGATAGGTCACAGAGCATGAGAGGAACCATACATCTGGGATACACTAACTAGACCCATTTCTATTGAGCCTTGGAATCACCACAATCCTACTACAGAATCCCATGATCACCATACCTTGCAAATGTTCCCTCCGCAGAAACTCATGAAAGATAATCCAGAAATGAATCAGCCTGACTTATATCAGAGATATTCTGGAATGACTCTCCACCATGCTTTGATACTTATTTGTGGCCATCCAATTCTCATCCATCATGATCATATCATTCATGCAATCAATGACATCTCCTTTATCCTATTGTGCCCAGTTGATGGTGTTAAACTCAACGCTTAATGGGAGGCAACCCATCATCTTTTTTTTTAAAAAAAAAACCCAAAACCCTTCTTGACACATCCCGTGCTGAACTCATATTGTACGTTAGGGTTCATCCATTAGAACAGCCGACTCCACCTCTGGTATCCGTACCAGAGCTTGAAGTCATCCGCAATAATCATCCCGACCCGTCCACCCACCTAAAACATGTTCTAATTTATGATCTAAGCTAAACTCGAACCCACCTAATTTACAATGAGGACATTGCTAATCGTAGGCATGGGGGGGTATTAAAGTGCAAAACGTTGTGAGAATCACTTCACAAGAAAGGTTTTCATCAAAAAAATTACATATCCTAAAAAAAAAAAATAAGTTGAGTAAAAAGAGGAGCCATTTTGACATAAAAATGAAAAGAAAGAAGCACAAAGAAAAAGAAAGAAAATTGAGTCCCTTAGAAACAATTTGGAACCTACCTACTGTTGAACACGGCTTGATCGTGTTTTAATAGTTAATTACGTCGTAGTATAGGTGATCAAGCGTTGTCAACAAATAAAAATTTATTACTCGAAAACCTAAGTATCCGAGGTCAAACACAGGGAGTAATTGGAATTTATTATTAATCTCAAAAATGTAATTGAACACTTAATTACTCAAAACTTAATTCAAAATATATAAATGCATGAGTTTAAAAGTGAATTGTAGCAATAAGAAGGAATTTGGACATCTTAAAAGATGTTTCCCTTGTTCTTCTTCTTCTGATTTTCTTCCTTTCTTCTTTGTGCTTCTTCTTTCTTCTCTGCAGTTGCCTTGCTTCTTTCTTCTTATTTTCCTCTGTCTTCTACCTTGCTTCTTTCTTCTTATGCAGCATCTTTCTCCTTCTTTTCTCTGCGGCTCTTCTTCTCTTTGGCTCTGCTTTCTCTTCTTCTTCCTTCCTAGGTTTTGTTTCCCTTGCCTTCAGCTTCTCTTCTTCTTCTGCTTGTCTTTACCTTTCTTTATTTCTTGTTTCTTCAATTTCTCTTCTCTTTTTCCTTCGCCTCTTCCTTTCCTTCTCTTTTTCCTCTGTGAAGGCTTCCTTCCTTCTGCTTCTCCTTCTCTTGCAGCAGATAAGTGTCAGCTTCTCTTCTCCCTTCTGCCTTCCCTGCAAAAACCAAAGAGGAGCAAAACCTACCCATCTACCCACACCCGCATCTCTCTCTCTCTGTATATCACTCTTCAGCACGCTCTCCCAGAGCCGGGTAAACGGGTCGGGTCACACGGCCGGGTCCAGGCGCACCGACGTGGGTGTGGTGCGTGAGGAGTGCTCAGGAGGGTGTCGGGTCGGGTAGCCAGATTCGTGTGGTGAGCTCACGGATGAGGCGGTGTGTTCACAGATGAGGCAGTGAGTATAGGTGAGGGACCTCACCCCATGTGCCTTCAGAGGCAACTAGCCCAAAGCATAAAATCAATATAAATCACTCCAGCGCTTCACAGCTTACCGAGGTGGGACTATTGTTCCACCTTTCTTTCGGGCGCACCTGCAGGAGAGCGTTCTCCAATTGCAGCACTGCAGACTTCGCGGCGCCAATTGTTGGGACAAATGACTTCGCGAGGCCTCCCCGAGTTAGCTGGACCTGGAACCCTGAAGTCCCGCAACCTGGAGCAAGCAAGCAGCTTCCCCGAGTCACCGCTAATGGCGACCAGAGCGTGAAACCTACCTGACACAAAAAGATCCTTGCGGCTTAATCAGACCACAGGAGCACCTTCGTCGTGTCACGGTGAAGGTGAGGCGCTAGGTGGCAGGCTGCGGGGTGGCCTAGGCGTGCGTGCCTAGGTTGCCCTATGGCCGGACGGATGGGTTTGATCAGGGGGTAGTTGTGGAGGCATAGAGGGTCTATGGATGGGTGGAGGATGTTCAGTGAGGTGAGGCGGAGGTTATGCGGTGGTCGATGAGACGTGTGGGGCTGCGAAGTGATAGGAGCATCTCGCCGGAGGGTGGCCGGAGATGAAGATGGTGAACAGCGGCGGTCGAGGAGCGTTTGGTGAAATAAGATGAGGGAAATGAGAGAGGAGATAGGGAAGAGCAGTTCTAACCTAAGTAAAGGGATGAAGGGGGCGAGAAGGTGCCTGGCAGTACCTGCTGTCCTGGAGAAGAAAGCATCCAGTGGAGGAAGACGGCGGCGACGACGGGGCTAGGGCGGCTCGAGCGGGTGTTGCGCGACGCGAAGGAGGATGAGGAGGACGGCTCTGGCACTGGTTTTGCGGCAGAGTGACGAGGAGGAGGGGGGTTCACTGGAGCTTGCTAGACCCCTTGGCCGGAGGAGAAGATGAGGAATTTGAGGTGGAATTCTGGCCAAGTCGTGCTAAGGAGGTGCGGTTGGAGATGAGGGTTAATTTATAGGCACAGACAGGGACTCCTATGCTTGGAAGCCAAGCTTCCAAGTGCGGGAATCCTCACTGGAGATGGAAGTCTATTAGGTACCCAAATCTCTCATTCGTTCACTCAAGAGATTGGGTGCAAATCAGGGATTAGGATTGAGCTCAGATGGAAGAGAATTCCTCAAAGAATCTCCCTTCCAAATCTGGAAGATCTCTGAGGAATCAGAGAGCATTCCCTCTCTATTACTCGCTGGAGAAGGATTTCTTACTAATAATGGTGGAAGGACCGATTTGTAAGAGTGGCGAGGATGTTAGGGGGGTGTGTGCAATGGTTTTCAAAAGATAGGGGCCAAAATGTAATTTGGTGTACTAATTCGCAAAGTAGGTCAAGATGACCTCCCCTTAGGTCAAAATTTTGGTATAAACCTAATTTGGACCTAAGGAATCCAATGGTGAAGTTGGATTTTAGGTTTGACCATGTTTGGCTGAACATTTTGCATAAAAACCCAAATGAGGTCAACTGATGAACTAAGACCCCAATCTTGGTCAAACTAGGTTCCAAAGGCCAAATTGAATGTTCTAAACCCTAGGGGATATTTTTTTATGAATTTTAGAGGGTTTAATTGATTGTTACTTTGACCAGAACCTTGTTGAATTAAGCGGGTCAGTTTTAGGGTTACAAGATGTCATTTAATTCCTAGATTGCACATGAACCCATTTCTGACTGAACCAACCCACTTTTTATCTTATTCAGACCATTTAACCTATGTTTTTCTTTTGAGAAATCCCGTTTATGCATTGCAATGGTAAAATTACAGTTTTAACCTTTATTTCATGTTTTCTTCTCAGAACACTTAGTACTTCAGTTAAGCCCTTCTCTAGGTTATGTAGGAGCTTTTTTCTCTTTCTTAGGTCAAAATAAGCTAGTTATGGCTCATGATGAGGCTCTCATCATACCTTTTAGGTTGGATCGAATGATGAACTAAGACCTGAAGGGCTAAAACTTAAGGGATTAGTGGTGAATAACGACCTTAGGCCCCTTGGATCTATGTTGGATTTAAACATTCACATACTTGTCAAGATTCAGATTAATCCTCATGAGGTTGGGGAAAATGCAAAGCTTATGTATTAGGTCTAAGGTTTAAGGAGTACTCGACCCCGTTAACTGATCTCTGGTTTGCGGGACTCAGTAACTTAAACACACTAAATCACAAATAGTCTAGTTCAGTGTGCTTTAAAAGATAAAACCATGCCAAAAGGCATTTAATCTATTCTGGAAAAAGGTCCAAAGATCTAGATTAGGAGTGGCTCGAAAGCACAAGTTGATTTGGACGAGTTCCCAGCATGGAGCGGAGGGAAATTCCCCTCGAAGATGTGCAATAACATATCATCTCCTCGGTGCTTGTCTCCTAGGATATCTAAATATCCTACTAGGGGCATGTAAGCACCTTGTGCTAGTTTAGATGCCATGGGTGGCATTCTCATGAAATGTCGATTGCCAGGGTCTGGATTTAGCTACAGAACTCTATGGGAGGGATTACCCTGAAATCTCGAAAGCCAGGGTTCTGAGGTTGCCATGAGCAATGCTATCTCGAAGTATCGATTGCCAGGGACCCTACAAGGATTGATGGTAGGGACAAGGAATCCGATACAGATCGTGTTTAGGGCCAATAGGAAGATGGATCTAAGGAAAAATATAATGAAAAGAAAAGAGAGAGAAAGCTCTCCACAAATGAAAATCTCCTTCTAATCTCTCTCTTACAAAATGCACTGGCAAACTGAACTGGACTAACCATGTTTCAAGCACAAGTTCTTTAACCCCTGGGTCCAACAAACCTTAAGATGGTTCCTGTAGGCCTAAGAAACCTTTGCGGTAGACTAAGGCGAAATCTATTCAGGTATGGATCGGGGATGGCACTTGAGTACCTCTAGGCCTATTGTTGGTATTTAGAACTAATTCCTAGAGATGCGACCTAGCCAGGCATCCTGACGATTAAATCCGACCTAGATAACTGGTTCGATTCAGATTATTTTTTTGCTAAGGGACAAGCAAAATCTAGGCATGGAGGAATGATGGGAACACCATCATAAGCCATAACTAGCTCTATTTGATTGGATTAAATGAATAAAAGCTCCTACATATCCATCAGAAGGTCTTAAGGGCAAAAAACACTAAAATGAAAGAAAATAAGAAAATAAGGTTATTTATGCAAATTTGCCATTCTATCACAAAACCAAAATAACCATGGGTTTTATCAAGGATTAAATAAAGGTCAAAATGTGCTTTAGAATCTAAGAAGAGGGTTCATACAGAACGAAATGGGTTTTCATGCGTTACGGAAATTAATGGACATCTGAAATCCTAAAAATAGACCTACTTAATTAATTGAGGTTTTGGTCAGGATAAAATTCCTATAGACCCTCTAAAATTCATAGAAAAATATTCTCTAGGGTTTGGTACCTTCAATTTGACCATCAGAACCTATCTTGACCTAAAATTGAGCCACAAATAGAATTTTGCCTTAATTTGGGTAATTATGCAATTTCTCAAGTCAAATGTTGTTAAAACATAAATCTAACTTCACCATTATATTTCTTGGGTATAAATTAGTCTTTTACCAAAATTTCATCCCAATTTGAGGTCATGTTGACCAAGTTTGCATTTTGGTCTTGTCTGGCTATTTTTTCTCACACCCATGCCCCTAACTTTCAAAAAATCTGCATTTAGGACCCTAACTTTTGTCATCTTATTTACAATCTGGTCCCTACCTCCATTGGTGTTAACGCATCTTGCTCCGACGAGATTCGAGCGAAGATTTCTCGCTCAATTCTCAATCAAATCTTCCCAAAATTGAACCAAAGATTTTTTGTGAAATTCCCTTCCACATGAGACCGATCTTGGCCTCCAATTCTTTCCCAAAAGGTCATGTGAATCATTTGAAGGATTGGGTATCCCATTTTGTGATGACCTTATGAGCTTGGAAGCTTCTTTCCAAGCTTGGAAAGGCCTCCTATGGCCTATAAAAGAAGCCCTATTGCATACCACACATCTTCAGCAAGTCTTGGCTAGTAAACAATCACTAAATCACCTCATTCGGCCACCAACGACCGCTACTCCGGTGACCTCCTTCTATCCCCTTCCTCCAGCCATCCAATGACCAAATTTGTCAGCCCTCTCGACTCTCCTCTTCACCGTGATCCTCCCCGACCAAAGGGAGGACGTGCCTCTACCTTACTCATCATCGCTACTTCGTCGATCTCTCCGTCTTCTCCGACACTAGTAGACCAAAACCTGCTGCCTCCACCTCTCTTTCACCTGCTAAGTCCCTCTATCTCTCTCTCTCTCTCACTCTACTTCTCTTTTCCCACACTCACAACTTACTCACACTCGCTGCACCACTCGCACCCTCTTCATCTCCCTCCACTTCGGCGATGCTCCGGAGATGCCTACACACCACTACACTGCTCGACTCTTGCCACTCTCACCACCACGAGCTCTACCATCACACGGAGGGTAAAAGCCCTCTGTCTATTTCACTGATTCGCCACTCCACGAGTCCCTTGAACACCACCCTCACCGCACCTTTGTTCCGACTTCACCAGACTTCCTCACATGCTCACACACCAAATCGACACCACCGTTGCACTCGTTGATCCTCGACGATCCTCCTGAGCACTTTAACTAAGGCTTATAGCCTATATTTCTATCTCAAGTACCTTCATCGGACATCCGCTGCCACCTCAAGTTCTCTGACGAAGCCATCAACCCTCTGGTCACAACTCTCCCAGATTTCATCTCCAGGTTCCACGGGGTTCTAAGAGGGAGGAGAAGAAAGGAGAGAGAAGGGGGGTTTTTGATAGGTCGACTTTTCGCTTAGCGTTATAGTATTTAAGTGGTGGAAAAATCGACTAATCAAAAATAATGAAAATAACCACTCGCAGAAGAGCGGGTCGTGTCCACAGGGAGGCAATGATGCAATCAATACTTAATTATTTAATGTTATTTCGGATAGTGCGAAATTCCTTTTCAAATTGGACTTAAAATGTGAAGGAAAGTAGGTTTGCAATAACCTAAAAGGTTAAGGGTGTAATTACAGTTTTCCCTCACAGAAATCCTCAATAAATTTAGGATGAATTAGTGCAATTTTCATGTGATGTGTACTATAGACAATTATTACTTAAATCAAGTCCAAAATCAATCTTTAAACTAGCCAATATTAATACCATGTAATTAGAAAGAACTGTGAGTGCGTGAATGCAATTCTGCCAGAATATAATATTAATAAAAAAAATGAAATTGCTGGCAATGGCATTGAATGTAATCTCTAATTCAAACAAAAATAGAGCTTTTCCTCTCTCTCTTCCTCGCGAGAGAGAGAGATCCGCGGGGGTCGATGCAGGGCTTCAGAGGACAGCGAGGTCGAGAGCTTTCTGATGGTGGCAGCGGCTGCGGCGGAGGTGGCCGGAGGCGGTGGGCGGAGGTGGCCGGAGATGAAGAACGCCGGTCTGCTGGCGGGCGGCTGCTCGAGAGGGTGCACGCGCGTGGTTGTGTGCGGGCAGGGAGCGCTTGCAGGTGGCGTGGAGGCGCATAGGGTGGAGTGCATAGCCTTGGGTGCGAGCGGCCACTGTGGCGTGGGGGCGGTGGTCTGCAGTTTGCGTCTTCAGTAGCGAGCGGGCGGAGGAGCTACAGGGATGCGCAAGTGGAGGGTGCTGGGGCGTGCAGTTGTGTGCGGGCAGGTAGAGGGAGCTCCTGCAGGTGGCGTGCAGGCGCGCTGGAGGAGAGGTGCTGGCTTGGGTGAGAGCTCCCGCTGAAGAACTTGGCATGCGGCGCCTGCTGAGACGATGAGGGCGCTGAAGGGAGGTGAATCTGTGGGCAGAAGTGGAGTGCGCCTGTGGGTGCACTGGGGGATGCGCCTGCAGATGGATGGAGGCAGGCGCGCGGGTGAAGTAGGCACGCTGGCGAGGTGGCAGGAGCGGTGCGCACGCTGTAGGGAGATGGAAGGCGCTGGCGGGCGCGCGATGGTGCACTAGGGCGCGGCTGTAGAGGTGGCCGTTGGAGAGTTGGAGCGGTTGAAATAGGGAGAGCTGAGGGCGCGAGCGGTGCTTGCACCTGCAGGAGGGGTTTGGTGTGCTTAGTGCTGAAGATGGGCACCTGGTGGTGAAGGAGCGGGCATGGGCACAGTGCATGCGGTGGAGTTTTTCCCCGCAAGGGGGAAGATTTCTCTTGTGCACGTCGCCTCTTCACTTTTAAGTCCTCTCTCTCCCTCTGTGCGCCAATCCAGGGATTTGCAAATCCCTTTCTGTTTTTGGTTGGCCACCATTGGAGAAGATTGCCCCAAAGTCTGGTGGGAAAGAATCACGGCTGCGGCTGGATGTGTTGGGGAAATTATCCCCCTACCCTTGTTCTTTCTAGGTTTTATTACCCGCAAATAAAAAGACATAATCATTACACATGAAGTCATAGAATGTTATAGAATTAAATCATGATGCATACAATTATTCTATAACTTAGTGTAGTTATTAACAAACCTAAATTGTTAAAAGAGAATTACTTAGGCTTTCTATTAGTCCATTAAAATGGACTCATCAAATAACCCCATGCCTAAGATTTGCTAGTCCCTAGCAAAAATGAATAATAGAAGTAATCAAAAAGACTTCTTCCTTTCTTATTTCAAAACTTTAGAAATCCAGACAAATATGAAGTGCTGATAGCCTAGGTAACAGATCCAAGTGAAAGAGCCGATTTGCATTAGGAGTTCGTACATCACCCTTGGCAAAAATTTCTGTTGAGATAGGCAACTACTTCCCTCGGGGATACAGCAGACGATAATTTGTAATATGACCCTAGTGTTTGGCTTAGGTAGGAGATAATAAGTTGAATGGATTTGTATTTGATGGCACACACTCTACTGGTGCTACATAGAGTCTAGTACTGCAGACTCTAACTCTCTAGACTATTAGACAAGTCAACTCTGAGAGAGGCTACACAACTGTGCTCTCTTAATGTTCCTGGGTACTCTCTCTTTTCTTTCTGAGATCAAGAATCTCACCAGAATTAGAAATTATACTCTCTATTTAGTGGCCTCACATGGCATCTACACTTCAATTAAAGTCCCAATAACTCTATAACTAAGTTAGAGTCCTCAACCAGTATTCAGGCAATCAGAAATACTAGAAGGTAGGTATGGGTCATATTTGGTGGAACGCAATAGGTGTTCTGTTGCCTCAGAAACATTAGAAACTTGGACCTTTTTTTTTTCTTTAAACTTCTTTCTGTTTCTTCTTTTTTATTCTTTTCTCTCTCTTTTTTTTTTTAAATTTCTTCTTGTTTTTGTTTCTTTTTCAATCAGCACAACACGATACAGACTTTTATTTACGAGGCATTATTAGGGATGATGATGGTCAAGAGGAAGTTGTGTGGCTTATTTGGTGGAAGTGCTTATTCTCGGCACCGGGAAAGAATGGATAGGACATGCGTATTTCTGACCTTTGATACTATTACCCTCCTTTTGCTGAGGACTCTATGAAGGACGGTCGTAACCATCCACCATAGTTATAGCTTTATTAAGACTCAATCTCTATGTATCTGCCTTATTTGGTGACTCTCAGGAATTCACTCAAAGTACGCACCCAGGAACAGAGAGTGAAAACTATGCCTAACTCTGAAGTATCATCATCTAATTATCCAGAACTTAAGAGTCCTTGAACTAGACTTAGCGCACCGGTAATCTCTCTACTTCTTCTCACAAATATGAGGTGGATTTACTAGAAGATAGTATGCCTAACTCTCTATGAACTGTCCAAGGGTTCAGTGGACTACAATTGGACATTGGTTTTCCTCAAGGATCCATTACCAAGTCTACGTGCACGTGAAATAAATGTACTGGATTCTAAACTTAAGAAATAATTCAAGAAGAAAAACCTCCAATGACAAAAGGTATTTTGCTAAGAACTAACCCATTCAGCTCTTTTTTTTTTTTTTACTAAACTAAATGCATAAATATTTCCTAAAATGCAAATGCACTCCCCCATGCCTAAATCCTACAATGTCCCCATTGTAAAATTAAAATAGGAGGAGAAAGGAAAGAAATCACCTGATGACCGCTGGGTTGCCTCCCAAGAAGCACTGCATTTTCTGTCAGCAGCCAGACTAAGAAGGAACCTATAAGTCTGGTTCCAAACAAACAAAGTTAGGCCTTAAAAATATGCGTAACAGTGCAGGCCTAGAAAACAGGTAACCACAGATGTTGGCGAGCTGATGATGCAATGTAATTCCAAATGCTCGCCAGAAGATATGAAAGTGAAAAACCTCGTTGGCTACCTTGGGAGGTCTAGGGATAATAAACGAAATATGAAAAGGGACCTCCCGAAATGGAATAGGTGGAGGATAACAAGGATCCTCCAGAGCAGGACGGGTTTTTAAAGATATATACATTATTAGTTCAAACCCTTGAATGGCGAGAGTAAAAGTACAAGCATCAATCCATACTCGCCATTCTACTCTAAGATGTCCTGGCCTGATATAGTCTCCAAAAAGAATGTACATGAGCAGAGATCTGAGCCAAGGATCGGTTATGGAATATAAGGGTTGTTTGTAGTGTTGGAAGGTAATGGTTAAGTCCAATGAGGGCTTAGTAGGTGTTAGGTCCAATTCCAACAATGATTCGAATTGTGTACACTCCCTAGTAGTAGACAACTTCAAGTTATCCTGCCTAGCATTAATGATCGGAGTCATATTTGAATCAAGGGTAGACTCCAAATTACAACTTTCTAATGGCAGGGTCAAAATGAAAGAATCATTATCATTCAGCTCATCCCCAGATTCGTTTGGTTCACTGAAATATTTGCCGGGGTGTATATGTGATTCATTAGGAGTTGGATGAGTATCCTCAATTATTTTTAAAAGAGGATCAGTCTTAATATTTTGGAGGAAGCCTATATCATTGAATTCGTTACTGTTCTCGAGGTATAAATCCTCAAATGATGTGTTTTGTCCCCGAGAGTCTCCCATAAAGTTCTCATTTTGTTTGTCCTCCTCTAATATCAACTCCTGTTTTGATGGAGGATGATTCTCAAAAGAAAGGAGGAATCTAGATTTAATCATATTATTTCTATCCTCTGGAGCTAAATCCTCAAATGATAAATAATTCTCCTGTGATTCACTCCATATTTTCAGTCCAGGTTCCTCTGTTGGGGCATCCTCATCCTCTGAATTAGACTCTTCATATCCCTGAGACCAGAATTGATCATCCTCCATTCCCTTAGGGTCACCTTGATTAGGTACATTTGAATCCTCAGGATATTGAATCATACGTGTTGATTCCCTAAGTGGAGGGTTAGGAGTAGGCTCACTAAGAGTAGAATGGGAATCCACCAAATAATCAAGAGGGGAAGTGATAGGAACAATAATCTTCCCTTGGTTTTGACTCCAATATAGTTCAGGTGGATAATCTCTATGATTGTTGTCCTCTAGTGGCTACGTCCCATTGGGAGAGTCTAAATGATCGCTACATGAAATTGGATCCCTATTGTCATTAAGTACCTCAGAATTACTTTCATGATTATGATTGGATGGATAGGGATCAGGATTATTGGGAATCGTGTAGCTAAGTTGTCATATTTCTTCATTTAATTGTTGACTATTCCTCAACATCTCTCCCATTGATTCCATTATTTCCTTTTGTTGTTTTTGCATTTCTATCATAAAAGAGGAGAGGATACTATTATCAGGTTGGGGAGGATAGTCAATTTCAGGCTCTGGTTGCCTAGGGGTATCGGTCCAACCTCGATACGGAAAATCATGAAGGGTGGAAGGGTTGGGTGTTTGCATGGAAGTAGGGATTTTAGGATTGGAGAATCCCACTCCTAGGCTCTGCTCAAAAGTGGGAGTTATCAAGCTAGTACTCCCAGGGTAAGAATGAGAATGATCCCATGAATTATCAATGTACCCATCAAAGGATGGATACGCTCGGAGCATGGGATCCTGATTAAAAGATGGGAAGTATTGACTCTGATAATCTGAATGATAGGAGTAAGAATAATCCATTTCTTTAAGCAAAACAATTTTAACTCTCTTAGGATTTAGAAAAATTCAGCAGAAAACTTCCTAGAGAGTTCTAATGTCAAAGCAAATGCAAATTCAACGGGATCTGTTTTTAGTATATTGTAGGTCTTAGAGTTATATGTTTAGTTGGTGGCCAAACAAGTTTTGCAAAAATTACGCTTCCTAGGCCAACCTTCACTGGTGCCTATAACCTACTCGCAAGGGATGGAAGTCTCGAATTGAGCCCACACACGAGGAACTGAAGAAACTTGGTGGATAGGCTTGTTGATTTCCGACTAACTTCCCTTGTGGTGCAAAAGCGGAGAGGTAGAAATTTATCTAGTGACCTTATGTGAGGTGCACAGTGTCTCAAGTGTGCAAGCATACGATTGTGTTTTGATTTTTTGAAATTCCGTAAACAGGATCCTTTTGAACATAATTTTCAGTCACAGATTTTAAAGTCCAACCTCTTAACAGTCCCAATTTGTTTAAAGTGACCATTGAATTAATTTGATTCAAGCACTTTAGTGGTCTTAGATTTAGGTTTAATGCATATGCATGACAAGTGATTAATGCTCAAGAGAAGACGTACCTTACTCCAGCTTTCTTCGTGCAGTAATGAATGCAATGTAATAAAAAAATAAACTAGATGCTGCTCATTCAGTCCTAGATGATCTTCCTATAGATATGTAGCTTCTTGTAGGCATTTCAATTTTTTTTTTTTAAATCATAATAACAAACAGACCTAATCTAACTAACTAACTGAAATGCAGTTTAAAATAGTTCAAATAATCCTATAATCTAAATAAATGGGAACACGTTCCCAAAAATACCCAACAAGGGCCCAAAAGACAGTAATTTAAATTCTAATGCCTATCTAACTAAATCTAACTAAGACCTACTGCCTAAATCAGAAATAGGCTTCTCCGTAAGCCTAAATGCGTGGGATCAAGGCCCACGTGTTCCTGTTGTCGTCCTCCAGGTGGCGTCAAGGTCCACCAAAAAGATCGTCTCCGCCGTACGCGTTGTTCACGTTCAAAGTAGTCACTTTGCTGCGCCTCGTCGCCGTGTCAGATTCCTTGCAAAATAATAAAGATGATTAGATAATTTCGCAACTCAAAAGATTAAAAAATAATAAAGTAAATCTATTGCGTCTGTTGCCTCCCCGGCAACGGCACCAATTTGATAGGTCGACTTTTCGCTTACCGTTATAGTATTTAAGTGGTGGAAAAATCGACTAATCAAAAATAATGAAAATAACCACTCGCAGAAGAGCGGGTCGTGTCCACAGGGAGGCAATGATGCAATCAATACTTAATTATTTAATGTTATTTCGGATAGTGCGAAATTCCTTTTCAAATTGGACTTAAAATGTGAAGGAAAGTAGGTTTGCAATAACCTAAAAGGTTAAGGGTGTAACTGCAGTTTTCCCTCACAGAAATCCTCAATAAATTTAGGATGAATTAGTGCAATTTTCATGTGATGTGTACTATAGACAATTATTTCTTAAATCAAGTCCAAAATCAATCTTTAAACTAGCCAATATTAATACCATGTAATAAGAAAGAACTGTTAGTGCGTGAATGCAATTCTGCCAGAATATAATATTAATAAAAAAAGGAAATTGCTGGCAATGGCATTGAATGTAATTTATAATTCAAACAAAAACAGTGCTTTTCCTCTCTCTCTTCCTTGCGACAGAGAGAGAGATCTGCGGGGGTCGATGCAGGGCTTCAGAGGACGGCGAGGTTGAGAGCTTTCTGACGGTGGCAGCGGCTGCGGCGGAGGTGGCCGGAGATGAAGAACACCGGTCTGCTGGCGGGCAGCTGCTCGAGTGGGCCCGTGCGTGCAGTTGTATGCGGGCAGGGAGCACCTGCAGGTGGGGTGGAGGCGCGCAGGGTGGAGTGCGCAGCCTTGGGTGCGAGCGGCTGCTGTGGCGTAGGGACGGTGGTCTGCAGTTTGCGTCTTTAGTAGCGAGTGGGCGGAGGCGCTGCAGGGATGCGCAAGTGGAGGGTGCTGGGGCACGCAGTTGTGTGCGAGCAGGTAGAGGGAGCTCCTACAGGTGGCGTGCAGGCGCGCTGGATGAGAGGCGCTGGCTTGGGTGAGAGGGCCCGCTGAAGAACTTGGCGTGTGGCGCCTGCTGAGATGATGAGGGCACTGAAGGGAGGCGAATCTGCGGGCAGAAGTGGAGTGCGCCTGTGGGTGCGCTGGGGGATGCGCCTGCAGATGGATGGAGGCAGGCGTGCGGGTGAAGTAGGCACGTTGGCGAGGTGGCAGGAGCGGTGCGCACGCTGCAGGGAGATGGAAGGCGCTGGCGGGCGCGCGATGGTGTGCTAGGGCGCGGCTGCAGAGGTGGCTGTTGGAGAGTTGGAGCGGCTGAAATAGGGAGAGTAGAGGGCGCGAGCGGTGCTTGCACCTGCAAAAGGGGTTTGGTGTGCTTGGTGCTGAAGATGGGCGCCTGGTGGTGAAGGAGAGGGCATGGGCACAGTGCATGCGGTGGAGTTTTCCCCGCAAGGGGGAAGATTGCTCTTGTGCATGCCGCCTCTTCACTTTTAAGTCCTCTCTCTCCCTCAGTGCGCCAATCCAGGGATTTTCAAATCCCTTTCTGTTTTTGGTCAGCCACCGTTGGAGAAGATTGCCCCAAAGTCCGGCGGGAAAGAATCACGGCTGCGGCTGGATGTGTTGGGGAAATTATCCCCTACCCTTATTCTTTCTAGGTTTTATTACCTGCAAATAAAAAGACATAATCATTACACATTAAGTCATAGAATGTTATAGAATTAAATCATGATGCATAAATTATTCTATAACTTAGTGTAGTTATTAACAAACCTAAATTATTAAAAGAGAATTACTTAGGCTTTCTATTAGTCCATTAAAATGGACTCATCAGTTTTGCGTCACGCGCTCTCTACACTTAGTCGATTAAGAGGCCTTCGCCTCTAAAGCTGTTGTGCCTATGCCTCTCCTTGAGGCTTGAAGATAAGGAAGGAAGAGGCCTTTTCCTCTATCTGCTAAGCATCGATTAAGGTGTTTGAGCACCTATTCTATCGTCTGATATCTGCTGATACCTTAGTTCCATTGGTTAAATTGAGATTTGCTTGGCTTATACGATTCTGTTACTTGAGTAACTTGCAAAGCTTAACATTATAGGGTAATTTGGTGATTCAAATCACCATTTTACCCTCTTCTTTTTGCACATTACTACTTGAAATTATTGCTATATCATTTTGAATCAATTTTGATTGCAATTGCTTATATTTTTTATGTAGAATTGTGATTTTGAGATTGAATTGCCACTTGCTCCGAGCGAATGACCTCAGATTTCTTTCGAGTATAAATATTATCTATTTTTTGCACTGATTCAATCTATACTGTAACGCGACGATTTTAAAACCCATGTTGGAGTGACTAACATTAGGCTCCTTTCCTCATTCAGAGCTCGTCCTGAAGCTCTATATAAGCTTCCTTGTGCTCTGCCCTTCACTGGAGCTCAGAAAAGATGGAGATACCTCCTCTTCTTTCTTCTCCGGTCGTCCGCAACTCAAGCTCCAACAAGCTTCTCCAGCACCTTCCTCCGGTCGGCCAACGATCAAATTGACCAACCCCACGTCCTCCACTCTTCCTTGCGACTGTCGCCAAGCAAAGTACGACCGCTCTCCACCTCTCCTTCCCCGCCGTCGTGTCGGCATCGCCTTCACCTTCTCCGATGCCAACCCATCATAGTCGGCCACCCTTGCTCACTCTCTCCGCCTCTAAATCTCCCTTTTCTCTTCCTCTCACCCTCCTTATCCTCTCCAACCTCTTAGATCTTAGGTTTTACCCACACCATTACATGCATGGCCTTTGTCTTCCCCACGTCCGACACTAGCTCCAATGAGCTTGCATCGTCGCCACTCACACGAAACCACACACCGACACATCCATAAGCTCCACACTAACTTCCCCTACAAAAGCCTTCTCCCAATTTGGTGTTTTGATCACTCCCATACTCCACAGAACACCACCACCATTCACCCTCACTGACTGATATAAACACATCTATTTAGGTCAAAATGCCTATTCATGCATGTTTCTTGGCTTAGATTTGCATTTCATTTTATAAATATTGCATAACATGCATCATTGTGCATTTAGAGTGGTTGTATATATTGTAGGTTAATTAGGTCCTTTTTTTGGTCAGGAGAGAAGAAGACTTATTTCAGGGCCTCGAATGGATGATTGGACTGTAGGGATCTGATTAGGACGACAATCGGAGTCTAACACCCTTGAAATCATCTAGATCAGAGAACCGTAGCATCATAAGAAGTCCAAGGAAGATCAATGGCTAGGGGGCAATGTGACATCCATATAGGTTTTGGATGGAAAATCCGACCGTACGGATGGATTTGGAGTGACGATCGCAGTCCAATAGCGCGGGAATGGACAGCCCGTGCCACCTTCTACAAAGGAAAGAAGAATGGATGACCCAGATGGCGTCACGTGGTGCCATCCAGGCCACCAAATGCTGGCCAGTAGCAGCACACGTGCACAGCCGCAACTGCGCGCAGTGCATCGCGCATAGCCACAGCTGCAGCAGTGCACTACGCACAGCACAGCAATAGCACACCATGCACAGAGTAGCCATGCACAACAGCAAGCGCAGCGCATGCCAATGCGCGTGCAAGGCACCGGGAGCACGATCGCGTGAAGCGTGCAGTGCATGATGTGCATGCCAGTAGGGCAGGAGCTAGTGGGGCAGGTGTGAATCTTCAGCAACACGCGCCTTTAGTGACGCTTGCAGCTGTCACTAATGGTCTTCGTGTGCCAGCAAGAGGATTTGAAATGTAGATCTTCAGCGACAGCTGCAGCGACGTTTATGGACATCAGTAATGACCGAGATGCAAATTTGTTCTTCCTCCTTCACTATAAAAGGACCTACTCACCACCATTCCAAACCATCTCTTCCTTTCTTCCTCTCACCACCTCTAAGGCTCTAGATAGAGCTTGTCCCAAGCTCGGGATGCTCCTCTAGAGTAGAAAATCAAACAGTTTTCCCTCCCCTCATCCCCATTCATGGAGCATGCCGTGGCCGTCCTCTCACCACCCTTCGGGAAGAAGATCCTCGCCGCAATGCCATCCTGCCCCATCCTCTGTCCTCTGGGTCCGTCCTCCTTCGTCCCGCTCCTCACCACCTTCCTCCAAGCGTCGTCAGAGCGAGTCGTCCTTCGAGCAACCATCGAGGGGGATTTCACTCACCTCTTTCTATCTTTTTACGCTTTCGTAGTGTAGATTTTCCGCATTCATAGTGTAACAAACAATTCTTCATGAATAGATGATTGTTTCTCTCTCTCTTATTTTTGCAAGTAGATATAGTTTTCATTGATTGAATCTCTTGCTTGCTGAGAATACCAAAAAATTAGAAAGGATAAAAACAACAAAAAATAAATAAAAGTGAAGCGTGGATTTTTATAAAACCAAACGTTTGCCTCCCTGTGTTCGACTTAGGACTCACTTTTTGAGTTTCGGTTATAAATTTTATCTAATAGATGTGTTTTGCGAGCTACGACGACGGGTTACTTGAAACCCCAATTTTTAACTCGTGAAACACGTGCGATCACCGACCTCGGTACACTGACACACGCACCTTCACAATACACCACAACCACCATTGCACTCTTCGTTCTTCAATTATCCCTCTGAGCGTTTTAATTGTGGAGATAAGCCCATTCTCATATTTGCAAGGCCTCACCAGATAGCTGCTACAGCCACCATCTTCTTCGACCATGTCCACATCTCTTCGGCCCTTACTCGACCAGTTACTACCTACAATCAACGTAGCTTTAAGACATGAAGCTCTCCAGACCCTCATCCTAGCAGTAGCAGCACAGTGGAATGCTAATTGACCATGACCAACATCTGCAATTGGTTAGGGAAGTTCTTGCTGCAGCATGCGAAGAAGCCCTAGTGTTTAGTCCTACATTATGTCGGACAAAAGCCCAGCCATGCATAAAAGGAAATTGTGATCTAAGCCGTTCACCTCCGAATGCATGGGGGTGAAGTCCCCACTGTTGAGGAGAAAATTTTGCACAAAAAGAGTTGAGTTTTGAAACCTGTCGTTGTAGTGTGATTTGCGAGAAAAATCATCAATAGATAAATTTTATCGAAATTCAAAAGGAATTTCGGGTTGAACACAGGGAGGCAGATGTTTGATTAGAAATTGCGTTTGCTTTATTTGTCATGAAGTAGATTAGCCGGTCGAATTAGATCTAAACTAGTTATCTACTTAAAGAATAAATAATAGAAGAAACAGAGAGAATATTGCAAATAAAGAGAAAACAAAAATATAATAAACATGGATTTCATTATCATAGAGCAATGTTCATTACAACTACTTGCTACACTAGAAAGCAAGAAATCTATGCTAGAAAGCGAGAAATCTGCACTAGAAAGCGGTAAAAGAAGGTGGAGAGAAGTTATCCTCCTCGACGACTACTTGGAGGATGAGCCGCAACGATGGGCAACGATGGAGCACCTGGACAAAGGTGATCAGATGCCGGACGAAGGAGAACAATGAAGGATGATAGAGAATAGGGCAGGATGACGGTGTAGCGGGATCCACTTCCTGAATGGCGGTGAGAGGACCATCACGGAATGCTCCACGAAGGGGATGAGAAGGTGGAAAAATTATAATTCTAACTCTGATGGAGCATCCCGAGTTTGGGACAAGCTCTTAGAGCTTTGGAGGGGGTAAAAGAAGAGAGGAAGGGATAAAGAATGTGTGGGGGTCGTAGGGCTATATATAGGTGTAGATTGGAGGGGGCAAATAGGTCATAACACTTTAAAACATTAAATCAAGGGGTTTTTAGTGATGGATAAAACTGTCACTAAAGCACAGATCGTAGGTGACTTGCGAGTGCACCTGCACCTTCTCTCCTTCCATGGGCCTCAACACTTCATGCATGTTCGTGCGATATCAGCCGTCCGATCTCGAGATTGAACAGCTTATAAGCTATTGTGTGTCATCGCACATCCGCGTCAAATTGGGCGTTCAAATGCACGTTCGATCGCACTGCGTGATCCGTGCACCCAGATCGTGCCACGTCATCACTTCATCCACTGTCTATGACGCATCTAATCATCCAATTTGACTGCTCCAGGCCCACACCTTGATTTTGAGCACGTGGGGTCTCGAACTCGCGACCTATGGTTCGCCCATAGGCAGGTGACCGCTGCGCTATCAGCCATTCTTTATCACGCTTTTGATTTAACACTCAAGCACTCACGACCATTGGATCAAGATCCAACGGTCCAGATCAGACGAGCACATGAGGAGAGAGAGAGGGAGCGAGTGCTTTTGGTTGGTGTGGGTGGCTGAGATGGCACCACATGGTGCCATCTTGGCCATCCATCTTCTATGTCTTGTAGATGGTGCCACGGATGTCGAATTGAGCCGATTTTCATGTCGTTGGGCTACGATCGTCAATCCGAACCCATCCATGCGGTTGGATTTGTCATTTGAAGTGTGGATTGACACCATCTTTGCCCTTGACCTTTGATCTTTCTCGAAATGCATCTGATGCTACGGAAGTTCGATCGAGGTGATCTTGGAGTCGTTGAACTCTGATCATTGCCCTGGTCAGATCCATACGGTTGGATCTTCAATCTGAGGCCCAGATTAAATGTTGCCTTATTACCTGACCACAAAAAGGGAAAATTAACCTAAACTTTATACAACCTAATGTAAATGCAAGATGATGCTTATTATGCAATATTTATAATATATGATGCAACTCTACACCTAAGAACACACAAAAATATATGGCTTATGTGATATCAATGTGATTACATCACACCCCTATGCTGATCTTTTGCTATTCCCTAGCAAAACTACATGCTATTTATAAAAGAATTACGTCAGATTTCTTGGGCAATAGTTATTTTTCAACACTTATGAATTTCAACTATGACTTGAACTACAGAGACACAACAGTACTCGGGTGTCTGCCAAAATGGAGACCGCCTCAAGCCTCACCTTATTCAAGGAAGGATCTTTTCCTTCTTTTCTTCTTTTCTTTTTTTTTTTGGATTTTTGAATTTAGGATTTCGGAGTAGCTTTCTATGGCCACTCAACCTACCCAAGACTCGAAGAGAACCCTAATTTCTAAGCATCTTTATGTGAAATGTGATAGACTCACTGATCGGCAATTAGAATGGACTTCGGGTTTCTACGCCCCTAAGTGACCTTTAAAAGAAATTCTGCCTAAAGGTGTATCTATGCGACCGGTAGCTTTCTCCCTACTTTTATTTTTATGGGGTCAACATAAGGGCGAACCTAGTGTATATCTCCCTGGCTTATTCTACTTCTCCACTTCTTCTTATGTGTTTTGGAATTATACATGCATTTCTTGAGCTGGGTTCTGGACAACCTACCAATGGGCTGTTGCCCATGATAACTTGCTAGCCACACTCGTGCAGTGAAGTGTGGCTTATTTCTTGTTTTTTCTTTTCTCCTTTTCTATTTTTTTTCTTTTCTTTTTGGATTTTTTTTTTAAGTAGGTGGCTTCCCTGATTTAAGATTTACTTAAAGGCAGTAGGAAAAGAATGGTTATGTGACTGGGCTCTGGACAACCTACCAATGGGTTGTTACTCACGATAACTTGCCAGCCATACCACCCTAGAAGGTTCATTAGCTACCCAATTTCCATTAAAACCATCGAAAAGTGAGTTAGTGCCAATAGTGTGTAGATTTTTAAACTTAAAATCCCCTCAAATCAGAGGGCGGATTGATAAGTCATGTACTTATCACCCTAACTTATTTAACCAATTAAAATATGAATTTAGAATGGCGAAGACTTGAGAAACAAGTCTATATTTTAGTGGACACCCAAGCTGATTAAGCCTAAAGACTTCAAGGGTCTTAGTGTTCAAATCATATAGTTTTATTCTCTAAGATTGAAAATTTTCTAAAGCCCAAGTTCTCTTTCCTACTTCAACTTTTTTTTTGTAAATAAATAAAAATAAAATAAAAAGAATATACGGAGTTGACAGAATAATTCAGTGATGAATATCCAACCTCCCATGCCTATCTAATGCAATATCCACATTATATTAAAAAGACATTAAACTGAGTGGAGTAGAGTAGAAACCACTTGAATTGCGTGAATAACAGGTCGTCTCCGAGATGAAAAGAAATTGTATATGTGCTGAATTTAGTGCGTTCAGCTAGGCACACTATACAAAGAAGAAGAAATAAAGAATTCACAGGTGCAGGTCAGGATCAGAATAAGAAAATCTAGCTTTGGACCTTCCAGGAGAAGATGTCCACAGATGTGGACCAGATTGTGATGTAGACCCATACCCCATTGTCGAGTATATCTAAGGTTCTGGATAAAAATTATCCAAAACCTAAGATCGGTATGCAAGCGGGGTCGGACCTGCGATTTGTAAGGATGCAACCCAAGTCAAAAAGTCGGATAACTGAGCGATCAAGCTCAGAAGGATAATCAATGAATGTTTGCTTGGGTTGGACATCCCCTAAGTCACAGATGTCATAAGGGTCTGGGTAGAAGGTTAGTGGTTTCAGACAAATAGGCACCCTTAGACTCAGTCTTTTACTTCCTTCGGATTTGGCTTCCCAAATCAACGTTTCCTAATTCCTATCATCCTTAATCAGAATTTTGAATTCTGGGGCCTCCCGCATATTAATCACCCCATCTAAAATGTCCAAGTACAAGATTTGTTGCTGAATCAAAATTGACTTGGGTCTAGTGATCTCAAAAACAAAATCATCAATATACTCAAAGGGGTGTAATTGAGGAATAAGGCTTTGAATTGAATCCTTCATGAAATTAGGATCTGAATCCACCATGCGAGCCCCAACATGATCAAGTTCCTCAATTTTCGGGCCATTAATGATTTATCGAACTCCTCAGGCCTAGTTGTCTCACTAAAATCATGTTCTGTTAACTCATGTGAGACTTCGCATAATGATTCTTCACCTTTAGAATAAAAGAATTCTAAATCTGCATTAATGTATGTCTCAAAATCAATCACTTTTTGATTCATGGAGGCATACATTTCCTCATTCCCCGGCTTAGGGATTTCAGGTGAAGAAATTAAATCATCCTTATTTGATTGCTCTAGAACAACCTGGTCAACCCTGGTCTCGTAAAAAATGTTCCCCCTACAGGTGCCTGAGTGGATTCTGACATCGACTCTCCTATCAAGGGTTCATCTTGGGAATCCTCCCAAGATTGGACTAGATCAATCACAAATCTCATCCTCACTTTTGATAACTTCCCAAGTAAAAACTCACCTGGGCCCTTATCCTTAACATCCTGGAGCCAATCCAATAGATACTTGTTAAGATCGCCAATCATTTCAATTAGGGGCTCTAATTCTTTAGGGCAAGTGATTAGCCCATATTTGTGGGCTATTTGAGTATTTAAGTGCCTAGACATTAAGTTAATTCTAACATTTATTTAGCATAAATTAGGATGTAAATAGATTAATTCATATTTCTGATTTAATTACATAATTAATGCATTGCATTCATATTTAAATGCATTTAGAATTAACTTAGAATTACATTCATTTAACTAGTTAACCAATTAGGTGCATTGCATGCATTATTTTAAGTTAACATAAAAGTTGAGGGTTTGTATATAAATAACCACAATATTTTATTATTATTTTATTCTTCTTCATTTAGCAACGGCTACATTTCCTCCAGCTGCTGCTGTCAAGGCCCTATTCATGGAGGAGCAGGTGTGTTGGATCTAGTCGGGGCAACTGATTACAAGAGAGAGGAGGAGACAGCTGAGCTCGGGGAGACACCGCTCGCCCATCACCGTGCACCCGCTCCTCACTGTGGTCTCCAAGGCCGAGCTCCACCACACCGTGGGCCGGCAAGGTGATAGCTCGCCGCACCAATTCGGTGGGCTTGGCCATCACTGTGTTTCTTCTTCATCAGCCTGTACACATACCACCTACACCATCTTCTTTGTTTTTCTTCTTCTTCTTTCTCTGTTTGCAAAACAAAATCATACCCACCACCTCCGCTCGAGCACAGCGCGTGTCCCTCAGCACCTCCATGCCTACACACTCTGCTCGCACCTTCATCTCCAATCCACCGCGTGCCTTCACCAGCCAGAACGCCCTCCAGCATAAGCGCCAGCAGCCCCCGCTCCATCAGACCCCACCAGCACCTGCACCAACACCCGCACCTCTTCGCCTTCACCAGCAGCTCCAACCCACGCACCAGCCTGCACGAGCACACACTCTCACCCTCGTCGCACGCAACATGCACAACAACGTGCCCTCCAGCACCTCCTACGCCGCTGCTGTTGTGTGCACACGCTGCCCGCAGTAAAGCGCCCGTGCGCCCAAGCGGCTTTCCAGCACTCACGCGCCCACGCACCCAGCAGCAGCACTTTGCCTCGCCACCAGTAGCACATGCACAGTGTGCTTCACTCCAGCCGACTTCTTCTTCTTCTTCTTCTCTGTTAATGAAGGTACCCAAAGCACCCACAACGCAGCCACCTCATTTAGCCTCGGAGCTTCACGTCACCAACATCAATGAACTCGCCTCGACCTTAAAAACTCGACCACACCCTCTGAAGGCCGACAGCAGCCCGCCCGCACCGGTGAGCTGCTTCCACCATTACTAGCCTTCCTCGTCGCCAGCGAGACCACCAGTGGCCGTTCGACGTGCCGTCACCGCCAACTCGTAGTCCTCGTCGTGGCCAACCACGTCCAAGCTCCGCACACCCGACTGCGGCCTCCTCATCGTGCACGCACAAAGGGAGCAAATGCTCTGTTTCTTACTAAATTAATGTTTACATTTTGTGCCATTTTCAACTTTTATTATTATTTTATTAAGCTGCATTGCAAAATATATCCTTTAGTTGTGCAAAATTGCCATTTCAGCATGTTCTCTTGATGTTTTCTTAATCTGAAGGCAGATTTGGCTTGATTTCTCGACGAAACTAACCGTGAACATATGTTTTTAACCGGTACGAATTTAAATATGTCATTGCCTCCCTGTGGATACGACCCGCTCCTAATAGAGTTGTTATATTAATTGTTGATTTGTCGATTTTTCCACAACATAGAACTACCAATGTCGCGTCATTTTATGTGACAAAGACTTTAAAAGTGAAGAATCGACTCGTCAAAGGGCACCGTTGCTGGGGAGGCAACAGACACAATAATTTCACTTGATTTCATTTCTGATTATTTCGCATTGCACAGTGATCTGACCATTTATTATCTTTTCTGTGCGAGGAATTAGAGAGAGGCGAGTGTAACGATCTGCGACACATATTCTACGACTCGCAATCAAACCAGCCATCGTGAGAGGCGACCTTGACGTCACCAGAGGAGAAATTGATCGAGCTACCTTGCAAGGGAGGGGAAGGACGAGGACACGACGATCATCTCTATACATTTAGTCACTGATTTGATTAGAGTAGGAGTAAGACTTTAGACTTAATTTTTCATTGCACATTTGGTTTGAAACCCTTGTTCTGAGGGTATATTTTGAGGGGTTTGTTCTCCGATTTTGTTTTAGGCCCATGTTGGGTAGTTTTTGGGAGTATGTTCCCTCATTTCTTTAGATCTAGGTTTTCTTTTGTGGGTTGTTTATCTTCTACTTGTTTGTGCACAAGTAGGTAAAAAAAAAAATGAGCTACCTGCCCCTAGGACGAACCATTTAGGTCTGTATGAGCAGCCTCTAGATTTATTTCTCTACATTGCGTGCATTCTCGCATCGTTGATTGCTGGAAGCAAGGTATGCATTCTCTTACTTTGCATCCTATTCTTGATCACGCATTGCATTTAGACTTAATTCGAAGACCACCTAATCTGTATTGAATAAATCTAACAAGTGGTCACATATTTTCTAGAAAAAGGACTAATTAAAGGGGGGACATTTAAGAAAAAAAACCAAGGTTTGATTTTCAAACTTGGCGTGCGGCTCAAAATTCAAAATTTTTTGCAGTGTATGCACACTTATTTCTCTTGTACCATGGAACATTTTTAGACACTCCTTAGGTTTGGAAATACTAGGACAAGAGCCCTCCTATCGTTGGATTCTGAAGTGTTTAGAACTTGAGATCAAAGGTTTTGTAACTCCAAAGAGGTGGATACCCTGTCATGGATTTTTGGGGGTAGATGAGAAGCACCGCGAAAGTGCAGCTTCAAAGGAAGGCTTAGGCCTACTTGCATCCCTCAATCTTCCATCTTTGGAGTTGCTCTACCATTTGAGATTTAGGGAAGAACACCTAAGCTCCAACTAGGTCTTCTTAGGCGAGCCGTAGGTCAACAATAAGCACGTAAATTGATTGAACAAATTGTATTATCACCTACAATCTGACTTAAATCAAAAGCCTAAATTGGGAAAGACCTAAAAAGACTTTTTTGAATTGTGTTTTTCTTGGGGAATTCTGATTGAGGTGTGAGTTAGAATGGACCACATTGATTTTCATCCTTTCACATCTTGCCTACACCCTCACCCCCACTCTGCACTCTTCGATCCCATATGTCGAGATGGTCCATCCTTTGATGGACATAATGACAATCTGGGATCCGTTTTACTCCTATTATAGGAGTATTGGCCTGGTTAAGCCCCAAATCAGTGAGCAGAACCTAGGAGCAGGATTTGCTTTGCCCAATATCCCACACACCATAGAAATACCCAACCCACCCTCCCTGAATAATTATAATGGTTGTACAGACACTCCTGGGTACTATAAGCCTGAGCCTGACTTCTCTCATGATAGAAATGACCTCTCCTTCTTGAAGATGGAAATACAGAAAATGAAAGATGAAATGATTGAATTGTTAGGAGAATCTTTGAGAGCAGGCCAACAAGAAAGAGATGAAATTAGCCATCCAATCTACCCCATTGAGGACGACGTACACCCATCTACGCTAGATAAATCTCCCGTGGGAGAGCAACACTTTAAGTTGGAGGGAAATTTGGGGGATTATGTAAGGGAGAATAGCTACTTTTCAAGGATCAATTTTGAAACCTCCCTGTTAGATGACACTTCCTTGAGAGATCCATGCCTTAAATGGGAGGAAGATACATATGAAAGTAGCTATGCATTGGATGAAGAAAGGTGGCAACCCAAGGAAGATGATGATCAGGTTGAGTATCCACTTGAATTATATTGGAGTCAAAAGAAGGGAATGATGGTACCATTGGAAGACCTCGACCCAGATGATAGTATTTTCGTGATGTTTGATGAAGTGGGTCGAAGTTAAGTTGTTAATCGTACCCTCCGTTCTGATCACGAGATGGAACTCAAGCCCACCCTTAGGGAACCTAACCCTGAAGAAATTGACCAATCTGAGGAGTCCGATGTTACTAGTGTAAACCATTTACCTTAGATAGAGTACCTTAGGGGATCTGCTGAGATATTAAATGATTCTAGACCTCGGGTATATGATGAATCATATGATAAGGAGAAAGACAGATTATATGAGGAACCTACATTCAAGATTTGGAGTGACACTAAGGGTGATTATGTCTTATTTGAAGAGTTAGCCCCTGAGGATGTCACAAATTTGACCAAATTAGGTTTCCTTAGCACACCCATTGATGATATTTCTCCTCATGAGGAAATGATGGAAAATTTGGAAGCAACTTCTAAGATTTATGTGGATTCACATATAGACTCTGGGGAAGATTTGAGTAAAGAACAAAAACCCAGGGATGACATTGATAGGATAATCCCTAGATCTGTTGCTTCCAACCTGCCTTCATTTATTTCAAAGTCACCCTCTGATTCGCTTATGTCTGAAGGCGAAATTGTGACTCCTGATGAAGGGCAGGAAGATACATGTGATGGTGCAAGGAATGCTAGGGATGCAATTGAGGATTTGGAAAGAGTGTTAGGGATGGACACTGAACTGAATAAACCCAACCTAGATCTTATGGCCATCCTGCAACCTCGAAACTTGGACACCCTAGATGATCCTTGCCTTAGAGATTTGCTCACATTTGTTCTGATCGAGGGGCTTAACAAACCACTATTTCCCGTAATGGAGTATCTGGTATGGATTGATGATTTCTTTAGTCTGTCCATTGCCCTGGGGGTTTATCTCTGCACCATTCCTTCCCCATTCTTTTTGGAGGATCCTTGTCATCCTCCCCCTACCCCTTTGGAGGTTGTTATGCCAGTTTATCCTTTAGAACCTCCTCTGGTGACCTGGGAAGATTTCATTCCCATCTTAGTTGGGCGAGCATTTGTTATCGGGATTCATCATCAGCTCGCCAACATCCTAGGTTACCTATTTTCTAGGCCGGCATTACTTTGCTCATTTTTAGGGCCTATTTCTGCAATCCTTGAACCTGATTTGCAGGTTCTTTGGCTACTCGGCAGCTAACAAAAGAATGGTAGCCCATCTCTGACCCAGGTAATATCCTTCTATGCAATGAGGACATTGCAGATTTTAAGCATGGGGGGTATACTTGGGGTTATACATAGCATAGTGCATTCATGCATTTAATTAAAGCATTCTGCATTGCATACATTTGCATTAAAAAAAATCTAAATAAATAAAAAATAAAATAATAATAATAATAATAAAATTTTGAGCTTAACTGGCTAGGTCCTACATTCTTAACCAAATCAGAACTCTAGGTGAGACTAAGTTGGTTCTACGGTCGAACTTTAGAAGCTAAATGAGCTACTAGCTTTAGACCTTTAGGGTCCTTTGTGGACTTAAAAACTTAAGTAGGAGTTAAGTTGCGGATCATTCCTCAAGAGGTTGAGGAAGGAAAGCTAGGGTTTGAGTTAAAAGGTGAGGTAGTACCTGGAGTCTTGTTCTACCTTTTGGTTTACGGGTCCTTGTAACCTAGGCATCCAAATTTCACACACTTGGTCTGGTGTAAGTAAGTAATCAACTTAATTCCTTTCTTAAAAGAGATTTGGTTCTCTTAGTTTTGACTTAGGAGAGGCTTGAAAACACAATTTGATTGGAAAAGTTCCCACCACAGGAGAGGTGGAGTATATACTCACATTGAGGATGCGATGATAACATATTACCTCCTCGGTGCTTGTCTCTTAGGATATCCATCCTACTAGGGGCATGTAAGCGCATTGTGCGGTTCAGGTACCATGAGCGGCCCTATCTCGAAGTGCCGATTGCCACAGGCCTGAATTCGCTTTAGAAATCCATGGGCGATACTATCTTGAAGTGTCGATTGCCAGGAGTTCTTGGGGTCACTATAGGCGATGCTATCTCGAAGCATCGAAAGCCAGGCACCCTTCGAGGTATGGTGATGGGGACAATGAATCCGACACAGATTGTGTTGATAGCTGACTTGAGGTTAGACTTAGAGGAATCAAACAAAAAAAAATTAATTATATATATTATTACAAAAAAAAATCCTTTTTCCTTTAACTCAAATAACTCAGACCAATGCACATGCACGGATGCTTTAATCTCAGGGATCAATAAACCTTAGGGTAGAGTCAGAAATCAGGGAAACTTGAGCCTACAACTCGTATTTAGCTAACCTTGTCTGTAACCTAACAACTACTTGAGAACCTTAGGTCTAAAGTTTGAACTTAATATGTTTCTAAAGGAAGACCGATTGGATTGGCTAGTCTACTTGGAGTGCTAGGTTTTGCTTGATTTTGCTAGGGACTAGCAAAAACTAGGCATGGGGGTATTTGATTAGCCCATATTTGTGGGCTATTTAAGTATTTAAGTGCCTAGACGTTAAGTTAATTCCAACATTTATTTAGCATAAATTAGGATGTAAATAGATTAATTCATATTTTTGATTTAATTACATAATTCATGTATTGCATTCATATTTAAATGCATTTAGAATTAACTTAGAATTACATTCATTTAATTAGTTAACCAATAGTTACATTGCATGCATTATTTTAAGTTAACATAAAAGTTGAGGGTTTGTATATAAATAATCATAATATTTTATTATTATTTTATTCTTCTTCATTTAGCAATGGCTGCATTTCCTCCAGCTGCCGCAGTCAAGGCCCTATTCATGGAGGAGTGGGTGTGTTGGATCTGGTCGGGGCAACTAACTACAAGAGAGAGGAGGAGACAGTAGAGCTCTGGGAGACACCACCCACCCATCACCGTGCACCAGCTCCTCACTGTGGTCTCTAAGGCCAAGCTCCACCACACCGTGGGCCGGCGAGGTGACAGCTCGCTGCGCCAATCCAGTGGGCTTGGCCATCACCGTGTTTCTTCTTCATCAGCCTGTACACATACCACCTACACCATCTTCATTTTTCTTCGTCTTCTTTCTTTGTTTGCAGAACAAAATCATACCCGCCACCTTCGCTCGCACACAGTGCATGTCCCTCTGTGCCTCCATGCCTACACACTCTGCCCGCACCTTCATCTCCAATCCACCGCGTGCCTTCAGTAGCCAGAACGCCCTCTAGTACATGTGCCAGTAGCCCCCCTCTCCATCAGACCCCACCAGCACCTACACCAACGCCCGTACCTCTTCGCCTTCACTAGCAGCTCCAACCCACATGCCAGCCTGCACGAGTGCGCACTCTCACCCTCGCCACACGCAGCACTCACAACAGTGCACCCTCCAGCACCTCCCGTGCCGCTGCTGTTGTGTGCACACGCTGCCCGTAATAAAGCGCCCGCTCGCCCAAGTGGCCTGCTAGCACTCGCGCGCCCACGCGTCCAGGAACGGCACTTCGCCTCGCCACCAGCAGCACACGCACAATGTGCTTCACTCCAGCTGGCTTCTTCTTCTTCTTCTTCTTCTTCTTCTTCTCTGTTAACGAAGGTACCCAAAGCACCCACAATGTAGCCACCTCATCTAGCCTCGGAGCTTCGTGCCTCCAACATCAATGAACTTGCCTCGACCTTAGAAACTCGGCCACACCCTTTGAAGGCTGACAGTAGCCCGCCCGCATCGGTGAGCCACCGCCACCATTGCTAGCCTTCCTCGTTGCCGGCAAGACCACCGATGGCCGTTCAATGCGCTGTCACCGCCAATGCGTAGTCCTCGTTGTGGCCAACCACCTTCGAGCTCCGCACACTCGACTGTAGCCTCCTCATCGCATATGCACAAAGGGAGCAAATGCTCTATTTCTTACCAAATTAATATTTACATTTTGTGCCATTGTCAACTTTTATTATTATTTTATTAAGCTGCATTGCAAAATATATCCTTTAGTTGTGCAAAATTGCCATTTCAGCATGTTCTCTTGATGTTTTCTTAATCTAAAGGCAGATTTAGCACGATTTCTCGATGAAACTAACCGTAAACATATGTTTCTAACCGGTGCGAGTTTAAATATGTCATCGCCTCCTTGTGGATACGACCCACTCCTAATAGAGTGGTTATATTAATTGTTGATTAGTCGATTTTTCCACCACATAGAACTACAAACGACGCATCATTTTATGTGACAAACGACTTTAAAAGAGAAGAATCGACTCGTCAACAAGGTGTTGGTTGAGCTTCTAAAGATTGTATGGTATTCCTTAAATTAACCAACACCTTATTGATAAGTCCACTTTTGTGGACTATTATTTAGCCTAAGTACTATTTAATTATTTGCTCTTAGTTGTTAATTGACTAGGAGATATATGGTAAGTTACTTTAGTCTGTATATAATTTTATGTGTTAATTTTACATTTAACCACATATGATATGATAATATAATTCATTCGATGAATGCAGGCTAGTACATGAGTTTAGACGTCCATTTCTACATCTATAAGACGTCTGGAGAAAATGACGGACATCTGGGACAGCCAGCAGGAACTTACTGATATCTACATTTTTAAGACGTTTGAAGGTCTGATTAGACATCTGATGAAGAAGTTGCCTGACAGATTCTACTGCTCCAACCACTCGCATCCTTTGCGGGTGGTTGGAGAAGCATTCGGTGGAAGCAACAAATTGTAGATAAGAAGAGTGGCTAGAGGACTCTCGCGATCATCTTCTATCCCCCTGGAGGGGACCTCCTCCATCGTCTCCACCATGGCCCAAGAGTACACCGAGCAACGAGTGAACACCGTGAATCACTATGAGCTTCCACTGCGGCCACCTCTTCATCCTCCTAGGCAGCAGTGAGCGTGGTGACAGCCGCTCGCCGCTGCCTTCACCGTGTCATCCCGCCACAACCACGCACGTGCTGTGAGCATGCCACTCCTGTAGACCACTCTCCAAGCACCTTCCATGTGCACCCATCCACAGCAGCGTAGCCGCAAGCCCGTGCTCTAGCTACGTGCGTGCGCAACTGAAGTGCGTGCACTCGATGCCCAGCTTCTTCTTTTTCTTCCTCTTCTTCCTTCCACCGCCACCTGCAACTCCAAACGAAAGAACCCAAAGTTCAGTCCCCCTCTGTCGCCGGCCATTCCACCTTGGGCCATCTCCTTATTCGCCAAAGAAACCGGAGTGCCTGCCTCGACCTCACCAGGGTAGCCATGCCCTCGGAAATCAGCCACAATAACTCCTACGCCAACTGCCACGCCGTCCGACCGATCCTCCTCCAACTGGTCGCCGACGGCCACCTCCAGCCGCCCCATCATGACCATCTCGAAGGCCACACCTCAGAGACCCACCACTGACGACTGTGACGCTAGCGAACGCCTCCTCCACACGTGCGAGCAGGGGATTCGTTTCCCCTGTTTCACTACAGTAAATAGAGAATTAAAATTTATGCTTCTTGCCATTGTGAAAAATCACTATTCATTTATTTATCTTATATAATATTTGGATGAAATTGCATGGACATCCCTCGCTTTAATTTGAATTACATATGATTGATTTCTTCTTATGAATGACATACAACATGAGATATTGGTTATAGTAAATTGGTGTCATTAGGTAAGAGATTAATATTAACATTGTTTGCTATTACCAAGGACATTATTTAGAATAGTATATTGTGGTAATTTTGCAAATAAATAGCTACATTCTTGATCAATTGATTAAAATGAGCATTTACATTAGAAATAAGTTGCACTAGTTAGAATGCATACCCATTGATATTCTCGAATAAATGAGACATCAATCATGAGTTTAATAGGCTAATTCCTCTCTGTAGAGATGACCTAACTATTTCGTGATTAGATTTTGAGAATTAAATGTTTTGAAAAGAGATTTTCTACCACATGGCATATTATAATGACGCAACATTTTATGTTACAATTTTTATCGAAAATGAAGATTGCTCTTTCAAATGGCAGCGTTGCTGGGGAGGAAACACGCCTATTAATTTTTTCAGGAATTTTATGTTATTTTTATGCTATTTTGAAATCTTTTCTGAATTACTAGCTGTGGATCTTGTTTTGTGCAAAAACACGCAATGAACATGCCGGGTGCGCACAACGGAGGTGATATTTTTGGTGGACCTTGACGTCACCTGGAGGCCAACAACGGGTGCTTGTGGGCCTTGATCCCACCAACGTAGGCATACAGAGGAGCCTTTTTCTGATTTAGTCGTTAGCTAGTAGTTTAGATTTAGTTTAGATAGACATTAGAACTTAATTTCTATCTTGTGGACCCTTGTTGGGCATTTTTGGGATCATGTTCCCAGTGTTTCTTTATTTCTTACCACTCTTGTATGCGGGAGAGTATTTTCGAGAGTGTGTCCCATTTTATTTAGATTATAGGATTATTTGAATTATTTGAACTGCATATAGGTTAGTTAATTAGTTAGTTATATTAGGTTTGATTGCCTAATATTTATTTAAAAAAAAATATCAAACTATCTGCTAGAAGCTGCATATCAATAGGGCAATCATCTAGGACTGAATGAGCAGCATCTAGTTTATCTTAATTGCATTGTAGACATCCCTTCATTGAAGAAAGCTGGAGTAAGGTACACCTTTTTCTTGAGCATCAATTACCTATCATGCATCTGCATTGAACCTAAATCTAGGACCACTAAAGTGCTTGAATCAAATTAATTCAGTGGTCACTTTAAAAATTGGGATTGCTAAGAGGTTGGACCTTAAAATCTGTGACTTAAAATTGTGTGCGAAAGGATCTTGGTTGTGAGATTTCAAAACTCAAAACACGAATGTATGATTGCACACCTGAGACATTGTGCACCTCACACATAAGGTCACTAGATAAATTTCTACCTCTCCTCTTTCACCACGAGGGAAGTTAGTCGGAAATCAACAAGCCTATCCACCAAGTTACTTCAGTTCCTCGTGCGTGGGCTTGATTCGAGACTTCCATCCCTTGTGACTAGGTTGTAGGAACCAACGAAGGTCGACCTAGGAAAAGTAATTCTTGCAAAACTTGTTTGGTCACCAACTAAACAGCTAAGACCTAGAATCTACTAAAAATAGATCCCACTGTATTTGTGTTTGTTTTGACAGTGGTAGAACTCTCTAGGAAGTTTCTGATTTCTTTTAAATCCTAAGAGAGTTTAACCTATTTATTGAAAGAAATGGACTATCCTTACTCCTATCATTTTAACCAGGATCCCATGTCCCGAGCGTATCCATCCTTTGATGGGTATATTGATAATCCATGGGATCATTCATATTCTTATCTTGGGAGGACTGGCCCGATAGGTCCCACTTTTGAGCAGAGCCTAGGAGTGGGATTTTCCAACCTTGGAATCCCTACTACTATGCAAACACCCGACCCTCCCACCCTTCATGATTTTCCGTATCGAGGTTGGACCGATACCCATAGGCAACCAAAGCCTAAGATTGACTATCCTCCCTAATCTGATAGTAGTAGCCTCTCCTATTTTATGATAGAAATGCAAAAACAACAAAAGGAAATGATGGAATCTATGGGAGAGATGTTGAGGAATAGTCAACAATTCAACAAAGAAATTAGATAGCTTAGCTACGCTCTTCCTAGTAATTCTAATCCCTACCCATACGACCGTGATCATGAAAATAATTCTGAGGAAACCAATGACAATAGGGATCTTGTTTTACGTAGCTATCACTTAGACTCTCCCAATGAGACATGGCCACTAGAGCATAACAATCCTAGTAATTATCCACCCGAGCTATATTGGAGTCAAAAGAAAGGGAAGATGGTACCTCTTGAGGACCTTGACCCCAATGACAGTATTTTCCTTACCCCTGCTAACTTGGGTCAAGGTCGTATTGTTCATATCGCTTCCCCTATTAATTATCTAGTGGAATCCCATTCTACCCTTAGTGAGCCTAATCCTGACCCTCCACTTAGGGAACCAACACCTACCATTCAGCATCTTGAGGATTTAAATGCACCCAATGAAGGTGACCCTAAGGGAATAGAGGATGAATTAGATCAATTTTTGTCTCAGGGATATAAAGAGTCTATTTCAAAGGATGAGGATGACCCAATGGAGGAACCTGGACTGAAAATCTGGAGTGAATCATAAGGGGATTATGTGTTATTTGAGGACTTGCCCCTTGAAGATATAAATAATCTGCTAAAATCCAAATTCCTCCCTTCTTTCGATTTTGAGAGTCATCCTCCGCAAAACCACGAGTTGATATTGGAGGACAAACACAATAGTGAGAAGACTAGGGGAGACTCTCAGGGACAATATACATCAATTGAGGATTTATACCCTGAGAAGAACAACGAATTCAGTGATATAGGCTTTCCCCATAACATTAAAGATGATAATCCTCCTAAAGATATTAAGGATAATGAAGTACAACACAAAGTCCCCAAAAAGGATGTAATTGACAAGAAAGAACCTGGGGATGGATTTGCTGATAATTTTGATCTTGCTACTTCCCAAGAAACCCAACTGTCGTCAAAGAATGTTGATCATGAGTCTACTAATGAGATATTGAATTCTATCCATGACTCATCTATTGTAAAGGAGTAGTTGGAGGTTCATAAAATAATGAAGCTAGGTAAGGATGTGGAATATGAATTCTTATTGGGAATGGAACCTAAATAGCCTAAGCCCTCTTTGGACTTAATAATTACCACCCAATCACTCAAGGACCCAGTAGATTCCTTACCTAATCCTCGGCTTGAGTCTCTGCTCATATACATTCTTTTTGAGGAGAATATCAGACCAGTACATCCTCGGGTAGAATGGCGAGTGTGGATTGATGCTTGTACTTTGTCTCGACATTCAAGGGTTTGAAATAATAATGTTTATAACTTTTAAAACCCTTCCAGCTTTGGAGGACCCTAGTTATCCTCCACTTATTCCGTTTCGAGAGGTCCCATTTCATATTCCTTTCGTTATCCCTAGACCTCCCAAGGTAGCCTACGAGGTTCTCTATTTTCATATCTTCTGGCAAGCATTTGGAATCATGCTGCATCATCAGCTCGCCAACATTCGTGGCTGCCTATTTCTAGGCCTACGTTGTTACGCATATTTTTAGGGCCTAGCTTTTTCTATCTGGAACTGGAGTTACAGGTTCCCTATAAGTCTGGCTACTGATAGAAAATGCAGCGCTTGTTGGGAGGCAACCCAGCATCCAGAATAACACCATCATTAGGTGATTTCCTTCCTTTATCCCTCTGTTTTAATTTTACAATGAGGACATTGTAGGATTAGGCATGGGAGGGTGCATTTGGCATTTTAGGCAATATTCATGCATTTAGGTTTGGTGCATTAACATAAAAAAAAAATTGAGCTGAATTGGTTAGGCCCTAGAAAACATCTTTGTCATGAAAGTGTCATTGAAGATTTTTTTCTTGAATTATTTCTTAAGTTTCGAATCCAGTACAGTTACATTCACTTGCACATAGACTGCGTAATGGATCTTTGAAGAAAATCAATAAGCATTTTTAGTCTGCTGAACCCTTGGATAGTTAATAGGGAGTCAGGCATGCTATCTTCTATTAGATCCACCTCATATTTGTGAGAAGTAGAGAGACTACTGGTGTGCTAAGTCTAGTGCAAGGACTCTTAAGTTCTAAATAATTAGATGAGGATACCTCAGAGTTAGGTATAGTTTTTGCTCTCTATTCCTGTGTGTGTACATTTTGTGAATTCCTGAGAGTCACCAAATAAGGCAGATACACAGAGATTGAGTCTTAATAAAACTATGACTATGGTAGATGGTTACGACTGTCCTTCATAGAGTCCTCGGCTGAAGGAGGGTAATAGTGTCAAAGGTCAGAAATACGCTTGTCCTATCCATTCCTTCCCAATGCCGAGAGTAGGCACTTCCACTGAATAAGCCACACAATATCCTCTTGACCAACATCTTCCCTAATAATGCCTCATAAATAAAAGTCTGCGTCATGTTATGTTGATTTATAAAGAAAGAAAAAGATAAAAAAAAGAAATAATTATATTAAAAAAAAAAAGAAGAGTGAAAAAGAAGAGAAAAGAAAAAGAAAAGAGTCCAAGTTTATAATTTTATCTTCGTAACATTATTTCTAAGGCAACAAAAACACCTATCGCGATCCGCCAAATATGACCCATACCTACCTATCAGTATTTCTGATCGCCCGAATACTGGCTGAGGACTCTAACTTAGTTGTAGGGTTATTAGGACTTTAATTGAAGTGTGAATGCCATGTGAGGCCACCAAACAGTGAGTACACTTACTAAATCTGGTGAGATTTGTGACCTCAGAAAGAAAAGAAAGAAAAGAGTGAGCGCCAAGGAACATCAAGAGAGCATAGTTGTTTAGCCTCTCTCTAGAGTGACTCATTTGATAGTCTGGATATCTAGAGTCTATAGTACTAGACTACATGTAGCACTAGTTAAGTGTATGCCATCAAATATAAATCCATTAAACTCAGCATCTCCTACCTAAGCTAAAAAGCTGGGGTCAATTTACATATTTTTTTTCTGCATTATCCCCAAGGGAAGTAGTTTCCTATCGTGATAGAAATATTTACTAAGGGATAAGTACGAACAGCAAATCTAAGTTGGCTATTTTCACTTGGATCCATTACTTAGGCTATTATCACTTCACATTTGTCAGGATCTCTAAATTTTTGGAATAAGGGAAGCAGAAACCTTCTGGTTACTTCCATTGATTTTCACTTTTTGGTAAGGACTAGCAAAACTTAGGCATGGGGCATTTGATAAGTCCACTTTTGTGGACTATTATTTAGCTTAAGTGCTATTTAATTATTTTCTCTTAGTTGTTAATTGACTAGGAGATATATGGTAAGTTACCATAGTCTGCATATAATTTTATGTGTTAATTTTACATTTAACCACATATGATATGATAATATAATTCATTCGATGAATGCAGGCTAGGTACATGAGTTTAGACGTCCATTTCTACATCTATAAGACGTCTGGAGAAAATGACGGACGTCTGGGATAGCCAGAAGGAACTTACTGATATCTACATTTTTAAGACGTCTGAAGGTCTGATCAGACGTCAGATGAAGAAGTTGCCTGACAGATTCTACCGCTCCAACCACTCGCATCCTTCGCGGGTGGTTGGAGAAGCATTTGGTGGAAGCAACAAATTATAGATAAGATGAGCGGCTAGAGGACTCTCACAATCATCTTCTCTCCCCCTGGTGGGGACCTCCTCCATCGTCTCCACTGTGGCTCAAGCGTACACCATGCGAGCTTCCACTACGGCCACCTCTTCATCCTCCTAGGCGGCAGCGAGCGTGGTGACAGCCGCTCGCCACTATCTTCACCGTGCCATCTCGCCAGAGCCGGCCACGCGATGTGTGCACGCCACCGCTGTACACCACTCTCCAAGCACCTTCCACGTGCACCCATCCACAGTAGCGCAGCCGCAAGCCCGCGCTCCAGTCGCGTGCGTGCATAGCCAAAGTGCGTGCACTCGATACCTGGCTTCTTCTTCTTCTTCTTCCTCTTCTTCCTTCCACCACCACCTGCAACTCAAAACGAAAGAACCCAAAGTGCAGCCCCCCTCCATCGCTAGCCACGCCACCTCGGGTCATCTCCTTCTCCACCAAAACAACTGAAGTGCTCGCCTCGACCTCACGAGGGTAGCCACACCCTCGGAAATCGGCCACAATAGCTCCTCCCAAGCCAACTGCCATGCCGTCCAGTCGATCCTCCTCCAACTGGTCACCAGCGGCCACCTCCGGCCGCCCCATCACTACCATCTCTAAGGCCGCACCTTAGAGACCCACCACCGGCGACCACGACGCCGGCCACTGCCTCCTCCGTGCGTGCGAGCAGGGGATTCGTTTCCCCTATTTCGTTACAGTAAACAGCGAATTAAAATTTACGCTTCTTGCCATTGTGAAAAATCACTATTCATTTATTTATCTTATATAATATTCAGCTGAAATTACATGGACACCCCTCTCTTTAATTTGAATTACATATGATTGATTTCTTCTTATGAATGACATACAACATGAGATATTGGTTATAGTAAATTGGTGTCATTAGGTAGGAGGTTAATATTAACATTGTTTACTATTACCAAGGTCATTATTTAGAATATTATATTGTGGTAATTTTGCATATAAATACTTACATTCCTGATTAATTGATTAAAACGAGCATTTACATTAGAAATAAGTTGCACTAGTTAGAATGCATACCCATTGATATTCTCGAATAAATGAGACATCACTCATGAGTTTAATAGGCTAATTCCTCCCTGTGGAGATGACCTAACTATTCTCGTGGTTAGATTTTGAGAATTAAATGTTTTGAAAAGCAATTTTCTACCACGCGACATATTATAATGATGCAACATTTTATGTTACAAATTTTATCGAAAATGAAGATCGCTCTTTCACTTATCTTGGACCTAGTTCACCTAAACCAAACGGTTTGGTTCAGGGTTGGGTGGGTTTGGGTTCAGGAGGGGGAGTTAACGAATTGAGGTTCCTGCTACCCTCCCTGATAATAGGTCATTTCAGGTTGTTCAAAGAGGGGTGGTGACCTATATGCGTTGTAATCTGGGGAAGGGTAAGGATCAGTATATCCTTCTTGATTGTAGATCATACTAGGTTGTCCAAATGAGGGTGGTGATCTATAATTGATGTAGCTCGGAGAAGGATATAAATTGCAATCACGGTGTCTATGGTTAGACCCCGAACATGGAGGTTCGGAACTGTATCCCCAATCTAAATTATCCCAACTAGTAGATGGTTGAATACAGCATGAGTCAGGATAATAATCATCATGTTGGGGATAAGACGTATTAGGAGGATAAGAATGGGAATGCATGTAGGATGTGGAAGGATTCATGACAGATGGGAGGAAGAAAGGTGCCCTGCAATACAAACAATCAAACCTATCCTTAATTGGGCTAGCCTAAAAACCTACAGACTCCCAGAACCCATCTTGGCATAAAGAAACGATTTGATCTGCTTCTTTCCGTTCAATCCAACCAGTCAGAGGGAGGGGTTGGGGAGAAGGTTCTTCCTTTAGCTTGCACCTCCGGTTCCTAGTGTACCCCCTAGCCGCGATCGTTTGATTCTGCTCCCCTAGCTAGACATCAAATTGAATGGTAGAAACAGACTAATCAAAAATAATCTCGATCTAGGCTCCGAAGTGCAAATCCAATCCTTAAGGCCAACGTCTACTTTATTTTAATTTGGGTTAGGTTTGAATGTGCTTTGGAATGTGATGGGCCCTTTATCTAGGTTATGCCCTTAATGATTGATTGATATGTGTGTGTGCACAACCAGTGGTTTTCAAGCAAGATTATTTTTGGATGCGGTGAATTTTAGGGTTTAAATCTTGCTTAGTAGCTTTAGGATTTGACTTTAGGTATATTCAATCAAGTTCAGTTGGCACACCAGGTTTTGAAAGCACAGGTGAAGATGTTTTCTTTGAAACTTAAAAGAATGTGGAGTGCCTGGTAAATCCTTAAAAGTTGAACATATGTGGCAGCTGCTTGATGAGTTGATTTTAGTTGAAGTGGTGCGGCCCAAACAACTCAAACAATTGGCCTAATGCATCACTTAATTAGACATACAAGTAATTACTTAATGATAACTGAATGATAGCTGAGGTGAAGCATTAGTAATCACTCAACAAACTGAATGATAAATGTTTATGGCGCTTGATCGGGTTTTAAAAGATAATACGTTGTAATATAGCCGACAAAGCATTCAAGCAAATAGAGAATTTTATTACACGAAAAACTAGAGTATCCAAGGTCGAACACAGGGAGCAATCTCAGTACTTTTAAAACTAAGGAATACAACTTTTAAATGAAGAACAATTGATTCAAAGAGAGAGAGATAAAAAGAATTGCTAAAAGATAATAGGATTGGACGTCTGATTTCTATATCAGACGTCTGATTTCTATATCAGACGTCTTAAATGCAACTATTCTTCTTCTTGTTTTAATTCTGCCTTGGCCTTCTCTGATTTCTGCTTGTTCTTCTCTCTTCTGCCTTCTTCTTCTTCGTAGGTTCCTTCTTCTTTTCTTCTGATCTACAGGTCTTCTTCTTCCTTGAACTTCTCTTTCCTATGAAATCTTCTCCTTCCTTGGTCTTCTTCCTTCTCTCTGCAGTCCTTTCTTCTTCTCTCTTCTCTTCTTCGCTCAGCCGCTTCTTCTACTTCTTTTTCTCCGTGCGGCTAAGTCTCTCAACGCTCAGCCTGCCTGCACAGAGAGGTGGAAGCAAAACCTACCCTGTCCCTCTACCCGCACATCCCTCTCTCTCTCTGAAATTCACTCAAGGACGCTCCCCCAGAGCCACGGGTAATCGGGTCGGATTTCGCACCCGGGACCAGGCGCACCGGCAGGTGGGTGATGCGTGAGGAGTGCTCAGGTTGGGTCGGGTCGGAGCCCACCAGATCCGCGAGTTGAAACCGCGGATGAGGCGAGCGTGGGATAAGGTTAGGGACCTCACCCCTGTGCATTCAAAGGCAACGAGGTAGTATCACAAAAACAATTTATACCGCACCTACGCTTCTCATTTCGACGATGTGGGACTAAAGTCCCGCCTTCTTTCGCTCGCGCCCACAGACGATTCTTCTTCGATTGCCAAGGCTGTGGACGTCGCTGCACTCCTTGCTGAGCCAGATCACTTCGCACTGCTCGCCCGAGTCCGCTGCACCTGAAGCCTGGAGCTGCTGATGCCTGGAGCTGCTTTGAAGCTTCTTCAACCGTCGTCAATGGCAGCCGGGGCTTCGAAACTGTCACTCACAAAACAAGCCTCTCGGCTCAATCAGACCAGCTGGGGACCTTCGCAGTGGCACGGCGAAGGTTGTGCACAGTGAAGCAGGTCGTGGGACGACCTTGGCGTGCGTGCCTAGGTTATCCTGTGACCGAAGGTGTGGGTGAGTTCGGGGGGCTGTGGTGGAGGCGTAGAGGGATGGTGGATGGGCGGAGAGTGTTCCTTGTGGTGAGGGGGAGCTTATGAGATGGTTGGTGAGCCGTGTGGAGGGGCGGAATGGTGGGGGCGGCTCGTCGGAGGTCGGTCGATGACGTGGAAGATGAGGGTGGTCAGCGACGGTCGAGGGGCAATTAAATGAAATAACAGGGGGAAAAGAGAGAGGGGAAGATGGAGAAGGTATATGGAGTGTTATGGAAGGGAGGGAGGCAGCGGAGTGGATGGCTCGTAGCTGCCATCATCGGAGAAGAAGAACCCTGAGGGAGAGAGCGGCGACGAGGACGAGGTCAGGAGAACGCGTGCTTGGTACTGCGCGACGCGGGAGAAAGAGGCAAAGGGGACTCTGCTGCTGGTATGGCAGCAAAGCGACGAGAAGGAGGGGAGGAGGTTGCCGGAGCTTGCGGGTTTCTTGGCCGGAGATGGAAGAGAGGAAAATTTGGGGGAATCTCCGCCAAAACAAGTCTGAAGATCTGCGGCCGGGTCTGGGGATCCTTTTATAGGTGCTGGCCGAACTTTCTAGTGTGCGGAGGGCTGCGCAATCACCTCTGCCGTCTCGCCAGAGAAGGAAAGAGGGTGGATACCCAAATCCCTCCTGCATTCGCACGAGAGATTGGGTTCAAACTAGAGATCGTGATTGGCTTTAGATGGAAGGGAATTCCTCAGAGAATCTCCCTTCTATTTCTGCGGGGGGGGAATCTCTGAGGAATCAGAGAGTAATCCCTCTCTAAACCTCGCTGGAGGTCGACTCTGCCCTAACAATGGCAGCAGGACCTGATTGCAAATGTGGCGAGGAAATTAGGGGGCTCTCTGCAAGGATTTTCGAAAGATAGGGACCAAATTGTGATTTGGGTGTACTAAATTGCAAAGTAGGTCAAGATGACCTCCCCTTAGGTCCAAATTTTGGTAAAAACCTAATTTGGACCTAATGAATCCAATGGTGAAGTTGGATTTTAGGTTTGACCTCGTTTGACTGGACATTTTGCGTAAAAACATAAATTGGGTCAATTAACGAGCTAGGACCCTATTCTAGGTCAAACTAGGTTCCAAAGGCCAAATTAAGTGTTCTAAACCCTAGAGGATATTTTTCCATGATTTTTAGAGGATTTACTTGATTTTTATTCTGACCAGAACCTTATTAATTTAAGAGGGTCTGTTTTAGGGTTACCAAATGTCATTTAATTCCTAAATTGTACATGAACCCATTTCTGATTGACTCAACCCACTTTTTATCTTATTTAGACCATTTGACCTATGTTTTGCCTTTGAGAAATCCCGTTTATGCACTGCAATGGTAAAATTGCAGTTTTAACCTTTAATTCATGTTTTCTTCTCAGAGCACTTATTCCTTCATTTAGGCCTTCTTCTAGGTTATGTAGGAGCTTTTATCTTCTTTATTGGGTCAAAATGAGCTAGTTATGGCTCATGATGAGGCTCTCATCATACCCCCATGCCTAGCTTTTGCTAGTCCCTTAGCAAAATTTTAAGGTTTTAACTTCCGTTCTAGACCCAGAGTGTCTGTCAACAATCATGATAAGTGCTTCTCCTTTTCTTTTGTGATTAGGCCGACAATAGGCCTAGAGGACTCAAGTACCAACCAAAATCCGAACCTGACCCGCTTTAGCCTCAGTCCTCTGCAAAGCTTTCTACGGCCCACAAAAACTAACCTAGGGTTTGTTTAACTCCGCGGTTAAAGCACCCGTGCTTGAGGCATTTTTAGCCTAAGTTCAGTTTACAGTGCATTTTTTGTAAGAGAGAGATAGAAGATTTATTTGTTTGGAGAGCTTTTCTCTCTCTTTTCTTTTTATTTCTAGGTTTGGATTAGCTTCTCAACACGGTCTGTATCGGATTCCTCGTCCCCATCATCAATCCTCAAGGGTCCTTGGCTTTCGAGATTTCAAGAAAATCCCGCCCATGGCAACCCCCAGAACCCTAGCTTTCGAGATTTCAAGATAATCCTGCCCATGGCGTTCCGTGGCCGAATTCAGACCCTGGCGATCGACATTTCGTGATAATGCCGCCCATGGTATCTGAACCAGCAGAGTGCTTACATGCCCCCAGTAGGATATTTAAATATCCTACGAGACAAGCACCGAGGAGACGATATGTTGTTATGCATCTTCGAGGGGAATTTCCCACCTCTCCGCGCTGGGAACTCATCTTAATCAACTTGTGTTGATTGGCCGCTCCTAATCTAGGTGACTTTTTTAGAACATTAAACGCTTTTGCGTGATTTGGATGTTTATGCGCACTGAACCAGACTGTGTGTGAATTTGGGGTGTTTAGGTTACCGAATCCTGCAAATCGGAGGTCAGTTAACGAGGTTGAATACTTCCTAAGCCTTGGACCTAATACTCAAGCTTCGCATTTTCCTCAACCTCTTGAGGATTATCCAGATTTTAACGGATACGTGAATTTTTAAGCTAACAAATCTAGCCTAAGAGGCCTAAGACCAGCATTCCCGCTAATCTCTTGTTATGTCTCCTTAGTACTTTTTATTTTTCTTGATTTGGTCTAGAACTTTAGTTAACCCCTTAATCTTTTACTAATGACTATTTCTTTTCATTTTCATTTTGTGCTCCTTTTTGTCATTTTACTCTTTTTTCCTCTTCTCATTTGTATGACCCTGAATTGTTCCTTCCCTCCATCAAGTCTTTTCTTTTTTTTTTTATTGAAACCCTTTCTTGATATGAATTTTCCTGACATTTTGCACTTTCATACCCCCCCATGCCTAAGATTTGCAATGCCCCATTGTAAATTAGGTGGGTTCGATTTCAGCTTAGTTCATGCATTAGGACAGGTGTGTGGTGAGTGAATGGGTCGAAGTGACTTGTTGCGAACGATTTCTAATCTCGGGTAGGGATACCTGAGGTGAAGTCGGCTGTTCTAATGGATGAACCGTAAAGTGCAATATGAATTCCACATAGAGATGTCAGAAAAGGTTTCGGGTTTTTCAAAGAATGACGGGTTGCCTCCCGTTAAGCGCTGAGTTTTACGCCATCGGCTGGGCGCAATGAGCTCAAGAGGAATGGAGGGTAAAGGATGACTCATCCAAATCTATATCAGTCATGTCAATGAACGGCTTGAGTCTCTGACTGTTCATGACAAAAGGTTCAGAATCGTGGCTGAGTGGGCTAATTTCAATGGCTCCACTTCCGAAGATTTATCGGACTAGGTAGGGTCCGACCCACTTGGATCTTAGCTTTCCTGGGAATAATTTGAGTCCGGCATCAAAGAGTAAAACCTTTTGACCAGGATGAAAGACCTTTCTAGAAATGTGTTTGTCGTGAAAAGCTTTAACCCGCTCTTTGTAAATTCGCGAGTTCTCATACGCGTTGTGGCGTAATTCATTGATCTCACTCATTTGAAGTCTTCTGTGAGTTCCAGCCTTAGAAAGATCTAGATTACAGGTCCGTACTGCCCAATAGGCTTTATGCTCCAACTCAACGGGGAGGTGACATGCCTTCCCATACACTAGTCTGAAGGGAGACATTCCTAATTGGGTCTTGTGGGTGGTCCTATAGGCCCACAATGCTTCCAGAAGCCGAGAAGACCAATCTTTTCTATCAGGTCGAACAGTAACCTGAAGGATCTTCTTGATCTCTCGGTTAGATAGCTCAACTAGACCATTAGTTTGGGGGTGGTAAGGAGTAGAGATTCGATGTGACACCCCGTATTTGGTCATTAGTGACCTGAACTGAGCGTTAGTGAAATGGGTCCCTCCGTCGGAAATTATAGCACGTGGGATCCCGAACCTTGAGAAAATGTTTTGATGAATGAATTTTATAACGACTTTCTGATTGTTGGTTCGGGTCGGAATGGCTTCTATCCACTTGGAAACATAGTCAACTGTGAGTAAGATGTATTCGAAGCCTTCCGAGATTGGGAAGGGTCCCATGAAATCAATCCCCCAAATATCAAAAATTTCGCATACCAAGATCGGCTGTAGAGGCATCATGTCTCGATGGCTCATGTTGCCCAGAGTTTAGCAACGGGAACATGCCTTACAGTGATCGTATGCATCTTTGAAAATTGTGGGCCAGTAAAAGCCACACCGGAGGACTTTTGATGCGGTTTTATGTCCTGAAAAATGTCCACCGCATGCCTGGTCATGGCAAAATGAGAGTATGTCTTTGATTTCGACTTCCATGATGCACTGTCGAATTATCTGATCAGCACCAATGCGGAATAGATATGGGTCTTCCCATAGGTAATACTTGGCGTCGGAATGTAATTTGTCCTTTGTGGCCTTCGGCCAATCGGACGAAATCTGATGTGATGCCAGGTAATTAACTATATCAGCGAACCATGGAAGACTTGTACTGATAGTCAGGAGGTTCTCATCAGGAAAATGTTCTGTAATAGGTCCGGAAGGGTCAATTATTTCAGAAGGAAGGTGGGACAAGTGATCAGCTACCACATTCTGCTTTCCTACCTTGTCGCGAATCTCAAGGTCAAATTCTTACAACAGCAAGATCTATCAGATTAATCGAGGTTTCACGTCCTTCTTTGTAAGGAGATGCCTCACAGCTGCGTGATCCGAGTATATGATAGCATGGGAACCCAGAAGGTATGATCTAAATTTTTCTAGGGCAAATACTATGGCCAGCAACTCTTTCTCAGTAACCGAATAGTTACGCTGAGCCTCATCCAGTGTTTTGCTGGCGTAGTAAATGACCACAGGTTTCCCGTCAATTTTCTGCCCCAAAACCACTCCTACAGCGAAGTCAGATGCATCACACATGATCTCAAAGGGTTGAGACCAATCAGGGGACTGTAGGATTGGGGCTTGGGTCACTCGGTCACGTAGGATCTCAAATACTTGAGTGCATTCCTTGGAAATTTCGAAAGGCACATCCTTGGAGAGATGATTGGTCAAGGGGCGCACGATTTTGGAGAAATCAGGGATAAATCGACGGTAGAAACCGACGTGCCCCAAAAAAGATCGGATGTCCTTAATCGAGCTAGGCATAGGGAGCTTGGAAATCAGGTTAACCTTAACTCCATCCACTTGGATGCCTTTCTCCAAGATTAAATGTCCCAGGATAATTCCCTCAGGAACCATGAAATGGCTCTTTTCCCAGGAAAGAACCAAATTCACCTCGATGCACCGCCTGAGTATTTGAACCAAGTGTTGGAGGCAATCGTCAAATGATTCTCCAAAAATTGAAAAGTCATCCATGAAGACTTCCAGATAATCACCTACCATATCTGAGAATATGGCAAGCATGCACCGCTGAAAAGTTGCAGGTGCATTGCAGAGACCGAATGGCATCCTTCGAAACGCGTACGTCCCGAAGGGGCAGGTGAATGTGGTCTTTTCTTGGTCCTCAGGATGGATTGCCACCTGGTTGTAACCGGAGTACCCGTCAAGAAAGCAGAAGAACCTATTTCCCACTATTTTTTCAAGGATCTGATCAATAAATGGCAGTGGGAAATGATCCTTCTTCGTGGAGGAATTGAGTCTTCTGTAATCAATGCAGACTCTCCACGAGTTAGCTATTCGGGTAGGAATGACTTCTCCGACTTCAGTCATGATAATGGTAAGTCCTGCCTTTTTGGGCACCACTTGTATTGGACTCACCCAACGACTGTCGGAGATCGGGTAGATGATCCCTTCATCTAACCACTTTATGATCTCCTTTTTCACGACCTCCTGTAGGTTAGGGTTTAGGCATCTTTGCATTTCTCTTGAAGGTCGTGTGCCTTCTTCTGTGTAGATTCGATGTGTGCAGTATGAAGGGCTTATGCCAGTCAAATCATCGAGAGTCCATCCAATGGCTCTACAATGTTGCTGGAGAATAGAAATCAAACGGAGTTCCTGGTCAGGTGTGAGTAGAGAGTTGATAATCACAGGAAACGTCTGATTTGAATCCAAAAACACGTACTTCAGATGTTCGGGAAGGGGCTTGAGTTCCATGACAGGATTGTCAGCAGCAGCGGGTGGTTCAGGGTTTGTATCAGGAACAATGGTAGGAGTCATAGGTGTGTCTGATCATGTTCGCACTCCTCTGTTAGCGGGTTTTGATTCTCTAGTGGTTGATCAGGGATAATCAGGTTGTCCTCTATATGTAATTCATCAACCACAGCTCTGATATCACATATTTCCTCTATAACCCCGCAATTAATCCCTTGTTGGGCCTTAAAAATGTCAATCTTTAGGTTTTGATTCCCAAATTTTAATTCTATCTGGCCCTCTTCGCAGTTTATGTTGGCCCTAGTAGTGGCCAAAAAGGGTCTCCCTAATATGATTGGTGTGTCCCTTGGGTTCTTTGGTGCATCCATGTCCAGTACTATGAAGTCCACCGGGAAATAGAAATCTCGTACCCTAACAATGACATCCTCGAGTATTCCTCTAGGTGACTTGATGGATCGATCGGCTAACTGCAATGTCACCTCAGTGGGTTTAAGTTCAGATTCTTCAAGGTGGTCGAGGAGGGATGTAGATATTAAATTTATGGAGACACCTAGGTCTAGTAAGGCTCTATCAAATTGGGTTTCACCAATTTTACAAGAAATCAAGGGAGTTCCTGGGTCTTTAGCCTTGGGTGGGAGTTTGCTCAAGATGACAGAGCTGGCTTGCTCTGATAGTACGATTGGATTCCCATCCTTGATTCTCGGCTTACGTTTAGGGGTACATATGTCTTTCAAGAATCTTGCGTAAGCTGGTATGTGGCGAATTGCATCCATCAATGGGATGTTTATTTGGACCTATTCAAAGAGCTTGACCAGATCCTCCTCGGGAGCCACGGGTTTAGTTATCCTTTTTCCTTTGGTCAAGGCCTCAGGAAATGGGATCCTAGTTGGTTCCTCTAGGATAGGTCCAGGTTCTTGATTTGGGACAGCGGTGTCTTGGATAACTATCCTAGGGTCTTGGCTATTATCAAGCTTGGAGTGGTTCGGATAATGTGGGTCTTGGGTTGTTTTACCACTACGTGTTGTTACAGAGTTTAATCCGGCCTGATTCTGGTTTGGGTTTGGTAGGAGGGGAGGCTGCTGCTGAAATCCCGCATAAGATGTCGAAGCTTCCATCCCGTCTGGAGATGGAGCAACAGGGGCCTGATAAATCAAATGTGCTTGGCTTGAATTTGGATTCATAACACGCTTCTGAGTTAGCACGTTATTTGGGTTGGGCAGAGGTTGCGAAGGAAGGGTGCCAGGTTGGCGGGAATTTGCCATCTGGGCCAGTTGGTTGCGAACCTCTGTGATCTCGTCCTTGTGCTGTTTTTGCATTGCCACATTTGTCTTTTGAATGTCAGCCAGTGCTTGAAGGATAAGAGTCAGTTGATCCTGGTTTTGCTCGGATTGGTAGGTGGGATTGGGCCGAGGCTGAGGTGGCTGATATGGACGAGGGGCTTGTGGACGGGGTTGATATGGTGGTCTTTGAGAATTTCCCGCCCACTGAAAGTTAGGATGATTTCTCCATCCAGGGTTGTAGGTATTGGAGAATGGATCATTTTGGATGGCGTTGAGGTCCTCACAGTTCTGAGGAACCTTAGGAAAGTCAGAATACGAGGGTTCAGAGTTCCCCCAACTCGAGTAGAATGGATCGGAGGTCACTCCGGTCCGAGAGGCAGACGGGGGTGGATATGGGTCCATCCCCTTGGCAGATTGGTGATAGATGTTTTTCACAGTTTCCCTTACCAGAGGAGGTCGTGCAAAAGAGTTTTGCGCAGAGGTGGCTTGCTGCAAATGCCGAGTTAGCTCGTCCACCTTCTTTTCTATGATAGAAACCTTATCCAACCGACTGACCATCAGTTTCAAGTCGACGGAATTGGACAGGTCCTGCATCTCATGTGTCCCTCTTAGATTCGTCGATGCGCGGGCATTCGTCCTGTCGAATAAGCCCATGGAGTCATTATTTATGGAGTTCTCGCACATGTTTTCGAGAATCTCCCATACCGTGTCCTCATGTTGACCCATGATGTTTCCTCTGCACGTTGCATTGACGAATAAACGAATATCTTCACTGAGTCCCTGGTAAAAAGACTGGACTTGTTCCCACTTAGGAACTCCGTGATGGGGACACTTTCGCATGAGATCTAAGAATCGATCCCATGCTTCATGAAGAGGTTCTCCCGGTTGTTGAGTGAAATGAGTGATCTGGTGGTGCAAGGCATTCGTCTGGCCAACGGGGAAGAATTTTTTCAAAAATTCAGACTGGAGTTCCTCCCATGTGTTGATCGGATGGGTTTGAGTTTGATACCAGTGCACGGCCTTGTCCAAGAGGGAGAACGAAAATATTTTCATGAGTAGGATATCCCGATTTTGTACATCTGACCCGAAGGTCTGGGCCAGATGCTTGAGTTGTTTAATGTGTTGGAATGGATCCTCAGAGTTAAGCCCGTGAAACTTTGGTATGGCATGAATCATATTGGGCTTCAGTCCAGAATTAGGTCCTCCGATCGGGATTCGTACTCGAGGTTCGATCGCCACCACAGTGGGATTATAGTGATCTCGCATCATAGGTCACTGCGGTGGGTTTACAAAGTTCTGAAAGAGATCGTTAAGGCGTTGAAGTTGGTGTTCAAGGTTATTCTCCTCTTCAATGGGTTGTGCCATGATGGAAGAAGAAGGAGAACCAGGGTTGAATCAGATGAAAGATTTATGTGGAGGGGTTGCTGCACAAACAAGGGTGTCGAGGCTTGGCCTCAACGAGAGTGAATTTCTAAAGGAGGTCTTAAGGGTGGCCTTAAGGACCTCCTACCAAACGTGCACCGAAGGATGTGATGAGATTTAGAAGGTGCTGGACCCAATCAAGACACCCAAAAAATTGTTGGGTGACTATAGAGGTTCGGGGCAGATGGACCCCTTAGTCAGAAAGGTTGTCCACTTGAGAAATACCTAGGCAGCCAGAGAGGGAGAGTCCCGCAAAGAACCCTACACGGTAGAGCGTCCCCACGAGTTATAGGGTTTCCCCCACCTGACCTCTCTTGTCACTGTGGTTCCAGGTAGACCAGAATGGGGACCTTGACCTCTTAAGTCTACCTTTTTTACTTTAAGATCAAGGTGCTTAATGTTCCACTTGAACTTTTAGGTATTTTGAGTGAAAAAGTGACCTAATTTTAAGGTTGGTTGACACAAGGGATCAACTTCACCTCTTGTTCCCTTAAGAGCTTTTAGGTCCTTTCTTTTAAGGTTCAAATGGATTAAAAGATTGATTTGCTTAGGGTTCCTCTTGTATAGATCTTTTCAAACAAGGTTTAGGCACACCTCTTTTTTGGAAAAATTTGTTTCTTTGTTTAAGAGAAGGTGTGTCTCTAAAAACCCTAGCTTTGTAATCCTTAAATTGGCTCTAGTGGGTCCAATTTAGTTGCCTCAGAGTTTAGTACCTAGGGCTCAATCAAGAAAGTTTTAGCCCTAGTTACCTTAGTTGGATGAGTAGATAAAAATGTGTTGAAATGAAAATCAGGTAACTTGATGAGTTACTAAATATGAAACAGGTAGCCCTAAGTTGATTGTTCTTTCTTTTTTCTTTTCAGATTTTGAGAGAGTTAAGAGGGAGGGCTTATGGAAATTACCTATTCCTTGGAGTGTCTGTTGTGCAGCTGCTCTTCTTTCCTTTTTGCTTTCCCTGTTTTGAGCACAACAAAAGAGAGGAGTTAGGTCAAATATTGGATCAAAAAGTTGTAATCAAAAGCTTTAAAAGTGCCTGTTTCTCCCCGGCAATGGCGCCAAAATGTTTATCGTGCTTGATCAGGTTTTAAAAGATAATACGTTGTAATATAGCCGACAAAGCGTTCAAACAAATAGAGAATTTTATTACTCAAAAAACTAGAGTATTCGAGGTCGAACACAGGGAGCAATCCCAGTACTTTTAAAACTAAGGAATACAACTTTTAAATGAAGAACAATTGATTCAAAGAGAGAGAGATAAAAAGAATTGCTAAAAGATAACAGGATTGGATGTTTGATTTCTATATCAGATGTCTTAAATGCAACTATTCTTCTTCCTGTTTTGATTCTGTCTTGGCCTTCTCTGATTTCTGCTTGCTCTTCTCTCTTCTGCCTTCTTCTTCTTCGTAGGTTCCTTCTTCTTCTTTTCTTCTGATCTACAGGTCTTCTTCTTCCTTGAACTTCTCTTTCCTGCGAAATCTTCTCCTTCCTTGGTCTTCTTCCTTCTCTCTATAGTCCTTTCTTCTTCTCTCTTCTCTTCTTCGCTTAGCCTCTTCTTCTGCTTCTTTTTCTCCTTACGGCTAAGTCTCTAAACGATCAGCCTGCCTACACAGAGAGGTGGAAGCAAAACCTACCCTGTCCCTCTACCCACACGTCCCTCTCTCTCTCTGAAATTCACTCAAGGACGCTCTCCCAGAGCCACGGGTAATCGGGTCGGATTTCGCACTCGGGACCAGGCGCACCGGCAGGTGGGTGATGCGTGAGGAGTGCTCAGGTTGGGTCGGGTCGGAGCCCACCAGATCCGCAAGTTGAAACCGCGAATGAGGCGAGCATGGGATAAGGTTAGGGACCTCACCCCTGTGCATTCAAAGGCAACGAGGTAGTATCACAAAAATAATTTATACCGCACCTACGCTTCGCATTTCGACGATGTGGGACTAAAGTCCCACCTTCTTTCGCTCGCGCCCACAGACGATTCTTCTTCGATTGCCAAGGCTATGGACGTCGCTGCACTCCTTGCTGAGCCAGATCACTTCGCACTGCTCGCCCGAGTCCGCTGCACCTGAAGCCTGGAGCTGCTTTGAAGCTTCTTCAACCGTCGTCAACGGCGGCAGGGGCTTCGATACTGTCACTCACAAAACAAGCCTCTCGGCTCAATCAGACCAGCTGGGGACCTTCGCCGTGGCATGACGAAGGTCGTGCACAGTGAAGCAGGTCATGGGATTGCCTAGGCATGTGTGCCTCGGTCGTCCTGTGACCGAAGGTGTGGGTGAGTTCGGGGGGCTGTGGTGGAGGTGTAAAGGGATGGTTGATGGGTGGAGAGTGTTCCTTGTGGTGAGGCGGAGCTTATGAGACGGTTGGCGAGTCGTGTGGAGAGGCGGAATGGTGGGGCCTTCTCGTCGGAGGTCGGTCGGTGACGTGGAAGATGAGGGTGGTCAGCGACGGTCGAGGGGCAATAAAATGAAATAACAGGGGGAAAAGAGAGAGGGGAAGATGGAGAAGGTATCTGGAGTGTTCTGGAAGGGAGGGAGGCAGCGGAGTGGATGGCTCGTAGCTGTCATCGTCGGAGAAGAAGAACCCTGAGGGAGAGAGCAGCGACGAGGACGAGGTCAGGAGAACGCACGCTTGGTACTGCGCGACGCGGGAGAAAGAGGCAAAGTGGACTCTGCTACTGGTATGGCAGCAGAGCGACGAGAAGGTGGGGAGGAGGTCGCCTGAGCTTGCGGGTTTCTTGGCCAGTGATGGAAGAGAGGAAAATTTTGGGGAATCTTCGCCAAAATAAGTTTGAGGATCTGCGGTCGGGTCTGGGGACCCTTTTATAGGTGCTGGCCGAACTTTCTAGTGTGCGGAGGGCTACGCAATCACCTCTGCCGGCTCGCCGGAGAAGGAAAGAGGGTGGATACCCAAATCCCTCGTGCGTTCGCACGAGAGATTGGGTTCACACCAAAGATCGTGATTGGCTTTAGATGGAAGGGAATTCCTCAGAGAATCTCCCTTCTATTTCTGGGGGGGGAATCTCTGAGGAATCAGAGAGTAATCCCTCTCTAAACCTCGCCGGAGGTCGACTCTGCCCTAACAATGGCAGCAGGACCTGATTGCAAAGGTGGCGAGGAAATTAGGGGGCTCTTTGCAAGGATTTTCAAAAGATAGGGATAAATTATGATTTGGGTGTACTAAATTGCAAAGTAGGTCAAGATGACCTCCCCTTAGGTCCAAATTTTGATACAAACCTAATTTTGACCTAAGGAATCCAATGGTGAAGTTGGATTTTAGGTTTGACCTCGTTTGACTGGACATTTTATGTAAAAACCCAAATTAGGTTAATTAATGAGCTAGGACCCTATTCTAGGTCAAACTAGGTTCCAAAGGCCAAATTAAGTGTTCTAAACTCTAGAGGATATTTTTCCATGATTTTTAGAGGGTTTAATTGATTGCTATTATGACCAGAACCTTGTTAATTTAAGCGGGTCTGTTTTAGGGTTACCAAATGTCATTTAATTCCTAAATTGCACATGAACCCATTTCTGATTGAATCAACACACTTTTTATCTTATTTAGACCATTTGACCTATGTTTTGCCTCTGAGAAATCCCGTTTATGCACTGCAATGGTAAAATTGCAGTTTTAACCTTTAATTCATGTTTTCTTCTCAGAGCACTTATTCCTTCATTTAGGCCTTCTTCTAGGTTATGTAGGAGCTTTTATCTTCTTTATTGGGTCAAAATGAGCTAGTTATGGCTCATGATGAGGCTCTCATCAATAAATGAAGTGGGTTTTAACTCCCCAAATCAAAATCGATCAAATACGGCAGTAGGAGTCAAGTTGATGGACAAACCCAAATCTCGAAGGACCCAATCAAGTGGAGAATCTTGCAAAAAGCAGGAAATGAATGGTGTACTAGGGCCTTTCTTCTTTGGTGGTAGGTCAACTACAATAATAGTGCTAGCCTCTTTTAACAGTACTGACTGTCGTCCTATTTTTTATTGTTGCCTCAATGTACAAGAGTCCTTAAAGAACCTAGCGGCAGTAGGAATGTGATCTATTGCTTCGAGGAGTGGGACCTGAATATGAACTTCCTTGAACATTGCTTTCAGTTCTTCAAAATTCCTTATTCCCTTTTTCTTCGCTAAATCCCACGCAAGAGCTTCAAGAAAAGGAATGGGAATCTCAAGGTTTAAAGGTCGTTTGCCCTTATCTACCTTAGATGGCTCCTGAGAGGAAGAAGATGAGCCATCCTTTGGTAGAGTGATTACTTCGAAGAAGCTCCAGCAATGGCGGCTTCACCTATGGCCTGAAAATAAGAACAAGATCTAATGGTCATGCCAAAATAGTTCAGAACCTTTGCTAGATGTCGCGGAGTGCAATGATGGTGGTGGTGGTGTGCTGTGAGTGCCTGTGAGGAGGTCTGATGACCTCGAGAAGGTTGGTCGGAGATGGGTCTATTTGATGGAAGGTTTGGAGGGGAAATCAAGCTAACTAGCTTAGGGCTTTTGCTCGTCAGGTTGAGGTGGAGGTGTAGGGATGAATGGTGAGGGTTTTGGTGGTGTGTGGAGAGAGATGTGCCTCACCGGAGGAGTGGTCGGACATAGAAGGGATGATGGTGAATGGGTGGTAGCGTGGTCGAAATTGAGTGTGGTTGCAATGAAAATGATGTTGAGGAGTTAGAGGACTTATCTAGGTAGTTGGCAGACGACAGGGAGTCGAGGCAACGCCGATTGCGGTATGGTCGGTGTCGGGGAAGAAAGTGCTTCGATGAGTAGGAATCGATGGGGAAGACAGAGGACGGGCGTCGGTGGGTACAGCATGACGTGGAAGAGAGTGAGGGAGATAAATCTGCCGCTAGTATTTCGCGGGGATGAAGGATGGAGTCAGAGGAGCTTGCCAAACATCGAGGAGCGTCGGCCGGATGAGGAGAGATTAAACTAAGGGGAAATCCGATCGAATTAGAGCGTGGAATCTTCGATTTTATCTGGGGGTCCTTTTATAGATCTCTAGAGGGAGTTTTGGAAAGCTCGCCAGAGATAGGAATTCCAAGATACCCTAATCTCTCATGCATTCGCATGAGAGATTGAGAAGGTTTGAGGGCATGGGAATTGGGTCAAAAGGAAGGGAATTCCTTGACGAACTTCCCTTTCAAATCTGAGAGGGATTTGTCAAGGAATCAAGGAGAACATGCCATATTTAGGTCGTCAAAATTTGTAGGAATAGGATTCATGGAAATAGGGACCTATTTGAAGAAAATGATGATAATGATAGGGCCTTTTTGTAAGAAATTCAAAAGCTAACTACCCATGTAGAATAAAGGAAATCAGACTTGGACCAAAATGCAAACTAGGTTGAAACTATCTCAGATTGGGCCCAAATTTTGGTATACACCTAATTTAGACTTAAGGAATCCAATGGTGAAGTTGGATTTTGGTTTTGACTTAGCTTGATTGGGTAATTTGCATAAATATCCAAATTAGGGTAAATATCAATTTGAGACTCTATTTTGGGTCAAGATGGGTTCTGATGCTCAAATTGAAGGTACCAAACCTAGAGAATATTTTTCTATGAATTTTAGAGGGATTAGGTGAATTGTATCCTGAACAGAACCTTAGTTAATTAAGAGGGTCTGTTTTTAGGGTTTCAGAAGTCATTTAATTCTCAAAACATGTGAAAACCCTTTTCTGTCTGTTCTAACCTACTTGTTAGACTTTCATGACCATTTGACCTTTATCTAACCCCTGAGAAAACCCATGATTATTCTGCACTCAAGATATGATGGTAAAATTATAGTTTTAACCCTATTTTCTTGTCTTCTTCTCAAATCAATGTTTTATGCCCTAAAGACTTTCTGATGGATATGTAGGAGCTTTTACTGACTTAATCATATCAAACTGAGCTAATTATGGCTCATGATGATGTTCCCATCATACCCCCATGCCTAGATTTTGCTAGTCCCTTAGCAGAATCTTATGGAATTAAGTTAATTTCTATACCATGCCTTTTTATGCTCGGATTTCTACTATGTGCTCTTCTTCTATAGGTTGGGTCAAAATGCCAATAGTAGGCCTAGAGGTACTCAAGTACCAACCAAGATCTAGACCTGACCAGCTCTATCCTCAGTTCACTGCGAAGGTTTAGAAAGGCCCACATGAAGTAACCTAAAGTTCGTTGAACTCCGTGGTTAAAGCACCTGTGCTTAAAACATGTTTAGTTTCGGTTCAGTTTGCAGTGCGTTTTTGTAAGAGAGAGAGATAAAAGATTTTTTTTTTATTTTTTGAGAGTTTTCTATCTCTTTTCTTTCTTCATTTCTAGCTTCAGATTGGCTTTACAACACGGTCTGTATCAAATTCTTAGCTCCCACCATCAATCCTCGTAGGGTCCTTGGCAATTGATGCTTCGAGACAGCACCGCCCATGGCAACCCCCAGAACCTTGGCTTTCAAGATATCATGATAATGTTGCCCGTGGCATCTAAACCAGTACAAGGTGCTTACATGCCCCTGGTATGATATTTAGATATCCTAAGAGACAAGCACTGGGGAAACGATATGGTATTGCGCATCTTCAAGAGGAATTTCCCGCGTCACTACGCTGGGAACTCTTCCAAATCAACTTTTGTTGATCAGTCACTCCTAATCTAGGTAGCATTTTCGAAATAGAATTAACACATTTGCATGATTTTGATAATTAAGCGCACTGAACGAGACTGTGTGTGGATTAGGGTGCTTAGGTTACCGAGTCCCACAAACCAGGGGTCAGTTAACGAGGTCGAATAATCCCTAACCATTAAACCTAATACTTAAGCTTTGCATTTTCCCCAACCTCTTGAGTACTATCCAGATCTTAACGAATACTTGAATTTTTAAGCCAAAACACAAGCCCAAGAGGCCTAAGATCAACGTTCATACTAATCTCTTTTGTCCCTTAGCACTTTTTGTCTTTTTATTTCTTTCTTTTTTGATTTGGTCTAGAACTAAGTAGATTCCTTAATCTTTTACTAATGACTGTCTCTTTTTGTTTCAAACTGTACTCCTTTTTCTTTTTGACATTTATTTCACCTCCCCTTTTCCTCCTCAAAAATGATATGCAAATTGATCTTTCAAAATTTCCTTCTTTTTCTCCATTTTTTTGTTCTTTTTCAATTTTTTATATTTTTGGTTTTTTCGGAATATGTATTTTTTCTTATGAAACCCTTTCTTGTGAAGTGATTCTCATAGCATTTTGCACTTTAATATCCCCTATGCCTACGATTTACAATGTCCTCATTGTAAATAAGGTGGGTTCGAATTCAGTTTAGATCGTACATTAGAACAGATTCTAGGTGGGTGGACAGGTCAAGGTGGCTATTGCGGATGATTTCAAGCTTTGGTATCGGTACTAGATGTGGGGTCGGCTATTCTAATGGATGAACCCTAAAGTGTAATATGAGTTCAGCATGGGATGTGTCAAGAAGGGTCTCGGGTTTTTCAACAAGATGACGGGTTGCCTCTCATTAAGCATCGAGTTTAATGCCATCAATCGGGCATAATGAACTCAGGGAGAATGGAAATCAAAAGATAACTCAGCCAAGTTCGTATCGATGATTTCAATGAATGGCTTAAGTCGTTGGCCATTCACGATAAAAGGTTCAGAATCAAGGCTGGGTTGACTGATTTCAACGGTTCTATTTCCAGAAATCCGTTTCATAAGATATGGTCCAATCCATTTTGATCTGAGTTTTCCTGGGAATAGTTTGAGTTTAGCATCAAAGAGGACTTTCTGATCAGGGTGGAAGATCTTTCTGGATATGTGCTTGTCATGAAAGGCCTTAACTCGCTCTTTGTAAATTCACGAGTTCTCATATGCATCATTGCGTATTTCATCGATTTCACTCATTTGAAGCTTTCTGTGGGTTCCTGCCTTAGAAAGATCTAAATTACACTTCTGTATAGCCCAATAGGCTTTGTGCTCCAACTCGATGGGGAGGTGACATGCCCTCTCATACAGTAATCTGAAAGGAGAAATGCCTAATTGGGTCTTGTGGGTGATCCTATAAGCCCACAAGGCTTCCAGAAGTTGGGATGACTAATCTTTCCTGTCGGGTCGAACAGTGACTTGAAGGATTTTCTTGATCTCCCAATTCGACAGCTCAGCTAGACTATTAGTTTAGGGATAATAAGGAGTAGAGATTCGGTGTGATACCCCATACTTGGTCATCAGTGATCGGAACTGAGCATTTGTGAAATGGGTCCCTCCATCAGAGATAATGGCACGTGGAATCCCAAACCGAGAAATGATGTTCTGATGAATGAATTTGATTACCACCTTATGATCATTGGTTCAGGTCAGGATGTCTTCGATTCGTTTGGACACGTAGTGAACAGTGAGAAGAATGTACGTGAAGCCATCTGAGATAGGGAAGGGTCCCGTGAAATCAATCCCCCAGATATTGAATATTTTGGATATGAGAATCGGCTGTAACGACATCATATCGTGGTGGCTCATGTTTCCCAAGGTCTGGCAACGAGTGCATGCCTTACAATAATCGTATGCATCCTTGAAAATCATGGGCTAGTAAAAGCCGCACTGGAGGACTTTTGATATGGTTTTATGTCCGAAAAAGTGTCCGCCGCAAGCTTGGTCATGGCAGAAGGACAAAATGTCCTAAATTTTCGCTTCCAGAATGCACCATCTGATGATCTAGTCAGCACCAATGAAGAAGAGGTACGGGTCTTCCCAGATTAGTACTTGGAATAGGAAAGCAATTTGTCTTTCTTGACCTTCGGCCAATCAGACGGGATTTGATGTGATGCCAAGGAGTATACTAAATCAGAAAACCAAGGAAGTCCCGTGCTAATAGTCAAGAGGTGCTCATAAGGAAAGTGTTCTGTGATGGGTCCGGAAGGGTCAATAATGTCAGAAGGAAGGTGGGATAAGTGATCAACTACCACATTCTAATTTCCCACTTTATCGCGAATATCAAGATCAAATTCTTACAATAGCAAGATTCAGTGGATTAGTCGAGGTTTCGCATCCTTCTTCGTAAGGAGGTGCCTCACTACATTGTGATACGAGTATATGATAACACGGGAACACAAAAGATATGGTTTGAATTTCTCCTTGGCAAATACTACGGCTAGCAGCTCTTTCTCAGTAACTGTGTAGCTACGCTGAGCCTTGTCAAGTGTCTTTCTAGCATAGTAGATGACCATGGGTTTCCCATCTATTTTCTGCCTAAGTACTGCACCCACAGCATAATTACATGCATCGCGCATGATCTCAAAGGGTTAAGACCAATCAGGGGACTGTAGGATAGGTGCTTGGGCAACTTGATCACATAGGATCTCAAATGCCTGAGTGCACTCCTCGGTGATTTCGAAGGGGGCATCCTTAGAGAGAAGAGTAGTCAGGGGGCATGCGATTTTCGAGAAATCAGGAATGAATCAACGGTAAAAGCCGATGTGCCCCATAAAGGATTGGATGTCCTTAACTGAGCTAGTCATAGGGAGTTTGGAAATCAGATTCACCTTGGCTCGATCAACTTGGATGCCTTTTTCAGAGATGAGATGTCCCAGGACAATTCCCTCAGGTACCATGAAGTGGCTCTTTTCCCAGGAAAGAACCAAATTCACGTTGATGCACCGCCTGAGGATTTTGGACCAAGTGCAGGAGGCAATCATCAAATGATTCCCCAAATATCGAGAAGTCATCCATGAAGACTTCAAGGTATTCACCTACCATATTTGAGAATATGGCAAGCATGCACCGCTGAAAAGTAGCAGGTGCATTGTAGAGACTAAAGGGCCATCCTTCAGAATGCGTATGTTCCGAAGGGGCAGGTGAAGATGGTCTTCTCTTGGTCCTCAGGATGGATTGTGACCTGGTTATAACTAGAGTACCCATCCAAAAAGCAAAAGAATTGATTTCCTGCTAGTTTCTCAAGGATCAGATCAATGAACGGTAGTGGGAAATGATCCTTCTTTGTGGTGGAATTAAGTCTTCTGTAATCAATGCAGACTCTCCACGAGTTCGCTATACAAGTCGGTATGGTTTCTCCAGTTTCAGTCATGATCACGGTGAGTCTTGCCTTCTTAGGCACAACTTGGATTGGACTCACCCACCGACTGTCGGAGATTGGGTAGATGATCCCTGCATCTAACCACTTGATGATCTCCTTTTTCACGACATCCTGTAGATTTGGATTTAGGCGTCTCTGCATTTCATGGGATGGTCGTGAGCCCTCTTCAGTATAGATGTGATGTGTGTAGTATGAGTGGTTGATGCCAGTCAGATCATCAAGATTTCATCCAATGTCTCTTCAATGCTGCTGGTGAATAGAAATCAGGTGTGTTTCCTGATTAGGTGTGAGTCGGGAGTTGATAATCACAGGAAATGTCTGATTGGAACCCAAAAAAATGTATTTGAGATGGTCAGGAGGGGTTTCAATTGCATAACAGGATTATTAGTAGCAATAGGTGGTTCAGGGTGGGTGTCGGGAGCAAAGGAAGGAGATATGTCTAGGTTTGTTCAGGCTCCTCTAATTGCGGGTTTTGATCTTCATGTGGTTGATCAGAAATATTTAGATTTTCCTCAATACATGGGTCGTCAACCACGGCCTAAATATCACAAATTTGTTCTATAACCCCACAATTAATTCCTTGTTGGGCCTTAAAGATGTCAATCTTTAGCATCTTGCTTCCAAATTTTAACTCAATTTGGTCCTCCTAAAAATTAATATTAGCCTTAGCAGTGGCCAAAAAGGGTCTCCCTAATATGATCGGCATATTCTTCAAGTTCTCAGGAGCATCCATGTCTAAGACAATGAAATCCATGTACTGTTGAACGTGTTTTGCGAATCGCTACGCTAACGAGATTGGTTTTGGAAAACCTGCCATTGTAGTTCGAAAAGCGAAGAATTTGTGTTCAACAAATAAAATTTATACCGAAAAGAATTCCGAGTCGAACACAGGGAGGCTACGTTGATCTATATTCATAATTATTTTATTAAGATTTTTTTTATAAGCAAGGCGATATAATTACAACGGAGCTATCAAACTGAGAGAGAGAGAGAGAGAGAGAGAGAGAAAGAGAACATGCATTCAATATTGCAATTATTTATAAAAGTTACACTAGAATGCGGAAAATCAATTACACTATAAAGTAGAAAATTCTACACTAGAAAAGTTGTAAATAAGAATGGGAGAGAGAAGTTATCCTCCTCGACGATTGCTTGGAGGACGAGCCGGACGGGACGACGCCTGGACGAAGGATAATGAAGCAGGACGAAGGAGGACGAAGCAGAAGAACAGGAACGGAGCAGCACGCCATCATCGTCGCGGGATCCACTTCCGAAGGGGAACGAAAATTGGACTTTATCTCGCAAGAAGCATCCCGGGTGTGGGACAAGCTTCTTTTGAGCTTTGGAGGGGTAGAGAGGAGAAAGAAGGGATGAAAATTTCGTATGGAGGGGGTCTCCTTTTATAGTTGCAAGGAGTGGGGGCAAAATGGACATTACAACTTCAAAATAGTAAATAAGGGGTCTTTAGTGACGGATAAATCTGTCACTAAAGCTCCCTTCGTGGGCGACGTGGGTGGCTCGTGCGCGCCTGCTCGGCTGCTTGCACGCGCAACGCCCGCGCACTTCCTTTGATTTTCAACCGTCCGATCGCGAGATCGGACGGCTTAGATCGCGCCCGCGCCCACTGCGTTGTGTGCCCCCCCGTGGGTCTGATTGTGCATTTGATTGCACGTCCAATCGCGCGTCGACGCTATCGGGAGCACGCGGCCGTCCGATCTCCATCCGACGCTCCACCCGCGCCCAATCGCTCGCGCCCGCCGCTCCTCGCCACAGCTCGAACCCGCGCCCCGCGCTCACGATAGCGCGCTCGACCGCTGCGCTATGGGGCGCGGATGGTCGAGCGGGCATTTTTAAATGCGAGCGCCCACAGCCGTTGGATTAAGATCCAACGGCGGAGGCCGATCGGGCACGGGGCCTTCACAAGATGAATCGGCCGCTTGGGCGGCTGAGATGGCGCGACATGGTGCTATCTTGGCTGTCCATCTTCTGGAAGTTGTAGATGGTGCCACGGATGTCGGATTGACTCGATTTTTCTGTCGTTGAGGTACGATCGTCGATCCGAATTCATCCGTGCGGTCGAATTTATCATCTGAAGTGGGGATTTACACCATCCTGGCCCTTGATCTTCTAGGGTTCCCAGGTCACTATTTGATGGTACGAATGCCTGATTAGGGCGATCTTGGAGTTGTTGAACTCCAATCGTCACCCTGATCACATCCATATGGTTGGATCTTTGATCCGAGGCCCTGATAAAATATTTGCCCTGTCCAAGCACATAAAAGGAGATAATTAACCTCCATTTTATTCAAACTATTCTAAATGCAAGATGATGCATGTAATGCAATATTTATATCATGAAATGCAATCCTATGCTTAAGAACATGCATAAATAGACATCTTAAGTAGTGTAAATATGTTTACATCATACCCCTATGCCTATCTTTTGCTAGTCCTTAGCAAAAATTATATGCTATTTATAAAAGAATTAGGTTAGATTATTTGGACTTGAGTTATTTTTCAATCATTAAGAAATTGTCTACTTAGGAACTGAACTTTCAAAGATACAACAGTACCCGGGTATCAACCAAAATGCAGACCGCTTCAAGCCCTCGCCTTATTAAAAGAAAAATTTCTTTTTACCTTTTTCTCTTTTCTAAATTTTTTTTTATTTTCAAATTTTCAGGTTTAAGAGTGGCTTTCTATGGCCATTCAACCCACCCAAAATTTGATGAGAACCCTAAGCTTTAAGCATCTTATTGTGACTGTGATAGACTCGTTGACCGGCAATTAGAACAGACTTCGGATTTCTACGCCTCTAGGTGACCTAACCAGAATTCTACCTAAAAGTGTATCTTTACAATCGGTAGCTTTCTCCCTACTTTTATTATTATTATTTTTTTTTTTTTTTTACGGGGTCAACACAAGGGTGAATCCAGTGTATATCTTCCCGGTTTATTCTACTTCTCTGCTTCTTGCTAAGTGTTTTGGGAATTTTTGGTGCATTTCTGAGCTGGGTTCTGGACAACCGGTCGATGAGCTGTTACCACCGACAACTATCCAGCCATACTCGTGCGGTGAAGCGTGGCTTATTTCTTTTTGTTCTTTTCTCTATTTTTTTTTTTTTTTTTAAGTAGGTGGCTTCCCTAGTCTAAGATTTACCTAAAGGCAACAAACTAAGAAAGGTCCAGTGACTGGGCTCTGGACAACCTACCTATGGGTTGTTACCCGCGATAACTTGCTAGCCATATCACCCTAGAAGGTTCATTAGCTACCTAATTTCCGTTAGAATTGCCGAACAACAAGTCAGTGCAAGGAAAGTGTGTAGATGCTTAAAACTCAAAATTCTCTTAAACCAGAGGGCAGGTTGACAAGTCGTGTACTTATCACCCAAACTTATTTATTCCAATTATAATAGAATTAAGATGGCGAGGACTCAAAAACAAATCCACATTTTAGTGGATACACAGGCTAATTAAGTCCAAAGACCTGAGGGGTCTTTGTGTTTAGATCTTAATGTAGTTTTTCCTAAGATTAAAAATTTTCTTAAACCCAAATTCTCTTTCCTAATTTCGATTTTTTTTTTAATCAAAATAAAACAAATCTACGGAGTTGACGAATGAATTCAGAGATAAATATCCACCCCCCCATGCCTATCTAATGCAATGCCCTCATTGTATTAAAAAGACATAAAACAGAGTGGAAAAGCGAAGAAAGCACCTGAATTGCATGAATGTCAGGTCCGCTCCGAGATGAAAAATTAAAAAGAACTGTATATGTGCCGAGTTTAGTGCCTTCAGCTAGGCACACTATATAAAGAAAAGAAATGAAGAATTCACATGTGCAGGTCAGAATTAGAATGAATAGAAGAATCCTCTAACCTGTCAGCAAAGGTCCACAGATGTGGACCAGATTGTGGTGCAGACCCACACCCCACAATCGAGAATATCTTAGATTCTGGATAAAAATTATCCAAAATCGAAAATCAGAATGTAAGCGGGATCGGGCCTGTGATTTCTGAGGATGCAACCCATGACCAAAAAGTTGGGTTATAGAGAATTGAAGCTCAAAAGGATAATCGTTAAATGTGTGCTTGGGTTTGACATCCTCGAAACAAATGTCGTAAGGGTTCTGATTTGATGGTTTCAGCTTAAAAGGAACCCTTCGACTCAATTTTCTATTTCTTCCAAAATTGACTTCCCAAATCAGAACTTCCCAGCTCCTATTCTCCTCATTCAGCTTATCAAATTCCAAGACGTCTTGTATATTCATCACCCCATTTGAAATCTCCAAGTCTAAATGATGTGGCAGAATCAAAATTGACTTGGGTCTAATTATCTCAGAATTAGAATCATCAATAAGCTCAACAGGGTGTAACTGATAATCAGGGCATTGAATTATTCCTCCAGAAAATCTGATTCTGGACCCGTAATGTGTGCCCTAATAAGATCAGTTTCCTCAGTTATTGGGCTATCAAATGATCTATCAGATTCCTCAGGCCCAATCGTCTCACAGAAATTGTGTTCAGAAAACTCGCGTGAGACTTCGCAACTTGAATCTTCACCATCAGGATCCGTATCAATGTATGTCCCAAAATCAGTTGTCACTTTGTGTTCCAAGGAGACATATGTTTCCTCGTAACCCAGCTTAGGGATCTCAGGCGAAGAAATCAGATCATCCTTAATTGGTTGTTTTAATTCAATATGGTCAGCCTCGTAACACGTGTCCCCCCCAACAGGTGCCTGAGCGGGTTCTGTCATTGGCTTTCCTGAAGAGGGTTCATCCTGGGAATTATTCTAAGATTGAATCAAAGCAACCACGAATCTCATCCTCAATTTCGCTAATTTCCCAAGTGGAAACTCACCCGGGTTCTTATCCTTAACATCCTGGAGCCAATCCAACAAAGACTTGATTAAATCATCAATCTTTTCAATCAGGGGCTTCAATCTCTCAATGCAAGGTATTGGCTGAACTTCTAAAGATTGAATGATATTCCTCATGTTAACCAGAACCTTATCTTGAACCTGATTAACCTGAACCAAATGAGTTGGTTCAGGGTTGGGAGGGTTTGACATCAATGCAGAGAAATTAACGAATTGAGATTCATTATACCCTTCCTGATAATAGGTCATTTCAGATTGTTTAAAAGATGGTGATGACCTAAAGGAAGTGAAATCAGAGGATGGGTAAGGATCGGTGTATCCTTCTTGATTGTAGATCGTATTAGGTTGTGCATGAAAGGAAGACGACGATCTATAATCGATGTAGTTCTGAGAAGGATAGAAATCAGAATCAAAGTGTTCAGGGTTAGACCCTAAACACGGGGGTCCGGAATTGTATCCCCAATTCGAATTATCCCAACTGACTGATGGTTGATTACAATATGAGTTGGGATAATCGTCATGTTGAGGATAATTCACAACAGGAGGGAAAGAGCGGGAATGTGTGAAATATGTGGAAGGGTTCATGAGACTTGGGAGGAAGAAAGGCGCCCTGCAATACAAACAATCAAACCTATCCTTAAATGGGTTAGCCTACAGACCCTCAAAACCCGTCTTGAGATAAAGGAACGATTTGATCTACTTCTGTCTATTCAATCCAACCAATTAGGAGGGACTGGGGAGAAGGTTCTTCCTTCGGCTTGCGCCTCCGATTCCTAGTGTACCCTCCAGCCGCGATCGTTTAACTCTGCTCCCCTAGCTAGACATCAGATTGAATAGTAGAAACAGACTAATCGAAAATAATCTCATTCTGGGTTCTGAAGAGCGAGTCCAATCCTTAAGGCCAATGTCTACTCTGTTTTATTTAGGGCTAGGTTTGAATGTGCTTTGGAATGTGATGGGCCCTTTAAATGGGTTGTGCCCTTAATGATTGATTGAGATTTGTGTAAGTGCGTGCACAACTAGGGTTTTCAAGCAAGATTATTGATAATGCGTGAATTTTAATGTTCAAATCTTGCTTAAGTAGCTTTTAGGGTTTCAAATTAGGTGAATTGCAATCAAGTTTCTAGGCAAACCAAGTTGTAAAACACAGGTGAAGATTGTTTTCCTTTAAAATCAGAAAGAAAGTGGAGTGCCTGGAATATACCTAGATTGAAAACCCTAAGGAGGAGCTACTTGATGAGTTGGTTTTAAAATAAAGTGGTGCGGCCCAAACAACTCAAACAATTGGCCACAAATGCAGCACTAAGTTAGGCACTCAAAGATGATTTAAAATGATTTCTACTCTGTTATGTGTTGCTTTGTGTGTACCGGTTCCACAAATCAGAACCCGGTTGAGTAGAAAACAAATCAAGTTGATCAAGTGCCTTGAATGTGGGTGTGTGTTGTGTGTTTGTTGAATATTACCCCACAAGATTATCTTTTTGTTATTTTTTTATAAATGAGGGTGGAATGAATGAGTGAAAATCCAAACAACCAAACTATTCCTAGCATTTATGCAAACACCTAGGTTAATTGGGATTTGGATTTAATGTGGCGAATGAAATCTATGGAGGGGGAAAGAATGGGGGAGCACTTACAGTTGTCTTCAACTGCACTTTACTCCAGTCTACCGCTTGTTGATTCCTTGATGGAGGTCTCTGCAAAACAATAGCCACAAGAGAAAGCTAGTTAGAAAACAAATACAGTGCAAGAAATGCGAAGAAAAGATCGAAAATCGTTGCCTCCCCGGCAACGGCGCCAAAATGTTGAACCGTTTTTTTTCGAATCGCTACGCTTACGAGATTGGTTTTGGAAAACCTGTCGTTGTAGTTCGAAAAGCGAAGAATTCGTGTTCAACAAATAAAATTTATACCGAAAATAATTCCGGGTCGAACACAGGGAGGCTACGTTGATCTATATTTGCAATTATTTTTTTAAGATTTTTTTTTATAAGCAAGGCGATATAATTACAATGGAGCTATCAAACTGAGAGAGAAAGAGAGAAAGAGAACATGCATTCAATATTGCAATTGTTTATAAAAGTTACACTAGAATGCGGGAAATCAATTACACTATAAAGTAGAAAATTCTACACTAGAAAAGCTATAAATAAGAATGGGAGAGAGAAGTTATCCTCCTCGACGATTGCTTGGAGGACGAGCTGGACGGGATGACGCCTGGACGAAGAAGAACGAAGCAGGACAAAGGAGGATGAAGCAGAAGAACGGGAACGGAGCAGCACGCCGTCGTCGTCGCGGGATCCACTTCCGAAAGGGAACGAAAATTGGACTTTATCTCGCAAGAAGCATCCCGGGTGTGGGACAAGCTTCTTTTGAGCTTTGGAGGGGTAGAGAGGAGAAAGAAGGGATGAAAATTTCGTATGGAGGGGGTCTCCTTTTGATAGTTGCAAGGAGTGGGGGCAAAATGGACATTACAACTTCAAAATAGTAAATGAGGGGTCTTTAGTGACGGATAAATCCGTCACTAAAGCTTCCTTCGTGGGCGACGTGGGCGACGCACCCGCTCGGCTGCTTGCGCGCAACGCCTGTGCACGTCCATTGATTTTCAGCCGTCCAATCGTGAGATCGGACGGCTTAGATCGCGTCCGCGCCCGCTGCGTTGCGCGCACCCCCCGCGTGTCTGATTGGGCGTCCAATCGCGCGTCGACGCTATAGGGAGCGCGCGGCCGTCTGATCTCCATCCGATGCTACAACCGCGCCCAATTGCTCGTGCCCGTCGCTCCTCGCCACAGCTCGAACCCGCGCCCCGCGCTAGTGATAGCGCACTCGACCGCTGCGCTATGGGGCACGGATGGTCGAGCAGGCGTTTTTAAATGCAAGCGCCCACAGCCGTTGGATTAAGATCCAACGGCAGAGAGCGATCGGGCGCGGGGCCTTCAAAAGATGAAGCGGCTGCTTGGGCGGCTGAGATGGTGCCACATGGCACTATCTTGGCCGTCCATCTTCTGGAAGTTCTAGATGGTGCCACGGATGTCGGATTGACTCCATTTTTGTGTCGTTGGGCTGCGATCGTCGATCCGAATTCATCCATGCGGTCGGATTTATCATCTGAAGTGGGGATTTGCACCATCCTGGCCCTTGATTTTCTAGGGTTCCTGGGTCACTATCTGATGCTACGGATGCCTGATTAGGGCGATCTTGGAGTCGTTGAACTCCAATAGTTGCCCTTATCACATCCATATGGTTGGATCTTTGATCCGAGGCCCTGATAAAATATTTGCCCTGTCCAAGCACATAAAAGGAGACAATTAACCTCCATTTTATTCAAACTATTCTAAATGCAAGATGATGCATGTAATGCAATATTTATATCATGAAATGCAATCCTATGCTTAAGAACATGCATAAATAGACATCTTAAGTAGTGTAAATGTGTTTACATCATGTACCCTAACTATTATATCCTCGAGTACTCCTTTTGGTGACTTAATAGATCGATCTGGAAAGTCATCTCTGTTGGTTTAAGCTCAGATTCCTCAAAGTAGTCTAGTAGGGATGTAGGTATCAAACTGATGGAAGCACCTAGGTCCAATAAGGCTTGGTCAAACTGTATATCACCCATAGCACAGGAGATTAGAGGGGTACCTGGATCTTTTGCCTTAGGTGGGAGTTTGCTCAAAATGACGGAGCTGGCTTGTTCTGACAGTATGATTGGGTTCCCACCTATGGTTTGCAGCTTACTCTTGGTTGTACACACATCTTTCAGGAATTGTGTGTAAGTCGGTACGTGGCAAATCGCATCCATCAAGGGAATGTTTATATGGAACTGCTCAAAGAGCTTAACCAGGTCCTCCTCAAGTGCCATGAGTTTGGTTGTCCTTTTTCCCTTAGTCAAGGCCTCGGGAAATTGAACCTCAGATGGTTCCTCTAGAATTGGCTCAAGCTCTTTATCAGGGATGGGTCTGTCCTGGATGACCAATCTAGGATTAGGGTTTATGGTTTTAGGCATGTTGTGGCTAAGAAAAGGTGGGCCTTGTGTTGCTTTGCCACTACGGGTGGTGATGGAATTTAATCCTACCTGATTTTGGTTAGGGTTGGGCAAAATATGTGTTTACTACTAAAATCCCGAGTATAAAGTTGAAGCATCCATCCTGTTAGGTGGCAGAGCAGAAGGGGCCTGATAAATAAAGTGAGCTTGGCCATGATTTGGGTTCATAACGTGCCTCTGGTTCGGCACGTTATTCGAGTTTGGAAGAGGGTGGGAAGGAAGTGCACCAAGCTGGCGAGCACTTGCCAGCTGGGCCAATTGATTTTGTAACTCAGAGATCTCTTCTTTGTGCTGTTTTTGCATGTCAATAAAGTTTTGGAGAATCAAAGATGTATGATCTTCCTTAGGTGGTCCAGATTGGAAATTTTGAGTGGGCCTTAGTTGGGTGGGCTGATAAGGATGCAGATCTTGTGGTCGAGGTTGAAATTAAGGTCTTGGATTTGGGTTATTTCCCGACCACGACAAATTAGGATGATTATGCCATCCAGAGTTGTAAGTGTTTGAGAAAGGATTATTCTGGATAGCATGAAGATCCTCGTAGGTCTAAGGAGCTCCAAGATAATCAGGGTATGGGGGTTCAGAGTTCCCCCAACTGAGGTGGGCTTACCCGGAGTTGCCTCCGAAGCCATAATCAGATAGGGGTGGATATGCATCCATCCCCGAGGAGTGGTAGATGCTGTGCGCAGCCTCCCTTCCCGTGGGCAGGTGCGCGTATGTGCTTTGAGGAGTAGAGGTGGATTTGTGTAGATGACTAGTGATGTCATCCACCTTCTTCTCGATAATGGTGACCTTATCCAATTGACTGGCTACCAGCTCCAGATCAACGGATGTAGAAAGGCCTTGGGATTTATGTACCCCCCAATTATTTGTCAATGCACGAGTGGACGTCCGGTCGTACGCACCTAATGACTCATTGTTCAAGGAGTTCTTGCATATGTTCTCGAGAATTTCCCAGATCGTGTGCTCATGTTGGCCCATGATGCTACCACCACAGGTTGCATTGACAAAGAGCTTGATGTCTTCACGAAGTCCATGGTAAAAGGATTGGACTTGTTCCCACTTTGGAACTCTGTGCTGGGGGCACTTACACATGAGATCCAGAGAATGATCCCATGCCTCATGTAGAGATTCTCCCGCTCCTTGGGAGAAGTGCATGATTTAGTGTCGCATCGTGTTTATACGGTCAATGGGGTAGAATTTTGGCAAGAAGGTGGTTTGAAGTTCTCCCCATGTGTTGATCATGTGTGGTTGAGTTTGGAACCAGTGAGCGGTTTGTTAGCCAGAGAGAATGAGAAGAGTTTCAAGAGTAATCCATCCCGATTTTGTATATCTGCTCCAAAAGTGTGGGCCAAATGTTTTAGGTTTTTGATGTGTTGGAAAGGATCCTTGGAGTTCAAGCCATGAAATTTTGGGGTCATATGAAGCATGCTAGGCTTGAGATCTACCTCGGGTCCTCCCACGGGAATGTTGATTCAGGGTTCGATCTCCACCGCTGTGGGATTATAGTGATCTCACATTTGAGGACACGGTGGTGAGTTGATGATGGCATTGATTTGATTTTGGAAATCATGGAATTGTTGCTCAAGGTTAGGTTGATCTCCTTGGTGATCCATAGCTGATGAAGGAGAAGTAGGTTTTGAATCAAAGGATATGTTAATGTAATCAGGTTGTTGCACAAACACAGAAGTCGAGGGTCGACCTCGACGAGAGTGAATAGCTAATGGAGGCCTTAAGGATGGTCTTAAGGACCTCCTCCCGAACATGCACTGATGGAGTAGAAGAGGGATAGTAGGTGATGGACCCAATCAAGACACCTAAGAAATTTGGATGACTATAGAGGTTCGGGGTGGATGATACCCCTTAGTCAGAAAGCCATCCACCTAAGAATTACCTGGGCAGCCAGAGAGGGAGAGCCCTGCGAAGACCCCTACATGGTAGAGCACCCCCACGAGTTACAGGGTTTCCCCCACCCGACCTCTCTTGTCACTGAGGATCCAGGTAGATCAGAATGGGGACTTGACCTCTTAAGTCTACCAATTTTAAGTTAAGAGCAAAGGTGCTTATATTTCACTTGAACTTTTAAGATGTTTTTCTTCAAATTGACCTAATTTGAAGATTGGTTAACCCAACAAGGCGGGTCAACTTCACCTGTTTTGTCCTTTGAAAATTTTAGGTCCCTCTTTTAGTGTTCAAATGAGATTAAGAGCCTGATTTTAGGGTTTGCTTGAATAGATCAATTCAACCAAGGCTTAGATACACACTATTTGGGAAGGTTAATTCTTGATTAAGCAAGTGTGTTTCTAAAACCTTAAAATGGAAACCCTAATTGGCTCTGATTGGTCCAATTCAATCCATCCAAGTGTGGTACCTAGGGCTCAAGCAAGAAGGTGATAGCCCTAGATACCTTAAGCCCTAAGTAGGTGCACAAATCAGGGTTTGGATGTTGTCTAAATAGAATGTATCAAATTAGGAAACCTGGTGGTTAATCTAAGAATAGAATGCAAGAAGCCCTAATTGATTTTTTTCCCTTTTTGGCTTTATAGAATCAGGGGCTTAGAAGTGGGTGGATGGAGTGTACCTGCCCCTGGAGTGGCTGATGTGTGGCTGATCTTCCTCCTATGAGTCCTCTGAAACAGATCATAGTCAAAAGAGATAGAGAAAGTTAGTACCAAATCAGATCTTCCAATCCTGAGATCAAAGTGCACGTTGCTCTCCGACAACGGTGCCAAAATGTTAACGAGTGAAATTGATGTTTATAAATGTTGCGTCATATAGAATTTATTACTCCAATAAAAGTCCAACGTCGAACACAGGGAGCAATTGGCAAAAATGATTCTCAAGATTGCAATTCAAAACAAATATATGAGCAATTTATAATAATGTTCCAAGCAATAATGACGAATGAAAGTTTATGTCAAGTAAAGCAAAAGGAATGGGGTAAAATGGTGAGTTGAATCACGAATTACCCTTCACAATTATATCGAATAACTCAATAGTACTAAGCAATTAAATGTCACGTAGGATAAGTGCACAATGCACTTCAAATGAAGCTCAGACGTCCGCTCAGCCAGTCAGACAGCTTATCCTGCTCACTGCTATAGTGCCCAGCTGCTTTTTCTTCTTTCTATGGCTTCTTTCTTCTTCTCCTTCTCTTAGGCTTCTTCTCTTCTACAGCTCCTCTTCTCTTCTTCTTCTTAGGTTTCTCTCTTTTTCTTCCTCTGGCTGTGCTATAGCTGCTCTTCTTTTCTTTCACTTCTTCACATGTATGGGGGAGGTTCCTTAAATGGCTAAGTGTTGGTCGCTGGTCCTAAGAGCAAAACCCCCTTCCCCTACGCGCTTTCTCTCTCTGGGATCTGCCCTCCCAGGGCCTCAAGTTATCAGGTATTCGGGTAGAGCACACCTAGGACCAGGCTCATCGGTGTGGGTGGTGAGCGAGGAGTGCTTAGGTTTAGTCGGGTAATCGGATCGGCTAGACCCATGTGTAGGTGTCGCGAACGAGGCACGTGAGGGGCACAGGGACCTCACCCCCTATGACTTGAGTTGATAAGCCTTAAACAAGAATTCAACCTATATCACTTTGCCGCTTCTGCTATTTTCGATATGGGACTAAATGTCCCTGCTTTCTTTTGTGTGCAGCTGTTGCTGGTGGATTGGTCAATGTTTATCACGCTGAATAGGGTTTTAAGAATATCACGTTGTAATATAGCCGAAAGAGCATTCAAAACAAATACAATTTTATTACTTGAATTAAAAGTCTGAGGTCGAACACAGGGACCAAATTGGTGTTTAGAAATCAAGATCACAATTCAGAATTTGAAAGAATATGCAATAATAACAATATCACAGTGCAAAAATATAGCAGTAAATGTAGAGCACAAAATACTAAAGAAACTCAATGTATATGAATTAAACTCAAAATCGGACGTCTGATTTGTAAATTAGATGCCTTAAAATGATGATTCTATAGTGCTGACTTCTTTCTTCTACTTCTATTCCTTCTTTTCTTTCTCTTCTGTCTTTGGCTTCAGTCTTCTTTTTCCTCTACGATCTTTCTCTGCCTCTCTTTTCTTGCCTTTCTTTGTCTTCTCCTTCCTTTTGTCGTTAATTTTCTCTTCTTTAGCTTCCTCCTTCTCTGTTCTTTGGTTTCTCCTTCTTATCTTTCTCTTTCTCTGCCGGCTGCCCTCTTTCTTCCTTCAGCTTCTTCCTTCTCTTCCTCTGTCGTAGCTTCTCTACGTCATTGTCCTCTCCTTCTTCCTCTTCAGCTTCGCTTCTCCTTCTCTTCAGCTTGCAGCAAAACCTACCCCCTACCTGCGCGCACTCTCCTCTCTTTTCTCTCTTAGGTTCCGCTCATGCGTTATTGGGTAATCGGGTCGGGTACGTACCTGAGACTAGGCCCATCAGCGTGTGGTGGTGGGTAAGGAGTGCAAGTCGGGTCAGGTCAAGACCAGGTCTGCGGGGCGTGGTCGCGGATGAGGCCGGGTCGGTTGGGTGAGAGGGACCTCACCTCGTAATTTGGAGGCGAACAGCTACTGGCAAGAATTCAATTTATGCGCACACGGTCGCTTGTCTAGTTCTGAGGTGGGCTATCTGTCCACCTCTCTTCGCTCGCGCCTGTGGCGGAGATGTTCTCTCCAATTGCAATGACTGCGACTGCCTTTGACTTCAATTGATAGCTTGGAGTCGTGCGCGAGGGTGCTCCACGTAATCTGGGACAGAGACCTGGAGCTGGCACGGCCTGGAGCTTGCTTCAAGCTCTGCACTAATGGCGTAGGATGTCTGTACCTGAAATCACTACAATGGCCTCACTGCCCGGTCAGATCACTGTGGAGGCTTTGCCGAGTCACGGCGAGTGTGCAGCAGTGGTCGGTGTGTCGTGGGGACGCATGTGCGAGTGTGCCTAGGGAACACTGTGTGCGTATGTGTGGGTGTGTGGTAGAGTGAATGGAGTGAGGGGAAATGTTGAGTGGAATGAGGGGATGCTTATGGACTTGTCGGGATGCTTATGGACTTGTCGGTGAGGAGGGGGGTGGTTAGTGGTGGTGGAGCAATCTCACTGGAGTTGGTGGTCGGAGGTGGAGATGATGGTGGTGGAGTGCAGTAGTAGTTGATTTAGGGAAAAAAAGAGGGGGAAAGGGAGTAGAAGGTGAAAGGGACTTATCTAGGGTAATAGTGGACGAAGGGAAGGCGAGGATGGCGTCAGGAGCGTATTGCCGACGTCGGAGATGAAGGTGCTCAAAGAGGGACGGTCGACGAGGAGGAAGGGGAGACATGGGCATCGGTGGGTGCTGCGCAACGCGGATGAACGCGAGGAAGAGGAACCTGCCATCGGTATTGTGGTCAGGCAATGAGGAAGATCAGGGAAGGTCACCAGAGCTTGATGAGAAAATCAACCGAAGGAGGAGAGACGAATTTGAGGGGGTTTCCCAGTCGATTTCAAGGTTGGAGTCAGTTGGATCTGGGGCTCCTTAAATAGATCTCTAGAGGAGGATTTGTGCTTAGAAGCCAATCTTCCAAGCAAGGTATGGTCGCCAAAGTTGGAATCTTCAAAGGACCCTAATCTCTCATGTGTTCACATGAGAGATTGGGTAGCAATTAGAGATCACTGATGGGTTCAAACTGGAGGAGATTACTTAGAGAATCTCCCTTCCAATTTTGGGAGGGATTCTCTACGCAATCAAGGAGAGATCACCTTCTAAGGCTCATCGGAGTAGGATTCCTCTGCTATAATGGCAGAGGGACCTATCTATGAAGGCAATAAAAAAGCTAGGGAGATGATTGTTAGGGTTTTTGAAAGATAGGGGTAGAAATGTAATTAGGTTGGACCTATTTGCAAAGTGGGTCAAGATTAGTTCCCCTTGGGTCCAAATTTTGGTACAAATATAATTTTGACCTAAGGACTCTAATGGTGAAGTTGGATTTTGGGTTTGACCATATTTGACTAGGCAATTTATGCAAAAACCCAATTTAAGGCAAATATCTGTCTGAGACCCCATTCTAGGTCAAAATGTGTTCCAATGGCCAAATTGAAAGTCCTAAACCCTAGAGAATATTTTTCTATGATTTTTAGAGGGTTTAGGTGAATTTTATGCTGACCAAAACCTTGGTTAATCAAGCGGGTCTGTTTTAGGGTTTCAAGAAGTCATTTAATTCATAGGGTAGACACAAACCCTTTTTTGTCAAATCCAACCCACTTTTTATCTTGTTAAGACCTTTTGATAGGTGTTTAGCCATTGAGAAAACCCGTTGTTGTGCTGTAATGGTAAAATTGTAGTTTTACCCCTTGTTTCTTACTTTTCTCTCAGAAATGTTATTCAGTGACTTAAGACCTCCAGTTGGTTATGTAGGAGCTTTTATTCTCTTAATTAGGTCAAAATGAGCTATTTAGGGCTCATGATGGTGTTTCCATCAATTAATTGCTGGTGGAGTGGTCAATGACCCTAATTGACCAGCTGGTTGTGATCCTGGAAGAGTGCCGTGTGACCTGGAGCGGATGCCTGGAGCTAGCAAGCCAACATGCACTGGAGCTTCTTCAAAGAAGCTCTAGCAATGGCGGCCTCACCTATGGGTTGAAAACAAGAACAAGGCCTAATGGCCGCATCAAAATAGTTCTGAACCTTCGCTGCACATCATGGAGTGCAATGGTGGTGGTGGTGTGCTGTGAGTGTCTGTAAGGAGGTCTGACGACCTCGAGAGGTTGGCCGGAGATGGGTCTATTCGGTTGAAGGTTTGAAGGGTTAATCGACCTAACTAGGTTAGGGCTTTTGCTCCTTAGGTTGAGGCAGAGGTGTAGGGATGAACGACGAGGGGTTTGGTGGTGTGTGGAGCGAGATGTGCCTCGTCGGAGGAGTGGCCAGATGTGGAAAGGATGATAGTGAACGGGCGGTAGTGCGGCCGAAATTGAGAGTGGTTGGGATGAAAATGAAGTAGAGGAGTTAGGGGACTTATCTAGATAGTTGGCAGACAACGGGGAGTCGAGGCATCGTCAATTGCGATATGGTCAGCGTCGGGGAAGAAAGTGCTCCGGTGAGTAGGAATCGGCGAGGAAGACGGAGGACGGGGCGTCGGCGGGTATTGCACAACGCGGAAGAGAGCAAGTGAGATAAATCCGCTGCCAGTATTGTGTGCGGATGAAGGATGGAGTTGGAGGAGCTCGCCAAACATCAAGGAGCTTCGATTGGATGAGGAGAGATGAAATTAAGGGGGAATCCGGTTGAATTCGAGCATGGAATCTTCAGTTTGATCTGGGGGTCCTTTTATTAATCTCCAGATGGAGTTTTGGGCTTCGAAAGCATGCTTCGCAAGCTTGGAAAGCTCGTCAGAGATAGGAATTCCAAGATACCCTAATCTCTCAAGTGTTCGCATGAGAGATTGGGAAGGTTTGAGGGCATGGAAATTGGCTCAAAAGGATGGGAATTCTTTGACGAACTTCCCTTTCAAATCTAAGAGGAATTCGTCAAGGAATCAAGGAGAACATGCCATATTTAGGTCACTGGAATTTGTAGGAATAGGATTCATGGTGGTAGGACCTATTTGAAGGAAACGATGATAAAGTTAAGGGCCTTTTTGTAAGAAATTCAAAAGCTATGGGCCCATGTGGAATAAAGGAAATCAGACTTGGACCAAAGTGCAAACTAGGTTGAAACTATCTTAGATTGGGCCCAAATTGTGGTATAAACCTAATTCAGACCTAAGGAATCTAATGGTGAAGTTGGATGTTGGTTTTGACCTTGTTTTACTAGGTAATTTGTACAATTACCAAATTAGGGCAAATGTCAGTCTGAGACTCTGTTTTAGGTCAAGACAGGTTCTGATGTTCAAATTGAAGGTACCAAACCCTAGAGAATATTTTTCTATGAAATTTAGAGGGAGTAGGTGAATTTTATCCTAACCAGAACATCAGTTAATTAAGATTGCCTATTTTTAGGGTTTCAGAAGTCATTTAATTGTCAAAACACTCGAAAATGCTTTTCTGTCTGTTCTAACCCACTTGTTAGACTTTTAAGACCATTTAACCTTTATCTAACCCCTGAGAAAACTCACGGTTATTCTACATTCAAGATATGATGGTCAAATTACAATTTTAACCTTATTTTCTTATCTTCTTAAATCAATATTTTATGCCCTTAAGACTTTCGAATGGATATGTAGGAGATTTTATTGACTTAATCAGATCAAACTGAGCTAGTTATGGCTTATGATGGTGTTCCCATCAGTGTGTAGAGCTCGGAGGTTGTTTGCCACGGCAAGGGCTACTCATGGGTAGTGACCACATGTCAAACGGTCGTCGGTGGTCTCACCAATGACAAGGAAGGCCGGTGATGGTGGCGACAGCTCGTCGGTGGGCGTGGGCTGCTGTCAACCTTTAGAGGCTATGGTCAAGCTCGTGAGGTCGAGGCGAGTTCATTGACGTTGATGGCGCGAAGCTTCGAGGCTTGATGAGGGGGCTGCAAGGAGGAGGGTGGCATGCGATGATGGGCTCTTTAAAAGGAAGAAGATGAACAGTGCTCGAGTGAAGAGGCACGAGGAGGGTGGCATGCAGGCGTGGTTCAGACCATGCGTGGGAGCTCGACGACGCACTGCTGGCTACTGTTGCTGTGACTCCATGCACGGGCAGAGGCACGCGAGCGATGGGATGCTACTGCTCTGCCGCTGTGCGTGCACACGACTGCACAGTGAGTCGTCGAGGGTGAGGTGGCGGTGGCTGTGTGCTGCTGTAGGAGCGCACATGCATGAGGAGGGGTTGGCAAGGAGGTGATGGCGTCGGTGGGTGGCTTCTAGGTAGCATTGTAGCTGGTTGCTGCACACTGGTGGGGATGCACGTGGACTGAAGCGAGCGGCAATGGTAGCTCTATGTGGAGTGGAGGTCAATGGTGGTCGAGGTGGGGTCGGCGTGCTGGATCCTCGATGAAGAGTTGGTGGCTGTTGCAAGTGGCAGTGGTGGGTTCGTTTAGGTGGAGTTGAAAAAGAGGAAGAAGAACAAAGAAGAAGAAGAAGAAGAAGGGAAGAAGAATAAGAGGATAGTAGTGGTGGTTCACTAGGCCAATGCGGCCACACTTACGGTGAGGCTGCACAAGCCGGTGTTGGCATGGCTGACTACTGCCGCGGTGGTGGACTTCTGCACATGGTAGGAGGCCCGCAATGGTGGATGTAGTGCTTGTCGCACGCATATTGGTGGGTCGGGAGTAGTGGCCTACTCAACATGGTCACCTCCTCCTCTCTCTTATAGTAGCAGGATACTCATTTGAAATGAAGATCAGGGGGAAAGGGCCTTCAATGGCTTTCAATGCCCTTCAATGGTGGACAGCTAGTCATGAACGTCAGCCATGAATGTCCTGGTGAACGCTTGAAGCTGTCTCCAGGTGTGTTGCACACAATTTAAATAAAATAATCAAAATAATGTTTGGCAATTTACAAATGCTACCCATTACTAATGTGTTAATCAATTTCTTATCAAAATGATGCATGCAATGCTAATTATGATGCAGATATGAAACTAATATCCTAATCCATGTTATTCTAAATGTCAATTACATATGCATGAAATAAATTATCTAATTTTCATTCTAATGTATGCTATATTTATGAATGTGTTACCCTAGTGTCTAAGCATTTACACCTTTAATTAGCCCACAAATATGGGCTAATAAAATGCCCCATGCCTAATTTTTGCTAGTCTTTAGCAAATTTAAGCATGACTTGACATTCCAAGTTATCCAAGCTAACTCAATTGACCTTTTCATAAAAATTAGGTTGAACCATCTAACCCTAAAACATAAGGTACCCAAGTAGTTGTTGAGTTACAGACTAAGTTAGTTAAAGACAAGTTGCAGGCACAGGCTTCCTTGATTTCTAACTCTACCCTAGGGTATTGATCCCAGAGATTAAAGCATCCACGCATGTGCATTGGTCTAATTTATTTGAGGTTGGTATGCTTGCCAACCTAGAAAGAGAGTAAGAGGATTTTTTTTTGTAATATATATATTTTTGTTTGATTCATCTAAATCTAACCTTGGATCAGCTATCAACACGGTCTGCATCAGATTCATTGTCCCCATCATTGATTCTGGAAGGGTTCCTGGCTTTCGATGCTTCGAGATAGCATCGCCCATAGCGACCCCAAGAACTCCTGGCAATCGACACTTTGAGATGGTATCGCCCATGGATTTCTTAAGCGAATTCAGTCCTTTGGCAATTAGCACTTCAAGATAGTGCCGCCCATGGTACCTGTACCGCACAATGCGCTTACATGCCCCCAATAGGATGGACATCCTAAGAGACAAGCACCGAGGAGGTGACATGTTATCATCTCATCCTCATGTTGAGTATATACTCCACCTCTTTTGCAGTAGGAACTCTTCCAATCAAATTGTATTTTCAAGCTTCTCCTAAGTCAGAATTAAGAGAACCAAATTTTCTTCAAGAAATGAATTAAGGTGATCACTATTTACACAAGACCATGTGTGTGTGAAATGTGGATGCTTAGGTTATGAGGACCTGTAAGCCAAAAGGTAGAAAAAGATGCTAGGTACTACCAAGCCTTTAATTCAATCCCTAGCTTTCCTTCCTCAACCTTTTGACGAATGGTCCACAACTTAACTACTACTTAAGTTTTTAAGTCCAAACACACCCTAAAGTTATAAAGTCAGTAGCTCAACTCTAGCTCCTATAATTACATAACTAATGGTCAGCTTAGGCAAATCTAAAGTCTTGGTCTCATGCCTAAAGATGCAGAGCCCAGTCGGTTAAGCATAACAACATTTTTTTTTAATGCAATATGCATGCATGAATGCAAAATGTAGACATGCTATAAACAGATGCCTCAGGTCCTATCCCCCCATGCCTAGTTCAAACAATGTCCTCATTGGAAGCAAAAGAATTAAGGGAAGATGTTACCTGAGGCGGAGAATAACAGGAGCTAAGGCTCCTCAAGAGTGACCTCATCAACCAAATGGCCATCCAAAGTAATGTATGGTTTTAAACGTTGGCCATTGATGGTAAAGGGCATTGCTGAAGAGGAAGGTCTCTTGATCTCCATAGCCCCATGCGGAAACACTTTGGTGATTATGTATGGCCCATCCCAACGTGATTTCAATTTTCCTGGGAAAAGCTTAAGTCTAGAATTGAAAAGCTGATAAGTCCACTTTAGTGGATCATTATTTGGCCTAAGTAATATTTAATTATCTGTTCCTAGTTGTTAATTGATTAGAAGATATATGGTAATTCATTTTAGTCTACATATAATTTTATGCGTAAATTTTACATTTAATAACATATGATATGGTAACGTAATTTATTTGATGGATGTAGGCTAGGTATGAGAATCAAATGTTCATTCTGCATATATAAGACGTCTAGAGCTAAGGATGGACGTCTGGGAACTATCAGCACAAGTTCCTAGATTTTACATTTTTTAAGACGTCTGGTGATGAGGTCAAATGTCTAATAAAGGCCAGCCAATGTTTATCCGCCATTCTAACCACTCGCAATCTTCGCGAGTGGTTAGAGAAGTTGCGGTGGAAGGAAATAGACGAGATTTTTTTTAAAAAGAGAGTGGGTCGACAGAGAGGGGATGGGCTTTCGCCCTGCAGGGATCTCCTCCATCCTCTCCACCATGATCTTTGGCTGCACCGTGAACTTCAGCGAACACCGTGGCCCCCACGTCCTCAACATTGCCTCGCCTTCACCAACTCCACGGTGTGCACGGTGACAACGTGCGTGCCTCCCTTGCCCCGTCGACATCACCACCACCACAGCAACCACACCCGACCATCCTCTTCCTTTCAAACACCATCACCCCTACCAACACTTGCCAAGCGTACCAACACAACCCAATGCCACCATCATCATCCTTCGAAGAACCACTACAGCCATCCACCACGCAACCCCCTCTCTTCGTTTTCTTCTTCTTCCTCAACCTCCATGCCTCTTCTATTTCCACCAAAGAACCCAAAGTACACAGCACACCTACCACCGGCAAGAGAGCTTCCCGACCGGCAAACTCACCATCAACCACATCGTCGTCCTCATCTCACGCCCATGCTCTCTGTGTGCCCACCAGCCGCCCACCACGACGCCCGCAAGTGCCACCTGCTGTCACCGCTGCCGGCCTACCTCATCTCCATCCAGCTGCCACCAGCCACCTCCGGTCATGCCACTACCACCGTTGCGCCCCTCTTCGCACGTCTCCTCCACCCAAACTCGCATTCAGCAAACCCCTCCTCCGTGCGTGTGAGCAGGGGAAACCTTTCCCCTATTTCTCTCTAGTGCATGCCATATTAAAAATTACCACTTATTCCATTGATACACTATTCATTTATTTTCCTGATTTAATATAAGGAAGAATTGCATGAACATCCCTTCAGTTTATCTGAATTACAGATGATAGTAATTGTTCATGATTAGGATATTGATTGCAATGAACTAGGTCTCTTTTACGGGAAATTAGTAGTTATGTTGATTATCACTACCAAGATCATTAGTTACAGAATATTATATTATGGTAATTTTGCAAATAAACCCCTACAGTTCTAATTAATTGCTTAGAATGAGAATTCATAAGGGTAACAAGTTGCACCAAGGAATAAGCACACCCATTGAGATTCTTGAATAAACGAGTCACCACTCACTAATTCAATAGGCTAATTCCTCCCTGTGGAGATGACCTAACTAATTTTGTGGTTAGATTTTGAATAATTAAATGTTTTGAAAAGCGATTTTCTACCACACACGAACTATAACGACACACCATTTTATGTTAAAATTTTTATCAAAAACCAAGATCGCTCTTTCAAAAGCCAGACTTGTTGGTTGAGCTCAAAGGTCTTTCTAAGGATATACTTATCATGCAAGACCTTAGTTCTCTCTTTATAAGCTTGAGAGGCATCATAAGCATCATTTCTCAATTCCTCAAGCTTACTTAATTCCAGAAGTCATGCCTTACCTGCCTTTTCTAAATCCATGTTGACACTTCGAATAACCCAAAGTGCCTTATGTTCCAACTCAACAAGTAAATGGCACGCTTTCCCATACACCATCCTGAAGGGAGATGTACCCAAAGGGGTCATATAGGCCGTTCGATAAGCCCATAAAGCATCATCAAGCTTTTGGGACTAGTCTTTCCTATCAGGCCTAACGGTCTTTTTTAAAATATTCCTTATCTCCCTATTTGAGACTTCAACTTAGCCACTCATTTGAGGACGATAAGGGGTAGCGACCTTATGAGTCACTCCCAGACTCCTGAGTAGTCGATTGAAGTGGTGGTTCCAGAAATGAGGTCCCCCATCACTTTTTTATTATAATGGTCTTCGGGTAGCCAAAGTGAAATATGATATTAGCCTTCACAAATTTCAAGACCACAAAGTGGTCATTTGTGCATGTAGAAATGACCACTATCCATTTAGAGACATAATCAACTACCACCAAGATATATTCATAACCATGGGATGAAGGGAAGGGGCCCATAAAGTCAATTCCCCAAACATCAAAAATTTCAACAGGTTGAATGGGGTGTTGACGCATCTCATTCCTCTTCCCAATCATTCCAGTCCATTGACATCTAATACAGGCCTTAATAAAATTATGAGAATCCTTAAATAATGAAGGCCACCAAAAATCAGACTGGAGAACCTTAAAAGAAGTTTTCTTATCCCCAAAGTGTCCTCTACAATGAAGTTCATGGCAAAAACTCAGCACGCTTTGTTGCTCCTCTTCAGGCACGCATTATCTCAATACTTGGTCTTGTCCAATTCTAAATAATTCAGCTTCTTCCCAATGAAAGTATCTAGCTTGGGAAATGAATCTTTTCCTTTTCTGCTCATCCCAAGAGCAAGGAGTCTCTCTAGTGACCAAGTAATTGACGGTATCAGCATACCAAGGTGAAGTTGGTGTTACCGCCATAAGGGTTTCATCAGGAAATGCCTCGCTGATGACTCTAGATGGAGAGTCATCAACTAGAAGGCAAGATAGGTGGTTAGCCACTACATTTTCTACTCCTTTCTTTTCACGTATCTCCAAGTTAAACTCTTGAAGGAGTAAGATCCACCTAATCAGACATGGCTTAGAATCCTTCTTGGCAATGAGATGTTTCACTGCTGCATGATCAGTGAAAATAACCACCTTAAACCCAAGTAGATAAGACCTAAACTTCTCCAGAGCAAAAACTATGGCAAGTAATTCCTTTTTAGTGATGATGTAGTTTTGTTGTGCTTCAGTTAAAGTCTTGCTGGCATAGTGCAGCACATGTGGTCTTCCCTCAACCCTTTGTCCAAGGATAGCTCCCACTACATAATCCGAAGCATCACACATTAGCTCAAATGGGAGTGTCTGATGGGAACACCATCATGATCCATAACTAGCTCATTTTGACCCAATTAAGTCAGTAAATACTCCTACATAACTGCCAGAGAGTCACAAGCCAATGCATAATCATTCTAAGGGAAAGATAAGAAACTAGGGTTAAAACTATAATTTTACCAGCCTACCATGAATGCAATACAACCATGAGTTTTCTTAGGGGTTGAATGAACATCAATTAGTCTTAAAAAGATAACAAATCGGTTAGAACAATCAGAAAAGGGCTTGTACGTGTTTTGAGAATTAAATGACTTTTAAAACCATAAAACCAGACCCGCTTAATGAACGGACATTTTGATCAGGATAAAATTCACCTAAACCCTCTAAAATTCATAAAATAATATTCTCTAGGGTTTGGAGCCTTCAATTTGACCATCAAAACTCATTTTGACCCAAAATAAAATCACAAACAGACATTTACCCTAATTTAGGTTTTTGCATAAATTACGCAATCAAACGTGGTCAAAACCAAAATCCAACTTCCCCATTAGATTCCTTAGGTCCAAATTAGGTTTGTACCAAAATTTGGACCCAAGATGAGTTTGTCTTGACCTAGTTTGCAAATTGGTCCTATCTAATTATATTTCTACCCTTAACTTTCAAAACCATTTCAAATAGGTCCCCAACTTTGTCGTCATTCTCACAAAAAGGTCCCTGCAGCACAGAACTCCTAATCCTACAACTTCAACAACAATCAATCAAGTATTTCTCCTTGATTGATTGACGAAACCTCCTCAAAATTGAACCGGAAATTCCTCTTGAAATCCTTTTTCAATCAGACCAATTCTTGTGCTTCAAATCTTTCCCAATTTCTCATGCGAATGCATGGGAAATTTGGGTTTCCAACTCTGGCGACCTTCTAAGCTTGAAAGCTTGGATTCCAAGCACTAATCAACCCCTTGACACCTATATGAAGGTTCCCAAGGCCTACTCGATCCTTCCAGACTTGATTCCAGCCATGAAAACCCCTTTTCCTCCTTCCTCTTCCAGCCGTGAAACTCCACAAGCTCTGAAGACTCCTCTTGACCTCTCTCGTCATCTGACCACAAAACCAGTGGCCAGATTCTCTTTCTCTCCGTCATCTGCTCTTGGCCGTACCAGTAGGAGCTCCTCTACCTCCGTCATCGTCGCCGTCCCCTTCATCGGAGTACCTTCTTCCCCAGCTCCGGCCTGCCTACGCTAGTGTTGTTCTTCCTCTTTAATCCACTTAGCTTAAGTTAAATTAGTTAGTTTAGCCCTTAGGTTTAGTTTCGTACCCAAAAATATCCGTCAATGCCACCACTCACCTCCGTCTTCCCCATCTCCGACTACTCCTCCGGTGAGGCAGCTCCACTGCTACACAACTCCATCTACCTCACTGAAACTTCCATAAGCTCTGCCTCTCCACCGTCTTTAAAACCCCTCTCTTATCCTACCATTTCATCCACCCAAACGCCCCGTCGACCAACCCACCTACGCACCTTCATTTCTGTCACCGTCCGCCCTCATCCACACACAAAACTCCCCACGGACGCTGCCATCACATTCCACACCCTACGGCGATCCTCCTGAGCCTTTTAACCGGGGCTTTTAGCCCGTTCTTTGCGTTTCAGGTATCACATCGGAGCTCCACCGCAGCGTATCCCTTCGACATTGTTTTTCATGTTCAAGGCCACGATAGCCCCAGGTCTTGATCCCAGATAGTGCGGAAGAACCCCAGGACCACTTCTAGTTGGCCAATTGAGGACCTTGCCCTTAGTAGCTACACCAATTGGAGGTGATTTCCTTGCTGCAGGTGCATGCAAAGAAGGTGGGCAAGATAGTCCCACATCGTGGGATTTGGAAGCGGAACAAGCACATAAGTTGCAAAAGTGATACGACTATTTGCCTCGTATATAAGGGGGTGAGGTCCCCTGTATCCTTCACCTGCCTCACTTTTGACACCTCCACGTGGGCCTGGCTCTGACCCATTTACCCGCCTATGCCCATGCACACCTCGGTTGCTACCACACGCCGGCAACCCTGGTCCCAGGTGCGCTCTAGTTCGATTACCCGATAACCCAGTACTGTACATGGCTTTATGAAGGAAGAAAAGTGGAAACCCAAAGAATGAGAGAGAGCGTGGGGGCAGGGGGGGTTTTGCTCTTGGCAAGAACTGGCTGATGCTTAGCCAAGTTTAAGGCACCTCCCCCTTGCACGTGAAGAAGAGAAGAGGGAGTCGCAGCAGAAGAAGAAAAGAAGAAACAGAGAAAGAAGAAGAAGAAGCTAAGGAGGGAGAAAGGGCTATACACTGTAGCTCGAGACGGTTAAGTCGTCTGATTAAACACTCAGCCATGTGATATTGGTAGGCTTTATTTGGTTGATACTGTTGAGATATTTACTGTTATTGTGAGGGGTAATTGGTGATTCAAATCACCATTTTACCCTATTCTTTTTGCACTATTGAAATTTTTTTTCATTTATATATCATTATTGTTTGGAGTACTATTATAAATTGCTTACATTATGCTTAAATTGCAATTCTTGAGATCTAAATTCCATATTACTCCCTGTGCTCGACCTCGGAACCTTTTCGAGTAATAAAATTTATCTGTTTAAGCGCTATTTTGGCTATACTACAACATGATAATCTTAAACATCGATCTAGCGTGCGAATAATGTCCAATCTAGAGCTCGAAGAATAGGCACAGAGATCAAGGCCTCCTTCAGAGTTTGAAAGGCCTTGGCACACTTTGAATCAAAATTGAAGGAAAATTCCTTCTCAAACAAGTAGCAAAGTGGCCTAGAAATTTTACTGAAATTCTTAATAAAGTGCCTATAAAAGCCAACATGGCCCAGAAAGGATCTAATCTGTTTGACATTCGTGTACAATGGAAGTTTGGAAATAGAATCAACCTTGGCTTTATCTACTTCCAAACCTCGCTCAGACACAACATGCCCAACTACAATTCCTTTCTGTACCATGAAGTGGCTTTTCTCCCAGCTGACTAAACTAGTCTCCTTACATCACTTCAGCACATTTCTAGGTGCAGGAGACACTAGTCGAAAGACGAGCCATAAATGGAGAAATCATCCATAAACACTTCAACACACTCGTCAATCATGACCGAGAAAATGGACATCAAACACCATTGGAAGGTTACCAGTGCATTACATAGTCCAAACGGCATGCGTTTGAATGCAAAGGTACCGTAAGGACTCCTGAGAGTTTTCTTCTCCTGGTCATTAGGGAAGACTGCAACCTGGTTGTACCCAGAATATCCATCGAGAAAGCAATAGTACTTTTTCCCTGCCAATTTTTTGAGAATTTGGTAAATAAAAGGCAAGGGAAAGTGATCCTTCTAGGTAGCAGTGTTCAGCTTGTGATAATTGTTGAAGCTACGAGTTGCTACGCTAATGTATTCGATTTTGAAAACTTGTCGTCGTAGTATGAAAGTGAAGAACTCGTGTTCAACAAATAAAATTTATAATGAAATAGAAATCCCGGGTCAAACTTAGAGAGGCAGATGTTTGATTTAAAAAAAATACGCATTTATTTTATTTGTCATGAAGTAGATTAATTGATTAGAAACTATCTATCTATTTACACTAAATAGAAGAGAGAGAGAATGAGAGAGAGAGAGAATATTACAAACAAAAACCAAAAGGAGATGTAGAATGAACATGTAATTCATTATCAAAGAAATTGTTCGTTACACTAAACATTACGACTAGAAAGCAGAAAATGATTGCACTAGAAAGTTGTAAATATACTCTAGAAAGCATTAAAAAGAATGGAGAGAGAATTATCCTCCTCGACGGTCGCTTGGAGGACGAGCCAGATGGAACGATGCCTGGAAGACGGGGAGCGGAGCAGGATGAAGGAGGACAAAGCGGGAAGAACGGGAATGGGGCAGCACGTTGTTGACATCTCGGGATCCACTTTCGAAAGGGGGACGAAAATTGGACTTTATCTCTTTAGAAGCATCCCGGGTGTGGGACAAGTTTCTCTTGAGCTTTGGAGAGGGAGAGAAGAGAAAGAAGGGATGAAAATTTCATGTGGAGGGGGCCTCCTTTTATAGTTGCAAGGAGTGAGGGCAATTTGATCTTTTTAATTTGAAAAACATTAATTCAGGACCTTTAGTGATGGATAAAACCGTCGATAAAGGTTTGAACGTGGCCTTCGTGGGTGGCACTTATGTGCCCTCTCACCTCCCGTGTGTGAAATGCACGTTCACGTTCTTGAATTCTCGGTTGTTCGATTGCGAGATCGAATGGCTAAGATGCGTCTTGGCTGCTCCTCAACTACATGCTCTCCCGCGTTTGATCCTGCGTTACGCGTGGGCGTCTGATGTAGCGTGAGCGCTATCGTGTGGGCGCGATCCCTCGATCATGATCGAGCAGTCAATCGTGCCTCCTCGCCATGCCTCAGATGTTGCTTGCCAAGGTTCGAATGCGCGCCCAGCCTTCTCACGAGCGCATTCGACCAACGTGCTATCAGCGCGTTTGTGTCGCGCTTAAGTTTTGTGTGTGTGCACTCACAGCCATTGGATGTGCATCCAACGGTGGAGAATCGTAAAAGAAGAGAGGGTGCTGCGAGTGTAGCGGCTGGTTGGGTGGCTGAGATGGTGCCATGTGGCGCTATCTTGGCCATCCACCTTCTAGATGATGTAGATGGTTCCATGGTTGTCAGATTGAGTTGATTTTCGTGCCATTAGGCTGCGATCGTCGATCCGAATCCATCCATGCAGTCGATTTTGTAGTCTGAAGTGTAGATTCATACCATCTTGGCTGTTGATCTTCTAGGGTTCCCCGATCTCTATCTAATGCTACAGATGTCTGATTAGGGCGATCTTCGAGTCGTTGAACTCCAATCGTCACCCAGATCACATATGTAAGATTGGATCTTCGATCTGAGGCCCCGATAAAAATTTTGCCCTATCCTTGAACATAAAAGGAGACAATTAACCTCCATTTTATTCAAACTAATCTAATTGCAAGATGATGCATGTTATGCAATATTTATAGTATGCAATGCAATTCTATGCTTAAGAACATGCATAAATAGACATCTTATGTAATGTAAACATGTTTACATCAGTAATCAATATAGACCCTCCATCTAGTTGAGGGTCTAGTCACAACTTGTTCACCTTGGTCATTAAACTCCACAGTAAAGCCTGCCTTCTTTGGCATCACATGAGTAGGACTTACTAATAAACTCCAGTTTATCATCATTCTTATGCATTAAAATAAACCTAGCTTATATGATTTTGCTGCGCAAATAGGGTTTTGGGCTGCATTTAGGCATAAATTAGGATAGGCATGCATTTTACTTTTTATTGTCTTTTTGATATGCTTTTGTGAGTGTTAGGGATAGACAGAGAGTCAAATCCCCAGAACCCTAGCACTTGGGAAGGCAACTGGTGAAGGAGAAGCTCAAACCAGCTGGGACTCAGCTTAATCCAGCATACCATAGCAGGATTCTAGCTCACTTGGACTAGGGTTAGCTCATCTTGGCTCCACTTAGCTCATCTCAGCTAAATGGCTGCTCAAGAGAGCTAATCTTAGCTCACCCTAGCTCAGGTCAACTCAGATCCAGCTCAACTTAGCTGAGTCTAGCTCATCTCAGCTCCCATTAGTTCATAGGGAGCTCTAGCTAGCTCAGTTGTGTTGAGTGGAGTTCACCTTAGCTTAGGACCAGCTTGATCTAGCTCCAGTCAACTCCAGCTAGCTAAAGATGATTTCATTTCAACTCAGGAAGCTCAAGTCCAACTCCCAGGGACTTAGCTTAGCTTAACTCAGTTGAGCTAACTACCTTAGCTGCCTTAACCAGCTTGATCCACTCTGGGAGCACTAGACCTAGCTCACCACAGCTCCTTGTGGTAGAAGCCAGCTTACTGCAGCTTGGCTTAGCAGCTAGCAAAGAACTAGCAAGCAAAGACAGCTTAAGTAGCTCCATGCCACCCTCTTCAACAGCTGCCAGCTCTCGTTCAGCTCCAGACTTCCTCTGTCTAGCCCCTTTCTTCAAACCCTAGCTCCCATTGCCTCCTCCTCTACTCCATTACTAGCTAAGCTAGCTTATCTTAGCTTAGCTTAGCTAGGATCCAGCTCCCTTTGCATTCACTGCCTTAAAACACCACCTAACTCTAAGTCCACCTAGATAACCTAGTCCACCCCTAAGTTGGCGCCACCCTAAGCACCTGTTCACCCATCGCCTTCCACCAAAAGGTACTTAGAGTTGGCACCAAAACCTAACCCTAACCACCTCCCATTTTGGCACCAACCCTACCTCCCATATCCACCATGCATCTAACCCTACATCCACATCTAGCCATCCACATACCCCCTTCTAGAACCCTAAAGATGGCACCACCTAATAGCCTTCTAGAAGGCCCAATTTGGTGTCAACTCTAAGGGGCACCAAAGCCATAACCACCCCGCTTGTGCCCCCTCACTTGACACCATTTATTCCTAGCCCTAAGATCCTTAACTACCATCCCAAATCCCATCCTAGCCATCTATTTTATCCACGCCAACCACCCTCCACCCTACTCTATATATACCCACCTAACTACCCACATTTTGATCATCCTTCCTTTAGTATTATTCTACCTATACCCGCCATAACCTACGGCCAAGGAGGAAGAAGAGAAGAAGATTGAGGGGGCATCCTACCCGCCCCCTTGGTGCCTTCTTCCCCTTCTTTCTTCTCCCTTGTGCCATGCCAAGGAGGAGGACATTCTCCCCTCAAGGAGGATGGCCAGGCAAGGAGAAGGGTGGTGCACACCCACCCTTGGAGGAGATCAATTAAGGTGGTAGCTTCCACCATAGAGGAGCCAAGGCACGCCCACCCTAGGGCTTGCCAAAAAAGCAAGAGACCTCACCTTGAAGGAGGTTACAAGGAGAAGGAGTTGGAGGAGTTCTTTTCAACTTCGGGAGCTGTCGTAGTTGTAGCAAGGGCTTCATCATCTTCGCCATCTTCATCAGTAGGATTTTTGCTTTTCTTATTTTGTAGTTTTCTTGTTGTTATAGAAGCTTTCCATTACAAGTGTAGAACAAAAATTCGCTTTTATAAAGTTGCTTTTTAAAATTTGTGTACTTTGTTCTCTACTTTAGTTTGTGTTAGGATTCTCACACCCTCTTCCCAATTATCCTAGGCCTTCACTTGCCTAGGGTGAGCTTGGGAAGAGGTTACTCTTGCCACTTAGTTACTAAGGTAGTAATAGTCTCTCTTCCCTGTTAACAAAATCCTCTTTGTCCCCTTATTTCAAAACTCATAAAAACTATATAATTAAAAAGAGCGAAAAGAAAGGTGAATCTCATTTCCAAGTAAGAGACATATTTTGCAAACAAATTGCCTTCTTGAACGACCCTAGATACTTCCCTATCTAGGTTTTGTAAATTTAAGAGTTGATCGATTTTACATGTTACAATGAACTTAAAAACCCTAATTACATATTGCATAAGATCCATATCACTTACCCATTTACTCTCTGCAATGGGATATATGATCCCAGCATCCAACCACTTCAGAATTTCCTTTTTAACCACCTCCCCATATTAGGGTTAAAACGTCTCTGCATGTCCCTAAATGGTTTGATGGAATCATCAGTATAAATGTGGTGCATGTAGAGTGTAGAGTCTATACCCTTAATGTCAGCAATGCTCCAAGCAATAGCTTCCTTGTGCCTAGACAAACATTCAATTAGGGCTCCCTCCTATGCCTCAGATAGCACAGTCGAAATGATAACTAGAAGCGTATCATTGGCACCTAGGAAGACGTACTTGAAGTGTCCGGGAGGGGTTTCAACTCAAGGTTGGGGGCTTGTATGGTTGAGGGTTTCATAGGAGATGTCCCCATCTCTGGTAGCAGATCTACCTTGGGCAAAGATGTTGGGGAAAGAGACTCACCAGAAACACCTAGCAACTCCTCAAGTTCTATTATATCCCTATCACATTCCTTCAAGAGATGGGAATGCTCATTTAGCATGACATGCCGAAGGGGGTCTTTACATGACATTGTAGGGGTTGTCTCTTCATCTATCACCTCAACTTGGGAACAATCCTCAAGCCTGACTTGTTTATAAGCGTCAAACACATTAACCTGGATTTTCCTGTTCCCAAAGCCCATTTTTAATGCCCTAATATTGTAATTTATTGAAGCATGCGAAGTTGCAAGGAAGGGGCAGCCCAAAATGATGGAGGGCTTGGTTGGCTTGTTGGTAGGGTCAGTGTCCAAAACTAAGTCAACGGGGGAGAAGAAATCCTCTACTCTTACAAGGACATCTTCCAGAATTCCCCGCGGTGTCTTGAGTGATCAATCAGCAACTTGGAGGATTAACCCATCGTCGTAGTTGCAAAACTCATGATCAAATAAAATTTATACCGAAAACTCCATGGGAGTCTTGGGTCGAACACAGGGAGGCGACATTTACTTTAATTGAAAACCACACTTCATTTTGTTTCTTTTTGTCATTTTTATCTTTTATAATTTTTTTTGGTATTTTAATAGGGAAGAGATTAGATTGACAATTGCTTATCTAGCTAATCAACTTGCAAATATAAAAGGGAGAGAGAGAAAGAGAGAGAGAAACAATCATCTATTTATCTCATGAATGTTTTCTACAATTATGAAAGAAGGAAAACTACACTACGAAAGCGAAAAAGATAGAAAGAGGTGAGAGAAATCCCCCTCGACGGTTGCTCGGAGGACGACTTGCTTGGACGTCGCCTAGAGGAAGATGGTGAGGAGCGGGATGAAGGAGGATGGAGCCAGAGGACGGAGGATGGGGTAGGATGATGTCGTGGCGAGGATCTTCTCCCTGAAGGGCAGTGAGAGGACGGCCATGGGATGCTCCACGAATGGGGATAACGGGAGGGAAAACTATTTGGTTTTATTCTAGAGGAGCATCCCGAGCTTGGGACAAGCTCTCTATAGAGCCTTGGAGGTGGTGAGGTAAAGAAAGGAAGAGATGGTTTGGAATAGTGGTGGGTAGGTCCTTTAATAGTGGAGGAGGAAGAACAAAATTCGCATCTAGGTCATTACTGACGTCCATAAACATCGTTGTAGCTGTTGCTGAAGATCTACCCTTCGATTCTTCTTTATAGAGCGTGTAGACCATTAATGACAGTTGTAAGCGTCACTAAAGGCTTGCGCTGCTGCAGATCTGCACTTGTCGCGCTGGCACCTACTCTGCTGGCGCACGCATTGTGCACTTCACGCACCCGTGCTCCTTGTGCCGTGCGCGCGCGTGCTGGCATGTGCTGCGTGGCTACACTGTGCGCGGTGCTATTGCGGCACACATCTGCGACTATGCGCGTGCGCTGCTGCTGGCTGGTGTTGGGCAGCTTGGATGGTGCCACGTGGCACCATTTAGGCCATCCATTCTTCTTTCTTTTGTAGATGTGCCACGATGCTCAGATCGAGATGATTCCCACGCTGTCGGACTGCAATCGTCACTCCGGATCCATCCGTACGGTCGAATTTTCCATCCGAAACCCATATGGATGTCGCACTGTCCCCTGGTCATTGATCTTCCTCAAACTTCGTATGATGTTACGGTTCTCCGATCTAGATGATTTCAGAGGCGTTAGACTCCGATCATCGTCCTAATCAAATCCGTATGGTTCGATCATCCATCCGAGGCCTTGAAATAAGTCTTCTTCTCTTCTAACCATAAAAAGGACCTAATTAACCTAAAATATATAAAACTACTCTAAATGCATAATGATGCATGCTATGCAATATTTATAACATGAAATGCAAATCTAAGCCTAGAAACATGCATGAATAGGCATTTTAACCTAAATAAATGTGTCTATATCATACCCCCATGCCTATCTTTTGCTAGCCCCTAGAAAAATTAAACTATATGATTTCTATAAAAGTAGAATTAGGATTAGATTGCTTAGGCCTAAGTCATTTATTAACAATAGAAAATTTCAACTAATGTCCTAAACTACGAAGACTCAACAGTACTGGGTGTCTGCCAGAATGCAGACCGCCCAAGTCCTCGCCTTATTTGAAAATGGAAGATACATTTTTTTTATTTTTCTTCTTTTCTAATTTTTTTGTACTTTGGAGTTTGAGAGTTCCAGGATAACTTTTTACGGCTACCCGACCCGCCCAAGACTCGAGGACTCTAAGTGCTAAGCATATTGTGAAAATAGTGAAAGACTCACTAGGTGACCGTTAAAATGGACTTCGGGTTTCTACGACCCTAGGTGACCTTTCCTAGAGGTTTATCTTTTCGATCGGTAGTTTCTCTCTACTTCTTTTATTTATGGGGTCAACACAAGGGCGAACCCAGTGTATATCTCCCCAGTTTATTCTGATTCCCCGCTTCTTCCCTAAGTGTTATGGGAATTATTGTGCATTTTTTTGTGAGCTAGGTTCTGGACAACTGACGAATGGGCTGTTACCCATGGCAACTTGCTAGCCATACTGATGCGGTGAAGTGTGGTTTTGTTTATTTTTATTTTTTTTCTCCTTTTTCTATTTTTTTCTTTTTTTTTGTTTGTTTGATTTTTTTTCTTTAAGTAGGTGGCTTCCCTGATCTATAATTTACCTAAAGGCAGTACAATGAAAATGGTCTTGTGACTAGGCTCTGGACAACCAACCGATGAGTTGTTACCACCGACAACTTGCCAGCCATACCATCCTAAATAGTTCGTTAGCTATCCAATTTTCGAATAAACTGCCAAAAAGTAGTCAGTGAAAAAAAAAGTGTGTAGATGCTTAGGCTTAAAGTCCCCCTAAATCAGAGGGTAGGTTGATAGGTCACATACTTATCATCCCAATTTTTTTACCAACTTAAAATGAATTTGAATTGGCGAGGACTCTAGGCTAAGTCCACATTCAAGTGGATACCTGGGCTAATTAAGCTCGAAGACCTGAAGAGTCTAAGTATTTAGGTCCTCTCGTATTATTTCCTAAAGTTAATAACTTCCAAATGCCTAAGTTCTCTTTTCGTAATTTCTTTCTTTTTTTATCTTTTTCAAAATTTCAAGTTTTTTTTATAAGAAACTAAAAGAAATTCTACAGAGTTAACAAAATGATTTCAGGAATTGATTATCCACCCCCCCATGCCTAAATGATGCATTGTCCTCATTGTAAAAACAAAGACATGAAAAGGGTAGAGTAAACAGAATGTCACTTGAATAACATGAAAATCTAGTCAGCTCCGCAGAGAATGTGGAATATAAACACATGCTAAATTTAATGCCTTCAGCTAGGCATAACATACATACAAAGAAGAGGTTAAGAATGCACAGGTACAGGTCAGAATCAAAATCAAAAGATTAATCCTCAGACCCACCAACAGAAAATGTCCACAGATGTGGACCAAGTTATGGTGCAGACCCATGCCCCAAGGTCGAGTGGTTCTCAAGTTCTGGATGAAAATCACCCAAAATCGAAGGTTGTTGTGTTTTCAAGGTCGGGCCTACGATTTTGTGGTGTGCAACCCACGAACAAAATGTCGGACAATAGTTTGATCTGATTCATTAAAATCAGGTGTCCACTTATAGTGCAGCTCAGAAAAATAATCAGTTATTTTGAGCTTGAGTTGCACATGAAAGATATCGTAAGGGTCCTGGTAAAAAGTTGGTGGTTTTAGGTCAATAGGAACCCTTAGATCCAAACTTGTTTTTCCCTCAAAATTAACCTCCCAAATTTTCATTTTAATATTCCTATCCTTCAACATCAAGTGCTCAAGTTCCGGGACTTCTAACATACCATTCACCCCATAAGATTTACCCAAGTCCAGAAATCATGGTTGACTCAGAATTGACTTGGGTGCAATGATCTCCAAATTAAAATCAATCCCTTTGTGGTGTGGTTGACGAATAGGGCTATAGATTGAATCTTCCAGTAAATGAGGATTCGAATCCTCCAAGTTAGCCCCAACCAAATCCAAATCTTCAATAATTGGGCTATCAAATGGTTCGTCAAATTCCTCAAGCCCGTTTGTCTCACTAAAATCATCTTCCTTACACTCAAGTGAGACTTCACTAAGAGATTCTTCACCCTCAGAATCAAAGAATCCATGATCCTCATTTATATATGTCTCAAAATCGATTGTCACTTCCTGGTTCAAAGAGACATATTTTTCCTCGCTCCCTGACTTGGGGATCTCGGGTGAATCAATCAGTTCATCCTCAATGGGTTGCTCTAGCCCAACCTAGTCATCCCCAATCTCAGAAAATGTATCCCTCCCGACAGGTGCCTAAGCGGGTTTAGACATTGGCTCTCTAGAAGGGGTTCATCTTGAGAATCATCCCAAGATTTGATTAGGGCAACCACAAATTTCATCCTCAACCTTGATAATTTCCCAAGAAGAAACTCACCCAGGTCTCTATCCCTAACATTTTGGAGCAAATCAAATAGAGAACTATTAAGTTCATCAATCATTTTGATCATAGGCTCCAATGCTTCAGTGTATGGTGTTGGCAGAGATTCTAAAGATTGTATAGGGTTCCTCAAATTAGCCAACACCCTATCCTGGATCTGGTTCACCTGAACAGACTAGTTTGGTTCAGGGTTGGGTGGGTTCGGGTTAAATCTAGGGGAGTCAAGATATCGAGGTTCTCGGGTCCCTCCATGAAAGTAGGTCATTCTAGGTTGTTCAAAGGATGGTGGCAACCTATATTCAGTGGAATACTGTGGAGGGTAGGTGTTGTAATTATTATATCCTTCCTGATTGTAGATCGGGTTGGTTTGGTCATCAAAGGATGGAGATCCATAATCATTGTAGGTTTGAGAAGGATAGTAATCATAGCCTTGTTGTCCAGGGCTAGGCCCTGAACATTGAGGTATGGATTCGTATCTCCAATCAAAGTTATCCCGGCCAGTGGATGGGTAATTACAAGTCAAGTTAGGATAGTAATCATCTTGGGGATAAGTGGTGGTAGGAGGATAGGATGTGAAATGTGTGTAGGATGTGGAAGGGTACATGGTGAAGTAAGGAGGGAAATCAGAAGAGAGAAAGGTGCCCTGCAGTACAATCAATCAACCTTGTCCTTAGATGGGTTAGCCTAAAGACCTACAGACTCCCAGGACCCATCTTGAGATTATAAATGATTCGGTCTACTTTTATCTGGTTAATCCAACCAGTTAGAAGGAGGGACTAGGGAGAAGGTTCTTCCTTTGGCTTTCACCACTGGTTCCTAGTGTACCCCCCAGCCGCAATCGTTTGACACTACTCCCCTAGCTAGACATCAGATGAACCAGCAAAAGCAGATTAATCGAAAAAAAATCTCTGTCTGAGCCCTGAAGAGTGAATCAATCCTTAAGGCCAACGTCTACTCAGTTTTAATTAAGCTTGGGATGATTGTGCTCTTGGAATGTGATGGGCCCTTTAGATGGGTTGTGCCCTTAATGATCAGTTAAAATGTGTGTGCGTGCACAACCAGGGTTTGGAAACAAGGTTATTTGATAATGTGTCTTTTAGGATTTAACCTTCTTTAGTAACTTTTGGGGTTTAATCTTAGGTATATTCAATCAAGTTTAGGAGAACACTCCAAGTTTTGCAAGCACTGGTGATGATATATTCCTTTAGAAATGAGAGAAAAAATGTGGAGTGGCTGGTTCAGCCCTAAGAATCAACCCTAAGTAGCAAGCTACTTGATGAATTGCTTTTAATTTGAGTGGTCAGGCCCAAATAAATCAATCAATTGGCCTATTCACACCATAGATTAAGGCACACAATGTCTTAGAGTAATCAAATTTCTACTTACTTATGTGTTTTGAGTTGAAGTGTACCGGGTACATAGGTTAGATCTTGGTTAAGTGGTAGAATCAAAGTGGAGTGGTGTGCCTTAAGTCAAGAGTTGTGGGTGTTACGGTGTGTCTCTTTTAGAAAATCCCACAATCAGATAACACTTTTCTTTTCTTTTTTTATGTTGATGGTGAGGTGAGTGGAGGTGGCAAGCAAACAACCAAATCTATCCTAGGGTTTATAAAAAGCACCCAAGTTGAAAACTAAGGTGGGGGTGTGTGGGGGACACTTACAAAACCTTCATCTGCACTTTTCTCTGATGTAATCACTTTGGCCTGCCTCAGAAGAGTACCTGCAATCATAGTAAGATCAGAGAAAAGGTGAGATAAAAGTTAGGTAAGGCGGAAAAAACACAGAAAAAGAACCAAAGAGCATTGCCTCCCAAGCAACGGCACCAAAATGATTGCACGGGTTTCGCAAGCTTGAAATCAGGGTTACAAGTAACCTGTCGTCGTAGTTGCAAAACTCGTGATCAAATAAAATTTATATCGAAAACTCCAAGGGATTCTTGGGTCGAACACAGGGAGGTGACGTTTACTTTAATTGAAAATCGTGCTTCATTTTTTATAAGTCGCTACCATCCTTTGAACAACCTAAAATGACCTACTTTCAGGGAGGGACCTGAGAACCTCGACATCTTGACTCCCCTAGATTTAACCCAAACCCACCCAAACCTAAATCGAACCAGTCAGTTCAGGTGAACCAGATCCAAGATAGGGTGTTGGCTAATTTGAGGAATACTATACAATCTTTAGAATCTCAGCTAACACCATGCACTGAAGCATTGGAGTCTATGATAAAAATGATTGATGAGCTGAACAGCTCTTTATTGGATTTGCTTCAAAATGTTAGGGATAAGGACCTGGGTGAGTTTCTTTTTGGGAAGTTATCGAGGTTGAGGATGAAAATTGTGGTTGCCCTATCAAATTTTGGGATGATTCTCAAGATGAATCCCCTTCAGGAGAGCCAATGTCAGAAATTGCTCAGGTGCCTGTCGGGGGAGATACATATTTTGAGATTGGAGATGACCAGGTTGGGCTAGAGCAACCCATTGAGGATGAATTGTTTGATTCACCCGAGATCCCCAAGCCAGGGAGTGAGGAAAAATATGTCTCTTTGAACCAAGAAATGACAATCGATTTTGAGACATATAGATGAGGGTCATGAATTCTTTTACTCTAAGGGTAAAGAATCTTTTGGTGAAGTTTCACTTGAACTTAAGGAAGAGGATTTTAGTGAGACAAATGGGCTTGAGGAATCTGACGAACTAGTTGATAGCCCAATTATTGAAGATTTGGATTCGGTTGGGGCTAACTTGGAGGATTTGAATCCTCATTTACTAGAAGATTCAATCAATAGCCCCATTCCTCATCCACACCCCGAAGAGCTAACTTTTGAGATCATTGTGCCCAAGTCAATCTTGATTTAGCCATGATTTTTGGACTTAGGAGAATCATATGGGGTGAATGATATGCTAGAGGTCCCAGAGCCTGAGCTCTTGTTGTTGGAGGATAGAATTGTTGAAATAACAATTTGGGAGGTTAATTATGAGGGAACTATGATTTTGAATCTAAGATACCTATTGATCTGAAACCATCTACCTTCTATCAGGACCCTTATGATATCTTTCACGTGTGACCCAAGCCTGGAATAATTGACTGTCTTCTTGAGCTGAACTATAAGTGGACACCTGATTTTAATGAATTAGATCAACCCGTTGTTCGACACTTTGGTCTTGGGTTGCACACCACAAAACTCCAGGCCCAACCCCACAAACATAATAATCCTAGGTTCTGGGTGATTTTCATCCAAAACCTTAGAACCACTCGACCTTGGGGCATGGGTCTGCATCATAATTTGGTCCACATCTGTGGACATCTTCTGCTAATGGGTTTCAGGATCAACCTTTTGATTTTGATTATGACCTGCACTTGTGAATTCTCAATTTCTTCCTTGCATGTATGTTATGCCTAGCTGAAGGTATTAAATTTAGCACATGTTTATATTTCACATTCTCTACAGAGCTGACCAAATTTCTCACGATGTTCAGGTGATATTCTTTTTACTCCGCCCTTTTCATGTCTTTGTTTCTACAATGACATTGCATCATTTAGGCATGGGAGGGTAGATAATCAATTTCTGAGATCATTTTGTTAACTCCGTAGAATGTTTTTTGGTTTCTTATAAAAAAATTTTTGAAAATATAAAAAAAGATAAAAAAAAAGAAGAATTAGGAGAATATAACTTAGGCATTTGGAAGTTATTAACTTTAGGAAATGATACGAGAGGACCTAAACACTTAGACTCTTTAGGTCTTCGAGCTTAATTAGCTCGGGTCTCCACTCGAATGTGGACTTAGTCTCGAGTCCTCGCTATGTCAATCTTATTTTAATTTGGTAAATAATTTGGGATGATAAGTATGCGACTTATCAACCCACCCTCTGATTCAAGGGGGTTTTAAGTCTAAGCATCTACACACCTTTTGCACTGACTCACTTTTCGGTGGTTTCTTCAGAAATTAGGTAGCTAATGAACTATCTAGGGTGGCATGAGTGACAAGTTGTCAGTGGTAACAACTCATTGGTCGGTTGTCTAGAGCCCAGCCACAGGACCATTTTCTTTATACTTCCTTTAGATAAATCTTAGAGTAGGGAAGCCATCGACTTTAAAAAAAAAAAGAAAAAAAATAGAAAAAGGAGAAAATAAAAAAAATAAATAAAACCACACTTCACCGCACGAGTATGGCTGGAAAGTTGTTGTAGGTAACTGCCCATTGGCCGGTTGTCTAGAGCTCAGCTAACAAAATGCACAATAATTCCCAAAACACTTAGGGAAGAAGAGGGGAAGTAGAATAAACTAGGGAGATATACACTGGGTTCACTCTTATGTTGACCCCATAAATAAAAGTAGGGAGAAAGCTACTGTTCGAAAAGATAAACCTTTATACAAGGTCACCTAGGGTCATAGAAACCCGAAGTCTATTTCAACGGCTGCCTAGTGAGTCTTTCACTCTTTTCACTAGAAGCTTGGCACTTAGAGTCCTATTCAAGTCTTGGCCAAGTCGGGTAACCGTAAAAAGTTATCTCGAAACTCTCAAACTCCAAAAGTATAAAAAAATTAGAAAAAAAGAAAAGCAAAAAAAAAAAATGTATCTTCCCTTTTTAAATAAGGCAAGGACTTGGGCGGTTTGCATTCTGGCAGACAATTGGGTACTGCTGAGTCTTCGCAGTTTAGGACCTTAAATGAAATTTTCTATTGTTAATAAACGAATTAAGCCTAAGCGAGCTAATCCTAATTTTGATTTTATACATAGCATGTAGTTTAATTTTGCTAGGGACTAGCAAAAGATAGGAATGGGGGTATGATGTAGACACAATTATTGAGGATAAAATACCAATTCATGCATGTTCCTAGGCTTAGAGTTGCATTTCATGTTATAAATATTGCATAGTATGCATCATTCTACATTTAGAGTAGTTGTATATAATTTAGGTTAATTACATTCTTTTTGTGGCCAGAAGAGAAGGATATTTATTTCAGAGCCTTGAATTGATAATCTGACAATACAGATCTGATCAAGACGACGATCGGAGTCCAATACCTCCAAAATTGCCTCGACTGGAGTCCGTAGCACCATATCCAATCCGAGGAAGATCAATGGCCAAGGGATTAGGTGACATAATTCGATGCTTCAAATGAAAAATCCGATCGTGCGGATGGATTTGGGTCGACGATCATAGCCCAACGGCGTGAAAATCAACTCAATCTGATCTCTGTAGTAGTCCCTACAATGAAAAGAAGATGGATGACCCACATCGCACCATGTGGTGCAACCCAGGCCACCCATGCGCATGCATGCACCACTGCACACGCACAGCAGCATAGGCGTGCATGCGCACGTAGCGGCAGTGCATGCAAGCGCATAGCACGCGGAAGCGTGCAACATGGTGCATGGAGCACATTCAAGCGTAGCGGCAACGTGGGCACGTGGGTTGTCTTCAGTGACGTTTGCAGTGGATCTTCAATGACATTTACGACCATCACTAAATGTCCTCTATACGAATTTGATTCTTTCCTTCACTATAAAAGGACCCCTACCCTCCCATTTTTCTTCATCTCTTCCTTTCTACCTCTCACCACCTACAAGGCTCTAGAGAGAGCTTGTCCCAAGCCTGGGATGCTCCTCTAGAGTAGAAAATCAAATAGTTTTCCCTCTCCTCATCCCCATTCTTGGAGCATCTCGTGGTCGTCCTCTCACCTCCTTTCGGGAAGAAGATCCTCGCCGAGATGTCGTCTTGCCCCGCCCTTCCTCCAAGCGACGTCAGAGCGAGTCATCCTCTGAGCAACCATCGAGGGGGATTTCTCTCACCTCATTCTATCTTTTTAGGCTTTCGTAGTGTAGATTTTTCCCACTTTCGTAGTGTAACAAACATTTGTTGATAAATAGATGATATTTTCTCTCTCTCTCTCTTTCTCTCTCTCTCTTTTATATTTGCAAGTAGATTAGCTAGATAAGCAATTGCCGATCTGATCTCTTGCTTCCTAAAAAATTCCAAAAGAAATTAGAAAAGATAAAAACAACCAAAAACAAATAAAAGGGAAACGTGGATTTTCAAAACCAAACGTTTGCCTCCCCGTGTTCGACCCAAGACTCACTTTTCGAGTTTTGGTTATAAATTTTATTTGATAGACATGTTTTGCGAGCTACGATGACAGGTCTTCCAAACCCTGATTTTTAATTTGTGAAGCGCACTCCATCAATTACCAGGCTAGGCTTCATATTGCCTCCCCCAAGTTATTCATACACATAGCTCTAAAGGATGTTCATTCCCGCACCTAGATCAAGCAGAGGCTCATCTATTTGTAAGTCACCAATGACCATTGAGATTACGAGGTTCCTGAGTCCTTAAGTTTCAGGGATGTGCCATGTTGAACTATTGAGCTAACGGAATCAGGCCAGACATCTTTTGATTGAACCTGTTTCCTAGATTGCTGCTTTTTCGTGCACAGGTCCTTTAGAAAGCAGTAATAAGATGGAATCTTCTTGATAGCCTCAAGCAAAGGCAAGTTAATTTGCACTTGCTTGAAAGTTTCCATGTTCTCATCCGTCTTATCTTTAGCTCCAGATGAGCCAACAGAAGTCTGCCCAGAGGTGGATAATTGCTCTAGAAAGGGCACTCTTGGTCTCTGGGTGGAAGGGTTGTCATGTCGGGTAAGGGGTGGAACGGGGGCAACCTCTTCTAGTGAGGTGATTTCAAGAAGAGGAGAGTTGGGCAATTCTTCTCTGGTAGGGTAGAATGTCGAGGTGGATGGGTTTTCAGAAGGTAAGACTGTAGGAGCATCTGGTTTGGAAATTTCTTTCCCACTCCTCAGAATAGTCACCGCCTCGGCATGCTCCCTAAAGACAATCCCTTTTCCTTTAGGATTCTCCTTAGCAGCACTGGGAAGCTTCCCAGTTTCCCTCTATCTAACGGCCTCAACAAGGTGTCCTATCTGCGATTTCATTTCATGTATAGCTTTATCATGAGATTGGATGATGGCACTTTGACTTTCTTGCATAGTTCTCAACATTGCCTTCAATTCATCCATCTCAGAGTCTTTGGTTGGGCAAAGGTCTGAGCTTGGTTCATTTGTTGGTTTTGAAATTGTTGTGGTTTATAATTCCGTGAATTTGATACATTCCCTTGTCTGGATGAAAAGTTTGGGTGATTCCTCCATCCCTCATTATAAGTGTTGGAAAAAGGGTCATTACGAGGTCTAGGATGGAACCCTTGAGTGGCATTCAGGTCAGCCTGTACAAACTCAAGGCATTGGGAGGCCAAGTGGCAATCCACAGTGGCATGCGTATTGCCTTGGCAAATGGAGCATTCTGAAGCTTGGGATGTGGAGGTGCTAGATGTGAATTGGCCCGGGCTCAACATAAGCCTTTCCATATTTTGATTCAACAATTGAATTTGATAGGCTAAATTCTAGGTGTCCCTAGCCTCATTTGCCTCCAACTTTCCTTGCATGAGAGTGGGTTTTCTATCCGAGTAGGAAGAATTCAAGTGAATAGAATTATCACTCAAAGTATCAAAATGGTTCCAAGCTTCATCCTCAGTCTTAGATAGAAAGGTTCCTGCACAGGCACCATCCACAGTCTACCTTTGCGAATCATTAAGTCCAGTGTAGAACCTTTCAACCAATTGCCACTTGGGCACCTGGTGATGTGGGTAAAGTCTCAACAGGTCATTAAAGAGCTCCCACGCATCATGGAAAGCTTCCCCATCCTTTTGAAGAAAACTCATAATTTTCATCCTAAAGTGATTTGCTTTGCTCATGGGGAAATAATTCTTCAGAAACTCCTTCAAGGCATCCTATGTGTTAATACCATTTAGGGTATGATATCAATACTTGGCCTTCTCCTTGAGGGAGAAAGGAAGGCGGGCCCGCATTTGGGCAACTTGCAAGGCCAGTTTAATTGGTCGGAATGAAATATTCATTAAGGCTCCTTTGACCTGCCATTACTTCCCTTAGGAGGTTCCTTCTTAGGATTCTTTCAGGTTCAAGATCAAACACAAGTTGTCTCCTAGGAGATTGCCTACCAAGCATGCACTACAAACACAATTCGAAAGGACTTGTTAGGTCTTTACAAGTTCAGGCTTTTGACTTTAATTCAGATTGTAGGTGATAAAGCAAGTTGCCCAATCAATTACGTGTTTATTGTTGACATACGAAATGCCTAAAAAGACCTAGTTGGAGCTTAGGTGCTCTTCCCTAAATCTCAAATGGTAGAGCAACTCCAAAGATGGAAGATTGAGAGATGTAAGTAGGCCTAAGCTTTCCTTTGAAGTTGTGCTTTCGCGGTGCTTCTTAACTACCCTAAAAAATCTGTGACAGGGTATCCCCCTCTTTAGAGTTACAAAACCTTTGATCTCAAGTTCTAAATACTTCAGAGCCCAACGGTAGGGCTCTTGTCTTAATAGTTCCAAGACATAAAAGTGTCTATATGTGTGCTTCGATGCAACAAAATAGAAATGCGTGCCTACACCGAATTTTTTTTTTTTTGAAATTTTGAAATGCACTCAAGATTATCAATTCATGTCCTTGATTTTAATGTCCCTCCTTTAGTTAAGTCCTTTTCCAAATTTAAAGGTGACCACTTGTTTGATTGTTTCAAATAAAAATAGATGGTCTTGCAATTAAATCCAGATGCAAATGCACGACCAAGATATGGATGCAAAGTAAGAGGATGCATACCTTGCTTCTAGCAATCTTCAATGAGATGCACGCAAATGCAAGCAAAATAAATCTAACGGCTGCTCATTCACACCTAAATGGTCGTCTTAGGATAGGCAGCTCGTATTTTATTATTATTTTTTTATTTTTACCTACTTATGCACAAAATAATGGAAAATCAATCCATGAAAGAAAATAAAAACTTAAATTTAAAGAAAAGGGAATAGGCTCCTAAAATATTACCCAACACGGGCCTAAAAGAAAGTCGGGGAATAAACCCCTAAAATATACCCCAGAACAAGGATCTCAAATAATTAAGTCTAAGCTTATCTAAATGATAAAGATGATTTTTTTACTCTCTGGGTTGGTGGCATCAAGGTCCACCAAGATGCGAAGCTCCTCCTTGGGTGCTGCCCAAGGTCCACAATGCGAAGATGCTGAGGCGGGTGTGACGATTCTCCCAAGAGGTACCTCACACAAATAGATAGAGCAAATAAAATATGCCTCAATAAAATGTGAACCAATAAATGGATAAATGCAAGTTTAACAAGCCTGCTGCCTCCCCAGTAACGATGCCATTTGACGAGTCTATTTTCACTTAACAAGATGATAATTAAATGATTTGTTTTTTGTATTTCTAAGTGGTGGAAAATTGACTAATCAAAGTATTAAATTAAAATAAACCACTCGAGAGAGCAGGTCATATCCATAGGGAGGCACTGGCTATTACAAACTCACAAGGGTCAAAAATCGATGTTCACTATTAATTTTGTCAAGAAATCAAGCCAAATCCACCTTCAAATTAAGAAAATAAGTGATAATGCTGAAATGGCATTTTTGAGAAATAGGGAGGTCACTTGCATAAATTAGCCATAATATTTAATTAATAAATTCAAAATAAAAAGTGTGGCAATGGCATGTAAATGTAAATATTAATATAACATGAAACAGAGCATTTGCTTCCTTTGTGCATGCGCGAAGAGGAGGCCATGGTCGATTGTGCGGAGCTCGGAGGTGGTTGGCTGCAACGAGGGCTATGTGTGGGCGGTGACTGCATGTCAAATGGCCACCGGTGCTCTCATCGCTGATGAGGAAGGCCAGCGGCTGTGGTGGCAGCTCGCTGATGGGCACGGGCTACTATCAGCCTTTAGAGGGTGTGGCCGAGCTCGTGAGGTTGAGGCGAGTTCATTGATGTCAATGGCACGAAGCTTCGAGGATGGATGAGGCGGCTGCGCGGAGGAGGGTGGTGTGCGGTGATGGGTTCCTTTCAAGGAAGAAGATGAACAATGCTCGAGCAAAGAGGTGCGAGGAGGGTGGCTTGCAGGAGCGGTTCAGACCACACGTGGGCGCTTGACTACGTGCTGCTGGCTGCTGCTGTTGTGACTTCACGAGTGGGTGGAGGCGCACGAGCAGTGGGATGTTGTTGCTGTGCACGCTGTGCATGCATGTGGCTGCATAGTGAGTCGTCGAGGGGGAGGTGGCAGTGGCTGCATGCTATTGTAGGAGCGCACGCATACGAGGAGGGGTCACCAAGGAGGCGATGGCACCGATGGGTGGCTGCTAGGCAGCGATGTAGCTGGCTGCTGCATACGAGTGGGGGCACGCGTGCACTAAAGCGAGGGGCAATGCTGGCACTATGTGGAGAGGAGGTCGCTTGTGGTCGAGGTGGGGTCGGTGTGATGAATCCTCGGTGAAGAGTTGGTGGCTATTGCAAGTGGCAGTGGTCGGTTCCTTTCGGTGGAGGTGAAATAGAGGAAGAAGAACAAAGAAGAAGAAGAAGGGAAGAAGAAAAAGAGGATAGCAAAGGTGGTGTTGGTGGTTCACGTGGCCAATGCAGCCATGCTCACAGTGAGGTTGCACAAGCCAATGCTGGCGCAGCGGATTGTCACCCTACCTACCTGCGATGGTGGACTTCTGCACAAGGTAGGAGGCCCGCAGTGGTGGAATGTAGTGCTTGTCTCACACACAGTGGTGGGTCGGGGGTGGTGGCTTGCTCAGCATGGTCACCTCCTCTCTCTTATAGCAGTAGGATACTCGTTTGAAATGAAGACTGGAGGGAAAGGGCCTTCAATGGCTTTCAATGCCCTTCAATGGTGAAGATCTAGTCATGAACGTCAGCCATGAATGCCCTAGTGAACGCTTGAAGCTGTCTCCAGGTGTGCTGCACACAAGTTAAATAAAATAATCAAAATAATGTTTGGATATTTACAAATTCTACCCATGACTATTGTGTTAATCAATTTCTTATCAAAATGATGCATGCAATGCTAATTAAGATGCAGATGTAAAATTAATATCCTAATCCATGTTATTCTAAATTTCAATTACATACGCATGAAATAAATTATCTAGTTTTCTTTCTAATGTATGCTATATTCATGAATGTGTTACCTTAGTGTCTAAGCATTTACACCTTTAATTAGCCCACAAATATGGGCTAATCAATGGTAATACTATCATAAGCCCTAACTAGCCACATTTAGTTAGGTTTGAATGTTAAAAGCTCCTACTTAATTATCTGAGGGCCACAACTCCGCATCATTCTATGGCTATGCAGGAGGGATGGACTGGTGATAGGTGATCTCAGACATAGAAGAATGGATGTGGTATTGCAGTCTTGTCTGCTATGTTGTCTGCCGACTGATAGTTCCATTCATATCTTTTCTTCTTGCATAACCACTGATGAGATATGGAGAAAAGTTTGCAGGGAACCTCTCCCCACTTGGGATGACCTGTGGAAAATTTTTTTTTTACATGATAATCTACCTATTCACATGGTGGCAGACATGTGGTGTGTATGGAGAGCAAGGAATGATCTTTTGTTTCAGGAGAGACTAATATGTGTGGAGCAAATTGTAAATGCCTGTTGGTCTTTCATACATAGGTGGGTTTCTACGCTGTAATCATGTTTTATGTTGATAAATAAAATGCTCTCTTGGATTGCTATCGATGCACGATAGCTTTCCTTTCTGTTTCAAAAAAAAAAAAACTCTACATCATTCTGATTTGAGAAGAAAATAGGGAATCAGGGTTAATTCTGTAATTTTAACAGCACATCAAAAGCACAGATAAACCATGGGGTCAGTTAGGGGTTAAATGAAGGTTAAATGAGCTCAAAAGTCCAAAAAGTGGGTTAACACTGACAGAAATGGGGTTTCTCGCATTTCGAGGGTGAAAATTGCACCAAAAACCCTAATTATCAACCCACTTAAATTGAAGAGGTCTGGTTAGGATAAAATTAATCTAAACCTCCTACAAATTATAGAAAAATATTCTAAGAGTTTTGGTACCTTTGGTTTGTCCATCTAAACCTATTTTGACTTAGAACAAAGTTTTAGACAAAAATCTACCCTGATTTGGGCTTCTGTGTAAATTGTCTAGTCAAACATGATCAAAACTAAAATCCAAGTTCACCATTAGATTCCATGGGTCTAAATTAGGTTAGCACCAAAATTTGGGGCCAATTAGAGTTTATCTTGACCTAGTTTGCATTTTAGCCCTTGAAAATACTTTTTCTTACATTTAGCCCCTAGGCTTCAATTTTATTGAGATTGGGTCCCTAACTTTCTCACCATTTTCTTCAAATAGATCCCTACCACCATTGGTGTGAACAGAGCTCCACCGTCGACTTTTGAGTGAGGATTTCTTGCTCAATTCTCACCCAAATCTCCCCAAATTTGAAGAGATCATTCCTGAGAAGATTCTCTACAGATTGGGCTTGATTTTGAGGCCAATTGGTCAGGCATTTTTCACTTGCAGAAATAATATGTATCAGAAAAATATGTTGTCGCAGTGAAATCGCATGGTAGAAAAATCCCGAACAAAACTAATTATCAGTAAAACTAACCACGATGGATTAGGTTGTATCCACAGGAAGGAATAGATGCAATAAATTCACAAATATTTTTCCCTTGTATTCGTTCAATCAAGTGCAAAACCCATGGTTAAATCTAACATGAAATGCGACGAAAAGAAGACACACAATAACTCGAGAATGTAAGGTTATATGCGTAATTTTTCCTTAATAAAATATTCAATAAATATGTGATAAATCTATGTAATTTCCAATTACACATGTATTAGAGAGAAATTGTGTAAATCTTAATCCAAAACCAATGTTGAAGGATATGAATAACAAAAGCCAAGTAATTATGAGAAAGCACGAGCATGAAATTGCAATTTCACTCAATATATCAAATATTAAAATAAAAAATCAGAGTTTGGAAATGGCACTCAAATGTAAATACTAATTAACCCAAAAATAGAGGATTTTGTCCTCTTAATCTCACGTGAAGAGAATTTGATGGTGGAGGCTGAGGAGCTCGAGGAAGGTTGACCGCGACGAGAGCTTTCCGATAGTGGTGGCACTCTGAACGGCGGTCAGAGTTGGGGACGACGACGAAGAGGAGTGGCGATGGTGCCAACAGCTTGTCGGCGGGTATGGCTATGGTTGGCATGTTTGAGGGCATGGCCGAGCTCGTGAGGTCAAGGAGAGCTCAACGGAGGTGACGGTGTGGAGAACGGTGCTGTGTAAAGGTGGTTGCATGGAGGGGGATCAGCGTTAATGTTGGGTTCCTCCTCCCTGTTGACGGAGAAGAAGAAGAGGAGGAGGTGGCCAGTCGGCTCATGGGTCACACGGGAACACCGACTGCTATTTTCGAGAGGGGCACACGACTGTGGTGGCAAGGAGGAGGTGGCTACACTGTGGTTGTTGATGGGTTCCTCTTCTTTTGTTGGAGAAGAAGAAGAGGAAGAAGGGGAGGCCATGCAAGGAGTTGCTGGAGCTGTTGTTGATGGCGTGAACACTATGTTGATGGAGGAAAGGCATGCTGCTACTTGTACACGTGCGTGCACGCTCACACAAGCAGGAGTGAGGGCTGTGGTGGCATGCACGCATGAGTCCTGCTATTGCTTGCGCGCTTGAGTGAGGAAGTTGATGGGTGCAGGCACAAGGGGGTGTTGGTGCTGCACGAGGAGGAGTTGATCACTTGTGAAGAGGATGAAGCACGGTGGTGGTCGCAGGTGGAGTACTACTGACATTGAGGATGGGCTCCTTGGGTTGATGGAGAGGATGCGCACGGCCACAGTGAAGGTGGAGATCTTCTGTTCTCAGAGAACAAGGAGAGGGGTGATCTTTAGACATCTGGGAAGGTTCTCGGATGACTTAACTGGGGGGCAGGCGTCGACAAAGTTGGCTCTAAAAAATCGTGCGCTCTTCAGCCATCGTGTTTGCTTTCTCCCCAGTGGTGTAGGATCCCCGAGACGATGATGGATAAAGATCCTTTAACCTTTTCCAGATCCGCAACATCCACCTCTCCCTTCCCATGTGCAACTGCTGGATTGGAATGCTGGTGGAAGGAGTGGCGGTGATGGATAATTATGGGCATACCCTCCAAATGCTAATTATATTCATGTCCAGTCACCTATTATTATTATTATTTTCTCTACATGCACATATCAAATAAAAAGCATAAATGTATGTATTAGAATGCAAAGCAGATACAAAAATATTCGTAAGCTAAGGTTAATTACTACTTAGCTTAGGCCTTTAAACTATAAGGAAATGTATTCCATATGTACTTAAGCCAAATAAATGTCCAATAAATTGGACTTATCACCAATCGCTGCTAATTTCGCCGATGGAAAACCCAAATTTGTCAAGCATGAGAACTGACTCAGAGCTTGCTTGAATGAATCTTGGAGGGGTAGGCAAGGTCCTATTTAAACCCCTCAGAATCCCAGGAACTTCCTTAGCCAAGTTAGAGCTGGAAATCACCCATCTTCTCTTCTAGACATCGCAACTTCGACTTTGGTGAGTCATCTCCAACCACCTTCTCTGATCATCCAACCATCAAATTGGATGGCCTTCCAGCTTCATCTCTTCATCGCGCGACTCTCCAGTCAAAGAGGGAGCACTTTCGCCCTCTTTTTTTTTGTCACTCCATCACCGTCGATCTTATCTTCTCCAGCACCGACCGACCAAAGCTAGCACCATTCCCTCTCCGTATCACCTCCTAGCCTCCCTCAACCTCTTTCTCTCCATCTCTTCTTCATTTCTACCTACTTTAACCATAGGTTCGACCACAACACTACTCGCATCCCCGTCGTCTTCCCCAACTTCAGCTTGACTCCGACGAGTTCGTGCCGCTGCTCCACTGCACGAAACTCATCGCCACCACCACCAAAACTTCCACTACCCCTCCACCTTCAAAAGCCCTCAATAAATTTCATCTCAACACCACCAAAACACCCCATCAAACACCACCTCCTCCACTCACCTTCTCCGCCTTCGATAGGCACTCTCCGACCTCAGCATGCCCTCCAACCGCCACCACCACATTTTTCTTCGCACGATGAAACTCTTGAGCTATTTTGATAGGGCTGAAAGGCCATTTTCATGCATGAAGTAACCACCAGAGCTCTTCCACTTCCTTCTTCTTCTCCAACCATGCCCACTCGCCACTAGCCACCAGCAACTTGCTACTGCCCTTAATCGAAGCAGACCAGACTCGTACAGTTTCCCAAGCCTGCAATCGAGTAAAGACATAGTTGCAGGGGCCTCAATTCCTCAACGCATCTACTACAGCTCACGCGGAGCTTCACGCGAAGGAAGAAGAGGGACTTTAGTCCCACAATGGATACTGACAAAGCATGTGCAACACATAAAAGGAAATCGTGCCCTCATCACTTCACCTTCGAACACACAGGGGTGAGGTCCCTCGTATGCCCCTACACATATGCTCACACGGGCTACTGCAGGAGCCATCACCCGCGATCATGCACGCGGGTCTAGGCTAGATCCATTTACTTGGTTACCTAAGTCTAACTTGGTCTAAGAGAGAAAAATCTAAGGAGGAGGGGGAGGGTTTTGCACTATGGCCTCGAGATTTGTGCCTCCCCCCCATAGCTTAGTACTTGGCCATTGTGAGGCCCTTGTGTCTCTATGCTGTTCTTGCCTTTAGTTCTGCTGAGGTGTGAGATAAGGTGTCTAAGCCTTACACTGTCATCTGACTTGGTGCTCGATTGGTTCGATTACTGTTGATACATCTGCTGACTTGGAAATTGCTATTAGTGGTTGCGTATTACTGTTGGATTATTTTAGTTGATTAAGAGCCTAATTGTAGGGTTAAAATTGGTGGTTCAACCCACCCATTTTAACCCGATCTTTTTGCACCTTCATACCTAACCTTTTGAGATATTTTTCTGATATATATTGAACATCATTTTGATTCAACTTGCATATTATTCTTGATGTTGTAATTAGTGATTGATTTGCTTATAATTTGTACCTTAGAACGACCTCAAACTCACATCTCTATTTCTTGAGTTTATAAATTGAATGCTGTATCGCTTTTTTTAACTGTACTACAACGCATATTATAAAATTTGAAGAAAGTGACGCAACATTTTAGCGTCATTGCCAGAGAGCAATGCACATTTCATTCACTAATTACAATTCTGATTTGGTACTACTTGCTTCATCTGATTTGTTATGATTTTTTGAGGTGAATTGGAAGAGCAGTCGGACGAGCAACCACTCTAGGGGCAGGTAATCTCATTCCCTTCTTCTTAAGCCCCTCATCTCTGGAAAGGATTAAAAGAAGAATCGATTAGGATCAACTCACCTTATTTCATAGTAATTATCATCTGAGTTGCCAGATTTGATTTGATTAAAGATCTCTATCCTAATACTTGCACCTATAGGGACTTATGGTGCCTAGGGCTATTCACCTTTTTGATTGAGCCCTAGGTGTCAAATTTGGAAAGAATTGAACTTGGAAAAATAGGGCCAAATTAGGGTTTCCATATTAGGGATTCAGGAAAACACACTTGCTTGATTTAAAGAAGAATAGATTTCCCGCATCATGTGTTACCAAAGCCTTGGTTGAATTGATCTAATCAAGTGAACCCTAAAAAGGAGGCTCTAACAATCACTTGAATCACTAAAACTTAGGACCTAATAACCTATTTACAAACCACTCAAGGTGATTTTGGGTTCTTTACCCAACTCATCTTAAACTTTAGGGTAGTTCAGGTGAAGTTGACCCACTTTGTGGGTTAACCAACCTCCAAATTAGGTCACAAATCAAAAATCAACTCTAAAGCTCAAGTGAAATTCAAGGCACAAACTCAGGATTAAAATTGGTAGACTTAGGAGTCAAGCTTGCTCATTCCGATCTACTTGGATTCTCAATGACAAGGAAGGTTGGGTGGGGGAAACCCTACAACCCATGGGAATGCTCTACCATGTAGGGTCTTTACAGGACTCTCCCTTCCTGGCTGGCCAAGTGATGGTAACACCATCATTAGCCATAACTAGCTTGAATTAGTCAAAATCAGGAGACAAATGCTCCTAAATAATCGCCTGAGGATTGTAATTCCATGTAGATCTATTTTAAGGAGAGAACAACAAATTAGGGTTAATTCTACAGTTTTAACATCACATCCTAAGTGCAGAGTAACCATGGGGTCACATAGGGGTTAATTAAAGGTCAAATGAGCATTAAAGAACAAGAGGTGAGTCAACACAAATAGAAATAGGGTTTCATGCATTCTGAGAGCCGCAACAGCACACAAAACCCTAATTTCAGATCCACTTAAATTGAAGAGGTTTTGGTTAGGATAAAATTCATCTAAACCTCTTAAAATTCATCGAAAAATATTTTAAGAGGCATGGTACCCTTGTTTTGACCATATGAACCTATTTTGACCTTGAATAGAGTTTTAGATAGGATTTTACCTTAATTTGGGCTTCTATGCAAAATGCCCAATCAAACATGGTAAAAATTGAAATCCAACTGCAAATTGCCCAGCAACCCAAGCCTCCTTCCAAGCTTAGAGGTCAATCTTGAGCCTTATAAAAGAACCCCCAACTCTAGACCGATGTCCTTAGTAAGTTTCAGGCCAAAAACACATCTTTCCTTCCTCCAGCCTACTCTGACCAAGCTTCGGGAAGCTTCTTGATCTCCCTTCATCACCCTTTGCCATGTATAAGGCAAAGGGAACATCTTCCCTAAAGTCTTCCTCTCCTCACCTTTCCTCCTCACCGTCCTCATCACCGAAGCACTTGTCCCCTCTGATGCCAAAGCTAGCGTGGAGCTCCTTTCCCTTCACCCGTAGATAAGGCATTCTTTCTCCTCTCTTTCTTTAGGTTAGAACTAACCCTTTCCCACTACAAATCGATCACCGTTCACGTACCTTCCCCTCCGTCTTCCTCGCCTATGGCGACGCCTCCGACGAGCTCGCCACGCCGCTACACTACACCAAACCACATGCAATCGCATCCATTAGCTTCGCCTCACCTCCACCTTCAAAATCCCTCTACAAATTTCAACATCCACCCACTCAAATACCCTATCGGACCACCCACCATTCGCTTGCACAGTCTGATTTCGTCCGACCTCCATTCATCTCCAAACTCCACATAAACACCACCATGACCTTCCTTAGACCTAGGCAAAGCTTGTGAACGTATTAATTGGGCCCATGAGCTAGTATTTTGAATTGTAGGTGTTTACCAGATCTCTGCTTCATGCCACCTCCATTAGATGTTCGCCAACCACCATCACCGCTACTACTACCTCAGGCTCTGCGGACGAACGCCACGAAGAGCTCCTGGCCTTCGAGCAACCAAGACAACAACAACTGTAGCTGCAATTGTGCAACACAATCTCTGTTGCAGCATGAAGCACAAGTGGCATATAGTCCTACATCATAGAGAGATGAATTGAAAATAGCATATAAAAGGATTTTGTGCCCAAGGCTTATCGCCTAAGACATGGGGTGAGGTCCCTCTCACTCACGTGCCTCTCACTCCTCCCACACCACCATGCCTGGTGAGCCTGGTCCCCTATGCGCATGATCTGATAACTCGCTTATATACCCAGTTACCAAGTTCTAATAGAAGAATGAGGAATTTCTGAGGAGGGTAGGGGTAGTTTTTGCCCTATTCATGCCATGAGATGCATGCATGCTTGCTTAACACTTAGCATCCCAAGAGGCTTTATGCTGTGCTGGTGCCTTGTTGTTGAATGTCGGAGGACTACGCTATCGAATTTGGTTTTGAAAACCTATCATTGTAGTTTGAATAGCGAAGAACTCGGGTTCAACAAATAAAATTTATACCGGAATAGAAATCCCAAGTTGAACTTAGGGAGGCTACGTCGATCAAAATTCGCAATTATATTTTTTTGCTTTTGTTTAAAGAGCAGAGTAATTACAATGCAATGGAATCAATATTAACAATCAGAGAAAGAGAGAGATAAAACATCCACTTGAAGTTGCGAAATGTTTGTACATCTAAGAAAGTGAGAAATTACACTAGAAAGTAGGAAAACTATTACAACTAGAAAGCTAGAAAATTCTACTCTAGAAAGTTGCAAAAAGGAATGGGAGAGAGAAGTTATCCTCCTCGATGATCGCTTGGAGGACGAGCCGAGCGAGACAACGCCTGGAAGACGAGGAACGGATCGGGAAGAAGGAGGTTGAGGCAGGACGAATGGGAACGAGGTAGCACGTCATCGTCATCGTGGGATCCGCTTCTAGAATGGGGGCGAAAAATTGATTTTATCTCTTGAGAAGCATCTCGGGTGTGGGACAAGCTTCTCTTGAGCTTTGGAGAGGGAAAGAAGAGAAGGAAGCGATGAGAAATTTGTATGGAGGGGGTCTCCTTTTATAGTTGCAAGGAGTGGGGGCATTTTGGTCATTACAATTTGAAAAATATTAATTCAGGACCTTTAGTGACGGATAAATCCGTCACTAAAGGCCTGAATGTGGCCTTTGTGTGCGCGCGTCGTGCGCCTCGTCACCTCCACGTCGTGCAATGCACGTGCACATCCATGTGCTTACAGCCGTCCGATCAAGAGATCATACAACATAAACAATCCCTGCTCGCACCATGTGCCCGCGTGTGATCTCGTGTCAGCGTCGCGCGTCTGACGCGCGTAGGTGCTATCGGCCACTAAGCACCACACGATCTTCATCTCATGGCTCCTCTCCTCGCACACCCGCTCGCCCACTCTCCAATTTGAGGTGCCTGCAGCTTCGAACGCGCATCTTCTCTTCTCGCATAGCGCGCTCGACCAACGCACTGCGGTTGCTTTTGAGTTGTGTGGAGAATTCGTGCGCATGGTTTTGCAACCGTTGGATGAGCATCCAACGATCGAGATCGAGTGGGCAGGTGAAGAAGGAACGGTAGCTGCAGGTCCTTGGGGCCAGTTGGGCGACTGACATGGTGCCACGTGGTGCCATCTTGGTCGTCCATCTTCTAAGTATTATGGATGGTGCCACGGGTGTCAGATTGGACAGATTTTCACGTTGTTAGGTTGCGATCGTCAATCCAAATCCGTCCGTGCAGTCGGATTTGTCGCCTGGGTTGCGGATTAACACCATCTTGGTCCATGATCTTTAGGGTTCCTCGATCTCTATCTGGTGCTATGGATGTCCGATTAAGGCAATCTTGGAGTTGTTGAACTCCAATCATCACCCTAATCAGATCCGTATGGTTGGATCTTCGATCCGAGGCCCCGATAAAAAGTCACTCTGTCCGTGACCATAAAAAAGGAGACAATTACTGTACAATTTATACACTTTGATCTATATGCATGATTATGCATGTTATGCACTATTTACAATGTATGATGCTAATGTGACACTAAGAACATGCATTAATAGACATTTTAGGTTAATCAGATGTATGCACATCACACCCCCATGCCTATCTTTTGCTAGTCCCTAGCAAAAATTACATGATATTTATAAAAGAATTAGGTTAGATTACTTGGGCATAAGTTATTTTCAACATTAAGAAATTCTTTTACTCAGGATCTAAACTTTCAAAGACACAACAGTACCTGGGTATCTACCAAAATGCAGACCGCCTCAAGCTCTCACCTTATTCAAAGAAAAATTTCTTTTTCTCTTTTTATTCTTTTCTAATTTTTTTGGATTTTTGAGTTTAGGGTTAAAGAGTGGCTTTCTACGACCATTCAACCCACCCAAGATTTGATGAGAACCCTAAGTTCTAAGCATCTTGTTGTGAATGTGATAGACTCATTGATCGGCAATTAGAATGGACTTCAAGTTTCTACGCCTCTAGGTGACCTTAAAAAGCGAGTTCTGCCTAAAGGTGTATCTTTACAACCGGTACCTTTCTCCCTACTTATATTTTTATGGGGTCAACACAAGGGTGAATCCAGTGTATATCTCCCTAATTTATTCTACTTCTCCGATTCTTTCTAAGTGTTTTAGGAATTTTCAATGCATTTCTTGAGCTGGGTTATGGAAAATCGGTTGATGAGTTGTTACCACTGACAACTTGCCAGCCATACTCGTGCGGCGAAGTGTGGCTTATTTCTTTTATTTTCTTTTTTCTTTTCTCCTTTTCTTTTTCTTTTCTTTTTTTGAAGTAGGTGGCTTCCCTGGTCTAAGATTTACCTAAAGGCAGCAAGAAGAGAATAGTCTAGTGACTGGGCTCTGGACAACCTACCTATGGGCTATTACCCACGATAACTTGCCAACCATATCACCCTAGAAGGTTCATTAGCTACCCAATTTCTGTTAAAACCATCGATCAACAAGTCAGTGAAAAGATAGTGTGTAGATGCTTTAGACTTAAAGTTCCCTCAAATCAGAGGGTAGGTTGATATGTCGTGTACTTATCACCCAAACTTATTTAATCAAATTACAATAGAATTAAGATGGCGAGGACTCGAAAAACAAATCCACATTTTAGTGGATACATGGGCTGATTAAGCCTAAAGACCTGAAGGGTCTTTGTGTTAAATCCTAATGTAATATTTTCTAAGATTGAAAAGTCCTAATGTCCAAATATTCCTTCCTAATTCAATTTTTTTTTTAATGTATAAATAAGAAGAGAAATAGAATTTACAAGAATTTCACAGAGTTGACAAAATGATTCAAAAATGAATCCACACCCCCATGCCTAGCTGATGCAATGTCCACATTGAGAAAAAGAGACATGAAAGGAAGGGTAGAGTATGGAAGATATCACTTGAATATGAAGCTCAGGTCAGCTCTGAGTCATATGTACAACTGCTGAGTTTAATGCCATCAGCTAGGTGAAGTTCAGCCAAAGAAGTCACAACATGGGTAGAGCAACCGTGTCTGAGATGGGTTCTGGAAGAGTACTGTCAATAATAGGCTTCAGACGTTGATCGTTGACTTTGAATGAATTACCCATCTTTGGGTCAGAGATTTGAACGGCTTCGTTTGGAAAAATCTAGTCGATAATGAATGGACCATTCCATTTCGATCTAAGTTTGCCGAGAAAGAGCTTAAGTCTAGAATCGAATAACTAGACCTTCTGATTCAGCTCAAATATCTTGTGGGAAATCAATTGCACATGTAGAGCTTTGGTTCGAGCCTTGTAGATCTTGACATTCTCATATGCATCATTTCTAAGCTCCTCCAACTTAGTTGGAGTTTCCTGGTCTTCTTGGCTAAACTCAGATCTAGATTGCACTGCTTAATTACCCAGAATGCCCTATGTTCAATCTCTACGAGTAAATGGCATGCCTTTCCATACACCAGACGAAACTGAGACATGCCGATGGGCATTTTATATGCCATATGGTAGGCCCAAAGAGCATCCTCAAGCTTTTGAGTCCAGTCTTTGCGATCTGGCCTAACCGTTTTCTGCAAAATATTCTTGATCTCCCGATTGTAGATCTCGACCTATCCATTTGTCTGGGGATGGTAAGGTGTGGAGATTCGGTGATTAACCCCGTATTTAGCCAGCAAATTACAGAACTGGACATTAGTGAAATGAGTGCCACCATCACTGATGATGGCCCTCGGAATCCCGAACCTACTGAAGATGTTCTTCTTGACAAAATCGACGACCACCTTGTGGTCATTGGTTCGAGTGGGAATCGCCTCAATCCATTTGGACACATAATCAACAACGATGAGAATGTACTGATATCGAAATGAAGGGAGAAAGGGTCCCATGAAATCGATGCCCCAAACATCGAAGATTTCAACAGGAAGAATTGGGTTTAGGGGCATCATATCTCTCTTAGTTATGCTCCTGAGTGCCTAACATCAGGAACACGACCTTGAGAAATCCTAGGCATTCTTGAATAAAGATGGCCAATAGAATCCAGATTGTAAAATTTTTACAACCGTCTTTTTCCCGGAGAAGTGTCCACCACATGCAAATGCATGGTAGAACTCGAATATACTATTGAATTCGTTCTCCGGAACACATCGGCGAATAATCTGATCAGAGTCGATGCGGTACAGTTTATGGTCCTCCCAGAAGTAATATTTGGCCTCATATTCGAGTCTATCCCGTTGTTGCTTGGTCCAATCCTGGGGGATTTGACCAACGGCCAAATAATTAACAATGTAAGCAAACCACGGGGTTTAGACACCTGAAATTGTAAGGATGGTTTCATCTGGAAAAGTATCAGCAATTGAGATGTCCGAAAGAGAAGAATCTCTCAGAAGTCTCGAAAAATGATCCGCCACCACATTTTGTACCCCAAATTTATCCTTGATTTCAAGATCAAATTCTTGAAGCAGAAGAATCCAACAAATAAGCTGGGGTTTGGTATCCTTTTTGGCCAAGAGATGTCTCAAGGCCGAGTGGTTGGTATAAATAATGACATGAGACCCTAAGAGATAAGCCCTAAATTTCTCCAAAGCAAATACTACGGTTTGTAATTCCTTCTCAGTAATAGTGTAATTCCTCTAGGCCTCGTCCAGAGTTTTACTAGCGTAGTAGATGACAGAGGGCTTCCTGTCAATTTTTTAACCCAAAACAGCCTCGACTGCGTAATCAGAAGCGTCGGTCATGATCTCAAAAGGGGCAGTCCAAACTGGTGGTTGCAGCACCGGAGCACAAGTGACTGCCATTTTAAGAAAATCAAATGACTTACGCCATGATTCATCGAAATCAAACGGTGCTTCTTTGGCGAGAAGATTGCTCAGAGGACGAGCAACCTTCAAAAAGTCCTTGATGAATCTTCTGTAGGATCCCACATAACCAAGAAATGATTGAATTTGTTTAACAGATGTGGGAGGAGGAAGTTTAGCGATAGCATCAACCTTAGCTTTACCCACTTCAATTCCCCATTCAGAGATTACATGACCCAAGACGATGCCTTCTTATGTCATGAAATGACTCTTTTCCCAGCTAACGACCAATCTTATTTTGATGCATCGTTTAAGAATCATTTCTAGATTAGCTAGACAAGAGTCAAATGATTCTCTAGAAATAAAGAAATCATCCATGAAGACTTCCATAAACTCTCCCACCATGTCAGAGAATATGGCTAACATACACCTTTGAAAAGTCGTAGGTGCATTGCATAAATCGAATGGCATCCTACAGAAAGTAAAGGTTCCGTAGGGACAGGTGAAAGTAGTTTTTTCCTGATCCTTGGGATGGATAGGAACTTGGTTGTATCCTGAGTAGCCATCAAGAAAATAGAAGTACTTCTGCCCGGTTAATCTTTCCAAGATTTTATCAATGAAAGGTAGAGGGAAATGATCCTTTTTCGTGGCTGTGTTCAGCTTCCTGTAATAGATACAAACCCTCCAAGAGGAAGCTGAATGAGTTGTGATAGATTCTCCTTTCGCATTAGTCACAATGGTAATCCTGGCTTTCTTGCGAACAATTTGCACGAGACTTACCCAGGGACTATCAGAGATCTGATAAATGATTCCTACATTGAGCCAGTTAATAATCTCCTTCTTGACCACTTCTCGCATATTTGGATTTAATCTCCTCTGCATCTAGCGAGAAGGGCGAGATCCATCTTCCAAAAATATTCTATGATTGCAGTAAGATGGCTCAATCCCCCTAAGGTCATGAATGGTCCAACCAATTGCCTCCTTGTGTTCCTTCAGGACCTTAATCAATTTAATATCTTGATCCTTTGTTAATTTAGCACTGATAATCGTAGGGAGCATCTTGTGTGGTCCTAAAAACTGATATTTCAAATTCTCAGGCAATGGTTTCAGTTCAAGCTGGGGTGGGTTGATGATGGAAGGTAAGGAAGATGTTGATGACTCATCAAGAGGAAGAGGTTGAGAGTGAACAAAATCAATAACCTCTTTAGAAGATGGTGGGTCTACCATAGAGGGTTGCGAGTCCAATTCATCATCAAAGGAGGAACTTTCAATTGTAGAAACCATCATACAAGTTTCAATATTCACATTATCGTCCTCAAGTTCCTCGATAAATCAACAATCCTCAAATTTATTAATCGCCTTAAAAATATCCAATTTCATTCGTTGATCCCCAAAGGCGATTTCCATGTTATCGCTTTCACAGTTAATGTTGCTCTTAGCGGTAGCCAAGAACGGACGCCCCAGAATGTTGGGCATGTTCCTTAGATTTTCAGGTACATCCATGTCAAGGACAAGGAAATCTATAGGAAAATAGAAATCCTTAACCTTAACAATAACATCTTCAACAACACCTCGCGGATTTGTAACCGAATGGTCCACTAACTATAGCGTTACTGAAGCCAACTGAAGTTCACCTAATCCAAGCTTCTCATAAAGAGAAGTCGGAATTAGGTTGATGGATGCACCTAGATCCAGTAGTGCTCTATCAAACGTGTAATCTCCGATGACACATGAAATCAACGAAGCACCTGGATCTCTCTTTTTCTGAGGGAGTTGGTGCAGGATAACAGAACTAGCCTGCTTGGAGAGTACCACCTTCCTCGGAATAGATTCTCTCGACTTACACTTCTGTGTGCATAAATCCTTTAAAAATCTTATGTAAGGCAATATATGCTTGTTAGCATCGAGGAGCGGGATATTGATCTTGACATTCTTGAAAATATTCAGAAGCTCCTCATTACTATCAACAGACTTCTTCTTTGATCTGATCAAGGCTTCCGGAAAAGGAACATGAGCCGAATCTTTGGAATCAAGTTCCTGAGCCTTGATTTCTTCTCTAGAGTTCTCCTTTTCTTCAAGATTCGGTAAATCAGAATAGTGTGGTTGTGGATCCTGAGTGTGTTTACCACTCCTCATGGTAAAAGAATTTGCGGATGCATACGAGTTTGGGTCTTGGGGATGGTTAGGAAAGATTGGAGGGGTTTCATTAGCCAAGAATTGTTGATTTGCAGAAGAAGAAGAGAAAGGACCTTGCTCAACAACTTGAGCATGTGCGTATGGGTCCCTTTGATTTCTGTACCAATGGGCTTGATTGCCTGGATTCAAGATTTTTTTTGGGGTTGGGTATAGGTTGGGATGGTAGAGATACGGGTTGACGAGAGTTAGCTATCATCCCGATTTACAAGTTGTCCAGCGAGGTTTTCATTTGTTGCATGAGTTGGAGCATGGATTCTTGCATCTCTACCATTTGTTGGTTCAAATCAGCCTACCTTACGGGTTGACGGGCATTCCAAACTGGCTAATTGACTTGATTCGAGGGAAATGAGTATAAACATGACCCTGACCCATTGGTCGTTGCGGAGCATAGTTGCTGGGTCGGAATTGGGTCTGCTACCCCAGGTTTTTCCAAGAGAAGTTAGGGTGATTTCTCCAACCCGGATTACAAGCATTGGAGTATGGGTTGGATCTAACATTCTCTTGTACAGCACAAACATCCTCATCGGGTGAGGATGGAGAGAAAGGAAGGGAAGGATCAGAGAAACTGGCATCAAAGGCCCTAGTTTGGAACTCGTGGGGTTCCGAATAATGCTGGCTCACAGGTTGAGCCACATCAAGTTGATTCACGAACTCCCATCCAGAAGGTGCTCATGACGAATTGAATCCCGAATTCTAGGATTGAGTGGATTGAGAGTTGTTCATTGAATTTCCAGCCATCCACTCTTCCATTCTCTTAGCAACCAAGTCCACCTTATCAAGTTTATTACAAATCAATTCCATATCGAATGAATGAGAGTCGTGGACTTCATTAACATTCGATCTGGGCTGCTGGGATCAGTTAAAAGTATCCATGGAGGCATGATTGATTGAATTCTTGGTCATTTCCTCAAACAAATCGTGCACTCTATCTGCATCTTTGTTGAGGAAATTTCCTCCGCAAGAAGCGTCCACGTGATTTCTGAGTTGCTCAGTCAACCCGTGCTAAAAGATCTATACGAGTTTCCATTTTGGCACCTCGTGGTCTGGGCACCTCCGCAATAGGTCCTGGAATCGCTCCCAGGCCACATGAAACTGCTCCCCCAGTTGCTGGGTAAAGGTAGTGATTGCCCGTCTCAAAGCATTGGAACATCCAACAGGGAAGAATTTCTTCAGAAAGGCCAATTTCAGCTCATTCCAAGCTGCAATTGGTCTTCCTATAGTCCTGTACCAATGAGCAGCTTTATCCCTAAGAGAGTGAGGGAAGAGCCTCATGATCATTTGCTCTTCATTCACGTTTCGCGCCTTGGTGGTCTGGACCAAAGTGGTCAAGTCCTCCAAGTGCAGAAATGGGTCTTCAGAGCCAAGCCCATGGTAATGTTTCATCAGGCTTAACACCTGGGGCTTGATTTCTATGTCTCTAATAGGAATCTGGACACTGGGAAGTTCCCCATAATTTGAAGGATCATAAAAATCCTTCAAGGGCTGAGCACCCTACATTCTCTAGAACCATTCTTGCATTCTCTGCATTTGTTCCAGTTGCCTTCGAAATTCCTCCTGTGGATCCTGGGGTAGAGGAGGCTGTTGATCGGCCATGGGATCAATTTGGCCAAAATCCAATCTACGCCTCCTAAAATACTCTAGTGGTCCTTCCAATTGGGTATTCAATGACTTTCCCATCATAAACTAGGAAAAGGTCGGAAGGACTGGGGATAAGGACCCTACAGCACAACAAAATAAGCTTGTCCTTAAGTGGGGTAGGCTAAGGATCTACAGACTCCTAGAACCTGCCTTAAGATTATAAATGATTTACTCTACTTGTGTCTGCTCAATCCAACCAGTTAGAAGGAGGGACTAGGGAGAAGGTTCTTCCTTCGGCTTAGGCCTTTGGTTCCTAGTGTACCCCCTAGCTGTGGTTGTTTGACGCTACTCCCCTAGTTAGACATCAAATTAATCAGTACAAGTTGGTTAATCTTAAACAATCTCAGACTAGGCCCCATAAAGCGAATCAGTCCATAAGGCCAACGTCAACTTGATTTTATTGAGGCCTGGGATTGTGGTGCTTATAGGATGTGATGGGCCCTTAAAATGGGTTGTTCCCTTAATGATTGATTATGTGTAAGTGCATGCACAACTAGGGTTTTCAAGCACGATTATTTGTGATGCGTAGATTTTAATGTTCAAATCTTGCTTAAGTAGCTTTTAGGGTTTAGAATTAAGTTGATTTCAATCAAGTTTGAGGCAAACCAGGTTTTCAAGCATGGGTGAAGATTTCTTTCCTTTAAAACTAGAAAAAAAGTGGAGTGCCTGGTATGAACCTAGATTAAAAATCCTAAGAGGAAGCTACTTGGTGAGTTGATTTTAGGTTGAGTGGTGCGGCCGAAAGAACTCAAATAATTGGCCACAACTGCACCACTAGGTTAGGCACACAGAAATGGTTAACCTAGAATGATTTCTACTCTTTTATGTGTTGATTTGTGTGTACCGATTCCACAGATTAGAATCTGGTTGAGTAAAAGAAAATCAAGTAGGTTAAGTGCCTTGAATGTGGGTGTATGTTGTGTGTATATTGAAAATTACCCCACAAAATTATTTTTTTATTATTTTTTTATATAAGTGAGGGTGAAATGAGTGTGAGTGGAAATCCAAACAACCAAACTAATCCTAGGATTTATGCAAACACCTAGGTTAATTGGAATTTGAATTTAATGTGACAAAGGAAATCTATGGAGGGGGAAGAATGGGGAGCACTTGCAGTCGTCTTCAATTGTACTTTACTCCGATCTACCTCTTGACGATTCCTTGATAGAGGTCTTTGCAAAATAATAGACACAAGAGAAAGCAAGTTAGAAGATAGTAAAGTGTGCGAAATGTGAAAAGAGGATCGAAAAATCATTGCCTCCCTGGCAACGGCGCCAAAATGTTGAACGTCGGATGACTATGCTATCGAATTTGGTTTTGAAAACCTGTCGTTGTAGTTTGAATAGCGAAGAACTCGGGTTCAACAAATAAAATTTATATCAGAATGGAAATCCCGGGTCGAACTCAGGGAGGTTACGTAGATCAAAATTCGTAATTATATTTTTTTTATTTTTGTTTAAAGAGCAGAGTAATTACAATGCAATGGAATCAATATAAGCAATCAGAGAAAGAGAGAGAGAGAGAGAAAACATCCACTTGAAGTTGCGAAATGTTTGTACATCTAAGAAAGCAAGAAGTTACACTAGAAAGCAGGAAAACTATTACAACTAGAAAGCAGGAAAATTCTACTCAAGAAAGCTGGAAAAAGGAATGGGAGAGAGAAGTTATCCTCCTCAACGATCACTTAGAGGACGAGCCAGATGAGACAATGCTTGGAAGATGAGAAACGGAGCGGGAAGAAGGAGGTCGAGGCAGGAGGAAGGGGAATGAGGCAGCACGTCATCATCGTCGCTAGATTCGCTTCCGGAATGGGGGTAAAAAATTGATTTTATCTCTTGAGGAGCATCCTGGGTGTGGGACAAGCTTCTCTTGAGCTTTGGAGAGGGATAGAAGAGAAGGAAGGGATGAGAAATTTGTATTGAGGGGGTCTCCTTTTATAGTTACAAGGAGTGGGGGCATTTTCGTCATTACAATTTGAAAAACATTAATTCAGGACCTTTAGTGGCAGATAAATCCATCACTAAAGGCCTGAATGTGGCCTTTGTGTGCGCACGCCGCGTGCCTCCTCGCCTCTGCATCGCACAATGTACGCACATGTCCGCGCGCTTACAGCCATCCGATCAAGATATCAGATGGCTTAAACAATCCCCGCTCGCGCCGCGTGCCCACGTGTGATCTTATGTCTGCACCGCGCATCTGATCGCGGGTGGGTGCTATCGACTGCTCAGCACCGCACGGCTCCGCTCCTCGCACGCCTGCTCGCCCGCTCTCCAATTTGAGGTGCCTGCGGCTTCAAACGCACGTCTTCTCTTCTTGCATAGTGCGCTCGACCAACACGCTGTGAGCGCTTTTGAGTTGCTCAGAGAATTCGTGCGCGTTGTTTCGTGACTATTGGATGAGCATCCAATGGTCGAGATCGAGCGGGTGGGTGAAGAAGGAAAGGCAGTTATTGGTCCTTGGGGCTGGTTGGGTGGCTAAGATGGCACCATGTGGCGCCATCATGGCTGTCCATCTTCTAAGTATTGTGGATGGTGCCACGGGTGTCGGATTGGACTGATTTTCATGCCGTTAGGCTACGATCGTCGATCCGAATCCATCCATGCAGTCGGATTTGTCGTCTAAGGTGTGGATTAACACCATCTTGGCCCATGATCTTTAGGGTTTCTCGAAGTTTATCTTTTGCTACGGATGTCCGATTAGGGCGATTTTGGAGTCGTTGAACTCCAATCGTCGCCCTGATCAGATCCGTATGGTTGGATCTTCGATCCAAGGCCCCGATAAAAAGTCTCCTTGTCCCTAACCATAAAAAAGGAGACAATTACTGTATAATTTATACACTTTGATCTAAATGCATGATTATGCATGTTATGCACTATTTACAATGTGTGATGTTAATGTGGCACTAAGAACATGCAATAATAAACATTTTAGGTTAATCAGATGTATGCACATCATTTGTGTTGTGGTGGGCATTATTTTCACGATGAAAAGTTAGGGTTTTGGAAAACCTGTCATCATAGTCGTGAAATGTCACTTACCAAATAAAATTTTACCGAAGCTTAAAAGGGAGTCCTGGGTCGAAAACAAAGAGGCGACGTTTGTTTCTTTGAAATCTGCATTTCTCTTTGTTTCTTTTTGGTATTTTTAGGGTTTTATTATTTTTTTGGTATTTTAGGAGAATGATAAAACTAACTACTTGCTAAAATCAATAAAGATAGAGTAGAGAGATGAAACACAACTTGATAACTTGAGATGAAGTGATGTTTACCATAATTACAATAAGTTAAGAAAACTAAAAGACATAAAGGTGAGAGGAAATCTCCCAAAGCGGATATTTGGCGAGACGACGGTGCTTGCTGGCAGCTTGAACAAAGGAGGGGAGATGATGGACATTGGGGAAGAGGTGCAGGAAGAATCCAAGTAGAGGAAAGCTTCACCAAGCTAGTAGGAATGGGGTTGAGGCATTAGAGGTGATCGTCTACCAGAATGGAGGTGTGGGGATGACTCTGTGGTCTCCTATGAAGGGGATGAGGGTAAGGTTGAATATTTGGTGGAGTAGAAGAGTATTACACTAATAGGAGGCCGTGGAGCTTGGGAATGAGCTCTTGGGAGGTTGGGAGGCTTCTTGGAGATCTTGAGTGGGTGAGGAATAGCTAGGTAGAGATGAGGAAAAATGGGGAGGTGTAGGGGGGTTTATATAGGTGTAGTAACGGGTCATCCACGGCCATGCATTGAAGGCCACGTGTAGGGCATGCTTGCACGCTCAGTGCTGGCGTTCACACATAGCAGTTGGATGGTGCTGTAGCATTTGCAACCGCTAGATCCTCATCAAAGGTTGGAGAGAGAGAGTTGATCTTGTGCTCCCAAATCACGCGTAGCGCACCTTCGCTAGCGAGGGTGAATGCTAGTCGTTCGATTCGCATCGTCTAGCTGCGGAGAGCACGTGATCTCACCTTCAAATCATTTTCAATACATGCATATCGTGCCTCTCCAAGATCAGATGGCGGAGAGCGCTCGCAGCTGTCTTAAGGGAGTGCACCGGATCGGGCAATGGGCACGCATGTGAATCAACGTGCATCTACACGTTATCATGAGAGTGTAGATCACGCCGCACTCAGAGTGCCACACCGCCATCTTTGCTACCGCTCATCTTCAATCGAGTAGTCTGATTTCACCGTGCTCGCTTCAACACAGATTCAATCTGTGGGACGTGAGTTGATCGTGCATCCTGTGGATGTGAGTTCCTCTTTGGACCTTTGCTCCAAGTGGTCAGGTGTGTCACGTTTATGAATTTCCCTCAGCCGCTGATCATGTGATCTTAGCCCTTGGATTTTCATCCAACGGCTAGGATCACGTGTGGGAGGCATCTTTGGTGAAGAAGGGCGGCTACGTTGGGCAATCTGGATGGTGCCACGTGGCACCTTAAGAGCATCCACCTTTCTTTCTTACAGAGGATGCTACGGTGTTCGTGGCATAGATCACGTAGAAAATTAGCGTGCTGTAGTATAGCACGAAATACATCTCGAGCAAATAAATTAATGGAACTTGGTGAGTCCTGGTCGATCACAAGGAGGCAGAAAGCACTTTTGATTTCATGCGTTGTTCCAAATATAAATAGCAAATAGTATAGACACAGTATATATATCAATCAAAGAGTTTGAATATGAATTGCATACATCTAACTAAACAAATTCTAACATAAACGTAAACTACTTATGTAACAGAACGAGGGCACCACTGGTGGTTCATGGTGGCCTTCTAGAGAGGTTGGGAAGAGCAGCAACGATCCATCGAGGTGGCCCAACAGATGCTTCAAACGAAGGTGCAGAGACAGAGATAGAGAAGACGGGAAGAAGAAGAGAGAGGGGTTGTAGTAGAAGAAGAAGAAAAACTAAAGAATGCTTTAAAGGTGACCCTTAGGCCTCTTTTTATAGCTTTTGTGAAGGGCATTTAGGGTATTTGAGCCCTTAATCCCATGCAAAGGCTTCAGATTAATTAGATTCGTTGATTGGGAGATTAACGGCCCTGATTAAGCCTTCCAAATCCTTCTTTTATCCTCGATTTGTTCTGATATTGCCACATGGCGCTCTGTGTGCCCTTGGATCAAGATCTGACAACTTCTACTTGCCCGCATGCCCACTGCTTTGCCCGCTGCCTGCCGCTTGGCGCTCAAACGTGCCTCAACTCCTAAGGATTCTCAGCCATCTGATCTCTCGATCGGACGGCTTAAATATCATGCTCAGTGCCCGCTGAGTCCTAAGGCATGTGTCATCGCGTGCATCTGCATCCAATGCTTCCGCGCCTGTCACGCATTTGCCGCTGATCTGCCTGATGAAGATCCTGCGGTGGAATTTCATCTACGGTCGCCTAACCCCCAATTGTTTTTCGATCCCGCATCACATGTGGTCAGTTAGGTGCGCTCACCACTATGCTGCATGCGTGGATTGTCATGCTTTCCAAAGCTTGTATAGTCGCCCTTGACCGTTGGATGGGAATCTAACGGTCGAGATCTCTCCCATGTGTGATGAGGCGACTGGAGGCAGGCGACGTGGCTATATCATGGCTGTTGGATGACGATCCAATGGCTGATGGCTCTCCTTTCTAGATTGGGGCACGGTGAGGGGTGGTTGCGATGGCACCACGACGATGGCACCACGTGGTGCCATCGTGGCCGTCCATCTTCTTCTCCTTGTATCTGATGATATAGGCCTCCGATTGGGTTGATTTCTACATTGTTGGAATGCGAACATCATTCCGGATCCATTCATGCAGTTGGATTTGTCATCTGAGGTCTAGATATTCTTCAATTTTCCCCTTGGTTCCTACTTTTTCTGTGGACTCCCTAGGGTGCTACAGGAATCTAATTGTTGTGCTCTTGGAGGCATTGGACTCTCGTCGTCATTCAAAATAGATCCATAAATTTGGATCGGTCATCTGCAGCCTGGATTACCTGCAATTATTAATAACTCTCAAATAGCACATTATTGTGTATAAAACATATAAATCATCTAAGATGCAAAGTACGATGTGTATGTATGCAGCATGCCCATGTTAAGCTAGGTTCTACATTAATTTTGGAGAATTAAGGCCTATGATTGCCACGTAATCATACGGTGCTTGGATTGAGATGATTTTCACGTTGTCGGACTGTGATCGTTGCTCCGGAATCATCCGTATAGTCGAGTTTTTCATTTGAAGCTTCGAAATGTATCTCACTGTTTCCTAGCCACAATAATGCATGAATTACTATACAACTTATGCAAATCATCCTAAATGCAATATGATGATTGTTATGTAGTATTTATACTATGGAATGCAATGCTAAGCTTAGGAATTGACATAAGTAGGCATTTTATCATGAATAAATGCGTATTTATCATACCTGCATGCCTATCTTTTGCTAGTCCCTAACAAAAGTAAACTACATGCTATGTATAAAATAGAATCAAGATCTGATTACTTGGGCAAGGTTTGTTGATTAACATTAGGAAATGTCAACTAAGGACCTAATGCAGATCACCCAAGTCCTTGCCTTATTTTGAAAAGGGAAGATACTTTTTTTTTTGCTTTTTCTTCTTCTCTGTTTCTTTTTTTTAATTTTTGATTTGAGAGTTTTAGGATAACTTTTTATGTCTGCTCGACCAACCCAAGAGTCGAAAAGGACTCTATGTGCTAAGCATCTTTATCATGAAAATTTTGAAAGACTCACTCAATGACAATTTAAATGAAGTTTGGGTTTCTTAGGTGACCCTGAAAAAGAAAATATTGCCAAAAGGTGTATCTATCTGATCGGTAGCTTTCTCCCTACTTTTATTTTTGTGGGGTCAATACAAGGGTGCACCCAGTGTATATCTCCCCAAATCATTCTACTTCCTCGCTTCTTCCTTAAGTGTTTTGGGAATTTTTGTTCATTTTATGAGTTGGGATCTGGACAAATGGCCAATGGGCTGTTACCTACGACAACTTGCCAGCCATACTCGTGTGGTGAAGTGTGGCATATTTTTCTTTTTTTTCTTTTTCTCCTTTTTTTATTTTTCTCTCTATTTTTTTCTTTTCTCTTTTTTAAGTAGGTGGCTTCCCTGATCTAAGATTTATCTAAAGAAAATAGTGCAAGAGAATGGTCCTGTGGTTGGTCTCTGGACAACTAGCCAGTGGGTTGTTACCCATGACAACTTGCCAGCCATATCACCCTAGAAGGTTCATTAGCTACCCAATTTCCGTTAGAACCGCCAAGGAGCGAGTCAGTGCAAAACGTGTGCGGATGCTTAGACTATAAGTTGTTGAAAGCGTAGAGCGTGTTTTAGATAGGAAAATGTCATAGTATAGTGTGCAATATGCTCCAACAAAGGTATTTGTAAAAAGATAACAAGACTTGAGTCCCGATCGTTGGTCCTTGGGAGGCGTTTGTCTGCTTTAGAGTTCGATCTTATACCACTCTACTCTATTTAAAATCGCACACCGGTTTCCAATCTCCTGATTAAGATTTCACCACTTCTATTGTGAACTCTGATTATGTGCGCATGTGTTAAATAAATCACATAGGTGAACGTGTGGGTTTCTGTGCACATGATTCTAGTGAGGTGGTGACTGTTTACAGAGAATGCATCTATTGTTAGATTTTCTACATTTTCAAGAAACGACATGCTTGTTGCAGAATAAATAAACAATTGAAAAATGGCAACTTGAATCACTCAAACAGGATGGCAATCAATAAACTCATGGTGATTTCGAAACATAGATATATATATATATAAATGTATATAAATGCATTTTTCATTCATTCAATTTGAGAGTTGTTTGCAACAAGAACTATAGAGGAAAGCTTGTACAGAAATGCTTAAAATGTAAATCTAGCTACCAGAAAGCGATCGCATATGAGAATCTACGGGGGGATTTCGCATGCATCATTTGGGGAGAATAAGCACTACGCTACAAAGCAGTAGTAAAAAGTAGTAAAACTATGAAGAGATTAAACTATTAATCTAGCAGAACAAAAGGGCATTCGAGGGTGGTCCTCGATGGCCTTGGAGTGGTCTGGAGGAGAATGAGGGGCGGCCAATGGAGCTTAGGCTGACCCTTGGAGAGAGAGAGGAGTGATCCAGCATCCCAGCATGGTGTCCTTCATGGTGGTGGTGAACTCATGGAGATGGAGTGGCTAGCCTAAGTGGAGGTGGATGTGAATGGAGACAAGGAAGTGAATAGGTGCCAAGAATGTGAATGGGTGCAAATGGCCACCCATTAGGCCATTTTATAGACCTAAGGGCTTCTCTCTAGAGAGGTATGGAACTCTCTAAAGAGAGTCCAAGAGTGGCCAGCCATATGGTTATGAGATCCGAAAAATGTGGATCTCATTTTGAATGCCTCTCGGTTGCTAAATTTGGCAACCAAGAGGTGGCACCACTTCAAGAGAGCTCTAGAGAACTCTAAAGAAGTGTGTGTGCATGAATGGGTGTGTGTGTGTGCGTGTGTGGTCGTGCTCTATGTGGCTAGGTGGTCTAGGTTAGGTCCTAAGGGGTTTAGGTAGGTGTAGGTCTTGAATTATGGTTACAAACCCTAATTGCTAAGGGGAATTTGCAATTAAACTCAACCCAAGTTTAATTGAATGAGTGTGAACCTAATTGAGAGTGAAATAACTCAATTAGGTTGGGTTAAGGTCAATTGGACTCACTAAGTCTAATTGAACTTGTGCGGGTTGAGATTTAAGCTCAATTGGACTCAATGAGTCCAATTGACTTAGGTGAAGGTAATTGACTTTGATCTAAGTCAATTGGGTTTGGTGAGGACCTAATTAGGTCCTTAGGTAGGTCTAGAGGTGATGTACTAGGGTTAGGACACCTTAATTTAGGTTCCTATGGGGTTGGGATTAGGTCTAGGGAGCTAGAGATCCAAGATCAAGACTTGAATCTCAAAACAGGGACTGGAGACCAGTACCAGAAGTCCAAAAATGTGATCAAACGACGTATACTCAAAAATCAGAAGTCCAGACTTCAGTTCTGGACGTCCAATCTGAGCCAGGGGGAAATCTAGGTTCTGTTTTGGGTATTCTACAGAAATTGGATGTCTAACAAAGTGTCTGGATGTCCAATAACACTGCAGAAGTGGGTTTGAGGTGTGCGGGAGTTGGCTAAGGTTCCTGGATGTCCTATAATTCATCTGGACGTCCAGATAAAGGTTGTAATTAGGGTTTAAGGTTTCCTAGGGTGTGGTGACCTAATCTAAGGATGGCTAAGGCTTAGGGAAGTCTCTAGGATATCCTAGGGCTAGGATGGACCTAAACTCTTCACATTTTACTGCTTTATTCCTACTTAATAGAATAGCAGACCTTAACTCCCTTACATCATTATTCCTGCATCTAATCTAAGTCTTCTGCTCTAGCTCTGCTGCAACACTCGTTATTCCTGATCCAGCTTCATATCCTACTCCAGATGCACCTCCTGATCAACTTATTGCTTGCAATCGACATAATGCACTTAATCAGCACATTATAACATTATTTCATGCATAGCTAAAGTAAAGCAATAAAGATGTAGATAATGTTTATGCATGCATGAATTACCCTAACTTATGCTAAGTCCTGGCCTAATTTAGGTCAATTAAGACCTATGGTTGCTGCGTAATCATACCCCAATGCCTAAATCTTGCTAGTCCCTAACAAATGCAAGACTAAATTATTTACAGCAAGGGTCCCTAAGGGACTGATTATTTGATCAAGTGTATGCATAGAGATTTTTCTCCTTTTTGTTTTCATCCTATGCTCTAGAAATCCAAACAATCGTGAAAGTGTAGCTATGTAGCTTTTGTAACGGATTCGAGTGAAAAACTAATGCACCTCTAAGCCTGTACTTGACCCCTAGTAAAAATTCTAGTTGGATAGGCGGACTTCTTAGCTCGGGGTATTCAAAATATTCTATGAATTCCACCCCGGCTTTTAGGCTTAAGTAGAGAATCTCTGAGGGAAAAGATTATATATTTGGTGGCTCACTCTCACTTGGTGCTACATAGAGACTAGTACTACAGAATCTAGATTCCCAGACTACTAAGTAACTCAATTTAGAGAAAGATGAGAAAAACTATGCTCCCTTTTGGTTCCTTTGTATTCATTCTCTCTTTCTCTTCTTTTTCTTTTCTCTCTTTATCCTAGAGCTCACGACCTCACTAGATTTACACATATAATCTGTATTTGGTGGTCTCACTTGGCATTAACACTTTAATTGAGTTTCCATAACCCTAACACTAAGTCGAAATTCCTCAGCCAGTATTTAGGTGGTCAGAAACATAAGAAAGGTACATTAAGGCCATATTTGGTGGATCTCAAATTTATTTGGTGGTATTGCCTCAATGCAACTGAACTAAATATTCACTCTTTTTTCTTTGCTATTTCTTCTTTTTCTAATTTTTTTTCAATTTTTCTTTCTTTTCATCATTTTTTTCATTTTTTTTTTCATTTCGTCTTTTTTTTTTTAACATAACACATCCATGAGCTTTATTGAGGAGGCATTATTAGGGATTGATGGTACTCAAGAGACATTGGGTGACTTATTTGGTGGAAGTGCCTACTCATGGCACTAGGAGAGACGGATAGGATGGTGCATTTTTGACCTTGGCATCAATACCCTCCTTCAGCCTAGGATTTCATAAAGAATGGTCGTAACCATCAACCTTAGAACTAGTTTTATGAAAACTCGCTCTCCGCATATTTGCCTTATTTGGTGGCTCTCAATATTTTGCACAAAAATGTATACGCAGGAACTGAGAGAGAAAACTATGCCTAATATCTAAGTATCATCACCTAATTATCTAGGATTCCTGATTCCTTGCACTAATCTTAGAGCACCAGTACACTCTACTCTCATCTCACACTATTTGGTGGATTTTTGGAGGAAAATCTGCCTGACTCCCAAAACACTGTCCAAGGGTTCAGGAAAAGAAGCACTGCTTCTTCTCAACAGACTAAAGACGTTTATCAACCTTCACCATGAATCCATTGCAAATTCTACGTGTGTGTGAAAAGTTGTACTAGATTTCATATTACAGGAATCAACTAGAGGATAAAATCCCTAATGCATTCTCTTAATAAAATAATCTTATTCATGAATGCAATATATATATGCTATGAACAAGTAACCTCTTATGTTTGTACTTTATGGAATTCCTGTATCGGGTTACATTCAGCTTGACCCTAAATTTAGAACAAAAGGTGAGCAAGTGAGTCGAAAATGGCTATTGTGGATGATTTCTAGCTCCAATGCGAGAATTTGGAGGTGGAGTCGGTTGTTTTTTTATTTAGGGTCCTAAAGTACGTTTTACATGCAGCTCTGAGGTTTTCCTAAATGTTGGCATAAAAATTTTCAGTTTTGTTGTATCTACCACCCCATGCCTAAGTTCTTGCATGTCCTCATGCATGAATATAAAAGAAAATAAATACAGTAGGGGGGGAATGGGTAGAAATCACTTGTAATTGCTCTTGAAATTATATTCAGTACTGGCCAACCTATCAGCATGTAATATAAAAAAAGGAAATATGCTAAAATAAAAATATGCTATATATAAAAAAGGTTATGTATAAATGATGGTGAAATGTGGGACATATGCTATCTATATGTGCTGAGTTTAATGCCTCTAGCTGGGAGAGCTATCAATCACACGTCCTCAATAAGATGAGCAATCTCATCAGGTGGAGGAGGTTCCTGGGCCAAAAATGGCTTGAGGTGCTGGCCATTTACCATGGATATATGCCCAGATTTTGGGTCCTTGATCTGGACTGCCCCATTAGGATATGGATGAATCACAATATACGGGCCAGTCCATTTAGACTTGAGCTTCCCTGCGAACAGTTTTAATCGTGAATCAAACAACCACACTCGCTGGTTGGGCATGAATGCTTTCCTTCGGATGTGGTGGTCTTGAAAGGCCTTGGTCTTGTCCTTGTATATCAATGCATTCTCATAGGCCTTTTGCCAGATTTCTTCTAATTCGCTGAGCTGGAGTTTCCGCTCTTGACCTCCTGCATTGAGGTCAAGGTTTGCATTTTTGCACCGCCCAAAAGGCACGGTGTTCCAGCTCTACAGGGAGGTGACAGGCCTTGCCATATACCATGCGATATGGTGACATTCCGAGTGGGGCCTTGTATGCGGTCCGATATGCCCATAGTGCATCAACTAATTTATCAGACCAGTCCTTCCTATCTAGCCTAACTGTCTTTTGGAGAATCAGCTTGATCTAATGGTTAGACACTTCAGCCTGCCCATTGGTCTGTGGGTGAGATGGGGTGGCTATACGGTGATGTACCCTGTATTTCTTTAATAATGACCTGAAATGGGCGTGAATGAAGTGGCTTCCCCCGTCGCTAATCAGAGTGTGGGGTATTCCGAATCTCACGAAGATGTTCTGGCGTACGAAAGAAATGACGGTTTTATGGTCAGCCCATCTTCCCGGGATGGCCTCAACCCACTTTGAGACATAGTCGGCTGCTAGTAATATATACTTGAAGACATGCGAGTTTGGAAAAGAGCCCATAAAATCGATGCCACAGACATCGAACACTTCTACAACCATGATGGGCTGGAGTGGCATCATGTCTCTCCTAGTCATAGAACCAACCGACTGGCATCGTTTGTAGTGTTGGGCGTATTCATGTGTATCTCTGAAGATGGTTGGCCAGAAAAATCCTGACCACAAAATTTTTGTAGCGGTTTTTTGTCTCAAGAAATGGCCACCACAAGCATCATTGTGGCAGAAAGATAACACACTGGGGATCTCAGAATCTGGGATGCATCTTCGAATAATCTGGTCCGCTCTAATGCAGAAGAGCAGTAGGTCATTCCAGAGGTAGTATTTGGCTTCTGCAATGAATCTGGGTTTCTGGTCCTTGGATAGATTTGTAGGAATCTTGCCTGCAGCAAGGTAGTTCACGATATCCACGTACTAGGGGAACTCAACAGAATGAACTGCCAAAAGAGATTCATCCAGAAATTGCTCGTGGATAGGAAGGAAATAAGGAATGTGATTTGGGTCCAGTCTGGATAGGTGATTTGCCACAACATTCTATTTTCCGACTTTGTCATGGATTTTGATATCGAATTCCTGCCATAGAAGGATCCATCTAATGAGTCATGGTTTGGCATCCTTCTTTGCCAACAAATGTCAGAGGGCGAAGTGGTCAGTGAAAATGATGACCTTGGACCCTAATAAGTACGACCTGAATTTCTCCAACCCGAATACTACTATTAGCAGTTCTTTTTTGTGACAATGTAATTGCGTTGAGCCTCATTCAGTATCTTGCTAGCATAGTATATGACGAAGGGTTGTTTCTCCCGACGCTGGCCTAAAATAGTGCCGATGGCAAAATCAGAAGTGTCGCACATCATTTCGAAAGCAAGTGACCAGCCGGGTGGTTGGAGAATCGGGGAGTCGGAAATAGCGCTTCGTAAAGTCTCGAAGGGGCTGAGACACAAGGTATCAAATTCAAATGGGACATCGGCAACCAGGAGATTCATCAAGGGTCGTGCAATTTTCGAGAAGTCACGTATAAATCTTCGATAGAAGCCAATGTGACCCAAGAATGTTCTGATCTACTTGACCGAGCTAGGTGGCGGTAAGTGGGAGATAGTCTCTGATTTAGCTCAGTCGACCTCGAGTCCATTTTTGGAGATCTTGTGCCCTAGTATTATGCCATCCCTCACCATGAAATGGCTTTTCTCCTAGGATAGTACTAGGTTTACCTCAAGACACCATTTCAGGATCTTGGTGAAGTTATCAAGACAAGATGCGAAATCATCTCTAAAAATGGAGAAGTCATCCATGAATACCTCCACATAGTCCCCCAATCATGTCAGAGAAGATGGCCATCATACAACGCTGAAATGTCGCTGGTGCATTGCAGAGGCCAAAGGGCATTCGCTTGAAAGTGAATGTTCCAAAGGGGCATGTGAATGTGGTCTTGTCTTGATCTTCAGGGCTAATCACTACCTGATTATACCCGGAGTATCCATCCAGAAAGTAGAAGAAACTACGTCCGGCTAACCATTCCATGATCTGATCAATGAAAGGTAAAGGAAAGTGATCCTTCGGGGTAGCCGTGTTCAGTTTCCTATAGTCAATGCAGATCCGCCAAGATGTCACAGTGCGGGTTGGGATGGATTCTCCCTTATCATTTTTTACGACGGTGAGTCCTGCTTTCTTAGGCACTATCTGGATCGGACTCACCCACTGGCTATCTGAGATTGGGTAAACAATACCTGCATCCAGCCATTTGATGATCTCCTTCTTAACAACCTCTAGCATATTCGGGTTAAGCCATCTTTGAGGTTGTCTCGATGGTTTCACCCCCTCATTCATGTAAATGTGATGAGTGCAATACGAGGGGCGAATATCGCGGAGATCAGCAATACTCCACCCGATAGCAGCCCTATGGTCTTGTAGTGTAGAAATCAATTGACACTCCTGTTCTTGGGTTAAGTGGGCATTGGTAATGACTGGGTATGTCTCACTTTCGCCCAAGAACACATATTTGAGTGAGTCAGGTAAGGGCTTCAATTCAATTACGGGTGGGTCAGAGTCAAAAATGAGAGTGGGAGGAGCAGAATCGAGGGTGGGAATCTGCTAATCCATGTGCACGTGAATTCCCGTTGAGTCGCTCCCTGTGAAATAATCGATTGTGACTGCTTTAACGGGGAACCCATTAGCTGTGGTCACATCTTCCTACAACAACAAGGGCGATTAAGTAATGTGTGGATCAAGATAGCTGGTTTTAGGGGTGTTGTGGTTAGAAGCACACCCTAAGCAGTCAGATCCTTGGGGAGATATGTGTAGTGCAGTGGTCTCAGTCCCGTGTGGATCAAGGTCCAAGAACCCTGATAGTGCATACGAATGAGACATTGGGTCATCACAAAGGAGCCCAATGTTGCCACAGTATGCTGAATCTTCATCTTCACCATCCTCCTCTATTCGATCACAGTCGAAATTCTTTACTGCCCTAAATATGCCAAGTTGCAATCGCTCATTGCCTAGGGCTATCTCCATACACCCAGAAGTATAATCAATGTTTGCTTGGGCTATCGCTAGAAACGGGCGACCCAAAATAGTTGGTGCATCTTGGAGATTAGGAGGAACTTCCATATTGAGAACAAAAAAATCTGTAGGAAAGCAGAACCCACGGACTTTCATGATCACGTTCTCAACCACCCCCTCGGTGTTTTGATTGATCTGTCAGCCAGCTAAATCGTGACTGAGGTGGGCTTCAACTCTCTAAATCGAAATCGATCAAATATGGCAGTGGGAGTTAGGTTGATGGAAGAACCTAGGTCTAGAAGGGCTCGATCAAATGGAGAATCCTACAAGAAGCAGGATATGAGTGGGGTACCAGGGTCTTTCTTCTTCAGTGGTAAGTCAGCTAGAATCATGGTGCTAGCCTCTTTTGACAGTACCACCTGTCATCCAATTCTCAGCTGTCACTTCGAGGTACACTAGTCCTTGAAGAACCTAGCAACAGTGGGAATGTGATCAATTGCTTCAAGGAGGGGGACCTGAATATGTACTTCCTTGAACATCGATTTCAGGTCCTCAAAATTCCGCATGTCCTTTTTTCATACTGCATTTTGTGTCAGAGCCTTAGGAAAAGGAACAGGAATCTCAGGGACAAGTGGCCTCTTACCCTTATCTACTGCAGGTGGCTCATGAGATGAGGAAGGAGTCGAGCCTACCTGCAGTGAAGGGTGGGAAAAATCAGGACCCATTTGCCCAAGTGGTGGGTCGAATGTCTTCCTTCCGCTCCTCAAAGAGACAGCATGTGCATCTGCTTGCTGTCCATGAGGTGGTGGGGGAGTGGAAGGGGCAGAGTATGCAGGGTTCTGCAAAGGCAGCTGGCCTTGGGCATAACCAGGTGGTGCAGGAGGTGCCTGTAATATGGCATGTGCTTGTCCCTATGGTGCCTGAAACCTTGGCAGGGTGCCTTGGTTCTGCACATATCAAGGATTCGACACGAGTTGGGAAGGCAAGGCTCCCTGAGTCCTATGCTCCTGCAATAGCTGGTTCTGTGTGTTCTGTATAGTCTGTATCTGATCAGCCATCACTTTCATAATCTGCAAGCTATCCTGTGTAGATTTCCTCATTGATTCTTGCAGGTCCTCTTTCAGTGCCTCCAAAGGGTCAGCCCACTTTTGAGGGTGACTGGCAGCTTGGTGCAGTGGCTGGTATAAAGAGTGGGGTTGCCGCTGATGCGGGAATGGCTGCTGCCTAGGGTACGTGTTGGAGCATTCCCGTATTGCCTGGTCTAGTAGTGTGGATCTTGATGTGGTCTCTGTGAATTACCACTCCAGGAGAAGTTCGAATGCTGGTGCCAACCAGGGTTATACGTCTCTGAATACGGGCTATTACGCTCGTATCCTTGGATGTCACTGACGTCGTCGTAGGTCGAAGATGTCTGAGATGTATATTTGTCAAGGGGATACGCATTATAATCTGCAGGTGGTGTGTAACCCTGGTCGTAGGGTGCCAGATATGGATTATTTATGGGATCCTGATATGCGAGATCTCATAAATACGGAGAAGGTGCATCCCGAGTGAGTAGATTAACTCGAGTAGGAGGGGCTCGGGGTGCATAGGAGGGTCTTGAGGCGGCAGAGCTTGAGTCAAATTGACCCTGACTAATCTGGTCAATCTTTTTCTCGATTAGGTTTATTCTATCTAGCTGCTTGACGATGATATCCATGTCGGCTCATATAGACTCGGTGTGAGCCTCGTGGACACCAACCCGCTGCTGACCAGGCTACTGGAACTGGTTCATGGATGCAGCATTCATCGAGTTCTCTGCTAATGATTCAAATAGCTTAAATGCGCTGTTCTCGTCTTTCACAAGGAAATTCCCACAGCTAGATGCATCAGCCAGATACCGATGTGTGTCATCCAACCCATAGTAAAAGATCTGAGCTAGGTGCCATCTGGGTATACCATGGTGCGGGCATTTCCAGAGAAGGTCGTGAAATCTGTCCCAAGCTTCATGTAACTTCTCACTAGCTCCCTGGGAGAAAGTCGTGATTGCATGCTGCATTGCATTTGTTCAACCAATTGGGAAGAACTTTTACAGGAATTCACGTCGTAATTCTGGCCATGTTCCAATTGGCTTCCCAATGGTCTTGAACCAATATGAAGCTTTGTCCCTCAGAGAGAACGGGAAAAGCTTCATTAGAACAGTCCCAAGGTCGATATTCCTGGGTCAAATCATTTCAGCGAGTCGACTCAGGTCCTCAAGGTGTTAGAACAAATCTTCACTTGAGTTCCCAAAGAAGTGAGTGCTGATCAACCCAATCACATTGGGCTTGAGCTCAAATGCATCTCCGCCTGCGGGAATTCTGACCAGTGGTGCGACGATTTGTGCGGCTGGGTCATAGAAGTCCCGCAATTGTTCTCCTCGCGGTAGGTGCTGCATCCTGTTAAGCGCTGTTAAGATACGATCCATGCTCTGCTGATGCCTCTCCTCGGATTCGACTACCCAGGGTTCCAGATGAGCCATCGGGTCCAGATTCTCGATATCTTGACCCGGTCTAGGTCCAGGTCCAGGATTAGCCATGGTGGCTCTGGGAGAAGTGGGGGGAGAAGATGGTCTCAGTGAGGTGACTCGCCTCCTTGGGAGTGGCTCCCAAGGTCCAACCAAGTGAGGTCTAAGTGACCTCCTTCCTCGCATATACCACCTAACCCCTGGGTTGGTGTAGCCAAGCCGGACAAGGCTAAGGCCTTGTTAATGAAGTGGTCCTTATGGATCAGATGACTGGATTTTTTGTTTTAGGTTTTAATTCCTGAAGAAATTCATCGTACAACCGGCTGAAAGCGATTCCCGCTTTTTCGCTAACCCAGCCAAGAGGTTGAAACCGCCCAGTAGTACGATAATGAATTTGGGTTTTATTTCGTATTTTAAAATTTATTTTAGCCCATTTTCTTCAGTGGGGTTTTCTCTTAGTGAATGGCCCACAAGGTGACCAAGCTCACCAGCTAAGTGCTAGACTTAATTAGGTCTAGCTTAGCCCAAGTGTGGTCTCTAAATTGTACCCTAAAGATTTAACCCTAAGGTTCATGCACTTCTAGGGTTTTTTCTATTTCAGCAGACCACAAAAGTAAGGTTTGTTCCATGGCAACAATTGGAATCCAATTAAGTTGAAATTTTGCGAGTACATTCCTTTATCAATTAACTTTCCATATAATATTTTTTTGGAATTTTTACTATTTCAACCGAATTTTTAGGGATTTTTGAATGTCAGGGGGTTAGATTTGAAATTTTGACCTCTACTCAATTTCTCGCTTTGAACCAGTATCAAATGACTTTCAAAAATTTGGAAAAAATATGGAAAATAAAGCCAATGAGATCAGCTTTCAAATCCCACCATTTTAGTCAAAACTGATTCGTAAAATTGCCTTTTAAAATTTAAAAATTCTTGAAGCTGGGTCAGTTTGACCCCTGTGCACTTCGTGAATCATTAAAAATTTTGTACTTTGAATTTTTTCAAAATAACGGTGGCCTTTGAAAGATGGTTTGAAAATAAAGGTTTGGCCCAAATTTTAGAATTTTTTGATCACTAATTTTTCAGCAATCGAATTTTTAAATCAGACTTGAAATCTGGCTAAAAATCAAAAGACGATGGAAAGACTTTTAAAGAGGTTTGAGTTTGCAATCTAAGCTTTCCACAAAAAATTTTTTTTTTTCAAAACTTTTGCACGTTTTTTTTTTCTTTTCAAAAAGAGTTTTTCAAAGGATTCAAAGAAAATATCTCTTTTTTTTTTTTTGCTTTTTCAAACTAACCTAAGATTCAGAAAGAAACCTAATCTAGATTTTATTTTATTTTAATTTTTTTTTTTATTTTTTCCCTTTTCACGGAATTGAGTAGATATTTTTTTATTTTTTTTTATAAAGAAATTGCAGAAGTAGATCTAGTCCTAGAGTTCAAAAAGGAAACCTAATCTAAAGAGGAGATGTGCACCTGATTTTTTCCTTTGCCGCGCTCGTTATGTGCACAGTTCCTATTTTTCTTCCGTGTTGTCCTGCACATCCAAAACAAAGTAGCGAGAGATTTGTCAATGATAGTTTAAAAGATCAAAATCAAAGAAAATGATGTTGCCTCCCCAGCAACGGTGCCATTTGTTTGCCATGCATAGAGCACGTTTTAGATAGGAAAACATCATAGTATAGTGCGCAATATGCTCCAACAAAGATATTTGAAAAAAGATAACGAGACTTGAGTCCTGGTCGTTCATCTCTGGGAGGCGTTTATTCTGCTTTAGAGTTCGATCTTATATCGCTCTACTCTGTTTAAAATCGCACACCGGTTTCCAATCTCCTGATTAAGATTTCACCACTTCTATTGTGACCTTTGATTATGTGTGGATGTGTTAAATAAATCACAGAGGTGAACGTGTGGGTTTCTGTGCACACGATTCTAGTGAGGTGGTTACTATTTACAGAGAATGTGTCTATTGTTAGATTTTCTATATTTTCAAGAAACGACATGCTTGTTGCGGAATAAATAAACAATTGAGAAAAGGCAACTCACTCAAACAGGATGGCAATCAATAAACTCATGGTGATTTCAAAACATAGATATATATATATATGTATATAAATGCATTTTTCATTCATTCAATTTGAGAGTTGTTTGCAGCAAGAACTGTGAGGAAAGCTTGTATAGAAATGCTTAAAATGTAAATCTAGCTACCAGAAAACGATCGCATACGAGAATCTACGGGGGGATTTTGCATGCATAATTTGGGGAGAATAAGGACTACGCTACTAAGCAGTAGTAAAAAGTAGTAAAACTATGAAGAGATTAAACTACTAATCTAGCAGAACAAAAGGGCATTCGGGGGTGGTCCCCAATGGCCTTGGAGTGGTCGGGAGGAGAATGAGGGGCGGCCAATGGAGTTTAGGCCGACCCTTGGAGAGAGAGAGAGGAGTGATCCAGCATCCCAGCATGGTGTCCTTTATGGTGGTGGTGACCTCGTGGAGATGGAGTCGCTAGCCTAAGTGGAGGTGGATGTGAATGGAGACAAGGAAGTGAATAGGTGCCAAGAATGTGAATGGGTGCAAATGGCCACCCATTAGGTCTTTTCATAGACCTAAGGGCTTCTCTCTAGAGAGGTGTGGAACTCTCTAGAGAGAGTCCAAGAGTGGTTGGCCATATGGTTATGAGATCCCAAAAATGTGGATCTCATTTTGAATGCCTCGCGGTTGCTAAATTTGGCAACCGAGAGGTGGCGCCACTTCAAGAGAGCTCTAGAGATCTCTAGAGAAGTGTGTGTGAATGAATGGGTGTGTGTGTGTGTGTGTGTGTGGTAGTGCTGTGTGTGGCTAGGTGGTCTAGGTTAGGTCCTAAGGGGTTTAGGTAGGTGTAGGTCTTGAATTAGGGTTACAAACCCTAATTGCTAAGGGGAATTTGCACTTAAACTCAACCCAAGTTTAATTGAATGAGTGTGAACCTAATTGAGAGTGAAATAACTCAATTAGGTTGGGTTTAGGTCAATTGGACTCTCACTAAGTCCAATTGAACTTGTGTAGGTTGAGATCTAAGCTTAATTAGACTCAATGAGTCCAATTGACTTAGGTGAAGGTAATTGACTTTGATCTAAGTCAATTGGGTTTGGTGTAGGTAGGTCTAGAGGTGATGTACTAGGGTTATGACACCTTAATTTAGGTTCCTATGGGGTTGGGATTAGGTCTAGGGAGCTAGAGATCCAAGATCAAGGCTTGAATCTCAAAATCGGGACTGGAGACTAGTACCAGACGTCCAAAAATGTGATCAGATGACTTATACTAAAAAATCAGAAGTCCAGACTTCAGTTCTGGATGTCCAATCTGAGTCAGGAGGAAATCTAGGTTCTGTTTTGGGTATTCTGCAGAAATTGGACGTTTGGCAAAGTGTCTGGTTGTTTAATAACACTGTAGAAGTGGGTTTAAGGTGTGCGGGAGTTGGCTAAGGGTCCTGGATGTCCTATAATTCATCTGGACATCCAGATAAAGGTTGGAATTAGGGTTTTAAGGTTTCCTAGGGTGCGGTGACCTAATCTAAGGGTGGCTAAGGCTTGGGGAAGTCTCTAGGCTATCCTAAGGCTAGGATGGACCTATGCTCTTCACATTTTACTGCTTTATTCCTACTTAATAGAATAGCAGACCTTAACTCCCTTACATCATTATTCCTACATCTAATCTAAGTCTTCTGCGCTAGCTCTGCTGCAACAACCGTTATTCCTGATCCTGCTTCAGATCCTGCTCCAGATCCAGCTCCTGATCAGCTTATTGCCTGCAATTGACATAATGCACTTAATCATCACATTATAACATTATTTCATGCATAGCTAAAGTAAAGCAGTAAAGATGTAGATAATACTTATGCATGCATGAATTACCCTAACTTATGCTAAGTCCTAGCCTAGTTTAGGTCAGGTAAATCTATGATTGCTGCACAATCACCCCCAAATCAAAGGGTGGGTTGATAAGTCGTGTACTTGTCACCCTAATTTATTGACCAAATTAAAATAAAATTAACTTGGTGAGGACTCGAGACCAAGTCCACATTTTAGTGGACATACGGGCTGATTAAGCCCGAAGACTTGAAGAGTCTAAGTGTTCAGGTCCTGAAGTATCATTTCCTAAAGTTAACAACTCTTAATGCCTAAGTTCTCTTCTCCTAATTCTAAATTTTTTTTTTCATTTTTTTTAATAACAATAAATTATGTTACGAAACTGACAAAATAATCAAATCATAAAGTATCCACCCCCCCATGCCTAGCTAATGCAATGTTCTCATGGTAGAATAAAAGCATAAAGGAGGGCAAAATAGGAAAAATATCACCTGTATTCCATGAAAATGTAATCAGCTCCAAAATGACCTATACACGTGTTGAGTTTGTTGCCTTCAGCTAGGCGATGTCGAGCCAAAAGAGATTAAGTCAAGGTGAGAACAACCTTGTCTGAGATGAGTTCAAGGAGAACATGGTCAACATAAGGTTTGAGACGTTGCCCGTTGACCTTAAATGAATTACTTATCCTTAGGTCAGATATTTCAATGGCTCCATTAGAAAAAATCTAAGCAATGATGAATAGGTCATTCCACTTAGAACTAAGCTTGCTAGGAAAGAGCTTAAGTCGAGAATCAAAGAGCTAAACCCTCTGGTTCAATTCAGAGCTCTTACGGGAAATCATCTGGTCATGAAGAGCTTTGGTCCTTGCCTTATAGATTCTAGCTTTCTTGTAGTCATCATTTCTAAGCTCCTCCAACTCAGATAGTTGGAGTTTCCTGGTCTTCCCAACTAACTCTAGGTCAAAATTGCATTCCTTGATGGCCCAAAATGCTTGGTGTTCTAATTCTACGAGTAAGTGGCATGCCTTACCAAACACCAAATGGAATGGAGACATATCGATAGGCATTTTATACGTCGTACAATAAGCCCAAAGAGCATCATCAAGCTTTTGGGTCCAATCCTTCCTATCAGGCCGAACTATTTTCTATAGTATATTCTTGATCTCCCGATTGGAGACCTCGGCCTATCCGTTCATTTGAGGGTGGTAAGGTGTGGAAATCTAATGATTCACCCTGTATTTTGCCAGCAAATTCCTAAACTGTGCATGAGTGAAATGCGTGCTACCATCGTTGATAATGGCCCGAGGAATCCCGAACCGGCTAAAGATATTTTTCTTTATAAAAATGATGACCATTGAAAAAGCATTTTTGTGCGTGTTTTGAAATACACTGAATTTGTAGTATAGTTGTCCTAAAACCTTGATCAAAAATACTTGTTTTAACGAAACTTGTGTAGAGATTTTTTTTCTTTTATAACTTGAGTATCGGTCGTTCCTCTTTAGGAGGCGTGAGAAATTAGTTTTTGATTTGAATCCACTTTTCTAACCTAAATCTAACCTAACCTAATCTTTTTGGACTTTTTGTATTTTGCGATTTCTTTGCACTTTTTATTTTTGTTTTGAAAAGCGAAACCTAATAGGACACAACCTAAATCTAACTACATACCCATAACCATAAGTGACTAAGTGCATCTAAGTGAGGCCATGGGGCCCATTCATGGTGTGACTAACCCTAAAGGGGATGCTCCTAAGGAGACTAAGAGGCATGCATCAAAATTGTATGAAGTGAAAACATGAGCATGCACATAAAGCCACTTGATAACAGAATATCATGCATCGAATATTAAGTAGCTGTAAAATCTAGATACATGAAAAGAAAGCTAAACAAATAAAGAATGGGATCAACCAAGTGAGGCTATAGAGAAGCCTTCTCGGCCATCCACTAAGAAGAAAGAGAGGGGGCACGTGCACCCAAGTAGAGAAGAGAGTGTTGCACCCTTTCTCTACCAATGGTCATCCTTGAGATGACCTTGAAGATGGTCTCCTCTATGGCTATCTAAGAGGAAAAGAAGATGGGACGTGGACTCATCTTTCAAGGAAAGCGAAGAGGGCATGCCCATGAAGAAGAAGAGGAGAAGAGGGTGGTGGACCCTTTCTCTTCTAGCAGTCCTTGAAGTCATGGAGGAGAACACCTTGGAGCTTCACTTGGTCGTCCATGGAGGAGCACCTTGGAGATTCACCTAGCCATCCATGGAGGAGGAGAGTGGATGGCCTTTGGAGGGTGGAAGGGAGGGTTTGGTGGTCGCAAGTTCAAAATGGAGAGAGGAAAATTTGTTGAATAATGTGTGACACCTTTCTCTTGGATTATATAGGAAGGACTACTTTTGGTAGTTGTCACTTTTGGTGGCTAATAAACGCTAGTTTATCATCATTCTTATGCATTAAAACAAACCTAGCTCTTAGGATTTTACTCCACAAATGGATTTTTGGGTTGCATTTAGGCATAAATTAGGTTAGGCATGGACTTTACTTTTTATTGTCTTTTTGATATGTTTTTGTGATTGTTAGGGAATAACAGATTATCAGATCCCTAGAACCTGAGCACTCGAGAAGGCAATTAGTGAAGGAGAAGCCCAAACCAGCTAGAACTTAGCTTGATCAAGCTCACCATAGCTGGAATCTAGCTCACTTGAGCTAAGATGAGCTCTCTTGAGTTGCCATTCAGTTGAGATCCCAAAATAGAAGTCACCAACTTTCGTGGCCCTTGGAGTTGATGACCAAAAATAGGGAGGGTAGATTAGGAAGGTTGGTTTTGAAAGGTGTGTGTGTGTGGTTTGAATTTCATAGAGCTATGTTGTGGGTGTTGGTAGGATTAAGTGCTAAATAGGTTGGCTCAATCTAGATTAGGTGGGTGTGGACCTAATTAGGCTTAGGAGAGTCTACTTGGAGAGGAGTGAACCTAATTGGATTTAGGTCAAGTCTAATTAAACTTGTATGGGTAGGTAGGTGTAAATTAGTTCCTGGGTGGATCTAATTGGGTTCAGGTGCACCCAATCAACTGTAGATGCATCCAATTAGGTATGGGCTAGTTTAATTGGTTAGGGATAGGATAAGTGAGAGTATGGATGGTGGGATAGGCTTAGGAGGTCTCTAATTAGGTTTCCTAAGGTGTTGATGGGGTTTCTAAGTTAGAAGAGGCAAGCTAGGGCTTCTAGCACCCAAAACAGGAACAAGAGAATAATATCAGACGTCCAGGGAACATATTAGACATCTTAATGTCCAAAGTTGGATGCCTAGATAGTAAATTGGACATCCAATTCTGTGTCAATGCGAGTTTTGGCTTCCTAGATTGAGTTTCTGCAGAAATTGGACGTCCAACCTGTAATTCCCTATGGGAGGGGGTGAGATATGCGTGACATATAAAATGTGGAATAAAAAGATAACAATCTCACAAAATGAGCAATCACACAATTTACACAAGTATTTTTAGGTGGAAACCCAAACCGGGTGAAAACCACCACCTAACCCTCTCTTGTTAGGATTTTTCGATCGACAAAGTCGATGAAATCCACTAAACGAACTACTTAAAACGAGGGTAGTTCAACCTCAGTACAACCATGCTACTTTATACCCGAGGGTAGCATACCTCAAAAATCACTCCTCTTCGCAAGAAGTATTTTGTCCCTCGATGGAGACAAGCATTCGCAAAGTGAATACTCAAACCAAAGAATAATAAAAGTACAACAATCCTATAGAGCCACAAATATTAAAACCAAGCTTCTATAGGAGTTAGGAAACTTCCCTTTGGTGGAGGTGCGTCGATGTGATGACGTAGGTGCATGAACCACGCGGTGGTGCTTCGTCGCTCTCGTAATCACAGAGGGAGAATGGGTGCGCAACTGGATTGAAGCTCTCTAGATTTGGAATGGTGAAATGGAGAGCAAGATCTTCTATTTTACTTGGACACGAAAGATGTGGAAATTCTATTCAAGGTGTGTTTCTACAAGGCAAGGGTCCTCTATTTATAGAGGGCCTAGGAAGGCTTTGGAAGCCCTTAGAAAGCTTCCATAGCCATTGGGGTTGAACCCAAAGCATAACAGGCCATAATCAGAATCAGTTATGATTCTAACAGGATCAGACATCTGGTCCAGATATCAGATGTCTGGAAAGCTTATTTAAGACGTCTGGGAAATAAGTCAGATGTTTGATTCTAAGCGGGTTTCCTTCCTGACTTGGTTCAGACCTAAATAGGGTTCTGGTGTATAATCATCATATGACATACAAGACATCTGGCACTAGGTCTGGACATCTAGAAAGCTATTCTACAGTGGGAATGGATTCCCAAGATAGGTTAACAGCTAGAAAATCTCTCAAAGGTGATTTTGGGTCAGTGGAGGCAAAAACGGCCACATATCAGACGTCTAGGGTCCTCTATGGACGTCTGATATAAGCCTAACGGTCATAATCCTCAACGTTTACTTTGGTAGCCAATGTTCCACTAATTGGACATCTGGTACATCCATCAGACGTCTTCTAAGATGTCTGGACTAAGGTCTGGTCATCTGATTTCATCAACCTCTGTTATTGGACGTTTGAGTCAACAGTCAGACGTCGTAAAAGTCACTATTAGACGTCTGATTAGGTTGACAGAACCCTATTTTGGTTTTCTAAGCTCTCTACAGAAAACCTATGTATCCTAGGGTAGTGCAAGTATTCCTAAGACTACTTTGAGGGTACTTTGAGGCTCTTTAACACATATCTAGACATAAAGAATAAAGAGCAAAGGAATTACAAAAGAATACATTAAAAGAGAATCTATCCTATTCTTCTCTTCAAGCTTTCGCTCCTTGCAAAGCTCCTTCTTCTCCATCAAGCTCCTCCAATCTGCCATGGATGCGAGCTCGAACTCCATTTAAACACGTTTCCATTTGCAATTTAACCTGAAAACTAAGACTTAAAAGCAAATGTCAAAAGACACGTGTTTTGTTATCAACAAAATAAACGATCGTGGTGCACTAGCACCAACAATCTCCCCCTTTTTGATGATGACAAAATCATAAAAAATAATATATAAAATTCTCCCCCTTCTTGACATTATCAAAATGGTTTTTATAAATTTTAATTCTCCTAAACTCCCCCTTAAAACATGCTCTTCTAGTTTTTGGGTTAAACTTCTTTTAATCAAGAATAATGTTCTCCCCCGTTTTGTAATAACAAGATAGCTATATATTTTTCTCCACCTTTCTAAAAGAAATATAGCTAACTTAACACCTCCCTTTTAATGATTGATAAATAGCTGATTAATTTTAACTCCCCCTATCTATATGCTAATGATAAAAGGATAGGGTTAAGGGTTACCACACCTACCATGGAAAATAGAATGGCCCAAATGGCGGTGGAAGCAAAATCGGATGGGGTTCCCATCCATAGCTTGGAGGTTTGGGCATCGGCGCCGGTCTCCAATCTAGCGATTGATGTACAATGGGTCAGTCGGTTGTTTGTCATCTCGTCGGTCTCCTCATCCTCCTCTTTGGTCTACTCCTTGGTCCTCCCAACTCAAGTTGACCGTTTTGGAGCTTGTAGGTCCAGTCCTTTGTGTTGTAATCTTTATGACCTATAAAACAAGATTCTAGTTCTTTCTCGGTATCCATATTAATTTGGATCCGGTTCTGTTAGTGGGTCTCCTTGATGGAGATCCTTTCTCAACCTTAGAGCTATGACTAACTTTATCATTAGAAAAGTTATCTAATTTTTTCATTAATTTGTTAGATTCTTCCATAAGACATGCAAGCGCTTTCTCTATAGCATTCATCTTAGTCTTTAAATTAGAAATTTCTAATTTTAAACTAGTATTGTCCTTAATTAATTTGCTATTTTCAATGATTAGATTGTGATTTTCTAATGACAAATCATTTTTGAGCTAGAACTACCTTCTAGGTCCTTAAGTTTCAATTCTAATCTTTCATTTTCAATTTTAAGAAAATTAAGATTGTTTTTAAAGTTTTTATTTTCTATCTTAAGTGATTTACTAAGTTCAAATAGCTCATTAAAAGCATCTTGTAAATCGGAATGTACCTCGTTGCCGGAGTTGCTTTCGTTATCGCCCACTGTTGCCATGAAACCCATGTAGGCAATTTCTTCCTTGGGATTCTCCTCTTCTTCTTCCTTCGAGCTCGTATTGTCCTAAGTTGCTTGGAGCACCTTCTTCTTATACCTCTTCTCCTTTTCCTCCTTACTCACCTTCTTGAGAAGAGGGCACTCCAGTCATAGATGCCCTTTCTCGTTGTAGTGGTAGCAACATCTCGGGCTATCTTTTTCCTTCCACTCCTTTTCTTTCTTTGATTCCCTACAAAACTTGGAAAATTTTTTAAGTAAAACTTTAAAGTCTTCATCATTATAACTTACCTCGCTATCCGATGCGATTATGAAGGCAAGAGTCTTCCTCGATTTCGACTCTGGTGTATCCTTCTTCTTCTACTTCAGCTTTGTCTCGTAGCCCAACAGATTGCCTAGGAGATCCTCCATGTTGAGCTCCTCCACCTTGTTCGTCTCCACGATGGCGGTAACCTTCTACTCCCATTCCGGTCCAAGGGAACGAAGAAGCTTCCCTTGAAGCTCCCCCTTGATGAAGGCCTTTCCTATTGCCTTAAGATTGTTTACTATGAGAGTGAACCTAGTGTTCTGATGAGAGCCTCATCATGAGCCATAACTAGCTCATTTTGACCCAATAAAGAAGATAAAAGCTCCTACATAACCTAGAAGAAGGCCTAACTGAAGAAACAAGTGCTCTAAGAAGAAAACATGAAATAAAGGTTAAAACTGCAATTTTACCATTGCAGTAGATAAACGGGATTTCTCAGAGGCAAAACATAGGTCAAATGGTCTAAATGAGATAAAAAGTGGGTTGAGTCAATCAGAAATGGGTTCATATGCAATCTAAGAACTAAAAGACACTTGGTAACCCTAAAACAGACCCGCTTAAATTAACAAGGTTCCGGTCAGAACAAAAAGCAAGTAAACCCTCTACAAATCATGGAAAACCATACTCTAGGGTTTAGAACACTTAATTTGGCCTTTGGAACCTAGTTTGACCTAGATTAGGGTCCTAGCTCTTCAATTAACCTAATTTGGGTTTTTACGCAAAATATCCAGTCAAACGAGGTCAAACCTGAAATCTAACTTCTCCATTGGTTTCCTTAGGTCCAAATTAGGTTTATACCAAAATTTGGACCTAAGGAGAGGTCATCTTGACCTACTTTGCAATTTAGTACACCCAAATCACAAATTGGTCCCTATCTTTTGAATACCGTTGCAGAGAACCCCCTAGGTTCTTCGCCTCCTTTGCAAACCGGTCCTGCCGCCATTGCTAGGGCAGAACCGAGCTCCGGCGAGGTTCGGAGAGGGATTGCTCTCTAATCCCTCAGAGATTCCCTCCCAGAAATGGAAGGAGAATTCTCTGAAGAATTGCCTTCCATTTAAGACCGATATCGATCCCTGGTGTGAACCCAATCTCTCGTGCGAACGCACGAGAGATTTGGGTATCCTAACTCCTTTCCATCTCCGGCGACCAACCTCAGGCAATTACGTGCCCTTCACGCCCTGCACACCAAGTCCAACGCCTATATAAGAACCCACAACTCCGGCCGAAGAGGCTGAGCTTGATTTGGCCGAGTTTCCCCCTTCAATTCCTCTCCTCCTGCTCGGCCAAATACCCCAGCTAGCTCCGGCGAGCCCCCCTCCCCTCCCTCTTCGCTCTGCCACAAAACCAGTGGCAGAGTTAGCTTCCTGACCTCCCTCCGCGTCGCGCAGTACCAGCGCACGCCGCCTCAGCCCCGTCGTCGCCGCCGTTCTCCCCCACTGGGCGTCATCTTCTCCGGCGACAGCAAGTACTGCTATCCGCCTTCTGTCCCCTTTCGTCCTTACAATTAGGTTAGAACTCCTCTCCATCCTATCCTCTCTCTTTTCCCCCTGTTATCTCATCTGATTACCCCTCGACCGACGCTGACCACCCTCATCTTCCACATCACCGACCGAACTCCGGCGAGCCGCCCACACCACTCCGCCACTCCACACGGCTCGCCAACCACCTCGTGAGCTCCGCCTCACCACCAGGAACTCGCTCCACCCCACAACTGCCACTCCAGACCTCCATAACCACCCCCCGAACAACCCACCATCTCCGGCCACAGGTTAACCTAGGCGGGCACGCCTAGGCCGACCGGCAACCTGCAGCATCACCCACCGCCTTCGCCGTGCTACGGCAAAGGTTTCCAACTATTCTAATTGGGCCAATAGGCCGTTCTGTGGAAGTTCAGGTAAACGCTCCGGCCGCCATTAACAGTCGAAGCAGCAGGAAGCTTGGAGCAGCAGCAGGCGTCAGGCTTCCCAGGCGGCAGGTGCAGCAGACTCTCGCAAGTGTTGCGAGGTGACTGAGTTCAGCAAGGATCAGCAGCAGGGCCTTCAGCGTGGGCAATTGCACACGAGAGTCTGCGGGCGCACGCAAAGGAAGGGCGGAACGTTTAGTCCCACATCGTGGAATCTCAAGGCACAGGTATGGTATAAAGGTTTTTTATGATATACGTTTACTGCCTCGAAAGCACAGGGGTGAGGTCCCTCACTGACCCCACCCGCCTCGTCCGCGGCCTGACCACGCGGACCTGGCGGATCCGACCCGACCTAGACCTACGCACTCCTCGCGCATCACACACCTGCAGGTGCGCCTGGTCCCGGGTACGATCCGACCCGATTGAGACTGTGGCTCTGGTAGAGCGGTTAGAGTGAATTGCTTGAGAGAGAGACACGCGCGGGTAGAGGGAGAAGGGTTAGGTTTTGTTCCCCTGTGCAGGCAGGCTGATTGCAGGAGAAGGACGTGGCCGCTGCAGAAGAAAGGAGAAGCAAGACAAAGAAGAAGAAGAAGGCAACGAAGAAAGGAGAAGCAAGACAGAAGAAGAAGAAAGAAAGAAGTCTTCGCAGGCGAAGGAGGAAAACAGAAAGGTTAGAGGTCTTCGCAGGAGAAGAAGAAGAAGGACAAGGGAAGATTGCAAAGTGATCTGAAAGGCAAAGCAGAAGAAGAAAAAGAGAAAGAAAGATCACATTTAAGACGTCTGATACATAAATCAGACGTCTAATTCTATTTTTTTTTACATCTTTCTTAAAAACTCTTTGAATCAATTATATTTGCATTTAACAGTTGTATTCTTGGGTTTTACAAAGTACTGAGTTTGCTCCCTGTGTTCGACCTCGGATACTCTAGTTGTTCGAGTAATAAAATTATTTGTTTAAACGTTTTGTCGGTTCTACTACAACGTAATACGCCTTTAAATCCGCACAGAAACGTTGACAACATTTTGGCGCCGTTGCCGGGGAGCACTGCACAATTTACCACTAGTCTCTACATTCTTTTTATCATATTGAACACTAACTTGCCCTACTTTTCTTTGATGTGATCTTGCAGTTACTTCATGAGAAAATCTCTCCTGCAAGTCAACCACTCCAGGGCAGGTAATTTCTTTTCTTCCTTAATCATCCCCTAATCTTTGAAAGACAAAAGGAAGAAAATCAAGTTAGGAATCAATTGCCTTCTTTATATAGTAATCACCATCTCTAAGGCAAAACATTTCTTGATTTTGCGAAAATTTCTGCAAATATTCTTGAAGTTGGAGTGATTTTTTTCCATCCCACAAATTCTTGTGCCTAATTGAAAATAAACGCTTAATCTCGGCGGACCACACACTTCTTGTTTATAAGTCCAAAGAGAACTTTTGAAAAAGAAAAAGAGGATTGGAAATAGAACCAAATTAGGGTTTCCACATTAGGGTCTTGAAGCGCTAGTCACACATGCCTGTGTAAAAGGAAATAAACCATCCCGCATCAGTGTGCTACCCAAGCCCTTGATTGAAGAAAGTTAAATAAGACAAACCCTAAAATTGAGCCCTAAAATCACTTGAATCTTAAAATTTTCTTTTGACCTAATAACCTGGGAGTCAAATCAGGGTGATCTCTAGGCTCCGAGCTTAGAATCATTCTGCCATCTATAGGACAGGTCAGGTGAAGTTGACCCCTTGGGTCAACCAACCTCTAAATTAGGTCACAATACCAAAAACATCTAAAGTTCAAGTGAGAACCCTAAAAGCACCTTTGAAATAAAAAGTGATAGACTTAAGAGGTCAAGGTCCCCATTCTGGTTTACCTGGAATCTCAGTGACAAGAGAGGTCGGGTGGGGGAAACCCTGTAACCCGTAGGGACGCTCTACCGTGTAGGGGTCTTTGCGGGACTCTCCCTCTCTGGCTGCCCAGGTAACTCTCAGGTGGACGATCTTCGGATCCAGGGGTCCATCCGCCCCAAACCTCCATAGTCATCCAAACATCTTTTGGATGTCTTGATTGGGTCAAGAACATCTCCAGTCCTGCATCTTTTCTCTGTAGAGCACACACATTCATTTTCAGTGGGACTCGTTATTCAGATCTGATTGCTTCATAACACATCTTGAGTCAAACTCTGATCTTGATTCCACCACCTGATCCAAATATGCAGCCGAACCACCTAGGACTACCAGTCGAGAAACCTGAATATCAGAGATCCATGAGAGATAAAATGATTGAGGATGCCATGAGATTTTATGAAAATGAAGAAACCTCAACAACAGTAGGAAACATTCAGGTTGATGTCCCAACAACCACAACCTTTGTCATAACTTGTGCCCATGTACTATTAGCAGAAGCCAACAAAGGATCAACCCGTGACTTGCTCATTACTGCATACATTGAGATAGAAAAATTGCATAATAGTGAATACCTTCAATGTATGACAAATCCTCGACTTTGGAAGCAACACCAAGATAGTCTTGAAAAACGGGAAGAGATAATGAGATTAATAAAACAAGTGATTGATCAGAAATACCCGTACATACCGCCAACAGAGGATGAACTATCTTGGGACAACATCGAGGATAAATCTGATCTCGGGTTTGAGGCACAAAATGGTTGTGGATTCCCAACCCAGATGGAGTATAATGCACCTAATATTGAAGAAGGTTGGGAAGCTCCAAATGCAGGAAAAGACCATGATGAACCCATTTTAGAATCCCAAGACTCCTGCAAGTATGAGAGTAGAACTGAACCTCTCGCGGGTATAAATTCCGTCCCTTATTTTGATAAGGTGGCCCGCGAAGGTTATTCAGACCTAGATTCTAGTAATTCCACCCACATCCTAAGCCTAGAACCTAGATCTGAAACCTATATTGAAGATTTCAAGGCCCCATATGAAGAAAATCAATCTCTTAATGAAGAATATGATTCTGGGCCTCGATTTGATGAATATCCCTCGTCAACCTCCTCAGAAGAACTAATCGAGTTTTCGGAAGTCATGCCAATCTACGACACAGAAACCGAGGAGTTGGACGAGCAAGGTTTCAATTGGGTCTGCCCTACTAGCTTAGAATCTGGGCCTCTACCAGATAGGGACACCTTTGTAAGCTCGGAATTAACATTTAGGCTAGATCCCAGTCAGGCTGCTGAATATACAACATATGATTTATTCTATGGTGGAACTCATGATCTAGAATCTCATTCAAACTTTGATTTTCGCAAACTCTCCGACGATCTCGAATCTGACCATAACATCGGAGAAAATCTGCCTCCTGATTATAACATGTCAATCTTCTTTGAAGCCACCTGCTCCACATATACAGCACCAATCAAAACCCGTTCCCCACCTCGACCCGCAACCGGACTCAATTTCTATTCTGATTCACCTCTCAATGAGCCGATTGCAGATGATTCAACTCCGTATCTATACCGGGTATCGGACACTGATCAGACCACAAATCAGGAGCCTCCATCCTTTGACCGTCCCTGTAGGGATTCCACATCTTACATTAATTATTTTTCGGAACCCTACCCCCACCAGGCTGATTCGACTGAGCCCGAACTCGAGTTTTCACTTCCATATCTATCAGAACATCACTGCATTTGGTGGGTCCCACATCTGCTAATCTACATCTATCAACCCACCAGACTTATTGGGTTTGGGCTGCATCATCAGCCCACTGATCTGAACAAGTACCTGGTTGGACCAACCAGGCTCTTAATCAAGGTGCTTGTTTTCCAAAACTCCATTGATTTGACCACTCCCTCTCCACCCCATTTTCCGCCCGGCTGAAGGCATTAAATTTAGCGCTTAACGGGAGGCAACCCGTCATCTCAAAAATAGAGACCCGTTTGATTAGTCGTCTGTACTCCACGTCTAATGCACCTTGAGTTCAGCCTTAGACAGTTGATCCCACCTCTGGTACACGTATCAGAGCTTAAAATCATTCGCATCACTCATTCCCGACCCATTCACCCACCCGATATATCCTGTTCTAAGCCCCTGACCTCAACACTAATTCCCACCCTCTGTTTACAATGAGGACATTGCAAAACTTAGGCATGGGGGGGGTGATAAAGTGCATACATACAAAACCAAGAAAAAAAATCAGAAGGATTCTCACAAAAAAATTCGCATATGTCAAAAACACAAAAAATTGAAAAATTACGAAAAAGAACAAAAAAAATTGGGGAGGGAGGAAATGTTGTGAGCCATATAATCATAAGGAGGAGAAAAAGAGCAAAAATGAATAAAGGAGCACAAAAGGAAAAGAAAAAGAAAAAGTCATTAGTAAAAGATTAAGGGGTTAACTGAAGTTCTAGACTGAGTCAAGAAAAAGAAAAGAAAAGTGCTACGGAGATATAACAAGAGATTAGCGGGAACGCTGGTCTTAGGCCAATTGGGCTAGATTTTTTGCTTAAAAATTCACGTATCCGTTAAAATCTGGACAATCCTCAAGAGGTTGAGGAAAATGCAAAGCTTAAGTAGTAGGTCTAAGGCTTAGGAAGTATTCAGCCTCGTTAACTGACCTCCGGTTTGCAGGATTCGGTAACCTAAGCACCCCAATTTCACACACAGTCTGGTTCAGTGCGCATAAAACATCCAAAACATGCAAGAGCGTTTAATATTCTGAAAAAGTCACCTAGATTAGGAGCGGCCAATCAACACAAGTTGATTTGGACGAGTTCCCAGCGCGGAGAGGCGGGAAATTCCCCTCGAAGATGCGTAACAACATATCGTCTCCTCGGTGCTTGTCTCTTAGGATATTTAAATATCCTACTGGGGGCATGTAAGCACTCTGCTGGTTCAGATACCATGGGTGGCATTATCACGAAATGTCGATCGCCAGGGTCTGAATTCGGCCACGGAACACCATGGGTGGGATTATCTCGAAATCTCGAAAGCCAGGGTTCCGGGGGTTGCCATGGGCGGGATTATCTCGAAATCTCGAAAGCCAGGGACCTTTGAGGATTGATGATGGGGACGAGGAATCCGATACAGACCGTGTTGAGAAGCTAATCCGAAGCTAGAAATAAAAAAGAAAAGAGAGAGTAAAGCTCTCCAAACAAATAAATCTTCTATCTCTCTCTTACAAAAAACGCACTGCAAACTGAACTTAGGCTAAAAATATCTCAAGCACGGGTGCCTTAACCGCGGAGTCCAACAAACCCTAGGTTAGGTTCTGTGGGCCGTAGAAACCTTTGCAGAAGACTGAGGCTAAAGCGGAACAGGTCCGGATTTTGGTTGGTACTTGAGTACCTCTAGGCCTATTGTCGGCATTCCCACCTAATCACAAAAGAAAAGGAGAAGCACTTATCATTGTTGACAACATTCAGGGTCTAGAACGGAAGTTAAAACTTTGAAATTTTGCTAAGGGACTAGCAAAAGCTAGGCATGGGGGTATGATGAGAGCCTCATCATGAGCCATAACTAGCTCATTTTGACCCAATAAAGAAGATAAAAGCTCCTACATAACCTAGAAGAAGGCCTAACTGAAGAAACAAGTGCTCTAAGAAGAAAACATGAAATAAAGGTTAAAACTGCAATTTTACCATTGCAGTAGATAAACGGGATTTCTCAGAGGCAAAACATAGGTCAAATGGTCTAAATGAGATAAAAAGTGGGTTGAGTCAATCAGAAATGGGTTCATATGCAATCTAAGAACTAAAAGACACTTGGTAACCCTAAAACAGACCCGCTTAAATTAACAAGGTTCCGGTCAGAACAAAAAGCAAGTAAACCCTCTACAAATCATGGAAAACCATACTCTAGGGTTTAGAACACTTAATTTGGCCTTTGGAACCTAGTTTGACCTAGATTAGGGTCCTAGCTCTTCAATTAACCTAATTTGGGTTTTTACGCAAAATATCCAGTCAAACGAGGTCAAACCTGAAATCTAACTTCTCCATTGGTTTCCTTAGGTCCAAATTAGGTTTATACCAAAATTTGGACCTAAGGAGAGGTCATCTTGACCTACTTTGCAATTTAGTACACCCAAATCACAAATTGGTCCCTATCTTTTGAATACCGTTGCAGAGAACCCCCTAGGTTCTTCGCCTCCTTTGCAAACCGGTCCTGCCGCCATTGCTAGGGCAGAACCGAGCTCCGGCGAGGTTCGGAGAGGGATTGCTCTCTAATCCCTCAGAGATTCCCTCCCAGAAATGGAAGGAGAATTCTCTGAAGAATTGCCTTCCATTTAAGACCGATATCGATCCCTGGTGTGAACCCAATCTCTCGTGCGAACGCACGAGAGATTTGGGTATCCTAACTCCTTTCCATCTCCGGCGACCAACCTCAGGCAATTACGTGCCCTTCACGCCCTGCACACCAAGTCCAACGCCTATATAAGAACCCACAACTCCGGCCGAAGAGGCTGAGCTTGATTTGGCCGAGTTTCCCCCTTCAATTCCTCTCCTCCTGCTCGGCCAAATACCCCAGCTAGCTCCGGCGAGCCCCCCTCCCCTCCCTCTTCGCTCTGCCACAAAACCAGTGGCAGAGTTAGCTTCCTGACCTCCCTCCGCGTCGCGCAGTACCAGCGCACGCCGCCTCAGCCCCGTCGTCGCCGCCGTTCTCCCCCACTGGGCGTCATCTTCTCCGGCGACAGCAAGTACTGCTGTCCGCCTTCTGTCCCCTTTCGTCCTTACAATTAGGTTAGAACTCCTCTCCATCCTATCGTCTCTCTTTTCCCCCTGTTATCTCATCTGATTACCCCTCGACCGACGCTGACCACCCTCATCTTCCACATCACCGACCGAACTCCGGCGAGCCGCCCACACCACTCCGCCACTCCACACGGCTCGCCAACCACCTCGTGAGCTCCGCCTCACCACCAGGAACTCGCTCCACCCCACAACTGCCACTCCAGACCTCCATAACCACCCCCCGAACAACCCACCATCTCCGGCCACAGGTTAACCTAGGCGGGCACGCCTAGGCCGACCGGCAACCTGCAGCATCACCCACCGCCTTCGCCGTGCTACGGCGAAGGTTTCCAACTATTCTAATTGGGCCAATAGGCCGTTCTGTGGAAGTTCAGGTAAACGCTCCGGCCGCCATTAACAGTCGAAGCAGCAGGAAGCTTGGAGCAGCAGCAGGCGTCAGGCTTCCCAGGCGGCAGGTGCAGCAGACTCTCGCAAGTGTTGCGAGGTGACTGAGTTCAGCAAGGATCAGCAGCAGGGCCTTCAGCGTGGGCAATTGCACACGAGAGTCTGCGGGCGCACGCAAAGGAAGGGCGGAACGTTTAGTCCCACATCGTGGAATCTCAAGGCATAGGTATGGTATAAAGGTTTTTTGTGATATACGTTTACTGCCTCGAAAGCACAGGGGTGAGGTCCCTCACTGACCCCACCCGCCTCGTCCGCGGCCTGACCACGCGGACCTGGCGGATCCGACCCGACCTAGACCTACGCACTCCTCGCGCATCACACACCTGCAGGTGCGCCTGGTCCCGGGTACGATCCGACCCGATTGAGACTGTGGCTCTGGTAGAGCGGTTAGAGTGAATTGCTTGAGAGAGAGACACGCGCGGGTAGAGGGAGAAGGGTTAGGTTTTGTTCCCCTGTGCAGGCAGGCTGATTGCAGGAGAAGGACGTGGCCGCTGCAGAAGAAAGGAGAAGCAAGACAAAGAAGAAGAAGAAAGCAAGACAAAGAAGAAGAAGAAGGCAACGAAGAAAGGAGAAGCAAGACAGAAGAAGAAGAAAGAAAGAAGTCTTCGCAGGCGAAGGAGGAAAACAGAAAGGTTAGAGGTCTTCGCAGGAGAAGAAGAAGAAGGACAAGGGAAGATTGCAAAGAGATCTGAAAGGCAAAGCAGAAGAAGAAAAAGAGAAAGAAAGATCACATTTAAGACGTCTGATACATAAATCAGACGTCTAATTCTATTTTTTTTTACATCTTTCTTAAAAACTCTTTGAATCAATTATATTTGCATTTAACAGTTGTATTCTTGGGTTTTACAAAGTACTGAGTTTGCTCCCTGTGTTCGACCTCGGATACTCTAGTTGTTCGAGTAATAAAATTATTTGTTTAAACGTTTTGTCGGTTCTACTACAACGTAATACGCCTTTAAATCCGCACAGAAACGTTGACAACATGTTCATCTCACTTAAAGATTCATTAGTCTTCATAGAAAAAGATTCAAATTCTTGAGAAAGTAAGTTGAGTTTAGAAGACTTTACCTTGGAGGTACCCTCGTGAGTTACCTCAAATGTGTACCAAATGTCGTATGCAGTGGCGCACTGTGAGATTTGATTGAACTCCTTCGGGCTAAGCATGCAATACAACAAGTTCATCGTCCTCACATTGAGCGAGAGTTCCCGGATTTGCTGCTGCGAGTATCCTGCAGCGGGTCTCTCCAGGATGTCGAACGGCGTCTCGCATCTGGCCTAGATGGTGAAGTTGATGGCTTGTAGCCAAGTCTTCATCCGCAACTTCCAATAAGAGTAGTTGTTCCCGTCAAAGAATGGTGGTCTAGTGGTAGACTGCCCCTCCAAAATCCTAGTCGTGGAACTGCTTCCCTCCATGATCTTCTTTCTAGGATGTTATGCCGAAATAGTAAGAACCAGCTCTGATACCAATTGTAATTCTCTATGGGAGGGGGTGAGATATGCATGACGTATAAAATGCGGAATAAAAAGATAACAATCTCAGAAAATGAGCAATTACACAATTTACACAAGTATTTTTAGGTGGAAACCCAAACCGGGTGAAAACCACCACCTAATCCTCTCGAGTTAGGAATTCCCGATCGGCAAAGTCAATCAAATCCACTAAATGAAATACTTAAAATGAGAGTAGTTCAACCTCAGTACAACCATGCTACTTTATACACAAGGATAGCGTACCTCAAAAACAGCTCCTCTTCACAAGGAGTATTTTGTCCCTCGATGGAGATGAGAATTCGCAAAATGAATACTCAAACCAAAGAACAATAAAAGTACAATAATCCTATAGAGCCATAAATATTAAAACCTAGCTTCTATAGGAGTTAGGAAACTTCCCTTTGGTGGAAGTGCGTTGTTGTGACGATGTGGGTGCGTGAACCACGCGGCGGCACTTCGTCACTCTCGTAATCACAGAGGGAAAGCAGGTGCACAACTAGATTGAAGCTCTCTAGATTTGGAATGTTGAAATGGAGAGCAAGATCTTCTTCTACTTGACTTGGACACAAAAGATGTGGAAATGCTATTCAAGGTGTGTTTCTACAAGGCAAGGGTCCTCGTCTATTTATAGAGGGCCTAGGAAGGCTTTGGAAACCCTTAGAAAGCTTCCATATCCATTGGGGTTGAACTCAAGGCAAAACAGGCCGTAATCGGAATCAATTATGATTCTGATAGGGTCATCAGATGTCTGGAAAACTTGTTTAAGACGTCTGGGAACTAAGTCAGACGTCTGACTCTAGGCAGGTTTCCTTCCTGACTTGGTTCAGACTTAAACAGAGTTCTAGTGTATAATCATTAGATGACGTATAGGACATCTGGCACTAGGTCTGGACGTCTAGAAACCTATTCTACAGCGGGAATGGATTCACAAGATAGGTTAACGGCTAGAAAATCTCTCAAAGGTGATTTTGGGTTAATGGAGGCAAAAGTGGTCACATATCAGATGACTGGGGTCCTCTATAGACTTTTGATATAAGCCTAATGGCCATAATCCTCAATGTTTACTTTGGTTGACAACGTTCCACTAATTGGACGTCTGGTACAACGATCAGACGTCTTCTAAGATGTCTGGACTAAGGTCTGGTCGTCTGATTTCATTAGATAGAACCTTCTAAGTTCAACCTAAGTTATTGGACGTCTGAGTCAATAGTCAGACGTCTTAAAAGTCACTATCAGATGTCTGATTTCCAGATTAGATGTCTGATTAGACTGACAAAACCTTATTTTGATTTTCTAAGCTCTCTACAGAAAACCTAAGTATCCTAGGGTAGTGTAAGTGTTCCTAGGACTACTTTGAGGGTACTTTGAGTCTCTTTAACACATATATAGACACAAAGAATAAAGAGCAAAGGAATTACAAAAGAATACATGAAAAGAGAATCTATCCTATTCTTCTCTTCACACTTTCGCTCCTCGCGAAGCTCCTTCTTCTCCATCAAGCTCCTCCAATCCGTCATGGATGCGAGCTCGAACTCTATCTAAACACGTTTCCATTTGCTATTTGACCTGAAAACTAACACTCGAAAGCAAATGTTAAAAGACACATGTTTTGTTATCATCGAAATAAATGATCGTGGTGTACTAGCACCAACACAACCTAATATTTGGATGTCCAGAAAGGTGCTGGAGAGTGGGTTTTGGGCTTGCAAAGGTAGGTTTTTGTACCTAAGTGTTTGGGAGAGGGATAAGGTGGATAATAGCATGGATAGTGCTATCCATGGTTTGGGTTCTAAGGCTAAGATGTCCTAATGGAAGTGGTTTTGGGTTTAGGAAGGCTGTCTTAGGGTTGCTAGGGCTATGTCCTTATTCCTCATGTTTGGATCAAGCTTCTTCTCTCTTTATTGCCTTATTCCACTTTATCACTTTACTACCTGAAATTAACAACAACATTAAATAGCAAGATATCTCATCTATTCTATATAAAATGATGCAATACATGATATGCATGTTATGAATACAATATTTAAAAATTAAGCTAGGTTCAAACATTATTTAGGTTGATTAGGACCTATGATTACTGCGCAATCATACCCCCATGCCTAAACTTTGCTAGCCCCTGGCAAATACAAGACTAAATGCATGATTAAGTTATTTACAAGTTTAGTCCCAAAAGGACTGCTTATTTTATTTATCAAAGAGTTTGACTAAAGATTTTTTTCTTTTTGTTTCATCTAGAAATCTAAAAGTCCAGACAATTGTAAAAGTGCAGCTGTGCAGGTTATGCAACGGATTCAAGTGAAAAGCCGATTCACCTCTAAAGTCTGTACTTGACCCCTACTAAAATACTAGTAGGATAGGGAAACTTCTTCCCTCGGGATATCCAAGATATTCTATGATTTCTACCCTGGCTTTTAGCTTAGGTAGAGAATGTCTGAGGCAAATAGGTGTGTATTTGGTGGCTCACTCTCATTTGATACTACATATAATTTAGTAGTACAGAATCTAGATTCCCAAATTATTAAGTTAATCAACCTAGAGAAAAGCGAGAAAAACTATGCTCTCTTTGGTTCCTTTGTATTCACTTTCTTTTTCTTTTCTTTTCTCTTCTTTTTTTTTCTCTCTTTTGAGCTCACAATCTCACCGAATTTATACATATAATCTATATGTGGTGGTCTTGCATGGCATTAACACTTTCATAGAATTCCAATAACCCTAACACTAAGTCAAAATTCCTCAGCCAGTATTGGGGCGGTCAAGAATACAAAAAAAAAAAGGTTAAGGTAATATTTGGTCGATCGCAATTGTGGTAGGTAATGCTACCTCAATGTAATTGAAATAAATACTAAAGTGCTCATAAACTCATCATTTTTTTCTTTTTTGCTTTTTCTATTTTTTTTTCTAGATATATTTTTTTCTTCCTTTCTTTTTTTTCAACATAATTTTTCAACATAACTTAATACAACACATGACATTTGCGAATTTTATTGAGGAGGCATTATTAGAGATTAGTGGTGTTCAAGAGATATTGGGTGACTTATTTAGTGGAAGTGCCTACTCTTAGCATCGGGAAAGAGATGGATAGGACAGTGTATTCTTGACCTCGACATCAATACCCTCCTTCAGCTGAGGATTCCATAAAGAATGGTTGTAACCATCCACCTTAGTCCCAGTTTTATTAGAACTCGGTCTCTGCTTATTTTCCTCATTTGGTGGCTCTAAAAAATTCACACAATCAATTATGCATGGGAACCAAGAGCAAAATTGTGCCTAACTCTGAGTATCATCACTCAGAATTCTAGATTCCTTGCATTAATCTTAGAACACCAGTAACACTCTATTCTCGTCTCACACCATTTGGTGGATTTTAGAAGAAGATTCGCCTGACTCCCTAAACATTGTCTAGGGTTTCAAGAAAAGAAGCACTACTTCTTGATAGACTAAAGACGTTTATCAGTCTTCATAGTGAATCCATTGCAAAATCTACGTGCAGGCGTAAGGATTGTACTAGATTCTAGATTCAGAATCTACTCAAGAATAAAATCCCTAATAAAACTTCCTTGATAAAAATTAATGCATGACTGCGTATATATAAATGCTATGTATAACCTTTCAAAGTTGCACTTCGAAGATTTCCCTAATTCGGGTTACATTCAACTTGGTTCTTAATTTAGAACAAACAGATGAGTGAACGAGTAGGAGGTGGCTATTGCGAATGATTTCTAGCTCCATTGTGAACATTGGAGGTGAAGTCAGTTGTTCCTAATTTAAGAACCTTAAAGTGCAATTAGCATGATGCACGAAAGGTTTTTCCTAGATGTTGGCAGAAAAATTTTTAGTTTACATGTACTACCCCCCCTTGCCTACTTTCATGCATGTCCTCATGCATGAATATGATGAAAAATAAATTAAGACAGGAAGTAAATGGGTAGAAATCACTTGGAATAGCTCTTGAATTTTTTCATTCCGCTTATTCCAACACCTAAGAAGTAAAATAAATATACAGGAAAATATGCCAAATAAAATATGCTATATATAAGTGCTGAGATTAATGCCTCCAGATAGGCATAAACTCAAAAAAAGATATGTCAATACAGTATTGAGAATGGTGAGTAAAATAATAAGAATTTTAATCTTGTTCGCCAACAACAGGCCGCAAATGCAGACCAGATGCCCATGAATTTTGAGCCCAAATAATCAAAAAAATATGTAGATGGGGCTTGGGATTATCTGCAACCAGGTGCTACCATAGAAAGACAGATAAATGCGAGTGCCTGGAAGAAATGAAGATGAAGTCATCCCGAAGAGGTGATGGAGAAGACGGGTGGTTGGTGTTGTAGCGGAAAATCTATGCAAAAAGGTTTAGTTTTTAAAACCTATCATTATAGCGTAATTTGCGAGAAAAATCCATCAACAGATAATTTTAACCGAAACTCAAAACGAATTCCAGGTCGAACATAGGGAGGAGGATGTTTGATTAAAAATTGCGTTTGTTTTTTTGTCATGAAGCAGATTAGCTAGTTGAATTAAATCTAAACTAGCTATCTACTTAAGGAATAATTAATAGAACAGAGAGAGAATAATACAAAGAAAGGCAAAATAGAGATAGAATAGACATGGATTTCATAACCACAGAGTAATGTCCATTACAACTAATCACTACACTAGAAAGTTGAAAATATTACAGCTAGAAAGTGGTAAATCTACGCTAGAAAGCAATAAAGAGAAGGTGGGGAGGAGTTATCTTCCTCGACAACTGCTTGAAGGATGAGTCGCGTTGATGGAGTACTCGGAAGAACATGGTGAGATGTTGGACGAAGGAGAACGATGACCAATGACGGAGAACGGGACAGGGTGACATCATAGTGGGATCTACTTCCTGAACGGCTATGAGAAGACAACCACGGGATGCTCCACGAAGGTGGTGCAAAGGTGGAAAAATTTTAATTTTAACGCTAATGGAGCATATCAGGTTTGGGAAAAGCTCATAGAGCCTTTGAGGGGGTGTGAGAAGAGAGGAAGGGATGAGAAATTCAAGTGGTAGGGGTCTCCTTTTATAGTTGTAGGGATTATGGCAATTAGGTCATTTTATGCTTTGAAACATTAATTCAGGGTCTTTAGTGATGGATTTAAGCATCACTAAGGACCCCAAATGTAGCCTTAGTGCACTCGCACCCATCGCCTTCTCCTCTCCCCACGTGCCCAATGCATAAGCCACGATCTCGCAATCTCAGCAGTCCAATCTTGAGATTAGACGGCTTAAGATGCATTCGTGCCTCTCCTCTTCACTCACGGCGTGCCCATGCGTGTCGTGCATGTAGCGCCCCATCAGATCGCATGTACGTGCTATGCGCAACGTGGCCTACATCTATGCCATTTGTTCATGATCGAATGACTCAATTACACCCTCGCACGCAAGGAGAGAGCTCCTTGCAGAGACTCGAACGTGCGACCGGTGGACGCATACCGCCTTATCCGCTGCGCTGAGGAGTCGTTTAAGGAGAGCTTCAGAATTCCTCCATGTGCTTTCTCAGCCGCCGGATTTCAGTCAAATGGTCAAGATTGTCTCTTAGCGTCATTCTTCAGAGATGAAGGGGCACGGCTTGAGTTGATCTCGACCGTTGGATCTTGATCCAATGGCTGAGATGCACTCAAAGATTGAGGAGAGAAAAGTAGCAGCAGGTCTTGGGCTGGTATGGGCGGTTGGGATGGTGCCATGTGGTGCCATCTTGGCTATCCATCATGTGTGACTTGTAGATGGTGTCACAGATATCGAATTGGATCAATTTTTGCTCCATTGGGCTACGATCATCGATCCAAACCCATCTGCATGGTCGGATTTGTCATATGATGTATGCATTTACACCATCTAGGCCCCTTGACCTCTGATCTTTCTCGAATTGCATCTGATGTTGCGGAAGTCTGATCAGGATGACCTTGGAGTTGTTGAACTCCAATCGTTGTTCGGATCAGGCCCATATGGTTGGATCTTCAATCTAAGGCCCTGATTAAATGTCGCCTTGTCACCTAACCATTGATTGCACAGCAATCATGGGTCTTAATCAACCTAAATAATGTTTGAACCTAGCTTAATTTATGGATATTGCACTCATATCTTGCATATCATGCATTGCATTAGTTTATTTAGAATAAGATGAGATATCCTGCTATTTAATGGCTTTAATTGCTATTTGCAGATAATAAAGTGATCCAAGATGCAGGAGATAGTGGAATAAAGTAATAAAGGGAGAAGAAGACTGATCCAGATAAGAGGAGTGAGGAGGATAGCCTTATCCCTACCCTTAGAAACCCTAGGAAACCTAATTAGAGACCTCCTAAGCCTAGTCCACTATCCATAGCCCTACTTACCCTATCCTTAATCCAATTGAACCATCCCATACCTAATTGGGTGCATCTACAATTGATTGAGTGCACCTCAGCCTAATTAGATCCACCCAGGATCTAATTGACTCATACCTATTAGGTTTACCTAAGCCTAAACACACACACACATCCAATTAGACTCGACCTAGACCCAATTAGGTCCACTCCACTCCAATTAGATTTTCTTAAGCATAATTAGGTCCATACCCACCTAATCTAGGTCAACCTAACCTAGATTTACCAAAACCCACACATCACTCTACGAAATTCAAATCACACACACACACCTTCCTAAATCCTACCTTCCTATTCTACCCCTACCAAACCCATGCACACCCACTCTTGGAAACCCTAAAACCCATGCATCAACTCTAGATCCTACATTGGTGGAAATTCTATTTTAGGAGCCACCAAAAGTGGCGACTACCATTTTGAAGTCGCCTTCCCATAAAAGCCAAAATGAAGAGCCACAAAATTATACACTCTCCCATTCTCCTCCACCAAGACTTGCGACCACTCCCTTCCACCCTTCAACTTTAAGGCCATCCTCCTCCACCTTCTTCAAGGTGCTCCTACTCCTCCAGGCACCACCATGTGTGGCTAACCAAGAAGAGGAAGAAGGCCACCTTCCTCCTCTACTCTCCTTCATGAGGGCATGGCCATAGAGGGGACATTCTCCTCTTCTCCATGGTCACTTAGAAAAGCTAGAGAAGCTTCTCTCCAAGCTTCAAGGATGGCTTGGAGGAAGAAGGGTTCTCCACCCTCTCTTCTTGTGGGTGTGATACCTTCTCTCCACTTGGGTGCACTCGCCCCCTCTCTTTCTTCTTCTTGGATGGCCATGAAGGCTCACACATAGCCTCTTGTGGCCGGCCATCTCTTCTGGTAGGTGTGTAGACAGGTTTGCATACCCAAGGTCTAGCCTACACCCTCACATAAGGCCGATGGCCCTAGTGGCAACTTTCCGGTGTGAGGGATTTTCTCTATTTATATGCTTTCTAGTGTAGATGTGTTGACATTTTTATACATAAATAATATTGTGTGATCATCATTCTATGATTGATTGTCTTTGTCTTCATGCAACTTAGGTTTGTCACACCATGCACGGCCACCATGGCCTTATTTAGATGCACATAGTCACTTAGGTTTTTGCTAGTTTATCTAGATCTAGGTTTCATTTCACTTTTCAAAATAAAAATAAAAAACACAAAAAACAAGCACAAAAGACAAAAAGATCAAAAATATTAGGTTAGATTTAGGTTAGAAAAGCCGATTCAAATCTCGACTTGTTTTTACGCCTCCCAGAGACGAACGATCGGGACTCAAATTCTAAAAAGAAAAGAAATCTATGTGAGTTTTGTAATCAATTAAATATTTTGATCAAGGGTTTAGCATGACTATACTACGATTTTCGACAATTTCAAAACGCACGAAAATGGACTTGTCAACCATTAAAAGGAGAAATCATCTTAAAATTTATACAACCTAATCTAAATGCATGATGATGCATGTTATGCAATATTTATAATGTATGATACAACTATATGTCTAAGAACATGCAAAAATAGATAGTTTATGTGATATAAACATGTTTACATCAGTAGGGGTATGAGTACAGTCGTGTGGGAAAAATCATATGGGTCATGATAATGGTGATGAATGGAAGGCATGACCCAAGTGGTGTGGTTAGATATGGAAATCAAGGTCCAGTGATCAGTCTCTAAGTCTCCCAAAGATGTTTCTTCCTGAGTATCATCCTCTTCTTTTTCCAAATAATTCAATTCCAATTCCCAATTATCACATGATTCAGCAAAATTTTTAGCTTCCTCAAATAACTCGTCATATGTAATCCCCAATAATTTTTCAATCTCTTGAATATCTTTTTCAGAGGGGGATATTTCCTCCTCACTTAGATGGAATTGGGCATTAGATTCGGTAGTGAGTACCTCCATGAAGGTGGACTACGCTGAATCATTGCTTGAGGAGTTGTTAAAGTCTTTTTGATTTTGTTGCTCCGTGTATGTGATCATTTGAATCAATTCATCAATGTCTCCATGGGTATCCTTAAATACAATAAAATCATATTCAAACTCATTAATGCTTGGTTCCTAAAATTGAAATGATTGATATTCAACCCCTAAATCAAGATCAAGATCCTTAAATGAATCTCCTTCCTCAACTTCAATAGGAACATAAATATCATCCACCTTGGGTGTCTGATCTACAGAATCTTTAATGACCACCTCAGAATCACAAATCTATTGCGGCACACCCGACCCAAATTCAAACATTCTAATTTTTGTTACTCATCGCAGATTCTATGAAACTATTTTCTTATATCATCATATTCTCTAGCACTGGCTTCTTTTATTTCTTGAACCATTTTCATCAATTGAGTAATCTAGGATTCATTGCAAGGGTAGGGGTTTGAATTGGGCTAGGTCGATCAAGATAGTCAACCATGCTATCAAAGATTTGATCCTGTATTGAGGTTGACTCTTGTGATTTAGTAGATTCTTGATTCAGGTCATATGGTCCTTGATGAGAGATTCATCATGGCTCTTAAATACCCCTAATTAACTAGTTTCCCTAGTTACATAGCTAAGAATATGTTCATTTAGAGTTTAATTATATAATAAGGGATAATATATTAAAGGACCATAAAATAAGTAATAATATTTAATTAAAGATCAATTCATGTTATTAATAATTTAAATAATAATTTGGGCTCAAATTATAAATATTTAGCAACCTAATTAACATTTAAGTTAACATTATAAATATTTAACCTTAAGTATGTAATAACTTAAGTAACTTAATCAATTAAATAAGTTAAGCTAAAAAGGTCAAAAAAATAAATTCAAGGTATATATATAATATTTATACAATTTATAATCATAAATAAAAAGTTGAAAAAGAATTAAATTAAAATAAGCCTTGAAAACCTTAGTTTACGTTTTAGTCCTTAGGTTTCTATTAGATTGTGTCCTTTTATTTATTTTAGGTCCTTAAGCTTTCCTACAAATAGGTCCCTATGAGCGCAGCATTTTCTTCTTCGTCTTCTTCTTCCTCGCATTGGATGGCTCTCGTCAGCCGATCACCACACCATCTGATCCACCTTCATCCTTCGTCAAAACACCACCGCCTTGGCTGTTTCTCTTCCGCTCACCTCCCCTTCTTCATCCGACGGATCGGATTGACTTCTAATCCTATTTAGGTCTTGCAGTTAAGCACACCGACGTCAGAGATGACGCCAGTGGTTTAGCTGAACCTAGATGCTTTTTCGTCTAGGTACACCCCCTTTACCCTCCACCATCACCTATAAATAGCTTCCCTTCCCTCCAACTTTGGCGGTTAGCTCCCTACCCTCTCCTCCCAACTGAGCTATCCAATAGTCTATTCCCTCCTATTCTGACGACCATCCACCGTTTCGATCGTCCTCCTCCGATCACCTCTGTCATCTACTGATTTCGGCCATCCTCCGCCACGTCTCTGGACAAAGTGACGACTCCAGACTTCGCTTCCACTCTACGTACTCACTCGTCGGACTTCTTCCTCCCTCTAATTTCTTCCTCCATTACGACCTTCAACAGAGTTCCTTCTGCCCCCTTCATCCAGGTAACAGTAGCTTAGGTAAGTTAAAGTAGGTTAGCGTAGTTAGGTAGGTAATTAATTGTAATGTTAGATTTTCTATCGTCTTCTTTAGCTTCAACAAGCTCCTTGAGTTTGTTTGGAGCATGCTTTTGTCTTTTTAATTCATTGATCACACTCCACATTCTTCCATGACCATTTCTAATTCATTGATTTCGTGATTGTATCACCTACATGCCTAAACCACATCTGCCTGCACTGGTGACCACCGCTGTCAATAGTGGAGGTCTCCAAGCTTAGATCACAACCATAGGGGCCCTCCACCACCTCTACATCACTTAAGGGCCTCAATCGACGTATCAATTAGATAAATAATCACCTCTATATTAAACCCTTAATTTCATTTCAACTTCCAAGCTCGCTGTCAATGACGAGCTCAGAAGAGTCCTAACACCTAGTAAATCACCCATACACCTTCGTAACACTCTTCTAGTCATTTCCCTTAACTTAATTGTGTAAGGGGAGTTGATATATGTTGAAATGATGGGTTACTACACTATCGGATTCAGTTTTGAAAACTTGTCGTTGTAGTTTGAATAGCAAAGAGCACAAGTTCAACAAATAAAATTTATATCAGAATAGAAATCCCAGTTTGAACACAGGGACGTAGATGTTTGATTAAAAATACGTGTTTATTTTATTTGTCACAAAACAGAATAGCTGGTTGAAAACTATTTAACAAATAAATAGAAGAGAGAGAGAATAGTACAAGCCAAAGGGATGTAGAATAAACATGGATTTCATTATCAGAAATTATTCATTACACTACTCATTACGACTAGAAAGTAGGAAATGATTAACTAGAAAGCAGTAAAATGAATGGAGAGAGAGATATCCTCCTTGACGATCACTTGGAGGACGAGTTGGATGGGACAACACTTGGAAGAAGGGGAACAGAGCGGGAAGAAGGAGGATGAAGTGGGAAGAACGGGAACGAAGCATCACGTCATTGTCATCGTGGGATCCGCTTCTCGAATGCAGAGAGAGGACAACCGCAGGATGCTCAACGAAGGGGGACGAAGGTGGAAAAATTATAATTTCTACTCTAGAGGAGCATCCCGGGTTTGGGACAAGCTCTTAGAGCTTTGGAAGGGGTGAGAGGAGAGAAGAAGGGATGACAATTTCATATAGAAGGGGTCTCCTTTTATAGTTGCAAGGAGTGAGGGCAATTTAGTCATTACATGTTGAAAATCATTAATTTAGGACCTTTAGTGACGAATAAGTCCGTCACTAAAGGCCTGAACGTGGCTGTAGTGGGTAGCTCACGCATGCCCGCTCACCTCCCCGTGCCTCAACTCGTATCCATGATCTTCCAATCTCAGTCGTTCGATCGTGAGATCAGACGACTGAGAGCACTCCATCGCCCGCCTCATCCGCACGCCTCATCCCGTGCGATGCTGCCTCGCCTCGCCGCATCAGATGGTGCGTGCATAGCCACCCGATCTCCATCGCATGGCCGAATGCGCCCGCTCTCCCACTCCAGGAGATGTGCCCCATAGCTCGAACCCGTGCCTCAACGCTGAGTTAAGGCACTCGACCAACGCGCTGTGGGTGCATTTGAGTCGAGCGCTTAACTTAAGAGCGGGTGATTCATAGCCGCTGGATCTTGATCCAACGGCGGAGAGGCATTGACACTAAGGCTTCAGCAGTTGCATGCGGCCGGTTGGGAAGTCGAGATGGTGCCACGTGGCACTATCTTGGCTGTCCATCTTCTTGGTGATGTAGATGGTGCCACGAGTATCGGATTGAGTCGATTTTCACACTATTAGGCTGCGATCGTTGATTCGAATCTAGTCGTGTAGTCGGATTTATCGTCTAAAGTGTGGATTAACACCATCTTGGCCCTTGATCTTCTAGGGTTCCTCTATCTGATGCTACCGATATCCGATTAGGTCAATCTTGGAGTCGTTGAACTCCAATCGTCGCCCTGATTAGATCCGCATGGTTGGATCTTCGATCCGAGGCCCCGATAAATAGTCGCCCTATCCCTGACCATAAAAGGAGAAATTAACCTCCATTTTATTCAGACTAATCTAAATTCAAGATGATGCATGCTATGCAATATTTATAGTATGTAATGCAATTCTATGCTTAAGAACATACATAAATAGACATTTTATGTAATATAAACATGTTTACATCACACCCCCATGCCTATCTTTTGCTAGTCCCTAGCAAAAGCTACATGCTATTTATAAAAGAATTAGGTTGGATTATTTGAGCATAAGTTATTTTCAACATTAAGAAAATTTTTACTTAGGATCTGAACTTTCAAAGACACAACAGTTCGTGGGTATCTACGAAAATGCAGACTGCCTCAAGCCCTCACCTTATTCAAAGAAAATTTTCTTTTTCTCTCTTTCTTCTTTTCTAATTATTTTGGATTTTTTTGAGTTTAGGGTTAACGAGTGGCTTTCTATGACCATTCAACCTATCCAAGATTTGATGAGAACCCTAAGTTCTGAGCATCTTATTGTGAATGTGATAGACTCATTGATTGGCAATTAGAATGGACTTCGGGTTTCTATGCCTCTAGGTGACCTTAAAAAGAGAGTTCTGCCTAAAGGTGTATCTTTACGACCAGTACCTTTCTCCCTACTTTTATTTTTATGGGGTCAACACAAGGTTGAATCCAGTGTACATCTCCCCGATTTATTCTACTTTTCCACTTCTTCCTAAGTGTTTTAGGAATTTTAAGTGCATTTCTTTAGCTAGGTTCTAGACAACTGGTCGATGAACTGTTACCACCGACAACTTGCCAGCCATACTCGTGCGGTGAAGTGTGGTTTATTTTTTTCTTTTCTTTTTTTTTCTTTTCACCTTTTCTTTTTCTTTTCTTTTTGACTTTCTTTTTCTTTTTTTCTTTTTAAGTAGGTGGCTTCCCTGGTCAAAGATTTACCTAAGGGCAGTAAAAAGAGAATGGTCCAATGACTGGACTTTGGATAACCTACCTATGGGCAGTTACCCATGATAACTTGCCAGCCATATCACCCTAGAAGGTTCATTAGCTACCCAATTTCCGTTAAAACCGCTGATCAACAAGTCAGTGAAAAGAAAGTGTGTAGATGCTTTAGACTTAAAGTTCCCTCAAATCAGAGGGTGGGTTGATAAGTCATGTACTTATCACCCAAACTTATTTAATCAAATTATAATAGAATTAAGATGGCGAGGACTCGAAAAACAAATCCACATTTTAGTGAATACACGGGCTGATTAAATCCAAAGACTTGAAGGGTCTTTGAGTTCAGATCCTAATGTAATATTTCCTAAGATTGAAAAGTCTTAATGTCCAAGTATTCTTTCCTAATTCCATAATTTTTTTTTTCAAATTTATATATATATATATATATAAATGAAAGAAAATAAAACGAATCTACGGAGCTGATGGATTAATTCAGAGATGAATATCCACCCCCCATGCCTATCTAATGCAATGTCCTCACTATATTAAAAAGACATAAAATGGAGTGGAATAGAGTAGAAAGCACCTAAATTTCGTGAATGATGGGTCCGCTCCAAGATAAAGAAAAATTGTATATGTGCTGAATTTAGTGCCTTCAGCTAGGCACACTATACAAAAAAGAGAATAAAGAATTCACAGGTGCTAGTCAGAATCAGAATAAAAAGATGAAACCTCTGACCTACCAGCAGATGTCCACAAATGTGGACCAGATTGTGGAACAGACCCATACCCCATGATCAAGAATATCTAAGGTTTTGGATAAAAGTCACTGAAAACCTAAAATCAGTATGCAAGCGGGGTCAGGCCTGCAATTTATGAGGATGCAACCCAAGACCAAAAAGTTGGGTTATAGACAAATCAAGCTCCAAAAGATAATCAATGAATGTGTGTTTGGGTTGGACATCCTCAGAACAAATGTCGTAAGGGTCCTGGTTTGATGGTTTCAGCTTAATTGGAACCCTTAGACTAAGTCTTCTACTTCCTCCGGAGTTTACTTCCCAAATCAAAATTTCCCAGCTTCTATTCTCCTTATTCAGAATGTCAAATTCTGCGATATCCTGCATATTAATCACCCCGTCTGAAATTTCCAAGTCTAAAAGATGTGGCTGAATCAGAATTGACTTGGGTCTAATTATCTCAAAAATAGAATCGTCAGTAAGCTCAATGGGGTGTAACTGACAATCAGGGCATTGAATTGTATCCTTCAGAAAATGTGATTCTAAATCCGTCATGCGAGCCCCAATAATATCACTTTCCTTAGTTATTGGGCCATCATATGATCTATCGGATTCCTCAAGCCCAATTGTCTCACAAAAATCATATTCTATAAACTCACGTGAGACTTCGCAACTTGATTCTTCACCCTCAGACTCAAAGAAATCTAAATCCGTATTGATTACATCCTATAATCATCCGTCACTTTTTGATCTATGGAGACATACGTTTCCTCGTACCCCAGCTCAAGGATTTCAGGTGAAGAAATCAGATCATCCTTAATTGGTTGCTCTAATTCAATCTGGACAGCCTCGTAACACGTATCCCCCCAACAGGTGACTGAGTGGGCTCTGAAGGTGGTTCATCCTGGGAATCATCCCATGATTGAACTAAAGCAACCACAAATCTCATGCTCAATTTCGCTAACTTCCCAAGTAGAAACTCACACAGGTGCTTATCCTTAACATCCTGGAGCCAATCCAACAAACACTTGTTCAAATCATCAATCATCTCAATCAGGAGCTCCAATTTTTCAATGCAAGGTATTGGCTGAACTTCTAAAGATTGTATGGTATTCCTCAAGTTAGCCAAAACCTTATCTTGAACCTGGTTACCCTAAATCAAATGACTTGTTTCAGGGTTGGGCGAGTTTGGGATCAGTGTAGAGGAGTTAATGAATTGGGATTTATGATACCCTTCCTAATAATAGGTCATTTCAGATTGTTCAAAAGGTAGTGATGACCTAAAGGTAGTGTATTCAGAGGATGGGTAAGGATCAGTGTATCCTCCTTGATTGTAGATCGTATTAGGTTGTCCATGAAAGGGTGGCGATCTATAATCGATATGGCTCTGAGAAGGATAGAAATCACAATTATGGTGTTCAGGGTTAGACCTTAAACACGGAGGTCCAGAACTATATCCCCAATCTGAGTTATCCCAACTAACCAATGGTTGATTATAGTACAAGTTAGGATAATCGTCATGTTGAGGATAACTCATAACAGGAGGGAAAAAAAGGGAATGCATACAAAATGTGGAAGGATTCATGATAGACAGGAGGAAGAAAGGCGCCTTGCAATATAAGCAATCAAACCTGTCCTTAAGTGGGCTAGCCTAAAGACCTACAGACTCCCAGAACCCGTCCTGAGATAAAGAAATGATTTGATCTACTTCTATCTGTTCAATCCAACCAGTTAGAAGGAGGGACTGGGGAGAAGGTTCTTCCTTTTGCTTGCGCCTCTGGTTCCTAGTGTACCCCCTAGCCGCGATCGTTTGATTCTGCTCCCCTAGCTAGATATCAAATTGAATAGTAGAAACAGACTAATAAAAAATAATCTCATTCTGGGCTCCGAAGAGCGATTCGAATCCTTAAGGCCAACGTCTACTCTATTTTATTTAGGGCTAGGTTTAAATGTGCTTTGGAATGTGATGGGCCCTTTATCTGGGTTGTGCCCTTAATGATTGATTGATGTGTGTGTGTGTGTGCACAACTAGTGATTTTCAATAAAGATTATTTTTGATGCGGTGAATTTTAGGGTTCAAATCTTGCTTAGTAGCTTTTATGATTCAACTTTAGATATTTTGAAACAAGTTTTATTGGCACACCAGGTTTTAAATGCACAGGTGAAGATGTTTTCCTTTGAAACTTAAAAGAATGTGGAGTGCCTGGTAAATCCCTGAGAGTTGAACCTATGCGACAGCTACTTGATGAGTTGATTATAATTGAAGTGGTGCGGCCCAATCAACTCAAACATTGGCCTGTTGCACCACTTAATTAGGCACACATGTGATTACCTAATCTGATTTCTACTCAATTATGTGTTTGGATGTGTGTACCAGTTCCAAAGATTGGTTTACCGGTTGAGTTTGAAAATCAGATGAGGTTGTGTACCTCTATGAGATTTTTTAAATTTTTCTTTTTAAATGTGGAGGTTGAGGTGGGTGTAGGTGTCAAACAAACAAACAAAACTAACCTTAGAGTTTATAAGAACACCTAGATTGATTTATGTTTGTGCTATTACTTGGTAGAATGAAAACTAATGGGTGGGAGGTCGAGGAAAACTTAGAGAACCTTCAACAGCACTTTGCTTTAATCTACCGCTTTTGCTTGTCTCAAAAGAGTACCTACAATCACAATAAGAAAGGAGAGAAGTGAGGTAAATGATTTGTAAGTTGGAAAATGCGAAAAAAAATCAAAGAGCATCACCTCCATGGCAATGGCACCAAAATGTTGAAACGACAGGTTACTACGCTATCTAATTCGATTTTGAAAACTTGTCGTAGTTTGAATAGCGAAGAACTCGGGTTCAGCAAATAAAATTTATACCGAAATAGAAATCCCGAGTCGAACATAGGGAGGCGAACGTTTGATTAAAAATATGCATTTATTTTATTTGTCACGAAACAGAATAGCTAGTTGAAAACTATTTAACAAATAAATAGAAGAGAGAATATTACAAGCAAAAGGGATGTAGAATAAACATGGAGTTCATTATCAGAAATTGTTCATTACACTACTCATTACGACTAGAAAGCAGGAAATGATTACACTAGAAAGTAGTAAATCTACTCTGGAAAGCAGTAAAAAGAATGGAGAGAGAGATATCCTCCTCGATGATCGCTTGGAGGACGAGTCGGACGGGACGATGCCTAGAAGAAGGGGAACAGAGTAGGAAAAAGGAGTACCAAGTGGGAAGACAGGAACGAAGTAGCATGTCGTTGTCTTCGCGGGATCCGCTTCTCGAATGCAGAGAGAGGACAACCACAGGATGCTCCACGAAGGGGGACGAAGGTGGAAAAATTATAATTTCTACTCTAGAGAAGCATCCCGGGTGGGACAAGCTCTTAGAGCATTGGAAGGGGTGAGAGGAGAGAAGAAGGGATGAGAATTTCGTATGGAGGGGGTCTCCTTTTATAGTTGCAAGGAGTGAGGGCAATTTGGTCATTACATGTTGAAAATCATTAATTCAGGACCTTTAGTGGCGGATAAATCCATCACCAAAGGCCTGAACGTGGTTGTAGTGGGTGGCTCACGCACGCCCACTCACCTCCCCACACCTCAATGTGCGTCCACGATCTTCCAATCTCGACCGTTTGCTCGTAAGATCAAATGGCTAAGAGCACTCCATTGCCCGCCTCATCCACGTGCCTCATCTCGTTCGATGCCGCATTGCCTCGCCACGTCAGACAGTGCGTGGATCCAATTGGGTGGGCACAGCCACCCGATCTCCATCGCACAGTCGAATGCACTCGCTCGCCTACTCCAGGAGATGTGCCCCGCAGCTCGAACTCGCACCTCAACGTTGAGTAAAGGCGCTCGACTAACGCACTGTGGGTGCGTTTGCGTCGAGCGCTTAACTTAAGAGCTGGCGATTCACAGTCGTTGGATCTTGGTCCAATGGTCGTGAGGTGTTGGCATTAAGTCTTCAGCGATTACGTGTGGCCAGTTGGGTGGCCGAGTTGGCACTACGTGGCACCATCTTGGCCATCCATCTTCTGGGTGATGTAGATGGTGCCACGGGTATCGGATTGAGTTGATTACATGCCATTAGGCTGCGATCGTCGATCCGAATCCATCCATGCGATCGGATTTGTCGTTTGAAGTGTGGATTAACACCATCTTGGCCCTTGATCTTCTAGGGTTCCTCGTTCTCTATCTGATGCTACAGATATTCGATTAGGGCGATCTTGGAGTCGTTGAACTCCAATCGTCGCCCTGATCAGATCCATACGATTGGATCTTTGATCCAAGGCCCCGATAAACAGTCGCCCTGTCCCTGACCATAAAAGGAGACAATTAACCTCCATTTTATTCAGAATAATCTAAATGCAAGATGATGCACGCTATGCAATATTTATAGTATGTAATGCAATTCTATGCTTAAAAACGTGCATAAATAGGCATTTTATGTAATATAAACATGTTTACAACAATATAGAAATAATTATTGAGGGTAAAATGTCTATTTATGCATGTTCCTAAGCTTAGATTTGCATTTCATGTTATAAATATTACATAGCATGCATCATTCTGCATTTAGAGTAGTAGTATATAATTTAGGTTAATTGCATCCTTTTCACTTTCAAAAGAGAAGGATATTTATTTTGGATCCTCGGATTGATGATCTAACCGTACGGATCTGATCAAGACGATGATCAGAGTCCAATGCCTCCGAAATTGCCTCGATCGGAGTCCTGTAGCCCCATATGCAATCCAAGGAAGATCAATGGTCGAGGGACTATGTGATGCAATTTAGAGCATCAAATGAAAAATCTAACTGCATGGATGGATTCGGGTCGATGATTGCTACCCAATGGCACGAAAATTGACTCAATCTGACCTTTATAGCATCCCCTACAATGGAAAGAAGATGGACGACCCAGATTGCACCATGTGGCGCAACCCAAGCCACCCATGCGCACACACGTGCCACTGGACGGGCATAGTAGCGCAGGTGCTTGCGCACGCGAGGAGGCATGCACGCGCAAGCGCAGTGGCACACGTAGTAGCACAGCGTGTGTACGGAGGCAGCGGTAGCACCGAGGCGTATCGCACGTGCATGCGCAACAAGGGCGCGTACAGCGCGCGTCAACAGTGTGGCAGCAGGGTTGCGTGAGTGGGATCTTCAGCAACGTTTGTGGTGGATCTTTAGCGACGTTTATGACCGTCACTAAATGTCCTGTATAGAATTTGATTCTTTCCTCCACTATAAAAGGAACCCTACCCCTTCCATTTTTCTTCATCTCTTCCTTTCCTCCTCTCACCACCTCCAAGGCTCTAGAGAGAGTTTATCCTAAGCTCAAGATGCTCCTCTAGAGTAGAAAATCAAATAGTTTTCCCACCCCTCATCCCCATTTGTGGAGCATCCCATGGCCGTCCTCTCACTTCCCTTCGGGAAGAAGATCCTTGCCGCGATGCCGTGTTGCCTCATCCTTCGTCCTCCGACTCCATCCTCTTTCGTCTTACTCCTCACCACCTTCCTTTAGGCGATGTTAGAGCGAGTCATCCTCCGAGCAACCGTCAAGGGGGATTTCTCTCACCTCATTCTATCTTTTTCCGCTTTCGTAGTGTAACAAACATTCATTTATAAATAGATGATTGTTTCTCTCTCTCTTATATTGTTGCAATTAGATTAGCTATAAGTCATCGACCTGATCTCTTGCTTGCTAAAAACTAAAAAAAAAAATTAGAAAAGATAAAAATGACCAAAAACAAATAAAAGCGAAGCATGAATTTCATAAAACCAAACGTTTGCCTCCCCGTGTTCGACCAGAGACTCACTTTTCGAGTTTCGGTTATAAATTTTATCTAATAGACATGTTTTACGAGCTACGATGATGGGTCCTCCAAACCCTGATTTCAAACACGCAAAGCACACCCCCATCATTTTCGCGCCGTTGCCGGGGAGGCAACGCTCTTTGGTCTTTCTCACATTTTTCCGCCTTACTTAACTTTTTAGCTCACTTTGTTCCTTTCTTTCTGTGATTATAGGTACCTTTCCAAGGAAAGCCAAAGTGGATAGATCGGAGTAAAGTGCAGTTAAAGAGTTTTCTAAGTTTATCCTCACCACCCCTACCTTAGTTTTCATTCCATAACCTACTAACTCAAACATAAATCAACTTAGGTGCTTTTTATAAACTCTAGGATAGATTTGGTTGTTTGTTTGCCACCTCCACTCACCTCGCCATTCACATAAATAAAAAAAAATAAAAAAATGTTATCTGATTGTGGGATTTTCTGAAAGAGACACACCTTAACACCCACAACTCTCGACTTAAGGCGCACCACTCCACTTTGATTCTACCACCTAACCGGGATCTAACTTGTGGACCCGTACACTTAACTCAACACACAAATAAGTGAGTAGAAATATGATTAGGTTAAGACTTTTTGTGTGCCTTAATCAAGTGGTGCAGTAGGCCAATTGCTTGAACTGTTTGGGCTGCACCACTCAACCTCAAACTGATCCATCAAGTAGCTTGCCACTTAGGGTTGATTCTTAGGGATGAACCAGGCACTCCACATTATTTTTGATTTTTAAAGGAACATATCATCACCCGTGTTTTGAAAACTTGGAGTGTTCTACTAAACCTTGATTGAACCAACCTAAGAATTAAACCCTAAAAGCTACTAAACAAGGTCAAACCCTAAAAGACACATCATAGAATAACCTTGTTTGCAAATCCTGGTTGTGCATGCACACACATTTGAATCAATCATTAAGGGCAAAACCCATCTAAAGGGTTGTTGAAGCGACTGGCTCGATCGTGTTTTAACAGTTATTGCGTCGTAGTATAGGTGATCAAGCGTCATCAACAAATAAAAGTTTTTATTACTCGAAAATCGGAGTATCCGAGGTCGAACACAGGGAGCAATCAGAATTTACTACTAATCTCAAATGTAATTGAACACTCTAATTTACTCAAAACTTTAATTAAATATGAATGTATGTGGTTAAAAAGTAATTAGGATAAAAGAATGAAATTGGACGTCTGATCTTGTGATCAGACGTCTTAAAAGTGTTTCCCCCTCTTCTTTTGCTTTCTTTCTTCTTGTGTTGGCCTTCTTCTTCTTTCTCTGCAGTCTCTCTTCTTCCTTGTCTTCTCTCTTCTGCAAAGGCTTCTTCTTCCTTGGTCTTCTATCTCTTCTCTGCAGCCTTTTGCTTCTTTTCTCTTCTGTCTTCTTCTTCTCTTCTCTGCATCCTTTCTTTCTTCCTTCTCTTCTCTGCCTTGCCCAACCTCTTCTTCAGAGTTTCTTCTTCTTCTGCTCCTTCTCTTCTCCTTGTTCTTCTCTTCTCCTTCCTGCGGCTAAGTCTCTTCTCTTCAACTCTCAGCCTAGCTGCACAAGGAGCAAAACCTACCCTGTCCCTCTACCCGCGCGTCTCTCTCTCTCTAAGAATCACTCATAGGATGCTCTCCCAGAGCTGCAGGTAATTGGGTCAGGCTTCGCATCCAGGACCAAGCGCATTGGCGTGAGGGTGATGCGCGAGGTGTGCTCAGATAGGGTCGGGTCGGATCCCGCCAGATCCGCGTGGTGAAACTGCGGACGAGGCGAGTGTGGGTAAGGTGAGGGACCTCACCCCTATGCGTTCGGAGGCGATAAGCATATAACACAAAATCAATTTAAAGCATACCTATGCGTTGTAGATTGCCGATGTGGGACTATTAGTCCTGCCCCGCTCTGTTGGCGTGGCCAATTTAAAGCATACCAGGCGCGCCCGCAGAACCTTCGTACAATTGCCACAGCTGTGGCCTCTGTTGGCGTTGATTTCTGGAGCAACGATCTTCGCGAGACCTGCCCCAATGCGCAGCACCTGAAGCCTGGATGTCCTGAAGGCTGGAGTGAGCTTGGAGCTTCTTCAACTGTCGTCAATGGCGACTGCAGCTCCGATCCTGTCATGCATGAATACGGCCTATTGGCCTAATCAAACCACCTGCAGACCTTCGCCGTGGCACGGCAAAGGTGATGCGACATGCAGCAGGTCGTGGGGCAGCCTAGGCTTGCGTGCCTAGGTCACCCTGTGACCGGAGGTGTGGGTGTGTTTGGGGGGCTGTGGTGGAGGCGTAGAGGGATGGTGGATGGGCAGAGGTTGCTCGGTGAGGTGAGGCAGAGCCTCTGAGCTGGTCGGCGAGTCGTGCGGAAGTGTGGAGCGATGGGAGCGATTCGCCGGAGGTTGGTCGAAGGCGAGGAAGATGGCGGTGGTCAGCGACGGTCGAGGGTCGATTGATGAAATAAGGTAGGGGGAATGAAAGAGGGGATAGAGGAGAATAGTTTAAACCTAACTACAGGGACGAAGGGGGACGAAGAGGCAGACGGCTGTACCTGCTGTTGCCGGAGAAGAAGATGCCCAGTGGAGGGAGGACGGCGGCGACGACGGGTCTGAGGCAGCATGCGCGGGTATCTGTGACCGGAGGAGAATCAGGAAGAAGTCTCTGCCATTGGTTTTGTGGCAGAGCAAAGAGGAAAGGAGAGAAATCTCGCCAGAGCTCGCTGGGTACCCTGGCCGGGAAGGAAGAGACAAATCTGAGGTGAAACCCTGGCCAGGTCGAGCTGAAAATGAGCGACCGGGTTTGGAGGTTCTTTTATAGGCATTGGGCCGTGTGTTCAGAGCTTGGAGGGCACGCCTTCGTCTCCGATGGCTCACTGGAGAAGGAAAGTGGGTGGATACTCAAATCCCTCGTGCGTTCGCACGAGTGATTGGGATCAAATCAGAGATCATGGCAGGCCTCAGATGGGAGGGAATTCCTCAGAGAATCTACCTTCCATTTCTGGGAGGGGATCTCTGAGGAATCAGAGAGTATTCCCTCTCTAATCCTTGCTAGAGAAGGATTCTTCCCCAATAATGGAGGAAGGACCTGATTGCAAGGTTGGTGAGGAAGTTAGGGGCCTCTCTGTGACGATTTTCAAAAGTTAGGGACCAAATTATGATTTGGGTGTACTGAATTGCAAAGTAGGTCAAGATAACCTCCCCTTAGGTCTAAATTTTGGTGCAAACCTAATTTTGACCTAAGGAATCCAATGGTGAAGTTGGATTTTACGTTTGACTACGTTTGACTAAACATTTTGCATAAAAACCCAAATTAGGTTAATTGATGAACTAGGACCCTAATCTAGGTCAAACTGGGTTCCAAAGGCCAAATTGAATGTTATAAACCCTAGAGGATATTTTTCCAAGATTTTTAGAGGGTTTAATTGATTTTTTTCCTGACCAGAACCTTGTTGAATTAAGCGGGTCTGTTTTAGGGTTACCAAATGTCATTTAATTCCTAGATTGCACATAAACCCATTTTTGATTGAATCAACCCACTTTTTATCTTATTTAGACCTTTTGACCTATGTTTTGCCTCTGAGAAATCCCATTTATGTACTACAATGGTAAAATTACAGTTTTAACCTTTATTTCATATTTTCTTCTCAAAACACTTATTTCTCCAATTAAGCCTTCTTCTAGGTTATGTAGGAGCTTTTATCTTCTTTATTGGGTCAAAATGAGCTAGTTATGGCTCATGATGAGGCTCTCATCAAGGGCCCATCACATTCTAAGAGTACAATCATCTCAAGCCTAATTAAAATCGAGTAGACGTTGGCCTTAAGGATTGATTTGCTCTTCATGGCCCAAACTGAGATTTTCTTAGATTAATCAGCTTTAGCTGGTCCATCTGATGTCTAGCTAGGGGAGTAGTGTCAAACGATCGCGGCTAGGGGTACACTAGGAGCCGGAGGTGTAAGCCAAAGGAAGAACCTTCTCTCCAGTCCCTCCTAACTTGTTGAATTGACCAGATAAAAGTAGACCAAATCATTTATAATCTCAAGATGGGTCCTGGAAGTCTGTAGGTGATGGGAACAACATAATGAGCCATAACTATCTCATTTTGACCCAATTAAGTCAATAAATGCTCCTACATAATTGCTAGAGAACCATAACTCACTGTATAACCATTCTAAGGGAAAAATAAGAAACTAGGGTTAAAACTATAATTCTACCAGCTAATCATGAATGCAGTACAACCACGGGTTTTCTCAGGGCCTTAATAAAGGTCAAATGGCCTTAATATGATAACAAGTGGGTTAAATCAGACAGAAAAGGGTTTGTGCATGATTTGAGAATTAAATGACTTTTGAAACCCTAAAAATAGACCCACTTAATTAACCAAGGTTCTGGTTAGGATAAAATTCACTTAAACCCTCTAAAAGTAATAGAAAAATATTCTCTAGGGCTTAGTGCCTTCAATTTGACCATCAGAACCCATCTTGACTAAAACGGAATCACAGATAGATATTTGCCCTAATTTAGGTTTTTGCATAAATTATCTAGTAATACGTGGTCAAAATCAAAATCTCACTTCACCATTGGATTCCTTAGGTTCAAATTAGGTTTGTATCAAAATTTGGACCCAAGATGAATTTGTCTTGACCTAGTTTGAATATTGGTCTTGTCTAATTTCATTTCTACCCTTAACTTTCAAAATCCTTTCAAATAGCCCCCTAACTTCTTCATCATCTTCACAATTAGTTCCCTCCACGATTATCGCAGAGGAATCTTACTCTGATGGCCTTCAATTTATGATTTCTCCCTAATTGATTGATGAATCCCTTCCAAAATTGGAAGGAAGATTCATTAAGTAATTCCCTTCAATCTAAGCCCGTCCATGTGCTCCAGATCTTTCCCAATCTCTCATGTGAACGCAAGAGAGATTTGGGTCTCAAGAACTCCTAAATCCAGCGAGCATTCCTAGCTTGGAAAGCTTGCTTTCTGTTGTCAACGTTTTTGTGCGGATTTAAAGGCGTATTACGTTGCAGTAGAACCGACGAAACGTTTAAACAAATATAAATAATTTTATTACTCGAACAACTAGAGTATCCGAGGTCGAACACAGGGAGCAAACTCAGTAGTTTGTAAAACCCAAGAATACAACTGTTAAATGCAAATATAATTGATTCAAAGAGTTTTTAAGAAAGATGTAAAAAAAATAGAATTAGACGTCTGATTTATGTATCAGACGTCTTAAATGTGATCTTTCTTTCTCTTTTCCTTCTTCTGCTTTGCCTTTCTGATCTCTTTGCAATCTTCCCTTGTCCTTCTTCTTCTTCTCTGCGAAGACTTCTAATCTTTCTGCTTTCCTTCTTCTCCTGCGAAGACTTCTTTCTTTCTTCTTCTTCTGTCTTGCTTCTCCTTTCTTCGTTGCCTTCTTCTTCTTCTTTGTCTTGCTTCTCCTTCTTCTGCAGCGGCCAAGTCCTTCTCCTGCGATCAGCCTGCCTGCACAGGAGCAAAACCTAACCCTTCTCCCTCTACCCACGCATGTCTCTCTCTCAAGCAATTCACTCTAACCGCTCTACCAGAGCCACAGTCTCAATCGGGTCGGATCGTACCCGGGACCAGGCGCACCTGCAGGTGTGTGATGCGCGAGGAGTGCGTAGGTCTAGGTCGGGTCGGATCCGCCAGGTCCACGTGGTCAGGCCGCGGACGAGGCGGGTGGGGTCAGTGAGGGACCTCACCCCTGTGCTTACTGAGGCGATAAGAGTAAAGCGTAAAAACAACTTATATGGTACCTGAGGGTTGCAATCCCACGATGTGGGACTATCTGGTCTCGCCTTCACGCGCGCCTACAGAAACCTCGTCGTGCGATTGCCCCGCAGCTGCTGGCTCTGCTAGCGCTCCTCGGCTGGACTCGTTCACCTCGCGACACTTGCGCTAGTATGCAGCACCTGTAGTCTGGAAGACCGGGTGCCTGGAGCTTCGCGGGAGCTTCATCAGAGGTCGTCCATGGCGGCAGCGGCTCGAATCCTGTCGTACACAAAACGCGCCTCTCGGCCAAATCAGAATAGATAGAGACCTTCGCCGTGGCACGGCGAAGGCGGTGGGCAGTGCTGCAGGCCGCAGGTCGGCCTAGGCGAGCGTGCCTAGGTCAACCTGTGGCCGGAGATGGTGGGTTGGTCGGGGGGTGATTGTGGAGGGCTGGAGTGGCAGTGGTAGGGTGGAGTGTGTTCCTGGAGGTGAGGCGGAGCTTTCGAGGTGGTTGGCGAGCTGTGTGGAGGGCTGGAGTGGTGTGGGCGGCTCGCCGGAGTGCGGTCGGAGGCGAAGACGATGGAGATGGTTAGCGTCTGTCGAGGGTCGATCAAGGGAGATAACAGGGGGAAAAGAGAGAGGAGAGGGTTGAGAACGTATCTGGGGTTGTCTGGAGTGAAGGGAGGCGGCGGAGAGGACGGCTCGTGACTGCCGTCGTCGGGGAAGAAAGACCCTGGGGGAGGAAGCGGCGACGAAGATGAGGTCAGGGGCTTGCGCGCAGGGTACAGCGCGTCGCGGGAGGAAGAGGCGGAGAGGACTCTGCTGCTGGTATGGCGGCAGAGTGATGAAAAGGAGGGAAGGCGGTTGCCGGAGCTTGTGGGTCGTTTGGCCGGAGATGGGAGAGAAGAAATTTGGAGGGGATCTCCGTCAAAATCAAGCTTAAGATGAGTGGCCGGGTCCGAGGGGTGTTTTATAGGTGCTGGCCACTCCTATCAGTGCGTGAAAAACGCGCAATTAGGTCAGCCGGCTCGCCGGAGTTGGAAGGAAGAAAGATACCCACATCTCTCGTGCGTTCGCACGAGAGATTGGGTTCACGCCAGCGAATTTGATTGGCTTTAGAAGGAAGGGAATTCCTCAGAGAATCTCCCTTCCATTTCTGGGAGAGAATCTCTGAGGAATTAGAGAGCCATCTCTCTCGAAACTTCGTCGGAGCTCGGTTCTGCCCTAGCAATGGTGGCAGGACCGGTTTGCAAAGAAGGCGAGGAACCTAGGGGGCTCTCTGCAAGGATATTCAAAAGATAGGGACCTCTTTGTGATTTGGGTGTACTAACTTGCAAAGTGAAGGTTCTTCCCTACCAGGAGGGGTGACGTAAAAATATTGCGGAAATAAAAATATAAAGCAATCTCACAAAAATAAGCAATTGCACAATGTACACAAAGATTTTTAGGTGGAAACCCAAACCGGGTGAAAACCACCACCTAACCCTCTCGAGTTAGGATTTTTCGATCAACCTAGTTGATCAAATCCACTAACCGAATCACTTTGAACGAGGGTGATTCAACCTCAATAAAACCACGCTACAAGTACGAGGGTAGCGTTCCTCAACCCCTTCTCTCCACGAGAAGGATTTTGTCCCACGAAGGAGACGGGAATTCGCAAAGCGAATACCCAACCAAAATACAAAGATAAAATAAAACAACAGTCCTATAAAGCCAACAAAATTAAACCTAGCTTCTATAGGAAATAGGAAACTCCCCTTTGCAAGGAGTGCGTCGACGATGACGCGGTGCGTGTGCCACGCGATGGCGCTACGTCGCTCTCGTTATCAACGCCGGGAGAGCGGGTGCGCAACGGGAATGATGCTCTCAAGATGATGGAGCTTGAGCTTAGAGAGCAAGTGCTTCTTGGACACAAGAGAGTGGAAATACTTGATCTTAGTGTATTGCAAAGTGTTTCTTGTGTTTCTCTTGTTGTGTGTAGGTGTGTAAAGGCTCCCCTCAATTTATAGAGGCCTTAGGAAGGTTTTGGAAGGCTTGGAAAAGCTTCCATAGCCGTTGGGTGCAAAGCCCAAGAGAATCAGGCCGAAATCAGGACAATGATTGCATTTGACAGGGTTATCAGACATCTAATTCTGGCATCAGACGTCTGGAAGGCCACTTTAAGACGTCTGATTTCAAGGTCAGACGTCTGATTCTGTGCGGGTTTCTCCCTGACTTGAATCAGATCTAAACAGGGTTTTTGTGCAAGTCCATCAGACGACATACAGGACGTCTGGCACTATGTCTGGACGTCTGGAAACCTACTTTTACTGTGGGAATTGATTTCCAAACGTTGCAACGGCTAGAAAATCTCTGAGAAGAGATTTTGGGTCAGCCGAGGCAAAACGGTCATTTATCAGACGTCTGTAAAGTCCTATGGACGTCTGATAAGGCTCTAACGGTCATAATCTTGAGTGTTTTCTAAGCCAGCCAACGGTCCACTAACTGGACGTCTGGCAAAGTTATCAGACGTCTCCTAAGACGTCTGGTCTAAGGTCTGGACGTCTGATTTCATCAGATAGAACTAACTATGTCCAGCCTAACAGTTATCAGACGTCTGAAACAACAGTCAAACGTCTTAAAATCCTTTATCAGACGTCTGATTCGTGAATTAGACGTCTGGAAAGTCTGTTTTAACCCTATATTGGTTTTCTAAGTGTTCTACAGAAAACCTAAGTATCCTAGGGTTGTGCAGGTGTTCCTAGGACTACTGTTAGGGTTCTTTGAGGCTCTTTAACATAATGTCTAAGGAAAATAAAGAGCAAGAAAATAAATACAAGAGATACATGAAAGGATAAAAAAGAATCTATCCTATTCTTCTTGTCTTCCATCTCCAATCTTTCGCTCCACGCGAACCTCCTCTGTTTTCCGTTAAGCTCCTCCAATCCGTCCTGGATGCGAGCTTGAACTCCGTCTAAACACGTCCACATTTGCAATTGACCTGAAATCTAGGACTCAAATTGCAAATGTTAAATAACACGTGTTTTGTTATCATCAAAACAAATGATCGTGGTGCTCTAGCACCAACAATCTCCCCCTTTTTGATGATGACAAAACCGTAAATAATAATGCATAAAAATCCTCCCCCTTTTTGACATTATCAAAAAGGTTTGATTGATTTTAAATTTCCTATAATTCCCCCTTAAAACATGCTCTTCTATGAATTTATTTTGACAAAGGTAATATTCTCCCCTTTTTGTAACAATGCGATAGCTATTATTTTTCTCCCCCTTTCTAAAGGAAATTTAGCTACCTTATATCTCCCCCTTAAAAATTGACAATTAGCTCATCAAATTTTTAACTCCCCCTATCTAAATGCTACTGATAAAACGATAGGGTAAAGGGTTTTACCTCACCTACCATGGCCAATAAAATGGCCCGAATGGTGGTGGTGGATGCCACATCGGATGGGGCTCCCATCTGTAGCTTGGAGGCCCGGGCATCGGCGCCGGTCTCCAATCTGGTGGTCGACGTGCGGCGGGTCCGTCGTTTGTTCGCCGTCTCGTCGGTCTTCTTCTTCTCCTCCTTGGTCTACTCATTGGTTCTCCCAACTTAAGTTGACCAGCCTTGAGCTTGTAGGTCCAGTCCTTTATGTTGTAGTCATCCCTGAACCCTCCAAAACAAGATTCTAATTTTTTCTTCGGTATCCAAGTGAGCTTGGATCCGGATTTGTTAGAGGGTCTCCTTGATGGAGATCCTTTCTCAACCTTAGGGCTATAAGACTTGTCTACTTTGTTGATTAATTTGTTAGAATTTTCCCTAAGACATGCAATTTCTTTTTCTATAATGTTCATTTTAGTCTTTAAATCTGAAATTTCTAATTTTAGACTAACATTTTCCTCAATCAATTTATTATTTTCATTGATGAGGTTATGATTATCTAGTAATAGGTTTTCATCCTTAGGACTAGCTTCTATGTCCTTAAGTTGTTTTTCTAACCTATCATTTTCATTTTTAAGAAAACTAAGGTTCTTCTTAATACTTTTATTTTCTATCCTAAGTGATTTACTAATCTCAAAAGGTTCATTAAAAGCTTCTTGTAAATCCAGGTTTACCTCATTGTCGGAGTCGCTTTCGCTGTCGATGTCGCTTTCTCCGATTGCCATGAAACCAAAGCAAGTGGTTTCTTCTTCTTTTTCTTCTTCTTCTTCCTCCGAGCTGGAATCCTCATGAGTGCCTTCCAACCTCCTCCATATCTCATGGGCGGTGGTGCACTCTTGGATTTTCTCGAACTCTTCCGGACTCAACACGCAATACAAGGCATTCATTGCCTTTGCGTTGAGTGAGAGATCTTGAATCTGCAGCTGCGAGTAGCCTCCTTGGGGTCGCTTCGGGATCTCGTATGGGGTTTCGCAACATCCCCATAGAGCGAAGTCCGTGGCTTGAAGCCACGTCTTCATCCTCAACTTCCAATATCCAAAGTCCCTCCCGTCGAAATAGGGTGGTCGGACGGTGGATTGCCCTTCGGAGATTCTGACTGCGGCTATGCTTCCCTCCATGATCTAGATCCTCGCCGGTTTGTAACGCCGATTTCGCGAGACCTGCTCTGATACCAAATGAAGGTTCTTCCCTACCAGGAGGGGTGACGTAAAAATATTGCGGAAATAAAAATATAAAGCAATCTCACAAAAATAAGCAATTGCACAATGTACACAAAGATTTTTAGGTGGAAACCCAAATCGGGTGAAAACCACCACCTAACCCTCTCGAGTTAGGATTTTTCGATCAACCTAGTTGATCAAATCCACTGACCGAATCACTTTGAACGAGGGTGATTCAACCTCAATACAACCACGCTACAAGTACGAGGGTAGCGTTCCTCAACCCCTTCTCTCCACGAGAAGGATTTTGTCCCACGAAGGAGACGGGAATTCGCAAAGCGAATACCCAACCAAAATACAAAGATAAAATAAAACAACAGTCCTATAGAGCCAACAAAATTAAACCTAGCTTCTATAGGAAATAGGAAACTCCCCTTTGCAAGGAGTGCGTCGACGATGACGCGGTGCGTGTGCCACGCGATGGCGCTACGTCGCTCTCGTTATCAACGCCGGGAGAGCGGGTGCGCAACGGGAATGATGCTCTCAAGATGATGGAGCTTGAGCTTAGAGAGCAAGTGCTTCTTGGACACAAGAGAGTGGAAATACTTGATCTTAGTGTATTGCAAAGTGTTTCTTGTGTTTCTCTTGTTGTGTGTAGGTGTGTAAAGGCTCCCCTCAATTTATAGAGGCCTTAGGAAGGTTTTGGAAGGCTTGGAAAAGCTTCCATAGCCGTTGGGTGCAAAGCCCAAGAGAATCAGGCCGAAATCAGGACAATGATTGCATTTGACAGGGTTATCAGACGTCTAATTCTGGCATCAGACGTCTGGAAGGCCACTTTAAGACGTCTGATTTCAAGGTCAGACGTCTGATTCTATGCGGGTTTCTCCCTGACTTGAATCAGATCTAAACAGGGTTTTTGTGCAAGTCCATCAGACGACATACAGGACGTCTGGCACTATGTCTGGACGTCTGGAAACCTACTTTTACTGTGGGAATTGATTTCCAAACGTTGCAACGGCTAGAAAATCTCTGAGAAGAGATTTTGGGTCAGCCGAGGCAAAACGGTCATTTATCAGACGTCTGTAAAGTCCTATGGACGTCTGATAAGGCTCTAACGGTCATAATCTTGAGTGTTTTCTAAGCCAGCCAACGGTCCACTAACTGGACGTCTGGCAAAGTCATCAGACGTCTCCTAAGACGTCTGGTCTAAGGTCTGGACGTCTGATTTCATCAGACAGAACTAACTATGTCCAGCCTAACAATTATCAGACGTCTGAAACAACAGTCAGACGTCTTAAAATCTTTTATCAGACGTCTGATTCGTGAATTAGACGTCTGGAAAGTCTGTTTTAACCCTATATTGGTTTTCTAAGTGTTCTACAGAAAACGTAAGTATCCTAGGGTTGTGCAGGTGTTCCTAGGACTACTGTTAGGGTTCTTTGAGGCTCTTTAACATAATGTCTAAGGAAAATAAAGAGCAAGAAAATAAATACAAGAGATACATGAAAGGATAAAAAAGAATCTATCCTATTCTTCTTGTCTTCCATCTCCAATCTTTCGCTCCACGCGAACCTCCTCTGTTTTCCGTTAAGCTCCTCCAATCCGTCCTGGATGCGAGCTTGAACTCCGTCTAAACACGTCCACATTTGCAATTGACCTGAAATCTAGGACTCAAATTGCAAATGTTAAATAACACGTGTTTTGTTATCATCAAAACAAATGATCGTGGTGCTCTAGCACCAACACAAAGTAGGTCAAGATGACCTCCCCTTAGGTCCAAATTTTGGTACAAACCTAATTTGGACCTAAAGAATCCAATGGTGAAGTTGGATTTTAGGTTTGACCTCGTTTGACTGGACATTCTGCGTAAAAACCCAAATTAGGTTAATTGAAGAGCTAAGACACTAATCTAGGTCAAACTAGGTTCCAAAGGCCAAATTAAGTGTTCTAAACCCCAGAGGATGTTTTTCTATGATTTTTAGAGGGTTTGCTTGATTTTTATTCTGACCGGAACCTTGTTAATTTAAGCAGGTCTGTTTTAGGGTTACCAAGTGTCATTTAATTCTTAGATTGCACATAAACCCATTTCTGATTAATTCAACCCACTTTGGACCATTTGACCTATGTTTTGCTTCTGGGAAATCCCGTTTATGTACTGCAATGGTAAAATTGCAGTTTTAACCTTTATTTCATGTTTTCTTCTCAAAGCACTTGTTCCTTCAGTTAAGCCTTCTTCTAGGTTATGTAGGAGCTTTTATCTTCTTTATTGGGTCAAAATGAGCTAGTTATGGCTCATGATGAGGCTCTCATCATACCCCCATGCCTAGCTTTTGCTAGTCCCTTAGCAAAATTTCAAAGTTTTAACTTCCATTCTAGACCCAAAGTGTCCTTAGTTATGATAAGTGCTTCTTTTGTGATTAGGTAGGAATGCCGACAATAGGCCTAGAGGTACTCAAGTACCAACCAAAATCTGGACCTGTTCTGCTTTAGCCTCAGTCCTTCGCAAAGGTTTCTACGGCCCACAAAAACTATCCTAGGGTTTGTTGGACTCTGCGTTTAAAGCACCCGTGCTTGAGACATTTTTAGCCTACGCTCAGTTTACAGTGCGTTTTTTTTTTTTTTTTGTAAGAGAGAGATAGAGGATTTATTTGTTTGGAGAGCTTTTCTCTCTCTTTTCTTTTTGTTTCTATCTTCGTCCCCATCATCAATCCTCAAGGGTCCCTGGCTTTCGAGATTTCGAGATAATCCCGCCCATGGCAACCCCCGGAACCCTGGCTTTCGAGATTTCGAGATAATCCCGCCCATGGCGTTCCGTGGCCGAATTCAGACCCTGGCGATCGACATTTCGTGATAATGCCACCCATGGTATCTGAACCAGCAGAGTGCTTACATGCCCCCAGTAGGATATTTAAATATCCTAAGAGACAAGCACCGAGGAGATGATATGTTGTTACGCATCTTCGAGGGGAATTTCCCGCCTCTCCGCGCTGGGAACTTGTCCAAATCAACTTGTGTTGATTGGCCGCTCCTAATCTAGGTGACTTTTTCAGAATATTAAACGCTCTTGCGTGTTTTGAATATTTATGCGCACTAAACCAGACTGTGTGAATTTGGGTGCTTAGGTTACCGAATCCCGCAAACCGGAGGTCAGTTAACGAGGTCGAATACTTCCTAAGCCTTAGACCTAATACTTAAGCTTCGCATTTTCCTCAACCTCTTGAGGATTATCCAGATTTTAACGGATACGTGAATTTTTAAGCTAAAAATCTAGCCCAAGAGGCCTAAGACCAGCGTTCCCGCTAATCTCTTGTTATATCTCCGTAGCATTTTTCTTTTCTTTTTCTTGACTCGGTCTAGAACTTCAGTTAACCCCTTAATCTTTTACTAATGACTTTTTCTTTTTCTTTTCCTTTTGTGCTCCTTTCTTTATTTTTGCTCTTTTTGTCATTTTTCTTTCTTTTCCTCCTCTCATTTGTATGACCCTGAATTGTTCCTCCCCTCTATCAAGTCTTTTTTTTTTTTTTTTTACGTGAAACCCTTTCTTGATATGAATTTTCTGACATTTTGCACTTTCATACCCCCCCATGCCTAAGATTTGCCATGTCCCCATTGTAAATTAGGTGGGTTCGAATTCAGCTTAGTTCATGTATTAGGACAGGTGTGTGGTGAGTGAATGGGTCGAAGCGACTTGTTGCGAACGATTTCTAATCTCGAGTAGGTATACCTGAGGTGAAGTCGGCTGTTCTAATGGATGAACCCTAAAGTGCAATATGAGTTCCGCATAGCGATGTCAGAAACGGTTTCAGGTTTTTCAAAGAATGACGGGTTGCCTCCCGTTAAGCGCTGAGTTTTACGCCATCGGCTGGGTGCAATGAGCTCAAGAGGAAAGGAGGGTAAAGGATGACTCAGTCAAATCTATATCGGTCATGTCAATGAACGGCTTGAGTCTCTGCCCGTTCACGACAAAGGGTTCAGAATCGTGGCTGAGTGGGCTGATTTCAATAGCTCCATTTCCGAAGATTTGGCGGACTAGGTAGGGTCCGATCCACTTGGATCTTAACTTTCCTGGGAATAGTTTGAGTCGAGCATCAAAGAGTAAAACTTTTTGACCAGGATGAAAGACCTTTCTAGAAATGTGTTTGTCATGAAAAGCTTTAACCCGTTCTTTGTAAATTCGCGAGTTCTCATATGCGTCGTGGCGTAATTCATCGATCTCGCTCATTTGAAATCTTCTGTGGGTTCCAGCCTTAGAAAGGTCGAGATTACAGGTCCGTACTGCCCAATAGGCTTTATGCTCCAATTCGACGGGGAGGTGACATGCCTTCCCGTACACTAGTCTGAAGGGAGACATTCCTAATTGGGTCTTGTGGGCGGTCCTATAGGCCCACAATGCTTCCGGAAGCCGAGAAGACCAATCTTTTCTATCAGGTCGAACAGTAACCTGAAGGATCTTCTTGATCTCTCGGTTAGATAGCTCAGCTAGACCATTAGTTTGGGGGTGGTAAGGAGTAGAGATTCGGTGTGACACCCCGTATTTGATCATCAGTGACCTGAACTGAGCGTTTGTAAAATGGGTCCCTCCGTTGGAAATTATAGCACGCGGAATCCCGAACCTTGAGAAAATGTTTTGATGAAGGAATTTTATAACGACTTTATGATTGTTGGTTCGGGTCGGAATGGCTTCTATCCACTTGGAAACATAATCAACTGCGAGTAAAATGTATTCGAAGCCATCCGAGGTAGGAAAGGGTCCCATGAAATCAATCCCCCAAATATCAAAAATTTCGCATACCAAGATCGGCTGTAGAGGCATCATGTCTCTATGGCTCATGTTGCCTAGAGTCTGGCAACGGGAACATGCCTTACAGTGATTGTATGCATCTTTGAAAATTGTGGGCCAGTAGAAACCACACTGGAGGACTTTCGATGCAGTTTTATGTCCCGAAAAATGTCCACCGCATGCCTGGTCATGGCAGAATGAGAGTATGTCTTTGATTTCCACTTCCGTGACGCATCGTCGGATTATCTGATCAGCACCAATGCGGAAGAGATACGGGTCTTCCCATAGGTAATACTTGGCATCGGAACGCAATTTGTCCTTTTTGGCCTTCGACCAATCGGGCGGAATCTGATGTGATGCCAGGTAATTAACAATATCGGCGAACCATGGAAGACTTGTACTGATAGTCAGGAGGTGCTCATCAGGGAAATGTTCTGTAATAGGTCCGGAAGGATCAATAATTTCAGGAGGAAGGCGGGATAAATGATCAGCTACCACATTGTGCTTTCCCGCCTTGTCGCGAATCTCGATGTCAAATTCTTGCAACAGCAAGATCCAGTGGATTAATCGAGGTTTCGCGTCCTTCTTGGCCAGGAGATGCCTCACAGCTGTGTGATCCGAGTATATGATAACACGGGAACCCAGAAGGTATGATCTGAATTTTTCCAGGGCAAATACTACGGCCAGCAGCTCTTTCTCAGTAACCGTATAGTTATGCTGAGCCTCATCCAGTGTTTTGCTGGCGTAGTAAATGACCACAGGTTTCCCGTCAATTTTCTGCCCCAAAACCGCTCCTACAGCGAAGTCAGATGCATCGCACATGATCTCAAAGGGTTGAGACCAATCAGGGGACTGTAGGATTGGGGCTTGGGTGACTCGGTCACGTAGGATCTCAAATGCTTGAGTGCATTCCTTGGAAATTCCGAAAGGCACATCCTTGGAAAGCAGATTGGTCAGGGGGCGCGCGATTTTGGAGAAATCAGGGATGAATCGACGGTAGAAACCGACGTGCCCCAAAAAAGATCGGATGTCCTTAATCGAGCTAGGCATAGGGAGCTTGGAAATCAGGTTAACCTTAGCTCGATCCACTTGGATGCCTTTCTCTGAGATTAAATGTCCCAGGACAATTCCCTCAGGCACCATGAAATGGCTCTTTTCCCAGGAAAGAACCAAATTCACCTCGATGCACCGCCTAAGTATATGGACCAAGTGTTGGAGGCAATCGTCAAATGATTGTCCAAAAACTGAAAAGTCATCCATGAAGACTTCCAGATAATCACCTACCATATCTGAGAATATGGCAAGCATGCACCGCTGAAAAGTTGCAGGTGCATTGCAGAGACCGAACGGCATCCTTCGAAACGCGTACGTCCCGAAGGGGCAGGTGAATGTGGTCTTTTCTTGGTCCTCTGGATGGATTGCCACCTGATTGTAACCGGAGTACCCGTCAAGAAAGCAGAAGAATCTATTTCCCGCTAGTTTCTTGAGGATCTGATCGATAAACGGTAGTGGGAAATGATCCTTTTTCATGGAGGAATTTAGTCTTCTGTAATCAATGCAGACTCTCCACGAATTAGCTACTCGGGTAGGAATGACTTCCCCGGTTTCAGTCGTGATGATGGTAAGTCCTGCCTTCTTAGGTACCACTTGTGTTGGGCTCACCCAACGACTGTCGGAGATCGGGTAGATGATCCCTACATCTAACCACTTAATGATCTCCTTTTTCACGACCTCCTGTAGGTTAGGGTTTAGGCGCCTTTGCATTTCTCTTGAAGGTCGTGAGCCTTCTTCTGTGTAGATTCGATGCGTGCAGTATGAAGGGCTTATACCAGTCAAATCATCTAGAGTCCATCCAATGGCTCTACGATGTTGCTGGAGAACAGTAATCAAACGGAGTTCCTGGTCAGGTGTGAGTCGAGAATTGATAATCACAGGAAACGTTTGATTTGAATCCAAAAAGACATATTTTAGATGTTCGGGAAGGGGCTTGAGTTCCATGACAGGATTGTCATCAGCAGCGGGTGGTTCAGGGTTTGTATCGGGAGCAATGGTAGGAGTCATAGGTGTGTCTAGATCGTGTTCGCACTCCTCTGTTAGCGGTTTTTGATTTTCTAGTGGTTGATCAGGAATAAATAGGTTGTCCTCTATATGCAGTTCATCAACCACGGCTTTGACATCACAAATTTCCTCTATAACCCCGCAATTAATCCCTTGTTGGGCTTTGAAAATATCAATCTTCAGATTTTGATTCCCAAATTTTAATTCTATCTGGCCCTCTTCGCAGTTTATATTAGCCCTAGCAGTGGCCAAAAAGGGTCTCCCTAATATGATTGGTGTGTCCCTTGGGTTCTTAGGTGCATCCATGTCCAGTACTATGAAGTCCACTGGGAAATAAAAATCTCGTACCCTAACAATGACATCCTCGAGTATTCCTTTGGGTGACTTGATGGATCGATCGGCTAACTGCAATGTCACCTCAGTGGGTTTAAGTTCAGATTCTTCAAGGTGGTCAAGGAGGGATGTAGGTATTAAATTTATGGAGGCACCTAGGTCTAGTAGGGCTCTATCAAGTTGGGTTTCACCAATTTTACAAGAAATCAAGGGGGTTCCTGGGTCTTTAGCCTTGGGTGGGAGTTTGCTCAGGATGACAGAGCTGGCTTGCTCTGACAGTACGATCGGATTCCCATCCTTGGTTCGCGGCTTATGTTTAGGTGTACATATGTCTTTCAAGAATCTTGCGTAAGCCGATATGTGGCGGATTGCATCCATCAACGGGATGTTTATCTGGACCTGTTCAAAGAGCTTGACCAGATCCTCCTCAGGAGGCACAGGTTTGGTTGTCCTTTTTCCTTTGGTCAAGGCCTCAGGAAATGGGATCCTAGCTGGTTCCTCTAGGATAGGTCCAGGTTCTTGATCTGGGACAGTAGTATCTTGGATGACTACCCTAGGGTCTTGGCGATTATCAGGCTTGGAGTGGTTCAGATAATGTGGGTCTTGTGTTGTTTTACCACTACGTGTTGTTACAGAGTTTAATCCAGCCTGACTTTGGTTTGGGTTAGGTAGGAGAGGTGGCTGCTGCTGAAATTCTGCATAAGATGTAGAAGCCTCCATCCCGTCTGGTGATGGAGTAGCAGGGGCCTGATAAATCAAATGTGCGTGGCCTGGATTTGGATTCATAATGCGCCTCTGGGTCGGCACATTATTTGGGTTGGGCAGAGGTTGCGAAGGAAGGGTGCCAGGTTGGCGAGAATTTGCCATCTGGGCCAGTTGGTTGCGAACCTCTGTGATCTCGTCCTTGTGCTGTTTTTGCATTGCCGCATTCGTCTTTTGAATGTCAGCCAGCGTTTGAAGGATAAGAGTCAGTTGATCCTGATTTTGCCCAGATTGGTAGGTGGGATTGGGCCGAGGCTGAGGCGGCTGATATGGACGAGGAGCTTGTGGGCGGGGTTGATATGGTGGTTTGTGAGAATTTCCCGCCCACTGAAAGTTAGGATGATTTCGCCATCCAGGGTTGTAGGTATTGGAGTATGGGTCATTCTGGATGGCGTTGAGGTCCTCGCAGTTCTGAGAAACCTCAGGAAAGTCAGAATACGAGGGTTCAGAGTTCCCCCAACTCGAGTAGACGGGATCGGAGGTCACTCCGGTCTGGGAGGTAGACGGGGGTGGATAGGGGCCCATCCCCTTGGCAGGTTGGTGATAGATGTTTTGCACTGTTTCCCTTGCCAGAGGAGGTCGTGCAAAAGAGTTTTGTGCAGAGGTGGCTTGCTGCAAATGTCGAGTTAGCTCGTCCACCTTCTTTTCTATGATAGAGACCTTGTCCAACCGACTGGCCATCAATTCCAGGTCAACAGAAGTGGACAGGTCCTGCGTCTCATGTGTCCCTCTTAGATTCGTCGATGCGCGGGCATTCGTCCTGTCGAATAAGCCCAAGGAGTCATTGTTTATGGAGTTCTCGCACATGTTTTCGAGAATCTCCCACACCGTGTCCTCGTGTTGGCCCATGATGTTTCCTCCACATGTTGCATTGACGATTAGACGAATATCCTCACGGAGTCCCTGGTAAAAAGACTGGACTTGTTCCCACTTAGGAACTCCGTGATGGGGACACTTTCGCATGAGATCTAGGAATCGATCCCAAGCTTCGTGAAGAGGTTCTCCCTGTTGTTGAGTGAAATGAGTGATCTGGTGGCGCAAGGCACTCGTCCGGCCAACAGGGAAGAAATTTTTCAAAAATTCGGACTGTAATTCCTCCCAAGTGTTGATCGGGCGGGTCTGAGTCTGATACCAGTGCGCGGCCTTGTCCAAGAGGGAGAACGAAAACATTTTCATGAGTAGGATATCCCGGTTTTGTACATCTGACCTGAAAGTCTGGGCCAGATGCTTGAGTTGTTTAATGTGTTGGAATGGATCCTCAGAGTTAAGCCCATGGAACTTTGGTATGGCATGAATCATATTGGGCTTTAGATCAGAATCGGGTCCTCCAATTGGGATTCGTACTCGGGGTTCGATTGCCACCGCAGCGGGATTATAGTGATCTCGCATCATAGGTCGCTGTGGTGGGTTTACAAAGTTCTGAAAGAGATCGTTCAAGCGTTGAAGTTGGTGTTCAAGGTTATTCTCCTCTTCAATGGGTTGTGCCATGATGGGAGAAGAGGGAGAATCAGGGTCTGAATCAGATGAAAGATTTATGTGGTGGGGTTGCTGCACAAACAAGGGCGTCGAGGCTTGGCCTCGGCGAGAATGAATTTCTAGAGGAGGTCTTAAAGGTGGTCTTAAGGACCTCCTACCAAACATGCACCGGAAGATGTGATGAGATTAGAAGGTGCTGGACCCAATCAAGACACCCAAGAATTGTTGGGTGACTATAGAGGTTCGGGGCAGATGGACCCCTGGATCAGAAGATCGTCCACCTGAGAAATACCTGGGCAGCCAGAGAGGGAGAGTCCCGCAAAGACCCCTACATGGTAGAGCGTCCCTACGGGTTACAGGGTTTCCCCCACTCGACCTCTCTTGTCACTGCAGTTCCAGGTAGACCAGAATGGGGATCTTGACCTCTTAAGTCTACCCTTTTTATTTTAAGATCAAGGTGCTTAATGTTCCACTTGAACTTTTAAGTATTTTGAGTGCAAAAAGTGACCTAATATTAAGGTTGGTTGACTCGAGGGATCAACTTCACCTCTTGTTCCTTTGAGAGCTTTTAGGTCCTTCCTTTTATGATTCAAATGGATTATCAGCCTGATTTGCTTAGGGTTCCTCTTGTATAAATCTTTTCAAACACGGTTTAGGCACACTTCTTTTTGGAAAGTTTGTTTCTTTGTTTTAGAGAAGATGTGTCTCTAAAAACCCTAGCTTTGCAATCCTAACTTGGCTCTAATAGGTCCAATTTAGTTGCCTTAGAAATTAGCACCTAGGGCTCAATCAAGAAAGTTTTAGCCCTAGTTGCCTTAGTTGGATGACAGACAAAAATATGTTGAAATGAAAATCAGGCAACTTGATGAGTTACTAAATATAAGACAGGTAGCCCTAAGTTGATTTCTCCCCTTTTTTTTTTCTTTTTTTTTTTTTAGATTGTGAGAGGGTTAAGGGAGAGGGCTTATGGAGATTACCTGCTCCAGTCTGTTGTGCAGTTGCTATTCTTTCCTTTTTGTTTTGCTTTCCCTGATTGAACACAACAAAAGAGAAGTTAAGTCAGATATTAAATAGAAAAGTTGTACTCAAAAGCTTTAAAAGTGCCCGTTGCTCCCCGGCAACGGCGCCAAAATGTTGTCAACGTTTTTGTGCGGATTTAAAGGCGTATTACGTTGCAGTAGAACCGACGAAACGTTTAAACAAATATAAATAATTTTATTACTCGAACAACTAGAGTATCCGAGGTCGAACACAGGGAGCAAACTCAGTAGTTTGTAAAACCCAAGAATACAACTGTTAAATGCAAATATAATTGATTCAAAGAGTTTTTAAGAAAGATGTAAAAAAAATAGAATTAGACGTCTGATTTATGTATCAGACGTCTTAAATGTGATCTTTCTTTCTCTTTTCCTTCTTCTGCTTTGCCTCTCTGATCTCTTTGCAATCTTCCCTTGTCCTTCTTCTTCTTCTCTGCGAAGACTTCTAATCTTTCTGCTTTCCTTCTTCTCCTGCGAAGACTTCTTTCTTTCTTCTTCTTCTGTCTTGCTTCTCCTTTCTTCGTTGCCTTCTTCTTCTTCTTTGTCTTGCTTCTCCTTCTTCTGCAGCGGCCAAGTCCTTCTCCTGCGATCAGCCTGCCTGCACAGGAGCAAAACCTAACCCTTCTCCCTCTACCCGCGCGTGTCTCTCTCTCAAGCAATTCACTCTAACCGCTCTACCAGAGCCACAGTCTCAATCGGGTCGGATCGTACCCGGGACCAGGCGCACCTGCAGGTGTGTGATGCGCGAGGAGTGCGTAGGTCTAGGTCGGGTCGGATCCGCCAGGTCCGCGTGGTCAGGCCGCGGACGAGGCGGGTGGGGTCAGTGAGGGACCTCACCCCTGTGCTTACTGAGGCGATAAGAGTAAAGCGTAAAAACAACTTATATGGTACCTGAGGGTTGCAATCCCACGATGTGGGACTATCTGGTCTCGCCTTCACGCGCGCCTGCAGAAACCTCGTCGTGCGATTGCCCCGCAGCTGCTGGCTCTGCTAGCGCTCCTCGGCTGGACTCGTTCACCTCGCGACACTTGCGCTAGTATGCAGCACCTGTAGTCTGGAAGACCGGGTGCCTGGAGCTTCGCGGGAGCTTCATCAGAGGTCGTCCATGGCGGTAGCGGCTCGAATCCTGTCATACACAAAACGCGCCTCTCGGCCAAATCAGAATAGATAGAGACCTTCGCCGTGGCACGGCGAAGGCGGTGGGCAGTGCTGCAGGCCGCAGGTCGGCCTAGGCGAGCGTGCCTAGGTCAACCTTTGGCCGGAGATGGTGGGTTGGTCGGGGGGTGATTGTGGAGGGCTGGAGTGGCAGTGGTAGGGTGGAGTGTGTTCCTGGAGGTGAGGCGGAGCTTTCGAGGTGGTTGGCGAGCTGTGTGGAGGGCTGGAGTGGTGTGGGCGGCTCGCCGGAGTGCGGTCGGAGGCGAAGACGATGGAGATGGTTAGCGTCTGTCGAGGGTCGATCAAGGGAGATAACAGGGGGAAAAGAGAGAGGAGAGGGTGGAGAACGTATCTGGGGTTGTCTGGAGTGAAGGGAGGCGGCGGAGAGGACGGCTCGTGACTGCCGTCGTCGGGGAAGAAAGACCCTGGGGGAGGAAGCGGCGACGAAGATGAGGTCAGGGGCTTGCACACAGGGTACAGCGTGCCGCGGGAGGAAGAGGCGGAGAGGACTCTGCTGCTGGTATGGCGGCAGAGTGACGAAAAGGAGGGAAGGCGGTCGCCGGAGCTTGTGGGTCGTTTGGCCGGAGATGGGAGAGAAGAAATTTGGAGGGGATCTCCGTCAAAATCAAGCTTAAGATGAGTGGCCGGGTCTGAGGGGTGTTTTATAGGTGCTGGCCGCTCCTATCAGTGAGTGAAAAATGTGCAATTAGGTCAGCCGGCTCACCGGAGTTGGAAGGAAGAAAGATACCCACATCTCTCGTGCGTTCGCACGAGAGATTGGGTTCACGCCAGCGAATTTGATTGGCTTTAGAAGGAAGGGAATTCCTCAGAGAATCTCCCTTCCATTTCTGGGAGAGAATCTCTGAGGAATTAGAGAGCCATCTCTCTCGAAACTTCGTCGGAGCTCGGTTCTGCCCTAGCAATGGCGGCAGGACCGGTTTGCAAAGAAGGCGAGGAACCTAGGGGGCTCTCTGCAAGGATATTCAAAAGATAGGGACCTCTTTGTGATTTGGGTGTACTAACTTGCAAAGTAGGTCAAGATGACCTCCCCTTAGGTCCAAATTTTGGTACAAACCTAATTTGGACCTAAAGAATCCAATGCTGAAGTTGGATTTTAGGTTTGACCTCGTTTGACTGTACATTTTGCGTAAAAACCCAAATTAGGTTAATTGAAGAGCTAAGACCCTAATCTAGGTCAAACTAGGTTCCAAAGGCCAAATTAAGTGTTCTAAACCCCAGAGGATGTTTTTCTATGATTTTTAGAGGTTTTGCTTGATTTTTATTCTGATCGGAACGTTGTTAATTTAAGCGGGTCTGTTTTAGGGTTACCAAGTGTCATTTAATTCTTAGATTGCACATAAACCCATTTCTGATTAATTCAACCCACTTTGGACCATTTGACCTATGTTTTGCTTCTGAGAAATCCCGTTTATGTAATGCAATGGTAAAATTGCAGTTTTAACCTTTATTTCATGTTTTCTTCTCAGAGCACTTGTTCCTTCAGTTAAGCCTTCTTCTAGGTTATGTAGGAGCTTTTATCTTCTTTATTGGGTCAAAATGAGCTAGTTATGGCTCATGATGAGGCTCTCATCACTTTCCAAGCTCAAAACTTCTTCCTAAGACCTTTAGAAGATTCCCAGGATTCGACCATTCTCCTTAGCTTGAAATTCGGCCGGAACTCCCCCTCTTCCTCTCTCCTCTTTCGCCGCAAATCTCCACAGGCTCCGGCGGTCTCTCTTCGACTCCTCTCATCGTCCGACCATAAAACCAGTGGTAGATTCATCTTCCTCACCATCCTTCGTGTCGTGCAATACCAGCTGTCACCGTCCTTTCCCCGTCTTCGCCACCGTCTCTCCTACGGAGGTTCGTCTTCCCCACGTCGGGCAACCACACCGACATGGGGATCCCATCACCTTTTCGTCCATAGAGTAGATTCTTAGATTCCCTATCTCCCCTACTTTGTTCTCCTTTCTTTATTTTCCAAATCAACCACCGACGCCTCTCTACAACTCCATCTCCTCCATCTCTGGCCATCCCCTCCGGTGAGACCATTCCACCTCCACTGACCACCAAAACCCTCGCTAACCACCTCAAAACATTCGCCAAACCTCCCTGATCATTTCCCCTCTCTTTATTCATCATTCCACTCACTCACACGCACCCTCGAACACACCCACTCACACGTGCACAGTTCAACCTCACCATGCACTCACAGACCATGAGACTCCACACCACCACCCCCATCACATTCATCGTGCTCCGGTGACCCTCCCTGAGCATTTTGATGTGGTCGAGAGGCCGTTTCACTATTTTCAGGTACTTGACCTTGCCGCCATTGACGAGCAAGCTTCGAGCTTGCTTGAAGCTCACCCTAGGTCTTGCTACGCCTAGGTCAAAGCCCCAAGCTGTGCAGAAGCCTCCTACGTACAAGTTTGGGTCCTTAATTGGAGACACAAGCCCAGCAACTGAAGCAATTGAGGAGAAGACGAGCTGCTGCAAACGCACGAAGAAGAAGGGCGCAGATAGTCCCACATCGTTTGCTGCGAAGTGTTCTGAGGTGCATAAATTGATTTTGTGATAGCAACTGTTCTCAGTTCTCGTGTTAAGGTCCCTCTCACCTGATCACCCAGCCTCGTCCACAACACATACCCGCAGACCTGGCTTGGACCTGATAACTCGACCTGCACTCCTCGCTCACCATTGCAAGTCGGTGAGCTTGGACTTGGGTATGCACCTGAACCCGTAACCTGGATACCCAGTGGCTCTGGGAGAACGGATCCTAAGAGAGAAACAGAGAGGAGAGTTGCACGGGTAGGGAGAGGGTTTTGCTACAGGGACATTTGGCTGACACTTAGCCGGATTCAAAAGAGGAAAACCAAAGAAGGAAGAAGAAAAGAAGAAGGAGCAAAGCAGAGATAGAGAAGGGCCAGAGAAGAAGGCCTGGAGAGGAAGAGAAGGTCGTAGCTGAGAAAGTTGAGAAAGAAGAAGAGGCAGGTCTGAAGAAAGAGAAGAAGCTGCAGAAGAAAGGAAGAATCAAAGGAAGAAGAGAAGAAATGAAGAAGGAAGAGGCACGTAGACAAAGAAAAGCAAAAGGGGTATTGTAGTAAACATCATTTAAGATGTTTGATTACAAAATCTGACATCTGATTTCATACTCTCTCCTTTAGAAAATTTGAGTAATTATTCTATGTATTTGACTTATAATTGGTGATTCAAATCACCATTATTTTGTCTAAAATTCTTTTTACTCTTCATATACTCATATGCTCTACATTGCAAATTTGTTTTTGAGCAATATTTTGTGTTCAAATTACATTAATTGTTGAGATTAGTGTGTGCATTCCATTTGCTCCCTGTGTTCGACCTCAAAAACTTTTCGAGTAATAAAAATCTAAATGTTTTCAAAGCGATTTCGACTATATTACAACACTTTATTTTAAACTCAATTTTGCCACGTTAACATTTTGGCACCGTTGCTGGGGAGCAAAGCGCAATTCACCACTATTCTCTGCCTTATTTGATTATATTTTAGCACTAACTTGCCCTGTTTGCTTTCTTATGATTTTGCGAGGTACTTCACGAGGAGATCTTCCATGCAAAACAACCACACCAGGGCAGGTAAGTTCTCCATTTTTCCCTAATCAACCTCTTAATCTTGGGAAGACAAAAGAAAAAAAGGAAACAATAAATCCAGAATCACCTACCTTATTTGTTATATTAATCATCAATTAAAAGGGCAATTTTCCTGATTTGCAAAAATTCTTTTCAAATCTAAGAGAAGTTTGAAGCGATTCTAAGAATTCCCTACCCTAAAAAAAATTTCCTATGCCTATTTAGAATCTACGCTTAATTTCTAAATCACTATTAGGCAAACACATTTCTTGCTTAATGGCACAAAGTGAACATTTGTTTTAAATGGACTTGGAAATAGAACCAATTAGGGTTTCAATTTTTAGGGTTTTGGAGTGCTAGTTCACATTTGCCTGCATAAAAGATAACAAACCCACCCACATTTGTGTACTACCCAAGCCCTTAATTGAAAAGATCTAATCAAGAAAAATCCTAAAATCAGGCTCTAAATTAACTTGAACCCTAAAATCCTTGGACCTAATAACCTGGGAGTCAAATCAGGGTGATTTCTAGGCCTTGACCTAGAGTTCATTCTACCATCTTTAGGGTAGGTCAGGTAAAGTTGGTCTACATTGTAGGCCAACCAACCTCCAAATTAGGTTACAAGTCAAATCAACTATTAATTCAAGTAAAAATAAAGTCACAAATTAGGATGTAAAACTGGTAGACTTAAGAGGTCAAGTTATCAATTCTCGTCTACCTAGACCCTCAGTGACAAGGAAGGTCGGGTGGGGGAAACCCTGTAACCTGTGGGGGTGCTCTATCCTGTTGGGGTCTTTGCAAGACTCTCCCTTCCTAGCTACCCAGGTAATTTTCAGGTGGATGACTTTCTAATCTAGGGTATCCTCTGCCCCGAACCTCTATAGCCATCCAAAAATCTTTGGGTGCCTTAATTGAGTCAGATTCACATCCAGTCTCTCATCCCTTCTAGTTAGAGAACAGACACAGAGCATCTTAAAGAGTTCTATTCAAATCAAATCACTTCATTCTGAATTTGAATTTTGATTCTACATCTAGATTCCACCATTTGATTCAAACATGCAGCCTGGCTACTTAGGAAAAACATTGAAGAAACCTGAATCTCAAAGATCCATGAAAGATAGAATGGTTGAGGATGCCCTTCGATTTTATGAGATTGATTACAAAACCTCAAAACCAACTGAAGACGTTCAGGTTAATGTATTGACAACAACAACCTTCACCATAAACTGTGCCCAAGTAATGATAACACAAGTAACAAATGGATTCACCCATGATGTTCTCATGACAGGATACATTGAGTTAGAAAAATTACATAACTTTAAATTCCTCCAATGCATGACAAATCATGTACTTTGGGAAAGACACCAAGATGATCTTGAAAAATGGGTGGAGATGATAAAATTATTAAAGCAGATAATCAACCAAAAATACCTGTACATTCCCCAAACATTCAGCGAAACTTCTTGGAACAACACTAAGGATCTATCTGATTTCCCAAATCCTGGGTTTGAGACACAAGGTTGTTGTGGATTCCCAACCCAGATGGAATATGATATGCCTGATCTTGAAATAGGTTGGGAGATCCCAATTGCAGGAGAACACGATTTTGAGCCAGCCTTAGAAAACCAAAACCCTGGTTCTCCAATCATAGAATTCCTAGACTCCTATAATAATGAGATTGAATTAGAACCTCTCGAGAGTGTAAATTTTGCTCCTTACTCTAATAAGGGGACCCCAAAGGCAATTCTGACCTAGATTCTAGTAATTCAACTCACATCCTTAGCCTAAAATCTGGATCTGAATCTTCTTAGGATAATTACAAGGCCCCATATGACGAAAATCAAAGTATGAATTTGGATTATGATTTTGGGCCTTTATTTGATGAATGTACCTCTCCGACATCCTCAGAAATATAGATTGATTTTTTGAAAGTCATGCCAATCTAGGATACAAAAACCAAGGAGTTGAAAGAGTGGGGTTTTGATCGTGTCTTCCCTACAAGCCAAAAACTCGAGCCTAGACCAAATAGGGACACCTTTTTAAGCTTGGAATCTACGAATAGGCTAGACCCAAGTCAGGTTGCTGAATCTACATCTTGTGATTTATTCTATGATGGAAACTCTGATCTTGAATCAAATTCAGAACTTGATTCTCGCAATTTCTTCGACGATTTCGAATCTTACTATGATTTCGGAGAACCATTGTTTCCTGACAACTATGAGCCAATCTATGACCTCAGCACACATGATCCATTCTTCGACTCTAACTCTGAGGTCCCTAATATTAAGATCATTGATTTAAATTTAGGTTCCAGTGAGATGGAACCGTTTCCTTTTGAGACTCAGGAATCAGAAACGGAAATTGCCAAGAGTGTCTACAATCTAGAGTTCAAATCTTTTCTTAACTCTGATTTCTTTCATCCTATAAACACGCTTCAGGCATTTACCTTTGAGTTTGATGGCTACTATGAAGTCTCCCTAAATGAACCCACCTTTAATCCTTTTTTAGATGAGCCCTCACACACAATTCATATTGATGCCACCTCCTCTACATATACAGAACCTATTCAAACTCGTTTCCAACCCTGACCTGCAACCGGACTAAATTTCTATTCTGATTCCCCTCTTAATGAGCCAGTTGCCAATAATTCTTCTTCGCATTTTTATCGGGTTTCGAACATCGATCAGAATACAAATGATGTCCCATCCTTCTTTGATCACTCCTGTAGGGTTCCTACATCCTCCACTGATTCTTTTTCATTTAAGGATCCTTACTCTGATTAGGCTGATTCGACTCAGCCAAACCCTAGCTATACACTCCCATACCATTTTGAGTTCCAAATTATATGGTGGGTTCCATATCTCTTGATCTACATTTATCCACCCACCAAATTGATTGGGTTTGGGCTACATCATAAGCCTATTGATCTGAACAAGCACCTGGTTGGACCAACCAGGCTTTTGATCAAGGTGCTTGTTCTGCAAAACTCATTTGATTTGACCACTCCTTCATACCATTTCCCACTCAACTGAAGGTGTTGAATTTAGCGCTTAACGGGCGGCAACCCATCATTCCAAAAAAATGAAGATCCTTCTGATTATCCTTCTGTACTTCACATCTATTTCATCCTAAGTTCGATTTTAGAATAGTCGATCCCACCTCTGTTACACGTACCAGAGCTTGAAATCATCAGCAACAGTCATTCCCGACCCATTCGCCCACTCGATAATCCTGTTCTAATTCCTGAACCCAAAACTATTTCACACCCTTCATTTACAATGAGGACATTGCAAAACGTAGGCATAAGGGGGTGGTAAAGTGCAAGCATACAAAAAATCAAAGTTCGGAAGGGTTCTTAGAAAAAAATCTCATATTCCAAAAATACCAAAAAAATAAAAAATTCTTGAAAAAGAACAAAATATGAGAGGAGAGGAAATTTTGATGGCATATCAGATTTTGGGGAGAAAAAGGAAGGAGATAAAAATGTCAAAAAGGAGTACAATTTGAAAAGAAAAGAAAAAGAGATAGTCATTAGTAAAGGATTAAGGAATTAACTTAGCCTAGGCCAAGTTGAAAGAAAGAAAATGAAAGATAAAAAGTGCTAAGAGACAAAAGAGATTAGTAAGAATGCTGATCGTAGGCCTTTTGGGCTATAATCCTAGGCTTAAAAATTCAAGTACCCGCTAAGATCTAGATAGTCCTCAAAAGGTTGGGGAAAATGCGAAGCTTAAGAAATAGGTCTAAGGCCTAGGGAGTATTCGGCCTCATTAACTGACCTCTGGTTTGCGGGACTTGGTAACCTAAGCACCCCAATCCACACACAGTCTGGTTCAGTATGCCTAAGTATCAAAATCACACAAATGCGTTTAAACTGTTCTAAAAAAGTCACCTAGATAAGGAGCGGTTGATCAACAGAAGTTGATTTGGATGAGTTGCTGGTGCAGAAAGGTGGGAATTTCCCCTCGAAGATGCATAATAACATATCGTCTCCTCAGTGATTATCTCCTAGGATATCTACATATCCTACCTGGGGCATTTAAGCACCCTATGCTGGTTCAGATGCCATGGGTGGCATTATCCCGAAATGTCGATTGCCAAGGTCTGGATTTAGCTACAGAATACCATGGGTGGGGTTATCTCGAAATCTCGAAATCCAGGGTTTTGGGGGTTGCCATGGGCAGTGCTATCTCAAAGCATCAATTGCTAGGGACCCTATGAGGATTGATGGTGGGGACTAGGAATCTGAAACAGGTTGTGTTGTAAAGCCAATTCGAAGCTAGAAATAAAAATAAAAGAGAGAAAACTCTCCAAAAATAAAGAAAAATTCCTCTGTCACTCACTGACAAAAACGCACTGTAAACTGAACCGAGGCTAAAACATGTTGCAAGCACGAGTGCTTTAACTACGGAGTTCAACGAACCTTTGGTTAGTTCCTGTGGGCTTCCGAAACCTTTACGGTAGATTGAGGTTAGAGGTGGTCAGGTCCAAATCTTGGTTGATACTTGAGTAACTCTAGGCCTATTATTGGCATTCTAACCTAATCTACAAAAGAAAACACACATCAAAGTTTTTAAGCATCAAAAGATTTTATGGTCTAGAATCAAAGTTAATACCTTGAAATTTTGCTATGTGAGGTAAACATCTTTACACTACTTAAGATGTCTATTTATGCATGTTCTTAAGCATAGGATTGCATTTCATGCTATAAATATTGCATAACATGCATCATCTTGCATTTAGAGTAGTTTGAATAAAATGGAGGTTAATTGTCTCCTTTTATGTGCTTGGATAGGGCAAACATTTTATCAGGGCCTTGGACCGAAGATCCAATACAGATGTGATCAGGGCAACGATTGGAGTTCAGCGACTCCAAGATTGCCCTAATTTGACATCTGTAGCATCAGATAAAGATCGGGGAACCCTAGAAGATCAAGGGATAAGATGGTATAAATCCACATTTCAAACGATAAATCCTACCACATAGATGGATTCAGATCGACAATCGCAGTCTAACGATGCGAAAATTGACTCAATCCGACACCCGTGGCATCATCTACAACATCCAGAAGATGGATGACCAAGATGGGGCCAAGTGGCGCCATCTCAGCCATCCAACCAACCCTCAAGATTGCTGCTGCCTTTTCAAAGAAGATTTGGCACGTGATCTGGGCCGTTGGATCTTGATCCAGTGGCTGTGGATTCGCACGCCTTAACTCATCCGCGCAACCATTTCCTCTCCGTAGCACAGCGGTTCAGCGCCTTATCGTGAGGCGTTGGCGCGGGATCGAGCCGCACCGAGCAGGTGAAGGGAGTAGGTGAGCATTGGATCGTGATCGAACGGCTCTGCGCGCCCGATAGCACCGATGTGCTATTGCATGCATGGCGAGGACACGGCATCGCATTAGGGCGGGCGCGCAGCGCAGCGGGCGAAGGCGCGACTTAAGCCATCCGATCTTGCGATCGGGCGGCTAAGGATCGCTGAACGTGCACAAGCGTTGCGCGCGCGAGCAGACGAGCGGGCGCGCGCAGGCAGCGCCCACTACGCCCACGATGGGGCTTTAGTGATGATTTTATCCGTCACTAAAGACCCCTTATTTAATGTTTTAAAGATGTAATGACCAATTTGCCCTCACTCCTTGCAACAATAAAAGGAGACCCCCTCCACACGAAATTATCATCCCTTCCTTCTCTTCTCTACCTCTCCAAAGATTAAGAGAAGCTTGTCCCACACCCGGGATGCTTATCGCGAGATAAAGTCCAAATTTTCGTCCCCCTTCGGAAGTGGATCCCGCGACAACGACGACGTGCTGCCCCGTTCCCATTCTTCTTCTTCGTCCTGCTTCGTCCTCCTTCAGCCAGGTGGCGTCCCATCCTGCTCGTCCTCCAAGCGACTATCGAGGAGGATATCTCTCTCCCCATTCTTTTTACTGCTTTCTAGAATAGATTTATTGCTTTCTAGAGTAGTTCAGCTCGTCCTCCAAGAGACCATCGAGGAGGATATTTCTCTCACTATTCTTTTTCTGCTTTCTAGAGTAGATTTACCACTTTCTAGTGTAATCATTTTTCCCGCTTTCTAGTGTAATGAACATTCGTTCTAATGATGAAATTCTATGTTTATTCTACATCTCATTTTGATTTCTATTTGTAATATTCTCTCTCTCTTACTCTCTCTCTCTCTTTTATTTATTGTAAATAGTTAGATAGTTTTAATAAATTGAATTAATTCATGACAAATAAAATCAAACGTATGATTTTTAAATCAAACGTCTGCCTCCTTGTGTTCAACCTGGAATTTCAATTTTGGTATAAATTTTATTTATTGAACATGAGTTCTTCGCTTTCAAGCTACAACGACAAGGTTTTAAAAACCAAACACGTTAGCATAGCAATTTGTTTGTTCAACATTTTGGCACCGTTACCGGGGAGGCGACGATTTTTGATTTTTCTTCGGGTTTTTACAACTTACGAATCATTTACCTCACTTCTCTCCTTTCTTATTGTGGTTGCAAGTAGCCTTTTGAGATGAGAAAAAGTGGTAGATTGGAGTAAAGTGCTGTGGAAGGTTTTGTAAGTTATCCCCCATTCTTCCCCCCTCCATAGATTTCATTCGCCACATTAAATCCAAATTCCAATTAACCTAGGTGTTTACATAAATCCTAGGAATAGTTTGGTTGTTTGGCTTCTCACTCACATTCATTCCACCTTCATTTATATAAAAAAAATAAAAAGATAATCTTGTGGGGCAATTTTCAATAAACACACAATGTACACCCACATTCAAAGGCACTTAACCGAATTGATTTGTTTCTACTCAATCGGGTTCTGATCTGTGGAACCAGTACACATAAAGCAACACATAAAAGAGTAGAAATCATTCTAGGTTAACCATCTTTGTGTGCCTAACTTAATGGTGCATTTGTGGCCAGTTGTTTGAGTTGTTTGGGACGCACCACTCCAATTAAAATCAACTCATCAAGTAGCTGCCACTTAGGTTCAACTCTTAGGGATTTACCAGGCACTCCACATTCTTTTTAAGCTTCAAAGGAAAACATCTTCACCTATGCTTTCAAAAACCTGGTATGCCAACAAAACTTGTTTGAAAATACCTAAAGTTGAATCCTAAAGGCTACTAAGCAAGATTTGAATCCTAAAATTCACCACATCAAAAATAATCTTTCTTGAAAATCACTGGTTGTGCATGCACACACAAATCAATCAATCATTAAGGGCACAACCCTTTTAAAGGGACCATCACATTCCAAAGCACATTCAAACCTAGCCCTAAATAAAACAGAGTAGACGTTGGCCTTAAGGATTAGACTCGCTCTTCAGAGCCCAGAATGAGATTATTTTCAATTAGTCTGTTTCTACTGTTCAATCTGATGTCTAGATAGGGGAGTAGAATCAAACGATCGCGGCTGGGGGGTACATTAGGAACCGGAGGTGCAAGCCGAAGGAAGAACCTTCTCCCCAGTCCCTCCTTCTAACTGGTTGGATTGAACAGACAGAAGTAGATCAAATCGTTCCTTTATCTTAAGACGGGTTTTGGGAGTCTGTAGGTCAGTAGGCTAACCCACTTAAGGACAGGTTTGATTGTTTGTATTGCAGGGCACCTTTCTTCCTCCCATTTCTCATGAATTCTTCCACATATTACATGCATTCCCGCTCTTTTCCTCCTGTTTTGAATTATCCTCAACATGATGATTATCCCGACTCTTACTGTAATCAATCATTAGTTAGTTGGGATAATTTGAATTGGGGATACAGTTCTGGACCTCCGTGTTTAGGATCTAATCCTGAACACTTTAATTGTGATTTCTATCCTTCTCAGAGCCACATCGATTATAGATCGTCATCCCTTTATGAACAACCTAATACGATTTGCAATCAAGAAGGATACACTGATCCTTACCCATCCTCTGTTTACACTGCTTTTAGGTCATCGCCACCTTTTGAGAAATCTGAAATGACCTATTATCAGGAAGGGTATAACGAATCTCAATTCGTTAATTCCCCTGCATTGACCCCAAACCTGCCCAACCTTGAACCAACTCATTTGGTTCAGGTTAACCAGGTTCAAGATAAGGTTCTGGCTAACTTGAGGAATATCATTCAATCTTTAGAAGTTCAGCCAATACCTTGCATTGAGAGATTGGAGCCCCTGATTGAAATGATTGATGATTTGAACAAGTCATTATTGGATTGGCTCTAGGATGTTAAGGATAAGAACCCGGGTGAGTTTCTACTTGGGAAATTAGCAAAATTGAGGATGAGATTCGTGGTTGCTTTGATTCAATCATGGGATGATTCCCAGGATGAACTCCATTCAGGAAAGCCAATGACAGAACCCACTGAGGCACCTGTTGGGGGGACACGTGTTACGAGGCTGACTAGATTGAATTAAAGCAACCCATTAAGGAAGATCTAATCTCTTCGCCTGAATCCCTGAGCCAGAGTACGAGAAAACGTATATCTCCTTGGAATAGAAAGTGACAGATGATTTTGGGACATACATTGATACGAATCCTAATTTCTTTGATGGTGAAGATTCAAGTTGCGAAATCTCACGCGAGTTTTCTGAACACTATTTCTGTGAGACGATTGGGCCTGAGGAATCTGATAGATCATTTGATAGCCCAATAACTAAGGAAACTGCTCTTATTAGGGCTCACATTATGGATCTAGAATTGCATTTTCTAGAGGATTCAATCAAATGCCTAATTGTCAGCTACACCCCATTGAGCTTATCGATGATTCTATTTATGAGATAATTAGACCCAAGTCAATTCTGATTCAGCCACATCATATAGACTTGGAGATTTCAGATGGGGTGAATAATATGCAAGAGGTCCCAGAAATTGATATGCTGAATGAGGAGGATAGGAGCCAGGAAGTTCTGATTTGGGAAGTTAGTTCTGGAGGAAGTAGAACACTGAGTCGAAGGGTGCCTATTAAGATGAAATCATCAAACCAAGACCCTTACGACATTTGTTTTGAGGATGTCAAACCCAAGCACACATTCAATGATTATCCTTTTGAGCTTGAATTATCTATGACCCGACTTTTTGGTCTTGGGTTGCATCCTCATAAATCGCAGGCCCGACCCCACTTTCATTCTGATTTTAGATTTTGGGTAGTTTTTATCCAAAACTTGAGATATTCTCGATTATGGGGTATGGGTCAGCACCACAATCTGGTCCACATCTGTGGACCTATGCTGATAGGTCAGAGGTTTCTTCTGTTTATTTTGATTCTGACCTACACCTGTGAATTCTTCATTTCTCTTCTTTGTATAGTGTGCCTAGCTGAAGGCACTAAATTCAGCACGTATACAGTTCTTTTTAGTTTTCATCTCGGAGCGGACCTGACATTCACGCAATTCAGGTACTTTCTATGCTATTCCACTCTATTTTATGTCTTTTTAATACAATGAGGACATTGCATTAGATAGTCATGGGGGGGTGGATATTCATCTCTGAATTTATTCGTCATCTCCATAGATTTGTTTTATTTTCTTTTATTATTAAAAAAAATTTGAATTAGGAAGGAGAACTTGGGTTTAAGAAAATTTTCAATCTTAAGAAATACTACATTATGATTTGAACACAAAGACCCTTTAGGTCTTTGGACTTAATCAGCCCGTGTATCCACTAAAATGTGGATTTATTTTTCGAGTTCTCGCCGACCTAAATTCTATTTAATTGGAGTAAATAAGTTTGGGTGATAAGTACACGACTTATCAACCCACCCTCTGATTTGAGGGAACTTTGAGTTTTTAGCATGTACACACTTTCTTTGCACTGACTCGTTGTTCGACGATTTTAACAGAAATTGGGTCGCTAATGAACCTTCTAGGGTGATATGGGTAGCAAGTTATCGTGGGTAACAACCCATAGGTAGGTTGTCCAGAGCCCAGTCACTGGACCTTTCTCTTTTTGCTACCCTTAGGTAAATCTTAGACCAGGGAAGCCACCTACCTAAAAAAAGAGAAAAAATCAAAAAGAAAAGGAGAAAAGAAAAAAAAAGAAATAAGCCACACTTCGCCGCACGAGTATGACTAACAAGTTGTCGGTGGTAACAGCTCATCGACCAATTGTCCAGAAACTAGCTCAGTAAATGCACTGAAAATTCCCAAAAAACTTAGGAAGAAGCGGAGAAGTAGAATAAACCGGGGAGATATACACTGGATTCACCCTTGTGCTGACCCCATAAAAAAATAACAGTAGGGAGAAAGCTACCGGTTGTAAAGATACACCTTTAGGTAGAATTCTTTTTGAGGTCACCTAGAGGCGTAGAAATCCGAAGTCCGTTTTAATTGCCAGTCAATGAGTCTATCACATTAACAATAAGATGCTTTAAACTTAGAGTTCTCATCAAATCTTGGGTGAGTTGAATGGCCGTAGAAAGCCACTCTTAAACCCTAAAACTTGAAAATCCAAAAAAAAATTTAGAAAAGAGGAAAAAGAAAATTTTCTTTAAATAAGACGAGGGCTTGAGGCTGTCTGCATTTTGGCAGGTACTCGGGCACTGTTGTGTCTTTGAAAGTTCAGTTCCTAAGTAGACAGTTTCTTAATTATTGAAAATAACTCATGCCTAAATAATCCAACCTAATTCTTTTATAAATAACATATAATTTTTGCTAGGGACTAGCAAAAGATAGGCATGGGGGTATGATGTAAACACGTTTACACTACTTAAGATGTCTATTTATGCATGTTCTTAAGCATAGGATTGCATTGCATGCTGTAAATATTGCATAACATGCATCATCTTACAAAATGGAGGTAATTGTCTCCTTTTATGTGCTTGGATAGGGCAAACTTTCTATTGAGGCCTTGGATCAAAGATCCAACCGTATAGATGTGATCAGGGCAACGATTGGAGTTCAACGACTCCAAGATCGCCCTAATCAGACATCTGTAGCATCAGATAAAGATCGGGGAACCCTAGAAGATCAAGGGCCAAGATGGTGTAAATCCACACTTCAAATGACAAATCCGACCGCACGGACGGATTCGGATCGACGATCGCAGTCTAACGGTGCAAAAATCAACTCAATCCGACACCCGTGGCACCATCTACAACATCAAGAAGATGGACAGCCAAGATGGCTCCATCTCAACCATCCAATCAGCCCTCAAGACCGCTGCTACTTTTTCAAAGAAGATTTGGTGCGTGATCTGGGCCGTTCGATCTTGATCCAATGGGTGTGGATTCACACGCCTTAACTCATTCGCGTGACCATTTCCTCTCCGTAGCGTAGTGGTTTAGTGCCTTATCGCGAGGCGCTGGTGCGGGATCGAGCCGCAGCGAGCAGGCGAAGGGCGCGGGCGAGCGGGTGTGGGAGAGCGTCAGATCGCAATCGAATGGCTCTACGTGCCTGATAGCGCTGATGCGCTATTGCAACCATGGCGAGGGCGCGGCATTGCACGCGGTCAGGTGCACAGTGCAGCGGGCGAAGGCGTAACTTAAGCCGTCCGATCTCGTGATCGGAGATCGGACGGCTGAGGATCACTGAACGTGCGCAAGCGTTTCATGCGCGAGCAAACTAGTTGGCGCACGCGAGCAGTGCCCACTACGTCCACGATGGGGCTTTAGCGATAGTTTTATCCGTCACTAAAGACCCCTTATTTAATGTTTTAAAGATGTAATGACCAATTTGCCCTCACTCCTTGCAACTATAAAAGGAGACCCCCTCCACACGAAATTGTCATCCCTTCCTTCTCATCTCTACCTCTCCAAAGCTCAAGAGAAGCTTATCCCATACTCGAGATGCTTCTCGCGAGATAAAGTCCAAATTTTCATCCCCCTTCGGAAGTGGATCACGCGACGACGATGACGTGCTGCCCCATTCCCGTTCTTCTTCTTCATCCTCCTTCGTCCTACTTCATCCTCCTTCGTCTAGGTGTCATCCCGTCCGACTTGTCCTCCAAGCGACCGTCGAGGTGGATATCTCTCTCCCCATTCCTTTTACTGCTTTCTAGAATAGATTTACTACTTTCTAGAGTAGTTCAGCTCATCCTCCAAGAGACCGTCGAGGAGGATATTTCTCTCTCCAATCTTTTACTGCTTTCTAGAGTAGATTTACCACTTTCTAGTGTAATGAACAATCGTTCTAATGATGAAATTCTATGTTTATTCTACATCTCATTTTGATTTCTGTTTGTAATATTCTCTCTCTCTTACTCTCTCTCTTTTATTTATTGTAAATAGTTTGATAGTTTTAATCAGTTGAATTAATTCGTGACAAATAAAATCAAAGGAATAATTTTTAAATCAAACGTCCACCTCCCTGTGTTCGACCCGAAATTTTAATTTCGGTATAAATTTTATTTGTTGAACATGAGTTCTTTGCTTTCAAGCTACAATGACAAGGTTTTAAAAACCAAACACGTTAGCGTAGCAATTCGTTCGTTCAACACTATGGGACTTGCAAAAGCTAGGCATGAGGGTATGATGGGAACACCATCATGAGTCATAACTAGATCATTTTGACCCAATTAAGTCAATAAATGCTCGTACATAGCCGCTAGAGAATCATAACTCACTGTATAACCATTTTGAGAGAAAAATAAGAAACTAGGGTTAAAACTGTAACTTTACCAACTTATCATGAATGCAGTACAACCACGAGTTTTCTCAGGTGCTGAATAAAGGTCAAATGATCTTAATAAGATAACAAGTGGGTTAGATCAGACAGAAAAGGGTTTATGTACGTTTTGAGAATTAAATGACTTTTGAAATCCTAAAAAAGATCCACTTAATTAACCAAAGTTCTGATCAGGATAAAATTCACTTAAACCGTCTAAAAATTATATAAAAATATTCTCTAGGGTTTAGTACCTTCAATTTGACCATCAGAACCCATCTTGACCCAAAATAGAGTCTCAGACAGATATTTACCCTAATTTGGGATTTTACATAAATTACCTAGTCAAACGTGGTCAAAACCAAAATCCAACTTCACCATTGGATTCCTTAGGTCCAAATTAGGTTTGTACGAAAATTTGGATCCAAGATGAATTTGTCTTGACCTAGTTTACAAATTGGTCTTGTCTAATTTCATTTCTACTCTTAACTTTCAAAATCATTTCAAATAGCCCCCTAACTTCTTCTTCATCTTCACAATTATGTCCCTTCGCCATTATTGCAGAGGAATCCCACTCCAGCGACCTTCAACTGGGGATTTCTCCTTGATTGATTGATGAATCCCTTACAAAATTGGAAGGAAGATTCATCAAGTAATTCCCTTCAATCTAAGCCCATCCATGTGCTCCAGATCTTTCCCAATCTCTCCTGCAAATGCATGAGAGATTTGGGTCTCAAGAACTCCCAAATCCGGCAAGCATCTTCCCAAGCTCAAATCTTCTTCCTGAGACCTATAAAAGACTCCCCAGGGTTCGAATTCTCCTCAGCTTGAAATTCGATCGGAACTCCCCCTCTTCCTCTCTCCTCTTCGGCCACAAATCTCTACAAGCTCCGGCAGTCTCTCTCTGATTCCTCGCGTCGTCCGATGACAAAACCAGTGGTGAATTCATCTTCCTCACCATCCTTCGTGTCGTGCAATACCAGCCGTCGCCATCCTTTCCCCATCTTCGCCACTGTCTCTCTTACGGAGATTCATCTTCCCCACGTTCGGCAACCACACCGGCATGGGGATCCCTTCACCTTTTCATCCTTTGAGTATGTTCTTAGATTCCCTATCTCCCCTACTTTCTTCTCTTTTTATTTTCCAAATCCAACCACCGACGCCTCTCTGCAACTCCATCTCCTCCATCTCTGGCCATCCCCTTCGGCGAGACCATTCCACCTCCATAGACCACCAAAACCCTCGCCGACGACCTCAAAACATTCGCCACACCTCCCTGATCATTTCCCCTTTATTCATCATTCCATTCACTCACACGCACCCCCAAGCGCACCCACTCACACGCACACAGTTCGACCTCGCTACGCACTCACAGACCACGAGACGCTATGCCACCACCCCCATCACGTTCACTGTGCTCGGGCGACCCTCCTTGAGCATTCTGATGTTGTCGAGAGGCTGTTTCACTATTTTCAAGAGACCCTCCCTAAGCTTCGAGCTTGCTTAAAGCTCGCCCTAGGTCATGCTATGCCCAAGTCAAAGAACCCAGGCTGTGTGGAAGCCTCCTACGCACAAGTCCATGTCCCTAATTGGAGACGCGAGCCTAGCAGCTGAAGCAATTGAGGAGAAGATGACCTGCTGCAGACGCATGAAGAATAAGGGCACGGATAGTCCCACATCGTCGGCTGCGAAGTGTGCTTAGGCACATAAATTGATTTTGTGATAGCAGTTGTCCGCCTTAGTTCACGTGGTTAGGTCCCTCTCACCCACTCACCCGGCCTCGTCCGTGACACATACCTACGGACCTGGCCTGGACCCGATAACCCGACCTGGACTCCTCGCTCACCACCACACGCCGGTGAGCCTAGACCCAGCTACGTGCCTAAACCCAATAACCCAGATACCCTGTGGTTCTGGGAGAGCGGATCCTAAAAGAGAAAGAGAGAGGAGAGTTGCATGGGTAGGGGGAGGGTTTTACTATAGGGACATTCGGCTGACACTTAGCTAGATTCAGTAGAGGAAAACCAAAGAAGGAGGAAGAAAAGAAGGACCAAAGCAGAGATAGAGAAGGGCCAGAGAAGAAGAAGGCTTGGAGAGGAAGAGAAGGTTGTAACTGAGAAAGTAGAGAAAGAAGAAGAGGCAGGTTTGAAGAAAGAGAAGCTGTAGAAGTCAGGAAGAATCAGAGGAAGAAGAGAAGAATTGAAGAAGAAGGAAGAGGCACGCAGACAAAGAAAAGCAAAAGGGGTACTATAGCAAACGTCATTTAAGACGTCTGATTACAAAATCAAACGTCTGATTTGATACTCTCTCCGTTAGTAAATTTGAGTAATTATTCTATGTATTAGACTTATAATTGGTGATTCAAATCACCATTATTTTGTCTAAAATTCTTTTTACTCTTCATATACTCATATGCTCTACATTGCAAATTAGTTTTTGAGTAATATTTTGTGTTCAAATTACATTAATTGTTGAGATTAGTGTGTGAATTCCATTTGCTCCCTATATTCGACCTCAGAATCTTTTCGAGTAATAAAAATCTATTTGTTTTCAAAGCTATTTTGACTATATTACAATGCTTTATTTTAAACTTGATTTTGCCGCGTTAACAGTAGATCTTTAGGCTAACCCACCTAAGGACAAGGTTGATTGCTTGTACTACAGGACTCCTTTCTCTCTTCTAATTTCCCTCCTACTCCACAATGTGTCCTTCCAAATCTTTCACACATTTCAAATCCTATCCTCCTACCACCACTTATCCCCAAGATGATTACTATTCCGACTTGACTTGTAATTACCCATCCATTAGCCGGGATGACTTTGATTGGGGATATGATTATGGACCTCAGTGTCCAGGGTCTAACTCTGGACAACAAGAGTATGATTACTATCCTTCCCAAAGCTACAATGATTGTAGATCTCCATCCTTTGATGATCAACCTAACCAGATCTACAACCATGAATGATATGCTGATTATAACACTTACCCTCCCTAGAATTATGTTGAATATAGGTCGCCACCATTCTTTAAACAACCTGAAATGACCTACTATTAGGGAGGGACCCAAGAACCTCAATATCTTGACTCCCCTAGATTTAACCTGAATCCACCCAACCCTGAACAGAACTAGTCGATTCAGGTGAACCAGATCCAGGATAGGGTGTTGGCTAATTTAAGGAACACTATACAATCTTTAGAAACTTAGCCAACACCTTGCACTGAAGCATTGGAGCCTATGATCAAAATGATTGATGAACTTAATAGGTTTCTATTGGATTTTCTCCAAAATGTTAGGGATAGGGACCTGGGTGAGTTTCTTCTTAGGAAATTGTCGAGGTTGAGGATGAAATTTGTGGTTGCCCTAGTCAAATCTTGGGATGATTCTCAAGATGAACCCCCTTCAGGAGAGCCAATGTCTGAACCTGCTCAAGCACCTGTCAAGGGGGATATATTTTTTGAGATCGACGATGACTAGGTTGGGCTAGAGCAACCCATTGAGGATGAACCGATTGATTCACTCGATATCCCCGAGCTAGGGAGCGAGGAAAAATGTCTCTTTGAACAAGGAAATGGCAATCGATTTTGAGACATATATAAATGAGGATCATCAATTCTTTGACTCTGATGGTGAAGAATCTTTAGGTGAAGTCTCACTTGAGCATAAGGAAAATGATTTTAGTGAGACAAACGGGCATGAGGAATCTGATGAACCATTTGACAGCTTGATAATAGAAGAATTTGATTTGGTTGGGGTTAACTTAGAGGATCCGAATCTTGAAGATTCAATCAGTGACCCCATTCCTCATCCTCACCCTGAAGAGCTGACTTATGAGATCATTGTGCCCAAGTCAATCTTGATTCAGCCATGACTTCTGGACTTGGGTGAATCATATGGGGTGAATGACATGCTAGAGGTCGTGGAGATTGAGTTCTTGATGTTGGAGGATAGAATTGTTGAAATGAAAATTTGGGAGGCCAATTCTAAGGGAACTTTAATTTTGGATCTAAGGGTACCTATTGACCTGAAACCACCTACTTTCTACTAGGACCCTTATGATATCTTGCATGTGCAACCCAAGCTCGAAATAACTGATTATTTTTCTGAGCTAAATGTTAGGAGGACGTCGGAACCTATTGAACCATCTTTACCCATTGTCCAACACTTTGGTCTTGGGTTGCACACCACAAAACTACAGGCTTAGCTCGCAAGCTTAACAACCTTCAGTTTTGGATGATTTTCATCCAGAACATTAGAACCACTCGACCTTGGGGCATGGGTCTGCACCATTATCTGGTCCACGTCTGTGGACATCTTCTACTGACAGGTTTTAGGATTAACCTTTTGATTTTGATTCTAACCTGTTGTTGTCGAGCGAAATCGAGGTTTAGAATACTACGTTATAGTATAGCCGAAATTGCTTTGAAAATAAATAATATTTAATACTCGAATTTTAAGTCTGAGGTCTAACATAGGGAGAAATATGGAATTCAAAACGCAAGATTGCAATTTGAATCAGAAATATAAGAGATAGCAACAATAATAATGTCAGGTATCAATGTACAAAAAGAATGGAGTAAAATTGTGATTTAAATCACCAATTACTCCTCATAAATAGCAACTAAATCAAAAGCTTCAAATATATGTAATCAAATGTATCAGACGGCTTAAACAACTTGATGCTACAGTGCTATTTAGAGACTCAAGGGTCTCTCTTCTTCTTCTTTCTTTTGTTCCACCATTTCTGTTCTTCTACTCTTCTTCTTCTTTTTCTCTTCCTATGCAGCTCTTCTTCTTTTCCACTTCTTTGCTTTCCTCTTTCTTCTGAGTCAGATCTTCTTCTCTTCTGTCTTTCTTCTCTATTTTCCTTCTTCACACAGAGGGGGAAAATTCTTCAAACGGCTAAGTGTCAGCCGTTACTTTCTATAGCAAAAGCCCCCTACCCCTGCAGGCTACCTCTCTTTCTCTCTCTGGGTCACACTCTCCCAGAGCCTTCCACAGTACCGGGTTATCGGGTTTTGGACCTAGGGCACACTCGGGTCTAGAGCTGCAGGCATGATCGCAGCCGAGGAGTGGAATGGGTTAGGCGGGTTGGTTCTACACCAGGCCCATGGGGGATGGGTCACGGGCGAGGCACAGCTGAGTGGGTGAGTGGTGACCTCACCCCCAGTGTCTGAGGCAAAGAGCCTTAGGCACAAAATCAACTTATGCGCCTTTAGAGCCTTCAAATCCCACGATATGGGACTATCCTGTATCCTCTTCCTTGCGCATGCTGCTACTACTGCCTTTGCCCAATTCGCGTGCAAGGAGTGGTCAATGGCTCCAATTGACTTGGTGAGTGTGTTCCTGGATCAACTTCGCTTTATCTGGAGTTAAGGACCTGGAGTTGCAGGTCTGGAAAGAGCATCAAGCAAGCTCGAAGCTTGCTGCGTCAATGGCGGAGGGGTGAGTACTTGAAATCAACAAGAAGGCCTTTCGACCATATCAGAAGGCTTAAGAAGTATCGTCGGACTACGACGAGTGCGACGGTGATGGTTGTGTGGCTTGGCGTGGTCTGTGCGTGTGGGGCGAAGTTGGACTGTGTATGTGAAGGTGGGTGTGTTCGAGGGTGAGCGAGAGTGATCAATAGCCCTAAATTAGGGGTTTTGATCTACGGTGAATTGTGAAGGTGTGGAGTGCGACAGTGGCAGCGTAGGTGGGCAGTGGTGGCCGCTAGCACTCGTCGGAGGTCTGCTGGCGAGATGGAAGATGGAGTCACGAAGGGCCTTGGCGGGGTCAAATCGGAGTGTTGAAGTTGTTGTTGTGATGAGGGGAAGCTGTGGAGTCATCTAGGAGAGGTAGCAGACGATGGGAAAGGAGATGGTGTCAGTTGTGGTATGACCGACGCTGAAGACGAAGCTAGGTCTGATAAGGGTTGGACGATAAGGATGAAGGGGATAGGGATGCCGGCTAGTACTGCTTGACACGGAAGAAGGCAAGGAAGGAGGATCTGCCATGGGTATTACGGTCAGATGATGAGGAGAGGCAAGGAGAGTCATCGGAGCTCGACGATCATTTCGGCTAGAGGAGGAGAGAAGAATTGGGGTTTTACTCAGGTCGAATTTGAGCTTAAGGAGAACGGTTTGATCTAGAGGTCTTTTTATAGACCTTTAGAGGAGGTTTTGGGCTTGGGAAGCCTGAAGCTTGGAAAGCTTCGCCAGAGGAGGAAATTTTCTGATACCTAAATTTCTCATGCATTCGTATGAGAGATTGAGAAGGTTCTGGGGCGTGGGATTTGGCTCAAAAGGAAGGGAATTCCTCGACGAACTTCCCTTTCAAATTTGAATGGGATTTTTCAAGGAATTGAGGAGTTCTTGCCAATTTTAGGTTGTTGGTGCTTGTAGGAATAGGATTAATGGCAGCAAGGATATATTTGTGAAGACGATGACAAGTTAGTGGTCTATTTGTAAAGATTTTCAAAGTTAAGGGCATAAATGTAATCAGACAGGACCAAGTTGTAAACTAGGTCAAGACAATTTTAGCTTGGGTCCAAATTTTGGTACAAACCTAATTTGGACCTAAGGAATCCAATGGTGAAGTTGGATTTTGGTTTTAACCAAGTTTGACTAGGTAGTTTATGAAGAAACTCAAATTAGGGCAAATGTTTGTCTGAGACTCTATTTTGGGTCAAGATAGGTTCTGATGGTTAGTTGAAGGTACCAAACCCTAGAAAATATTTTTCTATGAATTTTAGATGGTTTAGGTGAATTTTATCATGACTAGAACCTCAGTTAATTAAGCGGGTCTATTTTTAGGGTTTCAAAAGTCATTTAATTCTCAAAACACGTGCAAACCCTTTTTTTTTGTTCTAACCCACTTGTTAGACTTTAAGGACCATTTGACCCTTAATTACCCCATGGGAAATCCCGTGATTGTACTGCATTCATGATATGATAGTAAAACTGCAGTTTTAACCCTAATTTTTTGTATTTCCCTCAGAATGGTTATGCAGTGACTTATAGCTCTTTGGCAGTTATGTAGGAGCATTTACTAACTTAATTAGACCAAAATGAGCTAGTTATGGCTCATGATGGTGTTCCCATCATACCCCCATGCCTAGCTTTTGCTAGTCCCTTAGCAAAATCTCATGGAATTACCTTTAATTCTAGACCATATGCCTTTCTATGCTCAAAACTCTTATGTGTGCTTTCTTTTGTAGATTAGGTCAGAATGCCGATAGTAGGCCTAGAGGTACTCAAGTACCAACCAAGATCCAGACCTGACCAGCTCTAGCCTTAGTTTGCCGCGAAGGTTTCTAAGGCCCATAGGAACTAACCTAAGGTCCGTTGAACTCCACGGTTAAAGCACCTGTGCTTGTAACATGTTTTAGCCCAGGTTCAGTTTGCAATGCATTTTTGTAAGAGAGAGACATAAGAGTTTTTGGAGAGTTTTCTCTCTCTTTTCTTTTTCTTTTTATTTCTAGCCTCGGATTAGCTTTACAACATGGACTGTATCAGATTCCTAGTTCCCATCATCAATACTCGTAGGGTCCCTGGCAAGCGATGATTCGAGATAGCACCGCCCATGGCAACCCCCAGAACCTTGGCTTTTGAGATTCCGAGATAATCTCTCCCATGGCGTTCTGTAGCTAAATTTAGACCCTGGCAATTGACATTTCGTAATAATGCCACCCATGGTATCTGAACCAGTACAAGGTGCTTACATGCCCCCAGTAGGATATTTAGATATCCTAGGAGATAAGTACCGAGGAGATAATATGTTATTGCACATCTTCGAGGGGAATTTCCCACCACTCTGTGCCGGGAACTCATCTAAATCAACTTATGTTGATCAGCCGTTGCTAATCTAGGTAACTTTTTCAGAACAGATTTAATACATTTGCATGATTTTGATACTTAAGCGCACTGAACCAGATTGTGTGTGGATTGGGGTGCTTATGTTACCGAGTCCCGCAAACCAAAGGTCAGTTAACGAGGCCAAATAATCCCTAAGCTTTAGACCTAATACTTAAGCTTCGCATTTTCCCCAACCTCTTGAGGACTATTTAGATCTTAGTGGATACTTGAATTTTTAACCTAGGATCACAACCCAAGAGGCCTAAGATCAACGTTCTTACTAATCTCTTTTGTCTCTTAGCACTTTTTGTCTTTCATTTTTTCTTTTTGATTTGGTTTAGAACTAAGTCAATTCCTTAATCTTTTACTAATGACTATCTCTTTTTCTCTTTTCTTTTCAAATTAAGCTCCTTTTTGACATTTTATCTCCTCTCCTTTTCTCTTCAAAAATGATAAGCAATTAATTCAGAATTTCCTCCCTTTTCCTATTTTTGTTCTTTTTGAAAATTTTTTATTTTTTTTTGGGATTTTTGGAATATGTTATTTTTTTGATGAAAGCCTTTCTTGTGAAGTGATTTTCATAGCATTTTGCACTTTTAATACCCTCCATGCCTACGATTTGCAATGTCCTCATTGTAAATTAGGTGGGTTCGAATTCAGCTTAGATCATTCATTAGAATAGGTGTTGGGTGACTGTTGCGAACGATTTCAAGCTCGGGTATGGGTATCAGAGGTGGAGTCGGTTGTTCTAATGGATGAACCCTAAAGTGCAATATGAGTTCAGCATAAGATGTGTCAAGAAAGATTTCAGGTTTTTCAAAATGATGACGGGTTGCCTCCCGTTAAGCGCTGAGTTTAAAACATCAGCCGAGCGTAATAAGCTCAGGGAGAATGGAGATCAAAAGATACCTCAGCCATGTTTGTATTGGTGAGTTCAATGAACGGCTTAAGTGGCTAATCATTCACGATAAAGGGTTCTGAATCAAGGCTAGGTTGGCTGATTTCTATGGCTCCATTTCCAAAGATTCATCTGATAAGATATGATCCAATCCATTTTGATCTGAGTTTTCTTGGGAACAATTTGAGTTTGGCATCAAAGAGTAGGACTTTCTAACTAGGGTGAAAGATCTTTCAGGATATGTGCTTATTGTGAAAGGCCTTAACCTATTCTTTGTAAATTCGTGAGTTCTCATATGCATCATTGCGTAATTCATCGATCTTTCTCATTTGAAGCTTTCTATGAGTTTCTGCCTTAGAAAGATCTAGATTACACTTCTATATAGCCCAATAGGATTTGTGCTCTGATCGTGCTTTTATACTCAACTCAGTAATTAAGTTAATTTCACTTAATTAAGAGTAGAAAAAGTCACTCAGGTTAACTCAAAATTGTGTCGGTTGTGTAGTATAGGGTCGAATTAACCTAACATTTTAGAAATTTTTACTGGTTGAGTCGAGGTCGCTCACTGGGAGGTATAATAATTTTCCAAATTCACCAATTTTCTTTTATTTCTCTATAAGTTTAGGAGGTATAACTAGTTTGGTTTTAAAGCATAAATTTTGCCAAAATATTTAAACTATAAGAATATACAAAATTCCATATGAAAAACATATTTACTCAAATGATGTACTTTATTAACAAGTAAACATGTTAGTTTTCTATTTTTATTTCAAAAGAAATTAAGGCAATAAAAGTTGTTCTATTAAAACATGCCTTTTTACAATTAAAACAAATTCAAAAAGTAATTAAAATGATGCAAGAAAAGATTTTCTTCTTTTATTTCTTCAGCCTCTCTCTTCTTCTCTCTTTCTTTTATTTTCTTCTCTCTCTTGAGCTCTCTTTCTTACCTCTCTTCTATTGTTCTTACCTTCTCTTCCTGTCTCATTCTCTTTCCCTTAGTCTTCTCCCGCCTTCTTCTCTTCGTACCTATTATTTAACACTCCTTAGCACCTGTTCTCCTTCTTTCCTTAGCCTTCAGCTTCAACACTTAGCATTTTAACCATCAGCTCTTCTTTTCCTTAAGTCCTTCAGCTGAACTGGGTTTTCTTTACTTTTTAACCCAGAATTTTTTTAATTTGCAGGGAGGTCCTTTCGAGGATACACAGCACCCTGAGACTAGGGTAGGACCATACCTTACTCGGTCCTCGCCTAATCTCAATTAGGTTCATTTTTGGTTCATTTCATATCGGTCCATAGTCTCGAGCCAATTCGGCTCAACCCAGCCTCTCGTCCTCCCAGGGCACATTCGCTCACGCCCACAAGGGCGCACACCCACAAGCACACAAAGCCTTCACACACACATGCACATGCTCAGATCAGATCAGTAACTGGTGTACCGAGCACTGAAAACTAAAGAGGCGATGTAAGAAAATCATTTTATCCCCATGTGCGCACTCAGAATCTAACGATGTGGGACTATCCTAACCCCTTCCAGACCCAACTTCAAATGATCATATCTCCCAGCTCAGAGCTCCGTTTCAAGTGATTTAAAGTTTGTTAGAAAGCTCTAAGATAGATCTACACAATTGTAGGGTCAATTTAAGGATTAGTGGATGTTTTCCTCTTCAATTTGAAAGACAAAATCATGGGTTCCTATGGGTTATCTATTGCCTGGAAATGGTTTTAACTTCACAGAGTCCTCAGATGGACTTTCCTCTCTTAATTAAGGGTTTGTATAGGTTCTAAAAATGATTTCGCATCTATTAGAGTAGAATTTAAGCTCTCAAGACCTTCAGAACCAGCAGAGAAGCTCAAAGCTTCTCTGAAAGCTTCAGAGTTCAAATTTCAAACTTTATTATGTGCAACAGACACTTAAGAATGTTTCTAATTTATTTAAACTAATTCTAAGGGTTATAACAAACTCAATTAGGCAGGATTCAAATTCATATTTCAACAAAATGCTTCTGCTATTAGTTTGGGTTCGAAAGTAACCCAAATTGACAGGATTCAAATTCTCACACAATTATTCACCTGAGCTCACTTAAATCACTTTAAAACCATCAAACAAGATCCCAGAAACAACTTACTCTCATCAATTCCTCAGATTGAACTCAGAAACAAAGTTTCCTCCTCAGGTTTGACTATAAAGGCCTCAAGTTTGACTTTCTATTCAAAGCTTTTCCACAGGAAATCAAAGCCTCGAATAAAGTCTTCTCAACACCAAGAACTTATTCAGATCTTCAAATAAGTGTTTTGACCTTGATTCCTAGGGTTTCAGGCTCATCGCCTGAACTTGAAAAGGTGTGTGTTCGTTAGAATCATTCAGAGGTTGTTACAGTGTTCGAAAGGTTTAAACAGCTTTAGTGCATTGCACTGAAGCTTCTAGGTTTCTTCAATGTTCTTCAGATCTCTCCTAACAAACTTCTCCAACTCTGCCGGAGTTGGAGAAGATGAAGTCAAATCTACAGCTCTAGATATTTAATCCTCAAATAAACATCCTTAAAACAATCATTTATCAACATTATACCATTCTGGAGCTTCTTGCTAAGTTCTAGAGGCTGAAACACAATTTTGGCTCGTCGGAGCTCCGGTCAGTCCAGAAAATATGAAAATTGTGTACAGATTGTTGAAACTTGCCATTTTTGATTTAAAAAGGATTCTAAGGTTACAAGAAACCTCAGTATCACATTTAATCCTTCATTTATCCATTAGAATTAAGATTTGACAGTGAATTTGTTTCTTTAAAAATTTGATTTGAAATAAGCTCAGGAGTTGTTTAACCACTCGATTGAGTAGTTAAAACAAGTCAACAGATAGTAGCAGTCATAATTATATAGTTAATTAATAGTTTGAACTGCTCCTGAGCTGCCATGGACAGCGAGCCCAGGAACTTAATTGGATTTGGGTGTTTAATTTATATGTGACATTTATATGTATTATAGTGTTGATTAGGGTTCTAAAGTGGTGAATAGATGATGAAGAACCTAGTGGAGGTGGAATTAGGTCGATTACTGTCACCATGGATAGTGACAGTAGTCGGTGAAGGTGAAATATGAATTAGGTGATTAGGTGATTCAATTAGGTGTTTAAATGATTTAGAGGTGGTCATGAAAGTTAAAGGAAGGTGTATAGTGAGTTAAGAAGACAAGATTAAAGCTCTGGCAAGCTCAAGGAGCTAGCTAGAGTCGGAGAAGATGAAACTAAAATCTAAAATTACATCTAATCTAACCACCTAAACTAACTAACTAAGCTAGCCTACTCCTACTCCTACTCCTAATCTACCGTTACCTGGACGAAGGGGTCAATAGGGTTCCGCCGAAGGTTCATAGCGGAGGACGAAATTAGAGGGTGAAAGAAAGATCTCCGGTGGGTGGAAGTGAGGTGGAGAAGAGGATTCCTTAGGTCGGCATCTCTGTTAGAGATGCGGAAGACCACGGCAGATCTCCTCGGCTGATCAAAATGAATGAAGGAAGTCGGAAAGTGAAATGGGAAGTCATCGGAGTTTTGGATGAATAGCGTATTAGGTCAGCTGCAGTGTTAGAAAAGGGAAGGGAGCCAACTTGAGTGAAATCTGAGGGGTTGGGGGGTATTTATAGTAGTTGGCGGTGAAGAGAATGGTAGGGTCTGGCCGAAGGAGCTTGAGGAGCTTAACCTCCAGCGTCGTCTCCGACGACGGTGAGGTTATCTCCCACTGAAAAATAGGATTTTCGGTTAATCCAGACTGGTGGATGAAGTGGAGGTAGTGAGTGCAAGCTGCAAGAGCTTAGACAAAGAAGGTTTATGTCGGTAGGGCGGTGATCAAGCGGTGGCGTGGCTCTCTGCCACCAGCCGTTCATTAGGCTGAAGAAGAAGAAGAAGAAGGAAAGGGACTTATATGTAATGAATCTTAAGGACCTATGTGAAAAATAAGGACCGGATTGTAATAAGTTTTAAGGACCAAAATGTAAACTCAGGTTTTGAAGGTTTATTTTAACTTAGATCTTTTTCAACTTTTATATATGTCAGTAAATAAGGTAAATATTATGTTTTCACCTTGAATTTACATTTTTGACTTTTTTAGGTTAATTTATTAGATTAAGTAAAATTACTTAAGTTATTATATACATAGGTTTATATTAAGTTTAAGTTACTTATGTTATTAATTAAAGGAATGATTAATAGGATTTCAAGTCCAATTATTAATTAAATTGTTAATAATGTTAATTGAATGATAAAATGTCATTTTTAACTTATTTTAAGGTCCTTGACTAAATATCCCTTATTTTATAATTAACCCATATATATTCATAACCTTAGCTAATTAACTAGGAAGACTAGTTAATTAGGGGTAATTAGAGATCATGATGAGTGTCTCATCATGCTCTAACTCGATGGGGAGGTGACATGCCTTCCCATACACCAATCTGAAAGGAGACATGCCCAATTGGGTTTTGTGGGCGGTCCTATAGGCCCACAAGACTTCCAGAAGTCGGGACGACCAATCCTTTCTGTCAGGTCAGACAGTGACTTGAAGGATTTTCTTGATCTCCCGATTCGATAGCTCAGCTAAACCGTTGGTTTAGAGGTGATAAGGAGTAGAGTTTCAGTGTGACACCCCGTATTTGGTCATCAGTGATTTAAACTAAGCATTTGTGAAATGGGTCTCTCCATTAGAGATAATGTCACGTGGAATCCTGAACTGAGAAAAGATGTTCTGATGAATGAATTTGATTACCACCTTATGATCATTGGTTTAGGTTGGAATGGCTTCAATCCATTTGGACACGTAGTCAATAGTGAGAAGAATTTATTCGAAGCCATCTGAAACAGGGAAGGGTCCCATGAAATCAATCCCCCAGATATTGAAGATTTCTCATATAAGAATCGGTTGTAAAGGCATCATATCATGGTGGCTCATGTAGCCCAAGGTCTGGCAACGAGTGCATGCCTTACAGTGATCATATGTGTCTTTGAAAATCGTGGGCCAATAAAAGTCGCATTAGAGGACTTTTGCTGCAGTTTTATGTCTGGAAAGGTGTTCGTCGTAGGTCTAGTCATGGCAGAAGGACAAAATGTCCTGAATTTCCACTTTCAGGATGCACCGTCTAATGATCTGATCAGCACCAATGCGAAAGAGGTACGGATCTTCCCACATGTAGTACTTGGCATCGGAAAGTAATTTGTCTTTCTTGGCCTTCAGCCAATCGGACAAGATCTGATGTGATGCCAAGTAGTTTACTAAATCAGCAACCCAAGGAAGTTCCGTACTAATAGTCAGGAGGTGCTCATTGGGAAAATGTTCTGTGATGGGTCCGAAAGGGTTGATATTGTCAGAAGGAAGGCGGGAAAGTTGTCAGCTACCATGTTCTACTTTCCCGCTTTATCATGAATCTTGAGATCAAACTCTTGCAACAGTAAGATCCAGTGGATTAGTTGAGGTTTCGTATCCTTCTTCACAAGGAGGTGCCTTACTGCAGTGTGATCTAAGTATATGATAACACGGGAACACAAAAGATATGATCTAAATTTTTCCAGGCCAAATACTATGGCTAGCAGCTCTTTCTCAGTAACTGTATAGTTACGCTAAGCCTCATCAAGTGTCTTGCTAGCGTAGTAGATGACCATGAGTTTCCCATCTATTTTTTGCCCATGTATCGCCCCTATAGCACAATCAGATGCATCGCACATGATCTCAAAGGGTTGAGACCAATTAGGGACTGCAAGATAGGTGCTTAGGTCACTCAATCATGTAGGATTTCAAATGCCTAAGTGCACTCCTTGGAGATTTCAAAAGGGGCATCCTTGGATAGAAGATTAGTGAGGGGGTGCACGATTTTCAAAAAATCAAGAATGAATCAACGGTAAAAATTGACATGCCCCAGAAAGGATCGGATGTCTTTGACAGAGCTAGGAATAGGGAGTTTGGAAATTAGATTCACCTTGGCTCGATCAACCTGGATGCCTTTTTCAGAGATGAGATGTCCCAAGACAATTCCCGTAGGTACCATGAAGTGGCTCTTTTCCCAAGAAAGAACCAAGTTCACATTGATGCACCGCTTGAGGATTTGGACCAAGTGTAGGAGGTAATCATCAAATGATTCACCAAATATCGAGAAGTCATCCATGAAGACTTCAAGGTATTCACCTTCCATATCCAAGAATATGGCAAGCATGCACTGCTGAAAAGTAACGGACGCATTGTCGAGACTGAACGACATCCTTCGAAATGCATATGTTTCGAAGGGGTAGGTGAAGGTGGTCTTCTCTTGGTCCTTGGGATGGATTGTGACCTGATTGTAACCAGAGTACCTGTCCAAAAAGCAGAAGAATTGATTTCCCGCTAATTTCTCGAGAATTTGATCAAAGAATGGTAGTGGGAAATGATCTTTCTTCATAAAGGAATTGAGTCTTCTGTAACCAATATAGACTCTCCATGAGTTTGCTATATGGGTCGGTATGGTTTCTCCAATTTCAGTCATGATGACGGTGAGCCCTGCCTCCTTAGGCATAACTTGGATTGGACTCACCCATCGACTGTCGGAGATTGGGTAGATGATCCCTGCATCTAACCACTTGCTGATCTTCTTCTTCACGACATCCTGTAGATTTCTATTTAGGTGTCTCTACATTTCACGGGATGGTCGTGAGTCCTCTTCAGTGTAGATGTGATGTGTGCAATATGAAGGGCTGATACCAATCAGATCATCAAGAGTCCATTCAATGGCTCTCCAATGCTGCTGGAGAATAGAAATCAAGCATGTTTCCTAATCAGGTGTGAGTCGGGAGTTGATAATCATAGGAAATGTCTGATTGGAACCCAAAAAGATGTACTTGACATGATCAGGAAGAGGTTTTAATTCCATAATCGGGTTGTCAGCAGTAGCAGGTGGTTCAGGGTGGGTGTCGAGAGCAAAGGATGGAGCTATGGGTGTGTCTGGGTTGGGTTCAGACTCCTCTAATTATGGGTTTTGAGCTTTTTGTGGTTGATTAGAAATAATCGGGTTTTCCTCGATATGTAGGTCATCAACCACAACCTCAATATCATAAATCTATTCTATAACTCTGCAAATAATTCCTTGTTGGGCTTGAAAGATGTCGATCTTTAATGTCTTGCCCCCAAAGTTTTAATTCAATTTGGCCTTCCTCACAATTGATATTGGCCCTAGCAGTGGCCAGAAAGGGTCTCCCTAGTATGATCGGTGTATTCTTCACATTTTCTGGAGCATCCATGCCTAAGACAATGAAATCCACTGGAAGATAGAAATCCCGTACCCTAACTATGACATCCTCTAGAATTCCTTTTGGTGACTTAATTGATCGGTTAGCTAGCTATAAAGGCATTTCAGTCGATTTAAGCTCAGATTCCTCGAAGTAGTCTAGTAGGGATGTAGATATCGAATTTATGGAGGCTCCTAAGTCCATTAACGCTCGGTCAAATTGTATATCACCGATTGCACAGGAGATTAGACAGGTGCCTGGGTCTTTTGCCTTAGGCGGGAGTTTGCTCAAAATGATGGAGCTGGCTTGCTCTGACAATATGATTGGATTCCCACCTTTGGCTTGCAGCTTACGCTTAGGTGTACATGCATCTTTTGGAAATAGTGCATAAGCTGGTATGTGGCGTATCGCATCCATCAAGGGGATGTTTATATGGACCTGCTTAAAGAGCTTAACCAGGTCCTCCTCAGGTGCCATGGTCTTGGTTATCCTTTTTCCCTTGGTCAAGGCCTCAGGAAATGGAACCTTAGATGGTTCCTCTAAAATTGGCTCAGGCTCTTGATCTGGGATGGGTGTGTCCTGGATGACTATCCTAGGGTTAGGGTTTGTAGTACCAGGCTGGGAGTGGCTTGGATAAGATGGGTTCTGTGTTGCTTTTCCAGTACAAGTAGTAACAGAATTCAATCCCACCTGGTTCTGGTTTGGATTGGGCAAGATAGGTGTTTGCTGCTGAAATCCTGAGTATGAAGTTGAAGTATCCATCCCGTCAGGTGATAGGGCAAAAGGGGCCTGATAAACAAAGTAAGCTTAGCCCTGATTTGGGTTCATAACGCACCTCTGGTTTGGCATGTTATTTGGATTAGGAAGAGGCTAAGAAGGAAGTGCACCAGGCTGGCGAGCACTTTTCAGCTGGACCAGTTGATTTCGTAGCTCAGAGATCTCTTCTTTGTGTTGTTTTTGCATGTCAACCAAGGTCTGGAGAATTAGAGATGTATGATCTTCTTTAGGTGATCTAGATTGGAAGTTTTGAGTGGGCCTTGGTTGGGTGGGCTGATAAGGTCGCGGAGCCTGTGGTCGGGGTTGGAATTGAGATCTTAGATTCAGGTTATTACTTGACCATGAAAAGTTAGGAAGATTACAACATCCAAAGTTGTAAGTGTTGGAGAAAGGATTATTCTGGATGGCATGAAGATCCTTGCAGGTCTAAGGAGCTCTGAGATAATCAAGGTACGGGGGTTCAAAGTTCCCCCAACTAAGGTGGCCTGACCCGGAGTTGCCTCCAAAGCCATAATCAAACGGAGGTGGATATGCATCCATCCTTGGGGAGTGGTAGATGTTGTGCGTGGCGTGTCGATTTTTCTCTTTCGAAAATTATAATTAAGAAAATTTATCGTTGTATTTCTAAGTGGTAGAAAATCGACTAATCAAAATAATTAGAATTAAAATTAAACCACTCACAGGAGAGCATGTTGTGTCCATAGGGAGGCAATGACCTGTTTAAAACTTGTAAGGATTGAAAATAGATGTTCACAAAAAATTTCGTTAAGAAACCAAGTCAAAATTGCTTTCAAATTAAGTAAACAACAAAGTTAATGCTAAAATAGCATTTCTTCCCAGTTCTTCAATCAAGCTATATCTCCCATTAATATTCTTGGATGGGGGGCTGGAGGGAGATGATGAGGGAGAGCGGAATAGAAGGTGTGTCGCATCGGGCGATAGGAGGAGATGATGAGGGAGCGGCTAGGGTTGGGGATGGGGGCGAGTGGAAAACTTGGAGATCGAGAAATTAGAGGAGGGAGAAGGGAGGGCAGTCGTATGAAGGTAGGGCAACCAGATTCATTCCAAGAGGGGGCAGGAGGAGGTCCAATGGAGAGTTTATGTGCTATAGATGCAGATGAAGAGGTCACATGGCTATGATGTGTAGAAATCCCCTCCTCTGTTTAGCATGTGGGGGTGAAGGTCACAAGCGTGACTCGTGCCCAAGGGTGAAGCCACATCACACAATGAAGATCCCTCTACGCCTAGAACAGGAGGTGATGAAGGAGCCCCAACTACCCCCACCGCTAGCACTAGGTAGTCACACGATTGATGTGGAGATTCATTCTCTGAGGATATTGTCTCTGCGGAGATCATACTGAGGGGCACACTGATTGGCGAGGTCCTGACTGGCAATCCATCTATTGAGAGGTTTCAACAACTGGTGAGTTCCCTAACCCTTGTGTCATCAGGCTGGAAAGTGGCAGTGCTATCCTAGACTCGCTTTCTTGTGTTTGGTCTGGGTACGATAGATGAGGAAAGGATACGCTTTTGCTCGAGCTCTTTCGAGAACATCAATGTGCTGTGGAGGCTGATCTCCCCCTTTGATGGGGCACTTCCCGAACGTCCCCCCCAGACAATGGGAACCAGGAGGGTGATTCTTGAGATCAAAGGGTTACCTCTACACTTGAGATCTAGAGGGGTGGTTGCCAAGATGGTTGCAGGCTTTGCATCCGTCTATGAAGACACTAAAATCACAATTGGGGAAGGTGATGCCAACTCACTTCAATTTGAGGCTGAAGTCTTTAGAAGTGGGTCACTGCTAGACAGAATCATTCTCAGGTGTGGGGGCTCCTCGTGGTTCATTCGTTTATCAATGGTAGGGCAAGATTTTGTGTTACCAGAACAGGGTCAGGTTAAGACATCCGATGTTAGATCTGGTGAGGCACAACAAGTTGAATTGGTGGGTCGTAAGCCCTCAGATGAGGCCCCTGAATCAAAGAAGAGGAAGGACTATCACAAGGAAAGCTCAGAGAGGGACCAAATGACTATGGATGATGATACCGCCATGGGGTGTGGCAACCAATCCCCTATGGTCAAAGGCAGGGGCTCTATGGCTAATGATAATGCCTTAGAGAGGGACTCAGGCAATTCCACTAGTTGTGAGGAGGTTAAGTTAGGTATGGAAATTGTAGTCAGCAGTGGAAGAAGTGCCCTTAAGGAGGTGAATCAAGTGCAATTCTCTGTTCCTGATGAACTGAAGTTTGGGAAAGGGGCAAACCAGAAGAGGGGGCTTGGGCGCTCCCCTTACTTGCTCAGAAGGCAAAGGAAGGAGAACTTGATTCCTATAGTGGAGGAAACTGTTGCAAAGTCGATCATGGTTGAGTATGTGGACAATTTGGCTCAAAGGGATCAGTCATGCAAGGGATGAGAGTTCTAACGTGAAATGTGCGTTGATGCGAAATTTGGCATGATTTGTAAAAGCGATTTTTAAGTCATAACAAGCCAAATCTCATATACTTTTAAATTTATATTCCTAGATAGGGGAGTATCGAGGGTTGTCCAAGGAGGCAAATTTGCAATTCAATTCTCTTGCTTAGAAAATAAATCTCAACTTTCTTTTTGGTATTTTAAATATATATATTTTTTTAGTTTTGAAATAATGAGGGCAAAATGCGAATTGTGATGAAAAAGTACTAACACCTAAAATTACTAAGCTAAAATTTAAGAAATAAATATGTCCACTACCTAAGCTCACTCTAGGCAAGTGGAGACCTAGAGTAATTAAGAAGTGGAAGTGAAACAAGTACTAGAACAAAGAAAACAATTGCAATAGAAATTAAAAAGAAGGTAATTTGATTAAGCAAAATTTATGTTCTTTACAAAGACAAGTAGAGGAATGCTTCTAATAGAAATGAAAAATCTAAAAGCAATAGAAGAAACACAAATCCTCTTGTAGAATATGGTGAAGAAGGGAGTCTTCTTGCTCCAAGCCTAGCTGCTCCTTGGCTTGAAAAGAGTGTCTCCTTCTCCTTCCTTGAAAGCTCCTCCAAGGTGGATGCTCTCCACCTTAAGTCCTTCCTCCAAGGGTGGGCGTGCACCACCCTCAAGTTCTCTTCCAAGGTGGCGTGGACCACCTTCAAGACCTCCTCCAAAGGTCTTTCTTGCCTGGCTCCTCCTTTGGTTGGTGTGGGCACAAGAGAGAAGCGAAGAGGGGAAGGCACCAATGGGACAGAATATCCCCTTAATCTTCTTCTTCTTCTTCTCTCTTGGGCATGGGCTCTAGGTAGAGTATGAGAGGAAATTTGCTAGACAAGGATGGTTTGAATGGTGGTGGGTGGTGGTCTTTTTATAGGGTAGGATGAGGGGTTAAGGTGACTCTTGAGATGGAGGGCTAAGATGGGAAGATGCAGGTGGTTAGGTGATCCTAGGGCTAAGGATAGTTGGTGCCACCTAAGGGGTGTAAGGGGGGTAGTTATGGGTGGCCAAGGGACACCTAAAAGTGGCACCAACCATGGAGAGGTGCCATGGGTTGGCGCCAACTTCTAGTCTTCTAGAAGAGGGTTGAGGTGGATGGTGGAGATGGCTTGGAGGGGTTATGTGTAGGGTGGATATGGGGGTTGAAGTTGGTTCCAAAAGGGAGGTGGTTAGGGTTAGTTTTGGCACCAACTTTAGGTGCCTTTTGGTGGTTAGTTGAGGGGTGAAAGGTGGTGAAGAGGTGGCGCCAAAATGAGTTGGGTGGAGCTAGCTTAAGTAGGCTTAGGTGGACTTGGAGTGGAAGGTTATTTAGGCGGAGTTAGCTAGGGTTAAATTGAATGTGGAGGATGGCTGGTCGGGACCGGATAGGCTGTGTTAATATGGTGAAATTAGCGTTGAAGTGAGTATAGTGGTTAACCTAAATCGAGCCTAACCATCTTTTTACAAAATTTTTAACCTGGCCTGCTTGATTTTATCTTCGTCACTTATAGGCCCAAGGTTGATCTTAGGGTGGTGGGGATTAAGGTGAATAAGTTTCTACGTCTTTTCTACAACGAATCTCTTCCGTTTGTTTTATTATGTTTTTAGTATTTTTCTATTTAAGATTTTTTCTGATAATTTTGTCCATGAGGTACACCCTCAAAATCCAATCCTTGGCTTTGAGCCAACTTAGGGTTCCAAAAATGAGTCTTGCTATTCGCACGACCGAGTACCTGCAAGATAAGGATTATCTTTTCTCTTTTACTTTTTTTTTATCTTTTTAATAGCAGGAAAATAGAGGTTGCTTGTAAAGAAATAAATATAGTATATATATCTATATAGATATATATGATATGTATAGGGGTGGGGGTGGAGGCGAAAATGGTGTGTAGTACGATGTCAAGTTGATTGACGTCTAGGAAGACGCAATAAACAGGAAAAAGTGCAGTGCGGAGATGGTTGTGTGGAAGTGTATATGGAGGCACTTCCTGTACGTGGGTATCGGGGAATATCTGCAACTGGTGCTGATATTCCCGCGATATAACGTGTGGTGGAGTGATGTGTATGAAAATATATATTTATATGCATATATATAGATAGGGTGATAATTATATAGGTGTATATGTGGATATATATATATAGTAATATAGATATATAGATATGTACATGTATATATATATGTATATATGTATGTATATATGTATATGTATATGTGTATAAATATATGTGTATGTATATATATATATATGTATATATATTTATATTTAGTTGTATAGGTAATAATATGTATATATATATATGTATATATATATATAAATATATATATGTATATATATATAAGTATATATATAGGCATGTACAAGTGAGTGTGTGTGTGTACAATTATGGTGTGCGTTTGTGTGTGTCTGTAGGAGGGAAGGAGGGTCTGCTGGAGGAAGAGGGCGTGCATTAAGTCGTCTGGAGCACGCAAGCACCGTCTTGACGCGCGGGTGCGTGCAGGCGCAGGCGTGCAAGGGCACGCGCACGCTGAAGAGTCCATGTGCAGGCGCTGAAGTACGAGCCTGCCGAGGCACTTGAGCGGGGACGTGTGAGGGAGAGCACAATGCAGCGCACTACATAGTGCAGCGCACTGCACTGCGCGCTGGATCGGGTGCGGATGAAGGTGCGGGTGCGAGCGAACGCTGGAGTGGGTGCGGGCGTGGAGCGGGGACGGGCTGGAGGCAGTTACGGCGTGGAGAGAGAGTGCGTGGTGACTGGATAAGTGAGAAGCTTTCCGATCACCGCACTATAGCTACAGTGTCACGCTCTCTAGCGTGAACAGTAGCTACAGTGCTGCGCGCTCCGAACAGCCGGTTGCAGCCGGTGCTGTGTGTGCGGGCGCACTGAAAGGTGCCTGCACACGCGGAAGGAGGTTGTGGTCGGTGCTTGCGTGTGCGTGGGCTGCTGCTGCTGAGCTTTAGACCTTGCAGATGTGGCAATGGCGGGAAGAGCTTTGAGCGGGTGAAATAGAGAAATGAACCACCACGCCGACCGGCTCTTTGATGAGCTGGGCGGTGGTGGGACTCGCAGTGGTGATCATGGACCACTGTGAGCTGCTTCTACCCGCAGCATGTCTCTTCAAAGGAAGAGGTGCTATGTATGGAGGGGAGAGGGAGGAGACGGCCTGGAGGAAGGGGCTGCTGTGTGTATATGTGGACCAGGCTCCCTTATGCAAGGAAGAGAGGAGGGCTTTATAAAGAAGTTGGAGGCAAGCTCAGCCATGCCCTGGGGTGTGCATGACTAAGCATGCGGCTGGCAAGGCATGCTGTGGCAGAGAGTGGCACGAAGAAGAAGCAGCCATGTGTTGAAGCCACATGGAGAAGAAGAAATTCAAAGCCAAATAAAAAATGAAGAGGTGAATTTGCGAGGCAGCACTTGAAGAATACGTTAATTACAAGGCCAATTATTCACTTTCCTCCCCTCTCAAATAAATGCATGCACGCGTCAATTTTTACAAATGCAACTATGGCTACCTAATATGCAATGGCAATGCTAGGAAATAACACAAGATGGCATAATTGTTGGTGTATTTTTGCTGTGTACCCATGCCTATCTTTTTCTAGTCCCTAGCAAAACATTTTTGTATTTTATTTAGAAATGATCTTAAGCTGAAGATTTTCTTCTGAGGTGACATAGGTGTGTTTATTTGTTGGATATTGTGAGAACCAATTGCAGAGAAGACTACCAGTACTTTAAGTCTTATGTGACATAGACCATCTCTTGACTAACTAGGACTCTTGATATTTAAACCTTAAGTACGATTTCCAGGACTCATGGCGTTTTTGCTGTACTCGAGAGCTCAAGAGATTATGCCAGATGACCATTAAGACTCAAGCCCAGGGTTTAACGAATTTTTAAGTGTAGGTTGGTCCCAGTTTCAGCTCATGTCTTCGGATTGACCCTTAAAAAGATGACGGGAAACTCAACTCCCATTTTATTACATTTGTAGCTCAAAGAATATATGGTAGAAATAGGGTATTTGTAACTTTGCCCTGAAACATTTTGAGGAAGAAGACTTTACAGACATTTGCCAGATATACTTTCTTATTTGTACAGTTTTTGTTTTTTTTCAAACATGTGTCAGTATATCTCTTACAACATTATTTGGAGGAGCACACTTTTCTTTTGGTGGGAGAGTTTCTTTTTGGTGGAAAGAGTTTCTCCTAAACACAAGACTAAAGCTTGGGATAAAAAGTCTACCTACTCGCACAGGTAAGGACTCCACCTTCCCTAATGAACACTAGGGTTGGATCTCATGTTCACCTGGTCTTTCTTGATATGTGTAGTGTAAACCAAGATTACTTAGGCTCTCGAGCAGAAGCAAACTAACGGATCCTGTACTGGTGTCTCAGGTAGAAGAATATGCCCTTAGTTAGGAGAGATTCTGATCTATCTTGTCAATGATCAAGTGAATTAAGCCGAGCCTGAGTGAATCAAGCTTCCGTGGCCTGGAAAGTCTTCAAAATAGCGGTTAAATATCCATAAACACTTGTATTTTTGTTTCAGTCTTCAGATCATTACTAAATATCCTTTTTTTTTATGCTATGTACATATTTATAGATGGATGGAGACTGCATGATACCATAAAATACCTAGATCCTATGGATGCCTATCCACCCCCCCATTCCAAACGATGCTATGTCCTCATATGCATGTAGGGTAGGGTAGAGGAAGCACCAAAGATCGAGGAACGAGAGCTGAGGTACAAGGTATACAGGAGGGTGGTCGGGTGGGTGGATGGTGGGTGGTGACGGTGCAAAGTGAAGTGAGCGTGACAGTGGTGGAGTGTTGCTGGGGTGCCTCCCAATGAGCGCTGAATTTAACGTCCCCAGCTGGACTCAGAGTGAGGAACAACATTAGTTACCCTCCAGCAGGGCAACAGTTTCTCCAACGGGGGTAGGTTCATGAGTTAGATGAGGTTTCAAACGCTGCCCATTGATGGTAAATTTATGCCAAAATTTGGGATCTTCAATTTCAACGGCCCCATTGAGAAATGGTCTCGAGACCAGGAAAGGACCAGTCCATTTGGACTTCAATTTCCTCAGAAAGAATTTGAGCCGGGCGTTGTAGAGCCAAACTTGCTGCGATGGCTCAAATTCCTTCCGCCGAATACAGCTGTCATGAAAAGCCTTAGTGCGTTGCTTGAAAGTTAAGGTAGAATCATAGGCTTCACGACGGAGCTCTTCCAGCTCCTAGAGTTGGAGTTTCCTTTCTCGACCACACAAGTCTGGGTCGAGGTTACATTGGCGAACCACCCAATAAGCGCGGTGCTCCAACTCCACAGGCAAATGACAAGGCTTCCCGTAAATGATTCTATAAGGAGACATACCTAGAGGAGCCTTGAAGGTGGTCCGATATGCCCAAAGTGTGTCAATCAGCTTGTCGCACCAATCCTTACGATCAGGCCGAACCATTTTCTGGAGAATCTGCTTGATTTGCTGGTTCGACACCTCTACCTGGCCGTTCGTCTGAGGATGATACGAAGATGCGATACGATGGTGGACTCCGTATTTCCTCAGAAGTACCTGAAAGGAAGCATGGGTAAAGTGGCTTCCTCCATCCGACATAATGGCTCGAGGGATCCCAAAGTGCGCAAAGATGTGGTCTTTGACGAATCGAGTGGATATGACATGGTCAACATGGCATGTGGGAATAGCCTCGATCCATTTTGAAACATAATTAACAGCCACAAGGATATATTTGAAGCCATTGGAAGGAGGAAAGGGACCCATGAAATCAAGTCCCTAAATGTCGAAGATTTTCGCAGCTAGGATGGGTTGCAAGGGCATCATGTCATGATGTGACATTGACCCTAACGACTGGCACCTAGTGCAATGCTTGGCATAATTGTGTGCATCCTGGTGAAGGGAGGGGCAAAAGAAACCGCACTGCAACACCTTGGCTACAGTTTTCCTCCCATAGAAATAGCCTCCGCAGGCCTGATCGTGGCAGAAGGATAGCACACTGGGGATTTTGTTGTCAGGAATACAGCGACGGATGATTTGATCGGCACCTATTCGAAAAAGAAGTGGATTATCCCAGAAATAATACTTTTCTTCTGCCATGAGATCCTTGTGCTAGTTTTTAGGCCAGCCATGTGGAAGGGAACCAGAAGCAAGGTAATTGGCAATGTTGGTATACCAAGGTCCACTTGGCACATTAATTTCCAATAGGTGCTCATCAAGAAAAAATTCATTAATCGGCAGAGTAAGTCCAATATGGTCATGGTCCAGTCTAGAAAGATGATTAGCCACAACATTCTGGGCTTCGGCCTTATCGTGGATCTCAATGTCAAATTCTTGGAGCAGAAGGATCCAACGAATCAATCTAGGCTTGGCATCCTTCTTGTGCATGAGATGGCGAATGGCCGCGTGATCAGTGAAAACAATAACATGTGAGCCCAGAAGGTAAGAGCAAAATTTCTCCATCCCAAAGACAACCGCCAGTAGTTCTTTCTCAGTGGTAGTATAATTACGCTGGGCCTTGTCAAACATCTTACTGGTGTAGTACATCACGAAGGGGTGTCTATTGCGTCTTTGTCCTAGGATGGCTTCAACTGCAAGGTTGGAAGCGTCACACATGAGTTCAAAGTCTAGGGACCAATCAGGTGACTGGAGAACAAGGGCCTTGGTGACAACATTATGCAGCTGCATGAATGCTCATATGCAATTAGGGCCCATATCGAAGGGTACGTCGGTCGATAGGAGATGAGTTAAAGGTCGAGAAATCTTGGAGAAATCTTTGATGAATCTCCTATAGAAACCAACGTGTCCCAGGAAGGAGCGGATTTGCTTGATAGAGCCAGGCACAGGTAAATCAGCAATTACATCAAGCTTAGCTCTGTCAACCTCGATACCCCTATCAGAGATGATATGCCCGAGAATAATCCCCATGTGTACCATAAAAAGACTTTTTTCCCAGGAAAGCACGAGGTTCACATCAATACATCTCCTAAGGATACGGGTCAGGTTGGCAAGACAATCATCAAAAGAGGGTCCGAAGACCGAAAAGTCATCCATGAAGACCTTGAGAAAGTCACCCACCATGTCATGGAATATTGCCAGCATACATCTCTAGAAAGTTGCTGGCACGTTACAAAGTCTGAACGGCATCCTTCTAAATGCAAAGGTTCCGAAGGGGAAGGTAAAGGTAGTTTTCTCTTGGTCCCGGGGGTCAATTGCCACCTGGTTATATCCTGAGAATCCATCCAGGAAACAGAAAAATTTATTTCTCGCTAACCGCTCCAGGATTTGGTCAATGAAAGGTAGTGGGAAGTGATCTTTCTTACTTGCAGCATTGAGTTTCCTATAATCTACACACACTCTCCAAGATGTAGGAGTGCGTGTAGGGATGGATTCGCCCCTGTCATTGACACGGATGGTGAGTCCCGCCTTTTTGGGCACGACGTGAATCGGACTCACCCAGGGGCTATCGCTAATCGGGTAGATTATACCCGCATCCAACCACTTAATAATTTCATTCTTAACGACCTCCCGCATGTTAGGGTTGAGACGTCACTGCATCTCACGGGAAGGTCAATCCTCCTCCACGGTATATATATGGTGAGTGCAGTAGGAGGGGCTAATGCTAGTTAAGTCTGATAAAGACCATCCAATGGTTGCATTGTGTTCCATAAGGACCTTCGTTAGTTTGCACTCTTGCTCCCTGGTCAATTTTGAACTGATGATTACAGGGAGCATTTCATTTGGTCCCAAGAAAACATACTTAAATGTACTAGGCAGCACTTTCAGCTCAGGAGTGGATGGTGAAAGATCTGGCATTTCTTGGGATGAGAGTGTCCCAGGCAGATCGGAAAATAGGTCAGGCGGAAGAAGTTGTCCCTCAGATTGGCCAAGAAGAGGGGCTTCTTGGATAGATGGATCCAAAAAGGAATAGCCCTAGTGAGTAGTATGTGGGCTCAAGGTCCCAGTGTGGAGTTGCAACTCCACCTGATTTGGCAGGAAAGAAAGGGCAATCCGATCTTCAAGAGTGTGGACCGGCGGTGAGTAGCCCTGACATGACTCAGACCATGAGGTATGGGAAGTGGAGAAAACCTCGTCAGAAGTCTGGTCAGGAGAAGGTACGGGAATAGGGAGGGATGGGGGAACGTCACAATATGTGTCGGTCAGGCAATCGTCAGTGTTTAAAGGTAGTCCGCAGCAGTCAGAATAGGTTCCAATTAGTCCGATACACGTGCTGAAGGCCATGTCCTCGTCAGATGTGTCATCCTCGATGCAATCGCAATAAAAGTTCTTGGCTGCCTTGAAGATGTTAAGCTTGCTTCTCGGATCCAATAGCAATCTCAATACAGCTCGACTCACACTCGATATGGGCGCGGGTTGTGGCCAAGAAAGGTCGACCAAGGATGATCGGACAATCATAAAGTGAGCTGGGAACTTCCATATCCAAAACAAGAAAGTCAACAGGAAAACAGAGACTGTTGACTCTAACCGCCACGTCTTCCACCACACCCTTTGAAATTTCAACAGAACGATCTGTCAACTGTAACGTGACAGGGGTGGGTTTCAGATTTTCCAAGGAAAATTTTTTGAGCATGATGGTTGGTATAGGATTGATGGAAGATCCTAGGTCAAGCAGGGCACGGTTAAAATTGCAGCCTTGGATGCTACAGGAAATAAGTGGTGTGCCCGGATCTTTCTGCTTCGATGGTAGATTTGACACTATAGCACAACTTGCATGAGGCGAGAGAACCACTGGATTCTTAATTTTCTTTGACTATCGCATGGGTGTTGTGTAGTCTTTGAAAAATCGGGCGATAGTAGGTATGTGGTCGATAGCCTCTAGCAGAGGTACCTTGATTTCAACATCCCTGAATAAATTACGTAGGTTATCAAAGGCCTGCGTATCCTTCTTCTTGCCTTTTGGCTCCCTCAGTAGAGCCTCAGGGAATGGGACCGATTCTGTCACTAATTTAGGTATATCGTCCTCTCCCGAATGCGGTGCGCATCCCGAATGAGAGGGGGATGAAGAAGATGGGCCAGGATCAGGTCGAGGCGGATCGACGGTCTGCTTGCCGCTCCTTATAGTAATCGCATTAGACGTCGCGGGTCCAGTGGGATCATAAGGTGGAGGAGGGTTCACAATAGGGACATAAGAGTGAGGTACTGCAGCGGGATTAGCCTGAAATCCCGGTGGAATACTCGGAGCTTGCTGAATCTGATGCCCCTGAGAAGGTCGTACTTATGGTTGAGGACCACAGGGTAAGAAATTTCATGGATTAGGAACAGGTTGGGCTGGAAGAGTGCCCTGAGATCGAGTCGCCATGCGTAGTTGACTGATCTCAACATTCTGCTGTGCCAATTGGTGCTAAAGAGAGGTCATGTTCTCTTCATGGCGCTTTGACATTTCTGTCATCATTCGCATTAATTTCTCAAGAGGACTTGATGCGTGTTCTGTTTGCGGTACGCAAGGACCCGATGGCGGATTCGCCATAGGATTAGACTGGGCCCTTGGGATGATGGGTGCGAACAGTCTCATTGGCCCACCAGTGGGGTTTTGGCACTATGGGTTGCTGGACCATGCGAAATTCGAATGATTTCGCCACCCTGGGTTATAAGTGGCAGAGAATGGGTTGCTCCCCAGGGTGCAAGCGTCTTCTAAGCCAGAAGATGCATCCGTATGTAAATATGCTTCCGAGCTCAAGGAGGCTTGGTCCTCCGTGTCAAAATACTGGCTTGCAGAAGCCAGCTCCACATGACTTACCAAATCTCTTGGCGTGACACTTGGTAAGGAAGATCTCACGGGGTTTCTAGAGATAAGCCTGGTGTTGGAAGAATTAGGATTGTGACGAAGTGGTGAGGTGGGGGTGTTTGCCATAGAATGGGCGGGATTGGCCAGAAGCTCGTCCAGCTTCTTGTGCATGACAGAGACTTCATCCAATTTCTGTGCGATAAGGCTAAGATCAGTGGATGAATGGGAGGGTCCCGTGTCAACTTCGTGAACGTTACGGGGCAGGCTGGTATGATTAAAGGCGACAATGGAAGCGCTGTTCATTGAGTTTTCGTTCATATTTTCAAATAATTCTAATGCTCCATTCTCATCTTTATTCATGAAATTCCCTCCGTAGGAAGCGTCTGCAATCTGCTTCAAAGTCTCATTTAGCCCATAATAGAAAATCTGGGCTATATGCCACTTAGGCAGACCGTGGTGTGGACACTTCCTGAGGAGGTCATTATATCTCTCCCATGCCTCATGAAATTGTTCGCCATTTTGTTGTGTAAAGGAAGTGATAGCACGGTGGAGTGCATTGGTTCAGCCAATTGGGAAGAATTTCCTGAGAAATGTTGTTCGCATCTTTTCCCAAGAATGGATGGTTCTCCCATGGGTGCGTAACCATTGCGACGCTTTGTCCCGCAATGAAAACGGGAACATTTTCATGAGGATAATAGATAACCCGATGTTTCTTGGTTTAATAATTTCAGCCAATCGGGTTAGGTCTTCCAAGTGGAGAAAAGGATCTTCACTTGCAAGAGCATAGAAGTGAAAATTTATCAGGCCAATTATGTTGGGTTTCAACTCAAAGTCGTCCCCGCCCATGGGGACCCAAATTTGTCCTGTGGTCTTTGTAGTTGCGGGATTCTGATAGGAGCTAAGAGACCTAGGCTCCTCCTGTTCGGGAGGGTTCTGCATTTCCTCCAAGGTTTCCCTAATGGCTTCGATTTTCTCATTATACATTTCCATTTGGGCTTGGAGGCGGGTTATGGGATCCATGGTTCCACCACCTGGTGGGTTTTGAGGGCGGTTTCCTCCCTCAGGATTTGGGGGTGGGCGTGCAGCCATGTTTGTGGAGGAGGGGACGAATCAGCTTCTTTCATAGAATTATCAGACAATTCAAACAATTCAGGGTTTTGTGACCTCCTCCCAAACATGCACTACCGCAGGAAGAATTGGAGGGATAAGAAGGGAAAAAGAGATGAGAGAAATGACACTGCAAAGATACACTTGATGACAAATCAATACAATCAAATTCCTAACCTCTATAGTGTGCCCTTAGGCCTAAAGATCTAAGTTACCTACTATCACGACCTACGGTACCAAATGCGAGCACTGCGGAACCACCAGGCCAGATTGAAAGGCTGTTTGCCCCAGTCTTAGACACCCGATAGCACGTGGGAACCCTCACCAGCACGTAGGTGCTACACGCAGGTAGTTAGACCTCCAATCCTTATTAAGGGTCAAGTTGTTACCAATTTGAGTTAGAGGCTTAGGATCAAGTGCTTCTGGAATGTGAAGGGCATTATTTACGGGTAATGCCCAAGTGGTTGATTTTATAAAGTGTGTAAACCAAGCATGCAATGGGGAAATCTTCCCAAATTGAAGTTTTAAATGGTGAATGATTTTTAGAGTTCATCCTTAAGTAGTATGGATTTTAGGATTTCGCTGAATTACCAATTCAACCAATCTCCGGGTTTTGAGAGAATACAAGTTCTTCTAAGCCCAACAAACCCTTCTTCAATGCCAGTTGGTTAATGCATGCTAAAATGCAATAGGCTTCCCTAGATGGAGATTTCTATGTGTGGATGCACGAGGCAATTTTAAGTTAATGTGAAAGGGAGCCAAAGCACTTCAATTCAAGTGCTCCCAATCACCAAAATGATTTTCCACACACAAGGCTCAACCACAAGATAAAGAAAATCAAATTGTTGGGGTTGAAGTATTCGCGATCAAATCTTAGGCACGTGAAAAGTCATGGTGGGGTTGGAATCAACTTAATTCCAAGTCTTCCCACCAAAATTGTGATCCCGAATTGTGGATGAGTAAGGCAAGTAGGGATGGCCGTCAATCTATTTAGTCTTGCCTTAAAGAAGACTTCACATGATGAAAGATTCAAGAATTAGGATTCTTAGATCTTCGCTATGCGAAGTTTGGCGAGAAATCTCAGGGTGGTGGGAGTGATGGCAAACAATCAAGCAACTGATTTTTAATCCACTTGCCCCAAGAAATCCCAAGAAGTTTTTAGTTTTTTTTTTATTAGGGTGACAAGTTGACCTAAATTGGTAGGAGAGAGACCTACCTTTTCTACAATGTAGGCGAAGTTCCAGTGCAGCGTCGGTGACTTCACACTCTCATTCCCGCCTTGGATCTGCCCACGTCTTCGACTTCCTTTGCTTGCCTCCTCCTTGCAACTGGTTCACCTGCACACCAACAAACAGAAACACTTGTGAAGAGAAGGGTATGAGAAGAGAAAAATTAAAGGAATGGAGCATAAACTTACCTGAATGCGTACCTCCCCAGCAACGACGCCAGAAAAAGTTTGGCCGAGAATGGATAGGCTATGTTAATATGGTGAAATTAGCGTTGAAGTGAGTATAGTGGTTAACCTAAATCGAGCTTAACCATCATTTTACAAAATTTTTAACTTGGCCTACTTAATTTTATCTTGGTCACTTTTAGGCCCACTGTCGAACTCAAGGAGGTGGGGATTAAGGCGAATAAGTTTCTATGCCTTTCCTACAATGAATCTCTTCCGTTCATTTTATTATGTTTTTGGTGTTTTTCTATTTAAGATTTTTTTCTGATAATTTTGTCCTTGAGGTACACCCTCAAAATCCGATCCTTGGCTTAGAGCCAAATTGTTCTTGGCTTTGAGCCAACTTAGGGTTCCAAAAATGGGTCTTGCTATTCACAAGATCGAGTACCTACAAGATAAGGATTATCTTTTCTCTTTTACTTTTTCTTTTATCTTTTTAATAGTAGGAAAATAGAGGTTGCTTGTAAAGAAATAAATATAGTATATATATGTATATAGATATATATGATATGTATAGGGGTGGGGGTGGAGGCGAAAATGGTATGTAGCACAGTGTCGAGTTGATTGACGTCTAGGAAGATGCAACCAACAGGACGAAGTGCAGCGCGGAGATGGATGTGTGGAAGTGTATGTGGAGGCGCTTCCTGTACGCGGGTATCAGGGAATATCTACAACTGGTGCTGATATTCTCACGATATAATGCGTGGTGGAGTGATGTGTATGAAAATATATATTTATATGTATATATATAGATAGGGTGATAATTATATAGGTGTATATGTAGATATATATATATAGTAATATAGATATATAGATATGTATTTGTGTATATAGATATATTAGTATAAGTATCTATGTATATAGATATATGTGGATAGATATATATATCTATGTATGTATATACATATATATATGTATATATGTATTTATATCTATAGAAATATATGCATATATGTATGTATATATGTATATATATATATGTGTATAAATATATGTGTATGTATATAGATATATATATATGTATATATATTTATATTTAGTTGTATAGGTAATAATATGTATATATATATGTATATATGTGTATATATATATATGTATGTATATATATATAAATATATATATAGGCGTGTACAAGTGAGTGTGTGTGTGTACACGTGAGTGTGTACAAGTATGGTGTGTGTTTGTGTGTGTCTGCGGGAGGGAAGGAGGGTCTGTTGGAGGAAGAGGGTGCATGTTAAGTCTTCTGGAGCACGCAGGCGCTGTCTGGATGTGAGGGCGCACGAAGGCGCAAGCGTGTAAGGGCAGGTGCAGGCACGTAAGGGCATGCACACGTTGAAGGGTCCACGCACAAGCATTGGATCGCAAGCCTGCCCGGGCACTAGAGCGGGGACGCGTGAGGGAGAGTGCAATGTAGCGCACTGCGCTGCACGCTGGAGTGGGTGCGGACGAAGGTGCGGGTGCGAGCGGACGCTGGAGTAGGTGCGGACGTGGAGCGGGGACAGGCTGGAGGCGGTTGCGGCATAGAGAGAGCACGCGGTGACCGGATAAGTGAGAAGCTTTCCGGTCACCGCACTGTAGCTACAATGTCGCGCTCTCTAGCGTGAATAGTAGCTACAGTGCCGCGTGCTTTGGACAACCGGTTGCAACCGGTGCTGCATGCTCGGGCATGCTGGAAGGCGCCTGCGCGTGTGGAAGGAGGCTGCAATCGGTGCCTATGTGTGCGCGGGTTGCTGCTGCTGCTACTGATGCCTTGCTACTGCTACTGCTGAGCTTCAGACCTTGCAGATGCGGCAATGGCGGGAAGAGCTTTGACCGGGTGAAACAGAGAAATGAACCACCATGCCCACCAGCTCTTTGATGAGCTGGGCGGTGGTGGGACTCACAGTGGTGGTCGTGGACCACTGTGAGCTTCTCCTGCCCGTAGCGTGTCTCTTCAGAGGAAGAGGTGCTGCATATGGAGGGAAGAGGGGAGGAGACAGCCTGGAGGAAGGGGCTGCTGTGTGTATATGTGGACCAGGCTCCCTTGAGCAAGGAAGCGAGGAGGGCTTTATAAAGAAGATGGATGCAAGCTTAGCCATGCCTTGGGGTGCGCATGACTAAGCATGTGGCTGGTAGGGCATGCTGTGGCAGAGAGTGGCCCGAAGAAGAAGTAGCCATGCCCTGAAGCCGTGCAGAGAAGAAGAAATTCAAAGCTAAATAAAAAATGAAGAGGTGAATTTGGGAGGCAGCACTTGAAGAATATGTTAATTACAAGGCCAATTATTCACTTTCCTCCCCTCTCAAATAAATGCATGCACGCGTCAATTTTTACAAATGCAACTATGGCTACCTAATATGCAATGGCAATGCTAGGAAATAACACAAGATGGAATAATTGTTGGTGTATTTTTGTTGTGTAATCAATGGCCAAGAAGTTAGATGTTAGCTAAGCTAAGCTAAGCTAAGCTAAGCTAGCTTAGCTAGCTATGGAGTAGAGGTGTATACATGTGGAGCTTAGGGTTTGAGGAGAGGAGCTGGATATGCAGAGTCTGGAGCTGAATTGGAGCTAGCAGCTACTGAAGAGGTCAACATGGGGCTACTCTAGCAGGCTTAGCTTGCTAGTTCTTTGCTAGTTGCTAAGCCAGGTTAAAGTGAGCTAGCTTCTGTTGAATGGAGCTGAGGTGAGCTAGGTCTGGTGCTCCCGGGGAGGATTGAGTTGGTTGAGGTAGCTAAGGTAGCTTAGCTTAATTAGCTTGAGCTAAGCTGGGTCCCCGGGAGCTGGACTTGAGCTTCCTGAGTTGGGATGAATTCTTCTTCAGCTGGCTGGAGTTGAGTGGAGCTGGATATAGCTGGATCTGAGCTGGGGTGAACTCCAGTCAACTCAGCTGAGCTAGCTAGAGCTCCCTGTGGACTAGTGGGAGCTGAGATGAGCTAGACTCAACTAAGTTGAGCTGGATTTGAGCTTACCTGAGCTAGGGTGAGCTAAGATGAGCTCTCTTGAGCTGCCATTCAGCTAAGATTAGCTGAATGGAGTTAGGATGAGCTAACCCTAGTCCAAGTGAGCTAGATTCTAGCTGTGGTGAGCTGGATCAAGCTGAGTTCTAGCTAATTTGAGCTCCTCCACCATTTGCCTTCTTGAGTGCTAGGGTTTTAGGGATCTATATATCTGTTCATCCCTAACACTCACATAAACACATTAAAATGATAAGAAAAAAATGCAATGCATGCCTATCCTAGTTAATGTCTAAATGCAGCCCAAAAACCCATTTGCGAAGCAGAATCCTAAGAGGTAGGTTTGCTTTAATGCATAAGAATGATGATAAACTGGCATTTATCATGCATGGGTTTCACAACAAGGTGAGAAGGGCATCTCTAATCAGATATCTTGTGGGGTGGGAAATTGATTGTGCTCTCATTCAAGAGACACACTTGGAGGAGGAAAGTGGCCCTGTCTGGGACTCGCTAAGACAGTCTGGGAGAGCAGATTGTGTAGGGAAGGCTGCAGCTGGCAGATCTGGTGGGATAGCCATATGGTGGAAAAAATCTTGCCTTAAAGTGACTGAAATCCTTCGTGATAGACATGTACTTACTTGTAGATTTCAGAACCTTCAAGGTGACCTGGATTGGTTCATCTCATGCATTTATGGACCTTGTGCAACTACTGAGAGGGTAGAACTTTGGGAGGGCCTATCAACAGGGCATCAAAGAGTCTAGGAGGTACCATGCTTGTTGGTGGTGATTTCAACTGTCCTCTCTCAAGTGGTGATAGACCTGGGGGCAGCTCTGATAGTGCAATGGCTGGATTCCAATTGACCGTGAAGAGATTGGGTATCACTGAATACCCTGTTAGTGGGGTGGAGTTCACTTGGAGAACTAGCAGAGGACTGGTATCAAGGCTGGACAGATTCTTTGCCAACCCAAGTCTTTTGGAGAGATTCCAACTATCTTCTACTATGAGCCTTGACAGGACATTTTCTGACCACACACCAATTGTGTGGGATAGTGGGGTGAATGTTGATGTTGGATCATACTTCAAACTTAAGAAGTCCTAGTTCAGGGAGAAGGGTTTTGCTGATATGTTGTCCAGCTGGTGGCAAAATAAGGAAGTGAATGGCTCGGCCACACAGCAGCTTGCATCAAAGTTGGCAAATATGCGCTCTATGTTGAAGGAATATGGGCAAACAGTGGCAACCATCAGAGAGCAGAAGAGGGTTGAGGCATTGGTAGAGATCCAAAGGCTAGATCTGAAGGAGTGCAGGCAGGTCTTGAGTACCCAGGAGCAGGAACAAAGAAAGTATACGAAGCAGGTCATTGGGGAGGACTTGAAGAAAGAAATGGACTGGCATGAGAGATCTAGACAACTGTGGCTCAAGGAAGGTGATGCCAATACGAAATTCTTTCATCTTGCTACCATTGCTAGGAGGAGGTTTAATCTCATCTCATCTATGAAAATGGGTGAGAGAACCATTACATCTACCAGTGAAATCAGATGTGAAGCTAGCCAGTACTTTAAAGAGTTAGCCAAGGTTGCACCAAGAGGTTCATGGAGGATGGCTTTGGCTGACTTTGCAAGTGTTAGCAATGATCAAATGGCCATGTTAGTTGCTCCTATTACTGAACATGAAACAGTGAACGCAATCAAAGGCTTGAATAATGAGGGAGCTCCTGGACCGGATGGGGTTTAGGTCTTCTTTTATAGAGAAATGTGGAACGTTCTTAAGAAGGATGTGATGGAAGTTATACATGAGTTTGAAATGGGCAACTTTGGTTTTCAAAGGCTGAATAAGTCTTATTTGTTTTTGCTACCAAAGAAGTCAGGTGCAGAGAATTTTTCATATTATAGACCCATTACTTTGTCGAATTCCATCTTATCATCAGCAAGATTCTTGCCAACAGAATTCGTGATGTATTACAAGATTTGATTATGCCAGTTCAATCTACTTTTCTACCTGGGAGGTCTCCGCAGGAATCGCTCATCATGGCACAAGAAATGGTGATGGGACGGCATAGGCGAAAATCCAAGGCTTTCCTATGGAAAGTTGATTTCACTAAAGTCTATGATTCAATCACCTGGCCGTACATTTGGGAAATTCTTAAAAGGAGAAAATTCCCCCCCTTTTGATACAATGGGTGAAGTGATGCATCACGACTGCTTCCTATTCCCCCCTGATAAATGGGAAACCATGTTAAGCCTAGATTCAGCCTCAGTGTGGGGTAAGGCAAGGCTACCCACTACTCCCCTTGATCTTCAATCTTGCAATGGATACATTGGCAAGATATGCATGCAAACTGGCAGCTGATGGGTTGATAAGGGGATACTCGATGACTAACAATAGGGCATTGGCCCCCATTCTTCAATATGCGGATGACACTGTGTTTTTTGTGGAAGGTGGGAAGAGGGAAGCGCAGGTGCTATACTATATGGTCAAAATTTTTGGGGAGATTTCTGTTTAAAACTAAATGGAAGTAAGTCCTCCTTGGTTTGCTTTGGTGTGAACGGCATAGACCAAAATGACATCTCCACCATCCTGGGCACGGCTGTGATATCACTACCAGTCAAGTACTTGGGTTTACCATTGAAGTGCACAAAACTGCAGAAAACAGATTGGTCCTTTCTCTATGGAAAGGTGGCTACAAAACTAGAGGGATGGACTAGTTGCTACTTGTCGAAAGGAGGGAGGTATATTTTATTGAACTCAGTCATCACATCCATTCCATTCTTTTTCTTCTCTGTTCTTAGGGCCCCAAAATCAATTTGGAAAAAACTTGATGTGATGCGTAAGAGGTTCTTCTGGAAATGGGCTTCCCATCAAGGTGCCTTCCTCCAACCTGTAAAGTGGGACTCAATTTGTTTGCCAAAGAAGTATGGTGGCATGGGAATCAAGTCACTCAAAGAATTTAATGATGCCTTGTTACTGAAATGGGTTGTTCGGCTACTCCAAGGAGAAAAAAAAAAGTGGACAGAGATCATCCAGGATAGCTATGGGGTGGCCAATGATGAGAAGAACTGCTTAAATCCTCATAAGCCATCACCTTTCTGGACATTTGTGGTGCGTGCCTTGGCAGATAATTGGAGTCTATTAATGTCTATCTTAGGAGATGGGAAAAGCTTCAAATTTTGGTTGGAAAAATGGCTGCCTGGTGGGGTGATAAAAGATAGGTATCCCCTTGCATTTTCCGCTGCTACTGATAAAAATGCTTTGGTATACGATTACTGGGACATGGTCTTTGAGAATTGGTCTTTGAACAATGAGGTGGGGAATGGTCATGGAACAAGAACACGGGTAGAAAATGAATGTCTTATGTAGGAACTTGCTTCTTTCAAACCCACACCTGAGGAGTGTGACACATACAAATGGGAGGGAGCTTTCTCCTCAGTGGCTGCCTATGATAAGCTTATCACTTCATCTAGAATGCCTGAGGTTGATGAGATTGGGAAGAAGCTATGGAAATTGAAGGTACCATTGAAGGTATAATTTTTTTGTGGTTATGCAGAAGAGATGGCTTGATAACGGGAGATTTGAGGCATAGGAGAATGGGCACCCCCGTTCACTTCTGCCATTTGTGTGGGATGCATAATGGCTCCAATCTTCATATTTTTTCCACTTGCATGATTATAGATTGAATTTGGAGGAAGGTGTGTAGGGAAATTATTCCCACGTGGGAGAGTCTTTGGAGTTCCTTCTTAAGGGTGAATAAGCCATATTTGCCCATGGTGGCAGTATTATGGTCTGTATGGAGAGCTAGAAATGAGAGTTTTTTTCAAGAGAGTTCAGTGAATGTGGATAATATTGTAAACAATCACTGGAATCTCATACACCAATGGGGTTCACTCATGTAATTTTTTTGCTATCTTTTAATCAATAAAAGCTCTCCCGGATTGCTATCGGCGATTCAATAGCATTCCTATTCAGTTCAAAAAAAAAAGAGCAATTATGCACATCTGAAGGATATATTTTGCAATGTAGCACAATATAATATTAATAACAATCTCACAATGGCAGCTAATGTAATTATTAATTGAGAGTGGAATAGAGGATTCCCTTCGTGCTTGGCATGCGTGCACAGCAGGCTGCAGCTGGAGGCGAGATTCACGGTGAAGGATAAGACCTCCGAGACGCTTCCGATGGTGGTGGTGGTTTGAAGAATGGTGGCCAGAGATGGAGGCAGCGAGGAGGAATGGATGGTGGGTGGCCAGCTACAACCCCCGTTTGCTGCCTACAGAGAGGAGGGAAGGGAGATGGTGGCACGCGTTGATGGAGGACCGCAAGGAGGTGCATGAGCGTGTAGCTGAGGATGGTTGCCACACACGACGTGGCTGTGCTTGCTGGGTAGCTGCATGGGCAAAGGCGCAACAAGTGGATGTGCGCAGCCGGAGCTACTAGAGGAGCAGCTTGAAGCTCTTGCTGCTGTTGCTAGAGACAAGGCGAGGAGGTGTGTGCAGTCTACTATAGTACACGCTTTGTACGCATAGGCGAGGGCCAGTGGGTTGGAGGACTTGCAGCCGCTACTGTTGTGAGCGTCGACAGCACACTGCAGGCGTGCGCTAAGGTTTGGAGCGTTGTGGTCGGTCACATGGGGATGGTGAGGGAGCGCGCGCAGGAGGTTGCACACTGCTGCGGGTGTGACGCAGAGGTGCAGCAAGGAGGATGCGGGAATGGTTTTGTTCTAAAAACAGAGGAAGAAGAAGAAGAAGAAAAATAAGAAGATGGTGTTGGTGGTGCGTGGATAGGGAGGGTGATCTGGTAGTTGCACGGTGATGGCCAAGCTCACCGGATTGGCACGGCGAGCTGTCACCTCACCAGCCCATGGTGTGGTGGAGCTAAGCCTTGGTGACCATGGTGGTGGAGTGGAGTACACGGTGGTGGAGTGGAGTGGTGTCTCCTGTTACATGGTCCTCTATCCTCCCTTTGTAGCTGCAGGTGATGAATTTGAAAACAAAGAGGCGGGATCAGATGCTCTTCATGGCTAATGAATGCCTGTAGCTCTACATGAATGGGTGCACGAGGAGAAGAAGCAGTCGTTACCTATGGAGAAAGAGAATAAGAAAATAATAAAATATTATGATTATTTATGCACAAACCCTTAACTTCTATGTTAAATTAAAACAATGCAAGTAATTCACCTAATTGATTAACTAATCAGATGCTTGCAATTCTAAGTTAATTCTAAATGCATGCAATGAATGAATTATGTAATTAAGCAAAAAAATATGAAATAATTTATTTATATCCTAATATATGCTAGCTAAATGTTAAGGATATCTTAATATCTAGGCATTTACACATTTAAATAGCCCACAAATATGGGCTAATCAAATGCCCCCATGCCTAGTTTTTGCTAGTCTCTAGCAAACCCAAGCAATAACCTAGCTCTCCAAGTGGACTAGCCAACCCAATCGGTCTTACTTTAGTAACATGTTAAGTTCAAACTTTAGACCTAAGGTTCCCAAGTAGTTGCCAAGATACAAACTAGGTCGGCTAAAGATGAGTTGTAGGCACTGGTTTCCCTGATTTCTAACTCTACCCTAGGGTTTATTCATCCCCAAGATTAAAGCATCCGTGCATGTGCATTGGTCTGAGTTATTTGAGGTTGGTATGATTGCCAACCTAGAGAGGAAAAAGGATTTTTTTTCTAATATATATATTTTTGTTTGATTGCTCTAAGTCTAACCTTGGACCAGCTATCAGCATGGTCTATGTCAGATTCATTGTCCCCATCACCATACTTCAAAGGGTGCCTGGCTTTCGATGCTTCGAGATAGCACTACCCATAGCAACCCTAAGAACTCTTGGAAATCGACACTTTGAGATAGTATCGCCCATGGATTTCTTAAGTGAATTCAGGCCTGTGGCAATCGACACTTCGAGATAGGGCTGCCCATGGTACTTGAACCGCACAATGCACTTTCATGCCCCCAGTAGGATGGATATCCTAAGAGACAAGCGTCGAGGAGGTAACATGTTATTATCGCATCCTCAAGGTGAGTATATACTCCACCTCTTTTGCGGCAGGAACTCTTCCAATCAAATTGTGTTTTCAAGCTTCTCCTAATTCAAAACTTAGAGAACCTACTTTTCTTAAAGAAATGAATTAGGGTGATCACTTATTTACACAAGACCAAATGTGTGTGAAATGTGGATGCTTAGGTTACAAGGACCCATAAACCAAAAGGTAAAACAAGACTTCAGGTACTACCCAGCCTTTAACTCAATCTCTAGCTTTCCTTCCCCAACCTCTTTCGGAATGGTCCGCAACTTAACTCCTACTTAAGTTTTTAAGTCCACAAAGGACCGTAAAGGTCTAAAGCTAGTATCTTAGCTTCTAAAGTTTGACACTTAGAATCTACTTAATCTAACCAAAAGTTTTGGTCTGCTTAAGAATGCAAGGCCCAGCTAGTTAAGCTCAATAATACAAAATATTTTTCTTTTCTTTATTTTTTTTTATTTTTTTGAATACAATATGCATGAATGAATGCAAAATATAGACATGCTATAAACAGATGCCTCAGGTCCTCTCCCCCATGCCTGGTTCAAACAATGTCCTCATTGAAAACAAAATAGTTAAAGGAAGATATTACCTGAGGTGGAGAATGACAGGAGCTAAGGCTCCTTAAGAGTGACCTCATCAACCAGATGGCCATCCAAAGTAATGTATGGTTTTAATCATTGACCGTTGATGATAAAGGGAGTTGCTGAAGAGGAAGGGCTCTTAATTTCCACAGCTCCATGCGGAAACACTTTAGTGATTATGTAAGGCCCATCCCAACGAGATTTTAATTTCTCTGGAAAAAGCTTAAGTCTAGAATTGAAAAGTCAGACTTGTTGGTTGGGCTGAAAGGTCTTTTTAAGGATTTACTTATCATGCAAGACTATGGTTCTCTCTTTATAAGCTTGAGAGGTGTCATAAGCATCATTCCTCAGCTCCTCAAGCTCACTTAATTCTAGAAGTAGTGCCTTACCCACCTTTTCTAAATCCATGTTAACACATCGAATAGCCTAAAGTGCCCTATGTTCCAGCTCAACGGGTAAATGGCATGCTTTCCCATACACAATCCGAAAGGGAGATGTACCCAAAGGGGTTTTATAGGCCATTCGATATGCCCACAAAGCATCATCGAGCTTTTGGGACAAGTCCTTCATATCAGGTCTAACAGTCTTTTCTAAAATGTTCTTTATCTCCCTATTCGACACTTCAACCTGGCCACTCGTATGAGGATGGTAAGGGGTAGCAGCCTTGTGAGTTACTCCCAGATTCTTGAGTACCCGATTGAAGTGGTGGTTTTCGAAATGAGGTCCCCCATCACTTATAATGGTCTTGGGGCAGCCAAAACGAGATATGATATTGGCCTTCACGAATTTCAAGACCACAGAGTGGTCATTTGTGCATGTAGGAATGACCTCTATCCATTTAGAGACAATCAACTACCATCAAGACATATTCATAACCATGGGACGAAGGGAAGGGGCCCATAAAGTCAATTCTCCACACATTAAAAATTTCAACAGATTGAATAGGGTGTTGAGGCATCTCATTCCTCTTCCCAATCATTCCAGTATGTTGACATCTAATACATGCCTTAACAAAATTATGAGAATCCTTAAATAACGAAGGCCACAAAAAACCAGACTGGAGAACCTTAAAAGCAATTTTCTTAGCGCCAAAGTGTCCTCCACAATGAAGTTCTTGGCAAAACTCAGCACACTTTGCTTCTCCTCTTCAGGTATGCATCATTTCAACACTTGGTCTTGTCCAATTCTGAATAATTCAGGCTCTTCCCAATGAAGGTATCTAGCTTTCAAGGTGAAGTTGGTGTTACCACCATAAGGGTTTCATTAGGAAATGTCTCGCGGATGTCTCCAGATGAAGAGTCATTAAGTGGAAGGTGAGATAGGTGGTTAGCCACAACATTTTCTACTCCTTTCTTTTCACGTATCTCCAAGTCAAATTCTTGAAGGAGTAGGATCCACCGAATTAGACGTGGCTTAGAATCTTTCTTAGCAATGAGATCTTTCACTGCCACATGATCAGTGAAAATGACCACCTTAGACCCAAGAAGATAAGACCTAAACTTCTCCAGAGCAAAAACTACAGCAAGTAATTCCTTTTCAGTGATGGTGTAGTTTTGCTGTGGTTCGGTTAAAGTCTTGTTGGCATAATGCAGCACATGAGGTCTTCCCTCAACCCTTTGTCCAAGGACTGCTCCCACTGCAAAATCCGAAGCGGCACACATCAGCTCAAATGGGAGTGTCCAATCAGGAGATCGAAGAATAGGCACAGAGATCAAGGCCTCCTTCAGAGTTTGAAAGGCCTCGGCACACTTTGAACTAAAATTGAAGGAAGATTCCTTCACCAACAGGTCACAAAGTGGCCTAGAAATTTTACTAAAATTTTTAATAAAGTTCCTATAAAAGTCGGCATGGTCTAGAAAGGATCTAATTTGTTTGACATTCATGGTCTAGAAAGGATCTAATTTGGTTGACATTCGTGGGCAATGGAAGTTTGGAAATAGAATCAATCTTGGCTTTATCTACTTCCAAGCCTCGCTCAGACACAACATGCCCAAGTACAATTCCTTTCTGTACCATGAAGTGGCTTTTCTCCCAACTGAGCACTAAACCAGTCTCCTTACATCGCTTCAACACATTCTCTAGGTGCAGGAGACACTGGTCGAAAGATGAGCCGTAAATGGAGAAGTCATCCATAAACACTTCAACACACTCGTCAATTATGTTCGAAAAAATGGACATCATACATCACTAGAAGGTTGTTGGTGCATTACATAATCCAAACGGCATACGCCTAAATGCAAAGGTACCATAAGGACTCATGAATGTTGTCTTCTCTTGGTCATCAGGGAAGACTGCAACCTGGTTATATCCAGAATATCCATTGAGAAAGCAATAATACTTATTCCCCACCAATTTCTCAAGAATTTGATCAATAAAAGGCAAGGGAAAGTGATCCTTCTGGGTAGCAGTGTTCATGTTGCGGTAATCAATATAGACCCTCCATCCAGTTGAGGTCTAGTCACAACTTATTCACCTTGGTCATTAAATTCCACAGTAAAGCCTACCTTCTTAGGCACCACATGAATAGGACTTACCCATTTACTATTTGCAATGGGATATATGATCCTAGCCTCCCTTCCCATGGGCGGGTGTGCCTATTTTCCTTGAGGTGCAAAGGTGGATTTATGTAGATGATGAGTGATGTCGTCAACCTTCTTCTCAATAATGGAGACCTTGTCCAATTGACTGGCTACCAACTCCAGATCAACGAATGCAAAAAGGCCTCGGGATTCATGTACCCCTTGATTATTTGTCAATGCGCGGGTGGTCGTCCAGTTGTACGCACCCAATGACTCATTGTTCTGGGAGTTCTCGCACATGCTTTTGAGAATTTCCTAGATCATGTCTTCATGCTGACCCATGATGCTACCATCATAGGTTGCATTGACAAAGAGCTTGATATTCTCATGGAGCTCGTGGTAAAAGGATTGGACTTGCACCCACTTTGGAACTCCGTGATGGGGGCACTTACGCATGAGATCCAGAAAGCAATCCCATGCTTCGTGTAGAGGTTCTCCCATTCCTTGGGAGAAGTGTGTGATTTAGTGCCGCATTGTGTTGGTACGACCACTGGAGTAGAACTTTTGCAAGAAGGCAGTTTGAAGTTCTGCCCATGTGTTGATCATGTATGGTTGAGTCTGAAACCAGTGAGTGACTTTGTCAGCTAGGGAGAATGAGAAGAGCTTTAAGTGTAATCCGTCTAGATTCTTTACATCTGCCCCAAAGGTGTGGACCAGATGTTTTAGGTTTTTGATGTGCTGGAAAGGATCCTCGGAGTTCAAGCTATGAAATTTTGTGGTCATATGAATCATGCTAGGCTTGAGATCTACCTCAGGTCCTCCCATGGGAATGCTGATTTGGGGTTTGATTTCCACCGCTGCGAGATTATAATGATCTCGCATTTGAGGATGCGGCGGTAGGTTGATGATGGCATTGATCTGATTTCGGAAGTCATGGAATTGTTGCTCAAGATTAGGTTGTTCTTCTTGGTGATCCATAGTTGATGAAGGGGAAGTGGGTTCTAAATCAGAGGATATGTCAATGTGATCAGTTTGTTGCACAAACACGGAAGTCGAGTCTCGACCTCGATGAGAGTGGATATCTAATGGAGGTCTCAAGGATGGTCTTAAGGACCTCCTCCCAAACATGCACCGATGGATTAGATGAGAGAAAGAATGTGATGGACCCAATCAAGACACCGAGAAATTATGGCTTGGGGGTATGATGAGAGACTCATCATGGCTCTTAAATACACCTAATTAACTAGTTTCCCTAGTTATTTAGCTAAGAATATGTTCATTTTGGGTTTAATTATAATATAAGGGATAATATATTAAAGGACCATAAAATAATTTAATAATATTTAATTAAATATAAATTAATGTTATTAATCATTTAAATAATAATTTGGACTCAAATTATAAATATTTAGCTACCTAATTAATATTTAAGTTAACATTATAACTATTTTACACTAAGTATGTAATAACTTAACTTAGTCAACTAAATAAATTAAGCTAAAAAGGTCAAAAATGTAAATTTAAGATATATATATATAATATTTATATAATTTATAATCAAATATAAAAAGTTGAAAAGGACTTAAATTAAAATAAGCCATGAAAACCTTAGTTTACGTTTCAGTCCTTAGGTTTCTATTTCTATTAAGTCTTTTATTTAGTTTAGGTCCTTAAGTATTCCTACAAATAGGTCCCTATGAGCACAACATTTTCTTCTTCCTCGCACTGGACAGCTCTCGTCAGCTGGTCACCGCACCATCTGATCCACCTTCATCCTTCGTTAGAACATCGCCGCCTTGGCTGTTTCTCTTCCGCTCACCTCCCCTTCTTCGTCTAACTGATCGGATTGACTTCTAATCCTATTTAGGTCTTGCAGTTAAGCTCATCGACGTCGGAGACGACTTCGGTGCTTTAGCTTAACCTGTTCGCTTTTCCATCCAAGTACACCCCCTTACCCTCCACCATCACCTATAAATAGCTCCCCTTCCCTCCGATTTTGGTGGTTAGATCCCTACCCTCTCCTCCCAACTGAGCTTTCCAATAGGCTATTCCATCCTACTCCAGTGCCCGTCCTTTGTTTTCATCGTCCTCTGATCACTTCCGTCATCTACTGAGCTCCACCAATCTCTGCCGTGTCTCTGGAAAAAGCGACGACTCTAGACTTCACTTCCACTCCACGTACTCACTCGCCGAACTTCTTCCTTCCTCCCTCTAATTTCTTCCTCCATTATGACCTTCGACAGAGTTCCTTTTGCCCCCTTCATCCAGGTAATAGTAGGTTAGGTAAGTTAGACTAGGTTAGTGCAGTTAACTAGGTAGGTAGTTAATTGTAATGTTAGATTTTCTATCATCTTCTTTAGCTCTGGTGAGCTCCTTCAGTTCATTTGGAGTGTGCTTTTGTCTTTTTAATTCACCAATCACACTTCACATTCTTCCATGACCATTTCTAATTCATTGATTTCATGATTGTATCACCTACATGCCTAAACCACATCCACCTGCACCAGCGACTGCCGCTATCCATAGTGGAGGTCTCTGAGCTTAGATCACAACCATAGGGACCCTCCACCGCCTCTACATCACTTAAGGGTCCCGATCGACGTATCAATTAGATAAATAATCACCTCTATATTAAACACCTCATTTCATTTCAACTTCCAAGCTCACTATCAATGGCAAGCTCAAAAGAGTCCTAACACCTAATAGATCACTCGTACACCTTCGTAACACTCTTCTAGTCATTTCCCTTCACTCAATTGAGTAAGAGGAGTCAATCTGAGTTCTAGCTAACTCTGGTTGCATTTTCTTTGAATTCAAAGCATATCATTTGGTTTCTTCCTCAACTACTTCAATTGTTGAGCTCCTAAGATTCCTTGTGAACTCGGGAGACTTTTTAGGTTATTTCTTAGTAGTTCCATGGAGTTTTGAACTCCAGGACATCATTATGTGATCTTACTGGAGCTTCGACGGGCTCCAGTGACCTGATTTTATACTTCAGCCCTAGGCAACCCTCGAGAAGTTCAAGATTGCATCTATTAGGCTTAAGGATTAGGAATTCATGGTTTAAAGTATGTTTATTATTTGGAGCCTTCATTTGAACTTCTTCTTCTCCAACTCCAACGAAGTTGGAGAGACTAATTTGTTGAGGTTTTAGGATTGATAATTGTTCCAATAGCATGAGTAGAACCTAAGAAGCTTATTTTAAGTATTAGAAAGGTCTACGAACTCTTCCTCTGATATGTCAAACAGTCCTTATTTCGAGTTCAGGCGATAAATCTGAGAACACCTCTAGACCTATCAAAATACGATTTTGAGATGATGGATTGATTCTGGAGAATGAATTGGATCTATTCAAACCTTTAATTTGATCAGAGAAGTTTTGAATGTGAAAGTCAACTTTTGAGCTTGTTAGGTTAAACTTGAGCTAATTTGAGGAATTAGAGTTTAAATCTCTGATTGAGTGGACTGATTAAGATCCTAGAATGATTTGGAATATGATATAAGTGATTTAAATGAGTCTTATTGACGTTTAATTGAGATTTAGCCTGTTGTTCATTTTGTGTTCGAAATGAACCCAATGCTATTTTAGCATGGTTCTGTTGAGTTTCAAGTCTCAAATGCACCTAGATCAATTATCTTTGACATTTTGAATTTGTTCAGATTCCTTTCAGAGGTTGTTACTTCTCTATAGAGCCAATTAGAGCTCAAAACTGAGCTCTGAAGCTTCAGATTGATGCTCCTTAGCTTCTTAAACCTTCTCCATAACCTCTTTCCCTTCCCAAGTGCTACGGAATTCATCACTAAAGGTACGTAGGCCTTCAGTTGAGAGTTACATCCTTTCTTCAGGTCAATCGACTTGAATCTCTTCTCTGCAGGCTTAAATGGTCGTGTGAAACAACCACTTTCATCCTTCAAATCGATGGACCAATCATGTTCAAAGCATCAAATTGATGCTCAAATGCTATAGAGCACACAAAGAGCTCTCAATCGAGCTTTGGAACACTCAATTTGGCCAAGTGGTTTGTTGGGAATCCTCAAGCGAAGTTTGGCCTGGAGATGCTAAGATAGTTCCACATTGGAGATTTGTGCACGCTCGACCTAGTATAAGTTATTTTTACGCTGTTGTCTCTTTGGTCGGCAGCATAGGGTGCAAAGAAGAAAACTGTGCGCGGGCACATGCATGTGCACATGCCTGTGCGGGTGTATGTGTGCGTAGGTGTATGCTTGTGTGCGTGGGCTTGGGAGTGGGCATGGATGTGGGCCAGTGATTGGGTCGATACTGTGCATGGCTTGACAAAGCAATAAAATATACCTAATAAGAACTAGGCCTGAGCTGAGTAGGGCCTGGTCCCACCCCCTCGTGGGCGCTGTGTATCCTTGAAAGGCCTGGGCTGCACACTAACAAATTTTTTGTTAAAATGGTTAAGTGTGGGTTTGTGGGTTCGTGCACAGTGAAAAATAAAAAAGAAAATAAAAGGGCTGAAGTAATAAAAAGGCTAAGTAAAGAGCAAACAAGTATACAGAGGTAGAGGTGACAAAAGAAGGAAAAGAGATTAAAGAAGAGATGAAATTAAGAGAGGGATAAGACAGAAAGATGGATTTTTAAAGAGAATGGAGCTTTATATTCATATGGAAGGCATTTTCCTATTCATGTAAACATTTTTTTATGCTTTGTAAATTTTGTAAAAATTGTAATAAACAATGCTTACTTTATTTTAAATGAAAAATATTTCTTTTACTTTTTTTTCTGTTAATGGAATATTGCATGCTTTTATTGTCAAATATAATGTATAATTATTCGTGAGCTTAAAATGTATTGTAATTATAATCTGTTAAATTAATTGATTGTTAATTATTCATTAGAAGTTAGTGGTGAATTAGGATTAAGTTATGCCTCCCAATGAACAACCTGGACTCAACCAGTTAAAAAGAACTTAAAATCTGAAATGTTAGGTTAACTTGACCTTATACTACATTCACAACTTTGATTCGAGTTAACCTAAGTTACATTCTAATGCAACTAATTAAGCCTAAATAACTTAATTAACTGTGTTGAGAATTAAACCAACAGTCCTACCCAGGTGTTGATTGCCATGGTTTCTTCCAAGTTACCCTCCGAATCACTTTTCGTATCAACCAAAAAATACCATGACTTTGTTTTCTTGGCAACTGCATAAATATCAAAGTGAATCTTCTCATTACCGCTACTCATTTCCATACATCATGATGTTTGGCGCATAATTCATATTTTAAAAGTTAATTAGTTGTAGTATAGCGCAAAAACACATCGACAAATAAATTTATAAAACTCCAGTGAGTACTAGGTCATTCGCAGGGAGGCAATCTCAATTTTAGCAGAAGCTTTTCAATAAAACTAGTTCTAACAGGTATTTATATATGTATATATGTTTAAAGAGACATCAGATATTCATAAGATCAAATTTCATTGCATTGATAATGATTTTTCATAGTAGAAATTGCTATGCTAAAAAGAAATAAATAGATAGAAAGAAAGATAGAGTGAGAGAAGAAAGTGATAGAGAAACGACGCCACTTGCGAGATGCTTGTGCAAGATGCAGCAGCACCACAGATCCAGAGCATCAGGATGAAGGTCGAAGCGGAGTTGCAGAGGGACGGAGAGTTGCAAAGAAGGTGGAAGATGTCTGGAGTTGATGGGAGAGAGAGAGATAGATGCTTCAACTAGGGGGGCCCTAGGCCTTCTTTTATAGCTTTTGTGGAGGGAAAAAAGGGTATTTTGGCCCTCTATCTTGTGCAACAACCTATTGGCTAATCAGATCTGCCGATCGGGAGATCAACAGCTCTGATTAGTCCTTAAAAGTCCTTTAAAAGCCTTCTTATCGTGCGGATTCACTTTGGTGCTGACACATGGTGGCTTTTGGATGTTTGGATGATGATTGCACAGCTCCACTACTTCCTCGTGCATGCTCACCAGCTTCTGCTTTCCTCATGCATGCCCGCATGCCTCGTTTTAATGCCCGATCCTCGACCAATCAATCGTATGATCAAATGGCTAAGATTCATGCCCATGTGCTTCCAATTTCAAATCGTGCACCCTTAAGCCTCAGTAGTCCAATCTTATGATTGAACAACTTAAAACAAGTGCGACTATCTTTGCATCGAAGCAAGCGTGTAAGATCATGTGTCTACCCACGATGCGCTCTAATCGCACCATGTGGGCATGCCTCAGCCCTCTGATCGCGTAATTGCACCCATCCGTGCCCGCACACCCAATGTCGCTTCAATTTCATGTAGCACACTACTCGAACACGCATCACGCGCTTCCGCATTGAGCTAGCGTGCTGCGCAAACCTTCTGTTATATATACTTGTTTGTTTCTATTTTTGCTTATCTGGTTTGGGCGGGCGGCGTGGCGTGCTCATGGCCATTGGATGAAGATCCAAGGGCCCACAGCGTGCGGTGCGACCTTCCTAGATGGGGCGGTGGTGAGGGAGCAGCTGTGATGGCACCACGTGGCGCCATCATGGTCATCCATCTTCTTTTCCTTGTATCTAGTGATGTAGACCTCTGATTGAGTTGAATTTTACACTCTTGGACTGTGATTGTCGATTCGGATTCATCCGTGTGGTTAGATTTTTTATCTGAGGCTCGAATCTTTGTCCTTTGGCTTTATGATCTCCGTTGTTTTATGGACTACACAAGGTGCCCTAGTTGTCTGATAGAGACAATTTCAGAAGCATTGGACTCTCATCGTCATTTGATCAGATCTGTCCGGTTTGATCTGTCATCCATGGCTTTGAATAATCTGCAATTAAAATCATCTTTCTTTTAGGTCATAAAATGATGATATATCTATATGACTAAAAAAATAGCTATTGTGCAAATTACAATGCCTATGAATGCATTAATCTTAAGTTATGCTAGGATCTAGCTTAATTCTGGTGATTTAGGTTGCATGATTACTGTGCAATCACACCCCCATGTCTAAATCTTGCTAGTCCCTAGCAAATGCGTGACTAAATGAAAAATGGTCCTACATGAGTAATTTTTATCAAGAGTTTGACTAGAGGTTTATGTCTTTTGTTTTCATTCGAAGCATTAGTAATCCAAATAATCGTGATTGTGCTTTGTTGTTGCCTACGCAATGGATCCAAGTGAAAGCCAATTCTCATCTAAAGCTCATACTTGACCCTTAGTACAAATCTATTGGGATAGGAAAACTTCTTCCCTCGGGGTTATAAAGTAACCTTTATATTCAACCCCAGCTTTTGGCTTAGGTAGAAGATTTCTGAGTCAAGTAGATTTGTATTTGGTGGCTTACACTCATCTGGTGCTACATATAGACTATTACTTTAGAACCTTGATTTCCAGATTATGAAATAATTCAACTTAGAGAGAGATGAGAAATTGTGCTCTCTTTAGTTCCTTCGTACTCATTCTCTCTCTTTCTCGTTCTCTTTCTTTTTTTTTCTTTTCTTTCTTTTTGAGCTCACAATCTCACCAGATTTATTAGTATATTTAGTGGTCTCTCCTGGCATTGACACTTTGATTAGGTTCTGATAACTCTAAGACTAAGTCAGAATTTCTCAGCCTGTATTTAGGCGGCCAAAAATGTAGAAAAGTAGGTCAAGGCTATATTTGGTGGATCGTAAGGGTGGTAGGTGTTGTTGCCTCATTACACTTGAAATCAATTATAACTCATAAACCCTTTTTTTTCTAAAATTTTTTTCTATGTATATATATTTTTTTCTTTTTTTTTCTTTTTTTTATGTATATATATATATTTTTTTCTTTTCTTTTCTCTCTCTCTTTTTTTTCTTTCAAATATCTACTAACGGAACACAGCATACAAACTTTTATTTATGAAGCATTATTCGAGAATATGGGTGTTCAAGAGGATATCGGGTGACTTATTTGGTGGAAGTGCCTATTCTTAGCACCGAGAAGGGAATGGATAGGACAATGTATTTTTGACCTTGACATTAATACCCTCCTTCAGCCGAGGATTCTGTAAAAGACGGTCGTGACCATCCACCTCAGTCCTAGTTTTATTAGAACGCACTCTCTGCGTATTTGCTTTATTTGGTGGCTCTCAAGAGATTTGCACTAACAACTTATATGCAGAAACTGAGAGAGAAAGCTATGCTTAACTCCGAGTATCATTATCTCATTATCCAGAGTTTAAGATTCCTCATACTAGCCTTAGAGCACCAGTAGACTTTCTACTCTCACCTCACACTTGTTTGGTGGATCTGTTAGAAGATAGTTTGCCTGACTCCCTAATTACTATCCAAGGGTTTAGGAGAAGCATTGCTTCTTCTTGACAAACTAAAGATGCTTATCGATTGTCACAGAGGATCCATTGCAAATTCTACGTGTAAGTGCGAAATTGTACTGGATTTTAAACTCAAGAATCAACTTAAGAATAAATCCTTAATAAAACCTTAATAAAAATTCTTTATGCCTAAATATTTTTTTCTTTTTTTGACAAAAAAATTAGACATGCAATGTCCACCCCCCTATTCCTATTCATTACAATGTCCTCATTAAAATGTATGCATGAAAATTAAAATATAATAAGCAAGAGAAGGGGATATCACCTGACTATGCTTGTTAATCCAGGTCAATATGGATGTAGAGGATGCAAAGCTACCTGTACAGAGTACTAGGCTTGTTAATCCAGGTCAATATGGATGTAGAGGATGCAAAGCTACCTGTACAGAGTACTAGGATACCTCCCAACCAATGCTAAGTTTAATGTCATTTGTTGGACTCACACCCAAAAATATGTAGTTCAAATAAATGGGTTGAGTTAAGATTAAAATGAAGATGTGATCATGTAATGCAAGGATTAGTGATCCACACATGTGGATCAGCTGATGGTGAATACGAAGCCCAAAAGGTTGGAAAAATAAAGTGAATGGGCTTGAAACTAATTGCAGCTAGATGCTATGAAAGAGAGAAACATTAGGCAGATGAGGTGGATACAGTGTGGTCCATGGGAAATAAATCATACAGGTTCTGAAAATAATGGGAAATGAAAGGAGGAACCCGAGTGGTGTAGTCTGAAATGATATAGGAAACCACTTCATAATTCAAGTTAGGTATGGATGGATGTCGAGTAGGTGAGTCAAATAAGATCTAGTGGTCCATCTCAATAATTTTGGACTTATCAGAATCCTCAATCTTATCCTTGGAGTGATCAAAAGTCTCATTCAAGTCACCCAAATCATGATGCAAGTCTTCAAATGTAATGGATGAAAATTCATTATTCCTTAAAATCATAGCCCAAGGGGGAGTAAGATCAAAATCTAGATTAGTTAAGATCTTGAATTCTTTTAGTTCCGTGGACTTTTGAATTTGATCCCAATTGTCTTTCTTTTGAATTACATCTTCTAAGGGATTGTTTTTCTGCTCCACATCACTCAAATCAAACTCCTCAGGATTCCATGATTTAGCTAAATTCTTTGCTTCTTCAGATAGATCCTCATAAGTCATCCCTAGTAATTTTGCAATTTCTTGAACATATTTTTCATAAGGGGATTGTTTGTCTTGTTCAATTTTGAGATGTTGAGAATAAGATCAGGGTTTTCCTTAGGAATCTGGTGGATGGAAAGAGAAGGGTGTGAATTAGATGAAACAGAAGTGAAAGCATATTTGGCTTCAATATGGGATATCTTAGAATGATTAGTATCGCCAAATCTAGATATCAATTTGTTTAAGCACATCTGATCATGGTAATCCTCAGACAAGATGACATCAGAGCCATCCAACCGTGCTTCGCTAGGAGTGTCATAGTCCCCAATCTTTTTATCTTCTTGATCATGCTTTAATCCTCCCAAATCATCCATGTAGTCCAATTGTGTGTCTTTAAACATAAAAGACTCATACTCTAGCTCACTATGAATTGGCTCCTCAAAATAGAATGGTTGCAGTTTAGGGACTAAATCAAGATGTATTTCTTCAACTGAGTCTTCCTCCACAAAGTTAGTTTCTAGGATATCAAAATCATTTATTAGTTCAGCTGTAGGCCTAGGTAGGATCTGTTCTACATAATCACAGGGTTGGTGGGTGGGCTTAGTGTATTTAGAGGTTGGGATTGGATGAGATGTCATACTTAAGGTTGGATCCTCAACCTTGAGTGGCTTACCACCTACTTGTATAATACTCGAACCAGTTTTATCACATTGTGCTTTCCGGATTCTATTGAGCTATTGTGTTATATTATCTGTGTTTCTTTTATTAGCTTCTCTCATCCCCTAGACCACTTGGAGTAATTGGGTGATCTCAGGATCACCACCATGGTCAGGGATTTGATTAGGATGAGGATAATAATTTCTAGGATTTCTTTCCTCAATTGAATCAAAATATCTTTTGTCTAAATACCTAGGGTAAGAATCATATCCTTGGTTGGTTGGTGTAGGGTTATCCCAATGAGAAGGTGAAGTTGTGTGGGTGGAATTGGGATAATTTGCAAAGTGATTTTGAGGATAGGATTGATATTCTAGATATTGTGATTTTGAGGCATATCCCTGATCTGGGGAGAGATGAGTGTGGCTAAACTGGTCAAGATAGTTGGTCATGCCAATCAGGTGCTGATCTTGCATGGAGAGTGTCTTTTGAGGTTGTAGAGATCCTTGATATCCAGCAATTCATGTGGGATTCGAGGTAGGCCAAGCTATACTCAGGGAATATGAGCTGTAGGCAAGGGAATCAAGTCTTGGGTGTTGAGGAGAGTTCTCCCATCTTGAAGAAGTTGAAGTAAGGGAAGGGTTGGGATAGGGAGAATAGTGTGAGGTAAACGAGTATGGGTCCATGGTTTCCTCCTCAATTAGTTCTTCCTCATCGCGATTAGTAATTGGAATTGATTCAGAAAAATTAGGTCTTCTCCTTAGTTTACTTTCCAAAGGTGGTACCAAATTAGGGTTCAGAGACCTTTTAGCATCCATGTACCATAAGAGAGTTAATAGACGAGAGGGAGAAGACAGACGAGAGAATACCCCGCACTTTCAATACAAGCAATCAAACTAGTCCGTATAGAGTTAACCATAAATAGACTTAATCTTGGTTCCCCAAAACACGATTGGGTTAGGTCAACCCTTGAATTACTTGGCTGGCCAGATGGGTGGGACCCCTTAGGACACCCCGCACGGCGGGACACCACTAAAGGTTAATGAGGTTACCACACCGACCTTTCTTGTCACCAGTGGGTCTAAGTAACATGACCTTGACCTTAGCCCAATCTAGTTTCAAATTCCCAATTCTATTAGTCCTGCCTAGGGCATGTCTACTCAGTTTTAGGCATGGGTTTGATGTGCTTTTGGAATATGAAGGGCGTTAGGGGGTGTTTGCCCTTAAAATTGATTTTGAAATGTGTGAAGTGCTTAGGTAAATAGGGTTCACAAGAAATTTCTTATGATGAAGTGAATTTTAAGATTCGAATGCTTGTGTTAATGCATTTTAGGGTTCACTTGAGTTAGTATTTTCAATTAAGATTTTGAAGAGGCACATAAGAGTTCTGCAAATCCCAATTTGTTTGATAGATTTTGTTTAAGTATGGAAATGCAAGTGTGCTATACCTTATCCTGAAATCCTGAACGCAGATAGTACTAGATGTTTCTTTCAAGTTCAAAATCAGATGAGTGGTGCGATTTGATTAGCCTATATTTGTGGGCTATTTAGGTATTTAAGTGCCTAGATATTAAGTTAATTTTAACACTTGGATAGTATACATTAGGATGCAAGTAAATTAATTCATATTTTTAGTTTAATTGCATAATTCATGTGTGGCATTCATATCTAAATGCATTTAGAATTAACTTAGAATTGCATGCATTTGATTAGTTAACCAATTAGGTGCATTACATACATTATTTTAATTAACACAGAAAATAAGGAGTTATGTATAAATTATCCTAATTATTTCATTATTATTATTATTATTCTTCGGTAGGTAACCGCTTCGCCTCCTCCTCCTGTGCCCAATCTTTTCTAACAGCTGCCAACATTCACGAGGATCTGCTTTTCTCTCTTGTGATTTCAAATGAATTGGCTACAGCTACAAGAGGGTGGAGGAGACTACGGTGCTCAGTAGGCCTCCACCTTGATTCATCACTATGTAGAGAGTTACCTCTCATCCGCTCCACCACCACCGGCCTCAACCATGGCAACAAGCCTCCACCACAGTGGGTGTGTGGCATGACAGGCCACACCGCCATCTGGAGCTTGTTTGCATTATCGTGAGCACTTCAGCGTGCAACACCCTCACCACCATCACCAGCAACCACCACTGCAGCCACTGCAACTACACGTCGCAACTTCACGCCTTTCACCTTCATCTCCCCCTGATGAGAGCCTCATCATGAGCCATAACTAGCTCATTTTGACCCAATAAAGAAGATAAAAGCTCCTACATAACCTAGAAGAAGGCCTAACTGAAGGAACAAGTGCTCTGAGAAGAAAACATGAAATAAAGGTTAAAACTGCAATTTTACCATTGCAGTACAAAAACGGGATTTCTCATAGGCAAAACATAGGTCAAATGGTCTAAATGAGATAAAAAGTGGGTTGAGTAAATTAGAAATGGGTTCATGTGCAATCTAAGAACTAAATGACACTTGGTAACCCTAAAACAGACCCGCTTAAATTAACAAGGTTCCGGTCAGAAAAAAAGCAAGTAAACCCTCTACAAATCATGAAAAAACAAACTCTAGGGTTTAGAATACTTAATTTGGCCTTTGGAACCTAGTTTGACCTAGATTAGGGTCCTAGCTCTTCAATTAACCTAATTTGGGTTTTTACGCAAAATGTCCAGTCGAACGAGGTCAAACCTAAAATCCAACTTCACCATTGGATTCCTTAGGTCCAAATTAGGTTTGTACCAAAATTTGGACCTAAGGAGAGGTCATCTTGACCTACTTTGCAATTTAGTACACCCAAATCACAAATTGGTCCCTATCTTTTGAATACCGTTGTAGAGAACCCCCTAGGTTCTTCGCCTCCTTTGCAAACCAGTTCTGCCGCCATTGCTAGGGCAGAACCGAGCTCCGGCGAGGTTCGGAGAGGGATTGCTCTCTAATCCCTCAGAGATTCCCTCCCAGAAATGGAAGGAGGATTCTCTGAGGAATTCCCTTCCTTATAAAGTCAATTACAATCGCTGGTGTGAACCCAATCTCTCATGCGAACGCACGAGAGATTTGGGTATCCTAACTCCTTTCCATCTCCGGCGACCAACCTCAGGCAATTACGTGCCCTTCACGCCCTGCACACCCAGTCCAGCGCCTATATAAGAACCCACAACTCCGGCCGAAGAGGCTCAGCTTGATTTGGCCGAGTTTCCCCCTTCAATTCCTCTCCTCCTGCCCGGCCAAAAACCCCCAGCAAGCTCCGGCTAGCCCCCCTCCCCTCCCTCTTCGCTCTTCCACAAAACCAGTGGCAGAGTTAGCTTCCTGACCTTCCTCCACGTCGCACAGTACCAGTGCACGCCGCCTCAGCCCCGTCGTCGCCGCCGTTCTCCCCCCACTGGGCGTCATCTTCTCCGACGACAGCAGGTACTGCTATCCGCCTTCCGTCCCCTTTCGTCCTTACAATTAGGTTAGAACTCCTCTCCATCCTATCCTCTCTCTTTTCCCCCTGTTATCTCATCTGATTACCCCTCAACCGACGCTGACCACCCTCATCTTCCACATCACCGACCGATCTCCGGCGAGCCGCTTTCACCATTCCAGCCCCCCACCCGGCTCGCCAACCACCTCGTGAGCTCCGCCTCACCACCAGGAACTCGCTCCACCCCACAACTGCCACTCCAGACCTCCATAACCACCCCCCGAACAACCCACCATCTCCGACCACAGGTTGACCTAGGCGCGCACGCCTAGGCCGACTGACAACCTGCAGCATCACCCACCGCCTTCGCCGTGCTACGGCGAAGGTTTCCAGCTATTCTGATTGGGCCAATAGGCCGTTCTGTGGAATCTCAGGTGAACGCCCCGGCCGCCATTAACAGCCGAAGCAGCAGGAAGCTTGGAGCAGCAGCAGGCGTCAGGCTTCCCAGGCGGCAGGTGCAGCAGGCTCTCGCAAGTGTCGCGAGGTGACTGAGTTCAGCGAGGAGCACCAGCAGGGCCTTCAGCGTGGGCAATTGCACACGAGAGTTTGCGGGCGCGCGTGAGGGAAGGACGAAACCTTTAGTCCCACATCGTGGGATTACAAACCTCAAGTACACTATAAATTGCTTTTGTGATATACTCTTATCGCCTCAGTAAGCACAGGGGTGAGGTCCCTCACTGACCCCACCCGCCTCGTCCGCGGCCTGACCATGCGGACTTGGCTGATCCGACCCGACCTAGACCTACGCACTCCTCGCGCATCACACCACCTTCAGGTGCGCCTAGTCCCGGGTACGATCCGACCCGATTATGCTTGTGGCTCTGGGAGAGCAGCTTAGAGTGAATTTCTTGAGAGAGAGGGGAGAAGGGTTAGGTTTTGCTCCTGTGCAGGCAGGCTGATCGCAAGAGAAGGACTTGGCTGCTGCAGAAGAGAGAAGCAAGGCAAGACCACAGAAGAGAAGAGTAAGAAGCAAGGTAGAGAAGAAGAAAAGAAAGAGCAAGGCAGAAGCAAAAGACATGGGAGATCAAAAGAAGGAAGGAAAGAAAAGGCTTCGCAAGGCAGAAAGAAGAAGGATAATCAAGAAGAAAAGGGAAAATACTTTTAAGACGTCTGATCGCAAGATCAGACGTCCAATTTCATATTTTTGTCCTAGTAACTTTTAATTGCATACATTCACATTTGAATTGATATTTTGAGTAAATTAGAGTGTTCAATTACATTTTGACTAGTAGTAAATTCCATTTGCTCCCTGTGTTTGACCTCGGATGCTCCAATTTTCGAGTAATAAAAATCTTTATTTGTTTTGAACGCTTTAGCGGCTATATTACAACGTGATATTATCTTTTAACAAACCGCACAAAAGCGCGACGAACATTTTGGCGCCGTTGCCGGGGAGCAATGCACAATTTACCACTAGTCTCTACATTCTTTTTATCATATTGAACACTAACTTGCCCTACTTTGCTTTGATGTGATCTTGCAGGTACTTCATGAGAAAATCTCTCTTGCAAGTCAACCACTCCAAGGCAGGTAATTTCTTTTCTTCCTTAATCATCCCCTAATCTTGGAAAGACAAAAGGAAGAAAATCAAGTTAGGAATCAATTGCCTTCTTTATATAGTAATCACCATCTCTAAGGCAAAACATTTCTTGATTTTGCGAAAATTTCTGCAAATATTCTTGAAGTTGGAGTGATTTTTTTTCCCATCCCACAAATTCTTGTGCCTAATTGAAAATAACGCTTAATCTCGGCGGACCACACACTTCTTGTTTATAAGTCCAAAGAGAACTTTTGAAAAAGAAAAAGAGGATTGGAAATAGAACCAAATTAGGGTTTCCACATTAGGGTCTTGAAGCGCTAGTCACACATGCCTGTGTAAAAAGAAATAAACCCTCCCGCATCAGTGTGCTACCCAAGCCCTTGATTGAAGAAAGTTAAATAAGACAAACCCTAAAATTGAGCTCTAAAATCACTTGAATCTTAAAATTTTCTTTTGACCTAATAACCTGGGAGTCAAATCAGGGTGATCTCTAGGCTCCGAGCTTAGAATCATTCTGCCATCTATAGGTCAGGTCAGGTGAAGTTGACCCCTTGGGCCAACCAACCTCTAAATTAGGTCACAATACCAAAGACATCTAAAGTTCAAGTGAGAACCCTAAAAGCACCTTTGAAATAAAAAGTGATAGACTTAAGAGGTCAAGGTCCCCATTCTGGTTTACCTGGAATCTCAGTGACAAGAGAGGTCGGGTGGGGAAAACCCTGTAACCCGTAGGGACGCTCTACCGTGTAGGGGTCTTTGCGGGACTCTCCCTCTCTGGCTGCCCAGGTAATTCGCAGGTGGACGATCTTCGGATCCAGGGGTCCATCCGCCCCAAACCTCCATAGTCATCCAAACATCTTTTGGGTGTCTTGATTGGGTCAAGAACATCTCCAGTCCTGCATCTTTTCTCTGTAGAGCACACACACTCATTTTTAGTGGGACTCATTATTCAGATCTGATCGCTTCATAACACATCTTGAGTCAAACTCTGATCTTGATTCCACCACCTGATCCAAATATGCAGCCGAACCACCTAGGACTACCAGTTGAGAAACCTGAATATCGGAGATCCATGAGAGATAAAATGATTGAGGATGCCATGAGATTTTATGAAAATGAAGAAACCTCAACAACAGTAGGAAACATTCAGGTTGATGTCCCAACAACCACAACCTTTGTCATAACTTGTGTCCAAGTACTATTAGCAGAAGCCAACAAAGGATCAACCCGTGACTTGCTCATTACTGCATACATTGAGATAGAAAAACTGCACAATAGTGAATAGCTTCAATGTATGACAAATCCTCGACTTTGGAAGCAACACCAAGATAGTCTTGAAAAATGGGAAGAGATAATGAGATTAGTAAAACAAGTCATTGACCAGAAATACCCGTACATACCACCAACAGAGGATGAGCTATCTTAGAACAACATCGAGGATAAATCTGACCTCGGGATTGAGGCACAAAATGGTTGTGGATTCCCAACCCAGATGGAGTATAATGCACCTGATATTGAAGAAGGTTGGGAAGCTCCAAATGCAGGAAAAGACCATGATGAGCCCATTTTAGAATCCCAAGACTCCTGCAAGTATGAGAGTAGAACTGAACCTCTCGAGGGTGTAAATTCCGTCCCTTATTCTGATAAGGTGGCCCTCGAAGGTTATTCAGACCTAAATTCTAGTAATTCAACCCACATTCTAAGCCTAGAACCTAGATCTGAAACATATTTTGAAGATTTCAAGGCCCCAGAGGAAGAAAATCAATCTCTTAATGAAGAATATGATTTTGGGCCTCGATTTGATGAATATCCCTCGTCAACCTCCTCAGAGGAACTAATCGAGTTTTCTGAAGTCATGCCAATCTACGATACAGAAACCGAGGAGTTGGACGAGCGGGGTTTCGATTGGCTCTGCCCTACTAACCTTGAACCTGAGCCTCTACCAGATAGGAACACCTTTGTAAGCTCAGAATTAACATTTAGGCTAGATCCCAGTCAGGCTGCTGAATATACAACATATGATTTATTCTATGGTGGAACTCATGATCTAGAATCTTATTCAAACTTTGATTTTCGCAAACTCTCCGACGATCTCGAATCTGACCATAACATCGGAGAAAATCTGCCTCTTGATTATAACATGTCAATCTTCTTTGAAGCCACCTGCTCCACAGATACAGAACCAATCAAAACCCGTTCCCCATCCCGACCCGCAACCGGACTCAATTTCTATTCCGATTCACCTCTCACTGAGCCGATTGCAGATGATTCAACTCCATATCTATACCGGGTATCGGACACTGATCAGACCACAAATCAGGAGCCTTCATCCTTTGACCGTCCCTATAGGGATTCCACACCTTACATTGATTATTTTTTGGAACCCTACCCCCACCAAGCTGATTCGACTGAGCCCGAACTCGAGTTTTCACTTCCATATCTATCAGAACATTACTGCATTTGGTGGGTCCCACATCTGCTAATCTACATCTATCAACCCACCAGACTTATTGGGTTTGGGCTGCATCATCAGCCCACTGATCTGAATAAGTACTTGGTTGGACCAACCAGGCTCTTAATCAAGGTGCTTGTTTTCCAAAACTCCATTAATTTGACCACTCCCTCTCCACCCCATTTTCCGCTCGGCTGAAGGCATTAAATTTAGCGCTTAACGGGAGGCAACCCGTCATCTCAAAAATAGAGACCCGTCTGATTGTCCATCTGTACTCCACGTCTATTGCACCTTGAGTTCAGCCTCAGACAGTTGATCCCACCTCTGGTACACGTATCAGAGCTTAAAATCGTTCGCATCAGTCATTCCCGACCCATTCACCCACCCGATATATCCTGTTCTAAGCCCCTGACCTCAACACTAATTCCCACCCTCTGTTTACAATGAGGACATTGCAAAACTTAGGCATGGGGGGGGTGATAAAGTGCATACATAGAAAACCAAGAAAAAAAATCAGAAGGATTCTCACAAAAAATTCACATATGTCAAAAACACAAAAAATTGAAAAATTACGAAAAAGAACAAAAAAAAATTGGGGAGGGAGGAAATGTTGTGAGCCATATAATCATGAGGAGGAGAAAAAGAGCAAAAATGACAAAAAGGAGCACAAAATGAAAATGAAAAAGAAAAAGTCGTTAGTAAAAGATTAAGGAATTAACTGAAGTTCTAAACCAGATCAAGAAAAGAAACAAAAGAAAAAGTGCTAAGGAAACATAATAAGAGATTAGTAGGAACGCTGGTCTTAGGCCTTTTGGGCTAGTATCTTTAGCTTAAAAATTCACGCATCCGTTAAAATCTGGATAATCCTCAAGAGGTTGAGGAAAATGCGAAACTTAAGTATTAGGTCTAAGGCTTAGGAAGTATTCGGCCTCGTTAACTGACCTCCGATTTGCGGGATTCGGTAACCTAAGCACCCCAAATTCACACACAGTCTAGTTCAGTGCACATAAAACATCCAAAACACGCAAGAGCATTTAATATTCTGAAAAAGTCACCTAGATTAGGAGCGGCCAATCAACACAAGTTGATTTGGACGAGTTCCTAGCGTGGAGAGGCAGGAAATTCCCCTCGAAGATGCGTAACAAGATATCGTCTCCTCGGTGCTTGTCTCTTGGGATATTTAAATATCCTATCGAGGGCATGTAAGCACTCTGCTGGTTCAGATACCATGGGCGGCATTATCACGAAATGTCGATCGCCAGGGTCTGAATTCGGCCACGGAACGCCATGGGCGGGATTATCTCAAAATCTCGAAAGCCAGGGACCTTTGAGGATTAATGATGGGGACGAGGAATCCGATACAGACCGTGTTGAGAAGCTAATCCGAAGCTAGAAATAAAAAGAAAAGAGAGAGAAAAGCTCTCCAAACAAATAAATCCTCTATCTCTCTCCTACAAAAAATGCACTGCAAACTGAACTTAGGCTAAATGTCTCAAGCACGGGGGCTTTAACCGTGGAGTCCAACAAACCCTAGGTTAGTTTCTGTGGGCCGTAGAAACCTTTGCGGAGGACTGAGGCTAAAGCAGAACAGGTCCGGATTTTGGTTGGTACTTGAGTACCTCTAGGCCTATTGTCGGCATTCCCACCTAATCACAAAAGAAAAGGAGAAGCACTTATCATTGTTGACAGACATTCAGGGTCTAGAACGGAAGTTAAAACTTTGAAATTTTGCTAAGGGACTAGCAAAAGCTAGGCATGGGGGTATGATGAGAGCCTCATCATGAGCCATAACTAGCTCATTTTGACCCAATAAAGAAGATAAAAGCTCCTACATAACCTAGAAGAAGGCCTAACTGAAGGAACAAGTGCTTTGAGAAGAAAACATGAAATAAAGGTTAAAACTGCAATTTTACCATTGCAGTACAAAAATGGGATTTCTCAGAGGCAAAACATAGGTCAAATGGTCTAAATGAGATAAAAAGTGGGTTGAGTCAATTAGAAATGGGTTCATGTGCAATCTAAGAACTAAATGACACTTTGTAACCCTAAAATAGACCCGCTTAAATTAACAAGGTTTCGGTCAGAAAAAAAGCAAGTAAACCCTCTACAAATCATGAAAAAACATACTCTAGGGTTTAGAACACTTAATTTGGCCTTTGGAACCTAGTTTGACCAAGATTAGGGTCCTAGCTCTTCAATTAACCAAATTTGGGTTTTTACGCAAAATGTCCAGTCAAATGAGGTCAAAACTAAAATCCAACTTCACCATTGGATTCCTTAGGTCCAAATTAGGTTTGTACCAAAATTTGGACCTAAGGAGAGGTCATCTTGACCTACTTTGCAATTTAGTACACCCAAATCACAAATTGGTCCCTATCTTTTGAATACCATTGCAGAGAACCCACTAGGTTCTTCGCCTCCTTTGCAAACCGGTCCTGCCGCCATTGCTAGGGCAGAACCGAGCTCCGACGAGGTTCGGAGAGGGATTGCTCTCTAATCCCTCAGAGATTCCCTCCCAGAAATGGAAGGAGGATTCTCTGAGGAATTCCCTTCCTTATAAAGTCAATTACAATCGCTGCTGTGAACCCAATCTCTCGTGCGAATGCACGAGAGATTTGGGTATCCTAACTCCTTTCCATCTCCGGCGACCAACCTCAGGCAATTACGTGCCCTTCACGCCCTGCACACCCAGTCCAGCGCCTATATAAGAACCCACAACTCCGGCCGAAGAGGCTCAGCTTGATTTGGCCGAGTTTCCCCCTTCAATTCCTCTCCTCCTGCCCGGCCAAAAACCCCCAGCAAGCTCCGGCTAGCCCCCCTCCCCTCCCTCTTCGCTCTTCCACAAAACCAGTGGCAGAGTTAGCTTCCTGACCTCCCTCCGCGTCGCGCAGTACCAGTGCACGCCGCCTCAGCCCCGTCGTCGCCGCCGTTCTCCCCCCACTGGGCGTCATCTTCTCCGGCGAGAGCAGGTACTGCTGTCCGCCTTCCGTCCCCTTTCGTCCTTACAATTAGGTTAGAACTCCTCTCCATCCTATCCTCTCTCTTTTCCCCCTGTTATCTCATCTGATTACCCCTCGATCGACGCTGACCACCCTCATCTTCCACATCACCGACCGATCTCCGGCGAGCCGCTTTCACCATTCCAGCCCCCCACCCGGCTCGCCAACCACCTTGTGAGCTCCGCCTCACCACCAGGAATTCGCTCCACCCCACAACTTCCACTCCAGACCTCCATAACCACCCCCCGAACAACCCACCATCTCCGGCCATAGGTTGACCTAGGCGCGCACGCCTAGGCTGACCGACAACCTGCAGCATCACCCACCGCCTTCGCCGTGCTACGGCGAAGGTTTCCAGCTATTCTGATTGGGCCAATAGGCCGTTCTGTGGAATCTCAGGTGAACGCCCCGGCCGCCATTAACAGCCGAAGCAGCAGGAAGCTTGGAGCAGCAGCAGGCGTCAGGCTTCCCAAGCGGCAGGTGCAGCAGGCTCTCGCAAGTGTCGCGAGGTGACTGAGCTCAGCGAGGAGCACCAGCAGGGCCTTCAGCATGGGCAATTGCACACGAGAGTCTGCGGGTGCGCGTGAGGGAAGGAGGAAACCTTTAGTCCCACATCGTGGGATTACAAACCTCAGGTACACTATAAATTGCTTTTGTGATATACTCTTATCGCCTCAGTAAGCACAGGGGTGAGGTCCCTCACTGACCCCACCCGCCTCGTCCGCGGCCTGACCATGCGGACTTGGCGGATCCGACCCGACCTAGACCTACGCACTCCTTGCGCATCACACCACCTTCAGGTGCGCCTAGTCCCGGGTACGATCCGACCCGATTATGCTTATGGCTCTGGGAGAGCAGCTTAGAGTGAATTGCTTGAGAGAGAGGGGAGAAGGGCTAGGTTTTGCTCCTGTGCAGGCAGGCTGATCGCAGGAGAAGGACTTGGCCGCTGCAGAAGAGAGAAGCAAGGCAAGACCACAGAAGAGAAGAGTAAGAAGCAAGGTAGAGAAGAAGGAAAGAAAGAGCAAGGCAGAAGCAAAAGACACGGGAGATCAAAAGAAGGAAGGAAAGAAAAGGCTTCGCAAGGCAGAAAGAAGAAGGATAATCAAGAAGAAAAGGGAAAATACTTTTAAGACGTCTGATCGCAAGATCAGACATCCAATTTCATATTTTTGTCCTAGTAACTTTTAATTGCGTACATTCACATTTGAATTGATATTTTGAGTAAATTAGAGTGTTCAATTACATTTTGACTAGTAGTAAATTCCATTTGCTCCCTGTGTTCGACCTCGGATACTCCGGTTTTCGAGTAATAAAAATCTTTATTTGTTTTGAACGCTTTAGCGGCTATAATACAACGCGATATTATCTTTTAACAAACCGCACAAAAGCGCGACGAACACCCCCGTCAGTTAAGATGTTCGGGGAGTTTCTCGAACGTTCGTCGCCCCTTGCTGTGCCTCCACACAGCAACTCAGTAGCCTTTGTCCACAGCATAGGCCTTCATCCCCTCTCTGTGCATACTCTCCACAGTCTTCCTCTCCTCCATACGTCGTCGCCTAGCTCACGCAGCAGCTATAACAGCAGCAACACCTGCACAACCTCTGCACGCCACCTACTGTGCCGCCCCTCACCTCTAGACCATGCACACCTCCTCACCACCCTCCTCGCCACCAGCCCATCCACTCCATACACTCACAGCAACTCAATGCACTTCACGCCCACCAAAGATGTTGTGTGCGGCATGCCCTTCGTTGGCTCCCCGTGCAGCTGCATGCGCACACGTCAGTTCGCTGCACCTCCAACACGTCCGTAGCAACAGCACCCATACCTGTGCACTATAGAGCGCATCCTCTAGCACCTGTGGCCACACTCCTCCAGCAACTCCTCTGCACACACCCGCATGACCTGCACATGCCCTCATTGACCCCTCTAGCATGCATGCATGCTGTTGCACCTCCTAACGTGCATGCCTTTGCGAATAGCTCCCCCAGTAGCAAAGGCCACCGTCGAAACCCGCCTCCACCACTATTTCATCCGGTCACCTCGGGCCACCCCGCACTTTGCCACGACCACCATCGCGAACCCTGGCCTCACTCATCTCCACCAAATCTCGCCTCCAGCCATGCCCTCTTCAATGTGTGACATCCTTGCAACAAAATCCTCTATTTTGATATTAATTAAAATTTACACTTTTTGCCATTGAGGGGGAAGGGAATTTTAGGTATTAATGTTTTATTCTGTTGATTTTATGAGCTTCTCTCTCTTGTTTTGCATAATTACAATATCAACATGATAATGTCTTATTATATCAATTGAAAAGCGATTTTGATCCGATTTCTTGACGAAACTAATCGTGAACATCTGTTTTTAACTGGTGTGAGATTAAATAGTCCATTGCCTCCCTGTGGATACAACCCTAATTGAGTGGCTATTTTAATTTTTTGATTAGTCAATTTTCCACCATTTAGAAATACGAAAAATCATCTTAATCATCATTTTCGAAAGCGAAAATCGACACGTCATGACCCAAGCAATGTAATCAATTGATCCTATTTCACCACTAACTAGCCACTCAGAAAATATTTTTCAAGAATTTTTAATGCACATTTTCTATTTTTTCTTATTTAAAGTGTACTGGGGGTTTTGTAGTTAGTTTTGACCCCCAATTGGTGATTGGATAATCCGTTCAATCAAATGTGCATGAAATAATTTTTTCAGATTTTTTAAAAATTCTTAATTATCTCAAAAATTCAATTCCTCAAATTTCAAGTCAATCGGAGTTGTATAAGACTTCCTATGCTATTTTAAACTCCAAAAAATTAGGAACAATAACCGTATTGATAATAAATCAGTACGATAATTTTAAATTTTTTTTATAACTCCAATTTATGTGAAATTTGGATATGTTGTTTTTGACTTTAAAATATACATCCAATAAAAATTTGAGAATTTTTATTGGATGTAAATTTGAGAATTTTTGGACTTGCAGATCTCCAAGAATTGAATTTTAAAGGTAAAACTTTATTTCAACTCGAAAATCAAGAGAAAAATTATTATTATTATTATTTTAATAAGAAAACAAACTCTAACTAATCCTAGGTTTCAAGAAAATCCTAGATCTAACTAATCTAAACTACAGGTACTTACTTGAGGTTCGAACCAACAATTCCCGTTGTCGTGCTTTGTTATGATTTCCTTGCTTTCCTGTACACACAAATTCAACGAAAATAGCAAGTTAGAAATCTTAAATTTGCACCAAAGAAAGCTTCAAAAATTTTTCATTGCCTCCCCAAGAATGGTGCCAACTTGTTCAGTGCATAATTTACATTTTAAAATTAGTTGTAGTATAGTGCGAAATCACATTGACAAATAAATTTATAAAAATCTGGTGAATACCGAGTGGTTCGTAGGGAGGCAATCTCTATTTTAGCAGAAGCTTTTCAATAAAACTAGTTCTAACAGGTATTTATACATGTACATATGTATAAAGAGACCTCAGATATTCATAAGATCAAATTTCATTGCATTGATAAATAGTTTTTCACAGTAGAAATTGCTATGCTAAATAGAGACAAATAGATGGAAAGAGAGAAAGAGAGATAGAGAGAGAGAAGAAAGTGGAAGAGAAACGACGTCGCTTGTGGGATGCTTGCGCAAGATGCTACAGCACCTTACATCCAGAGTGTCGGGATAAAGGTCGGAGCAGAGTTACAGAGGGACGGAGAGTTGTAGAGAAGGTGGAAGATGTCTTGAGTTGATGGAAGAGAGAGAGATAGATGATTCAACTGGGGGACCCTGGGCCTTCTTTTATAGCTTTTGTTGAGGGCAAAAAGCGTATTTTGGCCCTCTATCTCATGCAACAACCTCTTGGCTAATCAGATCTGTCAATCGGGAGATCAACATCTCTGATTAGGCCTCAAAACTCCTTCGAAAGCCTTCTAATGACATAGATTCACTCTGGTGCTGACATGTGGTGGCTTCTGGATGTTTGGATGATGATCGCATGGCTCCGCTATTTCCTCGCACATGCTCGCCCTCTTCCACTTTCTTCATGCGTGCCCGCATGCCTCGTTTTAGCACTAGCTTCACACCCACCCACATGCCTCGTATGATCGAACGACTCAGATTCACGGCCGCCCACATGCCTTGTACGATCGAATGGCTTAGATTCAACCCCATGCGCCCTTAAGCCTCAGCAGTCCGATCTTACGATCAGACAGCTTAGAATGAGTGTCGCTGCCTTTGCGTCGAAGCAACCACATAAGATAGCATGTCCGGTAGCGATGCTCTCTGATCGCCCCACGTGGGTGTGCCTCCGCCCTCCGATTGCACAATTACACCCGCCAGAGACCACACACCCAACATCGCTTCAATTTCGCGTAGCACACAGCTCAAATGCACGTCATGCACTTCAGCGCGCACGCATGAGCCAACGCGCTATGCCAGCCTTCTATTATACATACTTGTTTGTTTCTATTTATGATTATCTGATCTGGGCGGGCAACGTGGCATGCTCGTGGTTGTTGGATGAAGATCCAACAACCCACAGCATGCGGTGCAGTCTTCTTAGATGGGTCGATGGTGAGGGAGCCACTGTGATGGCACCACGTGGCACCATCATGGCCATTCATATTCTTTTCCTTGTATCTGGTGATGTAGAGCTCCGATCGAGTTGATTTTTGCACCATTGGATTGCGATCGTCGATCTGGATTCATCCGTGGAGTTAGATTTTTCATCTGATGCTTGAATCTTTGTCCTTTGGCTTTATGATCTCCATTATTTTATGGACTGCACATGGTGCCCTGGTTGTCTGATCGAGACGATTTCAGAACCGTTAGACTCCCGTCGTCATTTTGATCAAATCTGTCCAGTTTGATCTGTCATCCATGGCTTCAAATCATCTACGATTAAAATCATCTATTTTAGGTCATAAAATGACAATATTATCTATATGACTAATAAACTAGCTATTGTGCAAATTACAATGCCTATGAACACATTAATCCTAAGTTATGCTAGGATCTAGCTTAATTCAAGTGATTTAGGTTGCATGATTGCTGTGCAATCACCTGTGTAACAGTCAATCTGTACATTGGTCGTAGCAAAGAAAGGGCAACCCAGAATAATGGGTGAATCACTTAGCTTCTCTGGTATATCCATGTCCAAAATAATAAAATCAATCAGAAAGCTAAGACCTTACACTTTAATGATCACATCCTGAACTACCCCCTTAGGTGTGATGATGGGGCCATCTGCCATTTTAATGGTGATAGGTGTGTGGTGTAGATCTCCAATTCTGGTGCAATCAAAAAGAGTGATAGGAATCAAGCTAATGGAAGACTCTAGATTCACAAGGGCTCTATTAAAGGTGAATCCCTTGATGTCACAAGATATGAACGATTTTCCAGGGTCGATCTTTTTTGGTGGTAGAGTGCCAGAAACAGAAGCACTTATGTTAGTCGCTAGAACCACCTCTTTAGGTGTGCAAATCTTTTTCTTTTCTTATGACTGTTAATGAGCGAGATCGATGTTATAAAAGGTGCATCGTAGTATAGGTCAAAATCGCTTGAAAGCAGATAAAATTTATGACTCAAATGAAAGTTCGAGGTCGTTCGCTGGGAGCAAATATGGAATTAAATCGCTAATCGCAAATAAAATGTAATTAAGCATAAGATTCAAGCCAAATAATACCAAGAAATGAGTAATAATTACTTAGAAATGATGGTCAATGTAAAGCATGAGTTTAATAGTAGTTATGCATGGCAAAAAGAATCTCAAAGCAAAAACAATGGTGATTTAGATCACCAATTGTTCAATTTAAGTATATATGCATTGAGTTCAAATAATGCAACAATGCCATCAACCGTTCAAACTTAGGTACTTAAATATATCAACAGTATCAACCGCTTTTACCCAAGTCAAATGTTTCCTTCAGCCATCAGAAGACTTAAACATGCATTTGCTACAATACCACTTTATCATTTTTCTTTTGTTTCTTCTCCGCTTCTGCCTTGACTTCTCTTTTCTTCTCTTCTTCCTCTGCGGTTTCCTTAATCTTAAAGTCTCCTCCTATTCTTCTTCTCTTCTTCACACACACAGGGGGTTTTCTTCTTCAAATGGCTAAGTGTCAGCCATTGATCTTCAGAGCAAAACCCCTTGCCCCCGCTCTCTCTTTCTCTCTAGGTTCCTCTTTCCAAGAGGCTTGTGCAGTACTGGGTAATCAGATTTGGATCTAAGCGCACTTGGGACCAAGCTCACCAGTAGTGGGTGGTGAGCGAGGAGTGAGAGGCTTAAGCGGGTATGCGGGTGAGTGCCAAACCCACATGCACTATGTCACGGGCGAGGCGCGTGAGGATGCGGGGACCTCACTCTCTGTGTGTTACTTGAGGAGAATAGCCCACTTCACTTGTTCCTTTTATACGATGTAGTAGAACAGATTTCCGAGGTGGGACTAAATGTCCCACCTTCCTCATGTGCATCTGCAGCTATGAAGGTGTCCTTGAATTGGAGTCGTAGCTGCACCTCTTCCTCCAAATTGGGGACCTGGGAGTCTGTAGGTGTTGATTCCCCACCACCTGGACATGGCACCTGGGGCGTGTGCAGCTAGAATATGAAGAACATGTCGGCATTAATGGCAGCAGCGATGGAGGGTGGTGTGTACCTGAAATCCATCAACATAGCCTCTCAGCCACATTAGAATAGTCCATAAGAGTTTCTAAGGGCTTGCGAGTGTAGCGGAGGTGGCTTTGTGGTGTGAGAGTGCGTGTGGAGGGTGTATGGTGAGAAAGAAGGTGGCGTGAAGGTGGGTTGTTCGGGGGTGAGTTTTGGTGAGCAAGAGGATGAAATAGGAGAGGGGTTTGATTGGTGGAGTCATGGCGAAGGTCGTGAGGTGGTTGGCGAAGTGTATGGAGGGGTGTAGTGACAGAGGTGCCTCACCGGAGGTTTGGTCGGAGACAGAGAAGGCAGAGGTGAACAGCAGCGTTGAGGGTTATTTTTGGGATTTTTAAATAGGAAACTAAACTAGGAACCTAGAGAGACCTAACTACGTATTCTAATTGTATGAAAGGGGGGAGATCCACTCCGATTTTGGTACACCGGCGACAGAGAAGACGAACTCTTCAGTAGGGGAGGAACGGCGATGAAGACATGGAAGGGGACGACCGCTGGTATTGCAGCACGCAGAAGAATCTGAGGATGAAGAATCAGCTGCTAGTTTTGTAAGAACAAACGAGGAAGGAGGTAGAAGATATTTCCGAAGCTCGCAGAGCTTTTTGGCTGGAGAGGAGGGAAGAAACTGGGGTAATTCCGACCAAAAATGAGTCTGGGGAGAACGGTCTGCCCTAGGGAGTCTTATATAGGTCATTAGAGGGTGATTAGAGCTTGGGAAGCAAGCTTCCCAAGCTTGTAAGGTTCGCCGGAGATGGGCACCTGAATATATCAAAGGTTCACACCAGGATTTGGGCCAATTTTAGAGCTTTGAATCTAGCTCAAAAGGAAGGGAATTCCTTGACAAACTTCCCTTTCAAATTTGAGAGGGATTTGTCAAGGAATCAAGGGGAAAATGCCAAATCAAGCTTGCTAGAGTTTTAGGATTAGGATTTCATTGTGGCAGGGACCTATTTGAAGGTGACAATAAAGTTGGAGACCTATTTGTAAAGGTTTCAAAAGTTAAGGATATGTGTGTGAGATAAAAGAATCAGACAGGATCAAATTGTAAACTAGGTCAAGATGATCTCAGATTGGGCCCAAATTTTGGTAAAAGATTAATTTGGACATAAGAAATCCAATGGTGAAGTTGGATTTTGGTTTCAACCTAGTTTGACTGGGTAATTTATGTAAAATCCTAAATTAGGGCAAATGTCTATCTAAGACACTATTTTAGGTCAAGATGGGTTCTGATGGTCAAATTGAAGGTACCAAACCATAGAGAATATTTTGATATGAATTTTAGAGGGTTTAGGTTAATTTTACCCTGACCAGAACCTTAGTTAATTAAGTAGGTCTGTTTTTAGAGTTTTAGATGTTATTTAATTCCTAAAATGCGCGAAAATCCTTTTCTATCTGTGCTAACTCACTTTTTAGACATTTAAGATCATTTGACCCTTAATTAACCCCTAGAGAAACCCACGGTTATTCTGCATTCATGATATGATGGTAAAATTACAGTTTTAACCTTGGTTTCTCGTATTTCCATCAGAATGGATCTGCAGTGAATTAGGGTCCTCTGGCGGTTATATAGGAGCATTTATTCCTTGATAATGACTAATTAAAGATAGATATGGCTGATGATGACGTTATCATCAGTGAATCTTTCTTTAAGGTCCCAGGAAAGGGTAAAAAAGTCAAATCAACTTCAAGAGCCTTTTTCTTCTTTTTTTCCCTAAAGTTTGAGTCAGAGCTAGATGTAGGTTTGGTCCTAAGATTTTTGGTTGAGCCCGAATCAGATCGTTTGGGTGGGCTCCTAGCTTTTCTCTGTCTTTTGGAAGCCAAAGAATGGGCACCTGCATAATGGCACATGTGATAAATTAGCAGAGGGGTCGAAAGAATAAGTGAGGAATAGGGATGAAGAGGAGTGTGCATTCAGGGATAGAATGATTCTTAAAGTCTCTTGATCTGATCCCCTTAAGATTTCACTTGATTTTCTAGCTTAGTTAGCCTTTCTTCATTTTTCTTGTCCAAGTCCAACAAAATGTTCATGATATCCTCCAGGTGGTTGTGGGTTGGGTTGGACTAGATGGTTGCCCTAAAGTGGATTGAGTGGAGTACTGGGATGGCCTAGATTGATCTTTAGTTTGAGTCAATCTTTGTAGTGGCCATGAAAGATCAGGATTGTCTCTCCACTATGGGTTATACGAATCAAGATATGAATTAAAGTGTGTATCACCCTGAGTGGGGTTGACTATAGATGGAGTTGATTGAGAACCTGGTGTGTGGTCATGTACTTGTGATCCATTATTCCAATTCTTAAGTGATATATCATCAAGTACAAATGTATCAGAAATGGTGCATTCCCAAAGTGATCTACCCAAATCATGAAGTAGGTCCAAAGGTTCCTTTTGTGGTAGTTGAGTCCAAGATGCTTACCTAGGGTAGAAAGAGTCAATAGAGTAGCCATTGGATCCAAAATATGGCTCACCTGATCCACTAGGCTGGGTATTCCAGGTCTCTTGTTCCTAGGAAGAGTGATAAGATTGAGATTGTGCCTGGCATTGTCTAATTTGCTCCAAGAGCTTGGCACATTGATCCTTATAATCCTTGTTATACTCTCTGAATTTAGCAACTATGGCCTTCAATCGGTTATGATCTAGATAAGGGTTGGATCCATGAGGTTCAGATTCTAAATAAGCTGGGAGATAAGGAGTATGAGAATAATCATATCCCCACTGCTGAGGATGAGTCTCCCAACCAGAAGGAGTTGAAATAATGGTTGGTTTGGGAGATGGAGGATCCTGAGGGTCCAAAGGATGATATCAGTTCATGGATATTTGAGAAAAGAAAAGAATAGAGGGAAGAGAAGGTCTTCCTCAGGAAGAGACAACCAGGTACAAGGGGCTGTTGAAATTAAGGCAAAGGCCTAGGAAGAAAGATGAGAGAAAGCCCAAAATCAAGCAAATAAGCTAGCCTTAAATTGTATACCCTAAATGGACTTAAACCTAACACCCTGAAATGGACTTGGGTTAAATTAACCCTTGAATTACTTCGCTAGCTAGAAGGGTGGGACCCCTTAGGATACCCTGCACGGCGGGACACCACTAGAGGTTAACACGGTTATTGTACCAACCTTTCTTATCACCAGTTGGTCCAAATAGACAAGTTCTTGATTTTCACCCAATTAAACTTCAGTTACCAAGTAAGTTAGTCCTACCTAAGGTACGTCTACTTAGTTTTAGGCTTGGGCTTGAAGTACTCTTGGAATGTGATTGGGTGTTATGGGGGTGTTGCCGTTAAAATTAGATTTAACAGTGTGAAGTTCACAAAGGGTTTGCAATAAAAGCTTTAATTGGTGTAGTGGCTTTTATGGTTCAAGTGCTTGTATTAATTTCTTTTAGGATTTTCTTGTTTAAGTCAATTCAAATAAGGTTGTAGTGAAGCACACAATAGGTTTTGAAAGTCCCAATTTGTTTTATGAATTTCCTTTAAGTATGGAATGCAAATGTGCTCTACCTTAATGTGGAAACCCTAATATCATATAGGCCTATATGATGATTTTAAGTCCAATAAAGTAGAAGTGGTGTGACCCAATCAGAGAAAACAATGGTCCTAGTGCACCACTACTAAGTGAAATAGACCTAAGTGGTTGCCTAACTTGAAATGTAGATCAGTTTAATTCGAGTAGGTGAGGGGTCCAATCAAGAAATCAACCTTACCTACTAGGAAAATAAGTTGAGTCAAGTCAGTTTAGGTCTCTATAAAAAAATTTAAACACTAAAGTTTTATGTCCTAAGGTTTATGCTCTTCTAAATACCCACAGTCAAACCCTATTCTCGGTTGAAATCACTCCCCATATCAGTAAAGGAAGACAAATAAGATGAAATTTTACAGAGATCTTCCTTTTTCAATAAGGAATTCGTGGAATATTTTTTGGATATTTTTATTATTAGATACAATTTTTCAAAAATTTTTTAGTGTCAAGGGGTCAAATAGGCTAGATGGACCCCCTACAAGTAATTTAGTTCAAAATAGTATTAATAAAAATTTAAAAATTCTTGAAAACTTATATACAAAACTAGGTTTCCATGGTTTTCCAACCCCACAAGTTGCAAATCAATCTGATTTATATAAAGGTCGAAATTAATGTTTAAAGTTAGATGAAATCAATGTACAGACCGTTCAGACCCTCGTCCACTGTATGAATATTTAAAATTCGTATGGTGTGGATATTTCAAATAAAATATGGTGTTAGAAAACTAGTTTGAAACCCCAATGTCTGATCAAATCTCAAAATTTTTGAATTCATAATTTAGCAGCAATTAATTTTTGAAATTTTTGAATTCCTAATTTCAGGCTGAGTTTCTAAATATAGAGTTGGTGTATTTTAGATAGCTTTCAAGTCAAATATACACCAAACAAAGATTATTTTTTAAAAAAATTCAATTCCTAATTTTTTTTTTCAAAACTAAGAAATCAACCAAATAGAGGATCAAGAATAATACTTGTGATCTTCAGCACGGGTTGATGCGTGCGTGGATCCTCATTTTGACCCAACAATCAAAACAAATGTAAAGGTGTTAAGCAAATCTAAACCTAAAAACTAGACAGTTGCCTCCCTAGCAACAGCACCATTTGGAAAAGCATTTTCGCACGTGTTTTGAAATATGTCAGATTTGTAGTATAGTTGTGCTAAACCCTCAATCAAAAATACTTGTTTTAACGAAACTCGCATAGAGATTTTTTTTCTTTTGTAACTTGAGTCTCGATCGTTCGTCTCTGGGAGGTGTGAGAAATGAGTTTTTTATTTGAATCCACTTTTCTAACCTAAATCTAACCTAACCTAATCTTTTTGGTATTTTTGTATTTTGCGATTTCTTTTCATTTTTTATTTTTGTTTTGAAAAGTGAAACCTAATAGGACACAACCTAAATCTAACACGTACCCGTAACCCTAAGTGACTCAGTGCATCTAAGTGAGACCATGGTGGCCATGCATGGTGTAACTAACCCTAAAGGGGATGTTCCTAAAGAGACTGGGAGGCATACATCAAAATCGTAAGAAGTGAAAACATGAGCATGCACATAAAACCATTTGATAACAGAATATCATGCATCAAATATTAAGTAGCTGTAAAATCCAGATACATGAAAAGAAAGCTAAACAACTAAAGGGTGGGATCAACCAAGTTAGGCTATGGAGAAGCCTTCCTGGCCATCCACTAAGAAGAAAGAGAGGGGGCACGTGCACCCAAGTAGAGAGGAGGGTGTTGCACCCTTTCTCTACCAATGGTTGTCCTTGAGAAGACCTTCAAGATGGTCTCCTCTATGGCTATCTAAGAGGAAAAGAAGATTGGATGTGGACTGATCTTTCAAGGAAAGGGAAGAGGGCATGCCAATGAAGAAGTGGAGAAGAGGGTGGTGGACCCTTTCTCTTCTAGCAATCCTTGAAGCCTTAGAGGAGAACACTTTGGAGACTCACTTGGTCATCCATGGAGGAGCACCTTGGAGCTTCACCTAGCTATCCATGGAGGAGGAGAGTGGATGGCCTTTGGAGGGTGGAAGGGACGGTTTGGTGGTCGTAAGTTCAAAATGGAGAGAAGAGAATTTGTTGAATGATGTGCGATACCTTTCTCTTGGATTTTATGGGAAGGCCTACTTTTGGTAGTCGTCACTTTTGGTGGCTCCCAAAATTGAAGTCACCACCTTTGGTGGCCCTTGGAGTTGACAACCAAAAATAGTGAGGGTAGATTAGAAAAGTTGGTTTTGGAAGGTGTGTGTGTGTGGTTTGAATTTCGTACAGCTATGTTGTGGGTGTTGGTAGGATTAGGTGCTGAATAGGTTGGGTCAATCTAAATTAGGTGGGTGTGGGCTTAATTAGGCTTAGGAGAGTCTAGTTGGAGAGGAGTGAACCTAATTGGATCTAGGTCAAGTCTAATTAGGTTCTACTAAGCCTAATTAAACTTGTATGGTTAGGTAGAAGTCAATTAGATCTTGGGTGGATCTAATTGGGTTTAGGTGCGCCCAATCAAGTATAGATGCATACAATTAGGTATGGGCTAGTTTAATTAGGTTAGGGATAGGATAAGTGCGGGTATGGATAGTGGGATAGGCTTAGGAGTTCTCTAATTATGTTTCCTAAGGTGTTTGGTGGGGTTTCTAGGTTAGAAGAGGAAAGCTCAGGCTTCTAGCACCCAAAATAGGAACTAGAGAATAGTATCAGATGTCCAGGGAACATATCAGACATCTTAAAGTCCAAAGTTGGATGTTTGGATAGTAAATTGGATGTCCAATTCTGTGTCAGTGCGAGTTTTGTCTTCCTGGATTGAGTTTCTACATAAATTAGATGTCCAACCTAATATCTGGACGTCCGGAAAGGTGTTGGAGAGTGGGTTTTTGGCTTTCAAAGGAAGGCTTTTGTTCCTAAGTGTTTGGGAGAGGGATAAGGTGGATAAGAACATGGATAGTGCTATCAATGTTTTGGGTTCTAAGGCTAAGATGTCCTAATGGAAGTGGTTTTGGGTTTTAGAAGGCTGTCCCAGGGTTTCTAAGGGTAGGGATAGGGTTATCCTCCTCACTCCTCATGTCTGGATCAATCTTCTTCTCTCTTTATTGCCTTATTCTACTCTATCACTTTAGTACCTGTAATTAACAACAAAAACATTAAATAGCAAGATATCTCATCTTATTCTATATAAAATGATGCAATGCATGATATGCATGTTATGAATGCAATATTTATAAATTAAGTTAGGTTCAACCAATATTTAGGTTGATTAAGACCTATGATTGCTATGTAAACAACCACCTTGTGGTCATTGGTCTGGGTGGGAATTGCCTCAATCCATTTGGACATGTAATCCATAGCAACCAGAATATACTAGTGTCCAAATGAAGGAGGAAAGGGAACCATGAAATCGATGCACCAAAAATCGAAGATTTCGACAAGAAGTATTGGGGTTTAGGGGCATCATGTCTCTCTTGGCCATGTTCCCGAGTGTCTAGCATTGGGAGCACGACCTTGAGAATTCCAAGGCATTCTTAAATAATGGTGACCAATAGAATCCAGAATGCAGAATTTTCGTTGCCATCTTTTTCCCGGAAAAATATCCACCACACGCAGATGCATGGCAAAACTCAAGTATACTATGGAACTCATTTTTTGGGATGCATCGACAAATAATCTGGTCAATGCTGATGCGATACAACTCGAAATCATCCCAAAAATAATATTTGGCCTTGGACTTAAGTCTATCCCATTGTTGCTTGGTCCAATCCTAGGGGATTTGACCAATGGCCAAATAATTGATGATATCTGCAAATAAGGGGGTTCGGATGCCTGAGACTATAAGTATAGTATCATCCAGAAAAGTGTCTGGAATTTGGATATCTAGATGAGGAGAATCAATTAAGCTTCTCGAAAGACGACCCACCACTACGTTTTGTGCCCTGGGTTTGTCTTTGATTTCAAGATCAAATTCCTGAAGTAAAAGAATCCAGCGAATAAGTTGGGGCTCGGCATCCTTTTTGGCCAAGAGATGTTTCAAGGTCGAGTGGTCGGTATAGATAATGACACGAGAACCTAAGAGATAAGCCCTAAATTTTTCCAAAGCGACAACTACAGCTAGCAATTCTTTTTTGGTAACGGTGTAGTTCCTTTAGGCCTCATCTAGAGTCTTGCTAGTGTAGTAGATAGCAGAGGGCTTTTTATCTATCTTCTAACCCAAGATAACCCCAACCGCATAATCAGATGCGTTGGCCATAATCTCAAATGTGGTTGTCCAGACCGGTGGTTGCAACGTCGGGGTGCAGGTAACTGCCATTTTTAAAAAATCAAATGCCTTGTGGCACGATTCATTGAACTCGAATAGCGTGTCTTTGGCCAGAAGGTTACTTAAGGGTCGAGTGACCTTCGTGAAGTCCTTAATGAATCTCCGATAGAAACCCACATGACCAAGGAATGATCAGATTTGGTTCACAGATGTGGGTGGAGGAAATTTAGAGATAGCATCCATCTTAGCCTTATCGACTTCAATACCCTAGTTAGAGACCACATGACCAAAGATAATGCCTTCCTGAGTCATGAAGTGGCTCTTTTCCCAATTAAGGACCAGCCATGTCTTAATGCATCTCTTGAGGATCAATTCCAAGTTAGCTAGGCATGACTCGAAGGAATCTCTGAACATGGAGAAATCATCCATGAATACCTCAAGACAATCTCCCACCATGTTTGAAACAATGGCAAGCATGCACCTTTGAAAAGTTGCAGGTGCATTGCAAAGCCCAAATGGCATCCTACGGAATGTAAAGGTTTCGTAGGGACATGTGAAATTGTCTTCTCCTAGTCTTCGAGATGGATAGGGACTTTGTTATATCTTGAATAACTGTCCAGGATGCAAAAGTACTTTTAACCAACTAATCTTTCTAGGATTTGATCAATGAATGGCAAAGGGAAATGGTCCTTTTTGGTGGTTGTGTTTAGCTTCCTATAATTGATACAAACTCTCCAAGTGGAAGCTGAATGGGTGGTGAAGGATTCCCCTTTCTCATTAGTAATTACGGTTATCCCTGGCTTTTTAGGCACAATCTGGACGAGGCTAACCTAAGGGCTATCTGAGATCAGGTAAATAATGCCTGCATCGAGCCACTTGATTATTTCCTTCTTGACCACTTCTCACATATTAGGGTTTACTCTCCTTTGCATTTCGCAAAAAGGGCAGGATCCATCTTCAATGCAAGTCTAATGATTGCAATAAGATGGCTCAATCCCCCTAAGGTCATGGATGGTCCAACCAATTGCATCTTTATTCATCTTTAGGACCCTAATTAGCTTTATTTCTTGCTCCTTAGTTTAGCACTAATAATCATAGGGAGCATCTTCTTAGGTCCTAAAAATTCATACTTTAAATTCTTAGGCAATGGTTTCAGGCCAAGCTGGGGCGAGTTCAAGATGGAGGGTAAAGAGGATGCTTATGAAGATTCATCAGTATAGTCAAGTGGAAGAGGTTGGAAGTGAACAAAATCAACAACCTCTTCAGAGTGTGGTGAGTCTGCCATGGAGGGTTGTGGGTTAGGTTCGCTAATGCTGGTAGAGTCTTGGAGTACACTGATTGCCAAACACGTCTCAACATTGAAATCATGGTCCTCGAGCTTCTTAATGAATCCACAATCCTCAAATCTATTTATCGCCTTGAAAATATCAAGTGTCAATTTCCTGTCTTCAAAGGTGATCTCCATACTGCTGCTCTTACAATTGATGTTGGCATTGGCAGTAGCTAGGAACGGATGCCCCAGAATGATGGGCGTGTTCCTCAAATCTTCAGGTACATCCATGTCAAGGACTAGGAAACATACGGGAAAATAGAAGTCCTTGACCTTGGCAATAATGTCCTCAATAATGCCTTTAGGTGTGGTGACCAAACTGTTCGCTAACTATAGCATTACTGTGGTTGGCCTGAGTTCACCTAACCCAAACCCTTCATAGAGAGAGGTCGGAATTAGGTTGATGGATGCACCTAGATCCAATAGTGCCCTATCAAAAGTGTAATCCCCCATGACACAAGAAATAAAGGGGGCACCTGGATCTCTCTTCTTCTGAGGAAGGTGGTGCAGGATAATAGAACTAGCCTGCTCAAAGAGTATCATCTTCCTTAGGGTGGGTTCTTTTGGCTGACGCTTTTTAGTACATAAATCTTTCAAGAACATAGCGTAAGCCAGGATGTGCTTAATAGCATCGAGGAGCGGGATATTGATCCGTACACTCTTAAATAAATTTAGGAGATCCTCATTACTGTCTAGGCTTTTCTTCTTCCTGGTTTTTAATAAGGCCGTAGGGAACGGGATGTGGGTGGTGTTCTCAATTTCAGGTTCCTGAGCCTTATTTTCTTCAACTTTCTCCTTTTCTTCCTTGGGCTCACCAAGGTTTTGGTTACTAGAAGAAAGTAGTTCGAGGTCTTGGGTTTGCGTCCCGCTCCTCAAGGTGATGGAGTTTACAAAGGCGTATGGGTTCAGATCTTTGGGAGGGTTAGGAAAGATTGGAGGGGCTTGATTAGCCAGATATCCAGGAGTAGAAGAGGAAGAACCCTACTCAACCACCAGAGCACATGCGTGTGGGTCCCTTTGATTCCTGTACCCTGGGGCTCTATTGCCTTGATTTTGTACATTGCAGGGATTGGGTACAGGTTGAGATGGTAAGATCCGAGCCAATGCGTATTAGCAATAAGCCTGGATTGCAAGTTGTCCCGCAATGTTTTCATTTGCTGCATAAACTGGAGCATAGATCCTTGCATTTCCACCATCTGTCGATTTAAATCAGTTTTCCCTACGGATTGTTGGGCATTCCAAGATGGCTGAGTAATCGGTCTCGGGGGCAACTGGGAGTATACTTCACCCTGACCCAAAGGTCTTTGAGGTGCATAGTTGTTGGGTCGTATTTGGGTCAGTTGCCTATGATTTTTCCAAGAGAAGTTAGGATGGTTCCTCCAACCCAAGTTATAAGTGTTGGAATATGGGTTGGACTTAGCATTCTCCTGTATAGCATACACATCCTCATAGGGAGAGGATGGAGAAAAGGAATGATCAGAAAAACTGGGATCAAATGCCCCAGTTTGAAACCCATAAGGTTCCAAGAAATTCTGGCTCATAGGTTGAGCCGACTCAAGTTGGTTGACGAACTCCCGCCTCGTGGAAGCTCATGAAGAATGAAATCTAGAACTTTGGGATTGACTAGGTGTAGAAGGGTTTCCTGAATTTCCAACATCCACTCTTCCATCCTTTTATCAACCAGGTCTACCTTATCTAATTTATTGCAAATCAATTCCACGTTAAATGAATGAGAGTTCTGAATCTCATTTGCATTTGACTTGAGTTGTTGGGAGCAGTTGAAAGTCTCCATGGAGGTGTGATTTACAGAATTCTCTCTCATTTCCTCAAATAAGTCATATGTGCTATCTACATCCCTGTTGAGGAAATTGCATCTGCAAGAGGTGTCCATATGATTACAGAGTTGTTCTACCAACCCATGGTAAAATATCTACAAGAGTTGCCATCTTGGAACCTCGTGGTATGGATACCTCCATAAAAGATCCTAGAATTGCTCCCAAGCACCATGAAATGGTTCCCCCGGCTGCTAGGCAAAAGTGGTAATTGCCTGTCACAAAGCATTGGTCTGTCCAATTAGGAAGAATTTCTTTAGGAAAGCCAACTTAAGAGTAGCCCAAGTTTCTATTGGCCTTCCAATGGTCTGGTACCAATGTGCATCCTTATTCCTAAGTGAATGGGGAAAAAGCATCATGATCATTTTCTCTTCATTCACATTCCTAGCTTTGGTGGTCTGAACCAAAGTGGTCAAATCCTTCAAGTGTTGGAATGGGTCCTCAGAGCATGTTTTTCACGAGGAAAAATCAAGGTTTTGGAGAACCCGTTGTCGCAGTCACAAAATATCGCAACCAAATAAAATTTATACCGAAACTCAAAGTGCGTCCCGAGTCGATCATAGGGAGGTGAATGTTTGGTTTTGTGAAATTCGTGCTTTCAATTTTATTTCTTTTTGTTGTTTTTATCTTTTGCAATTTTTTTGGTATTTTAATAAGCAAGAGATCAAATCGACAAAACTTTATCTAACTAATCTACTTGCAAAACAAGAGAGAGAGAGGGAGAGAAACAATCATATATATGTCTAAACAAGTGTTTGCTACAATGGAAGAAGTTTTGACTATACTAGAAAGCGATAAAAGATAAAGGCAGGAAGCTGGACAAGGAAGAACGGTGTCGGAGGGAGGACAGGGTAGGACGGCATCGTGACGAGGATCTTCTTGATGGCCATGGGATGCTCCATGAATGGGGGTGAGGAGAGGGAAAAATATTTGATTTTCTACTCTAGAGGACCATCCTGGGCTTGGGATAAGCTTTCTCTAGAGCCTTGGAGATGGTAAGGGAGAGAAAGGAAATGACGAAGAGAAATGGGAGGGGTAGTGATCCTTTTATAGTGGAGAGGAGGCAAAATGAAGTCATGGTCAATAGTCACATTCACAATCGTCGCTAAAGCTCTGTCGCAAACGTCCCTACAGCCCCAGCTCATGCTCGCACACACTAGTGCTCATGCGCCCACAGTTGCGTGCACGTGGTCGAAGGAGAGCCGTTTGATCGGAGATGGACAGTCGAGATTACGCAAAGATTGCGCGCTCAGATAACTTCTTGGGTGCATGTCAGATGGAGCATTCATGCCCACTCTAATCTAGCCATTGGATCATTGACAGAGGGCTGAGATAGTGCGCTGATTGTGCTTGAGATCATGCGCTGGGGTGCATATGATCTCGCATCTTCACATGCATCGAATCACACGTTCACGCTATGCGTGAGGTGGCTCGCATCTCCGCCGTCCATTCGAGATAGCATGGTTCAATCAATTTCGTCTGTTAGCTAAGGGGAGGCACGCATCAGGTTTTGAACTCATGATCTCTTGCGCTCCATGTTCTCAACCACTGTGCTTTGTGATAGAGTGTGTCACATTTATGAATTTCCGTGACATGGTGGAGGCTGCTTCTCAGTCGTTGGATCTTGATCCAACGATTGAGATTTCTTCTTGAAGATGCTCCTTAGGGATGAGCAGTGGCTGTGGCTGATCTTCAGCAGCTGTGATGGCGCCACGTGGCACCATCATGGCTGTGTATTTTCTTTGCTTTATATGTGTCACCATGGACGTCGGATTGGGTCGATTTTTGCATTGTTAGGTTGCAATCGTCGATCTGGATCCATTCGTGTGGTTGGATTTATCGTTTGAAGCTTTGAATTACATCACATACTCTCTTGGCCGTTGATCTTCATTGGACTACATAAGGTGCAATGGAACTCGGATCAAGGCGATTTCGAAGGTGTTAGACTCCGATCGTTGTCCTGATTAAATTCATATGGTTGGATCATCAATCTGAGGCCCCAAAATAGAACTCCTCTCCTGACCACAAAAGGATGCAAATTAACCTAAAATTTATGCAAACTATTCTAAATGCAAAATGATGAATGCTATGCAATATTTAAAATATGGAATGCATCTCTAAGCTTAGGAACGTGCATAAATAGGCATTTTATCCTAAAAAATTATGTCTACATCATGCCTCCATGCCTATCTATTGCTAGTCCCTAGCAAACTTAACCTATATGCTATGTATAAAAGTAGAATTATGATTCAATCACTTAAAGCATTAGTTGTTTATTAGAAAAGAAAATTTCAACTGACCTAAACTATGAATACTCAATAGTGTCTGAGTGCCTGCCAAAATGCAGACCACCCAAGTCCTCACCTTATTTTGAAAGGGAAGATACATTGTTTTCTCTTCTTTTCTTTTTCTTTTGGATTTTTGAGTTTAGGGTTTCTGGGCAGCTTTCTACGGCTACCCAACCCACCCAAGACTCGAAAAGAACTTCAAGTTTTAAGCATCTTGTGAAAAGTAATAGACTCACTAAGTGGGTGTTAAAATGGACTTCAAGTTTCTATGACCCTAGGTGACCTTAAGAGTTTCTGCCAAAAGGTTTATCTTTCCGATCGGTAGCTTTCTCCCTAATTTTTTTATTTTTTTTGAGGTCAATATAAGGGCGAACCCAATGCATATCTCCCCAATTTATTCTACTTCCCCACTTCTACCCTAAGTGTTTTGGGAATTATTTGTGCATTTTTGTCAGCTAGGCTCTAGACAACCGACCAATGGGTTGTTACCCATGCCAACTTGCCAGCCATACTATCCTAGAAAGTTCATTAGCTACCTAACTTCCTTAAAACCACCAAAAAGTGAGTTAGTGCAAATAGTGTATAGATGCTTTATACTTGAAGTCCCCTGACAAACCCATTTTTGAGCATTTGAAAGTCATTAGAATCATAATATAGTCGCGCAAAAACATTCGTCAAAAATTAAGTTTGTAAAAATAATGACTTTGAGTCCCGATCGTTCGTCTCTGGGAGGCATTTGTTTACTTCTGAAATCGATCTTCTATTGCTCTACTTTGTTTAAAAACACATGTCTGTTCGCGATTATTACATATTTAGGTATGACATGCTTAGTTGCAAGAATATTAGGAGTTAGAAACAGGCAACATGAATCACGCAAATATAATAGCAATCAATAAGCTCATGGTGATTTCACAATATGGAGATATATATATATAAGCATTTTTCATTCATTCAATGGGAGAGTTGTTTGTAACAAGAACTTTAGAGGAAATCCTGTACATAAATGCTTGAAATTTAAACCTAGCTACCAGAAAATGACTGCATACAAGAATCAATGGAGGTTTCGCATGCATCATTGGGGGAGAAGTTAAGACTACGCTACTAAGCAGTAATAAAAGCAGTAAAAATTGTAGAGGGCATAAATTAAATCTAGCAGAATAAAGGGCATTCAAGGGTGGTCCCAGATGGCCTTGGAGTGGTGGGGAGAAGAATGAGGGGTGGCCAATGTAGCTTAGGCCAACCCTTGGAGAGGGTAGGGTTGATCCAGCATCCCGGCGTGATGTCCTCCATGGTGGTGGTAGTGAGCTCGTGGAGGTAGAGTGGCTAGCTAAGTGAAGGTGGGCGTGTATGGAGCTAATGAGGTGAGTGGTGCCAATGGAAACCAAGGGATGTGAATGGGTGCAAATTCTCTAGAGAGGCCTATGGTGGGAGCTCGTGGGAGAATGAGAGAGAGAGGATAGATGGTGGTTTTTAGATCCACTAAATGTGGATCTAAAAATTGAATGGCTCTTGGTTGCTAATTTTGGCAACAAAGGCAACAACACATGGTAGATAGTTCTAAAGAACTCTAGGCTAGGTATTTTCGTGTGGATGGTGTGTGTGGGTGTGTGTGGGCAGAAACTTAAGTGTTTAGGTTGATTAGGTTAGGTTCTAGCGGGTTTAGGTCAAGGTATGTCTCAAATTAGGGTTATAAACCATAATTCACTAAGGTAAAGTGCAATTAAACTTTATACAAGTTTAATTGGGTGTGTGAAAACTTAATTGAGAGTAAAACAACTCAATTAATTTAGATCTAGGTCAATTGGACTCTCACTGAGTCCAATTGGACAGTGTGTGCTAAGATTAGGGCTCAATTGGACTCAATGAGTCCAATTGAATAGGCTGATGGAATCGACTAAGATACATGTCAATTAGGCTTAATGAGGACCTAATTAGGTCCTTAAGGAGGTATAGAGGTGATGTACTAGGGTTAGGGCACCTCAATTTAGGTTCCTATGGGGTTGGAATTGGGTTTAGGGACCTAAAGATCCAAGATCAAGGCTTAAATCTCAAAGCAGGAACTGGAGAGCAGTATCAGACGTCTAATAATATAATCAGACATCTTATACTCAAAAATCAAAAGTCTAGACTTGTTATCTGGATGTCCAATTAGAGTCAGGAAGGATTTCGGGTTCTGTTTTGGGTATTCTGTAGAAATTAGACGTCTAACAAAGTGTCTGGACGTCCAATAACACTGCAGAAGTGGGTTTGAGGTGTGTAGGAGATGGCTAAGGGTCCTAGACATCCTAAAACTTATCTGGACGTCCAGATAAGGGTTGGAACTAGGGTTTTAGGGCTTCCTAGGGTGTTGTGACCTAATCTAAGGGTGGTTAAGGCTTGGGGAAGTCTCTAGGCTATCTTAGGACTAGGATGGACCTAAGCTCTTCACATTTTACTGCTTTATTCCTACTTAATAGAATAGAAAACCTTTAACCCCCTTACATTATTATTCCTACATCTAAACTAAGCCTTTTTCTCCAGCTCTGCTACAACTCCCATTATTCCTGATCCAGCTTTAGATCCAGCTCCTGATCAGCTTATTCCCTGTAATCAACATAATGCACTTAATCAGCACATTATAACATTATTTTATGCATAGCTAAAGGAAAGCAGTAAAGATGCAGGTAATGCTTATGCATGCATGAATTACCCTAACTTATGCTAAGTTTTAGCCTAATCTAGGTCAATTAAGACCTATGATTGCTGCGCAATCATCCCCTCGAATTAGAGGGTAGGTTGATAAGTCATGTACTTATGACCCCAATTTATTAGCCAAATTAGAATAAAATTAACTTAGGAAGGACTCGAGAACAAGTCCACATTTTAGTGGACACCCAGGCTAATTTAGCCCAAAGACCGGAAGAGTCGTTTCCTAAAGATAACAACTCCTAATGCCTAAGTTCACTTCTAATTCTTTTTTTTTTATCTTTTCGAATTTTAAGTCTTTTTAAAAGGAAATAAAAGAAATTACATTGAGCTAACAAAATATTTTCAAGATTAAGTATCCACCCCCATGCCTAAATGATGCAATATCCTTATTGTAAAATAAAGACATGAAGGGGCGGAATAAGCAGAATATCACTTGAATTTAGTGAAAATCTGGTCAGCTCCGCAGAGAACGTGGAATATACACACATGCTAAGTTTATTGCCTTTAGCTAGGCATAATATACAAATAAGGAAGAAATTAAGAATTCACAAGTGTGGGTTAGGGTCAGATTTAAAAGATTGATCCTCAAACCTGCTAGCAGGGGTTGTCCACAGATGTAAATGAGATTGTGATGCAGACCCATGCCCCATGGTCTAGTGGTTCTGGATGAAAATCACCTAGAATCGAAGATTTTTGTGCTTACAGGGCTGGGCCTATGGTTTTGTGTGTGCAACCCAAGTCTAAAATGTTGGACAATTGGTAGATCTAGTTCAATTTGTTCAGATGTCCATTTAGAGTTCAACTCAAGAAGATAATCAATTATTTTGTACTTGGGTTGCACGTCAAAGATATCATAGGGATCCTGATAGAAGGTAGGTGGTTTCAGGTCAACAGGAACCCTTAGATCCAACATTGTATTTCCCTTAGAATTAGCCTCCCATAATTTAACTTCTAAACTCCTCTCCTCTAAAATCAACTGTATGGTTTCTAGGACCTCTAGCATATTATTTACCTTATGTGGTTTACCCAAGTCCAAAAATCATGGCTGAATCAGAATTGACTTGGGTACATTGGTTTCAAAAATGTCATCATTTAGTTCTTTGTAGTGTGGCTGAGGAATGGGGTTACTGATTGAATCATCTAATAAATCTAGATTTGAATCCTCCATGTCAACCCCAGCCGAATCAAATTCCTCAATTACAAGGCCATCAAATGATTGATCAAATTCCTTTGGTCCATTTGTCTCACTAAAATTATCTTTCTTAAGCACAAGTGAAACTTCACTAAGAGATTCCTTACCCTCAGAATCAAAGAATTTATGATCCTCATTTATATGTGTCTCAAAATCATATGTTGTTTCTTGGTCAATAGAGACATATTTTTCCTCGCTCCCTGACTCAGGGATCTCGGGTGAGAAAATTGGTTCATCCTCAATCTATTGCTCTCGACCAACCTGGTCATCCTCGATTTCATAAAAATTATCCCCCCGACAAGTGCCTAAGCGAGTTCTGACATTGGCTCTCCTGAGGGCGATTCATCTTGAGAATCATCCTAAGATTGGACTAGGACAACCACAAATTTCATCCTCAATCTTGATAACTTCCCAAGTAAAAGCTCACCCAAACCCCTATCCTTAACATCTTGGAGCCAATCCAATAAAGAACTATTAAGCTCATTAATCATTTTGATCATAGGCTCCAATGCTTCGGTGCATGGTGTTGGCTGAGCTTTTAAAGATTGTATAGTGTTACTTAAGTTAGGAAACACCCTATCTTGGACTGGTTCACCTGAACCAAATGATTTGGTTCAGGGTTGGGTAGGTTTGGGTTAAATCTAGAGAAGTCAAGAAATTAAGGTTCTTGGGTTCCTCCCTGATAATAGGTCATTTCAGGTTGTTGAAAGAAGGGTGGTGACCTATATTCAGCATAATCTAGGCAAGGGTAAGTGTTATAATCATCATTTCCTTCTTGATTGTAGATTGGGTTAGATTGATCATCGAAGGATGGAGATCTATAATCAGTATAGGTGTGAGAAGTATAGTAATCATAGTCTTGTTGTCTAGGGTTAGGCCTTGGACATTGAGGGCCAAAATCATATCCCCAATCAAAGTTATCCCGACTAGTGGATGGATAGCCATAAGTCAAATCAGGATAGTAATCATCTTGAGGATAAGTGGTGGTAGGAGGGTAGGATTGGAAATGAGAGTGTGGTGTGGAAGAATACATGATGAAGTAGGAGGGAAAACAGAACAGAGAAAGGTGCCCTGCAATACAATCAACCAAACCTATCGTTAGGTGGGTAGTCTAAAGACCTACAGACTCCCAGGACCCATCTTGAGATGACAGAAATGATTTGGTCTACTTCTATCCAGTCAATCCAACCAGTTAAAGGGAGGGGTTGGGGAGAAGGTTCTTCCTTTACTTGCACCTCCAATTCCTTTGATAGCCCCCAACCGTGGTCATTTGACACTACTCCCATAGCTAAACATCAGATGGACTAGTAGAAGCAGATTAATAAAAAGAAATCTCAGTTGGAGTCCTAAAGAGTGAGTTAATCCTTAAGGCCAACATTTACTTAGTTTTAATTAGGCTTAGGATGATTGTGCTCTTGGAATGTGATGGGCCCTTTAGATGGCTTGTGCCCTTAATGATCAATTAAAATGTGTGTGTGCACAACCAGGGTTTTTAAACAAGGTTATTTTATGATTTGTCTTTTAGGGTTTAACCTTGTTTAGTAGCTTTTAGGGTTTAATCTTTAGTTTCATTCAATCAAGTTTAGTAGAACACTCCAAGTTTTGAAAGCACCAGTGATGATATATTACTTTAAAACTCAAAAATAATGTGGAGTGCTTGGTTCAACCCTAAAAATCAACCCTATGAGGCAAGCTACTAATGAATAACTTTTATCTTAAGTGGTGTGGCCCAAATAGCTCAATCAATTGGCCTACTCGTACTACAAATTAAGGCACACATTGTCTTAAGCTAATTAGATTTCTACTCACTTATATGTATTGAGTTGAAGTGCACTGAGTCCACCGATTAGATCCCGGTTAAGTGGTAGAATCAAAATAATTGTGAGCCTTAGGATGAGAATTTATGGGTGTTAAGTGTGTCTCTTTAAATTAAATCCCACTAGAGAAGAGTATTTTTTTAATATTTTTGAATTTATGTGGGTGGGTGTGGTGAGGTGAAGTGAGAATCAAACAACCAGGACTAACCTAAGGTTTATGCAAGCTCCTAGGTTAATTAAAGTTTTAGTTATTAGTGTAATGAAGTGAAATCTAATGGGTGTGGGTGGTGGTAAACTTACGTAACATTCTAACTGCACTTTACTATGATCTATTCTTCTTTGGCTCGCCTTGGAAGGTACTTGTAATCACAGAAAGAAAGGAGCAAAGTGAACTAAAAAGTAAAGTAAGGCGGAAAATGAGAGAAAAATCAAAGAGCGTTACCTCCCTAGCAACAGTGCCAAAATGGTGAGCATATTTTCTTGAGAAAAAATCAGGGTTTTAGAGAACCCATCATCGTAGTCACAAAATATTGCTACCAAATAAAATTTATACCGAAACTCAAAGTGAGTCCCAGGTCGAACACAGGGAGGCAAACGTTTGGCTTTGAAATCAGTGCTTCGATTTTATTTCTTTTTGTTGTTTTTATCTTTTGCAATTTTTTTGATATGTTAAGAGGCAAGAGATTAGATAGACAAAACTTTATCTAACTAATCTACTTGCAGAATGAGAGAGAGAGAGAGGGAAAGAAACAATCATATATAAGTCTAAACATGTGTTTGCTGCATTGGAAGAAGTTGCAACTATACTAGAAAGCGATAAAAGATAAAGGTGAGAAGAATCCCCCTTGACGGTCGCCTGGAGGACGACTTGCTTTGACGATTGATAGTTTAATTCTCAACATAGTTAATTAAGTTATTTAAGCTTAATTAATTGCACAAGAATATAACTTAGCTTAACTTGAATCAAAGTCGTGAATGTAGTATAGGGTGAAGTTAACCCAACATTTTAGATTTTTAAGTTCTTTTTAACAGGTTGAGTCCAAGTCGTTCACTGGGAGGCATAACTTAAGCCTGATTCACCATTAAATTTCTAAGAGTAATTAAGAGTCAATTAATTAATCAGATTATAATTAACAATACTTTAAACATATGAATAATTACTCAAAATATTTGACAATGAAAGCATGTAATATTCCATTAAGAGAAAACAAGTTTAAAAAAAGATTTTTTTATTTAAAACAAAGTAAACATTTTTTATTACAATTTTCTATGATATATGGCATAAAATGCAATACAAAGATCAATAATGCCTTTACAACAATTAAAGCTCAAGAATGTGAATATAGCAGCTTCATCCCTAAAATCAGACATCTGATAAGAAAAATAGATGACTTAAAAAGTAAAATTGGACTTCTCATAGAGTTTACAGACGTCTAATTCTTTCTCAAAAACTTTCTTCATTTCTCTACTCAAGCTCCTATTATTTCTCTTTTTCTTCTTCTTTACCTTTCTCTTTTACTTCATCTTCTTCTTCATTTACGAACTCTTTCTCTTTTATCCTTTCCTTAGCTTCTCTCTTTTAACTTTTCTTCTTTCTTACTGTGCTTTTAAGCTCCACACTTAACCAATTTTAACTAACCCTAAGCCCATTTTTCTCTCAATTATAAAATTATGATTTTAATGGGCATTACGGGCTTTCGAGGATACACAGCGCCCACTAGGGGCGGGACCAAGCCCTACTAGGCCCGTGCCTAGTTCATTTATTATGGATTTTAATTCATTTTTCTTAGCATGCACAGTATCCGGCCTCCTAGGCCCAGAACCATTTGGGCCCACGAACATGCCCCTACAAGCGCACACACACATTCGCACAGGCATGTGCACACACATGTGCTTACACACAGATCTCTTATTTACGCCCTGCGCTAACGACTGAAGAGGCGTCAGCGCAAATACAATTTATACCAGCGCGTGCGCTATTAGTTTCTCGATGTCGAACTAAGTGCACCCGTTCTAGGTCGATCTTCGCCTGAGAATTCCAGCTGATTGGCTGGGTCAAATTGAGCGTTCCAAAGCTCGATCGAGAGCTCTTAATGTCAACTACACAATTTAATCACCAATTTGATGATTAAATCATGATTTAGCTACAGATTGGAGAAGACATCCAGCTGCTTCGCCAACTTGAATGTGCCTGCAGAGGGTGTAGTCTCAGGTCAAATGACTTCAAGGGACGAGTTACCTCTCAAATGAGGTACTAAAGTGCTTCAGGGAATCATTTAGCATAGGTTAGAGAAGGAATTGGCTCAGATAAGCTTAGAAGCTTGAGAGCTATGATTCTAGAGCTCAGGACTCTGATTTTAGGGTCAAATCAGTCTAACAGAGAGTTTAGATCATCAAGAATAGTTTTAGATCAAATTGAGAGGTCAATTAGAACTAATTTGGGTAGGTTTAAGCTTCGAGTTTCAGTAAAAACTTAAAGAACATTAATGGGTTCATTAAAGAACCCAAACTAAATAGATCCATGAATTGCTAAAAATCCTCAATAAATTTCATTTAAACTAATTTCAAACATTTCTAAATCATTCCAGAAACTTATTTAATCCCCTAAATATGAAATTTTAGCCTTTGATCCCCAGATCCAAACAAGAGCTGACTTCTGAAGCTCAGAAATTGACTTTTGGATTCAAAGCTCCCAGAATCAAATCATGGACCTAGTTAAGTCTATTTCATACTCAGGAAGATGTTCCTCATTTCAAAATCAAATTTTAATAACTCTAGAGGTTTTCCCAGATCCATTGCCTGAGCTTGAAGAAAGGTCTGTTCGACAGAAGAATCTGGAGGATTTCAGATCAAGAAAAGGCTTGAAGTAACTTCCCTAAGTTCCATAAATGCAACTGAACCTAATTGCAAGCTTCAAATTCTAATAGAATTACATATCCAACTCCTCTGGAGTTGGAGAAGACAACATTCGACAGAGGTGTAAAATCAATAAAATAGCATTACAATTACTGGAATCTAATCCTTAAGTCAAAAAGGAGCAATCTGGAGATTCTCAAAGAGTTCCAGAGGCTGAGGCTCTAGTTTGGTTCATCGGAGCTCGTTGGAGCTCTGGTGAGTCCAGAAGTAAGATGTCGGAGTTCAAAACTCCAAGATTTTACTCAAGAACAATCTAAAAAAGTTCATGAGGTCACAAGGAAACTCAGAAGCAAAACAATTAACTCAATTAAAGAGTAAATCAGAAGATAAGCTTGAATTCAGGAAAATCAAAAGTTTGAGTTTGCTAGAACTTAGAATAATTCCTCTTATTCAATTGAATGAGGGGAACTATTCAATGGTTAATGCTGAGGATGAAAACATGATTAATTAAGTGAAACAAGTCCTCTGAGCTCGCCATGGACAGCAGCTTAGAGTTTGAGATGAAATTTAGGCATTTATGATTTAGGTGGTTATTTATCAAATTAATACATCGAATGGGACCCTTAGATGATGTTTAGGTGATGGAAGGCCCCAATGGGTGCGATCTAAGATTGGGGACCTCCACCATGGACAGTGGCGATCGCCGATGCAGGTGGAAGTGGGCTAGGCAATAAAGCTGATAAAGTATAGAATAAATGAGGTAGAAGTGCTCACAGAAAGGTGTAGAATGTGTTTGGTGGATCAAAAAGACAACAGAATGCTCCAAATGAGCTCAAGGGGCTCACCAGAGCTGAAGAAGATGGCAGAAAATCTAACATTAAATCTAACTAAACTACATAATCGACTAAGTGAACTGCTCTAAACTTAAGATCCTAATCCTATTGTTACCTGGATGAAGGGAGGTAGAGGAGCTCCATCAAAGGTCGTAACTGAGGAGGAAATCATAGGGAAGGAGGAAGAAGTTTGGTGGGCGAATTTGTGAAGTGGAAGTAGAGTCCGGAGTTGTCGCTTTGTCTAAGGACGCAGCGGAGGATAGCGGAGCTCGGCAGATGATGGAAATGATTAGATTAGGTGTGTGAAGGCAGGAGTAGATTGTCGGAGTATGTGGGAATAGCCTATTAGTTAGCTTTAGTTGGGGAAAAGAGGTAGGGAGATAACCGCCCAAATCAGAGGTATGGCAATCTATTTATACGTGATGATGGAGGGTAAGGGGGGTACTTGGACGGAAAATGGTTCAGCTAAACCACCGGCATAGTCTTCAATGCCGGTGAGCTTAACTGCTAGACCTAAATAGGATTAAAAGTCAATCTGGTCCATCGGATGAGGAAGGGAAGGTGAGCGAAAGAAAAACAGCCAATGCGGCAGTGTTTTGTCAAGGGATGAAGGTGGATCAGATGGTGCGGTGATCAACTGACGAGAGCTGTCTAGTGCGAGGAAGAGGAAGAAGAAAGCATTGTGCTCACAGGGACCTATATGTAAGAAAACTTAAGGACCTAAACTAAATAGGACTCAATGGAAATAGAAACCTAATGACTAAAACGTAAACTGAGGCTTTCAAGGCTTATTTTAATTTAATTCTTTTTCAACATCTAATATATGATTATAAATTAGATAAATATTATATATATACCTTGAATTTATGTTTTTTACCTTTCTTGCTTAATTTTTTTAATTGATTAAGTTACTTAAGTTATTACATACTTAGTGTTAAATATTTATAATGTTAAATTAATATTAATTAGGTAGCTAGATATTTATAATTTGAGTCCAAATTATTATTTAAATTATTAATAATATTTATTAATATTTAATTTAGTGTTATTAACTTATTTTATGGTCCTTTAATGTATTGTCCCTTTTATTATGATTAAATCCTAAATAAACATATTCCTAGATAATTAACTAGGGAAACTAATTAATTAGGGGTATTTAAGAGCCATGATGAGTCTCTCATCATACCCCCAAGCCAAGGTTTTGCTAGTCCCTAGCAAAATTAACCAAGAAATATGATGATTTAAGCACAAAGGTGTTTAAGTAATTAAAAATAACTCCAAATAGAGGAATGCTTAGGTTAGAATTTTGGATATTCAATTTTTTTAAATTTTAAATTTTTATATTTTAAATAAATATCCATAAATCTGCATAGCATTTGCGGGAATCTCTTTACTTAGGACTCAAAAACTTAACACTTCTCAAAATACGTATTCCTTAAAAATAGAATCTTTGACGGAAATTTCCTTAAGATTAGAATTCAGAAAACCTACTTATTCTCTGTATTTGTTGTTAACTGTAGAAACTTAATAAGTTAAGATGTTTTAAGAAAAACAAGACTCTAAGATTGGAATTTAAATTCTAACTCAAAAATTCAATAGACTTAAATTAATCCTTAGGTTTATGAAATATGATTTTTATCAACTTGAGTTTTTGCAAATTAACTAGATACCCTTTATTAACCAAAATTAGAGTTGGTAAAATCCCTAACAAGCTAGCCCACAGCACCAAAGGACAAACTTTTAGACTTAGGGTTTTGTCAATCAATCTCCTTTAGGCCTCAACTGCTAGTCCTTAAAACCTGATTTCTTAGGCTTCACTACCCAATGCAAAGGTTCAGTAGCTATGATTTTAAAGCATTCATGCTCGTGAGTAGAATTGTCCTAAAGGCATCAAAGTTACAAAACTCCAGATCTTAAGACATCAATTTCCAATCCAGGTTATTCCAATTCAATACTTTGGCTTGACCTTACTCAGATTTGGTTGCTTTCTCCTCACCAGTTTTCTATCCTGAGGCCAACACTTTTTATGTATATCCCCTCAGTGGACCACTGGGTCTCTTATTCCTAATTTTGATCTCCATATTTTTTTTCAACTCTTTTCTATAGGATAAAACACCCATACGTAGCAAGGTGTTCTTTTATTTGATGAAGGAAAGGATAGCATCCATTTATACCGAGATGCTTTATTCGGTGGATAAAACTGCAAAAGCACCCATTTGTACCAAGATGCTTAACTACAGGGTGATTTATTCTTTTTTTAAAATTTTTTTTCTCCTCATTTTTCTTACTAATATAATACTCCATATCCTCACCCTTTCAAGAGCTGCCCCGTGGAAATCCTTGGATTAAAGGGGATTCAGAATCGATCTCTTAACCTCTGTGTTTTCACGGTCTCAGATGCCAACAAGACAACTCTATGTGTGTGAATTTTGGATGCTTATGTTACTTAGCTCTCAAACCAGAGCTTGGATAGCAAAGCCATTCACACTCAGGTCCCTTAAACCATTAGTATCCGCCTGCAGGATCTGTCAAGACGCAACTCACCAAGTCTAGTTGAATGCCCCTGATTGATTAAGCTACCTATAGCCTGATAGACCCTATGGCTAAGAATTCTACCAACTCTTTACTTAATTAACTCTAGGTATCTAGCCTTTTTACTCAACTTGGTGGTAAAAATGGATGTTCAAAAAGCAAAAGGATTAAACTTAGTCTAATTGACCAAAAAGTTACAATTTAATTCCAAAATTTATGTCTTAAAAACTTAATACATCTTAGTTACTTTGTTTCAGGATTAAGAGCAGAAAAACAGATCCTTAGGGTTTCAAACTCTAACTTAAAGAAATCCCATTCAAAATTTTGCAAAAAAAATGCATGTTTTGAAAAGGTATTTATGTAAAAGTCCAAGTAAGAATTCAATGCTCTTATACAATACTATTTACAACATATATATATTTTTGATTTCTGACCTAAAAGAAAAATTAAGTTTTTAATTACTAATATAAATAAGTATATATAGTTTTGTGACTTCTACTATTTCTTCATAAGAACATTATAACCCCTATTATTATTTTTTATGATTTTATGTATTTTTAATTTTTGTATTTGTATATTTTTGTTTTTATACTTTATGGAATTTTCAAACATTTTTATGAATTTTTCACAATTTTGCAAATTTTTATAGTATTTTTAGAATTTTCCAAAAATTTTAAAATTTTTAGATATTTCTATTTTTTACAATTTTATGGGTATTTAATTTTTTTATGTTTTTTTTATATTCTACTTTTCTCTACCAATACTGTTGAAGTGAGATCTTCACTTCACACCCCCCTAAGACAAAATATTACAATGTCCTCATTGTAGGAAGGGTGGCGGAAGGAGTTGGATAGAGGAGATTGAAGATCTCTATGCAGACGATTTCTATTCTGACCTAAGTTAGAGTGATCAATCGGACTAAGTGAAGATAATCAGTGATCAATAAGTGATAAATCAGAACAAACTCAAGTGTATGTGTAGAAGAAATTGTGTAAAAGTAGGAAATAGCTATATACAAAATGTGTATGTGTGGATGCTAAGTTTTACGCCTTCAACTAGGAGTAAACCCTGGTGGATTACTGGAGCATGTAGCAGTCTCCAACAAGACCCAAAACATGAGTTTCTAAGAAAGGTTTAAGACATTGACCATTGACTTTGAAGGGTTGATCCTTGTTAGATTCAGTGATTTCGATATCTCTGTTGTCGAAGACTCTAACGACTATAAAGGAGCCTGTCCATTTAGATCTAAGTTTACATGGAAAAGCTTAAGACAGGCATTAAAGAGCAACACCTTCTAATCAGGTGCGAAAGACTTCCGGGAAATGTGTCTATCATGGAAAGCTTTTAGTTTTTCCTTATACAGCTTTGAACTCTCATAAGAATCATGTCGGAGTTCCTCAAGTTCGCTAAGCTGCAATCTATGGTGATCACTAGCCTTCATAAGGTCAATATTACAGGCTTTAATTGCCCAATAGGCCTTGTGTTCAATTTCTACTAGAAGATGGCAGGGTTTCTCGTAAACAAGTCTGTATGGTGACATGCATATTGGTGTTTTGTGGGTAGTCTTATAAGCCCACAAAGCTTCATCTAAACGGGAAGACCAATCCTTCCTATCGGGTTGGATTGTCATTTAAAGGATCTTTTTGATCTCCCGATTAGAGACCTCGGTTTGCCCATTGGTTTGGGGATGATACGGTGTGTAACCTCATATTTTCTAAGTTCCTAAAATAGGCATTGTTAAAATGGGATCCTCCGTCAAAAATGATAGCATGTGGTACCCCAAAATGAGTTATAATATGACTCTATATGAAAGGAATGACAACTCTGTGATCATTTATGCATGTGGGTACGGCTTTGATCTAGCAGGAAACATAATCAATTGCGAGTAAAATATACTCGAAGCCATAAGAAGACGGGAATGGACCCATGAAATCTATGCCCCAAGTATCAAAGATTTCACAGACGACAATCTGGTTTAGAGGCATCATGTCTTTACGTGACATGCTACCAAGAGTTTGGCAGCGACGACATGCCTTACAATATGTCTATGAATTTGCAAATACAGTGGACCAATAAAACCCACACTACAAAACTTTTATAGCAGTCTTACGACCATAGAAATGACCACCACAAGCCTGGTCATGATAAAAGGATAAAATAGAATCAATCTCAGAAGAGGAAACACAACGCCTAATGATTTGATCATTGTAGAGTCGAAAAAGATACAAATTTTCCCAAAAATGGTATTTGGCTTTTGATCTAAGAAATGATTTGCAATTCCCATCCCAGTCAGGTAGGAATTGATGTGTAACCAAATAATTGACGATGTCTGCATACCGAGGAAGATCAGATGATAATGTCAAGAGATGTTCATCAGGGAAATGTTCTGTGATTGGAGGAGATGATTCGATATTCTCAGAAGGAAGGCGAGAAAGATGGTCGGCAACAACATTCTGTCGTTCTGCCTTATCACGACTTTTAGGTCAAATTCTTGCAAAAGCAAGATCCATCTGATCAACCTAGGTTTCGTGTCCTTTTTAGAAAGAAGGTGTTTGATTGCTGAGTGATCAAAGTACACGATAATTCGAGATCCAAGGATATATGCTCTAAACTTTTCTAATCCAAATACTATTGGTAGTAATTCCTTCTCAGTAACCATATAATTCCTTTGTGCTTCATTCAAGGTTTTACTACCATAGTAAATCACTATAGGATTTTTCTCGATTTTCTATCCTAAAATAGCTCCAACTGCGTAATCAGATGTGTCACACATGATTTCGAACGGTAAATTGCAATTGGGAGGTTGCAGGATAGGAGCCTGTGTAACTCTGTCTCTCAAAGTCTTAAATGCAGATATACACTCCTCACTCATCTCAAAAGTTGTGTCTTTTGTGAGGAGGTTTGTGAGTGGTCGAGCAATTTTTGAAAAGTCTAGAATGAATCTTCTTTAAAAACCAACATGCCTGAGAAAAGATCGGATGCCCTTGATCGAGTCAGGAATTGAAAGATTTAAAATTTGATTGATCTTGGCTCAATCTACTTGGATACCTCTCTTAGATATGAGATGTCCAAGTATGATGCCCTCTGGAACCATAAAATGGCACTTCTCTCAGTTGAGGACAAGATTCACTTCAATACATCAATTTTTTTTTTTTGAAACTGAAAGGAAAGCTATCGTGTTACGATAGCAAGCCGGGAGGGCATTTTATTGATAAGGAGATAAATAAAAAAAATTACAAATCAGATCCCCATCTATGTACGAGGGACCAGCACTCATTTTCAATTTGCTCACAACATACTGGTCTCTCCTAAAATAACTTCTCATTTCTCGCCCTCCACATGCACCAAAGCGTTGCTGCCATGCGTAGGTGTGGCCTCTCCAAAATTAAAAAGTTGTACCACGATGAATCCCATGGGGGGAGTGGTTTCTGACAAACCCTCCTCCATATTACATTAGTAATCAAGCAAGAAGAAAAAGTGTGGCTGCGACTATCAGTGTGCATTGCACAAAAGTGGCATTCATGAAGAGCTGCTCCCATCCTTTTGTGCCTTAGATCACCTATTATCAAGCCCTCCCTTCTGCATAGCCAAAGAAAAATTTGTACCTTGAGAGGGATCTTCAAGAGCTATATTTTTTTATCATTGTGGTCATAACCCCAACCTCTGCCATCATCCATAATCCTTCCATAAGCACGCTGGACTGTATATATTCCATCCCAAGCATAGCTATCTTCCACTCCAAGTCAGGGTTTGAATCTTTCTAGGTCTGAAATCAAGTTCAGTCTTTCTTCCCATAGCTAGGTGCCCTCCCTGATAGACTCAGCTTCGTTCAATTGCCAGCTGACCTCTGTTTCAGACCAGTAGCAGTTCACAACACTTGTTTTGTCCCTTGCTGTAGCAAATACCCTCGAGTAAGATTCCTTTAAAGGGCCTAGCGAGGACCATTCTTCACACCAAGCATGGGCTGCAGCAGATGCCAATTACATTTCAGAGCTTGAATTACAGACTACCAGAAAGGTGATGTCCTGTTAGGATATAACCTCTTCAACGTGCTATTGGACTGCCCATAGCTATCTTTAATTACCTCGATCCATGGCTTCTCTTCCCCATTCAGAACTTTTATAGCCCATTTGATCAATAAGGCCTCATTAAATGTTTTCAAAGCTTTGATTCCCAGTCCACCACTTTCCTTAGGCCAGCAGATTTGCTCCCACTTCAAAGGCTGCATAAATCTACCTTCGTGCTTGGCAGCTTTCCAGAAGAACCTCAATCGCATTAAATCCATGCACTTCCAGATAGACTTCGGAGCTTTAAAGAGGGAGAAGTAGAAAACGGGGATTGAGGTAATAATAGAGTTCAGTAAGATGAGTCTGCCACCCTTAGATAAGAACCTGCTATTCCATCCTTCCAACTTGACTGGAATTTTATCAAAAAGAATGTTCCAATCACATTTTTTCATTCTTGAACATCTTAGGGGCAGCCCGAAGTATTTGATGGGTAGGTTGGTGCGTGGAGTCCCCAAAATATCCAAAATAGCTTCTTGTTCATGCTCATTCAGACCAAAGCATACCAAATTGGACTTCTCCCTATTTAATTTCAGACCTGAAATGTCACCAAAGGTATTGACCATATGACCTAGTGCACAGGCTTCACCCTCTGACCCTTCCATGAAAATGACCGTATCATCCGCATAATGGAGAATAGGAGCTATGGCTCTCTTGTTAGAAAGAGAGTATCCTCTGATAATGCCCGCCGCAGAAAGTTTGCAAGCATATCTTGCCAGATCATCAACAGCAAGGTTAAAAACCAAAGGGGCCAAAGGGCATCCTTGCCTCACACCACACTGCGGTTGAATCCAGGCCCCACAAGGCTTCCCTTTGATCAAGGGAGTGAAAGAAGTAGTAGTGATGCACCTTTTCATCGATTGAATCCAAAGAGGGGGAAATCCCCTTCTCTTGAAAACCTCCCACAAATTGGGCCACGAAATAGAATCATAGGCCTTACGGAAATCAACTTCCACATAAAGGCTTTACATTTCCTTTTGTGCGAACCACACACCATCTCTTGGACCATGATGAATGATTCTTGTAAGGATCTGTTAGGGAGGAATGCTGATTGGACTGGATGAATCAAATCCTACACGATGGATGTAGCCTATTTGCCAAGATTTTGCTCACCACCAAATAAATGGAGTTCGAGAGAGAAATAGGTCTGAAATCTTGGAATTTCTCTGCACCTTGTGTCTTTGGTAGCAAGAAAAGAAATGATCTGTTGATCTTATCAAGGGCAGAGTTGCCCCCCTCAAATTCCCTAATAACATCCATCACTTCTTTACCAACCAGACCCCACATCTCCTTAGAAAAAAACTTGGATACCATCAGGACTAGGAGAACCTTCATTATTTAAATCTTTAATGGCAGCCATTGTTTCTTTCTCAGTGATGGTTGTTGTCAAACTAGATACTTGTACCCCAGAGACTTTAGGTGAGTCACTCGCCGCCATTCTCCATTGACCTCTCCCTGCTACCCGTGGCGAGTCTCTAAAATACTTGATGGCCTCAGCTCTAATATCTGGCATAGAGGAGATTCTCTGACCGTCCTTGAGTATGGATGAAATTAAGTTGATCCTTCTACGAGAGTTGGCAGCCATGTGAAAGAATTTGGTATTGGCATCCCCCTCTTTAAGGAAAAGTTGCCTAGAACGTTCCCTCCAATCCATCTCCAGTTTTAAATCTTCCTCAGCCACCACATCGTACCACATTCTTCTAGCTCTGAGCTCCTAGTCAGTTAGAGGCAATTGCTTCTTTTGCATCAAGGACTTGGATTTCCAGTAGTGCCTCATTGCGCCTCTGGTGTCTCACAACAGACACTACAACCCCATATTCCTTTAGCATTGTGCACATAGCAGACAGCTTGGATGCAAGCTTGATAGTGGTCGATCCATCTACACATTTGGCCCTCCACCAACCTTCAAGCATCTCACAGAATCCCGGTTCTCTCATCCAGGATTTTTTAACATGAAATAAGAGCTAACAAGCACTTGTTCCCCACTATCCCAAACTAGGGGCGTGTGGTCAAAAAAGTGACGTTCCAACCCATACACAGAGGATAACTAAAACATATCCAGTAGCCTAGCATTACCAAAGAATCTATCAATTTTTGACATGAGGCCACTACCATTTCTCCAGGTGAATTCAGTTCTAGAGGAGGGATATTCACTCAAGCCTAGTGTCTGAACCATCAGTTGGAACCCAGTGGATGCACTGTCTACCATGCCATTCAGTCTGTCCCTTCCCATCAGGACACAATTAAAGTCTCCTCCCACAACCCACGTAGCCCCATTCACAAAACCAGCAGCTTCACTCCAATCCTCCCACATCTCCTGCCTTGTATAGGCATCACAAGGGCCGTAAACTGCTGTAATGTAGAGGTCACTCCCCCCCTGATTCCTTTCAAATTTACAAGTCAGCATATGTCTAGCTATAGAGACCTCCAACATTTACAGAAATTTTTTCCTCCACCACATAACAATACCCCCAAACCTACCATCTGAATTGAGCATCACACAGTCATTCGCACCACCAACCTTCATATCAGCCCAAGCCCTATCTTCCTCACTCTCTATGTTCGTCTCTTGAATAATAGCACAATCTATCTCCCATTCTCTCATATATCTCAGAAGGGAAGCCCTCCGGCTTTTGTCGTGCAGCCCATGAACATTCCAAGAGAGAATCCTCATTAAGTTTCTTGGGTGCCCCCCTTTTTGGAGTTCGGGACTCTGTCAACCCTCATCATAGCCGCAATGTCATTTTCATCAACTTTTAGCGTTGTGTTTTGTTGCCTCTGTCTGAGCTTTTACGGAGATCTTCCCATGCTAGTCTTAGATGCTGACCCTGCACCAAATTTCAACCCTTCTACTGCAGGCAATCTGGGTTGTAGACTCAAGGAATTTGCGAGAATCTCTTGCAGTATACACTGATCAAATGTATCTGCCCTTGGTATAACAGCATTCGTTTCCTCTACCACAACTTCTTCTATCAATGTCACTTCCATCCCTTCCTCCATTTCCTCTGTACAGTGATGATCCTTGTGTTTTTTAGGTTCAGGCACCTCATCAAGGGTCTCACGGCCCAGCTATTGTGAGGCTGCCTCAGGCTTTACAACCTTCGCATAAGATGCATTATTCTGATTGAGTCCCCCATAAGTACCGTCCATTGTGAAACTCAAAATCAACAACCATGACTCCCCCACAGTGGAGGATAAGCTTCTCTGGCACAGAACCAGCTTTGAATACATCAACCCAAACATTCAGTACTTGGCTGCCACCCTCTAGCAATCCAATCTCGGCATCTTTAGCCAATGTAGCAAACCCTACTATCATAGCTGCCACCACCTCTTTTGATCTTAGATGTAGCGGTAGGCCCCTAATTCCCAGCTTCCTCGATTTAGAAGCTGCTCTCTGAAGTGGCTACTCAGGCAATGATCCATTAAAGGGGGATACCAGCCTCCAAATCACCATCAACCCATCCATAGCACTCGAGTGGAAATGCAAACATTCTACATCCATCATCCCCAACCCAAAGAGCACAAAACGTGTAGGGGAAAGAGACGTAATCTTCCAACCACCAGTTGACAAGGATAGAGAACTTACTAACTGATGAATCCTTTCCAGGGAAGGACTACCCATCATCACCTCTCCGACTAGAGGCCCTCGTAACACAAACTCTGCCATCCTGATGTCATCATTCATAGGGATTTCCACGTCCACCATGTGTCCCCCATAAATAGGTGGAGGCAAAGGCAGAAGTGGCTACATTCCGAACTTCATTACCCTACTGTGCATGCTTGTCTTTCCCCTTGGTTGTCCATGGTTAGCCATGCAAGGGTCTCATTTGTGGCCATGTCCCCGACACGCCAGGCAGACCAAAGGGAAGCAAGACACTGCTACCATATGCCCTCGACGTCGACATCGGAAACACACAATTTTCTTGTTGCCCCATGGCCTGCCATTGTTAACTCGACTTTCACTGCTACCCTTCTTCCAGCAACCATCGGACCTCTTCTCTCCTTCCTCCTCCAAGCCCTAGACCTCCAGGTTGTCCATCCTTCGTCACCATGGACCCTCTCCTGTCGCCCTAAGGTTGGCTTCCATCTCTCTCTCCCACTTCAATACGTCTTTTCAGAATCTTCGACAAATTATCTAGACAAATATCAAAAGTTTCCCTGAAGATTGAAAAATCATCCGTATAAACTTCCATATATATATATATATTTGAAACAGAAAGGAGAGCTATCGTCCTACGATAGCAGTCCAGAACAATATATTATGTGCAAAACAAGGGAGATTACAAAAAGGATCCCCAAGAGTGTATGAGGGACCAGCATTCTCTTACAATACTCTCACAACATACCGGCCTCTCCTGAAAACGTCTCTCATTCCTTGCCTTCCATACACACCAAATATTAGTAGCCATGTGGACATGTGGCTTCCCTCTCACTTCAAACCCATGCCAGATAGAATCCTACTCTGGTAGTGGCTCCTGACAAATTTTTCTCCAGATGACATCAGTGAGAAGGCAAGAAGAGAGGAGGTGATTTACATTATCAGTGCTCATCTCACATAAAAAACACACATGATGATCAGTACCCAACCTTCTGTGGCGTAGATCACTTTTGATTAATCCATCTCTCCTGCATAGCCAAAGGAAAATTTGTACCTTGAGAGGAATTTTTAACAACCATATCTTCTTGTCAATGGAAACATATCTCCATCCCTCTTCAAAGTTCGACATTTTGTTATAGCCAGATTGGACACTATAGATCCCCTCCCACAGATATCTGTCCTCCATTCTGGGCCTAGGTCTAAAACTTTCAAGGTTTGATATAAGCCTTCTCTTTTCTTCACACAACCGGGTAGCTCTTCTGCTGGACTCCACACCATCTAGATTCTAGCTATTGCTGCTGCAGGACCAGACCTCGCTGCTTGTGACATCCTTGTCAACTGTTGCAACAAAAACTCTTAGATAAAGCTCCTTCAAGACACCCATTTCAGACCATCCCTCCTTCCAGAAACTGAAAGACCTGTCATCTTCAAGTGACGGTTGCAGCAGATGGAAGTGATCAGTCAATGCCTTAGCTATAGATTTCCAGAAAGGTGATGGACGGTTGGGCTGAAGTCTGGATAGAATGCTTTTGGAAGCTCCATATCTATCTATAATCAGAGCAGACCACGGTTTTAGATCACCTTGCAGCAGCTTAACAACCCATTTGAGTAGCAAGGCATCATTAAAATGCTGCAGGGACTTGATCCCAAGCCCACCCATCTCCTTAGCATAGCAGATCTGATCCCATTTGAGAGGCTACAAGAAACTGCCCTTATCTCTAGCTCCATTCCAAAAGAATCTCTTCCTCATCACATCCAATCTTTTCCAAATGGATCTTGGTGCTTTGAAGATGGAAAAGTAGAAGACAGGGATGGAGGTGACCACCGAGTTGAGCAAGACAAGTCTTCGTCCTTTGGACAGGAACCTGCTATGCCAACCATAAAGTTTCATAGAAATCTTGTCAAAAAGGCAGTTCCAATCACTTTTCTTCAACCTGGAAAACCTCAAGGGCAGCCCAAGATATCTGATAGGAAGACTGATGTGGGGAGTCATCAGAATGGTTGCTAAGGCTTCTTGCTCCTCCTCAGGTAAACCAAAGTAGACCAAACCAGATTTGTCTCTATTTAACCTCAATCCAGAGAGCTCACCAAAGATATTAACCAAATGATGCAAAGCCAATGCTCCATCCATGGATCCTTCAACAAAAAAAATAGTATCATCTGCATACTGAAGAATGGGAGCCAAATTATTCCTACAAGATAGTGAATATCCTCTGACAAGACCAGCTTCAGAAAGCTTACAAGCAAACCAAGCTAAACTGTCAACTGTCAAATTAAAGATCAACGGAGCCAGGGGACAACCTTGCCTAATGCCATACTGAGGCTGAATCCATGCACCATAGGGTTTTCCATTTATTAGAGGGGTAAAGGAGGCAGTGGTAATACATCTTTTAACCTAGCCTATCCAACTAGAGGGAAAGCCCCTTCTTTTAAGCACATCCCCGAGATAAGGCCAACTGATGCAATCATAAGCCTTACAAAAGTCAACCTTCCAAAGGAAGGCCTTGCATCTTCTTTTATGCCAGCCACAAACAATCTCTTGGGCTAAGATAAAAGATTCTTGTAGAGATCTACCAGGGAGGAAAGCAGACTGAGTAGGATGGATTAGATCTTACAGTACAGGCCTCAATCTATTAGCCAGGACCTTGCCAATCACCAAGTACAAGGAGTTAGAGAGGTTAATGGGTCTAAATTCCTGGAAGGATTCAGCACCCGGGGTTTTTGGCAGAAGAAACAGATAAGATCTATTAATTCTTTCAAAGCCAAAATTGCCACTTTGAAATTCTCTAATCACTTCCATAACCTCTGTGCTCACAATGTCCCACAGCTCTTTGTAAAAGAACACTTGGATTCCATCAGGACCAAGCGATCCTTCACAGTTGAGATCCTTAATGGCCTTCAGGACTTCATCTTCAAATATGGGTTCAATCAGGCTGGACCCCTAAGACTCATTAATCTTGGGTAGATCACTAGTTATCATCCTCCAAATGCCCCTACCTGCAGCTCTTGAAGATTCCTTGAAGTATCTAACAACCTCAGCTCTGATATCAGATAAGGAGGTAATTCTCTGCCCCTCTATAACCATTGAAGAGATCAGGTTTGTTCTTCTCCTAGAGCTAGCAGCTAGATGAATGAATTTGGTGTTTGCATCCCCCTCACTTAGCCATAGTTGCATAGAACGCTCCTTCCAATCCATCTCCAATTTCAGGTCTTCTTCAATTACCACCCCCTACCATCTTCTTCTATCAGCAAGGTCTAGCTCAAACAGATGGTCCATAGCTTCCTTGGTATCTAGCTCTTGAATTTTCAATAAGGCCTCATGACGCTTCTGATGTCTGAGAACTGAGATAATATCTCCATATTCCTTCAGCATACCTTTCAAAGCCATGAACTTAGAAGCCAGTCTAGAGGTGGCCGTGCCTTCACTCTGCTGTGACCTCCACCAGCTGGCAAACATGTCTCTGAACCCTATTTCCCTTAGCCAAGATTTCCTGAATTTAAAGTAGGATCCAGCCACCACCTGTTCACCATTGTCCCACACCAAGGGTGTATGGTCAGAAAATGGGCATTCAAGACCACAAACAAATGACATCTGGAAGAGATCCATCAGCTCAGCGTTGCCAAAAAGTCTGTCACTCTTGGACATGAGCCCATTACCATTCCTCCAAGTGAATTCAGCCCCTGATGAAGGAAACTCACACATCCCCAAGGCCTGGACCACTAGTTGAAATCCAGTGGTGGAGCTGTCGACCACCCCATTAGGTCTGTCACTCCCCACTAAAGTACAATTAAAGTCCCCTCCAACAAGCCAAGCCCCCCCACCTACAAAATCTGCAGCCAGGTTCCAATCCTCCCACAGCTCCTGCCTCCTGCTGGGATCGTTTGGCCCATACACACCTATCACATAGAAGACATTGTCCCCCTGAACTCTTTTGAATCTACAAGTTAGAAGGTGCCTAGCCACAGAAACCTCCTCCAAACACAGCAGCTGCTTCTTCCACCAAATGGCAATTCCTCCAGATCTGCCATTGGAGTTGACCACCACAAGGTCATTTGCAGACCCTACCCTCATCTCTTCCCATGCCCTGTCAGATTCACAATCAATGTGTGTCTCTTGAAGGATGGCACAGTCGATTTCCCATTCACGTAGATATCTAAGTAGAGACCCCCTCCTACTTCTATCGCGCAGCCAACGCACATTCCAAGTCAAGACCTTCATTTGGGAGTCAAGTCTGTCCCCTTCTTAGCTGCAGAAGTTCTGCTAAGCTTCATCACAGCTGCAATGATAGATTCATCAACACTTTGTGTGGGAGTGTGCCTTCTTAGCCTCAACTTGTAGGGAGGTTTCCCACTCCTAGCAGTAGAAGGGGTCTTCGACTTCGAGTGCACGACAACAGCCACAAGAGAATAGATCTGCAAGTTCATGGAGCTCACAGAGGAGTCCACCAGAGTACAATCCGCAGGCTCATTGATCACATTCAATACCATCCCTTCATTAGGCTCACCAAGATGGGTTTTCAGGTCCTCAAACACAACTTCATTAGACATATTCAGTTCCTTCCCTTCAACATCCACCAATGCAGCTACCTTTTGGATCAGGGGTAGTTCAACCACTTCATCCAAAGCTTCAATCCTCATCTCCACAACTCCCAGGCTCCCTACCTCATCTACCGAATCCCTATCTTTAGAACATTCTGCCACCACCTCCTGGCAAGCATCGTTTGGTTGCAAGGAAGGGACTTTGGTCTTCAACACCTCAGAATAGGAGGGGAGGTCTTGGATCTGAGGTACTTCAGCCACACCTGCCAGAGCTTCAGTCCTCGTCTCCACAACTCCCAGGCTCCCTACCTCATCCATCAATTCCCTATCTTTAGAGCATTCTACCACCATTTCCTGATTTGCACAATTTGGTTGCAGGGGAGGAATTTTGGTTTTCAGCACCACAACATAAGAAGGGGGGCGATGTCTAGGCACGACCTCTCTATTTGCTGCAATAAAATTCAAAAGGAGCATCCAAGAACTGCCCCCACATCTGAGGATCAGCTTATCAGGAATGGTACCAGCCCTGAAGACCTTCACCTTCACATTCAGAACACTGGCATCTCCTTCAGTCAGACCAACAACAGCATCCTCGGCCACAGATGCAAACCTAGCTATCATGTTTTCCACCACCTTCCTAGACCTTAGATGCAAAGGCAAACCTCTGATCTCAAGAACCCCAGAGGGGGATGCTCAGGTAGAGAGCCATCAAAGGGGGATACCAGCCGCTAGATCACTGATAATCCACCCAACATGCTAGTCTGAAAACAATACCTTTCAACATCTACCGCACCCACATCAAAAAGTACAAATCGTGACGAAGAAATAATCACAATTTTCCAAGCCTCAGTTGATAGAGGAAGAGATCTCACCAGCTGTCGAATTCTGTCCACCGAAAGGGTACCCATCAATACTTCTCCAATCAAAGCACTACATAGAGCCAGCTCTGCTACCTTGACATCCTCAGTCAAGGGAACCTCCACATCCATAGCGTATCCCCCAAGAGTTGAGCGGGTAGGTGGGAGGGGCATCTGTAGCTCACCCCTAGGTCGTGAAGATGTATTGCAATCCCTGCCCCCAGACCACCGCAAGCCACCAAGCAAGCGTCCCGTTTGTGACCAAATCCTCCACATGCCAGACAAAGCAATGGTCGCCAACAGGTCGCCGGCAGGTGCCCCCGAAGCTGACATCTAAAGCAAATCACCTCCTTTCGAGTTCTGCCCCAACCATCTCGAAAATCCCTCCTACCCAGGGTCCTACCTCCATCAGGGACATGGACGCCATGCACCTTCCTGCGCCAAGATCGCGAACACCATACCGCCCATTCGTCAGAGTCATCGGCACCGACGCTGAGTCCCCTCAGGCAACCGGCCATCCAATTCGGCTATTCCCGCCCAAAGGGGAATTCAAATTTCTCCATTCTTCCAGCCATAGATCGGATTTCTTAGGAGGTAGACTGGCTTTAGCCTATAAACCTCCATATATTCACCTACCATCTCAGTAAACATGGCTAACATGCAACGTTGAAAAGTTGCAGGTGCGTTGCAAAGCTCAAATGGCATTCTTTGGAAAGCAAAGGTTCCGAAGGGGCAGGTGAAAGTCATTTTCTCTTGATCTTCCAGATGGATTGCAACCTGATTGTATCCATAGTAACCATCCAAAAAGTAGAAGAATCAATTAGAAGCTAGTCTCTCAAGGATTTGATCAATGAATGGCAAAGGAAAATGATCCTTCTTTGTAACCGTGTTGAGCTTGCGATAGTCGATACAAACCTGCCACGAATTCGCATTACGTGTGGGAATGGTTTCTCCACATTCGATCTTGATTATGGTGAGTCCTACCTTTTTAGGTACCACTTGAATTAAACTCACCCAAGGGCTATCGGATATAGGATATATAATATCAGCATCTAGCCATTTAATTATTTCTTTCTTTATGACCTCTTTTAAATTCGAATTTAGCCATCTTTGAGCCTCTCTTGTCTCTTGAAGGTTGTGCCCCATCTTCTATATAAATGCGATGAATACAGTAATTGGGGCTAATCCCAGTAAGGTCATGAAGAGTCCACCCAAATGCATAAAACCATAATCAATTTTAATTCTTGTGATTCAAATAGATGGGAATTGATGATTATAGGATATGTTTGATCAGGTTCAAGATAGACGTATTTAAGAGTATCAAGCAATGGATTCAATTCAATAATAGGAGTCTGATCAGCTGAGTTTGGGATGGGATTTTCGATTACACAAGGTGGTTGGAATAATTCATATGATTCAGATTCAGGATTGAGTGCAGATTTTGATAGTGGGTTTTTGTTTTGAGGATACATGATATGAAAATACGTGCTTTCTAGTTTTAAATAACTAGGATCATCCTCAACAATAGAAATAGATTTAATTTCCTTAATCCATTTGCAATCTAATCCTTGAGAAGCTCCAAATATGTCCAATTTAATTGTCTTCTCCCCAAATTTTAACTCAATCTTTCCAGATTCACAATCTATGTTGGCCTTTGCAGTGGCCAAAAAGGGTCTCCCTAAAATAATTGGGGTATTTTTAATACGTTTGGGTACTTCCATATCAAGTACAATAAAATCCACAGGAAAATAAAAGTCCCGAACTCTTACAATTTTATCCTCCAACATTCCTTTAGGTGACTTAATAGATCTATCAGCTAATTGTAAAGTCACATTAGTAGACTTAAGATTTTCTATTTGAAAATGTTCTTGTAAAGAAGAAGGAATGAGATTAATGGATGCTCCTAAATCTAGGAGGGCTCTATCAAAGCACTGGTCCCCAATTATATAAGAAATAAATGGAGAACCTGGATCTTTCCTTTTCAAAGGAAGCATACTTGAAATAATAGAGCTCACTTGCTCAGAGAGTACTACAGTGCTTCCTTTCCTAGGCTTACGCTTAGGAGTACACAACTCCTTGAGAAATCTCGCGTAAGTCGGAATGTGCTTCATAGCATCTAGGAGTGGGATATTAATATGTACCTGTTCAAAAATCTTTATCAAGTCTTCATCTAATGTAACAGGTTATTTTTGTTTCCTAGATTTCTTTAAAGCTTCTGGGAATGGGACTTGGATTTCCTGTTCTACTGAGGTATTACCCTGATCTCGCGAATTAGCAGGATTCGCAGGATTGGGTGCATCACCTCTTACAGGTGTAGAAACAGGGGCAGTTCTAGATGTACTAGGGTCTTGGGATAGGTTTCGTGGATTTACTGGATCCCTAGTGGAAGTCCCACGGTGGGTTGTAGTAGAGTTAATACCCTCATGTGAAGAAGAAGCTCGTGATGCCTAATTCCGGAAAGACTGATTAGAGAGTAAAGGCTAGTCGCCTTGAGTCAAGAAAGATTGCTGCTGATTTAGAAACTCATAGTCGGGAGGTGCAGAGGGTGGATTTTGATTCAGATTTTCATTTAGGGGTATTTGGTTAAGGAAGTGGACTTTTCCCTAATTCAGATTTTGACCTCCTGGGTGAAATCTTAGCTAGATATTCCTAGGGTTTGGAACTGGCTGGGATGGAAGGGCCCCTAGCTGACGAGACTCAGCTAATTGCGTGATTTGGCCCCTAAGGTCATCTAGCTCTGTTGAACATTGCTGATGAATTTTAGAAAGAGCTTTAGCATTCTGTCATTGGCTCTCATTCACAGCTCACAAAATCTGATCGAGTTGCAAGTCTCTATTTGGCACCGCAAAGTTTTGAGAACCTGCATGAAATGGCCTCGCATTAGGTTTCTAAAATGGCAATGTAGGTGGGTTTTGCCTAGTCTGAGTCGGATATGATGGTCTTTGTGAATGGTCCGACCAAGAGAAATTAGGGTGATTACGCCATTTAGGATTATAGGTATTCGAATATGGGTTTGATCCTGGTGCAAATCCCTGGATGGCATTCAAATCATAAGGATATGGTGTGTTTTCTGCAAAAATAGGAAGTAGGGAAAGAAATGGGAAAGATTGTGGGACAAAGGTCCCACCTTGGGTTAGTGTAGGAGTAGATAGAAAACCCAAGGAAGATGGATCTCTAGAATCCATATTATTCACAAATTCCCTCCTCGTGGTGGTTTGCGAAATAGGTAAACCCACGAGATTTTGTGTAGCGAGTTGAGGCGTAAGAGTCTTCATTTCATTTCGGACCTCATCAAGATGCTTCACTACGATATCTACTTTGTCCAATTTCTACAATAATTTGTAAATCCTTAGAACTAGACGGATTCCTATTCTCATGAATGCCCTTCTGATGCGAGTTTGGATGAATATTTATATGCGGATTTCCTCATGTGAATTGCAACATTGATCGTTGTTGATCGAGTTTTCCGCAATCCCTTCAAACAGTTCTGAGGTGGATTTTGCGTCACGATTCAAAAAATTCCGTCCACAAGAGGCATTGACCAAATTGCAAATGCCCTCTTGTAATCCATAATAAAAGATATGCATGAGTTGCCAGTGAGGGATGTCATGATGTGGGCATTTCCTTTGTAATTCATTAAAGCGTTCCCATGCTTCATGAATTGTTTCCCCTTAATTCTGAGTAAAAGTAGTGATGGCTGGCCTTAATGCATTGGTATGACCTATAGGGAAGAATTTCTTCAAAAATGCAAATTCAACTTCATTCCAAGTAGATATAGGTCATGCGATCATTCCGTACTAGTAGGCAGCCTTATCCTTAAGGCTAAAGGAGAACATCTTCATAAATAGGATTTCTCAGTTCTGATTTCGAGGACCAAGAGTCTATGATAGATTTTTTAGATCTTCGATATGTTGGAATGGATCTTCAGATGCAAACCTGTGAAAGTGTGCAATAAGATCTATAATGTTTGGCTTTAATTCTAGGTCATTTTCTCCAATGGGAATCCTAACATTAGGCTCTACTTGTGCATTGAATGGCTTATTGCAATCTCGGAGTAGAAGCCTAAAACTAGGTGGATTCGGGAAATCAGGGGAATCAAAACCCACCTCAGGTCAAGGAGGAGGACGGGTTTGTAGGTTCTGCAAATCCTGAAGACTAGCCGTCAATAGATTGATTTGACAATTTTGCTCAAGCATTTGTAAATTCTGGTTCAGGAGCGCCTCATGGATATCAAACGACAGCATCTCCCCCTAACTAGAAGAAGAAGGGATCTCAGGATTCTAATTCTATGTTTGGTCAAAAGGATCAAATGCAAAAAAAATAGATGTATCAGACGAAAATATTATTGGTTGCTTCAGTGCAATCGACCTAGGAATACTTGCCAAAGGAGATACAAGAGGCGGTTTCAAGGATCGCCTCAGGTGCATAAACGAAAAGAATGTGCAAAGGCACACTCACACCACTGCGGAAAAGCAGTGGCAAACAAGACCCGAAAATAGCGCAAAAGCTGGTTTTTCTTCTTTTCAAAGGAAAGGAAGAATCCTAGAATACGCAAAAAATAGATTTAACCCAAAAAAATACAACATCAATCCAAAATATGCATCCTAGATTGTGTCTATGTAGGTGCGTATCCTTAAAGCTCAAAGGTCTAAGGTCTAGGATCGAGACCTGTCACTACAAGCTCCTTGGGGCTCTAGTAGTGAGCTAGACTTGTTGATCTTCGACCAAAGCCCTAAGAGGTGCAAAGAGGAGAGATAGAAAATATAGACTCGTGTGACTCTAGTGATCGCACTGTGTATGCGATAACATCCAATAGATGTGTACGATAAAAACCCTAATGCAATCTGCAAATAGATATATGTCACACGTTTTAAAAGTCCTCTTTTTAGTTAATTTTTTCACAAAAATGGTAGAAAGAAGTAAATGTGATCGCTTTTTATATCATTTCAAACAAATATGTGCTCTTGTTAATTCTCCAAGGCAGGGATCTACATGGGTTTTTGCGTGTATTTTCCTGCTGATGTGAGAAAAATAGTCGAAAATTCCAGGAGTGTATGCCTAACATGCTGCTGCTAGTCAGATAGAATGAGTATTTTTGTATTTTTTTAATTTCTCTAACTAAATGCAATAATACAAACTACACTAAAGGTAAGAATTACTCATAATGGCATGTATAATGAGAATACTATACAGAAATAGAAAAACCCACCTCCTTTCCTGAGAATACTTGCAAAGATATCCCTGAAAAGAAGACAAAAACAAAACAAAGCAAAACTAATTAGTAAAAAGAATTATTTACACATAATGGCGAATATAAATTACAACGGTGCCACTAAAATGATAGTTTAATTCTCAACACAACTAATTAAGTTATTTAGGCTTAATTAATTACACAAGAATGTAACTTAGGTTAACTCGAATCAAAGTCGTGAATGTAGTATAGGGTCAAGTTAACCAAACATTTTAGATTTTTATGTTCTTTATAATTGGTTGAGTACAGTGATGGCGTAGCAATAATAGGTCTTAATTGACCTAAATTAGGCTAGGACTTAGCATAAGTTAGGGTAGTTCATGCATGCATAAGCATTATTTGTATCTTTACTGCTTTCTTTTAACTATGCATAAAATAATGTTATAATGTACTGATTAGGTGCATTATGACAATTACAGGTAATAAGCTGACCGGAAGGTAGATCAGAAGCTGGATTTGAAGCTAGATCTAAAGCTGGATCAGGAATAATTGGTGTTACAGTAGGGTTGGAGCAGAAGACTTAGATTAGATGTAATAGATAATAATGTAAGGGAGTTAACGTATGCTATTCTATTAAGTAGGAATAAAGTAGTAAAATGTGAAGAACTTAGGTCCATCCTAGCCCTAGGATACCCTAGAGACTTCCCCAAGCCTTAGCCACACTTAGATTAGGTCACCGCACCCTAGGAAACCTTAAAACCCTAATTCCAACCTTTATCTGGATGTCCGGATGAATTTTAGGACGTCCAGAACGCTCAGCCAACTCCTGCACACCTTAAACCAACTTCTGTAGTGTTATTGGACATCCAGACACTTTGTCAGATGTCCAATTTCTGCAGAATACCAATGATAGAACCTTGAATCCTTCCTGACTCTGATTGGACGTCCAGAAGTGAAGTCTGGACTTCTAATTTTTTAGTATAAGATGTCTGATTCTATTTTTGGACGTCTGGAATTGTTCTCCAGTTCCTATTTTGAGATTCAAGCCTTGATCTTGAATCTCTAGCTCCCTAAACACAATTCCAACCCCATAGGAGCCTAAATTAAGGTACCCTAACCCTAGTACACCACCGTTAGACCTTCATAAGGACCTAATTAGGTCCTCACTAAACCCAATTGACTTAGATCATAGTCAATTACCATTGCCTAGTCAATTGGACTCATAGGGTCCAATTGAGCTCAGATCTCAACCCACACAAGTCCAATTGGACTCAGTGAGAGTCCAATTGACCTAAGCCCAACCTAATTGAGATATTTCACTCTCAATTAGGTTCACACTCATTCAATTAAACTTGTGTTAAGTTTAATTGCAATTCCTCCTTAGAAATTAGGGTTTGCAACCCCAATTTAAGGCCTACACCTACCTAAACCCCTTAGGACCTAACCTAGACCATTTAGCCACATAGGGCAAGGTCAAACACTCACTCGCACACACCCATTCACGCACACACTCATATAGAGTTCTCTAGAACTCTCTTCAAAGTGGTGCCACTCTTGGTTGCCAATTTTAGCAACCAAGAGTCATTCAATTCTTAGATCCACTTTTCATTGATCTAAGAACTAACTCTCTCTCTCTCCATGGCCAGCCACTTATGGGGCTCTCTCTAGAGAGTTCCACACTTCTCTAGAGGGCTTCCCTTAGGTCTATAAAAAGACCTAAGGGGTGGCCATTTGCACCCATCCATCTCTTGCCATTATTCATTCCATTTAGGTTAGCTACATCCACCTCGACTCCACCTCCACGAGCTGCTCACCATGGCTACCTCCATCTCTATGCCAGGATGCTGGATCACCTCTCCAACCTCTCTCCAAGGGCTGGCCTAAGCACCATTGGCAGCCCGTCCTTCTCCTCTCAACCATTCTAATGCAATTGGAGACCACCTCCAGATGCCCTTATTTCTGCTTGATTAGTAGCTAGTTCTTCATTGTTTTACTACCTTTATTACTGCTTAGTAGTGTAGCTCCTTACTCCTCCCCCAATGATGCATGCAAAATCACCCCATAGATTCATGTGTGCCATCATTTTCTGTTAGCTAGATTTATGTTTTCAAGCTTTCCTCTAATTCCATGTTGCAATCACCCTCTTGAATAAATGAAAGAAATATTTTTTATATATATATCTCTATGTTGAGAATCACCATGAGCTTATTGAATGCAATATATTTTGTGTGATTAAAGTTTCCTGCTTTTGATTTCTGATATTCTTGCAACTAAGCATGTCATTCTTAAATATGTAATAACCATAAACCGTCATGTGATTTTTAGCAAGTAGAGCAAAAAAGATTGATTTCAAATTTGCATAAACGCCTCCTAGAGACGAATGACCAGGACTCAATCCTCGTTATCTTTACAAATCATTTCTTTTTAAGAACGTTTTAGCGCAACTATACTATGATTTCCGACGACTTTAAAATGCGCAAAAACGGCTTTCCGTCAAATGGCGCCATTGCCAGGGAGGCAACGTCATTTTTTTTTTATTCCGATCTTTTAAACTATCAGTGACAAATCTTCCTCTACTTTGTTTTTCGATGTGCAGGACAACACAGGTAAAATGGGATGTACGCACACAACGAGCGCGGAAAAAGATTTCCAGGTGCACATCACACACTCTTTAGTCTAGGTTTTCTTTTGAACCCTAGGATAGATTTGCTTCCAGAAATTTCTTTCAAAAAAAAAAAAAACGTATTCATTTTTGTGAAAAAAAATCAAAAAATCTAGGTAGTCAGATTAGGCTTCTTTTGAATCTTAGGTTAGTTTTGAAAAAGAAAAAGAAAAAAATTTGAAAACCCTTTGAAAAGAAAAAAAAAATCGTTTTGAAAAAGAAAAAAAACTTTTCAAAATTTTTTTTTTGAAAAAAATTTTTTTTTTGGTGGAAAGTTTGAATTTCAAACTCAAACACTTTTTAAAGGCTTCTTTACCATTTTCTGATTTTCAACCAAATTTCAAAGTCTATTTTAAAAATTCAATTGCCGAAAACTAATGAACAAAAAAATCTGAAATTTTGGTTACACCTTCATTTTCAAACCATATTTCAAATGGCACCATTCCTTTGAAAAAATTTCAAGTATAAAATTTTTAAAAATTCACGAAGTGCAAGGGAGTCCGACTAACCCCGATTTAAGATTTTTCAAAATTCAAAAAGCAATTCTATGCAATCCGTGAATCTGTTTTGACTAAAAAAGGTGGGGTTTGAAAGATGATTTCATTGGCATCATTTGCCATATTTTTCCTGAATTTTAAAAGTTCTTTGATATTGTTTCAAAGCAAAAAATCGAACAGGGGTCAAAATTCCAGATCTGACCCCTTGACATTTAAAAATCTCTATAATTTCAGTTGAAATAGGAAAAATTACAAAAAAATATTCTCTAAAAATATAATTAAAAAATAAATCTACTCGCCAAATATCAAGTTAATTGGATTCCAAATTTTATCAGAGAACTAATCGTATTTCTTGTGGTCTGCTGAAGAAGAACAAAATAAAAGAAGAAAAAAAAACCCTAGAGTTGCATGAACCCTAGGTTACATCTTTAGGGTTACAATCTAGAGACCACATTTGGGATAGACTAGAGTTAATCAAGTCTAAGGTTTAGCCGGTGAGCTTAGTCACCTTGTGGGCCACTCACCACAAACCCCAACTGAAGAAAAAAGGGCTAAAATCAAATTTAAAATCGGTAAATAAACCCAAATTCATTGTCATACTACTGGGTAGCTTCAACCTCTCTTGCCGAACCTAGTGACCAAGTCTGCAGAGCAATGTAAAATGACCGTGGCTAAGGGGCAATGGAACCAGAGGCGTGAGCCGAAGGAAGAACCTTCCCCTTAGTCCCCTTGTATCCAGACTGGCTGGGTTAGATTGAGAGGTGGGAATCACTTTTAGTCGATTACACGATGAATTTTTCTTCAGGAATTCAAACTTAAAACAGAAAATCTGGTCATCTGATCATAAGGACCATTTTATTGATAGGGCCTTAGTCTTGTCTGGCTTGGCTACACCAACCTAGGGGTTGGGTGGTGTATGCAAGGAAGGAGGTCACTTAGACCTCAATTGGTTGGACCTTGGGAGCTGCTCCCAAGGAGGCGAGTCACTTCACCCAGGCCATCTTCTCCCCCACCCTCTTCTTCTATCTACTTAGCCGCAATGGCTAACCCTGGATCTGGACCTAATGAGGATCTAGAAGAACTTGACCCACAAGCTTATCTGAGAACCTGGGTCACTGAATCAGCTCAACCTTGGGATCAGAACCCAAGGTGGCGAAGATGACTTTTCACTTCGCCTGATCCTTCTCCTCGGGTTACTGAAATGTTTAATCCATATCCTGACCCTGGATATTATGACCCAAACCAGTTGGTCCCTCAAAGGACTGCATCTTATAACCCAGGATATGGATTTCACACTCCTGCTTCTCACCCATGGAATATGGGTAGACCTGATTCACCCCCTGGAATCCCTGAAGAGCTACCAGTGCATATGCGACCACATTACAGAATACAGAGAGCTATAGCTAGTGCTAAGGAAAAGGCCGCATCCTATCTACACGAAATCCAAGCTATCACTGAGCTGAACCAAAGACAAAGTTGGATTTCACATCAACAAGCTGTGATGGAGCTCCTTCAAGGAACAGTAGGGATAACAAAGCTAATTGGACAGAATCGGGAAACTCAAGAACTACTTTTGAGATATCAAGTGGAAAATAGCCTTGAAGACCTCAAAGAATCTAAAACGACTATGCTGGAAGGACACACAGGCGTTTCTCAGGAGCAGATGCTGGAAGATAATTAAGGGGAAGAAGAATCTAGCTTGGATATGAGATAGGAGCAGGAAGCATGCCGAATGGGTTCATTTGAGAACTCCATTCAGGAAATTGAGGAAAGGATTGATATCTCCAGGACTGAGCCACAATCGGATTATCCTGAATCCTGGGAAATACCTTTTGGGTTAGATAACCCAACTGAGATAAGGGAAGTAGATCCAGTTGAGGATATGGATCTTGGAGCAAACATTACATGTGACACTACTGATCAATCTAGGCCACTTCCCATTATAGGTGAACCTGTGCTAGAGCAAACATCTTCTGATCTGCACTCTTCTTCTTTCACCTACATTCCTAATTCGGATGTTAGAGATTCTAAGATGACACTTTCTATCTCTGATCCTGACATCCGAAGACCAGAAGTAGCAATGGATGACTTGAACGAAGAAATAAATATGCTACCTGAGGCAGGAATTACTGAGCCGAATGCATATGAGGGTGAAGCTTTGAGCAGAACGAGTTGGGGACGCACCTATCATCCTAGTCAATGGCTCGACCTCAAGCCTGAAGAGTTAGCCTCCGATGAATTAGAGATGAGTACTGATGAGGACGAAGTAATTTCTGATGAGGATTTCAGTGACCTCCCCACAGATATTCTACTTTCACGAATACCCCCGTATGATCCAGAGCCTGGAGAGGGCATGATCTTTGATGTCAATTATCGCTATGAGGATCCCTATGACTCAGATTCTAGTTCTGAGATACATTTTCATCTACACCCTCAGCAACTTCCTGCCAAATTGTGGGACACGATAAATCAGCTGAATCAACATCATGATCCCCCCTTTGATTATCCTCTATTCTCCACCACTACTCCACACTTTCTTATAGCTAGACTTTTTGGAGTAGGGGTGCACAATCAGCTGGTTTGCATCTCCAGACCACTGATTCTGGGAGCATACGAGCATATCTTTCTCTTAATCTTGACCGACTCCTATGCTAGAATTGATACATCTAATTGAGTTTTCACCCAGCTGGAGGCATTAAACTCAGCACGTATAGATAGCATATCCCGCATTCCACCATCATCTATACATAACCATTTTTATACATAGCATATTTTTCTTTTAAGCATATTTCTTTTGCATATTGCATATTGTCAGGTTGGTCGGTGCTGAACGTTAAAATTTTAGGAGCAATTCCAGGTGATTTCTACCCATTTACTCTCTGCTGTATTTATTTTCATTTGTATTCATGCATGAGGACATGCAAGAACTTAGGCATGGGGGGGTAGATACAATAAAAACTGAAATTTTTATGCCAACATTTAGGAAAAACCTCGAAGCTACTTGTCAAACGTACTTTAGGACCTAAATAAAAGAACAACCGACTCCACATTCAATGCTCGCATTAGAGCTAGAAATCATCTGCAACAGCCGCTTCCGACTCACCCGCTCACCTTTTGTTCTAAATCTAGGGTCAAGCTGAATGTAACCCGAAAGGGAAATTTTATGAAGTACGGACATACGAGGTTAATTGTTTATAGCATATATACATATTGCACTCATGAATAAGATTATTTTATTAAGAGAATGCATTAGGGATCTTATCCTCTAGTTGATTCCTGTAATATGGAATCTAGTATAATTTTTCACACACATGTAGAATTTGCAATGGATTCACGGTGAAGGCTAATAAACATCTTTAGTCTGTCGAGAAGAAGCAGTGCTGCTTCTCCTGAACCCCTGGACAGTGTTTTGGGAGTCAGGCATGTTTTCTTCCAAAAATCCACCAAATTATGTGAGATAAGAGTAGAGTGTACTGGTGCTCTAAGATTAGTGTAAGGAATCTGGAATCCTAGATAATTAGGTGATGATACTCAAAGATAAGGCATAGTTTTCGCTCTCGATTCCTGTGTATACATTTTTGTGCAAATTTTGAGAGCCACCAAATAAGGCAAATACGTGGAGAGCTAGTTTTCATAAAACTAGGGCTAAGGTGGATGATTACGACCATTCTTTACGAAATCCTCGGCTAAAGGAGGGTATTGATGTCAATGTCAGAAATACACCGTCCTATCCATATCTCCCGGTGCCATGAATAGGCACTTCCACCAAATAAGCCACCCAATGTCTCCTGAGTACCACCAATCCCTAATAATGCCTCCTCAATAAAGTTCATGGACGTGTGCTAGTTGTGTATATGTTGAAAAAAGGAAAAAAATGATGAAAAGAAAGAAAAATTGAAAAAAATTACAAAAAGAAGAAAATCAAAGAAAAAAGAGTGAATATTTAGTGTTATTTCAGTTGCATTGAGGAAATACCACCAAATAAATTTGAGATCTACCAAATATGGTCTTAACCCACCTTTCTTGTGTTTCTGACCACCTGATTACTGGTTGAGGAATTTCGACTTAGTGTTAGGGTTATGGAACTCAATTAAAGTGTTAATGCCAAGTGAGACCACCAAATATAGATCATACATGAGAATCTGGTGAGATTGTGAGCTCCAAAAAAAAAAAATAGAGTAAGAGAGAATGAATACAAAGGAACCAAAAGAGAGCATAGTTTTTCTCGTCTTTCTTTGAGTTCAGTTACGTAATAATTTGGGAATCTAAAATCTATAGTACTAATCTCTATGTAGCACTAGCCGAGAGTGAGCCACCAAATATATAATCTTTTCCCTCCAAGATTCTATAGCTAAGCTTAAAGCCGGGGTGGAATTCATAGAATATCTTGAATACCCCGAGGGAAGAAGTTCGTCTATCCCGCTAGAATTTTACTAGGGGTCAAGTACAGGCTTTAGAGGTGAATTAGTTTTTCACTCGAATCCGTTGCAAAAGCTACATAGCTACACTTTCATGATTGTCTAGATTTCTAGAGCATAGGATGAAAACAAAAAGGAGAAAAATCTCTAGGCATACACTTGATAAAATAATCAATCCCTTAGGACCCTTCTGTAAATAACTTAGTCTAGCATTTGCTAGGAACTAGCAAGATTTAAGCATGGGGGTATGATTGCACAACAATCATAGGTCTTAATTCACCTAAATTAGGCTAGGACTTACCATAAGTTAGGGTAGTTCATGCATGCATAAGCATTGTTTGCATCTTTACTGCTTTCTTTTGGCTATGCATAAAATAATGCTATAATGTACTGATTAGGTGCATTATGACAATTACAGGTAATAAGCTGACCAGAAGGTAGATCAGAAGCTGGATCTGAAGCTAGATCTAAAGCTGGATCAGGAATAATTGGTGTTACAGTAGGGTTGGAGTAGAAGACTTAGATTAGATGTAATATATAATAATGTAAGGGAGTTAAGGTATGCTATTCTTTTAAGTAGGAATAAAGTAGTAAAATGTGAAGAACTTAAGCCCATCTTAGCCCTAGGATAGGCTAAAGACTTCCCCAAGCCTTAGCCACCCCTAGTTAGGTCAGCGCACCCAAGGAAACATTAAAACACTAATTCCAACCTTTATCTGGATGTCCAGATGAATTTTAGGATGTCCAAAACCCTCAGCCAACTCCCGCACACCTTAAACCCGCTTCTACAGTGTTATTGGATGTCCAAACAGTTTGTCATACGTCCAATTTCTGCAGAATACCCAAGACAGAACCTTAAATCCTTCCTGACTCTGATTGGATGTCCAGAAGTGAAGTCTGGACTTTTGATTTTTAAGTATAAGATGTCTGATTCTATTGTTGGACATCTGGAACTGTTCCCCAGTTCCTGTTTTGAGATTCAAGCCTTGATCATGGATCTCTAGCTCCCTAAACCCAATTCCAACCTCACAGGAACCTAAATTAAGGTACCCTAACCCTAGTACACTACCTCTAGACTTTCCTAAGGACCTAATTAGGTCCTCACTAAACCCAATTGACTTAGATCATAGTCAATTACCATTGCCTAGTCAATTGGACTCATAGGGTCCAATTGAGCTCAGATCTCAACCCACACAAGTCCAATTGACCTAAGCCCAACCTAATTGACTTATTTCACTCTCAATTAGGTTCACACTCATTCAATTAAACTTGTGTTAAATTTAATTTCAATTCCTCCTTATAAATTAGGGTTTGCAACCCTAATTTAAGGCCTACACCTACCTAAACCCCTTAGGACCTAACCTAAACCATTTAGCCACATAGGGCATGGTCAGACACTCACTCGCACACACCCATTCATGCACACACACTCATATAGAGTTCTCTAGAACTCTCTTCAAAGTGGCGCCACTCTTGGTTGCCAATTTTAGCAACCAAGAGTCATTCAATTCTTAGATCCACTTTTCATTGATCTAAGAACTAACTCTCTCTCTCCATGGCCGACCACTTAAGGGGCTCTCTCTAGAGAGTTCCACACTTCTCTAGAGATCTTCCCTTAGGTCTATAAAAAGACCTAAGGGGTGGCCATTTTCACCCATCCATCTCTTGCCATTATTCATTCCATTTAGGTTAGCTACATCCACCTCCACTCCACCTCCACGAGCTGCTCACCATGGCTACCACCATCTCCACACTAGGATGCTGGATCACCTCTCCAACCTCTCTCCAAGGGTCGACCTAAGCACCATTGGCCGCCCCTCCTTCTCCTCTCAACCATTCCAGGGCCATCGGAGACCTCCTCCAAATGCCCTCATTTCTGCTAGAATAGTAGCTAGTTCTTCATAGTTTTACTGCCTTTATTACTGCTTAGTAGTGTAGCTCCTTACTCCTCCCCCAATGATGCATGCAAAATCCCCCCATAGATTCATGTGTACGATCATTTTCTATTAGCTAGATTTATGTTTTCAAGCTTTCCTCTATAAGCTTTCCTCTAATTCCATGTTGCAATCACCCTCTTGAATAAATGAAAGAAATATTATATATATATATATCTCTATGTTGAGAATCACCATGAGCTTATTGATTGCAATATATTTTGGGTGATTAAAGTTGCCTGCTTTTGATTCCTGATATTCTTGCAACTAAGTATGTCATGCTTAAATACATAATAACCATAAGCCGCCATGCGATTTTTAGCAAATAGAGCAAAAAAGATCAATTTCAGATTTGCATAAACGCCTCCTAGAGATGAATGACTGGGACTTAAGTCTTGTTATCTTTACAAATCATTTTTTTTTACGAACATTTTAGTGCGACCATACTACGATTTCCAATGACTTTAAAATGCGCGAAAATGGCTTTTCGTCATCCAGGTCATTCATTGGGAGGCATAACTTAATCCTGATTCACCATTAAATTTCTAAGAGTAATAAAGGGTCAATTAATTAATCAGATTATAATTAATAATACTTTAAACACATGAATAATTGCACAAAATATTTGACAATGAAAGCATGCAATATTCCATTAAGAGAAAACAAGTTTACAAAAAGATTTTTTTATTTAAAACAAAGAAAACATTGTTTATTACAAATTTCCTACAATATATGGCGTAAAATGCAATACAAAGATCAATAATGCCTTTACAACAATTAAATCTCGAGAATGTGAATATAGTAGCTTCAGCCCAAAAATCAAACGTCTGATAAGGAAAATAGATGACTTAAAAAGTAAAATTGGACTTCTAATATAGTTTATAGATGTCTAATTCCTTCTCATATTTCTCTACTCAAGCTCCTTTTATTTCTCACTTTTTCTTCTTCTTAACCTTTCTCTTTTACTTCATCTTCTTCATTGACGAACACTCACTCTTTTATCCTTTCCTGACCTTCTCTCTTTTAACTTTTCCTCTTTCTTACTTTGCTTTTATGCTCCACACTTAACCAATTTTAGCTAACCCTAAGCCCATTTTTCTCTCAATTATAGAAATTATGATTTTAATGGGTGACACGGGCTTTTCGATGATACACAGCGCCCACTAGGGGTGGGACCAAACCCTACTAGGCCCATACCTAGTTCATTTATTATGGATTTTAATTCATTTTTCGTAGCATGCATAGTATCTGGCCTCCCAGGCTTATGCCCATTCGGCCCACGAACATACCCCCACAAGCGCACACACACACCTGCACGGGCACTTGCACATGCACACGCTCACACACAGATCTCTTATTTGCACCCTATGCTAACGACCGAAGAGGCGTCAGAGCAAATGCAATTTATACCAGCGCATCCATTCTTAGTTTCCCGATGTTGGACTAAGTGCACCCGTTCAAGGCTGATCTTAGCCAGAGAATTCCAGTTGACTGGCTTGGTCAAATCTAGCATTCCAAAGCTCGATTGAGTGCTCTTATTGTCAACTACACAATTTAATTACCAATTTGACGATTAAATCATGATTTAGCTATAGATTTGGAGAATACATTTGGCTGCTTCGCTAGCTTGAATGTGCTTGCAGAGGGTCCAGTCTTAGGTCAAATGACCTGAAGGGAAGAATTACCTCTCAAATGAGGTACTGAAGTGCTTCAGGGAATCATTTCTCATAGGTTAGAGAAGCAATTGGCTTAGATAAACTCAGGAGCTTGAGAGGTATGAATCTGGAGCTTAGGACTCTGATTTCAAAGTCAAATCAGTCTAACAGAGAGTTTAGATCATCGGGAATAGTTTTAGATCAAATTGAGAGATCAATTAGAACTTATCTAAGCAGGTGTAAGCATCAAATTTCAGTAAAAACTTAAAGAACAGTAATGGGTTCATTAAAGAACCCAAACTAAATAGATCCATGAATTTCTAAAATTCCTCAATAAATTTCATTCAAACTAAGCTCAAACATTTCTAAATCATTCCAGAAACTTATTTAATCCCCTAAATCTGAAATTTTAGCCTTTGATCCCCAAATTCAAGCAAGAGTTACTTCTAAAGCTCAAAAATTGACTTTTGGATTCAAAGCTTGTAGAATCAAATCATTGACCTAATTAAGTCTATTTCATCCTCAGGAAGTTGTTCCTCATTTCAAAATCAAATTTTAATAACTCTAGAGGTCTTCCCAGATCCATCGCCTAAGCTTGAAGAAAGGTCTATTCGACAGAAGAATCTGGAGGATTTCAGATCAAGAAAAGGCTTGAAGTGACTTCCTTAAGTTCCATAGATGCTCCTAAACCGAATTGCAAGCTTGAAATTCTACCAGAATTACATCTCCAACTCCGGTGGAGTTGGAGAAGACAACATTCTACAGAGGTGTAAAATCAATAAAATGCCATTACAATTTTAATCCTTAAGTCAAAAAGGAGCAATCTAGAGCTTCTCAAAGAGTTCCAGAGGCTGAGTCTCTAGTTTGATTCGTCAGAGCTCGCTGGAGCTTCGGCGAGTCTAGAACTGAGGTGTTGGAGTTCAAAACTCCAAGATTTTACTCAAGAACAATCTAGAAAAGTTCATGAGGTCACAAGGAACCTCAGAAGCTCAACAATTAACTCAATTAAAGAGTAAATATGAAGATAAGCTTGAATTCAACAAAATCAAAAGTTTGAGTTCGCTGGAACTTAGAACAATTCCTCTCACCCAATTGAATGAGGGGAATTGTTCAATGGCGAACGACAATGATGAAAACATGATTAATTAAGTGAGATAACTCCTCTAAGCTCACCATGGACAGCAGCTCAGAGGTTGAGATGAAATTTAGGCATTTATGATTTTTGTAATTATTTATCAAATTAATACATCGAACGGGGCCCTTAGATGATGTTTAGGTGATGGAAGGCCCTAGTGGGTGCAGTCTAAGCTTGGGGTCCTTCGCCATGGACGGTGACGGTCGCTGGTGTAGGTGGAAGTGGTCTAGGCAATAAAGTTGATAAAGTGTAGAATAAATGAGGTAGAAGTGTTCACAGAAAGGTGTAGAATGTGTTTAGTGGATCAAAAAGACAAAAGAATGCTCTTGATGAGCTCAAGGAGCTCGCCGAAGCTGAAGAAGACTATAGAAAATCTAACTAAACTACCTAATCAACTAAGTTAACTACTCTAAACTTACCTAAGATCCTTATCCTACTATTACCTGGATGAAGGGAGGTAGAGGAACTTCATCGAAGGTTGTAACGGAGGAGGACATCAGAGGAAAGGAGGAGGAAGTTCGGCAGGCAAATTTGCGAAGTGGAAGTAGAGTCCGGAGTCGTCACTTTGTTCAGGGACGCGGCGGAGGACGGTTGTGCTCGGTAGATGATTGAAGTGATCGAAGGAGGTGTGCGAAGGCAGGAGTAGGTCGTGGGAGTAGGAGGGAGTAGCCTATTAGTTAGCTTTAGTTGGGGAAAGGAGGTAGGGAGCTAACCACCCAAATCGGAGGTATGGCGAGCTATTTATAGGTGATGGTGGATGGTAAGGGGGTACTTGGATAGAAAAGCATCTAGGTTCAACTAAACCACAGGTGTCATCTCTGATGCCAGTGAGCTTAACTACTAGACCAAAATAGGATTAAAAGTCAATCTGGTCCGTCGGATGACGAAAGGAAGGTGAGTGGAAGAAAATAGCCAAGGTGACAGTGTTCTGTCGAGGGATGAAGGTGGATCGGATGATGCGATGACCACTTGGCGAGAACCGTCCAGTGCGAGGAAGAAGAGGAAGAAGAGGAAGAAGAAAGCGTTGTGCTGACAGGGACCTATATGTAAGAAAACTTAAGGAGCTATACTAAATAAAAGGACTCAATGGAAATAGAAACATAAGGACTAAAACATAAATTGAGGTTTTCAAGGCTTATTTTAATTTAATTCTTTTTCAACTTTTAATATGATTATAAATTGGATAAATATGATATATATACCTTTAATTTATGTTTTTGACCTTTTTAGCTTAATTTATTTAATTGATTAAGTTACTTAAGTTATTACATACTTAGCATTAAATATTTATAATGTTAAATTAAATATTAATTAGGTAGCTAAATATTTATAATTTGAGTCCAAATTATTATTTAAATTATTAATAACATTGATTGATATTTAATTTAGTGTTATTAACTTATTTGATGGTCCTTTAATGTATTATCCCTTTTATTATAATTAAACCCTAAATAAACATATTCTTAGCTAATTAACTATGGAAACTAGTTAATTAGGGGTATTTAAGAGCCATGATGAGTCTCTCATCAATGACGCCCTAGACGAATGTGGCAGGAAGCTGGATAAAGATGTATGGCATAAGAGGAAGGAGGATGGGGCAGGATAGTGTCACGACGAGGATCTTCTTCCAGAAGGTGGTGAGTAGATGGCGACAGAATGCTCCATGAATAGGGGTGAGAAGGGGAAAAAATATTTGATTTTCTACTCTAGAGGAGGATCCTGGGATTGGGACAAGCTCTCTCTAGAGCTTTGGAGGTGTTGAGGGAGTGAAAGGAAGAGATGAAGAGAAATGGGAGAGGTAGGGGTCCTTTTATAGTGGAGGAGCGGAGGAGAAATGAAGTCATGGTCAATAGTGACATTCAAAATCATCGCTAAAGCTTCACCGCAAATGTCGCTATAGCCCCAGCTCACTCTCATGCACGCTAGCTCTCATTCACCCATAGTTGCACATGCGTGGTCAATGGAGAGCCATTCGATCAGAGATGGACAGTCGAGATTATACAAAGATCTCTCCTTAGGCACGTGTTAGATGGAGCGTTCACACCCATACAAATCCAGCCGTTGGATCGTCGATGAAGGGATGAGATCGTGCGTTGAGGCGTACATGATCTCACATCTACTCGTGCGTCGAATCACATGTTTGCGCTATGTGCGACGTGGCTCACATCTCTATTGTCCATTCGAGATCACACGGTTCAATCAATTCAACATATTAGCTGAGGGGAGGCATGGATCGAGTTTCAAACTCGTGACCTTTTGCGCTCCATGTTCTCAACCGCTGCGATATGTTGTCAAATGTGTCGCATTTATGAATTTCCTCAGCATAGTGAAGGAGGCTTCTCAGCTGTTGGATCTTGATCCAACGGTCGAGATTTCTTTATGAAGATGCCTCCTAGGGATGAGCAGTGGCTGATGGGAACACCATCATAGGCCCTAACTGGGCACTTTTAGTTAGGTTTGATGAATAAATGCTCCTACATAATCATTTGAGGATCATAATTCCAAAATATTCTGATTTGAGAAGAAAATACAAAATTAGGGTTATTCTGAAATTTTAACAACATATCATGAACATAGAACAACCACAGGATTTTTCAGGGGTAAATTGAAGGTCAAATGAGCATTAAAGTCTAATAAGTGGGTCCATACATATGGAAATAGGGTTTCACACATTTCGAGAGCCAAATCATAATACAAAATCCTAATTTCATACCTGCTTAAATGAATAATGCTTTGGTCAAGATAAAATTTATATAAACCTCCTAAAATTCATGGAAATATATTCTAGGAGGTTTGGTACCCTTTGTTTCACCATTTGAACCTATTTGAACCTTGAATAGAGTCTCAGACGAAAGTTTGCCGTAATTTGGGTTTTTATGCAAATTGCCAGTCAAGCTTTGTTAAAACTGAAATTGGACTTCATCATTAGATTTATTGGGTCCAAATTAGTTTTCTACCAAACTTTGGAACCAATCAGAATCCATCTTGACCTAGTTTGAAATTTAGCCCTTCAAAACTCTATTTCCTACATTTAGCCCCTAACTTCTCATCGTTCTCTTCAAAACGGTCCCTACCGCCATTAACAGTGTGAACCCAAAAGCATGTGACCTTCAATTTGGGATTTCTCTGGGATTTCTCGACCAAATCCCTTGAAAATTGGAGGGATTGATCTTGAGAACCTTCCCAATCAATTGAACCACATCTTGGACCTTGATTTGGACCGTAGAGTTCATGTGAACTCCACGAATTTAGGGATCTTATTCCTCAAAGCTTCAAGCTCTCCGAGCTTCTTCCCTTGTTTGGAGCTTGCCCCAAGTCCTTTAAAAGGTTCCCCCTCTCAAGGCCTTGCTCCTTAGCAAGTTTTTGGCCCACAAAACACCTTGTTCCTCTACCTTCGGCCAGCTCTGAACTTGTATCCAGCGACCCTCTTCCTCCGGCTTCCTCGCCCACTGCCACGTATAATAGGTAGTGGGAAACACCTCCTTGCTTCATCTCGCACCTCACCATACTTGCGAGGAACTCTTCAACCCCTTCCTTGTCGCTGTCCTCATCTCTGAAGCATCTTCGTCTCCAGCGTTGGCCAATCATACCCAGCATTGCCTCTGCCTTCTCTTCATCCATGACTCCCCCCCTTCAACTCCTCTCCTTCCCCTAACTCTCTTTATGCCTTTAGACTTTAGGTTCGCTCACATATACGCATGCCCTACCATCACCTTCCCCAGCTTTGGCCACGCTCCGCCGAGCACGCATGCCCTCCACAGACCACCAACCACTCCACCAACACTCCCAAAACCTCTACCTCACCACCCTCACAAAAACCCCTCAAGAAATTGAGGGTTCCTCTCCCAAAACCTCCACCGAACTCCACCTCCTTTGCCCACCATCTCCAACTCCATCAGCCCTCCACACACCTCCTCACTGCTTGCAACACCCAACAACACGTTCGCCTCATCCAAGAGATCCTCCTAAACTATTTTGACATAGCTGAGAGTCCGTACTTTGTGTTTCAGGTGTTCGCCAAAGCTCCGTCGCCTCCACCTCCTCCGACTCCGTCCCCCATCTCCCGTGTTCTTCATCATTAGGACTCCCAGGTGTCGTGGAACATCCCAGGAGTCTTCCCAGGACATCAATTTTAGTTGCAGGGGTCGTCTTCCACCACAATCAGAAGCAACTCCAACTGCTGCTCTGTGAAGAGAAGGCGTAGGACTTTAGTCCCACATCGTTCATTTCCAACCTCACGATCTCACTTAAGAGGATTTTGTGCTTTGGGCTTATCACCTCTGAGAGCACAGGAGTGATGTCCCTTCATGCCCCTACGCACTTGCAATCACACGTGCTTATCCACGCCCTCATCCACGCTCATGCCTCGTGGGTTTGAGCAGTGGATCCAACTACCTGGGTTCGGTCTGAGGAAAGAGAAAGAGAATCAAAGAGAGTGGGGGGCGAGTTTGCTCTATCTTGGATTTCGTGCCTTCTCCCTCTCTCAACACTTAGCCTTTGAGGGCTCTATGTGAGGCCCTTGTGCCTCTATACAGTGTTGTTGCTGTGTCTCTTCTATGAGGCTTAAAGCAAGGCTCTTGTGCCTTGTGAGCTACTGCTGGTTGTTGTTTGATCTGGCATTTGAGTGGTTCTGGTATTTGATTGAGCATTCTGTTCATTTATTTGAAGTAATTGTGAGCTTAAACTTAGGGGTTAATTTGGTTGTTTAAATCACCATTTTAACTCAATCTTTTTACACTCACATAGTTGGTTTCATTGATATATTACTCTAATTTATTTGAGCAAAATTTTGATCATATTTGCATATATTTCTGGAGTAAATTGTGATTAGTGAATTAAATTGTCATCATTGATCCCTGCGAACAACCTCAAACTCCAAATTGACTTCGAGCTTTATAAATTTATATGTTTTATGTGATTTTGCCAACTATACTACCATGCATTTACTAAACAATGATGATTTCACGTAAACATTTTTGCCCCGTTGTCAGGGAGCAATGCACAATTTCATTTCACTGATTACAATTCTGATCTGATTCTAACTTGCTTTATCTGATTTGTTGTGATTATGAGAGGTGCACGGGATAAGATTAGCCACACGACAGCCACTCTAGGAGCAGGTAATCTCACTTCCTTCTTCTTAAGCCCCTCATTTCTGTAAAGAACTAAAAGAAGAATCAATTGGGATCAACTCGCTTTTGTTCTTAGAATCAATCAGTTGAGTTGCCTGATTTGATTTATTAAGAAATCCCCATCTAGATATCTGCACCTATTAGGGACTTAAGGTGCCTAGTACTATTCACCTTCTTGATTGAGCCCTAGGTGCCCAATTTGGAAAGAATTGAACCTAGAAAAGAGACAAATTAGGGTTTCTATTTTAGTGCTTGAGGAAAACACACTTGCCTGATATTAAAAGAGAACTAATGTCCTGCATTGTGTGCCACCGAAGCCTTAACTGAATTGATCTAATAAAGAAGACCCTAAAAAGAAGGCTCTAACATTCACTTGAATCCCTAAAACTTGAGACTTAATAACCTACTTGCAAATGACTCAGGGTGATTTTGGGTTCATTACCTAATTCATCCTAAATTTTAGGGTAGGTTAGGTAAAGTTGACCTACCTTGTGGGTTAACCAACCTTAAAATTAGGTCATAAATTACAATCAATTCTAAAGTTCAAGTGAAATTCAAAGCACCATAATTCAGGACTAAAATTGGTAGACTTAAGGGGCTAAGTTGCTCATTCCGATCTACTTGGATTCTATGTGACAAGGAAGGTCAGGTGGGGGAAATCCTGTAACCCGTGGGGATGTTCTACTGTGTAGGGGTCTTTCCGGGGCTCTCCCTTCTTGGTTGCCCAAGTATTTCTCGGGTGAGTGACTTTCTGATCAAGAGGTATCATCCACCTCAAACCTCCTTAGTCATCCAAATATTTTTTGGGTGCCTCGATTGGGTCCATTACACATTCTGTCCCTCATCTAGCTCATTAGTGCATGTTTGGGAGGAGGTCCTTAAGACCATCTTTGAGACCTCCATGTTGAAAGGACTAGATAGGAGTTTTAAAGTCGTCTTATTGTAGCAAAAATCTCCTAAATAGCCTGAACAACAAATACAATTTATAACTCAAATTTAAAAGATATCCGAGGTCAAACACAGGGAGCAAGTATAGCAATTAATCTTAGAGATCACAATAGAATCACAAGTATAAGCAATTATAACAAGAGGAATAATGATTTATCAGAAGATTCAAGTATAAAAGTGCAAAAAGATTAGAGTAAAATGGTGATTTGAATTACCAAATTACTCTTTAAGTTTTGCAAGCACTTAATATATGAAAGGTTAACCACAGTATCAAATCCTCAGAATCAGATGATAGAATAGGTGCTCCGATGCCTTAACCAGTGAGGCAAAGGCCTTTCTTCTTCTTCTTCTCAGGTCACGCAAAGAGGTAAAGGCCTCTTCTCTTCAAGCCTCAGGGAGAGGCATAGCAGCCACGCACAACAGAGGCAAAGGCCTCTCTTAAATTCTTCAAGTGTTAGAGAGTCAGAGAGCTAGGGAAAACCCCCGTTTCTCTCTCTTCCATTTCTCTTCTTCTTTCTCTCAAACCCGAGTAATCGGGTAATCGGATCCAGAGCCAAGTGTAGGCCTGCTGGCGTGATCGCAGACGAGCGATGGGGCTAGGCGGGTATGCGGGTGAGGGTGTGTATGACGGACCCAACCCCTCATGTGCTGGGCGAGGAGTCGGGTTCACAAAAATAACTTATGTAGTGCTTCCTACTCCTAATCCCACTATGTGGGACTATCTATCACCGTTCTTTGCGTGAGGTAGCAGCAGGAGGTGAAGTTCTTGATTGCAGTTGATAGAGAGGGCAACTCATTCAATTGGAGACCTGGGCATGCTCCGGGATGAATTCCGCATCATCTAGAGGTAGCGCCTGGGCCTGCTAGAGTAAGAACACAGCTTCAAGGTTGCTCGAAGCGGCTCTGGCAATGGTGGTCGAAGGATGACACCTGAAATAGAAAGTACGGCCTAATGGCCAAGGCAGAAACATTCAGTAGAAGCACGTGAGTGCAGCAAAGGCGGTGGTGGTAGTGGTGTGCCGTGTAAGTGGTAGAAGATGGCTCTTGGAGGCGAAATGTGAATGTGAATGTGGTTGTGTTAGTGATTGCACCGCAAAATACGCCTGCAATAATGCCTTCTTATGCTATTTCCTAGCACTACCTGTGCATATTAGGATTCCGTAGTTGCATTTGTAAAAATACATGCATTCATGCATTTAATTGAGAGGAGAGGAGAATGAAATAAATGGCTTCATAATTCGCATTTTCCTCGAGTGCCTCTTTGCAAAAATCCATATCTTTTTATTTCTCCACTTGATTTTTTTTAATTTTCCTGCGGCTGCATTTTCTTCCTTGCTCCATGCTGCAGCTGCCCTTGCCATTCCCTGCGGCTGCCATTCCTTCCCTCTCCCTGCAGCAGCCATGCATGAAGCCATGCCTTCTCCCCTTATAAAATAGCCATGTCTTCTTCTTCTTCTGGAGGTCTGTCGACAGCAGCAAAAAGAAGAAAACCACCAGCAAGCCACCACCTTCCTCTCCTCCCTCTACCTCCATACGTTGGCCCTCCTCCGAGGAGAAACCCGACGGATAGGAGCTCACTGTGGTGCACACCACCGCAGTGAGACCACCACCGCCCAGCTCTTCCAAGAGCTGGTGGGCATGGTGGCTCTATTTTCGTTTTTCCGTTCCCGCACCTTCCCTCCATTGGAGCCGCTTCAAGCTTCGCAGCTCAGCAGTAGTAGCAGCAGCAGCAAAGCGACGGCAGCAGCAGCAGCCCCAGCAGCTTTCACAAGCATCTGCAAGCACCCCAGCCCCTCCACGCGTGCCTGCAGACCTTCCCCGCTTCCGCTTCTTCGCTTTGACGCACGCCCTCCGGTCGCTACGTGCGTTTGCAGCGGCCGGCCAAGCACCTCCCTGCCCCCTGCCGGCCTCTGCAAGCCTCCGCACCCGCCTGCAGACACCTCGCCTCCTTCTCCGCGCACGCTGTCGCATGCCCTTCGCGCCCGCAACCGGCCGGCGTAGGCGTTGTCCTCTGCGCGAATACGCACCCACGCACGTAGAAGAACTGGATGACGGGCCCGCAACGCAGATGACTTAACTCGCCTCCTGCAGAGAGGCTGCATTCTCTCTCCCGCTCTCCTGTCCTCCCTCTCCCGCTCTCTCTCTCTCTCACTCTCTCTCACAACACTTTCTCACACTCTACACCGACGCACAGACACACCTACACTCACACTTTCACACACACACACACACCTATACCATAAACATATATATACGTATACTTATATATTGATACATATATACATATATATGTATATATTTATATACATATATATATACATATATAGATATATATATATATATACTTATATTTATACATATAGTAGTATCTATATACTTATGTATTAGTATACATATATATATATATATATATATATATATATATATATATATATATATATATATATATATATATATATATATATATGTATGTAAATATAGATACATATATATATGTATATACTTATACATATACTTATATATATATACTCATATAAATATACATATATACTTACATATATACATATATCTATACACATATACATATATATGAATATACATATAGCTATATATATATATTACCTACATAACTAAGTATAGATACACACACACACACATATATATATATATACATATATACACACCTACTTATATACATACATATATACATATATATATCTATATAACTATGTATAGATATATACATATACACCTATATATATGCATATATATATATCTACATATATATATATACCTATACATTTATAACTATATATATACATATAGATATATTTACTTATATACATATATATATATATATTTTCACATTATTTACCATACGCTGTGTCGCGGGAATATCTGCACCAGTTGTTGATATTCCCCAATACACGTGTACAAAAAGCATGGTTACATACATCATCCACCATCCATCCCACACTCCACGCGGCACATAGTCATGTTGGTTGCGTCTCTCTAGACGACGACCGACTCGACATCGTGCTACACTCCATCGCCGCCTCCAACCCCACCCCTTTACATATATAATATATACATATATATATATACATACTATATTTACTTTATTTCTATTTTCTTTCCTGATAGTAAAAATACAAAAAATATATATATAAGAGAAAAGATAATCTTTGACCTACAGGTATCCCGTCTTGCGAATAGCAAGACCCATTTTTGATTCTGTTTTGGCTCAAAGCAAAGAACTCAATTTTGAGGGTGTACCTCAAGGACAAAGATTACCAGAAAAAATATATAATTGAGAAAAACACCAAAAACACAATAAACGAATGGAAGAGACTCATTGTAGGAAAAGTGCAGAAACTCGACTTGTATCCCTACTTCCCTGAGTTCGTCCCTGGGCCTAAAAGTGACAAGATAAAATCAAGTAGGACAGGTTAAAAATTTTGTAAAGAGATGGTTAGGTCCGAATTAAGTTAACCACTATACACATTTCAACGATAAAATCATCATATTAACAACCTATTCGGGTCCGACCATACATCTTTTCTGGCGCCGTTGCCGGGGAGGTGCGCCTTCAAGTAAGTTTCTATTCAATTCCTTTCAATTTTTCTCCTCTCTTCATGGGTATTTCTGTTTTTGGTGTGCAGGTGAACCTGGTGGAAGAAGGAAGGCAGACGAATTCGAAGAAGTGAGCAGATCCAAGGCGGGAACGAGAGCGTGAAGACGCCGACACCGCATTGGAGCTTCGCTCACATTGCCGAACAAGTAGGTCTTCTTTTCTTAGCAACTAGGGTTAACTTGTCACCTTAATAAAAAAAAAAATTTAAAAACTAAAAACTAGAAAAACTTCTTAGGATCTCTTGGGGCAAGTGGATTAAAATTCACTTGTTTGATTGATTGTCTTCTCTCCCACTGCCCCAGGATTTCCCACTCTACTTCGCATAATAAAAATCCGAGAATCTTGATTCTTGAATTTTTCGCCGTGGGAAGTATTCTTTGAGGCAAATAAAAAGATTGATTGCACCCCTCTTTTGGCTCACTTATCTACAATTCAGGATCACCTTTTTGGTGGGGAGACTTGGAATTGAGTTAATTCCAACCCCACCACGACTTTTCAACTTGCTTAAGATTCGATCCTGAATATTTCAACACCAACAATTTTAGTTCCTTTATCTGTTGGTTGAGCCTTGTGTGGACATCTTTTTGGTGATTGGGAGCACTTGAATTAAAGTGCTTTGGCTCCCTTTCACACTTATATAAAACTGATTCATGCATTCACACATAGAAATCTCCATTTAGGGTAGCCCATTGCATTTTAGCATGCATTAACTAACTGATATTGAAGAAGGGTTTCTTGGGCTTAGAAAGAAAACTTGTATTCTCACAAAAACCCGGAGATTGGTTGAATTGGTAATTTAGCAAAATCCTAAAATTCATACTACTTAAGGCTGAACTCTAAAAACCATTCACCAATTAAGAACTTCAATTCGGGAGATTTCCCCGTTGCATGCTTGTTTTACACACTCTGAAAATCAATCACTTGGGCATTACCCGTAAACAACACCCTTCACATTCCAGAAGCACTTGATCCTAAGCCTCTAACTAAAATTTGTAGTAACTTGACCCTTCTTAAGGATTGGAGGTCTAACTACCTATGTGTAGCGGCTACGTGCTAGTGAGAGTTCCCGCGTGCTATCGGGTGTCTAAGACTGGGGCAAACGGCCTTTTAATCTAGCCCGATGGTTCTGCGATGCTCACATTCGGTTCCATAGTTCGTGATAATAGGTAACTTAGATCTTTAGGTTTAAGGGTGCACTGTAGAGGTTTGGAACTTGACTGTATTGATTTGTAATCAAGTGTACCTCTGCGGCGTCATTTCTCTCGTCTCTTTTCCCTTCTCATCTCCCCAAATCTTCCTGCGGTAGTGCATGTTTGGGAGGAGGTCACAAAACCCTGAGCTATTTGAATTGACTGATAAATCTAGAAAAGAAGCTGAATCGTCCTCCTCCTCCATAAACATGGATGCACGCCCACCCCCAAATCCCGAGGGAGGAAACCGCCCTCAGAACCCACCAGGTGGTGGAGCCTTAGATCCCATAACCCGCCTCCAAGCCCAAATGGAAATGTATAATGAGCAAATGGAAGCCATTCGGGAAACATTGGAGGAAAGCAGAACCCTCTCGCATGGGAGGAGCCTAGGTCTCTTAGCTCATATCAGAATCCCACTGCTACAGAGACCATAGGACAAATTCAGGTCCCCATGGGTGGGGACGACTTTGAACTAAAACCAAACATAATTGGCCTAATAAATTTTCACTTTCATGGTCTTGCAAGTGGAGATCCTTTTCTCCACTTGGAAGACCTAACCCGACTGGCTGAAACTGTTAAACCAAGAAATGTCGAGTTACCTATAGTCCTCATGAAAATGGTCCCGTTTTCATTGTGGGATAAAGCATCGCAATGGTTACGCACCCTTGGGAGAACCATCCACTCTTGGGAAGAGATGCGAACAGCATTTCTCAAGAAGTTCTTCCCAATCGGGCGAACCAATGCGCTTTGCCGTGCTATCACCTCTTTTACGCAACAAAACGGCAAACAATTTCATGAGGCATGGGAGAGGTATAATGATGAAAACACATTTACACTACTTAAAATGTCTATTTATGCATGTTCTTAAGCATAGGATTGCAGTTCATGATATAAATATTGCATTACATGCATCATCTTGCATTTAGAGTAGTTTGAATAAAATGGAGGTTAATTGTCTCCTTTTATGTGCTTGGACAGGGCAAATATTTTATCGGGTCCTCGGATCAAAGATCCAACCGTATCGATATGATCAGAGCGACGATTGGAGTTCAACGACTCCAAGATCGCCCTAATCAGGCATCCGTAGCATCAGATAGAGACCTGGAACCCTAGAAGATCAAGGGCCAGGATGGTGTAAATCCACACTTCAGATGACAAATCTGACCACACGGATGAATTCGGATCGACGATCGCAGCCAAACGACACAAAAATTGAGTCAATCCGACATCCGTGGCCCCATCTACAACTTCCAGAAGATGGACGGCCAAGATGGTGCCACGTGGCGCCATCTCAGCTGCCCAAACGGCCACTGGCATTTTGTGAAGGCCCCTGCTCGATCGCTCTGCACCGTCAGATGGAGATCCAACAACTGTGGCCGCTCGGCGCTTAAAACGTGCGCTCGACCATCCACGCCGCGTAGCGCAGCGGTCGAGCGCGCTTACGCGAGCGTAGGGCGTGGGTTCGAGCAGCGGCGAGTGGATTGGAGACGCGGGTTATTGAGGTGCGTGGAGCATCGGATGGAGATCGTGCGGTCGCGGGCGCCCGATAGCGCCGACGCGCGATTGGACCCCCGTGTAACGCGCGATCGCACGCGCAGGCGGGCGGGTTGCAGCGGGCACGGACGCAATTTAAGTCGTCCGATCTCGCGATCGGACGGCTGAGACTTCGCGGACGTGCGTAGGCGTTACGCACGCGGGCATCCGAGCGGGCGCGCGTGGGGGCGGTAGCGACGGCCACGTCGGGGCTTTAGTGACGGATTTATCCGTCACTAAAGACCCCTTATTTATTATTTTGAAGATGTAATGTCCATTTTGCCCCCACTCCTTGCAACTATAAAAGGAGACCCCCTCCATACGAAATTTTCATCCCTTCTTTCTCTTCTCTACCCCTCCAAAGCTCAAGAGAAGCTTGTCCCACACCCGGGATGCTTCTCGCGAGATAAAGTCCAATTTTCGTTCCCCTTCGGAAGTGGATCCCGCGACGACGACGGCGTGCTGCTTCGTTCCCGTTCTTCTGCTTCGTCCGCCTTCGTCCCGCTTCGTTCTCCTTCGTCCAGGCGTCGTCTCGTCCGGCTCGTCCTCCAAGCAACCGTCGAGCAGGATTTCTCTCTCCCTATTCTTTTTACCGCTTTCTAGTATAGATTTACTGCTTTCTAGATTAAGCTACTCGTCATCCAAGCAATCATCGAGGAGGACATTTCTCTCTCCATTCTTTTAATGCTTTCTAGAGTAAATTTATCGCTTTCTAGAGTAATTATTTTATGCTTTCTAGTTGTAATGAACTATCTCTTCAATACAAAAAATTCCTTGTTTATTCTACATCTCATTTTGATTTCTCTGTGTAATATTCCATTTCTCTCTTACTCTCTCTCTCTCTTCTATTTATTGTAAATAATTAGATGGTTCTAAATTGAAACAAATAAAAAGAAACGCGTAGTTTTTAAATCAAACGTCTGCCTCCCTGTGTTCGACCCGGAATTTTAATTTCGGTATAAATTTTATTTGTTGAACGCGAATTCTTCGCTTTCGAACTACAACGACAGGTTTTCCAAAACCAATCTCGTTAGCGTAGGTTCGTACACGTTCAGCATTTTTGCGCCGTTGCCGGGGAGGCAACACTCTTTGATTTTTCTTCGCGTTTTGTAACTTATAAATCGTTTACCTCACTTTTCTCCTTTCTTATTGTAATTGCAGGTACTCTTTCGAGACAGGCAAAAGCGGTAGATCGGAGCAAAGTGCTGTGGAAGATTTTGTAAGTTATCCCCCACCTCCCACCCATTAGATTTCATTTCATTACATAATAACTCAAACATCAATCAACCTAGGTGTTTTTATAAACTCTAAGGTTAGATTGTTTGTTGTTTGACACCCCTACTCACCCCAACCCCCACATTAAAAAGAAAAAAAAATCTCATAGAGGTACACAACCTCATCTGATTTTCAAACTCAACCGGTAATCCAATCTTAGGAACCGGTACACACATCCAAACACATAATTGAGTAGAAATCAGATTAGGTAATCATTTGTGTGCCTAATTAAGTGGTGCAACAGGCCAATTGTTTGAGTTGATTGGGCTGCACCACTTCAAATAAAATCAACTCATCAAGTAGCTGCCAATTAGGTTCAACTCTTAGGGATTTACCAGGCACTCCACATTCTTTTTAAACTTTAAAGGAAAACATCTTCACTTGTGCTTGTAAAACTTGGTGTGCCAACGAAACATGATTGAAAACACCTAAAGTTGAATCCTAAAAGCTACTAAGCAAGATTTGAATCTTAAAATTCACCACATCAAAAACAATCTTGCTTGAAACCCACTGGTTGTGCACTCACATACAAATCAATCAATCATTAAGGGTACAACCCATTTAAAGGGCCCATCACATTCCAAAGCACATTCAAACCTAGCCCTAAATAAAATAGAGTAAACGTTGGCCTTAAGGATTGGACTCGCTCTTCAGAACCCAGAATAAGATTATTTTTGATTAGTCTGTTTCTACTGTTCAATCTGATGTCTAGCTAGGGGAGCAGAGTCAAACGATCGCGGCTGGGGGGTACACTAGGAATCGAAGGCGCAAGCCGAAGGAAGAACCTTCTCCCCAGTCCCTCCTTCTAACTGGTTGGATTGAACAGACGGAAGTAGATCAAATCGTTCCTTTATCTCAAGACAGGTTTTAAGAGTCTGTAGGTCTTTAGGCTAACCTATTTAAGGACAGGTTTGATTGTCTCTATTGCAGGGCACCTTTCTTCCTCCCGTGTATCATGAATCCTTCCACATATTTCACGCATTCCCGCTCTTTCCCTCCTGTTGTAAATTATCCTCAACATAACGATTATCCCAACTCGTATTGTAAACAACCATCAGTTAGTTGGGATAATTCGGATTGGGGATACAATTCCGGACCCCCGTGTTTAGGGTCTAACCCTGAACACTTTGATTTTGATTTTTATCCTTCTCAGAGCTACATCGATTATAGATCGCCTTCCTTTCATGAACAGCAAAATGCGATCTACAATCAAGAAGGATACACTGATCCTTACCCATCCTCTGATTTCACTGCCTTTAGGTCATCACCATCTTTTCAACAATCTAAAATGGCCTATTAACAGGAAGGGTATAACGAATCTCAATTCGTTAATTCCTCTACATTGATGTCAAACCAGCCCAACCCTGAACCAACTCATTTGGTTCAGGTTAATCAGGTTCAAGATAAGGTTCTAGCTAACTTGAGGAATATCATTCAATCTTTAGAAGTTCAGCCAATACCTTGCATTGAGAGATTGGAGCCCCTGATTGAAATGATTGATGATTTAAACAAGTCTTTGTTGGATTGGCTCCAGGATGTTAAGGATAAGAACCCGGGTGAGTTTCTACTTGAGAAATTAGCGAAATTGACGATGAGATTCGTGGTTGCTTTGATTCAATCTTGGAATAATTCGCAGGATGAACTCTCTTCAGGAAAGCCAATGACAGAACCCTCTCAAGCACCTGTTGGGGGGGACAAGTGTTATGAGGCTGACCAGATTGAATTAAAGCAACCAATTAAGGATGATTTGATTTCTTCACCTGAGATCCCTGAGCCGGGTTACGAGGAAACATATGTCTCCTTGGAACAGAAAGTGACAACTGATTTTGGGACATACATTGATACGGATCCTGATGGTGAAGATTCAAGTTGCGAAGTCTCACGCGAGTTTTCTGAACACGATTTCTGTGAGACAATTGGGCCTGAGGAATCTGATAGATCATTTAATAGCCCAATAACTGAGGAAACTGATCTTATTAGGGCACACATTACGGATCCAGAATCGCATTTTCTGGAAGAATCAATTCAATGCCCTGATTATCAGTTACACCCTGTTGAGCTTATTGATGATTCTAATTCTGAGATAATTAGACCCAAGTCAATTTTGATTCTGCCACATCATTTAGACTTGGAGACTTCAGACGGGGTGATAAATGTACAAAAGGTCATGGAATTTGATATGCTGAATGAGGAGGATAGGAGCGGGGAAGTTCTGATTTGGGAAGTTAATTTTGGATGAAATGGAAGATTGAGTCGAAGGGTTCCTTTTAAGTTGAAACCATCAAATCAGAACCCTTACGACATTTGTTTCGAGGATGTTCAACTCAAGCACACATTCAACGATTATCCTTTTGAGCTTCAATTCTCTGTAACCCGACATTTTGGCCTTAGGTTGCATCCTCATAAATCGCAGGCCCAACCCCGCTTGCATTCTGATTTTAGGATTTGGGTAATTTTTATCCAGAACCTAAGATATTCTCGATTATGGGGGATGGGTCTACACCACAATCTGGTCCACATCTGTGGACCGCTGTTGATAGGTCAGAGGATTCTTCTGTTTATATTAATTCTGACCTGCAGTTGTGAATTCTTCATTTCTTTTCTTTGTATAGTGCGCCTAGCTGAAGGCACTAAACTCAGCTCTTATACAGTTCTTTTTTCGTTTTCATCTTGGAGCGGACCTGATATTCACACAATTCAGGTGCTTTCTACACTTTTCTACTCTATTTTATGTCTTTTTAATACAATGAGGACATTGCATTAGATAGGCATGGGGGGGTGGATATTCATCTCTGAATTCATTCGTCAGCTCCGTAGATTTATTTATTTTCTTTTATAAAAAAAAAATAAGTAAAAATTTCGGAATTAGGAAAGAGAATTTGGGTTTAAGAAAATTTTCAATCTTAGGAAATACTACATTAGGATCTGAACACAAAGATCCCTCAGGTCTTTGGACTTAATTAGCCTGTGTATCCACTAAAATGTGGATTTGTCTTTGAGTCCTCGCCATCTTAATTCTATTATAATTGGAATAAATAAGTTTGGGTGATAAGTACACGACTTATCAACCCGCCCTCTGATTTGCGGGAATTTCGAGTCTTAAGCCTCTACACACTTTCTCTGCATTGACTCATTGTTCGACGATTTTTACGGAAATTGGATAGCTAATGAACCTTCTAGGGTGATATGGCTGGCAAGTTATCGTGGGTAACAGCCCATAGGTAGGTTGTCCAGAGCCCAGTCACTGGACCTTTCTCTTTTTGCTGCCTTTAGGTAAATCTTAGACCAGGGAAGCCACCTACTTAAAAAAAAAAAAAAAAAAAATCAAAAAGGAGAAAAGAACAAAAAGAAATAAGCCACACTTCACCGCACGAGTATGGCTGGCAAGTTGTCGGTGGTAACAGCTCATCGACCGGTTGTCCAGAACCCAGCTCAGAAAATGCACTAAAAATTCCCAAAACACTTAGCAAGAAGCGGAGAAGTAGAATAAACCGGGGAGATATACACTGGATTAACCCTTGTGTTGACCCCGTTAAAAACTAAAAGTAGGGAGAAAGCTACCGGTTGTAAAGATACACCTTTAG